>CM054798.1:5000-4805000 GCA_028984075.1 Pieris mannii | reverse complement strand
CTTACTTCAGCGTACCAGAGTCAGGGGGGGGGGGATAAATTATGAGGGTTATGTTGGAATCACAGTTAAACCTCACGGTAACAGACTTTTCTGCATACCATAGGCCATTAATCTTATCTTGGCCAGTAAGAGAGTCGCTGTTACGTACTTGAAAAGTATGTGGCACTGTATTGGTGTCAAAGGTGGCATAACTATATATGTATTTGATATTTTGTCGAGATAACCGCGTCAAATACGTAAATGAAAAATCTAAGTTTAAACATTAGCTGTAAAATTTTTCATTTCGATTCTTTGACGCATGCATTTGTAATACTTTGTATAATATGTACATCCAAACAATGTACCATCTTCCATCTGTACGTCGTTAAACTTATTTGTTCACACGAGAACAAATAATAGTCGTTACATACATTGTATACAATTTAAAAGTTTTTTCACAATGCTTGGATAAAGTACCAAATAGCTATGCAACACATAAATTATTCGAAAGATTAAAATTTCGAATAAGATACTTCGCGTTTCATGACGAATAGTGCTATCTGACAGTCGTGAAACGCAAAAATACTGTTTATCCTACCAATAAGTAATAAATACCTTATTTGGAACCTATCCGGACATTGTGAAACAAGCCCTTATTTGTTACACTCAAAGTTTTGTATAATTTTTATTGAAAATATCTTCGAAATCTTCTATTTTTTTATTCAATAATTGGTTTTAATGTGTATTCCAGTTTTTAAACTATTATTATACGTAGCTCACTTCCCTTCCTCTGTGACCCAAAATTGAGACAAGCCTGCCCAAAGGAAGAACTTCCAGCGCCTATCTTGTGCCAACCCCCGCAAATTACTGGCTGCAGTGTAGTACCCCCCCACACACACACCTCCACACACACACCCACACCCACACACATACACCCAAACACACACTCACACACACGCGAACTTGCGTTACTTATGCCGACCGGTTTCCGACCACTAGTCCACAGCAGTAGCTGGAAGTACTAATAATTAAAAATTTTTTTAGCTTTGGAAATGTTCCGGCTGAAGATGATACTGCGTTTATTACAAATGTCGTCGTTTAACGGGAAAATGTCCGCGTTGAATGAAATAAATCAACTTATCAGTACGATTTGTCAACAGCCTAAGCCGGAATGGTTGACGCCGGCTGTTATAACGGTAAGTGTCTTGTCTTGTGTCTCTCCATTACTGGAGGGCGGTTGTCAGTCTCGGGAAACATCGTGTCGTCTCAATACCTGCCCACTTCCTCTATCTTCTTCTTCCTCTTGTCTATTTGCTATGTTTTATTTCAAGTTTGCGTTTTTAATATTATTAGAAATTGAACGAAACGATCAAAACTTCTGGTTATCGAAATTTTTATTGTTTTATTATATTTTATATAATAAAGTTTGTATTTAAATACAATTGTATTATTATAATCTCATTTCTAGGTGACATTTTTTGATCAGGGGCTACCTCAAATCCCGCCATTTTTGTTTTCACAGTGCCACTCTGTGCCATGCAGCAGCAGTCTTAATCTGGTCTATCCACCTTCTAAATTGTCTACCTCTTTGCTCTTTTCTGTTCGTCTTACGAACGAACAAAATTATCTTTTTTCATATAGGTAATACATACACTTATGAACGTCAAAAAAAATTAAATTAATTGTAAATTTACATTTACTACCAGTTCGCAAGTCAAGGGCGTACAGCGGACAAGAATAACATACTACGCGCCTCGCCTATTCCCACTAAGCTGCCTCGCTATTCTTTTTAATTATGTATTTTGATTTTAATTAGATGATGACTAAACAAAAGACTATTTTCTCGATGAATCGAAGACTTTTTGACGTGACAACGTCTTATAAATTGGTTTGCCGGGTGACACTTCAAGAAACTGCGTTACGCTCCGTTCACGTTATGCGCTCACAATGAGAGCGAGTGAGAGGCACGCGTCCCTTCCACTCGGGCATGGTTAGCCCGCCTAAGAGCGAGAGAGACAGACATAATGTTTTAAATTGTTACTATTATTTCATCCTTCTTCCTACTATACGAATGAATATTCACATTAAAATTATTTTACCACTCAAAGTCGTTGTCACGTAAAACTTTCGCCCGTATACCGACTTTACAGGCAACCAATTTTTTGGTTTTATTATTGATATATCCTATGCCCAGATTACAGAAATTTATGAATCTTAAATTATTATATCATGGCCCATTTGGGATTCATTGCATGGACGGAATATAAGCGTTTGGGGCTCGCAGTCTTAACTTTTATGAATAACGTATATACAAGTGTATCTGTAAATATTCAATCAAGGCCCCATGGACCCAATGATTTGTATAATATAATATATAATTTATAACTCTTTTCAGACGTGGATAAGAGAAAATGGAGTAGTCGATATAGTATTACGTGATTCCTTACACCAGCCCCAATATGTTGAACGGTTGGAGAAAATGCTTAGGTTTATGATTAAAGAGAATTCCCTCACGAGGGAGGACTTAGACGCGATATGGAAGGCCCAGCACGGGAAACATGAGGCGATTGTTAAAAATCTTCACGATTTATTGGCTAAGTTGGCTTGGGATTTTACGCCAGACCAGTTGGATCATCTTTTTGATTGTTTTAAGGTATGTTTGTTGTATGGCTTCAATAACATATACTTAACTAATAAGACTTCTTGAACTATGTTTAAATTGTATGTGCTAATTTTTTTTGGTCTATATTAAAATTCGTATCTCAAGACACAGTCGTCTTGGGCGCTGTCGAATATGTCAAAACACAGAAAGAATGGCTTGTCAGTTTTATTGACGTTCCTATATTTTATTTTTGTCACTTAACAGCCTAACTTTTTATTGTCTAGTGTTCTGTGCGAGAGAGAGAGAAATAGAGAGTAATATAAAAACATTCCAATAAGCTACTTTCGTAAGCAACTGTCTAGTGATATTAGTATTTAAATAATTCTGGTTTTCAGGCCAGTTGGTCTACATCAAGTAAGAAACAAAGTGATAAATTATTAGAAGTGATAAGGAGGCTGGCTGAGGACGATAAGGACGGTGTTATGGCGAATAAAGTATGTAAAAGTCTTAAATCCTACCTAGACGTCTTAAATCCTACCTACCGGAATTTTTTTTTGCAATACCGTCAAATAATAAATGCTTTAATAATTTCAATTATCAAACATTTCGTGTACATTGTTATGCAAATTCAAGGCATTCTCTTTCTAGGTGTTAGTTCTGTTTTGGAATTTGGCACACTCTGACGATGTCTGCACGGAAATTCTCGATTCCACTTTGGCGAATTTCATTAAAATACTCGACTATAGTTGTAGTCAAGATCGCGATGCGCAGAAAACGCTTTGGTTAGACAAGTGAGTATATTTAAATCTACACGAATTAATTTACATTTATTTAAGCAGACAAAAATAGTTAGAACAATTACAATATTGTTCTAAATATTATTTCAGTAGGTTAGTGTATGAGTCTAGGCTGTAATTCCATAGGTGGTTCAGATCCGGCTCCGAAGGACCAAAATGTACGGGTCCTGGGTCATCTGAGAAAATAATAAAAGATTTTTGTTTTACTCTTTATTAACATAAAACCTAAAAAATGTAGCCGTGTGTATTTAGTTTGTTTTAGGGACCTCAGTAAAAGAATTCACAGAATACACACACACACAGGTTGTTCTACGTTTACCTAGAAATGAGTTTTGGTTATTAAAAAGTAGATACTTTTATTAAAATCTATGACATAGACAAAATGTTAAATGACCATGATTTATAAAGTTAGATATTTCTAGATGTGTGGAGGAACTGAAGAGCAACGAGAAGTGGGTGTTGCCAGCATTAAAAATGATGCGTGACATATGTTGTCTGTACGAATCCGGTGGGAATGCGGGCGTGAGGCCTCATGTGACGCGGCAGGAGTTAATAGACCGACTACAGACGCAACATTCCCTTGTTATTTTGGTCACAGATTCGCTCACACATTATATGGACATGGTACGGGAGAAGATGACAGGTAAGAGTTTTTAAACGATTGTGAAGTGTTCTTAGACGGCAATAAGTGTTTCACAGCTCAAAAATATCTCTCCATAATGTGTATATATTTTATTCATACAGTGTACGTTCGTACTTTAGTTTTGTTCCAAATACGGCCACGTGGTGCTTTTTTGGTTTTCATACAGAAATGATTGATATTATATTATTCTTACTAATGTATAGAAAATTTTTGTATGCTTTTTCAGCGGACAGTGAGCTAGATTGGGATAGTTGGTTGCCAGATGGAAGATATCCACACGCCGCGCAAGTACACGAACGGCTCAGTTTTCTACGGTTTCTCTTGAAGGATGGACAACTTTGGCTATGCGCTGAACAGGTAATAAAACTTAGCTTATGTCGCGTCATTTGTCAATGTCCATAGATAAAGTAATAATCTCTGTCTCTACGCAGAGACAGAGCGTCTCTTTGCGTGTTCTAATCTTGATGGCTGGAAATCTTCCACGATCCGTTTTACAAGGCATTTTCTTTTGCGAACTGTGGAATCGACTACCGGCGGGGATCATCCCTGAGAGATACGACCTCTAAAAATTCAAAATTCGAGCGTACTCTTCCCTCAAAGGCCGGCAACGCACCCATTAAAAATGGGTGTCTGGGCTGCGACGACTGCCTTTTTGTTCTTTTTTTACCTATCATATATAAAAAGAAATTAGAACCTTTCATCTCAGACATTACGCCAGGAATTATTCCCAAAACTGTCCAAGTCGATTGAATCAACTAACGAATTACATTATTTTCAGGCTAAACAGATTTGGGTGTGTCTAGCCGAAAAGCCGGCACACATCGGCGACCGTGAGGCGTGTTTTCGTTGGTTCAGTAAATTAATGGGCGAGGAACCAGATTTGGATCCAAATATAAATTTACATTTTTTTCGCCAAAACATAATGACGTTGCTACCAAATCTTTTGACTCACTCGGGGATAAAGTGCTTTGAGAGGTAGGTTTTTATTTCTACCGTTTTCGGTTTGTGCATCGAAGAGATGTTTTTCTTAATAGACATTTGGTGTGATCACCTTTCTGCGTCTGTTGAATTTTGGATTTGATGATGTTTTTTATTCAACGTACACATTTAACGTGCGCAGTTGAGATCGCTGGCCTTGTTAGGCCAACACCGTTGAATTAGGCACAAGCTAATTGCCAACATTAATTTTAGATAACTATTGATTGACTAGATGACCAAGATAACTTCGTGTCATATATTAATTACTTAAAACTTAAAAAAATCGGACTTTATACTACAGCTAAGAAACACCAGATACGGTTTTTTCAAACTATCTATAATAATATAAGAAATACGTATATTTTTAATTGAATTCAGATCACCTGATGTAGTCACTATCAAAACTTTTATAGGATTTCGCTTGTGTTATTACAGATTTTTCAAAGCCGTCAATTCAAAGGAGGGGAAGTTGAAGGCGAGACGACGTGGGTTCCTACTAAACGATCCAGATCTCATCGGATTGGATTATCTGTGGAGAGTGAGTGCCATACAACTTCTGTATTGTATACATGTTTTATATTATATTGTATATAATACATGTTTTCTTTAATTAGTTGCTTATAATTTAATTTATCAATATTAAATCCAGACATGTTCTGCTATATGTGAAAATTACATTTTCAAAGATTACATAATACTTTACATATTTACTAAAACCTTAGCAAAATTAAAAAAATCGAAATCGCACCATTTTTGGTTTTTATACAAGCATTTAATCTAGGCCACGAATCTATTTTCATCTTTACGCACAGTTTCCAAGGGAAATTTCGCCACGGTGTATTTTCGAAAGAGTTTTAAAGAGACTCAATGTGTCCGTGTCGTTTAAACCGGGGATTCCCTCTAAAACTGATCATAATTTAAAGTCGGTCGGATCAAAGTTTAAAGGGTTGAGGTCTGGGCTAGATGAGGGCCAGTCTTCAGTTCTTATAAAGTCCCGAACGTTGGTTTGGCCAGGCTTGGGTAGTTCGTGCCTTGTGAACAGGTGCAGAATCCTGCTGAAAAGTAAAACAGCTGAAAAAAAAAAAAAGTTTTCATGTAATAGTATTTATGGCAAGACCAGTTAGATTATGCAAGACATAATTGACTTACATATTCAGAGAATGGGCAAGATTCACAAGATTTAAAAAAAATCTCAAATCAAGATGGCGTCGTACCAATCTTTCCACGCCACTTTTAAAGACTTTTTTAGTAACGTTATTAATTATCATTATTTAATTTAGCAACTGCATAAATGTTTATCAAAAACAGTCTACGTTTTGTGTCAGACTGTTATTTTTTTATGTAATAGGAGACAAACGGGTAAGACGTTCACGTTTATTATCTGATACCGCCGCTCATGGACACTCATATTGCCAAATGTTCGCGAGTGCGTTGCCGGCCTTTCAAGACTAGGTTAAATTAGTCTTATGTTCACTTCCGTTGTAGCTGAAGTATTATATTTACCCAGTTAAGAAACAAATACATTATTCATTTAATATTTTATTAATTTTATGTGATTCGCAGTCATCCATATATAGAGAAGCAGTATTCTAATAAATAAAAAATATTCAACTCTAGGTGATAACAGAGTGTGACGATGAGATATCGAGTCGTGGTATAGAGTTGCTCCGCGAGACGTGCACGTGTACGGGCCCGTCTCTATCGCCCGCACAACAGCACGAGGCGTTTCTCACTCAGTGCTGTGCGCGTACGCAGAGGCTGCACAGCGAAATGGTGGACGAAGGTACTGATTTTTATTAGGCTTATGTGATTATATTTATTATTATCCAGGCGTGATTTCCACTTTAGCTTTGAGATTAAATTGTTTTTGTTGCCTTAAATATATTTTATGAAATTATTTTTCTTACAAGTTTTGAAGAATTTAGGAAGATTGACAAAGGCAGTCTGTTTATGTTAAACGAACAGACATGGAAAACATGCAGTAGTGTTAATTAAAATAGTACTACAATGTTATTATTATTAATACTTCTTAAACATTATTTAATTAATGTGTTGGAAAATGTAGCCTATTGATATATCATTTCTAAAACGAGTTCAGAGTTCGAAGGCAAATGAACTAATAAGAAGTATTTTTTATACATATGTAATATACGATATAATATATAAAGCCTTTGTAATTATATTCTAAAGTTACTTTTTTTTAATATTTTGTTTTTTAATTTTCTCTTGTCGTTCATAAGTGTACTTGTTTACATAAATAAAGTTATTTTGAGTTATAATAATAAACCTTTATTCATCCACATCTTATTGATATATTTAACAAATATAAAGATACTAGCGGAACCGACAGACGTTGTCCTGTCTACACGTCTTTAATTTGAAAATTTCAAACTTTTTTTAATAAGCTAAATTAACATTCTGGACCATTTTGATGAAGATTATTATTCAAATGTTATGACAATATCTAACGATCCAGCACATGGTCTACATTAACACAATGATAACAAAACTTTTTTTTAATTTGATCGCAGCGCTAACTGTCGGGATAGACTAAAATTAAAATTCGAATATTATTTAAAATTTGACACTGCGATGGTAGCGCCGTCTGTCGCATCTAATGTAAAACATTCCAAAATCAACAACTACTAATAAAATTAAAAATTAATTAAAAAAACATTGTCCAGCGGACAAAATTGTGAATCTAAACCATTCCCAGATCCTTGAACACACACAAAAAATTTCGTCAAAATTGGTCCAGTCGTTTGAGAGGAGTTCAGTCACATACACACGCACAGAAGAAATATATATATTAAGATATATACAATTTTAACTACTCTTAAGCCTACACTACGATTTCATCGTCACAGAAAAACACGTCGGTTTTCATCGATGAATGATTTTGCTCATACATTACGATAAAGCACCTCAGTTTTTATCGTGCTGCAAAATCCAGTGATGCTTCAGATAATTCACATTTCAAATTTATGTTGAAATTAAAAGTTAATACTGCAGTATGATATTTAGCATGACACGTGCGCCAAACGTAAATAAACACGTCGATTATTGTCGGAAAGTCCACACATTACGATTTTAAACGACAAACGGTAAACCCGTCGTCTTTAAAATCAAGACTCGACCGAAATAAAAACTGTCGGACTTCCGTTTTGACAGACGGCTTTTATCACGATGAAAATCATCGTGTTTCATCGTAGTGTATGGGAGGCTTTAGATGCAGCTCCTATTCGGGAGAGAGACATTTTCTTTGTTCCTTTTGGAAAATTCCAGAAATTACGTCTATTTTCCATACGATCCGTTTCCTGTATTTCCTGGACACAGGACAGGACACAGATTTGATTTAATATTTTGTTTAACAGACGCGTCGGAGTGTTGTACAAAAATGTGTAGAGTGATTCGTGCCATACAAGAATATATAAACGAATGTGATAGAAAGTTTTCGGCCGATCGTCAGATATTGCCGATATACAGATCGGGCAGAGGGCGCCAGTGTACAATTATAGTGAGATTCAATTTTCAAACGGGCCAAAGACAGATCGATGATATTGAACTGTTTTCACACACGAACGAGACGCTGCATTCGTTGCGTGTGGCTGTGCAAAGACGGTAAGAAAAAAAAACGTTTATTTTGCAACATAGGATTATATTAGTATCACTTATTCCACGTCATTAAATTTGAGCCTGTTGGCATCCCTACTCATCGGCAAAGAAGACAGAGGGTGTGGGCCAAGAGAAAAAGCCGGCGTAAAAAACTCTCGGTACTCTTTTAAAAAAGCAAATCATCAAACAATACTACAATATTTAAAACAAATATATCAAATTAATTAGAAGTAGCCTGCCCAGCACTAGTCCCAGGCCCTTTTATCAACTAGATAATCACTAACTTTATAGTAAGCCTATTTACACAGCTTTTCTTTAATACATTTCTTAAATTTAATAAAATGTAGAGATAAAAGAGCCTTTGGGATTTTATTAAAGAAGAGTATCCCTTTTCCCAAACAAGAAATACTAACTTTAGACAGTTGTTTTTAAGTTGTTTGTAAGGTGATTGCTATTACTATTGGTAATGGTGATGGCTGGTGGAGCTGTGGTCATAGTCAAATCTATTGAGAAGACAAAATATATGGGGCACATAGTGCTAAGCTAAGCTAGCACTATGTGGAAGCTGCCCATTGAAGTGTTTTCCAACAAATTGGACTTTGGTTCCTTCAAGAGAAGACCGTTACAAGTGTTATAACATCGGCAACACACTCGCGAGCCCCCCCGGCATTCAAAAGCCGACGGTAACACTTAACATCAGATGCGAGACGCATTTAGTTTCTGTTCTATATTGTCTATGCACGTGAGCATAGACTATTATTGTAGTATTATTTTTTTTAAAGATTTGTTACGTTCACATTATAGTCCGTCCACAAATGAATTATTCTTGCTTTATAAGTAAGCTAGGGTTTAATTTACATATTTCTTCCATGGTCCAAAATTTACTGTTAATATAGTCCTGATCATGAAACAGATATAGGAGTTTGAAGCCCAGACCTAAATTTTTTAATAACGAATGTAGTAAAGGAGCTAAACACTTTTTTTTTCAGGTTAAAGTGCTCGTCAGAGAGCAGTATTAAACTAGAGATGTATATAAATAAAGTAGAATTATATGTAAATGGAGAACTTTTGGACTCGAGTCATGACCGGAAGATTCTCTCACAAATACATTTAAGGGACAAAACAATATTGGTTGCTAAGGTCAGTTCTTCAATAACGAAAATGATTGCAGTAGTTTGTAGTATTTTCTATTGATAGGGTAACTAAGTTTTTCGATACATTACTTGTACAGTTTCATTAGTGACGTAACGTGATATATTTACTAAATATTTTTAATCAATAACTTTGAATCACTACAAATTTTATTATAATATAAATATAGGGTCATAATAACACAACGATTAACGAAAGCATGATTGAATGACTGGCGTCATAACGCGTTACGTAACGAAGCTGTTTACTTGCATGGGATAAGAAGTTATCACTTGAATAATAACGATAATTATAACTAATAATAATCGTGGTCATGGTAAACTTCATTAAATTCACGTGGTGAAGCGAAAAAATATTTGTTTTATTATTTAATTATATAGTATTGTGTCACGTGACCGACGTGTAATAAACATTTTCAAATAAATTATTTTCGAGTTATTTTACTCCATAACGCATTTTAATGCCAGTTCTTCTTACCCGCTCTACGCCCTTGACTTGCGAACTGGTGGTAAATGTAAATTTACGATTAATTTAATTAGTTTTTCTTGACGTTCATAAGTGTACATGTTTACCTAAATGAATAAAGATATTTTGATTTGATTTGATTTGATTAATATTTTATACATGGGAATTGACAGATTTATTATAAAAATTAATATTATTGTGTAGGTTTACGACGGGCAGGTATGCGGCAGCGGTGGATGCGGTTCGTCAAATGAATCGAGTAGCGATAGTAGCGCAACTTCGCCACCCCTGCCACCCACTGCGGAGCACGCACTACCGGGAGTTGTGAGTATGCTTTTTTTATAGCTGAATGTTGGAATTAATTGACTAAGTGTATACATAAATTTGCTTTTACTAAAGAACATGAGTTAAAATCAAAAAATTTAGGGATATGGCTGACCAAAAAACATATCAACATATATATAATTCTAAGTGTTATATTATATTTTGTAAACTCCTAAAATATACTTTAACAGAGATATACGTATATTATAATAATACCCGTTTATTTTCAATGATTTTAAAAATATGTTACATATTAAATTTGTGAAATACATTGCTTTCTTTGTTACATGTTATCCTTCCTTTAAACATCGTTTAGTTTCGAAAGCCCCCAAGAGATGGCGTCTCAAGACTATGGTTATGATTGACGGACTTAGTTTTCTTTAGGTCCGTTGTGTGTAAAGTCCTAGCTAACTAAGCCAGACTCCAGGCCCTTTTCAGGATTCTCCTCTCTCTTCACTGCTCCAAGGATTTCTTCTCTTTAGTTAGTTGGGAAGCCACACATTCGAGGACGACTGATTCCTTTGCGCTGAAACAGCTTCTGCACAACACTTCTATCTTTCGCGCCTAAGATAAAAATTTGCTTGTTAAAGTTGCTCGTAATTGTCCCTATCATTGATTTGAGATTAGTTCTGTTAAACGTCGCTGTAGTTAACTTTGGAGATTTTAAATTCGCACGTTCGAGAAAGGTATGGAAAGAGACGGCTATAATTCCAGATTCCACTCTTTGTAAGCTCGTCGGCAGCATCATTGCCGAGATGGAAACAGTTATCTACTGTCCTTTTATCCACTGTAGGCTAAATGTGTTTGTCATGTCAGCATCATCAGTTTGTTGTTTGCCGACTAATTATTATTTTGATTATTTAATTTATTTTTAAATTCTAGTTATTCGCACAAGGAACCTGGTACCTCCCATTCATTTTGGAGTTGGAACACATCGGCATCACAAAGGGGCACGCTCCATTGACTGAAGCAGCTCATTTGTTGTCACAAATATGCCCACCTCATAAGCTTACTGTAAGTACATCCATTATTATGAAGCTCAAATAGTCATTTGTGGAGAAAGCTCAGTTCTTTATGTCCAAGGTCACATCTGTATGCCACCTTTTTCTTTGCCTTTAGGTTGCTGGACGTTTTATAGTTGTGGAAATGCTGTATATATATATTGTTTCAGCACAAAATGGCCGTTCAAGTATTACGGATACATTGCAGTAAATCTGCTTATTTACTGCAATGTATATCCCCCCCCGTTCCTTTTGCCCACTAAAGTAATACCATAGATATATTTCAAGCATAG
Source organism: Pieris mannii (assembly GCA_028984075.1). Taxonomy (NCBI): domain Eukaryota; kingdom Metazoa; phylum Arthropoda; class Insecta; order Lepidoptera; family Pieridae; genus Pieris; species Pieris mannii. The sequence continues at coordinate 4,793,151 of CM054798.1, read as the reverse complement.
GCAAGTGCATATGCTTTAATCTGACACTCCCCTCCCCCTATAGTGCTTACGTAGCCACGGCCCAAAGACGTAGACTTAAGTTTAACATTACGATCTAGCCTACCTTAAGTTATTAGTAATTTAAGTCTAACCTTATTATTAAATAGAATATTTAACATAAGAAATTGTCCAACTATACAGTCTCTATTAAAGGGTAGACTCTGTTCTTGTGTTGTATTTGTTTCACTTAACACTGTTTAACACACACGTGCACGTGTTCGTGCAGCCTCGGTTCGTGGGCGTGAAGTGAAGTTGCTTTTAATTCGAGGAAATAAATGAAAATAAAAATAGCTATTGATAATGATTATATTGAATGTCTTCAATTTATTTGGATGTTCGTTACAGGTAGAGAAACTAACAGAAGCACTCTTGTCTCGGGATGACTCCAAACTGAAAGATATATTGTATGGACCATCTCCTCCCACCGTTGCTTATAATATAGAGGTAAGCTTAATAATTAAATAGATTTTTAATACAGCACCTAATATTTTAATGTATCGTAATCTAGAAAGTATTTTTCAAAATTCAAATTCAAAAGCGTTTATTCATTTAGGTAAAACAATGTACACTTATGAACGTCAAAAACAGAATTATTATATATAGAAATACTTCTAATTTTACATTTACTGCCAGTTCTCAAATCAAGGGCGTAGAACGGGAGAGAAGAACTGACTGGAAGAACTGGGAACTGGGAGAAGAACTCTCTGGCACTCTTTATTGCCATGTTTTTTTCTTTTACACAACGTTTGTAAGGAGCTGCAACTATTAGACCATGTTCCATATGACATCTTGAGTAATAAATAATAATAAAATAAATTATAAACATAGGTGAAATAGGAGCACGCACTTACATACTCGCGAGAACAACACGCAAATACGTAGTAGAAACAACTCAATATCACCGCATACACGAATTCAAGTACGACCAGTCACCATAAGTAGCACCCGTTCACGAGTATGATGCATGGCCATCGGCCTCGCCATATTTTAGGGAGAGAGACAACACGCTTGGACGTATTTTAGTATAACCCTGTCTTAAAACCCGGCAACACACCCGTAAGCCTTACATGTGCTCGTGAGTTGGCATTTTAGCCCCAGTATGTAAACATCCTTGCAGGTCTTGTACAGTATGGTAATGCCGTCGTCGGATACGAGACTGGAGCGAAACAGAAGTTTTCAGTTGGCCTGTGTTAAGAAGGCCCCACTGTTAGTACAATGTCTGTCGAACGGGGAATTTCTGAAGGGTGCCGCACCTCATACTAGAAGGTGGGTTTGTTAGAATAAGAGAAGAATATGAATTTTGTCGTTGAATATTTTGTCTCCCTTGTATACAAAGTGAGAGATAGAGACAAAGCAGTAGGGTTAAAGTTTAGCGTTTAATTAGTCTTTCAATTAATTTTTTTTCTTACCGCCTTTGAAATATAAAGAAGTGCTGTTCTACAAAACGGTAAAAACTACATAACTACACTTATTTTTATTTGCAGACGAAATTTCTGTATCCTATAACAGTATATTTCTCTTTTTATTGAAAGGCTCTCAGTTAATAAGATTTTTGCTAAATATAAACTAAAACGAAAGATTCGGCATATATACGTGTACGTTCTTACGTGTGCATACGTTACGTTACGTACGCACATGTAGTAATTCGGGAAGTTATGAATGCTAAAACCAATAGTTAGTTTAATCATTAATAAATTATTAAATTATCTTTTGATTATTATGTAAAATGTTTTATATTGCTTGTCATATATGTTTGACAATACGCAGATTTTTTTTTTATAAATTATGTTATATAAAACCTTTTCTAATACACACTAACGCGGGTCAACGTCTAGCTCGTAAATAAATAAATTAAAAATTATATAAAATTAAAGAAACAGTTCCCAACAGAATTATTATTAGAATACTTTTACACTTGGTATGTTTTATAGAGTCGGATATCTAGCCCTGGTAAGACTGGCGAAGTTGGCTCTGTACACTCTGGGACACCTCTTCGAAATCCTGGCACCAGATGGAACAGAAGCTGCGCTTGATAAGGACTTTAGGTAAGTTTCGATACGACTGACTTGTGCTTCGGAAACGCGGCTTCCTATACAGATTTTAAACTTGAAAGGCCGGTAGAGCAAGCCTCCTGATAATGTGACGGCTATAAACGGCCCCACATGGAGTAGTGTTCTCACCTCTGTACCAGTACCAGCTCCTTCCACTTTTTGGCGTTGCGTTGCGATGTGGGGTCACTCTGCATCTTCTACCGCATTTACCTTGAAGAATGTTCAGAGTTGTTCGCTGCAGCTGATTTCGTCATGATCGGACGTCGCGGCAGAATACGTCCGCCGTTCCACAACTGAGCGATTTTCAAGGCTGTTTTTTCTAAAATTCTTCTCTGGGGTAGACTTTTAGACAAGTACGTGCAAGTTCCCTGTCACGGTCTAAACCAAGGATCGAGTCTCACAGTAGATGCCCTTGTGGGGAAAACCCTTATCAATCTGTCCCTTACGGTTAAAAATAAAGTGCATTGTAAAGTAGACCTTAAAACATAGCAATAAAGACGCATATACTTGATAATTTATAAATATAGCTAACAGCAGTCTATAATTAGGTGTATTGCCTGAAATATTTTTTCTTACGTGTCTGCGTGACTAAGTCAGATACCGATTTCCTTAATTGCTTAATATGTTAAGTTTACGCGTGTTCTTGATTTTTAATGAAGAGGGTTAATAAAATTCAGAGTTGAGACACAGGCGATATAGTCGTCAAGATGGCTTAACAATAGTCTATGAAGAATGTCGCATCACGTACATACCCACAATTTTACACTATCACACTGCACTACCAAATTAGGCTTAGTTAAATAAATTAAATCACAATTATTTTAATTCCCTTTTGTAAATATATAAATATTTCCTAACCTTATCATATCCTGATCAATCGTGACCTGTGTAATTCTTGTATCTCCTCTTCTTTTTGTATATTATGTAATCCACTATTTGCTGTTCATGAATCTGTAAGATTAGCTTTTTAGTTTTATTTAGTTATTAATATTGTTTTTTTTTTTTCTCTAGATTAAGGTTTTACAGATTAATATATATATTTTGTTTTTAATATAACTTCTGGTTATGCACTTCTTGCACTCATCATTTTTTATTTATTGTTTTCTTTCTTACTAGGGTTGCCTGGAAGAGATCGCTTGTTAGCGATAAGGCCGCCCGTTGCATCCCTTGTAATTTATATGTATTGTGTTATTTGTGTTTCTTTCTAGCAACGAAGTGTTAATAAATAAAATAAATAAATAAATAAATATTATTGTAGTAAAATGTATAATGTTTATTTTCAGAGTATTTGTTTGTTATTATATATAATTAATGTTAGGTATAGGATTACGAATAAATAAATTTGTATGAAAACTACAGTTCGTGTCGAGAAATTTTCATACTAATATTATATCTTGACTCGCCCCGAAGAGTAATAATTATCGTAATATATTAAAGAATATGCACGATAGGAATTTATCAGGCAAGTCCTGTTGAAAAGCCAAATCCGATGCGTCCCTGTAGGAGTGCCAATATTTTTCAGAATGGATGTCACAATACTACGCGAGGCATTGCAGTCAGTCCCAAATCACAATTGCGAGATAATTGTTAAAGCGATTGCTGAGAAACTCGCCAGTACACTTGCAGAGCAGGTAAGATACTTCTGTTAGTACTAAAATATATATATTCTTTAATAAAAAAATAGTCGTTGGGGAGTGTTCAAGTAATATGCAACGAATTGGGGGGGATTGCAGTGTGCTTTATTGTTATTATTATTTTCGACACTTTACACCACAAATATAATGACTCTTAGGTTTGACTGGGTGGTAACAAAACGTGACGGGAGGGCGCCCCCCCCCCCCCTTCTATATCAAGAATATTAAAAAATTGCGTAACGCTATACTTGAATTCCCTTTTACCGTTATTTCAAATAGTAAAATTTCACATATGAATTATCTGTTGAACACACACTTTAATACATAAAATCAAGAATGGGAGAGAAATAAGGGACTGTATATGTGATAACCAGCGAAATCAAACAAATACAAAAAAGGTTACCAAAACTAACTGAGATAAATATAACTAAGAGTTGAACTGTTCTTTTTAACCTTACAACAACATACCGGTTTAAAGAAAAACACTTTTTTACGGATTTTATCGTTATGTATTATTGTATTTAAACTTATAATTATTTAGATATAATTTTAAATTTAACCGACGTTTCGCGTGCTTTGGAGGACACCGTGAGCAATTTCTGCAGATACCCTACATCTTTTAGTCGATACCAACTCCGGGGAAATAAATACAGATAATACAACATTTTCTACAGCTGTGATACTTTTTGACATTTAACACCTTTGTCTTCAGTCACCGTGACCACGCAAGCTGTAAAGCACGCGAAACAATTTAAAATTATGTCTAAATAATTATAAGTTTAAATACAATAATACATAACTATAATCCGTAACAAAAGTGTTTTTCTTTAAATGTGTAAAAGTTATGTTAATAAAAGACAATACTATGAACATACCGGTTATATCGACCAAAATCAAAGGTTCCGGCTGAATTCTATTGTATTAGGTTTTTAATAATAAATTCATCGGCTGTTACGACCAATTATAAGTAGTTCCTTCGATGTCATTAAATTCCATTTTACTGTATTGTTATTTGTGTAAACATTATAGTTAACTTTACTAAATAAAGTTTGAATACAGGTGGTAACAAGTGGTGAAGACAGCGATTCGGTATCGTCACTTGTGTGGTGGCGAGTGCCGACAGCAGCGACGGTACGGGCTTTGTACGCACTCACTTACTCTGTGGCACAGCCCTTGGAAGTCACCGGATTGGTGCACTCGGATGACGTCACATGTACGTGTTCAACTGTTTTTAATTTGTGTTTATGTAATTAATAAACCCCGTTATCTAGATAGAAAGCTACGTTGATTTACTCACTCACTGACATATCAAAGAATCTGATTCATACATAACAAACCCCTGCAGCTATAGTAATTTTCTTAAATAAATAAGAAATGAACAATTTTATTATTTATTTTTGTGAGTATGTATATATTAATAATAAATTAACATTATTTTTTCCAAATTATGTGATTGATCAAAGCATTGACAGAAACTTCACAACACAAACAACACAAACACACAAACAGAGAAGAATTAAATTACACTAAATATAGCTCGAACAATGTTACTCTCAAGAGACTGATAAATAATAGCATAAAATCATACCATCTCCATGTTGAATTTTAATTAGTTTAAATTTTGCATTCATCTCTCTGCAAAATTGACGATATTCACAAAGCCAAGGCCATGCTTTATAACGTACGTATAACACAGACCGAAGCTTATCTTTTCACTGTATATATATAGATAAAATGAGTGATTGACAAAAGAAATGATTTATGTTAAAGAAATCTATATAATGTAAAAAAATATATATGTGCAATTCACACGTGATAGAAGTGAAACCTTCAAAAACAAAGTTTTTATAATTAATCATATTTAAATTAAACATTGTTCACTATCTAAATGTATTAAACTTTTCATTAAAAACAGTATATTTTAATGATACATTTTAATTTATAGATTTAGTATAAATCTTTAATTTGACAAAAATTAAAACAACGAAAGTTTGAAATTCGATGAAATGAAAAAGCGGCAGTAAAAAGAGGCTGTATAATGCCTCCTATCTCCTTTTATCCCACGTTAAATCTTAAGAATTTATATTTCTGTCTCTTTATACTGTCGCTTTTTCTGTTGCATCCGGTTTGAAAATACATCGATTCTAAAGAAGTTTCACTTCAAAATTTAGAAGACATGAAAAGGTTTCTATCGACTAATTTATGTGAAGCCACATCACTTTTTTTATAGAACAGGGGGCAAACGGGCAGGAGGCTCACCTGATTTTATGTGATACCGCCGCCCATGGACACTCGATGCCAGAGGGCTCACTGTTTTAACTTGTCTCCAAATTGAGCGTTAGTTAACGGGGTCTAGACCTAATAGAGAATTCTGGTATGAGTATAGTGTTTTATCTATTTTCTAGTGGTCCGAGAATGTATGGAAGTTGTGACGATCTGTATGGCCTTTGGAGGTGGACATCTGGAAGATCTGCTGCATGAGTCGTGGTGGCAGGACACGGCTTTGTACTTGATGATTGACTGCCCGAGTGCTCAGGTTTGTATAATAACTAATGTTATACGTACTAAAGTGTTTATTTAATTAATTTTACATTATATCACAGATCTCTTCCAGAAATATTTGTGTTGTTGTTTAATTACGATAAAGATTTGGGACGACGGAACACAAATTTGTCAGATTTTCTCGGTCCCCTGAAGAGTTGATATTCCTATTAATATTATAATATTTAGTTTACAAAGTAAGGTTCACAGTACGTTAGTAGGAATTTGTTTTCGACGTGCCAAGTGTCGTTCGAGCATTTACTTTGAGTAACTATACTCTGATTTTTAATTCCGTAGAATTCTGACAAAAAGGGACAAATTTGTCCCATTTGAGAGCAATAAAAAATTAAATACATACTTTTGTTTAACCTACAAAAAGGTTAATCTAAATATTTACTCAAGGGACCTAATAAAAAAATAACTATTATTTCAATATCACGAACATTGAATTTAAACTTTAATAACTTTATTTTATTCTTTAGCTGGCATCACTGCCTACTAATTCCTGGTTTAATAAACCTTTTACAAAAATAAAATGTTATCTTTACTTCTGCGTTTTTTACTGTTGTGTATAAAAGAGACGTGATTATCACTCGCCGTAAAACCACTATTAATGTGAAGCACCGCACTAAATAAAATTTAGTTGTAAGTTAATCTATCCAGATTTATTTACATATAAAATGTATGTATCTAGACTCTGATGTTCAGAGTAGTGTTGAAATTGAAAAATGTGTCCGGCCAAAAATGTTTGTAATCTCTGACATGTCATAATGATAGCTGTCAGAATTTTACGGAATTAAAAATCAAAGTATAGTTCTCTTTTTAACTTAACATCAATTTATCCATATAGGCTACATATTTATGTTAAAAAAATTTAGTTACTCTCTTGCTCTTCCATCACTGAAGGTCGGCAGTCAATCTTCCAAATTTCTTCTTCATCAAGTCCATAAAACTTAACTCTTAACTGAATAAAATTGTATATTATTCTAGGTGCGAGTATCGTGCGCAGAACAATTGCTATCTATGTGCGGATGGGGCGGCGGTGGAGGGGCGAGAGGGGCGCTGTTGGCTCTGGGAGGTGCGGGCGGGGCGGCCAATTTGCCCCGCCTTACTCAACATTCAAGGAACGCCCATCAGTTTCTGCAGCTCTTGTGCCGTCTGGTTGCCTTAGCTGGTCCCACCGCTAAAACTTTGGAGGATCTTGCTACTGAAGTAAGTAGTATTTTTTAATATTACTCGTGGTTTTGGCGTTTATGAGTAAATTAATTAATAAAGCCTTTTATAATTGTGACTGGATAATTAATATTTATTTATTTACAAAAAAAACACAATCCTGTCTTAACCGATGACCCTAAATTAGAATGCATAACCAACAAAAGATTCACACATGATAAAAAACAAACATATATATATAAAAGGTCCGTTAACTATGAACAGTTTGCCAGCTTTTTGATACAGAGATAGATCAGGGGACAAAAAAAAAAAATTTTTTTTGACGTTCCTAGTGTACATTATGTTACCAACATGAATAAATGATTTTTGAATTTGAATTTAGTGACTATTATTGTGCCCCCAATTACTTTCGGTATTTTTTTTTGGTAAATGTGCAATTGATTTTTGCTCAGGTGGCATGGCTGCGGATATTACGCGATAATCCCGAAACCTTAGACGACACATTGCTCGAGGGTCATTTGAATTTGACGAAAGAGCTCTTCACGCACGTTCCTGCACAAGTTAAGTTCCAATATGGCGCGCATCCGGACCACAAGGATTCGGGATTGTTAAAGGTAATTTCTATTTAAACATTTTAAATTTCAAAGTAAGTCTCTATTTTTTTTAATGGAATCTCGCTGTTGGCCTTAAGGGCCTAGTCTGTTGTTTATTATTTTTTGCCGCGCGGGCGGCTTTTAATTTATTGTGATTGGATCATCCGGATCCGTTAGTACGTGTCGGGGCCTCCTGCGAGTCTTTTTAGTCGGGAAGGGAGGTAAGTATCTATAATTATTAAGCCTTATTTATTCATGTGAGTTAGCTTTGTTGCTTACACGTGCGACTCATATCTGAGGTCGTGGGTTCAAACCTCGGCTGTGCACCACCAATAGGCTCTGTTTTTATGTGCCTATTTAACAATCGCTCGAACGGTGAAGGAAAACATTGTGAGGTAATGGGCTTGACCAAAAAATCTAATCATGAAACAGATACAGAAATTTGAGGCTCAGATCTAAAAAGTTGTAGAGCCATTGATTTTCTTACTTTATTTAAATAAAAGAAGAAGTCCTTTAACTAGATCTATCTCTCTATCTTGAGAATTGTTCCCCCCACTCTTCCCCACCAACTTCTTTCTTTCTTCTTCTTGTTTTTTGTAGGATTTTGTTGTAATAATTTTGACCTATTGTTAAAGTTTTTTTTTTTTAATTTCCTTCAGTTAACCCGTACCCGTACTGTATACAAGATAACTCGTATGTAACTAAAGCCAATTTACAGGAAGTGGTAACTGAATATCTATGGCCATACTCGTGGGCGTGGTGTCGAATGTCCGAATACGGTAGCGGCGAAGACATTCCAACACCACTTTGCCGTACCGCCGGCTCAGTGGCTGCAGCCACGGACTTGCTGTTATCTCTCGTTCACGGATGCCTGCCCAATATGGCGGCCTTGGCTAATCTATTGCATTTAATGTTCTATAGCGGTATGTATTTTTAAAATTCTGTAATAAGCCAATTGTATTTTTCATTTAACTGGAATTAGTTACAATAAAAATATATACAGTGTAAACTCCATATAACGACACTGAAGGGACTGGGGCATTTTATGGCGTTATAGAGAGGTGTCGTTAAATGGAAGAAAAAACAGTTAGAAAAAGAAAAAGTATATTTCAGACTAGTCTTAATAGTTATGTACACAAAAAGAATCTTATTTGAACACTATTGCGTATAGTCTGTTATTTTTGTCTGAAGTCTTTTGTTGCACCAGTAATTTCTTTCTTGTTTTATTTTATTCATACCTAGTGATATTGAGGCATCTTGGTGATAAAGGAAATAATTTTCCAATAATTTAGCAATCCAATCAAATTTGTAAACAAAAGAATGAATTACTTAGAAAGTTCGGTATGCATGGTGCTGACAGTGGAGTTTGTGGGCTAGGATAGTAAAACGACAAAAAAATGTACACAGCTGCGCAGTTTTTATTAATTTTGGCAACTTAAAAGGTATGTTTTACTACTCCATTGTTGTCGGTACTGAGAGTGTGCGTGATGCTATGTAGAGAGTATGATTGTATGGTAGAATAGCTAAAGTCAGTGATTCTCAACATTTTATTTGTTGCGGCACATATTTAACGATTTCAGAATTTGGCGGCACACAAAGAAAAATAAATTATTTACTTACTACAAAACACTGCATAAATAATTTATGACAAAAAAATTTAAATATACGAAATAAACATATATACTACAATAATAACTAAATGTTTATTAAGGGCTTAATGACAAGCTTATAATAAAAAAATGTGAGCCGTCACGGGACGCCTGGAAATTATTTTGTCAAGTAATATGCAGAAAAGAACAGATTGTGATAGGAACTAAATATGTCATAATGATAAAATAAAATATTACGATTTTGTTTTGCAGATAACGATTACTATTTAATGAATAAACATTTATTTTCATTAAATACAAGATGCGTCGCCACAGCATGCGTCACCACGCCAGAAATCGGTTTTACGTGCGGCTATATTTGTTTCACATCAAAAATATTTTTAATGAAAATTTAAGCTTGATGTTTTTTGATAATTTCGTTTATATTTGGTCGTAAAAATGACAATGCTACTCTCATATCGTCTTCTACATTTAATAATCTTGATCTTTTTTTAGTTTTAATATTAACATTATATTATATTTGCAAAATTTGGCGACACACAAAAGTGCCGCGGCACAGTGGTTGAGAATCACTGAGCTAAATCAATTGATTTCGATGCTTTAGAGATTGTCGTTAAATCGAGTGTTGTTACATGGAGTTTACACTGTATACGTAAATAATTCTAAGGCCCCGCAGATGTTTTTATCTTAATATTTTTATTTCCATATAAACTTACATTTAATCCTGGTTGCTTTAATAAAATAATTAGTTAAAGTTTACACCAAAAAAGAAATTGTTTTTCCAAAGAAACTTATGTTTTTTACCAAAACTTGTGTGAAATTCTTTATTCATTGACGGATTTTTAAGAAATTCGTTTTAATATAAATTTTGTACAGATAGGAACATGCCCCTCGCGGAATGGGAGTATATGCCGTGTGTTGGACCACGCCCCTGTGCTGGTTTGGTGGGGTTGAAAAATGCTGGCGCCACTTGCTACATGAACTCTGTTTTGCAACAATTATACTGCGTACGCGCTGTTCGCGACTCACTTCTCACTGTACAAGGTAAATTTTCATTTCTAGACCATGGGCAAATGGAAGCTCATCTGATGTTAACTGCTACCACCGCCCATGGACACATTGTTAGAAGGCTCGCAAGTGCGTTGACGGCCTTTTAAGTACGCTCTGTTCTTGGACTTTAAGTGGAAGTTCGGAAATACTTCAGTCGGCAGCTGGTTCCACACAGCAGAAATTGGCTAAAGAATCGCTCAGTTGTGGAACGATGTACGTCAAGGTGATACAGTAGTATTTTGTATTCTGCCTCGACGGCCGATAATGAAACTCAGCTGCATTATCCGAACTCTGAACACCCTCCATGGTAAAATACCCAGAGACACCCACATCTCTACGCAATGGCATCTAGGTATCAAGCCGTACGGAAAAAGATTATTGAACTGACACGACTCGCAATGTTTTTTGTAGGTTTAAAGACATTTATTCTCATAGACATTAGTCACTTACATGAGAACACTTATATGCTAACGTTAAAATTTGAAAAAAAAAAAGAAAGTTGGTAGAACTTGGATGACCTTTCATTTCCGTAGATTGGGATCACTCAATAGATGGTCCTTTAATCTTAATTTAAATGTTGCTAGGCTGCCTGCACTTTTTATATTTTTGGGAGTCTATTATACCGCACTACTCCCCCAACGCTCAATGTTTTTTTGCCGTAATTGGTTCTATACTTATATAATTAAATTAGTTTTATTTTTATTAGTAATTTTTTTTTCAGTTTATTTATTTTTAAAGAACTTTATTTCTCATTACAAAACAGAAATATTTTATTTACACGAGAAACTTAATATGAATATGTATATATAATACGAGCGAGATACACGTCGCCATTGGCCGTCACAGTTTTAGTTAACTATGTTCATTCTAACATGAATCTTTACTGCCTTTTTGAATTTGTCAAACACTCCAATATCGCGAATTTGAGATGGTAATTGATTAAATAATTGCACACCCTAATACCTAATAGATTTCTTCAAATGATTTGTACGCGGCTTCGGCAAGATAAGCAAACTCGCTCGACGAGTATTGCGTGTCGTTGTGTATTTGATTTTTTTAAACGACAAGCAACTATGGATAGAGTTATTTAAAATTTTTTTTATCAAGATACAGGTGCTATATACATATAGTTGTTTTATTGTCATAATTTTGGTTTCTTGGTAGATTTTATTAGTCGGTGTTAAAAAATTGTATCTAAATAATACACGAACTTACACTTTATTTATTTAATTAACGTTATTTTAGATAATTTATTTAATTCATAATAATTTTAAAGTAATATAGCATATATTTCTAGGAGCGGCAACGGATCCTAACGAAGATTTCTCCGGTGAGATGCATCATAATATGATGGAAAATAATATTGAAGTAAGGAAAATATTATTTTTAATTGAGATAATTTATTTCGAAACGAAACAGATACACAGAATTTACACAGATTACAGTAAAAAGTTAAAAATAAAACATCATAAAATGAAAATCTTTTTCTGGCATTGAGAGTGTCTTGGTCTGGGTCAAGGACTTTAGCATGACGTGATGTACCGAAATGGCATGATCATAACGATATATACTTACAGTATGTTTGTATGCACATAAAAACACACAATTGTTTAAAAAAAATTGTGACAATCATATTTATAACACTAAGGGTCTGTTTCACAATGTATGGATAAAGTGCCAAATAGCAATGCAACACATAAATTATTCTAAAGATAAAATTTCCGAATAAGATACTTGGCATTTCATGACAAATAGCGCTATCTGACACTCGTGAAACGCAAAAATACTGTTTTTATGTGTTGCATAGCTTTTTGGTACTATATCCATACATTGTGAAACAGGCCCTTAAAGTAAGGACTTCGAACGAAGAATTTTGATACATTAAAATTTAAACATATTTCCATTTCAATTCCTCTTCTATTGTAACTGTGTGCCCCTTTTTGGCTAAGGCCTCCTCAAAATCTTGCTAATAATTTATTTATTGGTGGACACACGGTTTTGATGCGTTCTAAGCGTTCAACGCGCTTGCTAGGTGGTCGTCTATGTCTGACACGTGTCATTCATATTTGAGGTCATTTTTATCATAGGCAATCAGCCTGTCTGCTATATATATATATATACTATGCTTTTGAAAGATGGTGGTTTACTCTATGCCTTCACCGTAGGAGCACGTGCTAAAAAACTTATCAGAGTTGTATATATTTAAAATGAAAAATTTTACCAGAATAGCGCCGAGTACAACATCACCATACTGAAGCAGGTTCAGGCGATATTCGCACATTTGCACTACAGCAAACTTCAGTATTATGTGCCGAGGGGACTTTGGGCTCACTTCAGGTATGTGCCAATTATTTTTATTACGGCTCGTGAGTGCGCTATCGGCCTTTAGATACGTTTTTGCAGACGTAATTGTGCTAGTGTTTTATTTTTAATTGTTCAGTGTCTTCGATTAGACAATGTTCTTTTGTATCACCTTATAAAAAAAATGTATATTTCTTCAGATTACAAGGCGAACCAGTGAATCTACGCGAGCAACAAGATGCCGTGGAATTCTTCATGTCTCTCGTCGAGTCTTTGGATGAAGCCCTTAAATCGTTGGGACAGGAGCAGTTGATGGCTAAGACTATGGGTGGCACTTTCTCAGACCAGAAGATTTGCAAAGGTTGCCCGCACAGGTATACAAATATGTGTCGCTACAACCCCTTTGTGGCAATATGGATGAGGAGGTGTTGCATGTTCTGACCGACTGTCCAATGTATAGATAGGTTTAACACTGAGCAAGCTATGGACATACAAGTGACGGAGAGGAATTTAAAGGAAATAATGTTCAACATTAAATTATCACCCCCGCGACGGCCCAAGCCGAGGTTCGAGTCTCACAGGAGACGCCCTTGCGCGAGTCGCGGGAACCCCACCCATTCCGGCTGAGCTAAGCTCGCCAAAACAGCCCGTGCTGAGCTGTAAAGGCCCTTAAGGCCAACAGATTCCATTCAAAAAAAAAAAAATTAAATTAAGAGGCATCTTTTTGGGATTTGTTGTAAAGGTCATGCAAAAAGTAGTAAAAAGAAATAGTGATACTATTTTATCATCCGAGTTACCAATACCATTTATGTAAGCTATTTAATACCTCCTCCGACTACATAGTCGGGGAATTATCTAGAAAATATATTTAAAAAAAAAATTGTCTCCAACCAGCTGTTTCGTGATAATTCAGTCTTTTGTGCCTGACACAAGTCTTTTAAGGCGTGCCGGTTTTTTTAATGCTTTTATTTACCGTTCGAGCGAATGTTAATTTTTACTGCGAATTGAAATTTTACATACACGATATTATAGTATATTTAATATTTATTATCTTTACCTGTCTCTTGGTTGGTGTAATTCATGGGAAATACATAATACAATATATAATTTTAATGATATAAAAGTGAAGGAATCGTAATTAGTTCTGCTTATATATATTTATTTTTATAGGTTAACCTTTTTATTTGCTTTTAAATTTTTGTCTATAATTATTTTTATTTATTATTATTGCTATTTTTTCTTTGATTTTGTTTTATTATATTCAATTAGTTATAGTAACGCTTGTTTTAAGTTTTTAGTTTTTTTGTTGCTTTTGTTAATTGTTTTTTTTTTGTACTCCACCCTCTGATGGTGTTTCTTTAACGTTGTTTGTCATTAGGGTTGCCTGGAAGAAATCGCTTGTAAGCGATAAGGCCGCCCTTTGCCTTATATCTTTTGTGACTGTTTTTTTATTTTTATTTTTGTTATGCGTGTTTTTGTATAAGGCAATAAAGGATAAATAAATAAATAAATAAGGTATATAAACCATTTGCAAAAATTTCAATAGAGTATAATATACCTATTAATATAGATAGTGTATTTTTTATTTACTTTCTGGGTTTAGAATTATACCAATTTTAATTTCTGATACAGATATATAATAGGTACCCCTGTTGTTAATATTTATCTAATAGCAGCAAATAGTAGTTTTTTTTTTATATGTTATAGATATTGCAAGGAGGAGCCGTTTAGTGTGGTGTCATTAGATATACGGAATATGTCGCGTCTCCAAGAGTCGTTGGAGGCGTACGTACGCGGCGAATTGCTGGAGGGCGCTGACGCGTATCATTGTGATAAATGTAGCAAGAAGGTATGTTATTAATTTTCTAGCACTTGATTTATTTCTTGAGTTGTTGCCATTTTTTTTCAGGGTCATTCGAAGTTAAGTGATACGACCCCCATGGACATGGGCCGTTCAAGTATTACGTAAGCCTTATGGGGGGTTTAATTGCAGTAAACTAGCTTAGGTAATACTGGAACGGCACTCACATTGGCAGAAGACTTGAAAGTGCGTTGCCGGACTTTTAAAAATTAGTACGCTCGTTTTTTGTAGGACCTTAAGTCAAATTGGTTCGGAAAGTTTTCAGTTGGGTTTCACATAGTGAAATAAGAAACTATATTTATCTGTCTTTTGTTAATTTATTATTTATCTTATATCTTTACACGAGCAATTCTTGTATATATATACATATATAATTGGAATCTCGGAATCGGCTCCAACGGGCCCATAAATCGATCTAGCTAGGAATCATTTCTAGAAAATGTAATTTTATTCGTGTTTTATCAACTTAAACATAGAATTGCTCGTTTTAAGATGTCAGTCAAATAAAAACTTAAATATGAATATGATTATCTTTATTCGATAATTATATTCTTATTTCATCATTTTATTACTATGTAATTCTATTGAAATATAATTTCCAAAAAACACAATTAATAAAAATAAATAAATACCGAGCAAAGCTCGGGCATCCAGGTACTTTTATTAATATAAGATAACTGAGTTTTCAGTCTAATACTATAAATAAATAAATATAGCCTTTATAAACAATCTTATAAGTTACATTTTATCTTATTTCTACTTTATTATACTTATTAACGAAGTTTAGTTAAGGTAAATGTAAATATTATTTCCTATTAGACACCGGTTTCTTGATTGTCTTGCTTTTCAGCATAGGCCTCCCCCAAGTTTTCTCCGCAAAGATCTATCTCTTCTAATACTATACGCAGTTTTTAATTGCACCTTTTAAGGCCTGTTTCACAATGTCCGGATAAGTTCCAAATAAGCTATTTATTACTTATTGGTAGGATAAACAGTATTTTTGCGTTTCACGACTGTCAGATAGCGCTATACGTCATGAAATGCCAAGAATATTATTTGGAACTTTTATCTTTCGAATAATTTATGTGTTGCATAGCTATTTGGGACTTTATCCATACATTGTGAAACAGGCCCTTAGAGTCTGTCTTGTTTGATCAGTCTAAACACAACTTCTTAGAAAGAGACGATAACTTACTAACGTGTTTTTGAGTTAAATGACTGCGACTAGACGAATTTATTCAGTTTACGTCATTATCAAAACGATTTGTCTTGCAGGTGGTGACAGTGAAAAGGTTATGTTTAAATAAACTTCCCCCAGTTCTAGTCATACAGCTTAAACGCTTTGAATACGACTTTGAAAGGGTGTGTGCAATTAAGTTTAACGATTACTTCGAGTTTCCGCGGGATCTTGACGTCGAACCGTATACAGGTAAGGTATACATCACTACATAGTATAAAACAAAATCGCTTTCTCTGTCCCTATGTCCCTTTGTATGCTTAAATCTTTGAAACTACGCAATGGATTTTGATGCGGGTTTTTTAATAGATAGAGTGATTCAAGAGGAAGGTTTATATGTATAATAACTTCCATTAAATAGTGGAGAAGTACTGTTATTTTTGAGGTTTCTAATGTGATGTCCTAAATAATTACATTTTTTCCGCTTACATTGCAAACGCAGGCTGAACCCTACGAGTTTTATCAAAATAATGTACTATGTATTGTACACATCGAAAAGGTCTACAGAAAAGTCCTTGATGGTATATGTCTATCTCTTATGGATAACCCACAATAACTTTTTTTTGTCATTTTCTTTTTACGACAAATAATGGCTAATTTTCGAAGCGATTTTAACCAATACAGCATTAATCCTTAACCAATTATAAACCTTGAATACATTGTTCATTTAATATAGATCTATACAGCCCATTACAGCTTATTTAGCAGCGATCGAACGCGTATATTATCGGAGCTTTCCAGCGACAGAAATAACAATACATAATAAAAACCTGCTTTTCATCAGCATTGCACCCGTGCGAAGCTGGGGCGGGTCACTAGTATTCAATATAATCTATTTGTCTTTTTTTTTTTTTACTTTTTTTTATTTATTAACATAAATTTTACACATTTAAAGAAAAACACTTTTTAACGGATTGAAGCTATGTATTATTGTAAACTATTTAAACATTAACTTTAAATTAATCCGACGTTTCGCGTGCTTTACAGCGTGCGTGGTCACGGTGACTGAAGACAATAGGTGTTGAATGTCAAATAAGTATCACAGCTGTAGAAAATGTTGTATTATCTGTATTTATTTCCCCGGAGTTGGTATCGACTAAAAGATGTAGGGTTTCTGCAGAATTTGCTCACGGTGTCCTCTATTTTCGCGGATTGTTTGTGTTGAGATTTTAATTTTGATATTATTGGATGGTGTTTGATAATCTCTTTAATAATCTATTTGACAAGATTTTAAAAACTATTCAGATTATTTATTATAGTCGACGCATTATGAGGCTTCCGTAAAAATCATATTATCGGTCTGTCTCGCTCGCACTTACAGTTCTAATGAATACGTGTATTGATGTGCGTAAGTATGTACGATCGATTCATTGATATTCTAAACGATACACGTTAGAAAATATATTCTTCATTGAGCGTATTGCGTAAGTAATGTAATAAGTGTCAACAAAAATCTTATACCAATCAGCAGTCAAAGACGTGCGCAGGTAGCTTATTATCGATGACGGGTTGCATTGCGTGCACATTGTTACTGCGTAAAATGCGTCGACTTTAGTGAATATAGAAGACAAATTGTTATTTTTAATTCTGTTAAATCTTTAAAAATACAAATTTTAATAAATAGCCAAAAGAATTTATGGCGCCGCATTAGTTCGTTATGTCATTGACGATTCGAGTAATCTCTGTCCGAGTCACGTGACATTAAAAAATATCACTTCAATGGACTTTAAATTACTGATTGTATTATCATAGCTTTTTAAATATGTTTATTATTTAGATTCGTAACGTATGTTTGATTAAAAATGTTTGAAAATATTTGAAAGCTTATTTTATATCACACAAAATCTAAATCTTATATCGTAAACATCTGCTACATATAAAATTATTATTCAAACAAATCTTTGTTTATGTTGACTTATAAAATAAGTTAAAATATAATTGTAGTTAATTCTAATATACTTAATAACTAACCTTTTATTTTAATAATTAAAATATATTATTAAAAGGAGTCCCTTCAGGCAAGGTTCCGGTTTTTTATATTTTTGAAACAAATGTTAGCTCGCCAAATCAGCCCGTGCTGAGCTGTAAAGGCCCTTAAGGCCAACAGCGAGATTCCATAAAAAAAAATTTTTTCCAAGTATTCTTTTTGAAAAATCGAGAAATTTGGTAATCGTTCCAGTAGTTACTGATTACATTCGTTTCAAACCTGTGAGGTTTTTTTTTATAGAACAGGGGGCAAACGGGCAGAAGGCTCACCTGATGCTAATTGATATTGCCGCCCATGGACACTCAACGTCAGAGGGCTCGCGAGTGCGTTGCCGGCCTTTTTGAAAGTGGTTGGAAAAAAGGTTCTGGGAAAGTTGAAACAGTTTTTACATGTAGTTTTAAAAGGGTTGTTTAGTAATTTAAAATTTCTTGCAGCCTGGGGTCTGGCAAAGGCAGAGGGAGAGACAATCTGGGAAGGAAGTGAGGATTCTGAAAAGGACCCGCAGTGCACGCAGTACGAACTGAGCGGCATTGTTGTTCACTCCGGTCAGGCGTCTGGTGGCCATTACTTCTCATATGTGTTATTGAGGTATGTGTTTTAACGATTTCTTTATGTTTTATAATATTAATATTAAACATTGGCGCGCAAAGTCATATGAATTGGTCCATTCTTATATTGTTTGTATCATCAATCATACATTTTTAGTTATCTTTATGTGATTTGTTGCAATTGGATAATGTTTGAGTATAATAATTTATTTATTTTGACAAACGCGTGTAATAAATTTCGTTTGAGAAGTGTTAAAATAAAAAACTTGGCGATTAAAAAGAGTGGCGGTGAGTTTATGCCAGTTCTTCTATTCCGTTCTACGCCTTTGATTTGCGAACTTTTAGAAACATTTTTTTTTTGTTAACAAGTGAACATTGTGTTACCTATGTGTCTAAAGGAATGTGTGTTTGAATTACGTAATCAATTCGTGGAAGAAAGAGGGGGGGGGGGGGGAATGGGGATTTAGTAAACCTTTACGCTTCGTCACAGAAGAGGGAGACATTATTAGTATTAGCAGACATTTATTCTACGTACTGTATACGTAACAATAACAATGGTTTTTAATTATTTTCTAGTACTTTTATTTATTTAATTATAAGTAATGTAACAGATTATACTTATACATATTATAATACAAAATACTAAGACAATACAGAAAGCCAAAACATATTACATAGATAAACAATTTATGTATAAAAACAGAAAATAAGTAATTGCATTAATAGATAAATATACATTTAAAAAAAACTAAAGTAAACTGAAATTTGACATTTAAAAGAACAAATAATACTTGATATTTAAAACTACTGACTTGCTTATGACTGACATTCATAAGCATGCGTTAAGTCGCATCTAAACTGAATAAATAAATTTTGATTTGATTTGATTTGATTACTACTTAATCAAAATCAGAGTCTTCCCGCTTCTCCAAGTGCTTCTTGACATCTCTCTTTTTGAGGTGGAAAAAATCAATGTCTTGATAATGGTTGTCATAGTTCGATAAAACCCGAAACATTGGCGCATTATGCAGGTAATACGACTTCGTACGAAGCACACTGAACAATTTTGTCGCATACGCAGGAGGAATTTTAAAAGAAATTAACGATAGCGAATAGCTTTAGATTTACCCAGCATAATTGAGTTATAGGTAAAATGTTCACTTGGTGGTCACATTAGATTTTGCTTGGGGGAGGTTCTAGAAAAACATTACGGCGCGTTAAATAGGGAGGACAAGAAACTAGAAAAATCCTGTTTTGTCTGCTTACAATGGAAGGAAGCACCTCAAAGTTCAGGAGAATAAACAAAACAAGAAATGTCGCCATGCGTTAAAAAAAACTTAGGTGCACTTGAACACTGTCTAAGGCTTAAATGGAAATGGGCAGGTCATATCGCTAGAGAGTGGGAATAAAGGTCACTTATCAAATCAAATCAAATTTATTCATATAGGTAAATATGTACACTTATGAACGTCAAGAAAAACAAATTAAATTAATTGTAAATTTACATTTACAACCAGTTCGCAAGTCAAGGGCGTAGAGCGGGTAAGAAGAACTGGCAAGAAACTTTCCGCCACTCTTTTCAATCGCCAAGTTTTTAATACAAATTGTTTGAACTGGAGCAAATCAATCCCAACTTACTTACTTTACTATGTTGATTCCAGGGACACGGGCTCGGCTGGAAGGTGGGTGAAGTTAGACGATGGGGAGGTGTCGGAATGTGCCATGCATGATGATGACGAGATGAAGTCGCAATGCTTTGGAGGAGAATACATGGGAGAGGTAAAAATTGCTAATTTTTTGTCAAACAAACGGCTCATAGGTGGACAGCAGTTTAGCAAGTGGTACGCTCTTCCTTGAAGAACCCTAAATTCGTTGGAAAATACTTCCACAGTACCCGGCCGTTTATAAGACGCATCGTGCTTTAGAAAGAGATAGTCAGCTTGCTTCGTATAGCGCCGTCTCTGTCACCCTTGTCAACCCTAATAGATACCGTTAGTGTTTCGTGTGACAGAGATGACGCTCTACAAAGCGAGTGTCTCTTTCTAAAGCACGATGCGTCTTATAAATGGACTGGTGCTGTAATGCTTCTGCTTATACAGAGTTATTAATATAGTGAAATTTCCGAAGACGTGCCCCATTAATTTTTGGTTGAGGAATCGCGGGGTGCGGGGAGTTTGCTCCGAGCGTCAGCGAACAGTGACAGAAGCTTGTAATATTTTTGTTGTTTATAGATATTTGATTCAACGGTCAAACGGATATCATACAAACGCCAAAAGAGATGGTGGAACGCCTATATGTTGTTTTACACACGAAAGGATACGATCAACACCTCACTGGAACAAACTATGAAGAGTATGACTCTGAAGTAAGTATAGACTAGTGTCGAGATTTAGCCATTTTTTTATTATTTGTTTATTTTTTTACCTTATTCAAAAACATATAACAAAAAAATACCGGTTACAAAAGTTATAAGCCAACGGGCGGCCTTATCGCTTACAAGCGATTTCTTACAGGCGACCCTAATATGGAACAAAGAATAAGAAACATCAACAAAGGGTGGAGTACAATAAATACAAAATAATTAACAAAAAAAATCTCAAAATAACACACTATAACTAATATAAAATAAAGTAAAATCTAAAGAAGAACTGAATATATCGAATTAGTCAGTATTTAGTAAAGAAAAAAAATTGAAAAAAGGTGCATTAGTCATTACCATCAAAATGATGATCTAATTTATGCATATACGGTTAGAATAACTTTATTTATCATATGAATTACAAATGTACAAAAATTCGCTTACTGAGAAAACATTATAAACTAAGATTGATAATTATTATTAGAACGCACAGATGTAGGTACTTATATAAAATCTACAAAACAAAAACAGCTTCAAAAATGTAGGTAGACATAATAAACTCGACGGTCAACCAAGCAAAAACATAGATGTTCGGATTGGATTTATTACTTATTTAGATGTGGCATTGATGGCATAGTCTGATATAACAGGTTTATATTAATTACTTTTTATATTTTAATAAGACTATTTTATTTTTAGTTTATTGTTCTATTTAGATATTTTAGTTTGTTCTATTTAGATATCTATAATTATACTGTATAAATTGTATAATGTATAACATTTACACTGCTGGAATTTCTTAAATTTTAGGAGCAATTATAATATTACAACTAGTAGTATTACTAGTTATATATATTTTGATCAAATACCATTATTTGTATGTGCCGTAGGAATTACACCTTTTCTTCTCACTTAACCAGTACTAGGAGGGGCTATTAGAAGATAATAAAAATCTAGCTACAACATTCTTTGGTCTGCGCCTCAGATTTGTGTATCTGTTTCTTTTATTTCATCACCGTACAGGCGAGTGAAACCGGGGATCGAACCTACGATCTCAGGGATGGGAGACGCACGCTGAAGCAAGGCCCAGTTTACTGTAGAATACGATATCGTAATAAGAGACATAATAATAACATTTATTACTAAGGCAACACAAAAAACACAAAATACTAATAAAAAAATATTATTTTAATAATGGATTACGTATATATAATATTATGTATGTATACAAAAATAGTGATACGTATACTAGAATAGAACATACGCACAATGTCAATACTCGGAACAAACGCAGGCTGCAATTTCCCCTCACTATACTGTCTAAAGTTAGTAATTCTTTTTTGGGAAAAGGGATACTCTTCTTTAATAAAATCCCAGAGGCTCTTATCTCTGCCTTTTATTAAATTTAAGAAATGTATTAAAGAAAGGCTGTGTAAAAAGGCTTACTATAAAGTTAGTGATTATCTAGTTGATAAAAGGGCCTGGGACTAGTGCTGGGCAGGCTACTTCTAATTAATTTGATATATTTGTTTTAAATATTGTAGTATTGTTTGATGATTTGCTTTTTTAAAAGAGTACCGAGAGTTTTTTTACGCCGGCTTTTTCTCTCGGCCTACACCCTCTGTCTTCTTTGCCGATGAATAGGGATGACTATAGGTTCGAATTTAATGATGTGGAATAAGTGATAATCTTCCAAAATAAACATATTTTTTTTATACGTAAACACTATACGTGTCTATGATTTTCTTATTTGGTGATTACGTCAACAGTCATTATTAACTAACCCACACTTGGTCCATCCTTCAAAAAATTAAAACGTTTATGTAGTATTGTTTTTGAGAGATCTGCTAACAAGAGGAAAGAGGGGGGGGCGATAATAGACAATTAAAAAAAAATGTAATCAACTTTTGTTACAGAGAAAGTACAATACCGAAACCGATATGGAACTCGGTGCGTCGCAGCAATATTGCGTTTTGTCACAACCAGGATCAATTCAGCTTGGAGCACTTCAATTTTATGAAGAAATTGTGTTGTATGAGGCTGCACCCCGGATCGCAGAGCGCCGTTTGGGTGATTATTTTTATATTATGATCTTGAGTGATACTGCTACGGCTACATTGTCAGGCTCGCGAGTGTGTTGCCGATTTTTATTTGGTACGGCTTTTTATAGGTGGGCCCTATATCGATTTTGTTTGGAAATATTTTCGTGCTGTTAAGGGATATTCTATAGTCTATTAGTTTATATTATATTAGTGTCCTGTATTTATGTTGCCACATAGACCAAAATGTTATAGAAAATACTACACAATATAGTAAATTATTAGTGTGTATCTACGATACGCTACACCGTGTTTAATTCAACTTTCACACAAAAATAACTCCATATGTAACCACTGAGTATTTGCATTTAAATAACTTACTTTAATTAGTAATAACAACAAAAACTTAAACGATTTCAACACAAATGGTGACTTTCACCAGTATAATACGCGTAATAGAACTAATTTGAGTGTGCGACCAACCAGGCTCCAGAAGATAAACCACTCCTTATATGGAAATTGTATTCGTTTTTACAACAAACTCCCAAGCGAAATTAGAGAACTGTCACTAAATAAATTTAAAGCCCTGGTTAAAAGTAAATTAATTAATAAAGCCTTTTATAAATGTGACGAATACTTAAATGACCCTAATCCTTGGGATTGATTTGCTCCAGTTCAAACAATTTGTATTAAAAACTTGGCGATTGAAAAGAGTGGCGGAAAGTTTCTTGCCAGTTCTTCTTGCCCGCTCTGCGCCCTTGACTTGCGAACTGGTTGTAAATGTAAATTTACAGTTAATTTAATTTGTTTTTCTTGACGTTCATAAGTGTAAATTATTACCTATATGAATAAAGATATTTTGATTTGATTTGATTTAGTCAGCGAAATATGATAGATATTAATATCCTGACTATAAATCTATTAAAAAGAATTATCTCTTTTAACGTCTATAAACTCAATTATATATAAAAAATAATAATCAAGTTCCTATCAGTAAAGGGTCGTTCAAGCAGATTTACTTCAATTTATCCCCCCCTTCCCCCCCTCTTGTCAGCAAGAGACAGCAAAACTGTGTAATAAGAAAAATCAAAAAAAAATTTTTATATGTAATAGGTGGGAGGAGGCGCATCTGATGATAAGTGATACCGCCCATGGACACTTACATTACCAGAAGGCTTGGAAGTGCGTTGCCGGCCTTTTAAGAATTGGTCTCCAGAAGCGTTATATGACTATCAAAATATGTTTTCGACTTCCTTCAAGAAAAGAGCGTACCAATTCTTAAAAAGCAAGCATTCGCGAGCCCTTTGGCATTGAGAGTGTCCATGGGCGGCGGTATCACTTAACATTAGGTATGCCTCCTGCTCGTTTGCCCCCAGTTCTATAAAAAAAAATTTAAAACTTTAAGATTGTAGTCCATTTTCACGCTAGTGGAATGCGTTCTCTCAAAATCAATGTTCTTTTCATGAAAACACAATAGAATTGTAACGAAGCTTTGATTTTTTCAGGGTCCAGAACACGAAGAGATGTCAATGTTAGCAGTGCAGTTGGCCACCAAGTTTCTCTTTCAAATTGGCTTTCACACGAAGAAAACTCTACGGGGTCCAGCGACGGATTGGTGAGTGATATAAAAAGAAAAATGGTGTGTGTACTTATTACGCGTTTGAAGTTATACTTCTTTGGCGTATGGAAAAAAATAACTAAAACGCAGTAGTGATTAACGATAAATATAAAAAAATAAATTATTAGTAAATACTATTTATACCGTCGTATATGAAATTGATTTAAAAACACCAAAATAATATTTATTTACACTGTTTAATTGTACTGTTACGAAACACGTGTTTTAAATATACTAGAACTAGTGACCCGCCCCAGCTTCGCACGGGTGCAATGCTGATGAAAGGCAGGTTTTTATTATGTATTGTTATTTCCGTCGCTGGAAAGCTCCGATAATATACGCGTTCGATCGCTGCTAAATAAGCTGTAATGGGCTGTATAGATCTATATTAAATTAACAATGTATTCAAGGTATTTAATTGGTTAAGGATTAATGCTGTATTGGTTAAAATCGCTTCGAAAATTAGCCATTATTTGTCGTAAAAAGAAAATGACAAAAAAAGTTATTGTGGGTTATCCATAAGAGATAGATATATACCATCATGGACTTTTCTGTTGACCTTTTCAATGTGTACAATACTTAGTACATTATTTTGATAAAACTCGTAGGGTTCAGCCTGCGTTTGCAATGTAAGCGGAAAAAATGTAATTATTTACGACATCACACTAGAAACCTCAAAAATAACAGTACTTCTCCACTATTTAATGGATGTTATTATACATATAAACCTTCCTCTTGAATCACTCTATCTATTAAAAAAACCGCATCAAAATCCGTTGCGTAGTTTCAAAGATTTAAGCATACAAAGGGACATAGGGACAGAGAAAGCGACTTTGTTTTATACTATGTAGTGATATACAACTTGAACATAGTTATCGATTTCCATGCCACCGAGACCTGACTTGACGATGTGATTTTCATCATTTTTCTCCACCGCACCTATAGAAGTATAACTTCAAAAACATGTGATAACTTGCTTTCCGCGTTTACCATGGAGAGTGTTCAGAGGAGTTGTTCGAATACCTAAGCTGCGTTTCATTTTTGGACGTCAAGGAAAAATACAAAATAAAATCCGTATCACAACGTGCGTTACTTAAGGAATTTCTACCGTGTGGAACCAGCTAGCCACTGAATAACCGAACCAATTGGACTTTGGGTCCTTTAAAAGAGCGTACAATTCTTAAAAAGTCTTCTTAAGAATTGTGTGAATTGTGCCGTCGGCAGCTCGCTTGGGAGTCATCAGGCAGTGCGAGTGTCCATGGGCTGCGGTATTACTTAACACAGTTCACAATCGAATTCACACTGTTCGGAGAGTGAATTCACAGTAGCGATATTGTGTATATTATGTGTTTAATATACATAACTTCATTATATTTTATTAAATGATTCTCGAAATTATCGTATTGGCATAGTCTGTAAGGATAATGTATGTATTTTTGTAATAAATTAAAAAAAAAACACCACCCGTCCGTCTGCGTCCTGTAACAGAAAAAAGCCAGTATTTTTTTAAATATTGTTACGAAGACGGGTCGACTGTAATGTTTTTCCATTACTTAGAGAACTTTCTGTATGATACGCGAGAGAGAAGGAAGATCAGAACCTTCTTGAAGCTAGACCGAGAACTCTAGAGCGCCGTACGACAAGCTCGTTCGTAGCAGTGTGCGAAAGAGATAGCGAGTACGCGCGTTCTAGAATTGTGCGATCGCTACTCAGTAGCGCTCGCGCCTAGAAAGTTCTCGTAGAAACATCGTTCGAGACTATTCCCAGGGATATATAAGCGAGCCAAAACGCGACCAATCAGTTCAGTATCGAATGCGATATTCAGTGATTAACACCGAAGAGAAAAAGTGCGATTAAGTGAAGACCAGTGATAAAGTACTGTGTAATTTAATTGACAGCGACAGTAACAGCGTTATACTGTGTGTATAATTAGTGTTTCTGTGCGTAATTTGTTTTTTAGTCAAATAAATTCCTCTTAGATTTAGTTGTAAATAAACCCTTGAAGAAATCGACGGCGTGTTCTATCTGATCCCCTAGCTCGTAACAATATGTAAAAAGGAAGAATCAGAGGTCATTATGGCCATTAAATGTCCCACATTAGCAATACGGCAGTAGATAGAATTTGGCGAAATTAAATGGTCTAATTAGCTAATGGCATTACAAGGTAGGTATTACAGGTAGCTTCATAAGGCGTTTAATTAACAGCCTAGTTTTTTTAACTAAATAGCGTTTAGCGATCTGAAAAATATTCAGCCGTATGATAAAGATGAAACATCTGACATAAAAAAATATTTATTTAAAAATTAATCTAGTCGGTTACATATATCAAACAAAATAAGCAGACTTACTGCTGTAAGAAGATTCTACCTCCTAGCTGTCGTGGCGAAATAGTGGCATTGATGAACGGAAAGTAATATTTCCGAAACAATATCTTTTAGCGTTAACTAATATAAAACATATTTTTGAGTAAATGATTACAGGTTATTTAACCTCTAATAGAAACTATCTATTTAGTGTAGTCGTTATTTCCTTAATATTATAAAAAGTTATTGTTATTTATGAAAAGATGTATTATTAAAATTAACGTATATTTCTGTATTTTTACAGGCACGATATAATTTGTCAACATCTAAGGTGCTCTCAGACAGTCCGAGCTTGGTTTGCCACAGATCTCTTCAAACATACACACAGGTAAGGGAGCGTTCAGGTATTTATGGGGGGCTTGGGGTAAAATGATACGATGCGGGTAATAAAACAAAATGACCATCACTTTTTAAATACAGGAGTCTCTGGGTAGTCACGAAATTTTTTAATATTGGGTACACAAAACGTTACGGCACGTTTCATGGAGGGGGGGGGGGGTTTAGTCAAGAATCTCCAAAATTGCCAGGAAGCTATTCAGGCAAGTAGGTGATCGGGCTTCAATGCCTGAGACACGCGCGTTCCAGCGAATTTTAAATGCGTACTGATACGTGTGCGAACGTACCTATGAGTTTAAGGATGAGACTCGCACGCTGTAGCCACTGGGTCAATACTTCAAAGAGTCTAGTAGGAGTACTGCTACTGTCTTTGTTGCTTACTTACAGAATATTAATAAACAGTAGCCCGAGCTAACCATATATTAAAACGTCGTAACACATCATCATAAATGGTAACAGTACGTCGACTTGCTAACGAAATAAACTGCATCTTAATTTGTCTATTCATTTAGGAGGTACGATGCCACAAGTGCATAAGAGTCAAACACAACACTGGGTTGTTTGCGTAGTCCATTAAGTGCAAAGGAAAATGTATTTATGATAATCCTTAGATAAGTTCAAATAGTTACAAAAATCGTATTCTACGGAAAACAATACAAATTATAAATATCCTAATCGGGTATATTTTTTTATTATAGCTGTCTTATATATTTTCAGATTAGGCGACTATCTCCTCTCGTGTCCTACAAGCGATGTCCGAATAGTATTCATGAAGATTATCGTATTCCTGGCACACTTCTCCACGCAAGATCCTCCAGGTATTTTTTATCTTATGTCTTTAAACGAGCAATTCTTGTATATATATATATAGTTGGAATCTCGGAATTGGCTCCAACGATTTTCATGAAACTTAGTATAAGGGGGATTTCGGGGGCCATAAATCAATCTAGCTAGTAATCATTTCTAGAAAATGTAATTTTATTCGTGTTTTATTAACTTAGACATAGAATTGCTCTTTTTAAGATGTCAGTCAATTATCTTTCGTTCTGAAATATAATTTCCAAAAAACGCAATTTTTAAAAAGTAAATAAATACCGAGCAAAGCTCGGGCATCCAGGTACTATATATTATATATTGTATATCGCCGCCCACTCACTCGTCGCAATTGCGTTGGCGGCCTTTGAGCCTTCCAACCAGCCTTCCTCCACAAAATTTTCTTATGCAGATTTTTATAAGAACACTGTCGTTTTGACTGAATTAAAACGTTGACGTAGCAACAATAGATCTAGATTTGACGCAAAAAGTTTTTTCTATTCGAATCAGTAGTTCGGGAGATTCGTATTTACCAAACCTATTTAATATTAAGTATATATGTAATATATGTGGTCATAGATCAGACAATGACAAGTACATTTTTGCTCGGTATGACTTATCATATTCTGACCTGTGGCTACAGATAATATAATAATGAGGCTTTTAAACGGGCCATCTTGCTGCAATTGATGGCTGCACTATTGGCAACTAATTGCCCAGCCATCACAAAAATATTTTAATGCAGCTGATGGCCGAGCAATCTATGGCCGGGCCATGTGTTGCAATTGTATGGCCCATGATGCAGACTCCTAAACGGGCTACACATACCGGCAACAATGGCTGACGAAATCACACTTGTCGCAACAGCTTATATTATTTTAAAAAAGAAACAGAAAAAGAAGAGATTGTGGCTTCGACCTTACTTAAATAGGCGTAAAACTGTAGACAATTTGAGTCTAGAAATAAGCCTTGATAATAAATTATTCAAGAATTATTATTATTATTTTTACGTAGTTGTCAAATCGCAGAACAGAATAGAACAACATATCGCGTAGAAAAGGATGCACTGTGCCATAACAAAGAGAGTGACTGAAACAACAATAAAACTGGCTGTGCAATATTGCAGTTGAATTCGATAGCCTAGCGATCGTCCGGCAACCCATTGGGGCAATACCGGCCATAAGTGGCTATACAAAACATGTTTGGCTATATGGCCGGGACATTACTGCAATATTGCATAGTGTGGCTGCAATGTTGCCGGGCAACTGTATTGTAGCCATCATTTCAGCAAAACATGGCCCGTTTAGAAGCCCCATTATAACAATAACGGGGCGGTACAATTTTATAAAGATCCTAGATTGCACATGTTTCCTTCATAACTTCCATTTTAGTATTATCATATCATTTATTTATATATATATATCATTTTAGTATATATATTTAGTATAATCCACATGTCGTCGAACGGGATTCGTGATATTGCAATTCAGTTCATCATTGGTGCAATTCCGTAATACCAACGACCTCAGTGTTAAGAGGGTAGAACGCACTTGTCCGATATAGCGTTATGGTTATAACTAAATATGTCTTCCAGTGAACAATGGCTACAGCTCGTGGTGTAGCCGCGAAGAAGTGACAAGTCTGTCAGATCAAGTATTATGTTGCGCGCGTGCGCTGGCAGCGCCAGATGCGCATACGCACCGACTGCCGCCGCATCTGCCTTTGTTATTTAACCTGTTCCACGCGTATGCTATGCTGGGCTTGCATGAGAAATATCAGCTGTTACGGGTATGTATACGTTTATACATTTGACGATTATTTAAATGATCCCAATCCTTGGGATTGATTTGCTCCAAACAATTTGTATGACACAAAACTTAGCGATTCAAATGGCGAAGAGTTTCTTGTTTTACTCTGATTTTTAATTCGAAAAAGAAATTCTTTAGTATTAATTTTCTTTTTTTATATCTATTAATATACTTATATGATTTATGTCGTTGTTTCGTATAGTGTATATTTTCTTTATTTTGTATGTGTGTGTAAAATTGCTTTTAAATAAAAAATCCTATTGTACAGTAAATTTAGTTTTATTGTTATTAAGATAAATGGCCACAAAGTTTTTGATCCCTAAAATGTATTTGTATTGTTTCAGCTCAAAATATTGGATATTGTCTTGTCTGTGTGCATCGACGAGTCGTATACGTCACTTGGAAAATATCAATATCCCGAGTCGGCTAAAGTGCACCAGGTATGTTAATTATTGTATTTGTAGTAACGTAAAAAACTATTATTATGTATATAAACACTATATACTCCGACTTCCAATTCCGCTGAATTCTGACAGCTCCTATTTTTTGACATGTCAGAGATGGCAAACCTTTTTGGCCGGACACATTTTTCAATTTCAATACGAGTTTGAACATCTGAGTCTATTCATACATTTTATTTGTTAGTAAATCCATTTTATTTAGTGCAGTACTGCACATTAAAATAAGTTTAACGGCGGGTGATAATTACGTCCCTTTTCATCACAAACGGTAAAAACTTACAAGTAATGATTGTATTAAAAAGGTTGACTAAATCTGGAATTAATAGGCAGTGATGCCAGCTAAAGAATAAAATAAAGTAATTAAAATTAATTCGATGTATTGTTCGTGATATTGAGACGTTTAGATTTACCTTTTTGAAAAACAAAAATACGCAGCATTTTATTTTTTATTGCCCTGAAATGGGTCAAATTTGTCCCGTTTCGGTGGTGATCTTTATGAGTCGGAATTAAAAATCGGAGTATAGCAGCTTAATAAACTGATGCGCGTGAATTTTCAGATTTGGAGAAACTATCTAACCTATTTCTAAAATAGTTTAAAGATGGATTACAATTTCCGGACGCCTATTCCAGTCGGGCACTCCTCGGTTTGGGAGAAAGTTCTTTAGGAAATTTGTGTTATGTTGAGTGGTCTTAAATTTTAAAGAACTACCCTTCAAATGTGTATTTTCACCTAAAATAAAGAGCTTCAAAATTCCTGGAACATTATAGTGGCGAGTGATTTTGTTTCAATGAGATTTCCTCCTAATCGCTGTTTTTTATTGATAAAGTTTGCCAACGCTCGGCACACTGATACATTGGTAAAAACAAACACAAAATACAATACACAATTTTTTATGTGACAAGCACTTAGAGGCAAGAGCACATACAAATATCAATCGAAACAATTACTAAACAAAACAAACATTACAAAAAAGAAACGATTACAAAAAACTAAACAAAAATCGATTTTAAAGTGTGAGGGGAGCAACTATGGATATCCCGACCTAGTTTGATTATCAGAATGCTTAATCTGGATATCGGAGAGCTTTGACCAAAACGCGTTCTACGCTGTTAATAAAGTGGTAATTTAACTTTCTAAGTATGGTTTTTCTGTATCTGTTTTGTTATTATTTTTTTTTCTAATCGGCGAGTAGATGATCTCGTGTACGGACAATGAGCCGTATACGTATATAAGTATACGTATGAGAAACTATATTAATACTTGAAATTTATTGAAGGCATAGAATTATCATTGCCTGCAATAATCTAAAATTTTTAGTTAGTCCTAGATATTTTAAGCATACGTCGATAAACCCAGATCTCAAACGCTTCCAGCTTTTTGGACATAGTCTCTGTCAGGTTTTCGAAAAGGCCTTCCGCGACTGTTCAATTCTTCAGCAGATTTCGATGCTATTCACAATAGTGAATATTTACAATATCCATAAAAAATTGTATGGATACAAAGAAAGAATGAATCCTCGGACGCATACGCATAGTGGAAGAGAGATAGATGCAGCGCAATCGTATAATGAGCATACCGGGCCAATGTCATCAATCATCCCTTTTTAATTTTTCCAAACTCTTTGGTTTTGTTAGAAAACATATAGAAATACAGGGCTAGGTTCTTCTTTTTATTATAGTTTTTATGTGAAACGTTTCAGGTGGTCTGTGCGTTAGTGCGCTGCTGTGACGTAAGCAGTCGTTGCCAATCGGCAAGTGCGGCCGAAGGGGCGTTGCCCTTGGCGAACCCGTACGCGGAGCCTCCGCCAGCGGGCCCTCGCCCTGCGCTCTCACCTGCCGCAGCAGATGTACTCTATAATAAGACTGCGTAAGTAACATTTCAAATGACCAAATTTCTTTAAGTAATCGAACAAACATAAAAATATATTTTTAAAAGTTTGCAGTAATAATTTGCCAAACATTAATTTGGCTTAAAATGTTTTTGATGAAGACAAAAGATAATTGCTTTGTTTATATTTTTAATATATTTGAGACATTTTCGTGGGTAGGAAAGTCTTTTCTAATCTAATGATAATCAAATCAGTGGCGCTACAACCTCTTATTTAGGTCTTGGCCTCACATTTCTGAATCTCTTTCATGACCATATTCAAATCTAATAATCAAGTAGGTGATTAGTCCAGTAAGTTAAGTAAGCACATACAAGAAAAGTCCATTGGTGCACAGCCCTGGATCGAACCTATGACCTCAGGTATGAGAGTCGCACGCTGAAGCCACTAGGCCAACACTGATCTGACACTGACACTGATAATTTTGAACAATGCTTTTAAATAGCTTGTCCCGTATTTTTTATAGTCTGTTTTAAAAATTCTCTATTTACATATGCCAGTACCTACATGAAGAAACTCAGCGAGGAGTGCTGTGGCTGCGAAGAAGGAATCAGATTGATTCAGTTCCTGAGCTGGGAACACGCGGGCTGGTCTCGGGCTGCTCTCGCGGAGCTCCTTTGGCAGATGGCCTGCGCCTACTGCCACGAGCTGAGGAGGCACTGCGATGCACTTACCGCCTTATTGCTGATGGAAGACAGCTGGCAGCAGCATCGTATCCACAACGCTATCAAGGTATTTATGACAAATGAAAAGGACGAATGTAAGACGTAAAACATAATTATAGAAACAACATTTAGAGTTTGTGATTTCATAAAAGCCAAAATAATTAAAATATTATATATTCTAAAAAAAAAATCAAGACAAAAGGCAAATTAAGAATAAAGATATCTTTAGCCAAGAATATAGGAATATGTCGCTTTTTTATTGACAACATTGGTAGAGGAGAGAAATCGGGATATATTCTTAATTAGCATGTTTTATATCTAAATCCTATAATAAATTAAACCTTACCTTTACAATATACAGATTTAATTGGCAATAAAACATTTCAGGGCGTGTCAGAAGAGCGTCAAGGTCTCCTAGAGACAGGTCTACGTGCACGCGGCCATTACCAGAAGCGTACGTACGCGTGCGTGAAATTGCTCGTTGCGGTGATGTGTCGTACGCCACTTGCGATACGCGCCATACATTCGCAGGCGGAGCCGCGACGCAGGTGGAGGCAGTTGCTCGCCTGGCTTCAGGATGAACTGGATCGGGTACGTTTAAAAATAAGGCTTTCAAAAATTCCTTTCAAGCAAAAAAAAAATCATAAACGCGATAATTAATTCGTTATAAACTACAAAAATACGCGGCTGTTAAAAAGTATGCGTATCACAGCTTATTTTATTAGTATTTGACTGTATATAATTGTGTTATGACGGGTTTTAAGTTTAAATATGACTTAGGGGCTGAATAAGTATTACGTAAGAAAAGCTCAAAAATAATATTACATAAATGTGTTAGTATTTGTAGGAATTCTCGAAAATGCAATTTGTATCAAGCATGGACAATGTGTGGGTAGTAAATATATGTTAAAAAGTAATAATTAATAAAATAAGAAAATCACAGACGTGTGCAGCGTACATGTACATTCATTGCACCAATTCTTCCCGCGATCAATAAAATATTAGCTACTAATTATTTTTAATTTCCTTGATCGTAGCATATGCGCACAATCATACATTTATCGAAAAAACCCTTGATTAATAATATTATAACGTATATACGTAGTTCAATCTGATGGGAACGATCGAGAAGATGATGACGTACCAGTAAATAAATGTCTTCATCCATGTAATCCTAATACTGTCTAGGAGTTTAATTTCGTCGTAATCATAATTAACACGAAAAAATGTTGACGTTTGTGTACGTGTTCGCAGTTTTTTGAATTTTTAAAGCTATCATGGAAGATAATTAAAAATGACAATTTGTTTAAAGACATTTAATCTCATAAAAGACATTAGTCACTTACATGAAAACACTTATATGCTAACGTTACAATTTAAAAAAAAAAAAAGAAACTTGGTAGAACTTGGATGACCTTTCATTTCCGTAGATTGGGATCACTCAATAGATGGTCTTTCAATCTTAATTTAAATGGTGCTAGGCTGCCTGCACTTTTTATATTTTGAGGGAGTCTATTATACCGCACTACTCCTCGAACGCTCAATGTTTTTTTGCCGTAATTGGTTCTATACTTAAGTATAATTAAATTTTGAGGGCGTCGTGAACTGCGCTTTTGAATTTGATTTATTTTAGTGAATGTAATGTTAGTGTGTATGCAGTCATTTAAAATTTTGTAGATTAATAAGCTGGTATTGTATTGAAATAATTGTTTTATATTCATAAGTTTTGTTTCTGTGTAGATTTTTTGTGTTGAAGTTAAGTATGGGTAATGGAAAAGCAATTTAATTACTTTATTTTGAGCAATTTGAAGATTTGATATGTTAGTTTTAGTCGCAGCTCCCCAAATTTCAATCGACAAAATCGAAATTTCAACGAGGAAGGCTCCGAACTATTTGTCTAAGAGAACCTCTTAGAGAAGATAATTTAGTTATTAAATGATTTATGTGCGTTGTCCATGTTAAGTTATTGTCAATGTATAATCCAAGATATTTTTCGCTTTTCTTTTCAATTAGAGGTTCATTATTTATTGTTAAAGGCAAATGTGACCTTCACTTGAGAACTGGTAGTAAATGTAAATTTAGAATCAATTTAACATATTTTCTGTTGACGTTCATAAGTATACTTGTCTACCTATATGAAAAAAAGAGTATGTGTACTTATGTACACGCGTTAAAAGTTACTTCTTTGGCGTATGGAAAAAAAAATAATTTATACATACAATTTGTTAATATACCAGAAATAAAACAAAACGAAAAAATATTTTTTAAATAATAATGTAATAATTTTTAATTAACGATGTAAATAATTATACATACCGATAATTAATCTCAAACCTATAAATGCACTCAAAACAGTTTTATCACTTATATTCAATACTAATAAATTATTAGTTAATATATCACCGTCGTATGTGAAATTGATTTAAAACACAAAAAATAATATTTATTTATTCACACTGTTTAATTGTAGTGTTACGAAACACGTGTTCTAAATATAAAAATACTAGAATATACAACTTGAACATAGTTATCGATTTCCATGCACCCAGACCTAACTTAACGATGTTGAATTTAGGTGTTGGTGTGCGCGCGCAACGTAAACATTCATTCTCATCATTTTTCTCCATCGCGCCAAAAGTATAACTTCAAAAAGTTTTGAGTTTAAGTTTAGGTACTAATCAATAATCTGAAATGTTTTTTAAAATGTTTGTCATTCATAGCTGGAAGGGCCTAATACATAGTTTAAGCTACCTACATGATACATAATTTATTTATTTATTTATTTTGTACTCCTACAGCTAACACAAATACATATAATAGCAAACAAATACACCGAGAACATAGCCACAGATGGAATACATGATACATTATATAACAAAAATATTTACAAAAGGGAACAAACAAACAAAGTATTTTGAATGACCATCATTTATGACCATCTCTTTGCAGTATGGATCTGGATATGGCTCGTATGGCACATGGTCACCACCCGGAACCTCTAATGAGACCTCTAGTGGGTACTTCCTCGAACGCAGCAATTCCGCGAGGAAGACATTAGAAAAGTGAGTATTGCAGCAATTTTGGGACCAAATTTCTTTATTGTATTTTGTATCAAATCGGTGATCAGCCTTTTGTGCCTGACACAAGCTGTTAGTTTTTTGGTCTAAGTCTTTATTGGACGAGTGGGATTTGTGCACAGGAAAGTTCATTGGTGTAACGCAGTTGGCTCCTAGAATCTTGGCAAAATCTCTAAATATAATATATATTGACATGAATAACAATAAAAAATGTAATGTATGTTTAAAGAACTTTATTTCTTATTACAAAAAAAATGTATTTTTATTTACATGCGAAGCTTCATATATACGAACGAGATACACGTCGCCATCAGTCATCCTTATCTTACTCCGATTTTTCATTCCATAGAATTCTGACAGCTATAATTTGTTACATGTCAGATATGGCAAACCTTTTTGGCCGGGCATATTTTTCAATTTCAATATGCGTTTGAACACCTGACTATATACCTTTTATTTGTTAGTGCATGTATTTTATTAAGTGTGGTGCTCCACATTTAAAGTGTATTTACGGCGAGTGATAATTACGTCCCTTTTAATCACAAACAGTAAAAGATCACAAGTATAGATAAAAAAAAAATTTAAGTTTACTAAACCTGGAATAATGGAAAGTGATGCCAGCTATAGAATAAAATAAAATTATTTAAGTTAATTGTAAATTATTTGTTAATTTTGTATTATCTCACTATTGTACATAAATAATTAGATTTTCGTTTTTGTGGGTAAAATAAAAAATGTCATTTTTCATTGGAGAACTTATTTAGTAGCAACACTTGTGTCAGAATTCTACGGAATTAAAAATCAGAGTATACAGAATTAAAAAATAGCAGCGTTTGCCTAGTGGCTTCAGCGTGCGACTCACATCCGTGAGATCGTAGGTTCGATCCCCGGCTGTGCACCAATGGACTTTCTTTCTATGTGCGCATGTAACATTTGCTCGAATGGTGAAGGATCCAAAAAGTCGACGACGTGTGTCAAGCACTGGACACCTACTTGCCTGTTAGATTCAAAAAATGATCATGAAACAGATTCAGAAATCTGAGGCCAAGACCTAAAGAGGTTGTAGCCCCACTGATTATTCTTTTTATACAGAATTAAAACCGGTCTGAGCATTGATAGATGTTGATGACGTGTATTTATTTCGTAATAATATAGCAATAAAAATTAATAATCTTTCAGAGCCTACCAACTGTGCCCCGAAGAGGAAGACGATGAAGAGGAAACCCGTGACCGAGACGGCTCCGTCAACTCTGGGGGCTCAGCCGAAGGGGGCGAAAGCGGGGAAGAAGAGCCCGAAGACCGACGGCCTCCGCTGGTCCTTGCGCCCCCTGACCCCCTGCCCCCCCATTGAACTAGTCCCCGTACACCATGAGCGGACGTCTCACCATCAGCGATAGGACTTTGTTTGATGTTTTGATTGTCTTTGTTGCTTCGTGTTAAGGTGCGTTTATAATGTATTATTGTTGGCTCATGGAATTTCCCCTTTACCCGTTTAGCCACTTTTTGTTTGCGATGCGCGTTGCTTTATATTGACAACTTTCAGTGAACAGTTTTGTAAAGCATTTTAGTAATTTTGTGATATGAAATGTCTGTCTGTATTACAAAAAAATCTCATTTTTAAATTTTCTTAAATATTTTTTAAGTAT
This sequence comes from Pieris mannii, assembly GCA_028984075.1. Lineage (NCBI taxonomy): Eukaryota > Metazoa > Arthropoda > Insecta > Lepidoptera > Pieridae > Pieris > Pieris mannii. The sequence continues at coordinate 4,755,455 of CM054798.1, read as the reverse complement.
GTATGCAAAATTTATAGAAATTCAATTATGAAATGTAATACGTTTAATTGTAAGGTGATGATCGCAAGTGGTATATTAGTGACGCGGGTGCGGTGACGGCCTTATAAAACTGAAGTTGTCGCGTGAGACAATCTAGTCTTGAGTACTGCCATACAGATTTTGATACAAGAAATTCGTTCGAAGTTCGAACTGTCGGATCTGTCAAAAATGACAGTTCTCATTTGACTTTGTCTATGTTCGTACTTGGACTTGTCTCTGAATCATAGACTAAAGAAGTTTAGGGTAAGCACGCGCATCGCTCTATTTGTTCTGTGATGTTATGAACGTGTAAAGTTCGTCTTGAAGGGCATTTGTTAAGATTAATTTAATACTCGACATAAGTGCCGCATAAATCGCTTAATTTTAAGTTTTTTTTAATTTCCGTATCAATATTAATGTAAACTCTTATCTCTTTTTTTTCGAATTGTGCTCCAAGACTGTTCGCATTTAATACGCGTGTTTCGGTAAACCGGTATATTTTGGATTTCAAAAATCGGACACAGAAGGCTGATCACTTGCCCATTTAAAAATTAAATGATCACAAAACATGCTGACATCTGAGGCCCAGACCTCAAATGTTAGCGCTACTGCTTTTTGTTTTGTCAATTACTATATCCCACACTTGACAAGTAGGTGATTAGAATAAAAATCTTGAATTAAAAAGTTAATGACAAACAAACAATAACATTTCTATTGATATAGAAGTGTTATTTTTTTTAAATATTCGTTAAGTTAATGTACGAATAAAAGTGATGGAAACGTGTTAATCACATGCGCAAGAGTCGATTTGGTTTAATCTTGTTTCACGCCGCGAATAATAACAGTAATAAACCTAAATATCAACATTCAAAGTTTTCTAGAAGATGCAACAATAGCGGTAGGTATTTGTAATTACTAAACAAATTTTCTCTTAATAATCGATCTTAATAATCGATAGCTGGAAACGATTTCTTGTCTTTAAGATTAGTGTTATCGGCTTGGGCGGTAATTTTTTGAGTCATGTCAACGAAGCAAGGCTTAAGAATTTAAAATCGAATCGTTTATTAATTTATTTATCACATATACACGCGATATAGTATTATCAAAATCAAAAGGCATGTTGTGTTATTAAAATGAGTTTTTTGGTTCATACATTCATCGCAATGTTACTTGGTTTTACGAATAAAAATTCTAGTTTTATTCCTTAAATTGAGCAGCAAGCTCTCGACGTATTACAATGCTAAATTAGTTTATAAGTAAATTATTATGCGTTTTATTATAAGCGATGCATATTTTAATTGTATATTATTAAATAATTGGTGGTAATTCTAAAAAAGCATAACTAAACTATTTTTACGGATGGTATTTAAACGTATACTTGTACGTTACAAGTTTTTAAACGTATACTTGTACGTATACAGCCTTTCTTGTTGAGTCAATATGAAGTTTCCATCATATTTATGTGAGAAGTCTATTAGACACCGAAGTATTAATAACGGAAGTAACTGTTCAATTAATCGTTATGGGTTTAGGATATCCTTTAATCTACATTAATGCGGAATTAGCATCATTAACGCCGGTTTTTTAACTGAATAACGATAGCGATATTTAATGTTGAGTTTACGCGCTATCGCGATTGTGTAGTGGCCTAAGACGAACTCTACAATGCGGTAATCGTGAATGTATCGCTAACTTATTAACATGTGTTTAGTAATTGTAGATATAGTATTTAAATCACTAGTCTAACAAATGTTGCCACTGTTCTGCTTGTAATATATGTTATTTATTTTTATATTTCGTGAAGATTGTATATTTTTTTTCTGTATAGGAAAGTTTCGGGATTCACTCGATGTCTGGGAAATCGAGCACTTAACAGTACACGAATACGCATTTTGAGTTTCTTTTTTCGGTGTATGAAGTCTGAATTAATTTTTGCTCATCTTGCACAGTTTGTAGAACATTTATTTTCGCTTCGCTAGATTAAGGATTTTGAAAATTAATCGCTTAGTTTATGAAGGAACGTGAATGGTGCATGGATTGATTACCAAAGATGGGTTTATGGGTTATATCGGCCCTCGTTCTCATAGCTTAGTGACAGTAATGTTTTGTATCTTTTATATTCGCGTTATTTTAACAAAATTTAAAATGTGATCGATTAGGGTTAGATAGGTGATGAAAAGTGCATACGATTTATACTGCCAATGTAAATACGGAACCATATAGGGATGCGCCATTGCTCGGTACACTTGATCGGATAACTCGGCTAATCTTTACTCGGAAAAAAACTTAACTAGATTAATCTGGTAATTATGTAAATATCTATATAACATGAGCCGATTAGAACCAACGTGTTTCTTGCATATAATACATTAAATTACTCCACTCGCTTCAGGTTATAAAACCGGGCAATACTCGGGTAACCGGGTAACCGGTTACTCGGTTATACGGCGCGTCTCTATTAACATTTTATTTCACAGCGATTTCACGTCAACTGTAAAACAGCCATCATGATTATTTTAAACTTAAGTATTCCTAAAATGGACTTAAATAAGCATGGTGTGCTTATGTAATATTGTATTTAATAGATTTGTTATAAGATCGGTTGAGTTTTATATAGTAACGTTTCTATGGCGAATATTTAAGGAAAGGCATGTGACATCAAGGATGCGTTGGCATTCATACAAATATTATTAAAATCGAAAAATAAATTTTGAAATTTATTATGTGTTTTTTATTTAAACCCGTTTGAAATATTATTGCAAGATTCAATTATTTGTATCCAAAGTCGAATCTTGATCTGTGGATGTGAAATGTGGAAAATCACTAAAGACATCAAGTCTTCGTCAATCTCTGTATTTTGGGTATCTACGGGCCTAATTTGGGAGCGGGAGGGACCACTATTAGCCAGCCGATCAAGCTACGCAATTGGATACTTCGAAGAGATTGCAATCATATGATAATCTTAAAATATTAGTTGGAGACTTAGTCTACTTTTATTAGTACCATTATCATTCCAATTTTCCAAGTATAAAATTAAGATTGATAAAGCGATTTTTTACTCTTAATGGAATATTATTTTTATTTATTTATTCATTTATTCACACTTCGTTGCTAGAAAGAAACACAAATAACAGGCACATCTTCCAGGCAACCCTAATAAGAAAGAAAACAATAAATAAAAAAATGATGAGTGCAAGAAGTGCATAACCAGAAGTTATATAAAAACAAAATATATATATTAATCTGTAAAACCTTAATCTAGAGAAAATAAAAAAAAAAAAATTTATAACTATTTTATTATTATTATTCCAAAAATGTTTAGTTAAATGTCTATTATATGATAAAAGTTTCACTTTTACCGTGGTTTCATAAAGCCACACAACATTTTTTTTTAACAACATGAATCAACCTTGCAATACAGAACATTCGTTCTACTGTTCTCATTACGTTCTAATTATTATTCAAGAGTTATGTAACTATGTATGATTTTATTTTGCAATTTTTCCTATCGAAATAACGACTTTTGACCTATTTGTTTGATAAGTAATTAATGGCCTTATCGCTATTTGAAATGCGTCACTTAAGTTAAACATCTTAAAGTAAATAGTCCATTTCTGAAATGGAAAAATATATTAGCATTAAAGATTTGGAAGATGCAGCCACTGCATTACTCCCGAAGGCTGCCAAGGATTATTATAAAAGTGGTGCGACAGATGAATTTACGTTACGAGAAAATAAGAACGCCTTTCAAAGGTATGGCCTTTATTATGTAATAAACCATTTAATACTCTGAAATGAGAATAAAGACTGTCTAATATTTTCGCATTTCTTTTTATCTAAAAGTAAAATGTTTGCTCCTCAAAAGGTTGAGTAAGTAATTCTTAATGTTTAAAGAAGTTTATTTCTCGTTAAAAAAATGTATTTTACATGAGAAATTTAATATGTACATTAGCCGTTCCAATGTTAGTCATATTTATTCTAACATGTATATTTAATGCGTTTTGGAATTTGTTTAAATAATAATATTGCGAATTTTAGATGGTAACTGATTACATAACTGCACACGTCTTCTTTATCTTTTTTTTCCATTTGATAGTATTATAAGTGGATATATCGCGGATTTATAATTGATATATAGTATTTAATTACATAGTTTATATTAAATTTTATTGTCTCCGGTTATATATCAAATGCAAAGCTGGTATTAAGTAGCATAAGCCATCTGCCTGATCATAATTTATCTTGTAAACCATAAGGCATACAATTTCCCTTCTCTACGAAAACGATTACTTCAGGAGACAAACCGATAATCAAGGCTTGCACTAGACACGATTATTTCAAAAAACACACGTACGCATACATTTATAATTATCATTTGTAGGCTCCGTATAAGACCAAAATGTCTCGTTGGTATTACGCACTTCGATCTGCAGACAACTATTTTAGGAGAGAGAGTCTCAATGCCAGTGGGAATATCACCAACCGCAATGCAGCGTATGGCTCATCCTGATGGGGAGACAGCTAATGTTAAAGGTTATATATGTTGTTTATATATTTTGGCCAATCAGCAGTCTTAGATCACGACTCAACGTCGTTTAATCTGGCTGTACAATGCGCAATTTATTTTTGCTAATATACTGAAGAAAACACATCGTGAGGAAACTGATGATCTACCTGCCTGAAGGATATAGATGTGAGTCACACAAACAGGACAAAATCAATAATAAAAAAAAATTGGTCCGTGGAGTCCTTTCACGCGGAAGAAGTGGAATTTAGTAATTTCGAAGTTTATAAATAATCTTCCTTGTCTATCTCTTTCTATTTCCCTCCCCAGGAGCGTTAAACATTTAACGCAACCTTGCTGATAGTAGATAGGTTAGAAGTTTCACTTCAATAAATTGGAAATATTATTTCCGGTTTTTTGATGTATGAGGTAAATATATAATACGTTTTCTTTCCTATTTATTATGAACAGAGTTTAAGGAATACATTGAGTTGGTCCAGTCGTCTTCCATGTTTGCGTTCAACAACATATTTTGCGACTTTTTTATTTAGATAGATTTATTTAACTCTATCGTAGTACCAGATTAATCTTAATTATAACCAAATTTTCATTTTAGCTGCACAAGGTGAAGGTGTTATATATACTCTAAGTACAATATCAACCAGCTCCATTGAAGAAGTGGCTAAGGCTGGTCCTAATGCCGTAAAATGGTTTCAGCTGTACATTTATAACGACAGGTAAAAACTATTTGTAATAATAATTTGTACTTTTACATTTAAAAAAAGTACTTTAACTATTCTGCAGTTCTTACATTATTTAGATAAAGTTTTAGTGTGGACAGACGGTGGTCCTCAAATATTAATTTGAAATTTCTCATAATACTAATAGTCCGGTTTTAATATTTTTTTATTCATTTGACAAACATGTATATGTAATAATTTGTAAATGTCATGGTAAAAAAGTAAAAACATTTAATTAGTAAATGGATCTACGAGAGCAGAGTTGGCCTAGTGGCTTCAGCGTGCGACTCTCATACCTGAGGTCGTAGGTTCGATCCCCGGCTGTGCACCAATGGACTTTCTTTCTATGTGCGCATATAACATGGTGAACAGAAACATCGTGATGAACCGACATGTCTTAGACCCAAAAAGTTTACGACGTGTGTCAGGCACTGGAGGCTGATCACCTTGCCGATTAGATAGAAAAAAAAATGACCATGAAACAGATTCAGAAATCTGAGGCCAAGACCTAAAGAGGTTGTAGTGCCACTGATTATTATTATTAAATGGATCTACGAAATTCATGTTTATGTATAAATAATGTAAGGATAACGAATGTGCGTAGCTAGAATAAATGTTGAACAGCATTATCTATTTATTAGATTATATTGGCGAGAGTGTGTTTTTTACTCATTAGAAAATAATTTATCGTCATTAAGATGTTTAAAGTTGATATCGAAAAGTATTACATAAATACATAAAAAAACAGTAGAGACTCGATACGTTAAACTCCAACGGAAACACAAAATATTTTAAGTTATCAAGGGTCTATGTTAGGGATAGGTTAATATAGAGGTAGGTATGAACTTATGTATGTATGTATCCTATTTTTACTCGAATGCGTCAGAAGAATTGTTTCAATAAAATACAGAAATTTAAATAATCCTATTTATTTATTAACATAACGTTTCATACAAATAAAACAACAATTAAAGGTTTTTTTTTTTAAACAATTCAGTTTCTAAATCGATTTGATTTTCAATGACAAATAGAGAAGAGAATACATATCTTTTATGTTGCTACACTGCTCTATTAATGATCTTACAGTTGTTAAAGCTCTTTTTGGAAATGACTCATTGACAAACAAATTTATGATAGGTTGTGGAAACAATTATTTAAGTTACTGAGGGCCAATTCAGAGATTACTTATTTAAGTTACAGAGGTTGCATATTTCAAGTTATGGAGGTTTTTTTAGATCTGATGGGAAGGTTGTACACTTGTGTTATTTTTTGGAGTTATAGAGGTTTTTAAGTTACTGAGGTTTGAGTTATCAAGGTTCTACTGTATTGTGATTATAAGAGCGTTTGTTCTCGTTAAGAATGCCTCAACGAAATACATTAATTATTGTTTGGTAATTTACGAGTCTGTCAAATAATTTACTTTTCAGGGAAGTCACTAAGCGACTTGTGATGAGAGCTGAAAAGGCTGGATTTAAAGCAATCGCTCTGACTGTCGATACTCCGATATTCGGTTTAAGAAGGGCTGATGTTAGAAATAAATTCACACTACCTCGTCACTTAAAGTAAGTATTAATTTAACATTGCTTTTCGATCCCTAATGCGTGGTTATTAAAGTGAAACTTTTATTACATCGTCTCTTATCTTATCATCGTACTTTTGGCTCTGTGTGGAGCATGTCGCGTGACGGTCGGCCGAGGAGTAGGGATAAAGTGAAGAGCGCTCGTCATAGCAGCCAAGGTCAATATGGCGGCGCATATAGTTCGCAGCAGCTGACCGTGTAGTGTATAGACTATTTTTAATTTGTGCCAGTGTTCCACGCTATTTTAATATGTGTATTTAATCTAAATAATTGTTAAGTATGTCGTACTCTCTAAGACACAGAATTAAATAAAAATATTAGTTGAGAGAGAGAGAGAGAGAGAGAGACTTAGTCTACTTTTATTAGTCCCATTATCATTCCAATTTTCCAAGTATAAAATTAAGATTGAAAAAGCGATTTATTCCCTTAATGGAATATTATTCCAATATTTTTAGTTAAATGTCTATAATGTGAAAAAAAGATTCACTTTTACCGTGGTTTCATAAAACCACACAACATTTTTTTACTGAATATCTAATATTTGTTATTGTCGATTTTTGAGTGTAAGAATAGAACTAAGAGTCATAATATCAAAACAATACAAGTCCCGAGTCTTATGCATATGTTAAAATTTATACATATGTATGTATGTACCAACTAAACGACAAAGACATCGCCAATTATATTAAACTAGGCGATTTCTTTGTCATTTAGTTATTTAGAAAAAAATGGATTGGTGTTTGTGGACGGATCCTTGTATATAGAATAACAATTTAGTGTGTAACCATCAAATCTAGTAGAAAGCTGTTCCCTCATAGAAATATATAACTACAGAAAATGATATTAGGCGACTAGATACGAGAACATTCTCGAATAATCTAATGAATAATTTGTTTTGGCTTCAAGAGCACTTTTATTTACACGTAATTCGGTTAACATATTATTTGCCTAATTTTGACAACAGTTTGTTATAAAATCGTTACAGATTAGCCAATTTTGAAGGACATTTATCGACGAAGATTCACAGCACAGGAGAAGGTAGCGGGTTAAGCCATTACGTTAACAACTTATTTGACAAAACATTAACTTGGGATGAAGTTAAGTGGCTGAAAAGGTAAATTTCCATTTTACAGACTAATTTTTTTTCCTTCCTCGGCATGTGGCGAAGATCTGGCGAAGATTCGCTGCTGTGCCACTACACCGTAGGCCACATGCAATCGCCCGAGGCATGATTTGAATTGTCCGTTTCCTACCACGCCATCAGCCGTTGAAACAACGATCCTCTAAGGCCACGAACAGTTTGCGATTCACACCGGCCAATCCGCCCTGTTTTATAAAGCTGGGGAAGCTTGGGAGATTAAGTGTTCTGATTCACATTAAATGAATCAAATAATAGTAACAATTTGACTTAGCTCTTGCTATAACCATAAGCTCTCATTAGCTTGTAAGCCCAGAAAGTCTCTTTATTGGAAGCCTGACACTGATCAAGAACTCCGACAAGTTGGCTGTTAGCAGTCTGAGCTGAATCAAAGATTTCATAAGAAGAGAACTGTTTAGAACAAATACTGTTAACAGCATACATTTCTTCGTTACCTTTGGTTGTTTGAGACTTATTTTCTTACATATTTTTTATATATTTGCTGCAGCATTACAAAATTACCCATCGTCGCTAAAGGAATATTACGTGGTGATGACGCCGTTAAAGCGGTTGAGGCTGGTTGCTCTGGAATTTTGGTCTCCAATCATGGCGCCAGGCAGCTTGATGGCGTCCCAGCTACGGTATGGTATTCTGATGGTGTCTGAAGTAGCATTGAGTACGGTACAGACAAGAATTATAAAATTGGACTTCAATTGTCAAACTCAAAATCGAGTTACGTAAAGAACCATACTGCGAATTCTGGATGATTCAGCTTGTAGCAGTTAGTCAGTCTTAGCTTTTTTTTTACTTTATTTTTCTTTTGTATTTTAATGTATAAAGTGGTATTACCATCATAACTATGTTTTGGGTATATGCTATTGAATATTTTGTGCTCACATGCAGTTTAGTCATTTTTCTAAACAGTTTTTAATTTAGACCGGAGGCTAGGAGAGGAGAGGAAGATTACACCATACAATACTAATTCAAAGATATTTTTCTAAAGTCACAGGATTAAAGATAGTATTATATGATTCGTAACTTTGATTCGAATAAAAAATTATACTAGATAAAACGACAATTATATAAAATGAGAGTCTTAAACTAATCCTTGTATTTTTAGATTGAGGCGCTTCCAGAAGTGATAGAAGCAGTGAAGAATTACAACGTCGAAGTATATCTTGATGGAGGTGTGTCGAGTGGCACAGATATATATAAAGCCCTGGCACTTGGTGCTAAAATGGTAATAAATTTTGTTGTTCCTACAAATTCGGATAATATTTAATAGATATGCGTACATGCTTCCGTCTAGTTACCAGCAGCAGATTTTTCTAGATCATATTATATAGGAAGTTAGCTATACCAAATTTACAATGACAAGTAAAACTTGACAATCATCGGCAAAACTTATATCTGTAAAACATCAGAAAACGTCGAAATCTGTTTGATTTCTAAGGGTGCGTCCACATCTGGTGAATATGCCACGAATGTGCAGCTCGCGAGCCGCGCTTGTGCAATTTTGTTCGTGCGCCGATATGGACGCACCCTTAAAGGTGAAAAAAAAAATTTACTCCTGCAATTTGCCGCCTAAAACATCTGCCATCCTAGTAAATCAGTCACTGCTAGAGATTTTGGGATTTGTATGCATCGTCGTTTTGTTTTCACGAAAATATTGATTATTTGTATTTATAGGTATTCGTAGGACGACCGGCACTGTGGGGGCTAACAGTAGGTGGAGAGGCGGGTGTTAGAAAAATGCTCGGTATTTTAAGGAAGGAGTTGGAATATACATTACAAATAGCGGGTATTTATAACTTAGCGATATTGTTTTCTTATAAAGTATTGTTCATCATCCAAATTAGAATGGTAGAAATAATTGCAAACTAATAATCTATCAAAACAATTTACTCCCCTGTCATCATATCCAGTGACTTTTTATCTCACAAAATTATACATTTCATTTTCGATTCCAATACACTATTTCACGAATGACTAATGACTACGCGTCGGGTAATACGCCCCGGCTATATCGGTAATATTTTTTTTTATATAATAGGGGGGCAAACGAGCCTGCGGGACGCCCAAAAAGACAGTCGTCCCATAGACACCCATTTTTATTTTCAATATACATACACATAAAATTGTTCTGAATTTCTTCTATATGAACGAATATTTGTAGGTAGTCGCCATATATAGCATAGACAAGACGTTTCTATATTTGACCTAAATCTTGCATTTTTTAGGAACACCCACCGTAGACGATATAACTCGAGATATGGTCCGACATGAATCGGCTTACAGCAGACTCTGATATGAGGGTAGAACAAAAACACAGATTCTTTAATTATTTATTTAACTATCAGCTTCCGGTATAAATTATAAAGTACAGCCGGTGTCATGCATTGTTCGTGTGGCCAAAATGTTTTTGATATTTTCTGTAAATGGGAGGGTAGTTGTAAATAAAATGGTTTTTATTAAAAATGTCTTTTTTTTAACAAACATGTAATATTAAAATTAGTGTTGTTTCCACGAGAATGTAAGTGCGTGCTCCTATTTCACCATGCCTACTGTAGCTGATAGACGACAAATCTTTGTTTTTTATTTATTTAATAATTATTAATTAACTACTAAATACTTAAGATCTTATGTGGGACATGGTGTAATGGTTGCAGCTCCTTACAAACAATGTGTAAAACAAAATCTTTGCGATTAAAATGAGTGGCGGAGAGTTTATTGCCAGTTCTTCTCGTTCGTTTTACGCCTTTGTTTTGAGAACTGGCAGTAAATGAAAAATTAGAAGCACTTGATATGTATGCCTTTTAAAGAAAACACTTTTTTACCGGATTGAAGATATGTATTTTTATTGTAAACTTATAATTATTTTATATAATTTTAAAATTATCCGACGTTTCGCGTACTTTATAGCGTGCGTGGTCACGGTGACCGTAATAATAGATAAGTTTACAATAAAAATACATAGTTTCAATCTGGTAAAAAGGTGTTTTCTTTGAATGTGTAAAAGCTATGTTAATCAAAGACAATATTTTTCTTTGTTGACGTTCATAAGTGTACACTGTGTTACCTAAATGAATGAATGAATGAAAATATGAATGAATGAATTTGAATTTCAACCTTAAGGTAGTCGTTCAATCAGTACCAATGGATACCATAGTACTGTCATTCCTTTTTTAATCCCAACAAAATATAAATATATTACAAACAGTCGCTTGCCAATTTATAAAATACCTTGAAATCGCAGCCGAACATATTAATGCCATGTTTTAGCTTCTTTACTGTAACTTTCAAGCAATCATCAGATAGCAATTTTTCTTTGAGTAGCAGTGTATCATTGCAGGTCATACAAGATTTTACATCTGGCGAACTTTTACTTATATTTAAATGTTTGTCTCTAATTCTCATGTATTCCGTGAAACTTCCGCATTTTTCAATTGCGTTTTGTTTCACTGAGGTGTTTCGTGAAAACACATTCTTTATGCTTTTAATAATTGTAGTACACGAACTATTGACAACGTCGAGAAGTTTTGTGCTAAGCGAACGGTCGACTTTATTTGGTTTGATTTTTTTAGTACGTTTAGTAATTTTTCTTTTTTCGTCGTTTTTTTTGGGCGTGGAAGTGGTTATGGGATTAAAATTATTACCACTATCATTAAATTTTGTATATTCAAATGTATTGCCAGTTTTAATAGGTGACGATTTATTTATCAGACTATCGTGGTTTTTATACGAGAAAAATGAATTTTCGTGTACAGATGATTTTACAAGACAAGAAAAAGAAAGATCTATAGATTTTTCTGGATTCGGATTCTTTATCCTTGCGTTTGAGAAAAATGCTGGAGGGATATTATTGGATTTTCGTAAATTATTATTTCGTCTTTCATAGTAATTATAATTTGCGACTTCTCTAAACACATTTTTTAACAGTTCATCTGTGTTATCGCTATCTTCTTCATCCTTTAAATCATTAATAATTGTACAGTTTTTCGTTGTTTCATTCCGGGTTGAATCATTCTCCCATTTAAGTTTATACCTGTATTTACCTAAAGCTAAATTTCTTGTTAGTATTTTTAAGCATAAACTATAGACATTATATAGACGTATTTAAAAAGTAGATAAAAACAAAAGTAAAAACACAATTATATATATGCAAGAGCGGATTCAGTTTTGGCGACAGGAGGGGGTCACATAGTCGTGTTAATAATATGTGGTCCATCTAAGTCCTCGAACCAGCTCAGGGGGTCATGACCCCCCCCCCCCCTGGATACGCCGTTGTTCATATGTTTCCCGTGGTATGATGGCTGTGACATAATTGCTATATGATAGAAATTGTCAGGCCACTTCTTTTTTTTATAACATTGTTTTTGTAACACACGGCAAAGGTGCAAGATCATCTGCAATGTTAATTGATATAGTCGACCATGGACACTGTCAATGCTCGCGTGAGCGTTGTCGGCCTTTTAAGATTTGGTACGCTCTTTTTTATAATGACTCTAATAATATTCTATATTTTATTGTAAGCTTTTAGAATTCTTACTAATTGATTAGTGTTCTGTAAAATAAAAATAAAAATGTCTATATTGGTTAAACGAGGATATATATACCTTTTTCGTATGTATACAATATTATGGACGCCCATTGTGATATCTGTAAAATTCAAAGAATACATATGTGATTGGTAATTGTTCGTTAGAGGCATAGATATTTTCTTCTACTATAAGTAGAAAAATATACATATTTATTTATCTATGCTTGCCAACGCTTGGCACACTGATACATAAGCAAAATAAAAAACAAAATTTAATGTGACACGTGTGTGTGAATAACACACGAAGAGAACGAAAAATACATAGATTCATAAATTATAAATACTAAAGGAAAATTAAACAAATCGTGAGGGACTATGGATATCCAAACCTAGCTCGTTTATCAGAATATTCAATCTGGATATCTGTGAGTTATGGCAAGTATGATACAGAAGAATCACGATCGACTTATAAATTTAAGAAAAAAAAAATCTGTGTCCAAGACATAAAAAAGTGTTTTAGCTATTTCAAACCAATATTTATTTTTTATTTTCCACTACATATACAATAATATAAAACAATTTATATCTCTTAGCAGCCTCGGCGCAATACAAGTAACTGTAAAGTTTTCGTTTAAATTCACAAATTGCATATATTACTTTCGTTAATTTTTAATGGTAAATTAAACTATCTCTGAGTAGTAAAAAGTTACTACTTCTTATATACAGTGCAACAAAGCAACACATTTCATAAACAAGAAAAAAAAATAGACTGCAACAAACGAAAAAATATTCAATATATAATTATTTATTATGTACCTATATGCAGAAATGCGTGGATTTCTCAAAACATACAAAGGCTGTCGGATTAAAATAGTTAAATCAGAGAGTTAATTGAATCTCTAGACATTTAATTAAAAGATCGATATTCAATCTAGTCGCTAGCATTTTGATTTAAATAAAACAGCGTCGAAAACGTTTAACTATCTGTCTGACCGAAAGCCAGCGTGTTGATAAAAAGTCTAGAGATTCAATTAACTCTCTGAATTTAATTACTATACTGCGACAAAGGCGATTCCAATGTACCTTAGACTGTTTCATATGTGGAATACACATATTATATTTCTCTAGTAAAACTTTATTTTCAAGAGTACATTTATTTATAAGAACGCGACTGTTTTGTGTGACAATAACACTTCTTATATTGTCAAACAAAAATTTCAAATTGAAATATTTTAAGTTTATAAGTATATGTTATACTGCATATAATATATTTCTATATAATTTAATTGCTATAAATCTTTATACAAACAAACATACCTCGGAGCGTGTTTTCGAACGTATCTGGTACAATTCCGAGAACAAATTATTTTTTAATATTGTAACAAACTCTTCCGTTACATTTTCTAGTACTATGTTCAATAATTGTAAATATTGCGTATTATATATCGATTCCCTAAAGTTCATAAAGAAATTAGGTTTAGTGTAAGTATTTATCCAACTAAAAACAGAATAACACACATATCCACTGTACTTTATGTGCGTGTAAAGTAAACGAACGATTTTGATGAAATTTTTGAATTGGTATGTTCAAGTGGTTTCGATTTGTTTATTTATATTTCGTGTTTATACCCTGTTAAAAATTAATAATATTTTTGAAAATATGCTACAATTATAGTTGGTAATCCTCATATTGCACTCCTAATTAAAGTACTTTCATTACTCGAAATGAAAGTTTTTTTTTTTCAAAAAATACGTTTAACCTAAAGAACTCTGAATGAATGCACAGTAGCGATATTGTGTATATTATGTGTTTACGTATTACGTATGTATGTATTACATGATTCTCGACATTATCGTATTGGCATAGTTAGGATAATGTTGTAATAAATTAAATAAATAACATAGGTTCGATTCCTAGATTTTATTATTTGGAAAAAGGCAAAGTAAAGATCAAGTAAAGTTAGCTAAATGGTAGGTTTATAAGGTATAGGACTATTTCTAAATTTTACCTTGTAAATATCGACATCCCATCGTTTAGATGAAACAAGCGATTGTTTTTTTCGTGTCCCTCTAACAAGCTTTGTAGGAAGACTACCACGAATGTATCACGACGACAATACGATATGCACTAAAACAAATGCGATAAGATTCTTGATCTCAGCCACTTAAGAGACCTGAAGCCATGCGTTCAAATTGGGCAAGTGATTTTATTATATAACTGGCATATTTTATTTACAGCATCATACACAAAAAAACTTCGTTTATATGAGTTTTGCGCATAGTTACCGGCCTTTTCTCCACTGGTCCTGGGTCGGAAGTCCTGGGTCGGAAATCAGTCGTGAGAAATTATTATGCTGATGATGATGATGATTATGCTCCACTTAATCGGACGATAATAAATCGGTAAAAAATAGGCACCTCTTCGCAGCGGACATGATGCTTCTTTAAGATACGTCGGTTTTACGATTCACAATGAGTCCTGCCTTTAATCGCAAATAACTTTAAGCGATATTTTTATACGAAGAGAACGAAGAAAGAAAAAGTATTTACACCCTATGTTGAGGAACAGGCCTAGCAGGAACATTTTTATGTTTCTCATGAAATGCTAGTTTTAGATGACTGTGCCAACTAACTTTTAAAATTATTAGCGAACAGCGATCTTTGTGCTGTCTAAGATAACACTTAGGAATCTTGTGATTATTTTGTATTGGATTTGAAGTAAAACTTCTTTAGGCGCAAAATTATTACGGATGAAACGTCATGAAGATGTGCAGCGTTTTTTCGAAGGGACACAGCGATTGAGACGGATTGAGAGAGAGTGAGAAATTAAGATCGATAAAAAATTCACGCTATTGGTTGATAATAGATAGATAAACGAAGATTTTTTATTTGTTTATATTCATTAGCACGTATACAGTGTGAATAAACATACCTATGCAAATACATGGAGCGATCATTATATAATGGTACATAATAATCTATTGGGGCTTTTAAGTTAGTAATAATGAATTTACAAAGAAGTTTCACTTTTGACATATGTATTTTGCAGGGACGCATTTTTTTATTTAATTTTTTCGTAAATTTTCCTTGGCACGCATGTTTTTAGTATTGCGCATGGTTCGAAATTTGTCACAAAACTGTCGTAATAGGAGTATTTATTTCTTAAACTTTGTTATCTATTTATTTATAGCCTTTTATCAGAAATACAAAATATATACTGGCAAATGCCTCCCCAATTGTCCTCCACTTTTTTATTGTACATTAACTCTTTCAGATCTCTCCAACCATTTCCATGATTTCTTCGTCCTTTTAAATTGTCTCTCTTTTTACTTTATGGCCTTTTGGTTGCCATAAAATTAAAATTTTGCTCCATTTATCTGCTCTTCTTATGGTATACAACGAAATTAAAAAAAAATTGTTACAAATACTTAATTATAAAAAAGTCATACCACAGGGATAAGATCCGAACAAATGGTCTGGTTCAAGGCACAACCACGACAGACATCAGCGAGACAGCGGCACAATGCAATCCACATCTCTCGTTGCTAAAATTAACGTTTTAATATGTCGCAGCCAACTAGCTTAACTAGCCGTTCAATTAACTGCCTAGCCGTTTAACTAAACGGCGCGGTTTAACTAACGGCCTGAAAAATATTCAGCCGTAGTGTTTGTTACAACATTTATTAAATTGCCTGGCTAATGCTTAGGCCATTCGTAGGATTTAGTCATTAATATGCAGAAATAACAAAGCGATTTAACATAATATGACATACAAGATATTTCTTTTTTATTAAATTGTTCAAGTCAAATTCACATTATTATTGTCACTACACTCTTCCATTGTACTTGTTGTTTTTCATGAAACTTTGGAAAACACTATCAAAGTTGTGGTTTGCCGACGCCATATTGACAGTTTGAAGAGTTTCGTTTCGTGGCAGAAAGTGGAAGTTTATTTGAATTAACAGTCATCGGGCTAGGCAAGTATTGAAATGTCATCGATCCAAGCCATTTTCTTAACAGTTTAATCAACTGGCTGAATATCTTTCAGGCCGTTAGTTAAACAGCTAGGCTGTTAATTAAACGGCTAGGCTGTTAATTAAACAGCTAGTTAAGCTGGTTGGCTGTGACAAATACATAATTTAAAAATCTTGTCTATTTAGAGATATAGGGGAGGTTCTGTATCTAGGTCGTATTTCTCTAACTCCAAAAAAAATGGTTATTGTTGTTTTTTATCTAACAAGTCTTATGTATAATTAATAAGCGTAATTATATGTATTAGTATATATTCTTAATTGAGAGTGCTAAGTTCTTACTGAGAAATAAATAACTCAAGCCGTAACTTTTCAAACGAAATCTTATAATTAAAATACAGTACCATCATAGACACAAATAGACTGCGCAGAGCAGAAAGACAACCACTAATCCTTATCATGTTCTGGGCATATTTATATAAAGATTTTCGCCTTGTCGGTCCTTCCGTCGAATCTATGTATAGCAATGCTGATATAAACTGAAGCGTCAGTCCGATGTGTTGTCCTTTGTTTAAACATTTTAATAATGTTTCATATAATGGATCATGTTTTATAATTATTTCGCTTTGTTTATTCTAAAAAAATAATCAAAGAGAAGTTTTAAGTCATAGGTTCGTATTGCACTGATTGATCTTCTATGTATCTATGGGAGTGTCAATGGTGGAGGAAAGGAAAGAAAAAAATTCTAAATTAGAGATTCATGCTCCAAACTTAGTTCCAACTATATCTACTCTATGTCAAATATTTAAGGTAGACTTATACGATTTGGAGCAGATAGAATTCTGAATCTCTCCCCTTTTCAGGTCTTGGCCCCACATTTCTGGTTTTTTTTCTTAATACATGAGAAGGTTCCGTCTTGTCTGAAACCTCGGTCTAACGTACATCGGTATTCATACGATTTTCCATCCACCAATTGCGATATCGGTGCATACCCACACCTCAAACTCAAACTTAGGATTGAGAGTCGCTGATAGCAATATTACGACTTAGTATAACTTAAGTAAAAACTGACACAAGAATGATACTTGAAATGCGATTAATTCAAAGTAGTAGAAGAAAACTCAAACTCAAAATATTTCTTCATATAGGTAAACAAGTACACTTATGTGTACTTAAGTACGTCAAAAAAATTAAATTAATTGTAAATTTACATTTACTACCAGTTCGCAAGTCAAGTGTGTAGAGCGGACAAGAAGAACTGGCAAGAAACTTTCCGCCACTCTTTTTAATCGCTAAGTTTTTAATACAAATTGTTTGAACTGGAGCAAATCAATCCCAAGGATTAGGATAATTTAAGTATTTGTCACATTTATAGTAGTATATACTAATAGTACGTAGTATAATACTTTGTCAACTACATTTGATTTTGCTTTTTTATATTCTAGCTACTTAATCAGTACTTAAAAGACTTACATTCCTCAATAAAATAGAGCCCAACGCCAAGATAATTTGTGTTCGTAAATTGGTTTCGCAGTCTCTTAATAAAAGCAAAAGTTTATATATTTCTTTTTCAGTAACATCTTGAATTTGTGTTCTCTACAACAAAGTTTTAAGGATATTATATTTGTAGCACTGGAAAAATGAAGAATTAAAAGCATTAAAAGTAAAAAAGAACCTTTTTAGTTTTACTGTAATAACTTAAATTTTTACGAAGGGATCGTTCCATTATAGAAACATACACAAGTCTTCTTTTAAATCCTTCATTGTTACAAGCTTTATTTTTTTTGCGCGGGAAATATTTGAAGCACAGAATACAATAAAGATAATCTCGCCGAATAATGTAGTCTGTGTGTATCAAAAATTCTTCCAAAATAAACTACTCGAAAACTTAATCTTTTTATTTTGAATGTGACAATATCAAAAGTTTTACCTATGT
The DNA here is from genome assembly GCA_028984075.1 of Pieris mannii. NCBI lineage: Eukaryota > Metazoa > Arthropoda > Insecta > Lepidoptera > Pieridae > Pieris > Pieris mannii. The sequence continues at coordinate 4,737,029 of CM054798.1, read as the reverse complement.
TGTTGTTTTGTATACAAATACAGTATTAAATCATAACTAAAAGGACACAATCGTGTCAGCAGTTATTATCTACCAACTTTTATATATAACATTTGACCTATCTACCTATTTATCTGTGCTAACTGTTGTTGTGACATTTTGACACGCCATTCCATACCAAACAAATGCCAATTGCCAATCACTTATCACTGAAAGTTTTCCTACTTCCTAGTATATATTTTCAGTAAGCCTGAAAACATTCCACTGTGCCGAGTAGCTATTGGAATATATTGTGAATTTGTGAAATATTTTTGATAATTCATGTATTACATTGGGGAATATATTTTTTTTACAACTTAATATAAACAACGATTAAAATGGACGTCGGCGAACTATTGTCTTTTAAGGTTAGTTTATTTATTTATGTGTTGTTGTCTTATCCATTCGTTACTTACTTATATTAATTTATCCCATAGCCTACCCCAACGCCTAAGCGTCCTAATGAAGATGAACTTGAAGATTCTGATGAGGAAAGTGTACGTTCAAAAAAAGTACGTCGACGAGCAGTTGGTGCTGAATTCGAAAGATCTGCAAAGACTCTACCCAAAGAACCTACCATAACTGACAAAGAACGCGCAGATATATTAAAATTTGTAGAAAATGTTGTTACAGAGGTAAGCTACCCAAAGGTCTATGAAGACATAAGAAATCTATATTTTTTGCAATAATTATTTTGTTTTCCAGGGGGAAGTCTTGGATGAAACAGCAGTGAAAAAACTTGTTCTAAATTTTGAAAAGAAAGCTTTAAGGAACAGAGAAATGAGAATTAAATTTCCTGATCAGCCTGAGAAGTTTATGGACAGTGAATTGGATCTATATGATGCTTTGCAAGAATTAAGTGCAGTTGCAACAGTACCTGACCAGTATCCACTACTTGTAGACTTGAAATGCATAAATTCACTCTTGGAACTTCTCTCCCATGATAACACCGATGTGTCAACAAAAGTTGTGAATTTGTTACAGGTATTTTGTGTAATATTTAGATTCAATTACATTTAATGCCAAAAGTGTGTAGCAACTACCTGTTTTCACAATATCTGTTGTGAGTATATTTTTATAATATTAGGTGATAAATATTCTAGGAATTAACGGATGTTGATATATTGCATGAGAGTGAGGAAGGTGCAGAGGAGTTAATCAATGCTTTAGCTGATGCAGAGTGTCCATCTCTACTCTTACATAATTTGGCTCGTCTTGATGAACTAGTGCCAGATGAAAGAGATGCTGTACATAATACTTTGGGTATGTATACAAGCATTGAATGTACATCATTAAATAATATTATATGGAAACAGCTTCTGATTAAAACATTAAGATAGTTTATAGCATTTTAATTGTGTGTTTTTTTAATATGTAGTAGTTTTGATGTAAAGGTTCCCTAAACACTTAAAAATATACTGTAGATACCTATTAAGTATGTTAATTGCAGGAATCGTTGAAAATATAACTGAGTTTCGTCCTGAATTATGTGTTGAAGTTGCAAAGCAAGGTTTCATTCAGTGGATTCTTAAGAGATTGAAGGTAGAAAAATGATTATATAATATATTTTATGTGTTCACAACAAATATATTTACTTTACTGTTTGTGATTTACTATATGTATTGTAGTAAATAATATATATTAATATTTTCAGATGAAAATGCCATTTGATGCCAATAAATTATATGCGACAGAGATTTTGTCAATTCTTCTGCAAAATACACCTGAGAACAGGAAATTGTTAGGAGAACTTGATGGCATTGATGTACTATTACAACAGTTAGCTGTGAGTATTTTTTTTATCAATATATAAAGATTTACAAGGTTTTACTGTAAGGCCTTTGCCCAATAGGGCGTCCATACTGCACACAAAGAAACAGATATATCAACAACTACTGTAGACTCATACTAACTGAAAGAAAAAGAGTAAGTATGGAGTTTTTTGCCCTTTCTCTTATCTCTCTTCTTCACATGAAACCTTTTGGAAGCGGCTACTAGAGTGTTTTTTAAGTATATTTTAAACTTGTAATTTTGATGGTCAAAAGTTTTTAATAGGCCTAATTAAAATAAATTATTTGACATTTTCGACTTTGAACCCATTTAGGTAATATGTAATTTAATTATAGTATAGAATTAAAGTTGCATTATGATTATTATTACTTACCTTACTATGAAAGTGTATAAGTAAGCTTCATTAGTTTATTTATGAAGTTTTGTTCTAAAGTTTTCTTGTGACATTTGCTATTTATTTATTTCCTATTTTTAACAGTAACTTAATAATAACACAATAGAAAACTAAACTAAAAACATAATATTAACATAACAAGGAAAAACTTAAAACCTAAAAAATGTTGTAACTAATTATAAATAATGCAATTCTTGTGAATTCAGCCAGTGTGCAACTAAATACATCTGTCTCACAAGCAAAAATATTTAGGTACGCAAGACACGCGTAAAGGGTGCTTCTCTTAGTAAGTTCGTACGCGCCCGAGGCACTGCCAGCAATTGAGATCGCTTACCACGCCCAGTGTTGTTATTTGGCACACGCAGCCCCAGCCTCTCTAACATTTCCGCATTATATACTTTACCTCTTAGGAATATGTAACAGTTTTGGCTGGTTTAATCCACAAACATTTTGTTGATAGTATGTTTTAATTGTTATCATTAACTCTTACAGTTTTACAAAAGACATGACCCAAGCGGTCCAGAGGAACAAGAGGCTATGGAGAATATGTTTGATTCCTTGTGCTGTGCGCTCATGGAGCCAGCAAATAGGGATCGTTTCCTACGAGGCGAGGGACTCCAGCTTATGAACTTGATGTTACGGTAAATTTTTTATATTTATTATTAAAGATCCAATAGCTTCTTTTTGATGTTCTTTGATTTTTGCATGCATATCTTCTATTTCTTAGTTTAGCTATACAATATACTATTGTTATATATAAAGGGTGTTTCAACAACAACTTTGTTTTCTAAAACAAAATAAAACAAAGAATTTAGAGGAAAATGAATAAATTTTTTATTGTATTACAAAGAGAAAAGTTTGGCAATTATTAATGAAAAATGATATCTGGCAAATGTCCACCACGACCACGCTGACAGATGTCGATTCTTTCATCAAAATTTTTAATCACTTTTTGGCAAAATGGAGGGTTTATTTCGTTAATGACTTCACGGATTTTGAGTTTTAAGGCTGCAATCGATTCGATTGGCTCCGTATAGACTCTGTCTTTAACATAGCCCCACAAAAAATAATCCAGTGGTGTTAAATCACACGATCTGGCTAGCCACTTAACAGCTGAATTTCGCGAAATTATGCGCTCGGGAAATTATGGCGATATGTTAACCACTAAATTTTGGCCTATTATTGATGACATGGATATCACTGAAATGTGGTTTCAACAGGACGGTGCCACATGTCACACAGCCAATGAAACGATCAATTTATTGCAAACCAAATTTCCCGAGCGCATAATTTCGCGAAATTCAGCTGTTAAGTGGCCAGCCAGATCGTGTGATTTAACACCACTGGATTATTTTTTGTGGGGCTATGTTAAAGACAGAGTCTATACGGAGCCAATCGAATCGATTGCAGCCTTAAAACTCAAAATCCGTGATGTCATTAACGAAATAGACCGGAGGGTCTATTCGTTAGACCCTCCATTTTGCCAAAAAGTGATTAAAAATTTTGATGAAAGAATCGACATCTGTCAGCGTGGTCGTGGTGGACATTTGCCAGATATCATTTTTCATTCATAATTGCCAAACTTTTCTCTTTGTAATACAATAAAATTTTTATTCATTTTCCTCTAAATTCTTTGTTTTATTTTGTTTTAGAAAACAAAGTTCTTGTTGAAATACCCTTTACATGTAGCCTATTATTTAGAAATGTTTGTTAGTTTTAATTAGGGATGCATATGATACCGATATATCGACGATATTTTTCAAATTTGTTGTTTGATCTAGTACGTTGCAAACGAGACACGGACTATCATTACCCCTCGTTCCCCGCTTTGTCTCCGCGTATTCCATTTTGCTAAACACTTTACTTAGCTTTTAACTGCTGTCGCGTGTAGTTTACTTTTCGATACCAAATTAAATGAAATACAGATTTACAAAAATCTTATGAATGTTAATTTCAATTATTAATTTAATTTAGCTATTAATCTTAATTTTCAATGTTTAATAACTAAACTTTTAATCTTATTAAAATATTGTGTTTATATTTTTCAATAAAAATTAAAATCATTGAACCAAACTTGATATATTATACCTTACTTTAATTTTAATTCAATAAGTGTTGGTATCGGAATCAAATCAAATATTTCTGTAAAAGTATCGGCATTGGTATATTGGCAAGAAGGCGTATCGATGCATCCCTAGTTTATATAATAGTTTAGTAACAAACAAAGTCTAGCTTAGTATTGATTTCCCATAACAATTTGCTTTTTTTAACACAAATAATAGCACTGAAGTTTAAGTTCAATGCCAACGGGAATGATATAATTAGTGCTAGTAGGATCGTTTGTAAATTGTAAATTATGTATATTTTAAAAAATGATGTGTTTTTCTAGAGAAAAGAAAATGTCAAGAAATGGATCATTAAAAGTTTTAGATCATGCTTTAGCTGGTCCAGATGGGAAAGACAACTGTAATAAATTTGTTGACATTTTGGGTTTACGCACAGTATTTCCATTATTCATGAAAACTCCGAAGAGGAAGAGACTGCTTACGGTTGATCAACACGAAGGTAAATTAGGTTTTAAGTGTTCAATTTATTCAATCTATGACATGGAATTTTCAAATAAAAATCAATCAAATATTTTGACTAATGCTTTAAAAATACTGCAAAATTTAAATTGATTTTAAAGTGAAACTTTTATTACATCGTCTGAAACTTTTTGGTCTCTGTGGCGCATGTCGCGTGACGGTCGGCCGCGGAGTAGGGATAAAGTGAAGGGCGCTCGTCATAGCAGTCTAGGCCAATATGGCGGCGCACATAGTTCTACTCCACGCTATTTTAATATGTGTATATAATCTAAATAATTGTTAAGTATTATGTATGTCGTACACTCTAAGACACAGAATTCAATAAAAAATATTAGTTGAAGACAGTCTACTTTTGTTAGTTCCATTATCATTCCAATTTTCCAAGTATAAAATTAAGATTGATAAAGCAATTTTATATCCTTAATGGAATATTATTTCAAAATTTTTTAGTTAAATGTCTATATTGTGATGATGAAACCTCAATAAATTCACTAATACTACGAAGACATAAGTTATTTCCTATTGGCCCATAACCGTGCACTTTGTAGTACAATCGTTTTTTTTTTTAATTTTTGACTTTAAAAAGCGGTCATCAGTATTATAATTAACACGGGCCTAACTAACTCGACGAGACACATCGTCATAGCTTAGTTACAATTTGATAGAAATAGACGAGAGAGAATATAAATGTGTCAACCATCATAAATAAAACAGGACCACTGTGAGCACCTTGTGGAATACCTGAGATAGAAAATGATGATCGCGGTTCTGTATCACTATCTGAGTGTTTAAACTGACTTTCTATCACATATGATGCATGTAATTTTAGTAATACCCCACAAATGTCATATAGTGTCTGTCTTTCAATAACACAATATGGCTTACTCTGTCGAAAGCACATGAATTATTTGACTATGAATTTAATTATTTCCAGAACATGTTGTATCAATAATATCATCAATGCTACAAAATTGTCAAGGCAGTCAGCGGCAGAGATTGCTGGCGAAGTTCACTGAAAACGATTTGGAGAAAGTTGATAGACTTTTGGAGTTACACTTCAAATACATGGATAAAGTTGATAGGGTTGAAAAGGATATTGAGGTGAGAAGAAAATAAAAAAAATGAAATGATCACAAAATGAATAAGTAAATCTGAGGCCCAGACCTAAATGCTCTTATAAAGTTATACTTCTTTTGGCGCGATGGAGAAAAATGATAAGAGTCAATTTTTACGATGCGCACGCACACCAACACCTAAATTCGACATCGTAAAGTTAGGTCTAGGTGGCATGGAAATCGATAACTATATTCTAGTATTTTTATATTTAGAACAAGTGTTTCGTAACAGAACAATTAAACAGTGTGAATAAATAAATATTATTTCGGTGTTTTTAAATCAATTTCATATACGACAGTGATAGTATTTACTAATAATCTATTTATTTAAATAAAATCTTTTAAATTAGTTAATCACTACTGCATTTTAGTTATTTTTTTGCATACGCCACAGAAGTATAGCTTCTAACGCGTGTACTCTCTTTACGTATACACTCTTTACGTATACACTCTTTACGTATACACTCTTTACGTATACACTCTTTACGTATACACTCTTTTTCAAATAGTTTTTGAGACAGACATCAAAATTCTTTCATCGACCTCCATATGGAAATTATTAATGCTTATGTCGCTGTATGAAGACGTAGGTACTGGATTAGCCAAGTTATTATAGCCTCAGTTTTGTTCCAGCAAGAAGCAGAAGAACTGGATGACGATGCACAGTATTTGAAAAGATTGTCTGGCGGATTATTCACACTGCAGCTTATCGATAGGATCATATTGGAGGTAAGTTTGAAATGTTTGCGCAAAATAATTTGGATAAGAATTGAGTGAAAAGATGTACTCGGCAATTCAGACCAACTCTTTTATAATAAGTTATAATGTTGCTTTACATACTGAGGCTTCAGGTCATTAACCATATTTATCTGTCTGTCTCGCTCGCACTAAGAGGTCTTATGGAGAGGTGTGTGTGTAAGAATTGTAGAGGTTCATATCGACAGAATTTCTTCAAATTCTTTCCCTTACTGCATTATTTATTTAATTAATAGTATATTACAGCTTATATACATATTATATAAAAAAAATTGAAAGAAAGCCAAAACAGATTACATAGATAAACAGAAACAAGTAAGAAATTCATAGACATTAAAAAAAAACTAAAGAAAACTGAAATTTGAAGCAACAAAAAATATTTAATATTTCAAATAACTACTTGAACAAAATCAGTCTTCCCTTCTTCTTTTCCCTCTTCAAGTACTTCCTCACATCTTTTTTTGTGAGGTGGAAAATATCAATATCCTGATAATTTGGACACCTTTTTCGTACGAACACACAGAGGAAAGCTCAATGTACCTATCAATAGCCCGATACACAAATATTTTACTAATACCAAGCGTATGGAGAGTTTTAAACATTGCAATTGGCGCCATACTTACTTTGTGTCATGGAATCACAGTGAGTCCGTTCAGTACTCCATTTTAATATCGCAAAGTATTGTACAATGTATTGGCGCCAAAATGAGAAAACTCAATGAACTTTCATATAAAATGACATTCCAAATTCAAATGTAATTTTGTTTATTTTTAATTATGACAGTATGTATAGCCAGACTAAGTATATGTACTCATGTCAAAATATTATGTATGTATGAGTCAGGCTTATCATCAGGTGAGCCTCCTGACCCTTTGCCCCTTGTTCTATAAAAAAAAAACTAGCTAGAACATTTTTGAAAAATTGCGTCAACCGTTAAGGGCATAGTTCCCTGGGTAGGCAAAGGGAACTATGCCCATACAGCCAAGCCTTCAGTAGATGTTTTATTTATATAAAATGAATTTTAATTAGATGAAATAAAAAGAACCGTATATTGAAACAAATTAGTAGCGTCTTTTTAGAAATATTTGCATAAATCATAAAAACTTCTATTAATTTTGTTTAGTAAAACCTTCGTGGTTGGTTTTTTCTTTTTAATAGACATTGTTTTGACAGTTGGGAAAGAGAATGCACGAGTGCGGGAAAGGCAAAGAAAAAGCACGAGTGTGTAATAGCCCACATCCCGAACGCTATACGGCCCTGCAATACACCACTTTTTAGCAACTGTTTTTAGAAAAAACATTATCACGAAACAGATAGACATCTGAGGCCACTGATTAAAATTACTTGCGTTTAATGATTATTATTCAATCATTTTTGTATCTGATTTGAATGAGCCAATTATTTTTATATTCAGGTGTGCACAGCTGGGCCGGCGTCGATAAAACAGCGTGTACAGCGAGTGTTATCACTCCGCGGTGGTTCTTTGAAGATAATAAGACATGTGATGAGGGGTAAGATAAGTTTGATGACCATGCATGTATACTTATAAGTAGGTTGACTCAGCGTCTATCAATTTATTTTAAAACCCAAAGGAATTCTGATATTTTTCACGCCGAATTTATACTAATGAAGAGGCAATATTTGTGTTTTTGTTTATATGTTTAATGTTTTACACTAAACTACTTGACCGATTTCAATTACTTCACCGTTAAAAAGCTGCATTTTTACTGATTAAGATGGCAGAAAAATGCAAAAACACAAGTGAAAAAATGTTCGATAAAAATCTGTCATCGCGTGCGCTGTGGAAACTATTGATAATCACTACATAGTATAAAAGTCGCTTTCTCTGTCCCTTTGTATGCTTAAATCTTTGAATCTACGCAACGAATTTTGATGCGTTTTTTTTAATAGATAGAGTGATTTAAGAGGAAGGTTTATATGTATAATAACATCCATTAAATAGTGGAGAAGTACTGTTATTTTTGACGTTTCTAATGTGATGTCGTAAATAATTACATTTTTTCCGCTTACATTGCAAACGCAGGCTGAACCCTACGAGTTTTATCAAAATAACGTACTAAGTATTGTACACATTGAAAAGGTCAACAGAAAAGTCCGTTTAACCCATGGGCAATTGTGTGTTGGTCTATGCTGAGTCGGAACTCCAAAATATGAATATATTTTGCTGCCACAAAATAAAAGTTCTCCAATACATATCTTTAATATTATACAAGACATTTTTGCATTATTTTTTTAACAATTTGCAATAATTAAGCTAAACATTTCTGGACTAATTAAAAAAACTATTACCTATTTCAAATCTATGTAGAGTATTTTTAAATTGACTAATGTCGGATATTCTACGTAAATAATATTACGAATTTAAAAATGTATTTGATATAAGTATTAAGTATGTTTATTCGTTGTTAAGTAAAATCTGTATATTGATTAGATTATGAATGTATATGTATCTAATCTGAAAGGAAGTACTAAAACTAAGCAAAATAAAACTTTTTGATAACAAAAATATATCTATGGTCCGATTTAGTAGACTTACCACTAGGGGCAATGCTAGTAATACGTGTAATAGAGAGACAAAGTAATTGTTGTTCTAAATAATTAGTAGGTTAGGTTTAGGTATATTTAAAAATAAATATTAATTGTAAAATTAGCTTCGCACATATTACCGCAGAACCTTTGACTTTGACTTTCCCGCTGTTGTGTCCGATCCTATTCGACATAAGGCCCTTAAAGAAAAGATCGTACAAATTTATAAAAAGCCGGCAACCCACTTGCGTGCCTTCTATTAATTAATTTATCCTTACAGACTATGCCGATACGATAATGTCGAGAATCATTTAATTAAATATAATAAAGTGCATATATAATATTAAACACATAATATACACAATATCGCTACTGTAAATTCACTCTGCGAACATACAAATATGTCGATAGTGTGGAGACAGCATTCAGTAGGCGTAACGTTCTGGATAACGGGGATCTGTGCAACAGGCTGGTTCTTGCCATTGGCCTTCGCCATTGCACATATTCCATAGATACTAAGAAACGCAGTTCTTGACACTGACTTGAAACACTCCTCAACTTTCAGTACGTAGTATACTGTAAGACCCGTCTGGTTTCCAATCTCTGGTAATATGAGTGTTAAAGTAGTTTCATAAAAACTATGAGTCTAACTCACTGATTCTCAACATTTTTGTTACGGCTAATATTTAATGATTTTAAAGTTTGACGGCACACAACGATTTTAAAATTTGGCGGTACACAAAGAAAACGCTTCAAATTATTTATTTACTACAAAGTTTTAATATACGAAATAAAGTAATATATTATGCTTTAATAATATTTAAAAATTTAATAAGGGATTAATTACAAGCTAATAATGAAAAAAAAAATTATTTGATACAATTTAATAATATTAATATCATTATATATTTGCATAATTTGGCGGCACACAAATGAGCCGCGGAATAGTGATTGAAAATCACTGGACTCGTAACTCCTCGCTGTGATGAGGATGAATTCTTCAGTTACAGTCACAGTTTTTTTAATTCCACCTGCAATCAGCCTCTTGGCTTTTATCAGATTTGAGGTACATAGGGGCAGTTTGGGAGCGCAAATTCAACCATTTTTTCACTCCCTCCGTAACACTCCGTAGATTGTCAAACTGCGGCAAGTTTCAGCCGGTGTCCGTCGTTTCCAAGAAGCCTGAAGCTAGGGGGTTGACGTGTTGCTCATTTTGTAATGCACGGTTGATCGTTTAATGTCTTCCTCTACAGTGGCAATTCCCAAATATTTATGACAGTCCAATCTGAACATTAATTATTTTTTTTAGAATATGCTGGTAACCTCGGGGACGCCGGTAGCGAAGAATGGAGACAGCAAGAGCAACAACACATATTACAACTAGTTGATAAGTTTTAAATAAAATATTTTTTTTAATAATATAGTTTTATTTCTAATAAACGTTTACATAGTTAAATGGTAACAGCTGTAACAATATTTTGTAGTAAATCTTTATAAAGTCTAATTGCACTCCAACCAATGCACTCTTTCGTCTCTTTCTCAAATTGTATTTACTCTGTGATGAAGAGAGATAGACGTACTTAACACGGTGCAATTAGTTTTAAGGGGGTTTTATATAAAAGTATACGTCTAAGTGACACGAAAACAGCATTGACAGGTCGATTAATAAATTTAGCCCAGTGTGAATAGTGAATGGATCTAAATGCTGCATGTGTACATACATTCTTTAACGAAACCTTAACGCAAATATTAGTAATACTACCGGAACAAAAGTTCAAATTTAATAATAAATAAATTAATTAAAAAATAATAAAAGCAGTCTTTATTATTTGAATGAGTGGGGAGAATAAAATAAAATTGCCATTAAATGGAATCCCAACGTATATGGGGAACGATTATGGCAGGGAAACGATAATTCCAGGAGTTAGTGACGTCAATACTACTCAATGTGCGGACATTGAGGACTAAATTCATATATATAAATAATATAATAGATTCAAGTATAAAATATTCTCGTTCGTGGAGTATTCTAGCTTTTTGATATTTAAGTTAAATGGGCGGGTCAAGTATTGCGTAAGCAAATTTACTGCACTTTATCGCCCCCTTGGCTGACAAGGGGGAGAATCAATCATAGACAATGTAATATGTAAAAAAGTAAATAATTATTGTTGACGTAATCACAAAATAAGAAAACGTTTGTAATTATATTTGGTTGGGTTCGAGGCTTACAAATGGTAAAGAATCATGCCAAACCCAATTAAAACCCCCTGGGCATCTTGGCGGGAATATCTCCACGTTGGCATCACTAATCAGACGTTAAAAATTTATACACAAGGTGAGTTCAAATTAAAACAATTTTATATTAAGGAAAACGTTAATAAAACTGTAACAATAAAATCAGTTCAAATCTAGTAATGACTATCTAATCTCAAATTTTGAGGTCAATGTAACGTGATTAAATGAAACACGGGCGGCCATATTGCCACGGACTATAGAAATCGTAGGAATCTTAGTGCCTTGAATTTATTTGTATCAGTAGCCCCCTCTCTATTCATATATAGCAATAAAGAGTGATAGAAACTCCTTGCTGACAAACTTCATAGAGATGACATATCTTTCAATGAATGTTATAACATCTACTAGCTGACCTGGCAAACGTCGTTTTGCCATGTATATCATTTATAATGACAAATAAGGGTGGATTGATTGGTTGAATATTTAGGGTTGTATATATTTTTTAATGCTGTTGATACAGTTGATAAAAAAATAAAAATTTATCTAAAAATTAAAAAAAAAAATATTTAGGGGTGGCCCACCCTTAACATTTAGGGGGATAAAAATAGATGTTGTCTGATTCTCAGACATACCCAATATGCACCCAAAATTTCATGAAAATCGGTCAATCCGTTCCGGAGGAGTTTAACCACAAACACCGCGACACGAGAATTTTATATATAAGATACTTTGTTGAAAGTTATATTGTGATATTCTGTAGTATATTCAAAGAATAAAATGGAACGCGTTGAACATGGGCTTAATTTTAAAGAAAGTTTTATCAAATGTAGGTTAGAACTTGCGTTAAGGTTTTGCGTAAGAGTTGCATCAGTATGTAACAAAAGATTGACTATAGATAACATTTATCACAGTCTTACACGTACTCAGAGTCGTTCATTAAATATTAAGCTATTTAACTGTCATATTTAAAATACACGCAATTTTAAATTAAGATAAATGGAACCAATGAAAAAATGTTAGGTAACTGTTTTAAATCGTATTCAAAGTAAATTTCACTTTATATAAATGCACGACTCTGATGATCGCTGTTAAGTAAATAAATTCCATACATAAACTAAGTATAGCTTTACGATTGAAGGTATTATCACACGGTCCCATACCATTACCGGACTAGGGATAAAAAATATTCTTTAATACCGGCGCAGGCAGAAACACGAGATGAAAAATTGTATTTCAACTTGAATCAATAATCCTCTAAATTGAAATTTCTACACGAAATGTCCACGCTGGTAAATATTATTATTACGTTCCTGGTATGAAACGAATGAATCTATCATCAAACATATAAATAAATCTAAACTATGACAACTAATTTTAAGAATATACTCATAAAAATAATATTACGTTCATCATAAAATTCATAGTTTGCTCACAACCACGCAACTAATTTGTTTAAAATGTTTTAAAAATATCTCAATAATGGAAAAATGCATTAAAGAAAAATGTAAAATTAAAATTCATTAAAAATTATATTAACTAGAAGCAGTATTTAACCAGCGTGCCTGTAATGAGTTTAACAAAGTATTACGTCAAATATTTGTATAAAACTAACTTTTGCTTTACTATAGTATACGTATACGATAATTTTTACTACGTATTAGTGTCGTACGATGTATGCCCGATTCCGTTTAGTTTCAAAAACGCTCACAGACCGCTATCTTTCCCATACTAGCGTGTTTTATTTTTATATTTTCGTATATCTATCTCTGTCATCTAGCTTAATTAGCCGTTCAATTAACAGCCTAGTCATTTAACTAATGGCCTGAAAGATGTTCAGGTAGTTGATCAAACAACTAGTCAAATGACTTGGATCGATGACGTTTCATTACTTGCCTAGCCTGATGACTGTTAATTTAAAAATTCAACTTTCTGCCATACTCAAACTCGTAACGAAACTTCAAACTGTCAATATGGCGTCGGCAAACCAAAACTTTGATGGTGATGTCCAAAGTTTCATGAAAAACAACAAGTACAATGGAAGAGTGTAGTGACAATAATTCTTTTATTTCCGCCAAACAATGACTATCGTACGAATATCCTAAGCATTAGCCAGCCAGTTTATTAAATGTTGTAACAAACGCTTTGCCTGAATATCTTTCAGGCCGTTAGTTAAACGGCTAGGCTGTTAATTGAACGGCTAATTAAGCTAGTTGGCTGCGACATATCTTTACCTGTCGTGATTACAATTGTACGAAAATGATCACGTGACCACACAATGCCAATTTAATATTACGCACACATATTGCAAAGTATCTCTGTTTTTGGACAGACCACTTATAAATCTCGTTTAATTTGTCAAACTCACTGTTTTGTCGAAATTGAATAGAAAAATTTAATTTAGTTTCTATGAAAATAAGAATTCGGATAGTCAGACATATAAAATAATTTAATATTCAACAATACGACATTGACAAGATTATAAAAAGTATCAAAGTTTTTGGGGAAAAAATCAAGAGAAGGCACTGGTAGCAGTGCTTCCAGATCGGGTAATGTTGCCAGAAAAATTACAGTTATATAATAAAAATACAGTACATATTTAAATTAAAATATTTTTCTAATATACCTATTTTATTTTTTTAAATTATTAAATCATTAACCGTTACGTACAGTTTTATATAAAATAACTATTGGAAAATAAACGTCAAACAACTTTTTGTATGAAATGAGAGGGTACTTCTTTCTACCCTCAGAATTGATAAAAATAAAATATTCCTTGTTATTACAAAAAACTATTTTAAACTAAAATTTTTGTTTAATCTGAAAACACTGCGCGTGAGAACCACTCAAATACTTTAAGAGTTTGCGGCAACTCCTAAATCTATGGACATTCTTTGAATGCTGTTGGAATGTCATCATTGGTTTTGGAAACATTGCTTCCTCCAAGTAATGTTGGCGCCGGGATTGCCCCAGTTTGAATTCCGTGCGCAGTTTTTAAGAGGTCATAATTTATTTTCTCCGACACCACCGAGTCTTTTCTAAAAAAGAAAATATTTGACTTTGACTCCTGGCCTGATATTATTCTCTCGTTGTCCTTTGGGTTCGAAAAGGCATAGACAGAGGACACAAATCGTCTGTTTCCTTCTTTAAAGTTAAAACTTATTATATAAGCTAGATTAAGTCTGTCTCAAGGCAATTTCAACGAGGTATTCAAAACCTAGGCATCAATGGAAAGTCTACAATGAGAAAATGCCTGATAGCAGAGGAAAAGGTCCTCCACAAAATCCAAGACGACCAAATAATGGCTAAACTGGACTGATCCCATAACAGAAGAAGCCTGCAAAGATTTCTTACTTGTATTCCGGGTGTGAAGTGACAAACTGCCTGATCCAGGTGGCCATAGTTGAAATTTCACCAGACGCCCTCCGCTGTATCAGCTTCAGGTATTGCTGTACTGAACAATGTGTGTCTGCGTCCACATCCATACCAGATAGGTATGACTCGATTAACGGGATCAGACCAGGGAATACGCCATCCTATAGAGAATTAAGTGATAATTAACAAGCATCTCCCTGCAGGTTCGCTCTGGTGGAAAAAGCAAGTCTTGCTGATTATACCACACAATAAATTTTTGTATTAAATAAAATTATTGTATCATGCTTAGTCGTAGAGTTGAAATATAAAATTACCTTTCCATTAACAATCTCATCGATTGTCATCTCAGCGTACGCGTCTACGTCGGGCGAGCGCACGTCCCTACGGAACCAAAACTTCTGTTGCGTGCACGCACCACGTCGTTGCGCGCGTTGCATGTTCTCATCCACCTAGGAATATTATAAGTCTACTAATAACATAATGTACATTAACCCACTCAACACAGTGTTAGTACCAATTCTTGAAAGGCTGGCAACGCAAATCCTGCTAAGTTTACGAAACAATCAATTGACATTAATCTATACGTATTAAGCTGTCTTTAATACTAGGGAAATTATAACAGAATTTAATATAATGTGAAGTAAAGTAAAAATAACGTATGTTTAAAAAAAAAACTTGGAATCACTTGGAATTTTTTTTAAAATATTTTTTCTGAGCGCTGGAGAGCTGTCCCGTGCGGGGTTCAAGGATTATCCATTCTTTCTGGGACACCCTGTATATATATATATTTATTGAAGTTATACTTCTTTTGGCGCGTTAGGGAAAAACGATGACAGTAATTTTTTACGATGCGCGCGCACTATCACAAAAAACCGACACCCTGAAGTTAACTATAGTCAACTTTTTTTTTTTATTCAAATAGATAACGCATTATAATAAAACTTTCTATGTATTAAATACTTTTTTCTATTCTTGGTGTCGTTTTTTCAACAAGAAGAATAACTTCTAACGCGTTTTTTTTAATATTTGAGAAAATTCTTTTGAATACATACCTTACTTATAGGCATCACAAAGTTAAGTCTATAGGACAGTATGACCCTTGTCAACAGTACTACAAAGCAGACATACGCCGCATTTTCAAAGTCGGTCAACTGAGCTTCGCAAGGCCGGAATTCTACTCTCCATCCGATACGGGAGTTAGGTGGGGGCGGCTTAAAGCGCATGGTCTGCCAATTGGTTGATTGGATGTTCTGTAATATTAAATACTCGTATTAATAAAAAATATAAATAATGCATTACGTGCTACATCACAAAATTCGCACGTAAAAGAACGTACGTGCGCACGTACAAGGAGTTTCAAGGGAATATAGACGCACATAAAGAGTAAGATTTGCTAAATCTGGGCCTTATTCTCCTCAAGTACATTTCTCCATCGCAATTTACTTCTTGCGTCGAACTTCGAACCACTATTGTTTTACGGACAACTCCATCCCACCAACTGTGCCTCTGGCAATTGGGTATTCTCTTGCCACTAGGTGAGTTCAGTAAGGGACCATTCAAGTTACCTCCCCCCCTCTTTCTCTTATCAGCAAAAGATCTCTCAAAAAAAATCTCCTGAATTCTCAAAAATGCATTTCGTTTTCAAGCATAGACAATGTGTGGGTAATACGTGTAAAAAGTTATCACTGTTGACGTTATCACCAAATTAGGAAATCAAAAATCCCCCCTCCCCCCTATAGTGACTAGGTAATACTTGAACAGCCCCTAACGACCTTGGTGGTCTGTCCTCAGCCACTCCGTGCACAGGTCCCACCACTTGAGCCTGTTGCAATGGTATCATAAATACTAACCTCAAAGTGATCTGTGTCATTTTCATCATCCTGATGAACCTTTTCGGAGAAAAGTGAAACCGAATCTCGTATAAAGAGATGCGCCACGTGCATTGCTAGAGGATGATCAATTCCACCCTCACGCAGACGTCGGTAAATCTTCGGATCGTGAACTATTTGTATATCATTGTATCTGAAAAAGAAATGATAAAAGTTTTTAAAAGAATGTTTAAATAACTGTTCCTATCAATGGCAAATAGGAAATTACTTGTAAAAAATAATAATCAGCATTTTTTTCCAAATACCTTCTGCCAAAATCAACCTAAGAGTTCAGCCACCTCTCGTTCGAATTCTTCGCAACTTTAACGGATTGAACACAGTTTATCCGTAGCTATATGCGGTAGTGGGCTGATCGGTTTTAAAGGAAGCATTGTTGGGTGCTTTTCTCGAACCGAATTCGCTGTTTTGCTGATGACTTTTTTCTGCTTTACCAAAACATTTGTGGTATTTTCTTCTTCTTATTCGGTACGCTCTTGACAGAGCGGTCGCTATGTGGCAATAGAAGGCGCAGATATGATGCGCTTCACGACGTTCCGCCATCGTTGTCAATTTTATTTTATTTTGCGCTTATTTAGATATGATTAAATTTCTATTTCTTGTAAAACTTATATTTGCTCGTAATTAACTGTATTGTAGTACATTTTAGATGGAAGATTTTGTAAAATAATCAGTAGAGTTGGTACTCCGATTTCGTAAACTTAATAAATAAACTGTATAGTTTTTCGCTGAAATTTTTGATCCCCATACGTGTATTTTACACATACAGTTGTTAAAAAATTAAATATATATGTAAAAATTAAAAAAAGAATAGGGGTGGATTACCCTTAACATTTAGTGGGATGAAAAATAGATGTTGTCCGATTCTCAGACCTACCCAATATGCACACAAAATTTCATGAGAATCGGTCAAGCCGTTTCGGTGGAGTTTAACAACAAACAGCGCGACACGAGAATTTTATATATAAGACTTATTTAAATACAACGTCATCAGTTGTTACGACTATCGGTTTTTACGACCAAGCATGAGTAACAGATTTTGACTGTAGACATTGAATACTTTTCCTTTTGCATTATTGAGTTAAAATTATGGCAAATAGTCACATCTCACGCCCTCTAACAGCCCTCATACGTCCAATTACTCTGCCATTTACTTACTTTTCATGCTCAGCTGACAGATATGAATCAATCGAGTCATATCTGGATTTCTGTATGCGAAATTTGTTGTTCTTCAACGGCTCGAGGCCACGCTCTTCCCGCGTGCGACAGTCAACTGACCCAGAGATCACGTTCCAACGACAATCGACATCTGTGAGGAATCCGCGGTACACAGGCGAGGCCGCTGATAAAGCCAACTAGAAAGAAAAATTTTATTATCTGTGTGTATCTGGACGATACTCTTTGAGAGCGTGAAGTCTCAAGGGCATTCGGGTGTCATAATCATTGACAGCTTTCATTT
Organism: Pieris mannii; assembly: GCA_028984075.1. NCBI lineage: Eukaryota > Metazoa > Arthropoda > Insecta > Lepidoptera > Pieridae > Pieris > Pieris mannii. Next base: position 4,718,871 of record CM054798.1, on the reverse strand, counting down.
GATGATGGAGCAATAGCTGATCTTTTAAAGCATATATAATATACTGTGATTTAAAAATGTGCGTACAAAAAATATTGGAAAGCAAAAAGTTTAAGCTTTGTTTAAAATAAATAATCACTACTCACTACATAGTATAAAACAAAGTCGCTTTCTCTGTCCCTATGTCCCTTTGTATGCTTAAATCTTTGAAACTACGCAACGGATTTTGATGCGGTTTTTTTAAATAGATAGAGTGATTCAAGAGGAAGGTTTATATGTATAATAACATCCATTAAATAGTGGAGAAGTACTGTTATTTTTGAGGTTTTCAACTTCCTTAGGTCCTGGCCTCATATTTCTGAACCTGTTTTATGATCATTTTTAAATCTAATAGGCAAGTAGGTGATCAGCCTCCAGTGCCTGACACACGTCGTCGACTTTTTGGGTCTAAGACATGTCGGTTTCCTCACGATGTTTTCCTTCACCGTTCGAGCAAAATATGTTAAATACGCACATAGAAAGAAAGTCCATTGGTGCACAGCCCGGGATCGAACCTACGACCTCAGGTATGAGAGTCGCACGCTGAAGCTTATTTTATTTTTAAAAAAATGATCATGAAACAGATTCAGAAATCTGAGGCCAAAACCTAAAGAGGTCGTAGCGCCACTGATTTATATATTTATAGATGATTATTATAGCGGCGAAACATGGCGATGATCTTGCAGGAGAAAAATGTGCATAGTCATCGTCTAGTCATATCTAAAAATAAAATCAAGCCGACAAAATTCAATATGATATAGTGATATGAATATAATATATGTTCAATAAATTAAAAAAGAGTGCTGTCACGTTGGAAATCTTTTAATTTTCCGGAACGAAAATTATTTAATAGATTACATTTTTTTTAAATCATCGTTGAATTTAATTTATAGGTATCTCACTGATTACGACACTTATTACAGAACATATTGATAACGCAAATATTACATATACGATTTTATAGACTATCAAACTCGAGAAACATGTATGAACAATTATGACCTTGATGAGGTGATAAACTTGAGTTATTTGGATTTAAATGAAGGCAAACATCGTTAAACGCAAAAATTTAAGAATGTGTCAGGCACAGAAGGCTGACACATCAAAGAAACTAATCCAGTATATAGAGTTCTAGCACCACTGAAATAGCAGAATTGTGTTCACTTCATAGTGATAAAATTTTTAACAACAAAGTGCCTTCATAATATGAGAAAGTATTCACTAGATCAGTAATATCAGCAGGTCATAACTTTGGTAAACAATTATTGACTGTTATTATGACATCATGATAATTAATATGTAATTTGCGTGCCTATTTTTATATAGCTGACTGAGCGGACATTTTTATAATTACTCAATCTGAATTTAGTACTTTGCAAATAAACGATTTATGTTTTTATTCACCCTATTTCTACTTCTTCTTTCTTTCTCTTCTTATTTTGTATGATGTTTTAGCTATGCTATCGTGAAAGCTTTTGATTCAACAATTACTTTAAAACCATAATATTTACCCTTCGTAATCAATATATTCATTTAAAACTGTAATTCAAGAAAATAGTATATAATTCTTAAAAGAAAGAAAAAAACTTTACATAAAAATGTGGTATAAATAAAAGAGAGAGAGAGAAGTGCCTTAGGATGCCCTGTCTCGTGGGCAGCTAGTCTCTTCCATTTGTCATATTAATGATTTTAATAAATTCCACATAACACTTACGTTAGATAGATTTATTTTTAAATTGTGTATGAAATACACACATTTTTCTTGGTTGGCCTTATACGTAATATGCTTGTCAAGGGTTATGGCGCAGTGGGCAGGACGAGTGTGTAAACGGGATACTTATAACAAAGTTCGTCGTAAGTATCGCGTCTACACACTCGTCCTGCCCACTTCCCTGCTCACTGCGGCTGAATGTATTTTTTTTTATAGAACAGGGGGCAAACGGGTAGGAGGCTCACCTGATGTTAAGTGATACCGCCGCCCATGGACCCTCTCAACGCCAGAGGGCTCGCGAGTGCGTTGCCGGCCTTAAAGTAAATGAGTACACACTTGCTCCACCTGTTCCACTATCCTTCCGTAAAGTTATCTATCCTAGATAATTTCAATATTCACTAGAATCGATAAATCAAAAATATATACTGATAATGTTTGATAATGTCGTAAATCTAAAGTAAAAGGATTTGAATGAATCAAAGTTTATCTTTAACTGTTAATTAAATACTTAACAATGTAAGTAAGCATTTTAATTCCGATTATCTAAATTTTAGGATAGGAAAAGTAATTTAATTAGTGTAGTATCAACGCTTAAATTCTCATCTTACGGAGCATTGCTCATATTGTTAGCACAGCCATTTGACTCTTTCCATAGAGCAGTGTTGGCCTAGTGGCTTCAGCGTGCGATTCTCATACCTGAGGTCGTAGGTTCGATCCCCGGATGCACCAATGGACTTTCTTTCTATGTGCGCATTTAACATTTGCTCGAACGGTGAAGGAAAACATCGTGAGGAAACCGATATGTCTTAGACCCAAAAAGTCGACGACGTGAGTCAGGCACTGGAGGCTGACCACCTACTACTACTAGCTGCCTAGTAGATTTAAAAATGAAATCGGAGGCCAAGGCCTAAAGAAGTTGTAGCGGCACTATGTTTTTTATTTTTTGGACGCTGTCCTTAGAATAATTCTTCTTCTGAATAAATTAAAAAAAAACGGCACCACTATAACCATTATTATTATATATTATGAACCAGCTTTTGTTAATTTATTTTCTTTGTTAGCGTGACACCTGTGCCGTTTCAAATGAAAATCATAATATTTAGTTATTAAATTTCTAGTTAGTTACAATGTTATTTAAACATTGAATCATATGAGAATGAATGGTCAATATTTTGTACGGTTTTACTGCTGATTATATGAATACTTTTATCTTATCAATCAATATGAAATTTTATCTAAGCGATTATCAACTTTTGAACTTTTGAAGCTGTATTTAAAAAAAATTAGCGGTGTTTAACAAAATCGGAACTTGACACAAGATGGCGGATTAAGTATTAAGATTACTTTGCTTATTTTTAAACGTAAATTGTCTTAATTACTGTCACCTATAAATAACAATTTCAAGTAGTAGTAGTAGTAATATATTTAATTTTTACATTGTATATTTGTTTTTCATAATCTAGTCTTTTATTTTAATTGTATAACTATTTTTCATTTTATCATTTAAATGTTGTGCACACTTTTCATTAATGAACATGAATGTTACCTATGTGTTTTTGCATCGTGTATTAGTTAGTAGTGTGTTCTTTTACAATAAATTGAACGATAAGTGTAAAAAAACTCCCGTCTTCTGACACTTTACATCTAGAGACTATTGGAAATGTAATCCTGAAAATTTTAAATTACTGTGAAAGGCAGACTTCGGAGTCCCATACTCGCTGGATTAATCAAGTAAAAACGCTAATAAGAACTTATTATCACCCAGGCACTGAGGAACGAAGGGACGAACAGGAAGGATGCTGCACATGCTTTAGAAATGAACCTCAAGTGAGTTTTATTATTATTATTGTCTCTTAATTGTTTATGATATCTCATTTTAATTTAATTTTTTCTTCTTTGATTATTGGTATTTTATGTGCATGTTTTTTTGTAATAAATATTATGTCTGTCTGTCTCAATAAGTAATATGTCCGACAGAATTATTAAACTTGAGAATATGTTTCGTTGACAAAAGATGTGTATATAACTATATTTAAAATTGAGAGCCATAATTCAATTATATTCAAATTCAAATATAGTTGAAAGCTGTTACAGTTAAAATAGCAAGCTAAACTTTTTATGATAAATCTATTTTTGTCCGGCATTTGGTTTATAGAAGTGTGCGTTTATAGGCACAGCATTAAACATAATGTAATTCGTTAATTAAAAAAAAAATTTATAATTGACATACCATTATAGGACAAAGTGGTGCCAGCTGATCGTATAACGTAATGGCTTCAGTAATACAACACGCCTGAAAGGTCAACTGAAGACAACAGCATCCCATGCCCATGCCCATCGCATCCATGTAGACGCAGTCAGGCTTCGCAAATCCCTTATCAAGCTCGTGGTAATTATCTACAGGTATCTTGGTATTAACATCGCGGTAAACTAAAAGAAAAAAAAATATTTTAACACACATTCCGTTTGAACTTGACTCTAGGTAGAGACTAAAATGTGCTGAAAAATCAATCACGCGGTCAAACTTATAATTTATTTAATTTTACTGAAAGGGCCTCAATATTAATTAATATCTTCTTCTTTCTTTTTTTTTGACGTTCATATGAATTATTCTATATACTTAATGATTTTTGATTTGATTTGATTTTATTTCACCATTACAATGGAATCTCTATAATTCAAATCCCGCTAAGTCAAAAAAATACTATTCTGTTTCGCTGAACCCTATCTCAAATTATTTAGACTTTGTAACTTGAACAAAACTTTTATTTCCCTACGATTTTTATTGATAATACATATTTATACTTGAATTTTAAAAAGGAGACGTAGTTAGTAAAATATATTGACGTCTTACTTGAACTTAAACGATATAATAGAAATAAATTCCAAAATGAATGTTCGGGTTCAGAGCTTCTAATGGTCAGGCTAATTCTAATTAATTTGCTTTATTTGTTTTAAATATTGTAGAATTGTTTGATGATTTGCTTTTTTTTTTAAGAGTACCGAGAGTTTTTTACGCCGGCTTTTTCTCTCGGCCAACACCCTCTGTCTTCTTTGCCGATTAGTAGGGATGCCAACAGGCTCGAATTTAATGACGTGGAATAAGTGATACCATGATGATCTTATGTTCCAAAATAAACATATTTTTTTTAAATATACTGTTTTTATCTTTTATCCATGCAATGAATGCCTCATAAACATTCTAAGTAACAAATAGTTTAAATAAAGACAACGGATGTTTTTAGTGTGCTATAATAGACAACTAAAGTTGAATTGTAATTCAAATTCGATTTTACAAATCGGAAAATACACTTAGAAACCGCGTCTCTGTAAGTCAAAGTCGAAATCTCGTTAACTCGATTTTTTTATATTTCTCTTAACATTCGAGTTATTGAGATTACACTAAATAAGTTAATTAATATTACAAGTATCAGATAAATTGTAATTTTAATAGAAAGCTTAGATTGTGTACAATATCAATGTTGGAATTTTTATAATCAATTTTCTATCTGTGTCTGAAGTTGTAAGCTTGAATAAATAAGCCGCTTGTAGTAATGGCTTTGTATTAATATAATGATTATATCGCGGACAAATTTGCGATAATTTTGCGACTGGGCCTTAACGATATATGTTCTATATATCGTTATAGTTATATTTCTTTTCTTACTAAAGCTCTCGAAAAGTATTTTTATAAATTCGCGTTTATATTTGTTACAGTTTATAATTTCTAAAAACATCATGCCTTTTTTTAAGTACTAGAAAATTGTGACAAATATTAAATCTTATATCTGCTAAAAAAAAGTGACTAATTTAAACCCATAAACACTAAAAAATGAATAAACTGCTTATTTTAAGCTAAAGTACTCTATTATCTCTATCAAATTGTGTTTGAGCTTCAAGCGCGTCTAATTATTAACTTAAACATATATATATATATATGTTACTTAACTAATAATATGATAACTACTAACATAATAACATGACTGGGTGCAATTATATTTTATATGAAGAAAATAAATGTGTAGAACTCATGTAAAGAGCACAGCATTATTTTTAAATGTATTTTAGTGTTCCAAAGTAATTTAACAAAAAGATTAAGATTGATTAATCTAGCTTTAACGACTTGGTGGAGAGTATACATTTATCAAAACAAAAACAATGTACTTACTAGGTAAATTGATTTCCATCTTTTCGCCCCGTCTCTCCCTTATGTTCGAAGTCAATGTCTTAAAACGAGGATGTCCAGGATATATCGCTTCATCAGGAAAGAAGCGAGACAAAGATACACCACTCTTTGGTGTTGGTGTGTATGGCGGACTTGTGAATCCCGGACAGCCTAACCTAGAAATGATTTAAACCTATTACACTGAGACTAAAACAAGCCAGTCATGCCGGAAGCCTGAGAAATATGATTTCAATGATATGCCCTGATTTGTCTTTATTTTTTGTATTAAACAAACGAAATGATTCTTATAAAGGTATGTGTATTGAACATGGGCCTAAGAGTGTGAATGCTTCACAAATTATAGTTTATTTTCTCTCCACTATAGATAAAAACTATTATCATACCTTGGGAAATTAGTAATACTCATAATAACTTCTCCATCTTTCAATAAAGTACTTGCTTCAGCTCTGCGAAACTTCATATTTGCCTCCACAATGTTGAAATGTGCTAGAAGTCCTCCATATGGTTTTCCTGGAGTTCCTTCTATCATATATGCTCCATATTCTGGACGCCAAAGAGATTTGGCATCTACATAAAATAAAAATGATGTTAGTTTGTCTCACTAATGAAATGCAGACAGTGTTACTATATTTTGACCAATGTTAGCTGTACTGAAGTAGAGAGTTAAGGTAACATAGGGATGAGAGTTAGTGCTACATGTACATATGTTTACTTTTGGTATGTCAAAAACATATTGAATGTGAGAAACATGACATATTAGAGATAAGTGATCATGTTAACAATCATAGTTCTAATATACAAATATAAATTTTAAAACTTTTCTGAGAACTAACTATCTGCAAAAATCCAGCTATTTTTATATATATGGTAATGCAATAGTACTATTTCTACTTCCCATTCCTAAAATATATAAGACAAGATTTCTAGTAGTAAAAATATTTAATCTATCTTTAAAATTGTTACATTGTGGTTAACTATTATATGTATATATTTCCAACTCTTTAAAGACCTTGTAGATTAGACATGACTTGCAGTTTTTGGTAAGTGATCATAAACAGGTGTCTATTATAAAGAATTTTACGGAAATATTAAAATGGTTAAAAGTAGATAAATGTGTGAAAATTTAACCAAATATTACATCGATTCCTTTTTGTTTTGCAGAATAAAGGATTGCTTCAACTGTTGCAACTTCTTTGTAGTAGTTTTAAAAATATGGGCATTTATTAGTTATTACATGCATTTATATTAAATGTTATAAGTGTCTGATGTTTAAAGTACCACAGCCAAGAAATGAATGTGTGTGTGTATGTATTATGTAATAATTTGTTATGGTTATACTAAGTTGGGGTTTTTAACCATTGAAGTATGAAGGGCATTGTATAGCTTGGGTAATTATAAGCAATAATTAATAAATAAATTGCAACTGCCTCAAATTTAAAAACAACCTAATAGTATTACTTTAGGTGATTAATGAATAGATTTTTAAAATAAAGTATATAAAAAATAATTATCATAATTACTTTCAGGATCTTCAAGTTCTTTCTTTTGTAGTTCAGGAAGTAATTCAGCAGCTCTTAGGCTGACTGTAGCCCGTTTATTTTCATCGTCAAATTTCACTACGATGTATTCAACCTACAATTAAATTTAACGACTTAGTTACTAGCAAATACAATACAAAAATAAGTACATAAACATTTACTTACTTCATCACCCCATTTAAGCACATCACCGGTTCGGTCCCTTAGTTTTTTATACAAATTAATAAATTGTTCTACGCCGTGTTGCCGAACATGTTCTGCTAGAGCTTTCGTTTCTTCCCAAGTCAATGGACTTCCCTCGGTAAGTAAACCCATTCTCGCGAAAAAGATATTATAAATGTAAAGATGCGAAACACATAGATTTTTTACTTTAGTATTAAAACATAACCTGTTTATAGTAAAACAAATATTCATTAACAGTATTGAAAGGCCGCACTTGAATGTTAAGGAAACTTTTCGACGAACACCTTTATATGATTCAAACAAATGCAAACTTCATGACAACGACAAATTTATGCTGATTTGTTATGACATCGAGAAAAATTACGTACTGCTTGGTACAACAAAAAATAAGTAAGCGCAAGTATCTAAGTATTTTTTCTATATTACAAGGCCATTCATGAAGTCGTAAAACTTGAAAACTAATAAAATCGGGAAACTTCAAACTTGTCATCAATATTTTTTTTAGTTTCTGTCTTCTGAGTTCTGACTACTGAGTACTGACAACTGTAACAGCTTTTAATTTATATTTTTTTTTGTTTAAAAATCGAGAGACAAATAGTTTTTAATTATTTTTCTCCCTATTAAATTATGTTAATTATTTTTAAAGATTAATAATTTTTAATTTAATTAAGTAACTCGTAAATGTGTATTCTTTCTTAAAGTGCAACTGCCAGCGATTTTGTCAACTGTCATAGCTTGTAAGCTTGAATTGGAATAATTTTGACATTTCTCCCGAGTCCCGAGTCCCGACTTCCCAGCTCAATTGTTGAGAATTGAACTGTTATCCTAATATTTAATTGATATTTTGTAATAGCAAACGTTGATCTTATGGGATGTTCTATATTTTTATAAATCACAACCCATTTTTATCTTTGTAAAGTGATATATTTCTTCACAAACAACAGTAATTAATTTATATTCTTATAGAAACGTTCAAAGGAAAAATACATGCTCACTCATCTTAAAAGTCTGTTCTGAGTGACGTCTGTTTTCTTCTTTTCTAAGTGTCCTGTATTTATGTTGCCACATACATCAAAATCGTATAGAAAATACTACACCATACAGTTTGTACATTTTTAGTCGTATCTACGATACGCTACATCACCCCCCTACGGAGACAGAAAAGCTAAGTAGACAAATGATAGTATGTAACAATAAAATAAAAGGTACTTAAAATATTACACAACAAAAAATTTTATATTACAAAGTAGCTCCAGGTAGCTCTAAATACGAAGCGTCGTTTGTTGTCATGTCGCGATGCTGGTGTTGATTGTATTCTAGCCATTTTCCGTCAAAGAGATACCGGTGAACTCTCTCAATCATGCCGTTTGCGCAGGGATGGTAAGAAGTGGTTCTTTTTCGCCTTGTAGCAAACCTTAACATCAGACGATGGAAGAGTCCGACTCGAACTGCGTGCCCTGGTCGGTTGTCAAAACAGCTGGGACACCGAAGCGTGGAATCCATTCAAGGGTGAACGTTTCACCGTTAATGAATGGTGGAGGTCCAACGATGTCAATGTGTACATGCAAAAATCGACCAGATGGCAATTTAAATTCTCCTTTTGGCGCCGAAACGTGTTGCGTAATTTCAAATTGTGAAACTAGTCAAAAACAGCGCGGCGAAAAGGAGGTGTTACATAGGGACGCGTTTTTTCAGTTGATATGTCACAAATAATAGAGAGATGTGTTCCAGGAATTAACCTTAGAAAGTTGAAACTAAGATGGTAGAGAGCTCTGGATCAGACTCTTTGGACTTTAAAAGAGCTTCATAATCTTGTTCAATCGATATTGTCTCTATGCGTGACATCGCGTCGACAACTACATCTTCTCTTCCATTTACGTGTCTGATATCAGTAGTGAATTGAGAAATAAATGAAAGCTAATTGAGTTGTACCGGGGTAAGTTTTTCTTGGCGCTGGAAAAATGCATAAATCAACGGCTTATGGTCCGTACAAATAGTGGCAGATTATGCTTCGAGAATGTCGAAAATGTTGGATCGCTTCATATTGTGAACAGTCCTCCTTGGTGCCAAATATGCACTTCGATGAATTAACGACGATGCCATATTCTGAAAATCTTCGGAACAATGAGCGAAGGTGCTCAGCATGCTCCTCAGGAGTTTTGGAAAAGACACCAGCATCATCCTGTTTGTCGGGGTCACCATTTATGGGAGTTTAGGAAAAAAAAACACCAGCATCATCCTGTTTGTCGGGGTCACCATTTATGGGACGAAACTTGTAGTTTTAAAGCTTCCATTTGGGATAAGAGCTCTTCGTTGTTCATCACGTCGGAAAATTCATTTCCGAAAAAGAAAAAAAACATCACGTCGAAAAAAAGATCACGTCGGGGTCACCATTTATGGGATGTTCTATATTTTTATAAATCACAACCCATTTTTATCTTTGTAAAGTGATATATTTCTTCACAAACAACAGTAATTAATTTATATTCTTATAGAAACGTTCAAAGGAAAAATACATGCTCACTCATCTTAAAAGTCTGTTCTGAGTGACGTCTGTTTTCTTCTTTTCTAAGTGTCCTGTATTTATGTTGCCACATACATCAAAATCGTATAGAAAATACTACACCATACAGTTTGTACATTTTTAGTCGTATCTACGATACGCTACAATCTAAACATTAAATATTTTAATAAATAGTCTAGTGTTTCTGTTACATGTATAAAATTGAAATTATATGATGGGCCCTTATTATGAATAGTAGTTAGTTTCGTACGTTGCAGCTTCGTGTACAGCGCGAAAATGAATATCTTCTGAGAAAACTACAATTAAGCGTTAAAATTTTGATATCTGGTTCATAAAAGTGTGGACTACTAAGCAATCATGGTTCCTGTATCAATAGAAGGATGCACTCAAGGAACAGAGGGTGGAGGGCCTCGAGGCGGCTCTATTTCACTTGGTTTACTCATAGATTTTATAGTTCAAAGGACGTACGATGAGTTGTCAGTGCTAGCAGAGTTGTAAGTAGTTTTATATTTCGTAGTTCAGTGCATAAAACTATTTTGATTATTTAAATATATATTCAGGTTTAAGCTACTTCCACACCATTCTTATGATTTCATTCTGTTTAGATTGCCACGAAAAACGGATATGGAGAGAAAGATAGAAATTTACAAATTTAGTGCTCGAACACGCCAACTTTTTGTTCGATTACTGGCTCTTGTAAAATGGGCCAGTAGTGCTACTAAAGTGGATCGGTCTGCACATATCATGGCATTCCTGGACAAGCAAGCTTTACTCTTTGTTGAAACTGCTGATGTGTTGGCCCGTGTAGCTAGGGAAACTTTAGTACATGCAAGGTTTGTGTGTTAATTTATTAATAGGACTTTTCAAATTAAGAGCTTTACCTATGTTACCTAAAATATTTTAACAAAGTATTATTTAAACAATAACCAAAACAAAAATATAATACTTTTATATATGTTAGATTTTATTTTTATATTGATTAATTTTATAATTAGGTTACCAACATTCCACATGGCAGCAGCAGTAGAAGTCCTAACATTGGGAACCTACAGTCGTTTACCAGCTGTAATTCGTGAGCGGCTGGTACCGCCACCTTGTCTAACAGCTGGAGAAAAAAGATCAACATTGAGATCACTAGCACACATTGTTCGTCAGAGGCTTACCACAGCTTCTTTACCAAATGATGTTAGAAATTTAAAGGTATTGTATGGCTAGTTTTAATAATGTCAATGTGTATAATATACACATATAAAGTAGATACAATGCCAAAGGAGGCTTTATTTCTGGAAAAATAAACAAAATTAATTTTTGTCTCTACTCTAGTACCACACATTTAAATAAACCTTTTAAGATAAAGTTTTAGGTGCTTTTAGCAATTATGACATAAAGTTGACAAAAAACAATTTCAGTTATATTAATGTGACTTACTACTAACTTAAGATGTGTCCATGGGTGGTATCACTTAACATCAGATGAGCCTCCTGCCCGTTTGCCCCCTGTTCTATTTAAAAAGAAAGATTAAAACTAAAACTAATAATCTTAATTAATAAAATATAAATTTCTAATGTAATTTTATTGACTTGTAGGTTGAAAATGGCAGAGCAACATTTTCAGTAGGTCAAGAGTTTAGTGTATCCCTCACAGTAATGGGCGACGGTCCTAATGTACCTTGGAGATTATTGGATATTGCTATTCTTATTCAAGACAATGAAACTGGGGGTAAGTATTCAAAATAGTTAAAATACAAATGTACTATATTATTCTATATCTAAACAAGTAAATCAATTCTAAAAAAATATATAAAAAGATCTTGGGCTCACAAAAGTTCTAATTTTTTTAAACACAACTTAGTGGATATATATGCGAGTATATACCTACATAACTGTTATGTTTCAAGTACATACATGTTATATGTATCTTATAGAAAGTCAGCTAATAAAATGTCAAGCCAACTCAATTACGTATTTTAATGCCCATATATACCTGAGAAGAAAGACGTGTTCTTTGTATATATGTAAACAGCTGAGATTTATACTAAGTAATGATTGTATTATTACCTAATACAATAGAAATCAGATGGGACCTTTGATTTTGGTCAATATAACCAGTATGTTGTTCTAAAGTGATTCCCAAAGTAGTCTATATCGACCCTTAGGGGTCTATGACAACCTGCGAGGGGTCTAAGTCAGCGAAAAAAATATTTGGGGGTCCACTATAGTGGATCTCAATACATACACTGATAGTACCTATTTACTCTCCCAAAAATATTAACATTGATTACGTATTACGTCCCTCAAATTATCAAAGAAATTATTATTTAATAACAATTAAATTACCGGCGACTCTCATCCTTGAGGTCGTAAGTTCGATCTCCGGCTGTGCACCAATGGACATTCTTTCTATGTGCGCATTTAAAATTCGCTCGAATGCTTAAGGTAAACATCGTAAGGAAACCGGCATACCCTAGACCTGAAAAGGAGGTGATAAAACCTCGTAGCGATACAATTTTTTTTTTAAATTTTAATTTTCAGAAGGCAAACCCTTGGTACACACATCTCAACTTACATGGCTCCGTGGTGTTGCTCAAGCTCGATTAGCTGCAGCTGGTCTTAATGGTGCCCTTACAGCGTTGAGATTCTTCTGCCGATCGCTATCACTGGAATTGCTATACACTCAGACACTGAGATTATGTAGAGACCGGCTAACGAAGCACCTCCAAGTGGATAAATATATACCGGGGCAGAAGTTACAGGTTTCCTATTGGAGGTATGGAATTTTCTTTAATTAGTTTTTGAAGTGAAACTCGGATGCAACGTCACGAAGATGTGCAGCGTTTTTTTGAAGAAAAGGGATAGAACGATTGAGACGGATTGAGAGAGAGTGAGAAAGGGAGATCGAGAAACAATTCACGTTATTGGTTGATGTATTCGTTTAGTAGTTAGTATATTAGGACTTTAGAGGGCAAATCTTCGTTGAAGTCGGTTTTATAAATAATTTGTTACAGGGAACTGGGTTGTGAGTTGGGATATCGTTTAATAATTGGGGCTGAAGGGGAGAACCTGTGCGTATGCCACGTCCCGGCGTTGGCCGGTGGTGAGAGGGTCGCGACTGCGTTGACACCCCACGCCCCGTCCATGGAACGACTGTTGGCCCACACGGTGCATGTTCGTTCGCGACAACGCCTAAACGACTTAAAAGTACTTCTTAACGATTTGGGGGTAAGTTTTTTTATGATTTGGTATTTAAAAACTAACCATTAATTTTCACACTTCTACCAAAAGTGTAAAAGTAAACACTTCAAGTAAAAGAACGCTTGCGGGGACTAATATGTTTGTGATGAGCTGCAATCATTACATTATTGATATTACATTGAAACAGTGATATAATAAAAAATAAAAATAAAATATGTTTATTATGGAACATAAGATTGACAGCTATCACTTATTTCACGTCATTAAATTTGGATGGGCATCCCTACTCCTCGGCAAAGAAGCAAATCAATAATGAAAATCATCACACAACACTGATTTTAAAACAAATACAGCTAATTAATTAGAAATAGACTGTCTAGCACTAATCCCAGAATCTTTTATCAACTAGATAATCGTTGACTTTATAGTAAGCCACAGTTTATCCAGCTTTTCTTTAATGGATTTCTTAAATTTATTAAATGTGTATCCCTTTTCCCATAAAAGAATTACTAACTTTAGTCTTGTACGGGGAAATTGCAGCCTGCGTTTGTTCCGAGTATTAACATTGTGCGTATGTATCTACGTGCGTACGTACGTACGTACGTACGTACGGGTCTATTCCAGAACAATAATTTATATGAACAGAATGCAAACAAATGACGTATCCAATAATCATAGTTATGTTTGGTCGGGTTTTTATATCCGTCAAAGATTTAAAAGTATATAATATATAGGTGGAGTGTACAGTGGGAGGCTGGCCTTGTGTCTTAGCTTGTTCTGTGGTGTCGCCGTGTCTCCGTGCTGAACAATTACTGGTATCAGTCGGGGCTCACGGTGGTAAACTACGAGCACGGGTTCCCGCTTATCCGGCTACGCCCAAGATGAATGAATTGGCTAATGCTTTGGGTGCAGCTGATCTTAAAACGTTGAGGCCATTGCTCACACAGCTAAGGTAAGGATTTTTATGATTAATATTAATGTTTTAGATCATGTATTATTTACGGAATTTACATTCCGTCGTAGTGAGCAGGGAAGTGGGTAGAGTAGTGGGCAGGGTAGTTGGCAGGGTAGTGGGCAGGGTAGTGAGCAGGGTAGTGGGCAGGGAAGTGGGCAGTGCGAGTGTGTAAACGCGACGAAGTATCGCTCTATCGCTCACGAAGACACTCGTCCTGCCAACTTCCCTGCTCACTACGGCTGAATGCAGAATAGATGCGAGGTAGGCCATAATAAATAAAATATACAAGGAGATGTTTATTTTAATTTCTTATTTGATAAACTGAATCGAGTAGTTTCGGCGAATAAAGCGACTAACAAGTTCTCGACATGATCAATGGAGTGTCATTTATTGGATTTATTTAATGGTAATTAAATTTGAAACGCCTTTTAGAGTCTCTAAAACTTACTGATTCAATTAATATTAATAATTTAACTAGTGGTTTAAAATTACACTAATTCAATACCAAAATAAAATGTATTTAAATTAAAGTTTCTTAAATAGCAAGAATGTCATTGAAGTTATCGACAGTTCCAGAAACTAACTCTTAATTTATTTTTACCAAACAGTTATTGCGCTCTTTTAGCTATAGTAATCTCGTCTAAATAGTTTCGTCTTTTTCTTTCCAATTGTTAATACCCTGTGGTAGAAAGAGACCTGTAAATAATGTTTAATCTTGTATCACAGGTTTTGGTTGGTGGCACGACGTTGTGAGAAAACCCTTCAACATTTACCTGCAAGTGTTTGCGAACACTTGCCATTAATGCATGGCCCCGAACATCCGTTGAACAAGCTTTCATCTGATCGTCTTTACGTAATATTGCATCGGCATACAGACCACATATTGGTAAGGAAAATTATAGAAATGTGTAAATATAGTTATTGGTCTTTAGAACTGTGAGTACACTTTCTTGGTCCTTTACGTGGACAAAAAATTCAACGTTATAATCTCTATATCTCAGCCGGTCTTAAAGCACGACCACTAGCGGCCAGGTCGCAGCGGCCAGCGAGATAGATACATTATGATGAAATCGCTGCACGCGGCCAATGGCCCCATCGAATCGCGGTGGCCAACGAGTTCGAATGATGCGTTTGCGGCTCGTGGGTCAAATTGAACTGTAGATAAACACCAGTTGTCGCGAATGTGCCGTGGCGGCCGGACGTCTCATAGAACAACAGCGTAATTTGCACTGATAGCGATGTCGTTTGACACAGAAAAATTTACGTTAGTTCGCTATTGCCTTTAGAGACGTTATACATAATTAAACGAAAAACAATGATTTCCGGCTCGAAGGACCAATATGTATGGTTAATGAATTTGAAATTAATGCTAAAGAGAGTGCCTGGCTTTACTCTCGGGGCGTAAAATGATAGCATATAAAACTAAGAAACTCTTAGAGTGTGCGAAATGCCGCCTTGACTAGCATTATGTGAATTTAAAATTATAAGCTTGTTCTGAGTTTCCTCTGGTAGGAGTCTTAAAGTGTTATAATAAGTCTTATATTTTAAGGTTGTAGAAATGAAGGAAGTGGCAGCTGGCAGTACAGCGACTACCAGCTCCAGTACGAATAGTGGGAGCGCCTGTAGTGTATCGTTGTCGTTTCATCTTGCTGGAGCGCGGCGATGTACGCCTGATGAGTGCGAAGACGAGGTATATCATCCTGTCAAATATCCTTTATTTATCAAAGTTTTCCAAATCATATAAAGTCATATCTACAGTATATGTTACAAGCTTTATCTTATATATAAAATTCTCGTGTCGCGGTTGAACTCCCCCGAAACCGCTTGACCGATTCTCATGAAATTTTGTGTGCATATTGGGTATGTCTGAGAATCGGACATCTATTTTTCATCCCCCTAAATGTTAAAGGTAGTCCAGTCCACCCCTTAATTTTGTTTTAATTTTTAGATATTTTTTTATTTTTTTATCAACTGTATCAACAGCATTAAAAAATACATACAACCCTTAATTTTTAACCCTCTACAATCAACCCCTATTTTTTATAATAAATGTTATACATGGCAAAACGTCGTTTGCCAGGTCAGCTAGTATTTATATATATTTGAAGTCGGACTTTGACACAATTATTTCAGTCTGGTGTCAGTAATGCGTCGCCAACAGTTGCAAGGTCCTATTTGAAGATACATGCCCTGGTAGAACTTGATACGTTTACGCTAACACATGGGCCATTCACACCGCTAGATACGCCAGGTAAATTTTTTTTTATATTTTATAAAGGTTATATATATAGCTTTGCTTTTTGAAGTTATACTTCTTTTGGCCCGATGGAAAAAAATTATGAGAGTGAATTTTTGTACGATGCGCGCGCACAACAACACCTAAATTCGACATCGTAAAGTTAGCTCTAGGTGGCATGGAAATCGATAACTATGTTCAAGTTGTATATTCTAGTATTTTATATTTAGAACACGTGTTTCGTAACAGTACAATTAAACAGTGTGAATAAATAAATATTATTTTGGTGTTTTAAATCAATTTCATATACGACAGGTGAACCATATTTTTATCAGTGATCATGAATTATGTTGCCCTTGCAACAGGTGAATTTAATATTGTGTAAGATAAGCTTTAAAATATAGGTATGCAGCCAGGCAAGCGAAAATTAGCTATTGCAGCAACGCGATCAGTGCGTGCACGTCAACCGGCGTACTTCCTTCCCGAACTCGCGCACGTTGTCGCAGCGGCGGACGAACGCGTGCCGTTCGTCAATCTCGCTAGAGAGGTAAACTAGACTAAATTCTTCTCAAAACAGCAATATTTATTGCTGAAATTCGATAGTAATTGTTAGCCCATTTTTAGGATTTATTTAAATTGAATGATCTAAGTATTAAAAATAGGTTTAGGTCCAGTTTTCTGTGTTTATCTGAAATGCCGTGTATTGAACTTATACTTCAGATAATTCGCCACACTCGTTCGTATACCAATAAACAATTGGTTCTTCCAGAAAAGAGCGGACCTATTAAGGACGGCACACTCGCACACAGCTCTCTGGCAATGGGCGTTTCCATGTATCATTTAACATTAGTTGAGCTGTGTAAAAAAACCAAAATCATTGCATTTTTGTCTTTGCTTTTCACAATTACCATGTTGGCGAATTCCAAAGGGTTCTTGCTCGATATAATCAACATATCTCAAGTCTATTTAAGAAAAAAAAGGAAACCTAATACCAGATATTGAAGCAATATGAAAATTGCTTTATTTCCTTGTTACAAAATAGTTTTTAAATGATGATTTTTACCTCATTATGGCGGATTGATTCTAGTTTGTTACATTACTAGTCTAGTCTGAATATTTGTAAATCCTTTAGCTGGCAAATCGCGGCGTAACCCACGGTGGCGTACAACCAGAATGGAGTGGTTCTGCCCTCGCGATGCGTATAGTTGATCTACCTAAACCGGATGGCGCGCCCGTGCACGCGGTCGCTGCGTTACGTGCACGTCTGCTTGCGGCCACAATACGACTGACTACGAAGAACCAAGCACGAGTTTGGACGGCAGAAATCGTGTTCCACGGATCGCCGGTACGGACCCCGAGTGCTAAGGAACAAGGTGAGGGTTTATCAGTCATGTGATGGCAATACTGTGAAGAGTTACAAAGTACTATCGTTCGTTTTGTGTAAAAAGATTTTAAGAAATAGAAAAATTCAGAACCTTGTCTAATTTAAAATTCAGAACATAAAAAAACCTTCTCTGATTTTTCAATTCGTACAATTCTGATATTTCATAAGTGTTGCTACTAAAAAATTCCTCCACCAGAAAAAAAAGAAAAAAATTGATCCATTTGAGATACCCACAAAAATCTAAATATTTACTTAATTGACTTAATAAAAAATAACAAATATTTCGATATCACGGACAAATATACTTTAATTTATTTATTAAGCTGGCATCACTGCCTAGTTATTCCTTTCTGCAATCTCTGACATGCACATGATAGCTGTCAGAATTCTAGGGAATTAAAAATCATAATATAGATTACAATACCTCCTCCTTCCTGTACATACAAGGCCTCTACAACGTTGAGAAAAGTTAAGCAATTGTTTGTACATATATAAATATGTGCGTTCCAACTACGTTTACTACGTACGGATGTACTTTGCTACTTACATAAGTGGACGCGCACAGATTAGTTTTTCATATTACATCTATAGATCTATTAGATTGTTCGTCTTTTTCGCCGATGCTGGATATTTAAAAAAACTCTAAAAACTAAGTTTTAAAGTGAAACTTTTATTACATCGTCTTAAACTTTTTGGTCTGTGTGGCGCATGTCGCGTGACGGTCGGCCGCGGAGTAGGGATAAAGTGAAAGGCGCTCGTCATAGCGGCCATGGCCAATATGGCGGCGCACATAGTTCGCAGCAGCTGATCGTGTAGTGTATAGAATATTATTCATTTATGCCAGTGCTCCACGCTTTTTAATATGTGTATATAATCTAAATAATTGTTAAGTATTATGTATGTCATTAAATTCAATTATATATTAGTTTAATTCAATATTAGTTGGAGACTTAGTCTACTTTTATTAGTCCCATTATCATTCCAATTTACCAAGTATAAAATTAAGATTGATAAAGCGATTTTATACCCTTAATGGAAAATTATTCCAAAAATGTTTAGTTAAATGTCTATTATATGATAAAAGTTTCACTTTTACCGTGGTTTCATAAAACCACACATTTTTTTTATTACATATTTACATTTTTAGGTGAACGTCGTTGCGTATATCTTCAGTACGAGCTTGGGACTAATGCTGGCAGAACTGCGGAGGCATTTCTTGCCGATTGGGCCGCCATTGTACATCTACATACACTACTACACGACTATATGCTTCGGCCTGTACAAGGTAATTATTAAAGGAACCATAGACAATTTATTTATTATGTATTTTGTTGGCCAAGTGGCTTGAGCATGCGACTAGCGGCTGTGCACCAACGGACTTTTTTTCCATGTGAGCATTTAACATTCGCTCGAACGATGAAGGAAAGTATTGTAAGGAAACCGGCTTGCCTTAGACCCAAAAAGCTGACGGCATGTGTCAGACACAGAAGACTGATCACCTATATAGAAATCTGAGGCCCAGACCTAATAATGTTGTAGCGCCACTGATAGACAACTTAGGTTGACAAACAATGTAGGTTTCATAATTGTACAGGATCTACTATTACATTTAATTTTAATTTGTTTTACGTTCCAAAGTCACATATTGTTTTTTTCTCGTTTTGACCTCTTCATATAAAATCTATCTATGCTTGTGTTTGTTATTCAACTTGTTGTAAATGGCTGAAACGATTTTGATGAATAAAGACGTGTGATCTAGTGTGTAGATGCATGTGTTTAGGTACGCGTGTACGTATGTATTTATGTGTGATTTTGACGAGTACGAACGATCTTAAACAAAACATTCTTGCTGTTACGGTTCAGTTGTGTTGTTGAAACATAACTCCAATGATTTCAGTGATGTTGACTGTCTTTTTTGTTCGACGGGTAGCGAAGTCTATTAAAAAGTCAACTTATATTCCAGAACGCGAATCTCTATGGCAGGGCATATGTATACGTTCATATACGTACCGTTCGCTCGTACTCGGTTTTGGCCCGGGTCAACGTGCAACAGCAGTTTTACAGTGGAATGCGCCAACTCAGAGATATACTGTGGCAACACCAGCTCATCAACCCGCAGCAAACGCCCATCATCTCTTACATCATCATTTGGAACATTATGTTAACTGGTATGTGTGAACGCGTATACATACGTTCATGTATACGTAACCTTTCGTAGGTATTTGTTGTTTGATTGCCAGAGTTCATAATGATTTTAAAATTATAGTGTGTTTCTTAAAATACCTTTAGGTTATTATTTCTTATTCAAAAAATTAGAAAAAAACACTGTACATATGTTAATGTGTTTGTATATTTCTAAAAGTAGTCAATACTTATATTTATTTCTTAATTAGAGTTATAATTAGTCATTAAAGACAACAGGACCACTACAGGCGAACAGCTGTTGAAATAGTAAATTAAAGAAACCGATGACCGAATTAACGGACGAAACTACGGGGCGTAGCTAGTAAGATATTTGAATGTGTTTACAGGAGCAAAGATCTTCTCTCATTGGGCGTGGTCCTTCGTGAGACATACGCCCCTCTGCTCTCACTCAGCCGTCTTCCCACGTTGCCTCAAGTGGGACTGCATCACGTGCGGACTCTCATGCCTACACCAACGTTTACTTTGATCGCACATTCTTGGAGAAAGGTATGTAGAGGGGTAATTATGTCTAGGTATCATTATTTCGTAATTCCTTTTGTAATTATGTCTAGGTATCATTATTTCGTAATTCCTTTTGTAATTATGTCTAGGTATCATTATTTCGTAATTCCTTTTGTAATTATGTCTAGGTATCATTATTTCGTAATTCCTTTTGTAATTATGTCTAGGTATCATTATTTCGTAATTCCTTTTGTAATTATGTCTAGGTATCATTATTTCGTAATTATAGGAGAAAAAAAGAGCGTACAAATTCTTAAGGCTGGCAACGCACTCGCGAGCCCCCTGGCATTAAGTGTCCATGGGCGGCGGTATCACTTAACCTCCAAGCCCGTTTGCCTCCTGTTCTATAAAAAAAAATCTATTTGGCACGTCGATCAGGTCCCCCTAAAACCGCCATGTAATACAGTGCACACAATGAAGACGGTGAAAGCAGATTTCGATTTTCATGTGTATACCACACACACATTCAACTCCTTGACACCACGGGCTTAGTGAAAAGACTGAAAAGGACAAAACCATTTGAACTAGTGATTAAGTGATAATGTACGTAAATATTTATTTATTTATTCAGAAGATTCACAGCACAATACAAAAATATATGAATATATACATAAGAATATGGGCCAATTATAAATCTTCACAAATAGTTAATTTTATATATATATATAACAAGAAGGTACCTAAACATTTCAAATTTTTTTAGTGTTAAACAAAAAAAAATAAAAAGAAAACAGAATTTAATTTGTTGACAAATAAAATGAAAATGAAGTCAATACATTTCATTCATCCTGGTTAAAATAATTTTGTACCAAAGCTCTCCCAATATCAAGTGCTTGTTAGCGATAAGGCCGCCCGTTGCATCCCTTGTAATTTTTATGTATTGTTTTATTTTTGTTTCTTTGCAACGAAGTGTAAATAAATAAATAAATAAATAAGAGTGTCTGTAAAATAGAACACAAAAACAGAGTGTCTTCTTCCCTTTAATAGAGACTGTAAGTAGTGTTATTGGATATTTACTTATATAATAATCCTTTTTAGTAAATAAAGTTGGACTTAAATTACTTATTAATCTTAAGTTAGGCTATCGTAATGTTCCATGATGTCTTAGTGAAGACACATGTATATAGAAAAAAAATGCCTCACACACTTATAAAGAATAAAAATACAAAACTTTTTCAATAAGAATTATTGAATAATTTTTTGGTAAACGTTACTGGGAACATGTTATATATAAATATATATGAATTCTAGTGTATTGTGTATGTCACTTAACTCCTCTTAAACGGATGGACCGAATTCAATGAATTTGTATGCAATTAGGTGACGATGTGAATGGATTAGATTTAAAAATCAGCCCGGCAGATGGCGCCGAAGTCGGTACTTTCATTCTTTGTCTAATTATTAGTTTTAATATCCAAACACTTGAAATATGCAGTTTAATATACATGTAATTTCAGATTCGTGTAATATACGCTGGAGCGTATTCGTTAGAAATTGGTATTCGTGGCGGTAACATGGTTACGATAAGAGATGGCGCTTACTCAAAATTCGATCGCAGTCCCGCTGTGGATGAGTTCGCTCCCGCCCAAGGTCTTAAGGTATAATAAATAATACTATATCTAAACTGTCATAGTATTTATTTTATTTTTTTATGTTGTCTAAATCTACGAAGACAGCCAATTTCATATTTTTGTAAAGTAAATTTACTGACACACTGGAGCAGCGTTAGCATAGTTGTTTCGGTGTGGGATTCTCGTCCTTAAAGTCGAAGGTTCGACCCTTGGCTGTGCACCAATGGAGTTTCTATGTGCGCATTTAACATTTGCTCGAACGGTGAAGGAAAAGCATCGTGACTGATCTACTTGCCTATTAGATTTAAAAACTATCATGAAACAGATACAAAAGTCTTAGGCTAAGACCTAAAAAGGTTGTAGCGCCACTGATTTATTTTATTTAAATTTACTAAAGTTATTTTTTCTTTCCATAATTTTTTGGCAGTTTTATTTTTGATAAATATTATTTTGTGAGTTTGTGTTTTGATAGTAATATAAAAAATCTTACTGGAAAGTATTTTTCTGGCCTAGGCAGTTGCTTTCTTCTGTTTAGCGAAATTTCATTTAAGAGAATTTTAAATTTTATTAATTCCCAGTTAAATATTTGATTACAATTTTGATTTCAGGCTTTCTTATCGCGATACGTTGAAGATAACATCAGTGCAAGATTGCTTGCGGAAGAGGATAACCCTCTATCGCCAATGTCACCAATGCCGCCAGGTAATTTTGAAAGATTAATTTATGTCCATTAATAACTGATAATAATTAAAATTAAAATTGATAAAATTTTTGTAATTCTGTATTTTAATTAATTTGTTACTGAAAAAATACTACGCGCAATAGCAGTTAAAAGCCAACTTAAGTGTCTAGCGAATGGAATACGCGTTGACAAGGCAGATGAGAGAGGCAATTATAGTCAGTGTTTCGTTCGCAACGCCCATATATCGGTATCGGAGGCATCCCTACAAAAAACCTTATTTTGAACTATTCTTGGAATATTTTTTTAGTCCTTCGAACCGGAATGAAATTATTTCTGAGTTTAAATTATTTGTCAACGATTTTCTATTACGTGTGTTTCTCAACTGATATCGTTGGCACGAACACTATACAATAAATGTTTATTGTGACAAGTTATCTATGTATGATAAAAATATCGTACAGAACCCGGCATGTAGCTGACGTCGACCAAAACATCTCTTTGTAATATAAAAACAGACATAGAAGTGTGCTAGTCTACACCTAATTGGATGGTCATACTACTTCAAGGGATCCTTTAATTATTATTATTAACATTACCAGGTGGTTTACGTTTCCAAGCGCCATTAACGCCACCGCAGCCCCATACACCTCATTCGGCGCCAGTCACGCCTCACCCCGCGTCGCCTGCACAGCATCAGGTACAACATTTACTTTACATAAATTTATTTTTTCTGTTACAAATGTTTTTCTACTCTCTATGCGAATTTTAAAAATATGACGCGTACACATTAACAAATAGTTTTTTCTTACGGAAGTTTTGATTTCATTAAGCTGCATACATAATGTGATAGAAATAATATCGTCTTGTGTGGACATTAAACTTTTATATAATATTTTTGTTTATTTGAAGTTATGTTCAATGCGTAAGAATAAAATAACATATAAATTTAGGGTTGCCTGGAAGAGATCGCTTGTTAGCGATAAGGCCGCCCGTTGCATCCCTTGTCATTTTTATGTATTGTGTTGTTTGTGTTTTTTGCAACGAAGTGTGAATAAATAAAAAAATGAATAGATGACATAGTAACGCCATTGTTTCGACATGTAAAGGCAAGGTTTAAAATTTTAAATGAATTTATTTTAATAATTACGCTCCCTCTTTGGTGGAAAAATAATGCTTATTAATGGTATTACTCGTTATATGACTTATTTTTCTTTTGAAATTTTTATTGAGTTGCAAACATGATATGGATTTCGATCAGCAAAATAAAAAAAGAAAAATTTTTTTTTTAATTCGGTGGTTTTTAATAAGCAATAGAAACAACAGTCAAAGAGGCAGACACGAGAAAATTAAATAGCACCCTTCTTTTGTCGAGACTTTTGAAGCATAGGGTTTTTTAACGAGCACGAACACGTGCGCGAACAGTGCCTTTCACATAAATTTTTTTTAATAATTATAAAAAAAAATATTTATATATACATAACTTGAAAAGTCAGAATCCTAGTCGACAGTCTGACTTTTAGTTTTTTTTGCCTTTTGACAAGGTTTTTAAACATCTGCCTTAAAGACACTAGCATATATTGTATATCTGTTTTTTAACATATTTAAGGGGCTGTCAATTGATAACGCGGCTATACCATGACTGTGGTGCATATAAATTATCGTATAATTAACATATATATAAACTTGTTTAAAAATATTACTTGTCCATCAGATGGGGGGTTCGTCGTTCAACCTTACATCACCGCCAGGGGGAGCAGTGGTAGCGTCCCCTGCCTCCCCCTTAGCGCCTTCACCCCTCGCCCCTGCGGCGTCTCCCCACCAACCGACTTCTCCCTTCACGGCGTGGCCAGCCTCACCCTCACTGCCACGCCCTTCGCCTGGACATCATCCATCGCCGAGACACATGGAACATAAAGGTAACGAGTTAAATTTTTTTATAAAGGGTTGCGTGTTTTATGACGAGACATAATTTAAGATTTTTTTTTAAATATTACATTAAAATCTATAAGAGATATAAGAATAATATAAGGCATACAAATATATTTTTTTAATGATTTTTATGTGGGATAATTGGTGTGAGTATTATTTTGAAGTTCTATCGAATTAGTGATAACTGTTAAGGTTAATTATGATGTGGAATAAATAAAAAATAATAACAAATTCACGTGAAATTCTTAGCGATTAAAAAGGGTGGGTAGTTTCCAATTATCTCGAGAACTGGTAACTACCCAACTAGTGTACAGATGTAATTGGATTTCAGATTTTCAAATGTTGTTTAGTGTGTAATAACTGTATGTATGTAATCAATCTGTTTTCTGTTTCTGTACCTAAATGTAAAAATAAAATAAAAATAAATAAAATATGCTCTATTCAACAACATATTGTTTTTTTTTCTCTAGATTAAGGTTTTATAGATTAATATATATATAGTTTTTTATATAACTTCTGGTTATGCACTTCTTGCACTCATCATTTTTTTTTTATTTATTGTTTTCTTTTTTTACTAGGGTTGCCTGGAAGAGATCGCTTGTTAGCGATAAGGCCGCCCGTTGCATCCCTAGTAATTTATATGTATTGTGTTATTTGTGTTTCTTTCTAGCAACGAAGTGTTAATAAATAAATAAATAAATAAATATATCTGTGGTCATAGATCAGGCAATGATAAATACATTTTTGGCCGATAGGACTCATTAATATATCGAGTGTTTCATATTTTAAAAGTGCCAACAATGTTTCTTAATAATTTAATTGACTTGTACTGTTAAGAAATGAAATTATCCGACCTATGGCCACAGATATGTATTCCTATAATTATGTTTATAGGACCCCAACCCACTTCCAATACGGCAAGTCGTAGTCGCCAATGGGCAGGGTCTACAGCCACGCCCATGGCAGGTAGCAAACTGGAAGCACTTTGCACACCCAGCGAACCACCTGCAGGGGCTCCGCCAGGGCCAGCTCTGGCGCCATTGCAACGTTTCCTGGCCTGCGTTTATTTGAAAAGAGCGCTTCAGAGGGTAGTTCAACAAGAGGAATATGTGAGTATTGTAAAGTTGTGTTCACTAGTTGGTTATTTAAGTTCGTGTTAAATTCATCGATGTTGTGGAGTAATTTTTTTAAGCTATTGCATAGATTTTATCGCGGGCTTTGAGCGCGGCGACCGAATCAAGAATTTCCGTAACGAAAAAAAACCTAACACTGATCGCTGACGTAGCAAGCGCGGCCGCTGTAGCTGGTACCCGTAACAGCGAGACGGACTATATAGGGGTGTGTGAGATGTGGTACAGTGATAGATTGAATTAATATCAGAGAAATAATACCGCATAAAGATAAATAAATAATTATATTTGCATCAGTTGC
The DNA here is from genome assembly GCA_028984075.1 of Pieris mannii. Classification (NCBI taxonomy): domain Eukaryota; kingdom Metazoa; phylum Arthropoda; class Insecta; order Lepidoptera; family Pieridae; genus Pieris; species Pieris mannii. The sequence continues at coordinate 4,692,626 of CM054798.1, read as the reverse complement.
TATAAAAATGCTATGCAATAGCTTTACCGCGGCAGTCCCCGAGTGCCACACGTCTTTTTAATATAATAGGGTGGCAAACGAGCCTGCGGGACGCCCAAAAAGGCAGTTATCGCAGCCCTATATTTTTAGTGGGTGCGTTGCCGGCCATTAAGGGAGGAGTACGCTCGAATTTTAATTAATATTTTCATTTAGTTTAGGCTATTATTGTTATTTTTTTTATTTTTTGTCTTTTTAGTTTTTATTTTGTGGTTTGTTTGTTTTATTTTTTTCCTTTGATTGATTACTTAAGTCCTTATGATGTGCCGGTAGAGGACAGATCTTTGTTTTTTATTATAGTGGAATATAGTCTAATGGTTGCAAATCCTGACAAACATTGTGTAAAACCAAAAACTTGGCGAATAAAAAGCGTGGCGGAGAGTTTATTGCCAGTTCTCGTCCGTTCTACGCCCTTGATTTGAGAACTGGCAGTAAATGTAAAATTCGAAGCATTCAATGTATATTTCTTTTTTGACGTTCATAAGTGTACATTGTATTACATATATGAATAAATGAATTTGATTTGTTCAAATTGCGCATGCACTTTAAATACTGCGTACATTACCAGAGTTTGGTCTCTTTGGTCAAATTAGTCTGTAGTCTATGCCTGTTTTTTTTCGTGGGGAAATGCGTAACGCATACCCTCCCGCGGCACGGTTGCTTGTGAAGGGTTATGTGGGACTCGCCACTGTGCATACCCACTAAAACCCCACGGAGTCACCAACAAACGTCCGAGGCAGGACACGGTAACAGCTTAGCCTTGTCCGCACTGTAGTCTATGCCTACCGTAACAAGTTATTCCCATTCAGCTGTCCCTGGTCTCCGTGGAAGCCACGAGCGTGACATTCTGCTGTGAGGCAGCTGGTATGGTTGCGAGGGTCGCCTTGCACCCGCAGCATTTGCAATCGTTGCATCTTCAGCTCACACCGCAGCCGGATCATAAGGATAATTGGACAGCTGAAGATTTACAGGTATATTTAATAATTTTCGTCGCATGTTTTAACCTTTTTAGGTCTAGGCCTCATAATTCTGTATCATGATCATTTGTCAATGTAAAGCCGTAAAAAAGTAGGTATCAACCTCCTGTTAATCAATTTATCTAATAATAAGTATTTTATCATTATAACGTGTTATTTATGCTTTTTTTTTTTAATTTATATATTGATAGGTCTTTGTTTAAAGCGAGTATTAAACATTTTTATTAAGTTACTTAAAGTAATATATACATCACTCAAAGTTTCTTCTTCTAGATGGAAAGAGAACCAGTGTGGCAGTTATGTCATGTAATATTATTAATATAATTGGCATTTCATGTTAACAAAAAAATTATACACTTGTAGTTTGCGACGACATCGTTTAGAACAACATACCGGTTATATTGACCAAAATCAAAGGCTCCGGCTGAATTCTGTTGTAGGTTCTTGATAAGAACGTCATCGGTTGTTATCAGATTTTACGACTAAGGGCCTGTTTCACAATGTATGGATAAAGTGCCAAATAGCTATGCAACACATAAATTATTCGAAATATAAAAGTTCCGAATATGATACTTGGCATTTCATGACAAATAGCGCTATCTGACAGTCGTGAAACGCAAAAATACTGTTTATCCTACAAATAAGTAACAAATAGCTTATTTGGAACTTATCCGGTCATTGTGAAACAGACCCTTAATATGAGTAGACCCTTGGATAACAGATTTTGACTGTATTTTTATTTTAAAATTCAATATAAAAATACAGTCAAAGTACCACTGCGGTGATCTTAAATCCAACGACTGTTCTCTTTCCGCAGAGACTCACTCTGTTATTTTGTTTTAACGTGGCTATTTTAATAATTACAGATAATGGAGAAATTCTTCGAACAACGCGTAGCGATTGCTCCGTATCGGGCTTCGTCTCTTCAGGGCTGGTGTCGCGTTTGGGGCGCGCCAGCAGCCGCGTTGCCATCCCTAGTTGCCCTGATGAGGGCAGACATGGCCCCAATTGCCCCGGCATTGTGGCAGTTGCAGTGGGCGTTGCGCATCCCGCCCCATGGCCCACAGATTGTGCCCACGGGTCAGCCTGCGGTGTTGCTGGCTAAGCACAAGATTTTGTTCTTTGTATGTATATTTTTAATTAAATAATACTAATACATATATTTTACGGTTGCATACTTGCGTTAGTTATCACAACTTTTACAACAACAAAATTCCAGGCCTTTTTCCCAGAATCTCTTTGACCACCTTTGTCTTTGCCTGGTGCAACCAGTGTACTCAGTTGCATTATAACGTCTAATAAATATATGAACGTCGGCTTCACGCACTAAAAATAATTACTCATTGTCTCGGTACGCTCATTGTACGCTTACGCCGCATCGATCCATCTTCCACTCGTCTGGCCAATGCGTCCGAGGATTGACTTCTTTGCATCTATACAAAATGGTGATGAAACATTAAAAAAGATTCAATTTATTAGTGTACTCTGTTTTGACATGATAACGTCTAATAAATTTATGAACTTCGGCTGTACGCACGAAAATGCATTATTCATTGTCCCGATACGCTCATTGTACGCTTACGCCGCATCAATCCAACTTTCACTCGACTGGCCAATGCATCCGAGAATTGATTTCTTTGCATCTATACAAAATAGTGATGATACATTAAAAATGATTCAAATTTATCCCTAAAAATCATTTCATCAATGTTTTTTTATTACGTCACGTTACACTGACGTCCGTAAACCTTTACAGACATCCGATTGCTTACAAAAGTTTGAAGTTTAATGCTAGTTACAAGGGTATGAAAAAAAAATTTAAGATGAAATACAGATCAAGAAATAATATTTTTAATTAAAGAATTAGAGGCTAATAATAATAATGTTTCCTCTTTGTTTTGCTTTTTTTTTCAGCCAGTAATATTATTATTAACGTATTTGACCTCGTTGGTGATTTAAAAAAAAACTAAATATTCAAATCACAGATAAAAATGTTTTTGTTATAGATTTGTCTAACGCGTGGCGAGACTCAGCTAGTACTTCCACTCGTATACGATGTGCAATCGAATGCAATGCAAATTGCAGACAGACGGGACACACAGCAGCCGCACCATAGCGCTGTTAATATGCATATTAAAAGGTAAATAGAAAAAAATGTGTTTATTTCAGAAATGTAGTTGGCATAAAAAACTAAAAGACAAAATTCTTCTAGCCCATTATTTGATTTAACAACGGGTAGGAATTAAATCATTCTTGAGTATCATTGTATATAGCTATGATTTGATTTTAATTGCTTCAATCAAAAGGCTCTCAGCTTGCTGCTTGTAAGTTGCAAGATTTTCTTTGGGACCATACTATTTTGGAGTTAGGAGAGACACAACAAAAATCCACACAATTCAAAATAAAAATACATAGCTCCCAAATCTATACGTTAAAATTGACCATGGGTTAATTATCTAAATATTAGAATATAGATGTTTGTACACTATATAAAAGTGCTTTTTCTAAAGCCCAAAGTTAAATAAACTCCAAAATTTAATATAATTTCACAAGAAAACAAATTTATCATGATACGTACGCAAGAACCGTCCGTACCGTTTTATTTGATTCTCTTAAAGTATTATTACTAAAAAAAAACAAAAAAAAAAACTCCCAACTGGTACTCCAAAAGGTGGCTGTCAATAAAAAAAAATGTTTATTTTGGAATATATAATACAGGTATCACTTATTCTACGTCATCAGCAAAGAAGACAGAGGGTGTAGGCCAGAAAAAGCCGGTAAAAAAACTCTTGGTACTCTTTTGAAATAGCAGATCATCATGGGCTCCAAATAAATCTGTAGCCGATATTGCAATCCATAATCTAAAATTAAAACTGCTCTTTAAGGTTCGCCGAGTTCCACCAGCCGCACGGCGAGTGCATCCTATGGCCTGTGGTGCGTGACCTGCTCATCAACTTCAACCTTCCGCAAGATGCCCCTCCTCCCTCTGCCCCTCCGCCCTCCTAGCCCCTGGCCTCTTGGCATGCGCACGCGCTCTCATGATAGTGCGCACGTAGCCATTTGTGCCCATGAGGTGTATGTTTGTATCAATAAAAATAAGAAAAATTATAACACTACATATTGGATACTCATCTTTACTGAACCAATTTCGATGAAATTTGGACTACTTCTACATTTGATTTTACGTATTCGTGCAAAGTAATGATGGTATTAGATTATATTATAAGAATTGTCCTACTGGAAGCATTAACGCCACGTATACGCTGGAGTGGGGCTGTTCAAGTATTACGTAAGCAGTTTTACTGCAATCCCCCCCCCGCCGTTCCTTTGGTCAGCTAAAGTAAGAAAAGTCCTCTCAAATATCAGTACATAAACGGATTATTTTTTTATAGGAATATGCATTTCGTTTTCAAGCAAAGATAATATGTGTAAAAATGTAAATAATTACTGGATTGAAGTTATGTATTATTGTAAACTTATATTTAAACATAATTTTAAATTTAACCGACGTTTCGCGTGCTTTACAGCGTGCGTGGTCACGGTGACTGAAGACAAAAGGTGTTAAATGTCAAAAAAGTATCAAAGTATCACGCGAAACGTCGGTTAAATTTAAAATTATGTTTAATTAATTATAAGTTTACAATAATACAAAACTTCAATCCCTTAATAAAGTGTTTTTCTTTAAATGTGTTAAAGTTATGTTAATAAAAGACAAAATACTAAATAATTACTGTTGACGTAATCACCAAATAAGAAAATCCTCCCCCCTATAATGCTTACGTAAAATTTGAACGACCTGTACGTAGTTACGTACACCAAGGATTTTGTATGAAAATTGAAATAAATTTTCTACCAACTTAATGCCTCTTAGCAGCACTGGTATTCTGTATGAACTGTATAAAAATCAAAAGGCGTCGATTAAGCTTAAAGAGTACCAGCACTGAGAGAATTTCTTGGGCTTTTAGTATTTGTATAGTCCGTCGATTATAGCAGGCTTAAGCTTTGGTCTGGTGATCATGACGCACAACGCTGCGGTATGCGTTGTCGGACACTCAATCATATGAAAAACGTCGAGAATGTACGTCGTCGCAGTATGCGTCAGCGGCGAGGGGCAAGTGCGGTGAAATGGGGAGGTGTACTGCCCCACAGCGCGGCGTCATTCTCGGTTCAACGCTGCGGTGTGCGTCACGGGTGAAATGGTTCATGTTCACGTCTACCTTGGTAGCTGCGGCAAAATCAACTGACCCCCTCTCCGCAGGGACGCTAAATGCTGCGTCGTGACGCTGCGTTGCGGCGCATACCGCAGCGTTGTGCGTCATGATCACCAGACCAAAGCTTTCCCAGTTAATAACAATAATGATAGAATTTACTAAGAACTTTAATGACGTCATCTAAGGACGTAATATTACATGATACAAAAGAATTACTATTATATTGAATATTTAAAAAAATGTCGGCTATGTTAGATTCTTAATTACCAGGTTTTTTATGACCAATACAAGATAACTCAATAAATAGATAAATGTTCTGTTAATATTTTTCGAATGAAAAATTCATGTACAGATAGAATTAAGTAAATAAATTTGATTTAATTTATAAACAATGCGTTTTTTTTATAACAAGTAATATAAATGGGATGTGTCACGCGCATGCGTACACATCCTATTTATAGTGCGTACAACTATATCTTAGTTTGACCCAATTTTACATGAACCTATTAGGTTTTCAAATGTCATAGCATTAAAACTGTGAAAAGTAAATTTTAAGTGATTTTTATAAATTAATACATTATAATGCCATCCTTTTATTGATTCTAAGTTGAGTGTGCATATTATATGTAGGAATATTAAATAAATGAGAAATTTCACTTTTTATACCTAATAAATACAATTTAAATTAAAAACTTAAACTCTATTTATTTCGTAATATATAACATATATATAATAAATTCGTAATATATAACATATAATATATTTTTTTCGTACAGCTAACAAAAGAATTGGTTTTCTGTAAAAAAGGATTAGTGACGATAGTTGAATGTGGCAACGTCATAAGAAAATACTGATAGAATGGATGCATTTTTCAAAGGAAATTTTTAATTTTGTTTCATAGTTTTTTATATGGATACTAGCAGACTCGGCCAAGCATTGCTGTGGCTAAGTTTTTTGTTATTTTACATAGTAAACTTTTCAAGGGAAACGGTTGGAGAACTTAAGTTGGTTGGTACTTTTAAAACAGCGCCATCTGTTAGAATTGTATCAAATAAACAAATAATTTGCAATAAAATAAAATTGCGACTATAATTAAAGATCTAAGCTATCCTATCTCTTAAGTTGGACCAGACTGCTCACGGTGTGCCTATTAATTTAAAATCGGTTTTGTAGTTTAGGAGTCCATCCCGGACAAACATCGTGACAGGAGATTTATATATATTAAGATAGAGGAGGAGTCAAATGTAAATCCAATTGAATTGATCAAGTTACATTTATTTGTACGCATAAGTACAATAATGTCAGTTTTTTGCCTCTTTGTCGCTCTTTCCGCGCTCTCGTGAAGCTTGAAGTGCTTGCACTTCAAGCTTTAAATGGAACGCCTCAGAGCGAGGTAACGCCGCATGTGATGTTTTTTCGTGCGTGCATGTGCCGGCTCCATCGAATTATAAGACGATGTCACGTCACAAATTATATAATTATATATACAAACAATTACACTAAATATATAGGCATGGATGGAATACATATTATTTAACTACAAAAAGATTTAATCATTTACAAAAGGGACAATAAAAAATATTCAATACATTTAACTAGCATCTAATTTGGCTGCGTTGTGTAATGCTTTAAAAGTGAAGTAATATATAGGTATATATTTATATTACATTAGTCAACGTCGTAATACTAACACGATGTGTATATTAACAAATAAAAGTGAATTGATGTTCGTTTGTCTCGCTAGAACTCGAGAATGGCTGGACGGATTTGGTAGATGTATAGATGCCTTCACAAGTGTTTGTGTCTTAGCTGTAGTATGAGGTCCCATTACTTTGCTATGTTTGAAAAAAAAAATATACTCTAAAATAAAACCATATTCTTAAAATACATTTGAAAATGACGAGGTTAATTATGTTTTTATTTATACTTCATTGCCATAACATACGTAATTATACATATAAAAAAACAAAATACGCAACGGGCGGCCTTATCGCTAACAAGCGATTTCTTCCAGGCAACCCTAATATGGAACAATATAAACACCTACAGAGTACATACGCTCTGTAGGTGTTTATTTTGTACAAGAAATGCATAATTAATTAACAAAGATAATAAAAATAACATGCAACTGTAACTAAAATTAAAATCTAAAGAAAACATATAAATAAAAAATATATATAATAGTATGTACAAACAGATATGTAAAAGCTCTGCCAAAGCTTAATTGAGTCACAATTAATATATATAAGTAGGTTGTGTTATTTGTGTTTCTTTCTAGCAACGAAGTGTTAATAAATAAATAAATAAATAATCACGAGGCAGAAGAAAAATGAATAAAAAAAGAGATTTTTAAATAAATTTAGACTGACCTCATCTGATATTTATAATTATAGTTTTGAAACAAATAAAAATAGGTGATTCAAATTGGATCATCTATATAATTACAGAGGAATACTTAATACTCTGTTAATTGTCGAATCTATAATCTAATTGACAAACTTGTGACAGTTCTGATTTCGATCAAAATATATTCGTACAAAAATTATATAAATTAATAAAGTGTTAATCATGGCAAGCAGAAACGCAAATTCACGTGACACCATAATTATGTATGATAATAGAGACACGGTATTTATTTATTTATATATAATAATTATTAATAACAACATATCCCAACAAAACTGTTCACTTGGGTTAGCCGTGTGCAACAGCCTACCGAGATCTGAGCTAAAGTACATAGTTACCAAACATAATAATAATGATTTATTCTAATGAGATATCAGGGGAAGTATAAGTAAAGCACTATTAGGGGTGGGGGGGGGGGGGGAGGTTTGGGGGAGTCTTTGATATTCTTATTTGGTGATAATTACGTCAACAGTAATTATTTGTATTACGGAATAGTTATAAGTTTGTTACATTCCAGGAAATAATGTACACTGGACATGTAGCACTTTTAATTGTTGTTGAACATTGAATAAAGAATTTTTGAAATTGATATTGAACTTATTACGGAAGCAAATTTACTGCAATTTATACACCACTTTGTGGAACCAGCTGCTCACTGAAGTATTTCCGAACCAATTCGACTTAGGGTCCTTCAAGAAAAGAGCGTACCAACTTAAAAGACCTGCAACGCACTCTCAAGCCCTCAGGCATTGAGTGTCCATGGGTGGCGGGGTATCACTTAGCTTCAGGTAAGCCTCCTGCCCTGTTCTATAAAAAAAAAACTTGACGTAATCACCAAATAATAAAATCAGAGTCTCCTCGAGAGCACCCTCGATAGTCTGTAATGCTGATGATTTATTTTAGCAAAGTCAGTGGTCTGTGGTGGTATCAACCAGTCATATTCCTGGTATGGACAACGCAGCGGGAACAGGCTCTCTCGGAACAGCTGGAAGACATCGGTTGCGATACGGATCGCTAGTATTAGGAGCCTTCCTCACTATGCATTGTAGGGTTGCTGCATCAGCACTCACTGGAGGGTTTTGTATGTCATTTTTATAATAATACAAATCCACACAGCTCATCCTTCTTAGGCAATTCGTTTAGGATCTCCGCCATTAGGTTCTGGAATAGGCTGCCAGACTCCTATTGGCTACCTGCCTAACATCTTTAAAACTTCTTAACCATAGTCTATCAATCGTGACTTTTGTTTGTCTTGCATTTCTTATTCTTTTGTAATCCGTGAGATTGGCTTATTATATTTTTTGAGATTTAGGTTAGTGATTTTATAATTTTTATTCTTGCACTTCTTCCACTTTACCCACATTTTTTTTCAGTTTCCCTTACTAGGGTTACCTGGTAGAGGTCGCTTGTTAGTGATAAGGCCGTCTGTTGCATCCCTTATAATTTACTGTATTATGTTAATTGTTTTTAAATGTAACAAACTGTAAATAAAAAAATTAATGAAATAAAACAAATTCAATTCTGATAATTACATTACTAGCGGCCGTTCCGGCTTCGCACGGGTGGCCATTTTTTAAAATTGTATATGTTCTTTAATATTGTGGAACATTTTTTTTCTACCATCATTAATTTTCGCAGTGCATGCGATGAAATATATTTTATATGTATTTTTTCCACCTTGTATAACATTATTGTAACTGTACTTACGATATTTAGTCATAATGTAGCATTCAAATGTGGCAAGAATTAGGTTCAGTACTTTTGTTAAAAGCATACAAATCTTTCCTCTTTATAATATTAGTATAATAGTATAAAGTATAGACTATGATGTTTGCGATAACGCCCTCTTTGATTAACAGTTTATTTTATACAACCCGGCCTTTCATATCAACTTAAATACACAGTTCTATTCATAATGTTCCTTGTCACTGCAACTGCGGGCTTGGCGAATCCTTTACGACATTTTGAAGTGTATCTTGGACAGTGGAGCATCAGTGGTCCGGGACGCGCGTTTCGGATATTGCCAATACTTGATGGTAATTTTTATTTTTTATTTTAACATTAAACTACAGCCAATACCGTAAATACATAATTGTACTAATAATTTATTTGTAGAGGTATGTATGTGTAATGTGTCATTATGTGCTCTTTTTGGAGATAATTTAGAATAAGTCAAAGCTCGCAAACTTTGGGCAGAGTTTGTACCAAAATAAGCGCCTGAACGCCTATGACAAGTTTAACATTCGGGTATAATAATATATATTTAAGTTATATGATATTTGCGGCCTATACGCAGTAAGTGTTTATTAGTTACAAAGCTTACAATATTAATGTCGTGCGCCAATAGAATATTGATTCTATGCGAAACTTTTTATATTCGTATAATTTTATTTTTATGAATTTTGACGTGACAACGTCTTTTCGATGGAGCCGGCTGCACGCACGAAAAAACATGACGCATGCGGCGTTACCTCGCTTATGACGCATACGGCGTTACCTCTGTTCAATTTAAGGCTTGAAGTGCAAGCGAGAGCGCGGAACGAGCGACAAAGAGGCACAATCGGCTGCGTTCGGCAGCGTTCGTTCGTAAAAAAATTGACCAATTGTATTTATGAGTACAAATGAATGTAACTTGATCAATTCAATTGTGATTTCCGTTTATTCCATCTCTATATATATCCATACAAAATATCAAACAAATAATTTTTTTTTTTGAAAAATGCAACCATTCAGTATTTTCACTTTACAGACAACCGCTTTTTTAATTATTTTAATTATTACTAACTAGATTAAGAAAATTGTAAATACTCTATATTTTCAGGACTCGGAATAGCGATTTGTCTAAATACTCTAGTACGTGCAATCAACTGTTGTGCAATTGCTGCGATATCAACTATATATGTCGTTCATTCGATTTCCGATTCCAAGTTACCGTTTTCACATTGCAGGTTTGTTTTAATTATAATACGGTATAGTAAAGCAGTCTAGTGCAGAGGAATCAACCACAAGTGATAATTAAATATATACGTCAAAAATAGAAATTGCTTTTTTTTTTAATCTTACAGGAGGCAAACAGTCAGAAGGCTTAACTGATATTAAGTCATACCGCCGCCTATGGACTCTCAATGCTAGAGGGCTCGCAAGTGCGTTGCCGGCCTTTTAATTTTTTGCCTGTAGTGTCCTTAATCTTGTTTATCAATCTTCTAAATCGTGTATCTCTTTTACGTTTATGTACAAATAATGGAAAGGTAAGAGAAATAGAAACAAAGAAAAACAAAACCTAATTAAACTAACATTATTGAACCATTGCTGATAGAACACATGGCTACACGTACAATATGTGTTCAACAATAAACAATAAAAAAGGTCTTAACCTTTTTCCGTTCAGTTTCGCGGTCACTTGGAGGGAAAGGCTAAATTAGCCTCCAAAAAGCTCGGTGTGCTCAGCAAGGTGAGACGGTACTTCACTCCGGGCCACCGCTTGCAACTATATAAAGCGCAAATTCGGCCCCACATAGAGCACTGTTCCCACCTCTGGGCGGGTGCTCCCCAGTACCAGCTCCTTCCACTTGACCGTATTCAACGAAGAGCGGTTCGAATCGTTGACGACCATACTCTCTCCGAGCGGCTTGATCCTTTGGCGTTGCGTAGAGATGTGGGGTCTCTCTGCATCTTCTACCGCATTTACCATGGAGAGTGTTCAGAGGAGTTGTTCGGATTAATACCTGCAGCTGAGTTTCATCATCGGACGTCGAGGCAGAATACGAAATTCCACCCGTATCACCTCGACGTCGGCCGTTCCACAACTGCGCGTTTCTCAAGGCAGTTTTTGCCGCGCACCACCACTTTGTGGAACCAGTTTCCTACTGAAGTATTTCCGATTGTCCATGGGCGGCGTTTGCCCACTGTTCTATAAAAAAATGTCCAGCAGGCTTGGCTTTCCAATGATAAATCCAAAATTAAAATCAAACTTAGCCCAAGAAAATAACAGCCTAATGAATTATCAAACCTACCTTATCTTGCTGAATATATTAAAACTTTATTCTTAATACTCTTATTTCAGGGACTTTGATTTGAAGGCGTACGATCCTATTCTTAAAGAACTCTCAAGCGTGAGTTCAAGAGAGGTTTGTATGAGAAACTGTTTTTATAAAATCAAAGATGTGACTTTTTAAATTACAGTTTTGTTCATTTTTAAAATAATATTAAATTTATTGTTGAGAAACGAAGGTTATAGGTCATTCTATTAAATTATGTATAAGCCCTAAAACATATTAAAGAAAATATGACATCACAAATACACATCAATTATATCGATCATACGATTTAAAACTAAAAGGAAAAAAATACACAAGTAATTACAAAATAACCAAAACTGAAAAGACTCTTAAAACTTCATTAAGAGCGTGCTACACAAAGTTATGAAGATTGTTTATTTATTTCCGAATTCTACAGTTAATAAAAATTATATTTACACACACAATAACACTAAACATATAGCCAGGGATGGAATACTTAATAATTACCTACAAAAAGGTTTGAACATTTACAAAAGGGACAATAAAAAATATTCAATACATTTAACTAAATAATACCTAATTTGGCTGTGTTGTGTGATGGTGTAAAAGTCAGGGTATGTATGTGGGGCGAGCTCATGATGCAGGTTATTGGAACGAAGTCCCTTATTATGCATGATTTTGTAGTAAAATATATCAATATTCTCATCGATGTTAGTAATTAAGTTGTAAGAGCAGGCTATATTGCTCTTTATTCAATCTATTTACATAACCTTTTGATTTGAACCCTTTGATTCATAGGGAATCCCCCTTGTCATGGATCACAATCATCACAATTTGACTTAAAAAGTACAATTAATTATACGTATTTATTTTTTAACATTACAGCAACCTTACACAAATTTGATAAAACCTTTTAAAACCAAATAGAAGTTGGTGGTTTGTTAAAATAGTGTACTAAATGCTAATGCTGAAATTTTAACAAAGATAAAAGTAAATACGGAACTTAAATCGCTTATAAAATTATATACATTAGATATATGTATTAATGCATATCTTAGATAGTTTAATTAAACAGAAAAAATAGCTAACCTTAAAATATAAGTAATATTCTTAAAAGGATACTGGCAGCGTTCCCCCTTTGAATAGCTAGACTAATTAATTCTTTGTGCGAGGTAGCTGCCAGCTCTTCGGTCTTCTATGATGTTGACTTCTTGCTTTTTCTTTGAAAAGTCTAAAATTAAATAGACAAGACAATGAAATCAATAAAGTTAAAAAATGGATTCATAAAATATGTTTCTAGACTAGTAAAACATAAAAATTGTTATATATATATTTTCATTTTTTTTATTGATAAAAAAGCTTGCCAACGCTTGGCACACTGTTAAATCGCTAAAAATAGAAAATTACTAAATACAATTTTCGTATTGTAAAATTAATTTAATAATTATTATTATTATTAATTAATTATTAATTAATTTAATTAATTATTATTAATTATTAATTAATTTAAAGATTATTATTATTAGAAATAAAGATTATTATTATTATTAATTACAAATTTCAGTCTAGATTCTCCCTTTCTATTGGGGAATTCGATGAGGATTATAATGAAAGATATATTGATGACATACCCACAAGTGATTTTGGATGGAGAAATTTTTCTGTTTTAAGGTACATTTTACATATATGCGTTACAAAGTTCACATGGTTGCCGATTTATCTAGCAGGGCAGCCAGAGATCGAGCCGGCTAAATTTTATAGATAAATCGGTAAGCTTGTCTAAAAAATAAACATTGTATGTTGAAAACATATTTTATGGTGTTTAATAAATTTTACCAACGTAACTAAATTTAAATCTAAGTACTTAAACAGGAATTAAAATTAGAATCATATGTCATTTAATTTTTAAATAAAAAATTTCACAATAATATTTGTAAATTTAAAAAGATAGTTCATGGTAAATAATTGCAACCTTAATTACTAATTTGAATTAATTAATGTATATATATATATTTTCTTTTCTTTTTTTTGTCATTCAGTTTAATATGTGTATGTTGTTAATTGATATTTAGTGTAAAATGCTGTGTACAGATATTATAATTGGATATCAGATTTTCAAATGTTGTTTAGTGTGTAATAACTGTATGTATGTAATCAATCTGTTTTCTGTTTTTGTACCTAAATGTTAAAAAAAAAATATATTTTGTACACTTATGTACCTACATAAAAAATTATTCTCTAACATTTACTCCCAGTTGAGAACGGTGAACGGACGATAAGAAAAAAAAAAGTAAATCAGTATTGCCATTATAAAAAAAAAGTAAATCAGTATTGCCATTATAAAAACAAGTAAATGGTGCTAAAGTTTTTTAAATCTGGGCCTCAGATTTCTGTATCTGTTTCATGATAATTTTTTTGTCAATCTAATAGACAAGTCAATCAACCTGAGCCTGACACACGCCGTCGCCATTTGGGTCTAAGGCAAGCCGGTTTCCTCACGAAGTCCATTGGTGCACAAACGATACCACCTCAAGAGTGAGAGACGCACGCTTAAATTTACCGCCACTCGTTAATCGCCAAGTTCTAGAAGATGCTTCAGTGGTACCATTGTGTATTCACTCCGCATGACAGAATGTGGTTTAATCTCTATCGCCAGTGGTCATGGTGAAATACGTGGACACAATCAGAGCAACATGCAATGGTAACAGATAAAATAAATTTCAGATTCGGTTTCCCAAAGGACTACAGAAAGGATACGTATAAAATACAAATGTGTAATGAGAAATATAATTCTGGATACCCAACGTTATACAGCACACCGGCTTATAACTTTTTCTAGTAAGTTTTGGATCGCCGTAATTTTCTGGATTTATTTTATTATTTACATTTATTACCTTCCTTATGTATATCTTATATAAAAATATAGTGTGGTTTGTGGTTAAACTGCTCCGAAACGGCTTTCCCTTGAAATTTTGTGTGCATATTGGGTAGGTCTGAGAATCGGACAACATCTATTCTACCCATAAATGGGTAATCCACCCCTAATTTTTTTTTTTCACAATTTTAAATATTTTTTTTTATGATACAGCATTAGTAAATACATATAACCCTAAATTTTCAACCCTTTACAATCAACCCCTATTTTTTATTTCATTATTAAAAACGTATGTTGTGAACTCTGAGGCTTATATAGAGAAAAAATTACAGAACAACCTAAAAAGATTTCGTTTCGAATAGTCTCTGGGACAGCATAGCAAAGTGTTCCATGTTGGTATGTACTAAACAGGTAGGCTCAGTAAAATCTCATTAAGGAGAAACGAAATTCGCGGGGGCAGCTAGTACTATTATAGATATGTATATATTTTCTTCATACTAGAATCATAATTGTCTATTCTCTATTATTTATTATCTTTTATTATTAGCAATGTTTCTAACGGGCCAGTTCGAAACATTTTCAATGTTACCCTAGTATAATATATCGGCAAGAAACTTTGCGAATTTTGCGTGGTAGGGGATTGTGTATCCACTTTTAGTGGCTTCTTTTCCAAGGATTAATCCGTAGCAAATACAGAATTTAACATATTTTCTGTTGACGTTTATAAGTATGTATACAGTTTTCGAACCTCTCCTAATTTAATGACTAATTGTAATACAAATATAACATTTTCAGCGTGGAAGTCGTGTCTTACCGAGCGGATTATAATTTTGGACAGTTTAATATGCCTCTAGTGTTAAGTTTAATATTTATCTGGACAATAATGTGGGCGTTGTTGATTGCGGAACGTGTTTCTCATGGACGAGTTAGTATTGCAACTCTCACTAAGGTCTGCGAAAAGAGAATCGAATCATGTGAACTAATGTAATACCTAATGAATGTAATTTTATTAATTTATATTATGTATAATGATGCTTAGATAGATATGTGACAGTTCTCTTTGCACAGACTTAGTTTTTGCATTTTTTGTACAGAACTTGGAAAGTACAGAGTTTTGGTCAAAGCTTACCACATATCAGCCATATTCGAGATAACGAGCTAGGTATGGATATATATCCATAGTTGCTTACCTCACACATTAAAATCGATTTTTGTATTTTTTTATTTTGTATTGTTAAATAATTGAGTTGTTTAATATTTGTATGATCTCTTCGTGTAAGTCTTTTTTGCGTAAGTGCTTGTCACATTAAAAATAGTAAGTATTTAGAGGTTATTTTACCGATGTAACAGTCTGCCGAGCGTTGGCAAGCTTTTATCAGTTTTTTATATATTTTTTTTATATTTATATATACATTCTAAAACAATGTACCCTAAAAGTACAAGAAAATATGACATCACAAATTTAACACACACATACACATGAATTACATTAGAACTTAAGCAATATATCAAAGGAACAAAAGAAACGGCCACAAAATAAACAAAAAATTTTTTTTTTATTTTTTATTATTCATACAATCAGTTTTTGCGACTGTAAGTAGTAAGTTGAGTGCTTCTTGACAAATCTTTGACCTATTTATGTGGCATATTTTTCGTGTGTAGGATATGCCTGTATACCGGCGCTTAAATAGTCGCCATATACTGTCTAGAAATGGCGCAAGGAGTTCCAATCTGCTGCTTTTATAAGAAACGACGACTACAATCATTGGCACCTGGAGATGTCGATACCTAATGGGAAAAACGTGCTTCAATGTATATGATGCTGCTCAACCCTAATTGCACTAAAAAGATCTCTTTATGAAACAGACAGAATCATTTTTGTACTCGCGATATTTATGTTATATTATGAGGTATCAACAGACACCAGAATTATTCTTTATTTCATCTTTATCACCTTTCATCTTCTCCCAAGGGTGACTGACAAATCTTAAATTAGTGGGCTTAAACCACTACTTAATAATGAGGCAGATGAACTTGTTGTTGAGCCATCAATGATAGCAGAAATATTTGCTGATAACTTTGAGCCTATTTACTCCCCAGAACCTGTTGGACGTCTGGATCTTCTCACGCACTTAATGGGTTAACGTTTGTTTTAAGTTTTTTTTTGTTAATTGTTTTTCATTTTTTGTACTCTACCCTCTATTGGTTTCTTTATCGTTGTCTCTCATTAGGGTTGCCTGGAAGAAATCGCTTGTAAGCGATAAGGCCGCCCTTTGCCTTATAACTTTTGTAACTGTTTTTTTATTTTTGTTATGTGTGTTTTTGTATAAGGCGATAAAGGATAAATAAATAAATAAATAATTCTATCTCTGAATTAGAAATCTTTTTAGTTAATCTGGAACAATGTGTACACATGGCTCCTGGCTATTCCTTGGATATGGAGTATTTTGTTGGTGATCACAGCTTTCATTCATTTGGTTTCAATGCCGAAGTCATTGCGCAAAGTCTACAGGATTGGCGTGAAAGAAATTATGACAGTTAGTATTAATCATTCAAATTTTTCTTTAAAATTTACTGTGTGGTTGCTGATGAAAGGTTAGATTTTTTTTATAAAACAGGGGGCAAACGGGCAGGAGGCTCACCTCATGTTAAGTTATACCGCCGCCTATGGACACTCAATGCCAGAGGGCTTGCGTTGCCGGCCTTTTTAGAATTGGAACGCTCTTTTCTTAAAGGACCCTAAGTCGAATCGGTTCGGAAATACTTCAGAGGGTAGCTGGTTCCACAAAGTGGTGGTGCGCGGTAAGAACTGCCTAAAGAAACGCTCAGTTGTGGAACGGGAAATATACGAGATATACCGACGCATCACAGCGACATATCCAGCTCTTATTGTATAGACGTATAGAAGTCTCTATGTGTGGGTTTGTGTAGATAAAGACTTATAAAGTTCTAGCGTTGTTGCCTCAAAGGTCTAGAAGTTTCCGGCGTAAATGGAACGGACTGTCGATTCTCTTCGTTCCTCGCCGTTGGGAAGCAATCTAAGACGCTAATTCTTGACTCGGAATTACTCAGAATTTCAACTTATGGAGTATGAACAAAGTCAAAGTCAAAATTTATTAATTCATATAGGTAACATAATGTACACTTATGAACGTCAAAAAAAAGAAATATTAAATCTAATTTTACATTTACTGCCAGTTCTCAAATCAAGGGCGTAGAACGGAAGAGAAGAACTGGCAATAAACCTTAGGGTAATTAAATGTTTGCAGGGTGTTGCAGATGCACTGGAAATAGCACTTTACATTCACTCTGCAAGTACTGGAACAGAATTAATTCACGGAAAAGGACTGAATCATTACGGTTAATATCTTTTGCGTATCTATTGCTCTATCATTGCGTAAATTATAACCAGAATAGCAAAGATGAAAGCAAATTGGAGACCAATCCACCATTTATTCATTTATTTATTTGGATACAAAACAAGATACATATTTACAATAAAAATAAAGTTAAAAATAAAACACGAAATAAACACATTGGATGTATCCACAATAGGTTTCACTAATATAACTATTTGATACAAACAAAACAAAACATGACAACGACACATATACATGTAAGAGTTAGGACATTAACAGTTGTTTTAAATTATTTTGAAATAATCAGTTTTAAAAATAATTTAAAACAACTGTTAATTAAAATTAGTTAATTTTAAATTATTTCTGAGCTAGTTTAGACTTATAGACAATTTGAGAGATACGGAAGTCTAGACTTAGGAACTGTGACCCGCAGCAGGGGTGTATCAACAAGGTATTTTTGGGCCCCGTGGAAACAAAGGGCACTCTCAGACCCCATTGAAAGTAATAGGCAAAGGCAAAAACATATCTGATATAAAAATCCTTGAAATCAACTTCAAAATCAAAAAAGAAACTACCAGTCCCTTCTGTATACACTATCGACGGAGTAATACTATTCCAGGTCTATGATATTAGGGATTGAGAAGTTAATACGAGATAGTAATTTATCGTTCATACCTCATTATGATGCAATAGATAATAAATGTATCTACGGAGTGTTACGGAGGGAGTGGAAAAATTATTGAATTTGCGCTCCCTAACTGCCCCTACGTACCTCAAATCTGATTAAAGCCAAGAGGCTGATTGCAGGTGGAAAAAAAAATGTTCTAGAATGCTACGTTTCATAAATTAGTCGACTAAGGCCCAAACCCATTGTATCACAATCCATTTTTGACCATCTGAGATAGACATCTTAAACCAACTATTAATAAAATTGTGCCAATAACCAATAGACGAATAGTAATAGCCATCTGTCGATACAAGCTATCCATGTGAGGTCGGATCGGTATTTGTGGATAGACCTTTATATGAACTTTCTCTTTAAAAGAAACACAAGAAACACATCAGTCCTTTTTTACCTTCTGGGAGTGAGGACCAATGTCGGTTGTGATGCTCCTCTAAACAGATCTCTGCTTTAAACGACGCTCTGAGTACAAGCGAAGCAGGTCCATTTAATGACAGTCCTCATGTCTTCAGGCCTAAGATACTCCAGTCAATTGTGTAGTTACAATTGTTAAGTAGAAAGAATGAAGAATTAAACGATGTATTAAAAAAAATTAATTGCACATTTGTATTTTTTAACCTAGTTTGTCTTTTACTTTTAAATGTTTAAATTATTTTCTCTTTATCATTGTAATGTTAGATAAAGTATAAAAGAAAAAGTGGCTTAAACGTCTCACTCACACCTAGACCAAATTACATTGCACATTAATTACTTTTTATAACAATGTTTCCCTGTAACGCTCAAACCCAATAACCTATCTCAATCCATTTTTGACCATCTGAGATACACATCTTAATCCAAATATTAATAAAAGTGTGCCAATAACCAATTGACGGATAGTAATAGCCATCTGTCGATATAAGCTATCCATGTGAGGGTTTTTTTGTTACTTTATTTGGTTTATATTGATTATTAAATATGAGTGTAAAGAGCGAAGAGATATGCATACTATCCGTCGCGAAAAATGGATTGTCTTCGTGGGGTTTGGTTATTGGGATTCAGATAGGAGATCAATCGATTATCACGGTCTGATCTCAAATTGTTTTAAATCTAAGATTGTGGATTAATCATTGGGTTCGGGCGTAAATGTTCACACTTGTAATTAATGAACATGAATGTTTTTGTATGTCAGGTGTTCTCTGTGTTTGTATGTATACTTAGTGTGTTTATATAGATTAAATATTTTCAGCAAACGGCCATATCGATCCACATTTAAACGGCGAGAATGTGTGGCATAGCGGACTTTTGCTTCTTCTAACTGGATTGAATACGGGTGGAGCCGCCCTATGTGCACTCGTGGACTACATACAGCCTAATACCAAAGCTGTCTACAATATGTATGAGAGTAAGAAACATTTTTTTTTATATAGAACTGGGGTAGAGATAAGCTAGACTTCGATGCTAGAGGTCTAGCTTATCTGTGAAAACGTCCGCTTGGTACTGTTGTAATTTCTAAATACGTTCACTAAATGTTAAGGCCCTATCGAGCTTGCGAGCCTTCTGGCAGTGCGAGTGTCCATGAGCGGCGGTGTCACTTAGCATCAGGTTATGTTACAGGTGGCAGACGGGCAGGAAGCTTCCGGAAGTTTTTTTTATCATGAAACAATTACCGAATCCCAGTTATAAAAAGGTCGTGCCACTGATATATTTTATTTTATTTTACACCACTGAATGTAGGAGCATTGTTCAAGTCAAATAAGTGAAGTATTTAGTAGTATCTTTGTATAAGAACTTGAACTCACAATGAATGTTGCTCTTACATTTTCGCATAAATCTTAAATATTTTGTCAAACTCATTGTAAAAATCTTGAATCAAGGCTCACATCAAAAATAATTTTTAAAGTTATTCTTGTTTGATAGTCAATAGAATGTTATTTTATTTGTTCGTGTTAAGACTAGCTCGATCGGTGACAGTGTTAGGGGATACAACACTTAACATGTGTGTGTGTGACCAGCGTTAAATTTTGGAAATGTGGTACAATTTAAATTTATTATTGTAGATTTTGATATTATTATAGGCACGTAAGTCTAGCGCTGGCCGATACGTGGAGGGGATTGCTGCGCATGTGTACTGTCGTGCGGGGGCCGGAATGCGACTGGAGAGCCAATCGACGCTCTTCGTTCCGCTAGCCCCCCTCAGGTTTTTTTTTTACTTCTGCGCAATAACGGTCAGCGCAAGAGTTTCGTGCCGCTACTAATACCAACGTTTCCCGTATGTATTATACCCACATATAGTCAGACAGGTATTGAAGCGCGGGGCCATCAAATTCGCGGGCCCGTAGCATTTGCTACTCTCGCTACTTCGGCACTATAAGAACCACAAGGATTTAATTAGAATTTCCTTTGCAGGCACTTTATGGATAATACCAATGTACTCCAAATGCGTATCAATTAATAACTATTCGCATTTCATGTAAGTTAATCTCTGAATCTTTTGCTTAGCTGTAAGGATTGGAGGTTTTCGCACTACGAAAAATATAGCTAGTAATAATAATGATTGGGTTTTGTATATTTATCAAGAACCAATTAAAATATTGGTTTTGTTTGAACCCAATTGCATGATGATTGGCGTTTTATGGCGTTGTGTTGTAGCGTTTTTCATTCTAATTTTTTCCTTAAATTGTTTATTGCATTTTCGATTTTTTTTCTTCGATGACACACGCGCGCACGAAAAATTGGCAGGGTCGTCATGTTAGGATAGGAGTTCGAGACGATTGTAAACAGTGAAGTCAAGTTATCAAGTGCTTTTTATTTTATTAATGATAATAATAAATCGTTTATTTGCAAAAAAGGTGGTACATTCAGTTTTTAAATTAAAACCGCACAATCAGCTATATTAAAAAAGGCATGCAAATGTCTTAATAATAAGAAGAGTTAAGTTATTTATAACGGTCAGCAAACGTTACCCTTGTTTAAAAGGGTTTATATATTTTGATCATAAATTTTGTATATATAAACCCTTGTTATAAAGGCCTAAAATGTAATCACCTATCCATTAAAAGCATTTCACAGCAGTTGTCTATAATATCTAGAATTGCTTCTATTGATTGCCATGGCCAAAGATGGATCGTGAATTTGAGGGGCTGTGGGTGTTTGCGTCTATTACGAACATTGCGAATTTGTGACGTACACGCAAAAAAAAAACGAAAACAAGCGATTGGGAATTCCCCGTGTCGCTCGATAGACGTGCATCAAACAGATTGATCTCAGGAATACCAAACTTATGTTGTTTGTTTTTTAATCCAATATATAATTGCTTTCTGTGTGTTGGGGCCTTTGTGTCCACGGGGCAGAACTAAAAACCCCTTAATCCACTCCTGGCCATAGTGCATAATTTTTTCAAGTACATCGTAGTGCAACATGTGCCCACTGACACACAACTTCACATATACATAGTGATTGTATAACTGTTACTTTTATAACTAGATTCTGTTTTAGGTCAACGGTGGTATTTAGTGGTCTTGCAATATCATATATGACTGTTGCCTACTTATCACTAAAAACAGCTCTGCATACAATCTTTGAATATAAAGTGAAATTGGTGTAAGTATTCTTCTTAAGACTAGGCACACAAAAAGTGTAAGTAGTAAGTAGTGTAAGAACAATTATTACTTTAATGTAATTTAATAAAATTTACAGGTTTGCTGAGCAAGTGGTTGTAGCTGCGCTAATTTTGTGTTGTATGAGTCTTAGCTTGTTGTATGCTACCACGGTGAGTTGAAACACACACATTTCAAGAAATGAAATACGTTTATTTGTAACATAAGATCATCATGGTATCACTTATTCCACGTCATTAAATTTGAACCCGTTGGGATCCCTACTCATCGGCAAAGAAGACAGAGGGTGTTGGCCGAGAGAAAAAGCCGGCGTAAAAAACTCTCGGTACTCTTTTAAGAGATTGATTTGAATTTTAATAAAGTATGTGAGATTAGAAGTATAGTACTAAACGAAAATATCTTCGAAATAACTCTTCTTAAAGCCGCAGCCAGCACTGGAATACTTGGGGTTGACATATCATTCAGTTTCGCGGTCACTTGGAGGGAAAGACGGTACTTCACTCCGGGCCACCGCTTGCAACTATATAAAGCGCAAATTCGGCCCCACATGGAATACTGTCCTCACCGGTGGGCGCGGGATCCTCAGTACCAACTCCTTCCACTTGACCGTATCTCACTCGTTTATACATATCAAGTTTCTCATGTAAATAAAATACATTTTTGTAATGAGAAATTAGTTAGTTAATATCCTATAACCCCTAGGTGGGGCAGAGGGCGTCCACAGTGAGTCTCCATCGCGTTCGGTCTTGAGCCTCATATTTCACCTCGCTCCAAGTCCTACCGGCTCTCTTTGCCTCGTCTGCTACTGTACGGCGCCAGGTTTGCTTGGGACGGCCACGCTTTCGCTTTCCTTGCGGGTTCCAATCAAGCGCCTTGGAAATATGATTGGGATCCCTTCGAAGTGTCCGATTATCCGATTCCACTTGCGTCTCTTGATCTGCTGACTGATCGGGGTTTCTCTCCAAAGTTGCTCGTTTGAGATTTTAATGTAATAATTTGTAATGAGAAATAATGTTCTTTAAACATTATAATTTTTTCTAGGGTGGCATAGCGCTGTTGGAAAGTGTAGATTCAATTATGACTGGATTAACGATGCCACTGATTTGCTTATTCGAGTTAGTCGCAATGCTCTATGTGTATCGGAGCCATGATTTTATATCGGATGTGAATATTGCAACTGAAGAGAACGTGTGTTCCAATAGAATCGATGCCCAATGGCAAATTATACCATTCATTACGTTTGTAAGTATCTATCTTCAGTATAGTATCCACGAGATGTACTGCTAACATTACGATTTCATTAATTGCGGTATCGAAGTGTTCCAATGCTATGAGATGCAAGAATCATTTTAAATGACGGTGCACTTACTGAATGCTGTCTTCGACACTACATCCATACATTATGTCCCCAGTGCTTATGATTCTGCAGCCATTTCTTTGCAAATTCATATGTGTATACAAAATCTCGATGCTGAAGCGTCAGGTAGATTAAGTTTATAAAAAAACATTTTTACCCTTATTGAACAGAAGTTTTGCTTGAAAGATCTCAGATTTCTGTAGCTTTATTTACAGAATATATTTCCAGGTGGCGTTGGTTATGAAAGCCACGGCATTAACTTCAGCGGAGATGCCACAGATCTTCATGTACCTAGCACTGGCGCCACTTATTGGTGTCGTTCTGTGTGTGCCAATAAGAGCCTGCGTAAACGCCTTCAAATTTTATAAATCACAAAATGTTCGATAGATGACTTATTAGTTTTGTAAACTGAATAAAATATATCAAAACACGTGTTCGTATTTTACTATGCCACATATACTTCAAATAGCCGGTAGCGATACCTGTAGTCCAAGGCTACGATATCATACTTAACAAAAAAAATTCGTTGGCTATGGTTATAAACTATCTATCATCATACCGTCGAAAATATAGATATAATTAATACCACCCACACAACAGACCACCGTATGGTTCGGGCAACAGTGAAAATTTCAGCAAAAATTAAAAGTAGAAAACAATTTAAAGGCAGACAATCAGGACTGAACCCAATAGAACAAGAAACACTTAAGAATATTTTTTCGGTTCAACACATTGTAAAATCTAAGAATATACAAGAACAATATTATAATATTATACATCGAATTAAAACCAGTGTCGAAAAGTTCCCGCGAGTGGCCCGCGACAGACGCGAGTGGAACCGGAAGGAGGAAGCCTATGTCCAACGGTGGACAAACCAAAACTTAACTGATTGACGTTTTATCATCCCTAAATTTTAAATTTTTTTTTGGAAATAAAGGCTATTATT
The DNA here is from genome assembly GCA_028984075.1 of Pieris mannii. Lineage (NCBI taxonomy): Eukaryota > Metazoa > Arthropoda > Insecta > Lepidoptera > Pieridae > Pieris > Pieris mannii. The sequence continues at coordinate 4,668,159 of CM054798.1, read as the reverse complement.
ATTATTATTATTATTATTATTATTATGGTTATAAACAACTCTTAACACACATTGAATGCTTAAATAATGGATACAAATTAATAGCTGGAAACCAAACTTATGACGAATTTTGATTCAGCAATATACTAATATTATTATTTTTATTAAAAAATCATTTTTCGGATCCGAGTGGTCGGTATACAGCACATTGGATGCCGAATACTCGGATCTGAGGGTTAGGGATGGCAATGGTTTAAAAATTTAACGGGACGCTCGCACGAATCCGAGTGGACGGCGACGCTACTATGATTGACTGACTCCAGTTCAAACAATTTGTATTAAAAACTTGGCGATTGAAAAGAGTGGCGGAAAGTTTCTTGCCAGTTCTTCTTGCCCGCTCGACGCCCTTGACTTGCGAATTGGTAGTTAATGTAAATTTAGAATCAATATTACATCTTTTCTGTTGACGTTCATAAGTACTAATACCTATATAGTTATTTTGAGTTTGAAATAATTTATAACTTATTATTTTAATGGTTCTCAATTGTTGCTAATATATCGAGAGTTCCTGATTTCGATTTCGACGATTTCTTTCGCACAGACTTACTATAGCGATGGCCTACTATTTCAACTAGAACTAAGTACACCTGAGGACCGACTTCAAGCGTCAAAAAGTATCTGGTAATAATTTAAATAGTTCTTAAATATTTATGACGTCACCAATTACGTCAGTCGTCTTACCGATAGCAACATTTCCCTTCAACATTATTGAAATAAAACAAAATACGTGTAGGACTGTTATTTTTAAAAATTAAGCTAATTTCTCAATGACTCTTTACTCTTCTGTATTTGTGTTAAGACATAAGCAGTGTCGTCTTGTTCGGAATCGTGGAGTATTTGCTGCTTCTCCTTGTTCCTGGTGATGTCGTTGAGTAGTGGTTCTCTCTGTAAAATAATTTAGACTCTTACATTTAGACTCATATTAATAATTAACGTTTTTTAATATATGTAATAATGCAATAAAGTAAAATAAATGAAAACCTATTGGAGGCAAACAGGCAAGAGGCTCACCATGTTAAGTGATAAAAAAAAGAAAGAAAGATTTTGATTCCTTCAAAGGAATCGTCGAGTCAATTTCATCCTTCGTTTTAACGGATTGGATTTAAGACTGTTGAATGACATTAAACAAATACATTCATAAATAAATTTTGGGTAACAACTGGTGTATTTAATAAATACTTAATCTATACGAATTTGTATCCGAAATATTTTACACAATCGCAATTCTTCTCGCCCGTTGGAGATAGACCGTAATCCCATATGTCTGCACTTAGTGCTTCAGCCTGAGGTGTCATCCATTTCCTCATGTCACCCTTACGTCTCCGCCATTTTGGTTCCATGTTCTAGAACATTTGGACTCCTTCATAATGAGGACGTCAGTAGAAGTAGTTTCAGAGGATCGGTAAAGTATAATAGTAAGTGAAAACTTCAAAATAATCTTCAAGATACAATAGAAAAACAAAAATAAATCAGGGGCACTACAACCTCTTTAGGTCTTGGCCTCAGATTTCTGAATCTGTTTCATGATAATTTGTAAATCTAATAGGCAAGTAGGTGATCAGCCTCCAGTGCCTGACACACGTCGTCGACTTTTTGGGTCTAAGACATGTCGGTTTCTGACGATGTATTCCTTCACCGTTCGAGCAAAATATGTTAAATGTGCACATAGAAATAAACTCCATAACACAAGCCAATCTATTAAGTAATGATTAACTGACCTGCATGTCTCTGCTGCTAAAACATTTCTTTGTATTCTGGAACTTTGCTCGAAATTTTTGCTCTGTCTTACATTTATTTATCATTTGCATTACTGCATCCCATAACAGTATACACGGCAATGTAATAAACATTATCACGTTTAATATGAACTCCATTGGTCTGAAATAGAATTAAATTAAAATCTTCGTCACAGCGACCTTACAACGTCACTTAATGATTCAGGAGTCTCAACTCAGTCGCGAATGTCAAAATGCACCCACTTAAATGGGTGTCCATCACTGTCCCTTTTGGGCGTCCCGTAGGCTCATTTCCCCCCTATATAAATAATAGAAGTTTAGCGATACGGCTTACAAAAGTAGCTTTATATCGATAAACATTTTAATATGAATTAATTAGATTTTGTTAGAATGAAAGTGATGAAGTGAAAAACTATTGATAGTAATTATTATTATGACTAGTCTTTGATAGGACACAATCTAAATTCCGCAGGCAGGTTAGTTTTCCACTCAGACGTGACTCTCTCCTATTTATTTAATTATTTTAATTCTGTATACTTGCACCGAAATGTTAATAAATAAATACAGTTAAAGTATAGATACAATAGGCACATCATTAAACTACTAAGAATATTGTCAATACTATTTTAATATAGTATATATTCCTACGAAATATAATATACTTGGGTCGCATCTTACAAAAAAAAAAACAGTATTATCATCATACTAGGTGTTGATAAAATATAGCAAGAAAGAATATCAAGAATACAGCTAACGATAAACGTTAATAGAAATCGTAATGCCAAAAAGAAGAGTTTCTTTTTATAAACATACTTGCTCACAAGACGCACTCTTCTCTTTTTGGTGTCTGGATGAACAGGCCACCCCTCCTTATCATAAACCACAGGTCGACCTCTCAAAGAACTTTCATAGTACTGATCCAGCTTTCGTGGTATCTTTAGTATATACTCCATTCCCATTAAGCCAACACATGGCAGGATTATACCAACACAAGCCTTTAATAACCCTGAAAAGAAGCTCTCGTCTATTGTCTTTGATATACGCGAGTTTAAATAAAACCTCTTTAATAAACTAAATTATTTTTTTAAATAATTGAAAATGTCACATAAATCATGTAATAAATTCGCGTTTATATACAGATGATACATGTAAAGTCGTTTTGTATATGAGTGAGTAATCGCACCGTGTCTTTCATCACAGTGTAGACTCGCTTTGATAGGAAGAGAGTACAAATAGAGTTCCAAGTACAAATAAGTACATGGAATAAAATAGTTATTTATTTAATGAAATTATTTGTAGTAAATTAGTTTGTCAATGTGTTTGTCAAATTCAAATGTGATTACCAAGTCAATCTATTTATAACATAAAAGACTTTTAATATTGGGATGGTCACTAGATGAGCAGTGCTGGCCAGGTGGCTTCAACGTGCGACTGTTGTCCCTGAGAGTGTAGGTTCGGTTCCCGGCTATGCACAAATAGCCTTTCTGTCGCATTTAACAGGAAGAACGGTGATTAAAAACACTGTGGGGAAACCGGCTTGCCTTAGACTCAAAAAGTCGACGGCGTGTGTCAGGCACTGGAGGCTGATCACCTACTTGCCTATAAGATTAACAAACGATTATGAAACAGATATAAAAAGTTTATAGCGCCACCGATTTCTTTTTGTTTTATGGTTGTTAGGTAATAACTTAAGACTGAACTGGCTTCTTTTACAAGTTCTATTTTTATGGCATACAACAATTTAGTATTAATGAATCGTAGGTATTTCAATATAAATGTTAGCGAACAATATTTCTCGTTTTAACACAAACAATGATTAATTTACTTTCAATTTGTTCTCAACCAAACAGTTTTTCTTGCTTTTTAATAACAATTGATTCTTTTCAATCCTAAATCCCCTTCTTATCTCAAAAATCTTTTCAAATTCTTAGGTCCTTCTAACTATACGCTACGCTCTTCCAATAGATGTCTATTGGAAATTCCATCCAACAGCTCATCCTTCATAGGCAATTCATTTAGGATTACCGCCATTAGGCTGTGAAATAAGCTGCCCGAGTTTGGCTTCCTCCCTATCGTCTTTTAAAACTTCTACACAAACATTTCTTAACCTTATCATATCTTGATCAATCGTGACCTGTGTAATTCTTGTATCTCCTCTTCTTTTGTATATGTAATACACTATTTGCTATTCTTGAATCTTTAAGATTAGCTTTTTAGTTTTAGTTAGTTATTAATATTGTTTTTTTTCTCTAGATTAAGGTTATTCGTAATTAATATAAATATACATTTTTTTTATAACTTCTGGTTATGCACTTCTTGCACTCATCATTTTTATTTATTGTTTTCTTTTCTTTCTAGGGTTGCCTGGAAGAGATCGCTTGTTAGCGATAAGGCCTCCCGTTGCATCCCTTGTAATTTTTATGTATTGTGTTATTTGTGTTTACGTCTAGCAATGAAGTGTGAATAAATAAATAAATAAATATCAATAAAAAATATATTCTTTATTCCTAACACGCGCACCTTTTACTTTGAGTGTCAATAAATTAACAAAAGGCCGTACCGTGGCTGTCACTATGGTAACTGTATATGTTACGATGCTATGTCAAATAACATCATTACTAAAAAAGTAAACAACTCACCAAACAGAAGCAATAGAGATAAAACTCCAATAATAATAATAAACATGTTAAGTGTCACATCATCGGAATAGCAGGCCGAACGCACGCGTCTTTTCCCTTCATGAGGAGAAAACCCAGCTGCTAAAACATCCACTTCAGACAAGTCTCGGCATATTAATTTTGGATCATCTCCTGAGAGCATATATCCAAAAATCAAAATTCATAAGAATCAGTCAATAATTATTTTAAAGTAGCTAATTCTAGTTTTCATATCATTAAATGTTTATCTATAACATATTTAAATTAATTTCCCACTATGTCGCAAAAAATTAAAATTGTCGTTTTCATTTTTAACTTTTTTATCGTCTCATTATAACTCAAATGTTTTTTTTAATAACGTTATAAATTAAACCTATAAAGTATATTGTACGTAATTCTAATTCATCAAAATAAACTCTTTAGTTTAATATATTAATACGCGTAAGTTTTTTAGCTTCCATAATCTGCATAGCAATTTAAATTGAATAACTACAAATACTGTTTGTAGAGTCAGTACGTAATATATATGTCGCAGTAAAGAATTTAAAACAGAGAGTTAATTAAATCTCTAGACTTTTATTAAAGATCGATATTTAATTTGATTAAAATTTTGATTTAAATAAAGCAGCGGCGAAAACGTTTAACTATCTGTCTGACTGAAAGCCAGCGTTTTGATTGATAATATTAAACAAGATGGCGGTCACAACAACAGCTGATTACTTTTAGAGTCTTTCTTTTGGCAAACGTTCGTTTGTTGTTAGAGTGGTTTTTGTTTTAAATTGTGTTCTTTGGTGAAATTGTATACATGTTGTCCACTCCGCCATGATTCTTTCATTTGCTATTGATATTTCGGTTTGATTGTGCAGAACCGACAACTTCGTGTTTTGTTAAATTTACAACTATTTTTTTTTTACTTTTATAAATGTAAGTACTTGTTTACCTATATGAATAAAGATATGTATTTTGATTTTTTGAATTTGTCTGAAGGAACTTTAGCAACTTGATATAATATCAATCCTAGTTAACTGTCTAGACTCTAGAGATTTAATTAACTCTCTGATTCAACTACTTTACAGCGACATATATATAACATAATTAAAGCGTTATGCTATATATGAGTACTTTTTATGTAATGAGAGGCAAACAGGCAGAAGGCTCATCTGATGTTAAGTGCTACCGCCCATGGACAGTCACATTGCCAAAAGGCTAGCAAGTGCGTTGCTGTCCTTTCAAGAATTGGTAAGCTCGTTTCTTGAAGGACCGCAGTCGAAGTGGTTCGGAAATACTTCAATGGGCAGCTGGTTCCACAACACACGGGCACGGAAGGTATTTTGAAAAGTTCCGGAACCTCTGTAGTGCTGAAGAGATATTAATAATTTTTGAAGGATGTCTTAAAACTATAATTACCTAAACAAACGCAATCGCAATGCCAAACACAAAAACAGCGATCATTCTTCTTAACAGTCACGTCTCTTGTTGCGACAGCTACTCCATCTCCATTGAGCAATGCAACTAAAATTTAATAACATATATATACCGATGAGATAAATACACAGTCTGAGTGGAGGAAGGTTATATCCTAGATTATTCTTACTAATCAACAATTTTAGTGTAATTGCATGAAAAATATTTTTTGAATCTGATTTTTGTGCACAAATAACACAAATTCTGCAGTACACAGTCTCCAACCAGGACTGATGTATAACGCATGAACACAATAACAAATCCACAATCTCAGAATGAAGACAATCTGAGATCAGAGCGAGCAACAGTCGATCGATTTCCTATCTGCATCCCAATAAACAAATCCTACGAAGACAATCCATTTTTGGCGACGGATAGAATGCAATCTCTTCGCTCTTTACACTCATATTTGATAATCAATATAAACCAAATAAACTAAATAAAACCGTACAAATAATATTAAAATACACATTAAAACTTATCAAATAGCTTTTTAATTATTTTAAAAACTGGTGTAAGTTAAATTTCCTAAAATAGGATATTGGCACAGTTGAACTGTCATTTTCATACAAAGGTCCCCATACACCGATCCGACCTACCACGGATAGCTTGTATCGATAGATGGCTATCATTTTGATTGGTTATTGGCACACTTTTATCTATATTTGAATTAAGATGTCTATCTCAGATCGTCAAAAATGGATTGCGATAGGTTATTGGGTTTTGGCGTAAATCTTTATACTCGTGCAAAGTGTAAGCTAAGAGTTCAAAGCTCGATTTCTTGTATGGGAAGCGGCGAACTAGCTACACCGAATGAACAATTCCGGTTTCCAAAGACGCCCCATAAATCTGCTACCCTGGGCTCCTGTCTCCTCGCCGCCACTAGTTAAATTGACTGAAATATAATGTCCATTGCTGAGGCAGTCGCAAAACTTTTGTCAAACTACACGAACTCACGAATAGTAATATTATATTGTCTTTTATTAACATAACTTTTATACATTTAAAGAAAACACTTTTTTAACGGATTGAAGTTATGTATTATTGTAAACTTATAATTATTTAAACATAATTTTAAAATAATTTCATAACTTCAATCAGTTACAAAAGTGTTTTCTTTAAATGCTAATATTACTTAATTAATAAATTAATAATAATTAAGCTGTATGACAACTTTCAATAACTTAATAATTAGCTGAAATCGACTCTAACAAAACGCCATTTCTAATATCGTCTGACAACGATATTGAAATCGGAATCGTTAATGCAGTTACAAAAACAAATTAATTTCTTACTTGAACAACGATAGTCGTCATGAGATATCTCTAAGGGTAGTTCCAGAGTGAAGATGTTTGTATGCATTGGAGGGATTAAAGTTTTTTTGGTATTAGACGACTCTTCAAACACTTCTGATATGCGCGGCGTGCATTCACGGGGTACGACACTTATAGAAATATAATAAAAATATAGAAAATGCACACGAAAAGTTAACGAAGCGAAGGTTCTTGCTGTAAAATCTGGTCATTATTAATAACATTTAAAATAGAAAATCTAGACAAAGATACTTGCAAAATGAAAAGGGGTCATCAATGTAAGAACTTTGTAGGACTGATTAAGTCAAAGTAGTGATAATCCACCTTTGTCTTACTGTTAATAAAAAATCAGTAAAGAAATATATTTAATTTATTATGAGCGCTAAGTACACTGGATAGATCTAGACTAATTAAAACATGAAAAATATTACAAACTAGCTGACCTGGCAAACATCGTTTTGCCATGTACTTATATCATTTATGGTTATTGTGCCTCACTCGACATAGATAGGTATAGTGTGTCGCGGACTTTTTTGTAGACATTTATAAGATCTACAATTACTTAGAACATTTTATGGTACTATCTTTAATAGTTATGGCAGGGTACGCAAAATAAGTAACTTTTTTGGTTGATTTTTTACACCTTGTGTCCGAAAAACCCTTATATCTTACGGAACCCTATTTTTGTTAAAAAATTAAATATATCCTATATTACTCGTGGATAATGTAGCTTTCGAATGGTGAAAGAATTTTTAAAATCGGTCCAGTAGTTTATGAGCCTATTCATTACAATCAAAAAAACAAAGTTTTTCTCTTTATAATATTAGTGTAGACAAAGCAAACGGTTCTGACTACTACACACATGTAAAATATTAATGTATGAATGACTATGATGTCCCTACAAAGATAAAGGACATAAGTTGATAAAAAAAAATATTAATTTAGAATCAATGACAAAAAAGCGTTGAAAATATTTAAGTCTTGTGTTATTTGCGACGCTAGCCATAGTAAAACTTCAAGGATTCGATTGTTAACACTTGACTCAAAATTGTGAAAATGTCATTTTACTTTCATTTGTTACTGTTGTATTAAAATATGTCTTCATATACTTAATACAATGAGGGACAAAACTCACCTGAAAAAAGCTGCAGCTAGTCCTGTATTTGTCACTTGCAGGTTAATGACAGATCGCACATCACGTGTATCCGATACAGCAGATGTCAATCTTGCGGAAGACCTACAAAGTTTTGATTGAAATGTATGTATAATATTATTTTTAAGACTAAATTACTTTATGTCAATCGTCACAATTGCGAATTATAGAATACTAGCGGATCCGACAGACGTCGTGTACGCACGTCTTACATGAAAAAAATAATCTAATAATGCATTATCGACACTTGAACACACAAAACATTTCATCAAAATCTGTCTAGCCGTTTAGAAATTCAATTGCGAACACACGCAAAGATTTTTTTATATACTTGGGTATATAAAAAAATCCATAGAAATCTGTCCAATTGTTTCATTGACATAGACACGTGCAATAGTACAATCCTCTCTATCAACATTACATAAGTTATTATAGTCCAATTTGTTACATGAAAATATTTTTTTTATAACTTCACAACTTAAAATTAGATATACATATTGTATAGTATAGATAGGTCTTTATCAGCTTTTTTATGTTATATGAGCTATCATAGCTACCTAACACATACGAACCCTGGAATTATAAGTTTGTTCTCATCGGCCTTGACTTCCAAATCCATTTGCGTGCAATGACCGCTTTTTAATGGTAATTTCAAAAATCCTTCATCTCCATGCCGCATAATATTAAGATCCGCCATATTGCCAATCATCAATGTTCTTGCGGTTTCTATAACCACGTGACGCTAAAAATATTAATATAAAAGCATTTTACACCAAAAATAGTTTTTATATATTAAATTATTAGTTGTATATAACATTTGTTTGTGTGAATTGGCGGCAAATCTGAAACTCTAGTTACACGGAAAATGAACCCACCACAAAAAAATTCGGTCAACGATTTTTTGTTGTAGGCTTACTTAAAAACAAAACTATAATCAGCTCAATGATCGGCCAACTAAGATAAATAACGGAAGAAGTCAAGAAAAAAGATTGCCTCTTTTAAAAAAATTATAAAAAAATTTAAAAAAAAATACGTTTATTTTGGAAAGATCATCTAGGTATCACTTATCCACGTCATTAAATTCGAACCTGTTGGCATCCCTACTCATCGGCAAAGAAGACAGAGGATGTAGGCCGAGAGAAAAACCCGGCTTAAAAAACTCTCGGTACTCTTTTTAAAAAGCAAATCATCAAATAATACTACAATATTTAAAACAAATATAGCAAATTAATTAGAAAAGCCTGCCCATCACTAGTCCCAGGCCCTTTTATCAACTAAATAATCGCTAACTTTATAGTAAGCCTTTTTACTCATTAATTTAATTTAATACTAAGCAGGATAGGATTGCTCATAGATGCTGTGTTGATTACCTGTTTTCTTTTAATATCTGTGAGATTTAAATCTTTCAAACCGTCTTGTTTTGATTTGACAACTATAACATCACTGATTGGCACTATTATGAATTCGCCATTATTATCTGTAATATCAACAATTTATTTCAGACGCACACACTGGCTTTGTTGATCTTCTGAGATGCAAAATATATTATACAGGATTATTGGTAAATCGACGTATTCCGTCAGGAGCTGATAGGAGTGACTATATGCAATAGTTTAACGCCTGAACCCAATAATTAATCCACAATTTTTTTCAATCTGAGATCAGACCGTGACAGTCGATCGATCTCCTATCTGCATCCCAATAACCAAAGCCTACGAAGACAATCAATTTTTGGCTTTATACTCATATTTGATAATCAATTTAAACCAAATAAAATAAATAAAACCTTACAAATAATGTTAAATCTTAAGATAGAATATTGGCACAGTTGAACTGTAATTTTCATACAAAGGTCTAACCACATACACCGATCCGAACTACCATAGATAGCTTGTATCGAGAGATGGTTATTACAATCCGTCGATTGGTAATTGGCAAACTTTTTTATAAATATTTGAATTAAAATGTCTATCTCAAAAATGGATTCAGATAGGTTATTGGGTTTGGGCGTTAGCCTTGTTGTTGTTTCCCAAAAAAAATATCAAATAAATAATGTTCTTCGTCACGCTCTTCAAATTTGCACCGACAATTATCATCTTAATGTTGAAAAATGGGCAGTGTTTATGTAATATTCTAATAATTTTTATGCGTTTTTGACTTCATTTGAACAAAACTCAAAACATGATAACTCAACATTGGTAAACGCGGGAATAGATGATTGTATCTCCTGTTCTTGAAACAGTAATATATTATGTAACAGTATTAACGGATTGAAATTTGTCACTCACTAATATTTATATCTTTTGGAAGTAAATTTTCTCGTGCATAGTTTAATGGTAGGACCAGGCACAGTCCACTTGTGGGCAAGTCGAAATCTTCTCTTTTCACGACATCCTTGGTGAGATAACGTACACTCAGATCATTGTTTCTCCATAAAGGATCTAAAGTGCTAACACTGAAACAAATGTTTTATTTTACAAGTACCACTCCCATTTTGTCCTCTGAATTTGAGATTCTAAGGATTATTTCATGGGCGTATACTAGATTTTTTTATCTACGTGCGAAACGCGAAAGAAAACACGTAAGAGAAAGACCAATTGTTAAACAGCAGTGTTATCCACGACCCCGATTAAACGGCCGACAGCTACTGCTTCTTCTTGCTTAGGAGTTTTATCAATTGATATTTAAAAATTACCTTGCGGTTTCGCGTTTAGTCAAATCATTCCACATTATTTTCCCTTCCAGCGTCATCTTCTCGTAAACTTCTATTTGAGATTTGTACCAAAGTTCAGCATTTCCGATTTCATATAAAACATATTGATTGTCGTGTGTTAAATTATTTCTTTTTTTCTTATTTTGATTCGTTTCTGCGGTGTCTTGAGATAATCTTCTGCTTTTGTCAGGTATCAAAGACTGGTGTTCGGTATTTTCAAAATATGACATTTGAGCAATGTCATCTGAAATGAATACAGATTTTGTTTTAATAAATAATAACAATATATTTACCTACCAATTTCCTGCGAATTCTTACATATGGCTGCCAAACATGAACTTACAAAAGCACTTTGTGAAATTGTAAGCATAACCCAGAGAGCCATGAAAATAGGTATTATAAAGCAAAGAAGAACTGACAAAATAAGTAACAAGAATTTAAGAGATAACACAGGGGTTGCTGACGTTACATATAAAATATGAAACGGATAAAGTGGAAATGGGCGGGACATACCATAAGAGGCAGGCAAGGAACAGAGGTAGGCAATTTAATAGGTGGGCTGATGATGAATAAAGACAATAATTAATATATTTTGTATTTCTGATATAAGGCTATAAATAAATAATAAATAAAAAAGTAGTTTTAAAGATTATTTATTAATTTATTATTATATTTAATAAAAAAACATAACTACAATTAATATACTAAAGGCAAGCAATATTAATAAGTACTGTGATTTACGACGTCAACGAAAATTTAATTTGATTTTGAAAATTCAAAACAGTATACTAAAGCATTGTCCAAAGGCATGCAACTAGATTTTAAGCTTATTTTTTTTACTAAAGATAAAATTGCAATATAAAAAGACCTCTAGCTCTTTAATTACGAGAAAATGGCTCCCAACCTGCACAATATGAGAAATGAAATTAATAATAAGTGTTGGTGGTGGTAATCATTTGGTGGGTCCAAATGATAAAGAGATGCACGTGAAGGACGAAGCTTGAAGTAAATTGTAAGTAGCATGTCGATGAGACGTCCCTCGATTTGTGCAAGAAGTGCATAACCAAAAGTTGTATTAAAAATAAAGAATCTTAATCTAAACTGATAAAATAAGAATTTAAAAATTAAATATCCAATCTCATGGATTCATGAATAGCGATACAATACAAAATAATAAGAAATACAAGAATTACAACAAACATGATTGAGCAGAATAGGATATGGTTAAGAAATGTTTATGTAGAAGAGTTTTGAAAGATGTCAGGGATGTAGGCAACCATATTGAGCCAGATAGCCTATTCCACAACTTAATAGTGGAGATCCTAAATGAATTGCCTATGAAGGATGAGCTGTGGGATGAGAGAGCGAAAATATAGTAAGAAGGACTTGAGGATATTAAATTTTTAACGCCCAAACCCAATAACGCGATGGAGACTCACAGTGGACGCCCTCTGCCCCACCTAGGGGTTATAGAACTTTAACTAACTAAACCCAATAACCCATCTAAATCCATTTCTGACATCTGAAATCCAAATGTTGTAAAAAGTGTGCCAATAATAAATCGACGGATTGTGATAGCCATCTGTAGATACAAGCTATCCATGGTAGGTCGTATCGGAAAATGACAGTTCAACTGTGCCAATATCCTATGTTAATTTTTGTGTAATGTCGCCAAAAATGGATTGTCTTCGTAGGGTTTAGTTATTTGTATGCAGATAGGATAATGATCGACTGTCACGGTCTGTCAATCCACAATCTCGGATTGTTTTCTATTTGAGATTGTGGATAAAACAGGTTCCGGTGAAAGATAAGAGTTATGGGATTGGTGAATTACCTGAAAAGGCATCGCTTGTATCTATATGATACATATCACTATTATCTAGACTGTCATACTTTGTAGACGTTTTGTCCTCGGAATATTTCTTGTAGAGTAAATGCTGTAAATCAAAACTAATAAATTTCCTTTTTTCATGCAAAAACAACTAGATTGCGCGTTTCGTCTGCTTTATGATTGATCAAACGGAAAGACGGATCTAGTGTCTTTGGAATAGAGATGAGACATCAACACATAACCTTCACTTCAATTCATTTGGGGGACAGGAAAACTGTCACATTGTTTGTCGGCTATGCTCTAAACTACTTAACCGATTTTAATCAAATTTGCACACCGTGTGTTTGGTCTAACAAAGATAGAATAGCTTACATATATAAAATTATATCTAGTGTACATGTCTCTATCTCTGAACTCCACATAAACGACTGGACCGATTTGAATGATTTTTTCGATGCATTTGGATGGAGCCCTGGATGGTTTAGATTCATAAATCAGCCCGGCAGATGGCGCTGCATTCAGTATTTTAACTTCCTACTTTGTTTAATATCCTGATCGCTTGAAATATCATAAAGGAATACGTCTGTCGTGTCCGCTAGTACTATATATAATTTAGTATGAATCGAAAGAATGCGCGAATTTATATGGGAGTTTATTATTAACTACTTAGTCTCTCTCTGAACAGGATTCCAAAAGCTATGTGTGTCTCAATAAATCAAAGACAAAATTGATTTAGATTTCGAGAAATTCGATTAAACTTACACTTCGACTATCCTTTTGAATATTAGCACCGAATTCTCCCGTTACTATCTGTAACCATAGAAATAAAAATGTGTGCGTATACTAAACTAAAACTTATAATTCGATTCCTGATTTGACAATTTCAGTGTTGCAACGTTATGAAAAGTAATAAATAGTGACGTTGCGAAATTATTCGATACGGAAATGGAATATTTCTGGATCGATTCCTCTGGTTCACAGTAGTATATTTAAACCACTACTACTTTAATAGAAACTAAGTATATCAGGAATTAAAATATTTCTGAACGGATAATTTAGTTATGACGATTAATTTTATTAAGTTCAGTTTACTTTTTCAGTAACAGTGAAAGCTTTTCGTGGACGTTTTTTTCTTGGGGACAAGAAAATATCCACGTCTTTTTGTGATGTACTTGGCTGAGGATCCATTTTGATGAAAAACATAAATATTAACTTTTTATAAAATAAAGCAGATGTTTCCAATTAATAAATAATCATTATGAATAATTATGTATTTATTTAAATAAAAATGTGAGCCGTCACGGGACGCCTGGCAGATGTGAAACATCGAAATAATTCTGTGAAGTAATATGCAGAAAAGAACAGATTGTCATAGGAACTAAATATGTCATAATGATAAAATAAAATATTACGATTTTGTTTTCCAGATAACGATGACTATTTATTGAACAAACATTTATTTTTATTAAATGCAAAAATTTACTACTGCATATAGATTGTATGTATATACCATCATATAGCGTGGCGATGCGTCGCCACGCCAGAAATCGGTTTTACGTGCGGCTATAGATGTTTCACATCAAACATCAATAATCTAGTCGTTAATTGGTACACCAAGATTATGATTGAATGACATAAACATACATCGCGATTGTTTGTCGATTTTTGTGTACATCACTACACTTTTAAATGTGGTATCATTATTTTACAAAATGACAGTAGCTAATGTCAAATTCGGAATTGAATTAAAAGTCGTGGTATAGTGAACACACGTATGAAGTGAAACTTTTTTATAGCCTTACTTTTCGAAAAATGTTCTTCAACATGCAACTTTACAAAAATTGGTTAAATTAAAATAAATTAGATAAAGTTTAACAAAAGGTTTTTATTATGATAGACATACGAATACAAATAATACAATTATTTCATTTTACCTTACTTACTAAGATTGTTATAGAATTTCATTAATTGAAATAGAAGTATTACTATCATTGTTAGCGTTATTATATATTTTTGTGATATGGCATATGGTCAGTGAGATATGAAATAGATTGTTTAAGATGGCGCGTAACGGATAAATGTGACGCGTAACAGAAAAATGTGACGGTTTTCCAACGCCGATAAAGAAGTTTCACTTTAAAAATCTTTTAATTTTTCGGGTCTATGACACAAACCAAAGAAATAACTTAATTCAGTAGATCTAGAGATTATTTCTTTTTTTTTCTCTTTATTTTATAAAATGATATACAACAAATTGTTACATTATAAAACCGCTGTGGTTCGTATTAATGTAACCGAAAATAAATAAGTTCGTATTAATGTAATAAAAAATAGCAGTCTTGTTTAGGAGCGCGACAAATGCATGTTAAAGTAGTTTTTTTAATTTAAAGTTTATGTTGGTTAGTGTTATCTATTATCTGCTTGCAATCTCACAAACTTTTCTTCTCCATTTGTGAGGTAGACGCTCACAACCTTCGATCCCGGCGTTGATATCATCAAGCAATATGTCACACTATAATTCTTTCAATCACTACAACGCTAATAATAAGAATAATATTGGACTTACTTCCAATTTCCGAATTTTATACAATTGTGAAGGTTTTTCTCTCCGTAGACGTAGTATGTAGGGGTTTAAGAGCCTTATGCGTTTATTGTGAGCGTCTAATACGTGTTCGATTGGTATGAATTCATCACCCGTGGTTTTCTGAAATGAGTTATTATCTAACAAGCTCAAAACTTTTACAATAAGACATTTTCACGAGTCTTATCTGAAGTTAGGTTAGGATTCCCTCAATGCCCGAGGGCTCGCGAGAGCGTTGGCGGCCTTTTAAGAATTGGTACGCACTATTCTTGAATGACCCTTAGTCGAAATGGGTTAGGAAATACTTCAGTGCAGAGGGTTCCACATAGTGGTGTTGCGCGGCAAAAACTGCCTTATAAAACGATTAGTTGTGCAACGACGGACGTCTAGGTGAAACGAGTGGAAAGTTTAAAGTGGTTTAAATTTTCCCCGAGAATCATTTGTCAAATTGCACAATAATGGCTGTTGTCTAAGCTTGTTTATCACATAAAAATAAAATTCTAGAGCACCCCTGGATTGCACGTAATTTTACTTTATACTAGCTGCCACAACCATTTAACCTATCAGCAACACTGACTAGGACTATTCCCAGTCAGTGTTGCTGATAGGAAACAAATATTTTTATTGACTAGACTAGAGAGAGAGAGAGAGAGGCCGTAGATAAATTAAAAGATATTTGAATAAAACGCTCCGAGCCAAGAACAAGAATGAATAAATACAAAAATCTAAGCAAAAGATTATCGAAAACTAAATACAATCAAAATCTGATATAACGACATCGAAGGGACTATTTATATTTGGTTGTAAAACGACGCCGATGACGCTGTTATTATATACCTAATACAATAGAATTCAGCCGGAATCTTTGATTTTGGTCAATATAACCGATATGTTGTTCTAAACGATGTCGTCATAACTGGTTTTGACTGTATTTCAGACGTTTTCCGTGGCCATTTCTACGGTTGCACGTTGAATACGTTAATGGGTAGTGACGAACATCGCAGGGAAACCAGCATGCTATTGACACAAAATTCAAAGACGTTTGTCAGGCACAGAAGGCTGATCTGCTTCTTTTTCTGACTTTCCTATTAGAAAAAACAAATGATTACCAAATCGACGAAAAAGTTAAAAAACCTTTCGTTGCCCCACTGGTTGTTATTGGTTGGTTGGTCTCCAGGTAATAACTAAACACTTACTGATGGAATATAACACAGTTTCACGGTCACAGCGAGTTTCTTTTTACAATTACGAAGTGTATTGTGCTTCAAAATTTCTTCACGTTGAAATCTTATGTGTTCATTATCAGGAGAGGAGATGACGTCCTTAAAAGAGCGATTAAATGCAATAAAAAATATTCTATAAAATTTGCAAATTATACATATTAGAAGATTTTCTTTTATGTGTTGGTCGGATACTGGCCCAGGAATCACTAGTGATATAATAGTGTTTGTATTTTTGTGACACCGCTAGTGGAGTGGCGTAGCTACCTTTGGTGGCAACCGGTGCGGAAGTTGGTGGTGTCACCCCATCGAAAGTAAAAAGCAATAAATTATATAATACCATATAGACATATACCATCACGGACTTTTCCGTAGACCTTTTCAATATTGTGTACAATACTTAGTACATTATTTTGATAAAACTCGTAGGGTTCAGCCTGCGTTTGCAATGTAAGCGGAAAAAATGTAATTATTTACGACATCACATTAGAAACCTCAAAAATAACAGTACTTCTCCACTATATACTGGATGTTATTATACATAATAAACCTTCCTCTTGAATCACTCTATCTATTAAAAAAAACCGCATCAAAATCCGTTACGTAGTTTGAAAGATTTAAGCATACAAAGGAACATAGGGACAGAGAAAGCGACTTTGTTTTATACTATGTATAGTGATGGTGATGATAAAGGACATAAATCATGTAATAAAAAATAGCGAGTATGGGACGGGTAATCCCCCACGACAGCGTCAGGCTCTTTTGCGGGAATCCTCGAATTCTACAGAGAGCTGAGCTAGTGCTAGTGGAGGAAACCCTGAAAAAGAAAATATTTTTTTGTTTGTACATTGTTCTTAAAGTTAAAGATCGGGTGGGTGTCATCCCAAAAAAGGTGTCAACCGGTGCGGTGCCCCCACCTTCCCCCCTTTACTACGCCACTGTGCTAATGTCTGCTGCAAACCAGGCCGCATTTTCTATAGAAATTGTCTTTATAAGTAATAATAAAAAAATGGCTATTCAATCATTCTAAAAAAATCTAGATTATATATTTTCATCTAGGTACACCTATGAACGTCAATAAAGAAATACATATTAAATGCTAAATGCTTCTAATTTTACATTAACTGCCAGTTCTCAAATCATGGGCGTAGAATGGACGAGAAGAACTGGTAATAAACTCTTCGCCACTCTCTTATTATTAACACGATACGTTAAATAGTACTCAAACCAGTGTCCTAGCCTCTTTGTTCAAATATAATAATGAATGAAGATTAGACGTCGTGGCCCCATAGGTGGAGAGTGTCATAAAATGTTTTAATATACTTAACATAATTATAGTTTTAGGGACACTGGAGCCCTGGAGCCAATGGAGAATGGAGTATTTTAAGAATAAATCACAGGATTAATTCAATTGCATGTATGAAAATGCTCACGCATCTCAGTAAGACTTGATGACACTGTCTCTTCTCTTGTTCGTTGTGGTAGCTGTCTCTCCTGCTACATACATAAGGTTTGCGAAATAATGTTTTCGGGTTTTAAATTAAACACTCACCTCTAGGTCACAATTGAGAAACACAGAACGGACTTCGAGTTCTGAACTTTGCTGTTGGCAATAGCTCTCATAAAAGTGTAACAAAAAGAATTGGGCTACAAAATAACATTTCACGATATAACTGTTTATATTATAGGTAAACGAAAATCGAATCTCAATACAATTCGACTTGTTCTTAGAGTTATAGATATAGAGATAGATAGAGTTTATATCTACGGGTCTTTGCATTAATTTCATTAGTGATTAAGACATTGAAGGTTTTGTTAATTTTGTAATTGAAAAAATTGCATCATTAGGTGAAACAAATTTTATAAACCAAATCAAAATGTGCTGATATTTTGATCTTCGGGCTTTTAGCCTCGCAAAAGCAATTTAGCCAGAAGTTCTGTCGCCACACGGGATCTAGGCACTTTTAAGAGAAATTCAATTTACCGAAAGATTTTAAGGAAATACTTACGATAAATCATTAAAATCCTCATAACAACTGATAACTTGTTATAATATTATGTTAGTAAGATTATTGTAGGATATATCGCTGACATTACCTTTTGACAGATAGTAAACTAAATAGAAGAAAAATATTGCTAGTTTCATAGACATGTTTGCCACAACACAATGTTGTCAAACTAATTATATATTTGTCTCCCTAATATGCAATGGCAAAGTAAAGGTAGACAACATCATAGATGGGAAGATGATATTAAAAAGGTAGCAGGAGCCACATGGATGAGGAAAGCAAGAGATAGATTTTTGTGGAGAACACTTGGGGAGTCCTATACTGAAAAGCAAGACAATCAA
The DNA here is from genome assembly GCA_028984075.1 of Pieris mannii. Classification (NCBI taxonomy): domain Eukaryota; kingdom Metazoa; phylum Arthropoda; class Insecta; order Lepidoptera; family Pieridae; genus Pieris; species Pieris mannii. The sequence goes on along the minus strand of CM054798.1, from coordinate 4,649,102 downwards.
GCAACCGGAGACTAATAGGAAATAATATTTACATTTACCTTAACTAAACTTCGTTAATAAGTATAATAAAGTAGAAATAAGATAAAATGTAACTTACAAGATTGTCAATAAAGGCTATATTTATTATTATTTTTTATATAGAACAGGGGTTTGCAAACGGGCAGGAGGCTCACCTGATGTTAAGTGATACCGCCACCCATGGACACTCTCAATGCCAGAGGGCTCGCGAGTGCGTTGCCGGCCTTTTAAGAATTGGTACGCTCTTTTCTTGAAGGACCCTAAGTTGAATTGGTTCGGAAATACTTCAGTCGGCAGCTGGTTCCACAAAGTGGTTATATCATGTTAGAAGTGAAGGCGACTGTACACTTCTAGTGGTTTTAGCGATAGCCTACTTTTATTGCATTTATAGGATTAAAGTGAAATTCTAGAACAACACGAGATTGCCGAATATTGAAGAGAAACGTGGAAATTGGAAATGTAATGAGATATATAATGACACAACGTTATGCTCACTACAGTACAAGTACTTTTTCTAGTAGTACGTTTTGCTGTTTTGTAAAAAAATCGCCGTATTTTTGTTTTTTTGTTCTAAAATAAGATAAAAATCTGAGAACCGCCATAATACCCGAATCCGCAATCTACATTAGTCTTCTCTCTACTTAAAAGTTAATTTAAATTCTTTAAACTTCAAAGAATTTTCGACAAAAACACTATTATGGTCTTATGCGCAGGAGTCGGCAAATAATTAGAAGCTGTTTACGATTGTACTATAGATAAGTATAATTCGGTGTTTTACAAGCAATTAAAAAATATATCGTGTTAATGGCATAGATAACTCGTTTTAGCAATTTATTGAATTAATTAGTTTTCGCTCTACGAGGTCGATATACCTTATCGCCTAATTGCGTAAACACTGCCATCTATTGCCAATGTGTTTTCGGAAACTAGAATGTTATATTAAAATTTATGCCTGTATGAAAAAGTAAAGGGCTCATTTATTGCTACAAAAACTGACTTGACTGATTTATTATTATAATATATATATATATATTAATAAATTGTAAAGTCCGTTACTTTTAATTTAAGTGGCGTTTAATAAAACATCCTGGATAGAGCCCTGCAATAGGCCATATCATTTAACATGTAGTAGTACCTATTATAGCCAATCGTCTGTCCAATTCTGTATTAAAAAATTTAACTACATTTAAGATGTTTTTGTAGCAAAAAAGAATAAAAAATATTGTTGACCATACTGATATTTCCCAAATTTTGCACATGACAAGAACGTGGATTACAATTTAGCATAACAACGATATAAACTACGGGTCAGTTGAAACTAACCAGGTATACACAAAAGTATTTCCGAACCAATTTGACTTTGAGGAGAGCCTCCTGCTCGTTACAAAAAAAGGGAGTAAAGAAATGACTTTTAGTCACTGCGACACTGATGTGGAAAGACTTTCAAATATAATTAAAACATATCTTAATAAAAAAATAACAAATGCTTAGCCCAATTTATTTTAAATGATTTCTAATTTGTATCATGGCAGCCTTGAAGTTATTGACGACGGTAGGTAGTGTTATGGGAATAATATTTATTGTAAGTATAACCTTGGTAAAAAAAGAGGCACTATTATTATATACTTTAACAATACTTTCTAAATTTTATTAATTTATTTGTTCACAAAAACATATATTATCATGTCATATGGTACCTAATATTGAAAAATATATACGTTGATAATACTGAAAATGTTTAGAACTGGCCAGTTAGAAACTGCAAATGAAAACTTTTTTGAATTTAAATATTAGAACTCTTTGGTAATCTAATGTAATAAAGCATTCATTTGTCATTCGTTTTTGTAAATTGGCGGCAAATCTAAAACTCTTGTTAAGCGTGAAAATGAATTAGTCCAGGATCCATCGCCCATTTTTGCACTTGATTACTGTCAAGCTAATTTTCCGTGAGTAGCTTTATTTTGATGAGACGCCCAATAATTTCCTATACGAAACTCTCGATTGTGGTAGCTAACAGAGGTAGCAAGGATAAAATATTTTGATTTGATGATTCTCAAATATTTAATACTAACTGAATTTTTTTTTGTTAAATCTCAAGACATTTATCTAAATTATTCGAAAAAATATTTGTCCTACAAAATCTATGGTTTGATCAAAGAGTCCCCTCTTTCCGACATGTATCGATAACGAGGTCATCATAAATGATTACTAACCAGCTGTTTTTTTTTTACTTAGTTAATATTCATGTAATTTAACAGACATATTGTCCTACAAATTGCGCGGTACGTTATCCTGGTCCTACGCTCAAAAGTAGTAGTACAGATCCTTGATGTAAAAATAATTACTATCAAGCTGAATCTTTGTGAATAGCTTTCGTTTCGATGAGTCGCCCAACAATTTCCTATGCGAAAATTCTCAATTATGGTAGCTAACAGAGGTAGCAATGATAAAATATGTCGATTTGATTATTTTCAACAATTTTAAAGAAGTTAAAAAATTAATAATCGTCAATTTAAATTCAACAAAAAATTAACAAAAAATAATTTGTTCCGCTTGGGTTTCTGTATTTTGCTACTACAGCTGAGTCACACCGGTACGGCGGTACGCATGCGCAGAGCATGGGATAGGTATCCCACGTTAGTGTCGACCATAAGCCTGCAAACATTTTCTCAGTCGACCACGTGTTTTATTTTATCTTGATAAATAATTTCAAGAAATGTTTTTTGTGCTGCAAAATAATTATGGAGTGTTTTTTGTGTAATTCGTTATGTGAAAACTCTACTTTTCGAGAGAAAAGAGAAAAAGTGAAGAAATTTAATAAAGACTTTTGGCTTTCTTGCAAAACTTTTCTATCTGCTCGAAAGCAACATCAACATAAATATCGAGATGTTATATTGCCTGAAAATTGGAATGACGAAGTAATAGGTTATCATTCCTCTTGTTACAAAGAATTTCGAGTGAAATCTAAATATTTGTCTTATGAAAGGTAAGTCGATTGAATATTTACTTACTTTATTTTTAAAATAATTGAAACTTAATTTATTAAGTTCATATTTTTACGTAATTATGTAAAATCGAGCATTAGCATTGTAACATTCTATTGTAGCTTTGTATTATTGTTACATTCTTTAAACAATAATTTTTGAGAAAGGGTATAAATCAAAAAATGACAAGGGAAAAATTTTAAAATAAAAAATCGTAGGATATGATCCTTCCAGTTTCAAAACAAGTAACAAAACAAGAATTGTTGCAACAAATTAAACGAACTGTATTCATCTGCAATGTATGGTGTAATGCACCACGGAAAAATTGCCAGAAAATTTTGGATGGACAATAATTGATGGTAAATATGAATATTATTGGTTTGATGGTCCCCAAAGTCCATCATTTGAAGAATTATCTTCTGACTTACAAGGTAACCTATTAATACTATTTTTATGTATTGATTGATTATTCATTATTATATAATTTACTTAATTTTTTCATGTTATTACAGAGTCAGATATCACGAGTGAAGAAAGTGAAACAGATGAAGATGATAGCACGATGTTAGTAGCGAAGATTCATCAGATGAATCTGATGAAGATTAACTTATTTATATATATATATATATTTATATATATATATATATATATATATATATAAATACACAAATTTTTGTACCTAGATTACTAAAAAATAAAGTTATTTAAATTTTAAAAAAGATTTTTTCACTGTATCTTATTTTACAAATAGGAAAACGAAAAAATTACAATTCTTGTCGGACTAGTGATGTTTTCTTGTAGGACGTTGTTTCATTTGGGCAGAGAACACACTAACCTATTATATGATATTTTTGTCCTACAGTTAGTAATGAGAAAAATGGTCTTGTGGTATTAACAATTTCTGAGCGTAGGACCAGGATAACGTACCGCGCAATTTGTAGGACTATATGTCTGTTAAATTACATGAATATTAACTAAGTAAAAAAAAATCAGCTGGTTAGTAATCATTTATGATGACCTCGTTATCGATACATGTCGGAAAGAGGGGAGGGACTCTTTGATCAAACCATAGATTTTGTAGGACAAATATTTTTTCGAATAATTTAGATAATTGTCTTGAGATTTAACAAAAAAAAATTCAGTTAGTAATAAATATTTGAGAATCATCAAATCAACATAATATTTTATCCTTGCTACCTCTGTTAGCTACCACAATCGAGAGTTTCGTATAGGAAATTATTAGGCGTCTCATCAAAATAAAGCTACTCACGGAAAATTAGCTTGATAGTAATCAAGTGCAAAAATGGGCGATGGATCGAGAGATGGGCGAGAATAAGTTTCGGTCAATGATTTTTTATGACTTTTGTTGTGGGCTTACTCAACAACAAATATGAGTTCGAATATCAGAAATGTCTGAATCATTTGCCCGAGAAAGTCTCAGTTTCCGGTCCACTTTTGATACTTTTCACTTTTTACTTTCAGTTTCGAAATAGAAAAATCTTCGTGTATTAGAGATTACCTTGCTAATTCATCATTAATGTGAAAATAATCATACAATACGTTGATTTTGGAACATAAGATCATCAAGGTGTCACTTATTCCAGGTCATTAAATTCGAACCTGTTGGCATCCCTACACATCGGCAAAGAAGACAGAGGGTGTAGGCCGAGAGAAAAAGCCTGCGTAAAAATCTCTTGGTACTCTTTTAAAAAAGCAAATCATCAAACAATACTACAATATTTAAAACAAATATAGCAAGTTAATTAGAAGTAGCCTGCCCAGCACTAGTCCCAGGCCCTTTTATCAATTTGATAATCGCTAGCTTTATAGTAAGCCTTTTTACACAGCTTTTCTTTAATACATTTCTTAAAGTCATTTTATGTCCTGCAGCTTATGTATGCATTATGTTATTTCTTACAATTCTTGTGACTACAGCTAGTGCTAAACCATCATTTTCAACACTAAACTTTTTCAAAACCTATTTAAGAAACTCTATGAGACACATATATGACAACAAACAACATCTAACATGGCTTTTATCTATTGAAAATTCTATGGCCGATCTTTAAACTTTGATGGTGTTATTTTTTATTTAGTTTTGCGAATCAGAAAGGTCGAAAAAAAGATTTTTTTTAATAAATATATTATTGAAATTGTTATTTATATTTCATTATAAATGTATGCTGGCTTCCTCACGATGTTGTTACTTCACCAAAAAGCGAGCTGATGATGAGCATTAGGATACTATGTTCTATGGGTGAAAGTGGGTCTCTTACGCATTGGACTTACGTGGAGACTACAAAACATTCCTAAGAGACGAGGCGAATGGCCATTAGTGGGACATATACATGGTGTTATTAAGAACGCTATAAATCTCCAAGTTTATTAAATTTATACTGAGTAAAACGTGAGGATATCTACTGATAGGGCCCCATCAAAAGAATTTGCTAGAGGCCCCAGATGGTATGGTTACGTCACTGATCATAAGATAAAACTAAATCAATGTAATAAGTATTCTTAGTAACTATATTATCAAAATCTCAGCTCATCAGTTACAATATATTACATTAGCACAACTAATTTATATTCATATATAATTATTGTCGTATACGTATGTGGAAATTATTTAAATACTTCATAATTTCATACAAATAGTTGACATATTTTTATTTCATAGATACATATTAAAATACAATATATGTGTCGATAAATTAATACTCAAAAACAATTCAATGGCAGGAAATTAGAAAAGATAATAATTCTAATTAGTAATTTGTATAATCTATTTCTCTTGTTTTGTTAGAACATAATTAAATATATTTAGGGCTTATGTATACAACACATTTCTTACTGCGTCGCAAGAAATATAGTATATAATTTACAGACTCTTTATAGGAAATTAAAGATACATATGCAACACCAAAAATATAATTAATATATTCAAACTAGCAGACTTGGCCAAGCGTTGCTATGGCTAAGTTTTTAGTAAACTATTCAAGGGAAACGGTAGGAAAACTTAAGTGAAACATTGGTACTTTTAAAATAGCGCCATCTGTTAGAATTGCATCAAATAATAAACAAATAATCAGCAATAAAATAAAATTGCGACTATATTAAAGATCTAAGCTATCCTATCTCTTAAGTAGGACCAGACTGCCCCCGGTGTGCCAATTTAATTTAAAATTGGGTAAGTAGTTTAGGAGTCCATCGCGGACATACATCGTGACAGGAGATTTATATATATTAAGATAATTAAATTAATAACATTCATCCAACTTTTTTTATACGGCACATCTTCAGATAACTTTCAAATTAATTATATATGTATGTTATTGATATGGTTTATCCTGTAGATATATATTTTTTATGCCACAAGAGGCAAGCGGGCTGGAGGCTCACCTGATGTGATACACAGACACTCGCGCTGCCAGAAGGCTCGCGCGGCCTGTCTTTTAAGAATTGGTACTCATTTCTTGAAGGACCCTAAGTCGAATTGGTTCAGAAATACTTCAGTGGGCAGCTGGTTCCACATAGTGATAGCGGCAGATATTGCTATGAACGTCAAGGCAATACGGATGGTATTTCGTATTCTGCCTTATCGTCCAATGATGAAACTCTGCTGCAGTTATTAATCCTGCAGGTTAGGTATACAAGGAGATGCTACGTTAGATAAATCAAAGTTTTACTCCTTTGGATTGCAAATAATAATATACTTCGTGTCTGGCCGATGCTGGCAAGATGATTGCAGTATATCTTAAAATTACAAAACAAAACAAACAAAAAAATATCTTTATTCATATAGTACAAGTACACTTATGAACGTCAAAAAATTAAATTAATTATGAATTTACATTTACTCAGCCAGTTCTCAAATCAAAGGCAGGATCAAATCAAGGAGAAGAACTGGCAATAAACTCTCTGGCATTCTTTTTAACCGCCAAGTTTTTTACACAACGTTTGTAAGGAGCTGCAACCATTACATCATGTTCTATATGACATCTTGAGTAACCAAGAATAATAAAATAAATTAAAAACAAAGATATAAGGAGTAGGCATGGTGAAATAGGAGCACGCACTTACATATTCGTGGGAACAACACGCAAATACGTAGTAGAAACAACTAATATCACCGCAAACACCACAAGTAGCACCTGTTCACGAGTATGACGCATGGCCATCGGCCCCCTCGCCATATTTTAGGGACTTTATCGAAACAACATTTCTTTTATTATCTCCTATAAAGCATGTCTTTGTGAATTCGAATAAAGAATATGATAAGGAAATTGCTCCCTGTTGCTTATTGCTCGGGCGTGTGGCCAATCACCTCACATTATTACGAAAGTTTAACTGTCCCAACAAAAAAAAAAAGGTGTGGAGTTTATATAGTGAATATGACAAATCTGAGACGATTCAGGGCAGCCCCCAGGAAGTGCACATATTATAATAGGAAAATTATAATCTAATGATATAATATACTAACTAACATGCGATACTTAATTTCATCCTCATTTTGAACACACCGTTACTTATGAAATTACTATATAATTCGCGAATTTCTATAGTTTAAGCACATCCAGAAAAATGTATTTGAGGAATTATTTTCTACTCAGTTTTGCGCTTTGCGGAGCTCTTGGTAAGCATTTCATTTTTTCATTTTTATTTAATTTTTAGTTCCATACTTATTTGTGTTGTTAATCACAAAACACGAAGACAGTTGGAACAATTCGAGTAATTTTAAAGTTAGGTATAGAAAGTAAAAAAAGAGTGTGTGTACTTATGTACACGCGTTAGAAGTTATACTTCTTTGGCGTATGGAAAAAATTACTAAAATGCAGTAGTAAAAAGATTTTATTTAAATCATTAAATTATCAGTAAATACTATCGTTTATATCACCGTCGTATATGAATTAGATTTCAAAACACCAAGATAATATTTATTTTTTAATACTGTTTAATTGTACTGTTATGAAACACGTGTTCTAAATATAAAAATACTAGAACATAGTTATCGATTTCCATGCCACCTAGACCTTACTTTACGATGTCGAATTTAGGTGTTGGTGTGCGCGCGCATCGTAAAAATTCACTCTCATCATTTTTCTCCATCGCACCAAAAAAAGTATAACTTCAATAAAAACTATAAATAAAATCAAATCGTTTATTTGCTAGAATAGTGGTACAATTTACAAGTTATATAAATTATAAGAATCCGCACTATCCCCCACATATAAAAAGCATGCAAATGTCATATTAATTTTAAAATGTAATATAACAATAATAGACAAGTTAAGTTTGGTATTTAAAATCTGTGTCAAACTTATTTGTACTAATGTTATATTTCGGAATGTCTCGATGGGGTTGCATAGCAAAATGTTCCATAATTATATATTAAAAATAAAAAAAATAAAATACGTTTATTTTGGAACATAAGATCATGAACAGTGGTTTTTTTTTACTTGGGGAAATGCATTGCGCATACCCTTCCGCGGCGCGACTGCTTGGTGCAGAAGGGTTATGTGGGACTCGCCATTGTGCATACCCACTAAAACCTCAAGGTGCCACCAACAATCGCCTTATGCGGGATGCGGTAACAGAAGAGCCTTATCCGCTTCCCAACACGCGATGCGGCGGTTGCGTCCGCCTCTTCCCGCCCATTGTTGGTTTGTGAGGATGCTTGACACAGCAAGCATCTTTCACAGACCGGGCCATACGCATTTACAAATAGCTAGGGGAGATCGGTTCCAGTACTTGCAGGGATGAGTCATCATCCCTTCTTTTAAATGCATGGACCCCTGCCCCCGCTTAGGCACTTTTTAGGCGGCGAGAATTTGGTGAGCGCGTCGCGCGTTTACGAGAACTATAGGACGATACGCTGATGGTGACTCCGGAGGTTTTCCACCCTTTTTTAGAAGAACTAGCAGACCAGTCTTCCATGTCGACGGAAAAAGGCCCCTTTTAAGACATTCCGTGAGGAGGTTTCTAAAGCGCATGTCAAGGCCAGCGTCGAGGGCCAGAGCCAACACTTGTCCGTGCATACCATCGGGGCCGGGTGCGGTCTTCTTAGAGGACATGTGTGCTATTGCCGTCTTAAGCTCCGAAAGAGACACTTCAGACACTATTTCTCCGTAATCCAAAGTCGTATCATGTGGGGTGCTCGAGGCGTCACGTTCAGGAAAGAGTTCCGCTGGAGTGCATCCAGCAACGGTCCCCTTTCCACCTCCCATGCTGGGCAGTCCCTCAGCGTATGCAGAGCGTCATCTCGGCTGTCTCCGACACAGTGGTGGCAGGTTGGTGCCTCTTCACACCCTCCTACTCTGTGCAGATAACTACCGAAACATCCGTGTCCGGACAGGATCTGCACAAGACGATAGCTGAGCTGGCCCCAGCGCCTCCTTACCCAATGTTGAAGCAGGGGTCTGAGGACTTCTATAGTATATTTACCGGCAGTCGCTCCCGCCAGCTCCTTTTCCCACTCTGCTAGCATTTCTTGAGCTTCCAGGGCTCGCCAAGCGTTTATTTCTTCCAGCGTGGGGTTGCTCCCTCTTTCCCTGGCTTCGGCTCTCCGCCAATATACTTCGCTAAAAGCAACCGCGTCGAGATGCCAGGGTGCGGTACCGGCTATGACACACACTGCGTCATAGGACACAGTGCGGTACGCCCTCGCAACCCTGGCTGCGATCACTCGCTGCGACTGCCTGAGAATCGTGCGATTGTGCCTGGTAAGTTTGTCGGTCCATATTGGGCACCCGTAGAGTGCTTTCGCCCGGATCGCATTTGCGTATAGGTGGCGACACCCCCCATTCGGCCCGCCGAGGTTCGGCATTATGCGCGAGAGCATGTTTGCGGTGGCGGTGAGTTTAGGGGCAAGTGCCGCGAAATGTGGTCTGAAAGTCCACCGAGGGTCGAGAATCAGCCCTAGGTATTTAAGCGTGGTACCAATCCGGATAACTACTCCACTGACAATGATGTCTGCGCCTTGGGGTGGAGCTTTTCTGTGTCCGTAGAAGCATATAGCTTCTGATTTCTGAAGGGCGACCTGGAGGCCGATCATTTTGATTTCAGAAACCACCCGAGCTACTCCAGCTGGCGCTCGAAGGCGCGCCTTCTTAAAATCTTGTCCAATAGCGACCACGAGGGTGTCGTCTGCATAGCATATCGTTGCCACTCCCTAACTGAACCGAACTAGTTCCCCTCGCAGCACTCTATCGTAATCTATGTTCCAAAGAAGGGGCCAAGAACCGAACCTTGTGGAACGCCGCACTTGATGAGGTGGCTCCCTATGCTATTTTGTTTCGGGAAGATAACACGACGGCCGACCGACGACGACCGAATTGAGCCTCATGTATGTTCGGTCCTATAGTTTCCAAATGATTATAAATTCGGCCGGCAATGATACGCTAGAAAAGCTTACCGGCTTCATCTAGGAGAACTATAGGACGATACGCTGATGGTGACTCCGGAGGTTTTCCACCCTTTTTTAGAAGAACTAGCAGACCAGTCTTCCATGTCGACGAAAAAAGGCCCCTTTTAAGACATTCCGTGAGGAGGTTTCTAAAGCGCATGTCAAGGCCAGCGTTGAGGGCCAGAGCCAACACTTGTCCGTGCATACCATCGGGGCCGGGTGCGGTCTTCTTAGAGGACATGTGTGCTATTGCCGTCTTAAGCTCCGAAAGAGACACTTCAGACACTATTTCTCCGTAATCCAAAGTCGTATCATGTGGGGTGCTCGAGGCGTCACGTTCAGGAAAGAGTTCCGTCACCACTTTACTGAGCAGTTCCGGCTCCATGTGTGTCGTGAGGGGTGGGGCCCGCGAGCGTAGCCTGTTTGTGACTATTTGGTACGGGCCCCCATGGATCCCGCTCAAGAGTGTCCAGCAGTTCTTGCCATGCTTTCTTTTTTGCTTTGGCGATACCTGTTCGCAGCGAGAGTGTTGCATCTCGGTATGCGCTATATGCTTGCCGTTCCTCTACTGCGCGAATGGGTCGCCTTCTGCGAGTCCTGGTGTAGCCTCGACGAGCTGCAACACAAGCAAACCGCAACTGGGCGAGTTCTGCCGACCACCAGAATACACTGGTCCGGTGAGGTTCAGGGCGGCTTCTTCAAATCAAATCAAATCAAATCAAAATATCTTTATTCATATAGGTAAACATGTACACTTATGAACGTCAAGAAAAACAAATTAAATTAACTGTAAATTTACATTTACAACCAGTTCGCAAGTCAAGGGCGTAGAGCGGGTAAGAAGAACTGGCAAGAAACTTTCCGCCACTCTTTTCAATCGCCAAGTTTTTCATACAAATTGTTTGAACTGGAGCAAATCAATCCCAAGGATTAGGGTCATTTAAGTATTCGTCACATTTATAAAAGGCTTTATTTATTAATTTACTTTTAACCAGGGCTTTGAATTTATTTAGTGACAGTTCTCTTATTTCGCTTGGGAGTTTGTTGTAAAAACGAATACAATTTCCATATAAGGAGTGGTTTATCTTCTGGAGCCTGGTTGGTCGCACACTCAAATTAGTTCTATTACGCGTATTATACTGGTGAAAGTCACCATTTGTTTTGAAATCGTTTAAGTTTTTTTGTTTTTTTCAAGAATATATATATATTTTTTATTTAGGGCATCCCCTTCAAACTTTGAGATTGCTGGCTTGGAAGAAGCTAGAAACGCTTTCTTAATTGCATGCCCAGGTCAAAATTTTCCATTTTCTTTAAATTCACAGAGGAGCTGGGACGACATAGACAGTAAAATGACTTATGACAATCTTTTGAGCCGTAGTACAGGTTCAGCACGTGCTAGGCTTTTGGCCGTGGGTACGCATGAGGCCGGCTACTGGCTTCACGCTTACCCTTCGTCAAATACAGGAACTTTTCTTGAACCTGACACGCTCCGAATCGCAACCTGTCTGCGGCTTGGGGTACCGGTCTGCGCTGCTCATACATGTCCCTGTGGCAGTGATGTCGACAAACTAGGACATCACGGACTATCATGTCAAAAAAGTGCTGGCCGCTTCTCGAGACATGCCGCTCTCAACGATATAATACGTCGGTCCCTTGCCACCGTCAACGTGCCAAGTCTACTTGAGCCGACTGGAATTGCTAGAGACGATGGCAAGAGACCGGACGGTATGAGTTTGATTCCATGGAGGATGGGTCGGGTTTTGGTATGGGATGCCACCTGTTCAGACACACTGGCCCCTTCCAATCTTCATGGAACCAACAACAGAGCTGGTGCGGCTTGTGATGCGGCTGAAAAAGCTAAAGCCTGTAAATACAGGGGTCTAGGCTCTGAATATGATTTTGTCCCATTCGGTGTCGAGACCCTTGGTCCGTGGGGTCCTAGCGCGTTAAGGCTTTTTAGGGAATTATCAAAAAGGTTAGTCGACATCACAGGAGAACGAAGAGCTGGCAGCTACCTTGGACAAAGAATTAGTCTGGCTATTCAAAGGGGGAACGCTGCCAGTATCTTCGGAACCTTGCCTAAAGGGACTACTTTTAATAATATTTTTTAATAATTAAATTTTAAGGTTAGTTATTAGGTATATTTTGATGTATTATGTTATTTCTTAGGTTTAATTTATGTAATAAATTTATTTGACCGGATAATGTCATAATATTTAGTTCCTTAAATCTATTCCGTACCGACTCCCTCGGGGAAACACAACAAATACCGCGAACAGCCCGCTTCTGCAACACAAATATGGATTGAACCTCTGCAGCAGCACCCCACAGTAGATTTCGCATCGCAGCATCCGCGATGCTCGTCAGTGTGCCACGAAACCACTCTGCCTCTTTTTCAGGGTCTATGGAGGCTGGGCTGGGGCACCAGGCCTGCACAATCGTTGCCAACTCCGCCTGCTCCTTGTTAAGACTCTTAAGTGCCCATTTTGGGCCCAGTTCTGTCAAAACCGAAACAGGATTTGCCGACGGAGGGAGAATGCAGAAACGGATATACCGGTGGTCCGAAAGCGTCTCAACCTCCGTCAGGACCTCCCAGTCCTGGATACAGCATGAAAGTTGGGGGCTCGTGAACGTGACATCCACAATCGATTCACCATTTGTTCGAACACACGTAGCATCAGGGCCTTTGTTAGCCACTACCATACAGTGCGCTGCTGCCCAATCCATCAACGCATTTCCCCGTGGCCTGGTCACCGGCGAACCCCAGGCCACGGACTTCGCGTTCAGATCCCCAGCGATGACTAAATGTCTCCGGTGACTGCATTGCACCAGGGTTTCCAGTTCGTTTAGGAAGGCCTCAAATTCAGCTAGGGAGCGATTGGGGGAGAAGTAAGTGCTCACGATACACATGTCGCTACCCAACTTTGCTGCCACATAGCCGTGGCCTTTTCGGACTAGGCCAATGCAGGGCGAGCCGTCTGCCGGAGTAACGATAATTGCGGCCAGACCGTCGAGGTCACCAATGCAGTTCGTTTTTTCGGGTATTGAGTAAGGCTCGGAAATAATGCCAATGTTGATATTCCACTGCGCCAGACTCTGGTACAGTAGGTCTTGCGCAGCAGCGCAATGGTTTAAGTTGCTCTGAAGAATCCGTAGGGCTATGATAATTTACTGCGGTTTAAATAACCTCCATGCGCGCATTGTTACGCGGAGACTTTGCGGGTGGGTGACTTCTTTTTAAGTGAAGGGTGGCGTCTGGAAAACTTCACACTGGGAACCGTGCAACTGTTTCCACCTAGCCTGTGATCCGCTTTCCTGCCGGCCTCGTCTCAGAGTAGGCACTTGGGTTTTGCACTGCAGGAGGCTGCTCTATAGTCGGCTTGACCGCAGTGAAAACATAGTTGGCTACGATCAGTGTCGGACATGCAGCGGCTAGCTACGTGCCCGACTTGTAGGCATCGGAAACACCGTAGCTCTCTTGGCTTTGCAACACTAATATTTGCCGCCACCCAGCCGACGAGGAATCGCCCCGCTAAGAGTTTCTTAGTGGCCGTTATCGGGCAGTTAACCCAGGCTGCACCAAGACCCGATCTGTCCTGCCGTATGTGGCTGATCCTAATTTGATCAGCCAAGCACTCTCCTTTTGCCGCAATCACTTCGCGCAGTTCGCCCGCTGTGATAGAATCGTCCAGGCCAGAGATTCGGACATCGGCGCATCGGATGGGCCGACTAATCTTGATTCCACTGTCACTCAGTACTGTTTTGAGGCGCTTGGCTAGAATGTCAGCCTTTTTCCCGCTACCAGCTCCGGGGATCTGAATTATAGTGGCTCCGGTTGCCGCTCGGCGAAACTTAACACCCTCAATGCCTGCCTAATTCAGATCTATTTGAGCGCGCGCTTCTTTAAGGGCAGCGGCGTAGGTAATAGGTTACGCACTTAGCTTCGGCGTCTTTAGGCAGAGTCAGCACAATTGCAGCGGTGCGAAGTACTTTAAGCTTGGGCAGCGACATGGGCGGGGGCTTTTCAGACTTTGAAGCTGTCACATTTTTTTGTGTTACCGTTGCCGCTTTTCGCCTTTTTTTGGTAACCATCGTCCAACCTTCTTCATATAGCCAAAGAGGGTCGAGTGGGTGGTAATACAATGGCATTTGCAGGAGGGGAGGCAGGGGTATTTCCTCCAAACATTTCCTTTCTCGGCACTTTTGCCAAGCTGTTTTGCTCTTCCTTTCTAGTAGCTTGCGTCTGCCTTCTTCCGCTTTGTCTTCAGAGCCGCTGAGGAAGTGAGGGGATCCATTGACCTCGGTGATTTGAGAGGGGGCTTCCCTTTTTTGCTTTTTTTACTATCTACAGTTGGAAGGGGAAGGAGTGGCGGCTCCAGGTTAGGCATTGGGCCGAGATCCTTTAGTTGAGCATTAATATGCTCACCTACCTGGCGGAGGATACGAGCCTCCATTTCTTCTACATTGACAGTTGGGTGGTCCTTCGGGGCCCCCTTCAAGATTAGCCTCAACTCGCGCATCTCGCCTTGTAGTAAATTAAGTTGTGCACGGAGGCGTTCATTTTCTAGCTGCAAAGTTCGAGTTTCATCCGAAAGCGTTTTCTCCGCCAGACTATCAGCATCCGTTCTGATTGCTGCAACTGCCTTTTTGAGAGCAGCGACAAAGGTACCTTTTAGGTTCATAGAACACCTGGCCACTTTATCTACGACAGCCAGGTTTTCTTCGATGCGTTTTCTGGCGTTTCCGACCGTACCCGTCTCAGCGGGTTTCTCTTTAAGAACCGCGAGTTTCACCTCGGCTTCACTTTCTCTCTCCACTCTTCGGGCTCTTTGGTACCCTGGTTTCGTGCGTTCACGCGAATGGGTAGGGGTGTCGTTGCAGCTACTCTCCTCGTCGTCCTGTCTCGTTCTCTTTCGGGGACGCCAAAAGCGCGACTTCTCCCCTGGGGTGCAAGGAGCCTCCCCTAAGCCTCGAGGACGCTGTTGAGTGTGTGTCGAGCTTATGCTCAACATGGAGCCGGTTGAGTCTGAGCACATATCGTCAGCCATCGCGTAGGACCAGGTTGCACTTTGCACCGGTGATTGACATCGAGTGCGCTGGACGGTCTCATTGTTCTCCCTTTTTGCGATCTCTCCTTGTGTAAAAGGCGTTTTAGAGGCCCCTGAGCACCCCTCCAACGGCCCGCTACGATCCGTAAGCTTGATCAGTATTTCCGTATTATTGCCAGGTCGTGAGTTTTTGGGTTCTGTCGCATGGTCGTGGTCCGCCCCCAGAATACGATGCGGACCGGATGCCGTGACCTCTTGGTCATGGGAGGGATTTGACCCTCCTGGGGTATTATTATCTTTTCCGTTACTTTCCATGCTTTGTGGTGCTTTTTTATTTAAGGAGGGTTAGCTCCCCTCCCTGGTGCCCTAGTGACCGGGTTTAAGCCCCCACGGTCATGCATCTCATCGCCGGGAACCGAAACTTGGGATTCAGGTGACCTGCATAAGGACAAAGTATACATGAATAGTACACATTGTAGTAATAAGAATAAGAGATAGCACGGGTACGGCGGACCAATGTAGGCCGAGAAAGAGACAGCCGCGCATAGGACGCACGGAATGAATAAGCGCTTGACCTCCACCTTGGCCTCGCATGCACCGAAGCAACATTATACAGACGGACGTGAAACACCACTCTCCCCTATTCCCTTTAAGGGAGTAGGAAACACACATAACACCAACACAAGTAAACACCGCTCCCGGATAGGGGAAGCGGGATACAATAAGCGAGCACGCACACAACACTCCGCAAACCAGTCTGTTGAAGAGCTGGTAGCACGTTGAGACACGAACAAGACAAAACACAGATCGCTAAAGCGCCCAGGCACCTAAAGCGCCATCTATCCGGCCGCATCTCGCTTGGTTCTTCTAATGAGAACCTGTCGGGAGCGGCTAATTACGTCGTGGTGGTCCCATTTGCTTTCCAGCCGCACGTTCAGGTATAAGCCCCGTGCTGCCGGTACTGTGCCCTCCCGCCACGACAAGGCTGGACCCCGCGGAACTACGTGTTCCGCGGTGGGAAGATCATGAACAGTGGTGGCCAAGTGGCTTCATCTGTACCTGAGGTCGTAGGTGCGATCCCCGGCTGTGCACCAATGGACTTTCTTTCTATGTGCGCATTTAACATTTGCTCGAACGGTGAAGGAAAACATCGTGAGGAAACCGATATGTCTTAGATCCAAAAAGTCGACGATGTGTTTCAGACACTGGAGGCTGATCACCTACTTGCCTATTAGATTTAAAAATGATCATGAAACAGATTCAGAAATCTGAGGCCAAGACCTAAAGAGGTAGTAGCGCCACTGATTTATTTTTTTATATTAGTTAAATAGAATAGCTGGACCAAATTATTTTTTATTCCAAGCAACCTTATCTTCTAGGTAATCTGATATTTTATAATACGCTTTGTTAAATTTATTATTTGACTAATTTGCCAATCACTTGGTGGTTATTATAAGCCTACAGTTTGGCCTATGAATGATTTACTAACTTTATGGAGCCTAGTTGTGGGAACGGCTAGTGTGTTCTTACTTAAAGTGTTATAAATATAATTGTCATATTTTTTTCAAACAAGTGTACAATTTTATATTATATATATCACTATGATCATACTATTTCGGTCAATCACATCATACTAGAGTCCTTGGCCCACACCAAAACATCTATATATCCTTATACACTAAGTTTTTAAGAAGAGTAAAAACTTAAATTTTATAAAGTATAATTTTCACTATTTTATTTTACAGCCGCAGAAATATCAGCGATCGAAGACCCCGAAGGCCGTGTCGTGGGTGGGACAGACGCACCAGATGGGGCTCTGCCATACCAAGTATCACTACAGCGGTCAGATCAAAATAACTTCGCATTCTGTGGTGGCGCCATCATTTCTGACAGATTTATCCTCACTGCAGCACATTGCCTTCAAAGGTAAGGGTAGGACTTGCTTATGAGTATTTAAAAAAAAAATTGCAATAACTGTTTTAGTAAATTCTCGACTACTAATAATATTACATTAAATTTCCTTACATTCTTCGGACACGTATCTCGGCGTGGTGATCAGTCCATAGAACGCCTTGTCGTCCAGGGGAAGGTGGAAGGCACTAGACCGCGCGGCAGGTCCATCCAGGCCACCTACACGTTGGACTAATCAGATTAAGTCTGCCGTAGGGGAATCACTGAATCAGTGCAGCAGGATGACCTCTAATAGGCAACGATGGCGAAACGTCGTGAAGCGCATCACATATGCCCCTTCTATTACCACTACTACATAGCGATCACGACCGCTCTGTCAAGAGTATAGCGGATGGGAAAGATAAGATTGAACCTTAAGTGATCGAACATCCGGTCCAAATATTCGATCACTTAAGGTTCAATTTTCAATAACTACCACAATATTGTTAAATTACATACAAACACGTCTTCTCTATTCAACTCATTTATTGCAACTCAAATGACTACACAAGATGAAAATAATATTGACTTTGAATCTATCTATATATTTTTTGATTTAAATTATTTCTATTGACGTAATCATGTTTTTTAGTGTATCGGCAAAAGATGTGAGCGTTTTGGCAGGAACAAACAACTTAAAGTCTGGAGGTACTAGATACAAAGTTGACAAAATTATAAATCATGAAAAATATACCAAAAGACCTAATGTTAATGATATTGCTCTGTTGAGAACCAAAGAGAAGATTCAATTTAACGATAAAGTTAAAGCTATCGAAATAGCGACGGAAGATCCTAAACCAGGAGACAAGTGTAAATTATCTGGATGGGGATATACTACCGTAAGTAAATACTTGAGATTGATGAAGTAACATATTTTCACCCTTTACGTGACTCAAATAATTTGCGATAAACACAGAATTAGTTTCATCGTCAGACGTCGACACAGATCACAAAATTTAATCACATCATCAATCTAATCATTCTACAACCGAACGTTTTTACGGCAGCTTTTGACGCACGAAACCACTATGTGAAAATCCATTGTATTTTTACTACATATTGCAATATGTTGTTTGATTGTAATTGTTCACAATAATAGTATTTAATATCTAAAAATAATTCTAATGTAATAATATAATGACTAACCTTAAAATGTAATAATTGAAATACATATATTATTAAAAGGAATCCCTTTAGGCAAGGTTCCGAAGATACTGGCAGCGTTCCCCCTTTGAATAGCTAGATTAATTCTTTGTCCGAGGTAGCTGCCAGCTCTTCGGTCTCCTGTGATGTCGACTAACCTTTTTGATATTTCCCTAAAAGCCTTATAGCGCTAGGACCCCACGGATCAAGGGTCTCGATACCGAATGGGGCAAAATCATGTTCGGAGCCTAGCCCTGTATTTGCACGCTTTAGCGTTTTTAGCCGCACCAACTCTGTTGTTGGTTCCATGTAGTAAAAACGATTAAAATTTTTTTTGACCCGTGGTATATGTAATTGGTTTAATAAATCTTTCATCATGGGTGATATTGATCAACCAATCCACTGAAGTACTTCCGAACTAATTCAACCGAACGTACCCATTATTAAAAGGGTGGTAACGCACTCGTGAGTGAGGAGACCCCTCTGCCCGTTTCCTATTATAAACGTTTCTGCAGCTTCGAGTTTTGATAAGTTCAGATACTAATAAATAGACAATTTCCAGAAGATTTTTTTTTATCAAGCAGAGAGTCCCGACAAATTGCAATGGTTGGACGTAAAAATTATATCCCAGAAAGACTGTCAAAATTCTGGTTTAAAACGCTTGGCAAAGATTAAGCCTGTTACTGAAAACCACATCTGTACTCTTAACAAGGACGGCGAAGGTACTTGCCAAGTAAGTAATTATTTTTATTATATTATGCCGGCTTTTTCCCTCGGCCTGTAGGCCGATCTTGCCTACTCATCATGTCTTCTTTGCCGATGAGTAGGGATGTCTACCGATTCAAATATGACGTGGAATAAGTGATACCTGTATTTTATATTCCATAATAAATAAATATTTTATGTAACTCGAGAGCTATGACAAGGACAAGATTTTTTTAATTTTTATCCATCTGCAATCAGCCTCTTTATCAGATTTAATTTGAAGCAATGAGGGAACGCAAATTCAATTTTTTTTTATTGTCTCTGTAAGACTCCGTAGATTGTCAGGACCTTGCAAGGACAATCTAGAAATTGGAACTTTTAAGTTAATTTGTTGTAATGTTTGAAATTTCCACCTTACACTCTCTCTTAAACAACGATCTAACTGACCACGCTTTCAGGGTGATTCTGGTGGACCCTTGGCGTGCGAGAACAAATCTGTTGGTATCGTCTCCTGGAACCTTCCGTGTGCTCGTGGAAAGCCTGATGTCTACACGAGAACCACCAAGTACTCCAAATGGATTAAGGACAACATGGAGGCTAATAAGCCCTAATTGAGTGCTAATTAATGTTTTACTATGATTGCTTAGTATCAATAAATGTTATATTTCTTTATTTAAATTGCCCGTGATTACTACCCCTAAATCGCTGCTCACTAAATGAACCAACAAACAAATAACAAATTCTATATCATTAATAACCTCAAAAATTTAATTACTCTCTCCATAGTAGCTTATTATTTAAAAATATGAAATACACAACTACACGCAATACTCGTCGAGTTTACTTATCCTGCCGAAGTTGCGTACAAATTATTTGAACAGTTCTATTTGGTATGACGGTGTGCAATTATTTAATCAATTACCATCTAAAATTCGGAATATTGGTGTGCGTTTGACAAATTCAAACAGGCAGTAAAGATGCATGTTAGAGTGAACATAGTAGACAAATTGGGCGGAATCAGTCGTTGGAGACGTGCCGTTTAATCTGTAGCTGGTCGAGGATCCTTTAGAATGGGGTCTTCCACCAGCTACAATTGTTCGCATTGTACTAAAATGGATTTTCATACAAATTGAACGAAGGAAATTTGATTACTTCTAAGGTCACGTGGAAACCCTAAACTGTCTCATTTTTCAATGACTTTCGAAGCAAGGCATCAAGTTGTAGATTTTCAATAGACCCACAATTACAATTACCCATTGTAGGCCCCCAGTTAACTAATCATAATTTATCAATCCTAAGAGTGTTAATTATATTTACATCTGAAATGTCACGGGTCACTTTCGTCCGATGTCCTGAAAATGTAGCTTTTATGTAAAATTTTAAAGAAAAAAACACTATCCAAATAGTATTCATAGATTAGAATGCTGAAATTTGATACAAAATGGCTGAATACAGCGCGCTACAAAAAAATGCGCCTGTTGAAAATTATGCGCAAACATGTAATTTGAAACAATTTCTTTTCAACACATCAGTACGAAATTCTTAACCTACATTCGGATTATTGAACAATATGTTGAAAAACCTAGGAGAAATACATTAACGGTAGCTATAAAAATACAGGTTCTCTAATCCAAAACAAAGAACAGTTGTCGTAAAATGTATTTTTGAAAGATATTTTCGAAAAAGCAAGTGGAATTACGTAAACAAATACACCCAAAAAAATTTTTTTTTTAATCAGTACGTGTACCAAACCGCGTTTTAGCTTACTTTCACGCTGCCTTGAGGTAAGCTACATTATATGTTATAATGGTGTATGGTGGATAATAATAGTAATAATAATTATATAGTATATAAGCCTTGAAATTTTGATGCGGCTGAAAAAGCTAACGCCTGCAAATCCAGCGGTCTAGGCTCCGAATATGATTTTGTCCCATTCGGTGTCGAGACCATTGGTCCGTGGGGTCCTAGCGCTATAAGGCTTTTTAGGAAAATATCAAAAAGGTTAGTCGTGGATTAGGGATTTCTTTTAATAATATATTTTATTTTTTGTAAAAAATTGTTGTGCAAATTGTTCGAACTGGAGCAAATCAATCCCAAAGATTAGGATCATTTAAATATATCAAAACACGTGTTCGTATTTTACTATGCCACATATACTTCAAATAGCCGGTAGCGATACCTGTAGTCCAAGGCTACGATATCATACTTAACAAAAAAAATTCTAAACTCTTAACACACATTGAATGCTAAAATAATGGATACAAAGTAATAGCTGGAAACCAAAACTTTTTATGACGAATTTTGATTAAGCAATATACTAATATTATTATTTTTATTAAAACATCATTTTTCGGATCCGAGTGGTCGGTATACAGCACATAACTAACCTAACCCTCGGATCCGAGTATTCGGCATCCGACTACTCGGATCCGAGGGTTAGGGATGGCAATGGTTTAAAAATTGAACGGGACGCTCGCACGAATCCGAGTGGGCGGCGACGCTACTATGATTGACTGACTCCAATTCAAGCAATTTGTATTAAAAACTTGGCGATTGAAAAGAGTGGCGGAAAGTTTCTTGCCAGTTCTTCTTGCCCGCTCGACGCCCTTGACTTGCGAATTGGTAGTTAATGTAAATTTAGATTCAATATTACATCTTTTCTGTTGACGTTCATAAGTACTAATACCTATATAGTTATTTTGAGTTTGAAATAATTTATAACTTATTATTTTAATGGTTCTCAATTGTTGCTAATATATCGAGAGTTCCTGATTTCGATTTCGACGATTTCTTCCGCACAGACTTACTATAGCGATGGCCTACTATTTCAACTAGAACTAAGTACACCTGAGGACCGACTTTTAGAATGTTCTATATATATATACAGGCAGTCCTCGTACTTACGGCATGTTAGGTTCTCGAAATACGCGATGTAAATCGAAATGACGTAAGTCGAGCCTTATTTTTTCATATGTTTACATGTAAAACTCAAGAATTTTAAAGAAAAACCTGCATTTAGAACATAAGGATTTTTTGGTATTTGTGTCTTATTAATTTTTATAATAATTATAAAACTTAAATATGTAATCAAAATATGCAATGAGAAATAATAAATTAAACTTTTGGTTGCTTCTTTCTTCTTGCTATCATACAGATCTTGGTAACACTGCTGCAGAAATTTTGTTGTTAACGAAACGAAACGAAAAACGATTGTAGATTAATTTGGAAACAATCTTATTTAATGTGAACATCGAAATCTACAATGTTATTATGTTTGGTTTTACATTGCAAGACCCCACTTACTACAGATGTAAACTCTAATCACCAATCTTTTAAATGCCTTGTAAACCTTAAAAAATTGTCTAGAAGAATTACAATCGACATGTGTCGATTGTAATTTTTATTTATATATATATAAATTATCATCATCAGTCCTTCGGCAAATTTAAAAATAGAAGCAAATAAAATAGTAAAAAAAATGTCCGCTGAATTTTCTAAAGATAAAACTCCTTTTGATGAGCTTCTCTTTGCAAAGATGAGCCTCCTTAAGATCCGGAAAGTTTGTTCAAAATGTACATATTATATCGAGTATTGGACATCATCACTACATATAACCTACATATGCTTAAATCTTTGAAACTACGCAACGGACTTTGATGCGGTTTTTTTAATAGATAGAGTGATTCAAGAGGAAGGTTTATATGTATAATAACATCCATTAAATAGTGGAGAAGTACTGTTATTTTTGAGGTTTCTAATGTGATGTCGTAAATAATTACATTTTTTCCGCTTACATTGCAAACGCAGGCTGAACCCTACGAGTTTTATCAAAATAATGTACTATGTATTGTACACATCGAAAAGGTCTACAGAAAAGTCCTTGATGGTATATGTCTACCTCTTATGGATAACCCACAATAACTTTTTTTTGTCATTTATTTTTACGACAAATAATGGCTAATTTTCGAAGCGATTTTAACCAATACAGCATTAATCCTTAACCAATTAAATACCTTGAATACATTGTTCATTTAATATACATCTATACAGCCCATTACAGCTTATTTAGCAGCGATCGAACGCGTATATTATCGGAGTTTCTAGCGACGAAAATAACAATACATAATAAAAACCTGCTTTTCATCAGCATTGCACCCGTGCGAAGCTGGGGCGGGTCACTAGTTATAAATAAACTGAAATGGCATTTCCTTCCAATTAATGAAATTGTTTCAAATTACAGTGAAATACTTCCACTTTTAAAGTTTTAAATGACACTGACCTATTAAAAAAACTTAGATTTTGTTGAGACGTATAAAAAAGACGTATCTGAATAATTTGTCACAGAAATTCTCAATTTCAGAGACGAAATAGAAAAATATTCGTGTATTAGAGATCTTGCTAATTTGTTAATCAGCTTTTCTAAATTGCATTAATGTTATTTCTTACAATTCCTGTGCACACAGCTAGCTAGTGCTGAACAATCATTTTCAACACTATACTTGATAAAAACCCATTTAAGAAACTCTACGAGACAAGTCATATAAACCTCAAAAAAAAAAGATTTTTCCTTATAAACATGTTACTGATAGTCCGGTCAAATTAGACTAAAAAAAAGGGGTAAGATTACAAAAATTCCCACTTGGCTGAATATTGGTAGGATTGTTCAATACACTATTATAAAGGAAATGTGAAAAGTCCTCATTGATCCGGCACGTGCAAAAAAATTTACTCGGGGTCAAAGGTCACAAAAAAGGTTTTTCGCGATTTTCAGCAAAATGGTAAGTTTTATCATAAAATTAGCTCAGACAAAAATTGTATATCAGATAATTATCTATAAAAAATGTCTAAATACTTTTTTTCCTAAGAGCCACCGTTTTTGAGATATAACGATTCAAAAAGTTGAAAGAGTTGTAATCGTCATAATATGTATAAGTACACCACGTATATACATCACTGAAGCCGTAATACAAGCAAAAATATCGTTCTATCGGTCAGTGTGACTTACACATATAAAATATGAAAATTTCGGGTAAAAAAAAAACCCTGGACTTACTCGTGTTACTCACTGCTCGAACTCCAATCGAAAAAACGATTTTTTTCTTAAAACCTGAAAAAGGTCAACAACAATCTGTAATATATTCATCAAACAGTTTATCGACTTTTGCCAAGTGTCAAAATCATGCACTATTTTTACATGCAATAACTGGTTGTTGGTTGTATGTATGGAGCTCCTAAAAAAATTACGTGCTTAGATAAATTCAGATATGCATGTTTCGTTAAAAATACTCGAAATAAAAAACAAGTGCAGTTAGCATGTCTTCCTCCAACCTCAGCGGCTGCTCATCAACATCTTTTTCGGGTATATTACCAAGTTCAAGTGTGGCTTGGTAATCAGTTAGACCCAAAAGACTGGGGTTGGAAGTTGGTCGACAATTCATTAGAGCCAGTTCAAACTTTACTTCCACCTGCACCAGAAAAACTACTCAACACCATTTTTTGCAACTGTAAAAAAGGATGTAGTGCAAAATGTGGTTGCAAAAAAGTTGGATTGTTTTGTTCTGTAGCATGTACAAACTGTCAAGGCCGGTCATGCTCCAATGTTGAATTGCCAACAATTGAAGATTCATTTGATGTTGACGAAGAGACATGCGATGTGTCATTATTGGAACAATTTATTAACACCCAGAATGAAGAAGATGAAGAAGAAGAAGAATAAGAAGGAGAAGGAGAAGGAAGAGAAGAAGAACAAGAACAAGAGAAAGCAGAAGTTAATGATGATTTAGATTCAGACGGATAATTTTTCTTATTTTTTGTAATTTACACCCCTTTCATCATTTTCAACCCTTGTCAATATCTACAGTTATTAAATAGTTTCAAATTAAACAGAATCATAAAAGATCAGTGGAATAGGCCTACCGGGGAAACCACATTAAAAAAAACGCGCTAAGTACACTACCTCAAAGGTGGCGTGGAAACGTGTGCATATTATGACGATTACAACTCTTTCAACTTTTTGAATCGTTATATCTCAAAAACGGTGGCTCTTAGGAAAAAAAGTATTTCTAAATTGACCGGACTATGAAGTGAAGTTGTTATTTTTACTTAATTGTAAACGTATGCAGGTTTCCTCACGATGTTTCTTTACCAATAAGGTAGCGAATTGATGATGATTGCATTAGGATGTTCTATGGTTGAATGTGATGTCTCCACCACGCATTGGCTTACGTGAAGACTACAGAAGATTCTTATGAGAGGAGGTCTGTGACCATTAGCGGGACGTGTTATTAAGTACGCTCAAAATCTCGAAGTTTACAGATTATAGAATACATCAAAAGAATTTGCCACGGGCCCCAGATTTTATGGTTGGTTGGTAAATAAAACTAAACCAAAGTAATATATTAACTCTATTATCAAAAACTTAGCTCATCAGTTACAATTTATTACAATAACACAACTAATTTATATTCATACATAATTAATTATAATATGTAACCTGAAATTATTTGAATAATTAAAAATTTCTTACAAATAATTTACATAATAATTACTTCGTACATAGATACAATACACGTATCAATAACTTAATACAGAAAGATAATAATTAAATGGCAGGAAATTAAAAAAAGTAATTATTCGATTTTAATTACTGATTTTTATATATTTATCTTGTTTTGTGGGAACGTAATTAAATAATATAGGGGCTTATATATACAAATAAAAAAAAGTATTAGGTTCCTTTAAGTTCCTACACAAACCTGTATCCCAACATATTATGCAACACCAAATATATGCATAAACAATTACAAAACAGTGAAAGGATCCATCTTTTTTTAAACAGCACATCTTCATATAACTTTCAAATTATTATTATGTTATTTATATGGCATATTGGCTCACCTGATGTGATATCCGCCCATGGACACTCGCACTGCCAGAAGGCTCGCAAGCGCGCTGCCGGCCTTATCAGAATCGGTACGCTCTTTTCTTGAAGGACCCTAAGTCGAATTGGTTCGGAAATACTTCAGTGGGCAGCTGGTTCCACATAGTGATAGCGGCAGATATTGCTATGAACGTCAAGGCAATACGGATGGTATTTCGTATTCTGCCTTATCGTCCAATGATGAAACTCTGCTGCAGTTATTAGTGATGCAGGTAAGGTATACAAGGAGATGTTAGATAAATAAAACTTGTACTCCTTTGGATTGCAAAAACTATATACTTCGAGTCTGGCCGATACTGTCCTAATCCGTGGGATTGATTTGCTCCAGTTCTTAAGTTTCTTGCCCGCTCTACGCCCTTGACTTGCGAACTGGTTGTAAATGTAAATTTACTATTAATTTAATTTTTTTTTGACGTTCATAAGTGTACATGTTTACCTATATGAATAAAGATATTTTTGAGTTTGAGTTTGTTAGGATGATTACAGTAATCTTAAAATTATTTATCAAAACAACATTTCTTTTATAATCTCCTATCAAGCATGGAATGGAATGGAATAATATATAATAGATTCCAATTCACAAAGACATTCTTGATAGGAAGAAGCAAATCCAGTACAAATTACTTATTACTCAGGCGTGTGTCCAATCACGTCATATTCTTAAGTTTAACTAACAAAACAAAATTTTTGGCGTGGAGTGTATTTAGTGAATGTGACAAATCTGAAACGATTCAGGGCATCCCCCAGGATTATATCACATATAGTCAACATCACAGGAGAACGAAGAGCTGGCAGCTACCTCGCACAAAGAATTAGTCTAGCTATTCAAAGGGGGAACGCTGCCAGTATCTTCGGAACCTTGCCTAAAGGGACTCCTTTTAATAATATTTTTTAATTATTAAATTTTAAGGTTAGTTATTAGGTATATTTTTATGTATTTGTTTTGAATAAAAATCTTTTATGATCTAATATGTGATATAATATAGGTACTAGCTAGCATGCAATAATTAATTTCATCCTCATTGTGAACACATCGTTACTTATAAAAATACTATATAATTCGTGAATTTCTGTAGTTTAAGCACATCCAGAAAAATGTATTTGAGGAATTATTATCTACTTGGTTTTGCACTTTGCGGGGCTCTTGGTAAGCATTTCAATATTTTAATTAATAATTCTTATAAATTAAAGTAAATTAGTTGTTGTTAATCACAAAACACGAGAGTTGAAACAATTCGAGTTTTGTAATTTGAAGGTTAGGTATAGATAGTAAAATGAAAGCTATAAATCAAATCAAATCGGTTATTTATTTATTTAATTATAAGTAATCTAATTGCTTACTAATTAATACATATTATTATACAAAATACGAATATAATACAAAAAGCCAAAACAGATTACATAGATTAACAAATTGTGTATAAAAAGCAGAAAACAAGTAAAGCGCATTATAAGAAAATTTTACATTAAAAAATAATAATAATAATAATAATAAAATTAAAAAACTGAAATTTGACATTTAAAAGCAACAAATAATACTAAGAATTTAAAACTACTACTTAAAAAAATCAGAGTCTTCCCGCTTCTCCAAGTACTTCTTGACATCTCTCTTTTTGTGGTAGAAAAGATCAATGTCTTGACAATGATTGTCATAGTTCGATAAAACCCGAAACATTGGAGAATTACGCAGGTAATTCGACTTCGTACGAGGCACACTGAACAATTTTGAGTATCTTGTCGCATACGCAGGAGGAATTTTAAATGAAATTAATGATAGCAAATAGGGACTATCTATCCGCCCATTAAGAATAGCATGTAAAAAGAACAAATCTTGCTGACTCCGTCGATATTCTAGTGAGTCTAAATTAAAATATGAGCAAGAACCTGAATAACTATCGAAACTTTTGTATTTTTTGAAACAAAGAAATTTGATAAACTTTTTTTGTATATTTTCCACAGCTTTTTTGTATTTTACATAATATGGAGACCAAATAATACTTCCGTACTCCAGCACGCTTCTGACATATGCAAAATAAAGGGTTTTTATGCAATTTATATTTTGAAATGTCTTGCATGACCGCTTGACAAACCCTAACTGTTTATACGCTTTGCCTGTTATGTTATCGATATGTTCTGATAGGCCCATTTTTTCATCTAATAATATTCCAAGGTCTTTAACTAATTTTACTTGTTTTATGGGGATGTTATTGATTTTGTAAATATATTGTATTTTTTTGTTTTTACGTGAAAAAGTTATCTTGTTATATTTGTTTATATTTATTGTAAGTTTATTTTGTTTGTAATATATTTCTAGTCTATTAAGATCTAGTTGTATTTGATTGCAGTTATCTATAGATTTTACTCTTAAGAAAAATTTTTTTTGTCATCCGCGAACATAAGATGTTTGCGAAAAAAGCGAAATTTGCTAGAATAATGGTAATACAGGTCACATAAATTATATGAAACCGCATAATCCGCCATACATAAATTGGCATGCAAATGACATGTTAATTTTATAATTAACTAGCTGACCCGGCGAACTTTGTTCCGCCTTAGACGCCATAAATGAGCAGATTTTTGATTTTATTAAGTTAATTGTTTTATTATATAAAGTCTAGCTGCTGGAATTTTTATAAATGAAAATTCATCTGTAAATTAAAATAAAACTATTGTAGTGTTCTTTATAACCAAGTAGGTATATACCACTTGTTATGTTAGTAACGTGTATGTTAGTCTATCCAAACTTACCAGGTGCTCAG
The DNA here is from genome assembly GCA_028984075.1 of Pieris mannii. Lineage (NCBI taxonomy): Eukaryota > Metazoa > Arthropoda > Insecta > Lepidoptera > Pieridae > Pieris > Pieris mannii. The sequence goes on along the minus strand of CM054798.1, from coordinate 4,620,153 downwards.
GCGCCTCTAAAACGCCTTCTACACAAGGAGAGATCGCAATAAGGGAGAACAATGAGACCGTCCAGCGCACTCGATGTCAATCACCGGTGCAAAGTGCAACCTGGTCCTACGCGATGGCTGACGATATGGGCTCAGACTCAACCGGCTCCATGTTGAGCATAAGCTCGACACACACTCAACAGCGTCCTCGAGGCTTAGTTGAGGCCCCTTGCACCCCAGGGGAGAAGTCGCGCTTTTGGCATCCCCGAAAGAGAACGAGACGGGACGACGAGGAGAGTAGCTGCAGCGACACCCCTACCCTTTCGCGTGAACGCACGAAACCGGGGTACCAAAGAGCCCGAAGAGTGGAGAGAGAAAGTGAAGCCGAGGCGGAACTCGCGGTTCTTAACGAGAAACCCACCGAGACGGGTACGGTCGGAAACGCCAGAAAACGCATCGAAGAAAACCTGGCTGCCGTAGATAAAGTGGCCAGGTGTTCTATGAACCTAAAAGGTACCTTTGTCGCCGCTCTCAAAAAGGCAGTTGCAGCAATCAGAAAGGATGCTGATAGTCTGGCGGAGAAAACGCTTTCGGATGAAACTCGAGCTTTGCAGCTAGAAAATGAACGTCTCCGTGCACAACTTAATTTACTACAAGGCGAGATGCGCGAGTTGAGACTGATCTTGAAGGGGGCCCCGAAGGACCACCCAACTATCAATGTAGAAGAAATGGAGGCTCGTATCCTCCGCCAGGTAGGTGAGCATATTAATGCTCAACTAAAGGATCTCGGCTCAATACCTAACCTGGAGCCGCCACTCCTTCCCCTTCCAACTGTAGATAGTAAAAAAAGCAAAAAAGGGAAGCCCCCTCTCAAATCACCGAGGTCAAGGGATCCCCTCATTTCCTCAGCGGCACCGAAGACAAAGTGGAAGAAGGCAACCGTGCAGACGCAAGCTACTAGAAAGGAAGAGCAAAACAGCTTGGCAAAAGTGCCGAGAAAGGAAATGTTTGGAGGAAATACCCCTGCCTCCTCTCCTGCAAGTGCCATTGTATTACCACCCACTCGACCCTCTTTGGCTACCAACAATGAAGAAGGTTGGACGATGGTTACCAAAAAAAGGCGAAAAGCGGCAACGGTAACACAAAAAAATGTGACAGCTTCAAAGTCTGAAAAGCCCCCGGCCAGGTCGCTGCCCAAGCTTAAAGTACCTCGCACCGCTGCAATTGTGCTGACTCTGCCTAAAGACGCCGAAGCTAAGGGCGTAACCTATGCCGCTGCCCTTAAAGAAGCGCGCGCTCAAATAGATCTGAAGGAGGCTGGCATTGAGGGTGTCAAGTTTCGCCGAGCGGCAACCGGAGCCACTATAATTCAGATCCCCGGAGCTGGTAGCGGGGAAAAGGCTGACATTCTAGCCAAGCGCCTCAAAACAGTACTGAGTGACAGTGGAGTCAAGATTAGTCGGCCCATCCGATGCGCCGATGTCCGAATCTCTGGCCTGGACGACTCTATCACAGCGGACGAACTGCGCGAAGCGATTGCGGCAAAAGGAGAGTGCTTGGCTGATCAAATTAGGATCAGCAACATACGGCAGGACAGATCGGGTCTTGGTGCAGCCTGGGTTAACTGCCCGATAACGGCCACTAAGAAACTCTTAGCGGGGCGATTCCTCGTCGGCTGGGTGGCGGCAAATATTAGTGTTGCAAAGCCAAGAGAGCTTCGGTGTTTCCGATGCCTACAAGTCGGGCACGTAGCTAGCCGCTGCATGTCCGACACTGATCGTAGCCAACTATGTTTTCGCTGCGGTCAAGCCGACCATAGAGCAGCCTCCTGCAGTGCAAAACCCAAGTGCCTACTCTGCGACGAGGCCGGTAGGAAAGCGGATCACAGGCTAGGGGGAAACAGTTGCACGGCTCCCAGTGTGAAATTTTCCAGACGCCACCCTTCACTTAAAAAGAAGTCGCCCGCAAAGTCTCCGCGTAACAATGCGCGCATGGAGGTTATTTAAACCGCAGTAAATTATCATGGCCTTACGGATTCTCCAGAGCAACTTAAACCATTGCGCTGCTGCGCAAGACCTACTGTACCAGAGTCTGGCGCAGTGGAATATCAACATTGGCATTATTTCCGAGCCTTACTCAATACCCGAAAAAACGAACTGCATTGGCGACCTCGACGGTCTGGCCGCAATTATCGTTACTCCGGCAGACGGCTCGCCCTGCATTGGCCCAGTCCGAAAAGGCCACGGCTATGTGGCAGCAAAGTTGGGTAGCGACATGTGTATCGTGAGCACTTACTTCTCCCCCAATCGCTCCCTAGCTGAATTTGCGGCCTTCCTAAACGAACTGGAAACCCTGGTGCAATGGAGTCACCCGAGACATTTAGTCATCGCTGGGGATCTGAACGCGAAGTCCGTGGCCTGGGGTTCGCCGGTGACCAGGCCACGGGGAAATGCGTTGATGGATTGGGCAGCAGCGCACTGTATGGTAGTGGCTAACAAAGGCTCTGATGCTACGTGTGTTCGAACAAATGGTGAGTCGATTGTGGATGTCACGTTCACGAGCCCCCAACTTTCATGCTGTATCCAGGACTGGGAGGTCCTGACGGAGGTTGAGACGCTTTCGGACCACCGGTATATCCGTTTCTGCATCCTCCCTCCGTCGGCAAATCCTGTTTCGGTTTCGACAGAACTGGGCCCAAAATGGGCACTTAAGAGTCTGAACAAGGAGCAGGCGGAGTTGGCAACGATTGTGCAGGCCTGGTGCCCCAGCCCAGCCTCCGTAGACCCTGAAAAAGAGGCAGAGTGGTTTCGTGGCGCACTGACGAACATCGCGGATGCTGCGATGCGAAGAAGCCGCCCTGGACCTCACCGGACCAGTGTATTCTGGTGGTCGGCAGAACTCGCCCAGTTGCGGTTTGCTTGTGTTGCAGCTCGTCGAGGCTACACCAGGACTCGCAGAAGGCGACCCATTCGCGCAGTAGAGGAACGGCAAGCATATAGCGCATACCGAGATGCAAAACTGGCGCTGCAAACAGGTATCGCCGAAGCAAAAAAGAAAGCATGGCAAGAACTGCTGGACACTCTCGAGCGGGATCCATGGGGGCGCCCGTACCAAATAATCACAAACAAGCTACGCTCGCGAGCCCCACCCCTCACAACACACATGGAGCCGGAACTGCTCAGTACAGTGGTGACGGAACTCTTTCCTGAACGTGTCGCCTCGAGCACCCCATATGATACGACTTTGGATTACGGAGAAATAGTGTCTGAAGTGTCTCCTTCGGAGCTTAAGACGGCAATAGCACGCATGTCCTCTAAGAAGACCGCACCCAGCCCCGATGGCATGCACGGACGAGTGTTGGCTCTGGCCCTCGACGCTGGCCTTGACATGCGCTTTAGAAACCTCCTCTCGGAATGTCTTAAAAGGGGCCTTTTTCCGTCGACATGGAAGACTGGTCTGCTAGTTCTTCTAAAAAAGGGTGGAAAACCTCCGGAGTCACCATCAGCGTATCGTCCTATAGTTCTCCTAGATGAAGCCGGTAAACTTTTCGAGCGTATCATTGCCGGCCGAATTTATAATCATTTGGAAACTATAGGACCGAACATACATGAGGCTCAATTCGGTTTCCGAAAAAACAGGTCAACGATCGATGCAATTGCGCAACTGCGAGGCGTGTGCGAGGAGCAGGTGTCACGGGGCAGAGTAGTTCTAGCGGTGTCGTTAGACATTGCGAACGCCTTCAATTCCTTGCCCTGGGACTGTATCTTGGATGGCCTGCGCCACCACGGCTTACCGGCCCATTTAAGAAGATGTGTATGCTACACATCTTCTTAAATGGGCCGGCAAGCAAGTTCATCTTCGTACCTTAACGGCCGTCGTGTTATCTTCCCGAAACAAAATAGCATAGGGAGCCACCTCATCAAGTGCGGCGTTCCACATGGTTCGGTTCTTGGCCCCCTCCTTTGGAACATAGGTTACGATAGAGTGCTGCGAGGGGAACTAGTTCCGGGAGTGTCAACGATATGCTATGCAGACGACACCCTCGAGGTCGCTATTGGACAAGATTTTAAGGAGGCGCGCCTTCGAGCGACAGCAGGAGTAGCTCGGGTGGTTTCTGAAATCAAAAAGATCGGCCTCGAGGTCGCCCTTCAGAAATCAGAAGCTATATGCTTCTACGGACACAGAAAAGCTCCACCCCAAGGCGCAGACATCATTGTCAGTGGAGTAATCATCCGGGTTGGTACCACGCTTAAATACCTAGGGCTGATTCTCGACCCTCGGTGGACTTTCAGACCACATTTCGCGGCACTTGCCCCTAAGCTCACCGCCACCGCAAACATGCTCTCGCGCATAATGCCGAACCTCGGCGGGCCGAATGGGGGGTGTCGCCACCTATACGCAAATGCGATCCGGGCGAAAGCACTCTACGGGTGCCCAATATGGGCCGACAAACTTACCAGGCACAATCGCACGATTCTCAGGCAGTCGCAGCGAGTGATCGCAGCCAGGGTTGCGAGGGCGTACCGCACTGTGTCCTATGACGCAGTGTGTATCATAGCCGGTACCGCACCCTGGCATCTCGATGCGGTTGCTTTTAGCGAAGTATATTGGCGGAGAGCTGAAGCCAGGGAAAGAGGAAGCAACCCCACGCTGGAAGAAATAAACGCTTGGCGAGCTCTGGAAGCCCAAGAAATGCTAGCAGAGTGGGAAAAGGAGCTGGCGGGAGCGACTGCCGGTAAATATACTATAGAAGCCCTCAGACCCCTGCTTCAACAATGGGTAAGGAGGCGCTGGGGCCAGCTCAGCTATCGTCTTGTGCAGATCCTGTCCGGACACGGATGTTTCGGTAGTTATCTGCACAGAGTAGTAGGGTGTGAAGAGGCACCAACCTGCCACCACTGTGTCGGAGACAGCCCGGATGACGCCCTGCATACGCTGAGGGACTGCCCAGCATGGGATGTGGAAAGGGGACCGTTGCTGGATGCACTCCAGGGCGAGGACGCAACACTTCCAAATGTATTGAAGGTTTTAGTGAGCGCGAGAAATGACGGCTCGTGGAAAATATTTTATAATTTCTGCGAGGCGGTCATGAAAATAAAAGAAGAGGCGGAAAGGACCAGGGAGCTTTGTCCCGATGCCCATCCGCGACGGCGAAGAAAACCGCAGGCCCGTCGCGTAGACGCGCGACGCGCTCACCAAATTCTCGCCGCCTAAAAAGTGCCTAAGCGGGGAGCAGGGGTCCATACGTTTAAAAGAAGGGATGATGACCCATCCCTGCAAGTACTGGACCCGATCTCCCCTAGCTATTTGTAAATGCGTATGGCCCGGTCTGTAAAAGATGCTTGCTGTGTCAAGCATCCTCACAAACCAACAATGGGCGGGAAGAGGCGGACGCAACCGCCGCATCGCGTGTCGGGAAGCGGATAAGGCTCTGCTGTTACCGCATCCCGCATAAGGCGATTGTTGGTGGCACCTTGGGGTTTTAGTGGGTATGCACAATGGCGAGTCCCACATAATCCTTCTGCACCAAGCAGTCGCGCCGCGGAAGGGTATGCGCAATGCATTTCCCCAAGTAAAAAAAAAAAAAAAAAAAAACTCCAAACTTACCAAAATTCCATATTAAATTGAACTTTTAATATTAGGCCTGATGGCTCTAAAGTATCCGTCATGTGAACTAAGAAAATCAGGTTTCTTAGATTCTTTAAATTAAATATTTTAAATGTATTCTTTATCAATAAAATAAGATTGACAGAATGATCCGTTTTAAACGTAATTTTTTTTTCATCCTCTTTGACTATATTTGCAGCACACATTCAGTCAATTCTATGTCAAATGTCTTAAGGTTACATTAAAAAAGTTTAATAATTTTATATGATGGTTAAGTAATTTTAAATTTTCTAATTTTCCGCGCAATTTCCTTAATTTTTTCTTTCATAAGAACCTTCTTCTGATAATAACGAACAGAACAAAAAAAGAATTAGTGAAATCGGTCCAGAAGTTCAGGCGTGATGCCGTGACCAAGGGAAATAGGGATTCATTTTTATATATAGACTAGCTGACCCGGCAAACGTTGTTTTGCCATGTTTTTGTGCCAAAAAATTAAAGTTTATAATTAACAAAAAAACATAAGGGATGATTGTAGAGGGGTGAAAATTTAGGGTTGCATGTATTTTTGTATGGTGTTTCGTGAAAAAATAAAAAACGAAAAATTTTGTCTGAAAAATAAATAAAAAAATTTAGGGGTGGACAACCCTTAACATTTAGGGGGATGAAAAATAGATGTTGTTCGATTCTCAGACCTACCCAATACGCACACAAAATTTCATGAGAATCGGTCGAGCCGTTTCGGAGTAGTTCGGTTACTAACCCCGTGACACAAGAATTTTATATATAAGATATTAGGTAATCCGATATGTTATAATAAGCTTTCCTACATAACTTCTGTTTTGTAACTTTCTTAAATTTTTGATTACACAAATATACCACATCACTTGGTAGGTTTTCTTAAGCGTACAGTTTGACCTATGAATGATTTATTAACTTTGTGGAGCCTAGTTGCTACAGCTAGTTTGTTGTTACTTCTAGTGTTATAAATATGATTGTCTCAATTTCTTTCAAACAAGTGTATATTTTTATGTGCATACAAACATACTGTTAGTATATATCATTATCATCATACCATTTCGGTCAATCACATCATGGTAAAGTTACCACACAGACCAATACGATAAGATTTTCATGTTATGCTATTGTAAATAGTTTTTAAGAAGAGAAAAAAGTAAATTTGATATTCTATAATTTTCACTATTTTATTTTACAGTCGCAGAAATATCAGCGACCGATGACGCCGAAGGCCGTGTCGTGGGTGGGAGAGACGCACCAGATGGGGCTCTGCCATACCAAGTATCACTACAGCGCTCAGATCTTAAGAACTTCCCATTCTGTGGCGGCGCCATCATTTCTGACAGATTTATCCTCACTGCAGCACATTGCCTTCAAGGGTAAGCGTAGGACTCGATTGAGTATTTTAAAATAACTTAGTAATAACTGTTTCAGTAAATTCTCGAATACTAATAATAATGACTTTTGAATTAATTATTTCCATTGACGTAATCATATTTTTCAGTACACCGGCAAAAGATGTGAGCGTTTTGGCAGGAACAAACAACAAAAAGTCTGGAGGTACTAGATACAAAGTTGACAAAATTGTAAATCATGAAAAGTATACCGCAAGACCTAATGTTAATGATATTGCTCTGTTGAGAACCAAAGAGAAGATTCAATTTAACGATAAAGTTAAACCTATCGAAATAGCGACGGAAGATCCTAAACCAGGAGACAAGTGTAAATTATCTGGATGGGGATATACTACCGTAAGTAAATACTTGAGATTGATGAAGTAACATATTTTCACCCTTTACATGACTCAAATAATTTGCGATAAACACAGAATTAGTTTCATCGTCAGACGTCGACACAGATCACAAAATTTAATCACATGATCAATCTAATCATTCTACAACCGAACGTTTTTACGGCAGCTTTTGACGCACGAAACCACTGTTAGACCAGTGTCGATAATTTTTGAAACCAAAAAAAAATTACAGTAGGATGAAACCCATTAGAAATGCAGGGGAATATGATCAAAATGAAAGGAAAAATAAATTACGGTCGATCCGAGTTCGGGAAGTGGGAGGGGGTGACTTTTAAGGGGGAAAAATTGTTTATCTTGATTTCCGGCGAAACTACCAGTCCTATGGAAAAAAGTTAAATGGCAAAGTTGTAGGTCATAAAAAGATCTACAACTTTGGTATGTACAATTTTTTCACATAACCTCAAAATTTAGGTGAAAAATTCAACAAACCAAGTTTTTGGTTTTTTAAATAAAGAAAAATTTTCGAATTTGAGGTTTTTTCAATTTTTTGCATTTTCTAATAATATTTCCTATAGTAATGTATATTTTTTTTACACCATCAGAAAGTAGATATTTCAACGAACAAAAAGCCCCCAAACTTTTTGAAAAAAGCTGAAATTTTGACGTCAGAATTTTCGATTGAAAATTAGGGTGCTTTTTTGATATTAAGTTAAAATGAGGCGAAAAAATAAATATTTTTAATCAAATAAATTACAGTATATTTGGGACATAATAAGGTAAGTTTTCACCAAATTTCGTAGAAAAAAAAAACTTTTTAAAAAAGATATAAATAAAAAACCAAAAACTTGGTTTTTTGAATTTTTCACCTAAATTTTGAGGTTATGTGAAAAAATTGTAAATACCAAAGTTGTAGATCTTTTTATGACCTACAACTTTGCCATTTAACTTTTTTCCATAGGACTGGTAGTTTCGCCGGAAATCAAGATAAACAATTTTTCCCCCTTAAAAGTCACCCCCTCCCACTTCCCGAACTCGGATCGACCATAATTTATTTTTCCTTTCATTTTGATCATATTCCCCTGCATTTCTAATGGGTTTCATCCTACTGTAATTTTTTTTCATTTTTTACTATTTTTGAAGGCTTCGGCACTGGTCTATATGTGAAAATCCATTGTATTTTTACTACATATTGCAATATTTTGTTTGATTGTAATTGTTCACAATAATAGTATTTAATATCTAAAAATAATTCTAATGTAATAATATAATGACTAACCTTAAAATGTAATAATTGAAATACATATATTATTAAAAGGAATCCCTTTAGGCAAGGTTCCGAAGATACTGGTAGCGTTCCCCCTTTGAATAGCTAGACTAATTCTTTGTCCGAGGTAGCTGCCAGCTCTTCGGTCTCCTGTGATGTCGACTAACCTTTTTGATATTTCCCTAAAAGCCTTATAGCGCTAGGACCCCACGGACCAAGGGTCTCGATACCGAATGGGGCAAAATCATGTTCGGAGCCTAGTCCTGTATTTGCACGCTTTAGCGTTTTCAGCCACACCAACTCTGTTGTTGGTTCCATGTAGTAAAAACGATTAAAAATTTATTTGACCCGTGGTAATATGTAATTGGTTTAATAAATCTTTCATCATGGGTGATATTGATCAACCAATCCAGTGAAGTACTTCCGAACTAATTCAACCGAACGTACCCATTATTAAAAGGGTGGTAACGCACTCGTGAGTGAGGAGACCCTTCTGCCCGTTTCCTATTATAAACGTTTCTGCAGCTTCGAGTTTTGATAAGTTCAGATACCAATAAATATAATTTTTCCAGAAATATCAAGGAAAGAGTCCCGACAAATTGCAATGGTTGGACGTAAAAATTATATCCCAGAAAAACTGTCAAAATTCTGATTTAAAACGCTATGTACATATTTTCCCTGTTACTGAAAACCACATCTGTACTCTTAACAAGGACGGCGAAGGTACTTGCCAAGTAAGTAATTATTTTTATTATATTATGCCGGCTTTTTCCCTCGACCTGTAGGCCGATCTTGCCTACTCATCATGTCTTCTTTGCCGATGAGTAGGGATGTCTACCGATTCAAATATGACGTGGAACAAAACAAAACAAAACAAAACAAAATTTATTTATTCATGTAGGTAACAATGTACACTTATGAACGTCAAAAAAAAGAAATATTAAATGAATTTAATTTTACATTTACTGCCAGTTCTCAAATCAAGGGCGTAGAACGGAAGAGAAGAACTGGCAATAAACTCTCCGCCACTCTTATTAATCGCCAAGTTTGAGACGCAATATGCAAGCAGACTATATTTATAACAAATTAAATAGGCTGCTTAATATCTACCCGCTCACCGTCTACAATTTAAAAACACGTCTGAAGGACTGGCTTATGAACACGCCCTATGCACTGTTAGAGATGCTTCTGAGACCTAGTACTTAATTACACATTTTATTCATTCCCTCACTGACTCACTCATATACTCACTCACACATATTTTCACCCACTCAAATAAAATAAGGTTAAATAATATAATTATTTTTAAGTAATTAAGTAATTAAGTAATTAATTAATTAATTTCTTTTTAATCGCCACACTCGTGAGAACAACACGCAAATACGTAGTATAAACAACTAATATCACCGCATACACGAATTCAAGTACGACCAGTCACCACAAGTAGCACCCGTTCACGAGTATGACGCATGGCCAGCCATCGGCCCCCTCGCCATATTTTAGGGAGAGAGACAACCCGACGCATGGACGCCGCCACAAGCAATGACATTTGAGTGAGCATGACGATCCTTGAAATGTGCACTTGGCTACACAAGAAAATAGTAATAATACTAATTATACTGAAATAATTTGATACCACATGAATCACGGTTTGTTCCCACTTTACATTAAAAAAAAGTCGTAGATGTCGACGATCGCCCCATAGTCTGAAAATGCAGCCGAGAGATTCTGTCGCGTTACCTATTTATACTGAAGCAATTCATATCCAAGCACTATGATCGTTTAAGTATTCATTTATATTATAATAGGCCTTAGCAAGCAGTTTTACTTTAATGTACGATTTAAATTTATTTATTGACAATATTTGTATCTCACTAGGGATTTTGTTGAAAAAACGTATGCAATTGCCTTGGAAAGAATTACTCGTTTTATGCAGCCTCGTGGTTGGTGCGCTAATTTTGTCTTTATTACGAGTACTATAATTATGGAAGCTACTATTCTTTTTAAAGATATCTATATTTTTCCGCACATACAAAATATTCTCATAAATGAATTGACTTGCCAAAGTTAAAATATTTAATTCCTTAAACTTATTTCGGACTGACTCCCGTGGGGACAACCCACAGATCGCTCTTATAGCCCGTTTTTGCACTACAAATATCGAATTAATGTCAGCGGCATTACCCCACAAAATAACACCATATGTCATGATACTATGAAAATAGCTGAAATAAACGAGCTTTGCTGTATTCTCATCCGTAAGATCGCGTATCTTTTTCACTGCGAACGCTGCAGAACTTAGCCTATTCGAAAGACCTTCTATGTGTTGGCCCCACTGGAGCTTACTATCTAAAGTAATTCCCAAGAACACCGCACTATCAACAAAGTCTATTTCCTCGTCTTTAATTATTATTTGAGAATGACTACTTTTTACATTTGTAGTTTCAAATTTAATACATCTTGTCTTCTTCTCGTTTAACTTAAGATTATTTGTACTAAACCAGTGAACCACACTGGAGATGGCACTGTTTACATTCTCAAGTGATGGATTTCGTCGTTTCACTTTAAATAAAAGCGAAGTGTCATCAATAAGTGATACCTGTATTTTATATTCCATAATAAGTGATACCTGTATTTTATATTCCATAATAAATAAATATTTTATGTAACTCGAGAGCTATGACAAGGACAAGATTTTTTTTAATTTTTATCCATCTGCAATCAGCCTCTTTATCAGATTTAATTTGAAGCAATGAGGGAACGCAAATTCAAATTTTTTTTATTGTCTCTGTAAGACTCCGTAGATTGTCAGGACCTTGCAAGGACAATCTAGAAATCGGAACTTTTAAGTTAATTTGTTGTAATGTTTGAAATTTCCACCTTACACTCTCTCTTAAATAACGATCTAACTGACCACGCTTTCAGGGTGATTCTGGTGGATCCTTGGCGTGCAAGAACAAATCTGTTGGTATCGTCTCCTGGAACATTCCGTGTGCTCGTGGAAAGCCTGATGTCTACACGAGAACCACCAAGTACTCCAAATGGATTAAGGACAACATGGAGGCTAATAAACCCTAATTGAGTGCTAATTAATGTTTTACTATGATTGCTTAGTATCAATAAATGTTATATTTCTTTATTTAAATTGCCCGTGATTACTACCCCTAAATCGCTGCTCACTAAATGAACCAACAAACAAATAACAAATTCTATATCATTAATAACCTCAAAAATTTAATTACTCTCTCCATAGTAGCTTATTATTTAAAAATATGAAATACACAACTACACGCAATACTCGTCGAGTTTACTTATCCTGCCGAAGTTGCGTACAAATTATTTGAACAGTTCTATTTGGTATGACGGTGTGCAATTATTTAATCAATTACCATCTAAAATTCGGAATATTGGTGTGCGTTTGACAAATTCAAACAGGCAGTAAAGATGCATGTTAGAGTGAACATAGTAGACAAATTGGGCGGAATCAGTCGTTGGAGACGTGCCGTTTAATCTGTAGCTGGTCGAGGATCCTTTAGAATGGGGTCTTCCACCAGCTACAATTGTTCGCATTGTACTAAAATGGATTTTCATACAAATTGAACGAAGGAAATTTGATTACTTCTAAGGTCACGTGGAAACCCTAAACTGTCTCATTTTTCAATGACTTTCGAAGCAAGGCATCAAGTTGTAGATTTTCAATAGACCCACAATTACAATTACCCATTGTAGGCCCCCAGTTAACTAATCATAATTTATCAATCCTAAGAGTGTTAATTATATTTACATCTGAAATGTCACGGGTCACTTTCGTCCGATGTCCTGAAAATGTAGCTTTTATGTAAAATTTTAAAGAAAAAAACACTATCCAAATAGTATTCATAGATTAGAATGCTGAAATTTGATACAAAATGGCTGAATACAGCGCGCTACAAAAAAATGCACCTGTTGAAAATTATGCACAAACATGTAATTTGAAACAATTTCTTTTCAACACATCAGTACGAAATTCTTAACCTACATTCGGATTATTGAACAATATGTTGAAAAACCTAGGAGAAATACATTAACGGTAGCTATATAAATACAGGTTCTGTAATCCAAAACAAAGAACAGTTGTCGTAAAATGTATTTTTGAAAGATATTTTCGAAAAAGCAAGTGGAATTACGTAAACAAATACACCCAAAAAAAATTTTTTTTAATCAGTACGTGTACCAAACCGCGTTTTAGCTTACTTTCACGCTGCCTTGAGGTAAGCTACATTATATTTTATAATGGTGTATGGTGGATAATAATAGTAATAATAATTATATATTATATAAGCCTTGAAATTTTGATGCGGCTGAAAAAGCTAACGCCTGCAAATACAGCGGTCTAGGCTCTGAATATGATTTTGTCCCATTCGGTGTCGAGACCCTTGGTCCGTGGGGTCCTAGCGCTATAAGGCTTTTTAGGAAAATATAAAAAAGGTTAGTCGGGGATTAGGGATTTCTTTTAATAATATTTTATATTTTTTGTAAAAAATTGTTGAGCAAATTGTTTGAACTGGAGCAAATCAAAGTAGTTGGTATTTCCGGGTACTGCCTCAAGGCAGAACCCGGAAATATTTTGTCCCGCCCAAGGGACAAACCTAAAAATCATGGCTGACCAAAACTAAAAAAAAAATAAACAAGGCGTGCGGAGCCGAAAGCACTCACAGCCGAACTGATATCTCTAACCGTTTCAAAGTTAGCTTTCGCAAAACCGTAGCTCATTAACTTATCACCACCTTATCAGCTCCTATTTCCTGCACGAAATTCCCAGTCATTATCTAATGAATGCCTCAGTACTAATGCATCGCGTTATCTACTTTCCTACATTCACTAACCCAACCTATGGCTTTAAATGAAAAATAATAAATATATATTTAAAGTAACCTAACGTACGGGTCTAAACAAATTATAATAAATATACCTAACCTTTAACACCACTACCTATAAATATAATTAGATGTAAGGGTTACATGGTAAAATAAAACATTTTTATTCCAGGTATTATTTTTTATTTATATGTTCATTATATTTTTATACAAATTTACTAGCACCATATCATTATTCACTGAGTCACATGTGAAATTTCTAAGCAAGTCTTCTAATGTCATCCCCCTGAACTTGTAATATAAATATACCAAACAGTACTTTCCACACACCGCTGATAGATAATCTTGAACCGTAACGCTATTGTACCTCCACATGCAAGAATTCCTCCTTAAAAACCCTTCTATTGCCTCAATAGGTTTACGTCCAAATGAATCAAAATATTCACCAACTCTTTCGACGCTTATATGTACAGCCACCCAATGAGACCCCGGCTGTGAATCAGGGTCAAGATTGCATATTATAAATGCTGGCACCTGAGCATAAATTGGCAATCGATTTGAAGGATATACGTTGCTTTGGAGGCTGGGATGTATTATACGAAGACTCATTTGCACTTCTAGTGTGTTCATACTTTAATACGCGTTTACTCCGCTACTCTTTTGCTCTTTAACTGACTACATTTCTAACTATCAATTCATATTTGTACCAATGAATTCATTTAAACCCAGATAATATGATCTCAACAGAAGTAATGAGTCTTTTTATTAAACAAGTAATGAGGTAAATAAAAACCATGTCATATTCGTTTAGGTTATATTTTATTATTCTTAATATCATAATTACATAAGTGATTGCTTAACTACTATAATCCACACATACATTTCTGTTCTTATCTATTTCTATAATATTTGAAAACTCTGCGTAAACTACAATCGACCTTTGCACATTAAGGTAAAAAGTGTGTGACAAAAAATAGTTGTGAAACGAATACATATATACAATGTCTCAAGACTGTGTTAGTGTATTTTTTGATGAAATGGATCAATTTGAAAGCTTATCCAATGATACAAATTAACTTTTTAATGTTTGTGATGAAATAGAAAGAAATGATTTAAATCACCCATTTTATGATCAAAGAATGATGGCGCTATGTGATGAATTCGATGGGAAACTGTGAGTATATTTAATAATAATATTTTTTATATTTTTTGATTTCTCTATTCGCATTTCTAACAGTTAAATAATATAACATTTTATTCGATAGGGTTGATCAAATGGGTCGTGGAACTAAAAGGAAAGCATATGTTAATATTAACTCTGCTGACATCAAAAGAATAAAATCTGGATCTAACATGGATCTTTCACGGTCTTCACAAGAGGAATCAACATCGAATAAAGGTAATAATTTTAACACGAAATTTTGTTGTATTTGTAATACAAATGTTTCCAAAAAATATTTCGCTAATCATCTAAGGAGCAATGCACATAAAAATAACGTAAATAAAACACAACATTCAATAAAACCCAATGTTAAGATAATTGAGACTGCGTTCGGTAATAGAATAATAACCTATAGAGTAACTTCAGAAAATCAAACGGATTTACAGTTTGAGACACCAGATTTATTTCTTGCGTCAGTCAAAGATACAATATTTACATTAATAAATAAATCTATAGAAGATCACACAATTTTAAAAATAAATTTCATTTTATATGGTGACTTTGTTCAGGAGACAAAAAACTTAAACAAAAGCTTTGATTTCCAATCAATGAATTTTATTGTTTGTATTGCTGATGATTTAAATATATTTTATACAACTCTCACAACATCTCTAATAAACTATATAAATTCATTCGAGAAAAAGGATAGTGGTTGGAGTCTGAAAAAGATTTTACATTTGGATTTGAATTTAAATCAATTTAACCCTTTAAGAGGAAAATCCTTTATTGAATTACCACATGATATAAAAACAAAAAAATCTGTGATAAATGTTAAAAACACTGATGACGCCTGTTTTAAGTGGGCACTGTTATCTGCTTTATTTCCAATTCATAAAAATTCGGATAGAGTATCATCTTACACCAAATACAGTCATAATTTAAAGTTCGGTAATATTAAATTTCCTGTTAAATTAAACGATATATACAAAATTGAAAGTCTTAATAATATTAGCATCAATGTTTTTGGTTTAGAATATAATGAACATAAAAAAAACATTGTATTGTTGGGCCATTGTATTTTACAAAAAATAAAATGCAACTCATATAAATTTACTATATTTGACACATGGCAAAATCGGTCATTATTGTTATATTATTATTAATAATATTTATTATTAATAAGTAGTCAAGTTTCGAAATCCAAGGAAGCTATATATCTATGTGACTTTTGTTTACAATATTTTTTAACATCTGAACGTTTAAATAACCATCAAATAAATGATTGCAGACATATTTGTACACAAATACCCAGCGTAGATAAACATAAAAAAAATTGGTGGGGTGATATTGTTTCTGAATGTAAATTAAGTTTTGATAAATTTCAACGTAAATTGATGTTACCTTTTGTTATATATGCGGATTTTGAGGCTTTTTTAAGTCCCTTAGCATCATGTTCAAACGACCCTTCAAAATCACATATCATTAAGCCATTATGATGCACATTTTATCGTACATGCCTTAAGCTTTGATGAAGGTCGGGTGGAAGTTCTCCCGCAAAATAAAGAAATATACATATCATTTTCAAAGGTACTTAATATCAATAATAGTAATGTAACTTTACGTTTTGTGGATTCCTTAAAATTTTTACCCAGTAGCTTAGATACTTTAGCAAAAAATTTAAACGAGAATAATTTTAATGAATTATCAAAATGCTTTCTCAATTCAGAAGACTTTAAACGGCTGACTAAAAAAGGTGTATTTCCATATGAATTCATTAAAGATTTTGATACATTAAATTACAATCAACTTCCTGATCTTCCCCACTTTTACAGTACTCTTACAGATTCCATTATTTCTAATGAAGATTACAACCATGCCAAAGATATTTGGAATCATTTCAATTGTAAAAATATGTTGGATTATTCAAATCTTTATTTAAAAACTGATGTTTTATTGTTAGCAGATATTTTTGAAAATTTTAGGTATGTTTGCATTCAAACGTACGATTTAGATCCGGCTCATTACTATACAGCACCTGGATTAAGTTGGGATGCTATGTTAAAACACACTAAAACAGAAATTGAGTTACTTTCTGATATAGATATGATTGCTTTCATTAAATCAGGAATTCGTGGTGGTGTTTCGCAATGTAGCACTCGCTATGCAAAAGCAAATAATGTTTACATGTCTGACTATAATGCAAAAGATAAAGAGTCATTCTTAATGTATTTCGATGCCAATAATCTATATGGTTGGGCTATGTCGCAATATCTACCTACAGCTGGTTTTGAGTGGGTTAGTGCTGATACAGATTTTAATGTTAGTTGTTCCTCAGATATAGGTTTTATCTTAGTAGTAGATCTGGAGTATCCGGTGGATTTACATGATAAACATTCAGATTTACCTCTTTGTCCAGAAAATATACCAGTTGGGGACGCTAAGGAAATAAGATTGATTCCAAACTTAAAAAATAAATATAAATATATTATTCATTACAGAAATTTAATTCAATGTTTGAAAATGGGTTTAAAATTATTAAAAGTTCATAGAATATTAAAATTTAAACAGAGTCCATGGTTAAAGAAATATATAGACCTTAATACACAATTAAGAACCCGAGCTAATTCTGATTTTGAGAAAGATTTCTATAAACTCATGAACAACGCTGTATTTGGTAAGACTATGGAAAATATTGAGAAACGAGTAAACGTTAAACTATTAACCCTCTGGAAAAATAGGGGCAAAGTATTGGGAGCCGGAGATCTAATTGCTCAACCACATTTTCACAGTGTTTCAATATTTTCTGATAGTCTTGTTGCAATTCAATTAAACAAAATGAAGTTAATTTATAATAAACCTATTTATCTCGGATTTTGTATATTAGATATAGCTAAAACGCTAATGTATGATTTCCACTATAATTACATGCAAGAGAAATTTACTTCCAATTTGAAACTACTGTACACAGATACCGACAGTCTCATTTATCAAATATTTACTAGTAACTTTTATAATGATATAAAACCCGATATTAACAAATATTTTGATACATCTGACTATGATGAAAATAATATTTTTGATTTCCCAAAATTAAACAAAAAAAAGTTAGGGTACTTTAAAGACGAGAATATCGGAAGAATTTTTACAGAGTTCGTAGGGTTAAGATCTAAAATGTATGCATTACAAGTTGATGACAAGGTGGTGACGAAAGCGAAGGGTGTAAAATATAAATGTATTACAAAAAAATTAACATTAAATAATTATAAGTCGTGTTTGTTTAATAAAAACGTACAGCATTGTAAAATGTATCGATTTAGATCATTAAAACATACACTTTTTACCCAGGAAATAAATAAGTTATGTTTATCTTTTAATGAAACTAAGCGGTACATTTTACCAAACAAAATCGATACGTTACCTATAGGTCATTACAAAATAATAAGTATGTAATTAAGTTAATCATTATTGTATATATGAGGCATTGTAATTTTTTATGAAAAATAAATTTGTGTGTTTACATGTATACATATATATAAGAATACATTAATATTGTGATATTACACTTAAATTTTTCTGTATATTCCATATAAATAAATTGTTTTTAAAATTGATATTTTAAAGTTGATACTTAGTTTTATTCCTTTCCCTGCTGAAGACAGAAGTCAAAAAAATGATTTATTTTATTCATCCTTTTGCTGCCATCGTAGCAGGACCAAGTGGGTGTGGAAAATCTAACTTTGTTGCAAATTTCATTAAACATAAAAATAGTATATGTAATGAGATTTTTTTGGAAATTACATGGTGTTATGATGACATGCAACCGCTTTATAATATACCCGGAGTAAATTACCACCAAGGCCTACCGGAATTGCATATGTTTGATGGTAAAAATCCACATTTGATTATAATAGATGACTTAATGAGGGAATCTGATGGGCGAGTTGTTGATATATTTACAAAAGGCAGTCATCATAGAAATTTGAGTGTTTTTTACATAACCCAAAACTTATTTCATCAAGGAAGAGGACAGCGTGATATTTCACTTAATTCAAGTTATATTATTTATTTTAAAAATCCCCGTGACAAAACACAAATACGATTTCTAGCTAGACAAGTTTCCCCGGAAGACACGAAGTTTATCGAAGATTCATATACCGATGCTACTAAAGAAGCTCATGGTTATTTAATGATTGATTTGAAACAAAACACTGATGATGCTCGCCGCATAAAATCTAAAATATTTGAATCTCGTAATTTTTGTACAATATATGTTCCTATGAAAAGGTATAAATATCTTTGTAATCAGCCACTCTAAGTCAGTAATGAACCATGTATCAACGAATAACAACGCATAAGGAATTGTTATCAGCTTTACATAAATTAAAACCCAAACATCGTAGAATATTATTGAAGTCTTGTAATAATCAAGAAATTAACTGTATTTGTGAATGTATTCACAATGTTTTACAAGGAAAAGTACCTTTAAAAGAGAATACAAAAACCAAATTTAAAAAAATTAAAAAATATCTTACGTAATCTGATCAGTAAAGGTAAAAGTTTTGAATACAGGAAAAATATATTAATACAAAAAGGAGGGTCCTTTCTTCCAATAATTTTGGGTACAATTCTAAGCACCCTTGTAAGTTGTTTTAATAAATCACAATGAACACAAAAAAAATGCTTCTTGTTGAGCAAGACTTTATTGATAAACTGAAACATCAGAATGGAAATAAAGCAACACCACAAAGTAGATTGGATTTAGAAATGGAAAAAATTATATCAAGTAAATTGGATGATCGCGAAAAATGGGCACTTTATCTACAAATTTTACAAAGATACTTACATTACTCCATGGAAGAACGCCAACCTCAAGAAATAACAATAACTGAAAAGGTTTTAAATGATAATACCAACGAACACCGTAACATCAATAATATAACTACTAGTAAAAATGAAAAAATGCTAAATGTTAAACAACCCCCAACGGATGAAGACATCGCATATGGGTTACCACCAAAAGAAATATTAAAATTAATTCCTAAAACTTATATGAGGAGGGGTGAATTGTTGATGGATACAATATTAAATAAAAAAGATCAATTGCAATGGAATAAAAATGGAACAGTTATCATTAGTGGACAAGAGATACCAGGGAGTAATATTATAGATTTAGTGAATGACATCTTAAGACCCTCGAAGAGATCCGATTCAATCGGTTGGGAAATATTTGCCAAGTTTTTAAATGATATAAATACCCCGCTAACATACATTGGTAATCTAAAAAGAATCAAATATATATCTAATCTTAATAGTAAAGATAAAACATTGATTCAAGAACCACAAACTGAGGTTTCTTCAACTCCAACTCAATCTAAATACATCACTAAATTGAGAAACAAAAGTGATTGGGAGAAATGGACCCCGTATTAGAGTTACATCGCATCTATTATGATATTTCACATCCAGCCGGTTACAGCAGTGTCAATAAGTTAACAAAGGCAATGAATGGAAAAATCTCAAAAAGTGATGTTTTGAAATGGTTGCAGTCTCAAGAAACATATACATTACATAAACCGGTTATAAAAAAATTCCCGCGTAATAAATATATTTTATCGAATATTAATGAATTGTGGCAAGCTGATTTAAGTGATTTAAGAACTTACATGCAATATAATGATGGATATAAATATATTCTGTGTGTTATTGACGCTTTTAGTAAGTATGCTTATGTTAGAGCAATGAAAAAGAAGGATTCATACACAATAAAAATGTGTTTTACTAGCATCTTTGATGAAGCTAAAACTGTTCCTAGACATATTCAATCAGATAAGGGCATGGAATTTGTATCTAAGGATGTCAAAACTTATTTAAAAAGTAAAAATATAAATTATTACACTACAAATAATCCAGATATAAAAGCAAGTATAGTAGAACGATTTCAGAGAACATTGAAAATGAAAATGTGGCGTTATATTACACATAAGAATACTTATCGCTATACAGATATTTTACAAGATTTGGTTAGTTCTTATAATCACAGTGTACACTCTAGTATCAAGATGAGACCATGTGATGTTAAAATGGAAAACATAATGGAAGTTTGGCGAAATTTATATTATGATGAAAAGACTTATATTTCAAGTTTAAACAAAGTACCTAAGTTTAACGTTGGTGACTATGTAAGAATTACAAAATTCAAACATGTATTTCTTAGGTTATGAAAGTAATTGGAGTAATGAAATTTTTATCATTACTTCGATTATAGATCGTTCCCCGTGGGTTGTATACACTTTAAACGATTTAGACAATGAATCAATAACTGGAACTTTTATATGAGAAAGAACTACAAAAAATAACTTTTTCCCCCATTTATAGTATTAGAAAGGATGTATTAGTTAAATGGAAAGGATATCCTAACAAGTTTAATTCTTGGGTCTTACTATCGAATATTAAAAATCTGCAATGAAGGAAAGTTTTTATTTAACTTTACTCAGCAATAGCTCTACACAATATTTTCCGGGAAATATGACATCAAATTTTTCTACAAAACTACCTAAAGCCATTACATTAGAAGGAGAATGGATGGTAGGTATAGTTGAGTTTCAATATCCTTCTACTATGTTTTCCGTGCAAGAACATGAAAATATTATGTACATAAGTAAAAAAACTACCATCAATAACGAAGAGACCACACTGATGTATAAGAACCATATACCAGCCACCAACTATGATAATATACAAAATATTCTTCTAGCTTTAAATTCGAAAGAGAAAGTTAGTTTTCGCCAGGACACCGTGTCAAAGTTTGTCTCTGCTACAGTAAAGGATCCATCAATAATTTCATTATCTCTTTCACCTAATTTGAGCTTTCAACTTGGATTTGAGCCAGATACCAATTTAGTAAATCATAATATCGGTAAACGCCCTGCTAATCTACATTTGGGGTTACCATCACAATTATTTGTGTATTGTGATATTATAGAACCACAAATTGTTGGTGATGTAATGACACCCCTATTGAGAATTATACCCTTAGATCCTGCTAAATACATATATGGTTCAAATAAAATGCATATATTTTCACCACCACATTATTTGCCGGTAATGAGAAGAGAATTTGATGTTATTGAGATAGATATAAGAACAACCACGGGAAATGCGGTACCATTTCAATACGGAACATCGTGTGTGAAACTTCATTTTAAAAAAATATAAACTATATTTCCTTTTTAAAATGTATACACCTCAAGATACATTTATATGTCCTTATGAACATTATTATTCGAAACAAGCTGGGTCTGGTATAAATGTAATCTACAAAGGAGCCTTACATCAACGTGGTCATGGTATCGGCAGTTTTCTTGGGGGGTTATTTCGAAGTGTGCTACCTTTACTCACTAGTGGTGCTAAGGTAATTAGAAAAGAAGCACTTAACGGCGGAATTGGGCTTTTGTCAGATGTTGTGACTAGTCGTCCTATCAAAGAATCTATTAAAAATCGATTGAAAGAGGCTAGTTCTAACCTTAAACGCAAAGTTGATACCAAAATTGATAATCTTATGACTGGATCGGGTGTTAATAAAAGACGAAAATATTGTAATGAGCTCATTCGAGTTTCACCCCTCAACGTGAAAGGCGCTCTGAAGAAAACAAGGAACAAATATATTAATAACTCCAAGGATATATTTTCAAACTAATCATAATGTCATTTATTCATAATCATTCATGTGAGTGCGTTAAATCTGAATTGGATCTGTTTGCTCTTCCTTCCACACAAACAAGTATCGAATATGGACACTGGATACACTATAAACCAATTTCTTCATTAAGTGATGATGGACCCGTCGAATTTCAAGTACCTGGTACTGGAGATGACTACATAGACCTTTCGCATACACTACTCCATCTCAAGGCTCAAATTAAAAATCAAGACGGTTCTGTAGTTAATGCAGCTAATGTAGTGGCACCAGTCAATAATTGGTTACATTCTTTATTTAACCAATTGGATGTGTACCTAAACCAAAAACTTGTGTCACCCCCAAATAATACTTATGCATATCGTGCTTTCATAGAAACTCTATTAAATTATTCATCATCCGCCAAAAAATCACATTTGACATGTGGTTTATGGTACGAGGATACAGCTGGAAAAATGAATGAAACTAATGAGGCAAACAAGGGCTTTTACAGAAGACAACAACTTTCAAAGGATGGTAAGGATGTTGAAATGATTGGACATTTACATGGGGATATATTCAATCAAGATAAATTCCTCATTAACGGGGTCGAATTATCTATAAAATTAGTGAGATCGAGAGAAACATTTAACCTCATGTCACAGAATGCAGATAATAAGTACAAAGTCTGTATCACAGATGCAACTTTAATAATACGCAGAGCAAAAATTAATCCATCAATACTAATAGCCCATCAAAAGGTTCTTGCCACTACTACAGCTAAATATCCTATAACAAGAGGTGACGTGAAAGTCCTGACCATACCATCTGGTGTGCAGGGTAAAACACTGGATAATATATTTTTAGGACAGGTTCCTAAGAGATGTATTACAGGTTTTGTGAATAATACAGCATTCAACGGTAGTTATGTTAAAAATCCTTTCAACTTTGAAAATTTTGGTATTTGCTCATTTAGCCTATATATAGATGGTCAACAGATACCTTCAAAATCGTTACAACCATCATTTCCAAACGATGTATTTACGAGCGCATACCACACCCTGTACTCAGGCACCGGTATACATTTTCTTAACGAAGGTAATGGAATATCGAGGGAGCAATATTCAAATGGATACTGTTTACTAGCTTTTGATTTAACACCTGACTTGTCGGCTAACTCTAATGTGCATTGGAATCTTGTTCGCCATGTTAGTGTAAGAATGGAAGTAAGATTCGAGAGCGCATTGACTGAAACTATTAACTGTGTAGTTTACGCAGAGTTTTCAAATATTATAAAAAAAAGATAAGAACAGAAATGTATGTGTGGATTATAGTAGTTAAGCAATCACTTATGTAATTATGATATTTAGAAAAATAAAATATAACCTAAACGAATATGACATGGTTTTTATTTACCTCACTACTTGTTTAATAAAAAGACTCATTACTTCTGTTGAGATCATATTATGTGGGTTTAAATGAATTCATTGGTACAAATATGAATTGATAGTTAGAAATGTAGTCAGTTAAAGAGCAAAAGAGTAGCGGAGTAAACGCGTATTAAAGTATGAACACACTAGCAGTGCAAATGAGTCTTCGTATGATACATCCCAGCCTCCAAAGCAACGTATATCCTTCAAATCGATTGCCAATTTATGCTCAGGTGCCAGCATTTATAATATGCAATCTTGACCCTGATTCACAGCCGGGGTCTCATTGGGTGGCTGTACATATAAGCGTCGAAAGAGTTGGTGAATATTTTGATTCATTTGGACGTAAACCTATTGAGGCAATAGAAGGGTTTTTAAGGAGGAATTCTTGCATGTGGAGGTACAATAGCGTTACGGTTCAAGATTATCTATCAGCGGTGTGTGGAAAGTACTGTTTGGTATATTTATATTACAAGTTCAGGGGGATGACATTAGAAGACTTGCTTAGAAATTTCACATGTGACTCAGTGAATAATGATATGGTGCTAGTAAATTTGTATAAAAATATAATGAACATATAAATAAAAAATAATACCTGGAATAAAAATGTTTTATTTTACCATGTAACTCTTACATCTAATTATATTTATAGGTAGTGGTGTTAAAGGTTAGGTATATTTATTATAATTTGTTTAGACCCGTACGTTAGGTTACTTTAAATATATATTTATTATTTTTCATTTAAAGCCATAGGTTGGGTTAGTGAATGTAGGAAAGTAGATAACGCGATGCATTAGTACTGAGGCATTCATTAGATAATGACTGGGAATTTCGTGCAGGAAATAGGAGCTGATAAGGTGGTGATAAGTTAATGAGCTACGGTTTTGCGAAAGCTAACTTTGAAACGGTTAGAGATATCAGTTCGGCTCCGCACGCCCTGTTTAGTGGGAATAGAGTACAAACTTTTTTTTTTTTTTTTTAGTTTTGGTCAGCCATGATTTTTAGGTTTGTCCCTTGGGGTTTTTTTGGGACAAAATATTTCCGGGTTCTGCCTTGAGGCAGTACTAATCAATCCCAAAGATTAGGATCATTTAACTATTCGTCACATTTATAAAAGGATTTATTAATTAATTTACTTTTAACAAGAGCTTTAAATTTATTTACTGATAGTTCTCTAATTTCGCTTGGGAGTTTGTTGTAAAAACGATTACAAATTCCATATAAGGAGTGGTTTATCTTCTGGAGCCTCGTTGGTCGTACATTCAAATTGGTTCTATTTCGCGTATTATACTGGTGAAATTCACAATTTTTTTTAAAATCGTTTAAGTTTTTTTGTACATACAACAAGGCTTCAAGAATATATTGACCGGATAATGTCATAATATTTAGTTCCTTAAATCTATTCCCTACCGACTCCCTCTGGGAAACACAACAAATACACAGCTCAGCCTATTCGAAAGAGTCTCTATGTGTGGGCCCCACTGGAGTCTACTATCTATAGTTATGCCTAGGAAAACAGTTTTGTCAACAAAGCTTAGTTCACTGTCCTTAACTTTTAGGTTACCAATATCTCGCTTTACGTTATTAGTTGTAAATCATTTACATTTTCTTTCTCATTAACATAACACAACAGTTCATATAGCAAGTGTTGGGGGAGAAAGGGTGCCAAGTACACGGTGGTGTGCATCGATGCTGGATGCATGCTTAAAAAATGCTGTGTTTGCTAGCGTACGCCTTGCGAGTGTGTAGCTTGGCTATATTGCGCGCACCCGAAAGTCCGATTCACGGGCGTCCCAGTCGCCTCCCCTGGGCACTGTACAGATCTGTTAACGGGTTTCACACAAAACATCCTCCTCGGGGTCTGTACTGCTGACTGTGACGGGCGAAGGCGAGTCATCGGCGCCTCAAAACCGATCAAGCATCAAGTGTGACTCGAAAGACTCACCTCAAACCGTAAACCTACGGGAACGGGGGTCTGGACTTCATCATCTGGGCCGCGAGGAAGAAAACCTCTATAATAAATTACCCCTATCCTACGGTGGGAAACGTGCCAAGGGATGTGTATGCCCCTACATGGGGTGTATATGGCTGATGGGATAATTCAGTCTCTAGCGTCCAACTTCAACGAACCTGGCAAACGTTGTCGTAATATGCCTTCTTCTGGGGAAAAGGGCGTCACCCTAGAAGCGACCAGTTTATTCGACCCTACTCGTGGGAACATCATGCAAAGAACACCACCTAAATCTTCGAAAATCTACGACATCTCAAAGCAATCCCCAGGCTGCCCCTCGTATTCTCGGGGGGGGGAAATTTTGCCACACCAAGTGGAATCAACTACAGCAAAGAAGCAAAAATCTCTGACTCAGCAGCTCTTTCACCCTGCACTATTTAATAGAACTCGTTCATCCTCACTTAGTGATGTTTCTCAAGCTCAGCAGGAACATTTGATACCTGTTATGCAGGCACCTACACAGGAACAAAATTTAAATAACCCAAATGTGAAGGATAAAAAACTAGTTCAGCAACACTTACATCCTAGCTTACTTCTGGCTCGACCAAGAAGCTCATCTCTAAGTTCAGAAGAAGATGTTCATATTCAAAGCCCGAAACCACAAAGAGTGCAGACAAGTTCTAAAGACATTTACATAGACAAACAGAATCCTCCTAACTGGCAGAGAGCACCAACACTAAGGAACGCGAAAAGGAAAAAAGTTTCCTCACCATCTCCAGACAGGGTACCAGTTTCCAATCAATTCAGCGCCCTTCCAGTAGATCAGGAAGCAAATTATGGTGTAGAGCAAACTAAAAAGATATCCAAACCTCCACCTATAATCCTATATGGTATTGAAGACCTAGCCAAACTTACCGAACTCCTGGAATGTGCCGTAAACAAAACCGACTTTGTCTACAAAATAATCAACCAAAACCAGCTGCGCATAAATTGCGCCAACGTTGAGGTTTACAAAAGTATAATAGACCTTATCCGTGAAAAAAGATTGATCGGACATACATTTAACAGGAAAGACAAACAACCGTATAGAGTGGTTATCAAAAACCTACATTACTCAACTCCCATCCTTACAATAAAAGAAGCACTGGAAGACACGGGAAACATAGTGATAGGAGAAATAATAAATGCAAAGTATGGACCTGAAAAGAAACCTACATCTACTTTTTTTGCAACCCTAGAACAAAGTCCGAGCAACAAAGATAAAAGGTATAAAGTACATAAAGTACCAATCAGTCGTTATAGAGGAACCACGAAAAAGGAACTCCATAGTTCAATGTCACAGATGTCAGCAATATGGCCACTCTAAAAATTACTGTATGAGGCCCTATCGCTGCGTGAAATGTGCGCAAGCACATAGAACAGCAGACTGTCCAAAGCCTGATCGAAGTACTCCAGCAAAATGCGCCTTGTGCCTCGGTGCCCATCGCCAACTTTAAAGGCTGTGAAGTATACGTAGAGATTCTATCGAGAAAATCTAAAAGGCAGTACACTCGTGCATCTAGGATAAATCCACTATTATCAAATACAAATATTAATAATCAGGAAAGACAACGAAGCTCTACAAAGATGGCACGTGAGACGAATACACTACTACAGTTAGAAAATAATAAACCTGTTGGTGACAAAAACTCCCAGTCACTATCACAACCACAACACTTATCTAGGAATAAAGAAAGACCTTACCATAGAAATTATCGATCAAGCTACGCCGATGCGATAAGATCTAACCAGAATACAAATAATATACCAAAACCTACAATTGAAGAAATGTTAGTCAAACAAGCTGAAAAGTTTGATCTTATCCTACAACAAATGAGCACTTTAATCAATTTAATTACAACATTAGTCACGAAAATATCCTAATGACTTCCCTAAAGATAGCTACCTGGAACCCAGATGGGCTATCGCCTAATCTAGAAGAAGTAGAAGTACTTCTACACACACACAACATCGATATATTATTAGTGTCTGAATCTCACCTTACAGAAAATAACAGAGTCACATTACGAAATTTTAATATTTATGCTACAAACCATCCCGACGGAACTGCGCATGCGGGAGCAGCTATAATTATAAGATCCAACATCAAACATTATGAACAGCCACAGTTTCAAAAACCCTACATACAAGGTACAACAGTTGCAGTTATAGATAGAAACGGAACGTTTAATGTATCCGCCATCTATTGCCCCCCCAAGTACACTATAAAACAAGAAAATTTTGAAGAACTTTTTATATCACTGGGGCAGCGATTCATAGCAGGAGGTGATTGGAATGCCAAGCACGTTCATTGGGCCTCTAGGCTTATGACAACAAGAGGCAGAGAACTTAAGAAAAGTGTAGATAACAACAATCTCACAGTGATCTCAACGACGGACCCGACCAACTGGCCGACTGACCCAAACAGGCTTCCAGACGTCATAGACTTTTTCGTTATGAAAGGCCTGTCTAGACTTTCTTACCAAATACAAACTTGCTTAGACTCGAGTACAAACCATGTTCCTGTTATATTGACAATTGGAATTACTGCCTTGAGCAAACAACACAGCCTCAAATTGTACAATAAACGAACTGATTGGAACTCATATCGAGAATTGGTCCATGACAGACTTGACCTAAAAATTGCCTTAAAAAGTGAAGCAGACATTGATCACGCAACTCGCTTACTAACCGGAGTGATCCAGGAAAGCTGCTGGATGTCAACGCCCGAACTCAGTCCTCGCCTGCCACAGAGTAAGACCTACTCGGACACCATACGACAAAAAATATTAGAAAAACGAAGGCTACGTCGTATATGGCACACTAGTAGACTGACATATGACAAAACGGCGCTTAATAAAGCGATACGAGATTTAAAATCCCTAATATCCGAAGCTAACGAAGCAGCCTTGAGTAAATACCTGGAAGGATTGACAACAACAAAAGCAACCGATTACTCGCTCTGGAGAGCCTGCAAAAACCTAGCTCGACCACTACACCAAAAACCACCACTACGAACGCAGAACGGGCAGTGGATTAGAACGGAACGAGAAAAAGCTGAAGTATTTGCTAATCATCTCAGTCAAGTATTTAAACCGAATGACCCCAGTCCTAATGTAGATGAATCGGATATCGAACTAATTATTGACCAAGACTTGCAACTTGATCTACCATTAAAACTAGTGACACCACGTGAAATTAATCACAACATCAAGTCTATGGACAACAATAAAGCACCGGGCTATGACTTAATAGACAAAAAGGTCCTCAAAGAATCACCACGCAAAGTTATAGTGTACCTTACAATGCTATTTAATGCAATCCTAAGAGCTGGATACTACCCAGACTTATGGAAGGTATCACAAGTGACTATGATCCACAAACCTGGGAAACCGATTCACGAAATCACATCATATAGACCTATTAGTTTGCTGCCTATCATGTCCAAATTATTCGAGAAATCTCTCCTACACAGAATGCTGAATATAATAAAACAAAAGGCTATCATACCAGATCACCAGTTTGGCTTTAGACAAGAACATGCCACAATAGAACAAGTCCACAGAGTATGTAGAAAAATAAGAAACTCCCTCGAGAGGAAAGAATACTGCTCATCTGTATTCCTTGACGTACAACAAGCCTTTGACAGAGTGTGGCACAAGGGGCTTTTGTTCAAAATAAAATCCTTATTGCCACACACATTCTATACCATTCTCCAATCATACTTGTGTAATAGGATATTTCAAGTTAAAGAAGGTGCCAGCACATCCGGTTTTTACGAAATTTGCGCAGGTGTGCCACAGGGCTCAGTCCTCGGCCCCGTCCTGTACACTCTGTATACACACGACCTACCACAGAGCCCAGAGATTACTATCGCCACCTTTGCTGATGACACGGCTCTACTTACCTCCAACCTAAGTCCCATTGTGGCCTCTAAAATCCTACAAAATGGCTTAAATAAGGTAGAAGACTGGTTGGCTAAATGGAGAATTGCTGTTAGTGTGTCCAAATCGGTGCACGTCACTTTCACGCTCCGAAAGGAAGACTGCCCCCCTGTCACTCTAAATGGCACCCAATTACCACATCAAAACACAGTCAAATACTTAGGAATATATTTAGACCGCAGACTCACTTGGAAAAAACATATTCAAACAAAACGAGACGAAATTAACAAGAAATACAAGGGTCTCTACTGGCTAATGGGACGAAACTCAAAACTATCTATTGATAATAAGTTGCTTTTATACAAGACTGTTCTAAAACCGATATGGACATATGGAATACAGCTCTGGGGATCTGCTAGTGCCTCAAATATAATAATAATGCAAAGAGCTCAAAATTATATACTCAGGCAAATATCAAACACCCCATGGTTTATCAAAACAACAGAAGTCCACGAATTTCTTAATATGCCCATGGTGAAGGAGGAGATAATCACACATGGGTTTAAGTATAAACTAAGACTTCAAAAGCACCCCAATCAGCTAGCAGGACAGCTAACTATACCAGAAACTATTCGACGACTTAAAAAGAGTCGAGACATTTTTGACCAGGACAACCCAACAGACTGAGTTTAGATAAGAGTAGGCAGGCTCCGCTGGGAGTAGCGCCTAACAAGCCAAAATCACTCAACGAATCTACTTATAGTCGCATAGACTGATCGTATGATTTAATAATTAAAAAAAAAATTAAAAAAATCTGTAAATTATTTTAACTACATCTATCACATACTGTTGTACTTTACTAGAATAGTACCGACCTCACGTCTATATACGTACATCTAAACTACAGAGATGGCGCTGTTCTAAAGAAATCTTGTAAAAACTGTATTTATTTGTTAAATATGGATTTATATTATACTAGCTGACCCGGCAAACGTTGTTTTGCCATGTATATTATTTGTAAGAAACATTTTTATAGGTCAATAAAAATAATTATCTACTATAAGTGTTATGTAGGGTAATAAATTAATATTTATTAATGTAGAGAATATATTTTAAATTACAATTCTTGCTAGTTATCTAAATATCAAAAATAAAGAAATCAAATTAAAATAGGGGGTTGATTGTAAAGGGTTGAAAATTCAAAAAAAAAATAAAAAAAATATTTAAAATTTAAAAAAATAATTTCGGGGTGGATTACCCTTAACATTTAGGGGGATGAAAAATAGATGTTGTCTGATTTTCAGACCTACCCAATATGCACACAAAATTTCATGAGAATCGGGAAAGCCGTTTCGGAGGAGTTTAACCACAAACACCGCGACACGAGAATTTTATATATAAGATTTATCTCATGAGACCAGTTTTTAGAACCAAACACATAGTTAGCACACAAACATAAACTTTCAATACTTTCTCTGTCTGACATTTTTATTTCACTTCTCAACCGCTTATGAACTGACGTTTTATCATAAAATTAATTAGGTTGTATAAAAACAAATGAAATTAATTAAATAAAAAAAAAACAATTGACTTTAACCTTTTCTATTTAAACAGTAAAAAAATAATCATTTGGAGTCTGTAGAAGTACATTCTCACTCCCACCCCCGCAATCCCTATTGGAAATAGAATTTCGTAAAATCCTATTTGAGATGATTTCTGCATGACAAATAAAAGATTACTACCAAATTTAAAGTCTATAGAGGTTACAGTTTGGAAATAGAAATTTCACATTTTAACACCCACTACCGCAATCTTTTTCGGCGGTGGGTTGTTGTAAAATCCGCTCTTAAATCATTTCTGCATCACATATAGACGACTCTAGCTAAATTTGGAGTCTGTAGGAGCTACGGCTTAAAAAATAAAAATTTTCATTGTTAAACCACCCCCGCAACCCCCTGTGGGGTGAGCTACCGTAAAATTCGTTCATAGACTATTTCTACATCTCTTACAGAAGATTCCTACCGAATTTGGAATTTATAGGAGCTATAGTTTTAAAACGGGAATTGTTCATTGTTAACGCCCCCGCAATCCCCTTTGGGGGATGAATTTCTTGAAATCCGTTTTTAGTTGACCTCTACATAACGAAAGTAATATTCCTACCAAGTTTCACATTTCTAAGTCCTATAGTTCCCGAGATTTCCCGAGATTTAGCTGAATGTAAAAGAACATTATCCGTTTAGTAAACTCCGTTGAAATCCATGAAAACAAAAGAATCAAGAGAAAACGCTTGCAATTAGCGGGATAAATGTTCATAAAAGTAAAACAGCAATAAAAAAACGAAAAATTTCGCATCGAATGGTGGTAGTTTCATGTCGATACGATCAGTGGTTTAGGCGTGATTGAGCCTCAAACGAAGACCATTTTAATTATATATATATAATAATAATAATAAATAGAGAAGAGATCGCAATTAGAGATACAGTATTTTAAATAATTTTTGCTTAATTTTGATACGTGTCAGTTCTTATTTATACCTCTACAGAAATACATATATTGTTTAAAGAACCTTATTTCTCATTACAAAATCAAAAATATTTTATTTACATGAGAAACTTAAGATTAATATGTATATATATTATCCATTACAGACTACGCAAATAGGATAATGTCGAGAGACATTAAATAAAATACAATTAAGTACACACAATATTGCTACTGTGAATTCACTCTGCGAACATAGAAATAAGTCGATAGTGTCGGAGACAGCATTCAGTAGGCGTCGTCCTGGATAACGGGGATCTGTGCAACAGACTGCTTCTTGCTCTATCATTTAACACATGGCTAAGCAAGGGATACAAAGTAATAGTTATAAAAAATTTTTTAACAAAAATTTATCGGATCCGAGTGGTCGACATCCACCTTAGGTGCCGAATACTAGGCTAGCATGAGCTAGAGATAGCAATGGTTTCAAAAAATGAACGGGACGCTCGCACAGATCCGAGTGGGTGGCACCGCTATTAACTACCCGCTCCACTCGGATCCGAGAAAAGAACACTTAATGTGTTAATTCAAAAGTAGAATGAGTTCTCTTTCTAAAAACTATCAGGAACTGTAGAACTATTGTATGTGCTGCCAGAACTCTAATTTTTTGGCGCTCTGCTGATAAGTGCTCTCCTAACTTCACAGACACTATCTCATAGGTAAGAAACCCAATTATCCCAACCCGCATCAGTTAATAAACCTACATTACAAAGCAATTAATATAAATAACATAAAACTATTAATATCCAACCGTGAGCCAACCACCAATAAATGATCAAAATCATCCCTTTGAGATGTAATAAATAAATTGTTTTATTGTGTCATTACAAATTACTGTAGAATTGAGACATCCCGCTATCTTTTATTAGGCACGTGAGTCAAACTATCTATTTATAATATGCTAATGAAGCCCAAAAACAAACATCGAATGTGTAACAATAAATATGTGATCGTTAAAATGAAACAAACGTCCGTAATTTATCCACGAGTCACCTTTAAGAATTCCGTGGATGCCTTCGCGGCGGGGACCCGCAGACGCGATATCTAAAGGCGCCACAAAAAATATTCAATAAGCCATTGCGCATCACATATCGTGGACATATATCTTTAGGTATAACTGGGTCATACTTAACGTGACCAAGTCGCGTTTTCCAATTGTGAGTCCCGGTGTCCCCGATATGATCTGTGCGACGCAAAATTGTCCCGATTTCCGTTTTCGGAAACCGTGCGAAAATTTAAGCGACAGAATATCAAAACTTAAATGAGTCTAGAGTTTTTTAAATCATTCGTTCTTCTTCTATATCGTCACCAAAAGTTCTGATAAATATGAATATAACTAAACACTATGTATTTCCTATATTTTGTGATTCGTAACTTTTAAGTCAACAAACTTTGTTTAAATAAATATCTTTAATAAAGTGATTTTTTTTCATTGACCTAAATTGAACCGATATCAATTCATTCAGAAAAAATCAAATTTATTTCCTAAATGTTTTACAGTAATACAATATAAATTTAATGAATACAAAATGTTAACTAAGAAAATATCATAATAAGATAAAAAAATGTTTTTTTATATATGTATAAATAACTAGCGCGCCCGACAGACGTTTTCGTCCTGGATATATATATTTCAAGCGATTAGGATGTAAGTTAAAATATTAAGATAGGATATTGGCACAGTTGTCATTTTCAAAGGTCCACATACACCGATCCGACCTACCATGGATAGCTTGTATCGACAGCTATTACAATCCGTCGATTGGTTTATGGCACAATTTAAGAATATTTGGATTAAGATGTCAATCTCAGATGGTGCAAGAGAAGCAAACTCGCTCGACGAGGATTGTGTGTAGTGTCTTTGAATTATTAAACTAAGAAACAGGTGCTCTATATGTACACGTTTTTTTTTTAGTTTTTTATTCGTCATAATTCTTGAAAGTCCGGCTACGTACTCACGAGCCCTCTGGCATTGAGAGTGTCCATGGGCAGCGGTATCACTTAACATTAGGTA
This sequence comes from Pieris mannii, assembly GCA_028984075.1. Lineage (NCBI taxonomy): Eukaryota > Metazoa > Arthropoda > Insecta > Lepidoptera > Pieridae > Pieris > Pieris mannii. The sequence continues at coordinate 4,585,983 of CM054798.1, read as the reverse complement.
AGCCTCATGCCCGTTTGCTATTCTATTTAAAAAATAACCTGTTGATCGAATTAGTTTAAAATCTGTTTGTTTCAAATGATTTATGTAACGCTTTAAAATGTAAAAGGTCGTAAATCAAAACACACAAAATGTCCGGATATTTATGACTTGTCCATTCCTAGAACATTGTGTAATTTAAAAATCATTGTTCTTATCGTCCTTTGTTTTAATCACATGTGTATTGTTTAAGTAACCGTACTCAGAGAGAAGATTTAATGGTGGTAAAAAAAAATTATTTAATTATTTTTTGTCATTACTTCTTTACTTAGTGGAAAGAGTACACATCAATATAGACTGTCAGTCTTTCTCTTAATAGAGACGTAGATAGTGTTACTGATGTTAAAAAAGGCTTTAAGTAGTTAGGTTCTACTTAGTTGTAGTAGTCGTAATGTTATTATTTGTATGTTCGCAGAATGAATTCACAGTAGCGATATTGTGTATATTATATGTTCAATAATCACAATATTAAATGCACTTTATTATATTTTACTAATTGAGTCTCGACATAATCGTATTGGCATAGTCTGTAAGTATTTTTGTAATAAATAAACAAATAAAAAAAATATGCGGAGACAAATAATAAATAGATAACGCTGTAACATATCTAATGACAGGAACCGTTTAGAACCTAATTAACAAGGGTTGTAAAATAAAATTCTTTTTTTTGTTAAATGGAATCAGATGAATTTTATCTAAATATATATGATCTCAAAGAACGATCTTCCAGTTATTAACGGACGTAAAAAATGATATGAATTTGATTAAAATAGTCCCATTGATGTATAAGTGACAGAGAAATATTTATTATTTATTTCAGAAATACACACATTATCTTTACAGCCTATGCCAATACGACAATGTGGTGAAACATTTAATGAAAATATAATAATGTACATAAAAATTAGACACATAATTTACACAATATCGCTACTGTGAATTCACTCTGCGAACATACAAATATGTAAATAAAGATATAATGTAAGACATTTTACTAATTTGTCCTAGATATAATGAACCCCATTTCGGGAATATCCTCTGCGATGATGCTTCCATTGTTTATGGCACATGTTTAATTAAGTTGTTATATTCTTATAAAGTGCCTTAATACGGCTCACCCACCGTTACTTGATAGATGCATAACACGTCAAAACTTACGGAATATTGCAAGTAATAGTGGTCAGTTTTTATCTCAATTCATCTCATTTCCTTTCGACTTTTCCTTTATTCAACTGATTTATGATGCGCCGTCACGGTGGCTTTAAGCAGTTGAAATCTGTGTTTTCTAAACACAAATATTGTTCGATTTCAATGAAACCTGCTTGAATGCTAAATGTTTTGTTATGCATTGTATTGTATTTCGAAAATTGTCGTTCGAGCTTCCTCGTATTGATTTATTGTATTGTTTCATATTGAAATACACGTCTTAATTGTTGTTATATTTGTATTTTAAAATTTTGTGTAGTCAGGTTTTCGTTTTAAATATTCAGAGCATTAATGGCCTATTCTTCAGGGTATGGATCACATCCCTGGGATCGTAGGTTCGACTACCGCAGGTTTGCTTATTGTTAATATTTGTGTATTTACTTCGTAATCCTACAGCTAACATCATATATATAAAATTCTCGCGTCGCGGTGTTTGTGGTTAAACTCCTCCGAAACGGCTTGACCGATTCTCATGAAATTTTGTGTGCATATTGGGTATGTCTGAGAATCGGACAACATCTATTTTTAATCCCCCTAAATGTTAAGGGTAGTCCACCCCTAATTTTTTTTTAATTTTAGATAATAAATTTTTTAAATTATTTTATGATACATCATTAAAAAATATATACAACCCCTAATTTTCACCGCTCTACAATCAACCCCTATTTTTTATTAGAAATGATATACATGGCAAAAAAAGATTTAAAAAAATACGGAAAGAAAAACAGTAGGTAATAATTATTAAATACATTTAACTAGTAACAAGTAATACTTGATTCGGCTGTGGCGTGTGGGGTGTGCACACGATGCACTTGACTTATCAAGTCAAGGCAGTAGCAGTCGTTGTATTATAATAATCATTTAATACCTATTTATTATTAGTGTGAGAATTTATTAAAAAATACGCATTGTTAATGTTAGAAAGGCTAAACGTTAGAATTTGTTTTTTATTCAAATTTAAATCGAATAGTCTATGACACTTTATCATAATATAAAACCTTTTTGAAGCTCGAGAAATTTTCGTTTAAAAAAAAAATTATAAAGATTTGTTTTTGCTTAATCACATAATTAATGTCACGCTATCGCAATTTCTTACGAACGAGACGCCTAAAGAGACAGTATTAATGAATAAGATTTATTTGAAACAATGTTGGGATTTCATTCGTACGTTATGTTTATCTACAATGCAGTGTAGTGGTTATTTTCGTCAAATCATTTATTTCAATTTATATTTTATTTTTTTAAATAAATATTAAATGAAATAATCCAATCCACTCAGTGTTGTTGGAAGTTTGCACTTCAAAAAGTTTTTATAACTAATGATATGTAAATAAAATTGATAACTTCCATCTAATTTTAAAGTTGAACTCAATTAATCCCTGAATTATTACTTTGCACATCTATGGATTTTTAATTCAGAAAATGATCAAATACACAGCCGCTACTAATTTAAAGTTGTTGCTGTTTAATGCTTTCTATCTCGTTTCACCCACGTTAAATTTGAGGAATTTATGTGTCTGTCTCTTTTTACTGCTCAAATCACGTTGCTAAATAAGTTTTCGAGAAATATGTTTTAACATATATATGTAAATTTTTTTAAATAAATGAAAGTATGTAAAATGTGTAAAGTGAATTGTCAAATTTTTAAAATAGATGAAAGTATGTAAAGTGAATATAAATAAACGAAGAAAATAAATATACAATTTAATTAAAGAAAACTACTACACTAAACTAGGAAATGTAAAATGTTAAGTTAATATAAATTGTTAGGGTTTCTGAAATTGTATAATGAATACGTTGCTACTTTTACCATAATTAATATGTTTATTTATGGTTGGTTTATATCGAAGTAGTTGATATATACTTATTGCATTTAATAATTAGAATACAAATAACACTTCTATTGTATGCCATACATTTGTCCTCAATGTTCCTGCGGAGACGCTAGCCAATCATAGCAACGGATCACAGACTATGATACTTTTTACTTTGTACAACAATATCCGGTGGTTTTCTTACAATAAATACAAGTTTGTTATAATTGAGGTCATTTAAAAACAGATGATTTGTATAATTATAATCTAAAATTATTTCTACTTAAAATAGATACAATGATATGTATATTAAATGTGATTTTGTAAAAAAATAGTTCGATTGACAAGACCCACGGTCGGCTAAGAATTGGCGGGCCGCGGGGCATTCTTGGTTTAGAGCGATTAGTGTTGGTCATAAAAATAGTGAATTATATACCAGTGTGCAAATATAAAGTGTTTATTAATTCTATTGTTTCCTTCTTTAAAAACGTTATCCTGATTTCCTGAGTTACTGGTTGGGGGAGGCTTAACAAAATGTATAAAACTGCTGTAAGAAACATAATATAAAATGAATGAACAAAGAAATAAAGCAAAACAAGGTCCCTGATAAGCAAAAGTCAGGGGTGGGTTCGCAGCTCCATAAAAAAAAACATACATTTGTCATCATAATACGGACGCCTACGCCTGTCTGCCATTGTATCTTATTTATGCCTTATAGAGGCGTTGTGAACTTGAAGAAACTGATCATGGATGGTAACACAGAAGGCAAAAGATCAGGTAGTGCTGTCAGGCACTCAGAGTATCCATGTTCGTCGGTATCTTAACATACGGGGCAAACGACCCTAATGAAAGCACCCATTTAAGCGGTGACTTGCCGCTTATCAATTTTAAAACTAAAATTCGCTGAGTTAAAAGAATCAATTAGTGCGTTATTATCCAAGTTACCAATACTATTTTTCAAACAAACAAACAAAAATCATTTATTCATGTAGGTAACATTATGTACACTTATGAACGTCAAAATATACTTTAAATGATTCTAATTTTACATTTACTGCCAGTTCTCAAATCAAGGGCGTAGACAAGAAGAACTGGCAATAAACTCTCCGCCACTCTTTTTAATCGCCAAGTTTACTTTAGTTATACATAATAAACACATTTCTATTTTAATCTACTTTAGGTTTTTCTTCTATTGGCAAAGGCTTTCCCAAATCTCGCCATCTCTGCACAGTGGCACTCCCTGCCATGTACCTGCTGCTTCTTTAATGTGGTGCATCCACCCTGCAAGTTGTCTTCCTCTTTTCGTTTGCTATCCGTTCGGCACCAGTTTAGTACTTTTATTGCTCCACTTGAGAAAAGTGGAGTTATATACAAAGGTTATAGAATTGCGAAGGTAATATATGGGAGCTAGAAAATATATTTAAACTAACAGACCCGGCCAAGCGTTGCTGTGGCTAAGTTTTTTGTTATATTACATGGTAATAAGATATTCAAGGGAAACTGTAGGAGAAGTTATGTGAAAGGTAGATAGCTTATGTGAAATGTTGGTACTTTTAACACAGCGCCATCTGTTAGAACCAAATTAAAACATATTTGCAATAAAATAATATTGCGGGTATAAATTGAGATATAGAGCTCTCCTATCTTTTAAGTTAGATCAAACTGCCACGGTGTGCAAATTTGATTGATATCGGTTCGGTAGTTTGGGAGTCCATCGTGGACAAACATCGTGACAGGAGATTTATATATATTAAGATTTAAATAATAGAAATAGGCCTGTGTTACGTTTGTATTTAAAAGGAAGTCGATATAACGTAAGTCAACCAAGCTATTCCACTTATTTTAAAACAAAAAATAAAAATGCATTTAAATTTATTGCGTCCATTAATCGTTTTTAAATTATAAAAATGCCAACATAATATTTATAAAGCTGAATCTAAGTGCCATTTTGTAAATCCTTTATATATATTACCATACTCGACACCTGTCTTTAAATACATCTGTTTTCGATAAACCGATTAATAAAATATGTCTCGTGAACTAAATCACATTAAATAAGGTTGAAGGTAACCGGTTGTTAGGCGGCGCCTTGTGGGAGGGGCGGGCGGCCACGCCCTACGCCCGCTACATTATGTTTTCATATGTATCATTTAATTATTATCTACTATGTTATATCTTAACACTAAAACGTATTCGTTGCTAGTACGGTGAAGGTAGGAAGCCTAAGAAATAAATAACACAGTTCTTTCTATCGAAACCGGGGTACTAATTACATTTTCATTACTAAATAATTGCGGTACAAAAAATATTCTGTCTTGTACACGTTACTAGGATTTACCGAATTTGACATCATCATCATCTCAGATTTGAGATGGATATCACTCGTATCCCTGACGTCGTGAAGAGAACATCGCGTTGGAACTAAGTTGGAATACAGTACATAATGATCAAATGGAGAATCTGTGCAACAACTCAACGGCCACTGAATCCTTTTTTTTTATAACACAGGGGGCAAGCGCGGAGGCTGACCAGATGTTAAGTGATACCGCCGCCCATGGACACTCTCGATGCTAGAGGGCTCGCGAGTGCGTTGCCGGCCTTTTAAGAATTTAAGAGAGTACATTAAAAAACCCTCCATAAAATACAATAGAAGACTCTCAATGATGATAAAACAGATGAACGCGGTCCCACGTAAATTCTAATAAATTGATCGCTGCAGTAATATATTACCGTCGTCCGATATTTATGTTTTCAATTACCGTTCTGTTATATTAATGTTCCTATAGAAGGCTATATTGATAATGTCTACCTACGCTTGGTAAAGGGAAGGTGGATACACCAAGCAGGACCAGCAGTTACACCCGTATATGATTCTGAAGATCTTCTACGGTTTTTTTATAGAACAGGGGGCAAACGGGCAGGTGGCTCCTGATGTTAAGTGATACCGTCGCCCATGGACTCAATGCTAGAGGGCTCGTGAGTGCGTTGCCGGCCTTTTAAGAATTGGTACGCTCCTTTCTTGAAGGACCCTAAGTTGAATTGGTTCGGAAATACTTCTGTGGGCAGCTGGTTCCATAAAGTGGTGGTGCACGGCAAAAACTGCCTAGAAAAACGCTCATTTGTCGAACGGCGGACGTCGAGGTGATACGGGTGGAATTTCGTATTCTGCCTCGACGTCCGATGATGAAACTCAGCTGCAGGTTTAATCCGAACAATTCCTCTGAAAACTGTCCATTGTAAATGTGGTAGAAGAACGATTGTTTATTATTTTTCAAAATATGTTTAATAAGATATTTTATTTATTCCTTGAACTCTGAGGAAGGGTTTTATGTAGATAAAAATTGTACTTTGGTTTTTCTTGTAAAAAACAGTCTCTATGGGGTAGCTAAATGATCCATATGTTGGTATTTACTAAAAAGGTAGGCTAAGTGACAAATAATATTGTGGTGAAACGAAGTTTGCGGGGCCTACTAGTAGCAAAGGAGCCATAAAAAATAGTTTTTTTAGTAATAATAATATGTAATAGTTAGTTTCTTATTCCCGAAAAGCCTCAAAATTTGTGTTACAAAGGTAGTCTGAGTGATGGAATCGATTCAGTGAAGACATCTAACTGGTTTAATTCAATACATTCGCAATCGAGTGTATATCATTTATTTGGATCAATATGTTTATAAGGTTGTAATGTATAACAAAATCCGGAAAAAAAAGGATTTTTATCATAAGGAAGTGTCCAATAACACTACAGTCACTAATAAAGGGCAGACACTATGTCCTTGTGTTCTATTTTTTCACTCACTGTTTAGCACTTAACGTACACTAACACTTATTCACTAGTCCCAATGGTTCCCCTTTTCAGTGTTCTCACTAGGCCGGTGGTGTCATGGAGATGAATAGCCTCGGCATTCATGTGATGGTGGAGCCTATGTTCGTGGGCTCCAGCAGTCTTTATTATTAATGTGGCGACGTTCTCTACATTAAGGTCCCGGTGGAGGTCGTTATTGCGAATGTACCAGGGAGCATTGACTATTCACCTGAGCACTTTGTTTTGGAAACGTTGGATTACTTGGATATTACTATTACTGATCACACAGCTGGCAATCATACGTCCATACAGGTGTCAGGACTTGCTTCTACCACATAAATGAAACGTACTTTTATACTGATAATTAAAGCAATTCGTGCAATTTTTAATTCTTCCCTAACCATTCCAAAATATCAAAAATGCACCTTAATATTCAAGTTTTCACTTCTGCCGGCACTACCGGAGTGCAACTAGTACTTTTTTTTATAGAACTGGGGGCATACGAGTAGGTTTACCTATGATAAGTTAAATGATATATGGTTTATTTATTTATAGCATATATGCCAAACAAGAATAAATATATGGACTAATTTATGTACCTTTAACACCAAAAAAATCTTACAAAAACAAATTTAAGTCCCAGTCTTCCCAAACCTGTCAGAAATATATTCAGTACAAATACGGAACCGAGGAAGATTTTAAGCAGTGAGATTGGTGTCTGCTGGCAGGTAATTCCAGCTCCTCCTCCAGAGATCCAGTCAAACTTATAATTGAAGGGATTTTTTGTGTAATATTTTCTCTCTGAGTCAGCTTTTCAACACACTTTTTGGGTTTAAACCCTTCTTTACCGCTATAGCCTTTTATATTGTTTTATGCAACGGTAAGGCGGTTTGGGCGCCCCGTTGCGACGCAGCGCGCACGCATTTGTCGGGATCACATTTATGTGCCACTAAAAATCAAATAATTTACAACATAGACATACTATTAAAATACACATTTTAAAATAAACGAAAACTAAACAACATGGCTTAATGTTATTTAATTTGAAGTATCGACAGCATACAGCTGTGCCAGTGGAATGTGTAATGTGTAGGTTAATTTATATTTAAATGAGTATCTGTATAGTCTTGACCTTGTCTTCAGGGTGCGCATAGGCGGGGATCGAACCTACGTTCCCTCATTGTAAACCAATGGACTTTCTTTGTGTGCATTTAAAATTCGCTTGAAAATCTGAGGCCCTGATCTTAAAAGGGTGCCACTGATTTAAATTAGTTCCAAAGAAAGAAAGTCTGTAACGCGGTGTCCTGCGTAAGCGACGAATGCGACGCGACGCGACGCAACACGACGCGACGTAATGCGACGCGATGCTACACGCGACAAATGTCCTACGTAATTTGGTCATTACTTCTCGAATCATGGAGAAGTACAGTACAATTTTGCTCGAAAGTTCATACTTAAAATATATATTTTAAAAAATATCATAAAAAGCACAGAAAAAAAACAAATACAAAGAAGAACGAACGTTTACAAAGAAACACATTTGGCGAGTTCCATCATTTATATCCAAAATTAAGAAACTTTGGAAAAAAATTGTGGAGTGTTACCGTCTACTTTCGATTACATTATTGCTTATATTAAGTCTGAATTTCAATTAAAAACAACAAATTTTCACTAATAAACGATTCCTATAATGTTTATGTTTTTTGTCCCACAACAATCTTTGCTCACGCACTGCGGTGATCAATGCTTTCGAATCAACCATTTCGTAGTTCGTGGTGTCGCGTCTGGTCGCCCTTAAAACAAGTCCGCGTGACGTCGCGTCTCGCCGCAGACTGTTACATAGGCCGTAAGTAGGGTATGCCGTTGATTTGATTGCGTTGGTCGCGATTGCAGCGTCGCGTCGCGTTGTATTCGTCGCTGACGCAGGACACCGTGTGACAGAATGACCAGTGCTGTGGAACACGTCTGCTCCACAGCATAATGCTGAGCCAGAGCCAGTTCCAACCACTACACACACATATTACTCACTAATTATGTACCTTATTACTTTTTTCAAACTTATTATTTATTGTGTTTCGTTAGTAATGAATAGGTATGTATGTTATATGTGGAGTATGCATTAGCAAGCTCCATTAGATAATTAAATACCTATATGAGAGGGTGACATGTAAGTACCTAACAACTCTACGTATCCCTAAGCCCTACAGACGTACCCTTGGTCCATGGGGTCCTAGCGCTCAAGGGTTTTTTAGTGAAATATCAAAAAGGTTAGTCAACATCACAGGAGATCGAAGAGCTGGCAGCTACCTCGGAGAAAGAATTAGGCTATAGTTATTATATAAGAATTATTTTTATTAAGTAAATCATGTCTGTGACAACGTTATACTATTTGTTATATATCGAAAGCATCGTTGGGTGCCTTTCTCGAACCTAATTCGCTATTTTGTTGATGATTTTTCTGCTTTATGTACCAAAAATTCTTGGTAATTTTATTTTATTGTGTGTTTGTCGAATCTTGTATAATATGTTTTTTAATTGTATATTTTTAATGTTTTTTTTTGCAATACTTATTTATTTATTTATTTAGTACGTTTAGTTTAGTTATGTTTACATATTAGATAGAAGATTTTATAAAATTATCAGTTGATTTCGTAACATGTATGATGTTGTAAACTTAATAAATAAATAAATATAAATAAATCTTAATAATGTCATAGTGGAAGTTTTACTGTGCTATAAAACTTAAATGAAAAAACCCATTTATCTACAAAAGCAAATAAAATACTTAATAGTAAATATATTAATAAGTACCTACGGGATGTCTGTACCACGGACCTAAGGTAACAAATGTAGCTCATGAGTAGGATGACTGGTTCAAGGTGGTGGGATTATCCCAAAGCTATCGGGCAGATACACCTCGATAAAAGACTTGAAGAAGTCTTCGCCACTTTGAGAGGAAGCGATAAATTAAACACAGAATAATATTCAAATCTCATTTATTGTTCATAAAAAAATATACGTTTATTTTGGAACATAACATCATCAAGGTATCACTTATTCCACGTCATTAAATTCGAACCTGTAGGCATCCCTACTCATCGGCAAAGATGACAGAGGGTGTAGGCCGAGAGGAAAAGCCGGCGTGACAACCTCTCGGTACTCTTTTAAAAAAGAAAATCATTAAACAATACTTCAATATTTAAAACAAATATAGTAAATTAATTAGAAGTAGCCTGCCCAGCACTAGTCCCAGGCCCTTTTATCAACCAGATAATTAATCGTTTAATAAGCCTTTTTACACAGCTTTTCTTTAATACATTTCTGAAATGTATTAAAAGGCAGAGATAAAAGAGCCCAACCTGCCCTTGGCCTGCCCAATACAGCCGCGAGATTCCATAAATAAATCTAAAAGATAAAACACTAAAAATATATTCGTTTTTGACTACAATCGATACCTTGTTACTAGTTTAAAAATATTTTTTTAATTTTTCTAATTAATTTAATTATTCTTCTGTTGGTAGAACTGAAATGAAGTTATTCGCGAACCCCGCAGAGACACGTCCAATGTCCGTAGACATTTGTTACGGGACGAAACCACAAATATTTTGAACCAATTTTTTCAGCTACAGCGTAAAGATTTCACGGTAATGTAAACAGCTATAATTTACGTTTCACTATTCTTTGTGGTCTAGCCTAAACGTCGTTCATCTAGCGATAATTTGCTTAAGGGACCATAGCCAATGAAGGCTAAGTATTTAATTAAAGAGGTTTTTATACTAGTAATGAAATCAAAAATATCATATTTATATATAAAGAAAAGAGTTGTTGTTTAACTAGAATACAGTATTTTTAACTGACAGTCTCCATCGTATGTGTCGCGTGCTTTATTAATTATACGTCGTTTTCGAGAAAAATAAAACAGAAAGCGAAATTACGAATTAAATATAAAAAAATTCAATTGTCGCTCAGTTGTTTATAATACCGTGAAATCTTTACTCTGTAGCTGCAAAGATTGGTTCAAAATCTTTGTGGTTTCTTCCCGTGACAATAGTCTATGGACGTGTCTCTGCGGGGTTCGCAAACTGGATTTCAGTTGTACCAACATAACAATAACGAATACAATAAGGCCTACTAATAAAACAATAGATTGTTTTGTCTTTTATTAACATAACTTTTACACATTTAAAGAAAACACTTTTTTAAAGGATTGAACCTATGTCATATAAACTTATAATTATTTAACATAATTTTAAATTTATCCGACGTTTCGCGTGCTTTACAGCGTCCGTGGTCACGGTGACTGAAGACAAAAGGTGTTAAATGTCAAAGAGTATCACAGCCGTATTCAATATCTTTTGACTTCGGTCAGTATAAGTTTATAATAATACATACCTTCAATCCGTTAAAATGTGTTTTCTTTAAAAACACAGATTTTTAGCTAGGATTTTTTGAGGACACTGCGGTACGTAGTATCAACCGTAAAAAGAAATATAATGAGTATGCTTTGTAATTGTTGGTTTAGATCATGTAGGTTAGAGTAGGTTTGAATCCCGACTGTGCACCAATGGACTTTATTTCTATTTGTGCACTTAATATTCGCTCGAACGGTGAAGGAAAACATCGTGAAAAAAACGGCTTGCCTTGGACTCAAAAAGTCAACGGCGTGTGTCAGGCACAGGGGGCTGATCACTCACTTGCTTAATAGATAAGCAAGTGATCATGAAACAGATATAGAAATCATCAGACCTATAAAGCTTGTATTGCCACTACTTGGAACGAAGTTGGGCAGACGAAGACGGAAAAAATTAAAACGAAAAGTTCTAAGGACGAAGCTAGCGACATCTCTATGATGGATCGGAACTTTTTCATAAAACAATGTTCATGTAGGTGTCAATAGATGAAACGTCGGATTTGTTGTCAAAATGAAACACAATAAATTAATACAAAATAATCATTTTAGGCACTCAAATGATTATTCTAAAATTCTAAAATTGAGCCTACTCATTAAGTTTATATTACATTATATTTGTTAAAATAAAAAAATATTATTACAACTTAAAAGATATTAAATTTTATTACAATTACTTCACTAATCGAAAAGAACTTCGTTCCATCCGGGTGTCCCTTGACACCTCTCTAGTTTTTATATTTTTATGTATGATTCCATTATTTACTAATTTCTACAAATTATTCATGGAACCTAGTTTTAAATTGTGAATGTTTCATTTACTATGTAAACGCAAATGTATAACAAAATTATTTATTTGTTTCAGGATAAACATCTTCCAAATAAAAAATTATATCTTAAATATGTATACAATACAATTATATACGTTTACAGGCAGCTGACAGGTCTGAATGAACTTTTGACTTTTTACACGTAATTTGTTTGATTTGTAAAGATGAATGGCCAGCGGTAGGTCTATATGCGCTTGCGCCGCGACTTATTGTTTGGTCTTCGCGGGTGTCCCTGGAACCCTGCCATTTTCCCCACAGGGTTCTGCTAAAGACCCACCATGTTAATATAGAAGTCACCAATGTAAAATGTCAGTTTGACATTTGCATTCAACTGTTATTTGTGTTTACAAATTATACCTTTCATTTCGGCTATTAAATTGAGGCTAGTACCTACATAATTTTTTCTCTTTACTTTGTTAGTTTGTTTATCATCAGATAATTTTTATACGTCTGTAGCAAAATACTTTTTACGTATTTTTTAAGTACACAATTTTGTGGGTTAATAAATATTTAGAAAAATTCAAGACATACATTTTTATCATCACTAATATACTTACCGATGTCTGTATAGTGTATACTTCTTTTAGTTTCTAGCTTTACTTTAGGTGTGGTCATAGCGGCATGGCTGTCATATTGGTGAAGTAGACTATATGTGGCGTTTGTAATAATATAATTGAATATACTTTAACGTTACATTTTCGCTCTTCTAAAATATGCTTTTCGGAAATTTTACCTCACTAGTCATCCTTTTTAAGCGTTTAGGACCTCCACCATTAAGTTGTGGAGTAGACTACCCGACTCCATACGATTGGCTACGTCCCTAACATCTATGAAAACCTTTCTGTATAAACATTTCTAAACCATATCCTATCCTGCTCAATCGTGACTTCATAAATCCGCGAGATCAGCTTTTTAGTTTTTATTTTTTTTAATATTTAAGATTTATTAAGATTTGGTTATTCGCTTCTTGCACAATGCTCATTACATTTCTTTTTATAATTTGTTCCCTTACGAGGGTTGACTGGAAGAGATCGATTGTTAGCGATAAAACCGCCCGTTGCAGTATGTAATTTGTTTTTCTATAAATGTAACGAAGTGTAAATAGGATACTGCTTATGCTTATAAATCGTTAGATTCTATCCACCAGCAGCGGTGTTCACCAATTTGTACGCAATAAATTCTCTATTCCATAACTTTCAGCATCAGCACCAAGATGCTAGATCAGGACTCGATTAAGTACTAATCTTTGAGGGGTAGACGAGAAGAGACTGCAGTACCTTCCTTCCAGTTTTGCTGTGCTTGAATTTCAGATCTTGGAGTTTAGCATTAGCATATTGCGACGTAAGATTATTTTACAAGAAACATTTAGTTGTTTATAGAAAGGGAGCGCACGGGCAGAAGGCTCATCTGTTGTTAAGTGAGCGCCCGTGGACACTCAATGCCTCGCAAGTGCGTTGCAAACCTTTAAAGAATTGATACGCTCTTTTATTGAAGGACCCTAAGTCGAATTGGTTCGGTAATGATACAGTGGTCAGCTAGTTCCATAGTGGTGATTCAGAAATTGCATTAAGATACGCTCGGTTGTGAAACGGTTTAGATAGTATATCATCTTTTCTTTTTGCTGTATCTTAGTAATAATACTTCTAACGCCCAAACCCAATAACATATCTCAATCTATTTTTGAGCATCTGAGAAAGACATCTTAATCCTAATATTGATAAAAGTGCGCCAATAGCCAATCGACGGAATGTAATAGCCAACTGTCGATACAAGCTATCCATGGTAGGTCGGATCGGTGTATGTGGATAGACCTTTGTATGAAATGACAGTTCAACTGTGCCAATATACTATCTTAAGATTTTAACTAAGAGCATTTTAAAATAACTAAAAAGCTATTTGATATGTTTTAAACATAGAGATGTATATTTTAATATTATTTGTACGGTTTTATTAACTTTATTTGGTTTATATTGATTTTAAAATATGCGTGTAAAGAGCGAAGAGATTGCATTCTATCCGTCGCCAAAAATGGATTGTCTTCGTAGGGTTTGGTTATTGGGATGCAGACAGGAGATCGATCGACTGTCACTGTCTGATCTCAGATTGTTTTCAATCTGAGATTGTGGATTAATTATTGGGTAATGGGTAGGTTCGGGCGTAAATGGCGTTCTTATCTTTCTCATTTGAATATATAATGTACGGTATTCATTGGTTCAAGTACCATTTAAACCAGATCACTGGTTTGGAAGCACTTGGTAAATGCACACATAAGATGCCCATTGAGGAGCTCTCACGCACGTGACATTCAAAGAATGGGGTAAGTTCCAATAACTATTTATGTTCATTTAAAGGAACATATGCGATTTCAGCCTGAGTAACTTCAGAGTTCACCAAAGTGCAGGAAATAAGGGGTATGCTAACGAGCAATGGACCAGTACCCCTCAGAATTAAGCCCAAAGATAAAGGGAAGATTAGAGAGGAGAAGAGAAGTATTAATATGAAGTAAAAGCGAAATATGGTGCCTTTAGGAAGAGCAGCTGTAGACAAGGAAAACATTCTGTACATGAAGGCATTTTTAATTTATTTAACAAGGGGCGTGCATGCGTGCATGCACATTGCCAGGCTCGCAAGTCCGTCGGCGGCCTTTAAGTAATTTATACGCTCTTGAATCCTATTCGGAAATACTTGTCGGTGTTATGTATTCTGCCACGACGTCCGGTGATGTAATTCCGCTGCTGGTCCGAACCACTCCTCTGAACAATCTCCATGCGGTAGATGATGCAGAAAGACACCGTATTTCAAAGGTGTCATAACCAAATCGCACGGTAAAGAAGTGATTATTAACTAAAATAAGTTTTTAAGTAGGTACCTACGGGATTTTACCTTTCGAAAGCGTGCGACTACATATAGAGTTCGTTTAGGGCCTGTTTCACAATGTATGGATAAAGTAACAAATAGCTATGCAAAACATAAATTATTCGAAAGATAAAAGTTCCAAATAAGATACTTGGCGTTACACGAATAGCTCTATCTGACAGTCGTGAAACGCAAAAATACTGTTTATCCTACCAATAAGTAATGAATAGCTTATTTGGAACTTATCCGGACATTGTGAAACAGACCCTTAGAGTATTTATGTTTTAATAATATTCGCGGTGTATATAAACTAACTCAAAATCTTTCGATAAACGTTCGTAATTTGAAAATAACAAAATGTCGTCGTTATATCGATACCGTCTTTTGTTTTTGGTAACACAAAATGTTCATCAACGAAAACGAAGGAATGCGTCATCTCACTGCCTTAAGAGGTTACACCTATATTGCCCTCATTATAAGATGTTTTAAGTGCTCTTGCGCACTTGCTACGCGAACAAAGCAATCGACGCGCGACGTCGCCCCACCGAAACAATGCGAAATACGAAACCGAACGGAAACAAGGACCCCTGACGATTTTCTTTCGTTTGACTCTTGACTAATATTTTTAACGCATTCAACTCATTGTTCAGGCGTATAATTATTCGATTGTTGCGTAAAATCAAAGAATATGCTCCATTCCCCTGAATTTGCGAACGGTTAAATCTTCTCACGTTTGGATTAATAGTTAAGTGGTGTTTGTGTTTAAATTGAAAATCGGATTTTTAATAAGCCTTTAATTACGCGTAGATGAAAATCACAGGAAATGTATGCCTGAGTTGTTTTGCTGGTAGCCAAACCTGCAATACTAATATTTTGTAACATTTATGTAATAATTATTAAATTTCAGAAAAGATAGCCTGTAGATAGGTTGGTCACTATGTGGTGAGCTTCAATACATAAATAAAAACGTGTATTTATTTCTAAGTGACGAGCACCAGCTTATTTCGTGAACAATTGGCGAACGTTAAAACGCGTCATCAAAACAATAATTGTTTCCCTTAGTGTTGTTGCTTTTAAGAAATCTCAAAATCCCCCTTTCACGAGCCCCTCAATTCTTTTGTCGTCATAATGACTGTGATTTACGAAATAATCACCATTCTCTTAGCCCATGGGGTCGTAAATCAATACGATACCTGTGAGAAAAGCTTTTCTTTGCTAACCTATAAACCTTTTACGTTTTGGCACTATTAAAAAAAACGTGCGTACAAAGTACACATGTCAGAAGTGAAACTTCTTTGTAAATTAATTATTACTAAAAGCCGCAATAGATGATCATTGTATCACAAAGAACGGTTCGGTCGCCGTCGATACGTAATCTTATACTAAAATAAGTCCTGAGTACCTACCTACATACATCAATGTATTGCTCCTTATAAGGGCGAAAGGCACAAAAAGACGTCAGCCGTAAGGATGGAGAAATTGTTAGTTTTGGGAACAAGAGAGGTTAGACTGATGTTGAACTTGCCTTACAATAATAGTTCACGCACAAAAACACGTGAGTGTTTTATAAGTCTTAATGGAGGACGTAACTATTAGCAAGAAATGCACAAAAACAGTATATATAAAATTGCATCAAACTTAACCAAACGAATGCTGAACAACGACTCATAACCACCGCGCGGATCAGCCGAGATAAAATATTTTTATCTCGGCTGATCCGCCACCAACCACGCACCCTCATTAAATTTTATAAACTAAAAATGATTCTATTCCGAACAATCATGTATATGAAGACTCCATGTATTTGTATATCTATATTAACAATGTTTACACACTGTATACGTGCTATTGATAATATAAATACATTCGACTTAGGGTCCTTCAAGAAAAGAGCGTACTAATTCTTAAAAGGCCGGCAACGAACTCGCGAGCCCTCTGGCATCGAGAGTGTCCATAGGGGCGGTATCACTTAACATCAGGTGAGCCTCCTGCCCGTTTGCCCCCTGTTCTATAAAATAAAGAATACATTTTTTATTCCGCCTCGACGTCCACTTAACAATCAGCTTCTGGTATTAATCAGAACAACTCCTCTGAACCCACTGCACCTCCATAATGTCGGCTCTGATCCTTGTTGTGTTGTACTTCCGAATTACGCGTCCTTGGCATTCCCAAAACTGTTAATTAAACAAAAAGATTTATTCCCATAAAAACTTAGGATTCACATAATTATGATTCATTGCTTTGTGTCTAATTTACTGTTATCACAAATTATGTAGATATAATACTTCGGAACAGCGCGATGGGGTTCCGCAGTTTTAATTAAACCTTAAATTATTGTTTAACTTTATTAATTTCTGCTCCGGCTACCGTATTTTAATAAAAATGGCACGTCTAGCAGTTCGCGGCTTCGGTTAATCTTAGAACTGGGGCACTGGTCCTGGCAGAAACTCACTCAGAACTCAGAAAGGATTCCAGTGGGAACTCACGGCAAGATCTATGGAGCGCACTTACACTTAGCTCAGACTTAACTTTCGAGTTAAGTCATAGTCGGTATTTATAGAGCGAATCTGTCTAATTTCTAGCGTGATCTCAAGTCCACGAAATCGACTTACCAAAACCTTTGAATATAAGCCTAACAACAATAATGGCCCAAAATTTACTTTTCCATCATATCTTTTACTTGACTTTAACGCTCGCAGCATTCCTGACCTAATATTATATTTATTTCCAAAAAAATGTCTGTTTCTTTGAAAATAAATGATACATAAGACTGAGTTATTAAAAATAAAAAAAACGCACAATAAACAATATTAAAAATAGGCATGAAAATGTCATATTAATAAGAACAGTTATTTATAATTGTTATCAAAACATATTGTCTCAACTCTCCCACATTTTAAATAAAATCTAATCACCTTCCCCTTGAAGGCGAATACGGCAGTGATCTGTAACGTCTGAGACAAATCTTCAGTGTGCAGCTGGTTCCTCATAGCGGTGGTACGCGGCAAAAACTGCCTTATAAACGCTCAGTCGCGGAACGAATTAAAAGGCCGGCGACGCACTCGCGAGCCCTCTGGCATCAATAGTCTCCGTGGGTTGTGGTATCACTTAACATCAGATGAGCCTCCTTCCCGTTTGCCCCCTGTTCTATAAAAAAAAAATTAAGCATCGAAGAAACAGATCAGTTTGTATCCTATTTTACGATCGGACCAATGAGGACGAACATCAGTTGTAATGCCCAGTACAGAATCCTATCTGCTGTAACCAACGCTTTGAGTACATGCGAAGTAGTTTTATGATAGTTTCCATATGTTCAGCAGCTGCAGCCTATGTCGATCCGCCACGAATAATAACAATTGCCAAGTAGAAATATATTTATTACAAAAATACATACATAATCCTTACAGACTATGCCAATACGATGATGTCGAGAATCATTTAAAAAATATAATAAAGTGCATTTATAGCACATAATATTCACAATATCGCTACTGTGAATTCACTCTGTGAACAGACAAATATGTCGATAACTTAACATAAGTTGAGCCTCCTGCCCTTTTACCCCCTGTAAGAAACCCAGTTCTTGAAGTACACTTGGGTTGCACACTGCAACCCTCAACACTTTCAGTACGTAGTATGCCAACTGTAAGTCCCGTCTGTTTTTGTATTTGTATTTCTTAATCTAGTCTTTACGTAGTTTATTGTCTAACTTCTTATCTCTTTTATTGCAAATATTATTTCTGTTTGTGATTACCGTCTTCCAATTTGATCACATGTCAAAGAGTTATATGTGTTTAAGTTAAGTTATTGCTTATGTACGAATACGAAGTGTAAGTCGCTGACCACGACTGTTGTATAAAAATTGTAGCGTAATGACTATAATAAACGTGTTATTCAGTTAAAAAAATGTTCAATAAGTAATGAATTTCACAAATAATACAATATCGTAAAAAAATGCAATAGTTTTTAAAAATTGACTTGTCTCGAATTATTATAATTAATATTAATTTGATAACGTAATCATATTTTTCAATAATTTATGAGGTAGTGATAAAATATTACAAGGATTGACTATATTATGACTCATATGTAATATCTATGTAAAATTCAATTTAAGACAAATTTGCACGCCATTGTATGTGTATAAGAATATGCGAACATTAGATTGTATCACCAAAACATTATTGTATCATATTCTTGCAAATAAATATTATTATTATTATTATTATTATCATTGATGCTTATGCATGTATTGGGTTTTTGTATATGTTTGTGTGGTATGTACACATCTTAAATACCTCCGATCCCGCTGGTATACGTCGATGCTCAAGAGGCCAATGTTTAGCAGAGCGAACACTATATATGTCCACGGTACATAGGCACGCGTTGCGGTTATATATCATCGAATTTTCCACGGTTATTCATTTATTTATTAAGGGTCGTAATAAATTGCGTTAAGTGGGGGCGGCCGGAGTCCCGCGGAGCTCTGCGGGGGTGCCCATAACCTCGGGAAAAACGCGGCTGGGCCATAAGTGCCTCTACACAAACCAATATTATAAGGGTTGAACTAATACAAATGTAATTTACTTAAATGAGTTTTTATTGGAGAAATACGAATGATATTACTTAATAAACATTTGTACGAGACACGTGGCAGCGTAGATTAAATAGTTAAAAGTCGGCTACGCACTTGCTGCTTCTGGCAGTGTCCATGGGCAGAATCCAAAGTTCAAACATCATTTATGGGGTTGTGATAAATGTTACGTTTAAATATTACAAGTTCACTTTGTAAACAAGCATATTACAAATAAGAGGATTATATTCAAGATAAGAATGCTTGGAAACATACTGGTCCTGCTCCATAGGACAATCATATAGCCTTGACAAAATCAATTGGTTGCTGATCTAATTTCACATCTTTTTGTTATTTTTATTTTATAAAACTTAAAACTGTATTTTTTTTATTTTTATCTCACACACTGTTTTATTGTTTCTTTAATGTATAAAATTCCACCGTTTCATTTTTGTAAATATGTGAGGAACATGTATACTAACAATACATAATTGCCCTGTATAGTAGTTTTATTCTCGGAGTACACTGTCTTCACATATAATTATTACATATACAAATATTGTAAATCCTATTTTAAGAGAGTAAGTGTGGAGTATCTTTCCCATCCTTCTCCACAAGTAACTACATTTTGGAAGAGCCAACTACAATCATCTTTATATTTTACTAGTAACCCGCCCCAGCTTCGCACGGCTGCAATGCTGATGAACAGCAGGTTTTTATTATGTATTGTTATTTCCGTCGCTGGAAAGCTCCGATAATATACGCGTTCGATCGCTGCTAAATAAGCTGTAATGGGCTGTATAGATCTATATTAAATGAACAATGTATTCAATTATTAGCCATTATTTGTCGTAAAAAGTAAATGACAAAAAAAGTTATCGTGGGTTATCCATAAGAGATAGACATATACCATCATGGACTTTTCTGTAGACCTTTTCAATGTGTACAATACTTAGTACATTATTTTGATAAAACTCGTAGGGTTCAGCCTGCGTTTGCAATGTAAGCGGAAAAAATGTAATTATTTACGACATCACATTAGAAACCTCAAAAATAACAGTACTTCTCCATTATTTAATGCATGTTATTATATATATATAAACCATCCTCTTGAAGCACTCTATCTAATAAAGAAAACCGCATCAAAATCTGTTGCGTAGTTTCAAAGATTTAAGCATACAAAGGGACATAGGGACAGAGAAAGCGACTTTGTTTTATACTATGTAGTGATTTAAAGTTTAAAAGTGCAATTTTAGGTGGTCTAATTGAAATAATTTGACTTTGACTTTCATCGTGCCCAGTTCCCAGTTTTATAAATCTATGTATCGATCTATACGACGATAATACAAGTTATTTCGAACGCTTACTTCAAACTTGCAATCATAATCACTTTCTTCCTTGATGAATGGATATGACCAATAGAAGAAAACACCTCGCCACACGGTTCTTCAAATGACATTGTCAAGATGTCACTGTCATTGTCATATGTCAAAGTGTAGTCGCGATTGTGCGTGGTCTAATTCTTGGATATTATATGTGACGCCGAAAACTGTAAAAGTCAGTTGTCAACGTTTTTTTTATAAACCGGTGGCAAACGGGGGGGGGCTCACCTGATGTTAAGTGATACCGCCACCCATGGACACTCTCAATGCCAGAGGGCTCGCGAGTGCGTTGCCGGCCTTTTAAGAATTGGAACGCTCTTTTCTTGAAGGACCATAAGTCGAATTGGCTCAGAAATACTTCAGGGGGCAGCTGGTTCTACAAACTTATAATTTGAAGAAAGCTTATTGAATGGACTATAAGTATCACATGGTGGGGTACAATAAATTGAAAACCAGACGGGACTTACAGCTGGCATACTACGTACTGAAATTTGAGGGGTGTAGTGTGCAACCCAAGTGTACTCCAAGAACTGGGATTCTTAGTACCTATGCGATATGTGCGACGGCGAAGGCCTAGGTTATTTGCGATACCAAAGGCGAAAACCAGTCTGTTGCACAGATCCCCGTTATCCAGGACGTTGCACCTACTGCATGCTGTCTCCGATACTATCGACATATTTGTATGTTCGCAGAGTGAATTCACAGTAGCGATATTGTGTACATTATGTGTTTAATATTATATATACTTAATTGTATTTTATTAAAAATTTCTCGACATTATCGTATTGGCATAGTCTGTAAGGATAATGTATGTATTTCTGTAATAAATAAATAAATAAGATAAAACACCACGGATCATAATGTGTCATCTTGACTGATAGGTACGTTCCTACTACATATATATATATACATAGAGGGTAAAACTTGCTGAGTTTCTTGCCCGTTCTTCTCAGAACAAGGCCTCCTGGTAGTTTTGCGAACGGATGGCGTAGTTTTGCTCTTTCGCGAATTTTGTAAACGTTTTTGACATTCATAAGCATGCGTTAAGTCGCATCTAAACTGAATAAATAAATTTTGATTTGATTTGATATGTGTTGCAGGCCTAGAGGTTTTTTTTATTAGTAAATGCGAGTTTATAATCTAAATACTTATATAATGATCTTAGCGTTAAAATTAAGACAATGTTTTTATTAGTAATCATAACAATAAAATATACAGCATTTACAAGTTTCATAACGTACATACTAAGATTAATAAAAAAAAAACAGGTAAAATTTTTTGCGATACTTATTCCACGTAGTAGAACCACCAGCTCTGGGGTCACAGGTCTCTACTCCAAAGAGAACAAGATTGGAGGAAAGCCTCGTATATTTTAGCCGTTTCTTAATTTCGAAAAATTATTTTATTTAATATTATATTTACATTTGTTATTATACCAAATAAATAAATATTAAATATCACTTAACATCAGGTGAGCCTCCTGCCCTTTTGCCCCCTGTTCTTTATAAAAAAAAAAACGTTTTAACCGCTAAAATGTAAGATTCTTTCCTGAAATTATGTTTTTGTTGCCAGTGTTAAGATATACTGCCACAGGGACCAAACTTATTGCATATGTTTTGATTTTGTATTCATCGTTTTTTATTAATATTATAAAGTTTTGAAATTTTCTATACAGCATCTCTTAGAATCTCACCCAAAATCTGACTTTATCTTGAATGTACGATTAAACAGATTAAGAATATTATTAATAAAAGTTCAGACAATTTCACTGATTTATTGATTAGGAAAGTATACAAGGGAATCTATCAAGATCTCGCCAATCAACTCCATTGAATTTTGAATAACGCTGTAATTGATAATTTTGCTATATCGCTATTTTGATCGCATATTCATGATAGTCAATAACTAATTTGTAACCATTCTTCATCTCTATCATCAGTATCTATAGAGATATTTTTATATTTTAATTTATATATTTAAGTTTACCAGATCATAGATAATCGACGGTTATTGTTACAAAAAATGTAAATACAAAAAAATAAAATATATACGTACTCGTCATTTTTGCTTATCGTTTAGCAGAAAAATTAACCATCAAAACAACGTATTTGGTATGAGAACTTAACAATACTGTCTTCAAAAATGATCAGGCCACTTCCGAATGTATCCAGCACCGCGAAGAATTCGAATAGAAAAAATGTTGGTTTTTGCTGACGGAATTTAAATGTTTGAAAAAATATTGCGATTTAGACTTATAGCTATATTAAATCTTTTCTATTTCCAGCCAGCACATGCTGCTAAGGCTTATTTGGTTGCTAGTTATAAAAAATAAAAACAAGCAAAATTTTTGTATTTGTACTTTTGTAGCAACACTGAATTGACCACACTTCTATAAATAATACTACTATATATATAATATATACATTAGGATTAAAGATTTTATTTACGCTACACAGGCAATCACAAATTTATGTGTACAAGTTATTAAAACATAATTTAAATCACTACAACCTAGACACAATATATTCAAAGCTTAAACAAAGAAAAAAAAATTTACGTTTATTTTGATGCTAGACTTCGCAATTTCCCCAACCTTTCTATAACTGTAATATACAAAAAAATCACAAAATCTCTTCTTTATTGTGTTGTGTAACTGTTAAAATATGGTATTTGTAGTAATTAAATCGAAAAAGTCTTCAGTTTCTTGCCTGTTGTAATATTTTACTATTGTATACAATTAATTAATAAACGTAATATAGTTTACAACTATCCCTTCTGCAAAGGATTGGGTTCGCGTTGTAGATAACGCGTTGTACGAGTATTCTCGCAAAACGCGCTTGCATAACTATGTACAAATGATTCACGTTTAACTTTTGTCGTTAAAGGAAATTTGAATCGAATTATAACAAAAAAGAAATCATTCCGGATAATGTATGTGAAATCCCCGCGTTATATGGAAAACCCGTGTAATACGAAGGGCTAAAATAGCGTAGTACCATTGTTATTAGGGGGTGTACTGCACAAGTCTAACACAAGCCTAGTGCTACCCCAATTATGTATAGGCATACAACATTCTGACTTTATGAAGCTTATAAACACAAAAAAAAATTAAATTAAGATAAAATAAAGCAAAAATGTTTTTAATGTTTTTAACATTACAAACTTAATTAAAAAATGAAAAAATTATATTTGATGATGGGTAAGCATGAAGCCAGTCACATATCAGGCCAGCCGGCCTCATGAGTATCTACGGGCAAAAGCCTGGCACGCGTTGAACCTGTGCTTCAGCTAAAAGATTGTCATAAGTCAATTTGCTAATTATGTCGTCCCAGCTCCTCTATGAAAGAAAGAAAGCGTTTCTAGCTTCCCAATAATCAATCCACAACCTCAGATATATCGATATATCTCCTATCTGCATCCCAATAATAAAACCCTACGAAGACAATCCATTTTTGGTGACGTTTTTGAATCATATTTGATAATCAATATAAACCAAATAAAGTTAATAAAACCGTAAAAAAAATATTAAAATATACATGTTTAAAACATATCAAATTAATCTATTCTGCTTATTAATTATTTTAAAAACTGGTGTAAGTTAAAATCTTACGATAGGATATTGGCATAGTTGAACTGTCATTTTCATACAAAGGTCTATCCACATACACTGATCCGACCTACCAAGGATAGCTTGTATCGACAGATGGCTATCACAACCCGTCGATGGGTTATTGGCACACATTTAAAAATTTGGAATTAGTTGTCTATCTCAGATGGCCAAAAATGGATTGAGATTGGTAATTGGGTTTGGTGAGCTAGCAATCTCAAATGATTGGGTTTGGTGACCTAGCAATCTCAAAGTTTGAACGGGATGCCCTTAAAATTTTTACTTACGAGATTTGCCGAAATTTGGCGAATCCCTAAACCACCATAACTGATGAGTAGGTATGCTTGGGTCCTAGATTCTCCTTCAGCAGCATTTGTTTCTAATTATATAATCTTAAATCGTAAATCACAGGAAAGGTATTTGAAATGAAGAAAAAGAAATTGTTTCTCACAGGTTTTCAATGACAGTATTCAAATTGTCACCGACTTTTTAACAAATTTAAATAATCGCACCGTCAAACGACCCATTTGTCGCGGTATTGCTTTCCGTGAGGGGTTTTTTAAGCTATTTTCAAAATTTCGATTCGTCGCGTCCGATTTGACGCGGCGCGGTGACTTTGATCGGTTTTTGTGGGCGTCGGAGGCACTCCCTTTTACTAGCTGTACTTTCGCCCATGTATTTTTATTATTACGAGCATATACTATGATTAAAAGGAAAATCTTGGGACCGTCCGCGCAAATAACTTATGGAGAACGGACAAGAGCGTATTACGCGACTTATTATTGAAGTTATACTTCTTTTGGCGCGATGGAGAAAAATGTTGAGTACATCGTGAAGTTAGGTCTAGGTGGCATGAAAATTTATAACTATGTTCAAGTTGTATATTCTAGTATTTTTATATTTGGAACACGTGTTTCGTAACAGTACAATTAAAGAGTGTGAATAAATAAATATTATTTTGGTGTTTTTAAATCAATTTCATATACGACGGTGATAGTATTTACTAATAATTTATTGATTTAAATAAAACCTTTTTGATTAATTTTATTATTTATCGTTAATCACTACTATATTCTAGTAATTTTTTCCATACGCCAAAGAGCGATAAGTAAAAGGAAAAAAAAGTTATAATTTTCTCATTTAGTTATTTGGATGAATTGTATTTCTTTGTATCTTTTATCTTCTAAGGAATTTAAAATTTTTACTTAATGCCCTTCAGGAATCAAAATGTTTTTTTGTTGTTTAAATAATTAGTTCGTTTATACTCGTAGTATGTTAGTGTATAATATGTATAAAAACTGATATTTTAATTGGGTTTATAAGCCCATAAGAAAATATATATGTTTAAAGAATTTTATTTCTCATTACAAAACAGAAATATTTTATTTATACGAGAAACTTAATATGAATATGTATATATACTAGCGAGATACACGTCGCCATTGGCCGTCACAATTTTAGTTAACTATGTTCATTCTAACATTCTAGCATCTTTACTGCCTTTTTGAATCTGTCAAACACTCCAATATCGCGAATTTGAGATGGTATTTGATTAAATAATTGCGAACCCTCATACCTAATAGATTTCTTCAAATAATTTGTACGCGGCCTCGGCAAGATAAGCAAACTCGCTCGACGAGTATTGCGTGTCGTTGTGTATTTGTTTAAAATATATATTTTCCAGATTATTATCAGCAAGGTTTTTTTTATTTTATATTAGAAATTTTTCGAGAGACTGGTGGCTGGAGTAGACCAACACACGGACCCTCAACCAAGCCTAAGGAATTTATATATACAAATATACATCAGGCATAAATCACCTGGAATGAAGATAATTAGAAAATTAGTGGTATTAGTGGTTGCCTGGAAGAGATCGCTCGAAAGCGATAAGGCCGCCTGTTGCTATCCTTATCAGTTAACTATGTTCAATTTTTAAATTGTAATGTAACGAAGTGTTAATAAATAAATAGATAAACCATAAACTTTGTTACCAGCGGAGGGTGTTTCACTAGGTTCTATTTTAAGTACAATAAGTTTTAATATATCTATGAATCATATGCTAACAAGGATTTACGTTATTAATATAAAATCTGATTAGCCTCTGGTAAATAATTACTCTTCAATAGCATTTTATTCGTATATTCAAAGGATTTTACATACATTTTCATTGGAATTGCAAGGGACGGTGGCAAGAGACCGGACGGTATGAGTTTGATTCCATGATGGATGGGCTGGGTGCTGGTATGGGATGCTACTTGTTCAGATCCCCTTCCCATCTTCATGGAACCAATAACAGAGCTGGTGCGGCTTGTGATGCTGCTGAAAAAGCTAAAGGCTTGAAATACAGGGGTCTAGGCTCTGAATATAATTTTGTCCTATTCGGTGTCGAGACCCTTGGTCCGTGGGGTCCTAGCGCGTTAAGGCTTTTTAGGGAATTATCAAAAAGGTTAGTCGACATCACAGGAGAACGAAGAGCAGCTACCTCGGACAAAGAATAAGTCCAACTATTCAAAGGGGGAACGCTGCCAGTATCTTCAGAACCTTGCCTAAAGGGACTCCTTTTAATAATATATTTTAGTTATTACATTTTAGGGTTAGTAATTATATTATGCTATATTTAATATTAAATAAATATTTGATAGTTCATGATATCGAAATATTTATTATTTTTGTATAAAGTCAAGTTGAGGTTTTAATTATATGATTCATATTTAGATAAATTGTTGCATTTAAAACGATAATGTTTTAATACTTATACAATAAAACAGCATGTGCCAACCACTTAAGACCCACCTAAACAACGGTGTTACGAACCAACGGACTTTAGAAAGGAAATGAAAAAATTGTTTGAATATTTTTCTTTTGAAAGAACATAAGAAAAATGACAATCGTCAAGGAATTTGATTTGATATTGCTGATATATGGAGATCAGTCTGCTTGTATTTTATACAATAAAAAGTGATATATAAAGTCTACTGGGGAACGATACATAGAAATACCAACGACATCGGTGGATGATATTAATAAATGGGTGGGCGGCGAGCTGGATGCAACTCACTTATGTCAGAGAAATTTGGAGATCCTGTGAAGGAGTTCTAGTAATAAATAAAACAAATTACGGCAATACTTTTAACTATATGCAATAGGATTGATTATTTTTATTTTTCAAGAAATAAAAGGCTTTTTTATCTTTATACTACTGTACGTTTGTATGTCACTGAACCCCTCTTAGATGGTTAGACCGAATTAATTTTTTCAGCCTGGTCGATACTTTCAATTTGATTAATATTGCATTGATAAATATATTATTATATATGTGTCGTGTGTATAAACAATAAAATCCCGCACCACAAGAGTCGATAATATTGGAAAATTATATATATAAAAAACGGAAATTCTTGTAATAGAAAAGAACCCATAAGAAAAATCAGTCTGCCTGGATTATTTTACAATTAACAGTGCAATAAGCTTAACTTACAATGTTGACGTGCGAGTGTAATATTTTGAAGTCATATTTTCTTGCTTTCGTGTTGTTTTAGGGACTACAATAAATATATCATAAAATCCAATCGAAAGCTCTTATAATAGAAAAAAATGAATTAATTATCTACAATCGATACCGCAAATCATTGAAAATACGGGTTGAGGCAAAAAGAGGCAATCGTCAACGTTTTGTACGGTGTGCGTTTCGAATCGTTTCATTTCCATTTCGTTTTTGCTGCGGCATGTGGCAGAGATCTGTTGATTTCCAACTATTAATTACATCTATTGTGATATTATAATCGATCTTTGATACGTAAATAATAGATAGTTTTTGAACGAAATTCCTCTGAACGTATTGTTTGTAATGAAACACATGACTACAGATCTCTAATGAAATAACGTGCCATAGATTATAAACGTGCTTTTAAACACTAAATATATTTTATTAAATTAAACTTCGTAAGACTAGGCGGTATGGTCGAATGACATAGCCAGCGCCATGGGCGAAAAAAAAATTAAATTTAACTTTTTTTTTGTCTTATTTTAGATATACATAGTTTATTTGTATAATTTCAGCGTTATTGTAATCTATATCTAAATAAATCATTTAAGTATTTTATTTCTCCATTGTACAAATGTATGATGTGCCGAACGTTGAAAAGCGTTTGTTAGTAAATAAAAATAATGAAGGAAACTTTTTGTTGCCCTCTCGTTTTAATATAACATTAATTTTTATGTCGATAATCTGTGTATGAAGTTTGTTATTGAATGGATTTGATATATCTGTAGTTTTTATGTTCTAAATTCAAATATATAAAGACACATTCGATAATAGACGGGGCAAGAATGAAATAACAAATTCATTCGCATTTATTCAATCGTTAATTTAAAAACAAAAGATAAGCCACAGTTTATGGAGTTACGGATACGGATATAGTACGTTATATATCACTTTTATTATAGTTAAAAGCTACAAAATAGTAACATATACCTAAAACCTGGCGATAATTTAAGAAAAAAAGTTTTTTTTTTATTTACAAAACATGGTACATATATCAAAATATAAACAGAATTTATTATAAAATTGCTCCCATTTTATTTGCTAAGAAACGGGAATCTATGGTCGACGGCAGATTCCAAATTTAAATTATGAGTGGCCGCGTCAAATTTGGCGCCATATACGTTTTCAAATTCATTTAATCTATTAGTTAACAATGTACACTTTTGAACGCCAGTAAAGAAATACATATTAAATGCCTACAATTTTACATTTACGGCCAGTTTTCAAATCTGAACAGTCGAGAAGAACTGGCAATAAATTCTCCGCCATTCTTTTAATCGCCAAGTTTTTTTTACAAAATGTTGGTAATTAAATGCAATCTTTACACCATGTTTTGTCACAATGGCGTTACTTAATAAACTAGGATGTTTAGTTAAAAAGAAACTACACCCACACTAAGACTCCCTGAGTCAGGTGCTCTCTTCCATTTGAGATGTTATCGCTACTTGACGTAAACTTTCTACATTTTATTTTTTTAATAAACTATGATAGCGCAAGAAGAATATTTTCAGAACGGGTAAGAGACTCAGCTGTAGTTAAGTGATGCCCATGGACACTCTTAATGCAAGGGGGCTCGCGAGTGCTGAGCCGGCCTTTTAAAAATTAATATGATACTTCAACGTCGATTTGGTTAGGAAATACTTCAGTCGGCCTGATTCCACATTGTGGTGCGCGGAAAAAACTGCCCGACGTTGTTTAAGAGTGTCAGAGAATGTATATAATTAATATAATAATACTAGCTGACCCGGCAAACGTTGTTTTGCCATGTTTTTGTGCTAAAAAAATTAAAGTTTATAATTACCAAATAAAAAATAAGGGTTGATCGTAGAGGGGTGAAAATTTAGGGTTGCATGTATTTTTGTATGATGTATCATAAAAAAATAAAAACTAAGAATTTTGTCTGAAAAATAAAAAAAAAATTTAGGAGTGGACCACCCTTAACATTTAGGGGGATGAAAAATAGATGTTGTTCGATTCTCCCCCCTGGTTCGTATCCTCGATAAGGATCACGAAAATCGGTCGAGCCGTTTCGGAGGAGTTCGGTTACTAACACCGTGACACAAGAATTTTATATATAAGATTTTGTTTTTATAAGAATGGCTGGAGAGGGATATCTAATCTAATAAATATTATTTAGGAAACTAGTTAAAGCAGTAAATGAAACTGGATACCGAAACCCTCTAACTAGGTATAATAAAGGTTTGTCACCGCAAAACGGATAGTATTACTAGGGTAAAACCGGGATAGATGCCGCGCTGGGATAGATGCCTCGTTTCTAAAAACTCAACTACCAGAGAACGAAACAGCAAATTTGTTTTTTACATACACGCCACATACACCCACCACCTTAGTGACGCGCGAGTTATTGTGCTAGAGTGATGTTTCTCGCTTGTGTGTCGAATTACATTCGCAGCGGACGCGACGAACGCTTCAAAATTTCAAACGTAAGTATTCACTATGCCATATCTTTATAAACAGTTAAATGATTACATTTTATTTGAATGGTTTTAATACATTGGTTCTTTGAGAACACATTTAAGAGTCAATCACTGATGTTTGCATTTATTTTATTTATAAAATATTGAGAGGCATCTATCCCTAGTGAAAAGGATAGTTGGCCCGAGTTTACAAGGGATAGTTGACTTTAGGGGCATCTATCCCTCTATACTGCAAGAGCCTTATCAAAGTATTTAAAAGTCATAGTCGTGAATATTTTGGTATTTCCTAATAGTAGAATATTAGAAAACACCAAAAAAAATGTATCCAACTTTAATTTCATAATTCTAATGTAATGAAATGAGTGTAGATACAGTGTTTTATTTATACTTACTTTGCTTATTGTAGGTGAGCCATGCCAAGGAAATACAAAAAAAAAGGTGACTGTAGCTGCTCTGTTGTCCAAGAAACTACTCGTCCAAGGAGGGCGTACGAGCTCGAGTAGTTTCTTGGACAACTGAGCAGCTACAGTCAGCTTTTCATGAATTGGATAAAAAAGAATTGGGGATCAATTAAATATCCAGGCAATTTGGGATTCCATCCAGAACATTGCGAAGGCGTTACGCTATTAAAAACCAAACTAAGTTGACTTTGGGAAAACATCCTGTCCTGGGTTTTGAACACGAAAAAAGGTTGGTAGCGCACATTTTGAAGCTTAGCGACGCGGGATTTCCCCCAGTTAGACGATCTATACGTACGGTAGCATACCAATTTGCCGAAAAGCTACAGATTCAACACAATTTTTATAATGAAAACCAGATAGCTGGGAATGAATGGTTCAAAAGTTTTATTGAGCGAAATCCAGAGTTGTCTATTAGGCAAGCAGAAGGTTTATCTGTCGCTAGGGCTAAAGGTCTTAGCAGAGAAGAAGTGATTCTAGATAACGAAGAAAAAGAAACACCTTGTAAATTTTAGTCGAAGCATCACCAATACCACAAATACCTCTGACTTTAGCAAGGAGAGCTAAACAATCGGCAGATATTCTCAATTCTAGAGAAAAAGTTAATGAAAAAAGGGATATTGCTGACAAGAAAAAGAAACAAATAGAAGCTAAGATAAACAAGACTGAAGCTATGTTAATAATAAGAATATGTTAATATATAAATAATATGTAATGAGAATATGTTGATTTTTTTAAATGTTTAAATAATTACTAAGGTTACACGACATTATTAATTTTTATTTGGTTAGAGATTGAATAGAAAAAGATTTTTTTATTTTTTTTTGTATTTTTTGTTAAAGACATGCATAAATATAATTATGGTTAAGCATTTTATATTACCTACACATGAAGATAATAAATAAATATGACATTGTGATTATGTATTCTTGTTGATTATTTAAAAAGGCATCTATCCCGCATCACAGGCATCTATCCTCCTAAGCGATTTCATAGTGGGGCATCTATCCATATAGGTAGGCACCTATCCCCAAAAAATGTGTTTCGCAAGAATTACATTTTTGCAAAACCAGTAATGGTTAGGTAAATAAATACAGTTTCTAAAGCTTTATGAATGATTAAACTAACTATATTACAGGGTCAATGTAAGCAAATATGTTTGGTATTCAAATAATGAAACAGTTTCGAAAAGTGGGGCATCTATCCCGGTTTTACCCTATTTCAAATCAGTTAATTATATATTATAAAATAGTAGGTATACAAGTAAACTCTTAACAACAACATTAAAAAAAATATTTTAGATTATTTATCCATTCAACTATAATCTGTATACATATACACATAGCGCGGCTAATAAATAGTCTACCCAATAAGATAATAGATAGTCTAACACTAACCAACATAAATTCTAAATTAAAAAACTACTTTTACATGCATTTGTCGCGCTCCTAAACAAGACTGCTATGGTTATAAAAAAAAAATACGTTTATTTTGGAACATAAGATGATCGTGGTATCACCGTCCACGTCATTCAATTCGAGCCTGTTGGCATCCCTACTCATCGGCAAAGAAGACAGAAGGTGTTGGCCAAGAGAAAAAGCCGGCGTAAAAAACTCTCGGTACTCTTTTTAAAAAAAAGCAAATGTTACATTAATACAAACCACAGCGGTTTTCCAATGTAACCTTTCATGATATATATTATTTTGTTTGTGTAAGAAAGAAGAAAAAATACATAAGCTATTATGATGGCCATTTTAAATTAATAATTCGCACCGATGCTCGACTGATCCACTCATTAAATCGCATGATGCGCGGGCGACGACGTGAATAAATTGCTCAATTTACTTCCGAGCAAATGGTGCATTTAATTATTTATCATGGTCCATTAATTATACGACACGACAACGACTATCGTATCGTTATTTATGCACGGATTCACCGGGCGGCATGAACCGTTGTAGCGAATAGATGTGGGACTCTCGATCTTCCACCGCATTTACCATGGAGAGTGTTCAGAGGAGTTGTTTGGATAAAGTAGCAGCTAATTTTCGCGAACCAATCCTACTTATGGGCTATTGTAACTGCGCCATTCGAGGATGGCTTACGCTTGTTTGACACGAGCGAACTGCCCTCAACCAACAGTTACCAATTATGAACAGAGCGGTATTTGTGGTTTGGAAAGACTGAAAAATGTATATTTTTTAGAAAAATTGCTAGTATAGTCAAAACCGTTTAAGAAGACATCGTTTAGAACAACCGATTATATTAACCAAAATTAATAGTCCCGGCTTAATTGTACTATTTTATTAATAACAACGACATCGGCTGTTACGACTATTGGTTTTTACGACCAAATGACTAGTCCCTTGAATGTCGTTATAACAGATTTTGACTGTAGTTTAAAGTATATAATCTAGTCCATATATAAAGATTAAATAAAAGGTAAAGCGGGGAAGGGTTGGAAAATGGTGGAGTGGATGAGAGGCAAGTGAAAGAGTTTTAGAGGTCAAAATTACACGGGCTTAATCTAAATTTCTTATGCGGCATTTATTTTAGCTGGTAATAAATAGGTAAACTTTTCAGTTAAATTTTATCATGTCGTGGTCGTGCGATATAATGGCACGCCGTGCATGCGTGTACGTTCGGCTCCTTGTGTACGCCGAGGCCACAGCAGGAGCCTGCGATGATACCTTTGCTTATAAGCAGACTCCTTGTTGTAATTTAATTTGTACTATTTTAATCAGCGTGGTTGTACCATGTATTAGTCATTCGATAAACAAAATACCCTGCCTTACATATCTACGTCTACTCGTGATTCCTTAATAGGCAAGCAATCCCATCACGTCACTTTTTGAAAAACAGAAGAAAAAGAGAAAAAGGAAGTTTGAATTGCCAATCATTTTTCATCCTCCGCCTACCACATACATCCTAAACCTTTCTCTCAGACAGTCTCCTTTCTAAGGTTCTATGCCCTCTGCATACCATAGAAATTCAACAGTGTCAGCCATGTACGGTTACTCTGGTACGACACAACCCTCCCTGTACGAGCCAAGGCTGTACATTTTTCTCATTTAGGTTTCTTAGTCTTGTAAGCGTGATGTTTCCCTATGTCAAGGCTCATACATCATGATTAACTACAAACGTGAAGATGTATGTAATGTATGTACGTGCCATGGCTGTACATTTGGATGTTATAAGCAGGACGATTTCCTATATCTTATTATTTCGCTCATAGTCTGTTGTTATACGGAAGTGGTGAATGTAAGATAATCTACAAATCTTCTATTATTTCTACACCTGATGACCCAGGAACCGTACACTCCCAAAGGCGACAACAATATAGAAATAAACTTACTCCACCGGGAATCGTACGAGATACCCTACACCTAACGGACATTTAATAAGTTCGCTAACAAGAAAGTTTGAGAAACTTTGATTTCAATCTGAGATTGTGGATTAATTATTGGGTTCGGGTGTAAGAGAGTAATAATTTTCTAAAGGCTGGCACCGCTCTCCTGATCCTTTGTCTTTGCAAGTCTATGGTCACTTAACATCAGGTGAGCCACAGATACAATTCATTCTGATTGCTTCCACTGGCATTTAATTGAGGGCTTCAGATTATTTATTTTTTAACACATCAGACATACCTACTATATTTACGGTATAAGTTACAAACTCTTATTTAAAATATATGACATTTTTATTTTACCATTAAATTATTTCCCGATCCACTTATATCAGATAAATATGTGTTAGTAAATATTTTTAACAGTTAGTATGTATCAGGAATCCTTTTGGTAAAGGCCTCTTTTGTTTTTTTTTCGTGGGAAAATGCGTTACGCATACCCTCCTGCGGCACGGTTGCCTGGTGGTGAAGGGTTATGTGGGACTCGCCACTGTGCATACCCACTAAAACCCCACGGCGCCACCAACAATCGCCCGAGGCAGGACACGGTACCAGCTTGGTAAAGGCCTCTTCCAAGGGTATCTTTCTCTGTCCCGAGCTATTTGCATCCATTGGGGGCCCGCGATTTTTTTGATATCATAATCCCATCAAGCATAAGGTCAGCCTCTGTACCATTTGCCTGGTGGGCCGCTCCATGTAGTACTGTTTTCGTCCACCTGTGATCTGCAAGGCGTGCTACCTGACCCGCCCACTTCCACTTCAGTTTTACGTGGTTTAGAGAATCAATAATGACAATTTAGGTAAACATAAATGTTCCAAGAAAATACCATTAAAATATAATTTTTTTGTTACAGGAGGCAGACGAGCAGGCTTAACTTAAATGACACCGCTGCCCTTGGACACTCGCACTGCCAGAAGGCTCGCAAGCGCGCTGTTTGTCGGCCTTTTAAAAATCGGTACGCTCTTTTCTTGAAGCAGAAATATAAAAAATACCTCCAAAACAGCAGTATAGCTTCGAGATAGGCACTTGACAATGTCAAGTATTTGTCATGTTGAGTTGGCAATTGAGTTCCAGCTCTGACATTGGCGAACCGCGAAACTGACACACTACCCTCGAAAGTTCTGTACTATTTTTGTTGCATACATGAAACCATCATTGGTTATACATTCGAAAGTGTTTTTTTTTATACAACAGGGGCAAACGAGCAGGAGTCTCACCTGATGTAAAGTGTTACCGCCGCCCATGGACACTCTCAATGCCAGAGGGCTCACGAGTGCGTTGCCGGCCATTTAAGAATTGGTACGCTCCTTTCTTGAAGGACCCTAAGTCGAATTGGTTCGGAAATACTTCAGTGTCTTTCGATTAATAGCACGATTCAACCTATCGCCCTTAACAGTACATGAATTAATTAATTCCCAACCTGTCAGCTAACCATGACTATTGGTATCGGTTGTATGACTTCGCCGACGACTTTTTGCCGACGATTCAAAACGAATTAGATTCGGCTAAATGATGGTTATCATTGTGAGTTTCTCAAGATGTTTCGTCCACTTTGCCACGGTGTAAAGCGATATGGAAAGAAACTAAGAAGTTTCTGGAGTCATCATATATATAAATTATCATATAAATATCATAATATATATTTACGTGTCGCGTTGTTTGTCCGCTATGGACTCCTAAACGAACCGATATCTATCAAATTTGCACACCGTGTGCTGTTTGATCTAACTTACTTAGGATAGCTTACATCTGAATTTATACCCGCAATATTATTTTATTGCAAATATTTGTTTATTATTTGATCTAACAGATGGCGCTGTATTAAAAGTAACGTTTCACATAAGCTATCTACATTTCAAATGAGTTCTACCGTTTTCCTTGAATAGTTTACTACTATGTAATATAACAAAAACCTTAGGTGCAGCAACGCTTGGCCGAGTCTGCTGGTATATATAATATAATATACTCCATTAAACAATAAAAGGCTCAAATATAAGGAATATTTCCTACAATTTTGTTCCCTTTAGACTAGGTTTCAAGTGCACAGGAGCTAATTAAAAATTTAAGTTTACGTCTGGTAGTAGCGAGAAAACGTATTAAAAATAATTTGCGCCGGCAACGCACTCGCGAGCCCTTTAGCATCGAGAGTGTCCATGGGCGGCGGTATCACTTAACATCAGGTGAGCCTCCTGCCCGTTTGCCCCCTGTTCTATAAAAAAAAAAACATTATACAACGGAAAGTTGCGTACCTATGCCACGAGTTGCGCCATGACCGCTACCAGATTTAATTAAATATAATCGATAGAATCCAGGGTAGTGTGTTGGTCGATGGAAGAAACGATGGTTTCGCAACGTGGATGGGTAATGCAACTCCGGAAGAGTCGCTTCATCTGGTAGAGGACTAGTCACGTTTCCAATGACTGTCAACCTCAGTAATGGAGTGGCTGTAAAAGAAGAAGATAGAACTGGTGAACCCAGAGGTGATTTCCTCGCTTAACAAATGAGTTTAGTATGAAAATGCTGCCATCGCTTAAGGTACACTGCCACAGGGACGAAACTTTTAAAATTTTAATTTTATTTTCTATGATTATTACTATGTAGTTTAAGATTTTACAGTATTTTTAAACTACATAGTATAATAAATTGATAAATAGAAAATTAAAGGCCTGTTTCACAATGTCTGGATAAGTTCCAAATAAGCTATTTATTACTTATAGGTAGGATAAACAGTATTTTTGCATTTCACGATTGTCAGATAGCGCTATTCGTCATGTAACGCGAAGTATCTTATTCGGAACTTTTATCTTTCGAATAATTTATGTGTTGGACAGCTTTGGTACTTTATCCATACATTGTGAAACAGGCCCTAAAACTAATTTTGGTCTCTGTGGCAGCTTAGGCACCAGCTCCGGGATCACCGGTACTATCTACCCGGGGATAAATCTATAATATCTCATAACAATATTTCCTGGAAAAACAAATCTATCTACGTCTATCTCTTTCTAACACAGCGTAAATTTAATTTGACAGAATTACACGAATACAAAATTAGTGTATCTAAACTTATCACTATTTTCAAATTAAAGAATCTTTCTAGTTATTAATAACGTCTATTAGAATTTAATTCTTTAGCCTGCAAGGGCTGAACACCATCTGGTGCATTTTGTTCAATAGCGGTGTCCTGCGGTGTCATTGTTCATGATAATTTGTTGGCAACATCACTCGAAAAACACCCAGCAAATAATTACGTTATTTTTAATCTGCAGGGAACCGTTGGCTATTTTCAAGGAATTGCGTATTGTTTTCGTTCGAATTATTAGACAAATTCAAAAGGATAGTTTCATTAATATAATTAAATTGTCTGGAACAACCTCCAATCGTCTAGAATGTGTGAGTAATATCCAATCTAGCTGGAGGATGTCGCGGGGTGTCTTAGTGGCATAATTAGAACCCTTCAGATACTTCATCAGTCAGCGCTGGATACAGGAGATTGGTGAATTTCCTTTTAAAGAACATCCATTGATGCCCTCCCGGGGTTCGTGCGAGGGTTTTTCAACCCTTGAAAAGCTTTTTGCTTTAACGGTAAAAATATTTAAAACGTTTTCCACAAACGCAGCACCCGTTCGACATTCCGTTTTTCCTAACGATTTCCTGTCATGAAGAGTCTCATTATCTCACCACGCGACCACACACGACTCCCATAAACATTCAAACCCTGGTGGGGGGCGTAATCCCATTCAGAATTTTTTCCTTCATTAAGACAGTTTCAACAATGAGATGGCTATTAATGCGATTGAATCAGTAAAAACAGATCGCAATCCGGTCGCAATAGCAAAAAGCGCACGAAAAGTGTTCAATCACGCACGTAAATGGGCGTGTATGGAAAAAGGGCTATAACGACGAGAAGTATTTTATAAATTTTTATTAAAGCATTCGCGTGTATTTGAAGTAATTTAGGGGTTAAATCATTTGTGTCGAGTGCGCGGGAGTGGCCACGCCCTGTTACGTGAGGTGGTAGCGGCCAATCGGACCGCGGGGCGTGTTCCATATTTAAAAACCGAACAATGGAATTTAATTAAGACAATTAGTTTTATTTTATTAATTGTTGACGCGTGCTTTGTATTTGTATGAAAAATGTTGGGTTGAATTTATTTGTGGATTTCATTTAATAAATTACTGTAATCAATTTTCGATCTACCTTAGGTATCCGAAATAAATAATTTTACAAAAAAAGTTCTTTAACTTGAATAATCTATGGGATTGAAACGAGTTTTTATTACACAGCAATCTGGTATTATATCAGTAATATTTGGAAATTTAAATTATTAATAATTTAAATTCCATTAAGTCTGTTACTAAGTAATTTATTATGTATTAAATTAATATGGCTATATAAAAGAACTCTTAAAAACAATAGTATTAACTCAGCGTGATACCTATTAGATTAAGAATAACACATGTTTTCCCTCACAAGAAAGTATACTAACATTTCCCGGCTCTTTCTTACAAAAAGCCTTTACACCTCTCTTTTCATCACATATGTTAGAGCGAGACGACTCTACTTTCATCAAATCACCCCGTACCCGCCCCTTTCGTTAGATTTCTTAGGAGCTTTTGGGGTGGCGACGCGGGCGTCAGCAGTCATGCTGCGATTGTCAGCAGAGCTGGTGGCTTCATGTTGTGAGCTTTCGTGATATCTCGTGATTGTGATATATTTTGACTGTGTTTTGTGTTAAGGGTGTTTTTAACGGATTTCTAGTTCATATGTAAGTCTTAGAAATCGATCTTAAATTTAATAATTTTCATAATTTTTTTTACAAACATTTCCATATCTCTCTTTGATATTATGATTATATATTTATTTTATGCATAACTCTATACTTCAGTCCTTCTTGACTTAAATTCAATAATTACGTAAACTAAAATTAAAATTTCAACTTTCCATAAAACGCCATCAATAAATATAATTGCGTTAACTAATCGTATAAAAAATAAATAAAAAAGATTAGAAAAAAGAGATTTATAACTACTATTTTTTTTATACCGACATATTGACTTCTGTTACGTCAAAATTTGCCGCCGCAAATTTAGTGGGAAAGGATAGCTTTGTTTATTGTAGCATAAACAATAGAACAGAAAAAATAACAAATACTTTTTTGTATGTGGCCTATTTTAAAGAACGTTAAAATGAAATAATAGTTTTTCCGCCAAACGAATGTTTGCCGACGGAAGGTTCTTCTAGTGAAAACTGCAAAGAAAATGCAAAGGAAATCTCGAAAAGGCTTTAATGGAAAATAAAATATTAATAAATAGACCCGTGTTAAGCGTTTAAATTATTGATATATTAATTAAGTCCACAAAATGTCGCTCATAATAATACCATTAATTGTAAATTGATTAGAGAGGTATCAAATTTCTTTTTAATACTATAATATATTTATCTACCTTAGTGTATAGTAAATGACATAAGTTCTTCGAATGCTGTTTAAATAGTTGTGTCGTAAGGAATAACTATTATCATTTTAATCGTTTATTAAAAACTTAGCAATCTTTCAATTTATATTTTATGATGACGGCATTATCTGCTGTTTTCAAATCAACAAATTAAAAAAAACATTAAAAACATCGACATGAGACACACAAATAAATTTAATAATAAAACTACTCTGCATTTAAAGTATTAATTTCCAACTCACACATATACAGTATTTCTTAACCTATATAGTTATAATAATAATTAAAATAGTTAATATAAAATTTTAATAAGTTCGGTCCTTGTGGCTGTCTGTGTATTGTGATGCTTATTCGTTGAGCAAAAGCACCATATCTGGGGTCAATATCTTATATGATTTGTATATATCCCTCATAAACCTTTAATACATAATATACAACGGAAGATTAAGTCCAAACTCCGACTTTAGTGTACCATACTTTGTTAATAGCTTTTGATTTATTTAACAAATATTGTTTACAAGTCAATATTGAACTTTAGCTATTACCTATAGGTTTTACTATACTCTGATATCACCCGCGTCTTAAAATATACCACGCTACAATCTTTGAGGTCTGGGCCTCAGATTTGTCACCAATCCGTGATCATTTTTAATAGCCAGCCTGAGAGACAGTCAACTGTATACCTATAATGTGCCGATTCCTCTTTCTTCCTTCACCTTTCGAAATAATGTTAAATAGGAGGTAGGAAGACCATTCGTGCACGTGATCGAACCTACGACTCCAGGGATGAGATTTGAAAGTTGAAGCCAGGCCAACAGTGATCTCAATTATTAGTTATTTTTTACTTGGGCTGCGGTAAATATTTTTTATTTATTACCTATAATATACTTTAAATATACACTGTGTTATTGTGAAAATACGATTATTAGCGGTATTAATGTAAGATAATTTGTTCAGTAATTGATCAATCTAATCAAACACCATTAATTTATACATTCATCCGATGATCATTTATTCTAAAGGAAATGTAGAATTATTATTTATAAATTGTCATATTATCGTTTATTGAAATCTAAACATAACTATAGAATATACAGTATTTACAATTTTTATCCTACAGTTTGGTCCCGGTGACAGTATAACTCTGAAGTACATATTTCCTTGCTGTATTTTGTAAAGTTTTTTTATTATTAAGGCTAATTTAGGAATCTTAATCCATGAATGTCTGGATATAAGGCTACATTTGTATATATTTTAAAAATAAAACAATTAAAAAAACGTAAATTATTTTTTAAATAAAGTTCAATGAAGTCATTTGAAACAGCAACAAAATGGAAAACTTTTTTCTTGCCTAAAACGTTTAAAGCGAATATTAGAGGTTATAATGTTTGATTTATACATAACATTTATTAAAAACACACAGAGATACACAAAATAGTATTAATCAAAGAATAAAAATAAAAAATAATGAGAGATAACATTTTTTTTAAAGAACAAGGTATGTTTTAAGTGTGTTTTGCGTATTTAATGCAACTTATTTATTAAAGCCTTTATTCCGAGGGGGTAGAAAGATAGTAGTGATCTCAACCAGCTACGGTTCCTACTTCTCTCGCTTCATCCACTCTCATAACATTTACCATGTTCGTCGATACTTTTTATACATTAATTCTTACTAAGGTAATTGCCCCAACAGATGATCATGTACCATTATATGATCACTCCATGTATGTCTGTGCCAACCAACTAGTTTAATTAGCCGTTCAATTAACAGCCTAGCCGTTTAACTAACGGCCTGAAAGATATTCAGCCGAAGCGTTTGTTACAACATTTAATAAGCTGGCTGGCTAATGCTTAGGCCATTCGTACGATAGAGACTGTATTTGGCAGAAATAACAAAGGCCTAGCATATGACATACAAAATATTTCTTTTAAATTAAATGGCTTGAGTCAAATTCACGTTATTATTGCCACAACACTCTTCCAATGTACTTGTTCTTTTTCATGAAACTTTGGATAACATCATCAAAGTTGTGGTTTACCGACGCCATATTGACAGTTTGAAGAATTTCGTTTTAATTTTAAATGTGGAACTAAATTTAAATTAACAGTTAACAAGCTAGGCAAGTAATGAAACGATTGATCCAAGTCATTTGCCTAGCTGTTTGATCAGAATATCTTTCAGACCGATTAGTACCACCAATTAGTAATTAATTGAACGGCGTTGTAAGCTTGTTGGCTGCGATACTACACACGTAGTATGGTATGACAGTGTAAGCAATGAAAGACTTCATTGCTTACACTGCTTTTACTAATATTATTTATCAGTTATAATAATAATATCAGTTTTTGAATATTATTACTGTTAGTTAGGAAATTGTAAATACTATTTATTTGTCAAGATATTCTAAATGAAACAAATCTATAGTACTAGTAAAATAATATTTTGACTAAGCTGTTAATTATTTATCAAAGTCAGTAGTTAGGCATTTAAAATATTATCTACAAAGATGACAACGTCTGCGTCGCATTGTTTGATAAAATAATTTTTAAAACCTAGCTAAAACTGATGTGATGTGATCCGCCTCCTATACCTGACACGCCGCCTACTTTTTGGGTCTAAGTAAAGTTTCATTTCGAGTCATGAATGACAGAAACTCCATTGGTGCACAGCCAGGGATCGAATCTACGGCCTCAGAGATGAGAGTCGCATGCTAAGCAAGTGGTTCCGCCAACACAGCAAAATTTATACGAACACATGGTTTAAAAAGAAAATCATCATCATATATCGTTGTATAATCATCATTATATATGTTATACCCAGCGCCTTGCAAACACCAACTGCGGCAATATATAGCGTAAAACGTAGAGTTTTATACCTATATAACTAGTTGCCCCCGCGAACTTAATTTCTCCTTAATGAGATTTTACTGAGCCCACCTGTTTAGTACATACCAACACGGAACATTTTGCTATGCTATCCCAGAGACTGTTCGGTTTTCCGGAATGAAATCTTTTTAGGTTGTTCTGTGAATTTTTCTGTGTATAAACCTCAGAGTTCACAACATAAGTTTTTAATAACGAAATAAAAAATAGGGGTTGATTGTAAAGGGTTGAAAATTCAGGGTTATATGTTTTTACTAATACTGTATCTTTTTATCTAAAATTATCTTAATATGTATGTTTTTTTTTTATCTAAAATTGAAAAAAAAATTTAGGGGTGGACCACCACCACAAACACCGCGACACGAGAATTTTATATATAAGATACATTTTACATCTAATTCAACATTTGACAATTTAAATTAACTGTGATTACTCTACCCCTTTGACAATCTTATATATCCACAGACTAAACGCAAAAAATGTAACAGACGAAAAATTTTGTCTTATTTAGCGCCGTCAAGCGAGAAATCGCATAGAGAGATTTAAGGCTTTCATTTACCTCTTTATGTTACTAATGTGATTAAAGTTAATACTTTGCAGCTGCAAAAAAATGAGAAAACTTCAAAACGTCAGATTTTTAATAATCCTATTTGTCTGTGGAGAACTGTCAACCCGTTGCTTTGTGAGTCTATGGGGCGTCTACAGATAAAGATTAGATGCATATCTTTGGCATTGTTTAAGGGCCAGGTAATATCGGCCGGGCGTAAAGTGCTAAACAGAGTTGTTTTGGAATAATACGATTATGTTGAGTTGAGTGAATGTTTTTTGATTGACAGTTATATTAGCTTTTTGAACGTAGTTCACCAATATTGGCAGGAAATTTTGAACTTATTAATAAAATTATTTTTCATTATAATAATGCGTTGCAAATCCAGGGGGAGCCATTCAAGTATTACATATGCAGATTTACTGCAATTTACCCCCCCCTCCTCTCAAAGTAAGAAATGCTCTCCAAAATAATAAAACACAAACGTATTATTTTTTGCAGGAATCCTCGAAAATGCATTTCGTTTTCAAGTATTAGCAACTAGTATGTGTAAAAAAGTAATACTTGAACGGCCCCAAAGATAGATCCAGGTTCGATATCCCATATATTGAAACACGCAAAAACTAGAAGCAAATCAAACTCCGGAGTTTATAAATAGCATGACCTGTTTTTACTACTTTACTATGCTATAAAGGGTTCGTAACAAAATTAAATACACACTGAATTGGAATTTTTGTCTCAGGCATATAAAAGTGTCCTATAAATTTATCCACAGTTTAATTTAATGTCTAAAACTTTTTTTATTCGGTGCCCGCGTGGCTCGAATGTTATTTTGAGAAATGGCTTCGAATTTGTCTCGGTGTTCTTTTTTAATGCCGATATGGAACTATTGATTTTCTTACTATAACGATGCATTTTAAATTACTTTATAAATATATAATCTAAATCACCAAATAGTTAACGTTTAGATTAATTTTATGTGCTGAACTCGGTATTAATTAATTACGAATCATTTATACCCTACAAACTTCAACTTAAATTATAACTGTGTATAAAATGATTGTCTGGAAGAAATCGCCAGTTGCTTTTCATTAAACTATGTTTAATATTTTTTTCCTTTTATATAATGCAACGAAGTGTTAATAAAGAAATAAAATAAAATGTGTGACAGGAAAGGCTGATAATTATATTTCGTGCCAATACAAAGGGGACAGTCGCTTAATGATCTGCATCTACTTTTTTAATAGACAAAGCACAGCCCATAGACATCGTCAATTATAGATTGGTTGTAATATTTTTTTTTTGCAGGTGATATTGGAGCTGTAGAAGAGAACTGGTGGGAGGATCTTCAACGTACTCAACAGCGGGAAGTCCCGCCGCGTGGATGGTGGCGGGCGATTGGGGCTATGCGCCGGCGTCGGCAGCGCCCGCCATGAACGCTTTCCTCGAGACAAATCACGCTCACCTCGCTTCGTACGGCCTGAAGATGTCCCCTGAACCGGCATGCGGAGTCGCTGCTCAGCATAGAGCTGCAGCACCACACCCTCCGCATCCTACGCACTACCAGCACTACCCGTTGCACTCCTACCAGCCAGGATACTTAAGAGAATATGGCGGGTGCGGGGAACTCTTCCCGCAACAGCCTTTAGAACAGAGTTGGGATTGGCGAAACGATGTGCACTACCAGAGCGCACCACCCTTGATGCCACACGCGCATCAGCCACACGCTTTCCTGCGCTACGTCAGAGCCCCT
Organism: Pieris mannii; assembly: GCA_028984075.1. Lineage (NCBI taxonomy): Eukaryota > Metazoa > Arthropoda > Insecta > Lepidoptera > Pieridae > Pieris > Pieris mannii. The sequence goes on along the minus strand of CM054798.1, from coordinate 4,540,985 downwards.
CCAAGACGTGACATGCGATGCCAATGGCTGGACCCAGAGCAGCCTCCCCCTAGGAAACTATGCAATAAACTTTTCTCAAGTATGCACGAAATCGTGACGCATCTGACAGTGGAACACGTAGGTGGCCCAGAGTGCACAACGCACGCGTGCTTCTGGCAGGGTTGTGCGCGGAACGGCAGGCCATTCAAGGCGAAATACAAACTAGTGAATCACATACGTGTGCACACGGGCGAAAAGCCTTTCCCGTGCCCGTTTCCCGGTTGCGGTAAAGTGTTCGCGAGATCAGAAAACCTCAAGATACATAAGAGAACGCATACAGGTAAGATTATTTTATGTTGCTAGTGGGTATCCCCGAAGCTATAATTAATGTCCTAAGGTTTTTAGGTGGAATTGTATTACGTAATCGATGTACATTTGAAATTACCTCTTAAACTATACACACACAAAATTTAGGGTATTTTTGTCAATATTTGAAGTAGGGGGAATATTCAGCAGGAGTTAGCATCACAGACGACATCCCATATAATATTTTAAGAACTTCCAAAATACAAATGTATGTATATGTAAGGCACTATAATCCGCGCCCCACCACTGTGTGGAACCAGCTACTGAAAAAATTATTATTTATGATTCTTCATGGTCCTTCAAGAGCCTACCGTTTGTTAAAGCCAGCAACGTACACAAAAAAATCTATGTGGAACCAGCTACTGAAGTATATCTTAACCAAATCTTGGACTTTCAAGACAAGAGCGTTGTTAATGTCAACAATGTACTGCCGAGCATACTGGCAATGTGTCCATGGGCTTGTGTCACTAGGCATGTAGGCATTTGGTGATCTTGCCCATGAGTTCTATAAATCTTACATTATATTATCTGAATCTTACCCAACTCCAAAATGTTTTTAATAGTTAATTAAAGTAAAATGGTATAACGCCCACAAGGGACCATTTTAAACCAAAATGCTGTAAGTTATTTAAATGACAATTTTAACATTTAATTATAATTTACTTATAATTTCTGACACAAAAGCCAGAATCAGAAAAGTGCCCCGCCTATTTCCATATTATCTTATTAATTTTTATTGTAGCATCTGTTGTCTTAGTTGTTTTTCTTAAAGCTGTATTCTTTGTTGTCTCTCTTTTCTTTCCTATCATTCATCGTTCCATTGATCTTTGACACACCTGTAGCTTTGTATGCTGCGCTTCAGTGGGCACGGCGTATTAATTATGACTAAATAAATATATAACATATACGTATTTATTTTGTCAGCCAAACAATTTAATGGATAGGAATTTGTAACCCATACGGGAGTTGTCGAAACGTATATTTCCGCATTTCATAACTCATTAAATTGTAATGCCCCACGTCCATGTGGTCCATCTTGACATCTATAGAAAGCTGTCTGTCGACTTGTGCGTCCGTTTCTCGGTAGATTTCGATTTATTATCCTAGAACACGTCGTATTGTGTGCTGTTAAAAGTGTGTCATAAATTAAAACGTCCTGCGGGCTTACTCTGCAATTACAATGGCGATGCTATTGGGATAGTCTCGAAATTGTGTGAATTTTGACGTTTTAACAGATCTCTAATGATTTTGAGATGGCAAATCGAAACGAATGATGTGGTATGAAAAGTAGTTGTTTATTCCACATCTTGGATATTATAAATTTAGCCAATTATTGAAAATCTTTACAGAGTAGCCCCACAGTTGTCTCATTCCCTAGAATTGGCGACCATCTGCATTGTCGATTTTTTTCCGGTCATCCTCTGTTGCGTATACTATTGTCCCGATTCGATAGAAAAAAATGCTTTTGTGGTGAAGTTTGGAGAATTGTTTTATGAACGACTATAAATTTTACTTAAGTGTCTTAGAAATTTCACAGCTTAGTTATTGTAATGAGAATTTAAACGTCGTAATAAAAAAAACTAGACGTTAATATATAACTCAACGACCGCGTTCCGTTTTTATTAGCTTAATATTTCAAACGATTCTCTATACTGAAACTTTTAATTCGATTCCAGATTTGACAATGTCAGTGTTGCAACGTTATGACGAGTAAGAAATAGTGACGTTGCGAAATTATTCGATATGGAAATGGAATATTTCCGGATCGATTCCTCTGGTTTATAGTAGTTTTTTCACGTGCTTGTACGCGTTGCGGATCATTACTTTTTCAGTGACAGTGAAAGCTTTTCGAGGACGTTTTTTTCTTGGGTCAAGAAAACATCCACGTCTTTTTGTGATGTACTTGGCTGAGGATCCATTTTAATGGAAAACCAAAACAAATAGATTTACTTACAGTTCTCAAAAAACTATAAACTTTACTACAATAAAATACAGAAATATTAACTTTTTATAAAATAAAGCAGATGTTTCTAATTAATAAATAATAATTATGAATAATTATGTATTTATTTAAATAAAAATCAATAATTTAGTCGTTTATTGGTACACCAAGATTATGATTGAATGACATTATCATAAATCGCGATTGTTTGACAAATTTTGTGTACATCACTACACTTTTATATGTGGTATCATTATTTTACAAAATGACAGTAGCTAATGTCAAATTCGGAATTGAATGAAAAGTCGTGCTATATAACCTCTGATTCTTTATTTAAATTTCAATTGGCAGACAGATATCGTAATTTAAAAAGCAATAACATCATTGCTGTATGATATTCTTTACGGTACCGATCAAATGTCAATTCCACGCAAGGAGTTTTCATAACTTTTTTAACTAAGGCGCGCAATTTATTATATACTCTGTGGTATACTTTGAAAAAAGAATATCGAAATTCAAAAAGTAATAACACGATTGCTCTCTAGTATTCTGTATGATACAGGTCAAATGTCAACTCCACGTATCACCAAGGAGTTTTTATACCATGAATAAATGCACAATTTATGGTATGCTTAATCAAAGTCTTATAGGAGCCTGTCGCGGAGAAAGTCCATTTCCGGTAGCTCTTCTGAGAGCTGAACTGACAAGGAAATTCCAAACATACCACAGAAATACCAATATGTTTTTGATATACACTGATATACACACAGAGAGCTTCCATCCACGGGCTCAGACAGATTAGTCCCCCTTTAGTTCTGAATCTTAGGGGCTCTCCATCATTGACTGGTCCTCCTCTTTTGGTCAACATCCTTTCACGTTTACATTCTTAGAGTTTTTTTCGATGAGTAATCTTAAATATTTTAGCATATTATCGAGATGAGCCTTCCGTGAAACTGATATTTTTATAAACCAGTTTCAAATGTAACATAATACTGTATTTGGAAGTTGGTAGCCCCATTTATTTGCTATTGCTTCACAGTAACATTTCAATTCATAATGATTTCGATCTTAAGATAAAACACTTTTGTTTATTGTGGGTTGAAATAGGATTCTTTAAGAAATGTCTCGGAATATCGGACACATGACACAGAAACATGACAGAATTAGTTAAATAAATCCAGAATTTTTTAAAAGGCCGGCAACGCACTCCCGAGCCCTCTGGCATTGAGAGTGTCCATGGGCGGCAGTATCAGGTCAGCCTCCTGCCTGTTTGCCCGCTGTTCTTTAAAAAAATAAAATAAATAAAATCCGGATATGTTATTATTATGCTGACGACTAGTATTTATTTAAGTTACATAACCTAACTTAATCTACATTATATGGGCCGGTTTTAGTAATCAACGTGTCGTGACACATAGGCCGTCCAGGTGCTTCCATTACTTTCTAATGTTAGCTGTTCTTGTCCAAATTGTGTCTCCTATTCTCATAATTGACTCCCAGATATTCAGTTAAAACGCATTATGTTAATTGGGCGACCAAAGTAGAAATATGAGTTGCTTACATGAAAAATTAATGATAATTCTTGTCAAATAAAAGACGGCAGTGGTTGTGGGAATGTGCCGCGAGCGATATGGCGCGCGATATAACCCCGCCGGCTAGCGAATGAGACTTAATATTATCTTAATTCATTGCACTATAAAAACATTCCTATTAGTTATGTCACCTTTGTTTATGTAATGTCTATGTTCTCAACGGCACCCGTGATTTTTTAAAATCATGTAAATTTTCATCATGTAAACAATATTTTATTTAAATAACAAAAATAGATTAAGGTAGTTGGGTTTGGGCGTGTGACGGTCTGATCTCAGATAGTTCTCAATCTAAGATTGTAGATTAATTATTGGGTTCGGGCGTAAGTGTCTTAAAATATTGCATTGTCCATTTTTTTTGCTTTTTTCCTATTAAATACGGTTGAAACTATGCGTATGTAGTTTCCACATCATTAAAAGATACGAGAGGGGAGCACAATGCTGATATGATTTGGAAGACCCTATCAAACGCAGAACCTAATACGCCGTATAAAATGGTGCATTCAAAATATTTTGCAAACAACTCTCGAACCCTTCAGAACTTGTGGTTGGGGTATTGTGTACCCGTCGAGTGCCAGTTTAAACAAGTATTTTCCACGCGTAATAAACTAAATTAGATTTTATCTATGATAGATACATTTTAATATTTTGACTATATTTTATGGTTATATGAAATAGGGTCACAGTGTTGGCCTAGTGACTTGAGCGTGCGACTCTCATTCCAAAGGTTGTAAGTCTGACCTCGGGCTGGGCACCAATGCATCATTGAACATTGGCTCAAACAGTGCAGGAAAACATCGTGAGGAAACTGGCTTGCCTTACGCCTGAACCCAATAGTTAATCCACAATCACAGATTGAAAACAATTTAAGTCTGTGACAGTCGAGCGATCTCCTCTTCATCTCAATAACCAAACACAACGAAGACAATCCATTTTTGGCGACGGATAGAATGCAATCTCTTCGCTCTTTACATTCATATTTGATAATCAATATAAACCAAATTAAGTCAATAAAACCGTACACATAATATTAAAATATACATGTATATGTTTAAAACATATCAAATAGCTTTTCAATGGTTTTAAAAAAACTGGTGTAAGAGAAAATCTGAAGTTGCACAGCACAGTTGAACAGTCATTTTCATACAAAAGTCTGTCCACATACACCGATCCGACCTACCATGGATAGCTTGTATCTACAGATGGCTATTACAATCCGTCGATTGGTTGTTGGCACACTATTATCAATATTTGGATTAAGATGTCTATCACAGATGGGTAAAAATGGATTTAGATATGTTATTGGGTTTGGGCGTTAGAAAAACAGACAGCGCGTAGATAGTTATATAATAATCATGAAACATACGTATGTATGTATATCTCAGATGTATATCTGAGGCAAAAAAGTTCGTGTCAGTGATATATTTATTTATTTTCAGATACAAATTAAAAATATTACTTAAATTAGATAGATACGGTTTTTCTTGCATCATATTATTTAGTTTTTTATTGTATAATCAAACACGTGATTTTATAAATAAACGCTGACATACTATTAAAAATTTAAAATATTGTTGTCACTTATATATAAATTTGTATTCACACTAAAAATCCACATACAATAAAGAAAATTTTAATCCCACATATGATAATGTTGTAACCATACAACAGTCGGGTGCTTTTCAAAAGACTTTATGAGCACCGTCGGCCATCTGCGCCGGATTGATAAATTGTATAAAAAATATTGCTAACAATAAAATAGATAGATGTGTGAGTGAGGGGTCGGCTTAGTGTTTGCTTCTTTGTATCATAATCACTTATAAATTTAGAATTTACTATATTTTCATAGAGTTTCTAAATCCTGTATTTGAAATATCATAAACTTATGCTATGAAAATAGCTGCCGTGAAATTTGTATAGATTTTCAATTGTAGTAAAAAAATGTTATGTTTTCCGAGTAATTTTTTAAATGACTATTTTTGTTTAAATTACTATTATATATGTTACCAATGCCGGCACTTAAAATTACCATACTAACGAAATAGTTAAGTCCTTAGAGGAATACAGGTACAAATTCCGGTAACTTATAAATAAATAAAAAACAAATATTACAATTTTCTTCTTAGTAATAAAAAACAATTAAAAACAAACAAATTTTAAAAGCTTGGTCCCTGTGGTATATGTAACACTGTTAATCAATTGGATAAATATTAGCATTCTTACTTTATTATTTTTTATTTATTTATTGTATACATAATCTTAAATAGAAGAAGTTGGTGTGGTGGAAACACAAACTGGACACAGTTTTTCTGTCCACCAGGACGTCGAAAATATTTAGATAATTAACTTATATACATACTAAGGCCAGTGACATAATATACAGTACAACATTTTTAACATCATACCATCAAAAATTACTACATATTTATTTTAATTAAGTAGTAACGATGCATAGCAAAATCGTTTAACTTCATGGGCGTGCCAAGCTTGTCAATACATCCCCTACGCCATTGCCCTAGTGAAGATAAGCGGTTTACTTTCAAAGATCCCTTATGTAATGCGAGCCATGTAGAGATTTACATGACAATACGTCCCATTAGTAAATGACTGAGATTCTGTCACCTGATTTGTGCGCAAAAACTTTGTGCTTCGAAAAATTCACCAACGCTGAAATAGTGCGAACAGCACTCAGGTGCGCGTCTAAAAACACATTTTTAGCCCCGCTCCTGGAATTTGATGCACGCACGTTCGTGGCATCTATTTCCACGAATTTTCTCATAATTACCTCTACGTACGATTCAGAGTGGAGACATCGGTTTTCGTACGACCTTCTCTATCACCCAAACCGAATAACCTATCTCAATCCATTTTTGACCACACATACACATCTTAATCCAAATATTTAATAATGATATTATAATTTTTTTCTTCTCTCACATAAACATACATAGTTATTATAATTAAACTAAGATGATAACATTAGGAAGTATATGTGAGACTGGTCAACAGGAGACCTGAGTGACATGTAGCCAGCATCTCCACCACCAGACCGGAACATTTACAATCAGGTCATTGTCATAATACAATAGAAGAATATAATAGTGCACTTCTTGCACTCATCATTTTTTATTTATTGTTTTCTTTTCTTACTAGGGTTGCGTGGAAGAGATCGCTTGTTAGCGATAAGGCCGCTCGTTGCATCCCTTGTAATTTATATGTATTGTGTTATTTGTGTTTCTTTCTAGCAACGAAGTGTGAATAAATAAATAAGTAAATGCTAAAAGTAAACGTTGCAAACGGAGTCGTAAAAATAAATTTGGTGTGTGTGTCTGTTGTCTGCACTATTGATAAAAGTGTGTATATAACTATATGAATAACCAATCGAAGGATTGTAATAGCCATTTGTTGATACAAGCTATCCATGGTAGTTCAGATTGGTGTATGTGGATAGACCTTTGTATGGAATTGACAGTTCAACTGTGCCAATATTCTATCTTAAGATTTTAACTTACACCAGCTTTTAAAATAATTTAAAGCTATTTACATATGTTTTAAACATATACATGTAAATTTTAGTATTATTTGTACGGTTTTATTTACTTTATTTGGTTTATATTGATTATCAAATACGAGTGCAAAGAGTGAAGAGATTGCATTCTTCGGATGGAACCTACGACCTCAGGTATGAGAGTCGCACGCTGAAGCCACTAGGCCAACACTGCTCGAGTCAACGACTGACCCATAGATTCTAAAATCCTTGAACCTTTAATAACCTACTGTTCTGAATACTACTGTTAGTATTACTTCATCGAAATGCCACTTACTTTCTGGTACATGGTCAAGGTGACTTTAACAGAGCTTGTGTTAGGTAATAAATTCATCTTATTTACTTTTAATAATAAAGATATTGTCGAATTATTAGGGTTGTCAACATAACAAAAAGCAGGCAGGCTCAACTCCACAATAACAATTTATTATTGTTGATACATCGCTACCTCTTAGTATTATTCAAATTAAACATATAATATACAGTATTCACAATATTCTTACCCTATATGGTAATATAATTTAAAATAAATAAATAGAAAGTTGAAACAAATTTAAAATTATTGGTTTGTTAAAGCAGCATTTCCTCGCTGTATTGAGATACTTATTCGTTGAGCCAGGAAAACACCAGTCACCGGCGCCAACTTATCTTTAATTAGTTGAACCCCACGACCCAAGACACCAAAGGAACAAAATTGGAGGAAATACTTATATATCGTTCCACAACTGCGCGTTTTTCAAGGCAGTTTTTGCCACGCACCACCACTTTGTGGAACCAGCTGCCGACTGAAGTATTTCCGTACCAATTTTTAAAAGGCCGGCAACGCACTCGCGAGCCGTCTGTCATTGAGTGTCCATGGGCGGCGGTATCACTTAACATCAGGTAGCCTCCTGCCCGTTTGCCGCCTGTTCTTTAAAAAAAAAAGATATATATACATTATATATTTCTTATTTACTTTTTCAGTATTATATTTTAAGTAATAAATAATGTGTTGTGGTCATCAGGTGAACCGTGTTACGATAGAAAATATATTTAATAAAAAATATATTATCCATCAATATTTTAATAACATGAATTCTTTCGATTCTTTTATTTTCTATATACACTCATTATTTAAAAGCACAAAGAAAAGCCTATGGCATATTCAAGAAGGTTTTATTCGAATAAGAAATTCGCTCGAACGGCACAGACTACGAAAATTATCATTCACGCAAAACTGTGTCTACGCGATGCCCCGCTGCGTTTAGGGGCATTATTTTTTGCGATTGCCAATATATTATGCCAATGTTCTGTTAAATTTGTGCTTGTATTTAAAAATAAGATTTGTCTTTGCTTATTTCTCATCCCCAACACATTGATAATTAAATTTTTTAACACAATATTTTTTTTTTTTAGTATTTCAGTGTTGTTCTCCAACGTGATCAATGTTTCTCATAATAAAATCAAAGACATATACACATACAACAAGTATATTTCAAGGGAACCAAAAAAAAAAACATTAACAAATTTAATTTGTTATTGTTTTTTTATTTTTTTATTAAGATCAGTCAGTTTTTATTGATAATCAACAATTATACGGTAAATATATCACACAAAATTTAAATAAACAATGAAAAATCTTAAAAATATAACTATATTAGCCCCAAATGCAAGACTTTGCATTACTATTATTTTACTATCATCAATGGGGTTTTTGATATATTTTGCCATATTTGAGCAGTGTTGGCCAAGTGGCTTCAGCGTGCGACTCTCATACCTGAGATCGTAGGGTCTATCCCCAGCTGTGCACCAATGGAGTTTCTTTCTATGTGGGCATATAACATTTGCTCGAACGGTGAAGGAAAACATCGTGAGGAAACCGACATGTCTTAGACCCAAAAAGTCGACGACGTGTGACAGGCACTGGAGTCTGATCACCTACTTGCCTATTAGATTTAAAATAAAGGATCATGAAATAGATTCAGAAATTTGAGGCCAAGACCTAAAAAGGTTGTAGTACCACTGATTTGTATTTATTTATATTTTGCAAAGCGTTATCATAGCGATAACCCCACTTCGTACGAGAACAACTATTAAAATCAAACTGTTCTCATTATCAGCAAAACCTTTAATTACGACTATTTACCTCATTACTATGTGAATGTCAATAATGTTTTTACAAAAATAATGCGCCTATATCAACCACCCGCATCGCTTAATGAATAATGAATCGATAGAACCAAGATAACTCAAATCTTTATGGGATAACTTTTTGTTAACGTTTTAAGATTACAATTCAAGATTTATATTAGAATAATGTCTAAACCCTTTTTTGATAAATATGCTATCTACAAAGTCTTTATTTTTGACCCTTATTTTATGAAACATCTTTATACGTATAATTCTACTATATGTGTGTATGTCGCTGCAGTTCTCTTAAACGTATGTGTTGGGGCCCTGGATGGTTTAGATTCACAAATCATCCTAGCAGATGGCGCATCAGTCGGTACTTCATACTTAGATTAATATAATAATCGCTTGAAATATCATGCAGGACAACATATAATAATATGTTATTCTTGAGAACACTGTTGGCCTAGTGGCATCAGTGTGCGACTCTCATCCCTGAGGTCGTAGCTTTGATTCCCGGCTAGGCACCAATGGACTTTCTTTTAACATTCACTGGAATGGTGAAGGAAAGCATCGTTTATAAAAGCGGCCTAACTTTGACCTCAAAGTCAGCGTGTCAGGCAAAGAAAGCTGATCACCTACTTGCCTATTAGATTGACAATAGTCATGAAATAGATATATGAGGGTCAGATCTAAAAAGCGCAATATATAGCGCAATGGTATTTTAGATATCAGAATTACTCTTTAAATCGGATTCTAACAAATGTCACATTTTAATTACAAACTCGGTAAGATGGGCAAATCAAATCAAAATATCTTTATTCATATAGGTAAACAAGTACACTTATGAACGTCAAAAAAATGAAATTAATCGTAACTTTACATTTACTACCAGTTCGCAAGTCACGGGCGTAGAGCGGGCAAGAAACTTTCCGCCACTCTTTCCAATCGCCAAGTTTTTAATACAAATTGTTTGAACTGGAGCAAATCAATCCCAAGGATTAGGATCATTTAAGTATTCGTCACATTTATAAAAGGCTTTATTAATTAATTTACTTTTAACGAGGGCTTTGAATTTATTTGGTGATAATTCTCTTATTTCGCTTGGGAGTTTTTTTGTAAAATCGAATACAATTTCCATATAAGGAGTGGTTTATCTTCTGGAGCCTGGTTGGTCGTACACTCAAATTGGTTCTATTTCGCCTATTATACTGGTGGAATTCACAATTTGTTTAAATTTTTTTGTACATACAACAAGGCTTCAAGAATATATTGACCGGGTCATATCCGGAAGTGTAGTACATTTTTTTTAAATAACAGATGATAATGGGACTGGCAATAGACCAGGTTGGTTGCAGAAAATTGGGTGAGCATTTCTCTGGTGCACTCTTACGGCACGACGACTCGCTTTTTCATTCTACCGGGGAGTATAAAATATACCTAATTTTGGATTAATCATTTTATAGCCTGATCCCTAAAGTGTTCGATTCCGTATATTATTATAATATTCGTTCTATCTTTTTAAATATTTTTATATATAGGTTTTTCTTCGTTATTTAAACATATATCCATTGCCGTGGTTCTTCTTCTATTACTGGCGGTTGGGTATCATTCTCTTGGAGCGCCTCACGTGTCGAAACCACGAGTTCTACCAACACGTCACTTACTTGCATACATATAATTGTTGGGAAAAAGCCCCATTTGGGGGTACTTAAACAATACATGGAGAAGGGATTTCTGATTTGACGCCCCGATTGAAGGAGATTCCGAATACTTGTTTAATATGGATTTAAATCAATAATTATTTGAAGGCTCTGTCACGCGTAAAATGATAAGTTCATGGTTGCCTGTTAGCGATCGCTCGATAGCGATAAGGCCGCCAGTTGCTCTCCTTTTAATAGTAAATAATTATGTATGCAATGAAGTATTAATAAATAAATAGATTTCGTGGATTTTTAAGGTCCATACTCACAGAAAAGTTATGGAAACGAACGCCCAGGCCTTAAGCTCTCGGCATTAAGGCTTTCATAAAAAACGGCTTAACATCAAGTCCATAACTTTTCTAGACACCTTGTTGGAGAAAAAATTTTGTTCTTTGAACAGCGCTAAATTCCTAAGTCTTGTACAGTGCGGTGGGTCCCACTGAATCATTCAAATGTTTTTTCGTCGACACCTCAGACCTATCAATATGTATGGCATGCGTTTGCTAGTCTTCTAAATGGATATTCACTACACGAAATATAAGACAAATAATCCTGGCAATATTACAAAATTATGGACATATCAAAAGTCACCGAGCCGATATTGGTGATATTTGGACAAAGTTTTTCTCATAAATAGGAACACGCAGATTAGACATCCCCTGGCGTTATAAAGAGTTGTAATATAGACTACCAAGGCCAGTTATTTTGATGGTTTAGAGCAGACAGAATTTTTAACACCTGTGGCCCCAATTTAGCGTCGACTAAAGTTCCATGTTAGTTACCTTGGTTACGATGTTTTTTCGGAACGAAGACCACTGTGGTTTGGAATCTTGTTACGTATTTAAGAATTCTATTTTCGAATTAATATAAGAGTGAAAAATCTATAGACGTACTGGTCCAGAACGCAATTTTCAAATTAATTCGAATTATTTTAATCCTTTAATATGCTACTAATACCAAATTCTATTCTCAAATTAATTCAAGTCATATCAATCCTTCAAAATGTTACAAGTAAAAATTCTATTTTCAAAATAATTATAGTCATTTTAATCCTTCAAAATGTTGCTAGTAGAAAATTCAATTTTTAAATTACATAATTAGAATCATTTTAATCTATCAAAAAGTTACTAGTACAAAATTCTATTTTCAAATTTATAAGAGTAATTTTAATAGTTCAAAATGTTGCTAGTACAAACTTCTACTTTCATATTTATTCGACTGTTCAACCCTACAATATACTTCTACACATTAAAAAAGGTCGCACAAGCAAAAAGGTAAACGTTCAAAATTACATTCCACGCATTTTACACCAACACCAAAAAGTTCTGATGGAGGCTCCGAGACAAGATTCGGATAACAATCGAAATGTTTACACGGTAAAAAATAAACGATTCAAACCGTTTTATAAGATAAAGTTTCGATTTTGTTTAACGGAAAAGAAATCATATATTGAACAAGCAAATTTATTTATTATGAACGGGTTTTTGGTCATGATATAAGACGAAGATAGACATACATAACTCGCCAATTTTTAGGGTCCAGACTCATAATTAATATAACCATATGCTTCATGTAAACTTACTGATGTTTAGAAACTTAATTCTAAATATATTTTGACATATGGGACTCACAAATCTCGCAAACTTTATTGATAAAAAACCCTAATTGCGCCGTTTTAATTCAAGTTCTGTCTCTTTTCATCATAGCGTAAATACTAAAGAGAGAGACGAATGGCTGTTACTCAAACTGTACTGTTCAATTGTATTACAACATTACTTACATCTTAATATAATACGTATTATAAGTTATGATGCTTGACATATTTTAAATAAAAGGTTAACAAATATTAAAAAATAATATTCGTAATAAATTGGTTTGTCCCCAACATGCCCAGGGGCTGAAATTTGACCCTGCGTGGGTGTTGATAGGTAGACATCGAATTTGTCTTAATGCGAATAAAACACAAATTGCCCGAAGCGAAGTCAATAAAAACCATACTTTATAGGGTTTTTAAACATGATTTTTGTTTAAATAAATTAAACTATCAGAAAATTAATTATTACTAAGTTACATAATGAGACTACGGAGCCGTTTAAGTATTACGTAATACAGAATTTAAAAACCCCTGCGGCCGGATATAGCGTCGTCTAAAGTTCCATGTTTGTTGCCATGGTTACGATGTTTTTTCTGATTGGAGACCACGTTTTGTAATAAGGCCTATGTGGTTTAGAATCTACGTTACGTATTTACGAATTCTATTTTCGAATTAATGTAAGAGTGCAAAATCTATAGTTTGTCCAAAACTCCATTTTCAAATTAATTCGAATTATTTTAAACCGTTAATGTGCTTCCAGAACAACATTCTATTTTCAAATTAATTTAAGTCAATTTAATCCGTCATAATGTTTCGAGTATAAAATTCTATTTTTAAAATAATTCCAGTCATTTTAATCTTTGAAAATGCTACAAAATTCTATTTTCAAATTACGTAATTAGTACTCGTTTTTTTACGGCATTATTATCTTTCTACAGTTATCACTACATTCTTTTTCTTTTTTCCGTCTGATGCGCAAACTTACTGTTGTGTCTCTAGGGGAATAATACATACAGCATAATACTGAGCCAGGACTAGTTACAACCACGACACACACACATTACACAATTAAAATGTACCTTGTTCCTTATAAAAAATATTGTTTCTTTTTGCTTATTATCATGAAATAAGTGATTCGATAGTAATTATAATATCTATAATGTTTTTATAAGACGACTATATAACCCTTTTAGGACCTATAACTGCAAATTTGAATTTGATTTCCCAAATACGGCCTATGTCTATCTTACAGTTTAAAAAGATTTATAGATGTACAATATTTTTTATCTGTCCAACGATGATGCAGGTTACCTGTCAAAATGGCTGACAAGCAGTGACGAGCGCTCAAATGTTTTGTTTTGTACCCAACTAGATTACTTAGAATTTACCATCGTAATTAATTTATTAGAAAACAAAACGCAGTAATAAAATTGAAAAGCTTGATTTTTATTTTAAAAAGATATGGAATACAGGTAAATTCTAATATCAAAATCAGAGAAAAAATCAGTAAAATAATGGTTGGCGTAGTAGAGTTCGTAGGTTCGATCCCCGGCTATGCACCATTTTTTTTTATATGCGCATTTAACATTTGCTTGAACGGTGGAGGAAAACATCGTGACACCTTGTCTTAGACCCAAGAAGTCGACGGCGTGTGTCAGGCACAGGTGGTTAATCTAATTGCCTATTAGATTGACAAATGATCATGAAACAGATACAGAAATCTGAAGACCTAATTATTGTAGTGCCACGGAATTGTTTTAAGCAAGTATATACTTACGTTGGAACTTAGCGTGATTAAGCCAAAAAAAGTAAAATTATCGCCTGATATCATTATCAGAATTATTTCATAAATGGCATGAAAATGACTACAGATCTTTGTTAATTTCCGTTTTTAATTACAAATTATCTATTCATTAACAAACGAACCATTTATTCACGAACAGTCACTGGTTAGGCAGAAGACATCTTGTTTTTAAATCTGAAATGGGCGCCAAAATATATCATCCAGAGACAGACAAAAGAGGAAAGATATCTTGGGGTGACGTGTAAATGTTGGACACGTTAGAGCGAGACAAACACTGATTTGAAAGCTCCGCTCGAAGTGGCAGTTCAATTTAGTATTTTGCCGGTCAAGTGCGATACTTTATCATTGTGAGGAAAATGGTTTCTTGAAGAAATTTCAATTTCGCTTTATAATTGTGTAGAAGATTAATATTATCGTTACCATGGTAACTTTATAAATACATTTTTCCATTGCATAAGCGGTTGCCATAGCAACGAATGCTATCTTTATAGGCCTGTATTAACTATGATTAGTTATAAGTGCAAGTGATTAGTAGAAAACCAGTGTGGACGGCGACTGATTACTTAATTGGCTGCTAAGTGATAAAAGCGTGTTATATTTTTTTGCGAATGAACTGCGAGGAGTGACGTCGCGTACGCCCCCTCTTCCCCATAACTCGCAGCGTACCTGCCAAACTATTGACAACTGAATATACTTAACAGAGCCAATAAACAGTAACTGGACACTTCTTGCACTACACACCTGCACTAATCAATGTCAATTACTAATCACTTGCACTCGCACTAATCCATACTGGATTTCAAAGCTGGCTTTGTGCTAAGTACATCCTAAGACCTAAAAGTCGAAAAGTGTCAGCCATTCTCGAGTTTTAGAGAGACGAACAGCAATTAATTTTTTTATATTATAATACGGGGCAGAAGAGAAATTCTCCAAAAAAATCTTATTTCAATTTAAAGACTGAGCTCGTCCGATATCAAGGGGTAAGGAGTTCCAACATAGAAGAGTGATAGAATCCAATTATGATTATATTTATTTTACATATTATTGAATATATGTAAAAATCGTTTATTTTGGCGCAATGACCGCGCAGTTTGCGGCCCCTATTATATTTTTATTGTACCCTTTGTGTGAGATGGCAGATATTTATCGAGATTCGAACCTCGAACTCATAAACGTTTCACATAAAGCACCTTGTCACACGGCTGTTGGGTGCCTTTTTGTGTTAAAGAAAAAATTAAGATCTAATTTGAAATGTATAGGAAGATCATAAATCATTAACTTTCTTGGAATTTTTGGAGATATTTCAGTGTATTATTCTGTTGTATTGATTTCAATATTTTTTTTTTGTTTAGACGACTCTCAACTGAGCTATTTACAATGCATTTAATACATCGCAAACGTATCTTAAATAGTTTGTTTTTTTTATAAATTCTAAACTTGTATGTATAAAATTATACATGAAAATATGACGTCACTAATTTTTCTATTAATTATTAAAAATAAGAATTCTTTTAATTATTAAGAATAAGAAATTACAAAGTATTACGGTGCAGTGTTGCACCATCAGATGCGGTTCAGCGTGCAACTATCATCCCTGAACTCATAAATTTGATCCCCGGCTGTGAACCAACTTTCGAACGGTGAAGGAAAACGTCCTGAAGAAACCGGCTTGCCTTTCACCCAAAAAGACAGCATGTGTCAGGCACAAGAGGCTGATCACCTGGCTATTAGATTGACGAAAGATCTTGAAACCAATTCAGAAATCTGAGGCCCAGACATGAAAAGGTTTCAGAACGCTTTCTTCTATTTTATGGTTGACTATTACTTTGTTGCGGAGTTAATTTTAAACGTATCCATATTATTTTTAAATAAATTTATGAATTAACTAAGTGTATAAGTGAGTCATAAAGAAGTATATACAAACGATTCCGTCATAAAAAGGGGTAGGGGCAGGAGGCCGCCGCCCATATACAAACATTGCCAGAAGTCTCGCACGTGCGTTGCCGGCCTTTTAAGAATTGGTACGCTCTTTTCTTGAAGGACCCTAAGTCGAATTTGTTTGGAAACACTTCAGTGGGCAGCTGGTTCCACATAGTGGTAGCCTAGTTCTTTTAAAAAGTTGTGGAATTTCGTATTTTGCCGTGAAAGCTCATGAAAGCTCCAAAAAGGTTTTTTCACTTCTTATAGAAAATTTTTACAATTAAACAGTTTTTTTTTCAACAAAACTCGATGATGAATCGTTTCATAGAGCAAAAGGTCAGTTATGATTAGGTCAAAACAAGATCGTGTTTTTAAATACCCGATTGTGAAACTCGCCAGTCATCGGCGGCCTATTAACTGCTATCGGAGATTGAATTAACTGAAATAAACTGTTGTTATTAAGTTTAAACAATGCTTATTAGTTTTAAATTAAGATATTGTTGATGGGTTATGTTTTAGTTTCTGACATCGAGGCTGAATACGAAATCTAGTTTTTAATAATTAACAATTATTGTTATTTTTAACTATTAAGTTTATTTTATTTATTTTACTATACACCTTTACACAAGACTGCATTACGTACACTGGTAACTTTTATTATATATTATTTTTCTATTTGGTATTTATGACATTCCTTTTCTTTCTTTCCTTTGCCACTGAGGCGCAAACTAGCTGCTGTGGTCTCTGGCAGAATGACCAGCGCTGTGGAACATTCTGCTCCTATAAAAAAATACGTTTAATTTGGAACATAAGATCATCATGGTATCACTTATTCCAAGTCATTAAATTCGAGCCTGTTGGCATCCCTACTCATCGGCAAAGAAGACAGAGGGTGTTGGCCGAGAGAAAAAGCCGGCGTAAAAAACTCGGTACTCTTTTTAAAAAAAAGCAAATTATCAAACAATTCTACAATATTTAAAACAAATATAGCAAATTAATTAGTAGTAGCCTATCCAGCATTAGTCTCAGGCCCTTTTATCAACTAGATAACTAACTTTATAGTAAGCCTTTTTACACAGCTTTTCTTAATACATTTCTTAAACTTATTAAAAGGCAGAGATTAAAGAGCCTCTGGGATTTTATTAAAGAAGAGTATCCCTTTTTCCAAAAAAGAATTACTAACTTTAGACAGTCTAGTACGGGGAAATTGCAGCCTGCGTTTGTTCCGAGTTAACATTGTGCGTATGTTTGTCTACTCCTCAGCATAATGCTGGGCCAGGGTAATTTACAGCCATAGACACACGCATCACACATTTGAAACGAGTCGAATGAGAAAATAAATTTTATTATTTTTGATATCTCATTTTATTTTTTTTCTTTGATTATTGTTATTATGTGTGTGTTTTGTTATGTATGTCTGCCTGTCAAATTCCAACCGTATCACCTCGCATCGGCCGTTCCACAACTGAGCGTTTAAAGCTAGTTCATGGTTAGTGGAACCAGCTGCCCATTGTATTTCCGAATGAATTTGTCTAAGGTCTTTCAAAAAAAAAGCGTACCAGTTCCTAAAATGCCAACGCACTTACTCTCGCAATATGAGTGTCCATATATCACTGAGATTTAAGAATCATATTTTTTATGGGGAAATGCGTCACGCATACCCTCCCGCAGCACGGTTGCCTGGTGGTGAAGGGTTATGTGGGACTCGCTACTGTGCATACCTACTACCCCACGTCGCCACCAACAATCTCCCGAGGCAGGACATGGTAACAGCTTAGCCTTGTCCGCATACAGCCACGCGATCAGCCATTAAAACACACGGTCCTCTGCGGCCACGAATGATGTTGAATGGACCTTGGCCCAGCAAGGGCCATTCACATCGGCCTTGTCTTATAAAGCTGGGGAAGGCCGGGTACAATGATTGCAGGGATGTATCAGCATCCCTTCTTTTAGACGCATGAACCCCTGTTCCCCCGGTAAAGCGACTAGACAGGATTACACACATCTTTAACAATGTACTCAAACCGACTCCATCTCTCTCATCTATCGAAGTACGAGAGTTTAGAGTACACGCCGCTATATCCACAGTTTAAGCATTCTGTTTTCAAGACGTTTATTTTTACATTTATACAATTTGGGAGCAAAGGCCGCGTCATCTTACATTGCTATTTTGAAAACGTGTGTTTTCACAACAGCACTTAAGAAGTAATTTAATACACCATTTGTTTTAGGGCGATGTGCCAAACTTTTGATCTTAATTGTATGGTGTAATTTAAGTGCCTTATGCTACCTATGTATTAAAAACATTAGTATCTAATATCGCATACATATTACGTTTTCAAAAACTCAATTTAATTATATATAATTAAAACAATGTACACTTATAATCGTCATAAAATAAGAAATGATACGACCTCCAACAATTCAAAATTCGAACACACTCCTCCCTTATAGGCCGGCAACGCGCCCACTACAAATGGGTGTCTATGGGCTGCGACGACTGCCTTTTTGGGCGTCCAAAAGGCTCGTCTACCCCCTATTATATAAACAAAAACGTAAAAAGAGCGTATAACGGAAGAGAAGAACTGGCAATAAACTCTCCGCCACTCTTTTTTATCGTCAATTATATGAAAGCAGATTTATCTCCCTTCTTCTCTTATCAGCGAAAGTACGCGAAGCTCTCAAAAATAATAGCACAATATTAGTAGGAATCCTCAAAAATTCATTTCGTTTTAATGCATTGTCAATGTGTGTGTAATATAAATAAAAAGGTAAATAATTACTGTTGACGTAATCATCAAATATAAAAATTAATGACCCCCCTCCCCCAATGGTGCTAACGTATTATTTGAACTGTCCCTAACCACTAAACCATCACCCATATGCCCGATACAAAAAAGTGTCTCGATTGCATTCTGTGTGATACAGCCGTTTAAGATAAACATCTGACCCCCGTCCCAACGTGGCATCCAACGTATTCACGATGCATATTCTCGCCTTGTTTCTTTTGGTTTCTCGTAAATATTTATATATACTAATATTATAAGGCAGAAACTTGATTGTCTGTTTGCATTGGATGGGCTGTGAAATCACTAGACTGATTTACACCATTGACAGTTGGGAAGACAGCTTCAGATAGATAGTGAGAGTATGAAATTACAATACTACAGATATAGATCATATGTATAACAAAATACAATCATACTGTATGTATTGTGGAATCAATTTACGCACTTAGACACTCTTTAGTTCCGTTGTGCGAAACTGGGTAACTAACGCCTGAACCCAATAATTAATCCACAGTTGTGGATAGAGACAGTCGATTGATCTCCTATATGCATCCCAATAACTAAATCCTACGATCACAATCCATTTTTGACGACGGATAGAATGCAATCTCTTCGCTCTTTAGACTCATATTTGATAATCAATATAAACCAAATAAACTAAATAAAACCGTACAAATAATATTAAAATACACATCAAAACTTATCAAATAGCTTTTTAATTATTTTAAAAACTGTTGTAAGTTAAAATCTTAAGATAGGATATTGTCACAGGTGGACTGGTATTTTCATACAGAGGTCTATCCACAGACATAGATCCGATCTACCATGCATAGCTTGTATGGACATGGCTATTACAATCCGTCAAATAGTTATTGGCACACCTTTATCAATATTTGGATTAAAATCTCTTAGATGGTCAGAAATGGATTGAGATAGGTCATTGGGTTTGGGCGTAAGCCAGTCTAGCTCCTTCTAGAAGCTCGAAAATCTCCTCCGCTTCACGGAGTGGCCCGTAAATTGTGGCACAACTAGCTTTTCTAGAACTTTAGCTGACGCTTAGACGCTTAATCTGTCGAAAGCTTTACATGTAGCTTTTACATGTCCCATTTTCTTTAGTCGAATAAATTGAGAGAGGCACAGTTCACAAGTTTAGAGTAGTTAACACATTGAATGCTTAAACAATGGGTGCAAAGTAATAGCCGAAAACCAAAACTTTACATGGCGAATTTTGAGTAAATAAATATGTTTGAAAATGTGTATGAATGTATATTACTATTTTTATTAAAAGAACATTCTTAGGATCCGAGTGATCGGCATACAGTACATTGGGTGCCGAATACTTGGATCTGAGAGCTATTGATGGTAATGGTTTAAAAAATGAACGGCACCCTCGGATCCGAGTGGATGGCACCGCTACTTTGACCACGCTCCACTGGGATCCGAGAAAAGTGCACTTTCTGTTTTATAAAGACCTTCATAAATTTCCGTTTTGCAAATGACGTAATGACGTTAGCCTCCAAAAATATCTACTGATTTTATAAGAGGCATATATATTATATATTATATATATATCGTATTTACTTGCGATATATTGTCATAATGTTCAGCCGTGCGAAGTTAAGGTAGGCTTGTGATTTCTACTGTAGGATTAAGTAACATAAAACAAAGATATACATACCTATTTTCGTTTTTGATACAGTAAAATAACAATATTGATGTTAAACATCTATAGCCGCACGTTAAACCGATTTCTGGCGTGGCGACGCATCGCCACGCTATATGATGGTATATACATACAATCTATATGCAGTAGTAAATTTTTGTATTTAATGAAAATAAATGTTTGTTCAATAAATAGTCATCGTTATCTGGAAAACAAAATCGTAATATTTTATTTTATCATTATGACATATTTAGTTCCTATCATAATCTGTTATTTTCTGCATATTACTTCACAGAATAATTTCGATGTTTCACATCTGCCAGGCGTCCCATGACGGCTCACATTTTTTTTTATATTGTTTCCAAATTCCTCTTTTCACGACTGTCTTCATGAGCCCCGTGTTAACGCTATATCTCCAATCCACATATTTCTAGGGCTCCCTCATATATATTCACGAAAAAAAAATGGAAAATATCAAGTGTGATCTGACACGCTAATTGTCAAAAAAAATCATGTCACTTAATTTCTTCCCAAGTGACAGATACGTCGTTTAGGCCACCGTGTCGGTGGCGCGTGCGCAGATAACCGATCGCATTGGATAGAATTTGTCGTTAATTTTTTGTTAGAGATGAAACGATTAGTAATTAGACGGGCGACACATGTTTTGGCCTCTCGGTCGCCAAACGGAATTTTCGTTTTTTATAAACCAGTATTTTGACCGGGATCGTGTTAATAAAACCTTCCTGGCCATAAGATTTAGGCGATAAACCTTTTTGAATTCAAAATTTCATTTAATTCTATAAAACCAGTTAAATACAATTTATATTTTTTTCTTTATTATATTATTAAACTATAAATATCTAAATTTATCAATACTTATTGACTGATTCAATGGAAAGTTTTTTTATTTAAAGTGTGTTTATGTCTGTGTTGTGGTTCTAACTGGCACTGGCTCAGCATTAATCTGGGAAGCAGACTTTTCCACAGCGCTGGGGGTCTAGTCAAGACGGCTTAACAGTAGTGTATGTAGAAAGTCGAAAACTAAATTTGTATGAAAATGACAGTACCAACTGTCGACACTAGCTGGTCCTTCTGCCAAAGACAACACTAGTTAGTTTTTTTCATTGGTTTTGTAACGTATATAGATAGTTCTACAAACTAAGGAATTTTCTGTGGCTCGGCTGATATATATGTATACATATATATTTTTTATTATTTACTCTCCTGCCATCCTGTCCAGGGACTTCACTATTTCACAATTTTATTTTCAAAAAAAAAAGTTATCATTACGCTACTTCCAATACAATACTTCACGAATGACGTGTTACGCGTTGGGAAATATATGTCGGCATATATTGTATTGGTCTATTTTAGGGTCGTCCTTATTCCTATGAAACAAAATGTTTTTTCTTTAATTTCACGGGGCACCACTCAATTTAGTTTTATACCAATCAATCAATCAAAATATCTTTATTCATATAGGTAAACACGTACACTTATGAACGTCAAAAAAATTAATTGTAAATTTACATTTACAACCAGTTCGCAAGTCAAGGGCGTAGAGCGGGCAAGAAACTTTCCGCCACTCTTTTCAATCACCAAGTTTTTAATACACATTGTATAAACTGGAGCAAATCCTGAGGATTAGGATCATTTAAGTATTGGTCACATTTATAAATATTGATTAATTTTTACAGCAGTGTTGGCCTAGTGGCTTCAGCGTGCGACTCTCATACCTGAGGTCGTAGGTTCGATCCCCGGCTGTGCACCAATGGACTTTCTTTCTATGTGCGCATTTAACATTTACTCGAACGGCGAAGGAAAACATCGTGAGGAAACCGACATGTCTTAGACCCAAAAAGTCGACGACGTGTGTCAGGGGCTGATCACCTACTTGACTATTAGATTTAAAATGATCATGAAACAGATTTTTAAAAATCTGAGGTCAAAACCTAAAGAGGTTTTGGCCACAGAGGCGCCACTGATTTATTTATTTTTAACGAGGGCTTTTAAATTATTTAAATTAATTACATTTAGTAATATCTTAAATATAGTTGTCTTCGCGTGATAACTGTATCAAGTCCTTAAGCTAACAAATAAACACAATATCCTTTTATTACCTCAGAAAAGCCTCCATGAGCACAATACAAGACTAAAACCGCGGTAAACCTCAAAAAAAGTATTTCTTTAACAAACACTTGAGATTATCATCTGTTCAGAGATCTCCAAACACAATACGGGATTATGGGCCGATAGGTTTATTTATACACAAAGAATAGTGTTCGTCACCTTGGCAAACTACTTGTTTGCATTCTTCCATCCGATCTGTGAGATTCACAATGCGTGTGGAGTATGTGTCAATGTATCAAAATATGCTCGAATTACCCTTATTACATATTGAATGTATTGTAATCTGGCCAGGTATACTGTATTGAGGGATCTGCGGAAGGGAAGCAAATTCCGACAGGCGTGAAATCCGCGGTTATGACTGGTCTTTATAGACATGGCCTATTTTCTAAACAAAGATTTGGATTTAAGAGCATCGCAAATTGTAGTGATATGCACTCCAGTACTTGCAGTCCGATATGGAACCAGTCGGTACAAGTTGATGATTTGCTTTGTTAAAAGAGTACCGAGAGTTTTTTACACCGGCTTTTTCTCTCGGCCTACACCCTCTGTCTTCTTTGCCGATGAGTAGGGATGCCTAAAGGTTCGAATTTAATGACGTGGAATAAGTGATACCTAGATGATTTTATGTTCCAAAATAATTGGACTTTTTTTTCAATGATGACTGCAGACTGAGAAAAACGATTGATTTCGAAAATTCACATCGTTGCAATATTTATAATACTAATAAATGAAATAAAATAAACACAAATAACACAATAGATAAAAATTACAAGAGATGCAACGGGCGGCCTTCTCGCTAATAAGGTTTTTGCCGCGCATCACCACTTTGTGGAACCAGCTGCCCACTGAAGCATTTCCGAACCAATTCGACTTAGGGTCCTTCAAGAAAAGAGCGTACAAATTCTTAAAAGGCCGGCAACGCACTCGTGAGCCCTCTAGCATCGAGAGTGTCCATGGGCGGCGGTATCACTTAACATCAGGTGAGCCTCCTGCCCGTTTGCCCCCAATTATATAAAAAAAAGGGATCTCTTGTTTCATATTAGATCTCTTCGGGTACGTCACGTTTGCCTATAAGTGCTAGTCACATTAAAATAGTATTTCGTGATTTTTCAGCGTTGTAACAGTGTGCCAAGTTGGCAAACTTTTTATCAATAAATAAATAATCAATCTCTTCCAGACAACCTACCTCGTAAGAAAAGAATAAAAAAAAATAAAAATGATGAGTGCAAGAAGTGCATAAGCAATGTTATAAATAAATATACATACATATATAGAACCTTAGTCTAAAGACCACACAACTGAAGTAAAACTTCTTCCGCTCCATCTGTATGTATGTGTGTGTGTGTGTGTGTGTGTGTGTGTAAAATTTATACATGTATGTACATATATTAATTTTCTACAAATGTTTAAATTTATTTCATATTTCCATTGGTAATTTAATATTTTTGCATAGATCTTTTATTTTTATTCATTATTTTCATTATTGGATACATCAGTAATTAGTGTGGTTGATTGTAAAATTATTAATTATTGTGCTTAGATATACGGAACGTATTTGGCTATGAGAGGAAGAGAGAAAGAAAATGTGCGCGCGCACTGCTATCTCTTGCATGTATCCCTCACTCAACTTCCGTTCGCATTGCCCGATCACACTTTTCGTAACGCTTACGTCACGCGTTCGCCAGCTTCCCAAGTCAAGCGTGCGTAAAGAAGTTTCACTTCAAAAAAAAAAACGAAAAAAGGTTCGTTTGGATGGGAGACACTGTTAGTAGAGTGTGTAGTGAGCGATTCCTTAGCGACACCTTGGTCATTTCAAAACACTATTAAGGCATTCATATATCAAAGGTCCCACTGTATCTCCAACGAAATTTCAACCAGAAGAAAGGGTAACTGGTGAATAAAGAAACGCATTAACATCATTGTTCATTGTAATCATCACATCATAAAACGTGCATCGTAATTTGCACCTTTTGTTGCATTATTTAAGTTGAATATTGTCCAACGCGGCACACAGGTCTGTCACGACAATGTGACAAAAGTCTTCTTATGAATGATTTATGTCCCTGTTAAGTACACGGTGCAATTGTTATTATTTATTTACCCTCGTAAACTATAAACAACGAGCAAATCTTGTTATTTATTGCGATTGGGCATTCGCTGCCGATATACAGAGTTATTGATGGGACAATTTTTTTAAAGGCTAATATTGTACTGGTTACAGCGATGTTAACGAAAATTCTGTCGCATTTTTTTTAAAATTAAATTTCATTATACTAATACAAATAACATCTAGACTACCCTAGTACGGAAAAAATATATATGCCAGTATCTTCGGAAGCTTGCCTCAAGAGACTCCTTTTAATAATATATTTTAAGGTTAGTTCTTAGGTATATTGATAATTTGTGATGTCATATTTTCTTGTATAAATTTATGCATTGTTTTATAAGTTATATATGTATTATATTTTATCAATTATAATATGTATGTTAGGTGTATATTTACAATATATAAAACTCATGATAATTTGTCACTTAGGTATTAATTTAGATATCTCGATAATTGAAAAAAAAATCGGTCCTTTGAAAAATACTCCATAAACTTAATTAAATCAATTTAAATTGGTCCCATCAGAGTTAGTGGGAAGTATCTTACTTGCCAATGTGCATTATTTGGCTTCCCTACGTGTATCATACATATATACCCGTCAATTATTTTTTACAATTCTTAGGACAATGAAAGACTGAATCACTCGAAAGAAGATAACGAATTTCTTTTCGAAATAAAATGATATATGTAATTATTTATTCATATATATAATAATATAGAACTTAAAAATCACGAATTTTGGGCGTCCCGCAGGCTCGTTTGCCCCCTATTATATATAAAAAAAGAACTTTTATTTACTTGATTGAGACCGCTCAAGGGTGGAAATTATCAAAACGGCTGGCCCGAGCTAGATGCAGCTAGCCCATGACGGATACCTGAATAAACTTGGAGGCCTTTTCCTGCGGAGAGGCTTTTCCAAATTAATTAGACAATATATATCACTTAACAGATCAAAATTCATAAAAATATTTTATAGGTTTTTTTATTGGGTTTTATTGATTGAAGTTAATGTCTACGTATATTCTTCGGTATTAATTTGATTTTTTGTCACCAGGTGAAAAGCCGTTCAAATGCGAGTACGCGGGTTGTGACAGGAGGTTCGCCAACTCATCGGATCGTAAGAAACACTCGCATGTCCATACATCAGACAAACCCTACAACTGCCGAGTCCATGGCTGTGACAAATCGTACACCCATCCATCATCCCTCCGCAAGCATATGAAGGTCCATGGTGCAGCAGGGGACGCCTCACCGCGCTACGACAGTGATGGAGATGACTCTTCCTCAGCTGGGAGTGTTAGCGTAACCGCCGGCGCAGCGAGCCCGCCAGTCCCCGTTCCTCCACCACCAATCCCCCCGGCTCCGCACCATCCACAACACCATCCCACCATCACGGACAAACTAGAAAGCCTTAACGATAAATACTTAACTCCCCACGACCAAAAAACCTATGACAGACCGCCATCACACCATCAGCCACATTTAACGAATATAGGTGGTAACGGTATGATGGACAACAAACTAGGTTTCACAGGTCACTGGGGCCAGTTCCAGCAGCCGGCTCCACCTGTGCCCCACGGTGTGCCTGAATGGTGGTGTCCTTCCCAAGAGTCGTATCACCATCACCACCTAATGCACCATTCTGGGGCGGCGGCGGCCTACTGACCTCATCGCGCTTAGGGAACTGCCATTCGCCGTTCGACCTAAATTTTCGTGCCTCTTTCAATCCGCCTAAAGCTTATTAAGGCTGAATGAGAGTTTACTAAGCGCGTCTTTGCTTGAAAATACGCTTATTCATGACTATTGTGGCCAAATAACCGTCCGTTCGTAAAGGGTTTGACATTGACAATAGACATCTGTGTGGTATGTTAAAACAAAGCACAGCTAAACAATGACATAAAAAGATGTCAGGTATTCGCAAGTGTCAAGTTTGACAGTGATTAAAAATTTACAGTTACCCCAATAGGGGTTCGATTGTTCTGTTTGACACATTTTATTCTTGATAACTATGGATATACCACATTTCTATTTAAGGCCAAAGTTCCAATGTTTACGCATTATTTTTGTAAATTATTAGAATAGCCCAGTGATAATAGTATTAAGTAATTGACATGTAAATTTTGTTTTCGCTAATTTGGTCGTTAACAGCGCTACTCAGAGTCGGTAAGTTAAGTTTAATTCCCTATACGGAATTCAAGTCACGCTTAAATTAACAAATATTAATTATAACGACTCTGATTACCACTGTTAGCCACCTTGAATGTCCTAATCTACAAATTTGGGGCTTTTTAGACTAAATACAAATGAATATGTATTTTATCTATTTTTACACAAGCCGATCTAGACTGATATATGTATTATAAGTTATATAAGACCTTTTCTACAGCCATGTATATAGCAAAATTAAAATTTATTCAATATAAATGCGTATTTAAATAACATAACTAAAGTTTCCTAACACTAACCAACTTAATAATAATAAAACAGTTTCATTGCGAAGATAATTTTACATTCAGGTTTATTAACTATAAAAAAACGCACAATTATCTATCCATTTGAGTCATGCAAATATCATATTAATTCTTATAATAGAACTGTTAAGTTATTCATGTGTCAAAAAATATGGTCTAAAAACTCACCCACATACATAATCTAATCACCTTCTCCTTGCAAGTGCACGGCACTGATCTATAACTTCTGGGGAGGTGATCGAATAGTATGATAGGTGTAACCATTTTTCTTTTGTACAGCGTGGTGTTTCTTTAAATGTTTTGTATATTTTTGAATACTGCTTTACAGTTAGATTCTAGAATATATAAACTTGGTACTTTTTTTAAGAAAACACTTTTTCAACGGATTGAAGCTAGGTTATAAATTTGTAATGATTTTACCTAATATTAATTTTTTTTTCCGACGATTCGCGTGCTTTACAGCGGGAGTGGTAAATTCTGCAAAACCTCTTCGTCTTTCAGTCGATACCAACTCCGGGGAAATAAATACAGATAAAAACTTTGTCTACAGCTATTCAACAGCCCTTTGTAAAGCACGCGAAACGTCAGATTTTTTTTTAATTATGTAAAATATACTACTTTATAATACAGCTTCAATCCGTTAAAGTGTTTTCTTTAAATATGTAAAAGTTATGCAAATGAAAGATAAACCTTGGCACTGTAAAAATACAAAGTTCATAAAATAGTCAACTGCTTGCTAGTGATCCAACACCCATAGTGGTCTTTTAAAACACATATTTATGGGTACAATAGAAGCCTGACCGCGGCTGTATGTTTGCAGTTAAATATACTCGGACACGATGAAACGTCTTTTAAAATGAGCAAATGAGCCTATTTATATAAAGTGCTGATGCCCATGGACATACCAGGGGGCTGGCGCGTATGGTAATGGTCCTAAGTCGTATCGGATACAACAAAGAAGTTGTGCGCATCAGAATATTAAAAATATCTGTATTGCTCAGACCGTTGGTAGAATTCAGTCGTAGTTTTTAGTCCAAAGAAATTCCGCAAAGCACTCTCCGTGCAACAAAGAACCAACGCCAAAGAATCAAGCTGATTAGAAAGAATTAATCTATCAATCTTAAACATTTTAATCTGTCCTATTCTCAAAAAGTATTCTTCTTGTGCATCAGTAGTTTAATTCTAACATTACCTGCAGAAATTATTGTCAAGTTCCATTAACATATCAAATGATACTAGATGCCTACGACACAGAAGAGAAGTTTTGCTCCTTATATGCCTTTAATAATATGCTGCAAACATCACGCGGATAAATCCGACTCTAGTAGGAATTTGATTAAATAAGGGTGTGTATTATCAAGTACAGTAATCCTCCTATAACGCGGTAGATATAGCGCGTTAAATCAAATCACGTAGAGTTCTCTGTGAAATAAAACGGTTTTTTTGAACAAAACAAGGATCACAATTTAATACGCAAAACTAATACAATTGACAAATCTTTTTAAATTTCTCGACGTCCACCGTTCCACAACTTCGCGTTTTTCTGGGCAGTTTTTTCCGCGCACCACCACTTTGTGGAACCAGCTGCCCACTGAAGTATTTATTTATTTTATTTATTTAATTATAACTAATCTAACAGCTTACTTAATACATATTATTATACAAAATACTAATACAATACAGAAAGCCAAAACAGATTACATAGATTAACAAATTATGTATAAAAAACAGAAAACAAGCAAGCGCATTAAAAGACAATTTTACATTTAAAAAAAAAAACAAAATAATAAAATTAAAAAACTGAAATTTGACATTTACAAGCAACAAATAATACTAAGAATTTAAAACTACTACTCTAAAAAACGAACCAATTCCGAACCAATTCGACTTAGGGTCTTTCAAGAAAAGAGCGTACAAATTCTTAAAAGGCCGGCAACGCACTCGCGAGCCCTCTGGCATTGGGAGTGTCCATGGGCGGCGGTATCACTTAACATCAGGTGAGCCTCCTGCCCGTTGGCCCCCTGTTCTATAAAAAAAAAATTTACTTCAGAAACTTGAGAAATTTCGTTATAGGTGGCAAATACCGTGTAAGCCCCGGAACCCGGCAGGCCTGAACCAAGTCTGTCTTCTCAAAGGATGTGGCGGGACTTGAGTCCCAAGGACCCATAAGCTTCGGATACAAAAAATATTAATAAACAATTTCCCGCAACCGATTCCGATCAATAAAAACATAAAGAGAATTTATTGTTGAGAAACGAGAGAGACAAATGATAAATGATCGACCGGTCATAAAATGTAATGTGTGAGCGGGATGGATGTCTTGTAACCTTCAACTTCTGTCCACAGATGATTAATCGCTTCTCAACAGGGATTGGCTATACAGTTTACTTAACCGATTTAAAAAAAACAAGACACAAAATAAACTAGTTTCAGTTAAGAACTACGCAAATTTTAATGAGATTTTTAATTACTAACCATTCAAGTATGTAAAACTTCTAACTCAAACTCAAACTATCTTTATTCATTGGTAAACAACTACACTTTGAACATCAAAAAAACAAATTAAATTAATTGTAATTTTACATTTACAACCAGTTCGCAAGTCAAGGGCGTTGAGCGGGCAAAAAGAACTGGCAATAATCTTTCCGCCAGTCTTTTTAATCGTTTTGAGTCATACAAATTGTTGGATTGGACTTAAACTTCGGACGTCCGTTCCGTCCGTTCCACAACTGTGCGTTTCTTAAGGCAATTTCTGTACTCTGTTATTGATGTATTACCGAACCAATTCGATTTAGGGTCCCTTCAAGAAAAGATGGTACCAATTCTTAAAAGGCCGGCAACGCACTTTCGAATGGCGTCCAGTATCACTACATCAAGTCCTGCCCATATGAATCCTATTACATTTACTGTAGAAAATGGATTATAAATGTACCTACTTCACAACATAATATAACACAAAGAGGCTTTTATTGTTCCTATATGCACTTATGCTTAAATCTTAAAAAATACGCAATGGATTTTAATGAGGTTTTTTTTTAATAGATAGAGTAATTAAAGAGGAAAGTTTATATGTGTAATTCATATGTGTATAATTACATCTATTAAATAGTGGAAAAATACTGTTATTTTTGAGTTTTCTAATGTGATGTTGTAAAAAAATAACATTTTTTTCCGCTTACATTGCAAACGCAGGCTGAACCCTACGAGTTTTATCAAAATAATGTACTAAGTATTATACACACCGAAAAGGTCTACAGAAAACTCCATGGTATATCTCTTATGGATATCCCACAATACATTTTTTGTCATTTACTTTTTAGGACAAATAATGGTTAATTTTCGAAGCGATTTAAACCAAAACAGCATTATGCCTTATCCAATGAAATACGTTAAATATATTATTGATTTAATATAGATCTTTATAGCTCTTCACAGCATAAAATTTTTATGAATATTTTCGACGATATTAAAAATTGCGGGGCGTAGCGGGGCGGCGGGAGCGTGAAGCCGCGGTTCTCCACTACAGCACTTTGAATTTAGCAGCGTTTTTATCGGAGCTCTGTAGCGAGGAAAATGACAATACTTAATAATAAAATCGCAGTGGGAGTGTCCATGGGCGGTGGTAGCGGTTAATTAAATACTAACTGATCACGTATATGTAAAAATCCATCACATTATACGCTGGAAGTTAAACTTGGGATTAACGCCAATTGAACGACTTGTGGAGACTGAGGGATTATGGCGCCACCAATAACGATAAATACAAGAATTCTCGCGAGCTCTCTTTCATTCAGAGTGTCCATGGGCGACGGTATCACTTAACATCAGGTGAGCCTCCTGCCCGTGTGCCCCCTGTTCTATAAAAAAAAACATGTAAAGTAAACTCCAAAAAAGCGACTATATCTGGCAAAATTCAATCAATTTCAACGACTTATTAGATTATATTATTTGTTGTAGATAAAATTAAAAGCCTGTTTTCAAGTCAATTAAATAAATAGCTTATTATGCGTATATGTACGTGGTACATGATAATTTATTAAGTCATTGCGTACATACATAATAACATGGATGTCACACGGTAGAAGAACTTTATAATAATAATAATAATAATATATTTCAAATTTTATATAAGTTATATAGTGTATATTAGTTATATAAACAAAATTAGTCATGTTTATCTGACGCTGAACTAGGTGTGAACCTGTATTTCAGCATACACCACCTAACCTCTTAAATATATTAGACAAAAACTCTAGCATCAAGTCCATGACTCATTGGCGAAACTTATAACTAAAAAACTATAAAACATATGTTGTAATTTACAATAAATTTAATCAATATTATGGTGTGAAGTGTTCAGGTGTTCTCCCTGTGTGTAAGGTGAGAGGGTGTGTGTGTGAGAAAGTGTGTTAAATAGTTTATTACTCAACAATTTATGTATTATACCAGTACATAAATAATATAATAAATAAATAAATAAATGCCTTTCAATTTTTAAACATTAATCATGTCGCATTTTTTTTTTTCTACAAGTAGTTCTATCTATTTATTTATCACCAAGAGTTCCTCTGTTTTATCGTAATGGAGGCTTTGTAACCATTTAGTAACTTCCTTTTACATACGAGTCTATTATAACAATATATGTATTTAATACTTTATTCACCTTATTGTATATGTAGGGACCTAGGAAGGAAAAAATCTTTGTGCAAAAGTAGTAATAATAATAATAATAATAATAATAATAATCTTTATTTCTTCTCTCACATAGTAAAGCAATGATGAATTTGTTTGAATACTATCTCATTTCTTCTTATATTTAATGTGAATTGGTTAAAAGTTTATGCGTATTTAGTATAACTTTGATGCGATCTTGTGCGTTTTTTTTATAGAACAGGGAAGACACTGGCGGAGGCTCATCTGATGTTAAGTGATACAGAAGTGCCGGCCTTTTAAGTATACGCACTTATCTTGAAGGACCCTAAGTCGAATTGGTTCGGAAATACTTTAGTGGGCAGCTGGTTCCACACGGCAGAAATTGCCTGAAGGAACGCGCGCTTAATTGTGATATGATGGTATTCTGCCTCGACGTCCGATGATGAAAATCAGCTGCAGGTATTAATCCGAACATTCTCCATGGTAAATGCGGTAGAAGATGCAGAGTGACCCCACATCTCTACGCAACGCCAAAGGATCAAGCCGCTCGGAGAGAGATTGGTCGTCGACGATTCGAACCGCTCTTCGTTGAATACGGTCAAGTGGAAGGAGTTGGTACTGTTGGTTCCACAAAGTGGTGATGCGTGGCAAAAACTGCCTTGAACGCTTAGTTGTGGAACGGCGGACGTCGAGGTGATACGGGCGTTTCTGATGGCATTACAGTTATAGCAAAAAATAAATATTTAAGGTGTAGTCCATTCCTTAATAAATGAACTGTCCAACACAAAATACTTTTCAATTCGACGCCCAGCTGGAACAGCGTTCAAACTTGCATTTAATATAGAATTTAAAATACACAACAAATAATTTGTGTGTTGCCATAATGCTCACATTGTGCAAAAAAAACTTGGTGATTAAAAAGAGTGGCGGAGTGTTTATTGCCAGTTCTTCTCTTCCGTTCTACGCTCTTGATTTGAGAACTGGCAGTAAATGTAAAATTTGAAGATGTATATTTCTTTTTTTAACGTTCATAAGTATACATTGTGTTACCTACATGAATAAATCATTTTTGACTTTGCCTTTGAATGGTTTACCAATAGATTTTACTATCTTATGCCATCTTCGGTCGTTGGCTATCTACATGGCTCTTTCAATTTTGGATGCCAATAAACTTTGTGCTTTGACCAAAGCATTTTTTAATTCAATTAAAAGAGAGAAAAGGGGCTGCCCATTAATCACGCGAAGTTCGAAAGGGGGGCAGGGGTTCGGCAAAATCACGAAGGAGGAGGGAGGTATATTTAGATATCACGTGCACTTATTTTCTCGTGAAACGCGTGATTTATAAACCGAAAAGTGGCTGAGAAAAACGATCGATCGTTCTAGAGAGATTCTCTGCGTGGTGTGCGTAAATGATGACGCGGATTGGCTTGATGAAACCGACTTTGATCTTCAACAAAGTACAATAACAACCATGCAAGATGCTTATCCAGTTGTTAGTATTGAAGAAAATCTTGCTAATCCGTGGTCGAAGGACCATCGTACATGTACATGTTTTTCGCATCACACCATTACTTTAATATTATTTTTATCCCAGTCAAACACTTTCAAGTGTGTAATAAAAATCACAGGCAAAAGTTGTATCGCCTAGTTTTTGTATTGTAAAGAATACGCGTTAAACTCATATTAAACAGATTTACCTACCTATAACACGCACACAGGCGTGTACTACGCCTATTGTTCGGTTGATTGCGAAGGGTCCATCTCCCTTACCCAGATAAGATCAGTGTGCAACTGACACCTGGCCCCGCCCCTGCAACCCCTATCAGGCCCTTACAAATTCATGGCATATCTGTAAATATTGGGCACTCGTCGAATGTATAAAAAATCTGTGCGTATACTAGTGTACACAAGTAAGAAGTAACTCTTTATGACCTTATTTTTCAGAAAGTGATCTACTAGGTATATGCAACTTGACAGAAATTGGTTAAATAAAGCTATATTAAAGAATTTCTAAATTAAAAAAAAACTTAATATATAAACATTTATTTAGTTTTTTTATTATTTATTATTTTATATTAATTATATATATATATATATGTGTGTTATATTATAGTAAATTAATTAACTAATTTTTACAGAATTATAATATTACTATTATTGTTCTCGTTATTATATATTTTTGTTATTAATGGCTTGTGGTATGTGGTAGTGACAAGAAAAAGATGGCGCGTAACGAATCAATGTGATGATAATTTTTTTCCAATAAAGAAGTTTCACTTCAAAAACAAAATTAACTTTGGTTATAATATAAATAATAATAAATAAAAAAAAGTCTTTATTCATTTTAAGTACATTTTCTTTTCAAAGTGTAAGATTTGGAAACCCTTTTAAGTAAAAAATACCTGTTCCCAGCTCTTCCATAACAAACTTAATTACTTAAAATAATGACATTATTTAACCTATTTTTTTTAACCGTTTCCTTTTTATTTTCTTTTTTGAACCATTATCATCACACCTGAGTGCGTGAGTAAGTGTGTGGGTGTAAATGTGTGAGAGAGTGAATGAGTGAGTGAGTGAGTGAATGAGTGAGTGAGTGAGTGAATGAGTAAAGTGTATTTATATCGTGGGTCTCAAAAGCAGCTCTAACACCGCACAAGGCGTGTTCATAAGTCTTTTATTAGGGTTTTTAGGTTGTAGGCGGTGAGAAGGTAGATGTTAAGCAGCCTATTTATAACAAATCCGTAAAAGAAATGGAATGTGTTCGTGACCAAGTGAAACGTAATTAGGTTTTTTTAGGCTAGACTATAAAATTACGTATAATATACAGGGTACAAACAAATAGGTCTACCTCAATAGAAATTTTGTTTATTTGTATTCCTCGCGTGAGTGGCGCTTTGCTAACCAAGTTGGAATGTGCGCGCGTTACATCCAATAGTTTAGGCTTCCGCCTCAGGTTTTTACTTTGTACCCGTAGATCCAGTCTCTCCCATATATCCAGATTATGAACACCCCGTAAGTATCTTAAATAACTACACTGAAAAAACCATCTCTCTTCTGAGGAGCTGGTCATAACCCACCATACCCAGAACAAACGGTCGGTTAGATAAGCGGTTGACAAAGCCTATAGGAGCTTGGATGATGTCAACTGATGATGTATACTAGTGTTCTTGGATATGGTGGTTCGAATTGACCTGGTTACACAGTGGACAGTACTCAAAGATAAAGTTTTTGACATTATATCAAATAAAATTAGACCATCTAGAAATATTGCCCTTACTTGTTCTTGCCTACTAGACTCGTAATCGTGTTTTGTTTCATGTTCCTCACATCAACACAATTATGCAAAACACTCAGTTTTGTATCGCGCAGCCAGGACGCAACGACCAATATTTAAGCCTTAACTTATAAGCTATCGCGGAATATAGGAGCATTAAGAATATCCATAGCGCAAAGCTGCATCATGAGCATAGCAACTAGTTTTTCTAAGTAATCTCCTTTCCTCACTACCAGCGTCGCATTCGATGGAACCACTAAGAGAAGCAGTAGGTACATGATTTCATAGCATTTCTATGGCATTTTCATAAGCTTTCACCGCATTTTCAGGGCAGTCGAGTACCTGGCATTTTATCTTTAGCTCTTGGGAATAAATGAAAGTCGCAGGGTGTCAGGTCAGCACTGTATGGCGGATGATTCATTATCTCGACACCTGCAATAGTCAAACATTTAATAGTCCGTTTTGCGGAGTGTGCTGAAGCATTGTCGTTGTGAAGGAAGATCCTGTTTCGAGGTCGCTGCTGTCGAATTATTTCCAAGACAATAGGCAGACAGCGATTGACATACCAGCCTGCAGTAACTGCCCTTCCATCTACTAGCACAACTGTCGCGAAATGACCTTTCCGACCAAAGAATCAGGCAATCATCTTTTTTCCTTGACGTCTTCCTTTCTTTAACTTAATGACCGATACTCGAAGGGAAACAACCACTGAACTGATTCACTTTTGGTTTTGCGTTTGTAGCAATATATCCCGCTTTCATCTTTTGACGATGTGTCAAATACAGCATTTGAGTCATCGCTGTTGAACTTATTTAAAATTTGGCGAATTGAAACAAAACTTTTAACGGTAGCACAAATCTTATATATGCAGACTTTTTTTGGAAAACTTTCTTTGCCCAATGTTTTTTGATGTGAAACATCTATAGCCGCACGTAAAACCGATTTCTGGCGTGGCGACGCATGCCGTGGCGACGCATCGCCACGCTATATGATGGTATATACATACAATCTATATGCAGTTGTAAATTTTTGTATTTAATGAAAATAAATGTTTATTCAATAAATAGTCATCGTTATCTGGAAAACAAAATCGTAAAATTTTATTTTATCATTATGACATATTTAGTTCCTATCACAATCTGTTCTTTTCTGCATATTACTTTACAAAATAATTTCGATGTTTCACATCTGCCAGGCGTCCCGTGACGGCTCACATTTTTTCTCCTTCTTCTCTTCTTTTCATATTTAACCTTCCTTAAAAAAATTTGGCTAATTTATAACTTTATACATTTACTATCAATCTTTTATTCAATTCTTCTATTCAACATTTCAACCTGTCCTGCTGATATAGAAAATATTATTCTAAAACGATAGTTTAATTATAAAATGTAATATGAAATTATTACGTCACGTACTGTTGATACTGTATTAGTGAAACCTAATGTGGATACATCCAGTGTGTGTATGTTTTATTTTTTACTTTTTTTTTAATTGTAAAAATGTATCTGTTTTTTTTCAAATAAATAAATAGATATGTCAAATGGATGAGAAGGTCCCCACACATGCAATCGAAACCGTTTAAATTGTTTTTATAGAACAGGGGACAATCGGGCAGGAGGCTCATCTGATGTTAAGTGATATCGCCGCCCATGGACACTCAATGCCAGAGGGCTCTCGAGTGCCGGCCTTTTAAGAATTGGTACGCTCTTTTCTTGAAGGACCCTAAGTCGAATTGGTTCGGAAATACTTCAGTGGGCAGCTGGTTCATTAAAAATAATTTAATGATATATTTGGATTAGTGAAACTGACATATATATACGTATAGGTTGTATAAAATCAGATTAACGGTTTATCAATTAATTCCTGCATCGAAACGGCTGATCCCGTATCAAGTTGCTAATATATTCTTGCAAGGTGCAAAAAATGCTGATAAACAATAGAAGGAATTGGTTATTCGACTCCGGCGGTAGTTTTTTGATCATCTTTATTTATATTTAAGACTTTGATTGATATCACAAAAACTTTTGATTACAAGAATAATGTTTATTGGTAATAGTTTCTATAATTTATAAAAGTGATAGATTCGTCAAAGTAGAAATTTATTTAATTACTAGCTGCCCCCGCGAACTTCGTTTCACCTCCGTTTCACAAAATAAATTTAATTTATACTTTATTCTCAATAACACGTGGGAATTATGATATTGAATTGTAGCTTATATGACACGTTTGTCGGTTTACCACAGCAGTGCTATCTATTGATTACTTACTCAATTCAGTCGAAAATAATTTTGACTGTCAATTAATTATAGACAAATAATTTGCAATAAAATAAAATTGCGACTATAATCAAAGATCTAAACTATCCTATCTCTTAAATTGGACCAGACTGCTCACGGTGTGCCAATTTAATTTAAAATCGGTTAAGTAGTTTAGGTGTCCATCGCGGACAAACATCGTGACAGGAGATTTATATATATTAAGATTTCATTTCATCATACGTAATGCTATCTATAGTATATAATGAAATGAAATAACCTCCGCCGAGCATTAAAAAATCTCTGGAAGCAGCTACATTATAGGGAAATTATTTTCTTTATCACCAAGATGCCTCAATATACAACAAAATTACTGGTACAGCAAAGACGTCAGACAAAAATAACAGACTATACGCAATAGCGTTAAAAAAATACAACAAAATTACTGGTGCAACAAAAGACTCCAGACAAAAATAACAGACTATACGCAATAGTGTTCAAATAAGATTCTTTTTGTGTATCTAAGACTAGTCTGAAACATTCTTTTTTTTTATTTCTGATTTTTCTTCCTTCCATTTAACGACACCTCTATATAACGCCATGAATGCACAGTCCCTTCAGTGTCGCTATATAGAGTTTACACTGTAATATTATGGTAAACAATGTTTAAAAATTATAGCAAAAAATGATTGGTTTTTTTTATCACTACCGAATATATGTATGCATTTAGATAAACGATTGCCTAATGGCCGAAATATAATATAATATTATACATTCTGGCGAGAAGAAATTGGAGAAACTGAACGTGGTTGGTAAGTGGTAACGCAGAAGTCAAAACGCGGCCGTTCAGCAATAGATCGGTCTGAAACTCCTCGTCCTCAAAACTGTACACTGATAAGAGAGGAGCTAGACAGAAACCCTTGGAAGCAGATACTTCTTTTTCTTGCTGATCACGACTCTCAAACATGGCCACTCTGTGATGTATCATGAACTGATAATATTGAGTAGATATCTTATGTATTATATATTAAGGATAGTATGTATTGAGTAAAAAATAAAATTAGTAAAAAAATCCTTAATATATTTATTATACAAAGCAACCATTACAGATTACTATAATGCGGTAACATTTTGCCGCTACATCATATACACAGATATATTACGAAGTCATATATTTATTGATACAGAAAATTATACCTAATAACTAATCTTAAAATTTAATTATTCAAAAATATTATTAAAAGGAGTCCCTTTAGGCAAGGTTCCGAAGATACTGGCAGCATTCTCCCTTTGTATAGCTAGACTAATTCTTCGTGCGAGGTAGCTGCCAGCTCTTCGTTCTCCTGTGATGTCGACTAACCTTTTTGATAATTCCCTAAAAAGCCTTAACGCGCTAGAACACCACGGACCAAGGGTCTCGACACCGAATGGGACAAAATCATATTCAGAGCCTAACCCCTGTATTTGCAGGCTTTAGCTTTTTCAGCCGCATCACAAGCCGCACCAGCTCTGTTGTAGGTTCCATTAAGATTGGAAGAGGCCAGTGTGTCTGAACAGGTGGCATCCCATACCAAAACCCGACCCATCTTCCATGGAATCAAACTCATACCGTCCGGTCTCTTGCCATCGTCTCTAGCAATTCCAGTAGGCTCAAGTAGACTTGGCACGTTTACGGTGGCAAGGGCCGACGTATGATATCGTTGAGTGCGGCTGTCTCGAGAAGCGGCCAGCACTTTTTTGACATGGTAGTCCGTGATGTCCTAGTTTGTCGATATCGCTGCCACAGGGACATGTATGAGCAGCGCAGACCGGTACCCCAAGCCGCAGACTATTCTTACAGTATTGGAACTGTCCTAAAGCAGACTGTCAGATACTCAACGGACAATTAAAAACGTCTGTTAATCTATTTCTACATATTGTGTCATTAAGCCTCTATCTATCTATCGATCATGCAACCTATATAATCCAGTTTAAATATTCATACTAAAGACATGTTTAACAAATGGGGATCCGAATCGCGCTTAGAATACAAATGAAATGTCTTTATCGGCATATACTGTATACATGAAAATACACTTCTTATTGTACTTTAGATAACAAAAAAGTGTTTAACGTTTTATCAAAGGAAATACTTAATTCAGACCGATAATTTAGGTTAAGAAAATTGTATATACTGTATGTTGGATATACATAGGTACATCATGGTCAGTTAATGTACTTGAGGCTTTTGGCAATAAAAAAATACGATACTAGAGATATTGAGATAGAAATTAATTTCAGTATATATTAAAGTTTCCCACATTATACACAATGCTATATCTACAGTATAAAACAAAAACTTGGCGATTAAAACGAGTGGCGGAAGTTTATTGCCAGTTTTTTTCTTCCGTCCTACGCCCTTGATTTGGGAACTGGCAGTAAATTTAAAATTAGAAACATTAAATATCTATTTCTTTTTTATCATCATTGTGTTACCTATATAAATAGATGATTTTGATTTCATTTGATGTTTCGAGCTACACATAAAGATAAATAGAGAAGATAGAGTAAATATAAATGATACAAAAAGTTTCCAATTTTTTTTTAACAATGCGGATTAGATGATATAGACACCTAACAATGCCATTTTTAAATTTATCAGCACACACAACGATATATCAAGCTCTGGATAAGTATTTATTTATTCGCGAAGAATTTCAATGAGAGGTGTTTGAACTCCTAGGACGGACAGTATTTGATAAATTCTGCTGATTTTGAGCATTAATAATATTTATTTATTTATTAACACTTCGTTGCATTACATAAAAGGTAATAAAAAAGATATATATATATATATTAAACATAATTTAATGAAAAGCAACTGGCGGCCTAATCGCTTTAAAGCGATTTCTTCCAGACAACCACTGTGAGTATATTACATAAGGTAGGCAAGAAGTGCAAAAATACACATTACAAATAATAAAAATAAGAAAAAAAAACATACTTAATAGAAACAAAAAGAAATAAAAATAAACTAAACTGATATAGGATACATAAAAAAAAACAAAAAGGACATATATATATATATATATATATTTAAACATAAGGATATATATATATATATGTCCTTGAGTTTAAAGATATTTATTCTTAATTAGCCACGTACATGAGAACTTATATGTATGCTAAAGATACAAAGTGCTGGCTGTCCTTGTGGCGATACGGATGAGAAGACGGTGTTAAATGTTCTGACTGACTGTCCAATGTATGGATACGATAAGTTTAACACTGAGCAAGCTATTGGCATACAAGTAACGGAGACGAATTTAAAGGAAATAATGTTCAACATTAAATTAATCTTTTTAGGATTTGCTGTAATGGTTATACAAAAAGTAGTTAAAAGAAATAGGTAGTAGTGTTTTATCATCGGAGTTACCAATACCACTTATGTTAGCTATTTAATACCTCCGACGACTACATAGTCGGGGAATTATATCGAAAATATTTATAAAAAAAAGATACAATTTATCACGTCTTGGGTCATTGAGGTTCAAGGATGAATTAGCTAAGACTTGGGTGTACTTTCATTTCCGTAACTGGGATCACTCAAGAGGTGGTTCTGTTCGGTTTTCTTGTACATGTTGATATATTTTTATATTCGTAAATGAATCTCTGGCAGCTCTAACTTTTATTTTAAACTAAACATCACATAGACACAGATCTAGATAGATAGAGAACAGAGTTATAGAAATATTTAGTAAATTTCACTTCGACAGTATTAATGGTTAGATTGTTTATTTTGTCTATTAAAAGCCTTTTAAGTTATATCAATAATTAATAATGAAATGTCGTTAATTCTTTGGCACTCTCACTCGCGAGCCCTCTGGCATCGAGAGCGTCCATGGGCGGCGGTATCACTTAACATCAGGTGAGCCTCCTGCCCGTTTGCCCCCTGTGCTATAAAAAAAACTCTAAGGGCATGATAACCAGATCATTGACTAAGTAGTTTATATTACTTGAAATTTAATTACATGACACAAATTACATAAAGACTTAAATTGATGCATTGAGTTTGTTTTTTTATTGTTATGATATTAAAACTGGCATCAGTCACTTGCCTCCTATTATGGTCGTGAGTTTTATGTATCATCAGGGATGGCGTCATTCCCTTCGCCGTCTTAAGATTACCAACTGCTTTTTTTAAGAACTGGGGGCATGATGCTCATCTGATGTCAAGTGAGGACTCGCGAGTGCGTAGCCGGCCTTTTAAGAATTGGTCTTCTCTTTTTTTTTAATAATATAAGTAGTATATTACAATATGTTATATTAGAAAACCGCTGTGGTTTGCATTAATAATGTAACCATAGTCAGTCTTGTTTAGGAGCGCGACAAATGCATGTTAAAGTAATGTTTTTAATTTAGAATTTATGTTGTTAGTGACTATTAATTAGCCGCGGTAGCAAATACCGCAATGTAAAACGAAGCCGTCTTAGATACCTACAAAAATTAATGAAAAGAATCGCCCGTTTAAGTCTACCTACCTAAAAAAAGACTTTTTTTTTCCGTCTGCTCCAATTAGTGAACGCAAATCCAATATAAAAAATATTTATTTATTTCCCTCATTGTAAATCACACTGCAGCAAGTTTCAAATAAACTAACATTGTCGTCTGCACTATGCAATTGTCAAACAACTTCCCCAACTTGAATAACGATTTACGACAAGTAAAAACGCGTAATTTAGGGAGCTATGTTTTAAATTTATTTTGCGTATCCCCTCCGTAATCTTTTCCATGCCTCCCGGGGTGTGCTGATGATGAGTTATGAGGAGTACCGGAAGTTGCCCTCTACGCGTCGCCGTCCCGCCCTACTTCCGATACCAATCGCCTTTCGCTTACATTGCACGTCA
This sequence comes from Pieris mannii, assembly GCA_028984075.1. Taxonomy (NCBI): domain Eukaryota; kingdom Metazoa; phylum Arthropoda; class Insecta; order Lepidoptera; family Pieridae; genus Pieris; species Pieris mannii. The sequence goes on along the minus strand of CM054798.1, from coordinate 4,498,204 downwards.
TAATTTATTGACAACAAAAATCTTACTTGGAATTCAATTGTGTTTGCGTTTCGTGTTATTATATAAATCTTTACAGGGATCTTTCTTAGTTGCTTTTACATGTTTGACATGGTTAAAATTTTTAATCCAAGCCCATAATTTAGCTTTTAAACAAATCTATAAATAATATGACCTTGGAAATTACAGACAAAATGGCGGATGTAAAACAGCTGTGTAAAAATTTTTTTAATTTAGAATATTGCTTATTTAAGTGAAACTTCTTTATCGGAGTCGGAAAAAAATTTACCGTCACATTTCGGTTACGCGTCACATTTTTCCATTACGTGCCATATTTTTCTAGTCACTACCACGATTGATTCGAAGATATTCGAAGCCATTAATAACTAAAATATATAATTACAATAGCAATGATAGTAATAGGTAATTCTGTTAGAATTAATGAAATTCTAATTCTAATTCTGTAAAAATAGTTAATTAATTTACAAAAAATATATATAATATATTTCAGAATTTATATTGAGTTTTTTTATTAATTTTAAAAATTCTCTAATTTGAAATAAATTATCTAATTTCCGTACTGTTTCATATAGTTTCACTTCTTACGGGCACATTTTTTTTTAAATGTAATTGAGATGATCTCTTTGCAGTAGAGAGTAGAGACTCCAGATATATGTTCTGTTGGTGTCAAGACTGGTAATATCGAGGACACCAGAGCTGGTCCTTTCTGTGAAATGCAATTAAAGGTAGGTACACTGCCACAGGGACCATACTTTTAAAACTCGTTAATTTTCTATCTATTAATTTTTATAACTACGTAATTTAAGAATGTACTTAAACGACGGTATTTGGAAAGATTTATGAGAGTCTACTGGCCCGCGATAACAGGTCTTTAGAAATACTAAAGCCCTGTTTCACAATGTCTGGATAAGTTCCAAATAAGCTATTTGTTACTTATTGGTAGGATAAACAGTATTTTTGCGTTTCACGATCGAAACGCGAAGTATCTTATTCGGAACTTTTATCTTCCGAATAATTTATGTGTTGCATAGCTATTTGGTACTTTATCCAGACATTGTGAAACAGGCCCTAAATATTTCATTTTAACCTCCATATGACGGAGAGTTTCCAATTCATTAATGAATCCGCGATCATATTTAACAGAGCATTAAACGGGCTCACCAAGTATACTCAGGGGTTAAGGGCGCGTGTCCGACGTAACAATATTCATAAACAACAATGCATGGATGATTTGGTCACGTGGCGACACGTGATGTGAGACCACAGCTTCTCTCATAACGAAATATTGTCTATGTATTGTTTACAAGCATTCTATAAAAATACTATCTACCCGCGCGAACTTCGTTTCTCCTTAATCTTTCGTCTTTTTTTTATAGAACAGGGGCAAACGGCAGGAGGCTCACCTGATGTTAAGTGATACCGCCGCCCATGGACACTCAATGCCAGAGGGCTCGCGAGTGCGTTGCCGGCCTTTTAAGAATTAGTACGCTCTTTTCTTGAAGTGTTAATCTTAACCTAGTCTGGCTATTAGTACACACCAACATGGAACATTTTGCTACGCTACCCTAGTGACATACTTCAAAGTCCTTAAATATCAAATAAAAAATAGGGGTTAATTGTAGAGAAATGAAAAATAAGGGTTGTATGTTTTATAAGTTGTGTCATAAAAAAATAAAAACATAAATTTCGTCAAAAATATTTTAAAAAAATTCTTGCGGTGCACGCCCCATATCGCTTAGGGGTATGCAAAATAGATACTGAATATGCATATAAAATTTGATAAAAATCGGTCAAGCCGTTTCGGAGGAGTATGGTACTAACATTGTGACATGAGAAATGTATTAAAGAAAAACTGTATAAAAAAGGCTTACTACAAAGTTAACGATTATCTAGTTGATAATCGCCTGGGACTAGTGCTGGGCAGGCTACTTCTAATTAATCTGCGATATTTGTTTTAAAATAAGTGTTGTTCGATGATTTGCTTTTTTAAAAGAGTACCGAGAGTTTTTTATCCGGCTTTTTTTTGGCCTACACTCTGTCTTCTTTTCCGATGAGTAGGAATGTAGGAATAAGTGATACCTGTATCTTCTATGCCATAATAAACTTTTTTTGAATATTTTTTAGTAAATAAGATATTATTTAAAATTACTCATTAGTCTTAAATTCGTAATAATAAATTTTCTGTGCAAAGACAATTATAAACAAAAGTTTTGTCAAAATAGTAGATTTTAAGATTATACGTATTTAATATTTTAGTTTTTCGTTATGTTGGGTTAATATGGAATTATAATTAGTCTTAGGTTAGATCGTAATGACAGTGACAGAGTCAATTTTTTTTATATAATGGCAACTTTATGCCAGTTTCAAGTAAAATGTCGGGGCCTCGAGAAAAAAAAAGAAACACATCGAAAAACAAATGGATAAACTAGTTACAAACATAATATTTACATAAATATTAATATAATTATTGATTAAAGAAAATACACGCTATTAGCTATTCATGAATCCTTAAGATTAGCTTTTTAGTTTTAGTTAGTTATTAATATTTGGTTTTTTTTTTCTCTAGATTAAGGTTCTATAGATTAATATAAATATATATTTTTAATATAACTTCTGGTTATGCACTTATTGCACGCATCATTTTTATTTATTGTTTTCTTTTCCAACTAGGGTTGCCTGGAAGAGATCGCTTATTACCGATAAGGCCGCCCATCCCTTGTAATTTTTATGTATAGTGTTATTTGTGTTTCTTTGCAACGAAGTGTGAATATACAAATAAAATACATTATTATACAATAAAGGATAAAGAAAAAGGCAGGAGATTTTAGTCGGAAACGGAACATGTAGTAATTGTAAGAGATTCAGAAAGGAGGTGCGGTCATATTGGTAACAATATCACCAATATCCACACTCACAAATACTGTTATCAACACGAATCCTTGCTGAATGATGAAGTGTACATACATGTCATAAAAGAGACAATTTTTAAAAACCAGTGCATCACTTGATATCTGATTTGTTTTTTTGACGTGACAACGTCTTATAAATTGGTTTGCCGGGTGACACTTCAAGAAACTGCGTTACGCTCCGCTCACGTTATGCGCTCACAATGAGAGCGAGTGAGAGGCACGCGTCCCTTCCACTCGGGCATGGTTAGCCCGCCTAAGAGCGAGAGAGACAGACATAATGTTTTAAATTGTTACTATTATTTCATCCTTCTTCCTACTATACGAATGAATATTCACATTAAAATTATTTTACCACTCAAAGTCGTTGTCACGTAAAACTTTCGCCCGTATACCGACTTTGCAGGCAACCAATTTTTTATACATAAAAAGGTTAGCCTTAAGTACACGATACAAGAAAATGTTTGAACCTAAGGCACAAATTTCTCACAATGTTACCCTTCAGCGCATGAGTGAAAGAAGAATCCATTGGTGGCCCAAGACTCTATCGATATCGCTACCCTGCTTGGTCTTCAGGTTAAAAGGCTGCAACTCTGCGAAAGCCAGGCAGTCTTACCTATTAAAAAAATGATTTGAGTATGAGAAATAAAGGAGCTACTTTTAATATAGTGATCCAGAGATGAATTATTTTACTAAAGAATATATATATATAAAATAAATAAGAGTTTTGTAGTGCTTTCTATTATTTAGGATTTTTTTATATGCTTCGAACTTACACAATAGTATAAGTTATTTAATAACTTCGAGATAAAACGAAGTACAATATCAAAAAAATCACCATGTGTATAAATATTTTTAAATCGTACAGAAAATTAACGATTTATAAATGTATAAAAAAATAAAACGCTTCGACGAGGATGGGATTCGAACCCACGCGTGCAGAGCACATTGGATTAGCAGTCCAACGCCTTAACCACTCGGCCACCTCGTCTTGCGCAAGCGATCTGAATTTTTTTATAACAATACTTTATTCTATCATCTGATAATGTTAAATAATATAATACGATAAGTATTTATATCAATATGATTAAATCTATTTTGAAAGATAGGACTTCTAAATTCAATTTTGGCGCCATTAATTATAAAAAAGTTTTCCCTTTAAAATGCCCGATGACGTTATTGCTTCAAAAATATTTTAAGTCTTTAAATTACCTACATAAGTTGTTACTTATTACGGAAACCTAAATTAATTAAAAACGTTAAATATTCAAACTATCAAAATCGTGAACTCATTTTATAGTTGAAATAAACATAATTATAATACGGTTAACATTTACGTCCAACAACTTATGTCACATAAATCATTTTATTATGGCAACACTACAAATTATAAAAATTTGAATAAAGAATTTATTTTGACATAATTTTACTAATCCGCAGATGGCGAGTCACTAATAGTATAATTATGAAGATGAGTTAATTAAATAGCCTCTTGGCCTTGAGATACGGCCACGCGTTTATTATTTTTATCGCTCGGTAAAAGTTAATGTCGCTTAAAAAAAAAATGGTAAAAACTTGCTTTATGACCATTTTTTAACAAGCGGCACACCCATTAGACCTATACACAAGTTGTGACGTGTCACAAAAGGCAAATCACATGCTTAATTGAACAAAAAATTATCACGAAATAGAAATCTACGGCCAATCACGGTACTTTGAGTATGTACTAACACCTGAGTTGTTCGAAAATTATATCTCCCTGTCCATTCTATGCCAAGTATTTATAAATAATTATTATATATCTTATATAATATCCCTTTATCATATATATACTCCACGCATGCTAACATTTTTTAAATATTAAATATATAGTGAGATTGGCGTGATTAACGACACCTTATTATAATATATTTCAATTAATATAACTAATACAGATTATACGCCAATGAATACATGTTATTCAAAAAAACAACTCATTTATTACCTAGCTTCATGTCACAATTAAACGCCAAGTATACCTATATATATATATAATAAATAACACAACATTTCTCTATAGACACATTATTCAAAGGTCATGGGTCGAACTAAGTATGTATTACGGAGTTTCTATTTTACACTAAAAGGCGCGCAAATTCGATAATCTGTGGCACATTCAAAGTTTGGCGCCATTCAAATAGTTACATTTATTCGGATTGTCCTTGAATTTAAAACGATAAATATAGGGTACAGATATAATATATGAATTTAGTTATGTTATTAACTGAACTGTTTGACAACTTGAATGATAAATCATGTTCTTAGACATCGCAGACATCTAGGGTCAAAGAATTGGGAATATATTCATTCGGATTTATAAATAATTAGACAATTTTAAAATTTAATATTAATCGCCGTATAACGTATTTAATTGACTTTATTTGTTTTCCTTCCATATAATACCTCTAACGCGGAAAGCGGCGTCGTTATATCAATCAATCAAATATGTGTTTGATTATTACCATGCATTATTGATAATTCACAAATATTGTAAATTTTTTAATAGTTTTCAGGATAACTGTGGAACTATAATGATGTTATAGATACTATAACACAAAGGATATTTAGCAGTGACACCAAATATACGACGGTTTTCCTTTTGCACAGACTATAATGATTAGGCACAGACTATATAGAGTTTACTTATATTTTGAACATAAGAAATGAGTTATATCAGAATATTTGTCATTTACACAGTTAACAGGTTGCAGCTGCATATTATATCCAAAACGCATGTTTATTAACAGGTCCGGCGGTAAAATCTATCTTATTGATTTATTTACAAGAACACGGCGTTGAGTGACCATGTGTAGCGACATCGATAATCTGCGCGTACAAATCACTTCGATGACGTTATACACTGAAACGCGCTTGTTAAGGTATTCTGGCCTCTAAGAATATAGAACTTCTTGAACTCAGCGACTCAGGTCGGTTAGTAGACTGGTCGAAGATTATCCCTTTAGGTTAAACAGTACACCATCTTTGCTTTCACTAACTACGGTCCTGACATACCTCTCTATATTGCGAATGTGTATTATATCGGGAAGCAAAGATATGTATTTGTATGTATTGTTTTTTACAGATGGTACCAAGACAAGGCGCCATAACCCAACCGACAAATGACAAATAACTTCAAAAATTAAAGTACACGAATACCAACATAAAATAAAAATGTCAAAAATTTAAATTAAGGATTAAAATATTCAAATTTAGTGCGCGTCCCGCTCGCGCTCGTAGCGTCATAACTGCCTGCGCCTGCGTCGCCGGAGCCTGTAGAACATTTTACGAGTATGGAGGAGACTTTTTATTCGTGTTATACTTTCGGATGTACAACAAAATAATTAAAAACAATAGACTTTTTTCAATGAATCTTAAATTATCATTTTTTATATAACAATAAACGAGGAGGCTCATCTGATTCTACTGTCCTCTGACACGCCAGTGCGTTGTTGGCCTTTAAATTTTTTAAATTGTTGAATGCAACACCTTGAACCTGGAACCTCCTGGTTCATGCAGTATAATGATAATTGAAGGATTGGAAAATGGTTTAGGAAAAGAGACAAGTGAATATTTGAAGCCTTGACTCGATTGATCTTGCCTCTAAGTTCTACTGTAACAAAATATGGACTTATTAATTGGTCTGAAATAAATGATTTTATATTTATATAACTGGAATCTCGGAATCGGCTCCAACGATTTTCATGAAATTTAGTATACGGTTTCGATAAATCGATCTACCTAGGAATCATTCCTAGAAAATGTAATTTTATTTTTTCATTGGTTTTATATTATTCTGTAAGTATTCTGTGGTAAGATCGAAAAATATTATTCATATGTGATCATGTTATTGGTATGTAATTCGTACTTAAATATTATTTCCAAAAAACACAATTTATAAAAAAAAATACCATTGTCATCCAGGTACTACATCTATTAATTGCTATAATAAAAAAAGCCTCTTCCACACTGATCACGTTACCCGAATACTATAAATTAATGGTCAACGCAAGAAATTTTAAATATTTGAAAGGGGCATTTAGAAAAAATCAAAAGTCCCAGGATAATATATTACATAAAATAAATAATACAATCATAAAGTCGTTATAAATGTAGTGTTTATAAAACGTAATCGTGGTTTTATGGTTCATATATTTGTGTTTGTGACCCATCAGCCAGACAGGGCTATTATCGTTCAGGTGAAGGACAATTTGTATTAATTAAATGAGACTAAACAAATATTTAGTTTGGAATTCCTAGATAACAAGATATATTATAGGGTTTGACAGCGCTAAGTACCACTTTCATTTGTCAAAAACGCATTGGATTTGGACAACCGAGATCGTTTGTAATCACTAACGCCCGATCCCAATAGTTTCTACAAATGATTGTTTTCAATCTGAGATCAGACCGTGACAGTCGATCTCCTATCTCCATTCCAATTATAAACCCTATGAAGACAATCCATTTTTGGCGACGGATAGAATGCAATCTCTTCGCTCTTTACACTCATATACTCATATTTTATAATGAATATAAACCAAATAAAGTAACTAAAACTGTACATATAATATTCAAATATACATGCGTATGTTTAAAACATCAAATAGCTGTTAAATTATTTGAAAAACTGGTGTAAGTTAAAATCTTAAGATAGGATATTGGCACAGTTGAACTGTCATTTTCATACAAAGTCTATCGATATACACCGATCCGACCTACCATAGATAGCTTGTAACGACAGATGTCTATTTCAATCCGTCGATTGGTATTGGCACAATTTAACAATATTTGGATTAAGATGCCTATCTCAGATCGTGGTCACTTTGTCACAGAGTCAAAAAACAGTTTTTCATACAGGTAACACATTGTATACTTAAAAACGTCAACAAAGAAATACATATCAAATGCTTCTAATTTTACATTTACTGCCAGTTCTCAAATCCAGGGTGTAGAACGGAAGGGAAGAACTGTGTGATTGCTCAATCGAATAAGTACCTGTATGACCGAGCCTTGCTCTGTATTTTTTTTTTATAAATTGTGTTTTTGGAAATTATATTTAAGTACGAATTACATACTAATAAATTGATGAAATATAAATAATATTTTTCCATCTTACCCACAGAACAATAAAAAATAAAACACGTATAAAATTACATTTTCTAGAAATGATTTCTAGATTCTAGCTAGATCGATTTATCGCCCCCGAAACCCCTCGTATACTAAATTTCATGAAAATCGTTGGAGTCGATTCCGAGATTCCAATTATATATATATATATACAATAATTGCTCGTTTAAAGATATAACATATAACATTTATTATAATACTCAAATGTTAGAAGTATTTTTTTAAATATATATAGTATCAAAATTAGTATCCAGGTATTTCTGATAATGACAGGTCATAATTCTCACCCCCGTGTCTGCGTCAGACAGGCGACCTTTGTGCGCTAATACTGTATCGGTGGAGTCTGGCTCAGACGTACCCCACACAGTTTATGCGATAATAAAGCTTTTCCGATTAGAAACTTTTTTCGGAACACAATTAACTAGGACTAAATATATATTTAAGCCGTGCTTGTACTGTTAGTGATTCAGATGGAAGTTGTTGGATCACAGGCTCAGGCACGGCTTGACAGGTACAGAGTGGAAAAGGACCTTAAAAGCCCGGAGTAAAGCCTAAACATAGTTAGCAGTAGGAATGAAATCTATATATAACAATTAATTGTTGTTCGTTTATCATGCTACAACTCGAGGATGGCTGGAACAATTTGGCTAAATATGGTCTATGGTCTGTGGAAGTTCAAGAAAGGTTAAAGGTAACTAAATAATATAACTAGCCACACTTGATGTGATAAAGGCCGCGACTGCCCCATGACAGACACAAGTGAAACCGGATGGAGAAGGCCTATGTCCAACGGCCTATGTCAAACCAAAACCTATCAAGGAAATTATTATTCCTAAATGTTAGTGTATTTTTTTCTCAACTCAAAATCAATGAAGCTTATAATAAAAGTTTTGGAAATAAAGGCTATTATTATTATATCATTTAATTTGTCACAAAATCCCTACTCATCGGCAAAGAAGACAGAGGGTAAAGGCCGAGAGAAAAAGCCGGCGTAAAAAACTCTCGGTACTCTAAAAGAGAGAGAGAAATCAGAACATCATCAAACAACAATTATTTTAAAACAAATATGGCGAATTAACTAAATTAATAACACGTTGTCAAAAGAAATTAAAGAATAATTTGGCATGTTATTAAAGAAGCGTAGAACTTAATATTTGCAATAAATTGATCGTTTCATTGGCTGTGTGACATGTGGCACCGTCCTGTTGAAACCACATTTCAGTGAAATCCATGTCATCAATAATAGGCCAAAATTTAGTGGTTAACATCTCGCGATAATTTCCCGAGCGCATAATTTCGCGAAATTCAGCTGGCCCTGTGGCCAGCCAGATCGTGTGATTTAACAGCACTGGATTATTTTTTGTGGGGCTATGTTAAAGACAGAGTCTATACGGAGCCAATCGAATCGATTGCAGCCTTAAAACTCAAAATCCGTGATGTCATTAACGAAATAAACCCTCCATTTTGCCAAAAAGTGATTAAAAATTTTGATGAAAGAATCAACATCTGTCAGCGTGGTCGTGGTGGACATTTGCCAGATATCATTTTTCATTCATAATTGCCAAACTTTTCTCTTTGTAATACAATAAAAATTTCATCCATTTTCCTCTAAATTCTTTGTTTTATTTTGTTTTAGAAAACAAAGTTCTTGTTGAAACACCCTTTATATGCCACGGGCAACCTACCATCCTATTTGCCTTTTAGGCAAGGTTCCGAAGATACTGGCAGTGTTCCACCTTTGATAGCTAGATTTAATTCATATTTGAATATTAGAACACATCCTGTAGTCGATTGAGAATTCTCGTCAAAAACAGGTTTCTTGCACCGGCTATCTATGAAGCGGCAATGTTTCAACTGGTTTACTACGTTGTTTGTGCAATTTTTGATGGTAAAAATGTTTTATTGTATAATATGTCACTGGCCTTAGTAGGTATATAATTTAAATATCTAAATATTTTCGACGTCCTGGTGGACAGAAAAACTGTGTCCAGTTTGTGTTTCCACCACACCAACTCCTTCTATTTAAGATTTTGTATACAATAAATAAATAAAATAAAATAAATAAAAATTAACTCTAATAAATTTTGCTAGACGAATTCCGAGGTAGCTCCTGTGAGGTCGTTTTTGATATTTCCTTAAAAAGCCTTATAGCGCAAGAACCCCACGAACCAAGGGTCTCGACACCGAATGAGCAGAATCATATCCGGCGCCTAGATATAGCCTTCTTATCTTATTTGCCTTTAAATCTTTATTCGCATGCTTTAGCTTTAGGAAGTATGTTTTGAAAATAATGCTTTTTGGTATTATAAATAATTGTATTTCAGTAACATAATGAATAAAATAAAAAATTGGTTGCCTGTAAAGTCGGTATACGGGCGAAAGTTTTACGTGACAACGACTTTGAGTGGTAAAATAATTTTAATGTGAATATTCATTCGTATAGTAGGAAGAAGGATGAAATAATAGTAACAATTTAAAACATTATGTCTGTCTCTCTCGCTCTTAGGCGGGCTAACCATGCCGGAGTGGAAGGGACGCGTGCCTCTCACTCGCTCTCATTGTGAGCGCATAACGTGAGCGGAGCGTAACGCAGTTTCTTGAAGTGTCACCCGGCAAACCAATTTATAAGACGTTGTCACGTCAATAAAAATGCCTTTTAATTCTTACAGCAGAACAAGTTACCTTAATTAAGTTTACTTACATACTAGTGTTAGTTTTGTTAGTAATTAAATTTGTATCCTAAATTTAGTTGTTAGTTTTTCCTACTTTTAAAGTATTATTCTTCTGTAAGAACTCCTCTATAGGTGAAGGCCTCGTCCAAAGATAGCCAGTCCTCTCTCGATTGGGCTACCTGGATCCAGTTGGGACCAGCTGTTTTTTTTTTTCATCTTCCCAGCTAGCCACAGGTCTACCTCTCTTTCTTTTTCCCTGTGGACCCGCCGAAGGGGTTACCGTTTTCGTCCATCTCTTGTCACGTAGCCGCGCCATATGTCCGGCCCACCTCCATTTAAGTGACTGAGCGTGTTCTAATCCATCTCTTGCCTTGGTTATATTTCTAATTTTAGTGTGCCTTATTTTTTGTATCTTTCTAATATTTAGCATACTACGTTCTATACCCCGCTGACATGCAATTATTTTATTTTTTGTTTTTTTGTTAAATTTCCATGTTTGGCAAGTATACGTAAGGCACGGTATTAGGCACGAGTTCAATACTTTAGTTTTAACTTTGATCGGCATGCTGCTTTTGAATGTCAGTAACATATATTTTGTAATTAAATCTAATCGAACAATTAAGGAATAAAGTTTTTTTAATATATGTATTCTGTACCTGTATGAATTATAAAACATTGATTTGGGTGTTTAATTAGAAAAAAATATTTACCCGTCGTTTTCAATAACAAACGAATTCTTAATACGCTCCCTGAAAGCAAAAGCGAGGTTGAGGTGAGGGCAAGATGGTATTGATTGCCACGCCCCCCGCAGCCCGTTGCCTAGCAACCGAATTCACAGAATTCCTTCAGTTGAAATGTTTAAGATATATTGTAGATTTGCTGAAACTTTTTCGTCGCGACAACACGTGACAACGTGCACGTTCTTAGGTGTTAAATTCAAAATCATTTATTCATTACGTAACAACAATGAACGTCAAAAAATAAATACATATTAAATGCTTCTAATTTTACATTTACTACTTCTCAAATCAAGGGCGTAGAACCGGCAGGATTAACTGCTAATATACTCTTCGCCAGTATTTTTAATCGTTTTTTTGTTTTACGAAATGTTCCATGTGACATCTTTTAGTAATTAACTATACTAATAAAAAAAAAACAAAGATTTGTCCTTTATCAGCAGTAGGCATGGAGAAATAGGAACATGCACTTACAATCTCGTGGTAACAACATTCAAACTAAGCTAAAACTAAACAAATACTGTCCGCCGTTCCACAACTGCGCGTTTTTCTAGGCAGTTTTTGCCGCGCATCACCAGTTTGTGGAACCAGCTGCCGACTGAAGTATTTCCGAACCAATTCGACTTAGGATCGTTCAAGAAAATAGCGTACCAATTCTTAAAAGGCCGGCAACGCACTCGCGAGCCCTCTGGCATTGAGAGTGTCCATGGGCGGCGGTATCACTTAACATCAGGTGAGCATCCTGCCCGTTTGCCCCCTGTTCTATATAAAAAAAAATTATTGGAGTGAAAAAATATAAAAAGTAGTTCAAAAATTATATTAGACCACGATCATTTCATTTTTAAATTTTATCAGATTCTCATAATCCCGATTTTTACACTCGTATATGATATTAGAACTTACGAATCGGCAGCTAACCTATGCTAAATCCTCGCAATCGAGTAGCCCGCGATATTGCGGCTCACAAATCCAGAGGGGACTCTTTGTCGATGTTTTATTTTGTATAAAGCGTAACCCTTCGAATTGTTTTCATTAGAACGAACTGGGATAAATATAAAATCGTTTTTTCGCCAATAGATTACAAATGGTCAAGAGGTCAACTCAAGATTTATGTGGGAGACGATACCTATGACCCCAAAGGAGCTTTTATCGCTCTCAAGTACAGGAAATACCAGCACACTGCCACAGGAACTTCTTTTTATCCATTGTTTTTAAAATACTCTTTTGTTTTTCTCAACAAATGTTGTCTCTACTTACCCCTGGAAGCGCGTGAAAAATAAAAATTCTTTCGTTATTTTAAACGTGTGACGGAGTGTCTTGCCAATTCTATCCACGCCCTTAATAACTTGATAAGGGACGGTAAATGTGTATTTTTTCCAGTGCCGGATTAGTTACGTCACAAGAGTAGCAAATGCTACGGGCCCCGCGCTCGAGCGCGGAATTATATTCGTAACCGTAATAAAACAATATGAATTTACATAGCAGCGTTATATATCTCCCTCACTTCCATTAAAAATCTAAAACTCGATTTCGTCATGTTTAATCGTGAAATAATAATACATACGTAATACATATTTTTTACGATACATTTATTTAACCTGATGATTTGCTTTCCTTAATATTGAAAGTGTTACTATATCTAAATTTGCCGATAATAAATAAAAAATTGGCGCGATGGCTTTATTCGGCAATGTTTTACTGTATTTATAATTTAACCGAAAATGTATTATTAATATTATTTACAAAGAAGGCAAACGTGCTCTGATATTAAGTGATATACGCCGCCCATAGACACTCACATTGGGGGCTCGCAAACGGGCAGAATGCTCACCTGATGTTAAGTGATACTGCCGCCCATGGACACTCTCGATGCCAGAGGGCTCGCGAGTGCGTTGCCGGCCTTTTAAGAATCGCTCTTCTCTTGAAAGACTCAAAGTTGTCATAGCCGTCTAGGGCAGCCCGTGACTCTAATATGGTGCTGGGTGCTCTGGTGGGGGTTATAGACCCAACAAAGTACTCTTTAATTTACGTATTAATACTTAAACGATTTATTTGCTGATTTAAACGACTTTAACAGTTTACCAATGATACCATAAAGATAAAAATCGCAAAGTTAAAAAGGTTTCGGCGCGTTTTTTCTTTGGTGACAAAAACTAGCGGCTAAAGACGAGATCCCCGTTTGAGATAATGTGAACATAAATAACACTCTTTTCGGCATTTCAAATACACCAAAAAACGGATCGTTTTAATTTGATTATACAGTATAATGGAGTTTGGGGCTAAACATCTAAAGACGATTATGAACGCGCTAATCTAGTGGTCTTTGCCACTCGAAGTTGAGTTGGACCACACGCTGATAAGCATACAGCATTTGTGGTATCCAATACTGACCAGACACATGCACACACGATGATCAGTTTCAGAGGAGTGTGGGAACATTGTGACACGAGAATTTTATACATTAGATGTAATTATGTAATTTTATAATATGATGATGTAGTGATAAAATAATATAAGAATTGACTATGACGATATGATTGATAATGTTACTAGTAGGGAAAATCTTCCAATGAGAAGTCTGGTTCCAAAGACGGTTTATTTTGTGCAACCAGAGTACCTACGTGATTTTAACTTTTTTTGAATTTATTTTTCATATTCAAAAAAAAGTTAAAATCACATTGATCACATTGTCCGCGTTTGTGATAGGTAAGACAATAACTTATTTATTTATTAAATCCTACATAAATTATATATAATTACAAACGAATACACTGAGAATATGCCAAAGATGGAATACCTGATACATTTGGTTGTAAAAACAAAAATATTTATAAAAGGGAACAAACAAACATACTTGGAATGGAGAGTACAACCACCATAGAAATAAAAGAAGAAGAAATAAAAGTGATAAAGAAGAGAATTAGAAAAAATTGGAGGAGGCTTTTACTCGGTGATTGTGCACGAATATTACATTTAATAAATTTAATCGTAATGTAATTTGTATAATGTACTATTTATATTTTTATTTATCCATTCATTTAACATATGTGACGTTGAGCATAGATAAAATAAAAAGATTTAATAGACAATCATAAAGCGATAAGATCTCACAATCCTAGATAAATTATTACACACCTATCATATTAAAATTATAACCTATAATTTAATTTTCAAAACGGGCAACAAAAAGCTGACGTCGGGTGTTGTCAGTTGAAAAAAATGGTCGCATATTTGCTTTTTTTATGCTTGTATCTTCTAGGAAGACGTTTCATAATTCATAGTTTTTGATTTTTCGACTTTTTTTTCAATTAACTCTTTATGACTTCGGTTTTGTGTATGTTTATAGGTTTGTTAATTAATAAGTTTGATTAAAAATTCAGGAACAAAATGTTTGTTTAGCAATTGCTTGCGTCTTTAAATATTATTAAGTTAGTCGACACAAAAAACTTTTTATAATAGGGCAGTAGGCTCATTTAGGAGAATCACTGAATCAGTGCAGCAGGATGACCTCTAATAGGCAACGATGGCGGAACGTCGTGAAGCGCATCACAACTGCCCCTTCTATAACCACATAGTGATCACGACCGCTCTGTCAAGAGTGTACCGAAAAAGTATACCCATGTCAGAACGCTCAAAGACTCGAAGTCAAAGTGGTTTGGAAATAGGTAAGGTGCTCACCAACATCTGTAAATTCTAATATCGATCCTTCTCTGGTCAGCTAGGAAACATCTGGAGCGGACAATCAATCATATTATTGTAAGCATATTTTTTTTTATAAATGTAACACAACACAACACAAAAAAAATTAATTAAAAGCTTAAGCTGATTTAGTTCTATTCCCAGATTTCTGTATCTTGTTCATAATCATTGGTCAATCTAATAGGCAAGTAGATGATCAGCCCTTGGTGCCTGACTCTGTCGACGTTTTGGGTCTACCCCAATCTGTCTTCCTTTACCGTTTGAGCGAATGTTAAATTCGCATATAGAAAGAAAGTGACTTCTACGCCTGACGCTTCGATATTTGGGTCAAATGCCAGATAGGTCCAAGTGATGCTGCATCATTGTTTATAACAGAAACCACTGGGACCACATCATCTAGATCTTGGCCACGGATTTCTGTATCTGTAGGTAATCAGCTTTCTTTGTCTGACGCTTCGATATTTGGGTGAAATGCCAGCTTAGACCAAGTGATGCAACATCATTGATTTTAAACAAGTGGGCCCACATCATCTAGATCTTTTCCTCGGAGATCTGTATCTGTTGGTGATCAGCCGTCTATTCCGGTTTCCTCACGATGTCTTCTTAACACGTGCCGGAAATGCGTACATAGAAAAGAATGTCGCTAACATAATTCGAATGACATCAGAGCCACTCCAGCAGTGTCGACTCTGCTGAAACCTTAACAAAAACCAAATAACCGTTGCACGAAACAGGTGTTAATGTAACAAAAGGCTTTGCAGGTCCATGTTCAACAATAGCTCGATCTACATATAAGAATGCACAAGAATGATTAATTGTGTTAAAAAGAACGTTCTTCAAAAAATTGCCCTTTGTTTAAAGACGCCAAGTTGTCTGCAAAACGATTTTTGATGTGAAATCATTAATTATATTTTGTCTTACTCACGCATTCCATTTCACGTCGATATGATCTATAGATCCGATCTACAGGTCTATCGATCACGCGCTTCGTAAACTACATTTATTAATTTATTTGAGAATAGATTTTTTATATTAAAATTATTATAGTGTGTATTAATTAACTTCTAACAATTTAAAAAACAGATGTTAAATTTATTAATTATAAGCACATCATAATGCTATATCTAAAGATGCAAGCTATCTTTTCTAAAAATATATATTATAGTTATGGTATAAATAATAATTCACTAAATACATACTATTTAGCAGTATGTAATTAGTACGTTACGTAGGTTCTATCCCAACTGTGCACCAATGCGCATTTAACACTCGTTCGTACGAAGGAAAACATCGTGAGAAAATCCTTATACCCAAAAAGGACGGCGTGTCTATAAATCACCTATCGTCATCCCAATAACCAAACCCTACGAAGACAATCCATTTTTGGCGACGGATAGAATGCTATCTCTTCGCTCTTTACACTCGTATTTTATAATCAATATAAACCAAATAAAGTAAATAAAACCGTACAAATAATATTAAAATATACATGTCTTGTTGAAACATATCAAATAGCTTTTTAATTATTTTAAAAACTGGTGTAAGATAGGATATTGGCACAGTTAATCTGTCATTTTCATACAAAGGTCAATACACCGATCCGACCTACCATAGATAGCTTTTATCTACAGATGACTATTACAATCTTTAGTTATAAGCACACTTTTATCAATATTAGGATTGAGATATCTATCACAGATGGTCAAAAATGGATTGTGAGAGGATTGGGTTTAGGCGTAATAAGTCAAATTGGTTCGGAAATACTTCAGTGAAGAAACGGTCAGTTGTGAAACGATGGATGTCGAGATACGGATGGTATTTTGAACTCTGCATTGACGTCCGATAATGATACTTGAGGCGTACCTAGACCAAACAGTCAATGTATTTTTAATTTTATTTAGAATTTTATTCCCTAATCAATATACATATCTCTTCTCTATAAGTAAAAGTATATCTATCTCTATAAGTAAAAGTATATTCAAACAGGGCTACACCAATAAAAACCTTTATTTGGTTTTGTAGGATCTGGGAATGGTGACGTCGGCAGAACAGAAGACGTGGCCGCTGATTTACTAGGTGAACTGGCGACATCGTCAAGGAGGTTGGCTCCCCCGTAATGGATGAAAGAAAGAATTTGATGATGATGATGTAATAACAAGATAATTAATAATGTAGTAAATACTTTTAATAACAAGCTTATCAGGGCCCTGGTAGGTTTAAATACAACCTTTAAATACAAGGTTTTTGTATGAAGGTTCTATGTAGTCTCACAGTTAGGTTTCAGTTCTTAATATTTAATATTTTTCCCTTTATTATAGTCTATTAAAAATTAAATACGAAAAAACGGCTTACATAAAATTTAATAGATAGAAGGATGAAATAGAAATTGCAATGAGCAATACCGAATTTGCGCACCCATAGCAAAAAAATATAAAACTCGTTGAACATAGGTTATGGTAACACTGGTATATATAAAATGTTAAATTAAGGACTTATATCCTTATTCATATACGCAATAAAAATAGATTGTTTATGGACTGTCGACTGTCTAAAATTTAAAAAAATCGTTCTACTTTTGTTACTATATACGATAAAGACACAGTTAAAATACCACAGTCACAATAACCTTTCTTGCCTTGGGTGCCTGACATGTTGGCGTTTGGTTCTACAAGTTTTAGGATATTTTGATTCACCATAAGCAACTGTTAATTCAACACTGGACTCTTATAACATTTGGAAGTTATTGTAAAATGCTTACATTAATAATTAAGAGATTCCATAGAACACTTTATTAGAGGATAAGTAATTATCTGTAAACAATATTTCATCTTGGCATGAAACAAAAAAAAAAACAAAAACGAAATGACCGCGCCAAAACCAAAACGCCCGTTCAAAACAAATAAAACCAAAACAAAAAATGAAGTCGGTTAATAAGTTGGATGACATTTGGGAATTCGAAAAATTCATTCTAAGCATTATTAATAGCGTTGGCGTCTGTATTATTAAACCAAGACAATTACGTGGTTAGACAAAATGGTTCATTAATTAAATGAATTTCGTTTAGGTATCGTAACATTTGAATTATGAACGTCAGAACGATTCTATAATTCAAACACAGAATTCGATATTTAAAAAACATATCAATTATTGTCAACGCCACGTTTGTATCCAAGGAGTTTTTATTGTTATTTTTTACTAAGCGCGCGCAATTTCTATAGTCTATGTCTTATTACAATTTTATTGGCGTTTTGGCGCCATTCATGTTCTAGCTTTTGTTTGTTTGGTTATAACTTATATCTAGTGTGTATGTAACTATTAAGTTTGATGATTATATTATCACGAAGTCGAACATAAAGGCAAGCTTATTGACAGAAATCATTACTTTCATGTTATAATAATTTGTAAACAATATTGTTTCTTATTTTACATTTGAATTTACTTTATATCTTCTACTAATAATACTGTTGCGAGTTGAGAAACGTTCTCCGAATGCGTGATGGCCTTTAACAATATGTCAAACCGATATACACTTGATAAATATAGTTTTATTGTTCGTCTGGGTTTAAAAAAACATTCAAAGAGCGGGTTCTTTATGCGTTTCGAAAACGCATTAGTTATTATGGGAGAATGATAATGTGATTATTGTTTTGCGAGCTTTTGGATGATTGATAGTCGATTGTCACGGATAATGAAGTATTTTGGAGTCTTTAAATTTTATGCCCTAAGGGCCCGACAACATTGTGATGTATTGATAATAAATTGATTTATAGTTCCAGTTCTAGTTTTGAATAATGTGACATCTAATTATATTTATTTTTAGCGTTAAAGGTACTCTTGGGCCGTGGCGTTCAAGTGCACAGATAATAAAAGAATTAAGTTTTGATAGTATCGGTGACTCCAAACAGGTGCTATTAGTACCACAGGGCCCAATCTTTTTAAATTTTTTTCAATGTTCTATTTATTAATTTTTGTTATTACTATGTAGAAAAAAAAATTCCAATAAACAAATATACAAGATTTGTTTATATTAGTTGTGTACACCATCGGCCAACAGTACTTTCTACCAGACACTAAAAATATTTATGTAGCTTAGTTTAACCTCACGGCCCAAGAGTCTCTAAAGGGAACCAAAAAAAAGTCGAAGTTTTATTCTATTTTAAGTTTAGAAACAATTCATTTAATTAAAAAATAGATTGTATGTACTTAGTATTATGACTATTTAATAGTTTTACAGGTGCTTACAAACATTAAAAACTCCTTGGTGACTTATAAGACTGACTGACTTTTCGCTCTACGCCCTTGATTTGAGAACTGGGAGTAAACTGAAAAGCATTATTTTTTACAGTAAATAAGAAACACGAAAATGTTTTATTTCTGTTTTAAAATAAATATACATGAATACTTTTTGCTTATAATATTTTATAATAAAGATGATTACGAGTTTTATTTCGCTGCAATTCCTCATAAACGATAAGGCCAATGCACTCATTGAAGCATATTATCGTGTTTTGTTTTCTTGTACAAGAAAGTATATTTAAAATAACGTATTGAAGTATAAAATTAAATTAATAACTCATTTTTGACATTAGTTTTAATTTAGTCTGTCACGCTCTCACAGATAATTATTTTGTGTCTGGCATCAATAGGTATTGTTCGATTTGATTGTATCGGCACTGACCGAACAATGATTTAATTTATGTTGGATAGCTATTCACTTTCGAACCTAGAATCTTTCGATCGTTGATTTGTTTTTATAGAACAGGCGGCAAACGGGCAGGAGGCACACCTGATGTTAAGTGATACCGCTGCACATGGACACTCAATGCCAGAGGGCTCGCGAGTGCGTTGCCGGCCATTTAAGAATTGGTACGCTCTTTTCTTGAAGGACCCTAAGTCGAATTGGTTCGGAAATACTTCAGTGGGCAGCTGGTTCCACAAAGTGGTGGTGCGCGGCAAAAACTATGGTGTACTGTTTCACCAATATAAAGGGAGGATCATCAACCAGTCTCACCACTGACTGGCCCAAAAGACAATTTGTTTAATATCGTAGCTAGACAGCGCAATGGTCTGTTTTCGTGAACATACCTCTACCCGAAATGGTCTCTTCTACGAATAGATGGGAGCGTCCAGCCAGTCGCGTATCGTGGGTTGGCGAATAGTCTGAAGGACACTTCGGGAACTCACTGGAGTTAGCGAAGAACGAAGTCTTCTTCCCTATTAAAGGGGGTTTTCTACTGTAAGCTAATAATAATACTTCTATACTAAATAATACTTCGGTATACGATTAAGTGTGTGATGTCATCGTGATTGTAGGTATTCCACCTTTTTCCAATTTGATCCCAAAGTATATGGAACCAAACCACTACGGAAATGTAAAAACCAGTCTTGATAAAATCAATATTGACATTTCAATAATTAATTGCATTTCCAAGGGTCCGTGAAAATAAAATCCCATGTTGAGGCGTGGCTGCCACGCCCGAGTTGACCATCCCACCTATTATTATCCACTTAACTGAACCACTTCTGGTTTATCTCGAATTTAAAATATTTATTGCATTCTTCGCTTTAGTACGCAATTATGAACTTAAAAACGTTTCAGTCTGCTGAAGCCTTCTGAGGTACATACGATAGACGAGGGAATAGCGGGTTCGATTCCCGGTAACAGTTAATTCTGTGCTTAAGTTAAAGTTTATTACTAGTTAATATTTTTTGTGGTGGATGGAGAATTGGAGTGTATATAGTATGTGAAGATTTTATTATTAAGCCTAAAATTGATCTAGAATTTTCGATCCAACAATTTCATTTAAATGATTTTTAGGTTTGATAACATAAAAGTAAATACAAAACATACATAACGCAGTCTGCGTTTAAATTAAATATAAACCCATATTTGACTCCAACCAGTAGTAGTAGTGGATTTGCGTGTTGTTCCCACGAGAATGTAAGTGCGTGCTCCTATTTCACCATGCCTCCTGCTGATAGAGGACAAATCTTTGTTTTTAATTTATTTTATTATTCTTATACTATGTCATATGGAACATGGTGTAATGCTTACAAATGTTGTGCAAAACAAAAATTTGGCGATTAAAAAGAGTGGAGAAAAGTTTATTACCAGTTCTTCTCTTCCGTTCTACGCCCTTTTGAGAACTGGCAGTAAATGTAAAATTAGAATCCTTTTCCCTCCTATTTTTAAAAAAATAGCGTTCATTTGATTTATATATTTTGGATACGTATAGTAGGTATCATACTACTAATAGCAACACTTTTTTTATTTTCTCCTGAAAAAAAAAATTGGTTTTGCTTTTACGACTTTTTTTCTAGTGCAAGCGATATGTTAATAGGATTATGTAACGATCATAAAATAGCATATGATATTTACACCATATGTATAAATATAGATTTATAGTGTAGATACCTACATACATGGCGCAATCGTCCATTACATTTATTATCTAGGTGAAGTGAATAGCCTGTAAACATTTACACTATATTAAAAATGAACTAAATAAGGAGTCGTTTTCATTGTACCTATGTTGTTGTATGTTTCTCCTTCACATATTTGTATTGTGCCTACTCGTACGATACAGCACAATAGTATAATATATACATATCTTTATATATATAATTCTTCTGTGAGTGTGTATGTCACTGAACTTCTCTCAAACGACTGGACCGATTTTGACGAATTTTTTTGTGTGTGTTCAAGGGGATCTGGGAATGGTTTAGATTCACAATTTTGTCCGCTGGACAATGTTTTTTTAATTTATTAGTAGTGGTTGATTTTGGAATGTTTTACAATGGATCCGACAGACGGCGCTACCATCGCAGTGTCAAATTTTAAATAATATTCGAATTTTAATTTTAGTCTATCCCGACAGTTAGCGCTGCGATCAAATAAAAAAAAGTTTTGTTATCATTGTGTTATTGTAGACCCTTTGTTGGATCGTTAGATATTGTCATAACATTTGAATAATAATTTTCATCAAAATGGTCCAGAATGTTTTAGCTTATTAAAAAAAGGTTGAAATTTTCAAATTAAAGACGTGTAGACAGGACAACGTCTGTCGGGTCCGCTAGTAATATATAAAATGCGTTTGCGTATCACTGTATAATCATACATGAGGCACGCTTGCGCTCTTGTCTATTTATCTTTTATCTACAGTTTAGATAAATCTTTGATAAGAATGATTCGTATTTTTAAGTGTTGTCATCTGAATTTAAAGGTAACAAACTATCAAGATAATATTTTATACAAAAGTTCGATTTCTAACAAAAGATCTTTATTAGCAACAACTGTCTGCATTACAAATAAACTCACCTTATTTCACATCACGCAATTACATAGTAGCTGCCCCTGCGAACTTCGTTTCTCCTTCGTTTTACAAAATAAATTTGATTTATACTTTAGCCTCAATAACACGTGGTAATCATGATATTGAATTGTAGCTTAAATGACACGTTTGTCGGTTTATCATAGCAGTGCCATCTATTGATTATTTACTCAATTCAGTCGAAAAGTATCGACATCTGTTAGAATCTTTGAGTTAACAGATAATTGTGACTGTCAATTAATTATAGACAAATAATTTGCAATAAAATAAAATTGCGACTATAATTAAAGATCTAAGCTATCCTATCTCTTAAGTTGGACCAGACTGCTCACGGTGTGCTAATTTAATTTAAAATCGGTTAAGTAGTTTAGGAGTCCATCGTCGACAAATATCGTGATAGGAGATTTATATATATTAAGATAATAATAGTTAATTAATTTCGTAAACCTAGAGCTAACAAATATTATATATACAAAAAATTTACATCAAACACCAAAGATGGAATACATAATACAAAAATTTACAATTGTTCAAACACTTACAAAAGATAATAAAAAAATATTATATACATTTACTTAGTAATACCTATTTGGCTGTGATGTGTTTTTGTAAATGAGGGGTATGCTCATGATGCAGGTGATTTTGCCGTATTCCTCATTAGTTTTAGCAAATGAATACTTAAATATTGTAACATTATTATAATAATATAAACTCCATTTTTAATAACACTTTTTTTATATCGATATTACGTATGCTGAGTCCAGAGACTTTTCCCAAAAAAGAATTGTTTAACTAAAGAGATACATAAAATAAAATCATACTTTACTCGGGTGGCGCGTCTGCCAGATACGCACCAACCCGGTCATCGGTAATAATAATTATTTAGATTATCCCTGTATAAGCCGGGCCGCCATTGCTTGCAAGACACATTCTTTCATTTTTGCTAGTCTCCTTTTGTTTTTGTCACAGAACCCTGTTAGACACGTCTTGGCCTGTAGGCCATTACAGTCTCTGTCATCTGTGTTTGTTCCTCCAGGTCGTGACTGGACGATGCGAAGTCTGTGTGGTTATATCTTTAATTATTGTAGTCTGCACTCGCTGTATCACTTATTCGTTGAGCGAAGGATCGGCTCTGCGGTCATCATACTATCAGGCGCCAACTTGAAACTTTAATTATGGACCTGAAACCCCAAAGGCGGTATTACCCATTGCGACGGTCCGGGACGCAGGTCATTTGTCCTTCGTGTAACGTATGTGATGCGAAAGTAGGTTTAGATATTTCTCATGTTACTACTAGGAATATAATTGTTTTGTAAGAGAATTAGTTAACTAACTTTATTTTAATTAACCATTATGTTGTTACGTTAATTAGTAATTAAGGATCAAATTCAAAAGTTTTCAATAAAAAATATGTGGGTAAAAAAATCGATGTTTTAAAAAAATTGCTTGGGTTGTTGCGCGAGGCTCCTGCAAAAGCGACGCCCCGGGCGGGCCCTGCCAACCCCTAAACCCACCACTGTTGAAACCCACCCAAGAGTATCTACAAGTCACTACAAAGGGAACAATACCAATTAAGGAAAGAAAATCGCTTGTCCAAGCCCTTAATTAATACTTACATTATATTATAATGGCTTCGATTTCTTTCAGTATCTATCAGAATTAGCAGAAACACTTAATGAAAACAAAACGCAAAAAACAAGTTCTATTAACGCTTTAGAACAATAATTCAATAATTTGTTTAGGGACCACGAGGGAGCTTTAAAACAATTACAATACCACAATTTATTTGTTTACAACACTTAACACGATTACAAATCGTGGGGATATCTCCCAAAGGGCTTGCACATTAAGGGACCGTTATATAATAAACAGAACATAAATTTATAGCAGTGTTCTGTTAATTTGCAAAGATAGTACAATTGTTTAATATAAAAAACTGCACAATCAGCCGTATAATAAGTGGTTGCCTGGAAGAGATCGCTCGAAAGCGATAAGGCCGCCAGTTGCCCTCCTTTTCATTGAATTATGTTCAATTTTTATATTGTAATGTAACGAAGTGTTAATAAATAAATAAATTATACGTTCTTTGTATTCCCGTGGAATATTATACAAAAAAATTAAACAAAAATCCTCTAATTTCTATCTGTTAATAGACCTGTGCTTGTGTTGTTACTCACGCCGTCGACTGTTTGGTTCTGAGCCGGTTCACGAAGTTTCCCTTCACCGTTCGAGGGAATGTTAAATACGCACATGGAACGTCCATTGGTACACAGCCAGGAATCGAACCCACGACCACAAGGATGAGAGTCGCCTGTTGAAGCTGTACAAACACTGGTCAATAATTAATTAACGACTATTAAATTCAAACAAAACGATGCGTGGCCACGAATTTAAAGCTATTGAATTCTGTCTTTATCGACTAGCGAGATTTAAGAAATTAATACATAGTTAAAATTCAAAGTAGTTTTATTCATTTAGGTAACTTAATGTACACATATGAACGTCAATAAAATACATTAAATGCTTCTAATTTTACATTTACTGCCAGTTCTCAAAAGGGCGTAGAACGGAACAGAAGAACTGGCCATAAACTCTCCGCCACTCTTTTTAATCGCCAAGTTTTTTCTTTTATACAACCTTTGTAAGGAGCTGCAACCATTAGACCATGTTTCATATGACATCTCGAGTAATAAAGAATAATAAAATAAATAAAAACAAAGAAATAGGAGCACGCAAATACGTTCTCGTGGGATTAACACGCAAATACGTAGTAGAAACAACTTATATCACCGCATACACGAATTATGTACGACCAGTCACCACAAGCAACACCGCCTCATGGAGTGAATCCGTCACTTGACCACACAAATTACTTTTTCCGAGACAATTTTCAAAGAGAATTTATTTGAGGTCAGTACGACAGAAAGTCAATTTCATGTGTAAGAACCTCATATAAAATAATAAAAATAAATCAGTGGCGCTACAACCTCTTTAGGTCTTGACTTCAGATTTCTGAATCTGTTTCATGATCATTTTTAAATCTAATAGGCAAGTAGATGGTCGGCCTCCAGTGCCTGACACACGTCGCCGACTTTTTGGGTCTAAGACATGTCGGTTTCCATCATCGTTCGAGCAAATGTTAAATGCGTACATAGAAAGAAAGTCCATTGGTGCACAGCCGGGGATCGTACCTAAGACCTCAGGTATTAGAGTCGCACGCTGAAGCCACTAGGCCAACACTGCACTATATATATATATAAGAACCTCATATAACCTGGATAAACGCTTATTAAAGAATATAGAAGGTATCTTCCCCCTTCGCCAAAAAATAATCTAATCTTTATAAACTAAATCTGTGGAGCTAATAAAGTCTACATTCACCCTTGCCATAATCAATGTCTAATTCCGTATTCGAAGCTTACGATAATGATTAACGACGAACTTAATTTCATCTACTGGGATTATAGGACGCGAGGGAAGGTGGAAAAAACAAACGAACTTTGCAAGGGATATAGGGAAGATTTAGGGTTGCCACAGACATAAATTTAAAAATGTTTTACCGAGTTGTTGCGATTATCGCCTGCAGAGAATTATCATCGGATGTCGAGGCAGAATACGAAATTCCAGTCGTATTACGTTGTTCGTCGTTGTTTCAGAACAACCAGCTGAACACTGAAGTAGTGCTGAACTAATCCGATTTAAGGTCCTTCAACAAAAGAGCGTAAAAATTCTAAAAGGCCGGCAACGCACTCGCGAGCCCTCTAGCATTGAAAGTGCCCATGAGCGTTACTTAACATCAGATGCTACTTTCTACAAAATGTTTTTTTTTATGTGACAGGAGACAGACGAGCTACAGCCTCCTGTAGCTCAGCTGATGAAGAAATTCAAATGTTTATGTTCTTTAGTTCAATTACAAATGTTTATAACTCCTCCAAAAAAATATCTCCACTCCCATTGTCCGCTTCTGAACATAATATATCTTAAATATTAAAGTTTTTGTTAACCAAATTCACATAAACAAAATAATTAATTCTCGGGTGCGGTAACCCTAGCAAATCAAATCCGTGTGTCAACAGGGGGCAGTGTTTGTCAAGGGATGTTCAGTTTTAATAAAAGCGTTTATTTAAGAGTAATACCAGTCGTAATCGTTTTAAATTACCGTATGATTCAATAGTATTTGTGATAATTTTTATTTAAAAACACACAACATTGGCGAGGCAAATACTGAAAATGAAACAGCAAATTAACATGGGTTTAGGCTTTCAAACATCCAATGTTTGTTCTTTATTCGTAAATATTGGGAAAAATATGATTCCCATGTGTCAAAAATCATTTTCGTCATCAAATTTGGCTTAGTACACGCCAAATGATGGAAATCTTCGAGCGAATCTAGCGCCACCTAGCGTACAATAATGTTATTATAAATACAGATAATGAATAATTTAACGTCTGACTGATTAGATATATATATATATTTAACTTAATAAATTTGTATATTTCGCAATTTAATTGGGTTACAAAGTACTTTTAACTACATTTGTCTTAAAAAAAAATTTTGCATTTTTTTGTGAAAAATTTGTTTACCTAATAAACTGTTATGTATTTTAGTATAGATAGCTTGTAACATATACTGTGATATACAGTATTTCTTATATTAGTTGTACTTTAATAAATAAATAAATATAAACTATTTAAGACACTCTCAAATTAATATTTCTTGCAGTGTCAGATGATATTTTTCTTGGGACAATCGAAGGGCTCTGATGTTAATTGTTAAGGGTTTCTTCTGAACCCGCATGGACACAATCTTCTACTTTTGAAACGCCTGTAAGATTTTATTATAAAGGATATTTTACTTCTCTGTTATTTTGCTATGCAATTTTTAGCAGGCTTTCTAAATTATTATTATTTGTTATTATAAATAACTAGCTGTCCCCGCAAACTTCGTTTCTCCTTAATGCCTAGTCTGCCCTTTTTAGTTAGTACATACCAACATGGAACAATTTTGCTACGCTACCCTTGTGACAAACCTCAAAGTCCTTAACTATCAAATAAAAAACAATTAATTGTAGATTAAGGGTTGTATATATTTTTGTATGTTGATCATAATTTGTTTTTTATCTAAAATTGAAAAAAAAATTTAGGGGTGGATAACCCTTAATATTTAGGGGGATGAAAAATAGATGTTGTCTGATTCTTAGACCTACCCAATATGCACACAAAATTTAACCACAAACACCGCGACACGACAAAGAAAAAAAAATTCACTAAATCCGTTAGTAATTTTAAGAGTTTGTTTAAAAGAATGTATACTGTGTCACATCCCTGGGCTAGTGCTGCCAAATACCAGCTTCATCCTTTTAGAGAGGCTTGTCGAATTTACATTCTCCAATGTATTTCTGATCGGCTTGATTCTCTCTCTCTATGCGGCTTTGTGCGTTTCCGATAAAGTGTACTATGGTGAGTCTCCTGAAGAATTGTTTGGGTTGATCCTGCCTCGTTTCAACACTGTACCATCCACATTTAATTCCATCAACATCAACTTGATGGATGGAAGTCTTCCACATTTCATTTTGTTTCGCGAACTAGCGAATGTGGGTTCGACTCTCGGTGAGGGTCTTCGGTGATACGACCTCCAACTATTCATAGAGTGTACTCGTTTCTCAAGGGCCGGCAACGCACCAAATGGTTTTCCATGGCCTGCGATGACTGCCCTTTTTCGGGTATAATATAAAAATTTGGGTCCCATAATATAAAAAAAAGGGTGCGTACAAAGTAACTTCTTTGAAAATTAATTATTACTAAGATAAAACCCCCAATAGATGATCATGTACCAGTATATGAACACTCCATGTATTTGTATATCTATATTCACACTGTATAAGTGCTAATGACAATATAAATATGTATGTATATCAAAAATCTGCGTTTACTGCACAATACGTGATGCGACAGAATTGCCATCGAAAGTTCTAATATTATGACACTACTAAACGAATGCATCAACCAATAGTGTGTATTTTTTCTCGATATCCCTATCTCACTCTCTCTCAATCAGCCTCAATCGCTCTCTCCCTTTATCCCATCTCCCCCATAGCCTAAAGAAGTTTCACTTAAAAATATATTTAATAGCATATACAGATTAATATAGTCTGGAGGCTATATAGTGTATAGGTAAATATTTATTCGAAGTCTGAAGCAGGAACATATCATTGACCGTTCCTTTTTTCAAGAACATTTCATTAACACGGTCCTAGCGAGCACGACGTTCTAACGCAATTTCATCGGCGATAATAATAAAATTCCGACACACCTACAGATAAGAGCTATCATAATAGTCATTTACATTATCAAAACCACAAATTAAAGTAATCTATGATAATTTAATAACATATGCGAAAACATATAAGGGATTAGGTAATAAAAATATATTTTGTTTGTAGCGCGTTTGTTTTCACTGTTAAGCCTTGGCGGAATTTATATAAAAAACATCATTCTTATTAAGTTCTTAATAGGAGTTTGAGAGAATGATTCACTAGAACTTCGTAAAGGTTTAAGTATAAGTTGTAAATTATATATTACTAAATCAGATAGGAAGATAGACAAAATTGTATTTTATACCATTAATTAACTTATTACCAGAACGAAAAAATGTTATGTGGTTTTATGAAACCACGGTAAAAGTGAAACTTTTTTTCACATTATAGACATTTAAATAAAAAAAATTGGCAGAATATTCCATTAAGGGTATAAAATCTCTTTATCAATCTTAATTTTATACTTGGAAAATTGGAATGATAATGGGACTAATAGAAGTAGACTAAGTCTCCAACTAATATTCTTATTGAATTCTGTGTATTAGAGAGTACGACATACATTATACTTAGCAATTATTTAGATTATATACACATATTAAAATAGCGTGGAGCACAGGCACAAATGAATAATAGTCTATACACTACACGGTCAGCTGCTGCGAACTATGTGCGCCGCCATATTGGCCTTGGCTGCTATGACGAGCTCCTTTCACTTTATCCCTACTACGCGGCCGACCGTCACGCGACATGCGCCACACAGACCAAAAAGTTTGAGACGACGTAATAAAAGTTTCACTTTAATAAAAAAATATCAAATATAATCTGAAAAACGACGATATAATCTGAAGACTAATTTTATCAAACATTTTTTATAAATTGTCAAAGACATCATTTAACATTACGATCAAGCCTAGTTTTTATTGTTGCAATATAATTTTTTATATCAAATTTCACCGGGGACATTTATAAATGTCTACAATGTCCATGTCCCGTCAAACCGTGTCCTGCGCTACTGCGAGCCAAACTTCCGAATTCAGGTGAAACTTAACTTTAGACCATCAAGTGATTTGACTATTTACCTAATTCATTTAAAGCATTTTTAACATAAAGTGCCCAATCTAATAAGTCTCTATTAAAGGTAAGACTACTATGACTAGACACTATGGACTCTTGGGAAATTTATTTATGTATGTATGTATATATATGTCAGAAGAGTCGGGGATATTGGGAAATTTATATAATAATTTGTGTATTGTTTAGTTACTAGTACAAGCAAAAAGTCAACTATAAAGACACTCTGTATTGAGACACTTGGCACATCGTCATAAACAGGAGAAAAACTTAAATGAATGCATTTGCTTAAATTTTCTATGATTATGTTTAATTAAAAATAATACTAATAATTCAAATAGTTAACTAGTTTCGACGCTTCGGTGGACCGAGAGATTTAAAATTGAGACCAATGAACCACAAAACGTACTGTATTTTAATCAATAAATTAATTACGAAATTCTATAATACAACATTTAATAATTTTTAAAAATAAGAGAACATTTATATTTTGATTCTTTTTTTAGAAATCTCGCAGTTGCTCTTGACAGCTCTCAGCTCAGAATGTTTTAAGCTGGCGAAAACTCTTGCGAAACTCAGACCTCGCGTTAGCCATCGCGGGATTGTCAATGGCTTGAAGGCAGGGCGAAGACATTTTTTTTTATAGAACAGGGGGCAAACGGGCAGGAGGCTCACCTGATGTTAAGTGATACCACCGCCCATGGACACTCTCGATGCTAGAGGGCTCGCAAGTGCGTTGCCGGCCCTTTAAGAATTTGTACGCTCTTTTCTTGAAGGACTCTATTTTGGTTCGGAAATACTTCAGGCGGCAGCTGGTCCACAAAGTGGTGGTGCGCGGCAAAACTGCCTTGAAAAACGCGCAGTTGTGGAACGGCGGACGTCGAGGTGATACGGGTGGAATTTAGTATGCTGCCTTGACGTCCGATAATGATGAAACTTATTGTCATTTATATCATTTCAGATGTATATATATGACAAAATTTTATTGATTTCACAAAGCATTACATTCTATACAAAACGAATCATTAAATAATGAAAATTAATCCTAGTGGTTCAAGGTCATATTATTAGAAAATAGATATATTCCCAGTTTCCTGAAGAGAAAAATATATCATATTAAATGTATTTTCTATCACGTAGACACCGTAGATTGAGTCACACAGTGATCACTTATCAACCATAAAATTGTAAATGTCAAGTTGAGCATAGATAATATTATCTTGCGTGTTAAATAAAGAAGTGTACAGTCGTTCGGTAAATGCTTTTAATTTATTGCATTATTTTATTATTTTTTCTTCTTTTAGTAGAGGTTGGCCGTCAGTTTCATGAAGCGTGTCTTGTCCTGTGCCAGATGCAGCAACTCTTCAGCATTTGCAATACCCGTCCACTCCCTAACGTTGCGAAACCATGATTTCTTACTTCGACCAACACGCCATTTACCCTGGATTTTACCCATTGTAATTAGTTGAAGGAGGTGGTAGCGGTCATGGCGCAACACGTGGCCCAGGTACGCAACTGTTTTTTCATCATTCCAACTCGTTTCACTTCTTTTATTAACTTTACCGTCTTGTCTTCTGCCCCAGACTTTTAAAGGATTATTTCCAAATTCAAAACCGGGAAATAGTGCGCGCAATGTATTTCCAGAGATCATTCTAAATTCAAATTAAGACAATATGGCGTATACAAGCGTAGATATTATAATTATTTAATTTTGACACATTGGCGAAAATTATATTTTAATAGAAAACATGTTGAATTAACACATAAGATGCTGCTTATTAATTTCTAGGGTTAAACACTAGTTATTTTGTGACGGGCAAACGGGCAGGACTCATATTTTGTTAAGTATCACGCCGCGCATTTTACTCAGGTCATCCATTTTTTCCAGTTTAGCCTTTAAAAAGCTAACATCTTCATGTTATAAACCATTTACCATTTATTCGCTACACGCGAGTGCGTTGCCGGCCTTTATAAACATGACATTATTGGTGACAGTTAAATTATTAACTATAACTGATAAAAAAAGGTAACAATGTATTGATAAAAACATGAGATTCGTGAATAATTACGTAAAATCTTGCATCAAGTTAACTTCGTTGGCCTTTCCTCGTTGAGTCGCAATTGTTCGCTTGTTTTTAACAGTCGTCTGTCTAAATACTTTTGCGTGCGTCTGTAAATAACCGAATTGACTGTTTAAGTATTTGATAGTGCGATAGAAGGTGCCAAAAAGAACGGATGTTGCAACAGAAATGGTGAGTAAAATCAAGTTATTAATAACATTCATATTTCGCTTCTCGGAAATGTTTATGAGAGCAAACTCTCACTGATTTGTTATACAAATGTGTATACATATGCGTGTATTAAATATATATCTACTAGCAAACCTGGCGAACTCCGTTTCGCCACCAGATGGCTTCGTTTTATGTTACATTTCGTTTGTTGATTAAAAGAAGATTTTTTTTTTGGTTGTATATTTGAAAAGGAAAATTTTATTTCATTTCACAACACACACAAACATGAAGTGTTATTTAGTTCAACTTCTCTAAGTAAAAAAAAAATACGTTTATTTTGGAACATAAGTCATCTAGGTATCACTTATTCCACGTCATCAAATTCGAACCTGTAGGCATCCCTACTCATCGGCAAATATATATCTATAAAATATGGTAATACATTTTAACGTCACGATGTCTCTATAAATATATCAAAATAACAAAAAAACTGCACAAAAATCGTGTAAGAATGTATTCAGGTATTTTATTTTTGATAAGAACCCTGAAAATGACGAATAATCATTTTAATTATATTTAAGTTTATTTATTAAAATATACTAAGTCTACGGTATAACTTCCAAACTCGTTTATCTAAAATATATGACAATATACATCACTTGTTTATGTTTAGATATAAAATTTTACATATATCTTTAATACTTTCTCCTATGTATTAAAACTGTCAGTCTGTCGCTCTACATAATACGACATAAGAGTGTCATTAAAATACTATTATTATTAAATCCCGTAACACAGATAATTTATTAAACAAATATGCTGCTGATAGAGGATAAATCTTTGTTTTTAATTTATTCTATTATTCTTTATTACTCGATATGTCATATGGAACATGGTGTAATGGTTGCAGCTCCTTACAAACATTGTGTAAAAAGGCTTGGCGATTAAAAAGAGTGGCGGAGAGTTTATTGCCAGTTCTTCTCTTCCGTTCTACGCCCTTGATTTGAGAACTGGCAGTCAATGTAAAATTAGAATCATTTAAAGTATATTTTGACGTTCATAAGTGTACATTATGTTACCTACATGAATAAATGATTTTTTATTTTTTTTTATTTTTATATTTGTGAGATAAACCGTCAAAATATTGATATCACAACAATCATCCTGCTTACTACCTACCGTGATTGTGTTTATATCTTAACACATTAAGTTCTCCTTTCTCGGAACCGAGTGGGTCGGGGCCTTAGTTGCGGTGCGATCTACTCGGATCCGTGCAAGGGTCCCGTTCATTTGTTTAATTAAACATTTCATTGCC
This sequence comes from Pieris mannii, assembly GCA_028984075.1. NCBI lineage: Eukaryota > Metazoa > Arthropoda > Insecta > Lepidoptera > Pieridae > Pieris > Pieris mannii. The sequence goes on along the minus strand of CM054798.1, from coordinate 4,464,741 downwards.
ACTAGCTCTGGGATCCGAGTATTCGGCACTTGTAAAAACTTTTTTTTTTTTTCAAAATAATAATAATATACATAATTTACTTTGTATCCATTGTTTAAGCATTCAATGGCTTAAGAGGTTTAAGTGTCTATTTAGTTGTAGTTTTTAATTTTTGCTTGTTGTAAGGTATGCTTATTACTTAGTAGTTTCTCTTGCATGCACTTATAAAGACAAAGTAACATTTATCGATGTAGCTAAATGTAGGGCGTTGTACGGACTAATAAATTCTTCGTCACAATCGGCAGAATTCACAAAATATGTGCGTCTGGCATCATGAGAAAAGCATACCATTCGCTGATAGGTCCGCAGCACCCTCCCCAGCGTTTCATATGCGGTGGTAGTGATTACCTTATTGACCCTGTTCGTTTGCCAACTGTTCCATAAAAAATAAGTTGAATTGAATTGAACACGTACCTACCGGTTTCCTTGCGCACTTTTTCCTTTTCATTTGCGTTTAAAGCGAGTTCTAACGACCTTGAATGGCACGCTTAAGACGTAGCCTTACACAGTTGAAAGATTATAACTTGTCTTGTTTCTTTTTTCAGAAGACTATAAAATTAAACGCGCGTACAGTATGGATTATCTTAATAGTTGGAGGAATAACCATAGTCTCTGCGTCCGCGGTTATTATAGCGAAGACATCATCAAGCAATGATCCCGACAAATGTTCACCAACTGTCATAGCACATAGGGGTGCCAGTGGTTATGTACCAGAACATACCCTTGGTTCATACGCACTAGCTATTACAATGGGCGCAGACTACGTTGAACCCGATTTAGTCATGACAAAAGACGGAGCCCTTATCGCGAGACACGATAACGAACTTGGATTGACAACAAACGTGGCACAACACCCAGAATTCGCTGACCGACATAAAACTCAAACAGTAGACGGTGCAGAAATAAGTGGTTGGTTTACTGAAGACTTTACACTTGCAGAAATCAAAACTCTTAGGGCTATAGAACGAATTCCAGATATAAGGCCCGGCAATGCGCGTATGGATGGCGTATTCAAAATTCCTACATTCCAAGAAATCATTGATTTAGTTAAGAGCATAGAAGTCTCACAAAAACGATCTGTCGGTATATATCCCGAGATTAAACATGGCAGTCATTTCAAGAAGCTTGGTTTGGCGATGGAACAATTAGTAGTAGATACATTCCACAGTAATGGTTATACAAGCCAGGATTCTCCCGCCTATATCCAGTCGTTTGAAGTGGGCAACCTAAAGGAGATGAAGAAAATTACAAAACTGCGCTTATTACAGCTATACGAAAGTGATAAAAGCACTCAACCAGCTGACCAAGTAATTCTTGGAACTGATCTTACATATGGGAACATGTCCACACCAGAAGGGCTAGTAGAAGTTGCAAAATATGCATACGCTGTTGGACCAGATAAATCATACATTATTCCTAGGAATGATGATAATACACTTGGAGAAGCCACTACGTTTGTAAAAGATGCCCATGCAGCTGGGTTGAAAGTTCACCCATACACTTTTAGAGCGGAAAATACATTCTTACCAAAAGAATTTCGAAGCACTGATCCCTCACCTTCCGCTAGGGGAAACTTGGCCGGTGAATTGAGAGCCTACCTTGAAGCCGGCATTGATGGCCTGTTCTCAGACCAACCTGATGTGCCCGTCGGAATACGAGGAAAATGCTAGAGGATATTGACACATATTTGCTTTGATCAAGGTCCAACCTAGAGCTGAACTTGTGATTTTGTATATAGCAGTCCTGTTTAATATTATAATTTTGTGCACGATTATGAAATTAAAACTGAGCGTGATCAAGGTGCTGGACGGTTTTAATATCTTTATCAACTAATTAATCACGATTAGAGTCATATATACAAAATAAATTATCGTTAACATTAGAATCAGTGTATATTAATATCAAGCATAAATTTTGCATACCACTGGACAAAGGCAAGTGAAACGTGAGTTCCCCATTTCAATTATGTCTAAATTTTCGGTAACAAATGTTTATTTTGTTGTGTTTTTTACTACTGAAGTTTTCGCAACCTATGTCAGAGTACAACGACCGGGCCCCGATGACTGCGAACCAGTCGTGGTTGCTCACCGTGGTGCAAGCGGCTACGTTACTGAGCACACCCTAGGCGCTTATGCGCTCGCTGTTACACAAGGCGCGGATTATGTGGAACCCGACCTTGTTATGACCAAAGACGGCCATTTAATTGCAAGACACGAAAACCAGTTAGAAAAAACAACAGACATTGCTCATCGACCAGAGTTTGCAGATCGGTACCGCTCAACGTCCGTTTTAGGATTAAACATATCATTAGGATGGTTTACTGAAGATTTTACGCTTGCAGAAATCAAGACATTAAGGGCTATTGAACCAATACCTCGAATTCGTCCGGGAAATACTCGAATGGATGGTTCAATGAAAGTTCCGACATTTCAGGAAATCATAGATCTTGTTAAAGGATTAGAGATCAGTCAGAATCGGACTATTGGTATATATCCAGAACTGAAGAATGGAGGCTATTTTCGATCTATAGGATTACCTATGGAACAAGCAGTGGTAGACATTTTTCATAGAAACGGATACATCGGATCTCAAGCGCCGGTGTACATACAATCATTCGAAGCCAACAGCCTGAGGATATTAAAAAATATAACAGATTTGCGTTTGCTGCAATTAATTGGACGAGTTTCACTACAGGAGAATGCTCGCATGATAACACCAGCAGGACTCAAAGATATTGCAACATACGCACATGCGGTTGGACCTCATAAAAACCACATAATTCCTCGTGATTTCAGGAACAGGCTTGGCAGTCCCACATCTCTCGTTATTGATGCACATGACGTGGGGCTTAAAGTTCATCCATACACTTTTCGAGCTGAAAATGCTTATTTACCAGAGGAGTTTAGAAGCGAAGATCCTGCTGATAGTGCTCTGGGTAACTTGGATGGAGAGTTGGAAGCATATCTAGCGACTGGAATTGATGGTTTATTTATTGATCAACCAGACTATCTTATTAGATTAAAGAGTCATATTTGTAATTGATAAAATCTACTTAATATAATTTTCGGTTAGTTAATAAACCAAAATATATGTAATGGTATTAATAAATTGGCAATTAGTTATGATTAGCGGCCTGTACTCAGAGACAATATAGATTTTTTTTTGTTTTTGAGTTGATTCTTTAAACATATAAATAGTCTATGATATATAAGTATAGATATTTTAACTGCTAAGCTTTAATATAGATAACAATTAGCAGACTTAAGAATTGTTAGATAAGCAACTAATATGCTACATCAGGACCGTATTTAGAAGTCTGTAATTATCGGGGCAACAGAGCAGTTGGGAACTATTTTCCAAATAAAATAAACAATTCGGTCGAGTAAGTTTTTATTGTGTAACCAAATACATTCTTTAAAAAAAAATTAATTAGGTACTAGTGCTTACTCAGAATTTTAAAAAAATGTTTGCCTTGTGTAGGTATATATATATATTTGTTGCAGCCAACTAGCTTAATTAGGCGATCAATCAACAGCCTAGCCTCTACTAAACAGCGCCGTTAAATTAGCGGCCTAAATGATATTCTGACTTTTGAATCTATTTGATTATACTGCTTGGCAAATAACTGCGACATATACACATAGCTAACTCCGGTCCTGTTACAGATATTAATCTTAAGTACTGAACAATGTATGTATGTATTACATTTCACAAAACATATCTCACCTCTTACTACTTTCAAAGTAATATTGAAATGGAAAAATGTCTCCATTTCAATATTAAATTGGCGTTGACAAATGATTAAATACTACAAAATTCTTACATTCTAAATTGTAGAATATTTTGAGTTTGTAAGTATACAAAAATTGTATTTAAAAAATATTATACATCAGTTCTAAGGTTACAAATTGAAAAAAAAAATACTAGGACTAAACATCTACATTATTCATGAATAAAGATTTTAGTAAGTTTACCGCTTTTTAAATTCAAATAAGCTAAACTTAGTGTTTAATTTGACTAAAAAGGTTAGGTAGGTACTGTTATCAAATAACGAATTGGGCTTTCAATTATGTTTCATAGATTACAAAAATTATCACTTCAGTAATTTTCGAAATAGAAACTATTTTTGTAAGTATTGATTGTTTACATTTATATAGTTAACTAGCACACTCAACCAAGCCAACCAACCAACTATTCAAGGTAAACTGTAGAAGAACTTATGTGATAGCTTATATGAAACGTTGGTACTTTAACACAGCGCCATCTGTTAGAATTGTATCAAATAATAAACAAATAATTTGCAATTAAATAAAATTGCGACTATAATTAAAGATCTAAGCTATCCTATCTCTTAAGTTGGACCAGACTGCTCACGGTGTGCCAATTTAATTTAAAATCGGTTAAGTAGTTTAGGAGTCCATCGCGGACAAACATCGTGACAGGAGATATATATATAGTTAATATAAAATGATAAGTAACTGGGTGCAAGATAAAAAAAGGGGTAAGACAACAAATCGTCCATGACACCAGTTTTAACTTAGTTTCTAACGTTTCTCGTACGTTCTAACCATAGTCGAAGTTAGCCGCCCAGAGTGCGGGGAGTGCGTAAATTTGGATAATTTCTGCATTGTAATTTTTTCGTAAAATATTCAAGTGATTTGATCTTACCCCGTGTACTCTAACTTAAATTACAAGATAGGTGCGACTGTTTCATAGGAATATTTAATTATAGTTTTTTATTCTTAGTAACGAAATCAAAATGTGTCTATTTCCAGTAATTTAAGAAATATCTCAACTTTCCATCGTTGCCCAAAAAAATTACGAATAAATACAAAACTTCCGATCTTCTCTTAATAATTGTTAACAGTAAAGGACCTAGTTGATACTTCGATGGGATTATGTATATTCCATTACACATAGGTACATTACGGAATATGCAACGATAAGTAAAAATTAAATATGTATTTTTAAGATCTTATACAGATAAATTTTTACTTAAAATAAAATTTTAGTTTTGCAATTAAATGGATAGGCATCCATACATTGGCAATATTAATACATAAAAAATATTTTATTAATTATGGTTAAAGGTACATCATGTAATAATACCTAATTATTTAATAATTTCAATTGTTTTATTTAGTAACAATGCCTCGTAACTAGTTACGTCAGGAAATCATTACGTGCAACATCGTGATTCGTGAATGGCTTAAAACTGAGATGGCAAAAAACTGAGAACGTCTGATTCAACTTTTCCCCGTTAGAGGAAGATTAGCTGTATCTTTGTTAAATACACTTAAGCCAGATGTGGGTTTTCAAGTCACTAAAAGCTATGAATTTTAAACCATTGACGACTTCTCACCATAATATTAACGATTAAGAAGAAGAAAAAAAATCAATCTTTCTCCGTCACGTTTTCATATTTACCATAATAGTCGAACCTTTGTTTTTTTATAGTAAATAAACTAGTACTACTACTATTAAACAATTGTTATTGATATTATAGAAAAGTATAGTTTTGGTTCGTTACTAATCATAGCTATAAATTAGTACAGGTTAATATTTATTGGTCTACAAGAGGTTCAAATACAACTGCACATCTCATCAAGAAACCGTTAAAACTTCCCCCCAATAAACCTATTTATTTATATGAAATTGTATGTATTAACTGGACTATTTAATAATCTATGTTACTAAGTATATAGAGTCATAGATAAAAAATAATTATCCACTTATTAGTGAGATAATGTTTCAAACCTCTATAATCGTAAATCATATTTAAATCTACAATATATACATGATGTAAAACCATATAAATTTGTATTGAGATAAAAAATATAAGTCGTATTGATTAATTCTTTACATTTAATTTATGTAAAAAAAATTGTTTAATTCACTGAATTATTTTTGTCGGTATATTAAGGTAGCAAAAATGAAAAAGATTGAAAATATGGATTATATTTATAGAACAAAAGCATCAAAGATGCATATAGAATATATTACTTATAACATGTTTAGCCTTATGTTGCTAACCTAACTTTTTAGAGGGAAATCAATGTTTATAACGGCATGTACTATGTAGTACTTAGATAGTACATATATGCAGAAGGATATAATAATATTAAACAAGACATCTAAGTAATTATTTATTTGAAATTGTTAATGACGGAGCTAATCCGACGGTTCACTATAATTTTACAGTTGTCAGTTGTCATTTATTATTATTAAATAGTCCTCGGTTATCACTCAATTGTCAAAGTCAGTATTACTATTCCAGATTCCTATTCAATAAAAATTCCAGTTCTGTTAAGTACCGCTTAAGTTAAAAAGTTAAATATAAACAATTCTTGAAACATTTGTAATGAATCAATAACGTAAGCAAACATTATATAGACTTATGCGTATTCCCTATATATTACAAACACTGTGATGAGATAGGCATGAAAAAAATCGTTAAACCTTATCGACATGTAAACAGTAGTACGACGGTGAACTATTTACAGAAATGATAAGACAGTCATTAAAATTCCGAAAAACTCTTACAATTATATGTACTGTAGCTTTATGTAAGTACTAATTAAATTGACATTAGTAGTCTATCAGTAATCAATAACTCATACATTAACATAATATCAGAATTTCCTTTAATGTTATTTAATCGTTTCAGTGATCTTTATTTTTCTTATACTTAAGCAAGACAAAGTTTACGACATTCAAATTGCGAAGGAGGATCAGAAATCAGATGATGTGCAGGGATTGAGCTATAGAGACTTTAATCGGCAACCAAAGAAAGATATACCTAAGGAGGAAACTATTAGAAAAATGGAAACAAAAATTGTAGGTGATAATACAAAACAGGAACTGCAAGAAGCTAAAGCCAGAATAGAACAATTGGAAAAGAAGTTAGCTGTTTTAGAAGGCAGAATACCACAAAAATATCCAGAAGTTAAATATCTTGGATATAAACACAGAAAAAGGATTTTGGTAAGTTATAAAACAATTGGGTTAAATTAAGATATTTTTTTCATAACCAGAGTACCAGTAACCAGAGTAGTTGTACTTCTGGGTAAGCTAGGCGTAATGCCTAATGCCTTCATGAGGATGCTCCAAAAAAAAAAGCAATAATTACATGTAGAGTTCTAACTGCAACAAAATTGTAAATAACGTAAAGCTCAAATCAATATCTTGAAAGTAAATATCCACTTAAATATCTCCTAAGTTTTATACTGAGCTGGAAAATTCTATTAATTTGGAAAAGAAATATTTAAAGTATTAACAATAATCCTGAACCTTTATTAAAAAAACTGAGATGTTTTCATTTATATGTTTCTACATTAATTCCTTAATTTATAGGTGAGGCACTAACTTAACTAGGGCCTAACGCAAACCTGAAGTTAGTAAGTCCGAATATATATTGTGCTGTAGGCGCAAATATTTTTTTTAGACAATCAGTAAAGTTAGGCATTAGAATTGATTTTTTGAATTATGTTTTTTGGCTGCAAGCTAATACAATACAAAATTTAAAGTTATTATTGGTTGATCACAATGTATAAAAATAAAATTGTTTATGAAAACACTAAAAAATTTGAAAAATCAGTCTTAAGTGTGTATGTGTGTTTTGTATTGAAAAAACTAATTTTTAGTTATAAACTTGTTAGTTAAAATAGGTTTAGCTAACCTAAATACATAAATAACCCATAGAAAAATAAAACAATAGAACTGAGATAATCCATGAAGATGGACTTTGCAACCTTATCAAATTTTCAATAAGTAACAAGTTTAGTTATATTTTTGTCAGCAGTTAGGTACTATTGATACATATTAATTGCAATTAACAAAAGGTATAACATAACAAAGAACCTGAATACAATCTTATAATTTGTTTTTAGTTTTTGCATATCACATGATAATGTTCAATTGTGTGCAAAATAAATACGTCTTCAACATTCAAGGAAAACTATATTTGTACAGCTTTTTTACGAGTTTTATTTTGAAAAATGTACAAGTTAGTAATATTCTTTCGACTTGACATAATATAAATTACTGGGTATACAATCTATAGGCCTTATGTAGCTCCCATGGATAAAACTATGTCCTATATGACTCAGGAATACTGTGGTTCTACTAAATGTATATAAATAAATAAAGGATCTATCTTCATGGATGCTCCTTACAGAAATCTAAAGTAAACAAGTGTTAAAGATATTTTATTTCTACGTCAGTAATCTATATTACTCCTAGGAACTATTTCCACTAGGAATAAAATTTGTTTTATACCCTAGATTAGACATAAAGTGACCGCTATCAAAATAACAGCAATACTAGAATTGTAGCAGAAATTCAAATTGTATTATGATTTTAAAGAATTTTACTTTTTTTTAAAGTAATTTTTAAACAGTATTTTGTATAAAGAAATCCGAATAGATATTTAATATAGTATATATATTGATACATAAAACCTTTTAGTGCAAACCATGGGGTCGATAGATACACATCAATTTAACGGTTCATAATTAACAACATTATGTTTCAGTATCTTGGAAGCGGTCTCTTATATTAAAGTTCTATAAACATTACAATTATATTATAACTTAAAACGAAAATATTTTTCAGGTGACAGGAGGTGCAGGTTTCGTAGGCTCACATTTAGTTGATGTTCTAATGATGCGTGGACATGAAGTAATTGTAGTTGATAATTTTTTCACTGGACGGAAGAGAAATGTTGAACATTGGTTCGGACATAGAAACTTTGAGATGATCCACCATGACATTGTTAACCCGCTATATGTTGAGGTATATATACTTAGATAAAATAAATCAGTGGCGCTACAACCTCTTTAAGTCTTGGCCTCAGATTTCTGTATCTGTTTCATGATCATTTTTAAATCTAATAGGCAAGTACGTGATCAGCCTCCAGTGTCTGACACACGTCGTCGACTTTTTGGGTCTAAGACATGTCGGTTTCCTCACGATGTTTTCCTTCACCGTTCGAGCAAATGTTAAATGCGCACATAGAAAGAAAGTCCATTGGTGCACAGCCGGGGATCGAACCTACGACCTCAGGTATGAGAGTCGCACGCTGAAGCCACTAAGCCAAAACTGCTCAGATCCATAAGCCAATTTGCATTTCAAGTCACAATTATCTTGAACACTTTAAAATACGTCAAACATAATAAAGAATGGTTTGTCAGCTCTTAAAATTTAATATAAGTTTGATTGACCGACGAGGCTAATATGAATTGTATAAAATCATGTGGTTTTTAGTGAAATTTAAAAGATACCGATAGACAGATAAGTACCCCTAAAAATCTCCCTAAACAAATGTACCCCAAAACAATACCCAGGATATCATGATTCCCCAAAAATTTGCGGGGCAAAACCTCAAATCAAACGCACAAATCAACGGGGCACCTGATTTGGCCATAATGATACTTGAGAGGTGTCTATCTTACCTTAACTTCTTCGGGTACAGCAAGGCCGCCCGTTGCATCCCTTGTAATTTTTATGTATTGTGTTATTTGTGTTTCTTTGCAACGAAGTGTGAATAAATAAATAAATACAGATTTATAAACAGTAATAATCGCGCTACCAAGTTCATATGAAACCTCTCGGCCATAGCCAATAGAGCCAAACACAACCGAAGGCTTAGCGGTAGAGGAATCTTTTCATATATTTAAATCTAAAATCTAAATATTGTTCTAATAACTGAAAGGCATGAAGACTTACAATACATGCTGCGAACCCTAGAAGACATAAGTAAAGAGTGTGGGCTGGAAATGAACCCTGAAAAAACATGTATAAACAAATATATATAATACAAATGGCATAAAATATAGCATAAACGTCAACAATAGAAATATAGAATACGTCGACCAGTATGTCTACCTTGGCCAAAATATTTCGTTTAAAAGCCTTTATATAGAGGAGGTAAAGAGAAGAATTAAAAAAGCCTGGAGTTCATATAGGTCACACAAGCATATTTTCAAGTCTCAAATGAGTCTATCACTGAAGAAAAAAGTGATGGACTCAGTTGTGACACCAACACTGTTGTACGGCTGCCAATCATGGCCTATCACAGTTGAATTAATAAAGAAAATTCAAATATTTCAACGATCAGCCGAAAGGAGTATGTTAGGCTTAAGTCTCAGAAACAGGGTAAAGAGTACAGCGATACGACAAAGAACAAAAATAATAGACGCGGCAAAAATGGTGTGCCGCCTGAAATGGCGTTGGGCAGGGCACACAGCAAGGAAAAGTGACAACAGATGGAGCGAGAGAGTGCTGCACTGGTACCCGCGCGGCGCGAGCCAGCCGCAGGGGCGCCCACGCCGACGCTGGGCAGATGACATCATCGCAGTCGCCGGGGTTACCTGGCCGCGCCTGGCCCGCGACAGACGCGAGTGGAACCGGAAGGAGGAGGCCTATGTCCAACGGTGGACAAACCAAAACTTAATTGAATGACGTTTTATCATCCCTAAATTTTAAATTTTTTTTGGAAATAAAGGCTATTATTATTATTATTATTATTATATTTAAATCTTATTAACGATAAATCTAAAATAATAGACTAAATGGGGCTTTTGTTTATCTGTACCGAGAAATATCAAATGAGATTCGAATTGCCGTATAAAGGGATGCCTATACCGATGTTAACATTCGGAAGTAGAATAATTGCGTGGATAAGATATGTGAGCAGTGTGGGTTAAACAGATACAGGATACGAAAAAGAATGCTTAGGTTTTGCCATTTAGAACGGATAAGAAGCTACTTATAAGTAGGACATACAACGCTTCCGTCGATGGTGAAGTAGGGTCAGCTCTTGTCGTTCATACTTGGAAATCCAGGAAGTTCTAGTGAAGGGACAAGTCAAACAATTCCACAGCCAACGAACAAGTGTGGTGAAAGTGCATGAAGCAAGAGCGGTGTATATATAATATTTTTTTAAATTACTTTTAATTCATTTCAGGCAGACGAAATATACCACCTAGCTAGTCCAGCCAGCCCACCCCATTACATGCAGAATCCAGTTAAGACGATAAAGACGAATACACTAGGAACAATTAATATGCTAGGTTAGTATTCAACGCAATTTATTACTAGATGCTGTGGTCAATTAGTAAATAGCTTTGAAATCCTTTATAGAAATCTATTGCAATTAGACTGAAGTTTCCAGGATAGGTGTCTCTCATAATATTTCTAAATTTGTTTTGTTACGATGTTTCCGGATAAGCGAGTAAAAAGGGTAAAAAAGCATAACATTTCACTCATCATTGCATAGTCTATAGCAATTATATTTATAGAGCACAGAATATTACACTAGCTAAAGATCTGTCCATGTGACAGTTGGCAAATGGATGTCAATTGTCAGGTAACTATTGAACGAATTGTCAAATTAAATTTAAATGAATTTGACCGTAGATAGAGTATAGAACTAGATAAGCTTCTAAAATAACAATAATAACTAAAGAGAGAAGACATTAACGTGAAATACTTAAGTGCGAGCGAAACAGAGTATCAGTTTTTCTGTCTCTATTCGCGTATCGGGTTTTATTACCGAGCCCTTGGTGGTAAACAAGTTTTCACCGCTTACTGATAAATCTGTGAAACCCATATTTTAAGACTTTATCTTTATAAGAGGTGTATTTAAAGTGTAAATCATGGTGAATTGATGCATAATTGGCTGTTAAAGAAATAGTGAACGAAAAGAACCAAACATAACCTTTCATCGGTAAGTAGCTTATTTTGTCACGACTCAGTAACTTTGTTTAAGAATTATTCATTCGGATGTGTACTTTGGTACAATAATAAGCAATCTTCAATGAATTAATACTTTGACACAACAACACTTCCAAACAACTGACAATTCCAAACATATTTTTAAGTGCAAACCGACTAAATTGCGAATCATGTTACCAAAGTCAGGTAGTAGTCATACTTCGTGTCCTTTGTAAATAGTTGGATTATAATATTCGCTATCTCACACGCTGTACGCTGATGCCTGGTCTATACCATAGTTTGTCTACGAATTTGACAGACTTTAGAGACTATTAGGGGCAAATAATTTTTTGAATATTTTTTTTCATACAAAATATCGAGACCACGCCATCTTACATTCTGTAAAATTATAGTATTTTTTAATGTAAATTGGCGTATACATAAAAACTGAATTAGTAATTGCACTCTTTCTATTAACTTCCTCTCTTTCTTTCAAATTGTATCATCGGTGTGATCAAAAGAGACACACATGTTTAAGACTGTTTTCATTTATGAGTAAATTGGTAATCCCGATTCAATGTTGGCATTTTAATAATATAAATCATCCAAAATTCAATACTCTATGCAGATCACATATTTTACTTTATCATTCCAGGATTAGCACGCCGTGTCGGAGCTAAAATTCTCATAGCAAGTACTTCTGAGGTGTATGGTGACCCCATGGTGCACCCACAGCCGGAGTCTTATTGGGGTCATGTCAATCCGATAGGTACGTATTTGGGGCATGAGGCAAATCTATTAGCGGATGCCACACGTTCGATATGTGTCGATAATCACGATGTGTAGTACAGGCGTATCACGCATCGTGATACGGATCGCTGGATTATACTGGAAAGCTGGAAATACACACACCGTCACAAAAAACCGACACCCTGAAGTTAGCATTAGTTAATTTAGTTTTTATCTTCTAGCGCGTAAGACATATACGTTTTTTTTCTTCTCACGTACAGGCGTATCACGATACGTGGATTTGTAAAAATCTACGATCTGTATTAATTATCGTCGATAAATTTACACCGTCACAAAAAACCGACACCCTGAAGTTAGCATTATTTAATTTAGTTTTTATCTTCTAGCGCGTAAGACACACACTTTTTTTTCTTCTTACGTACGGACGTATCACGATACGTGGATTTGTAAAAATCTACGAACTGTATTAATTATCGTCGATAAATATATTATTCGATATTTATCGCGTCATTATTAATTTTGCCAGCGATGGAAGAGGACGCGTATATTGTATATTGAGTCAGCGAAACAAACGATCAAAATCACTTGAAAGAATTCATACTTGTATTAAAAACATTAGCTGAGGTATGGGACAGCTAGATTTTAAGTGTCATTAATTTCTTGGTATTAGTATAATTTGATTTAATAAATTCAGATATGTATATTTTTCTATATCTTGAAACCAATGTTACGCCCATTTTTTTCGCTTTAAACGTTTTATCAATGCAAACTTTCTTAATATTGTTACTGATTTTTTTATTACGAAACGTATGATACGTACTTCATACGAGCGTACTCAATGAAATTTACCGTCGTACTGATTCGATTCGTATTGAATGTGTGGTATACCAAAAAAATACTAGATAAATATCGAGCGTGTAGCATCCGCCATTGCGTCATATGTGACAGTTCGATGACAGTTGACATTGATATTTTATCCATTAATAATTAATCCTCTTTTAATAAATGTCATTAATTTTAACTGGTAAAACTTGTTTATAATAAAATAATTAAGTATAAAATATTCTTTTTTTTTTAAGTTTAACCGTTTTATTAAAAGTAAATATAAATTATGTATACCACGAATTTTAATTCAATTCCTGACTTGACATTAGCTACTGTCATTTTGTAAAATAATGATACCACATATAAAAGTGTAGTGATGTACACAGAGTCTTTTAATAAGTACGCTGTAGACGAAATGGCAGCACAACATCGGATCACGGTTTTAAGACTGCCCCCTTACCATTGCGAGCTGAACCCTATCGAATTGATATAGGCGCAGTTAAAGGGGCATGTATCTCAAAATAATAAAACCTTCAAATTGACAGACGTGCTAATTTATTTGTGGCAATCAAAAAATTACGGCTACCGAATGGTCTAAATGCGTATCCCATGTTGTCAAAGAAGAGGAAAAAATGAGTAGGCTGGATATGTTAATTGACAATATCACAGACACATTAATAATAAATGTTACAGAAAGTGACAGTGATAGCGTAGCGATGACGGCGACGATTGATAAAATTTTACATCTATTTGTTTTATTTCTCACGTCTCATGATTACTAATAATACACAATTATTTAAGAAAACTCTCAAATCCTTAGTAAAATTAATCGTCATAACTAAATTATACGTTCAGAAATATTTAATTTCCTGATATATTTAGTTTCTATTAAAGTAGTAGTTGTTTAGATATACTACTATAAACCAGAGGAATCGATCCGGAAATATTTCGTTTCCGTCAATAATTTCGCAACGTCACTATTTCTTACTCGTCATAACGTTGCAACACTGAAATTGTCAAATCAGGAATCGAATTAAAAGTTCTAGTATAGTCAATATTATTTAGGTAGGTATTAAGTAGGTACTCCTCATCAATAAGAATTAGACCTAAATATTTTTTTTCGTCTTGTTAGTTGTTTATTTGAAATCATCGAATAAAGATTAACTTTAGATACGTATATCTTCAGCAGTTCTGGGTAGGTACTTGTAAATGTTTGGATTATATTAAGGATTTTCCAACAGAAATATGTTTTCAGGTCCAAGAGCATGTTACGATGAAGGTAAGAGAGTGGCTGAAACTCTTGCTTACTCCTACGCAAAGCAAGAGAAGGTAGTAGTAAGAGTGGCGAGAATTTTTAACACGTACGGACCGAGGATGCATGCGTCAGATGGAAGAGTCGTTTCCAATTTTATTATGCAGGCCCTGCAAAATTTAACGATTACGGTAAGGATTTGCTGATGAGGAGGTTTTTTAGTTTATCGCTGCCTCATCACCGAGTACTAATGAAATCATTTATTATCCAATTTATTATCATGTTTATCACCATGATGGCTGGAAATCTTCCACGGTCCGTTTTACAAGGCATTTTATTTTGCGAACTAGCGAACTGGAATCGACTACCGGTGGGGGTTTTTCCTGAGATACGACCTCAAACTATTCAAAATTCGAGCGTACTCCCTTAAAGGCCGGCAACGCACCCGCTAAAAATGGGTGTCTATGGGCTGCGATGACTGCCTTTTTGAGCGTCCCGCAGGCTCGTTTGCCCCCCTATTATAAATAAAAACACCTGAAATGGCACTTTTGAATGTTATATAAAATATAAAGATGATTCTAGTTGCCCCTCCCAAAAGGTTTCGTGTGGAGAAGAATGGGCAAGAAACTCCACACTTATTTGTATACATTAGTTAAATAATTATATGTTAAGATACTCCTGGAATAAACTTAATACACAGGTCTATTATTGTATTGTTAGTATACATGTTCATCACATTTACAAACATAGAAACCGCAGAATATTAGAAATCATACACACAATACAATATTTTTGTGACTTAATGTGACTACTGATATTAGAAAAAAAAGGTTGTCCTAAGGATTCACTTTTTATTCAGATTTCTGTATCTGTTTTTTTACTTGCAGAAATCTGAAGAGGGAATCTGTATTTTACTTTACTGGTTCTGTCTCCGAAATGCGCCGTCCAGCGCTCCCCTTTAATTGCTAGCTTTTAGCTGCAGCTGGTCCTCTGTCGATCCAGCGGTACCTAGATACCCCTGGTCTCCATTGGGCCCCCTTTAGTAAGCTGTATCCGTTTCGTGATCATTTCCTTGATAGGCAAATCGGTGATGAGACATTTTTAAGGCAACACATACTTTACGATATTTTTCTTCGAACAAGCGAAGTTATCTCTTCCCTAGAAGATGATATCCAATTCTTTTAAGACAGCTTACTCCTCAAAGGCCGGCAGCGATATTTGGCTCTAAGCTTTGCTCTGTTCATTCAGTTTACAAATTTAAAAACGACTCGAATCTCTCAATAAATAAATATTTAAAAAAAAGTCCGTGCGTCTAAAGTACACATGTCAGAAGTGAAACTTATTAGTAAATTAATTATCACAGGCGAATCTCCATCTAAAGTTCTAATATGTAACTGCTAAACGAATACATCAACCAATGGCGTGTATTTTTTATCGATCTCCCTTTCTCACACTCTCTCCCCCTTCTTCGACAAAATCGCTGCACATCTTCGTGACGTTCCGTAAAAATTTTACCCTTATGCACCCAAAGAAGTTTAAAAAATTAACAATGTTATATAGCCTTTCTCAATATCTTCCATAAAATTTTTAGTAATTCTTATAGAGGGACGATCATGGAGCTCACCTGATGTTAAGTGATACCGCCCATAGACATTTATAATGCCAGAAGGCTCAAGTGCTTTGCCGACCTTTGAAAAATCATATCTTGTCGAATTGGTGCGGATATACTTTAGTAGGCCAGTGGCCAATACTTTAGTGAAAAACAGCTTTCATAGTGGTTGTGTTCTTGGATGATTTCATTCTGAAGGAAAATTTATATTTCGATTTTTAGGTCTATGGAAACGGAAAACAGACCCGGTCATTCTGTTATGTTTCGGACTTGGTCGATGGTCTGCTGGCATTGATGGATTCGAGTTACACTCTGCCCGTTAACATAGGAAATCCAGTCGAACACACTATTGAAGGTATATTTGGAGTTTCATATATGGGGCGTGGCCATAGATAATAAATTCCATAGATTCGTAGATCAGGGGGTCTAGTCAAGACATCTTAACAGTAGTGTATGTAGAAAGTCAAAAACTAAATTTGTATGAAAATGACAGCTGTAGTTGGTACCAACTGTCGACACTAGCTGTCATTTTCATACAAATTTAGTTTTCGACATTCTACTTACACTACTGTTAAGCCGTCTTGACTAGACCCCCAGGTCAATCAGTTTTGGAAGATACTTCCTTTCTACACAGACTATAATATATGCTTTTTACGTAGACGGACTATGGTATAGACCAGGCATTAGCGTACAGCGTGAGATAGCGAATATTATAATCCAACTATTTACAAAGGTCACGAAGTGTGCTAACTACCTGACGTTGGTAACATGATTCGCAATTTAGCCGGTTTGCACTGAAAAATATGTTTGGAATTGTCGTTTGTTTGGAAGTGTTGTTGTGTCGAAGTATTAATTCATTGAAGATTGCTTATTATTGACCAAAATACACATCCGAATGAATAATTTTTTAACAAAGTTACTGAGTCGTGACAAAATAAGCTACTTACCGATGAAAGGTTATGTTTGATTTGAAAATTAATAAAAACTCATTGGTTAAACATATCTAAGAATTGACGTTTAAGATAGCCGTCACTAGTTTATTTAGTGATTACAAATAATAAATTAACTGTATTATTTTATTGTATTTAAAAATTAATAAAATGTGGGTATGTGTGTAGTACCCGCATAAACCGAACTATTCAAACTTGTTTAGTAGAATTTCTAGAATAGTTAATTTTTTTACAGAATTTGCAGTAATAATAAAAGATCTAGTCCCCGGATGCAGGAGTACAGTGGCAACTGGTGCGGCTGTTGAAGACGACCCTCAACGACGAAGGCCGGATATCGCCATCGCTGAGAAACATCTACATTGGTCTCCTAAGGTGAGTTTCGAAAGAGAACTGTTAACGAGAAAGAACCAATTATATTTTAATGCTTCACTGTCAATCTAATTGTGTCAAGGTCACTTTGACTCGAGTGCTACTTTCTCAAAGTATGTTGACCTATATATATAAATACCGTACGTGAGTCAGTCTGCATATGTTTACAACCAAATGAACTCTAAACTCCGACTTCATCATAGAGTTGTGTATGATTGTAAAAAGGTTGTAGCAGGGTGGCTGAGAACTCTAACATACGAGGAAACTGAGCACACTGAGGAGCTGACAGGCCGAATTGTATACTTGACAGCGTGCACACACTCGCTCACACACATGCACACATACACACACAAACACGCATTCATAGATTAAGTTTATAGCTATTCTTGTTAAAGTTTGTTTAGAGAAGGGAAGTAGCGAGTCAACAGTGTCTCTTGACTACTTAAGGGGGTTGTCTCTTACTCATTTATTGATGTAAAAATTTGAGAAACAATAAAATTTTATTATTATTATTAAATAAATAAATCAGTGGCACTACAAACCTCTTAAGGTCTTGGCCTCAGATTTCTGAATCTGTTTTATGATCATTTTTAAATCTAATAGGCAAGTAGGTGATCAGCCTCCAGTGTCTGACACACGTCGTCGACTTTTTGGGTCTAAGACATGTCGGTTTCCTGACAATGTTTTCCTTCACCGTTCAAGCAAATGTTAAATGCACATAGAAAGAAAGTTGGTGCACAGCCGGGGATCGAACCTGCGACCTCTGGTGTGACAGTCGCACGCTGGAGCCACTAGGCCAACACTGCTACTAACCTATACATTAATTCATAAATATCAACAAGAACATGTTGACAGCATTTACGTCACTATAGTTTTACTATGAAATGATTGTAAACAAGAATTATATAGACATCGTTAGACAGTATTTATTACTTCCAACTATGCTAACTTGAATTATTAAGTTTTATATACAACTTTGTTTCGTGATGATTTTTTCTTTTTTTTTTTACTTGGGGATATGCGGCGCGCATGTGGGCGGGGACTCGCCACTAAGACCCCAAGGCGCCACTAACAATCGCCTTATGCGGGAGGTAACAGCAGAGCCTTATCCGCTTCCTGAGTGATTATTCTTTCTGGTGCAAGTAAGATCAGCCTCTCTGTACCTGACACTATCGTGGTACGATAGTGTCACGTACGTCTACGTCTACGTACGTACGTCACGATGTTTTCCTTCACTGTTATGCTGTCTTAACTAATAAAGCGATCATAGAGTGGCTGATGGCGGGAAATCTACTTCATTTTTTAAATTCCAGATATCATTACAAGAAGGATTACAACGGACCATAGATTATTTCAAAGAAGAACTGTCAAGAACCACATTTCACAATAACCAAACTTATATGGATGCCAATGTTAAACTCTTGCACTAGGTTAGCGAATTGTGATACTAGAATTTAGTTGTGTGAGTTTAGCTTCGTAATAATCTATTTTAATTTTTCATAATTTGTTTGTATTGAAGTTGAAATTTTGGCATTCAAAATGACTTTGACAGCGCAACACGGAGTTATTTTGACAGCTCTGAAGAGTTTTTAACTGACTGTTTGGCATATCACTTCAAGCATTTGATGTTTAAATATGAAACTTGTCATTGTTTGAAATATTCTAGATGTTTTGGAAATTGTATTCAAGAACGATAAAGTAAATAATATTTTTGGTGATTTCTTTTTATATGATTTTCTCTTACATGCTTAACTTCAAACATATTTTGGGGTCTGTCAAACATTATTAATTTGTAATCTGTAAACTGATAGTTATTTTCTGTGAAAATATATTTACCTACAAAAAAAAATCAAAGGCTATAGTTTTCCAATGAGACAAATTTGACTAGTATACTTTTAATTTTGACAATTTAATTGTAATGACAAAGAACACTTAACAAGGTTTCTAGTTTGTCTATTATCAAATATTATTTCTGACAGAAAAAAATGTGTGTATACTTACTAATGACATTGTATAGATTCCTTGACATGTTTGTTGTGTTTTTGATAAATAAAACGTATTTTTAAGATTGTTTAAAAAGTCATTTATTCCTTATACAATTGACTAGAAATCAAGGGAGAAACAATATTTACTAAAATAGACAATCATTTTAAGTACCATTTTTATAATCTATGTATGTATTGACAAAGTAAGCAAAATTCTAAATTAATATTCACATGATCTAGGATCAGCTATTAAAAGACGGCATCTAAATGACTAAAAAATTGGCTACTACAGATCAATAGTAAACTTATGTTATCAAAATATTAAGTAATTAGCAAATTACACTGTGACTGGTCGTACTTGAGTTCGTGTATGCGGTTATATTAGTTGTTTCTACTACGTATTTGCGTGTTGTTCTCACGAGTATGTAAGTGCGTGCTCCTATTTCACCATGCCTCCTGCTGATAGAGGACAAATCTTTGTTTTTCATTTATTTTATTATTCTTGATTACTCAAGATGTTATATGGAACATGGTGTAATGGTTGCAGCTCCTTACAAACATTGTGTAAAAAAAATTGGCGATTAAAGAGTGGCCGAGAGTTTATTGCCCGTTCTTCTCTTCCGGTCTACGCCCTTGATTTGAGAACTGGCAGTAAATGTAAAATTAGAATCATTTTATGTATATTTCCTTTCTTTTTTGACGTTCATAAGTGTACATTATGTTACCTATATGAATAAATTATTTTTGACTTTGACACTCAAATTCAAATTGTTTAAACGTAACAAAAGTTAAGAACTTTCCGCTATAATAATGTCACTCTTAACTTAGGAAAACAAACTCTTTAAAACTCGGAAAACACTTAAGACAGTACTTCTGATATTTGACAGGTTTTTGTATAACATTTCTCTAAAACCAACATGCAAACAAAAAAATTATTTACTAGTGTGATGAACATTATGAAACGGCAAAATAGATTTTGTTGAGTATTTGTAATGTTTGACCCTGGGGCTTGAAATTAAATCAATTTCGACAGACATGACTGAATACCGCAAAAGATATTTGCATGGTCACGTGATAAAGCGTGACCTAATGTCATTTCTATACAAATTCACTTCACTTGGGACCAAGTTATTACAAAAGATGACGGAATTCGGAATACCAACACACCATCTGTTTATGGATTTTAAATCAGCTTACAATTACGTTCTACGTCTTCAATATTCCCTTAAAACATAAATAAATAAATAAAAAATAAAAAAAACCTTATACGGCTGACTAAAATGACGATGGCTAACACCACTAATTGTGTAAAGATACAAAGTCACTTCTCCCCCGCATTTACCACATGTAATGGCCTAAGGCGGTGACGCGCTTACTACTGTTCAACTTAGCATTGGAGAAATGCATTAGAGATGCCGAACTAGAAGTCAGAGGTACTATAAGTCCACCCAATTACTGGGGTATGCAGACGACCTGGACCAAGTCACACGAAACAAAAACCAATTAGTAATGTTTTATAAGCCTCCGAAAATCAGTCAGTTCTAAGGGCCTGTCAGTAAATGTGGAAAAAAGTATATGACGACAACACCATTAGGAGTAAGAAATCCCTTAGTCGTGGAAGATGTAAGCTTTGAACAATGTGAGGAGTTTGTTTACTTGGGCTCAATGGTGACTTGTGATAACAATCCCAGCCGTGTGATCAGTAGACGCATCATGATGGCAAACCGCTGCTGCTTTGGCCTTCGCAGATATTTCCAATCGCGACTTCTCAGGAAGAATACCGGTTGTTCTGAACAAAACTCTGCTGCGAGCAGTGCTCACTTATGGTTCTGAAACCTGGTCCCTTAGCAAGAAAGACGAGATCTCTCTCCTTATTTTCGAGCGGAATATTCTTCGAAGAATCTTTGGTCCTATTTGCAACGACGGTATTTGGCGTAACCGCAACAATGAAGAACTTTATAACATCCTAGACGACGACAACATCGTCCAATGTTGCTCTCACAAAACTTATGCCAACTAAGACGTTTAGTTTTATTAAAAGTCTTGTTGATAGACTAAAAAGTTTTCAAAGGTCATGCAGACTGTATTACCTTTCTGACGCTTTTCTTTTTCGAATCATCTCAGTACATTCGGAATCCCAACAAGGAGAAATTTTCCTTTGTGTTGAAGATGTGAGTGGCATATACAAACTGGCAGAAGAGGTAAGGGAGTTGACAAAACCATTGTAAGAAGATGGGCAGTTTTCAGCAGAAACTGTGGGGAGCGCACCTATCTTAGAGTCAATAGAAGATGAAAAGTCTGACCAATTAGCCTGATTTAGTTTAAATTTTAAAACAGGGTAAGGGCGAATAACACTAAAATTGGTTGGGAGATCGATTAAAATAGGAAAATGGTCACTTCCAAATGTGCTCTAAAAACTCGCCAGGATAGAAAAGATCTGGAGAACAAAGTGATAAATCCACTGAGCTAGCGGGATTCTGAGATGGTAGACTCCTCGTAGGACAACCATTTTCAAGACACTTATGTTTATATCATCAAGTAAATCGAGTAGAAGGGACCCAAAAGAATCTGAGGAATGACAACCCCTAGAAACATGGTGGGCATTGAAATCACCCAACATGACAACAGGAGAAAGAACCGAAAGGATAATAGAACGTATATCAGAAATGAGGTCGAAATGCGAGTTTACATGACCAAATCTGCAACAGTTAAGACACTGGATTGTTGGGAGTTGGTAAGTATCAAGGTCATGTAATTTGACCATTGGAGATTGTCTTGCGATTAAGGCGTCTGGCCTTGAGGACTCTACCAAAACCTTCGGGAATTTCTACAGTTTCAACAAATTCCTGCATCGTCCAATCAGCTGGGACACCTCTTACAAGGCCCATATGGGAAACATTATAATTGGGAATGGTAACAGAATAATTGCTGGAAGGTACAATGGGATTAGACATAGAATTATTGGCATCTAAACCCGACTTACTCAACAGATATTGCATACCATCCATACCACACCATCTCGAACTATGTTGCATACTTTTTTTTAATTGGGCGGATTGATGTCATTGACAAGCTAAGACTTGGTTAAGTCAGTTAGTGATGGATGGAATGGACGGAACTCAGAGATGACGTCATCAGCAGATGACCGGACTTCAGTCATTGGTTTTTTAGAAGGTTCCACTAAAACTTCTTTGTCAGACCCAGGGTTGGGGTAACAGGGGGATGAAACCTCCATTATAGATTACCAAAAATATAACAAGGTAAAGGGAGAAATATAACAAATAAATAACTTACGTTATAAGTTAATGTTATTAATTAACCACCACCAATTAGATAAGTCAGCTTATTTTCATTAAACTACGAGAAAAATAGAAAATACTAAATGAAAACCAAAACACGTGTTAACACTTAAACCCGCAAAGACGGAATCCCTATACAAATTCGTTTAACATGTGAATTCCGAATACATGTCGAAAAGTCAATTTATGTCAAGCCCCTGACGAGTTTCGTATGTTATGTCAAAACGAATTGGATTGACATTTGGCAGTCAGGCGTTCCTTGAGTGTCCAAAGATCTGACTTTGACAATTTACATCTACCAATTTGACACAATAAAACATAGACTGAATATTCGATAGAAAAAATGTACGTGGGTGGTAATATCAACGAATCCAGTCGTGGTTTAGAAGCACAGAACTTAAGGTCTGCGGTTTCGATTTGAGCGGATTCCAAGAACTGCACACTCTAGTTCGTAGTTGGCGGATCTATGCTTCGCTCGCTCTCTTCTTCATGTAGCTGTTCAGTTAGAAAGGGGCAATTTGGGTCGCTGAAAGTTCGTCTTCAGAACGCCTATGAGAACTGTGCTTCCATCCTATGTCTAAAATCTTTCGTTATATAGAAGTATTGTGATTAGCGCCATATAAAGGCACTTATATTTAGTATTATTCGGGTCCCAAATCATTTACAACACATACTCGGTAAAACATTCCAGTCATAAAAGTAATATTTTCTTAAAGCATTTTCAGTCTTACACAATTTTTCACCATGTGAATGGACCAGCGTCCTATACATTTGAAACATGTCGGTGGGTGTTTGCTTGTGTCGCACAAGCATATTATTTTCGCAGCCTCTGGACTTCCATTGAGTATCAAAGCGTATATCGTGCACTCTGTTGATGCCTTCAAGGGCTGCTGTCCAGACACCCATTGACACATCTTCCGAGTTGTAATGACTGAAAGTTTAAATTTAGACTTATCATAAAGAAAGAAGAAAAATAAGTATGATTGTCAATGTTAACTGGCCACCGGATCAACTGCCAAATCGGAAAGGGATAGTCACCGAATCAACTCGAGCCATTCAGTATTGTTTGTACCTACTCCCATATTACATTACGACTCGCCAGTGAGCTTACTGCAACGCTCACTAATCGGAGTCGTATCGTAATCGCCTCGCTTCGGAACAGGCTCCGAACCGACATGATGTGCATGGTCAACTTGCAGTACCCGCGCTTACGGCTCGTATCCCCGCGCTCTCCGTAAGTCACGTCTCTTCGTCCACCCTTGCCCCAGTGTCCTCGTAAGCGCAGCGTTGCCTATCCGGAGCCGAGTTGACGAACAAGAGCTGCTGATACGCTTAGGTTGACGCCTGGTTGACGGCGGCCAATGGTGATATGGTGACAATACCTTTCCGAATTGATATGTGTGCTTTGACCTTAAGCCGCTTTACTTTAAAATCTGTTAAATCTAACGATGGTGTTTTACCACAATCTAATACTGTGTGTTTAATAAAAGAAACAAATAAATGATTGAAAATTGAAAAAGCTGTGGTAGCTGGTAGATGGGTCTATTTCACAATTAATTTATATTTAAAACAACAATACCTTAAAAAGTCGGCATTCCTAGCTATATAATCCACAATACTTTTGGATATAATATACCCACCTCCCAATGCATATGGGAGGTAGGTATCACAGAGAAACCAGTCTTTTTCTTCCCATTTCCCATTAAGGTACACTCTGGCACGTCCATCAAAATAACCCCAGTATAATCCTTTAAAGTCATTTGATGAATGCTAAAAAAATAATATTACATACAGTTTGGGAGTACAATATTATATGGGAAAATAATTTGTTTTTATGTTTAATGTCAGAATAAATTGAAAATACTTCTGACATTAAAGGTCTGAGCATCATTTAATTTTATAGAATTATTTATTTACACTTCATAGGAAGACACAGAAATAACACAATACATAAAAATTACAAGGGATGCAACGGGCGGCCTTATCACTAACAAGCAATCTCTTCCAGGCAACGCTAGTAAGAAAAGAAAATAATAAATAAAAATGATGAGTGCAAGAAGTGCATAACCAGAAGTTATATAAAAAATATATTTATATTAATTTATAGAACCTTAATCTAGAGAAAATAAAAAATAAAAACAATATTAATAACTAACTAAAACTTAAAAGCTAATCTTAAGGATTCAAAAATAGCAAATAACAATGTAATACAAAAGAAGAGGAGATACAAGAATTACAGGTCAGGATTGATCAGGATATGAATATAATATATATTATAGAATATATTAACTATAATCGTATTAAAATGCTGTACCTTTTTAGTAATATGTTTATGTATATCTGGGTCATTCATGTTAGGAGCAAACGCTTCCAAATTTTTAACAATCAAGTCAATCCTGAGGAATGAATCATCATCACATTTAATTAAATACTTTAGACTCTTTAAATGAGCCTGTGCCCATTGCAGGGAATATTTTAATTTTACAGCAAGGTTTTTATAGTTATCTTCCAAATTATCTAAAAGAAGTAAATCATCTGATCTCATATGTTCAGCTTTTAATCTCTCCAACTTAACTCCACTCAAACCTCGAGTCCCCACTACAAAGAACACTTTGATAAAATCTTGTTGAGGAGTATATCCAACCCATGTATGATTCCATTTATACAACTTAACCTCATTTTCAATAAATACATTGCACACAAAGTTAGCCCATGTAGCCCTAATAGCATCTCTCTTTGCTTCATATTCTGGACCACTTAATACCAAAACTGCATACTCTATTTTCTCAAATTTACTTGTTGCTTTTTTTGCTAATTGTTGTGAAGCAGCTACGCAATCCATTCGTATAAAACTTAGAGTTATACCACAACCTAGATAGAAAAACAGAATGCTCAAAAGTATCATGATTTTATACTTTCTTAGATAATATGTCCCTAACATATTGATAAACTAACGTGCTCTAGATATTATCTAGACACTTTCAAAATATTTAAACATTATTCTTCATGTAATTATTTCATAATAATGATTAAAATATTTAATTAGGTCTTCCGTCTTAGTCGTTAGTTTTTTGTCCTTTCATTGGTTAGAGATCATATGGATATTTTTTAAAATTTCAATTCTTTTAATTGTAATTTATTCACGTGATACTTATGTATGAACTTCGTCATTTATATTTTATTTGTAACTTGTAAACATTGTAGGTTTTCAATTTGTACATAACAATAACCACAGACTATGAAAATTAAGGACAGTGAATTAAACTTTGTTGACAAAACTAGTAGTAGTATAGTATTTCTAGGTATGTATAACAATAGATAATGAACGGCAGTGGGGCCCCCACATAAAAATCTTTTGAATAACCTGAGCTCTGCTGCATATGCAGGAAGGAAAATCCGATAGTTTCCTAAGAACACGGCTAAAATTGTGTATCATCGCTACTTTCACAGTGTTATGTCGTACCTACGTGTCTTGTTCAATTTGTAGGTGATTAAATTAGTTAACGTTATATCGTTGATACAAGAATAAATTGTTCTGAAAAGAACAGTTTATACGTTTGCGTTATGATATTAAGTGTGTTCTGTCAAGTATTTCTATGATTTTCTACTTCCCTGGGGGTCTAGTCAAGACAGCGTAACAGTAGTGTATGTAGAAAGTCGAAAACTAAATTTGTATGAAAATGACAGCTAGTACATACACTACTGTTACGCTGTCTTGACTAGACCCCCTGTATCAATATGTTTTCAAAACAATCTGCAAGCGACTCCGTTGACATTTTTCATTTCAGTTAGGGTTGACATTGACATTATGTATTATAATTTTTCTTTTGACATCCTCATTTCTGCAAATATCAAAAATATGAAACAGTCAAAATAGAAAAGCGCGTGGGAACGCTTGTG
The DNA here is from genome assembly GCA_028984075.1 of Pieris mannii. Lineage (NCBI taxonomy): Eukaryota > Metazoa > Arthropoda > Insecta > Lepidoptera > Pieridae > Pieris > Pieris mannii. The sequence continues at coordinate 4,438,048 of CM054798.1, read as the reverse complement.
TGAGTGATGTAGTGCCGGTATAATTACTATAAAAATATTGGATAAAGTTGTAATTTTTTAATATCGAGTAATTATTTGATGTACAATTGTGTTTACACATAAGTGGTTAAAATTTATAAAGTATTTAAAAATAATAGTGGTTGTGAGGGTAAATAAAAAAAACGAAACTTTCTAGGGATATCGTTCTGTAAAAATTGTTTACCTGCTTTTGCTTGACAAAGCTGCCAAAAAGTTATGAAATCTACTACATAAAACGTACAATTACTATCATCACTCTCCAAATTTAATTGTAAGTCCTTTTGTAGTTCTTTTACTAAGTATATCATGCAATACTTTTACTTCAACAGTTTTGACTATTCATTCGTTTTATTCTTAATTTGGGGTATATTTTATCTTATAAAATTATTATTGTCATTTACTGCGAATTCATTATAAGAATACTGCAGAAATACTTCTTAAAAAAGTAACATACCATATTTTTTGTTATGCTTGATTTTTGATTGGTATAGTAATTTTTTTTAAATTCTATAGTTAAATAATGGAGTCTCCAAAGAAGAAAGGAAGGCCACCTCATCCTCGGTCTAAAACAAATCCCCTATCTGCCCTTACATTTGCGTAAGTATTTTTATAGATATTGTTTCATAATTTACAGTACTGTAAAGTGAAAAAATTAGTAATGTTAAGTATAAATTTGCAACAACTATAATAATGAATTTATAACTAATATGTGTCCAAAAAACTAAGTCTTAAAATGAAAATCTTTTGAATACCTCAATTTTACAGTATTTTTTATTAAATATATCATTTTCTTATGACACATATATTTAAATGAAAAAATATATAAATCTTGTATATTTGAAAAGTAAAAGTCTGCCATAGATTTGTCTAAGTTTTTATCATATACTATTTGAAACAAACAAAAGATAATCTGCTAGCTTGCTAGCTAGCAGCTCTGTGATTTGATTACAATGTACATTATGAATAAATAATATTATTACGTATTGTATGCTAAGTATGATTAAATTTATGATGCTGTTTGATTACTAGGTGTTTAAGGTACAAAGATTTACCAGCAGTTACTGGACATGATATACATATATTAGACTTCCTATTTTGTATGTAGCTCATAGTCATAATAAGATTTTTTTTTTCTTAAATCCTAAAGTATTTTTGTATGTATGTTTCAACCTAATACTAAGCATATTTTCTGTCTGCAAATGAACAAAGAGGGATTTACAACATTATGTATAAACGCATGCTCAAAGAAATGCTGTTTTGGATTTGATTATTTATGCTTAACATTTTAGATGGACCCTACCAATCTTCTGGGGTGGTCTGAAGAAGGAGATGAATGAAAATGATCTGTATGAGCCACTAGAAGAACATGCATCAGGTAAACTATTTTTTATATAATATTCAAGGTCCTGTTAAATGTGAATTTAATGTTTTTGTGTTACCATGGTAACACAAACAGTACAGACTTGTAAAATAAGTTAGAAGAAGAGAAGTAAAAAACCCAGACTGAAAAATCTAGATACTGGACCATAGGCTCCTGTATGACTATCATTTCTAAAATGAAATATGTAAGAAAGAGTTTCCTAATTTCTGCAGTATGTTACTTAGTTTCGATGAAATCAATACAAAACATTGTGATACATGTGATAGGAAGTTAGTATTTTGGCTGTAGTCAAGCAGTTCTTCTCAAAGGAACAGCTTAATCTTTATCACCCTCAAGTCTGTGGAGTACAATCACCTCTTGGCCGGTGCTGTCATCTACCTTGAATGCTATTGAGAGTCAAGCTAAGAGTTTAAGTCTTGACCTTCGCCGTTCATTTATTGTCTCAGTCTTCTATAGATTTCTAGAGAAGCTCCTTTCAAACTACACGCGTCTAGGAGCATGCTGTAATTTCCTCGTTTCGTCGTTAGTGAAAACAGCGAAGGAGTAGAATTCTTTCTCTTGATTTTAACATGGTTCGTTTAAGCGGCGGCTAAATATCGGCATCTCTTGGTGCTGTCCAATAGCTCGCGTCTTCATTAACACCTGGTAGGGTTTCGGATAAACGTCTGGTCTAGTTAAAAAACCTACCAATCTAGGTTTGCGGTTTAAGTCTTTGAACTTTGTTAAAGGAAAATAAATACTGTTGTTTTTTATACATTTGTATTTTTTTTTCTTTTATTTATCAGCAATCGCCTTCGCTTGGTCATAATCTGATGTGTTATGGGTTATTCTGTGTGGCTAATAAATCGGTGAACATTGTGCCAGCATGATTAATCTAAAATGTGTATTTATGTCTTAATAGTCGTGTTTTAAAAAGAAAATATTTCTATAGAATGTACCTTATTGTGTATTCGTATGATATAGTACTGAGTCTTATAATGAAACGAGGCTCATCAAGACACGACTAATTAATATGAGTTGTGTTGAGTCGTTAATATAGATTAGTATTGTTGGTACAATACTAATCTATATTAAAACATCAGTACATTTGTCCAGGGTAGGTATTTGTTTTAGGTGTGATTACATCTTCTCTACTACCTAGAAGTTTTTAGCTAGTATATTGCTATGTTCCTTAAGCCTCTTCATGTATGTGCTGTGAGCATTGAGGGTTTCTTTTTTAGTTTCTATTTCCAGATGTTTGTGGATTTCGCTGTCTCTAACAAACCGAGCAGCACTGGATATGGTTTTCAGAGCGATATACATTTTTTTTTAAGAACGGTGCTAACGGGCAGGAGACTCACCTGATGTTAAGTGATACCGCCGCCCATGGACACTCTCAATGCCAGATGGCTCGCGAGGGCGTTGCCGGTCTTTTAATAATTGGTACCCACTTTTCTTGATGGACCCTAAGTCGAATTGGTTCGGAAATACTTCAGTGGGCAGCTGGCAACGCGCAGTTGTGGAACGGCAGACGTCGAAAATTTTGAAATCTCTAGTATTTCTACATTGGCTTGAGTGATTGATTGGAGTGACTTGCAGAGCCCCAGAGTTCGATGCCATACGTCTAACTTGACTTGATGATAACTTCGTATACTAGGAGTTTATTGTTCAGGAACAATTGTGGTCTACGACCTAAGCCGAGATAGGTTCTTAAACTGTAGATTTGGTACTTTTCGTTTCAGCTGTTTATGTTTCTTTTTTATAGAACAGGGGGCAAACGGGCAGGAGGCTCACCTGATGTTACGTGATACGATAGTGGTACGCGAGTGCGTTGCCGGCATTTTAAGAATTTTTACGCTCTTTTCTTGAAATGTGTAAAAATATATGTTTTAAAGTTACAATAATTAATTTCATATTACATATGATTTAAATAAACAATATACGTTTTATTAATTACATCAATTAATTAAAAATATCTTGTGTGTATAAATGGCGCTAGTAGAAGGAATTACAAAATTAATTTAAAGTAGAGTAATCATTCTGAGATAGTTGACTAGGCAACAATTATGTTTCTAGGAATGCAACATAGATATTTTTTGCTATAACGAAAACATTAATTAGAATCAAAGTGACGGCAATTTTAATTTAATTAATATAATTAAAGTATTGAGATTTAAATTTCTATTTACTTTCGATTGATATTTTTATTTAATAGTTTTTTTTTATCCGTTGCTAGCTGGCTTATGTTCTAATATAATTTATGTGTGTGTGTATAAAATTTATGAAGTCGCTACTAGGCTGACACTAGTCTGCTACGTTGCCTGTATTCACTTTGATTAGCGCGAGTGCAAGTGATTAATAATTGACATTTATTAGTGCAGGTGTGCAGTGCAAGTAGTTTCCAATGATTGTTTAGTGGCTCTGTTAAGTAAATTCAGTTGTTAATAGTTTGGCAGGCACGCTGCGTGTGAGGGGGAAGGGAGAGCGCACGCGACGTCACTACTCGCACTTCACTCGCAGAAAATAGAACACGCTTCTAATTACCTTATTATAATAGTCTAAGATCCGGGATGAGAAAAATATACCCTCATCTGTTATTTAGATGAAACAATTTTTTATAAGCTGATTTCAATATCATGAACTTATAAAAACAATCATGTAAACAAACATGTAACTAACATGAGAAAGTAAAAATTAAAAATTAATTATTTGTTAATTAATTAATTACTATTAATTGCAGCAGGCTTATGATGGCAGAGGTTGTTTTTATAAGTTCATGATATTGAAATCAGCTTATAAAAAATTGTTTAATCTCAATAACAGATGAGGGTATATTTTTCTAATCCCGGATCTTAGACTATTATAATAAGGTAATTAGCGCACTATACGCAGCCAGCCACTAATCAGTCGCCGTCCACACTTGTTTTCTCCTAATCACTAATCACTAATCAAAGTGAATACAGGCCTTTATATGTATACGCGGTAGAATAAGTATTACCGAAATATTTAAACGAATGTCTCCAAAATTCTTAGTTTTGTAGTGAAGAGGGTTTTTTTAACTTCCTACAGCGATCATGATTTCAAGGAGTTACTGTTTTGCGTTCCCAAGGTTGCGTTATCAGCTCCGGATATTGAGAATACATTGAGTGAGCATACAAAATCGTAAGGATCCGTATAGAACGCCGCAATCATTTTATTAGGGAGCGTTCATGGATTACGTCACGCAATTTTTGAAGATTCTTGACACCCCCCCCTCCCATGTAACGCGCCGTAACGTTTTTCTGTATCCAACAGTTAAACTTTTCGTTACTACCCAGTGATTTTTTTAATTATTAACTAATAACTAAAAGTTACTATTTATGTGGTGTGAAGTATAGGATAGTCGATAATAATATTAATAATAATGCATAATCCCCGACCCGCAACGTAACGTTACACAAACCCCCTTCCAAAATTAGTTACATAATACTTGATCGCTCCCTTATCCAGTCGGACATAATGTACCTATCTATAGCATATGTGAATCGGTGAAGGCCAATGTTGTTTGCGATTCCAAAGGCCAGAAACAGTCTGTGGCACAGATCTCCGTTAAAGTCGTTTCGCATTACTGAACGCTGTCTCCGACACTATAATATATGTTCGCAGAAGAAGTCTTAGAAGCGATATCTTATTACTTATTTTTGATATTGTATTAGTACTGTTGAGGTGCTGTTAAATCGAGCTTGTAATGAGTATTTGTGCGAATGTTACATCACAGAAAAGACAAGATCATTTTAGCGAGCATTCTGGCGAGCGTTCTGGCGAGCATTCTAGCGAGCTATTTTTCATGTTATTTTTTTACACAACCAATGAGTAAATGCAGTACATGTGACCGTCAAGTCTTGACATCTTCGTGACGAATTTTTTAACGAGCATCGACTAGAGCGTTCACTAGAATGCTCATGTTCATAGCATTCCCTAGGTTCGACAAATATAGAAACGGCGAATGTTCGATGTTCTGTTACAAGTTCATCAAGTCTATCAGCACCTTTAGTATGTGTAATTCTGTGAATAAACAAACAGAAACTTGAGATGGAATCATTTATAATAGGTACTCTTCTTTAATCCAGTGTGGCCTATTTATTTGTTTGATTTGAGAAAAATGTATAAACCTAATGAAATTGTATTTATATTATTCTAACCTATGCCCATTGAATCTTAAAAGAAATACTCAAATTTGTGATAAACAGGTCCTCTGGGTGACAAGTTCGCTCGTCTATGGGAAGAGGAAGTGGCCAGCGCCGGTGGGAAAAGAACACCCAGCCTTCTCAGAGTTATCTTAAAAGCCTACGCCGCGAGGTGTATGCTCTACGGATTCGTTCTGATGTTTATGGAGTGTGGAATACGGTGAGTCCTTATAATGAATTACTTAATAAAAGATAGTCATAGGCAAATCGTTTATTTCAATTGGCCTATTAAAAGGCGCTTTTTAAAGTAAAAATAAAAAAAAAAAACTAACTAGTTGCGACTTTCAAAAGACAAGAAACTCCATTCCTTTAATAGTCTTTACAATATTTGGTATACATTAATTATACGTGAAGATTTACCTTGAACAAAAGCACATACTACAATAATATAAGGGTGTGTTATAAAAATAATGCAGCAGATAACTAAATTATTATGTAGATGTTATGTCATAGATAACATGGTGTTAACATATACAAATATTGGAAGTATAAAATTTACATTATCTATTGTATATTACATTCTTTAGAAAATAAATAATTAACAAACAGTCAAACGGTGTGTGAAATCGACAGTGACGATACGATACGATGTCGATCCGATAGTTGCGTATGTATGTAACAGCCAGCCAAGTATAGCAAATGTTATATGTCTAACGTGTATGTTAGTCTATCCAATGTGTCTATGATATGTGGTGTGAAATCATATATTTCATATGTATTTTATCAATATAATAACTCCGATCGAAGCATTTGTTTGAAACGATATTCACTTTTCAGACTAATAAAATCTACCAAGAAACCAAAATTATGACGATTAAACAACTATATGTTAATAGCAGTGTATCTTATTAAAAAAATCAAATACACAACTACACGCACTACTCGTCGAGCGAGTTTGCTTATCTTGCCGAAGCCGCGTACAAATTATTTGAATATGTCTATTAGGTATAATTGTGCAATGATTTAACCAATTACCATCCAAAATTTGCAGTATTGGTGTGTTTGACAAATTCAAAAAGGCATTAAACATGCATGATAGTGTGAACATATTAGACTAAAATTGAGACGGCTAATGGTGACGTGTATCTCACGAGTATATATACATATTAATATTTACATGTAAATAAAATATTTTTTTGTAATGAGAAATAAAGTTCTTTAAACATTTTTTCCTACAACCTCTATTTTGCAGCACGCATTCTGGTGTTAAAAAAAGTTTCAATTGTAAAAGCACAGAAAAAAAATTTGCTATCGCAACAAAAGTCGGGATCACCTAATGTTCATAAATTTGCTTACTTTTTTTTCTTTCAAAAGAAGCTTCTGACAATAACGAACACAACAAAAAAAGTATTAGCGATCACGTGTTATGCCGTGCCCAAGGGAAATAGAGATTCCATTACTTCGTAGGGTAAATTCACTATCTTCGCTGGCGTTTGTGGATGGATTGCATACAAATGATGCAATTTTGATGTAGTTTCCTTAATCTCTGTAGCGATGATGCGTTAGGTACATGCGGTGCAAACACAAATTACAGTATAGTGCATTGTATTTATTAAAGTTCACCACATAATGCTAGCAACCGAGCAACCTATAAAAACAACAACAATTAAAATCGGAAAAGCAAATGGAAGAAACACATTCTAAAAAAAACATAATGTAGTCTTCCCAAAACGATTGGTCGCCGCGGGAAGATCAGACCACCGGGCCCTCTAATAAAAAAAAACATATCTTAATATATATAAATCTCATGCCACGATGTTTGTCCGTGATGGACTCCTAAACTACCGAACTAATTTTAAATTAAATTGGCTCACCGTCAGCAGTTTGATCCAACTTAAGAGATAGGATACCTAAATCTTTAATTGTAGTCGCAATTTTATTTTATTGCAAATATTTGTTAATTATTTGATACAATTCTAACAGATGGCGCTGTGTTAAAAGTACGTTTCACATAAGCTATTCCTTCCAAATAAGTTCTCATACCGTTTCTCATGAATAGTTTATTACTGTGTAATATAACCAAAACATTAGCCACAGCAACGCTTGGCCGAGTCTGCTAGTATACATATATAGCATCGCTCAAAGAAAAAAAGATACAGAACAGTGGAAAGGGTTAGAGGAGGACTTTGCCAAGAGGCACACCGAACTCCGAGATATATTGCGAGTGTCGGAAATTAAAGGCTATATTATTATATTATGATTATTATAATGCTATATAAGCTATCGTTTCTAAGAGTATATTAATAGCAAAATAGCAGATTAGGTATGACAGGCAACAATGTTTTTTTTTTTAATTGATCAACCCACTACCGAATCAAGGTAGATAGGTAATTCCTGTTCTGGTTTGGCCGGAACTCCTAGATTGGTTTTTGCAGATGGAATTTGGAAAATTCTGCTGATTTTAACCCACGGAAATGAATAAGGAATTAACATAACTGTTACACATTTAAAGAAAAACACTTTTTTTAACGGATTGAAGTTATGTATACGATACCAACTCCGGGGAATTACAGATAGTACAACATTTTCTACAGCTGTGCTACTTTTTTGACATTCAACAGCTTTTGTCTTCAGTTACCGTGACCACGCACGCTGTAAAGCACGCGAAGCGTCGGTTAAATTTAAAATTATGTTTAAATAATTATAATATGTAATACATAACTTCAATCCGTTAAAAAAGTGGTTTTCTTTAAAGGAATGACAATATTATTGTTATGTCTTTGAACATTTAACATACAACATTTGTATGAGAACGTAACTACCTGCCAGTTTTTTTTTTTGGTATTAGGCCCTTAAAGAAACAGCTTTACAATTGATGGGCATGAGAATCTGTAGGCAATGCAAATTGTGACCAAAGAATGGATTTTTTTGTTGTTTTTTTTGTAAATTATTTTGCATTTATTGTACTCTACCCTCTGTTGGTGTTTCTTTTTCTTTGTTTCACATTAGGGTTGCCTGGAAGAAATCGCTTGTGAGCGATAAGGCCGCCCGGTGCCTTACTCTTGTAACCTGTTTTTTTATTTTTGTTATGTGTATGTTGAATAAGGTAATAAAGTATTAATAAATAAATTAATGAACGTGTATTTTCTTTACAAATGTATATACAGTTTAGATTCCTTCTGTACCATTGATCGGAACCGTTTCCCGGGTATAGGCTTCCTCCAACTTTTTCCAAATGTCTCCATACGTGGCTTTCTTTCTTCATTTGCTTCACTTTCTATTCTCCTATTTGTGGCTCTTCTACCACTTGGTCCTTTCCATATAGAATTTAAAGGTACCCCGTTTATCTGCAACATGCACAACGAATTAAGTACTTATAATTGATACATTTTAAGATTGGTTACGAGAATTGTGCATCTTTCTTTTATTTGCAACGGTTATTAGAAACTGCAGTGAGGGGACCGATGGCTGGCCAGGTGAACGCTAGTTATTTGTTCTATTTGTTGTTCCCACGAGAATGTAAGTGCGTGCTCCTATTTCACCATGCCTACTGCTGAGAGGACAATTTTTTTTTCATTATATATTTTTTGTATTATTGTAGTTAACTAACTAAAGATGTCATGTGGATCATGGTGTAATGGTTGCAGTTCCGTACAAAGATTTTCTAAACAAAATACTACGATTAAAAAGAGTGGCTTACAGTATATTGCCAGTTCTTCTCGTCCGTTCTACGCCCTTGATTTGAGAACTGGCAGTAAATGTAAACTAAGAAGCATTTTATATGTATTTCTTTATTGACATTCATATGTGTACATTGTGTTACCTGACGTCTGAACCCAATAATTAATCCATAATCTCTGATAGAAAACAATCTGAGATCAGGCCGTGACAGTCCATCGATCTCCTATCTGCATCCCAATTACCAAACCCTACGAAGACAATCCGTTTGTGGCGACGGATAGAATGCTATCTCTTCGCTCCTTACTCATATTTGATTTTTTTTTCTTTTTTTTTTATGCATTATAATTTATTTATTTTCGATAATCAATATAAACCAAATAAAGTAAATAAAACCGTAAAAGCAATATTAAAACATATCAAATAGCTTTTTAATTATTTTACTTGTGTTAGTTAAAATCATAAGAAGGGATATTTGCATAGTTGAACTGTCATTTTCATATAAAGGTATATCCACATACATCGATCCGACCTACCATGGATAGCTTGTATCGATAGATGGCTATTACAAACCGTCGATTGGTTATTAGCACATTTTTATCAATGTTTGGATTAAGATGTCTATCTCCGATGGTCAAAAATTTGATTGAGATAGGTTATTGGGTTTGGGCGTAAATGAATAAATGAATTTGAACTTTATTGCATTAAAATAAAGGTTATCATCGGATATGTGATCCTCTTATCCATGTAATAATGTTCAAATTGGCATTTCATATACAAAAATCAGAATCATACGCAGTTCAGGTGAATGCTCCGTATGGTTGTGATAAGAAAGGTGATGTTTTATTAATTTGTTGCTCTTTTAATTAATTGATAAGTCCAGATTTTGTTTATAACAAGAATACCTTTACCTGGTTGTTGACGTTTGACTATTGACCTGTGACACTCAATGCTTGTTTTGGTTTGGGGCCTATCCATAGAGAACAACGCTTGCATACACAGATCTTAGGATTGTTATCGCTGTCATTATTGTAAGTTGATTAGTGATATATTCAACTCGTACGCATATGTCTTTAAACTTAACTTACACCAGTATAATACGCGTAATGGAACTAATTTGAGTGTGCGAACAACCAGGCTCCAGAAGATAAACCACTCCTTATATGGAAATTGTATTCGTTTTTACAACACACTCCGAAGCGAAATTAGAGAATTATTACTAAATGAATTCGAAGCCCTCGTTAAAAGTAAATTAATCAATAAAGCTTAAGCTTAAATTTATAAATGTGACGAATACTTAAATGATCATAATCCTTGGGATTGATTTGCTCCAGTTCAAACAATTTGTATTAAAAACTTGGCGATTGAAAAGAGTGGCGGAAAGTTTCTTGCCAGTTCTTCTTACCCGCTCTACGCCCTTGACTTGCGAACTGGTTGTAAATGTAAATTTACAATTAATTAAAATAAAATTTGTTTTTCTTGACGTTCATAAGTTTTGTTTTTTAATTGTTTACCTATATGAATAAAGATATTTTTAAGTTTGAGTTTGAGTTTAACAAACTCCTTTATGTCAAAATCTAATACATATTTCACGTACATAGTGCCGAGTCTTGTAATAGCTGTTTATTACAGATTACAAAGCGCGGCACGTTCCGGCAAATTTAAAGGCGCCCGTATCTTCGCCTTGCGGACACGCACCTTATTACCCACACCGATTATCTTACATAAAGAAACAGTACCTGGATGACCGAGCCTTGCTCGGGATTTATAAGTTGTGTTTTTTGGAAATTATATTTAAGTACGAATTACATACTAATAAAATGATAAAATATGAATATAATTATCGAATAAAGATAATTATATTCATATTTCAGTTTTTATTTGACTGACATCTTAAAACGAGCAATTCTATGTCTAAGTTAATAAAACACGAATAAAATTACATTTTCTAGAAATGATTCCTAGCTAGATCGATTTATCGCCCCCGAGACCCCGTATACTAAATTTCATGAAAATCGTTGGAGCCGATTCCGAGATTCCAATTATATATATATATACAAGAATTGCTCGTTTAAAGATATGTATAAGATATCGATATACCTCAATCTTATAACTAACAATATAGCAAGCAACTCTTGTAAACTCAGCCAGTGTACAAACAAATAAGTCTGCCTCAATAGAAATTTTGTTTATTATTTGTATTCCTCGCGTGAGTGGCGCTTTGCTAACCAAGTGCGAATGTGCGCGCGGTACATCCAAAACTTTAGATTTTTACTTGGTAATCGTAGATCGTCTCTTCATTATTTATATTTTAATTACTTGCCAAGACAATTCGCCTTGTCGTCGTCATTCGTTTTAATAGTAACACTATGAACGATGTGTCTTCGTACTAAATTCATATGTACTGCAAATTTGAAGGCATCTTAAATGAAATTTCCCATGGATGACTCTAGCGTATAGCATTAGTTGAGTAGACTGTTTGTTTAGTTTATGATTTAGCATTCAAGTTATTATTAGTAACCGTTGCGTACCATCTGTGCCGCGCCCTTTAGTTCCGGTTGGCCAATGTCATTACTAACGATTTCACTTGAAGTTTGCAATTTTACGACGTAATATCATCATAAATCGTATAATAAAATACTTTAGGGTTGATAAATTGAATAGTTCATTAGAAAGTATAACTTAAATAGCAAATATCACAATAAATAATAAAATAAATGAAAATATATAAACTTAAGTGGAAATGGGCACATGATAAGAGGATACAAAAGTGGAACAAAACTCTAAAACTCAAGATTCAATAAACGCAAAAGAAAAAGACAATTTAGAAGGTAGATCGATCAGGTTGAGGAAACAGCAGGTGGTAAATGTCAGAGAGTCGGTGCAGACATAAACGGCCGTATGTGGAGAAATTTGCCAAAAGAGGGCACGCAAATATCTAGGAATTAATGAGATTATAGAACTATATAAAAACTGGCTGTCTCCGCCAAGTTCGTTTCTCTTAAATCACTAGCCTACCTGTTTAGTACATACCAACATGGAACATTTTGCTATGCTATCCCAGAGACTTCTCGGTTTTCCGGAATAAAAACTATTTAGGGGTTTTTGTGATTTTTTTTATATACAACTCAGAGTTTTGGTTATAAGTTCTTTCCAACAAATTAAAAATTCGTTGAACGTAGAGGGTAGATGAAAATTAAGGGTTGTACGAATTTTTGTAATTTATGTATGATAAAAAATAAAAACAAAAAAATAGTCTAAATATAATTTTTTTTTTGGGTTTTGGGAAATTTGACACCCCTTATCACTTAGGGGTTTGAAAGATAGATAGTTGCCGATTTGCAGACTTACTCAATATTCATAAAAATTATAAAAATCGGTCGAGCCATTTCGGAGCAGTATCGGAATGAACATTGTGACACGGGAATTTTATATATATTTAGATAATAAATAAATAAAAAGAAGTAAAAATTTATTGAAATGTAAAGTAACTAAATTAAAATTATTATGATTTCCAATGATAAATAAATATGTTCTCGGCTTCTGGTATCTTGTAATGATCCGTCTCAGTATGTTTTATGGCATCTGCAATGAAGACTTATTACCCTAGAAACCGATAAGGGGGTCTAGTCAAGACAGCTTAACAGTAGTGTATGTAGAAAGTCAAAAACTAAATTTGTATGAAAATGTAGTTGGTACCAACTGTCGACACTAGCTGTCATACACTACTGTTAAGCCGTCTTGACTAGACCCCAAGGTCAGAATTCAACACAATTGTGGTCAATATGCTTTGGTGCGATGCCGAGAGCGACAAGTCTGGTCTTGTTTATTCAATTAATTCACAGCACAAATAAATTATTCAATGTTTCAAAGAAAATGCGTGTCTAGAGTGTTAGCGGGGTACAGAAAGTCAGTGGAAGTCACTTTATCTTAATATATATAAATAACGGGTCACGTTGTTTTTCCGCTATGGATTCCTCTAAACTACTGAACCGATATCAATCAAATTTGCCCAACGTGTGCAGTTTGATCAAACTTAAAAGATAGGATACCTTACATCTCAATTTAAACCGGCAATATTATTTTATTGCAAATATTTGTTTATTATTTGATACAATTCTAACTGATGGCGCTGTGTTAAAAGTACCAACGTTTCACATAAGTTCTCCTACCGTTTGCCTTGAATAGTTTACTACTATGTAATATAACAAAAACCTTAGCCATAGCAACGCTTGGCCGAGTCTGCTAGTATATTTATAATTTACTATTGTGATAGAGCAGGCTAAGAGGCCCCCGAGTGGTACCCTTAGGTACTCCAGAAGGCAACTATCAACACATCGTTTTTATAAACATAACCAAAGGAACATTTATGAATCGGTGTGTTTCTCACATCGTACTCCAATCTAAAAATACAAAACGGAAACGTCCTATCCATTGTATCTCGTAATATGAGTGAACGAGTTGAATGAATGCCAGAGTATTTAACTATCGTAAATATTCAATAGAGATTTCTGTTGGATTTTCCTACTGAGCTTGGTGCATCATCAGATTTTTAATAATATGATAACAGTGGCCTGGAATTATTACATCAATATCTATCTGGATCGTGGAAGATTTCACGAGACGCTTTTCTTGTTAACTAGCAAACTGTGGAATCTCCTGAATTTTTTTTATAGATCAGGGGTCAAACAGGCAGGAGGCACATCTGATGTTAACTGATACCGCCGCCCATGGACACTCAATGCCAGGGGACTCGCGAGTGCGTTGCCGGCCTTTTAAAAATTGGTACGCTTTTCCTGAAGGACCCTAAGTCGAATTGGTTCGGAAATACTTCAATGGGCAGCCGGTTCTATAAAGTGGTGGTGCGCGACAAAAGTGCGCAGTTGTGGAACGGCGGACGTCAGGATACCTGGTAGATTCGACCTGCGATTGTTTTAAAAAAAAACCGGCACCCACTAAAATGTTTGCCCCTGGGCTGCGGTGATCGTCTATTTTGGGCAGCCAGTAGGCTCCTACCCTATCTTTATTTATTTAGTAATCCTACAGCTAACATAAATTATATATAATTACAAATTCCTGGAGACTAGTCATGACGTCGTCGTCTCTAAAACTATGAATGAAGGCTAACTATGATAATAATGTACAATTCTTCTGTGATACCATCTTTTAACCTTTGTATGTATGATGATCTGTTGATGCTTTCGATCTGTTGTATTTTGTGTCCAAAAATTCCTGGAGACTAGTCATGTCGTGGAGAGATCTAAAACTATGAATGAAGGCGCGAATAACACTTTTTGCCAACGATTTATATTTAAATAATTTCTCTTAACATTGTAACACTATAGTCACGTACGCTAAATATAGAAACAACACGGGTTACGTTGGACCTTGATTTGTGACGAACGTGCCGTTGACTATGATGATATTCATAGACAAGATAGAATTGTATAGACGCCACTCAACTTGCAGTTTTTTAATAGAAGAGGCAAATGGGCGGGAGGATCGTTTGTTCATGCCAAAAGCCAGGTGCGCTGTCGGCTCTTTGAAGGACCCTAAGTCGAAATAGTATTAATAAAAACGTTATTTATGTGCTATTTTTTATAGACTAATAAATTCTTTAACAAATTATTTATTAGTCTATCAAATCTAATAAATTCAAGAGCAGTGTTGGCCTAGTGGCTCCAGCGTGCGACTCTCATTACTGAGATCGTAGGTTCGATCCCCGAGCACTGTATATACTGTATATATGTATATGTGCGCATTTAACATATGCTCCAACGGGGAAGGAAAACATCGTGAGGAAACCGACATGTCTTAGACCCAAAAACTTGACGATCTGTGTCAGGCACTGGAGGCTGATCTACTCGCCTATTTATTAGATTTAAATATTGATTATGAAACAGATTCAGAAATCTGAGGCCAAGACCTGAAGAGGTTGTAGTGCCACTGTTTTATTTTATTAATTAAGTCTAAAAAGATACTAACTTATGACGATTAAACAACTAAATGTTTAGTTAGCACCAGTATCTATTTATTTATTTATTTGTTGCACCAACAGAGTAGACACTGATACATGCATGTAATACAAACACAAACACAAGCCTAGTGCTACCCCAATTATAGGCGCACACAAAATTCTGATTTAATGAAGCTTATACACACAAAAAAATAATCAAAATAAAGCAAAAATAAAAAATAATTGAATAAAATTAATCGAATAAAATTTATTAAATATCCCTGATAAAATCCTAATTACTAATTAGTTGAGCTGCTAACTTTTTGAAAATTTATGGGGAGTTTGAAAAGATATCTATTTGGGTAAATTTACGACCCTCCCACTGCCATCCAATCACCATCAATTCCAGTGTTATGAATTAAATTAAAACTCCTTAAAGATCTATTTAATGGAGAATTCTGATCCAGATTCGATTTTGCAAACTTAGTTCTAAAAGGAGGCTTTGAAGATCTTTGCAGCTTTTTATGTATCTTAAAAAATAATTAAATAACTCTCTCCATTACTATTATATATATTAGTAGGTTATCTTTAAAAAAAATCAAACACCAAAACACGCAGAACGTGTTTGCTTATCTTGAAGAAGCCGCGTACAAATCATTTGAAGAAGTCTATTAGGTATGAGGGTGTGCAATTATTTCATCAATAACCATCTAAAATTCGCAGTATTGGTGTGCTTGACAAATTCAAAAAGGCATGGATGCGTGTTAGTGTGAACATAGACTGAAATTGGGACGGCTAATGGCGACGTGTATCGCGTTCCTATATTAAGTTTCTCATGTAAATAAAATACATTTATTTTTGTAATTAGAATTAGATTTAAACATGTTTATTAACTTTAGGTTGTCACATAAAATGCATTAGATTTGTGTGTATTTGTATGCCGGTTTCCGGTGATTTTTTCTTTTGTTTTTCTAAGGCCATTTGACGGACAAGGTTTTAAAATTGATGACATGGCATTGTCATTCTCGGCCATTACAATTATATGTGACATAATAGTTTTCCTTATTTTATTGGTTTTTTTACCTTGGGCTATTTTTATGATTATGCCATAGTATATTTGAAGATGCTTATACAAAAATATTGACAAGATAGCAATAAAATATTTTTGTTTTGTTCAGTGTATATGTTACAGCCAAAGTAATTAATCTGGATATTATGTATATTATCTAGCCATTATTTATAATGTCTACTCAATTTAGATAAAGTGATAATTGACACGGAATTAATCACATTAACTAGCAATTTTATATAATATCTTCAAAGACTTGGATAATGTAATAAAACAAGTAGGTACTGTTAAGGTTTATATTAAGAATTACAATAACATTGCCATAGATAATAATTCTACATTAAATAAAATTGTTTTAAAGTTATTTAACTTTACAAATTAGAAAAGCTCACTAGTCATTAGAAAAAAATAAAAAAAGAACACAGAGATCAATAAAAGTACCTATTTGGTATATCCTCTTCAAAGACTATAATAATAAAATATTTAAAATGAACTGACATTCATTAACTGGGTCATAACATATAATTTATTCTTACAAGTAAGGCTCTTGTGACATTTTGAGTTACACATGAGGTTTGACTTTTTACATTTACACCTATTAGAAACGCATTCTCCAGTACAGTTGCAGTGCTGAAATCCTTGGCCGCCAAGATGTGACTTTTTTTTTGCACATTCTCTGATGGTAACTTCATGTGGGGGTGGTTGGATGGACCGTATTTATTACTTTGGCTAACTTTGACCCGCTATTATGAATAATATCCGGATGAAGTGATTAATTTATCATATTGTCTAGTCAATTTTGTTATTATATATAATGACCAGTCATTATGTATAATATCTATTTAATCACTGTGACTGTAACATATATATGTCACTGCAAGATAGTATCCAGTGACATGGGGAGAAATTTGCTGTGACAAAAATTTGTGTTGAACTGTATAGGAACAACTTTTGTATGGCAACCAAGGTTTATAATTTAACAATTTTTAAAAGATCCTCCGACTTGAGTATTTGCCTCTGTTTGGACATATATGCTTTAATGTGTGCGGTTTGGATATTGTGTGCCCGAAGCTATTATAAAGTAGGTACTTTGAAATTGAATCTAATATCTAATTCAGCTGTTGTACTCAATGTTTATCAGTTATGACAAAGCGATGATTCACCAATGATTGCGTGCTGTAGCAAATTAATTACGAGAATGGAGCAATGAATATATATGTCAATACTCGGAACAAACGCAGGCTGCAATATCCCCGTACAAGACTATCTAAAGTTAGTAATTCTTTTTTGGGAAAAGGGATACTCTTCTTTAATAAAATCCCAGAGGCTCTTTTATCTTTAATAAATTTAAGAAATGTATTTAAGAAAAGCTGTGTAAAAAGGCTTACTTTAAATTTAGCGATTATCTAGTTGATAAAAGGGCTTGGGACTAGTGCTGGGCAGGCTACTTCTAATTAATTTGCTATATTTGTTTTAAATATTGTAGTATTGTTTGATGATTTGCTTTTTAACAGAGTACCGAGAGTTTTTTTTACGCCAGCTTTTTCTCTCGGTCTACACCCTCTATCTTCTTTGCCGAAGGGTAGGGATGCCTACAGGTTCGAATTTAATGACGTGAAGTAAATGATACCTTGATAATCTTTTATTCCAAAATAAACGTATTTTATTTCTTTTATGACACTTGCTAGGCGTGTTTGGCAGTTATGGAATAGCAACTACCAGGCACGGATTACAGTGCTCTGTAAACTCTCTTCCATCAAAATACCATCCGTATCACCTCGACGTCCGTCGTTCCACAACTGTACGTTTATAAGGCAAACTTTGCCGCGCGGCACCACTATGTGCAACCAGCTGCCCTCTGAAATATATCTAAACCAATGAGACTTAGTGTCCTTCAGGAAAAGAGCGTACCAAGTCTTAAAAGGCCGGTAACGCACTTGCGGGAATTCTGGCAATGTGAGTGTCCATGGGTCTACTTAACAAATTTCACTGCTCGTTTGCTTCCTATTTTACTTAAAAAAATACAATTTACAATAGTACGATGCTTGTTATAATTAAGCAGAATTTTTAATTAACCTTGCCACTCAGGAATTTTATTGTATTTAAATGTATAAATATCCTATCTATGAGCGGCTGCGTATTTTACACTGTGTGCCAACTGTTATGTGAAAGTAAATTGTTTAAATTATTCTCTATACATAGAATTATTTCATATTTTAAAACAAAAGCACGCGAGTATAAACGAACTTCATGTCGGTCTAAGCAAGATTAATATAGCATTGTAAATTACACGTCTGTATTGCCAGTAAAAAAACATTTACCATTCAAATCAAAATATAGGTAAACATGTACACTCATGAACGTCAAGAAAAACAAATTAGATTAATTGTATACATTTACAACCAGTTCGCAAGTCAAGGGCGTAGAGCGGGTAAGAAGAACTGGCAAGAAACTTTTTTCAATCGCCAAGTTTTTAATGCGTTTGTCAATAATTAAGTCATACACGCTAAATAATTGATTGATATGTCTTAATGCCTAATACTAGTATCTGGGACTCTAGTTATAGACTTAAATAAATGTGACACAAACTTAGTAACAATCGATTAGATATGTTTTGTTCAAAATGTTCTAATATAATATCTTTCAGATAGCAATTGTAACCATTCGATAGTTTAAACTGCCATTGTAATTCATAATTGCAAGGCATGAAAATACATTTTCGTTGTATTTTTATTAGATGTTGATTGGATTGAAGCTATGTGTTATTGTAAACTTATAATTATTTAACATAATTTTAAATTTAACCGACGTTTCGCGTGCTTTGCAGCGTGTGTGGTCACGGTGACAAAAGCTGTTGTATGCCAAAAAAGTATCACAGCGGTAGAAATCTGTACTTATTAATAAAAGATGAATGTTTCTGCAGAAACCCTTTATCTTTTAGTTTTTAAAGTGTTTTCTTTAAATGCGTATAAGCTATGTTAATAAAAGACAATACTAGATAATGTTTTATTGCTTCAAAACTAGTGCAAAAATTTTCCGCCGTGCCGGCCTAGAAAAGTATGTGGCACTGTAATAAGATTGCAAATCTCATCTAAAGATTGCATAGTTCCCAGTTTACCTCATTATTAATCTTAAACTTCGAAAAATCATAACTTTAGTTTTTATCTGTTTTTTTTATAAGTTTTTAAAAAGAGCAATACGTGTTTAAAAAAAGTGTTTAGTTAGAAGATTGTTACATTCCAGGAAATAATGTATACTGGACATGTAGCACTTTTATTTGTTGTTGAACATAGAATAAAGAATTTTTGAAATTGAAAAAAAAAATCTGTAATAAGATGATAATTCACGTCACGAAGTAATCATTCATTGTTGCTAATAGTGTAATAGATAGTTGTTTAGGCCTAAGTTACCGACACGGGCCTATGTTCAGCGTGAATAATCGTAAGTGAAAAGCGTAAGAACGCAGTTTGAGAGTATAGCGAACAGATAGATAGTCTAGTCAACAAGTTCAAAAACATGACAAATAGAGATAAAGCTCCTAAGAATATGAGCAATGGCTCATTCGATTCCGAATCACCTCTAGAAAAATGTTTTTGAAGGATGCGCAGGTCAAAAATTGCAATTGTTATTAAGAAAATTAAATGAAAAAAAAAATGATCGTTTTTTTTGTTAAAAACTCGAAAACAGCTCCTAAATTAACAAAATAATAAACTTAAGATTATCAAGATATATAAGTTGGCCTAGTGGCTTCAGCGTGCGACTCTCATGCCTGAGGTCGTAGGTTCGATCCCCGGCTGTGCACCAATGGACTTTCTTTCGTGCGCATTTAACATTTGCTCGAACGGTGAAGGAAAACATCGTGAGGAAACCGACATGTCGTAGACCCAAAAAGTCAACGACGTGTGTCAGACACTGGAGGCTGATCACCTACTTGCCTATTATTTTTGAATATGGTCATGAAACAAATTCAGAAATCTGAGGCCAAGACCTAAAAAGAGTTTAAATACCTTGGAACTAAATTAGAATGAACAAGCAAGTAATGAAACTTCATCGATTCATTTGCGTAACTGTTTGATGAAGTGGTTGAATCATTCAGCCCGCTACTTGAACGGCGATGTTTATTTCAGAGGCTAGGCAGTTGATTGAGCGGCTTATTTAGCTGGCGACGTATACATAGCTTTAACTATGTATATCTCGCTAATATATGTAAGTTTTGTTCAAATACTAGTGACCCGCCCCAGCTTCGCACGGGTGCAATGCTGATGAAAAGCAGGTTTTTATTATGTATTGTTATTACCGTCGCTGGAAAGCTCCGATAATATACGCGTTCGATCGCTGCTAAATAAGCTGTAATGGGCTAGATCTATACATCTATATTAAAAGGCAATGTATTCAAGGTATTTAATTGGTTAAGGATTAATGCTGTATTGGTTCAAATCGTTTCGAAAATTAGCCATTATTTGTCGTAAAAAGTAAATGACAAAAAAAGTTATTGTGGGTTATCCATAAGAGATAGACATATACCAATATTTACACCAACCTCAGGTACCAACCATAGTACATTATTTTGATAAAACTCGTAGGGTTCAGCCTGCGTTTGCAATGTAAGCGGAAAAAATGTAATTATTTACGACATCACATTAGAAACCTCAAAAATAACAGTACTTCTCCACTATTTAATGGAGTTATTAGAAATATAAACCTTCCTCTTGAATCACTCTATCTATTAAAAAAAACCGCATCAAAATCCGTTGCGTAGTTTCAAAGATTTAAGCATACAAAGGGACATAGGGACAGAGAAAGCGACTTTGTTTTATACTATGTAGTGATTCCCTAGATATTTTTTTCTTAAAATATATTTTGTCCTCTAGTATTCAACAACCGAGACTGCTTGGCATATTCATCGGTCACTTCAGTCGGGAGAATGAAATGTTTATGCACAAACGACTTTTGGAACTGCGTAATCAAGTTGTGAGAGCGAGAGATATTCCCACTAATATTACGTAAATATTTCTTTACCTAATGCATAGATAGATAGAAGAGTTTTTAGTTAATTGTTTGTGGAATGAGTAGTTTATTTTGATTTTAGAACGTAGAGTTTAAATGAACATTTTGAATTTGTTGCGTTCTTTTTTCAAATTTCCTGTAGATTTTTTTTAAAACGTTCCGTTTTCAAATTGTAGTTTTTTGTTTTGTTATTTAGGTTTGTTGTTAGGTAATGTGTTCTCATTTTAAAATTCGCGCTCAAATCGTAGTTTTTGTATCAAATCTAATTATTCAAAACATTTCGAAAATGATATTTTGAATATAAAGTAGGTTATTTTCTTTATTATAAACTCTTATTGTAGCTTCTGATGTTATAGCTATAACCTTATAGGTTTTATATAAATATATGTTTTGTTCCATTTTCAAATTCAATGAAGATTTCGTCATTTCGAATGTTTTTTAAACGGCCATGTGGGTAGATTTCTTCTAAAAGTACGTTTGTATATACCGAGCATTCGTTATTATTTTAATTGTTGAGTTTATAAAGTCATCATCATCATGTCTTTAAATTTTATACGTTAAGGTAGATATGTTGATTATTATGTTATTTTCCATCAGTATCAGTAGTTTTTTATAAATCCATTCCATACACTCTATTTCATTTTAATTACTATAATATTTAATATAATTAAATCAATACTTTTAATGGTTTATGTTTTAACTAAGGTTTAACTTTTTTTTTGGAAAACCAACTGTTTTCGAGATTACATACAAATATTTCTTTATAAAATTATATGCATGATGATATAGAATGCATGGCATAGATAATTTTTATCTATAAAATTGTTTACACAAGTGTGGCTAATTGAAGTCATCGATTTTTGTTATCAGTTACCATTTCTACTGAAGCCTATTAGATGGGCCGACCAAAAGATATTCGTTGCCATGGTAAAAAGCAATGACTAGTAGAATGCTGTATAATAACAAACAGTGTACATCATTTTTATTTAAAAGTAAATCATAAATTTGTTGGACATATCCGCAAAAAGGTTTTACTGATAAAAATATGATACAAAGCAAAACAAAACATGACAGCACAACATATATATAAATCAGGAGAACCATATACTAGTAGCTATAATAAAGAAGAAAGATACAAGGCTTAGGACTTTAATAGTTTTAACTTATTCTTAAATTATGTACAGGAGTCGATATTAATGGCAGAATCCAAAGAAGACATGTAAAGAGGCTCACGGAAGCCAATGTTAGTTCTGGTTACGCATGACGTTTATTATGTTCTTAGACGATATAGTTTAACTGGTTTAAATGGCAGCCAGGAAACGGTCGGTGGGTGAGCTGATATCGGAAGATCTAATGTAGAAGTCGAAGTAAGAAGTAGACATGGGGAGAAATTGGCTGTGCCAACAATAAATTTAGAACTGTTTCGGAAAAACACCTTTTGTATGGCAATTAAAGTTTACAATAGATTACCGAAAGAATCAAAAGATCTTCCGACTAGAGTCTTTAAAAAGCGACTTAGTGCATTACTTTTTGAAAAAACGTACTACTCAATAAACGATTATTTGTGTGAGACATTGTAATTTATACAAATTTAATAAAGTATGATATATACGATACAGACAATATACGAATTGTCTCTAACTAATAATGTAAAATGTAAATTAAGATAAATTTGCGCGGGCCCTGTGTGGCAGAATATGCGAACGACTTACGATTGTACCACCTTAACATAAATATATTATTATTATGAAGAGTCAGCCAGTCCCTTTACCAGCGTGTAGTTAGATTTACGCAGAAAGACTCATGGCCAATAAATGGAACATCAAGAACTCCGTTCCGAGAATCGGTGGTTCAGATCGAGCCATCGCACGTTTGTAGTAACCATGGCAACAAATACGCTATTCCATATTAGGTCGCGGAGGCTAACGACTACATTACTGGAACTAGATTCAACTTCCTGTATCGTTTCCGTACTTCCGCTATGGGATATTTCTTGGATTCTTGGGCCTAGTTGGCTTGTGACCCTCATCCTTGAGGTCGTGGAAGGCGAAGGTAAAGATCGTGCATCGGCATGACTTTACATGTGTCAGCTCTAGCAGATGATAATCAGACATCAAGTTACTCCAAGTTGACTGGAAGAGGAGTATCGAGTATGGCTCTGATTAAGCGAAGTGCCACTTATCTGTTACTATCTAAGTAAGTAAAATCAGAGAGTTAATTGAATTCCTAGACAGTTTATTAAAGATCGTTATTCAATCAAGTCAATAGCGTTTTGA
Source organism: Pieris mannii (assembly GCA_028984075.1). NCBI lineage: Eukaryota > Metazoa > Arthropoda > Insecta > Lepidoptera > Pieridae > Pieris > Pieris mannii. The sequence goes on along the minus strand of CM054798.1, from coordinate 4,414,518 downwards.
TTTAAATAAGCGTCGAAAACGAATCTGTGAGATTAGCTTTTTAGTGTTTAGTTTATTTCATTAGTTTTATATATTAGTTATATATTTAAGATTCGGTGGACTTCTTAAACTGTATCCATTATATATATTTTTTATTATTTTCCTTAATAGGGTTGCCTGGATGAGATCGCTTGTTAGCGATAATCCCGTTGCATCTTATAATTTTTATGTATTATCTTACTTGTTTTTCTATAAATCTAACGTAGTGTAAATTAATAAAATATATATTATTATATGTACAGTTTTTTTGTTTTTCATATTATCGTATTGGTTTGGTACCTCCTGTAAAGTATGTGATTAAAATAATAAAGGTCCATTGTCGCGGCCGGAATTTGAACCGCCAGCGTTGAAGGTCGTTGAGGCAACTAGACCAGCACAAGTGGAGATGCAAGTCAATTAAAGCAGTTGTCATGAATAATGAATTTTGTTACAGTATAGCACAGCCCGTTTTTCTTGGGAAGCTGGTGGAGTTCTACAGTCCAGATCAGAAGACCATGAAGCCGAAGGAGGCGTATTTGTACGCTGGTGGTGTGGTCATCTGCTCCGCATTGAATGTGTTTGTGGTGCATCCGTATATGATGGCCATTCTCCATATGGGAATGAAGTTCAGGGTGGCCTGCTGTTCACTTATATATAGAAAGGTAATGTATATAACAATAGAGCGTATGACTTAAAAACCCGGCAACGCACTCGCGAGGCATTAATTTGGGCGCCGGTTTTCCTCCTGTAACATACAGCCTGTGGGGATACAAACTTTTTAGGTCTGGCCCTCAAATTTTTGTATTCGTTTTGTGATCATTTCTCAATGTAATAGGCAAGTAGGTGATCAGCCTACGGTGACACATACAGTCGACTTTTGGTCTAAGACAAGCCGGTTTACTCACGATGTTTCCTTCACCGTTCGAGCGAATGTTAAATGCGCACATAGTACATTGGTGCACAGCCGGGATCGAACCTACGATCTCAGGAATGACAGTCGCACGCTGAAGCAACACTTTTTTTTATAGAACAGGGGGCAAAAGGGCAGGAAGCTTACCTGATGTTGAGTGATACCGCCGCCCATGGACACTCGATGCTAGAGGGCTCGCGAGTGCGTTGCCGGCTACTAACACTGCTATATATTTAGTTTTTTGATATGCTATTTATTATTTATTTATTTATTTACAAAATCCTACTTTTTATTGTAAATATTTCTTGTTAATGTGTAATTCAATTAAGATAAAATATTGCTTGCAAGTCACAATGAAGTTATGTTTCTGAAGTCATTGTTTACAAATGATTCATGAGGAAAAACGTGTTTTGTTATGTAAAATGTCTGCTAGATGGACACGCAGCTCTCTTGTTTATGCAAGAATGCTTACGGCGAAATTCTTTACGCGATTCAAGTGATTTTATTCAGTGGATGTTTATTTATTTATAAAAACCTACCAACGCTTAGCACCCTGATACAATTGGTACAAGAAAAATAAAATACAATCAATCAATCATATAATTTATTCCAATAAGCCACCTAAAATGGTACTTTTGAACGTTAAATCTTATATATAAAATTCTCGTGTCGCGGTGTTTGTGGTTAAACTCCTCCGAAACGGCTTGACCGATTCTTATGAAATTTTGTGTGCATATTGGGTATGTCTGAGAATCGGACAGCTTCTATTATTTATCCCCCTAAATGTTAAGGGTAGTCCGCCCCTAAATATTTTTTAAAATTTTTATTTTTTTATCAACTGTATCAACAGCATTAAAAAATACATACAACCCTAAATTTTCAACCCTCTACGGTCAACCCGTGTTTTTTATTAAAAATGGTATACATGTCAAAACGACGTTTGCCAGGTCAGCTAGCTTATTTATATAAATCTGCCATCGCTCAGCACACTGATACAGTGGTACAAGAAAAATACAATCAATCAATCATATCATTTATTCCAACTAGACCACCTAAAATGGCACTTTTGAACGTTAAATTAAATATAAAGATGATTCTAGTTTAACGGATTGAAGTTATTTATTCATTACAACATTAACAAATTTAGTAACATTTTCTACAGCTGTGATACTTTTTTGACATACAACACCTTTTGTCTTCAGTCACCGTGACCACGCACGCTGTAAAGCACGCGAAACGTCGGTTAAATTTAAAATTATGTTTAAATATAAGTTTACAATAATACATAACTTCAATCCGATAAAAAAGTATTTTTCTTTAAATGTGTAAAAGTTATGTTAATAAAAGAATACTATGATGATTTGAATGACTAGTTGCCCCTTCCAAAAAGTATGTTTTTAATTTATAATGTGCACATTTAATGTACTGACATGTTATTTACATCTCTGCCGTATAAGCATTATTTACCCAGAAATCGTGATTCATGTGGTTTTTAACTAGCGTTGCTACGGGTCCCGTATTTCCTGGGACATATTTGAAGCTTAGTTTTAAATGTCCCGGCGGGACTGTCTCCGTCCCGTATTCGAACCGTTGTCCGTGTTCATTTTTTTCTATATATCTTTATAATATAAATGTGAATAATGCGTGGATTAACTACTGACACAAACTACTTGATGTTGTATAGCACAAAACCTTTCTACGTTCCTAACAACGAACCCAGTAATTGATCCACAATCTCAGATTTTTTTCAATTCTAATCAATTCTTCTAATCTTAGTTACCATCTTAAGATAGGATAACACAGTTGAACTGTGTTATATAGTTTTAAGGATAACAAAAAAGGTATTCCATGAAACGGAACAACAATTTGTATTTTATCATTTTCTGTCTTAGCTTGTGCTTAGCTTAATCTCACCGTTAAAATGTCTATAAATACTAAATCATAGTTTATGTTTAGTGTATGCAAAGCTAAGTCAAAGTGCGCTCTATAGATCTTGGCATAAGAGTCTACTCCAAACGGAACCAAATCAAAGTTGGAGGAACGTCTTGCTGTTTATTACTTTTCCGCCTCTCCTGTGGCCGGCTGAAACGGGGCTAACACAAGCACCCATACAAAAGCTCGTCCTATCCTCCATTGATATGGTTTTTATACACATCCTTGTATAAGCGATAAGGCGTAATAGCGACTATTCATTACTATATTTGTAGTTTTACGAAAACAATCTAAGCGATTAAAACCTTGACTGGAGTTTCGTCTCTTGAATAATCTAATGTTGCTTTAGAAGTCCCCAACGTTCGGCAAACGTGACCTAATCACGTGTTAGGAGTTTGTATATGTTTTGATTTATATTCGTCGTCGTTAAGTCTGTAATCATATAATAAAAAAAAACGTGTGGCACTCGGGGACTGCCGCGGTAAAGCTTATGAATAGCATCTTTTAACTTATGCAATAATAATTATTTATTTATTTTTTTATTTATGCAGTACATATTTATTTTCTTTGATATTAATTCAATCTACCATTCTACCAGACACATAATAACACGCCTATATAATCTGTCTCACTCTAACGCGTACCGTACCGGCTTCACCGGCCGCGCTTTCGCTACGTCACCGATCTCGTCCGATAACGTCAGAGAGACGTAAATTTGCATGCTGTCACACTCTTAACTATGGTTGTAAATGTAAATTTACAATTAATTTCATTTGTTTTTCTTGACGTTCATAAGTGTATATGTTTATCTATATGAATAAAGATATTTTTGATTTAACACACCTGCGCTACGACACCGATCACGCCAACCGATGTGAGACGCAGAATGCTCGCTCTGTTTGTGTATTCTGTCTCGCTCTAACGCGTATTGGCAATACCGGTATTACCGTCATCGTGTGTTATGTTATTTTCGTTACGGAATTTCTTGATTCAGTCGCTCACAGCTCGCGATAAAATCATTGCAATAGCTTAAAACGTTTGGATATCTTGCTTAAAAGAATGCAACGTATTACATTCAAAACATTATTACAAATAATACAGACAATTGGTGGCTTGGCATATATTGCTACCTTATCATATGATATATATCTGTTTAAGTATGGTTTTATTTACATTAAACTAAAATGTATATTTTATAATTATTTACACTAAAAACTAAGCTTAAAATTTAATAATTAAAATATATTATTAAAAGGAGTCCCTTTAGGCAAGGTTCCGAAGATACTGGCAGCGTTCTCCCTTTGAATAGCTAGACTAACTCTTTGTGCGAGGTAGCTGCCAACTCTTCGTTCTCATGTGATGTCTACAGTTTATTTAATCAAATAATTTTATTTACTTATGGTATTTATTAACTTCGTATTTCTTTACTAAAATTTTTGCATTTGTCGTGTTCATTAACATTGCTATGGTTGTATAAATGTATACAAATCGCAGTGGTTATGTAATGTGTCATGGTTTTATTATATTTTGTTTAATAAATTAAAAAACAAAAAAGTGTGTGTACTTACACACGTTAGAAGTTTAACTTCTTTGGCGTAAGAAGATAAGGTGTTCAAAAAATTTATTCTTCGCCTTATTCTGCGTTTGTAGAAAAAACTACACTAACAATAGAAAAACTAAATTTTTTTATTTATTTATTTAAAGTAATCTAACAGCTTACTAATTAATACATATTATTATACAAAATACTAATATAATACAAAAAGCCAAAACAGATTACATAGATTAACATATTGTGTATAAAAAGCAGAAAACAAGTAAAGCGCATTAAAAGAAAATTTTACATTAAAAAAATAATAATAATAAAATTAAAAGACTGAAATTTGACATTTAAAAGCAAAACAAATAATACTAAGAATTTAAAACTACTACTTAAAAAAATCAGAGTCTTCCCGCTTCTCCAAGTACTTCTTGACTTCTCTCTTTTTGACTATAGCTAACTTCAGTGTGTCGAATTTATGTGACGGTGTGAGCGCTCGTTGTAACAATTTACTCTCATCATTTCTCCCAACGCGCCAATAGAATTAGTTTAACTTCAATAATTTCTTCAGTACGGTGCCAAACATAACAAGTAAAAATATTTTTTGATTCCAGTCTCTCCGGCTGTCGAAGACTGCTCTCGGCGAGACCACTGTCGGTCAGGTTGTGAACCTCCTCTCAAACGACGTGAACAGATTCGATGTGGCCATCATCTTCCTGCATTATCTATGGATTGGACCCTTGGCTACTGTCATTGTTACTTACTTTATGTGGCTAGAGATTAATTGGGCTGCTATCGTCGGAGTTGGGTTTATGCTGGCGTTTATACCACTCCAAGGTGAGTTAAATTATTTTTTTGAACTTAAACTGTTCTGGAGCGGTTTTGATAGGCTTCTCAAGAGGGGGTCAAAGCCCTTGGGTGGGTGGAGTTAATCAATAAAGTTTTTATATGACGAATGTTCGAATGTTTCCTATCCTTGGGATGGATTTGCTCCAGTTCAAACAATTTGTATGACTCAAAACTTGCGATGAAAGAGTGGTGAGAGTTTCTGGCCAGTTCTTGTCTTTAAGCGAAGAGTTTTTTGCTAGTCCTTAAACAACTTGTGTACTAAATGTAAATTTAGTATTAATTTATAATATTTTCTGTTGACGTTCATAAGTGTACCTACCTATAGATTTGAGTTGAGTTTGTGTTAAAAGGAGGAAAAAATAACTACAACTAAACGTCGAGAGAAAACGTCTATTAACGCCATGACAATGATAAGTTGTAATGAAAAGTTTGTTTTTCACTTATTTATGTAGATATCATTGTATCTTCGCTCTATTGCGATGGGACGACACAATAATACAAACACCGATTATTTTACAGTTCAAAAAAGTGAGTGCTTACAAAGTACACATGACAGAAGTGAAACTTTATGTAAATTAATTATTACTAAGGTAAAAGCCCCAAATAGATGATCATGTACCACTATATGATAACTCCATGTATTTTTATATATTCACACTGCTTACATACTATATACACGCTGATAATATAATTAAATAAAAAAATCTTCGTTTACAAGACGTGCAACAAGACGTTAATATGCACCAATTCGACTTAGGGTCTGAACTGGCAGTAAATGTAAATTCACAATTTTTAAATTTTTTGACGTTCATAAGTGTACATTGTTACCTACATGAATAAATAAATTTTGTTTGTTTGTCCTTCAAGAAAAGAGCGTACCAATTCTGAAAAGGCCGGCAACGCACTCGCGAGCCCTCTGGCATTGAGAGTGTCCATGGGCGGTGCTATCACTTAACATCAGGTGAGCCTCCTGCCCGTTTGCCCCCTGTTCTATTAAAAAAAAACCTACTACACGGATATATCAACCAATCTTAAATCTCGATCTTACTTTCTCACTCTCTCTCGATCTGTCACAATCGTTCTCTCCCTTTTCTTCGAAAAGAGCAGAAACGCTGTACATCTTCCTGACGTATCCGTAAAAAAATTACCTTCATCCGCCTATAGAAGTTTTACTTCAAAAATATTGCAGTTTTCAGTCATTCTCTCTTATTTCTTCCCTGGGCCAAAATCGCCCAACTAATTACATTAAGTGTTAATTTGGGTGTGCTGAGAAATTCAAAATCCCGCTAGATGTGACTGGAAAAGCGCTAGACGTCAAAATACAGCGGCTCCCTTGTTGAGTATTTTCTTTCTTGTGGTATTTTTTAATACCAGCTTAAATATCAAGATAAACCAATGGATTTGTGGTTGAAATCAAAACCTTGCTCGGTCGTTGATCCTTCATAATGTCAAGCAGGGGTCGTGGAATATCGACGCATTGTAACAGCCTAGAAAATGTGTACTTTTTGCCGTTATTGAAACAAATTGGTATGCTAAATTCTGTAGTCATTTATAAGAATCACGCCGTTGCAATTGCGCATTTAACATTCGCTGAAGGAAAACATCTTGAGGAAACCGGCATGCTATAAACATCGACGGCGTGTCAGGCACAAAATGCTACTGACTAAACTCACTTCTGTGGTCTATGTCAGAATGACCAGCGCTGTGGAACAGTCTGCACCTCATCATAATGCTGAGCTAGGCCCTATTACAACCACAGAACACAGGCATTATATTCTTAAACGTACCTTATTTATTTATTTACACTTCATTACTTAAACAAAAACATATAAAAAGCAGATTACATAAGTTATTAGGCAAAAGGCGGCCTTATCAGTATCAAGCGATTTCTTCCAGGCAACCCTAATGTGGAACAATAAAAATAGATACACAGAGTGTAAAATACAAGAAGTGCATAAAAATCAAAATAACAAATAACACTATAACTAAAATAAAGTAAAAGCTAAAGAAAAAAAGGAGTGTATACAGTACACGCGTTAGAAGTTAGACTTCTTGAAGAAGAAAAAAAAAATTTAACTAAAATGCAGTAGTGATTAACGATAAATATAAATACTTAGTAATCAAAAAGATTTTATTTAAATAAATAAATTATTAGTAAATACTATCACCGTCTTATATGGAATTGATTTAAAAACACCAAAATAATATTTATTTATTCACACTGTTTAATTGTATTGTTACGAAACATGTGTTCTAAATATAAAAATACTAGAATATACAACTTGAACATAGTTATCGATTTCCATGCCACCTAGACCTAACTTTACGATGTCGAATTTAGGTGTTGGTGTGCGCGCGCATCGTTAAAAGTCACTCTCATCATTTTTCTCCATCGCGCCAAAAGAAGTATAACTTCGTATAAACGTACAAAAGTATGTATAAACAATGTTTAAGTTAATCCAAAGGTTAATTGAGTCATAATTAATATAAGTAGCTAATTACGAGGCAGAAGAAAAATTATCAAAAAGAAGATTTTAAAATAAATTTAAAGACTGAGCTCGTCTGATGTCCATTAGCAAGGAATTCCATAGCAGAATGCTTTGCACAGTGAAGAAGGAGAGATGGAATTCAGTTTTATGAGTAGGAGTTTCAAGAAAGAGATTGTCTAGGGAACGCAAATCAAAATCATCGCCAGAGAGGAAGATAACGTTTGCTTCAAGTCACACACACACACAGGTGTATTAGGATTTTAAAAAAAAACTCGATTTCTTTTTTCTTTTTTCTTTGATTACTGTTATTTTGTGGGTTTTCGTAGTCATAAATGTTATGTTACATTAGTAGATGTAAATAATAACAAAGAATATGTTTCGTAATAAAGACGTAACTGGGGTCATCGACCTCTAAAAGATTTATGACTGATTTAAAACACGTTTCTATACTGTATGATAATATCTAATAGTAATATATTATTAAATAATAGTCTAGTGGCGCTACAATCATTTATATGCGTCATCCGTTTCGTTCATTATTGAGACAAGATCAGTTTTTAACGTTTGCTATATCAATGATTTTTGTGATACGCCGGTGTCACGAAGTTTGCCTTCACCGAAGAAGCAAGTACTAATTGTTGATAAATTCATTTGACGGTCGTACGTACTACCAGCCTTGCTGAATTTCATCACGTCGAGACAATATGAAAGTTTACCCGTATCACCTCGACTTCCATATCTGAGCGTTTTTATAGCAAACACCACCATTTGGAACCAGCTGCTCATCACCGAAGAAAATCCACTTAGGGTATTTCAGAAAAGAACGTATAAATTCCTAAAAGGTCGGCAACGGACTCGCAATACTGGCAATGAGTGTCTATAGAGTTTTTTACGCCGGCTTTTTCTCTCGGCCAACACCCTCTGTCTTCTTTGCCGATGAGTAGGGATGCCAACAGGCTCGAATTTTATGACGTGGAATAAGTGATACCTTGATGATCTTATGTTCCAAAATAAACGTATATTATTTTTTATTTTTATATTTGGCGTTGTTACTTCGAGGTGAGCATGCCCCCTGTTACATAAAAAAAAGTAGGAAGACACTGTCCTACACTTCATTTACATAACATTCAATTTGGTTTTGACATCCTTCTCTTGCGTAATCTCTGACAATCTAGATGACAGAAACTTCAGTTCCTAGGTTTTGTGATACCTGGACGTTACGTGGTCTCTTTCCCTCCATTCTCCAAGTTAAAGTAAACGTGTTGTCATGAAGTTTTTCGGCATTGTGGCCGAAATTTTACAAAACTTAGTGACATGCGGTTCCTTTGGAATTAAATTTCCAGGGACTACGCAGCAAACGTCATCCGGGTGTATATCTAGAAGAACAAAGAAAACTCGCCTCTGATGTGTACCCAATATGGAACCTTATGAAATAACGACCATATTTGTTTGAAGAAATATCGTAAACATAACAACCAGTAAAGCTGATTTGTTCGTAACCGAATTTGTTTTATTTGTAGAGCGGATATTTAAAAATCGAATACCTGAATTATGCACGAATGATTTGATTTGAATCGCAGGTCAAAGACCGGTTTAGTGACCTAATGTCCTTTGAATGTTTTTGTCGTGCCTTTGCGGCTTCGGTATTCTCATTCCTGACATTTATGTCGTCATTCAATAGATACAGATCAAAGTCAATTGCTCGCCTAAATCGCTCGCGAAATTATGTAAATTTCCAACTGTCATTAAGTTAGGTTTTATGTATAATACACTGAATTAAATCACTCTTCAGAGTCGTGTTGGTCTAGTGTCAGCGACTCTCACTCCTGAGGTCGTAGGTTCCCCCCCGGCTGTGCACTAATGGACTTTCAATGTGGGCATATAACAATAACTACTAGACGTGTTACGCCCAAACCTAATCACCTATATTTACCATCTGAGATAGGCATGTTAATTCAAATAAAATTGATAAAAGTGTACCAATAACCAATCGACGGATTGTAACAGCCATCTGTCGATACAAGATATTCATGATAGGTCGGATTGGTGTAAGTAAATAGACCTCTGTACGAAAATGACACTTCAACTGTGCCAATATCCTATTTTAAGATTTTAACTTGCAACAGTTTTTAAAATAATGTTTTTTTGACATAATTTCCTAAAGTAGGGCAAATGGGAAAGAAAAATTTCAAAGAAGAAAAAAAGGAAAATTTCAAAGATTTGATACACGATTTAAATAACTTCGCTCGATAGAAAAAATATCCAAACAGCCAATTTTTGACACTTTGAATTTATTTCATGACGAAAATTTATATTAGACATGATTTGAAAGTTGACACGATATATTTTATCGTAAACCAAGTAATCCATTTCAGAAAAAAAAGTTGAAAAATTACATTAATGTAATGTTTTACATGACTAATTGTTATTACGGGCCGGCGCGCCTTAGTTCTCCAGCTCTCTATTGCGCACCGCAGTCCACCCCGAGATACTGACACAGCAATTCATGGTTGGCTAGGGCCTTAAAAGCGCACTTAGAAAGTCCATTGGTGCACAGCTAGGTTTCGAACCTACGATCTCAGGGATAGTCCCACACTGATGCCACAAGGCCAACATTGCTTTTGTTAATTTTATGACCCTAATTAAAACAAAATTTAATAACAATAGTTCACTGGTCACTTTGACCGTATTTATCTAAGGGACGTGAGTTCATATCAATTAACCTGTTATCAATGTTTTCAATTAGGAACAAATTGATATATTTAATAAAAACAATTCGACTAGCGAAATTAAATATGGTGTAATATTGAACAACTTTTGTATGGAAATTTACACAGCTGCGTTGTTGTAAGATATTTATACGGATGCGTAACTTTTTTTTTTAATAAAACAGGGGGCAAACGGGCAGGAGGCTCACCTGATGTTAAGTGATACCCATGGACACTCTCGATGCTTGAGGGCTTGCGAGTGCGTTGCCGGCCTTTTATAAATTTGTACGCTTTTTTCTTGAAGGACCCTAAGTTGAGTTGGTTCGGAAATACTTCAGTGGGCAGCTGGTTCCACAGTGTTGGTGGTGCGCGGCCTTGAAAAACGCACAGTTGTGGAACGGCGGACGTCGAGGTCGTATTATTGACGTATAACCAACAGTTGACTAAGTTCAAGCTACGGGTAGTTGAGTAGCCGTAAAACATTCTGAATAGCAGAGGGAATTGAGGGTAGACCAGAACCACAGCGCCCGCGTTATCTCGTGTTTGGCGCGGGCCTGCGTATGCGCATTTTCACCTCATTAAAAAAAGGCGGAAAACCTTAATAATAATAATTTATTTGCAACATACAAAAACGTACAATGTATTTTTAAAAAAAGTTCGCATTTTATACCACACATAATGGCGTGCAAATTTTTATTTAAAGGAATTTTACATAGAAGTTACGTATATTATGAGTCATATTGTTATACTTAATTCTTAATACATATATTATTTTATTACCACATGGTCACAGTATAAAAATATATTCTCACATTGATATAATATATGTTTCGCGCAAATAATCATTAATACATTTTATACATTATTTATTTATTATATATATTATTACATCGCATATTAAGTCGATTTTTAAATCTCTTTTATTATGAACTAGTGACCCGCCCCAGCTTCGCACGGGTGCAATGCTGATGAAAAGCAGGTTTTTATTATGTATTGTTATTTCCGTCGCTGGAAAGCTCCGATAAAATACGCGTTCGATCGCTGCTACGTAAGCTGTAATGGGCTTTATAGATCTATATTAAATGAACAATGTATTCAAGGTATTTAATTGGTTAAGGATTAATGCTGTATTGGTTAAAATCGCTTCGAAAATTAGCCATTATTTGTCGTAAAAAGTAAATGACAAAAAAAAGTTATTGTGGGTTATCCATAAGAGATAGACATATACCATTACGGACTTTTCTGTAGACCTTTTCAATGTGTACAATACTTAGTACATTATTTTGATAAAACTCGTAGGGTTCAGCCTGCGTTTGCAATGTAAGCGGAAAACATGTAATTATTTACGACATCACATTAGAAACCTCAAAAATAACAGTACTTCTCCACTATTTAATGGATGTTATAATACATATAAACCTTCCTCTCAGAATCACTCTATGTATTAAAAAAAACCGCATCAAAATCCGTTGCGTAGTTTTAAAGATTTAAGCATACAAAGGGACATAGGGACAGAGAAAGCGACTTTGTTTTGTACTATGTAGTGATGATTTTTAAATTTCTTAAACAAAGGTACGCAACTAATATAGTTCTATATCTAGTATCTAGTTTGCTTCACAATTTCAACCCTATTTACTTCCTCTGAATTTCCTCAAACTATTCAAACATATGAAGCAGCCAATATTTCGTAGTTAACAGTTGCCCTTAAATGTTTTAACACATAAAAAACCGACTACTTTGTTCTGTTATTTTTATTTATTTATTTATTTATTCACACTTCGTTGCTAGAAAGAAACACAAATAAGCGATCTCTTCCAGGCAACCCTAGTAAGAAAAGAAAACAATAAATAAAAAATGATGATATGTCCTTTTCAATTGCAAATGTATTCAGTTTGTTTTGTAAATCTATTTGTGTCTTTGAGTTGTGAATTAATTATGTTTTGGTCATGTTTATAGATTATTAGTAGATTATTTGATATCAACCAGTTGATGTCGTGAATTTAAAGAAAACACTTTTTTACCGTATTGAAGCTATGTATTATTAAAAATAATTTTAAATTTATCCGACGTTTCGCGTGCTTTATAGCGTGCGTGGTCACGGTGACTGAAGACAAAAGGTGTTGAATGTCAAAAAAGAATCACAGCTGTAGAAAAAGTTGTATTATCATAGGGGCCGTTCATAAAATACGTCACACTGAAATCAGCTTTTTTTGACCCCCTCCCCCCCCATTGTCACGCTGTGTCACACTTTTTGTGACCCCCCCTAGAAATATTTCGTCACAAAAACTAAGACCCCCCCCCTGCTGAGTATGATAAATTCTAAATGATAGTAGACAAATTCTGAAAATTAAAAACATTTATTATTTAGTTCACTGCTAAATGACGAATGAAGGAATAAAATAACAATAAATACATGAGGAATAGTATTTTCATTTGTTACTGAATCGAGAGCGCAGGGTACGTGGAAACGTTACTCTCTCAAGTATTGGAAAAACAAAGAAACCCGTTGTGACGCCAGACACAACCCCCCCCTGTATGCGAACGTATTTTATGAACGGCCCCATAGCTTCAGTCCGGTAAAAAAGTGTTTTCTTTAAATATGTAAAAGCTCTGTTAATATACGACAATACTATGATGTCATAGATATTATAGCTAATGAAGCTAATTTAAATTGTAATAAATACATTTTTATCTATTAACAGATCGTTTTTCAAGGGGGTCGCGACCGTTGTATTAAAGGGGAGTCGAAATTTGTTGCTAAATAATAAATACAAACTACATATAGGTACAAAAGATTCGTTAAAGTACGCTATGTTAACTTTCTGCCCGTTTGCCCCTTTCTATAAAAAATCGGTGCAATGCGTATTAAAAAATTGCGGCAAAAATATTTTAATGGTTAGCAAGTGTGTAACCTAAACCTAACCTAACCTAAACCTTTTTGGCTTCTAAAGTGGTTTACTTTTATAATAAGTTATTTATTTTATATTTAATCTTCAATAATTTAGGTTAAGATTGTCCACAATAACCATTAAATTTTTTTCACAATGGCTAACGCCATCAACTTATATATGTAACTACATTTTTTGGTACTTAAGTACCTGAAATGTAGTTAGTATCACTACATAGTATAAAACAAAGTCGCTTTCTCTGTCCCTATGTCCCTTTGTATGATTAAATCTTTGAAACTATGCAACGGATTTTGATGCAGTTTTTTTAATAGATAGAGTGATTCAAGAGGAACGTTTATATTTATAATAACTCCATTAAATAGTGGAGAAGTACTGTTATTTTTGAGGTTTCTAATGTGATGTCGTAAATAATTACATTTTTCCGCTTACATTGCAAACGCAGGCTGAACCCTACGAGTTTTATCAAAATAATGTACTAAGTATTGTACACATTGAAAAGGTCTACAGAAAAGTCCCTGATGGTATATGTCTATCTCTTATGGATAACCCACAATAACATTTTTTTGTCATTTACTTTTTACGACAAATAATAGCTAATTTTCGAAGCGATTTTAACCAATACAGCATTAATCCTTAACCAATTAAATACCTTGAATACATTGTTAAATAAATATAGATCTATACAGCCCATTACAGCTTATTTCTAGCAGCGATCGAACGCGTATATTATCGGAACTTTCCAGCGACGGAAATAACAATACATAATAAAAACCTGCTTTTCATTAGCATTGCACCCGTGCGAAGCTGGGGCGGGTCACTAGTATTTATATAATTTATAACTAGTATCGCCTTAGTGATGTCTTAGGTGTCTTACGGTAAATATATCGGTCATACTGTTTTAATATACGAAGAGTGGTCTATACTTACAACGTTTTCGAAATATTAGAAATAGTTTTGTCACTATTGAAAGATAACGGTGATTTAAGTGATAAGTATTTTGTAATATACCTGCTATATTGATAGATATCTTGACCTCATTAGATGAAAATGAGCACACAAGATGACACCCGTCAAAGTAGCCGTATTTTAGTTATTTATTAACACTTTGTTATCTCAAGCACACATATAAATGTTATATAAGTTATTAGACAACGGAAATCGTTAGCAAGCGATTTCTTACAGACAACTCTAGTATGGAAATTAAAAAGAAATACCTACTGTGGCTAAAGTTGAATACGTTTATAATTAACAAAAAAAAATACATGTAACATGAACATAACATAACTAAACTAAAATCTAAAAAAGGATAATGAGTCCTACTGAATCTACATACGAGACGGAAGAGAAATACTCAAAATGATAAATAAAAAAATAGATAAATTTTATTTTTGAGTTCGTCTGATATCAAGGTGTATGGAGTTCCAAATAAGGATACTTTGCACAGTAGAGGAATTATAGAATTCAGATTTATATTATTTCATGAATTAGATTGTAAATAAAAACTACCGCCAGAAAGTTATGTAAACTTTAGCTTTAAATACGTTTTAGGATCAAACAGAAAATGTAGAAGAGTTTATTAACACTTACACACACTACACTAAACTACACTACTACTAACACTACACTAAATAGGGTGCCATACGGGCGTTGCGGTCTGGTAATATATGTTACCCCTCCCCGCCTCGTCTCGCAGATCCAAAGTCCATGTGTGACATGGTATAGTAATTTGTATGTAGGATGACATTGCGGCATCGTTTCGGCGCCGCACCTCACCGTTACCGCAACATGTGGCCGCAATCTAACCTGGTTCCCAGGACATATAATCTTATATATAAAATTCTTGTGTCACAATGTTTGTTACCATACTCCTCCAAAAAGGCTTGACCGATTTTTATCAAATTTTATATGCATATTCAATAGGTCTGAAAATCGGCTACTATCTATATCTCATAACCCCTTAGTGATAAGGATTGTCCATCCCTCACATTTAATTCTTTAGACAATTTTTTTTAATGTCCCTTTAAAATCCATATAATCCCTAAATTTTCACCCCTCTATCTCAAACTCTTATTTTTTAATAGACATTTTAGTCATTTAATTATCACTTGATAAATTCCCTATAAATCATTCATTCACGTTTACCGGGTCAGCTAGTAAATACAGAAAAAAGCTATAAACAACTCGGCTTTATCAAGAGTGTATGCAAATTTAAGAATATAAATTCCATAAAATAGGAGCAACGTAAGTAACTAAGTACATTGAAGGAACATTCAAATAAGATTTTACATTTTAAGGTTTCCGAAAGTATCTATCCAGATAGGCAAGTACTTTCGTATTGAATCCCTGAAATGTAGACGTAAACATTATGACGGTTTAATTGACTGCCCTGACTTATTGTCGCTTTTACCATTTCACACCCCTACTTCATACAACGCAAACCCAACTATTACAATCTCCTCGGTCTAATGCAAACTTCAAAATTCTAAAATTCTAAATAATTTATTTATTTATTAATTTAGTACCTACTCCTACAGCTAACATAAATTATATATAACTAGTGACCCGCCCCAGCTTCGCACGGGTGCAATGCTGATGAAAAGCAGGTTTTTATTATGTATTGTTATTTCCGTCGCTGGAAAGCTCCGATATTATACGCGTTCGATCGCTGTTAAATAAGCTGTAATGGGCTGTATAGATCTATATTAAATGAACAATGTATTCAAGGTATTTAATTGGTTAAGGATTAATGCTGTATTGGTTAAAATCGCTTCGAAAATTAGCCATTATTTGTCGTAAAAAGTAAATGACAAAAAAATGTTATTGTGGGTTATCCATAAGAGATAGACATATACCATCACGGACTTTTCTGTAGACCTTTTCAATGCGTACAATACTTAGTACATTATTTTGATAAAACTGGTAGGGTTCAGCCTGCGTTTGCAATGTAAGCGGAAAAAATGTAATTATTTAGGACATCACATTAGAAACCTCAAAAATAACAGTACTTCTCCACTATTTAATGGAGTTATTATAAATATAAACCTTCCTCTTGAATCACTCTATCTATTAAAAAAACGCATCAAAATCCGTTACGTAGTTTCAAAGATTTAAGCATACAAAGGGACATAGGGACAGAGAAAGCGACTTTGTTTTATACTATGTAGTGATAGTGATTACAAATAAATATACTGAGAATGTAGCCAAAGATGGAATACATGATACATTTTACAACAAAAATATTTATAAAAGGGAACAAACAAACAAAAAGTATTTAATACATTTAACTAATTGTGATTTAATTTATTTAACTAAGTCTAATTTGGTTGTGTTCTGTGATGGTGTAAAAGTGTGGGTATGTACGTGATGGTGTGTATGTGGGGTGTGGTTATGATGTAGGTGATTTTGCGCTATGGATATTCTTAATACACTTTTTAACCACATTCCGCGATAACCTAAACAATTCAAGGCCTAAATAGTGGTCATTGTATGTCCGGGCAGCGCGATACAAAACTGAGTTTTTAGCAAAATTAGTATTGATTTATTCATATAGGTTGTGCTTCTAATTTCACTGCCAGTTCTCAAATCAAAACTAAAAAAAGAAACGGAAGAGATGAACTGGCCGCCACTCTTTTTAATCGTAAAGATTTTTTGTTTTACACAACCGTTGTAAAGACCTGCAAGCATTACATCAAGTTCCACATGACTTCTTAAGTAATTAATATAATAAAATATATAAAAAACAAAGATTTGTTCTCTATCAGCAGTAGGCATGGTGAAATATTACGCACTTACATTCTCGTGGGAACAACTCAAAAAAAACTATTTACGTAACTCAGACATAAAGAATAAACCTTCAGATTAAAACACAAATTAAAAGCAAATAGGCAAATAAGCGAGCGGGCTGTTCGGGGTATTTGTTGTGTTTCCCCGAGGGAGTCGGTACGGAATAGATTTAAGGAACTAAATATTATGACATTATCCGGTCAATATATTCTTGAAGCCTTGTTGCATGTACAAAAAAACTTAAACGATTTCAAAGCAAATGGTGACTTTCACCAGTATAATACGCGTAATAGAACTAATTTGAGTGTGCGACCAACCAGGCTCCAGAAGATAAACCACTCCTTATATAGAAATTGTATTCGTTTTTACAACAAACTCCCAAGCGAAATTAGAGAACTGTCACTAAATAAATTCAAAGCCCTTGTTAAAAGTAAATTAATTAATAAAGTCTTTTATAAATGTGACGAATACTTAAATGACCCTAATCCTTGGGATTGATTTGCTCCAGTTCAAATAATTTGTATTAAAAACTTGGCGATTGAAAAGAGTGGCGGAAAGTTTCTTGCCAGTTCTTCTTACCCGCTCTACGCCCTTGACTTGCGAACTGGTTGTAAATGTAAATTTACAGTTAATTTAATTTGTTTTTCTTGACGTTCATAAGTGTACATGTTTACCTAAATGAATAAAGATATTTTGATTTGAAATATATATAATGCTTAAACAATAATATAAAAATATCTGTTATCCTTTATTAGACATCCTTTGTTATTCTTTTAATATTATATATATTTTATCCATGCATCTTACAATTTATTACATATATGCAGTAGATTTTATTTATACAACCTTGGTTGTAGCCAATACTTGGCTTTAACGACTTAAACTTGTAATTATTCTCTTGAATATAATAATACTAGCGGACCCGACAGACGTTGTCCTGTCTACACGTCTTTAATTTGAAAATTTCAAACTTTTTTAATAAGCTTAAACATTCTGGACCATTTTGATGAAGATTATTATTCAAATGTTATGACAATATCTAACGATCCAGCACATGGTCTACAATAACACAATGATAACAAAACTTTTTTTTAATTTGATCGCAGCGCTAACTGTCGGGATAGACTAAAATTAAAATTCGAATATTATTTAAAATTTGACACTGCGATGGTAGCGCCGTCTGTCGCATCCAATGTAAAACATTCCAAAATCAACAACTACTAATAAATTAAAAATTAATTAAAAAAACATTGTCCAGCGGATAAAATTGTGAATCTAAACCATTCCCAGATCCCCTTGGACACACACAAAAAATTTCGTCAAAATCGGTCCAGTCGTATGAGAGAAGTTCAGTGACATACACACTCACAGAAGAATTATATATATAAAGATTTATATCTTTTTTGACGTTCATAAGTGTACATTGTGTTACCTACATGAAATTTTGACTTTTGACTAGTACCTACTAAAAAAACTATAGCTTTATATGTAAGACAGTAATTGTACGGGATAAATCAGTTCTGGTCTCTTTTCAGCATACCTGGGCAAGCGGACATCCGTACTCCGACTGAAGACAGCCCTTCGTACAGATGAGAGAGTTCGTCTGATGAACGAAATCCTTTCCGGTATACAAGTTATAAAGATGTATACTTGGGAGAAGCCGTTCGCTGATTTGGTGGCGAAGGCCAGGAAGTAAGTTTCACTAACGATTGATCAATACATCCCGGAGATTCTTTTATCTCTGCCTCTTAATACATTTAAGAAATGTATTAAAGAAAAGCTTTGTAAAAAGGCTTACTATATAGCGATTATCTAGTTGATAAAAGGGCTAGGTAGGCTACTTCTAATTAATTTGCGAGAGTAAAGTGCGAGAGTGTCCATGGGCGGCGGTATCACTTAACAGCAGGTGAGCCTTCTGTCCGTTTGCCCTCTGTTCTGTAAAAAAAAATTGTTTGACGATTTGCTATTTTAAACCAGTACCGAGAGTTTTTTACGCCGGCTTTCTCTCAGCCTACACCCACATTGCCGATGAGTAGGGATGCCTACAGGTTCAAATTTAATGACGTGGAATAAGTGATACCTGCATCTTATATTCCATAATAAACATATTTTTATTATTTATTTATTAGAAACAATCTTGAACAACATGTTTTTAGTCGCGATACTTCCTTTTTTTAGGTCTAGGCCTCAGATTTCTGTATCGGTTTCATGATCATTTGTCAATCTAATAGGCAAATAGGGGATTAGCTCATAAGCCAGGAGGCTAATGACAATGAAAAAAGCTTTTTTAGGTCTAAGGCAAGCCGGTTTCCTCTCGATGTTTTCTTTCACCGTTCGAGCTAATTTAAAAGCACACTATTATATTTAATCTGTATTTAAATATAAACCGAACCTCAGTAAAATTGCCATTATATCCTGAATTATTTTGACTTTGTAACTCGAACCAAATTTTATTTGCATTTCAAAACAGAGACTTCGTAAGTTTTCGAGCTATCGAGATTCCACTGTATAAACTAAACTACAAGCGAGGCTATGATATAAATAATATACACACTTTTCCAGCACTCCCCGACATATTTTTTATTATTATAAATATGTATATATGTTCCTTTCTAAAAAAATCTAATATTTTATTTCATTATTACGTTTATTGTAATTAGACTTACTGTCCTTCAATAAAAGAGCGTACCAATTCTTAAAAGGCCGGCAACGCACTCGCGTGCCCCCTGGCATTGAGAGTGTCCATGGACGGCGGTATCACTTAACATCAGATGATAAGTGATGCCTCCTGCCCGTTTGCCCCCTGTTTTATAAAAAAAAAACGTTGATAACAAGTCCTTTCAACTTCACTGTGGTGAACTTATGTTTTAAAACATCATATGTTAATAAATATATGTTGTTCCTTAAGGAATGAGGTTCAAATGATCTTAATGAACGAAATGAATTGCGGTTTACATTTGAACTGAACAAGGCTAAATTCTTATTAATTGATTGTACTTTGCAATGACTCATTCTTTATACGAATAAAATGTCATAGATCTAAAGCCGGGTGCAGATCAAGAGCTAAGCTATAAACCAGAAATAAGTCGCGTGCGCATCAATGTCAATATATGTCAATGTCACTTCGTTATTATATAAAGGCTTATACTTTGCCTTTCTCGACCCAAGTTTTTTTTTTATAGAACATACCCCTGTTCTATAAAAAAAACTGGCAAGAGGAAAACAGTCCAAATTTCTACTACATACAGGAAGTTAGGGAACTCGGATGTGATCAGTACCCGATTCGGTCACACAGTGATACTTGTGTGATTTTTCTAATTAATCTTGTGTCTCAT
The DNA here is from genome assembly GCA_028984075.1 of Pieris mannii. Taxonomy (NCBI): domain Eukaryota; kingdom Metazoa; phylum Arthropoda; class Insecta; order Lepidoptera; family Pieridae; genus Pieris; species Pieris mannii. The sequence continues at coordinate 4,394,045 of CM054798.1, read as the reverse complement.
GTATGTGACATGTTTTAATGAGATTAAAATTCTTTAAGCGTTCTTTGAGCAGTGCTGGCCTAGTGGCTTCAGCGTGCGACTCTCATACCTGAGGTTGTAGGTTCGATCCCCGGCTATGCACCAATGGAGTTTCTTTCTATGTGCGCATTTAACATTTGCTCGAACGGTGAAGGAAAACATCGTGAGGAAACCGACATGTCTTAGACCCAAAATCGACGACGTGTGTCAGGCACTGGAGGCTGATCACCTACTTGCCGTTTAGATTTTAAAAAATGATCATGAAACAGATTCAGAAACCTGAGGCCAAGACCTGAACAGGTTGTAGCGCCACTGATTTATTTTTATTTAAAATTCTTTAAACCTACATATTGCAGGTACATCTTAGATTTGATTGCGATACAGCTTTTGTTCTTATCTGCTTGGAAAGCTTTAGCAGCTTAACGTGAGCACAATTATCTGAACAGTTAATCCTTATGAGCCATAGGCTTTTTGCTTATGGATTATTCTGTCTACCTTATTGACTTACGCGAGCAAATAAAATTCTCAGCAATGGCATAGTGGCTTAGTGGCTCTTATCTCTGAGGTCGTAGGTTCGATTCCTGGCTGTGCACAAATGGACTTTCTATCGGAACATTTAACTCGCTCGTACGGTGAAGACATACATTCTATTTCTATTCTATTCTCAAAAAGTTTACTGTGTATGTCATGGACAGGAGGCTGATCACGTACGTGCCTATTTACTAAAAGCTGTATCGCAATCAAATCTAAGATCTACCTGCAATATGTAGGTTTAAAGAATTTTAAATAAAGTTCTTTGGCCTAGTGGCTTCAGCGTGCGACTCTCATACCTTAAGTCGTAGGTTCGATCCCGGGCTGTGCACCAATGGACTTTCTTTCTATGTGCGCATTTAACATTTGCTCGAACGGTGAAGAAAAATTTCGTGAGGAAACCGACATGTCTTAGACCCAAAAAAGTCGACGACGTGTGTCAGGCACTGGAGGCTGATCGCCTACTTGCCTATTACATTGACAAATGATCATAAAACAGATACAGAAATCTGAAGACCTTAAGAAATGGTTGTAGCACTACTATTAAAAAAAAGAGTCTTCCATTCCGTCTGCAAATAAGTTCAATGTAAAACTTAATTCAATATCTTATATATAAAATTCTCGTGTCGCGGTGTTTGTGGTTTAACTCCTCCGAAACGGCTTTCCCGATTCTCATGAAATTTCAACATATGACAACATGTATTCTTCATCCGCCTAAATGTTAAGGGTCCACCCGTAATTTTTATTTTTATTTTAGATAAAAATATTTTTTTTTTTATGATTACAGCATTAGTAAATACATATAACCCTGAATTGTCAACCCTTTACAATTAACCCCTATTTTTTATTTGATAGTGAAGGATGTAGGCATTAAGGAGTAACGAAATTCGCAGGGGCAGCTAGTATTTTTATAAAATTGATTAAGTAGTCGTAAACTTAATAAATATACAAAATAAAATGGTATAGTAGCCAAATCATCAAATCATGCCATATTACGATTCATTAGAAATGTATTTTAATAAAATATTAACGGATTGAAGTTATGTATTATTGTAAACTTATAATTATTTAAACATAATTTTAAATAATACATAACTTCAATCCGTTAAAAAAGTGTTTTTCTTTAAATGTGTAAAAGTTATGTTAATAAAAGCCAAATATATAAATGTATTTTCTATGGAGGGTAGTTTAAATTATTTTTAGTTTAAAAAAAGCAACTACCCTCTCCCGAATCTATATTTTTTATTGAATTTAGTTAATTTTCTCTCAACCTTATATATTACGAATCATAAGAGTAATTATTTTTTTTTTTTTTATATAATAGGGGGCAAACGGGCAGGAGGCTCACCTGATGTTAAGTGATACCGCCGCCCATGGACACTCTCGATGCTAGAGGGCTCGCGAGTGCGATGCCGGCCTTTTAAGAATTTGTACGCTCTTTTCTTGAAGGACCCTAATCTAATTATTCTAATAATTAGTATCTTTTCAATGTTTACAGTCTGTGCTGGAATTACTACATAGCGACAGTTTAAAAATAACTTTATTATTACAGGCAAGAAATAAAACAGATAAAAGCAACATCGTACATCCGAGGAGTATTGACGTCTTTCATCATGTTCACAACCAGGATTTGTCTCTTCTTCTCTATCCTGGCGTTTGTTTTGGAAAATAAAGTGATCAGCGCCAAGCAAGTGTTCGTAGTCACCAGTTTCTACAATATTTTGAGACAGACCATGACTGTCTTCTTCCCCCAAGGTAATTTTACATATACAAGGCAACTGTGGATGGCGAGAACGGGTCGGGTAGCTCTTGTCGTATACCTTGACCAAATCCAGAAGATAGGGAAGGGAAAGAATATCAGAATGCTTAGTGAATGTCATGACAGAGAATTGAGAGAAGTTTGGGGTGGATCCTCTGTTTATCCCTTTGGGATAGAGGGCGTAAATGAATATATAGGCGTTCAAGCATGTGATATATATTACTAATTCTTAAAAGCCGGCCACGCACTTGCGAGTTCTGGTTAATGTGAGTGTATCACTTAACATAACGTGAACCTACTGCCTAAAACATGTTAATACCATTATATTTATTACTAAACTAGCTATAGTGAGTGTACATGGGCGGCGGTATCACTTAACATCAGGTGAGCCTCCACGTTTGCCTCCTATCACTTAAAAAAGCTACTGGAATACCTTATGCAGATTTTTGAAGTGAAACTTCTTTCGTCCCATGAGAGTAACGGATAAAACGTCACGAATCTGTGCAGCGTTTTTGTCGAACAAAAGGGACAGAGCGATTGAGACCGATTGAGAGAGAGTGGGGTTGATGTCGTTTAGTAGTCATATATTAGAACTTTAGATAGCAATTCTGTTGCATATCGTTTTGTTTCGTTGAGATTTCTATTTATGTATATTATCATTAGCAGTGTGGAAACTGTGAATATAGATAAACAAATGCATTTAGTAATCGTATACTGGTACAAGATCATGTGCATGTGTACTTTGTACGCACGCACTTTTTTTAATGTTATCGTTTATATCCGTTACACAAGTTTATTTAAATTTCCAGTTAACAATTTATCGCTTCTAATATGTATATTATTTTCAATGTTTAGGTATCGCACAAGTCGCCGAAGCGACGATATCCATAAAACGTCTTCAGAACTTCATGTTATATGAAGATACGAGTAAGCCTGTGCCCGGGTTGGCAGAAATACAAACATCCAAAAAAAAGGAGGGCCAATTGCGGGACTCGACGGCCTCATCACTTAAAGGCGAGTTAGAAAAGGAAACATCTAAGCAGTCCCTCGAGTCGCCGTTAGTCCCCAAGAAGCATGACGATAAAGGAAACGGTAATTTTTCATGTATTTGACATCACTTCCGCATGTCACTGAGATTGCACGAAAGAGCGCACACAATTTAATTAAGCAGACAATCGTAATTACATAAATATGTAGTTGTTTTTGTGTTACAATATTTTATTAAGTTTGCTAGTTAGGTGTAATCAGTCTTGTTTTTTTCTTTTTTTTATTGATAAAAAAGCTTGCCAACGCTTGGCATACTGTTACATCGCTAAAAAAAAATCACTAAATACAATTTTAAATGTGACAAACACTTATGGGCAAACATGACATACACGAAGAGATCCAACATTAAACAAAACAAAAACAAATATTTGACAAAACAAAAAAAAACACTAGTAAAAAAAATAAACTTAAGAAACTAAACAAAAATCAATTTCAATGTGTGAGCTGAGCAACTATGGATATCCAGACCAAACCCGTTTATCAAAATGCTTAATCTGGATATCGGTGAGCTTTGACCAAAACGCGTTCTACGAAATGGTGGGACAAAAGAATTAATGGGATGCCTGGGGTATCGAGAGGATACATGAATCCCGAGTCTGAATTTTTTTTTTTTATAAAAATAAAAAAAATCTGCTTCTGTGGAAGCAGATGTGCTACATTGCAATGACCATGGAGCCCGTTTGCCGGGTCTATAAAAAAAACATGCAATAGACGTGTCATAGATAGTTAAAGATAGATAGATATGCTATTGGTGGTTATTCGCAACGGTTTGGACAAGTAGTCTGTAGTTTGTCTTATCCACAGCCTTGTACTAATAATTACGGCCTTTTAGATAGTATAACGTTTATTACCATGATTACGATGTTAGTTGTCTTTATTTGTCTAGCTGTGCTTTGCCGTTCCAGCCGTATTACTTCGGTCAAAAAAGCACGAAAAAGGCAATACAACATTGTCTTTTTTCTAGATATAGAACTTTTCAATCCAAAAATAATAATGTTTTTTACTTCCCTTTGCTGTATTGTCAATAATTACCGCATCGTACGGGATTTAGAGAATTTTTTGATACCTATACACTATCGTAATTTTATACAGAACTGTAATCTTTTTTGTAAATCACTACATAGTATAAAACAAAGTCGCTTTCTCTGTCCGTATGTCTGCTTAAATCTTTGAAACTACGCAACGGATTTTGATGCGTTTTTTTTTAATAGATAGAGTGGTGGTTCAAGAGGAAGGTTTATATTTATAATAACTCCATTAAATAGTGGAAAAGTACTGTTATTTTTGAGGTTTCTAATGTGATGTCGTAAATAATTACATTTTTTCAGCTTACATTGCAAACGCAGGCTGAACTTGAGTTTTATCAAAATAATGTACTAAGTATTGTACACATTGAAAAGCTCTACAGAAAAGTCCGTGATGGTATATGTCCATATGGTATATGTCGCGTATATTATCGGAGCTTTCCAGCGACGGAAATAACAATACATAATAAAAACCTGCTTTTCAACAGCATTGCACCCGTGCGAAGCTGGGGCGGGTCACTAGTATTCTATAGTTTATGTTCATTAGGGATAACGTAGGATATTGGTGGAAGCATTTGTCAAATCAGTCCTGAAGTTTTGCAGCTTAGTCATTTCAAACATACAAAGAAACAATCAAATTTTCCCTTTTTTATATACAAAATTAAATTGTTGTGAAATAACTGTGTCCGTAATGAATGATTTACAAATATTTTTATGCAGGCATTAGCTGTCTAAATAGTAAAATAAATTTAGAATATGTACAATATTTTTAACTTACAAAGTAAAAATAAAAAAAAAATTTAAAATTTTTGTCCCTGTGGCAATATACAGTAATCAGTAGTATAGTCGAAACGTGGTATAGGAAATCGCGTTGTAGAAATATTATCGTAAAGCCGTTTTTTTTGAAAGATTCAAAAAATAGGAATACGACTTTAATAAAGTTATTTAGATGAATTTTATAACAACTAATTTAGTACTTGACAGATCATTATAAATTTCACAACAGAAATATCATTAAAATTTAATTATACCTAAGTATAGAACCAATTACGGCAAAAAAACATTAAGCGTTGGGGGAGTAGTGCGGTTTAATAGACTCCCACAAAATATAAAAAGTGCAGGTATCCTAGCAATATTTAAATCAAGATTAAAAGACCATCTATTGAGTGATGCAAATCTACGGAAATGAAAGTTCATCCAAGTTCTACCAAGTTTCTCTTTTTTTTTTTTCTCAACTTACCAATTGTAACGTTAGCATATAAGTGTTCTCATGTAAGTGACTAATGTCTTTTATGAGATTAAATGTCTTTAAACCTAATATATCTTGAGAAACCTCCGCGTTATATGATACTGTTCTTTTAAGGTTGGCAGAATTTTCTCATCTTACAATCAAATCAAAATTCGTTTATTCAGTTTAGATGCGTCTTAGGGCATGCTTATGAATGTCAAAAACGTTATATTCGCGAAAGAGCAAAACTGGAACAACCAGGAAGCCTTTTTCTGAGAAGAACGGGTAAGAAACTCAGGAAGTTTTACCCTCCCTCTACATTACAATAATTCAAAGGAAAATGTCATAAATCAAAACTTCATTTAAGTGACATAAGTAAAAAATAAAATAAAAATAAAAAATATAATAAACATGATAATGACATCTAACTCGAATTAATACAATGTAACATCAATTAAATCAAGAAACCTTAACGATCTTAAAGTATTTAGTTCAACTAAAGTCTTAAAGTAGCACGCAATGCATATAATCCATTTGTCATTCCATTCCCATTTCATATTCAAGACGTGTGTTTGTACGGTTTCACTGTTTGAAATAATTTTGAAACTTTGGGATTTTAATTTTGACCTATCATGCGCGATGGATGGCCATGCGTCATACTCGTGAACGGGTGCTACTTGTGGTGAGTGGTCGTACTTTAATTCGTGTATGCGGTGATGTTAGCTATCTTATATATAAAATTCTCGAGTCGCGGTGTTTGTGGTTAAACTCCTCCGAAACGGCTTTCCCGATTCTCATGAAATTTTGTGTGCATATTGGGTAGGTCTGAGAATCGGACAACATCTATTTTTCATCCCCCTAAATGTTAAGGGTAATCCACCCCTAAAATTTTTTTAAATTTTATAAAAAAAAATTATAATTTTTTATCATACAGCATTAGTAAATACATATAACCCTGAATTTTCAACCCTTTACAATCAACCCCTATTTTTTATTTCATTATTAAAAACTTATGTTGTGAACTCTGAGGTTTATACAGAGAAAAATTCACAGAACAAGCTAAAAAGATTTCATTCCGGAAAACCGAACAGTCTCTGGGATAGCATAGCAAAATGTTCCATGTTGGTATGTACTAAACAGGTAGGCTCAGTAAAATATCATTAAGAAGAAACGAAGCTCGCGGGGGCAGCTAGTTTTGACTATGTATTTGCGTGTTGTTCCCACGATAATGTAATCGCGTGCTCTTATTTCATCAAGTCTACTACTGATAGAGGATGAATCTTTGTTTTTTATTTGTATAGTTAATTACTTAAGATGTCATGTGGAAGATGGTGTAATGGTTGCAGCTTTTAGCAAATATTTTGTAAACCAAACAATTTAGCGATTTCATTTAGTGCCGCAGTGAGTTTTTCCAGTTCTTCTTGTCCGTGCTACGCCCTTGTAAAAAATAAAATACGTTTATTTTGATTATGATCATCAAGGTATCACTTATTCCACGTCATTAAATTCATCCCTACTCATCCGCAAAGAAGACAGGTTGTAGGCCGAGAGAAATAGCCGGCGTAAAAAACTCTCGGTACTCTTTTAAAAAAGCAAATCATCAAACAATACTACAATATATAAAACAAATATAGCAAATTATTTAGAAGCCTGCCCAGCACTAGTTCCAGGCCTTTTTATCAACAAGACAATCGCTAATTTTTGTTGATTTGAGAACTGGCAGTAAATGTGAAACTAGAAGCATTTAATATGTATTTCTTTATTCACGTTGATAAGTGTACATTGTGTTACCCAAATGAATAAATTATTTTGGATAGGCACGTAGGCCAGAACTATGCCGATACCAAGGCCACAGTATCATCGAATAGCGATACCTTATTATATATACCAATAACACAACCTTGATTGTACTATATATAGTCAGATTATATTATATTGTCCTTAGTGGAATCGCTAGTAAGGATTATTGTGACGGTCGTTTTAAAAACTAGATTAAAAGGCCGGCAACGCACTCGCGAGCCCTCTGGCATTGAGAGTGTCTATGGGCGGCGGTGTCACTTAGCATCAGGTGAGCCTCGTGCCCGTTTGCCATTCTATAAAAAAAAATATCTTGTATTTTTTAAGGCATACACATTGTTTTAGAATTTATAAATAATCACAGTCCATTAACGCATACTACTGATTTTTAGGTAACTTAGAAGCACCGCTTGAATCTGGCGAAGAGGATACAGAGGAACTAGCTACCAGGGTGGAAGAGGACGCGAGAGGTGTCCGACTCAAACATGCCACCGCCAAGTGGATAGTATCGCACGCAGAGAACACTCTGACTGACATGTCTCTGACTATTAAACCCGGAAAGTGAGTAGTTTTATACTTTTGTTAATTTTTCTATTAAACTAGCTGCCCCCGCCATATTTTTTATTTATTTTATTTATTAATACTTCGTTGCAATAACATAAAAAACATAAATGGTAAAAAAAAAATATTAAACATAATTTAATGAAAAGCAACTGGCGGCCTTATCGCTTTAGAGCGATTTCTTCCAGACAACCACTTCGTTAGGCTAATAAATAGTCTACCCAATCACATAACAGATAGCCTAACACTAGCCAACATAAATTCTAAATTAAAAAACTAATTTTACATGCATTTGTCGCGCTCTTTAACAAGACTGCTATTACATTAATACAAACCACAGCGGTTTTCTAATGTGACATATTGTAATATACTATATTATATTGTAATATACTATATTATTTTGTAAAATAAAGAGAAAAAAAAGTTAATAATGTCCCTTTTTAATTTAGTTTAAAAGTGCCATTTTAGGTGGTCTAATTGTAATAAATCATTGGACTTGCCTTGAAGGCCAAGAAGGGCTTTTCCGTCTAAGATGCTGCCCCATTGAAATAACGAGCGACTAGCAACGGTTTTGGCCTCCGTTGTCTATTATAATAATGGAATTGAAATTATGGCAGGCAGTAAAGATGCATGTTAGAATGAACATAGTTAACTAAAATTGTGACGGCTAATGGCGACGTGTATCTCGCTCGTATTATATATACATATTCATATTAAGTTTCTCGTGTAAATAAAATATTTATGTTTTGTAATGAGAAATAAAGTTCTTTAAACATTATAATACGCTAGCATCGTTAAGATTTCAGATGACGTGAAACATGATACAGCTAAGCATAAGTATTATATGTAAACAAATTTTCTTTCGCTTCACGTGAAATAAGGACGTAAAAATAAAATAAATTTTTACGGACAACACTTATACAATAGTCTGTAAAATTACTTTTTAATTAAATTTTATTTATTGAGGTTTAAAAAGGAGCTTTCTCCATAGTAGCTTATTGTTTTAAAAAATCAAATACGCAACTACATGCAATAGTCGTCGAGCAAGTTTGCTTATCTCGCCGAAGCCGCGTACAAATTATTTGAACAAGTCTATTAGGTATGAGGGTGTGCAATTATTTAATCAATTACCATCTAAAATTCGCAATATTGGTGTGTTTGACAAATTCAAAAAGGCAGTAAAGATGCATGTTAGAGTGAACACAGTTGACTAAAATGAGACGGCTAATGGTGACGTGTATCTCGCTCGTATATACATATTAAGTTTACTAATAATATATATAAAAAGTAATACATTTATTTTTGTAATGAGAAATAAAGTTCTTTAAACTTGTGTGCTAGTATAGTTCGTATAATGAAGAATTAAATGTCATCAGACACATAAATAAAACAAACTCGCAAAGCAGTTCTACTGTAAAAAGTTGCGAGATCAATGTTAAATACCAAGTCAGTTTATTCAATACTTAAGCGACCATCTGTTTTAAGTTATTATAGGTAGAAATATGAGTCTGAACATCTCGTGTATCTCAAAACATTGTATTGGATAACAATTTTTTATAAAAGGTATTATTAGATGTGAGGTATTATTATAAATCTTAATATATATATATAAATCACGATGTTTGTCCGCGAAGGACTCTTAAACTACCGAACCAATATCAATCAAATTTGCACAAAGTGTGCATTCTGGTCCAAATTAAGAGATAGGATAGCTTAGATCTTTAATTATAGTCGCAATTTTAACAGATACAATTCTAACAGATGGCGCTGTGTTAAAAGTACCAACCTTTCACATAAGTTCTCCTACCGTTTCCCTTGAATAGTTTACTACTATGTAATAAAACAAAAACCTTAGCCACAGCAACGCTTGGCCGAGTCTGCTAGTATATTATAATTATATATTCCATGTCATTTAATTTGAAACTGTAGGCATCCCTACTCATCGGAAAAGAAGACAGAGTTTAAGGCCGAGAGAAAAGGCGGGCGTAAAAAACTCTCGGTACTTTAAAAAAGCAAATCATGAAACAACATTTACTTATACTTAATATACTGATATTGATTGATTGATGTTCTTGCTAGTTGAGTTGTTTGTTGATGAGTAATTTTGACGATATTTTATTTGAATTAACCCACCCTAACTCAGTATAATTGTTCACGACAACAACTTGTTCCGACTGTCAACACTCACTTTCGGCTGCGCCTCGTTTAGATAGACATTTGTCGGAACTCTTTGCAATGACAGACTTTCCGCACTTGTAATGAAATATACTATTTAAACAAGGCCCGCAAACGTATTTGCAAAAGTTTGGCCCTCAACATGTCAAAGGTTTCCTGGATTGAAACAATCTATTTTTCAGGTTGATTGCGGTCATAGGCCCCGTGGGTGCTGGCAAATCTTCGCTCCTACATGTCCTACTCCGGGAGCTGCCTTTAGTCTCAGGTTCGGTGCACGTCGGAGGCACGGTGTCTTACGCGAGCCAGGAACCGTGGCTTTTTGCGGGTAAGACCCAAAAACTATGTGACCCAAGAACTTGTTAGATCTCCTCATCAAATTTTTCATTCTTTATATCACAGCTTTTGTTTCTTCATAGTGAAACCTTATGATTCACAAGTCTTCCTAATATGGCTTAGAACCAAAGTGATATTATCTGTCGGGTACAGACTTCAGAACGAAATATGGAATTCGTTTATGACTTCTTTAACGGTCGTATCATATGTGCTGTTTAGTCTTTCTCATCCCTGGACCAATGTGTCTCCTGTATCTCTCTTCTCTTAACCCTCTCTCTATCTCTTCTATTTGATGTTGTAGGTAGTGTACGTCAGAACATCCTTTTCGGCCAAGCAATGGACCGGCCGAGGTACAACGCGGTTGTCAGGAGATGTGCGTTGGACAGAGATTTTACGTTATTCCCGCATGGGGACAAGACCGTCGTTGGAGAACGGGGTGTCAGTTTGAGTGGGGGTAAGTGATTTAGTGCCGTAAAATTTAATTTTAATCCAGTTATAGGAAAAATCGAAATCATGTTTGAAAAAATAAAGTTTGACTTTTTTTCACACTCAGAAATTAAATTTAAAAAATCAGTGGTGCTAAAATCTTTTTAGCTCTGGGCCTCAGATTTCTGAATATGTTTCATGATCGTTTTTTTAAATCTAATAGGCAAGTAGGCGATCAGCCTCCAGTGCCTGACACACGCTGTCGACTTTTTGGGTCTAAGACATATCGGTTTCCTCACGATGTTTTCACTGTTCGAGCGAATGTTAAATGCGCACATAGAAGAAAGTCTATTGGTGTACAGCCGGGGATCGAACCTACGACCTCAAGGATAGGAGTCGCACGCTTAATCCGCTAGACAACTTAGAAATTGGAACGCTCTTTTCTTGAAGGACTCTAAGTCTAATTGGTTGGTAGACAGCTGGTTCCACGTAGCGGTGGTGCGTGGCAAATACTGTCTAAGAAAACGCTCACTTGTGAAACGGCGGACGTCTGTGTGATACGAATGGCATTTTGTATTCTGCCTTCAATTACTTATTGGGTTAAATCCAGGGTAAATTGCGTGTTGGTTAATTCTAAGGCAAAAAGAAGAGTTCTTGAATCTGGCACAGAACTAAAATTGACCAGATATCCAGTAATGGAAAGGCACCGTAAGAAGATGAACTGAAATAAAAAAATAAAACTACCAAAACTTACCGCTCGACGTGGCGTTAAAGTTTCTTCACAAATATTCTAACAACGTCCCTTTATACGTTCTAGGCCAACGTGCGCGTATATCCCTCGCTCGTGCGGTTTACAAACGTGCTGATATATACCTATTGGACGACCCACTGTCAGCCGTGGATGCGCACGTGGGCAGGCATTTGTTCGAGTCCTGCGTTGTAGGCTACTTGAGGAACACGACTCGGGTGCTGGTTACTCATCAGCTGCAGTTTCTGAGAGATGTTGATCAGGTATGTACCAACTGTCGGTGACCTTTATGTATGCGATGCGAAATCATTGAATTGTATATACGAACTACTAAAAAACTTTTTTACTAAGAGCAGTGGGAATACCTGGGAATTATTTGAGGGTATAAATCCTTCTGGCTTTGTTTGAAAGTTATATTATGATAATTGTGAAGCAGGTCGAAAATTTGCCAAAGTATGTTATTTTTTTATTATATTAATTAGGATTTGTTTTAGATTATTATACTAAAGAACGGAGCCATAGCAGCGGCGGGAGACTTTGAAACATTGAGCGCATCTGGTCTGGACTTCGCCACTCTACTGGCGAGGGATGATCAGGAAGACGAAAAGCCGGCTCCAGAAGACAAATCTAACGTTGAAGAGGAATCCATTCTGCAAGGAAGTTTCAGAAAACGGCAGATGAGCATACACTCGGTGAGTGTTGTGTGTGTATTCTATGATAAAGGATTTATTATCACGCAGTGCTGGCCTGACGTCAGCGTGTGACTCTCACACCTGAGGTCGTAGGTTCGATCCCCGGCTGTGCACCAATGGACTTTCTATGTGCGCATTAATCATTCTTGAAGGAAAACGTCGCGAGGAAGTTGATGGTGCCACAATCTAAACTTCGCATATTCTGCCACACATAATGGCGTGCAAATTTGTTTTAAAAGGAATTTTACGTAATCAGGCAATTATATCATTTGTAGTGATAAAATATAATAGCCCTTTTTTTTGGACAAGACAGTATTTTTTTTGTAGATTGTTCTTTTGTCCGTTCGCCACCTGGCAAAGGACACGCAAAGGCCTCCTCCAATCTTCTGCATTCTGGCCTTTCTATTGCCACTTTACCCAATATTATTCCCACGACTTGTCTAATGTCGTCGTCCCACCTTTTTTGTGGTCTACCTCTGTAAAAGTGGAAATGGGCAAGCCACATGATCAGGGGAAGAGATAAATGGAGTAAAGTAATCACACAATGGTATACACATGATAAAATATCACATTTTTACGTTACCATATTTTTATTAATTATAATAAAACTAGTAATAATGTTAATAGTAAATTATTTTAATAGACAAGTTGGTGATCAGCCTTCTGCGCCTGACCATGTCCACTTTTTAGTTAAATGCCGGTTTCCTCGCTGTTTTTTCCATAAATCCAAATCAAGAACAGGCGTACCTAATTCTAACTTCTGCACTCTCTAAAGCAGAGTTTTCCAAACTTTTTTGTGTCGTAGACCTCTTGCCATGTTTTTCCGTGTTGAGTAGACCTACTTACCTGATATTTATTTCCTGTAAATTTCTAATTGTAGTGAAGTTTAGTGTTAAAAATGTAAAGTAAAAACACATGTTAATTTATACATTTATTCATTGAATTATTTTTTTTTTTGTTTTTACAAGTTAAAAATGTATTGCGACCACAAAGCGAATACCAACATCCTACAACTTACACAATTTTATAAACATATATAATATTTTTACTGTACTTTTATAAATAATGTATATGTTTTGATATTATAAGATAGTATGATGTAAGTAAATAGGTACTATCAGTGTATGTGTTGAGATCCACTATCGTGGACCCCCATTTTCATATCATGGACACCCAAATTTTGTTTTCGCTGACGTAGCAGGTTGTCATAGACCCCTAGGGGTCGATATAGACCACTTTGGGAATCACTGCTCTAAATGATAATTTCATTCAGTAGCTTGTGATACAAAACGGAATTAAATTTTACTAAACAACTTCCAGGTAAGTTCAGTGGATAATCTCACAGCCACAGCGCCACCGGAAGGTGGAAGGGAAGAAGCGGAGATGAGGTCGGCGGGTGCGGTGTCCAGCAAAGTGTACGGTGCGTACTTGCGGGCGAGCGGGAATCCCTTGCTGGTGACTTTGATGGTGATGGTAGCTGTGCTGGCACAGTTGCTGGGATCCAGCTCAGATTGGTGGACGAGTTATTGGTAAGTAGTATTTTAAAAAAAAGGAAGCAGTGTTGGCCTAGTGGCTTTAGCGTGCGACTCTCACACCTGAGGTCGTAGGTTCGATCCCCGGCTGTGCACCATTAGAGTTTCTTTCTATATATATTTAACATTTGCTCGAACGGTGAAGGAAAACATTGTGAGGAAACCGACATGTCTTAGACCCAAAAAGTTGACGACGTGTGTCAGGCACTGGAGGCTGATCACCTACTTGCCTATAAGGTTTAAAAAAATGATCGTCAAACAGATTCAGAAATCTGAGGCCAAGGCCTAAAGAGGTTGTAGCGCCACTGATTTTTGTATGTGATTCTCGTTAACTTGTTGTATTAAAAAGTATCAAATAAAATAACTTATGTACTTTAATAAATTAAAAATCCGTAATTGGACATATATCACAACAAAATGTATGTGTAAAAATGTATAGAAGGCTATAGATTTTTGATCATAATTAAATTAATCTGCAATTTAATATATGTTGAGAAATTATGGACCCATGTGCCAAACAATTCATTAATTGTAAACGTGTATGTTTCCAGCCACGTGTTGTGTCTCTTTCAGAGGAATCGTCGCCATGTCTTCTGAAACTAGATATGTATTTAATGTTGCAGGGTAAATCAAGAAGAACAACACCCACTAACGACACTACGCACGTTCGATTCGAACGAAACGGGTCCGCTCCAACTCACGTCGAACTTTACGGACGCGCTCGTCAATAACGCGGAGTTCCAATCCGGCCTCACGAGATATGATTGCATTTATATTTATTCCGGTAAGTTTTTTTTTATAGAACAGGGGGCAAACGGGCAGGAGGCTCACCTGATGTTAAGTTAAGGCCGCCCATGGACACTCAATGCCATGCTCGCGAGTGCGTTGCCGGCCTTTTAAGAGTTTAATAATATGTCGCTGAAATATTCGTCATTCGGATTTTCATTCATAAGTGTTGCTACTAAAAAGGGATCTCCACTGAAAAAGACTTCTAAATTTTTAATGTTTAAAAAACTTTATTTTTTATTACAAAAATGTTTTACTACATGAAAAAACCTAATAAAGAGATACACGCCAAAGATAAACGCGCGTTAACGCAGGTCAACGCTCAATCAAATTTATAAAGAATTCAGATGACAAGCGACCGCGCGCTGCGCCTTGTGAGAGCTCGTCAGTCTGTTTCGATAAGCTTAGAAAATGGATGACAACTTGAGAGTCGATATTATTACAGAAAATTAAAAGCAATTCTTCCCAAGCACGTCGTTTTAAAATTTTATTTTTATAAGATTCTGAAGCTATATCGCTGGCCTTTTTCGGACTTCATCAATTCGCCAATCGATTGTAACTTGAGATTCACTCATTTAAGACAGAATACGAAAGCAAGTCGCGTACGTATAATCGCGATGGAAGCGCGTGCTCAACTGAACAGTGTACGGAGGTTGCGTACATGTCAAAGCACGCGTCTAGAGACTGTTTCTCTGAGCGCCGCGATAATGCTCGCTGACGCGCGTTAACGTACGCTCATGTGAACAGTTGTAAGAAAATACCACAATGTCTAGTCGCATGAATTGAAAACGCGCGTCACAATTTTCAAAAAAGCCTTAGTCTACTATTTTACTGTAACATGCATCTTTAATGGCCTTTTCAATTTGTCAAACGCGCCAATATTGCGAATTTTAGACGGAAATTGTTTAATAATTGCACACCCTCATCCCTAATAGACTTCTTCAAATTATTTGTAAGCTTCGGCAAGATAAGCAAACTCGACGAGTATTGCGTGTAGTTGTGTATTTGATTTACCAGTTATTTGACCCATTTGAGGGCTAAGTCGCGACGAACATGCGATGTACACAATTTTCATAAAAAAATATAATATAATAACTAAAATATATTATTAAAAGGAGTCCCTTTAGGCAATGTTCCGAAGACACTGGCAGCGTTCTCTTTTAAATGTAATAATAATTTCTTTTCCAGCTATGATAATAGCCCTAGTGGTTGTATCACTACTCCGGTCTTTTCTGTTCTTCTCGATGGCTATGCGTGCGTCTACGCGCCTTCACAATAAAATGTTTTCGTCAATCACACGTGCGCCAATGCGGTTTTTCCATACGAACCCATCTGGGCGTATTTTAAATCGATTCTCGAAGGATATGGGAGCCGTCGATGAAGTGCTGCCATCTGCCTTGTTGGATGTTCTGCAGGTTAGTCAAATTTTGTATGCATAGTTTATTACTTATGTTTAACTTCAAGGCTTTATCAGAAATAGTTATTCGTCAGTGCCAAGAGGGTAGTTTATGCTTTTAATCTCAATATATATAAATCTCTTGTCACGATGTTTGTACGCTATGGACTCTGAAACTACCGAACCGATATCAATCAAATTTACACACCGTGTGGAGTTTGATCTAACTTAAAAGATAGCTTACTTCTCAATTTATACCCGCAATATGATGTAAAACAGATGGCGCTGTTTTAAAATACCAACGTTTCACATAATCGATCTACCTATCACATAAGTTCTATGTAATATAAAAAATACCGGAGCCACAGCAACGCTTGGCTGAGTCTGCTAGTAAATATATAATTACTATATGTTTAATTAACTTTGAAAGTAAATAGTCAGGGATTGAGTATTAATTTTCCGTTTCGAAGGACCAATATAAGTCTGGACGTATTAGTTCATTTCAATATATAAATCGTAGCTTTATACATATAGAACGAGTCACCAGCCACGTGACACGTGCACTGGATCCGGTGTAATTCACTGAGCCGGGCATTCCATGGTTAGACCTGCTTTAATCTTTAAATATTTTGATAGATTGGCCTGTCGCTCGTCGGTATAGTGGTGGTCGTTGCGACGGTGAACTACTGGCTGCTATTACCGACGCTGGCCATCGGTTTCGTCTTCTACGGCCTTCGAATATTCTACATCGCAACGTCTCGTAGTATCAAGCGCCTGGAGGGTGTAAGTGAGTCATCTGTGTGCTGTTTTCTATTGGATTAACTTGACATTTGACAGTTTAAAAATATTGTGAGCCCTCTGCGCCTGGCAGATGAAATATCGAAAATTTTGTAGAAGTATTATTTTTAAAATAAATTGAGGCGTAATAAGAAATATTTAATGTTATTTTACCGGAAAATGATTTATTCATAGAATATGAAAATTGAGAATTCTTGCGTAGAAACACATGAAAATGATTATTTCACATAAAAACATATTTTTAATTGAGGACTAAAACTAACTTAAACCGCTTTAACTTTCTTATAAACTTATCTTTTTCATAAAGTTTTAGTTCATTTCAAGTATTCTCTTCTCTCTTTCTGACAGATTTATTTTACGCTGTGGTCAAAAGAGATAGATGAGAATTTTTAATAATATATATTTCTTCCAGCTCGCAGTCCCGTGTTCTCACACCTCAATGCCTCCCTTCAAGGGATTACTACGATACGAGCCTTCGGCGCTCAAGAGACACTTATCAAGGAGTTTGACAATCACCAAGACTTACATAGTTCCGCGTGGTAATATATTTAAATTTATTTTCTTTACATGAAAAATTTGATTGTTTGTTTGTTTGCATTGACTAAGCTGCAAAACTACACGACTAATTTGAAAAATCCTTTCACGATAGGATAAACATAGGCTATTTAATTAATGAATATTTTCAAAAAAGTAAGGATTTTCTATGAAATTACGATAGTTTAAAGGTGTAAAATGATTTCAAAAATCCTTCCCTTTGGTGTGGTCCCTGTGGAAGTGTGCGTTTAATGCTGGTGTTTTCTTGCTGTATTGCGATTCTCATTAGTTGAGCGTAGAACTAAGTGTGTGGTCACCGGTAGTGACGTGTGGAGTATGTTGATTCACTATAACATTCACGAGCACACTGAAATTCATGATTCAAATCATTTTTGTAAAATTATACACTTCACGACAAGTCCAAAGATCCGGCTCGAAGGACCAAAATGTTGTAATATTTATTTTTGTATAAGTGTGCACCTACGAAAGCAGTGCGTGTAGCGTGTGGTGTGGTGCATCACACTATTTATTAGCAAAAAGTAATTCATCGTGTATACGTATAATTTAAATATTGTTTGTATTATTTTTGGGTTTTTGTTAAATAAAATCTTTTTTTTATAGGTATATATTTATCGCAAGTTCCCGTGCGTTTGGATTCTGGTTGGACCTGGTCTGCGTGGTGTACATCGCAGTAGTTACCATGAGTTTCCTCGTTTTTGGACAAGGTATAATATACCTTATAAACCATAGGACAAGGAAATTAATAATTTCACTTGACCAAAAAAAAAATTTAATCAGTTGTTATTGTGAATGATAAAGTACTTCGTAGGTTCGATCTCCGGCTATGCACAAATGGACTCTTGATATAGCTCGTATAGGGAAAACATCGTAAGGAAACCATGTCTCAAATCTAAAAATCTATATGTGTCAGATAGATCGAATATAAAAGAAACGGATACAATCTGAGGCCACGAGGGTTGAAGTGGGTGGGTTGGGTTATAGTGACAGAATTGATAATAGCCAAAACACAATTACAGTTATTATTATGAAAAAAAAGAGAAAACTGAATAGGTTAATCAAACATTAATATTTTACATACGTTGTCTTAAATAAAGAAAATCATCTAAATATACATATCAAACATTTTTGACTTCTCGAATAGACTCAAAAAATTACCAAAGTTTAGGAGAAATTTAACTACAAACACTCTATCTTGGTGATTAAATTTTAACGATTACAGCAAACAACTAAAAAAAATGTTTACAGAGAAATATGGAGGCAACGTGGGTTTGGCGATAACCCAAGCGATGGGCCTCACCGGTATGTTCCAATGGGGAATGAGGCAGTCCACAGAACTCGAGAATCAGATGACTAGTGTGGAGAGGTACAAAAAAAGTATATTTTATTATCTGTGCATTGTTCTATCTACTCTGTGACACGAGTTACAAAGTTTTTAATCAGCATTATTTGTTATTGTCATCTGTCAAAGTTTAAGCCTAAGAGATTTGTCAATTTCAAATGCCGAAAACTATTAAAGCCAATTTAGAAGACTCGTTTACAATGAAATATTTTGTCACCATTAAAAATAAAGTGAAGTGAAGTGAAATATTTGTCAGAAAGAAAGTCTGAATGGAGTGTTTCACATCTGTCAAATGTCATGCCAATTTGGATGTTTTAAAATTTCAAATCATTTATTCATTTAGTTGATACTGATGAACGTCAGAAAAAGAAATATACATTAAATAGAAGCATTTAATGCCATTTTACATTAACTGCCAGTTCTCAAATCAATTCATTTCTAGCAGTTAATACCTGCTGATATTTTATGGAATTTTTAGGATAGAGGAATACTCAAACATAGAGCCTGAACCACCATTGGAATCGGAGCAGAGCAAAAAGCCGCCCCCATCTTGGCCTGACGCTGGCCGTCTGCAGTTCAAACACGTGTTCCTTTACTATGCTCCAGGGGAAGCTGCGGTTTTAAAGGATCTCACCATGGAAATTCTTCCCCGCGAAAAAGTGGGAATTGTCGGCAGAACTGGAGCCGGGAAGAGTTCTCTTATAAACGCGTTGTTCAGGTAAGTTTTACGCCAGTCAAACTTTAATTTAGTGTTGTCAAAACATTTGAATATGATGTTTGACATGTTTAACAGTGTTTGACAGATTGTCGTGAAAACTAATTAGCTCTTAATATATAAACAGAAAACTTATTCAAATTAAATTTTCTTATTAATTCTTAAAATTATTTAACCAGTGTCATCCTGCCTAAACTGTCATCTGTCAATCTTAACACATGTGTGTAAATGCATTTTCGTCAAAAATACAATTTATTAAGTGTATGTGTGATTTTTTTTTGTTTTAATTCACCAAAAAATATATTTTCCCAAATTCTTTAGTTTTTAGAGTAAAGTCATCGAATGTTAGTAAAAATGCACAAGGCTGTCTAAGTTATTTATCCAACTCTTGTGTCTTTGATAATCATTTGCCTATATTAATAACATTGACTTTGACCAACAAGATATTGTGTTGTTTATAAAAAATCGATAAGCCCCTCAATTAAAATAAGTATTATTGCACAGTGTTTCAAAATGGACTACCTACTTTGACAATACATTTTTATTATGTAAATTTATGTTGTATTGTGCCGTAGTATATTGGAAGAAAAATGCTATAGTATTTATTTATTTATTTATTCAATTACAGACATGGCTAAACTCACAATAAAAATAGACTATAATATATACAATACAATATTAATTAAAATAACATAAAACAGTATATTCTAACCCCTAATACCCTCCAAGTATACCCTCAAATCAGAGTACACTACCGCCTCACCAAATAGGTCGCTCTCCGGTGAAGAGTATATGAGATGGAGAGAGATGAAGCCAGTTGGAGTACGTCTATACTCTATAGGTCATCTGAAAAAAAAATTATAACTATTTCTTTATAGACATAGACATATTATTTATTAAAAACAAAACACATACATAAACACACAAAATAACGATTATCAAACAGAAAAACTTAAATAAAATATATAATGAGAGCGTGTGTGCTGTGGCTGTAAATGGCCCTTGCTCAGCATTATGCTGAGGAGCAGAATATTCCACAGCGCTGGTCATTCTGCCAGAGACCACATCAGCTAGTTTATAAAAGAAGTGTGTGTATATTTTGTATAGATGGATGAATGTTTCAAGGCTTACGACAAAGTTAGTGATTATCTAGTTGATAAAAGGGCCTGGGACTAGTGCTGGGCAGGCTACCTCTAATTAATTTGTTTTAAAATAAGTGTTGTTTGATGATTTGCTGTTTTAAAAGAGAACCGAGAGTTTTTACGCCGGCTTTTTCTCTCGGCCAACACCCTCTGTCTTCTTTGCCGATGAGTAGGGATGCCAACAGGCTCGAATTTCCAAAATAAACGTATTTTTTTTTAAAGGAATAAATGAGCCTTAATTATTATTATTATTTTGTATGGGACTTGTGCTTCATCAAGAGATTATCATCCCTGGTAAGTCTCTTAAAAGGAATCTCTTTTGAATTTTCCAGGCTAGCAACAATAGAAGGCGAAATAATAATAGACGGCCGTGAAACAGCATCTCTAGGTCTTCATGAGCTTCGAAGTCAGATATCCATCATCCCACAGGAACCAGTTCTCTTCTCGGGGACAATGAGGCACAATTTGGATCCATTTGATGAGTATCCCGATCAGGTGCTCTGGAGGGCTCTGGAAGAGGTGATTTCAAATAGTTTCTTATTTAAAACTTTCTTACGGTTTTTGAGGAAGTTTTTTGCCGGGTATCGAACTGCAATTCGTCGTGGTAGGTAACCAAGGTCAACAAGGTATTTTAGTTTGCTAGTTATTTATTAGAGTTATGAGCGCGGCTACCGAATTAAGAAATTCCGTAACGAAAAAACCTAACACACGTAAACGTATTACGTGCGGCCAATACGAGTTAGAGCGGGAAAGAACACATAATGCGTATTCATATCTCTGACGAGATCGATGACGTAGCGTAAGCGCGACCGGTGCAGCCGGTACGCGTTAGAGTGAGACAGACTATATAGGCGTTTCTGTCTGTCTATAGTCTGAGTCTGATAGAGTGGTAGATTGAAAGAATATCAAAGAAAAAAAATGCAATAAGTAAATAAATAAATATTTTTAAGTTGATAAAAAAGCTATGCAATAGCTTTTTTGTGTTGTTAAATCATTCCTGGTGATTTCTGATTTACTGCGCCTTTTAGCCCTGGGCCTCAGATTTCTGTATCTGTTCCGTCATAATTTAGTAATATACACGTTATTGATCGGCCTTCTATGCCTGAGATACTTGGGTCCACCCCAAATAGTGAAGTGTGTGGGTACCCCACATACGCTGTTCTCCTTCGAGTGGGTACGAACCCAACAGGACTTCAGAGCACACCGTAAAATAATTCAGTGGCGCTGTAACCCCCAGTCTTGCGTTACATCTCAAAAAAGTGATTAATCGACTACAGGTGGAGTTAAAAGAAGCGGTGATGGAGCTGCCAGCCGGTCTGAGCTCTCGTATGTCCGAGGGCGGTGGAAACTTCTCAGTAGGCCAGAGGCAGTTGGTTTGTCTCGCTCGAGCCATCGTCAGGCGGAACAGGTTGCTCGTGCTGGACGAGGCCACGGCGAATGTGGATCCGCAGTAAGTTTATGTTTTGGGGAAAATATTTCTGATTGTTCTTAATTCATGTGGGTACTATTGTTTGTATTATAATATATGACATTATAAATTAAGATGACATTTGCATGCCTAATTATATGTGGCGGATCTGAGGTGTAGCTAATTGTACCACTGTTCTAACAAATAAACTATTTGTTTTGATTTGATGAGAAGTTCTTCCATCTTCGTATAAATTTCACTTTGGTAGATTAATTTAATAAATGCAATGATTTCAAAAGGGTTTAAATTTTACTTGTATGTACTTATGTATACGCGTTAGAAGTTTTACTTTGGCGTAACAAAATGAAGATCTTTTGATAAATTTTCTTGTACATAGAAACGATATTAACAATAGAAAAAAGTTATTAAAGTGAAACTTTTATTACATCGTCTCAAACTTTTTGGTCTGTGTGGCGCATGTCGCGTGACGGTTGGCCACGGAGTAGGGATAAAGTGAAATGCGCTCGTCATAGCAGCCAAGGCCAATATGGCGTCATGTTGTGACGTACTATGTAAACGTCAGGTTTTATTGAAATACATAAATACCATGTAGTTGGCCTAATGACTTCGTGCTACTCTCATCCATGAGGTCATTGGTTCGATCCCCGGCTGCATCAATGACATTTCTGCCATGTGTGCATTACCTTCGCTTGAAAGGTGAGGGAAATCATCGTGATACTGGCTTAGATCTAAAAAGTCGACGGCGTTTGTATAAACGTCACATTTAAAAAGATAAAGATTGGCAAATGGTAATTTTTTTTATAGAACGGGGCAAACGGGCAGGAGGCTCACCTGATGTTAAGTTATACCGCCGCCCATGGACACTCGATGCTAGAGGGCTCGCGAGTGCGTTGCCGCCCTTTAAATAATTTGTACGATCATGACACAGAATTCTGAGGTCCAGGCCTTAAAACTAACTTATTTTTCAGAACCGATGCCCTCATTCAAACAACGATTCGCAACAAATTTGCTGACTGTACAGTACTCACGATCGCTCACAGATTGCACACTGTCATGGATTCGGATAAGGTAAGTTACACTTCTAACGGCTGTACTGATTTTGATGAAATTTTTGATACAATTTGTCTTTGCCATTTTCTAGGTTTTAGTGATGGACGCCGGGCAAATGGTGGAATTTGACCACCCACACATGTTACTGCAGAAACCAAGTGGCTTTTTACGAGCTATGGTGGACCAGACTGGCCGATCTATGGCCGAAATCCTAGCTAAAGTCGCGTTACAGGTAAGTTTTTTCTCCTAGACCCAAAAGTTGTCAGGCACAGGACGATCACTCATCAAGGAATCAAATCTGTCTGCTGAAGCTTTGCTGACCACATAATGGAAAAGTAATTATTTATATTCCCTTAAAATACCTGGAAGAGATCGTATCACTATTTAAGTGTTATATTAATGATCACCCGGCAACATACTCGCGAGCTCTTTGACGTTGATTATCTATGGGCGGTATCACTTAACGTTATGTGAGCCTGTTTGCCCCCTGTTCTAAAAAAAGGAGAGAGAGAACGTCGCTCATGGACACTCTCAATGCCAATTTCAAGAATTGGTACACTCTTTTCTTGAAGTTCCTGTTCTTTAAAAAAATATTTGTTATAGGTTTCTGATACTCTTCCTTGCTGGAATCTATATTATATATTTTCTTTGAGCAAAGCCTTCCTGACCTAATTGGTAGGTTACCCACGATAATCATATTTTATTTTCAGGCGTACAACAAAAAGTACCCGCAGACTTCAGAAGTCACCGAATGAATGTTCCTACTTAGTGATTAATACTTAATTCTCCCGCGATGGGTTTTCTCTAAGTGAGATTTTTAATTTATTTGCATGCATTTCATTAAAACGAGCTCCGATTTTACGCTTACTCTGTAATCTATACCAATCTCCAAAAAAAAAATTTCTGTACTGGTTTGAAATGGCATACTTATCTGCGATCCCAAAAATCTTGGGCTCTGCAGCAAAGGCAAGGGCTACGTGGGCTGGGGTACCTGCGCATGCGCCAAAACCTATGATAATGCTATTTGTATAATTCTCTTCAGACTCGTTTTTATGAAATCGCATTTATTAAGGGTATTTATATTATCCGGTAAATGACTGCCGTATCGGAATTATGATTTAAAAGCTCAAATTTGTATGCCCTAGGCTTTGTACGGCCGTTTCTGGGTGCTAGTACGTACAGTACTTAATTTATAAGTAGTTAAATTATTCCGGATCGAAGGACCTCCAGTACGGGTACCGTCAAATTTAGTGACATTACATTATTGACATCTGTCATATGTCGCGTTAATTAAATCTATGCTGCTTGGTGGTTTTTGCCTGTTTTATTAATAGGTTAAACAAATTATTCTAAAATGTATACAGCTATAACCGTGTACTAGAATTTTGTTTTTAATTTAAATGTTTTAATTTATGTATATTTAAGCTTTGTTATATGTTAAATATAACGTTCGACAATTGATATAATTTTTCTATATTTATTTAAATGAATATTTTGGAATGGTCAGAATCTGATTCATCAGAGACCAGACCCAGTAAAAGGCAGCGACATTTGTGCACATAGCTGAAAATACGTAAACCACTTTTGGCAGCTTACATATTTTTATTTTTTTTTTACATATTGTTTAATCACATTAATAGAACAGGCATTCCCACAAATGCCAACCAAATACTGTATGGGTAAAGTTTCAGACTCAGAATCGAGATTATTGAAACGACTCCCGTGTATTAAAATCCAAAACATCTAAAATTATATTTCTCGATGTATTTTGCCCATATTGATTTGTGCGTAATCTGTGTCATTTAATTTGACGTTATCTGTATGTAATACTTAAATCGTTACCAATTTACTTAAATCAGGTACTTTAATGTGTGTTTTCTCGAATATTGAAATTTGTGTGATTTGTAATGAACAGTGCCTGCTAATTATAATGAATCTATTTTATAATGATCTTGTTTGTTGAATGTTAATTAAATATATTTGCAATTTTTATGGGTTTTATTTGAAATGTTTTTAACTCGTCGAGACATAAAAGGAGCAATCCACTGAAGCAGTAATCATTGGTATCATTAAATATAAGGAATACAAGACTTAATCATTTAATAATGATATATAATAAAATTAATTTCACATTGGGATGATGGTAAATGCCGTAGTGCAGTCAAGGGTACTTAAGAAATAAATGAGGAATTTATAAACACTAATTACTCGCAAAATTGCACTAATAACACAAACACAAAATACTGTCACTAATTACTTTAATTACACGCACTTCACACAGTAATTTATCACTTATTTTCACTCTATTCGCACTTTGGTGCTTATCTCTTGATATCGCATTGGAAACTGAATTCCAATGGTGACGTTGGCTCGCTTATATTCCTTGGGAACAATCTTGATCGGTGTTCGAGAACGCTCTAGGCAGGATTGCTACTAAGTAGCGATTGCACAATTCAAGAACGTCCGCACTGTTTATCTCTTTCGAACATTGCTCCATTCTTGTCGAACGGCGTTCTAGTGTGTTTAGTCTGGCTTCGAGAAGCTTACGATCTCTCTATCTCACGTGCCATCCCGTGCTAGTCCCACACGTAGAAAAATCGATCTAGAATATTCCTTCATCAAAGGGATATAAAGGGTCCTGAAAACTGCACCACCCGACTACACATCATTGAAACTTTAAAAAAAAAAGTTTAGCATCCTGAAAACTAGGGTAACATGCAAATTAAAACTTGTGAACTACTATGTGATTAATCCTCTCCTGAAAGGGTCATATCATATTTCAGCCAACTGGAAAATTCTCTAAGTAGTGGAAAAATCTAGAAACATTGCAGTCAACCCGTCTTCGTAAAAATATAAATAATTTAGTGTAAATAAAATCTTATGAATCGTGAACTTTTTAATTAATATCGTTGAAAGGCTTTAAAACTTGGTAGCCCTTCCAGCAATGTGAGTGGCTATGGCTATCACTTAAAATAGGTGAGCCTACTGTCAGTTTCATCTGTTCTACCAAAAATACTTTCCACCTCGATTAATAAACATCAAATCTATTAGAAGCCTTGAAATCAGCCCGTGTTAAAAGTTCAGGTAGATTCGATTACAATGATGCTATTAGATATAATAATGCCTTGAAAAAAATCAAGATGAGGTTATGAGGGAGACATATTAGTTTAAGTAAAGAATGGATGTTAGAATATTACATCTATGTAAGATTACACTCTAGTTATCTTATTAAAATTATATATATTGCCGAATCAATCCTTACCCATCAGTACAGAGGCTTAATGCCCGGTTACCCCAGCGGTTTCTGTGTGAATAAAAAAAATACAGATTTTTCACCAGATTTGCTAGCTTGATACTATATAAAAAATAATTCCCACATGTCAACTTGTATCGAGGACACTATTTGTAGCGTATCGTAGATACGCACTAAAAATGTACATACTGTATGGTGTAGTATTTTCTATACGATTTTGATGTATGTGGCAACATAAAAAATACAGGACACTAAGAAAATAAGAAAACAGACGTCACTCAGGACAGACTTTTAAGATGAGAGAGCATGTATTTTTCCTTGGAGCGTTTCTATAAGAATATAAATTAATTACTGTTGTTTGTGAAGAAATATATCAATTTACAAAGATAAAAATGGGTTGTGATTTATAAAAATATAGAACATCCCATATATTCATGAAACGAAAAACGTAATTTATTATTAAAAAAATACAATAATTGAAGCTGAATGGAATGATCACACGTCGATGCGCAGACGCATGTTCATGTGTGAATTCGTCGGCTGAGCGCTGTCGAAGCATTTTCAACGGTACCTACTAAGTTAATCCACAACACGCATTGTTTAATTAAAAAGCTTTCATTAAAATATACCTTGATTCAGTAATTAATTTAAGTGATCACGCAGTCTACAAAGTACTGTCTAGGACAAAATAAGGATGGAAATGGAAAAAAAATAATGACACGCGTTACTCTGTGGCTATCTTATATCAAACCTAAGATATCCTGTAGCAGAAAATATCTCTATCACAAGAGCTGTAATTTCATCAAAGCTGTAAAATCATTTATTCATGTAGGTAACATAATGAGTGTACATTATGAACGTCAAAATAAAGAAATTTAATGTATTTAAATGCTACTTATATTACATTTACTGCCAGTTCTCAAATCAAGGGTGTAGAACAGAAGAGAAGAACTGGCAATAAACTCTCGCCACTCTTTTCAATCGCCATGTTTCTTCTTTTACACAACGTTTGTAAGGAGCTGCAACCATTACACCATGTTCCATATGACATCTTGAGTAATAAAGAATAATAAAATAAATTAAAGATTTGTCCTCTATCAGCAGGAGGCATGGTGAAATAGGAGCACGCACTTACATACTCGTGAGAACAACACTCAAATACGTAGTATAAACAACCAATATCGCCGCATATACGAATTCAAGTACGACCAGTCACCACCATATATTCATATTTCCTGTCGCTAGACGGCAATATGGAAATTGTATTCGTATTTATAACAAAGTCCCAAGCGAAATTAGAGAACTGTCACTAAATAAATTCAAAGCCCTTGTTAAAAGTAAATTAATTAATAAAGCCTTTTATAAATGTGACGAATACTTAAATGACCCTAATCCTTGGGACTGATTTGCTCCAGTTCAAACAATTTGTATTAAAAACTTGGCGATTGAAAACAGTGGCGGAAAGTTTCTTGCCAGTTCTTCTTGTCCGCTCTACACACTTGACTTGCGAACTGGTTGTAAATGTAAATTTACAATTAATTTAATTTTTTTAATATAATTTAATTCAGATATATGAATAAGATATTTTGATTTTTTGAATTGATTTGATATATAAACAATGAAAAAGGCAGCAGATACCAGCGCCATTACTCCGACACATCATTGCGTTAGCATATGTGGCAACAAATTTTACCTTTTGATTTTTTATTTCCTTAGATCATATGAAAAAATTTTCTTCAGTTTTTATTTGTTTAACTTGTGGGACTTAAAATGAAACACGGATAACTTTAAAATTGTTTATTAAGTCGCTGAGTATCCACACTAGTAAAAGAGAATCGGAATGTAAAAAATTCAAAATTTCTCACCTAAAACCATTAAAAAATACTTTACAAAACTATTTACATGAATACTGTATAGAATACTAATAGATAGAGTACGCTTAGCACAAACTATACGTTCATTCGAGTAGTGAAAAACTAGAGGACAATTCGAATGCGTTGGGCGCTAGAAACATCGTCTACGTATACGCGACATAATTATCGAATAGTTTGTGGTAAGGGCTAATTATACAAGTTATTCTTTGAATAACATTGGTGTTCAGAAACTGATGCAAGCCATCTTACAACAAAACTTTTATCACAGACCTTTAAACCATTCTCATACATTCAAAGAGGCTTCGAGCGTGTGCGTTCGTCAAGTCAAAGCAAAGAAAATACGTTTTCACATTTTTAGACAAAGTAATAATTTATATGTACGTTACGTGTACCTACAAAATTGTGGGACTTATTTTTATTACGAATTTAATGATTACCGGTTTTCAATCAGTAACTAATCTAATCAGCTGAAAATCCAGAAACGGGTTTTGGAAAACTGTCAAAAATGTTTTTGATACGTATGTAGAAAAATTTTCAAAAGACTCAGGTCGCAATGCGAATTATGATTAGTCAAACCTGCAAAACTAGGTTTTTTTTACGAATTTAATGATTAACGGTTTTCAATCAGTAACTAATCTAATCAGCTGAAAATTCAGAAACGGGTTTTGGAAAACTGTAAAAAAATGTTTTTGATACGTATGTAGAAAAATTGTCAAAAGACTCAGGTCGCAATGCGAATTATGATTAGTCAAACCTGCAAACTTAGGTTTTTTTTACGAATTTAATGATTAACGGTTTTCAATCAGTAACTAATCTAATCAGCTGAAAATTCAGAAACGGGTTTTGGAAAACTGTAAAAAAATGTTTTTGATACGTATGTAGAAAAATTGTCAAAAGACTCAGGTCGCAATGCGAATTATGATTAGTCAAACCTGCAAACTTAGGTTTTTTTTACGAATTTAATGATTAACGGTTTTCAATCAGTAACTAATCTAATCAGCTGAAAATTCAGAAACGGGTTTTGGAAAACTGTAAAAAAATGGTTTTGATACGTATGTAGAAAATTTTTCAAAAGACTCAGGTCGTAATACGAATAATGATTCGTCAAACCTGCAAAATTAGGTTTTTTTTACGAATTTAATGATTAACTTTTTTCAATCATTAACTAATCTAATCAGCTGAAAATCCAGAACGTGTTTGGGAAAACTGTCAAAAATGTTTTTAATACGTATGTAGAAAAATTGTCAAAAGACTCAGGTCGCAATGCGAATTATGATTCGTCAAACCTGCAAACTTAGGTTTTTTTTACGAATTTAATGATTAACGGTTTTCAATCAGTAACTAATCTAATCAGCTGAAAATCCAGAAACGGGTTTTCGAAAACTGTAAAAAAAATGTTTTTGATACGTATGTAGAAAAATTGTCAAAAGACTCAGGTCGCAATGCGAATTATGATTCGTCAAACCTGCAAACTTAGGTTTTTTTTACGAATTTAATGATTAACGGTTTTCAATCAGTAACTAATCTAATCAGCTGAAAATCCAGAAACGGGTTTTGGAAAACTGTAAAAAAATGTTTTTGATACGTATGTAGAAAAATTGTCAAAAGACTCAGGTCGCAATGCGAATTATGATTCGTCAAACCTGCAAAATTAGGTTTTTTTTACGAATTTAATGATTAACTTTTTTCAATCACTAACTAATCTAATCAGCTGAAAATCCAGAACGGGTTTGGGAAAACTGTAAAAAAAAATGTTTTTGATACGCATGTAGAAAAATTGTCAAAAGACTCAGGTCGCAATGCGAATTATGATTCGTCAAACCTGCAAAATTAGGTTTTTTTTACGAATTTAATGATTAACTTTTTTCAATCACTAACTAATCTAATCAGCTGAAAATCCAGAACGGGTTTGGGAAAACTGTAAAAAAAATGTTTTTGATACGTATGTAGAAAAATTGTCAAAAGACTCAGGTCGCAATGCGAATTATGATTCGTCAAACCTGCAAAATTAGGTTTTTTTTACGAATTTAATACCAACGCTTATGAAACGAAACTCCTTCCAAACACGAGCCATATATTATTAGAAACTGAATTTTTTTTGACACGAATAACGGCGCGTGGTTAAAAAATTAAAAAAAAAAGTTGTCGAAATTCTGGTCGCAATACGAATAATAACATATTCCATGTGATCACGACACATATTGTGTAAAATAATAATTGTGATTCAGCAAAAATGTATTTTCCTTGGTTATTCGCTTAAATATATTTCAACTGCCATATGCCATATTTTAACCTAACAACGCATGGATAAGCTAACATTAAAATATAACTAATAAATGGACAGGTTCCCAATTTGGAGAATAACACTAGGCATAGATCTAGACATGAATTCTTTTAGACAGGGCTGAATACGTAATTGTAAAGATGTATGGAATATCAGTCGTTTGAAATGTCAAAAACTGACAAATTACGTACACGAATACTTGACTGAACTATCGTAAAATCCATTTGATAAAACTGTATAGAAAGAAAGTTTGCTAGGATATCCCGTCGCAAAGTATTCTTGACTGATCCTAATGCTAGATAGATGCGATTGTCAAATTACAGTGACTGTCAATTGTCACTGGCTGACAGCGTCGGCTGACTGTTCAAATGAACTTACGAGATAAAAAAAAGTTGAATGTACTCAAGTCAACAGTCTAGTCAAGTTGACAACCGCTGATAATGTCAATTGTAAAGTTGACGACCGCTGATAATGTCAATTGTGAAATTGACAACCGCTGATAATGTCAATTGTAAATCTGACAATCGCAAATGGGCTAAAATTCGAAAGATAAATAAAATAAATACTAGAAATTACAAACGAAAATTTTTAATTGTCATGTTCATTTCCCTTTGGCACGAAAGAGAAAAGAGAAATTCATAAGAAGACAACGAGATCTCGGAAAACTATTCATTTGTCTAAAAAGATTAATCTCATTTTCACTCTAAGGCCCGTTAATAATAATCTTGAAATGTCAAAATGGTTTGACAGCTCTCGAAATTTAAGTAGACGGGCCTTAATCGAAATACACCGAGTTGTCATACGACATTTTCGACACGGAGGAAGTGTCAACAGTCTTTGATTAGCACTAGTGTCAGACACTAAAAACACTACATTTCCCGCAAACAAACTCATACAAGTGCTGTCAGACTTCCGGAACGCGAGTTTTTACAATCCTGGTCCGATGGGTTGGACGATTTTTCCTGTAAAAGAATTCAAAGCTTAGAAGAGCATTGTTAGAAGTATTCAGAGACGAAACTTAGTGCCAAGTACGTAGGAAACATTTGCAAACTTCACATCTCAAAAGGCCGGCAACGCAAAGGCGAGCCTTGGTATAGTGTGTCCATCGTTTAACATCAGACGAGCCTCCTGCCCGTTTCTTTCAAAAATAATTCTCAATTCTGACTAAATCTGTATTTTAAATTTAGGGTGTCAAAAAATTTTCAATCGACCACAGACTAGATCCTATAAATTGTAATTGTATTTAAAAGTCCGCTATTTTAGACCTTGACATTTGACATAACTAAGTCTCGCCCCTATTTCTCAACCTGATCCTATGAATCCCATGCACCCATGGGACATGAGACCACCAGTTTAAAATTAATTGATTTAATGATAAACGATTAGAAAATAATATATAAAAAGTTATATGGGCATCCAATAAGTCACAAAACGCACTGGTGCACGCTACTCCGCACGTGCACGCACACGCGCAAAAGTATAAGAATATGACGATAAAGTTACAATAAAAATAAATTTGAAATGTATATATGAATTTTAAGATAAGATAAACTTGTTTGACACCATTTTTTTAAAATATTTAAATATAAATAATAATAATCTTAAAATAAAAGTAGTAAATGAATCTCCTTGATTCAATCGTATTATTTCTAAAAGACTCTTACATGTTGTGGTGAGGCGTTATTGGCCGGTGGAAGTGGCAAAGCCAGTCTCAATGCTGTCCAGAAGGAGCGATCGTGAACGTGACGCCAGGGGATGAGACGCGTGCGCCTAACCACTTCCACGAAACGCTCGCCGCCGTCTTTCGCTTCGCGCTTCAACTTCGGCAGGTCCTGAAATTGTTTGGTTTCATTTTAATATCGAAAATGGATATATACAATGTTACTTTCCATAGACAATTCTGTACAATGACAGAAAATACGTACTTTTGTATATTTATAAACTGGGGACGAACGGCAGGAGGCTATCTAAGTCATACCGCCGCCCATGGACACTCACCGCCAGAAGCTTCGTAACCGGTCTTAAAAGATTTGGTACGCCCTTTTAAAGGACCCTAAGTCAAATTGGTTCGGAAATACTTCAGTGGGCATTTGGTTCCACATAGTGGTGGTGCGCGGCAAAAACTGCCTTGAAAACGCTCAGTTGTTGAACGGCGGACGTCGAGGTGATACGGATGGTATTTCTGCCTCGACGTCCGATTATGAAACTCAGATCCAGGCATCTTGATATATATTCTTAATATTTCGGATTAACGTTAATTAGTTACGTAGCATACTGTTAAATAATTCGTCAAATCCAAATACTTGAATTTTTTGTCACATGTACGTATATATATCATAGCCAACGAGCTTAATTAGCCGTTCAATTAACACCCTAGCTACTTAACTAACGGCCTGAAAGATATTCAGCCGAAGCGTTTGTTGCAAAATTTAATAAACTGCCGGCAATGCTTAGGCCTTTGGTACGACTTATTGACTTTATCCGGCAGAAATAACAAAGATATAACATTTGACATACAAAATATTCCTTTAAATTGCTTAGGTCAAATTCACATTATTATTTTCACTACATTTGCCAATTGTACTTGTTGTTTTTCATCTTTGGAAGACACCTTCAAAGTTATGATTTGTCAAAATTGCAATTTGAAGAGTCTCGTTTCTAATTAAAGAAGAAGAGTGAAAGAGTGGCAGAAAGTGGAAGCAAAATTAAATTAACAATCAACAAGCTAGGCAAGTAATCAAACGTTATCGATCCAAGTCATAGCTGTTTAACCAACTGGCTGAAAATCTCTCAGGCCGTTAGTTAAACGGCTAGGCAGTTAATTGAACGTCTAATTAAGCTAGTTGACATATAAGCATATACTTAATTCAACGTTTAAAATTTAAAACAAAGAAATAATTTGTATAAGCTCACCTGCAGCAAGACAACAACAGGCGGCTGAGGCAACGCCCTGAGCTGGCACAAAGCCGTCAGCAACTGGTGAGGAGACGAGTATTGAGCTGGAGACAAGACTGCCACTACTGAACGACAACGGGCCGCTTCGCATACTATTTCCTTGTACCCTGCAAATGACTTGACAATAAGTCATGCATTCGTATACTAAACGCCTGTTAAAGACAAAATCTTATGAACTGATAGTTCCTTAATAAATAAAAAGAAATTGTATAGCGTATAGGCGTTAGTAAGTGGGTGAGTCAGTAAATAAGTTATTAAGTAAGTAAGTGAGTGAGTGAGTAAGTAAGTCATTAAATATGTCAGTAAGTTCATATAAGTCAATAAATAAATCAGTAAGTACCGCAAGTAAGTGAGTAAGTAAGTCAGAAAAAAAGTCAGTCAGTATTTAAGTCAGTAAGTAAGTTAGCAAGATAGTCAATAAGTAAGTCAGTAAGTAAGTGAGTATGGTGATTGAAATCAAAATTCATAAAAAAATAGTTCTTCCATTAATTTAGCATACATCTTCAACCATTTGATTTAATAAATAAAAAGATCACTTACAATTATCTGGGCTCGTGGAAAGCACCGCGGTGTGTACGCGATAATTGTATTTGCAGGCCAACGTCGGGAGTAAGGCACCACGGACCAACTCGGCATCCACGGACGTCCAGCAGACCAACACGTCGAATTCTTTCTCAAGAACTGGAAAAAATCATTTGAGACGATTTAGCGACGTTGTAAGTACTTTGAATTTGAAGGGATAGATTATAATCCAACCTTATTATAATCTATCCCTTTCGATTTCAAGCAATGGCGGATGCATTAACGATGAAATCACAAAAAAGGCGATGGACAAGATGCAAAAGATATTTAGGAATATAACAATTTTTCGTATGAATTCTAAATTTCATCAACATCACCGTGATGACTGGAAATTTGACAAAATTGACAAGGCATCGACTCCCGGTGGGGGGGGGACTCCCGGTGGGGGGGGACTCCCGGTGGGGGGGGGACTCCCGGTGGGGGGGGGACTCCCGGTGGGGGGGGGACTCCCGGTGGGGGGGGGACTTCCTTGAGAGATACGACCTCCAACTATTCAAAATTCGAGCGTACTCCTCCCTCAAAGTCCGGCAACGCACCCACTAAAAATGGGTGTCTATAGGCTGCTATGACTACCCTTTTTTGGGCGTCCCTTAGGGTCGTTTACCCCCCTTTTATATATAAAAAAAGCCATGAAGACACTTATAGTTCCCATATTTCTATACGCAGCTGAAACGTGGATCTTCCGAGATGTGGAAAGGCAGAAAATAGACGCTTTAGAAATGTGATGCTGGAGGAGAATATGGATATTGGCATCAACAGGTCGTAGATTCGATCCCGCCTGTGCATCTATTGACTTTCTTTCTGTGCTGATTTAACATTTGCACAAACGGTGAAGGAAAACATCGGGAGGAGACCTTAGACCGAAAAATGTCAGGCACAGGTGGTTGATTGACTATTTGACGTTGACTATTAGATGGATAAAAAAATAAGAAATTATTTATTTATTTTTATTATTTACGACAGAAGATACTGAGAGCGAAAAAAGAAATTAAAAAATCAATGGCTTTATATTAAATGATCATGAAACAGATACAAAAATCTGAGACCTCAAAAGGTCAACGCCATTGCCAAAGCCATTGATTTTGTTATTTATTTTTTCGCTCTCAGTATCTTCTGTCGTAATTTAAAATCTGAGGCCGCGACCTCAAAAGGTTGAAAAGCCATTTTTTTCACTCTCAGTATCTTCTGTCGTAAATTAAAATCTGAGGCCGCGACCTCAAAAGGCTAAAAAGCCATTAATTTTTTTTTCGCACTCGGTATCTTCTGTCGTAAATTAAAATCTGAGGCCGCGACCACAAAAAGTTAAAAAGCCATTGATTTTTTTAAGAATATTCTTACATATTTGAATAATGAATACCTCTAGCTCTATGTTGGGCAGCCGCTGCTCTTGCCCGAGCCTGCCGAGCAGCGAGCAGCAGCCGCGGAGTGTAACGCCGATGCAGCACCACCGCTGATATCAGCAGCAAAACTGCCGCAGCCCCACCCAAGGCTATCGTGCGCCATTGCACTTCGCTGGTACCACACCACACTTCAGAACTTAACCATTCTCTATCTAAAAGGTTTAATCAACAATTATATATTATTATTATTAGTATATTCATTTATTATCAGAAAACAAGGTTCCATAATTATTCCATAATATATGATAAATCTAAAAATTAAAAAAATACTAATTTAATTAATTTCATATTTGTCTCATAAATTAAATCTTTTTGAAAAAAAAAATTTTTTTTTTTTGATACTTTATCCCAAATTTATATTATTTCAATCATGAAACATAACTAAAGCTAGACATAAAAAAATATTTAAAAAAGTCCTTTTTATGTAATTTATATCAGGTAAATGCGTGGAGTTATCTAATTTATTGTCTATGAAATCACTGTGTTCTACTTTCCATAGTATTATTTAACAGATCGTAGTTAGTCTGTTTGCTAAATAATTAACTTAACCAGTCCACAATACTTACGTATGTCAAGGGCTGTTCTGTTTGACTCAAAATCATTAACTTAACTAATTATTCATTGACATTTTATAAGAAAAACTTAAATTCATAGACAATTTGTAAAAAAATCCTCAATTAATTGACCATTTACAAGAAATTCCTCTATTTATAGACAATTTACAAGAAAATTTCTCAATTCATAGACAATTTGTAATAAAAAATCCTCAAATCATTGACAATTTAAAAGAAAATACCACAGTTTACGGACAATATATAAGAAAATTTCTCAATTCATAGACAAATTTACAAGAAAATATCCTCAATTCATTGACAATTTGTAATAAAAAATCCTCAAATTATTGACAATTTACAAGAAATTCCCTAATTTATAGACAATTTAAAAGAAAATTCCACAATTTACAGACAATATACAAGAAAATTACTCAATTCATAGACAATTTGTAAAAAAAACCTCAATTCCTTTTTTATACTATATATATTACACTTGTCCTTTAAACCTGCCTTCCATATTATATATACATACTCAATCTCCATTCTCTTTTCATTAGAGAAAGAAATAAGAAGAGAAACTTACTCTTATAATGAACGGTTACATAGCTCCTAGACACAACATCATTGCTGTGTACGACACAAACGTATGTCCCGTAGTCTTGGGCGGACAATTTTTCAATACTTAGATATGAACCAATTATATCTTCAACGTCATCTCTGAAAAAGAATTAAAAAATATAAATCTAAATGTCGTGTCAAAACGGTGGAACGAACGTTGACATTTCGTGACGGACAAAATTGGTACCACCGTCGCCATTTTGAAATGTCAAACTGACATTGTTTATTTTCTGTAATTTCTTGGTAACAATAAATATTACTGACATAATGTACACTTATGAACGTCAAAAAAAAAGAAATATTCATTAAATGATTCTAATTTTACATTTACTGCCAGTTCTCAAATCAAGGGCGGAGAACGGAAGAGAACAACTGGTAATAAACTCTCCGCCACTCTTTTTAATCGCCAAGTTCTTTTTACATAATGTTTGTAAGGAGCTGCAACCATTACACCATGTTCCATATGACATCTTGAGTAATAAAGAATGATAAAATAAATTAAAAACAAAGATTTGTCCTCTATCAGCAGGAGGCATGGTGAAATAGGAGCACGCACTTACATACTCGTGAGAACAACACGCAAATACCCATCTAATAAAAATTCAAGTAAAATGTATTTATTTAATCAATTACCATCTAAAATTCGCAATATTGGTGCGTTTGACAAATTCAAATAGGCACTAAAGATGCATGTTAGAGTGAAGATAGTTGACTAAAATTGAGGCTAATGGCGACGTATATCTCGCTCGTATACATATTAATATTAAGTTTCTCATGTAAATAAAATATTTTTTTGTAATGAGAAATAAAGTTCTTTAAACACTAACATATTTTATTTCTTAATTATATTATTCCTTGCATTGTTACAATGGCAAAGATCAAAAGAACGGTGCTGATTGATCTAAAAATTTTATCATATCAGTTGTCCTAAGTTTGTGTAACATTTATTAAAGTCTTGAACTGTATTTTCTAGATACTATAAATTGTTTTATTAAAGCCCAAACCCAATAACAATTTTCAATCCATTTTGACTATCTGAGTTGACCCCTTAATCCAAATATTGATAAAAGTGTGCCAATAACCAATCGACGGATTGTAATACCCATCTGTCGATACAAGCTATCCATGGTAGGTCGGATGGGTGTATGTCGATAGACCTTTGTATGAAATTCAACTGTGGCAATATCCTATTTTAAGATTTTAATTATTTATTTGATTTATATTGATTATCAAATATGAGTGTAAAGAGCGAAGTGATTGCATTCTATCCGTCGCCAAAAATGGATTGTCTTAGTGGAGTTTGGTTTTTGGTATGCAGATAGGAGATCTATCGAGTGTCACGGTCTGATTGTAGATTGTGGATTAATTATTGGGTTCGGGTGTAAGACAATTCAATAAATTATTAAGTTAGCATGATTTTCAATTATTCCCGCTATAATGGGTAATTTTTATTTACTGGCAATACTAATATTCGTGACAACGACGCTCATAACGACCAAGTATGTGGCACTGTATTTAGAGCGACCCGAACTTGTCATAAACAAATCCCGTGACACTTCATATCAAAGTTTGACAGCGGAAATCCGAACAGACTACAAAATTGAACATCAGTCAAATTGCCGAGTGTTATTCAATATTAGTTGACTATAAGATTCAAAGATTTACTACTAATAAAATACTTTTAATAAAACTAGAACTGATTTCAGTGGATTTTTTTAATTAACAAGCTCTGTGGCGATTTATGACAATGGCAGCTGACAGCGATGCCAATTGTCAATAACAACGGCTATAGAATCAATGATTTGACATTTGAAATACCTGACAGTCTTCACTTCATTTTGCGAGGGTAACAAATCTCCCTCAGTCCCATTAGGCCACATCTTCCACCAGCGAAGGTCACTCTTTGCGTCGGCCAAGTACGATCTACCTATAATAAGATGTACAAAGTGTTAGCGTTAAATGTAAATAAAAAAGTGCGTGCGTACAAACTAAACATGTCAGGAGGGAAACTTATATCTATATTCACATTATTTACACACTTAATACGTGCTAATGATAATGATATAAATAAATAAAAATACGCATTTACTGCACAAGACGATATGCGACAGAATTGCCATCTTAAGTTCTAATATGTAACTACTAAACGAATATATCAACCAATGGCGTGTATTTATTGTCGATCTCCCTCTCTCTCAATCTTTCTCATCAATGCACTGTACGCGAAGGTCACTCTATCGTACTCTCTCTCTCGGTCTCAATAGCTCTCTCCCCTTTCTTCGACAAAAACGCGACACGTCTTCATGACGCTAATATTATTATAGTTTCATCCGTAAAAATATTACATTAATATATAAAATTACCCTGATGCGCCCAAAGAAGTTTCAGTTATAAAATTACACTGCACTGTTACCTACACACACACACACACACTTCACACACACACACACACACTCACCACACATTTCTTGTAGTTTGCTTATAAATATAACTTTTCCTCTTTATTCTATCTAAAAGTGTTATATCCAATTACCATTTAATGCACCTACTAAATATCTAGTATTTAAGTATTTCTTTTTGCATGTAAACCTGCCTAATATTTTACGATAGCATATACCTATGGTACGAAAATCTTTTTGTTACGGAAGAGCGTGGCCTCCTAACACAGGTGTTTTTACACTTAATAGAAGGTCGCAACCATAAAATGTTTTTTTGTACCGTTTTTGTTAAAGAAATAAAATATTTTTCATTTTCAAAATTCCGCCATGATAGAATATTATATTATACTAGCTACCCCCGCGAACTTCGTTTCTCCTTAATGAGATTTTACTGAGCCCTACCTGTTTAGTACATACCAACACGGAACATTTTGCTGTGCTATCCCAGAGACTGTTCGGTTTTCCGGAATGAAATCTTTTTAGGTTGTTCTGTGAATTTTTGTCTGTATAAACCTCAGAGTTCACAACATAATTTTTAATAATGAAATAAAAAATAGGGGTTGATTGTAAAGGGTTGGAAATTCAGGGTTATATGTATTTACTAATGCTGTATCATAAAAAAATTAGGAGTGGATTACCCTTAACATTTAGGGTGATGAAAAATAGATGTTGTCCGATTCTCAGACCTACCCAATATGCACACAAAATTTCATGAGAATCGGGAAAGCCGTTTCGGAGGAGTTTAACAACAAATACCGCGACACGAGAATTTTATATATAAGATTTTTAGATTACAGTAACACCATTGCTCCTAGATATATATTCTCTATAGAGAGCATTTTTAATGATTAATGGAATTAAATACGATTTAAGTTAGCTCATCATAGGATTGTGAATTTGTAGGGTAGTAATAGACGCATACGCGAAATGATACACCGACCGAAGAACGAAGCAACAGGCGATTCCCCGTAACATGAGTTGATTGATTTAAGGGATTCCGACCTTATGATTTTCTATAAATTCAGTAATTTTTTTAATTAAAAAAACGCCTGTTTTTTTTGGGCTCTTTGTATTCACGGGGCCCTAGAATGCATACCAATTATACGTAGATCCGTCCCTGTATTCCATTACAATCTATCAATTGATTAGTGTTATTCAGTTAATCAAAATATTAACAGTCATGTGACAGGCGTGACTGGCAATGAGCTAATCCTGGCAAAAGCTTCAAGTTTCAGATATACCTAGTTATGTTAAAAATAAATCAGTGGGACTACAACCTCTTTAGGTCTTGGCCTCAGATTTTTGAATCTGTTTCATGATCATTTTTAAATCTAATAGGCAAGTAGGTGATCAGCTTCCAGTGCCTGACACACGTCGGCGACTTTTTGGGTCTAAGACATGTCGGTTTCCTCACGATGTTTTCCTTCAGCGATCAAGTGTTAAATGCGCACATAGAAAGAACTCCATTGGTGCACAGCCGGGGATCGAACCTACGACCTCAGGTATGACAGTCGCACGCTGGAGCCACTAGGCCAACACTGCGGTACCTAGTTATCTGCTTAAGCTTTTAATGTAATCAACCTTACCAATAAGAGCTTCGCAGAAGAGGCGCAAACTACTCCCCTCCTCCACCCACTGATCCTTTGAAATAAACATCGTTTTCGGGGCGTCAGTCGGCTTTTCTGCGAAATGAATATTTCGTGTCAATTTCCTTAATGTATATAAAATATTAAGATGAACTTTTCGTATTTATTTACTAAAGTTATAATTGTAAATACATAAATTAAAACTAATTAATATCATCTGTAGTTATATGAAAATTTAATGTAAATTTCCGTAATGTTCCTGAAATTGAAATATTAAGATGAACATTTTTCGAGATTAAAGTTTTAATGGTAAATACATAAATTAAAACTAATTAATATACAGCACTAATCAACTTGTTAAAAAGTTACATAAAAAATCCAATTTTGGATTTTATTTGTAACTTTTTAACAATGCGGATTAGGTATTAGGTAGAAACGATTGTTTTTTTTTTTAATTTATAAGCCCAGTACCGAATGTATCAAGCGCTGGAAAAATTATGTTTTTTCTAATATTTATTTATTACAGAAATACAAATATGATCCTTATAGACTATGCCAATACGATAATGTCGAGAGACGAGAGGAATAAATAACTTCACTATAATTGGAATATATCGGTCTCCATCTAACGTTTCCGCGGATAATTTTATTAATTCACTAGATCAACATCTTCAAACTATTCAATCGCATAAAAACATAATCGTTACAGGAGACATCAATATAAACCTAATTGAAAGACCATCGGATTCGGCACGTTTGCGGGCAAATAGGTTATCTTATGTCGGCTGTTCACGGTTTTCTTCCGGGACACTGCCTGCCTACCAGGGAGGACAGCTGCCTTGATCATATGCTCTTAAAGTTGGATAAAACTAAAAACTCTGCATTAGTCGCAATTCTGAATACATCCATAACTGATCACTTAACGGTACTATTGACCATATCCCACACATACCAAGCTACATCCAATAAAAAAACTATTACTATTACTAACTTTGAAAAAGCATATCAATACCTAGAGAGTGCAGATATATCTTTCTTCAACACATACGTTGACCCAAATACTCTTGCTGACAGGATAATAGATGTGATAAAAACAGCTCTCCTTCTTAACACTAAAACCAAATCAGTTACCAGCTCCAAGCGTACTTTAAAACCCTGGATATCTACAGGGGCCCTGAGATGTATCAGGCTTAGAAATAGAATGCAGTTGCAAGCCAGAAAGGATCCATTTAATATTATAATAAGAGTAACCTATAAGCGCTTTCGTACGTTTTGCTCTAACCTGATTAAGAAATTAAAAAGAGATTATCATAAAAAACTAATTGCATGTTCTATAAAAAATCCGAAAAAGCTCTGGCAAAATATGATAGTATAACTCATTTTAAAAAACCGAAATCATCTAATGTACGTCTTCTTCAAATCACACCACATCCTCCAGATTCCTTAAACCGTGTCAATAATTTTTTTGTCACAATTGGTAAAACACTAGCAGAAGACATAATGACTTCGGCTGGGTTTCGTCCTAGTTCAGTTATGATTTCTAATTCTGGCTCACAGAACTCCTCTTTTGTATTGTTGGAGACTGATCCAGTGGAAGTGGACTGCATACTCATGGCTCTTGATTCGGGAAGTGCATCCGGATGGGACGATATACCTATAGGCTTCCTTAAATTGTCTAGGGACGTCGTAGTTCCTCTTATATGTCAACTGGCCAATTTATGTTTCGAATCGGGAATATTTCCGAAAGCATTGAAGCGTTCCATCATTACGCCCGTGCACAAGGGGGGGGACACGGGTGATGTCAACACTTACAGACCTATATCTGTCTTACCTGCTATTTCTAAAATTATAGAAAAACTATTAAATAAAAGACTTATTAGCTACTTGAACAAATATAATATACTTTCTGACTCGCAATATGGATTTAGACAAGGACGCTCGACACAGGACGCTATTACAGCACTGACAACTGAGATTGTAGGTAGGGTAGACAAAGGATATAAATGCTTGACAGTATTCCTGGATTTAAAGAAAGCTTTTGACACCGTTTCGATTCCCATCCTTGTGCAGAGACTTGAGGCGATAGGTATAAGAGGCACAGCTCTGTGTCTTTTTGACAGCTATCTCCGAGATCGGACTCAACAAGTTAAAATAGGAAACCTTTACAGTGAAGAAGAAAATGTTTTATTTGGTGTGCCGCAGGGGAGTGTGCTTGGCCCAACGCTGTTCCTGGTGTACATTAACGAACTATGTAACCTGCTGGGCAGCGGAGGGAAAATATTCTCCTATGCGGACGATACAGCTATTGTCTTCCATGGAGAAACTTGGGAATCCGTACGCCAGAATGCTGAACGAGGTCTTGCCATTATATTTGACTGGCTAAAGGCTAATTTGCTGACCCTAAATATTCCAAAAACCAACTTCATTTGTTTTTCTCCAAGTCGGAGATCTAAACCGGGTGCTACTTTTGGGCTTGGGATACATGAGTGTGCGGACCACTATACACAGAAGTGCAACTGTCAAATTATTCAGAAAGTTACCTCTACAAGATACTTGGGCATCATTATTGATGAATGTCTATCATGGCACTCACACATTTCTACTATTATATCACGAGTCAGGAAATTGATATGGATTTTCAAGACGCTACGCCATGTGATGTCTCCTGTGATACTGAGTAATGTTTACGTTGCATTAGCTCAATCAGTAATTACGTATTGCATACCAGTATGGGGTGGTGCCACAAAAACTAAACTTCTTGAGCTGGAAAGAGCGCAGCGGTCTCTAATAAAAGTGATGTATTTTAAACCATATCGATATCCCACAGTTAACTTGTACAGATCAAGTGGATTGTTATCGGTAAGGCAATTATATCTTCTAAATGTCACCTTATATCTGCATAAATGTGTTCCTTTTAATTCTGCTAGCCAGGATAGAAGACGGAGTGATAATGTGGCCCGCTCCGTAATGGTCCATTCAAATTTTGCCAGCCGTCAGTACGTGAGTCAGTCTGCATATATTTACAACCAATTGAACTCTAAACTCCGACTTCATCATA
Source organism: Pieris mannii (assembly GCA_028984075.1). Taxonomy (NCBI): domain Eukaryota; kingdom Metazoa; phylum Arthropoda; class Insecta; order Lepidoptera; family Pieridae; genus Pieris; species Pieris mannii. Next base: position 4,350,361 of record CM054798.1, on the reverse strand, counting down.
GAGTTTTGTATGATTGTAAAAAGGTTGTAGCAGGGTGGCTGAGAACTCTAACATACGAGGAAACTGAGCACATTTTGGTGCGAATTCGCTAGTTTGAGACGGGCCGAATTATGAACTTGACAGCGTGCACACTCGCTCACACACAGCACACACATGCACACATACACACACATACACGCATTCATAGATTAAGTTAATTTAGATTTAGTTAAAGTTTGTTTAGTTAAGGGAAGTAGCGAGCCAACCCCAACACAAGTGTCTCTTGACTACTTACGGGGGTTGTCTCATACTCATTTAATGATGTTAAAAATTTGAGAAACAATAAAAAAATTTTTTATTATTATTATTATTATTTTATAATAAATAAAATAGTACATATATAATATTAAACACTCAATATACACAATATCGCTACTGTGAATTCACTCTGAGAACATACAAATATGTCGATAGTGTCCTGAGACAGCATTCAGTGGGCGATAATCTTATATCTTTAAACGAGCAATTCTTGTATATATATATATAATTGGAATCTCGGAATCGGCTCCAACGATTTTCATGAAATTTAGTATAAGGAGGGTTTCGGGGGCCATAAATCGATCTAGCTAGGAATCATTTCTAGGAAATGTAATTTTATTCGTGTTTTATTAACTTAGACATAGAATTGCTCGTTTTAAGATGTCAGTCAAATGAAAACTTAAATATTAATATAATTATCTTTATTCAATAATTATATTCATATTTCATCATTTTATTACTATGTAATTCGTACTGATTTCCAAAAAACGCAATTCATAAAAATAAATAAATACCGAGCAAAGCTGGGGCATCCAGGTACTTGATATAGTCGAAGATACGAAGAGGAAAATATGTTTCATAAACATTTTGACCATAATTTTGAAATTTACTTTCTAGTAGTTTAGACGTATTTTTTTATAAATTCCATAATAATATCAAACATTAATAAGTCATTTTTTTTATAGAACAGGGGGCAAACGGGCAGGAGGCTCACCTGATGTTAAGTGATACCGCCGCCCATGGACACTCTCAATGCCAGTCATATGAAACATAGCCGTTTTGATTGTGAGATTTGCAACCTTGTTGTGAGTTCGAATCATGTCTGGAAACTAACTGACTCTTTATATGTCCAAAAAAAAACTTTTACAGTAAACGAATGTTTTTGGATGGATGTCTAAGACCCAAAGACGTGTCAGGCACACAAGGCCGATCGTCTACTCAATTAAAAAAAAATTATCAAGCAGTAGACACAGAAACCAAAGGGTTATCAAGGATTGAAGCATTTGTGCACGCAATTGCTGGCAGTGCCTCGGGCGCGTAAGAATCAACTAACGCCCGAACCCAATAATGTATCCACAATCTCAGTTAGTAAACAATCTGAAATTGTGGATTGTCGGACCGTGATAGTTGATCGATCTCCTATCTGCATCCCAATGAGCAAACCCTACGAAGACCATCCATTTTTGGCGACGGATATAATTCAATCTCTTCCTTTTTTGTCGTTCCATTTTACCGAGTTTACACTCATATTCTTTAATCAATGTAAACCAAATAAAGTAAATAAAACCAAACACACAGGCACAGTTGAACTATCATTTTCATACAAAGCTCTATCCACAGATACCGATCCGACCTACCATGGACAGCTTGTATCGACAGATTGCTATTATAATCCGTCGATTAGTTATTGGCACTTTTTACAAAATTTGGATTAAGTTGTCTATCTCAGATGGTCAAAATGGATTGAGATAGGTTATTGGGTTTGGGCGTAACAGAAGCAACATTTACGCGCAGTATTTAGTCGCATACTGGCTTAATTCATAAGAATTGCATTATTTATTATTAGTTATAAAATTATTTAGGTTTTAAGTTTTTACTTGTTATGTTTATATTGTGTTTTTAGATTAGTTTTCTATTGTATTAGTATTTACTGTACAATTAGGAAATGAGGAAAACAAATAAATTTGTTTTTTATATGAAAACATTTTTATCACAACATGTTTGGCGTTCCCTTGAAGAGAGAGATGCAGTCTGTATTTCCTCTATCAATAATATATAAATAACAATGTTTGAAAACCTCAACTCAATTTAGAAATAAATTGTTATTAAAAACAAATCAATTTAACATCGTTCACAAAAGGGTAATTCCGAAATGTTTATTTATATTATATTTCCTCTAAAAACAATTCGCGATTATAAATTGGACATAACAACGTTATTATAAAATTATCGAGATACCATTAAATAATAATAATTAATTAATTATTAGGTACATTTGATATATTATAACTACAATTATATTTTTAACTTATAATATTAATACTTCGATTTAATTTCGCTTCAATGTGTAATAAATTCCTCGTAAAAATATTTCTGCATCAGATATATCTCAGGGGAGCTTACCAGTTCCAGTCAGTTTACTAATTTATGTGATATCCATGCATATAGATAAAATAAATAAATAAATCAGAGGCACTACAACCTTTTAGGTCTTGACCACAGATTTCTGAATCTGTTTCATGATCATTATTAAATCTAATAGGCAAGTAGGTGAGGTGAGGTTTTCCGAACCAATTCGACTTAGGGTCCTTCAAGAAAAGAGCGTACAAATTCTTAAAAGGCCGATAACGCACTCGCGAGCCCTCTCTAGCATCGAGAGTGTCCATGGGCGGCGGTATCACTTAACATCAGGTGAGCCTCCTGCCCGTTTGCCCCCCATTATATAAAAAAAAAGGTGATCACCCTCCTGACACACGTCGTCGACTTTTTGCGTCTAAGACATGCCGATTTCCTCAAAATGTTTTCCTTCACCGTTCGAGCAAATGTTAAAGTCCATTGGTGCACAGCCGGGGATCGGACTAACGACCTCAGGTATAAGAGTCGCACGCTAAAGCCAACACTGGCATTATGATAACCTTTATATATAAATGATTACATACCTAATATGTCTAGACGTAGCGTGTGCGTTTCACTATTGGATTCATTGCTCAGTCTGCAAGTGTAATTTCCCGAATCCGACTGAGATGCTCGACGTGTGTAAAGCGTTTGATTGGCTGCTTCAGGGTAGAGGATCAGGTTGGACACCCCAGTAGACCATGGATACGCCACGCCATCTTTAAACCTGAAAATATATTTAAAATTCTAGAAAAACTATATTAAAACATATAGGTATAAAGGGACCAGAGGCATATTCGAACTCAAAATAACTTAAGTCATATAGTACACTTATAATTATGTTTTGATTTGCTTTTTTTAGTAAGAGTACTGAGAGTTTTTTACGCCGGCGTTTTTTCTCGGCCAACACCCTCTGTCTTCTTTTCCGATGAGTAGGGATGCCAACAGGCTCGAATTTAATGACGTGGAATAAGTGATACCATGATGATCTTATGTTCCAAAATAAACGTATTTTATTTCTTTATGTCAATAGAAATTTAAATTGATTCTCAATTTACATTTAGCATTTCTTTGCAATCGAAAATACTGCAACACTTCTCGCCAATATTATAGTCGATTCGTAAAGTTTGCCAAGATCTCTAAAGTTTCCAAGTAATTCATGGAGTTTCAAGACTTGATATATTTATATATATCACGCCTATTGAAATAAGGCTTTGAAAATACTATAAGCTGCTGTAACGCGTATGAGTTCATCCGTCATTACAGTATATAATACGATTATCTGTATTTTTAATTCCAAGACTGTCCGTTTGATGGCGCCACACGCTTGCTGTCACTCATATCGCCGATTTCCATTTTTCTTATGGAACAGAAGGCTATCGCACTCGCACCGGGAGGTTTGCAAGTGCGTTGCCGGCCTTTGAATTGCACACAATTTGCGACACAAATATGTGATATTATTACATAGTCACTTTCGTTTCTGTCAAAGAAAACGATGGTCACTCAAAAGATCGTTAAAGCTATTCCAATATTTGAATTATAGAAACCGAAATACATACCAATTACGGCTGTTAATTAAAACCGGGCGTTTGTAATGACGTCATATATGAATTAGCGGTAATTATTAGTATTATACTGGTATTGCCGTATTGCATCTGTTTATGCTTCCTCGAATCGGATTCACTAAGGCGTTCGATACAGTGTGCCATAAATGTCGCGCGACATCTTTTTTGACATTAATCAGTAGCCGTACAACTTTACAGATTTGACAGTGAGTTTGTTGCGAGTTCGTTCTAAGCTTGATTTAGAATTAGAGAACTCGCAATTTAGAGTTATTTATAGTTTTACTGAAGTGTATTTTTCATAAGGTGTTATTATTTATATGAAATAATTGTGTAAGGTGAGAATTAAATGCTTTTTATTCACTCACTTATTTTCTTCCGGGGCGATATAATACAATGAAAACTTTAAACATAACAACTCAAATTATGCGATATACTTCGACGATGACCCAAATGCATCACTCGTCACTCGCCACTCAATTAAACGGCTAAATCGATATTAATGAAATTTTTGTGTGTTTAAGTTGATTCATGAATTTGATCGTTTCTGTGTTCCAGTCGTGTATAGCCTTTGTCGGGTGCGCTAATACATATATACGGTTTTTGTTTAAAGTATTTTTTATGTACCGGACAGGAGGCTCATATGATATTAAATGATATCGCTGCCATAATACATTCCTACTGCCAGAGGTCTCTCCAGTTTCTTTTCCGGCCTTTCAAGAATTAGTACGCTCTTTTCTTGGTAATTGGTTCGGATATACTTAATTCGGCAGCTCTTTCCACATAATAAATAATACCACGAGTACACAATCATAAGCATTAAAATGTGTTTCGTGTATAATCACCCTAATGCACTAACGAGGAAATCGTGACTTTCGAAGGCTTCGACCATCTGTGCGATACCACCCACGTCTTAGAAATTCTAGCAATCTCTTGAGACAATTGTGTGTCCTGTATTATTTTGAAATCGAACCTAGGACCACGAACGTGAAGTAATTCTATATCTTTTTGTCGTGCTGGGATCCTGTTCTAAAAAGACCGTCAACGCACTCGCGACCTTCTAGTTTTGAGGGTATCACTTATCAGTTCCAGCCCGTTTGCTACTTGTTCTATAATATATAAAACGTAATCTTTTTTCTTTAGACTCCAAATTAGTTACATTATTAATTATAAATTCGATCGTGAAAAAAAATATTTCTATTTATTTATTTCAGAATTACACATTATCTTTACAGCCTATGCCAATACGACAATGTGGAGAAACATTTATTATAATATAATAATGTACATAAAAATTAGACACACACAATATCACTACTGTGAATTCACTCTGCGAACGAAGATATATATAAAGGGTGTTTCAACAAGAACTTTGTTTTCTAAAACAAAATAAAACAAAGAATTTAGAGGAAAATGAATAAAATTTTTATTGTATTACAAAGAGAAAAGTTTGGCAATTATGAATGAAAAATGATATCTGGCAAATGTCCACCACGACCACGCTGACAGATGTTGATTCTTTCATCAAAATTTTTAATCACTTTTTGGCAAAATGGAGGGTTTATTTCGTTAATGACATCACGGATTTTGAGTTTTAAGGCTGCAATCGATTCGATTGGCTCCGTATAGACTCTGTCTTTAACATAGCCCCACAAAAAATAATCCAGTGCTGTTAAATCACACGATCTGGCTGGCCACTTAACAGCTGAATTTCGCGAAATTATGCGCTCGGGAAATTTGGTTTGCAATAAATTGATCGTTTCATTGGCTGTGTGACATGTGGCGTCCGTCCTGTTTAAACCACATTTCAGTGATATCCATGTCATCAATAATAGGCCAAAATTTAGTGGTTAACATCTCGCGATAATTTCCCGAGCGCATTTTGCCAAAAAGTGATTAAAAATTTTGATGAAAGAATCAACATCTGTCAGCGTGGTCGTGGTGGACATTTGCCAGATATCATTTTTCATTCATAATTGCCAAACTTTTCTCTTTGTAATACAATAAAAATTTTATTCATTTTCCTCTAAATTCTTTGTTTTATTTTGTTTTAGAAAACAAAGTTTTTGTTGAAATACCCTTTATATATCACTTATTTCACGTCAATAAATTTGAATCGGTAGACATCCCTACTCATCGGCAAAGAAGACAGAGGGTGTAGGCCGAGAGAAAAAGCCGGCGTAAAAAACTCTCGGTACTCTTTTAAAAAGCAAATCGTTTTAAAACAAATATAGCAAATTAGAAGTCGCCTGTATAGCACTAGTCAAAGGCCCTTTTATCAACTAGATAATCATTAACTTCATAAGCCTTTTTGCGTAGCTTTTCTTTAATACATTTCTTAAAAGGCAGAGATAAAAGAGCCTCTGGGAATTTATTAAAGAGTATCCATTTGACCAAAAAATAATGACTGACTTTAGATAGTCTTGTACGGAGAAGTTGCAGCCTACGTTTGTTCCGAGCATTAACATTATGCATATGTTGTATTCTAGTATACATATCTGTATACATACATAATATTTTCATAAACATATTGCGAGGCAAAGGTTAGTATATCAAATCAAATCAAATCAAAATTTATTTATTCAATTTAGATGCCACTTAAGGCATGCTTATGAATGTCAAAAACGTTTACAAAATTCGCGAAAGAGCAAAACTACGCCATCCGTTCGCAAGACTACCAGGAGGTCTTGTTCTGAGAAGAACGGGCAAGAAACTCAGCAAGTTTTATCCTCCCTTTACATACAATAATTCAAAAGAAAATGTCATAAACCACAACGTCATTTAAGTTACATAAGTAAAAATAAAATAAAATCTGTTCTGTGATTTACCACATTCACCATTACATTACATTACATTACATTCACAACACTTCCAAGAGAACAAAGCAAATTATAACAATATAATTATAGTAGTATAAATTGCCTTGAATTTTCCTCTCAGGGATTCCCTACATATTAAATTATATTAGATTGATATGTATCTGCAGTATGAAAATAGTTTCGACATCAGCAGCATGACCCCATAATAAGCCATAAGCTGTGAAAGTTAAGCTATTAGAAAATTTAATATAATTATTTGGATTTCAGAATTTCAGTATGTTAAATTTACTTTTTTTTATAGAACAGGGGGCAATCGGGCAGGAGGCTCACCAGATGTTAAGTGAAAGCGCCGCCCATGGACACTTTCGATGGTAGACTCGCGAGTGCGTTGCCGGCCTTTTAAGAATTTGTACGCTCTTTCTTGAAGGACCCTAAGTCGAATTGGTTCGGAAATACTTCAGAAGGCAGCTGGTTCCACAAGGTGGTGGTTACTTTTTCCTATTTTATTTAAAGTCCATAAATATTTGGGAATTGCAACTTTCGAGCAAGACATTAAAATATCAACCGAACAATATAAAAGGAGACTTCAGCTCAAGAAAACCCTGGCTTTGGGCCTCTTGGAAACGAACGGCTTTTTTATATAGAAGCCGCACCTGGTGTTAACTGATACCGCCTCCCATGGACACTCAATGCCAGAGGGCTCGCGAGTGCGTTGCCGGCCTTTTAAGAATTGGTAAAAATTTGTAAAAACTGTTTGTACCTATCGGTTGAGAAGGGCAACAAAACAGCAGTCTAAAAGTTTGCGAATTATTGAGGGAAATAAAAAAATATTTTAATGTTTCCTAATTGGCATAATTTCATAAAATTGATATCGTCCTAATTTTCTTAAGTTAACTATTTACTTCTTTAAATTAAAATTGATGTAGGGACAAGAATGATAAGAATAATAAGCTAAAGATATGGCATAAAAAGGTTGAATAACACTGTACTTTCTTTTTTTTTTTTCGTGGGGAAATGCGTTACGCATACCCTCCCGCGGCACGGCTGCCTGTGAAGGATTATGTGGGCCTCGCTCGGGGTTTTAGTGGGTATGCACAGTGGTGCATACCCACTAAAACTTCACGGAGCCACCAACAATCGCCCGAGGCAGGACACGGTAACAGCTTAGCCTTGTCCGCATCCAGCCAAAACTAGAATAACACTGTACTAGACGAACCAGTTAAAACCCATAGTTATAGGTTGCACCTCAGTTGAGGTGCATGGTGGATTTCGAGTCCATGTCATGGAGATCAGTGATCTCTGCGTCTAGGAAAAAAGGCGTAATGATCAGAAAATGACTGTATCAATCATATAGATAATAAATTCCTATATCTGATTCCCAGCTGCGAATTGTTCCTCGCAATTGCGTAAAACGTTTTAAAAAAATAAACAAAGCATTCTCGGTAATGGCCGAATTCGCACGGAATTTATTCCGAGAATCTATCCAAATGAACAACATTCATCCTTCAAGGAGTGCTCTAAATGTGTATAAGATGGCCGCAGCTGTGGCTCCAGAATTACCTAATGATGAGCCAGCAGTCACATCATTGCGGTATCATTTGCGTGTTGTTCCCTGAATGTAAGTGCGTGCTCCAATTTCACCAGGGAGAGAGGACAATGTGTGACAAATCTTAGTTTTCAATTTATATTATTATCATTTATTAATTAATGTCATGGTGTAATGGTTGCAGCTCCTTTCAAACGTTGTTTAAAAAAAAATATAACGATTAAAAAGAGAGGCTGAGTTTTTTGACAGTTCTTCTCTTCTACGCCCTTGTTTTGAGAACTGGCAAATGTCAAATTAGAAGCATTCAATGTACATTTCTTTTTTGACATTTATACATTGTTATAGTGTTAGCTATATGAATAAATGATATTTGACTTTGATTTTGTATCAGTATCTCCTTAGTCCACTAGTATCAGGCACGTCAAGGTGACGACTACATCGGAGTATATATACGCCACAACATTTTAGGTCTAGTGCTCAGATTTCTGTATCCATTCCGTGATCTAATAGTCAATTTAACATTCTGTTACCGTCGACTTTTTGGGTCATAGCATGCCTTGTGTCCTCTTGAAGTTTTCTTTATTTTGTCTTATCTTTTCTTGTCTATCATACATCGTTCTTTTGATCTTTTACACACCAACCGTTTAATATGTCTAATAATTCCCATACATTTCAAAGAATTCCAGTGAAATCGAATAGAAAAAGCGAGCCCAGTGCCCTTTCATGTCTGGGTTTTTACATGTAAAGTAGATTATATTTTAATAGTAGATACTTTGTCCCTTATAATATAAGTTACTTATATTGCTTAATTTCTTTAGAAGTTACAGACTACTAGAACACAGAAAAAAAGACCCGCGTCTATAAAGCCACTTCCGTGTCCCATATAACGCGGTAAAACGCGGAGAATTCGGTTATACGTTGTATAAAACTTATAATGATTCGTCAAATGTATAATTAGTTTTATAGACCTTTGCAACTGATTCGAATGCGTTGTTATACAATTAAACTATATTGATTAAATTCGTCGTAGTGAAATTTTCAAAACAACTGATTTACGAGAAAACTCCTACAACTTCCTATAACACGGTATACCCGGACCGCGTTATAGACGATGCCAGGGAAGCCAAAATTTTCATATTTTAGTTTTCTTTTAAACATATTTAATTATTATTCAAACAATTTGTATTAAAAACTTGGCGAATGAAAAGAGTGGCGGAAAGTTTCTTGCCAGTTCTTCTTACCCGCTCTACGCCCTTGACTTGCGAACTGGTTGTAAATGTATATTTACAATTAATTTAATTTGTTTTTCTTGACGTTCATAAGTGTACAATTTACCTATATGAATAAAGATATTTTTGATTTGATTTGATAAAGAATATTGTGTGTACTCTAAATTTATAAAATACATTTGTTTATTATTAATAACGGACACAGAATTTATATTTACATGTATTCAAAAGAGCAAAGACTGGATTGTTTCTTTGTTTGTTTGCATTGACTAAGCTGCAAAACTACAGGACAATTTTTTTTTTAAATCTCCCATAATTAGATCCCAACGTTATCCCTGATGAACATAGAGCATGGAATATTTTCAAAAATTTACGATACTGTATGAAATTACAATAGTGTAAAAGTGTAAAAAAAAACTAAATGTTACTGTGTACTTAAATTAAATTAAAATTAAAAAAAAAATTTAATACCCGTACGCTGCCGTAACGATTGACAATATTTGTTTATTATATCCACAAAATTTGTTTAGCAAAAAAATATTAGTCTATTTACCGAGAAAATCTTAAACATATTCGCAACTTGGGGGAGCTTATGATGGACTATATTCACCTCTGACGAGAGCGATAAGGACAAAACATAGAGGTTTTTGTTAAAAGTTTTAAAATCAGAACAGATCCATGAAGGCAGCAAAAAGAATTAAAAGGACATGAGGTCATCGTTACCAAACCGGTCTCTGACCTGCGATCCGCCACAAATCATTCGTGCATCATTCTGCAGGTAAGCGCATTTCGTTATTTGAATTCACTTCCTTATATTTGAATTAAGAACGTCATTTCTATAATGACATGTTTTATCCACAGACTAATTCTGTCTGTAAATGTTTTCTTTTTAATTTCCTTCCGGCCAAGTCTTTTGACATCAACTTGTTTAACAATTTCCGTCTATATTATAAGCCGACAATGTTCAGCGTTGTTACAAATTATTAAACACAATATTATACGATCATCAAAGGTATATTCCACGAAGTTTCAATTATTTTTCTTTGCGCGTCGTTATCGACATAGACTATTGTACAAAACGGCCACTTTTTGACCTTTTTTACTTTCAAAATCATGATAACATTATAAACAAGCTTACCCTAGAAAAAACTACTTTTGTATTTATTTATTAAAATCATTTAATAATAATTAATGCACATAAATAAAATAAATAATTCACTGGCGCTACAACCTCTTTAGGTCCTGGCCTCAGATTTCTGAATCTGTTTCATGATCATTTTTTAATCTAATAGGTGATCAGCCTCCAGTGCCTGACACACGTCGTCGACTTTTTGGGTCTAAGACAAGTCGGTCTCCTCACAATGCTTTCCTTCACCGTTCGAAAGAAAGTCCAGGTGCACAGCCGGGGATCGAACCTACGACATCAGGTATGAGTCGCACGCAGAAGCCACTAGGCCAACACTGATCCTAATTAATTCACATAGATTCAATCAAACGAAAAAGGATTTATTGCCTGTTCCTTTTTGCTTATTATAAACGCTTCCATTTTATGTTTAATTTTTCGCCGTCTTTATTTAAGCCCCATAAAACGATATTTGTACGTACACCTTTTAAAATATGAGCTTATAACTAACATACATTTAGGAGTAGTAGGGTTATACGCCGAATTAAGTAAAAAGCTAACTTGGCTTACACATTGAAAGTTTAAACAATAAAATCTAAATAGCCGGAAACCAAAACTTTTAATGGCGAATTTGGATTAAGTAACTATGAATGTTTGAAAATATGTACATACATTAATGTATAACATTATTTTGTGTGTATATGTTTGAAAGAAATTAACGGGACGCTCCAACGGATCCGAGTGGGCGCAACCGCTACTAGAACCCCGCTGCACTCGGATCCGAGAAAAGAAAACTTAACGTGTTAAGGGATTTTAATTCTAAGTAACACTTCAATGTGTAGTCAACCAATTGGCAATTATCGGAAACGATAATGTTATATTACAATTTATTAGTGTGAGAAAAAGTAAAGGGCTTATTTTGGCAAGAGATAATTATTAACTATAAATAAAATATATGTCGCAGCCAACTAGCTTAATTAGCCGTTCAATTAACTGCCTAGCCGTTTAACCAAACGACGCCGTTTAACTAACGACCTGAAATATATTCAGCCGTAGCTTTTGTTAAAATTTAATGATCTGGCTGGCAAATGCTTAGGCCATTGGTACGATAGAGACTTTGGCAGAAATAACAAAGGAAATTTCTATTGAGGTAGACCTATTTGTTTGTATGCTGGCTGACTTCACAAGAGTTGCTTGCTATAGTAGTTATAAGATTTATACACATAACTATAATTTTTTAATGTTTATTATGCAGGATAATTAATAGGGCGCCTACTAAAGCGCAGTATACAAAGCTACAGGTGTGTCAAAGAGCGATGGAACGATGTATGATAGGGAAAACAAGAAGAGACAAAATAAAGGAAATAAAGGAAAAGGAAAATACAACATTAAGGAAAATAACTAAGGTAACAGATGTTACAATAAAAACCAAGAAACTAAAGTGGAAATGGGTGGGACACATCGCAAGAGGTGCAGAAAAGTGGAGCAAAAAACTGCTTAACTGGTGCCCAAGGTACAGCAAACGCAAAAGAGGGAGACAACTGAGAAGGTGGATTGACCACATTAAAGAAACGGCAGGTGGTACATGGCAGAGAGTGGCACAGAGCAGAGAGGAATGGCGGGATTTGGAGGAGGCCTTTGCCAAAAAAGGGCACACAGATGCACCAGAATTGGATTAAAATGGAAATTTGTTTAAATGTATAAAAAACATATAATGTAAAATGTATCTGAATAAAGGCTATTATTATTATTATTATTATTATGTAGGATAATTGGTGTGGGTATTATTTTGACGTCTATCGAAATTCGTAGTAACTGTTAAGTTAAAATAATGTAGTGGAATAAATAAATAAAAATAATTGATGGGCACGTAAACATTTGTAAAGTCATATTTTAAGTATACATGTTTTACAAATAAATAAAAATACAGAGCATTACTTGTGAGACGTTTAACTTAAAACACTATTAACTATTAGTTAATGTGAACGAACGTTAAGAAAACACTTGACAGCTATTTCGCGGAATCGTGTGACCGCTTTGCTTCAGACCTATGTTTTATGACAATACTGACATTCATAGACAAGAACTGCCCATAGATAATGCGGCGTAAGGAAATCGACACTACTTTGGCCTTTGATTCTGTATTAGTTCGTCTCTTATCCTTGATACTTTTCCTCTTTTTACAAAACAGGTGGCAACGAGTAGGATCTGGCTTACGTGCCATGGACTCTTAATGCTTGAGGCTGAATTTTTAATGCCTTTTAAAAATTGGTACACACTATTTAATGTATTTTTGACTTAATATTTTTTTATAAAAAAAACGGAATATGGGTAGGAGGATCACCTAGTGATAAGTGATACCATTCATGGACTCAATGCCAAAGGGCGAGTGCGTTGCGGGCCTTTTAAGAATTCGTAGTCTTTTCTATGTACTGTTTAAAAGATTTTTTTTATATAACAGGTGTGAAAGGGACAGCTTCTCTGATGTATCCCGGACTGAACGTAACCAAATAACAAGGGGATACTTTGGACAATAGACTTGTGATGATAGTCTGGTTAGATAAATTATATGATACGGATGGTTGTATCACCTCGTCATCCGTGGTTTCAGCCTTTTTCAGAACAGCTTTTGCCGCGCACCACCGCTATGTGGAACCAACTGCCTTCTGAAGGCTTCCGAACCAATTCGACGTTGGGTCCTTAAAGAAAAGAGCGTACCAATTCTTGAAAGGCAACGCATTTGCGAGCCTTCTGGCTATTGGCCATGGGCGGTGTTATTATAACACCAGATGAGCCTCCTCCTATTATGCAACAAAAATACAGTGATCAGACTTCCTTCGTGCCTGTTCCACGCCATCAATTCTCGGGTAAGAACAAGAGTCCAGACCAGAGAGACCAGCTAAATAACTTCCGTGTGTCAAATACAATTAATTTGCCGCCCTGGCATTCAGAGTCCATGATATCACTTATCACTAGGTGATCCTTCTACTAATAGACTTTCTATTTTATAAACAAATATAGTTTAAAATACATTAAATAGAGCGTACCGATACTTAAAAAAAAACCGGCAACGCGCTCGCTCTTTGGAAGTCAGAGTCCATGAATGGTATCACTTAACATCAGATAAGACTCCTGTCTCCTATTAAGCAAAAAGACGGTGATAAGCTTTCTATGCCTGATCAACGCCATCAATCACGCCATCAAGTCCAGACCAGAGAGGACCACATACCTAAGTCAGGATTTCGAAACTTCAAAGTCAATTACGCCTTTGTCTGACTCTTATTCACCATACGAACAGATTAGTCACACACTACGCTGTGATATTTAAAAACGCAGTCCACAGTGCGTGAAATACCAAAGAAAAGGCAGCCTTCCACGAAGCGGTAATTAGGTCTAGTGAGCACCGAATGGACACCGCCCGAAGCTATAATGTTTCTTTGAATCACGCTTGTGCATATAATAGAATTCGACATAACTATAAAATAAAATTCTGTATTATTATAGGCGTAAACTCGCACTCAAATAATTGGTGCACTTTTTTTTACAAATACGGTGAGCACGGTTTTTTTTTACAGAACAGGGGGCAAACGGGCAGGAGGCTCACCTGATGTTAAGTGATACCGCCACCCATGGACACTCTCGATGCTAGAGCGAGTGCGTTGCCGGCCTTTTTAGAATTTGTACGCTCTTTTCTTGAGGACCCTAAGTCGAATTGGTCGTGGAACGGCGGACGTCGAGGTGTTACGGGTGGAATTTCGTATTCTGCCTCGACGTCCAATACTTCTTGAGCCAATAGCTTTTTTTTCTTACTATGGTTGCCTGGAAGAGATCGCTGGTTAGCGGCCGTTGCATCCCTTGTAATTTTTATGTATTGTGTTATTTGTGTTTCTTTGCAACGAAATGTGAATAAATAAAGATATGGAACAAAAGTGGCCATACAATTCCCCATCATACTGTGCATATTACAGTTACAGTAGAAATGCCGTCGTTAAAAAGTGCGAGAAAAAACTCGTACAGAACAAGTATTCAGCTCGCATCCAATACAGAAAGGTTGCACTGGAACTCGTCTTAGTTTTCGACTTAAACGTTTTCTTTAGACGCATGAGGGTAACATTTTTAAGGATGCAACGCAATAATAATATTAGCGTCACGAATATGTGCTGCGTTTTTTCAAAGAAAAGTGAGAGAGCGACTGAGATCGATTGAGAGAGAGTGAGAAAGGGCGAACGTCTCATCACACACAGGAGCGAGAGGTTGTAGAGAGCTAAAGTGAGAAAGATAAAGAGGGAGAGAGAGTAAGGGAGATAGGTTGCTTGCTGCGATAATTATAGCAAATATATTATATTGCTATCCTTCTTTGCTTCTTAACTTCATATCATATCTCGAAAGAAGGCTCGCAAGCGTACTGCCGTTTAAAAATTGGTCCTAACCTACTTAACTGTATACAGACGAAATATAACTCGAAACAACAGCAGTTTTTCAATACTTCCTGTATTGAAAAACTGCAAATAGGAAGAGTGCATTTATCGAATTCATCCCGAGAATGTATCGTAATGGCAACGAGAAAATGGTAAAAGAATTTATCCCGGCCTGGGAACATTTACGACATACGCTAACGGACATTTAATGACGACATCTTGCGTCTCGATTCAACTTGGCGCTCAAAAAAATATAGTTTATATTCACAAAACTAAAACCTTTAAGTACTAATGCAATGTAAGAAAAAAATAATAGCATTTTAATTCAGATACATTTACATTTAAACACGTTTCTATTTCAATCAAGTTTAGGTGGCTTTTATTGGCAAAGGCTTCCTTCAAATCCCGCCATTCCTCTGTACTGAGCCACTCTTTGTCATCTGCTGTTTCTTTAATTTTGTCTATCTACCCTCCAAGTTGTCTATTTCTTTTACTTTACCTTGTTTAGCACATTTTTGCTCCAGTTTTCTGTTCCTCTTACCATGTGCCTCGCCCATTACCACTTAAGTTTATTAATTGTAACATCTGTCACCTGAGTTGTTTTTCTTTAAGCCGTACTCTTTATTTTGTCTATTCTTTCATACATCGTACCATCGATCTTAGACACACCTGTACCCTATATGCTGGGCTTTAGTAGGCGCTCAAGTTTGAGATCCATATTTTTTACATCATGTTATATATGTCCCAGTAAAGTTTATCTCTCATTTAAGAAATGAGAGTTAATTGAATCTCTAGACAGATAATTAAATATCGAAATTCAATCAAGTCGCGTCAGACAAGTGACTGAAATGTCAAATAGAAGAGATTAGCTGTCCATGGGGAATCCTACTGTGGGCCTGACAATTTATGTTTTATATCTATTACGCTGGTAATTGTTTATATCAATACGATTTGCAGTTAACTTATCCTTTGATTCCGCACCATTTAACACTATTCACTATTGTCATATGACAAATAAAACTATAATATTATAACTATCCCTTTGAAATGCGTTAAAAGTATCATAACTACTGATGTAAACATCGTGAGTAAGTCTTAGGGGCCGTAAGTACTATAAATACATAAATAAAATAAAAAAAATATTCATTTAGGTAACTTAATGTACACTTATGAACGTCAAAAAAAAGAAATATACATTAAATGCTCCTAATTTTACATTTTTCTCAAATCAAGGGTGTAGAATGGAAGAGAAAAGACAATAAACTCTCCGGCACTCTTTTTAATCGCCATTTTTCTTTTACACAACGTTTGTAAGGAGCTGCAACCATGTTCCATATGACATCTTGAGTAATAAAGAATAATAAAACAAATTAAAAACAAAGATTTGTCCTCTATCAGCAGGAGGCATGGTGAAACGCACTTACAAACTCCTGGGAACAACACGCAAATACGTAGTAAAAACAACTAATATCACCGCATACACGAATTCAAATACGACCAGTCACCACAAGTAGCACCCGTTCACGAGTTTGCATGGCCAGCCATCGGCCCCCTCGCCATATTTTAGGGAGAGAGACAACCAGACACATGGATGGTATAGGAGTGTCTTAAGTGTACATTGTATTACATATATTAATCTATTGTTCTATATTAATAGCAATTTATTATTCTACCGACTACCGAAATGTAATTCAGACACCAGTTCCTGTTTCCGATCCATTCATTTAAATGCAAAGCGTTGGTTACATAACCGTATTTTAATTTCCCTTTGTCTAAATCAGTGATTCCCAAAGTGGTCTATATCGACCGCTAGGGGTCTATGACAACCTGCAAGGGGTCTACGTTATCGAAAAAAAAAATTGGGGGTCCACGCTAGTGGATACACTGATAGTACCTATTTACTTACATCATACTCTATCTTATAATATCAAAACATATACATTATTTATAAAAGTACAGTAAAAATATTATATATGTTTATAACATTGTGTAAGTACAATATAGATACTCAATGCCTCCGACGACTATATAGTCGGGGAATTGTGTAGAAAATATTATTAAAAAAAAAAAAAAAAAACAAAGTGTAAGTTGTAGTATGTTGGTATTCGCTTTGCGGTCGCAATACATTTTGAACTTGTAAAAACAAAAAAAAAAATAGTTCAATTAATAAATGTATAAATTAACATGTGTTTTTACTTTACATTTTAACACTAATCAAAAATGGATTGAGATAGATTATTGGTTTTGGACGTTACGCCCTTACATCCCTGAGGATGGGAGTCGCATACCAGCATGATATAATTGTATATTTTGTACGTACCTACTCCGCCATGTTGAGGGGCTTGATTAATATTCGGTGATCGAAACTTCGAAATTGCAAATGCACAAGTATTCATTCATCGGTCACGCGACGAATGCTAATCAGTATCACTGCGTGCTTCAGAGCCTCCATAGGCACTGTAAATACTGTAGATATACTGTCTTTTTACTTTATAGCAGGCGCGTTGCCGTATACTTCAGTGAAAATCTGTTATAACGACATTAAAGGGAATACTCATTTTTCGTAATAACCGATAGTCGTAACAGCCGATGACGTTATTAAGTACCTAATACAATAGATTACAGCCGGGACCTTTGACTTTCAATAACCGGTAAACAATGTCATCGTAAACTGTTTGACTGTGTTTCTTTAAACAATTGGAGGTTGTATGAAGATACAACCCAGGGAATCCAGGGAAGCCTGGAAGTTGCTTCCACAGAACGCTAGCTTACAACTAAAATCGCTAACTTGTTTAAATAGGAGATAAAGTATGAAATACAAATGCCGTTCTGTGAATTTTTTTTGTGACAAATTACACACATTTACACTTTTTTGCTCAATCATGCTAAAATTTACGATTTAAAAAAAAACATACATACATTACAAAAAAAAAAATCCACCACTCATTTTTTTCACTGTTTTTTGTAAGTTTTTGTTTCGTTTTTGACGTGAGAACGTCTTATAATTCAATGGACCCGGCAGCGCGCACGAAAAACGTGACGCATGCGGCGTTACCTCCCTCTGAGATGTTCCATTTAAGGCTTGAAGTGCAAGCGAGAGCGCGGAACGAGCGACAAAGACGCACAATCGGCTGCACAAACCGATAGTCATAACAGCCGATGACGTTTTTAAGTACCTAATACAATAAATTACAGCCATCCCGGCTGTAATCTGTCTTTGACTTTCAATAACCGGTAAACGATGTCGTCGTAAACTCTTTGACTGTGTTTCTATAAACAATTGGAGGTTGTATGAAGATACAACCCAGGGAATCCAGGGAAGCCTGGAAGTTGCTTCCACAGAACGCTAGCTTACAACTAAAATCGCTAACTTGTTTAAATAGGAGATAAAGTATGAAATACAAATGCCGTTCTGTGAATTTTTTTTGTGACAAATTACACACATTTACACTTTTTTGCTCAATCATGCTCAAATTTACGATTTAAAAAAAAACATACATACATTACAAAAAAAAAAATCCACCACTCATTTTTTTCACTGTTTTTTGTAAGTTTTTGTTTCGTTTTTGACGTGAGAACGTCTTATAATTCAATGGACCCGGCAGCGCGCACGAAAAACGTGACGCATGCGGCGTTACCTCCCTCTGAGGTGTTCCATTTAAGGCTTGAAGTGCAAGCGAGAACGCGGAACGAGCGACAAAGAGGCACAATCGGCTGCACAAATTTATGAGTACAAATTAATGTAACTTGATCAATTAAATTGTGATTCCCATTTATTCCATCTCTATATCTACCTATACAAAATATTTATGAAACAAATAAAATATATATTTTTTTTAATGCAACCTGTCCATCAGTATGTTCTTATGACGCTGTCACGTTCAACTATCATCAGTAAACCGACTTTACAGACAACCGTTTTTTGTATTAGTTATATTTTTTGTACTCATCAAATTTACGTCACCATCAGACCCTCATATTATACTCATCACTTGGCACTTCAAGCCCATAGAAATTAATAAAAAAAACATGATTTGTAAAATGAATGAATGGTACACCTAATTAACGCCACTTAGAAAATCCAAACAACCTAATGTAATTTACATTTAAATCATGCATGTACTTCACACAAGTCGCAAAAAATAAAAAAAACTTGGAGCTGTTTTCAGGTGGAACGTGATTCGATAAATTTACCAATTTTTCCTCTGTTTTGTGTAAATCATATGAATATTTTCCTTACATTATCTTTGTTCCTTATTGCCAAGTCTACTGAATATCTACTGTTGGCGAACAGTAGTTCCACAGTAGATGCACTGGTTCGCGATTATGCGAGATATTATGTACAGCATTCTACGAATTGACCGGAAATTGATGTCTTTATGTCTGACGTGAAATCATTCGAATCTCTGGCGCCCTGTTTCTTCAAACCTGATAGGATTATTCTTAAAGGACACTCGACAATTTCTGTTTATCGGCTACCTTGAGAAATACTTGCGTAAAACCAATTGATCCCCTGGGTTTTTGAAGGAATATAATAGTATCTTGTTCTCCAAGATGCCATAATTTGAAGAGCGGGTTTGCCTTCTCTATAATTTGAAATTAAATCCATTGTTTTGATGTGAAACATCTATAGCCGCACGTAAAACCGATTTCTGGCGTGGCGACGCATGCCGTGGCGACGCATCGCCACGCTATATGATGGTATATACATACAATCTATATGCAGTAGTAAATTTTTGTATTTAATGAAAATAAATGTTTATTCATTAAATAGTCATCGTTATCTGGAAAACAAAATCGTTAAATTTTATTTTATCATTATGACATATTTAGTTCCTATCACAATCTGTTCTTTTCTGCATATTACTTCACAAAATAGTTTCGATGTTTCACATCTGCCAGGCGTCCCGTGACGGCTCACATTTTTTTAAAAATTCTTCGGACAATGAAAGACTGAAGTCGCTCACTCAAAAAAGATCACTCACAAAAGTGTATTATTGTATTTAATTGTTGAATAAAAAATATGTTTATCCATTTTAAGTAAGATTTGGGAACCTTTTTAAGAATTAAATAACTGTAAATATAAATTCCCATATTTATAATTTTATTTATTTTATTTATTTATTAACACTTCGTTGCTAGAAAGAAACACAAATAACACAATACATATAAATTACAAGGGATGCAACGGGCGGCCTTATCGCTAACAAGCGATCTCTTCCAGGCAACCCTAGTAAGAAAGAAAACAATAAATAAAAAATGATGAGTGCAAGAAGTGCATAACCAGAAGTTATATAAAAAACAAAATATATATATTAATCTGTAAAACCTTAATCTAGAGAAAATAAAAAAAAAACAATATTAATAACTACTAATATATAATTTAATACTAAAAATTTTAAGGAATTTATATTAATAATAATAATATATAATTTAATTTTGTTGATTTCTTAACTGTTATCAACACGCCTGAGTGCATGAGTGAATGTGTTGGTTCAAATGTAATTGAGTGAAAGAATATAGTGTGTAACTAGACACAAGGTGTCAGAAGCAGTTCTAATATTATTTGATTGTAGACGATGAGCGGGTGAGATATTAATCAGCCTATTTAATTGATTATAGATATAGTCTGCTCTGCTAAGTCGGTCCTTACGGTCGGACGACAACATCCCTATTGCTTTTTAAGAACAGCCTACTATTAAATGGAAACATTGACGGAATGGTACCCTAGAGACGAACTCTACAGGCTACAACTGGAAAAGAGTCGCAAAGGAACAGTGGAGAGGGTTAGAGGAATTTGCCAAGACCCTCTGAACTCCGAGACATACTAGAAAGCATATTAAAGATGACAGAGTTTCGGAATATGATACATAACAATAATTGTGTAGAAAATATTAGTTAAAAAAAAATCACGATGAAACACTTATTTACTTGAGAAGACATTAAGCCTTGTATGTATCTACCGAGCTTTGGCAAGCTTTTGAAAATAACACATTAAATCGATGCCAATGCTTACTGCAATATGGCGACTTTATTGCGTTATAATAAAAAAAACTTCTGTTATTAACTCACGATGTGCCCGTGTACGTGACACGATGACAGTATAACTGAGATTCAACAAGATACACGTGCGATAATACGATAGATGAACGGCTATTTCAATTCGAAAATACATGAAATGTGTCTGATTTATTAAACACCTTGCAAGTAGACAAAGATTGAAGTATTCAGAAGACTGATCAAAGTAGTAAAAAATTACTATATTCTGTACAGCGTTTTGCAAGATGCTGAAATAGGCCGCTAGCCACGAGATCGAGAGGATGATCAAAATGGAGTCCATATTTATTTATTTATTTCTTCAGAAGATTCACAGCACAATACAAAAATAGATGAATATATATATTACTATCTAGTACTGTACATGTAATACTAAATTATTCAAAACAAATAACATAATACATAAAAATATACCTAATAACTAACCTTTAAATTTAATAATTAAAAAATATTATTGTAAGGAGTCCCTTTAGGCAAGGTTCCGAAGATACTGGCAGCGTCCCCCCCTTTGAATAGCTAGACTAATTCTTTGTGCGAGGTAGCTGCCAGCTCTTCGTTCTCCTGTGATGTCGACTAACCTTTTTGATAATTCCCTAAAAAGCCTTAACGCGCTAGGACCCCACGGACCAAGGGTCTCGTCACCGTATGGGACAAAATCACATTCAGAGCCTAGAATTATTATATTACATATATGTAATAGTTATAATATACAAAATATATTATAACTTCGATCTAATTCTCTCGAGAACACTAAATCAAATATATGTATCTAATACATTTTTGACATATACTCTCTTACGCGATGTTTTACGAGATTTATTACGATTGCTCCATACACAGTTATAGAACTTTGTCGAACTCACATTAAAGCATTTATATATATATATATATACTAACATTTCAACAAATATGATAATCTTACGACGCACTTTGATACTGGATCAGAAACAATTTAATTAATATATCAATTGAAGCAAATAACGCCTAAGCAGACAATTAATATGCAATGCAAAGTTATGTTAATCACATCTTGTAATTCTAGGAATCTGTTGGTTCAATTATAAATATGTGGATATTTCAATTATAAATATTAATATTATCAGATTTCATTAATTATTTCACCAACAAAGTAGTGACTGATATATGCATGTAACACAAACACAAGCCAAGTGCTACCCCAATTATAGGCGCATACAACATTCAGATTATATGAAGCTTATACACTAAAAATTAATTAAATGAACAAAAAATTAAGGGAGTTTGAACAAATATCTAATTGGGTAAATTTACGACCCCCCCCCCCCTCCGATGCAATGGCTATATTATTTTCAAAATAATTTAAACTCTCCGGCCGTGTTAAGCTTGTCACTTGTCTTCATGACTGAAATTCTTGCTTTACGAAATCCCTAACTGATACGTTGACTTGCTGCCTTCACACTTGTCTCAGGGCATTGTCTTATTCAGACCAAGTAAGCGATCGACCCCAACTCCCTCCAACATTCCTCCATACCATTACCAAATTGTCCAGACTATTGGTTTCACATGTCAATGTGGCCAAAGCAGCTAAACACCCGTTCCTACATGATGGTTTACAGTATTGTGGTGATCTTGAGTTGATCCATGATATTTGCACGAATTGACCAGGATATAAATACATAAAGGCTGGCCAAAAATACGTAGTCCAAACGCAACTAGAGATTGGATCGTGTCATCAGCTGCAAAAAATTGTTCTACGGGAAATCCTTCAGCTCAACCATTACCGAGTTATTTCACAATATATATATAAATATATTACTATTTTTATTGAAATTCAAAAAAATGTACATCCTGTATCTTTTTTATAATATTCCCTAGATTGGTACTGATGGGACCTTGCGTTGGACATGCTAACGATGCGTGTTTCATCCACGAATTTTTGGACATCTTGTATACCCGTACACATATACATACATATAGAAAATTGCAAAAGTTCAGACGAGCCTGCTCTTGGTAGTATTCACCGCGATTCTGTTTTGCCATAAACAGGTCTGCTTATTGCAGGTACGCCACCTGTGTTCGCCTATGGATTTTCTAAGTATTCTTTGAAGTAAATAAAAAAAACCATTGGGGCTACATACTTTTTAGACCTTGGCCTCAACTGTTTCATGATCAGTCAGTCTAATTGTCAGGTAAATGCTCAGCCATATGTGCCTGACACCGACTTATTGACTCTAAGGTGGTGGTTCCCTCACGATGTTTTACCGTTCCAGCGAACCTTAAGTGGACAAAGACAGAAAGTCCATTGTTGCAGGGATGGAACGTACGACCTCAGAGAAGAAGTTACTAGCATAACACTGCTTTGAAGATAAAACAAACAGGGCATAATTTTACTTAATCAATCAGTTGACGGTGACTTGATAAAAATATGCATATAAAGAAAAACACTTTTATACGGATTATAGTTATGTATTATTGTATTTAAACTTATAATTATTTAGACATAATTTTAAATTTAACTGACGTTTCGCGTGCTTTACAGCGTGCGTGGTCTCGGTGACTGAAGACAAAGGTGTTAAATGTCAAAAAGTATCACAGCTGTAGAAAATGTTGTACTTATTATCTGTATTTATTTCCCCGGAGTTGGTATCGAATAAAAGATGTAGGGTTTCTGCAGAAATTAATAAATTAAAAAAAATTAAAAGACTACTAAAAATATGCATATTAAAACCTCTTTTGAAGTCGTGAAAAATCAATGAAGTATGGAATAACCCAATATTCTTTGTGAAATTAAGAATTCGTTAAAATTATAGTTGTTTTCTCTTATAAGTGTAATTTACATACATTTTTTGTTGAACCTGTCATTGTATCGTCTGGTTTGTACGTGGGAATTATAATAATTCAAGGTCACATGCGATCTTTGTTCCGGCTCCATGGCAACTCGGTTTTTATGATCTCTTTCAATAGGTTTATATCAGTGATTCCCAAAGTGGTCTATATATCTATGACAACCTGCAAGGGGCCTACGTCAGCGAAAAAAAAAATTTGGCGGTCCACGATGGTGGATCTCAACACATACATTGAAAGTTAGTACCTATTTAATTACATCATACTATCTTATAATATCAAAACATATACATTATTTATAAAAGTACCTATGAAGTAAAAAAGTATTATATATGTGTATAACATTGTGTAAGTTGTAGATGTTGGTATTCGGACGCAATACATTTTGAACTTGTAAAAACAAAAACAAATTAATTCAATTAATAAATGTATAAATTAACATGTGTTTTTACTTCAAGTTTTTAACTCTAAACTTCACTACAGTTATAAATTTACAGGAAATCAATATCAGGTAAGTAGGGGGTCTACCCAACACGGAAAAACATGGCAAGGGGTCTACAACACAAAAAAACTTTGGGGAACTCTGGTCTATATACTTCAATAAGCTCTCAATAGTTCAATCCTCTTTAGGCCACAGATCGCGTCGACCTTAAATCCCTGACAAATGTTTCTTTTTGGATAAGATTTAGAATCTATTTTTTTAACAGGGGAATCCAGGATGAATGTTGTTCAAAACAAAGAGAACACAAAACCAATTAGTTAAGTTAGTATATGTTTTTTAAACATATACTAACTTAACTAATACTAATATTAAGGAATGTAAACAAAACAATTTTAGTATGTATTAATAAAGCTTTAATAATAATAATAGAACAGGGGCCAACTGGCAGGAGTCTCATAGAGTCTCACAATGTTAGAAAGCTCGCGAGTGCGTTGCCATCTTTTAAAAAAAATCAAACGCTCTTTTCTTACAGGTTAGTAAGACAATATATGCAGCAATTTCCAATGATCATTGACACTATGACAGATATCTAAATAAAATAAAAAACTATACATCGATCATGGCAAACACACCCACGCTCCAATCCGACTTATTGGAACTAACAAAAAACTAACACCTCCGCGGAGGTCTAAAGTTCAATATTGACAATTGACAGCGCTCGACAGCGACGCTGGGTGAATGTTAATTTTCACGATGAAGCCATTCGTACGCGAGGTGCGTACAAAACGATTTCTCAAAACTCGACCGACGCCATTTTATAATGCATTAGTTATGACACATGAGAATTATGTACACATTTCAAATCATCGCATTATGTCTCCTTGTAAGCGAGACTTTTAAAACTGATTTAAATTGTGATGAGTCAAAGTCAAAAATCATTTATTCATATAGGTAACATAATGTACACTTATGAACGTCAAAAAAAAATGAAATATACATTAAATTAATCTAATTTTACATTTACTGCCAGTTCTCAAATCAAGGGCGTAGAACGGAAGAGAAGAACTTGCAATAAACTGTTGAGGAGCTTTGAAATCTTCTCTAATGCAGTATGTCCTACGTATAGTACAATCATACAGACTTGACAAAATCAGGTGGTTGCTGATCTAATTTTACATATTTTTGTTATTTTTATTGTATTATTTTATGTTTATCTCACACACTGTTTTATTATAATTTTATTATTTATATATTCTGTAAATATGTGAGGAACATGTATACTATCAGTGCAATAATAGACCTGTTTAAAAATTATTTAACTAATGAATAAAAATATTGGAAATTCTATTTTAAAAAGAGTAACTATTCTTTCCCATTCTTTCCCATTCCTCTCCACACGAAACTAACTCTTGGAAGGGCTAACTACAATCATCTTTATATTTTATTTAATGTCCAAAGTACCATTTTAGGCGGTCTAAATAATAAAAGATAGTTTACTGCTCTTTCAAATCGATTTTGCCACATTCTCTTTTCTCTTTTTTGGCATACTGTATAAGAGGATAGAATAACTAAGACCTACAGATCTCTACCATACAATTGTTCCCTTATACATTGGATTTCGAAGTTGGATCAGAGGATCTGTGATCTGTGTTGCAGAATTGTCTCTGGGCTCGTTCAAGCATTACGTCAGCACCTTATGAGGTGGGGGGGGGTCTTTAATTTTATTTTGTCTTTGATTACGTCAACAGTAATTATGCATTTTTTAACACACATTGTCAATACTTTAAAATGCATTTTCGAGGATTCTTACAAAAAATCAATACGTTTATATACTATTAGTTTTGAGAGCTTAATTTTGCTTACAAGAGGAGAGGGGGGGGGGGAGTGGAAAAATTGCAGTTAATCTGCACACGCAATACTTGAACGGCCTCTCTCGCTAAGTAGCTCTTGAAGGACTGTGAGAGACTGTCCTTGCTACTCGGCATATAATCTATCAATATATATTCTTCGCATATCCCAGGTGACTCGAGACTATAATATTTCAACACGCAACGTGTCTCCATTCATGGCTCGCTCGACTTGTGGTGTCGGATTTCCGTCACATTCCATCTCGAGGTCTCACTGGTTATGTAGGGAATTTGCTATTACGAAATTGCGACGAGAAAATTAAGCACTGATCTAAGGCAATTAAATGAGGGTAGTTTTAAATACTTTTATAGCAAAGACTATTTTTTTTAGGAAAAAGTAAATTTCCGGTTAATTTGTGTTCATAAATGCCTTATTGTATTTATAAAGAAATAAACCCATGAAGAAATCTACTGCATTTTCTATCCAATCCCCTAGCTCGTAATAATATATTCGTACGGCGAAAACTTCGTGTTACAAACGGGGCCAACACTGTTCATACATGTACCAGACACACAAAACATAGATTTGGACACATTAATAATAGAAGGAAGTTAAAATTTTCGTTATATAGTTAACGCAATAACATGAAACTAAACTCCGCAACTCGTGCAAAATTCAATTTTCTTAGTAAAATAGACGAACATTGTCATCAATTTCGGTAATTTGTCTATTCTAGGCAAAAATTTAGAAGTAATATGATAGTAATTGAAATAAACGTGAATTAAATAATGATATATAAATAAAAATAGCCTGTATTCGGGTACTCCTTAATAGGAATTAAATTATGTCCATTACGTTTAACATTAATGCCTTCCGATGGAGTGACGGCCTCCATTTCGATTCGTCAAATCAAATCATTTATTCCCTTTATTACTATGTCCCTTTGTATGCTTAATTAAATCTTTGAAACTACGCAACGGATTTTGATGCGGTTTTTTTTAATAGATAGAGTGCGGTTTCAAGATTCAAGAGGAAGGTTTATATGTATAATAACATCCATTAAATAGTGGAAAATTACTGTTATTTTTGAGGTTTCTAATGTGATGTCGTAAATAATTACATTTTTTCCGCTTACATTGCAAACGCAGGCTGAACCCTACGAGTTTTATCAAATAATGTACAAAGTATTGTACACATTGAAAAGGTCTACAGAAAAGTCCATGATGGTATATGTCTATCTCTTATGGATAACCCACAATAACTTTTTTGTCATTTACTTTTTACGACAAATAATGGCTAATTTTCGAAGCGATTTTAACCAATACAGCATTAATCCTTAACCAATTAAATACCTTGAATATATTGTTCATTTAATATAGATCTATACAGCCCATTACAGCTTATTTAGCAGCGATCGAACGCGTATATTATCGGAGCTTTCCAGCGACGGAAATAACAATACATAATAAAAACCTGCTTTTCATCAGCATTGCACCCGTGCGAAGCTGGGGCGGGTCACTAGTAAAATATATAAAGATGATTCTAGTTGCCCCTTCCAAAAGGCAGTTTCGTGTGAAGAAGAATCGGGAAAACCTCCACACTCACCCTTTTAAAATAGAATTTACAATATTGGTAATAGTTATATGTGAAGACAATATACTCCCAGAATAAAATTACTACACTATTATTGTATTTTCAGTATACACGATCGACACATATTTACAAATATCGAAACCGTAGAATATTATACATTAAAGAGTAATAAAAAAAAACAATAAAACAGTTTGTGAGATAAACATAAAATAATGCATTTTTAGTATAATATACAACAAAACATCTCCCAGAATATCTCACTATCGCTAACATTTTCCAATGCTTTGTTATTCCTTTTATTACTATTTCGCTAGGTTTCTAGTGGGCTTTCTATCTTTAAATAAAAATAAATCAGTGGCACTACAACCTCTTTAGGTGTTGGCCTCAGATTTCTGAATCTGGTTCATGATCAATTTTTAAATCTAATAGGCAAGTAGGTGATCAGACTCCAGTGCCTGTCACACGTCGTCGACTTTTTGGGTCTAAAACATATCGGTTTTACTCACGATGTTTTCCTTCACCGTTCGAGTAAATGTTAAATGCGCACATAGAAATAAAGTCCATTGGTGCACAGCCGGGGTTCGAACCTACGACCTTCAGTATGAGAGTCGCACGCTGAAGCCACAAGGCCAACACTGCTCTCCTATCTTTATTCTTACTAAAAATTCTTCTCATTCTCAAATAAGGAACAAAAATCTTTTAGATTTTAAATCGCAGTATATTAAACCTCTACTTTTTAAATAGGTCGCTCTTCGAAGAAGAGTCTAGAAAACTAATCCAGGACAAGTGGGGCATGGGGGCTTGCTGACGCTAGACAGAACAGAGTTCATATCAAAGGTTAATTTCACAGCCACTTACTAAAAAACAACAATCATAATTGTTTTTTATATTATTACATATTTAACAAAAAATATTTAAAATGAATGTTGCTAAATACGGAAATATATATTTTTATTTTATTTTTCTTTCAAAAATGTAACAGTCTCTGTTAATGTTAAACCCATAAGTAAAACGCTGGACCTAAATGTAGTCCTTGCGTAACACCAAATTTTAGTACCTCTTTACAGAATATTTCTGATCTTAGTTAAGTATTAAAATATTATTTTATTGAAGTTCGAAATTTCAATCCCTTAATTATCATTCAATTGAATAAATTCCCTTGAAGCGACAAATCAGCTAAAGAAAAAAACGTCCATTGTAACAAAAAGGTGCCATCAAAAATCACACGGGAGATAAATATGTCTATTATAAGCATTGTGTTCATTTTCAAGAATTATTTTTGCTTTTGTCG
The DNA here is from genome assembly GCA_028984075.1 of Pieris mannii. Classification (NCBI taxonomy): domain Eukaryota; kingdom Metazoa; phylum Arthropoda; class Insecta; order Lepidoptera; family Pieridae; genus Pieris; species Pieris mannii. Next base: position 4,321,198 of record CM054798.1, on the reverse strand, counting down.
AAAACGACCAAGCTTGTGCCAACAAGTTTTATAACTTGAATTGACGAATAAAATTGAAACTATCAACTACTTTTCAACATCAATCAAGCTATTTCGTTTGACAAAGTCATGCGAAAGTGGATCTGTAGTACTGTATTCTTCTTCATCTATTTTTAAACTTTCTATACTTATATTGAAGTAAAAGAGATATCGGTGAAAAAATTGAAAATAGAAACGATGCTGCGAGACAATTTGAAGAGTTTCGAGGAGGCTTTCACGCCATCGGAGATCGTGTACTAAAATATAATAAAAACAATGAACTCTGAAACATTTGCTACAAATGGCAAACCTTTGTAACATACTCAATTTATCGAAGGCTTCACAAAGATTGATAAAGATTGCCCGGTTGATTCCGACATCCGGATCTTACAAGAAAAGCGTGTACCAATTCTTAAAAGGCCGGGAACGCACTTGCGAGCCTGCTAAGCTATACGCATAGTCTAACTCCCCATATTTGAAAGTATTGTGAAGTATCTTCTCACACATCCACCCAAACATAGGTCATTATAAAATCATCTCCGGATAATCAAAATCTTATCTAAAACAAAACGTACCTACCTCTACCTGTAAGGCGGTCTTGTAAAGGCAATCAGTTCAACAAATCGAACATGTCAAGACAAGTTTTTTAGGACGTTGGGACTATAAATGTTTTGTGTTTATTGCCACTTCATTACTACCTATATTAACAAATCAATTATGAGTAGTTAAATATAAAAATGTATCCACTTGTTGAAAGCATTCTAATTGCGTCTTTTTGTATTAACACGGGCTTTTGAGTTTCCCTGAGATCGTAGGATCAAACCTAGGCTGTGCGCCAAAGGACTTTCTGCCTATGCTAACATTTAGTTAGCTTGTTGAATATGGCAGTATAATATGGAATATGTGCGCTCCATTCGCAACGCACCCGTAGAGACCCGAACCATCAGCGATTAAAAAAATTAATATGATATCACTGTACGATCTTATATAAATTACTAAATATTCATATACAGAGCAGTGATCTCTTGTATCTTGACCTCGTGAATTCTCGTCCCTTACACATTCCTTAGGTCTAATCAGTAATATTGTCCAAATTCCTTCTGCCAAAACCAACCTACACTGCACTGGGTTCTGAACTTTAGATCAAGAGTGCTAAGTTTTAGTCGCAGATTTTTTCAATAATTTCCTCTTCCCAGTGATCTTAACTTCAATACGATTCAATGATGTTTATGAAAGAAAAAAAATCGAATCTCAAAATAGCACTTCACAATTTGTATATAAAGGAATCAAAATGCCCTCGTGAAAGGGACGGCGCGCACAAAGAACCTTCCAGGAACCGAGACAATACTGGTTTGCGATACACAGATATAGCCAGGTACATGCCTTTGTCAAGACAACGGTACAAATATATAGGGCATTCAATGTATCGAATCACTTACATCCTTTAAAAGGCTATTTTACTAGCTTACAGCCTCAAATTCTTACTTCAGGTTCAGACTCCTGTCACCCGCCCCCCCCCTAATTGTCAGCAGAAGCAAGCAAAGCTCACAAAAAAACAAAAATAAACATTCAAACATAGACAATGAGTGGGTAGCATGTGTAAAAAGTAAATATTTTTTTACCCATTTTGTTATTTGGCAATTTGACGTAACAAAATCAACGACGCCCCCTCTCCCCCTCTGGTGCTTACGTTATACTTAAACGGCCCCTTACCCCAAGACCGTAACTATTTATATTAATATAAATCAAAAAATCCAAAACAATACTTTTGCTTTGCTTCGCGACTCACGCAAGGGCGTCTCCTGTGAGACTCGTCGCGGGGTGGTCATTCGCCAGAAGGGCAGGATGGAAGCTGACTGGAGTAAGCAAAGTACGCAAAGGTCCTCGCCTTCCCCGATGAAGGCGGTTTTTTATCCTAATCTGTTGTTTTTGGCTACTATCATTATTAGCCGCGGGGGAGGCTTTTAATTTGTCGTTAACTACGGTAATTGGAGCCGAGAGAAAAAGCCGGCGTAAAAAACTCTCGGTACTCTTTTAAAAGAAAAGGAAATCATCAAACAATTCTACAATATTTAAAACAAATATAGCAAATTAATTAGAAGTAGCCTGCCCAGCACTAGTCCCAGGCCCTTTTATCAACTAGATAATCACTAACTTTATAGCAAGCCTTTTTACACAGCTTTTCTTTAATACATTTCTTAAATTTAATAAAAGGCAGAGATAAAAGGGCCTCTTGGATTTTATTAAAAAAGAGTATCTATCCCTTTTCCCAAAAAAGAATTACTAACTTTAGACAGTCTAGTACGGGGAAATTGCAGCCTGCGTTTGTTCCGAGTTAACATTGTGCGTATGTTCTATTCTAGTACACTTATCACTATTTTTGTATACATACATAATATTTTCATAAATAAATAGGGGTCCGAATAGTACCTAACGATGTCGCCTGCTAACGTAACCATACGGTACCCTGAATCTCTGCCTCTGCCGGGTTTTTGGCTTTCCAGATAGAATGTCACAGCGAGGTTAAGAAAAAGAGTGCCTGATGTATTTTATTCAAGCTCTCGACTCGGAAGATATACATTCTCCTAATAATTACAGATAAAAAATTGGTTTTTAGCAATTAACCGATGCCCGCACTTATCTTGCGAATCTCATACTAATTGAGTCAAGCCTTGACGATCTTTAATACATTAATAAATAAATATCTCTACGTCAATTTTTTTTTATAGAGCAAACGGGCAGGAGGCTCACCTGATGTTAAGTGATACCGCCGCCCATGGGCTTTCAACGCCCACTGGCTCGCGAGTGCGTGCTTTTAAGAATTGGTACGCTGTTTTGTTGACCCTAAGTCCAATTGGTTCGAAAATACTTAAGTGGGCAGCTGGTTCCACATAGTGGTGGTGCGCGGCGAAAACTGCCTAGAAAAAGCCACAGTTGTGGAACGGCGGACGTCGAGGTGATACGGATGGTATTTCGTATTCTATCTCGACAATTGTCTGTTCTTAAGTCTTTGAGCGTTAATTTATTTGGCCAAACAAAAGCTTACTGTGTTATCATGCTTTGGATAATCTGCACATTTGATAAGGCACGAAAAAGATAAGGTATGTTTTGTATAAATTCTGATGTAATCTCAAACGTCTAGTCGCTAGCCGCAAGGCCATGCCTTTGAATCGAGGATCGCATTATCATTTTGACTACGTTGTACCAAATTGGAGCCTAATATACAATAAAAAATAAATCAGTGGCGCTTCAACGTTTTTAGGCCTTGGCCTCAGATTTCTTAATCTGTTTCATGATAGTTTTTAAATCTAATAGGCAAGTAGATCAGTCACGATGCTTTTCCTTCACCGTTCGAGCAAATGTTAAATGCGCACATAGAAACTCCATTGGTGCACAGCCGGGATCGAACCTACGACCTCAGGTATGAGAGTCGCACGCTGAAGCCACTAGGCCAACACTGCTCGTCTAATATAAAAAATTCAAAAGCAAAGTAATATAAAATCTCGCATTCCATTGTATTTTTCGAAAGATTATTTACTGTTTACTATTTCCATTAAAACCTATCATTTAAGTTTCCTAATTAAACAATTCCTTTTCTTAATATTAAAAATAAATATATTTCATTTTTACATTCAAGCATACAGTTACATTTTTCCTAACCAACAAAGTAATAATAAAACTCAAAACAAATTTAAATAGTTTTGTCCTTTGGCAGTGTATAACGCTGGCAGCGTTAAATTTAATATAATATGGAAATCACGCATTAGATGCGAATACCTAAGAATGTCTAACAGTCACCCACTAGTTGATTGCTTTAATATTGAAATTCCGCAGTACCGACCTAAATTGCAAACCCCGCTCACAATCTAAAAAAAGATACAATAGATAACTTGCAAATTTCCTGGAATCTTTACCGGTAAACACGGCCACGTGCGCCAGCGACTCATTATTACCGCGAATTGTGACGGTCTAGCAAACATTCGCGCAATCACATTAAGTAAAAAATCAACAGTTATTGTATATTTTAATGTCCCGTATTTGTGGGGTTTGGGGCCCAGACAACACTGAGACATACATTATTAAATGTAAATTTAATTATTACTAAACATTCAAAATTAATCAAAACATTATTAATTTGGCTCAGTGAACATTGCGAGCAGAAGGGTCGTTTGACAAAAACTTTGATGACTTTTATAATTCAACTAGCAGACTCGGCCACGCGTTGCTGTGGCTAAGGTTTTTTTGTTTATGTGAAACGGTGGTACTTTTAACACAGCGCCATCTGTTAGAATTGTATCAAATAATAAACAAATAATTTGCAATAAAATAAAATTGCGACTATAATTAAAGGTCTAAGCTATCCTATCTCTTAAGTTGGGCCAGACTGCACACGGTGTGCAAATTTGATTGATATCGGTTCGGTAGTTTAGGAGTCCATCGCGGACAAACATCGTGACATGAGATTTATATATATTAAGATTAATTATTATTCAACACATCATTATTAAAACAAAGAATGCTTTTTAGTGTACTTGGTTTCTAATTTTGAAGTCAAAATTCTTTAGTCGCATGAGGAAATGATGAAACGTCACGAAGATATGCAGCGTTCTTGTCGAGGAAAAGGGAGAGAGCGATTGAGACCGACTGAGAGAGAGTGAGAACGGGAGATCGAGAAAAAATACATGCTATTGGTTGATGTATTCGTTTAGTAGTTAAATATTAGAAACTAGCGACCCGGCCTAGCTTCGCACGGGTGCAATGCTGATGAATAGCAGGTTTTTATTATGTATTGTTATTTCCGTCGCTGGAAAGCTCCGATAATATACGCGACATATACCATATAGACATATACCATCACGGACTTTTCTGTAGACCTTTTCAATGTGTACAATACTTAGTACATTATTTTGATAAAACTCGTAGGGTTCAGCCTGCGTTTGCAATGTAAGCGGAAAAAATGTAATTATTTACGACATCACATTAGAAACCTTAAAAATAACAGTACTTCTCCACTATTTAATGGAAGTTATTATACATATAAACCTTCCTCTTGAATCACTCTATCTATTTAAAAAAACCGCATCAAAATCCGTTGCGTAGTTTCAAAGATTTAAGCATACAAAGGGACATAGGGACAGAGAAAGCGACTTTGTTTTATACTATGTAGTGATTTAGATGGCAATTCTGTCGCATAACGTCCTGGTACCGTAAACGCAGATTTTTATTTTTTTATAATATACAGTGTGAATAATCTATATATTATAATAAAACATGCAGAGTTCATATACATATACTGGTACATGATTATCTATTGGAGTGTTTACATTAGTAAATTTCACTTCTGACATGTGTACTTTGTACGCACGCTCCTTTATATATATTGTTAATAAATAAAAATAAACGTCTATATCAACACATGACACAATCTTTATAAATAAAAATTACGAAGGCTATATCAATTTGAGTAAGTACCTATTTCTTTTTTATTCCTTGAACTCTAAGGAAGGTAGAGAGAAAACAACGGGGCATAGCAAAAAGTGCCATATTGGTAAAGTTACTAAGAAGGTAGTCTACAAAAATTATACGGCGAAACCGGAGTTAGCGTCTTTTAAATAAAATTAAACTTATCTAAGTATTTTTTCTTACTGTCACCCTGTCAATCCATATGACAAAACTATTAAAAAAAACATATACGCAACATCTGCACTAAATTCTTTACAATTTATTAGGTGTCTTTCTTTTTTTTTTCAGACGGATAACATCTAATCCAAACGGCCTGGGGTGCGCTAATGCCAATTACGATCCCCCCACACGGCTAAACATCTAAGTAATCTGTGCACTTTCAACTCCACTCTCCGACACGACCCGCTTTGGAAACGTCGATATTATAAAGACATTCCTATAACAACTCGGCATACACCCACACTACAATATCTATATTACGTATAAGGTTTTTCCGACACATGACGTCAATCAATTCCGGCAAGTCAATGTATTAACGCACGGCTATACTTATGTCTTATTACTGAACGAGTTCGTAGAAATGCCACTGTTAACATTGACAGATGACAGTTGACAGCTGGCAGTTAATCGGTGCTTGCGACATTGTGATATTGACTGACAGGTATTTGATATTAACATCTATGTTTCCCTTTTATTTGAATCTTCAATTACTTTCCAATTCAGAAGCTATTCATTGGAAGAATAGGGTGCAACGTATTTTAATCCTTTCCATATTAATACTCAAACGAATGACAAAGACTAATTATTCAATGAGTTCCATGCCCCATCATCCCTCCGCAGGCGCCAGGATTTCACGGAATATCTGGCGTTTCTCCACCAGTTGCTTCTGCTCCTCTTTCATTACAAACAGTATTGTATACACGATTTTTTGTACTACGCTTGCTTGCTTTAATCTCGTCTCGGGCAAGACACTTTTTGGATCGCAGAACCCAGCGGAGTGTGTTTACTGCGATACTTTTTCTACGAATGCTTAAAATATAATTACAAGTACCAAAAGCACTCGAAATAAACATACGTGGTCATCGATTTATTGATAGCATTATGACTATTAAAGTGCATACTTCTAATGGAAATCACATTTTTATTAATTAATACACAGATGTGAAAACAGTCTAATGTAATTGCATTTCCATCGGTGCTGATATCTAATCGCAATTATCCAGAATTTGCTGGAATCGCTGACAAAGGAATTGTAATCATTCTAAGTTGAGGTGGGTGGTTATAATCCGCATTAACAAAAACAATTGACTCTCAAAGAAATAACTTTTTGATTTTAACTGTCTTTCGTAGGTTTCTTCCTTTCGTTAAAAATACAGTTGATCAAGTTAAGTGCGCATTTATTTAAGTTATTGTATATTCGCGTTTAAGTAATTATCTCATTATACTAACAAAGACAAAGAGAAATGGACTCAGGATGTAATAGAGTGGTATCCGAGGAACGGGAAAAGAAAACGAGGAGGTCAAATTAAGAGATGGGAGGACGATCTACCAAAATGATGGAGAAGGTCTGCCAAGGATAGAGAGACGTGGAACCAATTGGGGGAGGCCTATGTCGACAGACAACCTGACCAATGCGGTTGATAATAAATTATTTTCGCTATATAAATTAGATTAAAAAATACTACTGTTTAATAAAAATAGCATGTATGTTAAAAAAGTCAGCGAATAAAGGGCTTTTATTATTATTTATTTATTTATTTATTTTGTACTCCTACAGCTAACTTAAATGATATATAATAGCAAACAAATACACTGAGAATAAAGCCACAGATGGAATACATGATACATTATATAACAAAAAGATTTATAAAAGGGAACAAAGTATTTGATATAATTAACTAACTGTGATTAAATTTAATTAATTAAGCCTAAATTGGTTGTGTTGTGTAATGGTGTAAAAGTGTGGGTATGTACGTGATGGTGTGTATGTGGGGTGTGCTTATGATGTAGATGATTTTGCGCTATGTATATGTATATATATATATTCTTAATACATTTTTATTATTATTAATTCCCTCGTCGAACCTTAACCTACCGGTTTTTCTATCCAAAATGCCTATTTCCTTGATCAATCAAGTCAATTTTCGTTTTCCCTTTCAGACATGGCAATCTTTTCCAATCCGAACGAAAATAGTAAAATTCTAATACCTATTGACCACCTTTTATATATCACAAGTATAAGTCCTTCATTAACATAGCTTTTACACGCACGTTGTAGCACGCCAAACGTCGGATAAATTTAAAATTATGTTAAAAAATTATTTTAGAGCAGTGTTGGCCTAGTGGCTTTAGCGTGCGACTCTCATACCTGAGGTCGTAGGTTCAGTCCCGGGCTGTGCACCAATGGACTTTCTTTCTATGTGCGCATTTAACAGAAAACATCGTAAGGACACCGGAGGCTGATCACCTACTTGCCTATTAGATTTAAAATTGATCATGAAACAGATTCAGAAATCTGAGGCCAGGACCTAAAGAGGTGGTAGCGCCAAGTTTACAATAATACATAGCTTCAATCCGCTAAAAAAGTGTTTTCTTTAAATATCACAAATATGTTTATTCTTATTATATACATACTTAATTATAAATAAAATTACTCGTAACTACATACTTACCGAAACTACATAAAACTATTTATACTTACATAATTTGTTTATTAGCTAATTAATGTTTATAGTTTCACCGTTAACAAGTTGTCTATCTTAATAGGGTTTTTAGACGACTATGTATGTAAACGACAAATATGCAAAACTTGTTTTAAGTGCATAATAATCGCAATTAGTGCAGGTTTCTATATCCAGACGTAATTTATACGAATCGTTTCATAGACAATTAGCGAACTCTCCAGACTCTACAGACACGGCTGGACATTTCGTAAAGTGATGTGAGTATGAGTGAAGTGAACCGATTCGACTTAGGATCCTTTAGAAATGAGCGAACGAATTCTTCAAATCTTAATAGATATAAATTCCGTATCACGTTTATCCGCTATGGACTCCTAAACGAAGCGATATCAATCAAATTTGCACACCGTTTGCAGTTTGATCTAACTTAAAAGATAGCTTACATCAATTATACCCGCAATATTATTTTATTGCAAATATTTGTTTATTAATTGATCTAACAGATGGCGCTATGTTAAAAGTACCAACGTTTCATAAGCTATCTACTTTTAACATAAGTTCTCCTACCGTTTCTGGCAAACGTCGTTTTGCCTTGTACATTCATAATAAAAAAATAGGGGTTGATAATGGGTGTAAATTAGGGGATGTATGTATTTTTTAATGCTGTATCATAAAAACATTTAGGGGGGGTGAAAAATACATGTTGTCCGATTCTCAGACCTACCCAATATGCACACAAAATTTCATGCGAATCGGGAAAGCCGTTTCGGAGGAATTTAACCACAAACACCGCGACACGAGAATTGTGTATACATATTAGATCTATTCTGTGAAACGAAATATCAGACTGCAAAAAAGACAATAAAAAATTATCCATTAATTCTTATTCCCGACCACCTGTGCATTGTTCATCGAAATCATTTTACATTGCATTGTCGTGAACATAATTTTGATGAGTTCAATGTTCCTAGTACCCAGACGAGATACAACTAAAGACTAAGTTTCACAATGTGTGGATACAGTACCAAATAGCTATGCAACACATACAATTATTCGGAAGATAAAAGTTACGATAAAAAAACTTCGCGTTACATGACGAATAGCTGTCTGTCATTATATGGAATGGATTTAAAGCGGCACGGCGGTTTTACGTCAAATTGATAAGTCAAAATACAATCCAAAGAATACATATTAATTCGTAATTTCACTTGACATTTGACAGATGTCATTTTAGACAGATGCGTGACTGAGGTTTAACTTATGAGCCGTGACTTAGCGAGAGCTATCCAATGTAAAATACACATAAATCTAGTTTTAAGAGCTGATCTTTGTATGAAGGTTAACATAAACGCTCAGGACGAAATTGTGATGACAATATGGATCTTAATGAAAGATAAGTTTTATTTGAATAGTTTAACAGAAATTAGACACGGGTCAAAAATGACGTAAAACACATTTTAGGTCTAAATGGACGAAAAAAACAGGTTTCTTTTGTTTATAGGAGACCAATAGAGCAATGACAATGAGGACTAACAAAGAAAAATGGACTAAGGATGTAATAGAGTGGTATCCCAGGAACGGGAAAAGAAAATGAGGAGGTCAAATTAAAAGATGGGAGGACGATCTACCAAAAGGATGGAGAAGGTCTGCCAAGGATAGAGAGAGGTGAATACAATTGAGGGAGGCCTATGTCGACAGACAACGTGACCAAAGTGGTTGATAATAAATTATTATTTTCGCTATATAATTAGATTAAGAATACTACTGTTTAATAAAAATAGCATGTACAAAGGTCAGCGAATAAAGGGCTTTTATTATTATTAATGGAGCAATATTTTTTTAAACCTCTGATTTCAAATCAAGACGAAACCAAATTAATATACTTATCAACCTAGACCTAGTTCGTAAAACCCCACTCGAATCGCGCCGTATTGTATAAAATTATTAAAAAAAAACATTATCTATCTCAAAAGCTCTTCCACCGAAAACCTACAATTTTTTTTATTATTTTTTTTAATAGAACAGGGGGCAAACGGGCAGGGGGCTCACCTGATGTTAAGTGATACCGCCGCCCATGGACACTCTCGATGCTAGAGGGCTCGCGAGTTCGTTGCCGGCCTTTTAAGAATTATTTTTGTCGTGGTGTTTTTCAGTACACATATAAAATACAGCAATAAAGACTAATTAGAAATTAACTCACCATTCAATACTCCTATATCCTTTGACACAACAGTGAATACTCTTGAATTTATCCTGAAATCCATACTCGAACGGAATCGGCTCCTTTGTGAAGTGCATCCATGATGAATTAGACGGAAACGTATTCGTCGAACAATAACCGGCGTGTGCGCACGATGCGCTTGCGACCAAACCGAAAGCCACAAGCAACAGCATTATTGTCACATCCTGAAAAAAAATCTTGTTTTTAATCCGCCCAAAAATATTTATTTATCTATTTCCTATAGTAAGTAAATTATTCTTAGTTTTGAAGTGAATCTTCTTTGTACGGGAGGGTAAATATTTTACGGATGAAACGTCACGAAGATGTGCAGCGTTTTTGTCAAAGAAACGGGAGAGAGCGATTGAAAGAGTGAGAGTGAGAAAAAATACACGCTTATTGCTTGATGCATTACGTTTAGTAGTTACATATTAGATTTTTCATTTATTTATTATTCAGATTTTTTATTTATTTATATTATCATTAGCACGTTTACAGTGTGTAAACAGATGGAGATGTACAAATACATGGAGTGATCAGTGGTACATGATCGTCTATTGGGGCTTTTACCTAAGTAATTATTAAGTAATTTAGAGTTTCACTTCTGACAAGGATATTTTGTACGCACGCACTTTTTTATTTCGTTATTTACTATTAACACTGTTATTTTTCACTATTACATATTGTTTATTTTAGTAATTTTATTATTACATACTTTTCTTTTATCGACTGTTGGTACTGGCAGAATGACGAGCGCAGAGCTCATGCATCATGCATCATGCAGAGCCAGGGCAGTTACAACCACAACGCACACACACAACACACATAAAATATACTTTATTCATTTTTTTTCATATCTACAAGTTTTTTTTAATTTTTATAATTATTACTTATTATTTTGTGTGTTTCAGTTCTATACGGATGGTCAGAGTACGTTCAATTAAGGTGTTAAGTAGTGCATGGCTCGTGGAGGTACCGTTCATACGTGCTACGTACGTATCGCGCGAAGCTCTCTACGCACCTGCTTTTAAAACTGAACGAAACAAAGGACTGCAAGATTTAATCTGCAGTTAAAAATGTAGTTAATTTATTTTATTTATTTACACTTCGTTGCAAAGAAACACAAATAACACAATACATAAAAATTACAAGCGATGCAACGGGCGGCCTTATCGCTAACAAGCGATTTCATCCAGGCAACCCTAGTAAGAAAAGAAAACAATAAATAAAAAAGATAAGTGCAAGAAGTGCATAACCAGAAGTTATATATAAAAAAATATATATTTATATTAATCTATAGAACCTTAATCTAGAGAAAATAAAAATAAAAAACAGAATATTAAGTAATAGACTAAAACTAAAAAGCTAATCTTAAGGATTCGATAACAGCTAATAGCAATGTAATACAAAAGAAGAATTAAAAATAAATTTTTTAAGAGGAATTATAAAGGTCACGATTGATCAGGATATTTATTGACGAAGACAAGAAAGAAGAAATACAACACTAAAATTACGAGGGTATTAATCTTATATCTTTATACGAGCAATTCTTGTATATATATATATATAATTGGAATCTCGGAATCGGCTCCAACGATTTTCATGAAATTTAGTATAAGGGGGGGTTTCGGGGGCCATAAATCGATCTAGCTAGGAATCATTTCTAGAAAATGTAATTTTATTCGTGTTTTATCAACTTAAACATAGAATTGCTCGTTTTAAGATGTCAGTCAAATAAAAACTTAAATATGAATATAATTATCTTTATTCGATAATAATATTCATATTTCATAATTTTATTACTATGTAATTCGTACTGAAATATAATTTCCAAAATACACAATTTATAAAAATAAATAAATACCGAGCAAAGCTCGGGTATCCAGGTACTAGGTTTTTAACTTGAATAATTATCCTTCATAATCCAGTGTAATTAGCGGTACTGGGTACGAACAGGTAGGTATATTTCGCTAGTCACAATACTTGTTCGTACTTGCATTACCGGTTCTGCCTTTGTCTCAATAATTGAGTGTACCGTAATATAAAAAGGTAAACTTTGACAACAATAGCCAAAAAGGTAATTTGATTGTCCTTTACGATAGTTAGTTAGGTGTCTATCTCTCTAATCCACTTTTTTTTTCAATACTAATAAAATTTCCAAGTATTTTAGATCAGATATACTGTATAAGTTATATGAAGTGGCAAACTTTTATAAATAAATAATATTATATTTGAATGTGTATTCCGTTTTGGCTTTTGTGTATAAAATAATTATTTGAATATTGTATTTGAGTATTGTAGCGTACTTGTCGGAGCAATGGAGCTAATGTCAAAATCAAATCAATTGGATTTAAATTTACATTTATAACCTCTGACATAATGATAATGGCAACTGACAGTAACGTCACCCCGACAGACAGATAATATCAGAAAAAAAAATGTTCAAATTAAATGTTTTTAAATCTCATCCTGACGGTTTCATCAAGGAGTTTCCACTATTGCTACACGCAACTTTTTTACATCAACTTATCTATGGTTGACAAGCTTTCATTGATAATAAAAATAAATTAATTGATATACTACATTTAATACCATTGTTAGCTTTTAATATTTACTTAATTAAATTCTAAACATTTTTATGAAACATATTCTTAAGAATCTAGCTACAAGTGCGCATATGCAATAGTCACTCATTTGACTCCTTCGGTTGTTAACGAATTGTTACGAATAGACTCGAAAAACTGCCCGAAGTGGGATGGTCGCGTCGGAGTAGAGAATAGATTATAAAAGAGGTTCTAACACATGCGCACGGGCAATCCGTTTGTTTAATTTTGAAGTTATAGAGTTTACCTAAAATCAGTGAAGTGAATTATCAAGACATCATTGGAGTGTTTAAATGTCCTATCCAAAGGACTAAATCCACTAGCTATTACACTATGCTATCGATTAATTTTAACGATTTCATCTGTAATACGGCACTATCGAGATGTCGTTACAGTTTCCTTGGAACTCGTTAACGAAATCTTGTAAATTACTTGTTATAATACTAAGGTAACAGGGGGAGGTTGGTGGGAGGTAGGAGGTTGGAGGTAGGGGGAGGAAAGCGCTGGCTTTTAATTTCTTAACACTTAAGTGTCTGAAGTCCATTTGTAATAGCATTAATGCAAACTGCGGAAAAGATCTAGCTTTTCTTAAATATTTCTGTAATTTCACTATAGTTCGCCAAAAATTGGAACAAATTTCTATGAATATCTCGGTTCAAACTCAAAGTAAAAGTTTATTGTAAGTATATTTTAACAAATAAACAGATTCAATAATCTTTTACAGAAAATATTGTAAGAAGAGTCAAGAAGGTAGGTATACGAGGGTTACCTAGCTCTGATGAAAACCTTAGATTCATGAAACTTTAATAGACAAAAAAAATAGACTGTATTCGAGTACCGCAAAACCAGGATTACATTAACGCTGGAACTCAATAATTAATCCACAATCTCAAAATGTTTTCAATCCAGACCGTGACAATAGATCAATCAATTCATTTTTGGCGACGTATAGAATGCAATCTCTTCGCTCTTTACACTCATATTTGATAATCAATATTTAAACCAAATAATACCGTACAAATAATATTGAAATATACTACAAAAATCTTTTTTTTTAAAAACTGGTGTAATTAAAATCTAAAGATAGGATATTGGCACAGTTGAACTGTCATTTTGATACAAAGGTCCACATACACCGATACGACCCACCATGGATAGCTTGTGGCTATTACAATCCGTCGATTGGTTATTGGATTGGATGGGTTTGGTTAATGCGATGCAGATAGGAGACTGATCGAATGTCACGGTCTGTTCAATGGTAGTCAATCTCAGATTGTTTTCCATCTAAGATTGTGAATTAATTTAAAGAAAAACACTTTTTACGGATTATAGTTATGTATTATTGTATTTAAACTTACAATTATTTAGACATAATTTTAAATTTAACCGACGTTTCGCGTGCGTGGTCACGGTGACTATTAAATTATGTCTGCATAATTATAAGTTAAAAATACAATAATACGTAAAAAAGTGTTTTTCTTTAAATTTGTAAAAGTTATGTTAATAAAAGACAATACTTTGTGAATTAATTATTGGGTTCGTTACAGATAATAATTGCTATCTATGGCTCTTAGTACATTCATGATGAATATAGGTGAAAACAACAAACTCACCTTATGACTTATTCTGCGAATTGTCGTTGGTTTTTGTTACTTGGAAAAATAATTCCATACAAATATTATTTTCAGTGTAACGGACGACTAAATATCATTCCAGGACATTTTGTAAGCGACAAAATATTTTAACATCCGGTTGGGTATTTTATTTTAACGACATCAAATTAACCTAATTGGCGGCCATGTTTTACATATCTTTAAATTACTTTTTGGTCATGTAATTCGATCAATTCTCTAGATTCAGATAAGAACTTGGGTATTTTGCATTAAATTATACATTTAAGTTTTTTACAGGGAGGGTTCTGGCATGCCACTGAGTCACCTTTGTTATAGTTTCAATTTAAAAACGAATATTTTATTTTAAATGAACAGTGTTGGACTAGGGGCTTCGTATGACATCACTGAGGTCGTAGGTTCGATCTCCGACTGTGCACCATGGACCTTCGTTCTAGGTACGCATTTACCTTTCGCTCGATCGGTGTCAGGCACAGGAGGCTGATCACCTACCTGCCTATTATATTGCGTGAAACAGATATAGTTAATCTGAGGCCCAGTTTGTCGTACCGTTTTTAGTTTTCTTTTAAATGGTATCGTACAATTCATAAGTAATATTTCTTCAGTACTTGAATCTGTTATTTTGAAGTAATATAGAAGAATATAAAGAACAGAAGAGCAGCATCGCAGTCACAATTATTTTTTTAAACAAAATATTTCGCAAGTTGTGATAGAATGAACGATGTAATGTGAATGTTCGTTAATATATTTTACTGACTGCAATCAATAATTCAAATCATTTCAGCGGTTATAATTTTAGGAACAAAACGCCAGCAAGTACGAGTTCCATGTGACAAAATGACATTCTTACATTCTAAAACTAAGATTTTTATTTACATACACCTGAGTTCTTCCAAGAGGTGTCGATTTAATTTGAAATACATCTAAAAATATAAATCATAAAATATAGCTCTCGACAAATAAATTGTTTAGTCAAAAGAATTTTTTCCGTATACTTCAAAGGTAGTAGGTCCCTTGAACGTTAAAAAGACTAACGCAAAATCTAGCCAAAATCCATTTCAATCGATATGTCATATGGAATTTACTTGATATGTCATATGGAATTTACTTGATATGTCATATGGAACATGGTGTAATGGTTGCAGCTCCTTACAAACATTGTGTAAAAAAACTTGGCGATTAAAGAGTGGCGGAGAGTTTATTTCCAGTTCTTCTCTTCCGTTCTACGTCCTTGATTTGAGAACTGGCAGTAAATGTAAAATTAGAATCATTTAATGTATATTTTGACGTTCATAAGTGTACATTATGTGACCGATTTGAATGATTTTTTATTATTATTATTATAAACACTGAAATCAGTTATCGTCCAGGGGGCTTTATTCGATACAAGTCGTCCAACAAGGAGAACACTTGTATATGTGATTTCTGCAATTACAGCCGGCATATCTGGCGGTAATTTGCCGCGAGCTACACTGATCGGTTTCCGAGAAAAGCAGTTGCAAGAGCGGTACGATGCAGTTGGGACGATTAAAGCACTAATTACCGAGCACGGTGCCGACTGGCAACGCAAAAAACTTGCTGCCAGGTTTCTACGCAATGCAACAACTTGTCTGCCACAGTAGTTACATGTTCTGTATGATAAATTATTTCGTTCACTTGAAGAAATTATTGTATACTAGCGGCCTATCAGATTCGCATGCCTGGTTCTTTATTTAAAAAACTATCTTTGATACTAGTCCGGTTGTTTTTGAGTTTGTTACATGTTCCTCGAATATTTTATAATAGGATCCATAAATGTTATGGATGGTCAAACTTTGACCGTAATAAATAACACATAATATGTTCTTGTGTATGCATGCTCCTTCACTCTAGGGATGTAAACAAATTATTGATTAAAACTTGTAAATATGATGTTTAACAATGGTTTTATTTACTCTCATCAACATTTGAATATTCGGTGCATTTGTTGAAATAGTGTCATCTTCTAAAGGACACTGACATAAAATCAACATCTTAGAATCACTTGTGTGGTAGTATTATCAAGAAAAATTTAACATCCGTTATCAGCAACATTAAGTTATGATTCTGGTGAACCACTAAATTTGTATGTGTGCGATTATCAGTGTACTTGATATTACTTTATCTACCTAGACATGGACATATTCACAAACATGCCTGTAATCTTAATATATATATTTCTTCTGTGCGTGTGTATGTGACTGAACTCCTCTCAAATGACTGGACCAATTTTGACGAAATTTTTTGTGTGTGTTCAAGGGGATCTGGGAATGGTTTAGATTCACAATTTTGTCCGCTGGAAAATGTTTTTTTAATTATTTTTAATTTTATTAGTAGTTGTTGATTTTGGAATGTTTTACATTAGATGCGACAGACGGCGCTACCATCGCAGTGTCAAATTTTAAATAATATTCGAATTTTAATTTTAGTCTATCCCGACAGTTAGAGCTGCGATCAAATTAAAAAAAAAGTTTTGTTATCATTGTGTTATTGTAGACCATGTGCTGGATCGTTAGATATTGTCATAACATTTGAATAATAATTTTCATAAAAATGGTCCAGAATGTTAATTTAGCTTATTAAAAAAAGTTTGAAATTTTCAAATTAAAGACGTGAAGACAGGACAACGTCTGTCGGTTCCGCTAGTGTTGTATATATTTTTTTTTATTCCTTGCTTTATTGCAAAATTTACCTTGGGAGGCAAATCAACAAAGAAGTGTAAGTATGTCAAAATATGAGATACTTATTTTATGATTTTACATACTACTATATTCATAAATATAAAATCAACAATAGCTAAAGTAAAAAGATGTTTTTTCAGTATTCTATTTACAAGCCTTATAATATATTTAACTTTATGGTTATATATTAGCAGAAATAATAAAATCTAAATTGTTTTTTTTATTATAGAATAAGACAATCTAAAAACTTTTATACAAGTTCCTATTTTGTAAATTTTTTAAGTGTAATTTAACTTGAAAAACAATAGGATTTTTAAAGAACATGTGACACATATTTATATAATCTTACATGTAATTTTAATACAGAAAGATATGTTAAATATTATTTAATACCATGTGGGTCTTTTCCTATTATTTAATACTATATGGGTAACCATATGGGGAACTAAAGAAGAAATATCTTTAATTACTTAATATACTAAAATTTTTACTTGAAATTTCATTGTCAATTTATGAAAACATTGCTATTTCTATGTAAATACATATTAAACAGTTTCAAATCTTATTCCTTAGGCACATGGCTTCTTGACCTTTATTAGACTTTATATTAGTAGTTTATAGGTAAATATGAAGTATGTATGTACATATTTCTAAGAAAAAGGAAAGTAGAGTTGATTACTCACCAAAGTATACAGCGGTAAAATCCGAATTACCAAGAATTCAGTAAATATATTATACACTTGAAAATATATCTACAACACAGTTTATACACTACACATATTGCATTTTTCGATATGGTTTAGTTCATTTACGAAGACTGTTTGTTTTAATAAACGTGCAATCCTTATATTAATTTAAATAACTTCAGAGTATACAACTCACACACTCCTCGCACCACCGACAAAACGCAACTGTGAAAAATTAATTTGTCACAGAAAATGTGAACGCATGATAGCGGTCAAACAGCACTGTCAAATGTCAAGTTAATAGGCATCCTGCGCACAGAACATTACTGTACAGATTACTGAACAGAACTGTTGTCGATTTTTACTGTCGACAAAATTAAAAATTATAATGAAATAAATTATTTATGCCCATCTTTTTATTATAATTAAAAATAAATTTGAAAAAAAAACAATTTAAAACGCAAATTTGAGAACAAATAACCAATAGGTATTGTAAAATAAAATTATGAATCTACATATTTATGGCATGTGAATCAATAATTGATCTTCGTTTAACGTTTTATTGCTGCAACTACTTATGATCCTTTGAGTTTTGCAGGAGACGTTAATTAGCCGCCATTTCACTTCAGCCTCCAATGTAGAATTCGAAGTACTTACTACTAGCATGTTTAATGACATAGACAAACCAGTTTGAAGAGTTGGTCTTGCAAGTCTTTTGTGCGTATGAGATAAAAACTACTGTACTGGGTTCGATTCCCGGTTCGAGGATAAGTTTTAAATTTATTCTAGGCCTTTGGTAGGGTTGTACGGTACCGGGCGAGTGCTTAAACCGTACGTGGCGGGCACGGTTGAATTTCTATAGTATGCAGAGGGCATCGAACTATAGAAAGGAAACTGTGTAGGTTTAGAACGTAGCAATACGTTCTAGGCCGAGGATGGTAATTACAGTGGTCAGTAATTCAACATTCCTTTTATTTCCCCTTGGGTAGAATGCCTAGCGAATCCCGAGGGCCCATCTTAAGGGCGTGTGATGGGCTGAGGTGTTTTTAGTGGGTGGGGTCACGCTACCCCTCTGAATAGAAGAGGGATTTGAGTGTAGATCCAGCCCCACAGTCCCCGCGTCAAGTTCGACATTCTTGATGCGGGCCTGCATTAGTGCATTTCCACCTCATTAAAAACAAAAAAAAAATAGGTGAAGTTGGTCTCGCAGTAGCGCGTCAGGCGCTATTGATGGGGGACACGGATTAAGGAGAACTGTTACCGTGCCTCCCGTCAATAACGAGCAGATGGGGATGATAGGTTTTAGTTAATAGGGGTTCATTTTACGTCACGGCCTGAACCCCAAACTTCCCGCATCACTTTTGTTGCCTCAATTGATCTGATCCGATCTGATTTCCCAACAAAAAAAAAAAAGAATAAAAAGGCCCACTAACGTTGACACTATTCTACGAATAATAGTTTGCGGTCGCAGTAAATTTTGAATTTTATTAAAAAATATTTTTTTAAGTTTTATTTAATTGTATACAGAAATAAGAACCACGAACTCTGTCTCATTGTGGGGGATAAGTAACTCATAAAAATACCAAATATTTATTTTCCTTTTTAAAAAAATTAAACATTGATAATTCTCTAACCCAGCTCCAACTATTTTCATACACAATATTTTTTTTTACTTTTTTAGTTTAAAGTTGGCTGGCATTCTGGGGTGGCCACGCAGCCCCGCTCTAGATTCTCGTTGGCTTATACTTTTAAAAGAGGTTATAATTTGTAAACGGAACGTATCACATATTCAATGAAATTTTTATAACTAATAAAATGTTCTTAGAAACCTTTATGTAATTTTAAATATTTTTGTAAATCTACTTCATATATTCTTTATTTATATTTAATATACTAAATATTCTCTCTAAGATTTGGTTTACATTTTTAATAAAAAATAACAATTTTAATGAAACAAACCGTCAACATATGAATTTATTTTCCCACGACATAATGTTTACAAGCCTACTTCCCACGAAACTTATTTTTTCTTCTGTTTAGTCTGTGGTTTTTTAGCGTTCTTCAACTGTTTGAAGACACCGATACACCGTCGTACCATGACACCGCGCCACCACGCTTGAATGCGAGTGGCCGCCAGACGGGAGCGTTCCTCACGAGCGAGCCTCGCCGTCCGTTCCTGTTTGAAGCTCAGCCAAGCGCGCATTTCCCCTGCGTGCAAGTCGTACTGTAAGGTATAATTTACTTTGTACCCAGTTGATCTTAATATGTCTACTAATAAAGCAGGAGAAGAAGGTTCTAGAAAGTTTGTGTTCCTTGTTGTAGAAGCCCATGTCAAGGCCCCAATGACCGGATATTCTAACGCTTTTCAAGAACAAAACAAGAAACCTCATCTACCTGATATTTGAAGTAGGACTTCGAAGGGGATGCACATCCCCTTCGTAGTCTATAAAAAATAAATTTTAGAAGAGTATTTAGACTCACCAGCTCCTGCAATTCGGTACGCCGATCAACCGCTTCTTTTAACTTCTTGGATTTAATTTTTAGTCTCTGATTTATGCCAACAATATCCTTCATATAACGACATTTCCAATTCTCTAACGAATCTTGGCGCTCCTAAAAATACCATATTTCCTCATAGTTTTTTGCAACTCTCAACAACGTCTCGTCAACTGCCACTGTCAATACAAGATAGTTTTACAGAGCGTCATGGTTTTATGAAAAAATATAATTTTATATGCAGCTAACATTAGTATGGAATATTATTAGTACTTTTTGTATAATTATGTCATGCCATATATATTTATGTCAAGAAAAATAAATCTACTACAACAAACAATAGTGGAAAAGGAATGAGTCGAAATACCAAAGAGTTAATATTTAGTTTTAAATCTCTTTGCTAATAATTAAAACCTTCTCCTAGGTAATTGTTTTTGGAAAGATTTACTTTTATAGTACTTATAAATTAAGTTAGATACTTTCAAAAAACTTGTTAGTGTAAAAAATATTACGATTAATAATATTTATTACGAATGTGTGATATACTATTTAAATCGAATATCGTTGAAGCATTTATACAATCTAAATATTTTGGACACTACAAAGCCCGGGAAATGAGGAAAAAATGGCGGTCCAATTTGCATGCTTGCATTGTATACATACTATGACATTTAATATAGAAATAATTTTATATAAGACTTAAAACATGCCAACAGGTGAATAGCCAAATAAATGGCGGGAAATTTAGCTGTCATGTGACATACCTATGTCTTCAAATTACTAATATGTTTTTTTATTATTAAAAAGAAGTTTCTATAAAAGATTTATTACATATTATCTGTGCATTATGTATGTAACAAATGAAAAAAGTAGACAAAAACCTATATCCTATTCACGTCGTAAAAAATAAGTCATGTCCCGAACGTCAAATTTGAAAGTGCCATGTCATGTTCCTAGAAATAGTTTTAATTATAGTTCATTTTACACACTTGATATTTGAATGTCTAACATAAAAACTGTACTAGGAAGTTAAAGACACCAAGAGTTAAGAAATATTCTTGTATTTTAGCAGTGATTGAAATTTGTTAAATTGTTTCTATTTGGCAGTTATGAACTTTATTTAAATTTCACATTTGTCTTGTGTTTCACTCCTGCTGAGGCCAACAAGTCTGTCCAGGTCACAGAGACTGATCGAGAGTTCTGACTGCCCTAGGCTATTTATCAGGATGCGCCCTCTTTTTTCCCTTTTTTTTTCAAAGTCAATAGTTTCTAAAAAAAACATTGTATAGACATTAGCTAGAGCGCTGTAAGTTTTGCTGACAGAGTGTGGAGTGCAACTTTTAACTCTTTTTAGTGCTGAAAAAGATCTTTGCAGCTGCATTTGGTAACACTCATCTATTTTGGTATCTTTTTCGAGTTTAGGACAGATTTTTAGTACCGTCGATTCTTCATTTAATTTGGATACTAAAATCTTGCTTCTGCTTGTAGATTCTGTTCACAGTTCATTTGGTGTTTTGTCTCGCTCTAGTTGAAATTTGCAGAAGATGATGCATAGGATCTAGCGAAGACGCGATTTCAGCGCGCCCCCTAGATCGTCACACTCTAGGCTGCAGCTAAATTAGGATAAGGGTTAATCAGGCCCTGCATGGACGGTAAGTATTGACTTATCGGCGTGAATTATAACACTGAGAGTGGCCAAGTCTTTGAGACTATAATTATATTTATTTGCATAATAAAACCCGCCCTGGATACAACATTAAATTATACTGTTGGACTAGGTATTTTAAAAATGTATATGGTCATAGGTAATGTGGCCTACATTATTAACACACATATTTTAGCTGCGTAATTATTTCCTTCCCAGGGGGTGGGTTCTTTTACGCTAATTGCAATGCATAATCATTGAAAGAGTATAGGACTTTTCAAGTCTAACTCAAATAAACCGTCAAATATTTGATTTGGGATTTGTTAGTTGGTCTTCCTTGATTGGTTCAAATGTCTTTCAAAAATCTAGCAATACTTGCATAATCAAAACATTAATATATAATAAATTGTTTTTTTTTTTAATTATTTTACCTTTATCTGTAGTTCATAAATTTTTGTCACTTGTTGATGGACCCGTTTTTCACAATCTGTTGAAGGCGGATGATTTATTTCTTCTCTGTGCTCTAAATCCACAGACTCCGCACGGGCTAAGAGCCATTTGTCAACATAATTTAAACGAATAGTCGTGTTCATCATAGTGTCCTGAAAAAGTTTATATATATTATAATACATATGATGGACTTAATCAGTAATTATGACATATATTAAAAAAAATATGTTTATTATGGTTTATATTATTCAACGTAGGGGCGCGGAGCGGCCCCTTTGAGTTGCATAGAAAAATCCACGCCAAGACCACACGTCTTTTTGCATCTTCTAACGCATTTACCACAAAGTGTGTTCAGAGGAGTTGTTCGGATAATACCTGCCGAGTTTAATTATCGGAAGTCGAGGCAGAAAACGTATCACAACGGGTGGAATTTCTTTTTCTGCCGTTTTCTGCTGACCGTTTTCGCCGCGCACCATCACCATGTGGAGCCAGGTGTCCACTGAAGTAATTCGACAGTTACGAGCCTCACTTAATTGATTCGTTTAAGCGGCGGTTGAACAGGCATCTTCGCAGACGTTTCCTCCATTAGGACACATCTCACTTACCATCACATGGAGTTGTGTACCACTCCTGTGTATGTATAAAAAATTAGGAGCTTCGTACCTATTTGTCCCTGTTATATAAAAAAATTCTATGTGGGTGTACATGTGAACAAAGCAAGTTTTCTATGCAATATAAATAATGAAGGTAGATTAAAGTTTATTTAATTTTAAAGTACCTTCATTATATCCTTAATCATAGCAGTATTGAGCTCACACTGGCGTAGCTTAGCTTCAGATTCCTGGCGTGTCTTCATTAACTGTATTGTTATTGCTTCTAGGGAACTGTAAAAAGAGGAATTTTAACCAAGAAAACGATTGTAACTTTTGAAGTGAAACGGCGCGGCGTTGGAATAAAATTAAACGTCACATTTTTACGTTACGCGCCATCTTTTTCTTTCCAAGGTTGATTCGAAGAGATTCGAAGCCATTAATAATAAAAATATAGAATAACGATAACATAGTGGTAATAATTCTAGCACAAGTCATGAAGTTCTGTTATAATCTTAGTAGTAATAAGGTAAAATAAAATACATAATTGTATTATTTGAAAATTCAACCCATTGCTTTTACACACTACGAGAACCTGATTATTATGTTACCATAATAATACTGCGCTAAAAACCTTCAAATATTGTCTGACATGAAAATAAGCCAATTCTTAAAAGTCTTGCGACAAACTTTCGACTCCTTTAGCATTGAAAGTGTCCATGGGCGGCGGAATCAGTATCACTGATCAGCAGCAAAAATTCTACAAAAATCCTAGTTCTGTGGTTTGTATAAATAAAACCATTGCAGTCTTGCTTAGGAACGCGACAAATACAGAAAAATAACAATAATCAAAAAATTTTTTTTAATTTTACATATTACACATAGGTTGTTGGAAATTGGAAATATTTTCAATAAAAATGGTAGATTTCTTATTAAACCAATTTTTAATCACGTATAACAATGTGCATTACACTGTTACATTTTCTTTTTTTTCTTTTGGCTCTAATACGCTTTGTGCATTAGCCAAACATTTTCTTAATAAAAAGTATATGCAAAGTTAGCGCGCACTTGACAGTTTGTAACAAAAGTGTCCACAGATACACCTATGAACTAGAGTATAAATTTATAATTATTCAATAATACATACGATTTTAATTCTTCGTGGCGTTTGTGTAATTGCGTTTGATGTAAAGATGTTCTCTGCAATAGCATAATGGCGTTTCGAAGTACGGACCAGTCTTCGTCATTTATCAGCTCCAAAAGGGTTCGTCTGAAGACATCCTTCAAGAGGTATCTTGAAACATTAAATAAGCAACTAATTTTCTCAATTTAAACAAAGATAACACTTTTTATTATATTTCTATTATCTAAATCTAAGTTGGCCTAGTGGCTCAGCGTGCGACTCTCATACCCGCGGTCGCAGGTTCGAACTCCAACCAATGGACTTTTTCATGTGCACATAGAATATCCGCTCGAACGATGATGGAAAACATCGAGAATAAACCAAAAAAAGTCGACTACCTATGTCAAACTCGAGGCTGTTCACCACAAATACAACAGTAATCTGAGGTCCAGACTTAAAAAGGTTGCAGCGCCACATGTGTAATAAATTTGACTAAAGTTTCTGTCGTAAGTACACAGACAAAGCCATATCGGCTTGTAAAATCATAATCCATAAATATCTTCAGAACCTTGCCAAAAGGGACTCCTTTTAAAATTTATTTTAGTTATTACATTTTAAGGTTAGTTATTATATTAGAATCTTATATCGATGGCTCCAACGATTTTCATGAAGTTTAGTATTTCGGGGGCGATAACTCGATCATTCAAGGAATCATTTCTAGCAAATGTCATTTTATTCGTGTTTTATTAACTTAAACATAGAATTGCTCGTTAAAGATGTCAGTTAAATAAATATAATTATCTTTATTCGATATATTCATATTTTATAATTTTATTAGGATGTTATTCCTACTTAAATATAATTTCAAAAAAACACAATTAATAAAAAAAATACCAGGTAATCCAGTTTCTTATTATAATATGTTTTAAATGTATTTTATGATTTAGATTGTACAATTCTGTAAAATAAATAAATACAAGTTTAATAAAGGCATCCATAAATAATAAATGTATAAAAGATTGTAAAAATAAATAAAATCATCTTAAACAGAATACAGCAACTCCATTAATAACGCCATCTTGCGTATTCTAACTTACCGCTCCCGAGTAAGCTTGTTCCGTTGGTGACTCTCCTTTTTGCTACAGGTAACGTAGTAGAGTTCATTGTACTTTGCACAGCTATCTGAACGTAGTTACAAGAAATGTCACTAGATGACACTATTTTTGAGGTTGACTAAGTTCATTACGGCATTACGAGATGGCGCTTATATAAATAATAATCTTATGTTGACAAACAAGCGTCATTTTTAAACTACAGAATATTATTCTTTCTATAATGACATTTATTTATACGTATATTTAAATTACTTTTTATAATTATTTTTTTTTAACACTTATAAACAAAATAAGATCTACAATACGCGAAACAGTTACATTTTATTGTTACTTTTATTTAGATACAAATAAAAATGAATCGAAAGAGATATTGCTGAGCGTAAAACATAAAAATAAAAATAATTATTTCTGTATATATTCCTAGAACTATGTGAAAGGTTTTAACGATTAGAAAAAGTATAAAGTTCTAGGTTCGTTTTCGAAACAATAATACTATCAAATAGAAGCAAGTCAACTAATTTATATGTATAACTTGAAATATCTTACCTACAAGTTGTATTTGTAAATTAGCCGTCTCTAAGCCGATAACAAATAGAATGACGTCGATCTTTGCAATTCTGAAAGTAGGTGCACCAAATATAAGAAACATCATTATTTATTTTATCTGGGAGCTAACGCCCATAAATAACAACGTAGACCATGGAAATCCATTAGTGGGAGTGTTGCCGGCTTATGAGCGATGGTATGCTCTCTTTCATAGCCCATCGGGAGTCATCCATAGTTGACTAGTTCGCGAAAGTAAATGCGATGTGAAGTGAACCGTGGAACTTGGAAGGTCAGAGAGACGTGACCAGATGTCCCGTTTTAACGGGACTGTCCCGTTTTCCAATCACGAGTCCCATGGCCCCGAAATGACGGGAAGTAAAATTGTCCCGTTTTGAGAAACCGCGCGAAAATTTGTGCAGCAAAATATAAAAAATAACGTTTCAGTCTTATTTAAAATCATCACCAGCTATATTAAAACAACTAATTTAACTAAATAGATCAACAACTGCCTTAATTTTGTGATTCGTAACGTTTTAGCCAACTAACTTTTTCTGAATAAAAAAACTTTAAGTGTATAATAATATAATTATTATATTTGGCATAAATTAAACCATGTTTCCGTTTTGAGTCAAAATATAACCTAGATTAAACCATAAATTGTATATTGGGCCCCAGCTATACAGCAATAGACGTTAAGTGCGTGATATTAACGATGACGGAAGGCTAATTAATGTCGTGTATACTAGAAAAAATACAGTTAAAGATACCTAAAAGCCAATTTGAAATATAGCCCCATTCGATTACAAATATATAAACTTTTTTATAAACATATGTTCTGTGTATTTATTTTTAATTTATTTAATTATAATAGCAACTCCATACATGACTTTTTTACTTATTTCGACTATGCGTGTTGTTCCCACGAATGTAAGTACGTGCTCCTATTTCACCATGCCTCCTGCTAATCGAGGATCTTTGACAAATCTTTGTTTATAATTTATATTACTATTATTTACTACTTTACAAACGTTGTGTAAAACAAAAAAAAACTTAAAGCGATTAAAAAGAGTAGCGGAGAGTTTAGTGTGGAGATGTTATGGATATGATATTTCGGATCGGGATTCCGATACGGATATAGGAATAAAATTATATGGGATTCGGATACGGTTACGGATATGTAATTATTTCGGATTATCCGTTACTTTCGGATAGTTTCGGTTACGGCTATTAGATTGAAGTAAAATATAAACACAAGTAGTATGTAATAATTTAGTTCTATATAGGTTTTATCTAAGTCTAGGTTATCAGTTGGTATTATAATCGGTCATACAGGTAAGTAATTAGTATAAACCTCCTCAGTTTTATCTATTAAAAATTTAATAGCTTTGCAAAAACATTTAGCTTTATACATTGAACATATTAACTTATAATCTATGTTTAACATATTAAATGTTTTCATTTTAATTATTTTTGTAAGTAATGAAACCATTAACAATAACCAGTCGAAACATGTAGTTTTATCTAGATTTTTGACTCCGCACTTATCCGAAAGTTGTGAAACGGATACGGATATATATTTATTTCGGATATCCGATTGTTTCCGTTAAGGTTACGGAGCTCCATAACATTCCAGGTTTATTGGCAGTACTTCTCTTCCCTTGATTTAAGAACTGGCAGTAAATGTAAAATTAGAAGCATTTAATGTATGTCTTTTGACGTGCATAAGTGTAGGTACATTGTGTTGCCCTTATGAATAAATGATTTTTGACTTTAAATTCTATTCTACGTATGTATTCTTTTAAATCAAATCAAAAATATCTTTATTCATATAGGTAAACATGTACACTTATGAACGTCAGGAAAAACAAATTAAATTAATTGTAAATTTACATTTACAACCAGTTCGCAAGTCAAGGGCGTAGAGCGGGTAAGAAGAACTGGCAAGAAACTTTCCGCCACTCTTTTCAATCGCCAAGTTTTTAATACAAATTGTTTGAACTGGAGCAAATCAATCCCAATTTTAACTTGTTTATTATACTAATAAGAAATATTCTAATATACATAATAAAAATATTCCTAACTAACTGTCTTCTGTTTTAGCTCCGCTATTGCACTTTTTACTGTAATGTACAATAAATTAATATATTATTGTATTAATATACTTCCTTTAATCTTCTTATTGAGAAATAAATATCCTAAAGTCTAGAAAGATCATTGCAACACAAATCTTAATAAGAAAACTTACTTTTGCTCCTCCATTTTCTAATTAAACTTGTCACAACAGATATAGGAATATAAACATGAACCAAACCATAGATTTAAGTTGAAAATCAACGCTTGTCCGGCCTGCTCGCTATTGAACAATCAAGCAACGAATTTTTTTTAATTTATATCTATAACAACGTTGCACATGTGTAATGTATGAACACTAGGCTGGCAGTTTTGTACTGAATTATACGTACTGATTTACGTATATTATTTCAAATAACATCACTAAATCACCACTAGTTTAAATAACGTCGACGTCTTTTCCAACGCGGACAGTTTTATCGTATAACAACCGTTTGATTGGTCGATAAATCGCAAATAGCGGAGTTTACTGATGTTTTATTTATTAAATTATTGCTTTGAACTACTATTTGTTAATAATATATTTATTGTATTGTATATCTTAATATATATAAATCTCCTGTCACGATGTCTGTCCGCGATGGACTCCTAAACTACTTAACCGATTTTAAATTAAATCGGCACACCGTGAGCAGTCTCGTCCAACTTAAGAGATAGGATAGCTTAGATCTTTATTATAGTGGCAATTTTATATTATTGCAAATATTCGTTTATTATTTGATACAATTCTAACAGATGGCGCTGTGTTGAAAGTACCAACGTTTCACATAAGTTCTCCTACCGTTTCCCTTGAATAGTTTACTATTATGTAATATAACAAAAACCTTAGCCACAGCAACGCTTGGCCGAGTCTGCTAGTAATATATATATATAAATATTTGTGGAGAAAACTTCGGGAGGTCTATGCTGTAAAGCAAGACGATCAAGAAACCGGTGTCTTATATTTTGATAATATATACATTTCGTTAAAAAGTATAAGTAGAAATATAAAGATAAAAATTGAGATATTTATTTTATTTATTTATTTATTTATTTATTAACACTTCGTTGCATTACATAAAAGGAAAATATTAAACATAATTTAATGACAAGCAACTGGCGGCCTTATCGCTTTAGAGCGATTTCTTCCAGACAACCACTGTGAGTAAAGGAAAAAACCACTATGAGTATTTTATTATTTTTAACACAAATGTTTACATTTCTTTCGTTATTTAAAACATTTATTTATCCAATCAAGAATACAGTATTTAAAATTTTCTTAACCTCGAAGTAATAATCAAATCAAACATTTTTTTTTAAATAAATTTAAATAGTATGGTCCCTGTGGCTTCCTCGCTGTATTGTGATACTTATTCGTATTTACAATATTTATTTATTTACTATACAAAATGTTTTTATATTATAGTCATTTGAACATATGATTTCAGACCTCTTCAATTATTACTAGTAACATAGCTATATGTTTTCCGAGATGTTAAAAATGGTTGGTTGTCCTCAGCACATTATATTAATACTTAAACCAATTCAAGAAGGCACTTTCTTTTATGTGCACTAAAGCTTATAATTTAAATAACAAAAGTCGCGTTTCAGTTTTCATCACGCATGAACAGGTTAGATATCCAGGCGAAATTTAGTTAAATTATATATATATATTTTTTTATAGAACAGGGGGCAAACGGACAGGAGGCTCACCTGATGTTAAGTGATACCGCCGCCCATGGACACTCTCAATGCCAGAGGGCTCGCGAGTGCGTTGCCGGCCTTTTAAGAATTGGTACGCTCTTATATATAATATATACAATATAATATATTAATATAATAGATACAATTATATTATATTAATACCAAAAAATATAAATTTATTATGGTTACATACAATATATGTATAAATACAACCGTAATAAATTTCAAACAATATTCTTTTTTCTTATATTTAAAAATGTTATAATGTTATCTAGATCCTTCTCGATAGTAAACCACTGGTCTAACTGGTTCAAGATGCACATTCTAGCAACCATTCTGGGATACATGGTTGTTACTTGTGGGTATCATAAATAGTGGGATAGAAAGATAGATAGCTGTCAAATCTTTTAGATAAACTTGACATCATGCTGTCTATGCGTCGGGTTGTCTCTCTCCCTAAAATATGACAAGGGGGCCGATGGCTGGCCATGCGTCATACTCGTGAACGGGTGCTACTTGTGGTGACTGGTCGTACTTGAATTCGTGTATGCGGTAATATTCGTTGTTTTTACTACGTATTTGCGTGTTGTTCTCACGAGTATGTAAGTGCGTGCTCCTATTTCACCATGCCTCCTGCTGATACAGGACAAATCTTTGTTTTTAATTTATTTTATTATTCTTTATTACTCGATATGTCATATGAAACATTGTGTAATGGTTGCAGCTCCTTACAAACATTGTGTAAAAAAACTTGGCGATTAAAAAGAGTGGCGGAGAGTTTATTGCCAGTACTTCTCTTCCGTTCTACGCCCTTGATTTGAGAACTGGCAGTAAATGTAAAATTAGAATCATTAAAAGTATATTTTGACGTTCATACGTGTACATTATTGTACCTATATGAATAAATGATTTTTTATTTATTTATTTATCAAGATACCGACGCGTACTCTGCCTACTATTTATGATACCCACAAATAACAACCATGTATCCAAGAATGGTTGCTAGAATAAGCAAGTATTGTAATTCTGTGTGTTTTCACAATAGTATCTACGAATTTAAAAAAATATTCGCAGTGAGGACTTGCAACCTGAATAACTTATTTCTCATTAACTTTAATATATGTATACCTACTGTATGTAATGGTTAATATTTAGTGAACCAGCACTGAAGATGCCACTAAAATGCTGTGTACAGATGTAATTGGAGTTCAGGTTTGTAAATGTAGTTCAGTGTGTAATAACTGTATTTAATCAATCAGTTATCGGTTTCTGTACCAAAATGTATATTATAATAATTGATATAAGATTAGTTTTAGAGATAGACTTAGAAGCCAATCCAGTCTTTTATGTCACACCTTTCTAAAATTCTTATGCCGGACATAATTTTAACTACAAAAATAAATTGTTCTCTGAACTTAAATGATTGGTTTTAATAATAATAATTTATTCATTGCAAGAATATGGTACAAAATGTCAAGGTGGTACAATTGTCAGTCGTTCGCATATTCTGACACACACAGTGGCGCGCAAATTTATCTTAGTTTAGATTTTACATTATTAGTCAGATTCATATCAATGAAGTCAATTATCATACATTATTAAATTTGTATAAATTACCACGTCTCACACAAATAATCGTTTGAGTAGTACGTTTTTTCTAAAAGTAATGCACTAAGTCGCTTTTTGAAGACTCTAGTCGGAAGATCTTTTAATTCTTTCGGTAATCTATTGTAAATTTTAATTGCGATACAAAAGGCATTTTTCCGAAACAGTCTAAATTTATTTTTGGCACAGCCAATTTCTCCCCATGTCTACTTAAGAAATAACTGGGATAGAAGAAGACGATTTTTTTTAATTTTAATTTCATTTGAATCAAAAGACTCCCTATGAAGCGTGTTCTCACGTCAGGAAACACTGAAATCAAATCAAAATTCATTTATTAAATTTAGATACGTCTTAGGGCATGCATATGAATCTCAAAAACATTTACAAAATTCGCGAAAGAGCAAAACTACGCCATCCGTTCGCAAAACTACCAGGAGGTCTTGTTCTGAGAAGAACGGGCAAGAAACTCAGCAAGTTTTACCCTCCCTCTACATTACAATAATTCAACGGAAAATCTCATAAACCACAACTTCATTTAATTTACAAAAGTAAAAAATAAAACAAAAATCTGTTCTGTGATTTACCACATTCACCATTACACAGATATTCACAACACTTCCTATATAACAAAACAAGTTTTTCGTGACATACCTGAATCTAATAAACATCCTCATTATTTGTCCCTTTTTTATTTTCTATTTGTACAAACATTAAGTCAACTTTAAATACATCCTGTACCTCGAAACTTGGCACGCGTCTATAACATTTCTGTATGAGAGGAATATGGGTACTACACGCACAAATCAACTTGACACCTGATTTGGCGATAATGATACTTCGCGAGGTGCCTAGCTAACTTCCACGCACGAATCTGATTTATCATGTAAATTCCTTACATAATAAATTGGCAGATTATTTATACAATCACACTTATACTCTATTTTATTACCATTAACATTGTAAATAAATTACTGTATTCAAGCCTCATGTCTATATCGCAGTAAAGTAGTTAAATCAGAGAGATAATTGAATCTCTAGACAGTTAATTAACGATCGAAATTCAATCAAGTCGCTAGCGTGTTGATTGAAATAAAGCAGCGTCGAAAACGTGTAACTGTCTGACCGAAAGTCAGCGTGTTGATTAATAATGTAATAATGTAAACACTACTTTACTGCGACATAGACATGTAGCTCCGTCACGTCTGACTCACGTCCAATACAGCTACGTTTACCAATGTTGCAAACATAGTGCAAAAACCCAGCCGGGATTCGAACCCACTTCAGCCCTGAAAGTCGATAAAGAGATTCTTTTTGACGTTTGCTATTTTAAGCATTTCAGAAGGGCAAGTGAAGCCAACTCAGAAATCTTCATTTAACAAAGAGGGCCATTTGAACTACATCAATGAGAAAAGTTAACAAAGCGAACTGGAATTTCAAGAAATATTCGGTATAAAGTTGTATTTTTATGGTATAAGAATTTTAAAGTATTTTGATTAAAAGTTTGCGTTATAATGCGATCTCTATATCCAGTACCAACGGACTATTCGAAATGGCCAGTTTACGGGTTAAAGGCTCCTTTTTTAAATTTATTGCAATGGATTTATGCCAGTTTCAAGTAAAAAGTCAGTGGCGCTACAACCTCTTTAGGCCTTAGATTTCTAAATCTGTTTCATGATCGTTTTTAAATCTAATAGGCAAGGCACGTCGTCGACTTTTTGGGTCTAAGACATGTCGGTTTCCTCACGATGTTTTCCTTCATCGTTCGAGCAAATGTTAAATGCGCACATAGAAAGAAACTCCATTGGTGCACAGCCGGGGATCGAACCTACGACCTCAGGTGTCGCACGCTGAAGCCACTAAGCCAACACTGCACACTGCTGGAGTTTCAAGTAAAATGTAGGGAAAATACACGCGAGCGAAATAAAAGAAACACATCAAAGAAAACAAAGGAATAAGCTAGTTAAAAACATAAATATTAAATCTTAATATTATTATTGATTATGAAAGAATATACATCATACACATATTATCAATAAAGGAAAACGCATCAGATTTTATAAAGACTACTTCATGAGAAGGTAATTATTTTATTACTCAAGATGTCATAGCTCCTTACAAACGTTGTGTAAAAGAAAAAAAACTTGGCGAATAAAAAAAGTGGCGGAGAGTTTATTGCCAGTTCTTCTCTTCCGTTCTACACCCTTGATTTGAGAACTGGCAGTAAATGTAAAATTAGAATCATATAGGTAATGTATAGGTATGTATCATTGGTAATGTATATTTTTTTTTACGTTCAAAAGTGTACATTATGTTACCTAGATGAATAAATGATTTTTGATTTGATTTATTAATCCTTTATAATCGTCGATGACCAATCTGTCTCCGAGCGGCTTGATCCTTTGGCGTTGCGTAGAGATGTGGGGTCACTCTGCATCTTCTACCGCATTTACCATGGAGAATCTTCAGAGGAGTTGTTCGGATTAATACCTGCAGCTGAGTTTCATCATCGCACGTCGAGGCAGAATACAAAATTCCACCCGTATCACCTAGCCGCCGTCCACAACTTTAAACAATTCTTAAAAGGCCGGCAATTCACTCGCTGGCATCGAGAGTGTCCATGGGCGGCGGTATCACTTAACATCAGGTGAGCCTCCTGTCCGTTTGCTACCTGTTCTATAAAAAAAATATATATTTTCTTCGGCGAAAACAAAGATATAGAAATGTTGGTCTAGTGGCTACATTGTGCGACTCTCATCCCTAATGAGGTAGGTTCGATCCCCGTCTGTGCACCAATGGTTTCTTCAGTTCCTTTTTATGTACGCAGAATGATGTGAAAGAAAACATTGTGAGGAAACCGGCTTGCCTTAGACCCATGTAGTCGACAACGTGTGTCAGGCATAAGAAGCTGATCACTTCGTACTGTTTAGGCCGAGACCTAAAAAGGTTTTAGTGGCACTGATTTAATTATTTTATTTTACATAAGAATCAGGCTGTCAAATCTTTTAATAACCATGCTTTTAATCTTAGCTTCTAGAGACTATTAGGTAGATTGGATTTGAGGGTGCGGCACACCCCTTAATATCATTACCAATTTCCCGACACATTTCGAGACCCTATCATTACGAATCAATTAAAAACGGACTAGAAGTACGTGTAAGAGTTATGAAATATGATTTATAAGACAGGCTCCTTCACCTTTGGGTGTCTGTAACATTAATAATTTTATTAGTTAGTAAGTAAAATTTAAATAGTTATTTTAGTTACAATGACAATAAATTAAATAAATTAAAAATGAAGAAATAAATTCACTGTATTCTTCTTATTATTATGTTATATTTCTATGTTTATTTATTTATTTGGAAACAAAACAGATACATCTTTACAATAAAAATAAAGTTAAAAATAAAACATAAAATAAACACGGTGGATGTATCCACAATAGGTCTCACTAATATAACTATTTGATACAAACAAAACAAAACATGACAACGACACATATACATGGAAGAGTTAGGACATTAACAGTTGTTTTATTTTTTTTTAAAATAAAGCAGTAGAGGAGTGCGAAAAAGGGTCAATGTTTTTGACAGAATCTAAAGAAGAACACATCCTGTGAAGAGGCTCGCGGAACCCAATGTTGGTTCTGGGAGTCGGAAAGTTAAAAGTTCTGTGTGAGCGTAGAGACCTGGCAGGAACATTAAATGTAATGAGTTTAAGAAGATCTGAACAACTTATTTCATATACGCATATTTTTCTCACAGTGACACAATCTATCAAATTACACCTAGTACTCAGAGAAGGTAATTTATACTTTTTTAAAAGTTCCTTGTATTTAGCTCTACTCTATAATTTAAAATGCGTAAAAATTTCTTTTGTACAGTCTCCAGTTGTGCGACATATATAGCGTAATGCGGATTCCAGATTGGACAGGCGTACTCCAACTGGGAGTGCACGAGCGTCTTATAAAGGTGGATGTGACTGGTGGTGACTCGTGTTATGAAACCTAACATGCGGTAGGCTTTATTAATAATTCAGCCAATGTGCTTATCTAGGGTTAATTTGGAGTCAAAAAGGACACCAAGATCCTTGACAGCACACGTTTGAGGGCATGGTATCCAAGGGTGAAGCTTTGTGTTTCTTGCAAACACGATATGCTAACACTTACTATATTTCAAGAATAATTCGTTTATTTTGCAGTAGCCATCAAGCCTATCGAGATCCTCCTGGATAAGTTGCACGTCAGAGAGTGTAACTACCTTTCTATATAACTTTGAATCGTCTGCGTAGAGCAAGTAATTGCAGTGTAAGAAACATTTGGATTTGTCATTAATATATAAGGAGAAGAGCAACGGCCCAAGAATGGAGCCCTGGGGCACGCCGGATATCACTACTAAGTAAACCCATTTATAACCACCGACTGAACACGATTATGTAGATATGCTGTAAACCATACTAATATTATAAACTAGTTGGATCATGTAATGGATAATCTTTGGACTTAATGATACAATTTTGAATTGGTAACTATAGCCACATTATTTCTATCATATACGCGAAATATGGAAATAATTTCTTGTTTCTCAGTGAAACGGTGGAACGAAAACGTTACTTACGAACACTGCTTACACAGACACACACATACACAAACACACACATACACAAACACACACATACACAAACACACACACATACACATACACCATGTGGTTTCCTTATAATTAATATAATTGTCTATTCTTTACATATAATCATTTTGTCGATCCGAAGTGGTGGAGGCCTGATGACCTGAAACACAGGTGCACAACCTTTAACAGGCATCAGTCTCACTTAAGCACTAGCAGTTGCTCCAAAGAAAAATGACAATTATTGTATATGTTTTTGTGAGAAAATAAATATTATTATTATTATTACTGCTAACGATGATATTATTTTTCTAGAGAGAGTAGGTTTGTATAAAATTAAAATCTTAACTGTCATATCATTTCATAATGTAGGGTTGCCTGGAACGCCCGTTCCATCCCTTGTAATTTTTGTGTTTTTTTTTTTAATATTTTCTACAGAATTCGCCGACTATATAGTCGTCGGAGGCATTAAGTATCTATATTGTATTGTATTGTAAGTAAGTATATTGGTAACTCCGATGTTAATACCCTACTGCCTATTCCTTTTAACTACCCTTTGTATAACCACTACAGCGAATTTCAAACATATTGCCCCTCAATTTGACGTTGAACATTATTACCCTTAAATTTGTCTCCGCTACTTTTATGCCCATAGCTTGCTCAGCGTTCGTAATTTTTGTGTTGTGTTATTTGTGTTTCTTTGCAACGAAGTGTGAATAAATAATGTAAGGTAAAACACATTATAATAACTTTTTATGATTTAGCTCAAATCCAATGCGCAAATAGAAAGAAATAAAAATGTATTGTTTTTACAATTCGCAAAGTTTTTAAGTTATTAATTTTGCAATTATGGGTTTAAAATTAACTTTATAACTGTGACCAACTTTTTCAAACGAAATTTGCTAAATATGAGATCAAAGTATTTCTTTGAATTAAGAAACGAGTTATATCCAGGGATTTATTTGATAATTTTAAACGAACTGTTGAATCGGTAGTAAAGGACATCTCTAAATACTTTAGCATTTAGTATCAATTATTGCCTTGCCGACTGTTGAAGTAAGTTTTTTTTTTATAAATTAAATCATATATTTTTTATTAGTAACTATTACAATCAAATATACAGTATTTATAATTTTCTTTACCTATAATAATAATAATTTATTTAAAGTTTGTTTCACAGGAAAAGCTTATATCTAATTTTATTTTATAGAACAGGGGGCAAACGGGCAGGAGGCTCACCTGATGTTAAGTGACACCGCCGCCCATGGACACTCTCGATGCTAGAGGGCTCGCGAGTGCGTTGCCAGCTTTTTAAGAATTTGTACGCTCTTTTCTTGAAGGACCCTAAGTCGAATTGGTTCGGAAATACTTCAGTGGGCAGCTGGTTCCACAAAGTGGTGATACGCGGCAAAAACTGCCTTGAAAAACGCGCGCAGACGTGGAACGGCGGATGTCGAGGTGATACGGTCATAATTGTGCTAGTTATATAGACAAAATTAGTCAGGTTTATCTGACACTGAACTAGGTGTGAAGCTGTATTTCAGCATACAGCACCTAACCCCTTGAATATATCAGACAAAAACTCTAGCATCAAGTACATAACTCATGACCTATATAATAATATAGATAATAAAATATACATAAATATAATATTTATATAATATAATAAAACTTTTAGCGGATTTGGTTCACCTCTGAACGATGACAAAAATTGGAAAGAAACAATGTACTTTTTTGAAGTTTGGTGATTGGATAGGTTAAGAGAACTTCTGTATCAACTACCCAAACGACAACACCACCTTGGTCAAGCAACCTAAGCATTCCCTTTCTATACATGAACCATGTTCTATTCTATTATTTATTTAGAATGGCGACTTCTGTGGCAATCGCAATTCCGCCAATGTCGCGTTCTAAGTGTTATCACGGTGAGGATAGATTTGATGGATTTAATTTAATCAAAGCAGAGTTACCAAAAAAAATTACTTCACAAAAAAAAGACAACATACACAGATATATAATAATATATACAAGAGGTTAACATTATACGACAAGTTATAGAAGGGAGAATATTATATGAACCATGTTCATATGGTGTTTAACTTGACTTGGCGACTCCTATATGTCAAAGTCAATGTCATCTCGAAAAAAAAGTTGCCAACGTACGAAACCAGGCTGGCACACTTTAATATGATGTCATTGGAGAATCGCAGAAAAATTATTGATATATCGTTTACAGTAAAAATATTCAATAATAAGATTGATTGTCCGAACCTTCTATCTAGATTTAAGTTTCATGTACCCTCTCGATCCCCTAGGCATCCCGTTATTTCATTTGTCCCTCCTTTCCGTAGGACGCGTTTTGGTCAAAGCTCTCCGGTGTCCAGATTAAGCATTCTGATAAACAAGCTAGGTCTGGATATCCAGAGTTGCTCCTCTCACACTTTAAAATCGATTTTAGTTTAGTTTTTTGTAATTGTTTCTTTTTTGTTATGTTTGTTTTGTTTAAAAATTGTTTCGGTTGATATTTGTATGTGCTCTAAATGAATGTCATGTTTGCCTCTAATTGCTTATCACATTCAAAATTGCATTTAGTGTTTGTTTTTACCAATGTATCAGTGTGCCGAGCGTTGGCAATCTTTATCAATAAAAAAAAAAAAAAAAAAAAGTCAAATACATATTGACGTAGACGTCAGACGCGAGTCTCGTTTCGGATGCCGCGTTCCCATATCATCTTTATTCATAACATTCGTCATTGTTTGCGAAATCCTATTTATCAAGCAAGTCAGAAGTTTGATAAATTTAACATAATAGCTTTAGGAGTTTGAATTAACTTAGGAAATCATACAATGTGGGTGTGCCTCGTAAGTATTGAGGGGTTTAAGGAGCGATTCTCGGAGCGAAAAATTGCATTATTTATCCTAAAGATTAAGTTATTTATTTATTTACACTGCGTTGTAAAGAAACAAAAATAAAACAATACATAAAAATTACAAGGGATGCAATGGGCGGCCTTATCGCTAACAAGCGATCTCTTCCAGGCAACAGGTTACATATATACATTTTAGTGAATAAATTGTAGCGTTAACAATCATCGCACAATAATTGATTCCCACAAAGTGGTCAACTAATTTGTCAACAAAGTTGTTTTAATTTAGGTGACGATTTCAAATAAGAATGAAACTTGGCAAGATTTTTTATAAATCCAGCTGCTAAAATTTTCGCGCGGTTTCTAAAAAAGGCACATTTTTGCATCCCACAATTCATTTTGAGGACTCTGTTCCCGTTATTTATACTTCATTATCCTTACATACTTTTCCAATGCTATAAAGTAGACAAATATAATAAAGTACCAAATATTAAACACATTTACACCATGATAATCTGGACGTCTGTCGTTCCACAGTTGAGATTTTTAAGGCAGTTTATATAAGTATCATGTTATTCTGTCATTCTTCTTTTTCTTCTTTTGAGGGATAGTTATTGTTTATGTGAGACTGATGCCTGCTAAAGTTTGTGCACCTGTGTTACAGGTCATCAGGCCTCCACCTCTTCGGATCGACTAAAGATAATAAATAATAGAGAATAGATAATTATGTTTATAGTAGATTGTAACGTTAACAAAATAAGAAAATATATACATTTTTCTACAAAAGTATATACGGTATTGTAAGGAAACCACAAGGGGTATGTGTATGCGTGTGTGTGTTCTGTATGTGCTCCTACATTCAGCTATGATTTAGTTTCATACGGAGCCAAAAGTTAAATTGCTGTTATCCTTATCAAATCCTGCCTTTGATTTGATGTTAATTTTCTTACTAACTATTCAAAACTTTTTTTATGTCAATAGTTATAACTTTATGCCAGTTTCTATTCAAAACTTTATACATTCACTAACAATCCTCGACATGTTATCAACCTGTCTTATTAGACCAGTTTCGATAATGTTTGAAACCAAAAAAAATTACAGTAGGATGAAACTCATTAGAAATGCAGGGGAATATGATTAAAATGAAAGGAAAAATAAATTACGGTCGATCCGAGTTCGGAAAGTGGGAGGGGGTGACTTTTAAGGGGGAAAAATTGTTTATCTTGATTTCCGGCGAAACTACCAGTCCTATGGAAAAAAGTTAAATGGCAAAGTTGTAGGTCATAAAAAGATCTACAACTTTGGTATTTACAATTTTTTCACATAACCTCAAAATTTAGGTGAAAAATTCAAAAAACCAAGTTTTTGGTTTTTTATTTATATCTTTTTTTAAAAGTTTTTTTTTTCTACGAAATTTGGTGAAAACTTACCTTATTATGTCCCAAATATACTGTAATTTATTTGATTAAAAATATTTATTTTTTCGCCTCATTTTAACTTAATATCAAAAAAGCACCCTAATTTTCAATCGAAAATTCTGACGTCAAAATTTCAGCTTTTTTCAAAAAGTTTGGGGGCTTTTTGTTCGTTGAAATATCTACTTTCTGATGGTGTAAAAAATAATATACATTACTACAACATTACAATATAGTACAAACAAACATACTAATATACATTACAATATAGGAAATATTATTAGAAAATGCAAAAAATTGAAAAAACCTCAAATTCGAAAATTTTTCTTTATTACTTGTACACACATCATATTCCCCTGCATTTCTAATGGGTTTCATCCTACTGTAATTTTTTTTCATTTTTTACTATTTTTGAAGGCTTCGGCACTGGTCTATATGGTGAAACGGAAAATATTCTTCTTGTGCAACAATAGTTTCATTATAAAATATAACTGTTATGTAGTCGTTAATATGTCAAATGGAAGAGACTAATGCCCTAGTTACACAAGGCTAGTTTTTCAAGCTGGGATAAGTAGGTACTGTTCAGGCTTGCTGACCTGGCTTGGAACATGCTAATTTTGTTTACATGAGGCTAGGATTATTTTAAGCTTACTATTGCAGTGACTGAGGTGCACGTCTAAAATCAGCTGCATTAAAAAAAAACACAATTCCACTGAATTAGTTACTCCGAAAATTAGTTACTCTGAAAATAGTGCCAATTCACACTAGACGAACTAGTAAAAGCCTTGCAACTGTCTGTCCTTGTCTTTAATTCGCCACTGAATCACGAGTCAAAATATCGAAACGTGTGAGATATTAAAAAAACTTTATTCAAAGATTACACTTTTAACTAAAGATAATACAAAATTATTTTAATACTAATAAGAGCTTAGTGCTAGTTGGTGGTATGAATACGGTTTGTCGTGGTTTCCAACTTTTATACTGTAGGTGCGACGTCTGCGGGGTAAGATGCCGGTGGTCACTGATATCATTTCCACAATGCATCATTATTTTACAATGCCTCGTTAAAATTAATGACTTATGGTGTCATTCCATGGTGTCATGATCCTAGGTTGTTTATCTTTATGAGAGATATTCTCAATGATAATATCGTTATTATTTCTTTTAAAAAGAACTCTTGTGACTTGGCTGGCTTCACTCACGTTTAGATTTGTCATTATAACTTGGAAGGCGTTACACAGATATTCATGGTCATGGTACAGTTGTACAAACTAATTAATATCCATACTTAGTTTGGGCATCTTAAAATCTCAAAACACGTCGCGGTGGCATAAATAAACCAACGTGTGTGTCCTGCTTACTAGCCAACTGAAAACCATCTTCGCGGGCCACATGAAGGTAGTATAAAAGCCTGGATAGTAAAATCAGTGGTGGGGGGCTCTACTATCCTAAAAAATAGAACTCCATTGTATTAAAAACTTTTTTTTATGAAGGAGGTGAAAATGCACAAATGCAGGACCGCGAGCGTA
This sequence comes from Pieris mannii, assembly GCA_028984075.1. Taxonomy (NCBI): domain Eukaryota; kingdom Metazoa; phylum Arthropoda; class Insecta; order Lepidoptera; family Pieridae; genus Pieris; species Pieris mannii. The sequence continues at coordinate 4,279,384 of CM054798.1, read as the reverse complement.
TGCAGTCGCTATCGCGGGGACTGTGGGGATGGCTATCCCTTAATCCCTCTGCTAACCACAGGGGCGAAACCCGACCCATTAAAATGTCCTCCTGGTCCTTCCATATCGCCTAGGCTGTGGCTAAACAACGTACGAAAATCCTCGGAACAGTGAGGTCGCTCCGAGAAGCCTGTGAAGTGCCCAGGAGACTTCTGTGCTTCTGGAAGGAGCTGGGCTGGCTTAAGTAGCCAGGGCTTTACGCAAAACGGACCAATTTCGAGTCTAGTTGCGGAAACTGAGCCCACCTACCTTTCCTTACCCTCCATATCGCCTGGGCTGCTAGACTACATACATAAATTGTATTAAAAACTATCCTGGCTTGTACTAGCTTACTGGCTTACTAGCAAAGAAATGCTAGTTTTGTCTACACGAAGCCAGAAGTACTAGTTAGCTTACTGGCACTAGCTTGCTAACTAGCCTCGTGTTACTCGGGCATTATAACTGACAGGGAATCTTAGTTTGGCTAGAGCACTTTCTTTTAACTAAACATCCGTATTAATTATGTATAAAATCCATCGACCTATTTTCGACTATATTTACTTTAAATAACTAACCTTAAAATTTAATACAACAATTAAATTATTATACATAATAAAGTTTTTTACTTCTTTAATAGCATAACATAGTTTTGAATATGCACGAAAATAATAATAATAATAAAATAATAATGCATCACGAATTTATAATTCCCACTTTGACGCATCCCAAATATAATTAAAATACGATTGCTGTATCCTGATATTGGTTCCTGGAAATTGCATAATATTTTAGTAGGACAGAAATTTCCAGAACGTTCTAAGTGGTTGGGTCCACTTTGAGCGAATTTAAGTTTAAGTGGGACCAAATTGTTGAGCGCTGGAATACTTTGGAAGTACTTAACGAATGACTCTTCGTGTAGCCGTTATATAAGATATATGCTCAAGGAGGCGTTCTTAGAGTCAAGGCAACCGCTTACCTTATTTTTTTTTTTAATTCCACACCACGCCAGACGAACGCTTCACAAATAAATTAATGTAGGAAATTTATAGGATTAAAAATTTCCCAACGGGGTCGTTTTTTTAACTTATTACGTATTAGACCAACCATCCATTGTGGTCCTTCGAGCCGGACTTCATGTCCTAAACCTTGTTTCTAAGAATTTTACTGTATTATACTATTCTTTATTTATTTATTTATTCAGAAGATTCACAGCACAATACAAAAATAGATGAATATATACATAACAATATGGGCCAATTATAAATCTTCACAAATAGTTAATTTGATATATATATATATATATATATATATATAACAAGAAGGTACCTAAACATTTCAAATTTTTTTAGTATTAAACAAAAAAAATAAAAAGAAAAACAGAATTTAATTTGTTGACAATAAAAATGAAAATGAAGTCAATACATTTCATTCATCCTGGTTACAATAATTTTGGACCAAAGCTCTCCTTGCTGTCACCACACTCCAAGCGAACATGTCAATGTCAACCGCTAAGTTATTAAATACACATTTCTATAGATTTAACCCCGGTCTAATAATAATAATAATTATTATTAAAGCTATAATCATGTATCTATATTAACAATTGTTAAGTTTCCCATTCTTTATATGGGTATTAGTTGGGTTAGCATAATTTCAAAAATATAAAGTTAGTTTTCATTCGTATTCTAGTATTTGTATGGGTTAAAGCCATCTCCATATTTTTCAATTTCTTTATGTCTTGAGCAACATTCATCCAGTACTTCCCCTCTAGATCTATTGAGTCACCTGTCTACACTTTCTTTTTTCGTTCTTAACCTCTCTTACCAGTACTAGAAAGAGTGTCCATCTTTTATTATATATTATAATAGGTTCTGCCCATTGCCGTTAATACAAATTAATACATTAAGGGTCTGTTTCACAATGTCCGGATAAAAACTATTTTTGCGTTTCACGACTGTCAGATAGCGCTATTCGTCATGAAATGCGAAGTATCTTATTCGGAACTTTTCTCTTTCGAATAATTTATGTGTTACACAGCTATTTGGTACTATATCCATACATTGCGAAACAGGTCCTAAGGGTCTGTTTCACAATGTCCGGATAAGTTCCAAATAAGCTATTTATTACTTATTGGTGGAATAAACAGTATTTTTTGCGTTTCACGACTGTCAGATAGCGCTATTCGTCATGAAATGCGAAGTATCTTATTCGGAACTTTTATCATACTTTATGAATACATTGTGAAACAGGCCCTTAATGTTTTCAGTCCATTTTCAGGAATAAAAAATAAATCAGTGGCGCTACAACCTGGTGCTGGCCCCAGATTTCTGAATCTGTTTCATGATCATATTTAAATCTAATAGGCAAGTAGGTGATCAGCCTCCAGTGCCTGACACACGTCGTCGACTTTATGGGTCTAAGACATGTCGGTTTCCTCACGATGTTTTCCTTCACCGTTCGAGCAAATGTTAAATGTGCACATAGAAAGTCCATTATGAGAGTCGCAGGCTGAAGCCACTAGGCCAACACTGCTCATTTTCAGGAATAAATAAAACAAAAGAAACAATTTAACGTTTTATTGATACTTACAATTTGTCTAATAAGCTATGAGATCGAATTGAGAGTAAAAAATATTTGTAACATCTACTCTGCACTTATCTATATAGGAGACAGCAATACATATCTACATATAGGTACATAACGAGTATCCAAAGACCGGTCCCAAAAAGTAGGTATTTTATTTATTTATATCCGACTGGACGCCGAAAAGGGTGGGCTTTGACACCCATTTCTGGTGGGTGCGTTGCCGGGATTTGATTTTACTCTTTGAACGATTGGACGTCATCTTTCAGGGAAGACTCGAAGAGTGTTTGCCAGTTCTTTGGGTCAATATTAAATTCTTTAATTAAATCTTTAACGATGATTTATTATACAAGGGACACCAAATTTCTTTTGTTGATGTTTATGTAAAAAGTTAATAGTAAAACCACTTATTTATTTATTGGAAAATATATTTTTAATTCTTTAATAAGAGAAATAAATTGAATTTCTTAAAAGAAATAACACTTTTTTTAAGAATAAGGTACATTTGAAATGTGTTATGTGTGTGTGTTTTGTTCGTACTCGCCCTGGCTCAGTATTATGCTGTGAAGCAGACGTATTCCACAGCGCTGGTCCTTCTGCCAGTGACCACAACAGATAGTCTGCGCTTCAGAAGCAAAATAATATAATAATAGTACAAAATTAACAGTGGAAGTAAGGAAGTATTGTGTAAAAGTATATAGGAAATGAAAATAAGAACTAATAAATAATTTTGGGCGGATTTAAACTATTTCGTGGGATTTTTGTTGAGTTAATGAACTTAATAGCTGCGACGAAGATTGATTTTGTTGAGTTGAGTTAAATTTAATCAATTTTTCTTAACGGTTTTTGGGTTACGGTTTTTAGATACCCGTAGTGCGGACCCGCCTTAACACTTGTGCTAATTCAGACTTACATAGCGAATTAGCTAACGCCCGAACCCAATAGTTAAACCACAATCTCAGATTGTTTTCAATCAGACCGTGACAGTCCATCGATCTCCTATCTGCATCCCAATAACCATACCCTACGAAGACAATCAATTTTTGACGCCGGATAGAATGCAATCTATTCGCTCTTTACACTCATATTTGATAATCAATATAAACCAAATAATGTAAATAAAACCGTACAATTAATATTAAAATATACATGTCTGTGTTTAAAACATATCAAATAACTTTTTAATTATTTTGAAAACTGTTGTAGATGTAAGATAGGATATTGGCACAGTTGAACTGTCATTTTCATACAAAGGTCTATCACATACACCTATCCGACCTACCATGGATAGCTTGTATCGACAGATGGCTATTACAACCCGTCGATTGGTTATTGGCACACATTTATCAATATTTGATTAACATGTGTATCTCAGATGTTCAAAAGTGGATTTAGATAGGTTATTGGGTTTGGGCGTATATGAGTAATAGTCGAAATAATAATGACCACAAATAATTTTTTCCGCAAATTTTTTGTATTAAAGCATAATTTTTTCAACCAAAACCCAGTATTGCGGTAAGTCCGTGAAGTTTTTTTAAATTAAAAATTCAAGTGTTTCCACAGCTTCTGTTCGTAACGCTGAAGTTTTAACCAAGTTTTTTTTTTTTTTAACACAATATGTTAAGGTAGGTCTTTTATCAAATACATAGTAATACTCTTTGTCACATAGCTATAAAGAAATTCGCAAATAAAAGTTCAAAAACACGTTGAGTGTTGAGCTGGTTAACAATCACGCCTTTGAAACTAATCTAAGACTACGAAAAAATATATTTCTCTAAAACCCAAGTTCACTGACATTTCAACGCTTGCCTTGGGGATAATCGAGACGTGCCGTCTCTCCCATGACAAATCTAATACGTTTTTGACATACGGGAGAGCGGTAAGTCTTTGAGAAGTATCTAGTTCAATATCTACTCTAGGTTTTATTTAAACACTTTATTAGGCCGTCGACAGTTTTTTGAATATAATGCAGTTTGCACAAAGGTTTTAGCCGGCGTTAGAACTCGTATTATTTATTTATTTTTTTACACAAATTACAGACATTATTACTTTTAGGTGTTCAAACACATCTTAGTTTTAATTAGTTTTTAGTTCAAATTTATATTGAAATCAAATAAAACCATTTCGATGTATTTTATTTGATTTCAATATGAAGCATTTGGCTAAGGGGGAATGAGAGAAGATATAAAAATGAAAAAAAAGCAACGTATATAAAAAAAAACAGATAATATGCCTTTTTTGTGATGCTTTGACTTAACTTTTACCTCCGGGGTCACTGACTGTGCGTATTCAGATTTCAGACAGAATGTTAATTTTTTGATATCAGTTCATGCAGTGATTAAATTACGGGCCGTTATTACGTCAGTGAGCTTAGGCTAACAAGAAGGAAGACAAATCTTAGTATTCAGCTTTTATTTCCTGTTTACAAGAAAATAAATTTTATTTTTTAAAGAAAAGGTACCTTGGACTGTTTAGCTTCTTTAGAAATAGAGAAAAGAAGAGAAGGTTGAGCCGTAGTTCCTTAGATGCCATAGCGCGATGATACTGAGTTCATCCAAAGACCTATGAAAACAAAAAATGGTAATAAATACTTTTTCGTATTTTACTGGTCTGTGAAATTGGCAGACTGTGGAGGTCTGCTAATAATATGAATACATTAAAATTAAAAAATAACTAAAACTAAATAGAAACTTAACGTTAGTTGGAAGATAGTTGTAAAATATTTAGTTTTTGAGGTACAGAAATGAAATCCGAAATAGGCATTCACTACCTTTATTGTAAGCACTGGCTGACCGACCTGATCCACTACACATGTCAAAAATGCAAATCTTATCTAAAGTTTGCATAGTTCCCAGTTCACCTCATTATTAATGTTAACCTTCGAAAAATGATATCCTTAGTTTTTATCTGTTTTTTTTAATGTTTTTTAAAAAAAGCAATACGGCGTTTAAAAAAAACCGAGTTTAGTTATAAGTTTGCTACATTCCAGGAAATAATGTACACTGAACAAGTAGCACTTTTCATTGTTATTGAACATTGAATAAATAATTTTTGAAATTGAAAAAAAATTGACTTGATTCACGTGCCAAATAGAATTACGAAATAATCATACGTAAACATAATTACGTAATTTCTATATAGACATAATAACACCTCTAATAAAATAAAAATTAGTAGATACATATAAAAACTATGACAAAGTGTTAAAAGATCGCGAGTATGGGACGGGGAATCCCCACGATAGCGTCAGGTTCTTTTGCGGGAATCCCCGAATTCTACATAATTGAAAAAGATTTTTTATGCTAGGGATTTTTTTTGTTTGTACAATGTTTTTAAAGTTGAGGGACCAGGTGGGTGTCACCCCAAAAAAGGTGACACCCGGTGCGGACTCCCCCGCCGCCCCTCTTTGCTACGCCACTGCTAAACATCCTTTTTTATTAATTTTAAAAAGTATATTTTTTCTTTGTTTAAATAAATATTATAAAGTTAAAGTGATGCTTAAATACATGATTTTATAAAATACCTCGTTTTCCAACATTCTGCAAGAACACTCTGTTTGCCACCGCTTGTCTCTGGTTTGCTTCGCGCATCTGCTTCCTGGCAACTTCTAACAGCAGTCTCTGACGCAGCACCTCCATCGGGTTGTTGATGGACAGCGAAGGCATTTTGCGTTTCGGTCGAATGTTAAAGTCTCGCACCAGCCTCTGCAATAATATTTTGGATACATACTGGCCTATAAGGTACGCTATCTCGCAGATTTGTGTACGATAGGCCAGATTGTAAAATCCCCCTTTCCTAAAAAGTGACTTTACATACTCAAACTAGGTCTGGTGGACTTGGTAGCTCTGGGCCCTACGCTGGGCCCGGGCGACAACTACTCCGGAAGGATCCATGAAGAATACGGTTTATAGGTACACTGCGAAATACTGTCCGTAACAGAAAAAGTAAATGTTTTCGTCAATAATTAATCCACAATCTCAGATTTTTTCAAGCTGAGATCATAAAGCGACAGTCAAACGATCTCCTATCTGCATCCCAATAACCAAACCCTACGAAGACAATCCATTTTAGGCGACGGATAGAATGCAATCTCTTCGCTTTTTACGCTCATTATTGATAATCAATCTAAACCAAATAAAGTAAAAAAAACCGTACATATAATATTAAAATGTACATGTCTATGTTTAAAATATATCAAATAACTATTTTTTTATTTAAAAAACTAAAAACTATTTTTTCTATATATTTAGTGATTCAAGATTGTTTTATTGAACCGGCTGCACGCATGAAAAAAACATGACGCATGCGGCGTTACCTCGCTCTGAGGCGTTCCATTTAAGACTTGAAGTGCAAGAGAGACCGCGTAACGAGCGACAAAGAGGCACAATCGGCGTCGGCGTTCGGCAGCGTTCGTTCGTAAAAAATTGACATAATTGCATTTAGGCGTACAAATAAATGTAATTTGATCAATTCTATTATGATTTCCATTTACCTCCTTCTCTATATCCATACAAAATATCTATAAATAAATTGTCACGTTTAACTATCGTTAGTAAACCGACTTTACAGACAACTCATTTTTAATTAGATGCCTTCTGCCTTGACGACAACTACTATTTGCCGTTTTCCTTCCAACACGGCTCATATAAAAAAATCTTTTGTAAATTATGCATTTTTATAAAGGAATCCGCCCGGTTTACCAAACTTTTTAAGTTAATTAAACGTCTCGTAACTACTATAAAAACTATAAATAAATTATATGCAACGATATTGCATATAATTTATTGCATCTGTATGTAATAATATTATTGCATACAGACACAAAACTGTATTTACAAAGATTATTTCAAATTGAAAAATTTAGTTTGAAAATGGACAAAAATCGCAACGTTCAAATAGATATCAGCTTTAAAAATCTATCACGAAAGTAGGAAGAGGAAACTCTTCGTTAGTGCGATTCAGGCAATTGCTCTTTGAACACATTTGGTTTAAGTTTTATCTATTCCGATTATATTTACGTCATAATGGAACAAAATGGTTGATTTAGTCAATGTTATTTAAACTTTATAAAATCTCTCTTTATGTATAGACTAGCTGACCCGGCAAACGTTGTTTTGCCATGTATGTTATTTCTAGGAAACATATTGTTGCAACCTTATTGCGGATCTGTGGATAGATTAAAAAAAAATAAAAATCCATAGTTGCTCCCCTCACACTTTAAATTCGATTTTTCTTTAGTTTTTTGTAATTGTTTCTTTTTTGTAATGTTTGTTTTGTTTAATTATTGTTTCGATTGACATTTGTATGTGCTCTAAATGAATGTCATGTTTGCCTCTAATTGCTTGTCACATTAAAAATTGTATTTTGTGTTTATTTTTACCAATGTATCAGTGTGCCGAGTTGGCAAACTTTATCAATTAAAAAAAAAATCGGGATGTAAAAATAGGGGTTGATCGTATAATTGAGAGAGACATGATTTTTTTTTATTTTCATCATAAAATAAAAATAAAAAAGTTGTGCCAAAAATTAAAGTTTATAATTAACAAATAAAAAATAAAAATAGATGTTGTCCGATTCTCAGACCTACCCAATATGCACACAAAATTTCTTATGAATCGGGAAAGCTTCGGAGGAGTTTAACCACAAACACCGCGACACGAGAATTTTATATATAAGATATAAAAGTGTATTGAGAAATAGCGAATTAAAATTCGTATCGATATGGCTAATTAGAGACGGTGTCAGTAAAGTGTCGGAATATTTGTAAATTTTTTTCCTTTTTACAAGCTTTTGGCTTTTTTTTGCTTGTACTCTAATGTACCGCGCGGTGGTGGCAATACGAACACTGAGAGAAATATATCAAAAAACTGGAAGTGGCAGATCCGGCGGAAGACCAATCATCATCAGTTATTTCATGCTTTGTATATAACAGGTGTCTTAAAAGAAAGTATACATTTATTTACTAAGCGTTATGTGAAAATGTTAGACGAGCTGTTGATGTCTGAACTTCAAAACTTTCCTGGCTATGAAAGAATTAAGATGGTTCCTGCAGGATGGAGCAACGTCACACACATCCAATACTGCTCTGCCACGAGTTCGTGAACAGGCAAATTGACCCCAGGAGATGTGACATAAAGTGGGCTCCACGCAGTCCTGATTTAACCCTTATGGATTTTTCTTATAGGGTTATCTTATATCTAAAGTCTACGCCAATAGTTACGAGTTGAATGGCTCGCTGCCTTCTAAGTTATTTTGTCATGTACGTGTATATTTCTTGTTTAAATATTGGTTAGTTTTTTTTTATATTTTCTAGACAATTCCCCGACTATGTAGTCGTCGCAAGCATTAAGTATCTTACATAAGTCGTATTAGTAACTCCGATGATAATACACCACTACCTATTTCTTTTAACCACCCTTTGTATAACCACTACAACAAATCCCAAAAATATGCCTCTCAATTTGACGTTGAACATTATTTCCCTTAAATTTGTCTCCGTTACTTTTATGCCCATAGCTTGCATTGGTTAGTTGAGAGCATAAATACAATATAAATGATAGATCGCTGTAAAATATGTTAAGCCTCATCTTGCAGTTTCGAATCATTTTCAATATAAAACAATATACTAATCATAGTATTATGCAAGCCGGCAATATACTCGCCGATCAGTTAAATGGGCAGGAACCGATTGGCCCTGTTCTATAAAAATTCCTGCAGCTGTAATTGTAACTTTACTTTGATTATGACTGCTTTTGTCATGCTATAACAGCTTGGGACAGGCTAAATTTCAACTCAATATTAATGTCGCCGTGGAAGTCAAAGAGGCGGCCATCTTGTGTAGCCAGTTTTATCATTGAAAGTGTCTAAATCATAAATATTTTTTAATGAAAGTTTTTGTTATGCATTGTAGTTGTGATATTAAATTTTTTTTTTCGATACAATGAACGCCTTGTATCAGGGACAAGTAACCAATAAACAAATGAAACCTATATAAATTTGATTATAATTTGTTTAACAAACAGTAGACACATTTTATTTAATAAAGGTTTATTACAAAATAGTATAAAGTATATATAGATTCCAATACTTCATTTATGGGCCTAAGTATACGCTGCGATAACATGACTCCTAGTGAAATATTGGAACTGCCTTTCAACAGATGCAAAACACATATTAAAAAACATTAATGTGTAAAGGTTTCTACACAGTTAATAACTACCTAGAAGATAAAAACGCTTGGCAGTTCTAATTATATTGTTATAATTTGTTTTGTTATCTTGGAAGTGTTGTAAATATGTGAATGGTGAATGTGGTAAATCACAGAACAGATTATTTTTTTATTTTTTACTTATGTAACTGTAATGACGTTGGGGCTTATGACATTTTCCTTTGAATAATTGTAATGTAGAGGGAGGATAAAACTTGCTGAGTTTCTTGCCCGTTCTTCTCAAGGCCTCCTGGTAGTTTTGCGTACGGGTAGCGTAGTTTTGCTCTTTCGCGAATTTTGTAAACGTTTTTGACATTCAAAAGCATGCCCTAAGACGCATCTAAACTGAATAAACGAATTTTGATTTCGATTTGATTTGGCTTTATCCGTAAACTCAGTTTTGTTTGTTCCTTGCTTTTTTCTAGGGAATTACCCGCGGAAACCCATTTTTGGTGGATGTCTTGCCCCCACTAAGGGACTTTTTAAAATGACAAATGTGCATTCAAAAGTTAATAGTCCAGAAATTTATTACTGATAATAAAACTGTAGGTAATAAACGATTCATGATCGTTTAGAAATGAAACAACATCTATTTCATATATATATATATATTTTAAAACATTTACATATAACTATATTCTATTACTATTGAAAACATATACAATTTACGTGAAACTTCTAAGTCTAATGAGATCATAATTATTATATAATACATAAACTTGTTCGGAATATTTGCTCATGGGCACAATTAAATCCTCTAATATTTCTCCGAATCAAATGCTGCATTCCAAAGGATACCTGTAAAATAGAACATTATTATAAAAAATAAACGGTTAAACAGATAAAAAATGGAAAATACCAAGGATAATAAAGAGATGCCTCAAGTGATGCTAGATATAGAAGTGATAGCAGAAAGTGGATGGGAAAGCTTTTTAATCATTCACTTCTTTGCTTATCAGTAATTTCTATAGCTTGCTTCGCTACAGCTACTACATCAATTATCCAAAAACGGAACACATATTCAAACATAAATATAATAAATGCTGCCAGCGTTAAAGGCACACTGCCACAGGATAAAAAAAGGAGAGGGGAAAAAAATCCCACTTTGGTTGATGTGTTCGTTTAGTAGTTACATAATAGAACTTTAGATGGAAATTCTGTCGCGGAACGTCTTGTGCAGTTAACGCAGATATTTTATTGATTTATATTATCATTAGCACGTATTACAGTGAATAAACAGTGTGAATATAGATATACATGGAATGATCATATATTGGGTACATGATCATCTATTGGGGATTTTACCTTAGAAATATTTAATTTACAAAAAGTTTCACTTCTGACATGTGTACTTTGTACGCACGCACTATTTTATTAGGTATATGTTAGCAATGAACGTGCGACCCGCAACTCTGATGTTCGAATTACTAGCTGAAAACTTTCTGTGTGTTAAAAACTAGACGATACATGCTGTTGAGATCTGGGCCTCAGATATTATTTTTTATTTCATAGACACGTTAATCAGCCTTGCCTTTCATTTGAGACAAGCCGGTTTCCTCACGATGTTTTCCTTCACCGTACGGGTGATTCTTAGATGGATAGTTCATTGTTACAAAGCTGGGGTTGCACCAGGGATGAGAGTCGCTAAAACCACTCCAATACTGCTGTACCTTTTAAGGTCTGGGCTTCAGATTTCTGTATCTGTTTGATAATCATTTGTAAATCTAATAGTAGGTGATTAACCTGCTGTGACTCACGCCGTCGACTTTTTTTTGGTGCCAAGCGGTTCTTCGGAAATAGAAAGTCAAGCAAGGTGCAAGCTGGGTTCGAACTTACGACCTCAGGGAGTCGCATGTTGGAGGCACTAGACTAGACAGACTAGAGACTATTTCAGCATACATTTCCAGAACTATGTTTATCAGATGAGTTGGATCACCTGCTTGTTTAATTGTTTATGTAAATTGTCTAATGATTTATGAAGCATGCTCAAGAAATTAAGAAATGAGGAGTTGGAGAAAAAATATTACTTAGGTATTTTAATATTACATTTTTACGGGATTTTGTCTGACATTCTTACTGTCATAGATTTTCGAGAAAATATGTAAAATACCTGGTAACACCACAAATGTAATCGCTAAGATCCCAGTACTCGTACTGCCCCAGCCACAATATACTCGTAATAAAAATCAATTTAAAATATATACCTCTCTTTCCGATGTCATTAAGGTAGTCCCTGTTGGCTGCCGCCCGTATAGCCTGGAATTTTCTTTCCTTCTCGAGGCTCAGCTTTTGTCGCAGAACAGACATAGGCAGGTCGATGGAGAGGGATGGCATCCGTCGTTTCACTCTGCCATCACCCTTTCCATTCACACTCATTAGATAACCAACTTTCTGACTCGTGTATAACAAATATGTTAGCTTAATCTCAAAATAACTTTATTCATGTTACACCAAGTACACTTATGAATGACAGAAAAAATGTGAATGACAGAAAAATTGATTCTAAATTATATTTCTATCAAGTCAAGGGCGTACAGCGGACAAGCGAAACTGGCAAGAATCTCTCCGCCACTCTTTTTAATGGCCAAGTTTTTAATACAAATTGTTTGAACTGGAGCCGATCAATCCCAATGATTAGGATCATTTAAATTTAAATGTTTCATTGATTGATTTACGTTTAACTAGAGTTTTGAATTTATTCAGTGGTAATTTTCTCATTTCGCTTGTTGTAAAAACGCATACAATTTCCTTATGAGCTAATAATACACTTGCGTAGGTACTACGGATAGAAGATTGGTTGTAAACTGAATTTTATAAAAATGGTTCACTCAGTGGTCACTGCACTTATAGTCATAGCATAAAATATATTTGTGAACAATGTAAAGAAAGATTTTTGTATTTTATTCCATTTATCATGGATATAATATTACGAATAAAAAATAGACACCAAGCACGGAAGTGTTATTTACTTGCTCTGGTAAGTCAATTCCATTAAATATAGTTAAATAATAACCTGGTACTAGTTTTGATTCTAGAAGTTTTAGAACCTTAAAACGTGATAATGGATAATATATGATGCATCGTTAGTTAAGTTTGGGGGTGGTTGTTGTAGGAGGAGGAGGGCTTCAGGGCGAATTGGCCGATGTGAATGGCCCTTGCTGAGCCAAGATCCATTCGACATCATTCGTAGAGGACTGTGAGTTTAAATGGCTGATCGCGTAGCTGGATGCGGACAAGGCTGAGCTGTTACCGTGGCCTGCCTCGGGCGATTGTTTGTGGCGCCGTGGGGTTTACACAGTAGCAAGTTCCACATAACCCTTCACCACCAGGCAACCGTGCCGCGGGATACGTAACGCATTTCCCCACGAAAAAAGAGGAATGCTCTGGCTTTGATAACATAAGCTTATAAAAAAATAGGGGTAGTGTAACGACGCTGGGTTAAACAAAATCTAACTTAACGGTTCGTAGATTTAAGTAACACTTAATTTTAAGTATAGTTGACCGATTGGACATTATCGGAATCGAGAATGTTATTACAATTTATGTACGTGGGAAAATTAGTTCATTTTGGATTCAATTGTGCGATGTTTTGATAACATTTGGTTTATGCTTCTTATTATTTATTAAATTATCAAGATAACTAATGTTTGGTTCAAAACTAGTGTCAAATCAAATTAATTCTGAATGCATTATTTGCTAGAATTCCGAAAATATTGTCTTAAAAATATGTACACTTCTATAGTACAAAATCGTACTATAGAAGTGTACATATTTTTAAGACAATATTTTTTACACGCGGTATTATAGTTACAAAGCTGGGTTTGCCCTAGGTATGAGAGTCGCTGAAACCACTAGGCTAGTACTACTCTACCTTTTTAGTTCTGGTCCTCAGATTTCTGTATCTGTTTGATAATCATTTGTAAATCTAATCTGTGGTCATAGATCAAACAATGACATGTACATTTTTGTTCAGTATGACTTATTAATATATCGAGTGTTTCATATTTGAATAGTGCCTTCAAGATTTCTTGATAATTTAATTACTTGTCCAGTAAAGTAATAAAATAACATTTATCATATTCTGACCTATAGCCACAGATATGTATTAGTTTTTTTCATTCCGACAAAAAATGTGTGAGGTGTTCCAAGATCTTTTTCTTAATATTTTTTAATAGGGCTGCGCCTGACACAATTTTTTTATAATGGTCGGAGCAGTTTTATCATTAAAATTGTGAGATTTTTATAAATCGCTCCCGATTTATTCGTTTTAAAATATAAATCTTTCTTTTTATATTATTAGTGTACTTTGGACACAAAATTTCATTTTTGAGCGAATAATATAATATGAGAATTGTGTGAATGTTATTTTGAATTAACCTCTCACTAAGAGATTATCAAAAAACAATCTCGTAAAACAAGAATAAAGAACATAAACAACGATTGACATTTGTATATAGATGTCAAACACCAATTGACAAAAAACCGATGTCAACGCGCACAAGGTGAATAAAAAACGTATTTTTTATGAATTATATTATATATTTGACATATGTATATAATATTTACAAAACATTAAACATTTTATCTCTACCGAGATATCAGGACGGCACGGTAATTGCGTCTTAATGAAATAATTTAGGCGGCCATCTTGCAGTTGGGGTACCATGAGTCTGTGGAAAAACGTAATTTAAATATTGCCATTGCTAAAAATGCAATTCTCAGATAAATGTACACGCTTATATGTGAAAGTTTTGTAAAGTAGAGATTTAGTAAAAGTACAAAGGAAGCAAAATAAGCCTAAGGCTACAGAAAAACGCGTTTCTATCTCCATTTTCATAAACAATTTTAATAGCATTACAAAATTAATACGGCATATGACACACTTTAAGAGTTTGCTTTTATAAAGCTTTTGTTACATTAAACCATACTTCACAGCATTAGATCGTTCATCTATAGTTAATTTCATATTGGAAACCATTACTGAAATAGATTGTTTTAATGGAATTTAGAAGCAAAGTCAAAGACGATAAATATAACAAATTTACAGGTGCAACAAAAGACGCCTGACGAAAATAACAGACTATTCTCAATAGCGTTCAAACAAGAATTGTTTTTTTATATAAAATTACTGACGCTAGTCAGAAATAAACTTTTTCTTTTGCTACAGATTTTTCTTTCCATTTAATGACAAGTCTTCGTAACTTCCAACAATGCACAGTCCTATTTACACTGTATTGTTATCGAATTCTTGTTCAGAAATAAAAGCGAAGATACCATAAATAATAGAGAATTTATAACTTACCCCTTTTCCCGATGCAGTTCAAAAAGTCCCGATTAGCATGCACCTGCCGTTCAATGTAGTTGTTGTATGCACCACGCTGGAGCAATTCCACCGCGGGGTTCACAGAAACGTACACCGTGCGCCGAGACCGCGACAATCCATTATTTACCTTCACACACTACTTATGCATTTTACCGTGCTTCTAACTTATTGTTTGAAATAAAATAGATACATTAGATACTAATACGTGGCTTGATTGTGACCAACGGTGCGTCAGGGCCAAAACGCGAATGAAAAACCCATGAAGAAATGGCGCGCTTAATTGTGATTGGTCAAACAGACGATCGTGTTGCGCATCTGTCAAGTCTATGTTTGACCATAAACAAATGAATTGCGCCATTTTGTACATTCCAATTTTTTTTATGTTTCACGTGTATCACCTAGATCAGTTGTTGTTATACAATTAAGTAGACCTTGTAATCACAGTAGTAGTAGTAATCAATATTTGCTAACAAAAACTAAACAAAATATCGAATAGTTTTACGCACGTACTGACAAACTTGAGATATGTTTCAAGAATTCAAAAATTGCAACACTTTATCAGACTTATAGGAGCACTATATATAACTGGCTGCAGTATTTCCGAACCAATAGGTTAGGGTACCTCAAGAAAGGACTAATTCTAAAAAGGCTGATAAAGCACTCGCGAGCCGAGTATTGAAAGCAAAAAAAAATCCATGGGCTATATTATTTAACAGCAGATGAGCCTGCTCGTTTGCTCATTCTAATTAAAAACTTATGAATTTTTTTAAATTGACTGTCAAAATAATACATACAAAATTCAAGAGAACGTGGAAAAAGAATTACATCTATACATGGCCAAATTTCAATAAAAAATATTTATTGTACCTATTATATATTTAACATATTTTTAATTAATCCATTATTATATTATTAAATGAATGCCCTTTGCTATCTATTTATCTTTTTAATGTATATTTTTAAATCATATCAAAATGGATAAATTTTGTAACGATGTATATTTCTATTATTACATATATAACAGCCGTCTAAAGTGATAAGGGTTGGTATAATTGCTTATATACTTAGCATAAACTTTTGGATAGTTTCGTCAAGTATTTGTGTTTGTATACTCCATATAATACTACATCTTGACGATATAAGAGAGGCTTTCTAAGCCAAAACCTTGGTAGGGCAAAGGTCGTGATTTTTTTGTGCTTTATTAAGTCCAAATCGCCCAATTCGCGTTCTAGTGTACATTACTATTCAACTGTTCGTACTGATTTATACATTACGTAAAGTATCTATGCATGTGTATAATTGAAAGTAAATAATAGAACCTCCTTGCTAACTTCGACTTCGAAATTGTCTTTGGACTTTTTTGTTTGTTTAAAATATTGCCTTTGATATAAATACTTTTTTGTTTTGTTTGATGTTCTGTGCAGTATAATGTGTTCAAAACCAAATTTAATTAGCACTGTTATTGTTGGTTTTATAACTATTTTTGTTCTTAAATTTGATTATGTTATTTGGAGAGAACGGAGTTGACAAATATGTTTCAGGATTATAAAGAAATATTGAAAGTGTAAATAATAACCCATCAGTATGAAATCATAACCCACTCTAAAAGCTATTACTAGTTTTCTTTTCCAACTTACGGTAACATCATGCTCTTAATAAGATTTAAGTTTCTATTTAATTTTATTTATTATTTGATTTATTTTTTGGTTGGTTGTTTAATATATTTCCTGGCTAGCACGTTAATATTTTAATATAATTGATGTGTGTGCGTATAAAATTTGTGATGTGATATTTTCTTGTACAATTTTATGCATACGTTGTTTTAGAACTTAATATAAAAACTTCTGTCATTTAGCTAGAGACAATGGTCCAAATGAGCCTACTACTTACAGAAATTGAGTCTACAATCTACATTACATACATAATGACCAGAGATTATAGAACATTCATAAATTCAAAAACCCGCCAAAACGCTTTTCAATTTAAGATGGCGTCGCTCCATTGACATACCATACCTGTCAAGTTTAAAACTGCTTACAATCTTAACCAACAACAAAAGCAAGGTTTTAACTAATCTGTGGATCGACTTGGATATTTTTTTTACGAGTAAACTAATACGCTTTTTAAAGCAATTTTAAAACAGATGACTAAATAATTCTTTAGTTTTAATGCTGATTTATTTTTGTTTTTGTATTGTTTTATAACATACTGTATAGCCATTGAGTTGTGAAACACTAGGCGGTTATAAATCTTAATTAACAATTACGATATGATAACAAACGATCTACAATTAAGGTATTTCAACTAAGCAATTGTATCGTTACTGAGACCTTTATAGCTATTGTTATTATCTACTGCTCGATAAAATATAGACTCGCTATGTACCTATAAGTAGTCGAAGCACTGTAGTCCTGGCTATATACGAAAATATAGTATTGAAATTTGAATTTTAATTCGTACTCTCTAATGTAACAGCTACATCTCTACGTGTATTTTTTTTAAACTTTAAAAATTATTTACCTGTGATTCACGTGGTGCTTCCGCTAGAAGGTAGAGCCAGGGGGCGGATGGATAGCGTCCAGGTGACACAGCGTAATCAACGCTTTCCTAAAGAAAACAATTAAATACTTAAAATTTAAGGTGATTACATTTTTAAAGGTAAAGAGTTTTTATAGCGAATGTCTAGATTATAAGTTTGACACAGATTTTAAATAGATAACTTGTCTAGTATTGTATTACATTATAAAATTAGATGACATTTAAATGCCTATTTTTATGACGCGGATTGTGCGGATTTTTGTAATTTATGTAACTAATTTTACCACTATTCTAGTAAATAAACGATTTGATTGATTTATATTATGTAAGAATTTTTGTGTTTAACTTGGTATTTCTCTCACTTATTTTGCACAATAGAGCCGTTAGATGGCGCTAACAATGTAAACAGTAATATTAAGTCACGTCCAACATTATCGGTTCACGTAGCTCTATTTGCTTTGTGACATTCCGATTCATACATAATATAGTGGAAATAAATCAGTCTTCGTGACGTGTTAACATATATTTTCCTTTATTTTGTCTTCTTATTACGCATTACAGACCGAATTGCTGTCACTCTTTCTAGTATGCAAATTAACTTATTTGGTTTACGTATATATTCACGCCCTTTTCCTGAATATGCAGAGTCCACTGATCTCCACTTGCTTGTCTTGAAATGTCTTTCACTTCCACTATCATGAAATTCACCAAAAACTCTTCTCTTTTACGTTCATGTCACCTGTCCCTTCTTAAGTAGGTATAGGATGTTTTCCTGGGCTGAATTATGCTTAGTTTAAATACATAAAAAAATAATATAAGATTTTTTTAGTCTTTTACTAACAATAATGTTTCAATAATGGAATTATAATAAACTTCGCTATCGCCTACAGAATATATATATAACAAGTTTCTTTTATTATAACACAAGAGTTGCTGATTTTTTTCTTTAGTTACTTATCCATACATAAATCATGTTAGATTTCCGTTATGTAAGTTATCTCATCAGCAAATAACATATACATCACGGTATGTTTCAATGCATTCACGACCGGATGATAAGTCTGTCTGAATTCTTAGGCTCAAAATTCGTGAAAATGTACGGTATTTCCTCTGAAGCTTACAACTAGGTAGTAAAAACCTTACATCATCGGGTGCTGATTCCAGCTGAGTCCAATCGATAGGGTGTGAAATTTCGCTCCTAGGCGCTGCACTTGTGCATACACTGCCCACGGCCAACGTGACACAACAAACTGCCCAGAACATCTGTAAAAGACACATTTTGTTTATTTTACCATACCTAATTAAGCTGGTTATAACTTAAAATTTATTGGATGGAAATTGTATACATTGGTAGATAGTTCCGGCTCGAAGGACCAGCATAAATTTTCTCAAAGAGTTTTTATATATCAGTGACCTTTCCCTATTATAACGTCTTTTAAAATAATATTGAATTTAAAGTTTTTAATAATTGGAAAAACTTATATCCCATTATTAAAAAAAAACATATACCTAAGATCACCTTTCGCTTCTCTGCCAAATTGTGTTGATGAGAAAATACAGATAAATATTTTAGTTAAAACTGTGCAAATTATGTTGTTGTATTTCGTGATGTGTGTGCAAAATGATAGTAGCTAAACTACACGTTAAAATGACACAGTACTCAAAAATATTCCGATTTATCTTTTATGGATTTTTATGACATATGAGCGAAAGATAATAAATTTGATCGTTTGAACAATTACGGCATGGGATGTTTATTATATATAGACGTATATATTGGAGCAATGCCGCTGGTATCAAAATCTTATCAGCGTCAAAATCTTATCAGTTTATTCGAATTGTCACCGTTGCTAGATCTACATATTAACAGACTTGTTGAGAGTTTTGTGATAGGTCACTTAAATGTCATTGTTTGTGGTGGCGTCCATGCGTCGGGTTGTCTCTCTCGTTAAAATATGGGGAGGGGGCCGATGGCTGGCCATGTGTCATACTCGTGAACGGATGCTTCTTGTAGTAACTGTTCGTACTTGAAATCGTGTATGCGGTAATATTAGTTGATTCTACTACGTATTTGCGTGTTGTTCTCACGAATATGTTTGTATGTGCTCCTATTTCACCATGCCTCCTGCTGGTCGAGGACAAAATATCTTTGTTATTAATTTATTTTATTAATCTTTATTACTCAAGATGCAATATGGTACATGGTGTCATAGTTGCAGCTCCTTACAAACGTTGTGGAAAAGAAAAAACTTGGCGATTTAAAAGAGTGGCGGAGAGTTGCCAGTGCTTCTTTTACGTTCTACGCCCTTGATTTGAGAACTGGCAGTAAATTTAAAATTAGAAGCATTGAATGTATATTTATTTTTTTGTCGTTCACAAGTGTACCTACATGAATAAATGATTTGAATTTGAATTGAGGTACTTTCATAGTCATTATACATAATTAATTGTGGTATATGATATAAGATTTAGAGCTGAGAGTTACCGTATTATAATGGATTTTACATATCACTTGCCCCGTTGAACGAAGTCGTAAAAGCTAATCTATTTCTTTCAGCAAAAATGAAAGTTGGTTTAGCTATTATTACTAGGATACTAAATGCATTACATTTACAAAGTTATTTTTTCCTATTTGACGATTTAATCATTGTTTATATGTATTTAGTGTAAATAGTAAAAAATAACGAAATGTACAATACGGTAATTTATCTAATTAGGCTTAAGAGGGATTACCATGATTTCACTGTTTAAACATAATTACCTACGACACATTACGACGCATTCGTCGTAATGTTCAAGACATTTCTTGAACGTAAATAATAATAATATATTTATAATTGATTACCCCTCTTTGGCGGAAATATAGACCATAGTGTAACAGAGGTATATTATTAAACTTTCATATTAACTTTCATGAGTATTTGGTAGAATTACAATCTAGACTAAAGCATCTTTATGGTTGATGTGTTCTATTTCAGGGAAGTAAAATTAGATAAACGAGTATTACTAACATTATAGACGAAATAATTACCGCAGAATAAAGGAATCCATGCTATTTTTTTATAATAACTTGTAATGAAACAATTCAGAAATAATACAGTTATTGAAATAAAACAATTCAGAAATAATACAGTTATTGTAATGAAACAATTCAGAAATAATACAATTATTGTACAGACACCCAAGGGAGTAAAAAAATGTGCTTTTTTATTGATAATAGCTTGCCAACGCTCGGCACACAGTTACATCGGTAAAATAATCACAAAATACTATTTTTAGTGTGACAAGCACTTATAGGCAATCATCGAAGAGATCATGCATATATTGAACAAAACAATTATTTAACAAAACAAACATTAAACAAAACAAAAAAATACAAATCAAATTTGGTTGTCTGTAAAGTCGGTTTACTGACGATAGTTGAACGTCAAGAAAATACTGATGCAATGGTTGCATCTTTTAAAAGAATATTTTAATTTTTTTTGTTTGATAGATATTTTGTATGGATATAGAGGAGGAGGTAAATGGAAATCACAATTGAATTGATGGAGTTACTTGTACTTAGTTATTTGTACTCATAAATACAATTATGTCAATTTCTAAACGAACAAACGCTGCCGAACGCAGAGGCCGATTGTGCCTCTTTATCGCTCGTTTCGTGCTCTCGCTTGCACTACAAGTCTTAAATGGAACGCCTCAGAGCGAGGTAACGCCGTATGCGTCACGTTTTTTCGAGCTCCTAAGCTCCGTCGAATTATAAGACGTTGTCACGTAAAAAAAACTTTATGACTTTGTTCCCAGCCGCCACGTACAAGCTCAGAGTTTTACTAAGGGTCCGTGGTTTTGCTTCACCATATTGTTAAGCACAAATTCTGATATACGGTCTTTGACGATTTAAAAATCGAATGAATCAGCCATAGAACCTAAAGCTGGGTCGTTAAAACAAAAGCTCCAGTAAAAACCTGTAATGATCGCTTCAAAAGCTATCACTTTGCAAAATGAGCATAGCGTGGGTATAATCAGCGTCGGGATAAATCGATTCCTCGTACCTGATTCAAAAATTTATATTCATTGCACTTTTGATACTCTCAGTAATAGCTTGGCCGTGTTTTAACCCACTTCAAAGAAGATTATTAGTTTGATTATTTCTGGAATTATGACAAGTTTTTAATTTTACCAGAATACGAATTATTTAGCAAACAGTAATTGTAAGAATAACAAAAGTCACAATAGATTTAATAATATATAAACATTATTCAGAAATAAACAATTTTAAGTTGTTATACTTAACATGTAAAAATAATTTAAAAACTATATTATTAAAAGGAGTCCCTCTAGGCAAGGAGATACTGGCAGAGTTCCCCCTTTGAATAGCTAGACTAATTCATTGTGCGAGATAGCTGCCAGCTCTTCGGTCTCCTGTGATGTCGACTAACCTTTTTGATATTTCCCTAAATAGCCTTATAGCGCTAGCCCCACGGACCAAGGGTCTCGACACCGAATGGGACAAAATCATATTCGGAGCCTAGACCCCTGTTAAAAAATTAAATATAATATAGTTTGATGTATCCTACAAATAGTGTAATGTGTTATACACATTACATCCACAAACTCATATGCACACACACTCACTAAATTGAGTGTATGCCAAATAATGTTTGTTAAAAAATATATAAGAAATTATATAACAAATAATATATATATCAACTTGGTTTAAGAATTAAGTTTTTGTCATATCTGGGACGTTGCCACTCATACTATTCACTCAAAAGGTTCCCAATTCTTACAAATCGTAATTATTTTTTAAACATGCCAGTGGAACGGTAAGACAAGTGCGAGGCTACAGTGACGAAAAAATACAAATCATTATAAAGAACATAACAATTGTTTGTTGATTGAAGTAGCAGAGTGCGAAGACAGGTAAGCATCAGTGTTAGCATTGAGTAAGGAGGCGGAACAAATATTGGTTCTGGGAGATTATACGTTATGTGAGGACTGGGAGGTACAATGATATAAGGAGATGGTCGGAGCAAGTCGTTTTCTAATGACTATCTATGGAATGACGTTTTTGGCTAAGTAAAAGTTTGTATTTTTGATGTATTTTGTAATCGACGCTACGACAAGAATTTTCTGTCTGAAGAATTAATTGAAGATTATTTTCTGATGTTTTGATTAATTTTGGTATATAGTTTGTTTTTGGGATAGTTTGTAATGCTTAATA
This sequence comes from Pieris mannii, assembly GCA_028984075.1. NCBI lineage: Eukaryota > Metazoa > Arthropoda > Insecta > Lepidoptera > Pieridae > Pieris > Pieris mannii. Next base: position 4,256,494 of record CM054798.1, on the reverse strand, counting down.
AAATTCTGTCCCTCTTCATGAAGAATTAATTAAAGATTACTTTCTGATGTTTTGATTATTTTTCGTATAAAGTTTGCTTTTAATAGTTTTAGCTATATTTGGTGTTTAATGAAAGAAAGTATTTGTGAACATAATATAATTAAAACCAGCACATTTATAATTAATTAGTAAGAATTATTATAATAATATATAATGGGTTAATTTTCAATGAAAACCACAGATTTTGAATCGTTCAATCGATCACATAAATACAAAAGCAAATTTGTCAAATATTATGAGTCTAATTACGATCTAATATATCGAAATTTTATTCTTTAAAGTGAAATTTTATTTTTTGTATTTTTATTTACATGTTACTACAAAAATATTCGTTTATTTTTGTGAATAATCTACCTACCTATTTCTCATATGTGTGTTCACAAATATCTAGGAAACTAAAATCTTTCTTCGCATTCATCCTTAATATAAAACTCGTGGTCCCAGTGTAAACGGTCAAAGTTATGAATTGTACTTATATGGAAAGCCAAAACACATTAATAAAATTTGGTCTGTGGCAGCGTACCTTTTTATGCTGTGCATATACCTAGCTGTATTGCGATACTTATTCGTTGAGAGAGGAAAGCACCAGCTCTGGGTTCACCGGCATCTACCAGACGCCAACTTAAACCTTTAATTAACACCTTGGAACCCCACGAACCAAGAGTATACCTCAAAAAGAACAAAATTAAAGACGAAACACTCCTTTATTGTAGCCGACTATTTTCCGCCCGTAGTACAAATACATAATTTCAACTAGTTATTTAATTTATTATGTATAAATCTTGTGTAAATAACACTTGTAAATCCGTTTGTGTCAAAAAATGCAATCTAAATTTCGTGAAAATTGGCGGGAAGTTAATAACTGGTCGCGTTTGAGAGCTGTCAGAATTTCAACATGCGTCGGATTTGTCGCCCGCCAGATTACTCGGCTATAAATCGCATGTTGGCATTTCGTGTATTGAATTTGTTGAATTTTATCTGTAATCTGTCCCTCGATGAAATGTCTAACATCAAACATCTTTCAACCTTGATTTTCTTAATATATATAAATCTCCTGTCACGATGTTTGTCCGCGATGGACTCCTAAACTACTTAACCGATTTTAAATTAAATTGGCACTCCGTGAGCAGTCTGGTCCAACTTAAGAGATAGGATAGCTTAGATCTTTAATTATAGTCGCAATTTTATTTTATTGCAAATTATTTGTTTATTATTTGATACAATTAAAATTATCTATTATTATTAATTATTAAAACAGATGGCGCTGTGTTATAAGTACCAACGTTTCACATAAGCTATCTACCATTCACATAAGTTCTCCTACCGTTTCCCTTGAATAGTTTACTACTATGTAATATAACAAAAACCTTAGCCGAGTCTGCTAGTCTTTTTTATAAATTCATAATAATTGGACAATAACACAGTTGATCTAAAAATCGGCCATCTTGTTTTTTTATCCTTGGTGCGAGGTCAATTTAGATATTTAAACCTCTCTCAACGAAAAATGTTTTAATAGAGTCTCCTAAAGTTGAAATGGCTTTAATATTCATTATTTTCAGTATTTTTTTCGCTTACTTATACTTAATATTATTTTGATTCGGGAAATTTAGGAAATCTAGTCCAACTCCATTTTTTATCTGGAAAACTGGATCAGTGTTTTTCATAAGTGATAATGGGTATGAATGAAGTTCTAAGAATTCAAAGTCAGCTTCTCGTCTGGCAGAAAACCTTGGCAGAAACAGCATTATTTTCTATATAGCTATAGCTCATGGTATCGGATGAAGGATACGCCTTTAATTTTTGCAGAGTTGGAGATGACGGATTCTTATAAATCATGAACTGTTTTTCATTACCGAATTATAATACATAGTTGTGAATCGATCCAAAACCCAAGATCTTGTACAGCTTTGTAATTCTCAGATCGTTGGCGCGTCTAAAAGCATATCATTCCCAAATGGATGTGTGTAATAGGACCACTTTCATTTCTTTAAATTTAACAGTGATACAACGATTCAACTTTTTAACTCATATGTTCAGTTTACCGATGTAGGGCGTCCCTTGCGTCCCCTCAGCATACTGACAAGCGACCCTAGAATGGAGGAGCATGAACTCTTGTCAACCTTCACCAGCTCCGTAGTAAAACTTTCAGGCACACGACGCAAATAATTTCCAAAACAAAAGAACACTCATTGTTTTTTTTTTTAAATAATTCCAGCCAGTAATTATTTATTTCCAAGAAGATTGTATGTAACGAATTGAACATCCTTCGTACATATCTATTCGTATACACGAACACAACTAATATGTAACAAAGCTTTATTTACTCTACAAAAGTTTATTCAAAGACATTTAGCGCAACTGAACGACACATGAGACAGTTTGAAGCGATGTTGTTTCATGTCTATTAGGAGGCATTTAACATGGAGTAAGTATTTATTTGGGACGTGAACAAACCTCTATGTAAGTTCAACATTCTCATGCAAATATAAACAAAACTTTTATTATTAATAGAAACAGTCGGAAGCAACTTCTCAATCTGGTCATATTGGAAAGTATTCTTCTTGTCCAGCAGTAGGTTAATAATTATTAAGAAATGATTACGTCAACAACCGTTAACTTCAAGGAAATAAATATACAGTCAAACCTGGGTAAGTGAGAACTGGATAAGTGAGAAAACTCTATAAGTGAGAGTAATAGCCAGGACCCGTCATTTTAAGCTCCCAAAACCTCTATTAGCGAGAAACAGAAACCTCTGTAAGAGAGAGTCGTTTTCCCTCATGGACCTCCGTAAGTGAGACTGCTACTTATCTATACCTCTATAAGCGACAGTCGAGCTTCATTTATTTATGTATATTATTAGGAGGAACAAATGACAAATTAAACATCTGATATTTTATGATTCATTCTTAACATTCGTGGAACTTATTACTATTATTAAGAAAATTCCAATGAAGATAGCTTTAAATGCGTTGGAGACGGTCCATCAGTACTTTGAATACGCGGCGGTTGTTGATCAAGCAATATTCGACAAAATTTATAAGTTGAGAAAAACATTCAAAATACAAAAACAGAAACCCAAACGAAATTGACGGATTTTTTAAAGAGTAAATAAGTTCTAAATTATTAATTGTTATTGCTGCATACCTCTATAAGAGAGAAACGCTACACATGTACCTGCATTAGCTAGAAACTCGGGTTAGTGAGAAACCTCTATAAGCGAGAATGAGATTGTGCTCCCTTGAACTCTCGCTTATCCAGGTTTGACTGTACTTACCTTTCCCTCGCAATATATTTATGAAAATATTATGTATGTACAAAAATAGTGATAAGTATACTAGAATAGAACATACGCACAATGTCAATACTCGGAACAAACGCAGGCTGCAATTTCCTCGTACTAGACTATTTAAAGTTACTAATTCTTTTTTGGGAAAAGGGATACTCTTCTTTAATAAAATCCCAGAGGCTCTTTTATCTCTGCCGTTTAATAAATTTAAGAAATGTATCAAAGAAAAGTTATGTAAAAAGGCTTACTATAAAGTTAGCGATTATCTAATTGATAAAAGGGCCCGGGACTAGTGCTGGGCAGGCTACTTCTAATTAATTTGCTTTGTTTTAAAATATATTGTAGTATTGTTTAATGATTTGCATTTCTAAAAGAGTACCGAGAGTTTTTTACGCCGGATTTTTGTCTCGGCCTACACCCTCTGTCTTCTTTGCCTACAGGTAGGGATGCCTACAGGTTCGAATTTAATGACGTGGAATAAGTGATACCTTGACGATCTTATGTTCCAAAATAAACGTATTTAATTTTTTATTTATTTCATGTTAAATGAAAGAGACTGCATAATTTTATCGTACATGATTTTTTTGTTATGAAAAAATCAGTTTCTAATTTATTAAAGTAAAAAAAACAATTCTTTAACTTTAATTTACGGGGGCTGCTTAATTCCTGATATTGTGATACATTTTTATATAATTTGTTATTTATTATATATTTATATATAGCATACATAAAGACAAATGTGGCCGGCACTTTCCTTTCTCTTCTCATTTCATATACAATCTTAAAGGATATAATCTCATCTTTATATAAGTACACGAAAACACATATACACATAGGTAGTTGTGAAATAACATAATACATAAAAATATACCTAATAACTAACCTTAAAATTTAATTATTAAAAAATATTATTAAAAGTAGTCCCTTTAGGCAAGGTTCCGAAGATACTGGCAGCGTTCCCCTTTTGAATAGCCAGACTAATTCTTTGTCCAAGGTAGCTGCCAGCTCTTCGTTCTCCTGTGATGTCGACTAACCTTTTTGATAATTCCCTAAAAAGCCTTAACGCGCTAGGACCCCACGGACCAAGGGTCTCGACACCGAATGGGACAAAATCATATTCAGAGCCTAGACCCCTGTATTTACAGGCTTTAGCTTTTTCAGCCACATCACAAGCCGCACCAGCTCTGTTGTTGGTTCCATGAAGATTGGAAGGGGCCAGTGTGTCTGAACAGGTGGCATCCCATACCAAAACCCGACCCATCCTCCATGGAATCAAACTCATACCGTCCGGTCTCTTGCCATCGTCTCTAGCAATTCCAGTCGGCTCAAGTAGACTTGGCACGTTGACGGTGGCAAGGGACCGACGTATTATATCGTTGAGTGCGGCATGTCTCGAGAAGCGGCCAGCACTTTTTTGACATGATAGTCCGTGATGTCCTAGTTTGTCGACATCACTGCCACAGGGATATGTATGAGCAGCGCAGACCGGTACCCCAAGCCGCAGACAGGTTGCGATTCGGAGCGTGTCAGGTTCAAGAAAAGTTCCTGTATTTGACGAAGGGTAGGCGTGAAGCCAGTAGCCGGCCTCATGCGTACCCACGGCCAAAAGCCTAGCGCGTGCTAAGCCTGTACTACGGCTCAAAAGATTGTCATAAGTCATTTTACTGTCTATGTCGTCCCAGCTCCTCTGTGAATTTAGAGAAAATGGAAAATTTTGACCTGGGCATGCAATTAAGAAAGCGTTTCTAGCTTCTTCCAAGCCAGCAATCTCAAAGTTTGAAGGGGATGCCCTTAAAATTTTACTTATGAGATTTGCTGAACTATGGACAGAAGATAGAAAGGCTGGTAAAGCGACACTGGAAATTTTGCGAAAAAAGATCTGGGTGATTCCAAAAGGAGCAGCAACGGAGCACATACGTAAATTTTGGGACAAAAAGACAGTTTTTTAAGATGCAAAGTGCATAATGCGGACTAATTTCAAGTAGACGATCAGCAGAATTTTTAAATTTATTAATAGAATTATTAATATATTCTAAAATAGATTCATCAAAAATTGGAGAACCTAAAAGGTAAAAGGAATTACTATTAACTATTTTAATATTTGGAGCCAAAATCTGAAATTTTTATTTTACTGTATTTAAATTTAAGTCGCAGTTATTTATGAAAAGTTCGCATTTGCTGAGATTTAGCTCCAAACCAATGGCTTCAAATTTAGTTTTTATTAAAAATAGGTCCGAAAACACAGTGTCCACATCACCTCCTAGTGTGCCGTCGTCCAAATACCAAACGTTGAAATTAGATTTTAAATTTTTGATTATTGGGTTTATAGCCAAACTAAAAATTGCAGGCCCAAGGGGATCACCCTGTTGACAACCTACTTCTGAGGACAGTTCATTAGAACGATATAACAGTTTTGTTGGATCAGCGTAACTGAGAAGAAGATAATTGTATATTTCTGGTATATGTTGTTTTATTTCCGTCAACAGGGTATCCCTATTAACTGAATTAAAAGCATTTTTTACATCAATTTTTAGCAACACGTCAGGCTTTCCGTAATTTAGGAAAGAGCGTAGGGCATGGACGGCTGCCTCACACCCTCCTTTTACACCGAAACCCAACTGTACGGGTTCAAATTCTGAATTTAATTTTGGTAAAATATGTCGAACAGCAATTTTTGAAGCCAGACGTCTTAGTGTTGAACCAACAGCAATTGGTCTCACACCTCCATCCTTTTTGGTGAGGGCAATGAGGTTCGCGCCGAAAAGAATCGGAACAATTTCTGTATTGACTTTACCTGAATACATAAAATTGATTAATTTTGATAACGAATTTACTAGTTGCTCGCCTGCATCACCCACAGAATGCGATGTTAAGTCTTTTAAATGTTGGGGTGATATTCCATCCAATCCTGATGCCGAACCAGGTTTAAATGATAAAATGGCATAATTAACATCTTTATTTTGAATATGAAGGCATGCTTGACCTGCTGTTGGTGGGTCGAGAAAATATGGGTTTACTGGAGCTGAGGGATGTTTTGTCCGTAAAGCCTGAAGTTATTTAAGTGATTTGTTATTGTGGTGAAAGGAAATGTATTCCCACATTATCTAACGCGCTATACGAATGCGATGTATGAATGTATCCTCAAATGTATGGTATGGTTATATATACTAATAATATTCAATCAAGACTTGAGATGGAAGTATTTTAAGGCAGCGAACCACCACTGTGTGGTACCAGCTACCCACTGAAGCATTTCTGAACCGCTTAAGATCCTTTATGAAAATAGAAAGAAGAGAGAGAATCCATTAATAAAAGGCCGCACGTGCGACTCTTTTTGCAATGTTAGTGTCCACGGGCTGTATCGCATATCAGGTAAACCTGTAACCCGTTTACGCCCTGTTATATAAAAATCAGAGAAAAATTCTTAAAAGGCCGGCAACGCACTTGCGAGGCTTTTGGCAATTTGTTGTGTTGTGTGTTTTGACAATGCTGTGTCCATAGACTGTACGGTTATCAGATTAGTCTCTTACTCCTTACGCCCTGTTATATAAAAAAGAGAAAAAAAATAAAAGGCCGGCAACGCATTTGCAACCCTTCTGACAATGTTACTGTCCATAGGCTGTATCGGTTATCAGGTAAGCCACTTGACACCCTGTATTATAAAAAAATATTCTTATTTTTTTAATTAGATTGATTGATACAGAAATCTGACCTAAAAAGGTTATATATAATATAAGTTTTATAAGATATATAATCAAAACACAAGTTACAGAACGTATTACATATCACGCATTATTGTCGAATGCCTGTCTCACGAATTCCAGAAATAACAAAATCATCGAATGTCAACAGACTACTATTAAAATGAAAATACGGAATAAAAAAAATTTCTCTACATTATTTAAATATCTTGTTTTTTTAAAGACACTCTGAGTTGTTAATTAAGTATTTAACTGAAATGTTCCCGACCATAGGACTAACAAAATACTTTAAAAAAAGATTTTATTACTAAACTTTTAAATAAATTAATTTACGGTTGCTTAAGACAGTAATCATATAAACGCTATCGATACCGTACCTATAAACAAATAATTATAAATGAAAGGTACAAATCTAAAGAATTTTTAAAAAAGTAAAAAAGTTTATTGTAAGAACAATTAATTGTCTAGCGGAAAACCTTCGTAAATATAGTATAGTAAATAGTTATTTGTCCGCCATTCTCTGTTCCCGCCAAAACTTATACCATAGTGTATCGCAGATCCACAGATTACATTCGTATTTAAAAAAAATGTTTAATGAAAGCTGTCAGTATTGGAATTAACCTGCCAAACATTTATTTATTTTGAACATATATCACATCCATATTTGTCTTGCAGAAGCGGGCTGTTCGGGGTATTTGTTGTGTTTCCCCGAGGGAGTCGGTAGGGAATAGATTTAAGGAACTAAATATCATGATATTATCCGGTCAATATATTCTTGAAGCCTTGTTGTATGTACAAAAAAACTTAAACAATTTTAAAACAAATGGTGACTTTCACCAGTATAATACGCGTAATAGAACTAATTTGAGTGTGCGACCAACCAGGCTCCAGATAAACCACTCCTTATATGGAAATTGTATTCGTTTTTACAACTAACTCCCAAGCGAAATTAGAGAACTATCAGTAAATAAATTCAAAGCCCTTGTTAAAAGTAAATTAATTAATAAAGCCTTTTATAAATGTGACGAATACTTAAGTTATCCTAATCCTTGGGATTGATTAGCTCCAGTTCAAACAATTTGTATTAAAAACTTGGCGATTGAAAAGAGTGGCGGAAAGTTTCTTGCCAGTTCTTCTTACCCGCTCTACGCCCTTGACTTGCGAACTGGTTGTAAATTTATAATAAATTTAATTAGTTTTTCTTGATGTTCATAAGTGTACATGTTTACCTATATGAATAAAGATATTTTTAATTTGATTTTGATTTGATAAAATTACGAAGTAACGCATATAAGTTAATATATAGCAGCTTATAGGATATTACAATTCTAAAGTTAATTTAAACTCAAACAAAGGTATCTCGCAACTCACTTCTACCGTAAAACGTTGTGAGATTCATCTAATACCAAATCGGTTAATTTATTCAGTACTTAAGAGACCTTCTGTCAAAAGTTATAACATAATTATATCTAATTATGATATGGTCAGTATAAGATTTTGTTAGGTGATAACCTATCAATATTACTACACTTATGTGTATTAAATATATAATTGAAATGAAAATTTTTATCCGCAACGAAGTTATAAAATAATAAATAAACGCAACGCACTCGGGAGCCCTCTGGCTTAGAGAGTGGCCATGGGCGGCGGTATCACCTAACATCAGGTGAGCCTCCTGCCCGTTTGCACCTAGTTCTATAAAAAAAATCAGTGACGCTATCCTCTTTTAGTCTTTGCCTCAGAGTAGCCTCATGATCGTATAGTAAGCTAAAAGCCAAGTAGGTGATCAGCCTCCTGTGTCTGACATAGGCCGTCGACTTTTTGGGTCTTAGGCAAGCCTTAACCTGTCAAGATGTTTTCGTTTACCGTCACCGTTCGAGTGAAACTGAGTTGAGTGAAGTGAGTGTTGAATGCGGACATAGACAGACATTAAAACAATTGCCATCGATTTCACCCAATGGCTGTATGCCGAGCACTCGGATCCGAAAAATATTTCTTTTAAATTAATAATATACATTCAAATTTACTTAGTCAAAATTTGCCATAAAATTTGGTTTCTGGCTATTAATTATATTATTGTTTACGCGTTCACTGAAAGAAGAGAAAGAGAAAATTCGTTCATTCGACATGTTATAAAAGTGGTGCCAACTGTACTCCAATGGTACTTATCAGCGTTGACCTAATTGTATGTTCATAAAATACTGTTTCAAGTGAAAAGAATCAGTCAACACTTCTTTGCCATTCATAAAAGTCTGTTGATTTATCGTTCTTAGTGTTAAAAGGTTTCTTTGCATTTATTGAACTGTAGCCACAAGCGCCCTGAAATGTTATTCAGGCCGATATATACTTTGAAAGAATTTGTCATCGAGGCTTTCCGGCCAGTTAGACTAGGATCCTTTTTTTTTGATCTTCCATCCTCATATTTAATTTATTTAAGTTCACCTTCAGTATGTCACAAGCTATCTTTTCTAAAATATTTTTATTTATTTATTTATTTATTCCACTACATTTTTCTATCTTAACAGTTACTACTAATTCGATAGAACTCCAAAATAATTCCCACACCAATTATCCTACATAAAACATTAAAATCATAAGACAGTTATGGTATATTTAGGGCCTGTTTCACAATGTATGGATAAAGTGCCAAATAGCTATGCAACACATAAATTATTTAAAAGATAAAAGTTCCAAATATGATACTTGGCATTTCATGACGAATAGCGCTATCTGACAGTTGTGAAACGCAACAATAGTGTTTATCCTACCAATAAGTAATAAATAGCTTGTTTGGAACTTATCCGGACATTGGTAAACAGACCCTTAATGTTCCAAAAAATTAAAATTACCAGCAAAACAGCGGATGAGGTTAGATGGACTTATCGATGCAGTCTTAAACGCCCGAACCCAATAATTAATCCACAATCTCAGATTTAAACCAATCTGGGATCAGACCGTGAGTGTAGATGGATCTGCATCCCAACTTAAAAACTGCTTTAAGTTAAAATCTTAAGATAGGATATTGGCACAGTTGTACTGTCATTTTCATACTTAGGTCTATCCACATACACCGATCCGACCCACCATGGATAGCTTGTATTGACAGATGGATATTATATCCGTCGATTGGTTATTCGCACACTTGTATCAATATATGCATTAAGATGTCTATCTCCGATCACCGATGGCCAAGAATGGATTGAAATATATTATTGGGATTGGGCGTTTTCAACCCAATACATATGTCAAACTCTGGATAAGCAGTCTTTATTCTGGTATATTCGCGAAGAAGAGAGAAGTTCTATAATAGGTTAGTGTTCTAGTCTGGTTAGTTTTTAAAACGCTCACAAACTTGTCTATGGCTCCCAAATTTGATAAAGAATTAATAAGAAAATGCGCATTTTATTTGAATCCCTTTTAATTTCGGCGAAATATATGAAATGGACAAACGCGATATTATTTTTGTGAAGAGCCGCCAAGATAAGGTAGATTAAATTGCTTTGTCTTAGATTAAAACGAAGATAATTTTGCGGCTTTGAGGGACAAAAAACAATAGAAATCTCCACAGTGGTTGCGCCTAATTCGCATTTTATCTATGGTTGCTCAATATATACATCCTTAATGTCCTATCCTATGGAGGCACTGGTACCAGAACGGGCCGTAGGTGCCGCGCGATAATGCGTCGACAGTTAAGAAAAAAGGGATTGAGCAGCGGGTAGTTATAATTTGGACGTCACGCGATTTGTTTCGACTTGTTCGTCACCGCACGCTCGCATCGCTTTATTCAAACTTTATCTATTGAATTTATTGTTTTGTCATAAGAATTATATAAATGCAGTTAATATATATATAATTACATACTTTCGGTGAAGTGTTAAATAATTAGTGGGAAGAAGTTTAGGTAGTTTTGCCGTGTCCTTTCTTTCATTCTCCGCTATTTAACCCAAAATATTGAGCAATCATGAATACAATCCCCTTCATATATAAATTATCATTAGGTATTTAAATTGGTATAAAGATATAATTAACAACCCGCGCCGTCAGTTCAGTAGTAGGTACATTAAATGGGCTGCTATACCTTCAATAATTAAACCTAAAACTCAAAAATATCTTTATTCATATAGGTAGGATTGAACGTCAAAAAAAAACAAATTAAATTAATTGTAAATTAATTATTTAATTGTAATTTACTACCAGTTCGCAAGTCAAGGGCGTAGAGCGGGTAAGAGCGGGAGAACCTCGTCTAGTGTATGCTAGTTAATACCGAAATGAATCGTTGCAAAAGTATCATTTTACCCAAAAAGATGTGGACGAAGGGGTGTACAGTTCTAACCTGAAGGGAGGCTTAAGCACCTAGCCTGTAAGAGTTAGCGATTATCTAGTTGATAACAGAGCCTGGGACTAGTGCTGGGCAGGCTACATCTAATTAATTTGCTATATTTGTTTTAAATATTGTAGTATTGTTTAATAATTTTCTGTCGGCCAACACCTTCTGTCTTCTTTGCCGATGAGTAGGGATGCCTACAGGTTCGAATTTAATGACGTGGAATAAGTGATACCCTGATGATCTAATGTTACAAAATAAACGTATTTTATTTTATTTTTATTATGTACTGGTCACCTAGAAGGCTCCAGAAGCTGCTATCGAGATAAATACTTAGCGGTCAGAAACACTTTCATAGCGATAATCAGGTAATGTCATCATTGTATAAAAGCACGTTGTGTTTTATTTATAGAACAGGGGGCAAACGGGCAGGAGGCTCACCTGATGTTAAGTGATACCGCCGCCCATGGACACTCTCAATGCCAGAGGGCTCGCAAGTGCGTTGCCAGCCTTTTAAGAATTGGTACGCTCTTTTCTTGAAGAAATAAATATTCACTCATGCTACTTTTCTATGTGGAAAGAGAACCGTCGTGGGATTTGAAGTCGTTTTTATTACGTTGTGTTGTAAAAATATTATTCCGTGTGATGTCTGTATTTGTTTGATTTTGTCAGTATATTATAGTATTTATTGCATTATTGATATATATATAATTAACCGTCTCTGAGTACAGTCAACCAGGAGTCAGCGATTCAAGCGCACGACGATGAGTAATGATGTAGTGGAGATGTGGTGTTGGAGAAAGATGCTTCACATACCATCGACCGCTGGAGAAACTAACCAAAAAATAACTCAAAATTGATACGAGACTCTCAAAGTCTCAACGGCATTCTAGAAGAGTTCTTACTTGCTAGTTAGTTGGCATGGTGGAAGCAAAAACGCCACAGGGCTTATCATCAATACGCTGGCGTGGTTTTCCCGGGTCTCCCCATAATAGCTGCGCCAAGGGAAGCTAAAGATCGAACAAACTGGAGGGAACAGGGCCTTACAGTGTCGCTTCAGGAATGAAGAATATTACTGAGGAGAAGAGTTTGATTCACGTCAAGTTGGATTTGTATCAAGATTGACAATTGAATGTATAACCTATTGAATGTTCGCTTGCGGCTCAATTGTGTGTTCCTGTGGTGGCCCAATCATGTGATTGCTAACTAAAACCACATCATGGCTCACATACTACATTGGTTCTGTTTCATTATACGAACCTTCAATGTATCTCTGTTTCTCATTTCATTTGCGTTGTTTTTACATAAATTTGATTGTGGCGTAACGGATTTTGCGTTTTTCTGGGCAGTTTTTGCCGCGCTCCACCACTTTGTGGAACCAGCTGCCCACTGAAGTATTTCCGAACCAATTCGACTTAGGGTAATTCAAGAAAAGAGGGCACCACTTCTTAAAAGGCCGGCAACGCCCTCGTGAGCCCTCTGGCATAGAGAGTGTCCATGGGCGGCGGTATCACTTAACATAAGGTGAGCCTCCTGCACATTTGTTTTATAAAAAAAAACGGAAGGAACTTTTATCCTGTTTTGGAAATATTCAGTCATGCTACTTTTCTATGTGGAAAGGGAACCGTCGTGGGATTTGAGGTCGTTATCCGTTTTTGTTATGTTGGCTACACTTATTGCGTCTTCTTATCCGCTCTACGCCCTTGACTTGCGAACTGGTTGTTAATGTAAATTTACAATTAATTTCGTTCATAAGTGTACATGTTTACCTACCTTATATGAATAAAGATATTTTTGATTTGATTTGATTTAGTACAGTAATCTTGATATTTCTATGAAATAAACTATTAAATGTATACAATAAAATTATTAGTTTGCATAACCATAGCGCCATTTCTCTTTCCGCACACGCTCTGTTAACGTTATTTTAAATATTTTCTCGTTAAATCCATACTCTCTGGGATAAGCACGTACAAACAAACAAGTTTTAGACCAGTTCAACCTTTTTAGTTCTGGGACTCAGATTTGTTTTATGATTAGTTGACAATCTTATAGGCAAGTAGGTGATCAGCCTCCTGTACCTGACAACAAAGCTAAGACAAAACTTAGCGATTAAAAAGAGTGGCGGAGAGTTCCTTGCCAAATACTTTCCCGCTCTACGCTTAGTCCGGTCAATTAAGACTTAAAAATTAGAGTAATAATCACGCATGTTTCGTTAAAAATACTTAAAATTAAAACTTTTTTTTACGTTTGACATTAATTACAAAAAATTCCATACACGGGAATGATAGGGAAGTTTTAAATATTATTTATAATGTAATATATAACTAAATCCTATAATTAACTTAAGAAATAACATAATACATAAAAATATACCTAATAACTAACCTTAAAATTTAATTATTAAAAAATATTATTAAAAGTAGTCCCTTTAGGCAAGGTTCCGAAGATACTGGCAGCGTTCCCCCTTTGAATAGCCAGACTAATTCTTTGTCCAAGGTAGCTGCCAGCTCTTCGTTCTCCTGTGATGTCGACTAACCTTTTTGAGAATTCCCTAAAAAGCCTTAACGCGCTAGGACCCCACGGACCAAGGGTCTCGACACCGAATGGGACAAAATCATATTCAGAGCCTAGACCCCTGTATTTACAGGCTTTAGCTTTTTCAGCCGCATCACAAGCCGCACCAGCTCTGTTGTTGGTTCCATGAAGATTGGAAGGGGCCAGTGTGTCTGAACAGGTGATTTATAATTATGTGTTGAACAATTTTACAGATTCTCAGCTTGTTGGGACTTTATGTACCTTCGAATGTCTAAATTGACCTAGCCCTTGACTGGCGAATGTGTAGTTAATGTAAATTTAGAATTAATTTAACACTTATAACTTGTACACTTATAAATTTAATAAAATATATTAAATTTATAAGTGTACTTGTTTACCAATATGAATAGACTTATTTTGACTTTGACTTTTTGGGTCTACGAGAAACCGGGTTCTCTACGAGGTAATCCTTCACCGTTCGAGCGAATGTTAAATGTTTATAGAAGACCCATTGGTGCACAGCTGGGTATTGGTACCAACGCTGTTCTGCAATGTTCTTAACTACATTATCCAAATCATCGAGCTCTTGACCAATCTTTGGACAAGCCATAAATCAGCTATTGTTCACTATAATTGAGTTCATGAATAATTTACGTATTTAATCAATCACTGATAATATGCTTCTATAGGATCAATAGTGGGTAACTGGCTTTTGTTCTTTTTTTGATAATAGAATTATATCAGTAGTTTTATATAATCTTGTATAATTTAACTAATTTTTTCACCACTGTAATACTACATAATCGGAAAAAAAATGTTTTATTATATTTTTGAATTTCTATAATTTTTTTTATTTTTTATTATTATATCTATGTATGTTAAGAATATTGTAAATACTATATTTATACTATATTTGTGTGTAGGTATATATTTTATAAAATTATAGTCGCTCCAACCTTTTTAGGCCTGGGCATCATATTTCTGTATATGTTTAATTTGTCAATCTAATAGGCAAGTAGATAGCCTGTGTGCCCACACACGCCGTCGACTTTTTGGGTCTAAGGCAAGCCGGTTTCTTCACGATGTTCCTTCACCGTTCGAGCGAACCTTAATTGCGCACACATACAGAAGGTCCATTGGCGCAGCCGGGATCGAACCTACGGCCTCTAGGATGAGAGTCGCACCCTAATTAGTATTTTTTTTAAATACCTTTACCTAATTAATATTTTGTAATATGAATGAGTAGCTGTGCAAGGCTACTTTATATAAGAGAATTAAAACCATATAGCTTTGTCTCGACAAATTCGTCCATTTCCATTGGGGTGAGGTACATATAATTATTTAACTAATGTAAACAAATATTGTATTTTTAATATCCTATTAAAAGAGTAATTGAAGAGTTTCTTGCCCATTCTTTCCCAAACTACCTTTAAGGGGAAACTAGAATCATCTTTATATTTTATTATCCGGTTAAGTGCAATTTTAGGTGGTCTAATTGGAATAAATAATTTAACTTTGACTTTGCCCAAGTTTGACTTCAAGCGTCCCCGAATGTGCGTCCGTGATGGGTCATACAGGAGTCATAATCTGAGAGTCTTTTCATTCTTACCCTAACATAGTCTAAAAGCCTATTTACTTTAATTAGTGCGAGTGCAAGTGACAAGTAATTGAGGCTTGTGGTGCAAGTAGAGTCGAATTTTTGAATAGTGGCTTTGTTAAAAAAATTGAGTAGTCGATAGCTGTCAAAACTGAATACAGGCCTTTCAAATGATTGAAACAGTGCAAATCGTTTTCTATATAATAAAATAATATTTTTCGAATAGCGTTGTTACAAGTACTCAAACAAATAAACACGAACAATAGACCAAGCTAAAACAATTGAACAACTCCAATAGTTCAGCTGGTCACGTGCAGTTGTGGCCCAGAGGGATTTGATTCCCGGAGAAGATTTTTTTACTGTAAAGGAATTTCAGTCAGCAATGCTTAAAGTGGAATAAAATCAGTGGCGATACTTTTCAGGTCTGAGAATCAAATTACTACATCTGTTCCATTATCATTTGTCAATCAACTAAGCAAATACGTAATCAGCTACATCAGAGATATATACATATGTAAATATATAGGAAATATCCAAAAGGTTAGTCGACATCACAAGAGAACGAAGAGCTGGCATCTGGCAAAGATTTAGTCTAGCTATTCAAAGGGGGGACGCTGCCAGTATCTTCGGGACCTTGCCTAAAGGGACTCCTTTTAATAATATATTTTAATTATTAAATTTTAAGGTTAGTTATTAGGCATATTAGAATTAACTACAATTATATTTTTATCTATTAAAAGCATATTAAAGTTTTTATATATGTATGTATGTATGTATATATATTTTGGGGCTTAAGCTACCTTTCTCAAGATGTTTTCCGTCACCGTTTGCTGCAACACTACTCTACTGAAACTTCTGCTACAGTTAGTTTTTCTTTGTTTGCAGATTACAAATTACCATCCATATCTCCGTCGTCGTCCACGTCAAATTACGTCCGTTCCACAACTCAGCATTTTATAAGGCAGTTTCTGCCACCACTATGTGAAACCAGCTGCCCACTGAAGTTCTTCCGAACCAATTCCAGTTTTTCCTTCATAGAGCGTACTATTTCTTGAAAGGCCGGCAACGCACTTGCGATGTGGCAATGTGAGTGTCCATGGGCGGCGGTATTACTTATCATCAGGTGAGCCCGTTACCCTCCGATTACATAAAAAAATGGGAAATGAGACGGCAGCATCGATATCTACTTGTTGTAATGGAATGATGTGTATTATGCAGAAATAGTTCTCACTGGTATATTCCACTTACCATGTCTATGGAGATTGGCGTCTATTTGTCAGGAAATGAAACCTGAAAATAAAAGGTTTTATTAAAAATTGTTGTTTTTATGTGACAGGCCATAGAGAATCTTAATATATATAAATCTCGTGTCACGTTGTTTGTCCGCGATGGACTTCTAAACTACCGAACCGATATCAATCAAATTTACACACCGTATGCAGTTTGACTAACTTAAAAGATAGGATAGCTTACATCTTAATTTACACCCGCAATATTATTTTATAGCAAATATTTGTTTTTTATTTCATCTAACAGATGGCGCTGTGCTAAAATTAACGTTTCACATAAGCTATCTACCTTTCACATAAGTTCTCCTACCGTTTTCCTTGAATAGTTTACTACTATGTAATATAACAAAAACCTTTACCACAGCAACGCTTGGCCGAGTCTGCTAGTATACTATAAATATCAGAGACAGTTTGGAGTTCGTAGTACGTAGACCAGCGATCAGTCAGACCAGCATTATATTCCGGTTGTGTATCATTAAATGTTTCATTCTCAAGACTTTGATGAAGGAAGTCATCGTGGCATGTCTTAGACCTCGGCCGAGGCCGATTATCAAATATGAGTGTAAAGAGCGCAGAGATTGCATTCTATCCGTCGCCAAAAATTGATTGTATTCGTAGGGTTTGGTTATTGGGATGCAGATAGGAGATCGATCGACTGCCACGGTCTGATTTAATCCACAATTAGATTTTGGATTAATTATTGGGTTCGGGCGTTAGTGTTTTGTTTTATATGTGTTTTAGCCGTAAGATTACAAATAAATAAAAATATAGACATAAGCGGATTATACATTTACCTCTAAAATATAATATTCCCTATCATATTGTAACGTTCTGGGAAGTGATTGACATGACCTAATTCAGGCTCCCAGGTATCGTAACTAGAACACTGTGTATTCGATCATCAGTGTATTTTTGAATATAGCTAAAATATTTTTACAGTTCTATTGAACATATGGCATTTAAAACATGACATCACATCTTCCTTTAAAATCAAATCAAATCAAAAATCATTTATTCATGTAGGTAACATAATGTTATGAACGTCAAAATAAGAAATATACATTGAATACTTCTAATTTTACATACACTGACAGTTCTCAAATCAGGCGTAGAACGGAAGAGACGAACTGCCAATAAACTCTCCACCACTCTTTTTAATCGCCAAGTTTTTTCTTTTACACAACGTTTGTTAGGAGCTGCAACCATTGCACCATGTTCCAGGTGACAATAAATAAATTGATTAAATTATTCTTTATTATTTTGTTTTCTGTGTGTAATAATTTATGTTTAATCACGTTCGTATTAGAAAAATGATTTTTATCTTTTTTTTTATTTTATTATTTGCATTAAACATTATATTAAGTTGTTAACGTAAGATGTATAATATAAAAAATGTAAAATTGCTTTTAAGACAAATTTGCATGCCATTATGTGTGGCAGAATATGCGAACTATTATTGTACCATCAAAACATTTTTGTACCATATTCTTGCAATAATAATTATAATTTAAATATATCAATATGAATTTAAATAAATTACACACATTATATTTGACAAGCAAGATGTAAAATTCACGCGCTCATTCCCGCCATAAAGTAATAGTCAAAAAATTTTTTTTTCGCCCATATGAGGAGGCAAAGTTTATTCGACCATACCGCCAAATATTGTCTATTTCGTCTAACATATTGCGACATCAAAGATCTACGATATTAATCTTTAGTTGTAGTGACTTTCATGTGACAGCTTCCTCTTATAACTGTCTGTTTTGTGTTCTCTAATAATATGAGTAAACGTAATAGCTATTTATTATATACATAGTATATATTTCGAGAATTTAATGACCGCTTTTGTTATGTTACCCATTTAGATAGTTTATACTATTTATTAATAAATGAATTATGTAAAAAAAAAGTAGATTGTGATTTTCAATGAAAAATTACGCCACTAAACTCTGATGTCGTGAGTTCTAATTCCGCTTATAAAATATTAGAGGATTAAAGTTCTCCCCTACGTCGCAAAATACATTTTTGAAGTGAAACTTCTTTATTATATTATCATTAGCACGTATACAGTGTGTAATCAATGTGAATATATGAACAAAGACATGGAGTGGTCGTTTACTGGTACATACTCATCTTTTGGGGCTTTTACCTTAGTAATAATTAATTTACAAAGAAGTAAAAATTTAATTAATTCGACTTAGGGTCCCTCAAGAAAAGAGCGTACAAATTCTTAAAAGGCCGGCAACGCACTCGCGAGCCCTTTAGCATCGAGAGTGTCCATGGCGGCGGTATCACTTAACATTAGGTGAGCCTCCAGCCCGTTTTCCCCAGTTCTATAAAAAAAAAAGTTTCACTTCTGAGTTCTGACCTGTGTACATTTTACGCACGCTTTTTTTAATTCAAGCTGTTATTACATAGGTAACCCTAAGAATGGGCATGCGAATATGTCTAATGAAACTAAGAGCATCCCACTCAATATCTACTTGCCATCAAACAATGACTGGAGTAAATTGTAGTATAGCCAAGTGTGATCGATTCTGCCACGGACACTCATGACCTATCACGCCGAAAGCTCTCAAACAGTTAATTACCTGACGAGTCTTAGGCCGTGTCAGACAGGTTGCGGTTACAAAGTAAATAAACTAATATTATAATCAAAGTTTGGAAGGTTCTCGAATGAAAGGAATCTCTGGATCTATTGATTTTAAAAAGAAAGTCACGTTATTTGTGGGTACCAGAGAGTATAATAATTAGAAAAATATAAATACTTTTTCTTGGTAGTCGATTTTGCAAAACTCGGAGAAATCAGTCGAGCTGTTTTGTTAGCCTTAATGACTTAATGAGAGATATTGGGTATGGGATATGGGTACTAAAGGAGACTTGTAGAGCCTACAAAAGCAAGCATATGTCTAACCTTTATATTATGCTAGCAAATCCGAAAGACGTTGTCCTGTAGACACGACTTACATACAAAAAAGATATACAAATAATAATGTAAAATTTTCTCGACTCCACACAAAAATAAATTCAAATCGGTCCAGCCGTTTAAGAGGAATTCAGTAACATTTACACACACGTACAGTAGAATAATATATAAAGGCAAACACATGTTCTCTACCTGTTCGCGATACTCAAAAACTAAAAAAAAATAAATCAGTGGCGCTACAACCTCCTTAGGTCTTGGCCTCGGATTTCTGCATCTGTTTCATGATCATTTTTTATTAACTCCATTGGTGGCCGAACCTACGACCTCCGGTATGAGAGTCGCTTATAAATTTAAATACATTAAAAAATATTAACTTATATTTTTTTTTTATTCTGATGAAAAATATTTTTTACCTTTAATAACCAGACTTCACCAGTGTATCAAAATATTAGAAAAATACAGTGAAAAATCCATTTGCGCGGTCCCGCGTAGAGTTCTTAAAAGTTTGATTGTATGTATATTAAGTTGCTCAATTTTCCGGTATTGGCTAATGTCTAAACTTATAAGAGAATCGAGAATACTTTATAACTTAATTTGTTTACAAATGAATGTTTAAGAGAGTATTAAATAATGTGTGCTTAATGGGTTTTTTTCTTATAATGTGTTCAAATCAATCTCCACTCGACGAGCATCCATTCAAGTATTACCATTTACCGCCCCTCACATTGCTTAACTTCTGTAATCGCCACAGTTTACACTCAATTAAAGTCAAAGTCAACGTCAAAGTCAAAAATAATTTATTCATATAGGTAACATAATGTACACTTATGACCGTCAAAAAAAAGATAAATACACAATACATGAATCTAATTTTACATTTACTGCCACTTCTCAAATCAAGGGCGTAGAAGAACTGGCAATAAACTCTCCGCCACTCTTTTTAATCGCCAAGTTTTTTTTACGCAATGTTTGTAATGAGCTGCAACCATTACACCATGTTCCATGTGACATATCGAGTAATAAAGAATAATAAAATAAATTAAAAACAAAGATTTATCCTCTATCAGCAGGCGGCACGGTGAAATAGGAGCACGCACTTACATACTCGTGAGAACAACACGCAAATACGTAGTATTAGGTCATATTGAATGGCTAAATATTATGGTATTCTATGAGCGCTTGTGATTTGCAGTGACAATTAACAACTAAAAACAAAAGCGTTCTCATTGGTCGCTGTCTGATTTGACAATTGGCGGGAAATTTAAATGACACTGAAATGTTTAAAAATTTGGTACGATTTCTGTCCTATTTGTTCTTAGCATTATTTCTTGTTTATTTAAAATCATTGAAGGTTTTTTTGGACGGTGGCGCTATATCACTATTTATGTTTTTTTTTGTCATGACAGTTCTTTTTAATAAGATTAAATAAATTATTTAAAACTCCTTAACTCAAATAAAGTTATTAAACTGAGATTCGTTGATGTTTATTTATAAAATAGCAATTATTATTTGTATTAGCTAACTAAAAGTCAAATGTTTTAAAGTCTGTTTAAATTTCATTCTTTCATCTTCAGTCTCAAACCAACTGGGTCCATATAGTGGCGCGCGGCAGAAACTGTCTTAAAAAACCCTCAGTTGTGAAATGACATGGAGATGATATGAGTGGAATTTTATATTCTGTCTTGGCGTTCAATGATGAATCTCTAAATTTAAACAGTTTTAATGAAAGTGCGCTTAGCGAATTCCTGTCCAATTGCCTCCTCTGAATTAATAAAGCACTTATCACGTTATCACAAAACAAATCGGCCCACAGATAACCGATATTCAAACAATAACGATAATATCGAATTATCTATGGAATAATACTATTATGAAAGGCAATAACATTACAATTATAAGCTACGTGCTTAGATTTTGTGTTAGTGGACGTGATGTTCTGTTTTATCAAAATTCATAATTGCCTTAACACATTTAAATTAAATAATCTCACATGTTAATTACATGTCAAGAATTGTTTTAAATGTCAAAATGACATTTGCAACCTATCGTCATGTCATATTGTGTCTGTTAATAAATAAGTAATATCGTTTCTTTGCATGTTAATGTCATATTAAATATCATAATAATCTATATATAAAAGAATTGCCGTTTGTCTGTCTCGCTAAAACTTGAGAACGGCTGGACCGATTATGAAATATAAATAAAAACAATAAGTAAAGAAAAATTCTAAAGAAGACAATTAAATTTTCCAATAAAAACTAGTGTTTTTAGAAATGAAGAAATGTGACAACCAAGTCAAAAACGAGAGGTTGAGGTTGTATTTGGTCTGTTTTAAATCTCTGGTATAGAATAAAATGTTAGTTGCTAATGCTTCTGATACTAAACGAAGTTACATACGTTGTTTCAGCTTATTTTGTTTGAAGCTAGGTGTCAACTGTCTTTAATTGTTCAAAACAAAGGAATTGTTTTAAAAAAAACCCCACTACCCTAAATCTTATAACATAAAATTTAGGGTAGTGGGTTTGCGACGCTGGACAAACAAAAAATAAACCGTCTATTAAGAACATACATAACAATTATGTATGTGTAGTCGACCTATTGGACAATCACGGAAAGGATAATATTATTTTACAATTTATGAGTGTAGGACAATTTAAAAGGCTCATTTTGGCTTTAAGCGATGATGGTTAACATTTTGTGTGCGCTTCTAATTATTTACTAATATATATATGTCACTAAACTAATGTTACATAACATTTTTTTTCTTATAGGCAAATCTGTGAACAGTCTGTTTATTAGCCTCATTCAAACAATACAGAAAATAAATAACATCAATAGTTTGTCGTAGTTACGTGACAGCTGTCACCAATCTGGCATTTTATCTTCGGCTCGTTTATTTATGAAAAACGAAAAATATTGTATAAAATTTAAAATTCTTGATAAACGCGTACTAACAATTAAAACAATTATCTCTCATAAATATATTATAATATTCGTTTCTTTGTTATAAAACTTTTTTTACAACAAAGGTGAAATGTACACACCATGTGACTTCTAAACGAAAAAATTCTTTCTCAGTCTAAATAACTACGAGTGCCTATGGCTATCATAGTGTAAAAACGAAAAACTTACACGAATCCATCCATAGTTTTCTAAATAGCATTGAAACTCTATAAACCATAACCAACACGAGCTACTTTCGAGCAATCAGAGACTAACAAACGATGATACCGCTTTTGATTTATTTTAAATATAATTAAAACTTCTCTTATAAATGTTTAAGATTAATTATGAATTAACTTGTTAAATCATTGAAGATTTGGTTTTAAACTTTGGGTTATAAAGGCTCTTAAATTAAAACTTTACCAATCAAGTTAAAAATTTAACTCGTAGTAAACACAACCATAGAGTATGAACGAACGTAAATTGTCAAACTGACTGACGTGAAACATTTTATTACGTCAAATTGAATGAACACATTGATTTCTTCCGTTACGTTTTACAAAAAAGGTGTGATTAAGATTCAGAAACAAGATTATCGCGGGAACTGTCAAAAACCATAATATCATTTATTCAAAGGTAATTTAATTTTTAATTTAAGAACGTCAGTAAAAAAAGCAATACTTTTATTATTTAAATACATTTTGCTTCCATTACAAATAGTTTGACAGTACGTAGGTACAATCGATTATATACAGATAATAAACGATACAAATCAATCAATTAAAAAACCGAAATAAATATCAAACATATAATTTTTCTTTTTGCGTAACATGACACAACACGGTAAAAGGCTAGTCGAGGGTGTAGCTTGTATATATTATTCTTCGTCTGTCTAATTCTAATTCTGCCTTGAAGTCCCAGTTCGTCGTCGTCATTTAACACAGAATTAACACTTTGAAACTGACTTTAGTTTATACAAGCATGGTACGCCATAGTCGTAGACATGTGCGCCGCCATCTTTGCAAGAGATGCGTTTTGGCGGGTTCTTGAAATTATCAATGACAATTTAGATAGGTCTTTGATTCACTAATAAATAATACGAAGTGGATTTTAAAATATTATCAAACAGCTTCTTGTATTGTACATTTATCTAGAGTATTTACCTAAACAATGAAGAATATTGTAATTAAATATTAATTCACATTTTTCTACGAAAAACTAAGACAGTCTAAGCGAAACAATTAAATCGATTAAGAACCATTGTTCACAGTTATATCGTAGCAACCATCTTTATTGTAAAATTCTTCATATCCTTTGTAAGAGAGCTCTTTTGTAAAGTAGAAAATTATTTGTGAATAACTACAGGAGAACACGAAACCATAGTGATTTTATTGTTACTGGCGTGAAATGGATTTTTTTATAATTCCTAAATTCATTTAGTTTATATCACTGTCTGTTGTTAGCTTCAACCCAGTGATGGTGGGTGGTCAAGAGTGCACAAAAGTAGTTTTTTTAATAGAAAAGGAGTTAAGTGTTACCGCCCATGGACACTGTCAATGGCAGAAGGCTCGCGAGTCTGTTACTGGCCTTCTATATGCTACGCTCATTTAAAGAAAAAAATCGTAAAACGTCTCGCCTAATGGTCAATGCACATATCAACTCGAAAAGGATCACCGATCAGCGAACGGCGATACCGCCTTGCCGTCAACCAGGCGTCAACCTTATGTATGCACGGATTCGGCAGGAAAATCGCGGCAAAGGGGGACGAAGAGCCGTAAGCGCGGGAACTGCTAGTTGACTACGCATCGCATCGCGGTTCGGAGCCTGTTCCGAGGTGAGGATTACGTTACGATTCCGATTAGTGTGCGTCGCAGCAGGGAGTTTCATACAAACAATACTGGACGGCTCGAGGTGATATGGTGACGATCTCTTTTCAAGTTGATTTATGTGCTGTGACCTATGGACTGACCAGGTGGAAACAACCTTCTGTACCCGACTGTAACCTCATGATGTTCTGTCTTTTCTTCTGCGTTTCGTATATCAATCAAATTTAATTCTTATTCCAAGATCTGTCACATTTTTTCTGTATGAAGTTTGACTTATTTGACAGTAGATACAGACTTTACAATACGTAATATAACAGATTAGTAATTGGACCATAAACTAACAATAAAAAAAAGGAATCAATGACACTAAAACCTTTTTATCAGATTTCTGAATCTGTTTCATGATCATTTGTCAAAATAGGCAAGTAGGTGATCAGCCTCCAGTGCCTGACAGGGGCCGTCCACTGTTTAGGTCTATATCCGGTTTCTCACTAAGTTTTCCTTCACCGTTCGAGCGTTGTTAAATGCGCATATAGAGAGTCCATTAATGCACAGCCGGGGATCGAACCTACGACCTCAGGGATGAGAGTCGCACGCTGAAACCACTACGCCCACACATGCTTCAGAAATTGTGATAGAAAAATCAGCAGAGTATTTTTTGCCACTTGTTCGTACTAGTTTTTATCTTGTAATTACAGATTGATAGCTGTTCCTTACGATTAAGTTTCTTATAAGAAAAGCATTATATAATAAAACTATATCTTTTTTTATATTTAATAAACGAGCCTGCGGGACGCCCAAAAAGGGCAGTTATCGCAGCCTATAGACACCTATTTTGAGTGAATGCGTTGCCGGCCTTTTAGGAGTTCGCTCGAATTTGAATAGTTAAAAAGAAAAAAAGGCCGGCAACGCACTCTCGAGCCCTCTGGAATTGTATCTCTTAACATCGGGTGAGCCTCCTGCTCGTTTGCCCCCTGTTCTATTTGGTAAACAAGGTTGGTGAATCTACTGTATATTAATCAAAACTTGGTTATAAATCCTTTTCAACTCATACTTAACTTAAGCATAATACAATTTTTAGATTTCTGTATTAAAAATAAAATATATATAGCTGCCTCCGCAAACTTACCTCTGCCTTTATATGATCATCATCATTCTTTTCTCATTTCACCTTTATTTTTCTTTAAATACACCGTTTCAACTAGCCATATAGACATGCATTTATATGTCCATTACGTCACATGAGAATTCCTATTACGAAACTGTTGCAATATTTTGAAGACGGAAATTCAATTTGTTTTTTATTTAAAATATATAAAAATACTAGCGGAGCCGACAGACGTTGTCCTGTCTACACGTCTTTAATTTGAAAATTTCAAACTTTTTTTAATAAGCTAAAACATTGTGGACCATTTTGATGAAAATTATTATTCAAATGTTATGACAATATCTAACGATCCAGCACATGGTCTACAATAACACAATGATAACAAAACTTTTTTTTAATTTGATCGCAGCGCTAACTATCGGGATAGACTAAAATTAAAATTCGAATATTATTTAAAATTTGACACTGCGATGGTAGCGCCGTCTGTCGCATCAAATGTAAAACATTCCAAAATCAACAACTACTAATAAATTAAAAATTAATCAAAAAAACATTGTCCAGCGGACAAAATTGTGAATCTAAACCATTCCGAGATCCCCTTGAACACACACAAAAAATTTCGTCTAAATCGGTCCAGTCGTTTAGGAGGAGTTCAGTCACATACACACGCACACAAGAAATATATATATTAAGATGTTACGTTCAAGATATAGCCAGTGAGTATAGTTCACTTGAACTCTATAAATAAGGAGAATGTATATTTTTAGCCGATCCAAGACTACGTAATGGACTAAACTAGACAAAAATGTATTGAAATAAAAAGGATGTCTGTGTTATTTTGTATTATAATGGAAGATTAGTGCTTTGACTGTTAGATTTACGTTGTATTATATAGTAATAACAATACCTATACAAGACCACATATTTTTAGAATTACAGCTACTTGAATATAGTGTCCATGTTCGGCGGTATCACTTAACATCAGGTGAGCCACCTGCCTCCTCCTCTTGAAATACTTCAGTGGGCAGCTTGTTGACCACAAAGTGGTGGTGCGCGGAAAAAAACTGCCTAGAAAAACTTAACCTGAATAAGTCCTTTTTATATTACAGGAGGCAGACGAACAGGAGGCTCACCTGATGTTAAGTGACACCGCCGTCCATGGACACTCGCACTGTCAGAAGGCTCGCAAGCGCCTTACTTCATTAGTTCACCAGTTAAATGACATAAGAGAATTTGACTTGTTCTTTTTACCAGTCACTTTTATTATTACATATATTATTATTTATTTATTAGTTCAGAAAAAATAATCCATTATTATGTTAGTATAAACTTACAGACTAGTGTTAGTATATTATTTTTAAAAAGCAGAACATAGAAACATAAAATCATAAAACTCATGAAGAAGTCTATGCATACACCAGTCGATCTGTACCGAAAAGATGCTGTTCCGACAGCCCCGTATACGGCTCAACAGAGATCCTGTTTTTATTCTAATAGTTGCCCAGAAATTATTTGTACGGGCTTTGGAGAACATCTCCGAAGTACTACAGAAACGAGGCAGTCCCAAGAGCATATTAAAAACATTATTGTGTTGAACACGCATAGCAGTTAGCGACCCGACAGTATAGTCGACCCATAGACTACTCGTGTATAAGTTTTGACTACACGCCTTAAAAAGGGTTGTCACTTGTTTACTACAACGAACAAATCTACGAGCGAACAAATTATTATTTATTTATTTATTTTATTAACACTTCGTTGCATTACATAAAAGGAAAATATTAAACATAATTTAATGAAAGCAACTGGCGGCCTTATCGCTTTAGAGCGATTTCTTCCAGACAACCACTGTGAGTATATTACATAAGGTAGGCAAGAAGTGCAAAAATACATATTACAAATAATAAAATAGGGAAAACAAAAAAAAACATACTTAACAGAAACAAAAAGAAATAAAAATAAACTAAACTGATACAGGTTACATAAAACAAAACAAAAAGTAAACAGTGCACATGAATCATGACAATCTAATTCAAGATCGGTCTCACGTCAGTTAGTAGTTAGTGATATGACGTGGACAGGTAATGTTTATACAGCAGAAATTTAATGGAAGATAGAGAAGGAGCTAAGCGAATAGTGATATTACCTCTAGCCGCCACCGCCCTGCGTTCAAATGCTACACCATAGAGACAGGTTTGTTTCCGCAATAAAACTTAATTGTAAAAAAAAAAAATATACAACATAAGGAAAATATTGCTATGCTAACCCATAGACAGTTCGCTTTACAAAAAAAAAATTTTTTTTTCTTTGTTTTCAGTCGTCTTCGAGTTTGGTTTTTTGGCAAGTTTTATTTTGCATTTTGAAGGAAAAATTTACGGCATCTTAATAAAAAAATCAATAGCTTACAGGTTTATTAACTCCTTACGATAATTTGCTAAAATATTATTTTTAAAGCTAGCAATGCCTTCCAAAAGACTAATCTCTTAAGAACACGGCAAAGGAGACAGAACAATGTGATTGTTATGAAGATCTTTGATGCACGAGCGAAACACTTTCAGTGTCACGCTTTTAATCAACGACGAAATTGCACGTTACATAACGACAGTTAAAAACACGAGTTATCTAGTTAAAGTACTTATGGTATACATGATTAGAAAAAGTATAAAGTTGTGGAGGAAAGATAAACTGAATATAGTTTTTCACCAGGACAGAAATAATAGAGGACAAAACTTTGTTTTTAAATTTTTGGAAGTGAAACTTCTTTAGGCGGATGAGGATATTTTTTTTACGGATACGTCACGAAGTTGTGCAGCGTTTTTGTCGAAAAACGGGAGAGTGCGGTTGAGACTGATGAGAATGAGAGAGGGAGATCTAGAAAAAATACACGCTATTGTTTGATGTATTCGTTTAGTTAGATATTAGAACTTTAGATGGCAATTTTAGGTATAGTTATATTTTCTGAGATATAATAATTATGTGGGAAGTAATCAATAAATATTCACACTATAGAAACACTAAATACTGTAACATACAAAGTGTAATGCCAATATTATCCAGCGAAAAACATACAGTAAAACGATAATTTCAGTGTCGCCAGTATTTATTATTTTAAATTCTGTGTCGAGGCTTGAAGTTCGTTATAACACACTTTGAATTGTGATAGCGTCGGCGGTATGGACTATTTAGCTAAAAAAAAAAATTTTTTTATAAAATTTTTTCAATTGAAAATTTTTTTTTATATTATATAACAGGGAGGCAAACGAGCCGCACAAAAGGGCAGTCATCGCATCCTATAGGAAATTTTAGTGGGTGCGTTGCCGGCCTTTGATGGAGGAATTTTGAATAGTTGGAGGTCGACTCAGAAAATATCAAATGTTCGGAATGATTATAATGGTGTTTGTTTCTCTTAACTGTGAGACAACTATACTTAATAGCAATATGCAGACTTTTTTGGAAACAAACACCCACAACACCAAATCAAACCAAACGCATACCTATATATAAGCAACCTAAAAATCGCACTTTTTTCGCTCAACGCTTTTTCTCCTTCCGAGGCCCATTCATCTTTAACCACTACATTAAAAACAAAATTTTCACTAACATTACAAAAATCACATTACATACTTTTACTAAAAAACTCAAACAATATCTTGTTAAGCTGTCCTATACTGACACAGAAAACATTCTTATTGTACAAAAATAGTATAGATATATATGTGTTATGTATTAAGCAATAGTGTTTAGATGTGAAAAGGAAGAGACTGGCTGCCCACAACACAGGGAATCCTAGTGTGGGGGCCAGTGCACTCTACTTTACTTAAATATTCCTGTATATTGTGTCTAATAAAGTTCTTTCTTTCTTTCTTTCATTACCAGCGACATTTTAATCTATCTATTAAAGGCTGAACATAAATCTTTAAGATCTTGTACATGAGACTTAAATAAGAAAGTCATTCACCATTAATCGGACAAGATATTTAGGAGTTTAGTTACACGCACTGAAAAGTGTTGACGTAATGGCTTCTTTCATCCCGTTCGAATCCCGGCTTTGCACCAATTGACTTTCTCTCTATGAGCACATTACGGCTTGACATAGACCTAAACAGCCGAAGGCGTGTGTCAGAAAGAGAATCATCTACTTGCCTATTAGATTGACAAATGATTATTAACTAATTTATTTTTAATTACAGAGAAGTATAATTAAAAATAAATAAATCATTTAACAAATAATGTTTATTTTATTTACGTGAGAAATTTAATATACAATGTATACGTACGAGCGAGATACACGTCGCCATTAGCCGTTTCAATTTTAGTCAACTTTGTTCATTCTAACATGCATCTTTACTGCCTTTTTGAATTTGTAAAACACACCAATATTGCGAATTTTAGATGGTAATTGATTAAATAACAAATAGATACAAATTATTTTAAAAATTAGCCTCCCCAGGAATATGTAGTTTTTTTTCGTTTCGTTGACCCTTGAAAACAGCCTTAATATAATGTAGTATGTTTAAAAGCTTTTTCGATAGCTCCCACTGCGAACAATATGGACTCATTTAGAACTCAAGAAATTGGAAATAAACATTTCTAATGCTTTTAAAAGTAATTTATGTATTAATTCAAAGTAAAAACTCATTTGTGACATCCAGCTATTGTGTCACACGAAAAATACAACGCAATCAAAATGGCGGGCCAGGTTTAAGTTATCACTTGCAATACTGAGCATAGAAGATTGGAGTGACAGATTCATCCATTTTAAAACAGTTATTTTTTTTTATAGAACAAGGGGCAAACGGGCAGGAGGCTCATCTGATGTTAACTGATACCGCCGCCCATGGACACTCTCAATGCCAGAGGGCTTTCAGTGCGCTGGCATTAAAAGTGTCCATGGGCGACGGTATTACTAATAGGTGAATATCCTGCCTCTTACTGTCGACAGATAATAATAATTGTTTGATCAACACGATAAATAACTGTTAAAATGTTTTTAATATGATAGGGCTGTCTTCGCCGCCCATGGACACTTATTTTAGTGGGTGCCGGCCTTTTGCCGTATGCTTTTTTTAACATTTGGACATCGTTTGATTAGAACCTGACCGGGAGTCGATTTCGCAGTTTATCAATTCACAAAAGAAAATATTATAACATTTTTTTAATGACAATACGATATTTTACAGATGACATTATGAATAACGTTGTATATGTATACATATGTATACTAGCTGACCCGGCAAACGTTGTTTTGCCATGTATATTATTTATAGGAAACATTTTTTTAGGTTAATAAAAATAATTATCTACCAAAAATGTTCGGGTATGTACTTATAATCGAAAGCGTTATAAACAATAAAATAATGCTTTTTGTAGGATAATAAATTAATGTTTATTAATGTAGAGAATATATTTTAAATTACAATTCTTGCTATTTATGTAAATATCAAAAAAAAGAATCAAAGAAATCAAATTGAATTGAGAAAAAAAAAGAAATTATTGGTAAAATAGGGGTTGATTGTAAAGGTCTGAAAATTCAGGGTTATATGTCCTTACTAATGCTTCATCATAATTTTTTTCTTTTTTTATATCTAAAATTGAAAAAAAATTAGGGGTGGATTACCCATAACATTTATGGGGATGAAAAATAGATATTGTCCGATTCACAGACCTATCCAATATGCACACAATCGGGAAAGCCGTTTCGGAGGAGTTTAACCACAAACACAGCGACACAAGAATTTTATATATAAGATGTAAATACATTTTTTCGAACAAGCCTCCTTTCATCTCCAGATATCAATATTTTATTACTATTGAACGTTAATACTTTGAGTTAAATTAATCTCATAATAGTTTCACAGTTTCCCTTGAGTACCTATTACTTCGACAAGATCAGAAGGGCCATGCACGAATATTAATTACAAAAGCATCAAAGACGCAAAATTACTCACTTGAAAATGTTCGGCAAATCCAATTAAATCGGATATTACCTCTTATTAAACGGGTGCCATTGATAAGAGTTTATTTATTTAAACATAATATAATCACAAATAATAAAATTGTCTAGTTTAAGTTATTGATGTGAAACATCTATAGCCGCACGTAAAACCGATTTCTGGCGTGGCGACGCATCGCCACGCTATGTGATGGTATATACATACAATCTATATGCAGTAGTAAATTTTTGTATTTAATGAAAATAAATGTTTGTTCAATAAATAGTCTTCGTTATCTGGAAAACAAAATCGTAATATTTTATTTTATCATTATGACATATTTAGTTCCTATCAAAATCTGTTATTTTCTGCATATTACTTCACAGAATAATTTAGATGTTTCACATCTGCCAGGCGTACCGTGACGGCGCACATTTTTTTTTATTTAAGGCAATTACGGTAGTCACAAGACTAAGAAACATATCGTGGTCATGCTCACTTATGGTTCTGAAACCTGGCCCCTTAGCAAGAAAGACGAGATCTATCTCCTTATTTTTGAGCGAAAGAGTCTTCGAAAGATTCCTTTGGTCCTGTTTGTAACGACGGTGTTTGGCGTAACCGCTATAATGAAGAACTTTATAACATCCTAGACGACGCCAACATCGTCCAATTCATAAAGTGCAACAGGCTCAAGTGTGCACATGTGCATCGAATGGCGAACGACACAACCCTAAGGTCCTTACTAAACTCACAAGCCAGTGGCAAAAGAAGACCCGGTAGACCGACGCTGCGTTGGTGGGATAGAGTTGTCAAGGACCTGGAAACAATAGTGGGTTCGCAATTGGACGCGGGAAGCACTAGATAGATCGCAATGGCGAAGTGTAATTGAGGAGGCTAAGGCACAAGGGGTGTATAACCATTGATGATGATGATGATGGTCGTCTGAAAAGTCGATTTAAGGACGATGGTTTAACGTGCCAACCTCATAACAAAATATTGATGAAATGATTGCATACTTAATCAAATTGTATAATTTTTATTGAAGTATCACTATTTTGTATGGATACAAAGAAGGTAATCTCGGGCGCATAGGCCAATCGAGTGGAAGAGAGATAGATGCGTCGCATGCGTACAATGAGCGTAACGGGACGGTTAATGCTTTTTCATGCGTGCAGTCGGCGTTCAGCTATTTAGTTAATAATTATTTAAAAAACACAGATTAGTTATTAACTATTTTTTATATTGATCAACTGAAAATATCAGCAAATTATTTATCATACAACAAGATAAAGTACCAAATAGCTATGCAACAAATTATTTGGAAGATAAAAGTTACGATTAAGAAACTTCGCGTTACATGACGAATAGCGCTATCTGACAGTTAAAATTTAATAATTAAAAAATATTATTAAAAGGAGTCCCTTTAGGCATGGTTCCGAAGATACTCGCAGCGTTCCCCCTTTGAATAGCTAGACTAATTCTTTGTGAGAGGTAGCTGTCAGCTCTTCGTTCTCCTGTGATGTCGACTAACCTTTTTGATAATTCCCTAAAAAGCCTTAACGCGCTAGGACCCCACGGACCAAGAGTCTCGACACCGAATGGGACAAAATCATATTATAAATAGCTTATTTGGAACTTATCTGGACACTGTGAAACAGGCCTTAAGAATACTGTTATTAGTTGTGTGTTGGAAATAAAAAAACTAAGTTTTACACAGTGAAAAGAAAACATCGCCGAAGGCATCATCCACAATTTTTCTCGTAAATAAATACGTTTAAGTTGGCGTAACCATTCTTTCATAGTTACCTACCACTTAGCGATTCTGTGCGTGACAGATGTGACAAGACGAAACAAAGGACGCGAAAACTTTTGAAGATAAATAAATATACCTGAGATTTTTTTCAGTATTAATGACGTCAGCAAACTGCTATAACACGTGATTTTTGTTATTAATATCTTTTCTCGATTTATTGTGACATATCGAATCAATTTAAATTTATCAAACATTAAATCGTTATTAAATTATCATGATTCATGTGCACTTTTTACTTTATTGTTTTTTTTATGTATCCTATATCAGTTTAGTTTTTTTTTTTTTTGTTTCTGTTAAGTATGTTTTTTCCTTCTTATTGTATTTGTAATATGTGTTTTTGCACTTCTTGCCTACCTTATGTAATTTAATCCATTTTTTTTCCTTTACTCACAGTAATTGTCTGGAAGAAATCGCTCGAAAGCGTAGCCACCAGTTGCTTTTCATTAAATAATGTTTAATATTTTTTTTTATGTAATGCAACGAAGTGTTAATAAATAAATAAAATATATACATGTTAGCGAATAGAGAAGATGAAAAAAAAGGCCTTTTTGGAGATATCAACTGGTTGAAGAAACTTATGTTACTCGCTATCCAAGTTACTTCTAATTTTTGTCAGTCAGCGAATGAAATAATAATAATCAGTGGCACTACAACCTCTTTAGGTCTTGGCCTCAGATTTCTTAATCTGTTTCATGATCAATTTTTAAATCTAATAGGCAAATAGGTGATCAGCCTCCAGTGCCTGACACACGTCGTCGACTTTTTGGGTCTAAGACATGTCGGTTTCCTCACGATGTTTTCCTTCACCGTTCGAGCAAATGTTAAATGCGCACATTGAAATAAAGTCCATTGGTGCACAGCCGGGGATCGAACCTACGACCTCAGGTATGAGAGTCGCACGCTGGAGCCACAAGGCCAACACAGTGAGTGAAAACTTAATACAAAAAATGCCAAATACATTTAATGTTGTGAAAGGCTTAAACGATGACTTAATTAACAGTCAATTAATCATCTCGCCTTTAATTTATTCAATAACTCCTAACGACTTTAACTGCCACGGGTTTAAGCACTTGAACAATTTAATTTTAACCCTTGGGTGGTGCTGGGAAAAACATTTCTTATAAAGTGTTTTAAAGTATATAACTTTATTTTGCTACTTTGACAGATCTCTTTTTCGTGATTATTTTTGTTAAATGGTTAGCCGGACATTGCAGATCTAATGTAATCTATTGAATACATTTTTTTAAATCGTGTTCATTAATTATAATGTGTAAGATTTGGAAACCCTTTTAATATTGCCCGGAATATTGTTAAACCCTGTAATTAATTAAAAATGACCAAAATGTTAAATTTTTAAAATAAATGAAAGTATGTAAAGTGAATATAAATAAACTAAGAAAATAAATATACAATTTAAATAAAGAAAACTACTACACTAAACTAGGAAATGTAAAATGTTAAGTAAATATGAATGTATAAAACTGCTGTAAAAAACATATATACATATAGAGATATTTAAAAAAAAAATTGTATTGTTAAAAAAAATTAATGAACAAATAAATACAGCAAAACAAGGTCCCTGATAAGCAAAAGTCAGGGGTGGGTTCGCAGCTCCGTTAAAAAAAAACCCTTTGGTGAAAATGCTGGGAAAAACATTTCTTATAAAGTGTTTTAAAGTATATAACTTTATTTTGCTACTTTGACAGATCTCTTTTTCGTGATTATTTTGTTAAATGGTTAGCCGGACATTGCAGATCTAATGTAATCTATTGAATACATTTTTTTAAATCGTGTTCATTAATTATAATGTGTGAGATTTGGAAACCCTTTTAAGTAAGAAATAACTGTGTCAGGTTTCCCAGCTTATCCAGAACAAACAATATATATGAAAGTATAAAAACGAATAAAAAAATATTTTATTTTATTTATTTTTATTTTTGATTATTTTGAACACTAACTCTCAGGCTCACAAGGAGGCCCACATTAAGATACCTCTGCTCATGGACACGTATTGCCAGAAGACTCACAAGCGCCGGGATTTAAATGAGTGCTACGCTCTATCTATTTTACTCAATGTGTCATATGGAACATGGTGAAATGGTTGCAGCTCCTTACAAACGTTTTGTAAAAGAAAAAACTTGGCGATTAAAAACGAGAGCGGAGAGTTCGCGCCCTTGATTTGAGAACTGGCAGTAAATGTAAAATTAGAAGCATTTAAATACATTAAATTTATTTTTTTGACGTTCATAATACCAACATGAATAAATGATTTTGAATTTAAATTTGAATATCTTGAAGGACCCGGTTCGGTATTTCAGTGGGTTCCACGTGGGGTGATACAGGTGGAATATCGTATTCCGCCTCGACGATCGATGAAACTATTTACAGTATGGTATGATGAATATTAAAACAAAAAGCTTTGGCAAATTAAGCCAGGTTGCCAGTCATTAGAATTCAATCAATCCTAGTCAAGAAGATTTATCGTCCAATGATTTTCAGATTTTGACTAGACGTTTAATTACCTAAGTTCGGTCGACTCATTCGTTCAATGATTTATACTAACAAGTAGACTTTTTGGGAAATGCCCATAATGCTGCGTGACTGCTTGGGGTTATCTAACTGTCCAAACAATCCCACCACACTAACACTGTCATACTTTCACTGGGAAGGTGATTTGATTTAAAGCAAGATGTCTCTATAGGGAGAATACTTAGACCATAAGTTTTGATAACAGTTATAATTCACTGTTCAATATTATTAAGACATCGTGATAATTAATATGACCTATGGCTTCTTGTGGGGATTTTTTATAATTTATCAATCTGAATGTTTGCATATAAACTATTTATTATTATTATGAACGAAGAATTAGTTAATTTTAGTTAAATTAATTTAATAAGACTGTTGAACTTGGTTTGAACAAGGGAATTTTATTTTTCTTTGCAAAAACAGTAACGGATGCAATCAATTCAACAATCGCTATCTCTACAATAGTTTAAATAAAACTTGCATAATCTAAAATACCACAAATGTAAAACAATTGTAACCCATTGGCTCGGTACACTCAATTATAACAAAACAGAAGCATTGTTAAATCCTTCAAGTTATTTATTTTCCTTAATCCATCTTTTTATGTACACCATCGCTTAGATTTCCTTTTTATTTATTTTTATTTTTTATTCATCATCCACACACATACACAAGTACACATTAATTATAATTTATTCATATATTAATTTTTTTACAGTACCCTCGTTTTTTTTATTTTTATTTCAAAACCAATTGTTTTTTGAATACGACTTGTTGAAACTTTATAAATTTAAAGAAGAGCGAAGGTTCCCTGTCACAGGTCTCTGACTTACTAGGTAGGCCTCAATCAGAATCCAATTGTACATATTGTCAAACAAATAAAGAATTTCGTATTTTGTACTTATAATAATAATGATTGGGATATTTTGGAAATACCGTATATACTATTAGTTGTGTTCTGTATTAATGGATTTACATTATATTATATTTGCGGATGCTTGGCAGAGCCATACATAGATTACTACTTACTTCTTAGATACAAAGAGTCCCCTCGAAATTTGTGTTGCGATATTGCGGTCTAGTGCCGACTATGTATGGATCTCGTTAGCTCTGCGCCTGCTTAATTTCTCGTGTCATTTGTGTGAAGTGTGTAAATTTATGTAACTATATGTTACGTGTATATGTGTGAGATTTGAGATTATAAATTAAACCGAACCAACTGAATTTAATAAAACGATTTAGCGAGATTTAATAACTAATTTTAATATATTTGGCGCCATTGTATAAATTCACTGATGCATAACGCGATTACGTTTAATATAATTGTTTTACATGCATTTGTGTTGTTTATTTAAATTTAAATACGTTTCATTTTCATACTTATGACAAATATGACATAAAGGTAACATAATTCGCGATATCGTTTTTGAATCTTAGTTTTAACGTATGACCTCAAATCCTGGATTTTGACATATTCGTGCTAAATCTATATTCTGAAGCTTTCTCTTGGAGTCTTGGGACATTGGATCAAGTTATTTTTATGTTACAAATATATGACTTGAGTTATAAATAAATATATATAACTCCTGTCAAGTCCTAGACTTTAACATATCCGTACTAAATCTATATTCTGAATTTATCGCTTCGACTCTTGGGACATTGCACCAAGTTATTTCTTACTAGGGACATACACCCTTAGACTTATATTTCTGCAGCATTTATTTTTGCTAGGCAAATAGGTGATCAACCTGCCATGGCTTGTTTTTTGGTTTACAATGCCGGTTTCCGTAAGTTTCTTCACCGAACTGTTGGTTCCGGTCTCTGAGGGAGTCAGACGCTATAGCCACCAGGCCACACTATATATATTAGTTATAATGGTTGATAATGTTAAACATATAAAACAAAGAAGTATTTCCGAACCAATTCGACTTAAGCCTTCAAGAAAAGAGCGCAATTCTTAAAAGGCCGGCAACGCACTCGCGAGCCCTCTGGCATTGAGAGTGTCCATGGGCGGCGGTATCACTTAACATCAGGTGAGCCTCCTGCCCGTTTGCCCCCTGTTCTATAAAAAAAAAGTATTATACCCGAAATCAAACCCAGGACAGTAATGTTGCCATTTACGTAAGGTTAAATAAAATTCTACTATTATAGACGTATTGCTCAGAAGAATGGTGGAATTATACAAATTGTTATTCAACAATCATACGTTTTCCCTAGAAAGGGTATAAAATTAACATATATATGTTAGACATTAAATGAAATAGGTTAGTTAATAGTTGTCTCACTTTGACTCTATAAGCCGGATAAAAAATAAATGGATTTATATTTTTAAGTAAGTTGGTTGGTTTTACTAGAAATAAACGGGTACTTCACGTGATACCGCTGACGATGGTCACTCCCATTAAAAGATGGGCTCGCGTTAATTATCTATATTAAAAAGAACTAAGATCTTTGTTACAGTAAATTCTACTGTTCGGTATTTCTCGTTATCAGTATCAGTATACTGCCACAGGGACCAAACTTTTTAAATTTGTTTTGATTTTCATTTTAAATATGAAAAAAACTTGTTCTTATATGACATTGTAAAAATTAATGACATTCGCATGCCTATTTATATATGGCTGATTGTGCAGATTTATTATTGATCTAATTTCCACTATCTTTGCAAATAAAGGATTTATTATTAATAAACCAATCTAAGATTTCTTGAGTCTTTAGAAGGATTTGGCTTCTTGACACCACGAGCCTAGTGAGAAGATTGAAAAGAACAAAACTGGAATTAGTGAATTAGTGTGAGTTAGTCTTTATACGTTGGTAAGTGGAAAGAGTACACAAGATGTAACCACTTAGTGGCCCGAACGCTGTTGGGTTGCGAAGTTGTATATATCCTTAGCGGTCGGAATTACTTTGATACCGCGATAGTATGCAGTCAAAGATTATAAACGTAGCTACGATAATGTCGACGGGAAGCGGGAATATTTGGTACAGCGCTTAACGAGAACTTAATTTCCAAATTCTTGACATAATAACGGAAATAATAAGTGACAGCACTATAATAATAATAATAATTTATTTCATATTTGTTTCACAGAAAAAACTTATATCTAATTGCGCTAGTTACATAAACAAAATTAGTCAGGTTTATCTGACGCTGAACTAGGTGTGAACCTGTATTTCAGCATACAGCGCCTAACCCCTTAAATATATCAGACAAAAACTCTAGCATCAAGTACACGAGTCATTGGTGAAACTTATATTTTATAATTTACAATCTATTTTACAAGTAATTATATCGTGGTAGTAATTATATGGTGTGAAGTGTTCAAATGTTCTCCCTGTGAGTAAGGTGACAGGGTGTGTGTGTGTGTGTGTGGGAGAGTGTGTTAAATAGTTTACTACTCAAAAATTTATATATTATACAAGTAGTTCTATCTATTTATTTATCACCAAGAGTTCCTCTGTTTTATCGTAATTGAGGCTTTGTAACCATTTAGTGACTTCCTTTTTACATAAGACTCTGTTATAACCATAATATATATTTAATACTTTATTCACTTTATTGTATATGTAGGGGCCTAGGAAGGAGAAAAATCTTTGTGCAAAAGTAGTTGAGCAATGCTGAAATTGTTTGAATACTATCTCATTTCTTCTTATATTTAATGTGAATTGGTTAAAAGTTATAGTACTT
Organism: Pieris mannii; assembly: GCA_028984075.1. Taxonomy (NCBI): domain Eukaryota; kingdom Metazoa; phylum Arthropoda; class Insecta; order Lepidoptera; family Pieridae; genus Pieris; species Pieris mannii. Next base: position 4,216,951 of record CM054798.1, on the reverse strand, counting down.
GCCATAACTATATTTGCCATAATAATAATATACGCCAAAAAATTAACTTAAATATATTTGAATATTTACACCCTTAACAATCTTCTCTGTTTGCCTTTTGCTGGCAAAGGCCTCCAATCGCAACCATACATTTCTGACCTAGGCAATTCTGGTCCATGTGCCACACACCGCGGCTTTTATCATTACTAATTTGACTGTCCTCTGATGGTATACCCAGCCCATTTTCATTTAAGTTTTTTAATCTTATATCTTTTGTTTTTGTGTGATTTATTCTGTTGTTTTTTTTTCCCAAAATGTATCTTTGTATTCTGACATATTTCAAATTCTTTTGGTAAGTGCTTTTGATATGTACCAAGTTAGACATTTTTTTTTATATTGAGGGGAATGCATTTCCGCACAGATTGTGGAACTCGCTCTAAAAGCACTACCCACAAAACCCCTCCCATCACGTCACTGTTGGGGGTAACTTGGGGTCTCGTAAGCATTCTACCAAGAGACCCCGTGACTGGCTGCTGCAGCAACCATCTTCCATTACATTGACATCGCTTTAGAAGTGTTTACAGTAGGGTTGCAATTTCGTTCTCCCAACACGTGATTCGCCGCCATATTCTCGCCTGCTCATATAACACAATGTGGTGCATCGTCACATCTAGTAGATTTGTGTCCCGCTTTTCCGCACCTATAGCACACATAGCTACGGTCCACCTTGGATATGCATGACGCCCGTGGCCAAGTTAGACATAGCAAATAATGAGAACAAAAAAAAATTTTTTTTTGCAAAAAAAAGTACCGTGTGAACGTACGCTTTGATCCTACTATCCTTGTTACCTGAGACCTACAGTTTGGATCTAGTGTCCCTGATTAAATTCACTAACCTGTTACATGCTGTACGAAAAAATGCTTAAAACACAAAATTGTTCAAATAAAATCTACATGAATACATTCAAGATTTTGTCAAAGTACATTTAAAAGTTGAGAGTCTAGAAAACGGAAACGGAAATTGTGCTCGAGTCGTCTTAAAGTTAAACAAGAGGTAAAAGGGGAATATTTTATGTACATTTCTACCTTAAATTGCTTTTCCGAACATTATTATTATATGTTAATGACACGCCTACAATACCATAGGTTATATAACATTTGAAGAAAGTTAACAAAACTGAAGTGTAATATGTTCTGTGGCGATCGCACAGATCATGAATGCACTATAAGGTGACAGTTAGAAAAAATCTAACTGTCTGTGACAGTCTCTTTTATATTAGAGTAGATATTAAAATCGGTTTATAATAAATAAATAAAAATACCATATAGATTATTACTAAAACAAAGATTTTAAATAATACTAGCTGACCTGGCAAACGTCGTTTTGCCATGTATATCATTTATGATAAAAAATAGGGGTTGATCGTAAAGGGTTGTATGTATTTTTTAATGCTGTTGAAATAAAAAAAATTAAAAATTAAAAAATATATATTTAGGGGTAGACTACCCTTAACATTTAGTCCGATTCTCAGACATACCCAATATGCACACAAAATTTCATGAGAATCGGTCAAGCCGTTTCGGAGGAGTTTTAAACCACAAACACCGCGTCACGAGAATTTTATATATAAGATTTTCTATAATTAGTATCTAGAAGTTCTTTTTCGCAAGCAACATTGTATGTTCCTTTCTGGCGGTAGTTAATTGCGTTTCCTGGACAATATAATTCTTAACACTTCTAGATATAAAATGAATTCTATCGGTCCTCTAAAACTCTTTTGGAAATTCTTACCTGTGGATATCAGACGAACTGTCTTTAAATTTATTTCGATTTGATGATATCTTCTATTTGAACAAATGTTCAAATAGAAGATAGATATAAAATAAAATAAAATAAAAAAATCATTTATTCATATAGGTAACATAATGTACACTTATGAACGTCAAAATATACTTTAAATCATTCTAATATTACATTTACAAGTTTTTTACACAGTGTTTGTAAGGAGCTGCAACCATTACACCATGTTCCATATGACATCGAGTAATAAAGAATAATAAAATAAATAAAAAACAAAGATTTGTCCTCTATCAGCAGGAGGCATGGTGAAATAGGAGCACGCACTTACATACTCGTGAGAACAACACGCAAATACGTGGTAATAACAACTAATATCACCTATATAATATATAGTATATATATACTATATATTAATTATAACTATCTTTTTAAAGATTTTAGTTTAATTTTAGTTTTTTTCTTAACTATGCACTTTTTTTACTTTAATCTCAATTGGTGTTTCTTTCTCTATTTTTACAAACAAAGGTTGGCTGCAACGATAAGTCCGCTTGTTGTGTAATATCTTATGCTACCAATTTTTTTATATGTGAGTTTAAATAAATATAAAACACCTCAAAACATACATCTTAACAATCAATTGTTTCAGTACGAAATTATACCAAGATTGCCACACATTAAAAATTAATTAAAAATTGTAACAATCTGTAATTAATAAACAAAATTAAATCCATTATCCTAAAATAAGTACAATTTCATGTTATAATGAAATCCTATTGTCTGGAAAACATTTCTAATGACTCTCAGTTTATTTAGCGTCGTAACGACGAAATTAACAAAACGACTGAACGATACAATCAATAAAATTGTTGAATGACAACACTAACGTGGGTGATTTAAATTTTATATACATATAAGGCTTAAGTATGGATATAGTACGTCAAAATAATATTAGATTTTTAGATGTTGTCCATGGGCGCTATATTAGGGAGTACCAATTCATTTAAACAATTAATTTTTTTTAACGTTCATCCCCTGGGAGCGATATATGAATTTTGTTACAACCCTTAAAAAATTGAATCTACCCTTGAAAACACTACACGGCAGTTTCTCCACGGCGTAAATTTTTTTTGAAAATCTTAATGAAGAAATTCAAAATGATGAACAAATGACCTTTTAATATCTGGGCCTCAGATTTCTGTATCTGTTTCATGATCATTTGTTAATCTAATAGAAAAGTAGACGATCAGCCTTCTTTCCCTGATGACCTAGTCTTTTTGGGGCAAAACCGGTTTCATCATGTTTTCCTTCATTGTTCGAGCGAAATACGCACATGACGTCCATTGGTGCGCATCCGGTGCACAACCTCTAGCCTCAGAGGTGAGAGTCGCACGCTGGAGCCACTGGCCAGAACTGCTCTAATTGTTAAGTTAATAGCAAGAAATATAAAAAGGTGATGTATACAAAAGTATTAAAATATCGATGGAGGGATATTTCACTCGATTTATGTTAGCTGAAAAGTCTTTGCTTTTGAAATGCAATCTCACGTGCAATAGCTTCAAACCTCTCGTCAATATTGAAAATGTTTTACATGAGTGAAGGTGAGAATATTTCGTTTGTGAAGATTTGGTATCAAGAATTCATCTTACGTTTTAGCCTTAAACGGCAGGTTACTAAACAAAATAAACCTTTTGGAACATGGTTTAATGGCATGCAACGAGTAACAGACAATTTATTGCCAGTTCATCCGTTCTATGGCCTTGATAGAACTGGCAGTAAATGTAAAATTAATAACATTTAATGTATATTTCTTTTTTGACGTTCATAAGTGTACATTGTGTTACCTAAATGAATAAACGATTTTGAGGCTGTGCCTCTGGCGTATCTGTTTCATGATCTGACAATCTAACAGGCAAGTAGGTGCTCATTTGCCTGACACACGCCGTCGCATTTTTGGGTCTAAGGCAAGTTTTTCTCACAATACTTTCCTTCACCATTCGAGCGAATGTAACTCAGAAATAAATTCCATCGGTGCGCGGTATCGAACCTACGACCTCAAAGATGTGTCGCATGCTGAAGACACTCATTAATTTAGTACACACGTAGTAATTAACACTTTTATGCTGCCTTTTAATTACAGCAAATACTGTCTACAAATTAAGCACATAATAAACAAAATTCGTCAGTTACCTAGAAAATATAGCCAGATATATATATATATATATATATATATATAAACATGTATCCGGAAATGAAAGTGCCAACGGAGCTGGCTGAGCACCATTGTAGAGGTGAAAGAAACTGGAATGACCTGGAGTCAAAGCTTCCAAGTTCAGTTCAAATACATGCTTGTGATCATATTCATGATTAATGCTTGCTCTAATTCCTATCCACTCCACATGACTAGAAAGTACTAGCCCCTTCACGCGTCTCTCAAGTTTGTGCTCATTGTTCAGGTCATGCCATCAGATCGTGTCGGAATATTCGTGCCCAAACGTTAACATAAAGGTATTTATTATTTGTTGGAATCCTCTATAGTGCATGTAGTTTTCAAGCATAGACAATGTGTGGGTAAAATGTGTGAAAAGTAAACAGTGTTGACGTAATCACTAAATAAAAGAAATCAAAGCTTACTGTGCTTTTTTTTTTAAATATATTCTACACAATTCCCCGACTATATAGTCGTCGGAGGCATTAAGTATCTATATTGTATCTAACTATATTGTATTGTATTGTAAGTAAGTATATTGGTATATATGTATATTGTATTGTATTATAAGTAAGTATATTGGTAACTCCGATGTTACTTAATGTGCTTACAGCTACAGGTTTTAGTCCGAACAACTCTGTTAACTCTCCATGGTAAATGTAAAAGATGCAGAAAGACCCCACACCTTTTTTTTATTATAGAACAGGGGGCAAACGGGCAGGAGGCTCACCTGATGTTAAGTGATACCGCCGCCCATGGACACTCTCAATGCCAGAGGGCTCGCGAGTGCGTTGCCGGCCTTTTAAGAATTGGTACGCTCTTTTCTTGAAGGACCCTTAGTCGAATTTGTTCGGAAATACTTCAGTCGGTCTGGTTCCACAAAGTGGTGGTGCGCGGCAAAAACTGCCTAGACAAACGCGCAGTTGTGGACCTTTATGCAAAGCCAAGGGATCAAGCTATTATTCCAAGATTCTAACAATCAAATCATATAACCTATAATTCTTTTGTTTCTACTGTGATCTCTTGTGAAGAAGTTGAATAGACTTGAATAACCTTTAAATCGCAAGTAGACCCAATGCCTCAGGCTTCAGGGTTTCGTCAAAGCGGTTTCCCATAAAATTTGGCTACAAACAGACATTGTCCAATCCTAAGTAAAGATTCAAATTATCAACAAATAATCGTCAAAGGCTGGGTGGCATTGTGGAAAGTTGGAATGTCTTTGACTTTGTGAAATTATAATGAGCGCTTATATCGAATATATTCCGATATTAATTTTGGTTCAAAGTGGGATAAATGTTATGTTTTAATCGTTTGGATTGATTGCTTCAACTGGTGATTGATGTGTTTGTAAAATCAATCGTTAAATTACCTTATGAAAGGTAAACAGATATTATTGTCTTTTACTAACATAACTTTTACACATTTAAAGAAAAACACTTTTTTAACGGATTGATGTTATGTATTATTATAATTATTTAAACATAATTTTAAATTTAACCGACGCTTCGCGTGCTTTACAGCGTCCGTGGTCACGGTGACGGAAGACAAAAGGTGTTGAATGTCCAAACTATCACAGCTGTAGGAAATTTTGTATTATCTGTATTTATTTCCCCGGAGTTGGTATCGACTAAAAGATGTAGGGTTTCTGCAGAAATTGCTCACGGTGTCCTCGATTTTCGCGGATAAAATGTTTAAAATTTTAATTTCAAAGGTAAACAGATAATTTGATAAGTTATTATTAATAATAATATATTAATTCGATAGATTGTAAATATTGTTTTTTTTTTTTCATATATTATAAGATCGATGTTGATTTAATTTTTAACACAGAAATGTTGCCAGCAAACAGTTGCCAGTCTTTCAAGAATACGATTTACTTTTTTTGTTATTTACTTGCTTTTGTTGTTGAAACCTCTTGTATGAAATATTGTTATATCTTTTTTTTTATAGAACAGGGGCAAACGGGCAGGAGGCTCACCTGATGTTAGTTGATACCGCCCTTTGACACTCTCAATGCCAGAGGGCTCGCGAGTGCGTTGCCGGTCTTTTAAGAATTGGTACGCTCTTTCCTTCAGTTCTCATTCATAAAATTCATTCAAATTCAAAAATCATGTATTCATGTAGGTAACATAATGTACACTTATGAACGTCAAAAAAAAAGAAATATACATTAAATGCTTCTAATTTTACATTTACTGGCAGTTTTCAAATCAAGGGCGAAATCGCCAAGTTTTTTCTTTTACAAACGTTTATAAGCTGCAACCATAACACCATGTTCCATATAACATCTTGATTAATAAAGAATAATAAAATAAATTAAAAACAAAGATTTGTTCTCTATCAACAGGAGGCATGGTGAAATAGGAGCACGCACTTACATACTCATAAGAACAACACGCAAATACGTAGTAGAAACAACTAATATCGCCGCATACACGAATTTAAGTAAGTAATAATTCAAACACAATTTACTATCTTGGTTTTTCTGATTTAAATATATAAATATTACATTCTTTATTAAACTCTTCACCCTTGAACGTTAATTGGTGATTCATTTGAACCATGGATGTGACCCAATATTTCTGTTTAATTAATACTCGATAAACAAAAACATCGTTAGGAAAATGTGCCAAAAACCTGCGTATGTCAAACGAATATTTTAAATAAGCGAAAATAATTTATTTATACAAGAAAATTTGTTGACATTTTGGTAACGCCCCGAAAGTCTTCCCGCTCTAAAATGATTTAGATTTTAGAAAGTACCTTAATGCATTTTCACTTGAGCTAACTGTATCAAGGATATGCCCGAGGCTCCATCCGGTTCACGACAGAATGTCATTATTCCGCGCGGTTTAAAATTTAAAATATTGATACTCTATTTTCTGTTATCTATTCCGCTTTATGCATAAACAATTTATTATCTGTTTAGAATGTTACGATGTTGGATTTGTTTATGGCTGTGCACATTAACTATTTGTCAATTCAGATATCCAAAATTAGTTTTTATATGAATTAGTAATGATATAAAAGTGTAGATAATACTAATGTGTACATTTAAATATCTTTTCTTACACTCCTTTTTTATCTATCTCTATAAGAATTGATCTTTTATTTTATAGATTCCATTCCTTAATTCCGTTCCATCCGATGATTATATATATATGCATAAACGGTGCGGGCCGTATCAGTACTTAGTATAAAACAAAGTCGCTTTCTCTGTCCCTATCTCCCTTTATATGCTTAAATCTTTGAAACTACGCAACGGATTTTGATGCGGTTTTTTTAATAGATAGAGTGATTCAAGAGGAAGGTTTATATGTATAATAACATCCATTAAATAGTGGAGAAGTACTGTTATTTTTGAGGTTTCTAATGTGATGTCGTAAATAATTACATTTTTTCCGCTTACATTGCAAACGCAGGCTGAGCCCTACGAGTTTTATCAAAATAATGTACTAAGTATTGTACACATTGAAAAGGTCTACCGAAAAGTCCATGATGGTATATGTCTATCTCTTATGAATAACCCACAATAACTTTTTTTGTCATTTACTTTTTACGACAAATAATGGCTAATTTTCGAAGCGATTTTAACCAATACAGCATTAATCCTTAACCAATTAAAATACCTTGAATACATTGTTCATTTAATATAGATCTATACAGCCCATTACAGCTTATTTAGTAGCGATCGAACGCGTATATTATCAGAGCTTTCCAGCGACGGAAATAACAATATATAATAAAAACCTGCTTTTCATCAGCATTGCACCCGTGCGAAGCTGGGGCGGGTCACTAGTTTGAAATAAAAATATGCAAAACATCGTCAGCGAATAAACTATTTTTTAAAACCAAGCATAGAATGTAAACATAATCTACAATAAATCTCTAGTTTAGTTTATAGTAAATATGTATATTTTGGAAATAGGTCACTCAAAGATAATGTTGTATTTTAATACCTAGTAAAATAATTGTTTAAATCCGAATAGTTAAAATCGTTACAAATATGTCTTCTTTTTTGTTACAAATATTCTCCATATGGAAGACATTTCAGATTCTTCGGAGATGGCATAGTGGTATACATAGACTATATACTTAAATGATCCGTGTGAGAGGACAGGCCGTAAGTATTATTTTGCTTCGAACTCTTCGACTTGATGCAATTTATCTGAACTGTTTCAGCATTCACCTATTGTTTCAATTAACGCGAATTATTCTCCAAGAAACAATTACGATTCCATGGGGAAAAATAAACTCTTTGCAAAATTTGCAAGTTTCGTTAGAGGAGTCAAAATCTCGGGTTGTTTTGTGAGGCATTTGCCAAGACTCATCTGATGTTGACATAGACACTCACATTGCCTCGCGCAATCTGTTTACCCTTAGCACTAAGCATCGACTCTGAAACGACACAGCGTGAACTAAAATTCTCGTATGTTAAAGTCTTGTGGCGAACAATACAACTCCATTTCTCCACCGCGTCGGTGATTTTTTCGCGGTGTTACAACGCAAGCAGTTGACAGATCGAAAGAAACATCCAAAAGCGGTAATTGATAAAAACAATTGTGTTCACTCACACGAGACTCACACGAGTCTAGAATAATTTACATTATTAGATTGTTTGTATGTAAGACGTGTGTATAGAAATACATATAAACTAGACCGGGCCAAGTTTTGTTTTCGACTTGAGTGTCGAGTCTTTGGGGCAACTATGACGTCTGTATTTCAAAGTATTAAACCGACAATCACCTGCCTATAAAGAAAAATGTAGCTGACATTTGACGCCAGTCTGCAAAGGGTTTTAGGCCCTTGATTCCGCCCTTAAATAATATTAAAAGCCGTCAAGACTAATTTGGCGGTTGACTGGCAGCCTCCTACACTCCTAAATTTCAATTCCAGCGCTAATCTGTATATGTCGATAATATTATTTGCGGATCATAAACGCGAAATAAACGTAACTAATGAAACGATTCGAATCCGGGTGTAAGATTAAAATAATCAACATTAACATTTTTTCATATAAAGTCAAAGTCAAAAATAATTTATTCATATAGGTAACATAATGTACACTTATGAACGTCAAAAAAAGAGAAATATACAATAAATGAATCTAATTTTACATTTACTGCCAGTTCTCAAATCAAGGGCGTAGAACGGTAGAGAAGAACTGCCAATAAACTCTCCGCCACTCTTTAATCGCCAAGTTTTTTTTTACACAATGTTTGTAAGGAGCGGCAACCATTACACCATGTTCCATGTGACATCTTCAGTAATAAAGAATGATAAAATAAATTAAAAACAAAGATTTGTCCACTATCAGCAGAAACACGCACTTATATACTCGTGAGAACAACACGCAAATACGTAGTATAAATAACTAATATCACCGCATACACGAATTCAAGTACGACCAGTCACCACAAGTAGCACACGTCCACGAGTATGACGCATGGCCAGCCATCGGCCCCCTCGGCATATTTTAGGGAGAGAAACAACCCGGCGCCGACGCATGGATAATTTAATCTTAACTTGTTAAAATAAATTAAACCAGTGGCTCTACAACTTCTAGGTAACCAACCGCTAGGTCTGGTCCTCAGATCCCTGAATCTGCTTCAGAATCTATGTATGTATGTGTTTCAATATACTAGATGATCAACCTGACACATGCCATCGACTTGGGTCTAAGGCCAGCCGGTTTCCTCACCATGTATTCCTTCACGGGGGATCTCAGAAATGAGAGTTACATGCTGAAACCACTATACCAACACTGTTCTTCAAATGTTAACATCACACAATCTCCCAATAAGCCGCACTGCCTTCAGTTATGGAGATAAGAAGTTAACTGGACCCATATAAATTAGATAATTGTTGCTTATCCCTTTGGAACTCCCCTTAGGCTTACCCACGGGCGAATCAAACTGACAAAATTTACTAAACTATTAATTTTACATCGCGATGGGCGGATTAAGACTGGTATTACTATTATTTTAGTTTAGGCTAACTTCGATAAAACACGTCAAACGGGCCGTACGTGTTAATAATGTGAAAGTTTCTTGCCAGTTCTTCTTATCCGCTCCACGCCCTTGACTTGCGAACTGGTTGTAAATGTAAATTTACAATTTATTTTATTTGTTTTTTTTTGACGTTCATAAGTGTACATGTTTACCTATATGAATAAAGATATTTTTGAGGTTGTTTTTAATGTATTGAAACCTATATTGTCGGCAGCTAAGAAGAGATCTAAATGAAAAGATCAAGAGGACTTTACGCAAAATCAACATAAACTGCAGAACAAAAATATGAAACAATAACTATCGTAGAAAAACGGCGTGCATACAAAGTACATAGGTCAGAAATGAAACTTCTTTATTATTATTTCTTTAGTTGATTATTACTAAGAAAAAACCCCCAATAGATGATCATATACCAGTATACGATCTCTCCATGTATTTGTATATCTATATTCACACCGTTTATGTGCTAATGATAATATAAATCAATAAATAATCTGCGTTTACTGCACAAGACGTGACAGAATTGCCATGTAAAATTCTAATATGTAATCACTAAATGAATAAATCAACCAATAGCGTGTACTTTTCTCGATCTCCCTTTCTTGATCTCTCTTAATCGGTCTAGAAAGCTCACTCCCTTTTCTTCGACAAAAACGCTGCACATCGTCGTGACGTTTCATCCGTAACAATTTTACCCTCATGCGCCTAAGGTAAGGTAAGGTAAGGTAGGTGGGCTCAGTTTCCGCAACTAGACTCGAAATTGGTCCGTTTTGCGTAAAGCCCTGGCTACTTAAACCAGCCCAGCTCCTTCCAGAAGCACAGAAGTCTCCTGGGCACTTCACAGGCTTCTCGGAGGGACCTCACCCCTCATGCGCCTAAAGAAGTTTCACTTCAAAAAGCAACACTCATTTTTATGTAACTTTTTGACATGGATTTGATGTGGCATTAAATTATTCTTGGAAACAAAGAATTGCCTGGTGGTATTAGTCCCGCAGATAGAATGCCTGGAGCGATCAGCGCGGCCGTCGAGTTTGGGCTCGTTTTAATTTAAGTAAAAATCTGGGTCTTAGAATAGATACATATTTATATATCACACATAAGATTTTGGTCAATATCAATATGTATTCCTCAATCCGTGCCTTATTTAATTGTTTAGTCAAGCCACATTTCTTATATCTAATTGATATATTGGGTACAGCATGCAAAAACAAAATTCCTAAGTCACAAACACTACAACATCAATTAATAAAAGCATTATTTACATACAATTCTTTAACACAGACTAATAAAATCTATCAAGAAACCAAAATTATGGCGATTAAACAACTATATGTTAATAGCACCTGTTTCTTAATAAAAAAAAATAACTCTCTCCATAGTAGCTTATCATTTAAAAAACAAATACACAACTACACGCAATACTCGTCGAGTTTGCTTATCTTGCCGAAGCTTACAAATAATTTGAAGAAGTCTATTAGGTATGAGGGTGTGCAATTATTTAATCAATTATAATGTAAAATTCGCAATATTGGTGTATGACAAATTCAATAAGGCAGTAAAGATGCATGTTAGAATGAACATTAAAATTGAGACGGCTAATGGCGACGTGTATCTCGCTCGTATATACATATTAATATTAAATGCATTTGCAGGAATCACGATAAAAAATCTTAATTGTACTATTCAAGAAATATCGTGTATTCACAGATAAAAAACCCTTCAAGATACATTTATTAAACACCTTTTGTATACAATTTCATATATACGCCAAACTTTTCCAACAACAAACTGAAAGCTTCTGGCAACAATTTCATTAAAATGTTTTTAACTGTCATATTTTTCCTAACAATGCGGTTAGTTTCAAACAGATAACGTTAACAAACGTATTCGTACTCCGAGTAATACTTATTTAATCATTTAATGATGCTACAAGAGGAGAAGTCTGGACCTGAGGTAATGCCTTCTAAGCACCACTGTACACCAACTATTCTATAAACAATAAATCCTTATATATATACATATATATATTATCCAGCGCTAAGAAATTTATAAAAAAATATGTATATTTTGGAATATTTCTTTTTTTTTTCTCAACTTACTAATTGTAACGTTAGCATATAAGTGTTCTCATGTAAGTGACTAATGTCTTTTATGAGATTAAATGTCTTTAAACCTAATATAAGATACAGGTATGACTTATTAAATTTGAATCAGCAGTTGACATCCCTACTCATGGGCAAAGAAGACAGAGGTTGAAGGAGAAAGAAAAATCCGGTGTAAATAACTCTCGGTACTCTTTTAAAATAGCAAATCATCAAACCACACTTATATTAAAACTAAATCGCAAATTATTTAGAAGTAGTCTGCCTTATAAGTGATGATGATATATCAATTATATATTCAACCATAGTGCTTATGATACGTAAAGTGCAGATAACAGGTCTGAACAACTTTAAATAAATATATAATCTATTCAATACAGAGGACGGCCTAAAATTATCAAACACCTGAGATCCAATAATATCAAAATTAAAATCTCAACACAAACCATCCGCGAAAATGGAGGACACTGTGAGCAATTTCTGTAAAAACCCGACATCTTTTAGTCGATACCAACTCCGGGGAAATAAATAAAGATAATACAACATTTTCTACAGCTGTGATACTTTTTGACATTTAACACCTTTGTCTTCAGTCACCGTGACCACGCACGCTGCAAAGCACGCGAAACGTCGGTTAAATTGAAAATTATATTCAAATAATTATAAGTTTACGATAACTTTAATCCGTTAAAAAATTGTTTTTCTTTAAATGTGTAAAAGTTATTTTAATAGAAGACAATACTTATCTAGAACTAGCCAAATAGACTGATCAAGAATCGAACCCGCCACAAATCAACTTTCGCTTTAAACACAGTCGTTAAATTTAAGAAAGTACACCGTTTGTCATACAAATTATAAATTATAAATTGGTTATTTTACATACTTTTGTATGTTTAATAACCAATTTAAATTTACATTGGGGGTCTGATATAGCAATATTTTTACAATATTATTAGAGGTCTATTCGTATTTGGATACATTGATACATGGGACACTGCGTCAATAGAAAACCAATTGGGCGTTTATGTCGATCACGTTTTTGCCCCGTGGGATCATCTCTTACGTTGAATATATTGAGACATAATCGGGCAGCTTATACAGAAGTTTGGAACTTTTGTTAGGATAGTCTGTAATATCTTGGAATTCTTAGACAATATTTTATTTTTCGAGATGACATAAAAATACGTGTGGAGCATGACGTACTGACTCGAGCGGTAACGCAAATTCGGCTCTGTACATCGAGAGCATACAACGTATATGGCGAGAGAACGTTGCGGTATTTGCTAACGCGGCTAATAAATAGTCTACCCAATCACATAACAGATAGCCTAACACTAACCAACATAAATTCTAAATTAAAAAACTACTTTAACATGCATTTGTCGCGCTCCTAAACAAGACTGCTTTGGTTACATTAATACAAACCACAGCGGTTTTCTAATGTAACATATTGTAATATACTATATTATTTTGTAAAATAAAGAGAAAAAAAAAATGACTATCTGTCGCAACTTCGTTTTTCCTGATCCGATGCTCAGAGACTTTGAAATGAAAACTTTGAGGTGTTTCTGTGAAGTGTTCTCTATATCAGCGTTTAAGTCATACGTTTTTAGATTTTATAGCTAGGATTAGAGTATTTTATTTCTTCTTTGACTAAATCGGAAAATTTAAAAAAACGTGGACACGATTGCCCTGGCTCACCTCGCTTTGACAAGCGAAGAAGCTGGTGCGGCTGTAGAGAAATACACGGGTCAAAAAGTCTTTCCTCCAACTTCGATTTTGTTGTGTTTGGAGTAAGAGACTCTTGGGCCGTAGGGTTCAAGTACACAGGCGCTAATAATGTCATCGGTCAGAACGTAAGGACCGACTTCACTGGACGCATTATGCAAGCAGACTATATTTATAATAAGAATAAGAGATATAGAATACATATTCCTTAAACGAACAAAGACAGCGTAAAACTCATATCAAATATTGACGGTTTTAACTTACTACATGTAACTAACATGAGAGGGTAGAAATTAAAAAGAAATTATTTGTGATTTAATTAATTACTATTAATTGCAGCAGGCTTATGATGGCAGAGGTTGTTTTTATAAGTTCATGATATTGAAATCAGCTTATAAAAAATTGTTTCATCTAAATAACAGATGAGGGTATATTTTTCTAATCCCGGATCTTAGACTATAGTGCTTTTCTTATCCAACGAATCGGTATTGCAATACAGCGAGGATATGCTGCCAGCATTGAAGTTACACCACGGAGACCAAAATTTTAAATTTCTTTTTATTCATTTTATTATTACTATTTATATTTGATTGTTATGATTACAAACAAATGTGTGCGTGTACTCGTGTACACACGTAAGTGAAACTTCTGTATGACCTTATTTTTCGAAAAATGATCTTGTATATGCAACTATACCGAAATTGGTTAAATTAGACCAAATTCTACCAAAGGCTTTTATTATCATATCAAATCAAATCAAATCAAAATTTATTTATTCAGTTTAGATGCGACTTAAGGCACGCTTATGAATGTCAAAAACATTTACAAAATTCGCGAAAGAGCAAAACTACGCCATCCGTTCGCAAGACTACCAGGAGGTCTTGTTCTGAGAAGAACGGGCAAGAAACTCAGCAAGTTTAATCCTCCCTTTACATATAATAATTCAAAAGAAAATGTCATAAACCACGACGTCATTTAGTCATGAATACAAAATTATTTATTTAATAATATAATTATTTCATTTTACCTTATTACTTACTACCATTGTTATCGTTATTATATATTTTTGTTATTAATGGCTTCGAATCAACCGTGGTAGGGACAAGAAAAAGTTAGCGCGTAACCGAAAAATGTGACGCGTAACGTAAAATGTGACGGTTTTTTTCTAACGCCGATAAAGAAGTGTCACTTATATTAAAAATAATATTACTAAGGTTTTTATTGGTGAAAGTCGGATAGTTTTAATAGGGTAGCATAGCAATATGTTATATATCTTGATGGACTAAAAAGGTAAATATAACATATATTATAATAATAGTTCAGACACACTGGCCCCTTCCAATCTTCATGGAACCAACAACAGAGCTGGTGCGGCTTGTGATGCGGCTGAAAAAGCTAAAGCCTGTAAATACAGGGGCCAAGGCTCTGAATATGATTTTGTCCCATTCGGTGTCGAGACCCTTGGTCCGTGGGGTCCTAGCGCGTTAAGGCTTTTTAGGGAATTATCAAAAAGGTTAGTCGACATCACAGGAGAACGAAGAGCTGGCAGCTACCTTGCACAAAGAATTAGTCTAGCTATTCAAAGGGGGAACGCTGCCAGTATCTTCGGAACCTTGCATAAAGGGACTACTTTTAATAATATTTTTTAATAATTAAATTTTAAGGTTAGTTATTAGGTATATTTTTATGTTATTTGTGTTGAAAGTTATAATAACTAAAAATATAATATTAAGACGAAATTTTTTTAGGCGGTTTTTTGACAATTTCATTAGGTGTAATAACAATAATAATATAAAATTGTTTATAAAATAAAAAATTGTTTATTAATTAGACAACCAATCATTAAAATGTTACAGTTTGGGAACCCTTTTAAATAAAAAAATCCTGTGTCCGGGTTCCCAGCTCTTCCAGTACAAAGTTAATAGTTACACTTTATTTCATTAAATGTATGATGAATGAAAGTTTGTTTTATTCAGACAAAACATTCAAATAAACTTCATAATGTACTTTTCGTAATTACGTTACGAATCGAAGTAGGTGGGCGAGGGAAGAAAGTCTTGAATGCCAATGTATACAAATTAAATTGCATATGATTAATAAAATAGACTGTTTAACACATAGCAAGTGCCTATAAAATTTCAAATATACATAGGTATATGTTATTATATGTCTTAACGTGTACAGTGTTTAGATTGTATTTGATATTGATATTACATTAGGTCCTTACATATGAAATTTCCAGAACGAAAACGTTGGAACCAAAAACGAACTGTGTTTTCTTTTGCAACATGACCGCCATACACATCATTCACCCTTCGAGTCGTTTCCGCAGCACTAAGGCCACGGCGGAACTCGTACTCGTAAATAATGCGATACTTTAAGTTTTCCATTTTGTAAAATGAGTGACGCAAACAAAAAAAAAACAAATGAATGACGGTCATCGAAGCACAAATACATGAGTAAATAGCTGTACAAATTTTAATTTGGAATTCATAACCAAAGAGGAGAACATCGTGATTAAAGTGGTCAGTACGAAATACGCCAATTTCATATGTAAGGACCTGATATTTGCTATATATCTAAACATATAGAAAAAGCGCCGCTACACCTCTTGAAAAAGTTTTTAGCGCCACAGATTAAAAAAAAAATATTATAATTAAAAGTACACAATTTACAAGGCAAAATATGAATTCATGATATGTTTGGCTTCCTTCTGAATGTGAAAGACACGCGAATCGACTTACATCTTTTGTCTTACGTATCACTATCACTACATAGTATAAAACAAAGTCGCTTTCTCTGTCCCTATGTCCCTTTGTATGCTTAAATCTTTGAAACTACGCAACGGATTTTGATGCGGTTTTTTTAATAGATAGAGTGGTTTCAAGAGGAAGGTTTATATGTATTATAACATCCATTAAATAGTGGAAAAGTACTGTTATTTTTGAGGTTTCTAATGTGATGTCGTAAATAATTACATTTTTTCCGCTTACATTGCAAACGCAGGCTGAACCCTACGAGTTTTATCAAAATAATGTACTAAGTATTGTACACATTGAAAAGGTCTACAGAAAAGTCCGTGATGGTATATGTCTATATGGTATATGTCGCATATATTATTGGAGCTTTCCAGCGACGGAAATAACAATACATAATAAAAAACTGCTTTTCATCAGCATTGCACCCGTGCGAAGCTGGGGCGGGTCACTAGTAATTAAATAAAAATATTCTTTATCTCGGGCAAGTTTCTTTTAGACGTAATAGAAAAAGACATCATTTATAACACAGAAAGAAACACGCAAAATAATAATATTTTAAAACAACGTACTCAAGTGTGTGTTGTGGTTGTAACTGGCCCTGGCTCATTTGTACTGAGGAGCAGATTGTACCACAGCCCTGGTAATTCCGGTGCTACAATCAATAAACAAACAAAGTTTGTTTGCCGACAAAGGCGGAGGAAGCCTCTCTTCTTTCTCGCCACATTCCTTGACCAAACCTTGCCTTGTGTCTACAGTCCACTCTTTTTCCCATTTACTGGGTAAACTCATTATAGTTTCACTCCAGTCCTTTTCTTAATAAAAATTAACATCTTCCTTCCCTCTATATTCTCTCCAGACGTCTTTTTTGGGCATTGGTTATTTACGGTTTCTTTCGCAATGTATCACTATAGCGTTGTTATATTTTGTCAGGATCAAAATAGTGGGCGTTAGATAATACATGAGACTTGAGCCCTCACGGGACAGACGTGGATTATTGCGGATTTTCAATACATATTTTCCCGAGAGCATTCCCTTTATTTCTTTTGGCTTTTCTATGCATAATTGAACTGAGAAATATCGACCATTTTGGTCAGATTTTCATTGAACATATTGAGTTGCTTCCAGGCTTATTTGTGTTACCAGCTGGTTACTTACAGATTACCCAACACTGCAACAATTTGCAAATTACAAATGCGTGGCCGGCCAGTGATTTATTTACATTTAGATTTTTGAATACTACTCTTGTTATTTTTTCATTTGTATTGCATCGCCAATTATGAATCTGTGAGATTTTTAATTTTTTTTTGTATTACTTCAGATTAAGGTTCTATATTTTTGTATATAAGATTTAGTTATGCACTTATTGCACTTATTTTTTCCCCTTACTATGGTTGCCTGAAGGAGATTGCTTGTTAGCGATAAGGCCGCCCTGCATCCCTTTTAATTGTTATGTATTATATTTGTTGTTGTTGTTATATTTGTTGTTTTTTTTGTAATAAATATGGCGAAATGTTTATAAATAATATCTGGATTCCTTAAAGATTGTCATGTTAATAAAGGACAACACTAAATGATAATATGTTACATTAGAAAATCGCTGTGGTTAGTGTAAATGTAACCATAGCAGTCTTGTTCAGGAGCTTTTTATATTCTAACTGGGTATTTATTAGCTTTTTATCTTTGTTTGTTTTCTGTGTACAAAGCCGAACGTTTCCATTATAGGCAGTATTTTGCAGTATTAAAAATTCGTATTCATTTTTATATGAGTCGAGCACTCAGTTATATATTCGATTGAGATACGTTGGGTAAGTTCTATGCTAACTGCAAGTCCGTAATTACCCTAATCCTTGGGATTGAGTTGCTCCAGTTCAAACAATTTGTATTAAAAACTTGGCGATTGAAAAGAGTGGCGGAAAGTTTCTTGCCAGTTCTTCTTACCCGCTCTACGCCCTTGACTTGCGAACTGGTTGTAAATGTAAATTTACAGTTAATTTAATTTGTTTTTCTTGACGTTCATAAGTGTACATGTTTACCTATATGAATAAAGATATTTTGATTTGATTTGATTTGATTAATGACTGACTGGCAAAGCGCGTTGTAAAGTGAAAGTTTGGTATTAAATGGAATACTATGAGTATTGTTGTTTGCGCCTTACGAAAAACTGATGTAAAATTTCCGTTTTGTGGATAAATTAGTTCTAGAATTTTTGTTGCTAAAATTAAAATTATCACACAAATTGTTTATTTTTCTTTCTTTTTAATTATTATCTACCCTACTTGTTTAGTTAATACGATTTAATATAAATTTTGTTAGATATTGATAATCAAATAAATAACAGTACCTGGATGCCCGAAACTGCTCGGTATTTATTTATTTTTATAAATTGTGTTTTTTGGAGATTATATTTCAGTACGAATTACATAGTAATAAAATTATGAAATATAATAAGATAATTAAGATTTATTCGATAATTATATTCATATTAAAGTTTTTATTTGACTGACATCTTAAAACGAGCAATTCTATGTCTAAGTTAATAAAACACGAATAAAATTACATTTTCTAGAAATGATTCCTAGCTAGATCGATGTATGGCCCCCCTTATACTAAATTTCATGAAAATCGTTGGAGCCGTTTCCGAGATTCTATATTGAGAAATTAAATATACATACAAGAATTGCTCGTTTAAAGGATATTTTAAAATATGTTATTTATTTGATTACCTACTTAAGTACTTACACTGTTTTGTTTATATAACTTTGTTAAGTAGATTAAGTATCAACATATAGGAAAGAGCGTTCATTCCTAACACAGATTTTAGAACTTAAAAGGGATGTACTTAAATGTAGATTTAAGACTATTTACTTAATAAAGGATTTTTTTTTTTAATTGTGGCACTACAACCAAGGTCTTTAACAGGCTTTTGTCTCTGTATCGTAATCTTTCTTTTTCTTATAAGCAATTTCATCTAGATCCATCAAGATCCTTCTAGAAAGAAGCCAATTCTTGAAAGGCCTTGCGAGCCTTCTTGGCAATGTGTGCGGCGGTATCACTTAACAATAAACACCTTCTGTGTAGACTAGACTTTGAGTCTAGGGCAAGGGTGATGCGTAGAAAAGGCAATTTGTGCATAGCCGATGTGACCTTAGAAATGCAAATAACTATAACTAATAAGTTCAAATAAATAAATTCAGTTCAGAAATAACTTTAAATTCCAATTCAGCTGCTCTTCAATCTTATTGTTTTGATTGAATCGTTCTACCGTAACGACTTATCTGATTTTCCTACAGCATTGATTATTTCAGATAAATGTGTCCTGATCTCAGATTTAATTAATTTAAAATATATACAGGGTGTCCCAAAAGTCGACGTCAAGACGAAACTTTCTCATAGGTAATGCCACACCAGTTATCAGAAAAAAAAAAAAAAAAAAGAAGGCATGTATTTTTGAAGTTATGGATATTTTTTTGTTATTCCAGAAAATGTACACCATGGGACAGTTTTTTCATTCCCGTTGTTACAAATATTCACTTTTTGCCAATTTTTTTTCTCTTACGTCATCCCGAATAGTGCTTTATGTAACCTATGATCTAAACCCTGTGCCGATCACTCCAACTTGTAGGAAAATGTCATTTTATACCGTACCAAGTTTTCAAAATTAATTTTTCGCACTAGTTCAACTGATCGTCCTGAAAAAAAAATGTACTACTCCAGTTTGGCAAGCAAGTACACTGCACTCATAGCAACTGGCAAAAAAGCAAAAGGCAAAACCTCGAAATTCGAATGCGATTATTGCCTTTGAAATGCTGTTTACACAGACACTATTAATTTTCCACTGCGAGGCAATTGTTGCCAAAGTGGAAAAGCAAGAGGTGTGAATGTTTAGCCGAAAAACTTTTTTATATTATTTCGATAATATTCCCTTCGAGACGAGAAACTCTCTCCACCTAAATGGGCCTTATGGGGATGGCACAGAAAAGGTTGGGAAATACTGATCTACCCCAACTTAACACTAATGAGTAATTTATGTCTAACCTAACTACTTTACTTTACTTAAAAGAATATTTAATAATAGAAAGTGTCCAAAAACACTACTTACAGTCTCTATTAAGGGCAAGACACTATCTAATATTCAATTTTTCACTGAACAAATTGGTGAATTATCACTAATTCAAATTGTTTTGTCATTTTCAGCCTTCTCACGATGGAGGCCGTTATGGTTAATGTTCCAGGGCCTATTCCTTGGAGTACTTTGTACTTTGGAATCAGGATGGTTGGGGAACAGCCTCACAGCTGGCAACCATAAGTCATAAGTCATATGGTATCAGGACATGTTTGTATACGTAGATGATGTACTGATAACGTAACATGCCTAATCAGCAACCAATACAGTACTTGTAATCAAATTTAACTTAACCTAATTTATACATAAAAAAATAAAATCGTCTAAATAAACTTCTCTTTGCCTACAAATGATACAAAATAGACTGGAACCTACTTTAAACAAAAGCCTGGTAAATTACGCATCGGAAGAAGGATATTTTAGTCTTGATAGGTTTACCTTGAAAGCCTCCCGTGAGTTTCGAATCAAATTATCTATATATCTCATTTATAAATATGTAATTAGAACCAAGAGCCAACCAACCAAGAGACAAGGAAAGAGAGATGCGCTCTTTCACTGATCATAGTCGTATCTATAGATTTAAAAAGAAGTGTTCAATTTTCATTCATTATAAGTATGCATTACAATGTATGAACTTTTTCTTTTTGTCTTCGGTCAGCGTGACCACGCACGCAGTAAACGCCAAACGTCGAGAAAAATGTAAATTATGTATTATAAGTTTAAAACAATACATAGCTTCAATTCGTGAAAGACAGTGCTTTCTTTAAACGTATTTTATTATTATTATTATTATTATATTATTCATTTCGATAGGAACCAGGCAAGTCGGGTAATCAAGGACTAGGGTAGCTTCTATAAGGGAAATATTTTCCAATTATCAGAATCGTTATCCCGCTTAACGAACGTAACGAGAAAAACTTTGGGTAACATTTGTGTCACACAATTTAATGTATGTATTTTTAAATATTTACATAATAATGTGTCATTTAAGGACATTCGGAGTTTATATGAATGACCCATTTGTCTGGAATACATTTTATCTTATTTAATTTTTTTTATAGAACAGGGGGGCAAACGGGCAGCAGGCTCATCTGATGCTAAGTGATACCGCCACCCATGGACACTCAATGCCAGAGGGCTCGTGAGTCCGTTGCCGACCTTACAAGAATTGGAACGCTCTTTTCTTGGTTCGGAAATACTTCAGTGGGCAACTGGTACGACAAAGTGGTGGTGCGCGGAAAAAACTGCCTTGAGAAACGCTCAGTTGTGGAACGGCGGACGTTGCGATGATACGGGTGAAATTTCGTATTCTGCCTAAATATCATATGTCTGGGCCGCTAGTATAATATATGTTATACAACATCGTTCGATTTGCTAGGAACCCCATAGGAATATTGTAAATTTACCCAAATGTACGTAACACACTGGAGACGGTTTGAGACTTAATCCCGTGTATATGGATATATATATGTAAAATAAATTTAAACCAGCAACTATGCAATTTTAATTTTGTATTAATATTCTATTTTACTATTTAATCTGTGGTACTTCAAAACTATAGTCTATACTTTCACATTTTTAATACCGCCCTTAATGATAAAAACTAAATTCTTTTCACCAAAATACCTTTACTCTTTCTGTCTAATAGCGCTCACGCTGTAGTGAAAAGAGACGCAAAACTGGGCAATTTTATTTTTAATATCTGTTATTTTAACACCTATAAATATAGGTTTAGTGTTAATAAATATTGTAATCAAGCTAGAATTGTATGAACTGATTTATATAAAATATATAAAACTATTTTTCAATAAAAATATAGTCCCATCAAGCAAATGCCATAACTATATGTATTATACTTGTGTGAACATTATCCTTTTAATTTTTTTAAAAATTAAAACTAAATAAGAATTTTTATGTTACATGTATTTATTTATTTACACACATGTAATTTTTATATGAGCTGTTTATTTTGTGATGATTCCCAAAAAACTAGGACAACGCATCGCTAAAACACTTTAAAATATTCAGAAATATATAATGATTTCTGGTATTCAAGTATATAACTATATACCAAGATATGTATTGAAATAACGTAGTGTCATTTAATCATCTAAATGATAATGATAAATTAAGATGATTTCACTGGCAGTCATAATTTCGTCAGCTTGTAAAAACATAAAACTAAGCTAACATGTGTAATCTAAAACAATATATTTAGTTTACGTCACATTTATATGAATTTAATCTTCATTCATGACTGATGTCAGTCATGGAATAAAAATATGTTTTAACAGTCTCACTACGATGGATTACAACAATTTCGAAAAATCTCGTGATTAAAATTTTTGTTTAAATAAAAATACTTATATATACAAATGTGTTGTTGTCTTTGCGAAATTTTTGATCCAATTATTATTAAACTTATAGTCTAAACGATGGTTTAGATAAAAAAATCTTATAATTAAAATTTTTGTTGAAATAAAAATACTTTAATACAAACGTAAAAAACGACAATGGTTTGAAAAGAATTTAAAAAAATCGTATTTACTTACATTTAATAAATACGAAATATTTCTATTTTTAATATCGGCTTCCATTTAAAATACAAATTAACTAGTAATTCCTAGATATAAAATATTTCTAGATATAAATATTTAAAAGACTCACCGTATTAAATTGAACTAACAAAAAGCACAGACACAATAAACTTCAAAACTTTTGCCGATCGCAAAGTTATGCGAGCGTAGTGCGCCAAACTAGTGTCCCGTTCAAATGGTGCGGCTTGCTTATATTCTGTGGAAATGCCGAGCACGCATGCGCACCTGTCATTCATCAAATCACAATGACCGCCTCCGCGACGGTCATCTCAACTGTCAATTTTTAATCCAATTTGAATATGGAAATCGTCCGATGTAATTGTCGCGTCATACGCTGTACGGAAGTTTTTAATTTATTCATAATAGTCTGTTACAGAAAAAAAAATGTGGAAATGTTTTTGATACAGTCTATTAGATTAAAATGAGCCGTTACATCCTATTAGGTCTAGGCCTCAGATTTCTGTTTCAAACCTACCTCAGACGTCTTAAGTGGTAGGCAAAGCCACTAGCCGCTGCTAAATTTTCTGTCACTGAAAATAATTTGTGGGAGTCTTCGCGTCACAATTATCACCGCTATATATGTAATTTTTTCATTATTAAATGATCGATTTACTGATGTTTTGGACCATGCACAGCGGTAGTAATCTATGAACTGCATGCTCGTTTGTTTGTTGACATCCAAGAAGGTTGAGTGAAACGCTAATTGCTTCAGTGGGAGGAAAAAAAAGAGACTGAGCGGGAGTGAATGCTTCCTATTTTCATTTCCTCACGAGGACAGACTCCACGCACTATTTTTTGTATAGAAAAATGTTACTAGGTAAAAAAGGTGACAATCAGACATTTCCATCTGTATCACCTCGATATCTATCGTTCCAGAAGTGAGATTTTTAATGGAGCGCACCACCACTATGTGGAACCAGAGAGCGTACAAATTCTTAAAATCTCACACTTGCGGATTTCTGGCAACTTCTGGCAACGTCTATTGGTTATCACTGAACATGGACTGTTCTATAAAAATTCTAAAGTGCGAATGATATTATTGAAATAATATTTAAAAGAAAAATAGCAATTTTACTTCACGATATTTACTATATATCACATCCATAGCAGTTTTGGAAAACATCATTCCTATTTCCGAGTACATACAAATTGGTACATAAACTACATTTTAAAACAACTTACATAACACTGTTGTAACAAAACTAGATAAAATCGATGAATTGACAATGAACTTTCAAGGATTTGTGTGTTATTGTGCCTAATTCGCAACATAGTAATACATACTAGCGAACATATTACAAATACAATTTATAATATCTAAGTAATTTTACCAAAGGAAACCCTACGACTACACGTAGGTTCGAATCCCGGCTGTACAAACTTTATTATATACGCTCGTTGACAGAAATCGTTAGGAAACCGGCCATAAAGTCGAGGGCGTGTTGCAGGAGGCTGATCACCTAAGACAAATGATCACGGTGTCCTGTGATCATTTGTAAGGCAAGTGTCATAGTACTTAAAATCTTTTTTCCATATTCCTAAAGACACTACGGAATATAGAGGACAAACATTAAATTGCATTCAATTTGGTAAAAAACTAGTCGTAATTGCTACGGATCGTAATTTCTACAGATACTGCATTGCACTACTTACCTAATATAGACAATAGATAGATGCAACTCCTGGACATTTTTATCTGGTGCGTTCGGGCCGGCCTGTCGTTAAGTCGACTAGTCCCCTCATGGGCTAGTCGACTTAACGTTAACCTTACCTTCGAATGGTATCCTGCCACAGGAACCTTTGGAATCAAGTGCTTTTTCTTAAATTAATTCATAATTTTGTGATAGTGGAAGGTTCGATTCCCAGCTGTGCACAAAGGGAGCGTTCAAGTATATATATATATATAATACTAAAAGGTTTTTTTTTATGGCCACACAATGGGTTGGGACGAAATTTATATTCATATAAAATATATTAATTTCTTTGTGAGATAAAATATTTCCCAAACTAGACTTTGTTATTTTTAATTTGCGAGACTCAATTGAACTGTCATAAAAGACCTCTCAGGAACAAACTCATCTAAGCAAAGTAAATATCATTTTTCGTAACGAAAATCCAATTAATTATCTCTAACGGAAGACTAATTATTAAACAGTGCTATTAACCATCCGATAAAATAACTGGTAAAGAAGCTAAAAATATCCATTAAATCTGCTGCAAGTTTTTTTTTTAATTATTTATTCACACCTAGTTGCAAAGAAACACAAATAGCACTACATAAAAATTACAAGGGATGCAACGGGCGGCCTAATAGCTAATAAGCGATCGTTTCCAGGCAACCGTATTGAGAAAAGAAACAAATAAAAATGATGAGTACAAGATAAATATATGTATATATAGAACCTTAATCTAAAAAAAAAAAAAGAAAAACAAACTAAAACTTTAGTTTCTTTCATAATTAAATTTCATTATTTAAGACAAACGAGCAGTGTTGGCCTAGTGGATTCAGCGCGCGACTCTCATACCTGAGGTCAAACATTAAATTGCATTCAATTTGATGGTGATGATGATGTGCGCATTTAACATTTGCTCGAACGGTGAAGGAAAACATCGTGAGGAAACCGACATGTCTTAGACCCAAAAAGTCGCGGTGTCAGGCACTGGAGGCTGATCACCTACTTGCCTATTACATTTAAAAAATGATTATGAAGCAGATTCAGAAACCTGAGGCCTAACCTAAAGAGGTTGTAGCGCCACTGATTTATTTAACCTTAAAAACAACCGTCTAATAACTTTAAATAAAACCACAGATCAAAGAAAAAGAGAGGAGTTTTTTTGTGGACAGGAGGAGGTTTGTTGTCATCATCCTATCGAGCGTGACAGACCTTACGACCTGAGATGACATAAAAAAAAATCGCAGGTAATAACCTAACACATAGGATAACTGATATTAGTGTACCAGGATGCAATTTCAGTCTAAAAACTAAAAAAAAACAATGGATAGCAAAAGGTTTTATAAAAATAACTTGATGAAAAAAAAGTTAATGTAAATAAATAAATGACTCCATCGATTTTTAGGCGTGGCGATTTCCGCACAATATTTTCCTGTAGTGCAAAAGAAATTTGTGCGTATGGAAGTCCATTACACCATAGCAGTGACTGAAGTCATGAGGCCGTTCTTTATGAATAATTAATCCACTGATAACGCTTGATAAGATATACATTGCGTATTTCTATTTGCGTTGACTCATTTCAGGTTCTCCTCTGGTTGCGCCGACCCAACTGCAGAAGCCCATAGAAGATTTCAGATTACACCGGTTTTGGCCATCTTCTCTCTCTACTTTTATATGTTACGTCTCGTTCTGCAGAATATTTGCGCTAACAATCCCTCTATGTTCTACCTGGACCTAAATTTTCTTGCCAGTTCTTCTAAGTTCTTCTAAGTTTCTTGCCAGTTCTTCTAAGTTTCTTGTCAGTTCTTCTTACCCGCTCTACGCCCTTGACTTGCGAACTGGTTGTAAATGTAAATTTACAGTTAATTTAATTTGTTTTTCTTGACGTTCATAAGTGTACATGTTTACCTAAATGAATAAAGATATTTTGATTTGATTTGATTTGATTAACACTGTTGATTGATTGCGATCTTGAATTGATTTCTTGCGATCCCAAGTTTACATACAAACCTTTAGAAGAGTTACTGAGTGATTTCCTGAATCCGGTGCTGATAAGGTGCACGAAGCGGCGTCGGATGAAATCAATCTCTTTTTGTTGGTTTGAGCATGGAAACAAATGTCACGCTACGACTAAATTTCAGAGCGTACCAATTCTTAATAGGCCGGCAACGCACTCGCGAATTCTCTGGTATTGAGAGTGTCCATGGGCGGTATCACTTATTGATAATAGTAATATACGGTACCTTACGGCTTTTAGCTGGTGACGTCACCTTGAAATTACTATTATTATTATTTTAAGCCTTCTACGCTCCAGCGTTCTTAGCCTACGACACGAAAGAGGTTCATTAATATTAATAACTAAAAATCCTTTTATTTCAAACAATATATCAAAAACATTATTTATAAGAAATCTTTTTTTTCTAATAATAAACGGGTAATTTATAGTTTTACTTTCAGTTACTAATAAAGTCCAAATTCAAGTACTTATATAATATATTATGTGACTAAAAAATTCTTAAAAAATATTTTAAAAAACTCAGGTATCTTTTACTAATAATGGCATTGTTTGTTCCTATATTAAATATATATGTATATTATAATCTATCAATCAATCAATCTCAGAACTGTGCTTTATGTTTCTGTTTCAATGTTTGGCTTTTGTGTATCATATAATTATTTGAATATTGTTTAATGATTAGCTGTAGGAATTTAATAAAATAAATAAATAAATTATTCCATTGCATGAACCCCTGATGGAAAACTCTGGCTAAAACCCCTGACAGGAACTGCTAACTGGAAGTCCTGACTGTAAACGACTGCCCTCATTGGAAGACTTCCAATGTTTCCAATAATCTCCACATTTCTAAATCAATCAATGTTCAATTCAAATTCAAAATCATTTATTCATTTAGTTAACATAATGTATACATATGAACGTCAAAAAAAGAAATATACATTAAATGCAAAATTAATGTATATTTCTTTAAATGTAATTTTACATTTACTGCTAGTTCTTTGTTTCCATGCCAATTGATTTTACTTACGTCCTTACGACTTTGTGATGTAGCCAGTCTTCGTTCTTTGTGCATTTTAGTTTGAGAGCATGGATGGATTATTGTTAATAATAAATCAGTGGCGCTACAACCTTTTTTAGGTCTTGGCCACAGATTTCTGAATCTGTTTCATGATCATTTATTAATCTAATAGTGAGCTACAGTGCCTGACACACGTCGTCGACTTTTTAGGTCTAAGACATGTCGGTTTCCTCACGATGTTTTCCTTCACCGTTCGAGCAAATGTTAAATGCGCACATAGAAAGGAACTCCATTGGTGCACAGCCGGGGATCGAACTTACGACCTCAGGTATGAGAGGTGCACGCTGAAGCCACTAGGCCAACACAGCTCCGGATTATTTTTAATAATATGTAAATATTATTATGCTTTTACAATAAATCTACTTTCTTTAGATAAGATTAGGGACCCATAAGCCTCTTGAGTCTTGACTCATGACTTATATACGCATGCTTAAGTATATTTTTAACAAAATAATATAACTGGATAATGCTCGATTGGGTTTATCACTAAGAGTTATCAAGGAAGGAGGGATTTTACGGTAATTCCGAGCATGATCTCCCGTGAAAATCCGGCACATTTTGGACGTACAGGAGGGGAGTCAACTGTCTATCCTGGTGGATGCTTTAAATAAATACAAAAAATATTCTTACTGTGCAACAATAGTTTAATTAAAACCCTTCAAAGGCCTATACACCGTTTTTAGTAGTTTTATATAACTTAAGCTTAAACTAAAATAAAATAACTAAAATATATTATTAAAAGGAGTCCCTTTAGGCAAGGTTCCGAAGATATGGGCAGCGTTCCCCCTTTGAATAGCTAGACTAATTCTTCTTCCGAGGTACTGCCAGCTCTTCGGTCTCCTGTGATGTCGACTAACCTTTTTGCTAATTCCTAAAAAGCCTTATAGCACTAAGACCCCAGGGACCAAGGGTCTCCACACCGTATGGGACTAAATCGTATTCGGAGCCTAGACCCATTTGCAGTCTTTAGCTTTTTCAGCCGCATCACAAGCCGCACCAGCTCTGCTGTTGGTTCCATGTAAAAATATGTGTTATGTAGATATTATTGTCAAATTTACGTATCCGAAAGAAGAGACTGGCTGCTGACACAGGAAATCCTAGTGTGGGGGCCAGTGCACTTTGTGTGCTCGTTCAGACATGGTAAAAACCGCGCGACTGTCATATCGTGCGGTTTGAACCGCAAAAATGTCAACTATTCAATCTATTAGCGGTTAGCTAGCGATCAGTTTCAAGATGGAAGTCGACGACGTTCTTTCTTCTTTTTTCCCTTACCTAGAAAACACTGTTATTTTATCTTCTCTCGTGTACCTATTCTTGTACAAGAAATATTCCATTAAACGCTCCAATCGTCTGAATGTCGTCCCATAAAGAAAGTCAATTTTAGCGATTTTAATATTGATGAGATTCCAATAAAAAATATTAATTGCTGCCTTGTTGCCTCATAAAAAATTCAGGGTCGTTACGAATTCCTATTATAGGTAAAATTGAGACTAGCGGGATTATTTTAATATTACTTTCATTTACACATAGTGTTGTATTTAGAATAGTCTTAACGTACACAGAATATTAATCAAAATATATATGTAGACGTAAAAAAATGAGTGTGTGTACTTACTACTTATGTACATGCGTTAGAAATTATACTTCTTTGGCGTATGGAAAAAAATAAATTAATTGTACAGTTACGAAACACGTCTTCCAAATATAAAAATACTAGAATAATATACAACTTGAACATAGATATCGATTTCCATGCCACCTAGACCTTAACGATGTCGAATTTAGGTAGGTAGGTAGGTAGCGCGCATTGTCAAAATTCACTCTCATCATTTTACTCCATCGCGCCAAAAGAAGTATAATTAATTAGAAAAATAAGCTTGATGGCAGTGTAGGCTATAACTTTTAACATTTCCTCAGTGTATTGCGATATTTATCCGTTATAATATACTATAACAAAAACTATCTATCAGTGGCAACTTAAATCTCTAAATCTGGCCTGCAGCCCCATGAGCCTCTACTCCAAAGGACACAAAATCGAAGTTAGAAGAAAGTATATTACACAAAACTTCATTACCGATATTGTTAACTTTCACTAATATTATTATCATTTCCTAAAAAGTGTTAATATATTCTTTTTTTGCGACTGAGTCGCAAACCAGCTGATGTGGTCTGTACGAGCCAAGGCTGTACATTTTTCTCACTTAGGTTTTCTTAGGTTTGTAAGCGTGATGTTTCCCTATGTACGTGCCAAGGCTCATACATCATGCTCAGCTACAAACGTGAATATTTCCAATGTACGTACGTGCCGTGGTTGTACACTTGGATCACTTATAAGCAGGACGTTTTCCTAAATCGTCGGAGTCACGCCCCGAGATATATACGCCCGGATAGCCAACCGCAGGCACTCTCTTCATCTGCAATTAACATAGTCATGGGAGTCACACCCCGAGAGCATAGCCAGACGTCGGCACTCTCTGCGATTGTTTAATTATAATTTTATTATATCGCTCATAGTCTATTGTTATACGGAAGTGGTGAATATAAGGTAATCTACAAATCTATTATTTCTACCACCTGATGACCCAGGAACCGTACATTTTGGTCCTTCGAGCCGAGCCTGGAAAGACCAGCGCTGTGGAACATTCTGCTCCTCAGCATAATGCTGAGCCAGGGCCATTTACAGCCACAGCACACACGTATTACATGCTTCAGACGAACCGAATGGGATATATATACCTCTCATTATATCTTTTATTTAATTTTTCCTCTTTGATTTTGTGTTTTGTTTGTAATAATTTGTGTCTATGTCTAAGAAAGTCTGTTTATTTGAACCGATTATTTTCCGCCTGCACTGCGGCCGCCCCAGTATTTCCTTGTCCAAGGGAGATGATACAGGGCACATTAAATTATATAGGATATTTTTTTTTATATAACAGGAGGCAAATGGGCCGGAGGTTCACGTGTTAAGTTATACCACCGTCCGCGTCGGTATGTCGGTCGGTGGTTGGTTCGGAAATACTTCAGTGGGCAGCTGGTTCCACAAAGTGGTGGTGCGCGGCAAAACAATAATTTGTGGTTGGTGTCAAAGTATTTTTGTTTTGTAATTTTTTTTTTACTGATAATGTCGAAACTGTGTACTTAACTTAATAATGAGCAATGCATCTTACTTTCTGAACGTAAGTTTACTTTACTAATGAGATTAAATTTCTTTTTGATATGACTTGTTTGGCTTAATGTCATGTGACCCCTAGATGGGGCATAGATCACATAGATCGTCTACAATGGGTCTCCATTCCGTTCGGCCTTGAGCCTCGTATTTCACCTCGCTCCAAGTCTTTCCGGCTCTCTTTACCTGATCTGCAACTGTTCTACGCCAAATTTGCTTGAGTTGGCCATGCTTCCGCTTTCCTTGCGGGTTCCAATCAAGCGCTTGCTTGGGGATATGATAGGAATCTCTTTCTCACCTATCCATCTTCACTGTCGTTGCATGATGTGCCGGTATTCGGGATTTCTTGGTAGCGCTCCCAAAGTTGATTTATATTATATCAAATCAAATAAAAATTATTAATGTCAAAAACGTTTACATAATTCACGAAAGAGAAAAACTACGCCATCCGTTCGCAAAACTACCAGGAGTTGTTCTGAGAAGAAAAGGCAAGAAACTCAGCAAGTTTTACCCTCCCTCTACATTACAATTATTCAAAGGAAATGTCATAAACCTCGTCATTAAAGTTACATAAGTAAAAAATAAAATAAAAATTTGTTCTGTGTTTGCGTATTACCACATTCACCATTACATACATATTCACAACACATCCAAGATAACAAAACAAATTATAACAATATAATTAGAACTGCCAAGCGTTTTTATCTTCTATTCATTAACTGTGTAAGTAGTAACCTTTACACATTAAAGTTTTTTAATATGTGCTTTGAATCTGTTTATTTATCCTTTATCGCCTTATACAAAAACACACATAACAAAAATAAAAAAAAACAGTTACAAAAGATATAAGGCAAAGGGCGGCCTTATCGCTTATCAGCGATTTCTTCCAGGCAACCCTAATGAGAAACAACGAAAGGCAGTTCCAATATTTCACTAGGAATCATGTTATAGCGTATACTTAGGCCTATAAATGAAGTATTTATTTTCTGAACCTGTAAGATTGCTAGAAAAGTTACATTTTTTATTTATTGATTTAAAACAGCACTCCTGCCTTAACAGGTGACCCTAAATTGACACGAGTGAACAAAAATAATACACTTTACAGACGAAACACAATGAAACAAACATATGAAATTTCGAAATAAAAAATACAAGAAATTTACTAACTAGCTGTAGGAACTGACTGACAAATAATATAACTTTAGCCAGCTCACTCAACGGATAGTGAAAAAGGTCCGCTAACCTATGTATTTTGTTAAGTAAATGAACACACCGAATAACATGCGCCCTTTGAAGAAGGTTAGTCCTAGCTGTGGGCACATGAAGTAACTCAAAAATATCTTTATTCATATAGGTAAACATGTACACTTATGAGCGTCCATAAAACAAATTTTTTTTTTTCCTTTACTCACAGTGGTTGTCTGGAAGAAATCGCTCTAAAGCGATAAGGCCGCCAGTTGCTTTCATTAAATTATGTTTAATATTTTCCTTTTATGTAATGCAACGAAGTGTTAAAAAATAAATAAAATAAATAAATTAATTAATTGTAAATTTACATTTACAATCAGTTCGCAAGTCAAGGGCGTAGAGCGGGTAATGGCGGAGGATGTCGCTTTCTGACGTACCCATCAGGCAAATTGAAGCTAAGGTACTGAAGTACTACCGAATTACTGTCCTTGCCATGTAACAACTTCATTCAGTACATCACAAGCGCGAATTCTCGGCGTACTCTTAGCTCATTGCAGCCTACAGAACCAAGTATAAATAATATTGGATACATGAGTGTATAAAAATGATACACACCATACATACTAAAATACATGTGCCTCATAATGCAGAATCCTCTATAATGCAGTTATTACGTACGCTGATACTACGTACTACGTATATGCGTGTTGTTCTCACGAGTATGTAAGTGCGTGCTCCTATTTCACCATGCCTCCTGCTGATAGAGGACACATCTTTGTTTTTAATTTATTTTATTATTCTTTATTACTCAAGATGTCACATGGAACATGGTGTAATGGTTGCAGCTCCTTACAAACATTGTGTAAAAAAAACTTGGCGATTAATAAGAGTGGCGGAGAGTTTATTGCCAGTTCTTCTCTTCCGTTCTACGCCCTTGATTTGAGAACTGGCAGTAAATGTAAAATAAGAATCATTTAATGTATATTTCTTTTTTTTTGACGTTCATAAGTGTACATTATGTTACCTATATGAATAAATAAATTTTGTTTGATTTAAAGCATTAAACAAAATACGTTTATTTTAGAACATAAATCAAAGTATCACTTATTTCACGTCATTAAATTCGAACCTGTAGGCATCCCTACTCATCGGCAAAGTGGGTGTAGGAAGAGAGAAAAAGCCGGCGTAAAAAACCTCTCGGTAATCTTTAAAAAAAAAACAAATTATCAAACACGAAAAACGAACATATTATGAACATTTAAGTCTCTATTTCTTACGAAAGTATCAAATTAGACATGGAAGCTTAACCTAACTCGGCGTAAATCTCGTTAAGTGATTATGTAAATCCGTTCTTTATCTTGTCGTCAAATAAATTTGATCAAGTGTATATCTGAATGTTACGTTTGAGATGGTTTTTATGAATTTTTAAGCTGATCTTTTAATGTTTATAGTGTCGAATAATATATAAATAAATAAAGTGTTTATTCAATTCAAGTATATTTTCATTCCTTCAGTCATTCAGAGCAGTGTTGGCTTAGTGGCTTCAGCGTGCGACTCTCATCCCTGAGGTCGTAGGTTCGATCCCGGGCTGTGCACCAATGGACTTTCTTTCTATGTGCGCATTTAACATTTGCTCGAACGGTGAAGGAAAACATCGTGAAGAAACCGACATGTTTTAGACCCAGAAAGTCGACGACATGTGTCAGGTTGATCACCTACTTGCCTAATAGATTTAAAAATGATCATGAAACAGATTCAGAAATCTGAGGCCAAGACCTAAAGAGGTTGTAGCGCCACTGATTTATTTTTTATATTTTCATTCCTGGGTGTAAGATTTGGAAACCCTTTTAAGTAAAAATATCTGTGTCAGGGTTCCCAGCTCCACCATAAACATACGTAATCCTAAATTACTTAAAATAATTAGATTATATAACCTTATTTTATTTGTGTGGGTGAAAATGTGTGAGTGAGTATATGAGTGAGTCAGTGAGGGAATGAATAAAGTCTCAGAAGCATCTTTAACACTGCATAGGGCGTGTTCATAAGCCAATCCTTTAGACGTGTTTTTAAATTGTAGACGATGAGATATGAAGCAGCCTATTTAATTTATTATAAATATAGTCTGCTTGCATATTGCGTCCGACAAAGTCGGTCCTTATGGTCTGACCGACGACAACATCCCTATTTCTTTTAAGACCAGCCTCCTATGAAACGGGAGCGCTCCGTGTGTTTTTTAAATTAGACTCAGGATATAGAGCCTTCTAACTGAATGTAATTTGCTAAGATGATAAAGCTCTTCCGATGGGAATCTGTATGGCCGGTACAGCATCACTTTTAAAAGAGCCTTATGTCCCCGTTCCGATTCCAATGAAATGTTTTATTGGCCGCACCCCATATGTTTATGCAATATGTAAATACCGACTGAACGAGTGCTGTGTAAATTCTTGTAAGTATTACATGCGATGTGATGTGTCGCAAAATTTTAAATATGTTAATTTCCGTAATCTACGAGTCATGGAAAGTTATTGGATATTAGAAAGGAATTGGAACGGTTCCTGGGAATCGGGTTCTTTAACCCGAGTGTACTCCAGGAACAGGGCTTATTAGTACCTATGGGATATGTGCGACGGCGAAGCGATACCAAAGGCAAGAACCAGTCTATTGCACAGATCCCCGTTATCCAAAACGTTGCGCCTACTAAATGCTGTCTCCGATACTATCGACATATTTGTATGTTCGCAGAGTGAATTCACAGTAGCGATACTGTGTATATTGTCGTATTGGCATAGGCTGTAAAGATAATGTGTGTATTTCTGAAATAAATAAATAATTTAAATAACAGAATAATTGACTATGAGCGAAGTAATAGTATATTAATTGCTATGCAATTTAATAGTCTAAGAGATTGCCTACGTCTGTGCTCTCGGGGTGTAACTCTGACCACTTGGAAAATCGTCATGCTTCTAAGTGAGAAAAATGTACAGCCAGGGCACGTACCTACAGGAATTATTGGGATTTATACCTGCGGCTGAGTTTCAACATCGGATGTCAAGGCAGAATACGAAATTCCACCCGTTATCATCTTCCGCCGTTCGTTTCGTCATCGTCAGTGTTTTTTAGACACTTTTTTTACGGACTTTATCTGGACTTATACACTCTTACTGCCAGAGGGCTCGTGCATTGCCGGCCTTTTAAGATTTGGTACGCTCCATTCTCGAAGGATTCTAGGTCGAATTGGAAATACTTTAGTGGACCTAAAAATAACATGAAAAGTCTATTATCTTTGATATCTCTAATTGTGAAGTCATTTAAATAAGCGTGGCTAAGCCACTCTCGCCAGCCTAATCTGCATATCAAATAACTTTAAATAAATAAGTTATAACTAAAATTAGTGGTTTAACTTTTTGCTTTTCCAGTTTCAAAGGTTTGTTTGTTAATTTTATGTTCACAGTAATTGTCATATTATATTAACTACTAAATAATTATTTAAACGTTAGTGAAATCGAGTTCACGTTTTACTAACTTGTACAAGCTTGTTTCCTAAATAATAAGGCCGGCAACGCACTCGCGAGCCCTCTAGCATCGAGTGTCCATGGGCGGCGGTATCACTTAACATCAGGTGAGCCTCCAGCCCGTTTGCCCCCTGTTCTATAAAAAAAATGAGCAATGCATCTTATTATTTGAACGTAAGTGTTTTTATAGTGAAATCGATTTTTTGTATTTCATTTTTTCTAGCTTGTACAAGCTTATGCTTCAAATAAACCACTAAATAAAAACCAATGCATCTTATTACTTGAACGTAAATGTTATATAGTAAAATCGGGTTTCATAATATTTTAATAACGACTATAAATATATTGGGTGATAAGGATTCTTATACCCCAACGAGATGACTCGAGAAGTTTGGCCGAGACTTCTCGCGAGAACTTATCCACACTATCATTTTTCTCACTCTTGAGTTAAAAAAAAGAAAAGCCAAACGATGGTGGGTAACGCAAATTCATCGAAACAGAACAAAGTTGGTAACATTTTAATTTAATATTTATTTATTCTTTCTTTATTTTTATTTTCATGTATTTATAATTAAATTACCTGTACAAAGTGTACGTAGCTGGGCAGGTTTAGAATGTAATCAGTCTTTTAGTTCTAAAATATTTTCGTCCAGCTTTTTTGTCTGTGTAGAGCAGAGTTCCCCAAACTTTTTTGTGTCGTAGACCCCTTGCCATGTTTTTCGGTGTTGGGTAGACACCCCCTGATATTGATTTCCTGTAAATTTCTATCTGTAGTGAAGTTGAAGGTTAAAAACTTAAAGTAAAAACACATGTTAATAAATACATTTATTAATTAAATTTAATTATTTTTTGTTTTTACAACAAATACCTATAAATATATATATAAATAAAACAAATACCAACATCCTACAACTTACATTTTATCTTATATCTATATATATATAATGAAAATGGTCTTCGTTTGAGGCTCAATCACGCCTAAACCACTGATCGTATCGACATGAAACTACCACCATTCGATGCGAAATTTTTCCTAGATGGTTTATGGCTATTATTTTTCGAATTCTAACGTTCCTTCATTTTTTTATTGCTGTTTTACTTTTATGAACATTTATCCCGCTAATTTAATTTAATAGAATTGTCAGGAGAATGTTTATATGTAATAAAATTTTAAAAAAGTCTGCTAAAACGTTAAAAATTTCGATGATAATCGAAGTATTTCAATTTCTATAGTTACTCATCACGAAATCTCGGGAACTAAAGGACCTAGAAATGTGAAACTTGGTAAGAATATTACTTTCGTTATGTAGAGGTCAACTAAAAACGGATTTTAAGAAATTCATCCCCCAAAGGGGATTGCGGGGGCGTTAACAATGAACAATTCCCGTTTTTAAACTATAGCTCCTTTAAATTCCAAATTTCGTAGGAATCTTCTGTAAGAGATGTAGAAATAGTCTATGAACGAATTTTACGGTAGCTCACCCCACAGGGGGATGCGGGGGTGGTTTAACAATGAAAATTTTTATTTTTTAAGCCGTAGCTCCTACAGACTCCAAATTTAGCTAGAGTCGTCTATATGTGATGCAGAAATGATTTAAGAGCGGATTTTACAACAACCCACCGCCGAAAAAGATTGCGGTAGTGGGTGTTAAAATGTGAAATTTCTATTTCCAAACTGTAACCTCTATAGACTTTAAATTTGGTAGTAATCTTTTATTTGTCATGCAGAAATCATCTCAAATAGGATTTTACGAAAATCTATTTCCAATAGGGATTGCGGGGGTGGGTGTGAGAATGTTAAATTTATGTTTCCAAACTGTAACTTCTACAGACTCCAGACTTTTTTTACTGTTTAAATAGAAAAGATTAAAGTCAATTGTTTTTTTTTATTTAATTAATTTCATTTGTTTTTATATAACCTAATTAATTTTATGATAAAACGTCAGTTCATAAGCGGTTGAGAAGTGAAATAAAAATGTCAGCCAGAGAAAGTATTGAAAGTTTATGTTTGTGTGCTGACTATGTGTTTGGTTCTAAAAACTGGTCTCATGAGATAAATCTTATATATAAAATTCTCGTGTCGCGGTGTTTTTCGTTAAACTCCTCCGAAACGGCTTTCCCGATTCTCATGAAATTTTGTGTGCATTGGGTAGGTCTGAAAATCGGACAACATCTATTTTTCATCCCCCTAAATGTTAAGGGTAATCCACCCGAAATTATTTTTTTTCAATTTTAGATATTTTTTTATGATACAGCATTAGTAAATACATATAACCCTGAATTTTCAACCCTTTACAATCAACCCCCTATTTTAATTTGATTTCTTTGATTCTTTATTTTTGATATTTAGATAACTAGCAAGAATTGTAATTTAAAATATATTCTCTACATTAATAAATATTAATTTATTACCCTACATAAATCATTCTTTTGAACACTTATAGTAGATAATTATTTTTATTGACCTATAAAAATGTTTCTTACAAATAATATACATGGCAAAACAACGTTTGCCGGGTCAGCTAGTAAACATATATAATATTTTTTTTACTTCATAGGTACTTTTATAAATAATGTAATATATGTTTTGATATTATCAGATAGTATGATGTAAGTAAATAGGTACTATCAGTGTATGTGTTGAGAACCACTATCGTGGAGCCCCATTTTCATTTCATGGACACCCAAATTTTTTTTCACTGACGTAGACCCCTTGCAGGTTGTCATAGGGGACGATATAGACCACTTTGGGAATCACTGGTTCTACACCAGTGTATCAAAATGCAGAGGTTAGAAGGGGCGGCAAAATTTGATTCGCCTACTGACGGCATAGCACTGGGTTTATGACGTTTTAGGTGCAATTTTAATAGTTAAATGGTTATAATGCTATAGTGTATATGTCACTGGTCATTTTATTAATTATTTAAAAATGTTTGCCATCCTGGGGGACAGAAAAACTGTGTCCAGTTTGTTTTTCCACCCCACCAACTTCTATTCTGTTTAATAATATGTATACAATAAATTAATAAAATCAGTGTGTGGGGACTGGAAACAAAATAAATAAAACATATACAACCTTTTTAAAGTTTTATTGATAAAAGTATTTATTGTTCACAAAGGAGTTTATAAGCCTATAGTATATTGTAGAATTGATAGATGCCAAGTGATTACAGTAATAAAAATTTAGCAATATAAAAACATAAATTGACTGATAATGGACTGAACATTGAATATCTTTAACATGGCCTAATCAAACATACTAAATGGCCCAAATACCAAACGAATCACATACTAAGAAACTACAAACAAGGTGAGTTCATAATCTTCTGTCCCAGGTGGATAGGTAACTCTCAAAGGTCATCCTAACTATACCAATGAGTAGTTAGTATTATTACTATTTTCTTGTGTAGCCAAGTGCACATTTCAAGGATCGTCATGCTCACTCAAATGTCATTGCTTGTGGCGTCTATGCGTCGGGTTGTCTCTCTCCCTAAAATATGGCGAGGGGGCCGATGGCTGGCCATGCGTCATACTCGTGAACGGGTGCTACTTGTGGTGACTGGTCGTACTTGAATTCGTGTATGCGGTGATATAAGTTGTTTATGCTACGTATTTGCGTGTTGTTCTCACGAGTGTGTAAGTGCGTGCTCCTATTTCACCATGCCTCCTGCTGATAGAGGACAAATCTTTGTTTGTTTAAAGAATAAAAAAAAAAAATATTGTTTTATTCTTTATTACTCAATATGTCATATGGAACATGGTGTAGTGGTTGCAGCTCCTTACAAGCATTGTGTAAAAAAAACTTGACGATTAAAAATAGTGGCGGAGAGTTTATTGCCAGTTCTTCTCTTCCGTTCTACGCCCTTGATTTGAGAACTGGCAGTAAATGTAAAATTAAATTCATTTAATATTTCTTTTTTTTTGACGTTCATAAGTGTACATTGTTACCTACATGAATAAATAAATTTTGAATTTTGAGTTACTCCGCTGCGACCCAAAATGTCAGCCGCTTTTGTTCTAATATTTAGAACGAAGTAGA
Organism: Pieris mannii; assembly: GCA_028984075.1. NCBI lineage: Eukaryota > Metazoa > Arthropoda > Insecta > Lepidoptera > Pieridae > Pieris > Pieris mannii. The sequence goes on along the minus strand of CM054798.1, from coordinate 4,176,972 downwards.
GAAGAAATTGGGCATACCTTGGGGTACCTTAGACCCGGTTAGAAGGATTATCTAGGGCCTAGAATATTCCTATATTCGTACCTCTAGTCACTAGAGGGGGTTGAATATAGAAATACGTCGCCTGAATTTGATAATACTGATTATTAGGAACCTTAATTGGAATCCTTCAAAGTAATTTTGGCTGCCGGAGTTGCGTTTAAGGATAAAAAATATTCGTGTAATGCATTAAAATTTGAAAAACGAAACGTACATTTTATAGTTTTCTCTTAATTATTTTAATATTTGTAACAGCATGTATTTAAAAAAATGTGAAACGAAGCGCAAAATTACACTGACAGATTCAATGCGTTTGTTTCAAGTTTACGTGAATGTCCTTATTTATTTTATAGATTTTTTGGAAATTGGTCTATATTTAACGATTAGACAGTCAGACAGATAGACATAACATTTATTACAAACAAAACACTCACAAATAACAATAATTTAGATATAATAGAAAAAAAAAACTAAAATGAGATATCAAAAACAATGGCTGCCTATGGGCTGCGATGATTGCCCATTGCGTCGCGGTCTCGTTTGCCCCCCTATTATATCTATATTAAAAAAAAATAATAATAATAATAAAATTTATTTTGCTCTTCAAATGTGTCATGCGTGAATTCTTTCACCTAATTCAATCAACCTAATTCTTTTATAGAACTATGAATAAATATTTAATACATGTTAACTGTTACATTAATACTATTTATGAAGATACATGTAAGCTAGATCTTAAGATCCGGTGATGTGGAATCACATATTAAATTTTTGTATCTACACAGTGTTGTTATCTAGTTCAATACAAAAACTTAAAGGCTTCGTCGGTAGAATGAGTGACGTATGAGGTCGAAATTAACATGTTAATTGAGTTATGTTTTTGGCGTAAAGTCGCCAATGTCCCATGGTAACTCATTTGACGTTTAATTGAACATGTGACAAGCGATTAATGAATATATTAACATGCATATGTTACAATGTACTGTAGCATAAATACGATAGTATTTAATAGTTAGAAAACTTTACTTTTTACACATTTGAAGTGAAATGTTTAGAACTGGCCAGTTAGAAAAATTGCTAATGAAAACTTTTTTTGAATTTCAAGTTTAGAACGCTTTGGTAACTTAATATATATTGCATTCATTTGTCATTAATTGTTTTTGTGAATTGGCGGCAAATCTAAAATTCTTGTTACACGTGAAATGAACCTAACGCGAGAAATTTTTCGGTCAATGATTTATTGTGACTTTCGTTGTGGGCTTACTTAACAACAAAGCTATGATAGGCTGCGATTAGCATTTCTAAATGAAGCGCCATCTCGTGCCACTATTACAATTGGTTTTACGAGTTAAACGTTGGACGTAGCAATCTCAATGATGACTTCTGAAGATAACATCAGTGCTGTACGACGCATGATAGAGGAAGATAAGAGAGTGACCTACTAGGGGTGTTCAATAAGAAGTGATATAAAGGATGTCTGAGCGTCGATTTTTCAGTTTTAAATACATATTTATAAAAAAATAAATTGTATTTGTAATATTATTACTAGCAAATAATATAATGGCTTTCAAATCAAAATATCTTTATTCATTTAGGTAAATATGTACACTTATGAACGTCAAGAAAAACAAATTAAATTAACTGTAAATTTACATTTACAACCAGTTCGCAAGTCAAGGGCGTAGAGCGGGTAAGAAGAACTGGCACTGGCTTCGCACGGGTGGACAATTTTTTAAACATTTTTTTTGTAGATATATGTTATTTTATATTGTGGAACATTTAATCATCAATAATTTTACAGCACATGAATGATATTTTCTAGGCATTTTTATATCTTGAAAAACATTGTAGTTTTATTAGGCATCCTTATTTTTTTTCTTGCAATTAAAATAGCCAGTGTTTTTTTCCAATAAGAATGCCTATTTATTGAACGCCGTTAGTATCTTATTCCTTTAAATTTCTGCTGTATAAACATTACCTGTCCACGTCATATCACTAATAGTCCAGTCATTACGTACATTCAAAAAAGAAAATGAATTTGCGCTTCTAATTTTTTAATATGTTGTAGGGGATACCTAGAAAAGCTTAACTTGAGATTGTCGACCAAGCTTTCCTAGGAGCTTTCGCCGCCATGTTGAAAAAAGGGGTAAAATTTGTTTCTCGGCAATAACTCGGCTATCCGATGAGATTTCGAAAATTTTTGTAGAACACTTTTTGTAGCTTTCTTTGTGCTCTACAATAACGCCCGAACCATTTTTAGCGTATCATGCATCGTTATCAAGATATCGATCGATAAAGTCAAAAATTTAGGACACAATTTTTGTTTTTTGCTTTTTTTTCTTTGGGTCTTAATAAATATGAAAAATCGTAGAATTCAAGCATATTCAGACCTACAATTTCCTTCTTGGATTTTTTTATGTTGGACAAAAATTACGATCTCCAGCGCGCCGCAAAGTCGGTGAATCCACACTCAGCGTCGAGCGAGCTGCTCGCTCGGTTGTGTCTAGATGTCGAATCGAATGGGAAATTGTTCAGGAAATTGATGGGATAAAAAATAAGTACATAGAGCAACAAATTAAGGATCACACAATAGTAATTTATTAAACAAATAATTTGTTTGTGCAGTAAAAAAAAATATTTTTTTACAATACAAAATAAACAAAACAAAATAAACGGAAAGAAAAATATTTTTTTCTGCACTCGAGACACGAACGATGGACTTTTTTCATGTCTTTTTTCGCTTGGATGGTCCAGGCTGAAGATCTTCGTCCTCCGTAAACTCTTCGAGTTGTTGTGTCTGTTGTCCGTTTTGATGTGCGGAACAAAATTTCCATTTACGTGACTCATTAGTTCAGTCATCGAAAACTGGCAATCGTCAGAATTTTCTTTTAGAAATGAGTAAATCCCCTCCATTGCCTCGTCGACTTTGTTACCTGTCGGTCGTTCTCTTTTCGCACCCACCTCAGGTAGCGGGTTGTACACACGATGCATGCATTCGCGATGGTAGCGAGCTTCTACGGCGATGAGATCAGGTACCGAGCAGACACGCTTGACGATAGAAGCGGCAAATTCATCGTTACGTCCGAGCAGATATTTTAGGACGTTATCTTTCATAGACTTTTCTCGAACCGTTCGAATTGCGTGTCGTCGATGCATTGGTGTTTTTGTTTGATCGGAAAACGGTAATCCACAAAACAAACATTTATTTTTAAAATCGAAACGGTCTTCGAGCTGCTGTTGTTGTTCGGGTTCCGGTTCAGGTTCAGGTTCCTGTTCTTCCGAGACTGATTTTGTTCGACGAGCGACAAACGACGCGAGTCTTTCGTTCGCATAATTCTTATAACACGCCCTATGCACACTCACAGATTCGACACTTTCTAGCATGCGTTGGTCCACATGTCCTCTTTTCTCACTCACCGTCAAGAGAGTTCGAACAGCTCTTTTTTTAGCTACATAAATGTCGTCGATTAACGCTTTTTTACAAATAAAACAGTCTCCCATGGTCACAAAATAGTTCAAACACGTGTGCTCACTTCGAAAGGCTCGAGGCAACTAACCGAGATGCTACGAAAAGAAGAACACGTTTCAACACGTAGACCCTAACAAAAGGGTCCCTTTATACCTGACCCCTCCAACTCCAACGGACGCTCTATGCGGGCACTCCGTTATAACGAGTTTACAGCCAACTAGATATCGAAATTTTTGCCCAGAATATCGGAACCCTTTATTTACAATACGCATAGCAAAAACTCAACACGATACGATATACTAATTTGAGCGCGCTCGACGCTGAGCGTGGATTCACCGACTTTGCGGCGCGCTGGAGATCGTAATTTTTGTCCAACATAAAAAATCCAAGAAGGAAATTGTAGGTCTGAATACGCTCTACAAGTTTGAACTCCACAATTTTTCATTTTTAATAAGACCCAAAGAAAACTCCTACAACATATTAAAAAATTAGAAGCGCAAATTCATTTTCTTTTATTTGCCTTTTTTTCGGACGAAATGACTGGACTAACTACTGACGTGAGACCGATCTTGAATTGTCATGATTCATGTGCACTGTTTACTTTTTGTTTTGTTTTATGTAACCTGTATCAGTTTAGTTTATTTTTATTTCTTTTTGTTTCTGTTAAGTATGTTTTTTTTGTTTTCCCTATTTTATTATTCGTAATATGTATTTTTGGACTTCTTGCCTACCTTATGTAATATACTCACAGTGGTTTTTTCCTTTACTCACAGTGGTTGTCTGGAAGACATCGCTCTAAAGCGATAAGGCCGCCGGTTGCTTTCATTAAATTATGTTTAATATTTTCCTGTTATGTAATGCAACGACGTGTTAATAAATAAATAAATAAATAAATAAATAAATAAATAGATAGATAAATAAATAGATAGATAGATAGATAGATAAATAAATAAATAAAGTAAGTAAGTAAGTAAGTAAGTAAGTAAGTAAGTAAGTAAGTAAGTAAGTAAGTAAGTAAGTAAGTAAGTAAGTAAGTAAGTAAGTAAGTAAGTAAGTAAGTAAGTAAGTAAGTAAGTAAGTAAGTAAGTAAGTAAGTAAGTAAGTAAGTAAGTAAGTAAGTAAGTAAGTAAGTAAGTAAGTAAGTAAGTAAGTAAGTAAGTAAGTAAGTAAGTAAGTAAGTAAGTAAGTAAGTAAGTAAGTAAGTAAGTAAGTAAGTAAGTAAGTAAGTAAGTAAGTAAGTAAGTAAGTAAGTAAGTAAGTAAGTAAATAAGTAAATAAGTAAATAAGTAAGTAAGTAAATAAGTAAATAAGTAAATAAATAAGTAAATAAATAAGTAAATAAATAAGTAAATAAATAAGTAAATAAATAAGTAAATAAATAAATAAATAAATAAATAAATAAATAAATAAATAAATAAATAAATAAATAAATAAATAAATAAATAAATAAATAAATAAATAAATAAATAAATAAATAAATAAATAAATAAATAAATAAATAAATAAATAAATAAATAAATAAATAAATAAATAAATAAATAAATAAATAAATAAATAAATAAATAAATAAATAAATAAATAAATAAATAAATAAATAAATAAATAAATAAATAAATAAATAAATAAATAAATAAATAAATAAATAAATAAATAAATAAATAAATAAATAAATAAATAAATAAATAAATAAATAAATAAATAAATAAATAAATAAATAAATAAATAAATAAATAAATAAATAAATAAATAAATAAATAAATAAATAAATAAATAAATAAATAAATAAATAAATAAATAAATAAATAAATAAATAAATAAATAAATAAATAAATAAATAAATAAATAAATAAATAAATAAATAAATAAATAAATAAATAAATAAATAAATAAATAAATAAATAAATAAATAAATAAATAAATAAATAAATAAATAAATAAATAAATAAATAAATAAATAAATAAATAAATAAATAAATAAATAAATAAATAAATAAATAAATAAATAAATAAATAAATAAATAAATAAATAAATAAATAAATAAATAAATAAATAAATAAATAAATAAATAAATAAATAAATAAATAAATAAATAAATAAATAAATAAATAAATAAATAAATAAATAAATAAATAAATAAATAAATAAATAAATAAATAAATAAATAAATAAATAAATAAATAAATAATGATAGGAGTCGGAGATGATGTGGACGATATTTTATTTAAATAATAATAAGTGAACGAAATATTTTTCCAAAAATAAAATCATAATTAATTACTTGCGGCCAAATTTTGATAGGCAACTTACTACATATTCTCCTAATTATAAATATACTTAATTATGTATATTGGTTATTAGGAAATAAGCGAGCGCACTAATCTTGCAGCCGGATCTTAGACCATCAGTTTTAGTGTCTAGTGTGTATCTATAATAATGCAAGATATGTTTAATCTTTCCAGGTTACAGCATGCCTTGAATGTTATTACATCTATAAAACAGAGCAAGCCACCAACAAAGCCGCGTGGGGTTTCACAATTCTTTCAACCATTTAAAAACGATAGACTATTATTTTATACTTTTGTTACATTTCTAACTGTACTAGTTTTGTACTATTTAACAAAGGACTGGAAAGGAATCACCGCCCCCGAAGAAGTTGATTTAGGATCTGTTAGAATTTTATCCCGTCAGCACAGGAGACACACACGGAGGTGTCACGAGTACTAGTTTCAAATGTAATTTTACTTTCAAATTATAGTCTATAATATTTTTATACTTCTTTCCTTGTATACACAGATACAAAAGCGATGATGCCGATCAACATAGGCGTACAGTCGCCCTAGACAAGTATATTTTACACAAGCGTACAACGCTAATACGCAGTGTTGTCCTATAAAATAAGACATGCCACCCATAATATTTAATGTTACAGTCATAATATTTAATTCTTTGAAGATATTCCGTACCGACTCCCTTAGGAAAGTAATACCCCGAACAGCTTGCTTCTGCTGCACAAATGTGGATTGAACCTCTGTAGCAACGTCTGGCTGTGCACAGAACGTTTCTCTCCATTTGTACATTAAACACTCACATGGTGAAGGCAAACATCGTGAGGCAACCGAATGTCTTATAAGTCGGTTGCATGTGTCAGGCACAGAAGGGTCATCACACAAAATGAAATGATATAACCGTAAACTATTACTAGTTAATTACGGCGTACTATTTTGGAGTTGTAGGAGTTAATTAATTAAACCAGTGACCATATATAATAATTATATTTAACATTCGGAATGCATTGATGTTATAACTTTATAGTAACGTATCACGTAAATGTATTTAATCTATTGTCTAGGTCTTAATCACAGACGATTTATCTTGACTCTCTAATTAATGCATTACATTACAACACAAACTTAAGAGTAACATATTATAATAAATAGTGGTTGCCTGGAAGAAATCGCTCGAAAGCGATAAGGCCGCCAATTAAATGAAAGGAGGGCACTCCTTTCATTTAATTATGTTCAAATTTTATATTTTAATGTAAGTACGAACTGTTAATAATTAAATAAATAAATATGGCAGTCAAAATTGTCTGCTTCCGTTTGTTTACACATAAAATATAAATACGTTTAAATTACAAGATATTATGATTCCCTAAGGTGTTAACCGTTTGTGTTCTGATAATTACTTTATTATGTATTATAATGTAATAACGAATGATTGTGCCTATATTACAGCAGCCAAAGATAATAACGTAAAACTTTATACAAACATGAATATTGTATTGTAAAATCTGTGTAAATGCACCAATGACTATCCGATTGTCGCATCAAGCAATTTTAATTCCTTATAAACTAAAGTTAGATTTGCAAAGCATACTGCTTGCTTCAGCCCCCTATCATTAACACTGGTAGACGCAAGTCCATACAGTAATCCCTCTTGAACTAATAGATCTCCAGCTCTCACGGGGCACTTATCCAAGTCCTTAACACAGATCACACTATCGTATTTAAAATTGCCGACATCTGTGGAATTGTCTATATTGTCAACTGTCACAAGTTGAAGTGACAACGATCGCCCGCCACGGAAGGGCCGTCCTATAATCAGGGCTTTATTTTTAAAATTGATATTTTTCCCGATTTTAATGTAAGTAGCGCATCGGGACAGATCGTCAAAGCTCGATAAGAGTACTAGGGCCTTCGTTATGACGCCATCGTGTGGTATTACTTCGAAAACATCCACGGGAAACCCTTTTTTACATTGAGGACTGTAAAACATAAAATATATGACTTTACTATGATATTGACTTTACTACTGATATTTTTTTTAATTCAGATTTATTAAACAAAACGAGGTTTTCAAACCACGCAAATAACCACAGCAACACGACAAATAATAAATTAAATATATCATAATATAACTATCGCAACATTTAGTTCGTGTTATGAGATTTATTTATATGTCAAATCAAATCAAATCAAAATATCTTTATTCATTTAGGTAAACATGTACACTTATGAACGTCAAGAAAAACAAATTAAATTAACTGTAAATTTACATTTACAACCAGTTCGCAAGTCAAGGGCGTAGAGCGGGTAAGAAGAACTGGCAAGAAACTTTCCGCCACTCTTTTCAATCGCCAAGTTTTTAATACAAATTGTTTAAACTGGAGCAAATCAATCCCAAGGATTAGGGTCATTTAAGTATTCGTCACATTTATAAAAGGCTTTATTAATTAATTTACTTTTAACAAGGGCTTTGAATTTATTTAGTGACAGTTCTCTAATTTCGCTTGGGAGTTTGTTGTAAAAACGAATACAATTTCCATATAAGGAGTGGTTTATCTTCTGGAGCCTGGTTGGTCGCACACTCAAATTATATGTTTTATTAGAAAATTGAAACTGAAGTATTTCCGGACCAATTCGACTTAGGGTCCTTCACGAAAAGATTGTACCAATTCTTAAAAGCCTGGCAACGCACTTGCGGGCCTTCCGGTAATGTGAGTGTCCATAAGCGGCGGTATCACTTAACATCACGTGAGCCTCCTGCCGTTTGCCCCCTATTACATAAAAAACGATAAGACTGTATTATGACTTGTACCGTTTTTCTTATCATTCTTTAATAAGAAAGAGATATTTGCCATATATATATGGTTTATAAAACTGTTTAAATATCTATTCTTACTCAGTAGGACTTCCCAAATGTAGCCGAATCGGACCCGACCTTAAACATAATTCATTCGCCAACACTGATGATTGTGATAGAACCGCTCCAACGCAAATTAGTTCTAAATTAACGACAGAACGAATCCTTGCAACGTATTGATACGCATCTACTTTAACCAAATTACAATTAATATTTGTTTCCGCGCTCAAAGCTTTCGCATCAAAGTTTTTATAATGAACGATGAAGTTGTTAGCTACTATTGCCAATGTAGCTATTAATATACTGGCCAGCAACAGGGCAACACTGATTTTGCTCCTACGAGTCCGGTCATCCCACGGTAAAGTTATGAAATCGTGTCTATATTCCTGATCATCACATTCGTGGTCGTTTTCATGTAACGCCATGTTATTTTCCATATTTTCCATCTTTTTATATTTCTTATTTTATAATTTTTCTTCAAACGCAGTTTTTAAGCTTAGGAAAATCTAGTAGGCTTAATTTTACTTAAATGATATTTTAAAATGACGACAGTATTTGGATATTTAACTAACCCGTTCGTTTGCTAGTCTGTGCGAAAAGAGACATGTTGTGACGGTTATGCGAATTGCGAACTAATATGATTCTTATTTGCTACCAACGCTGCATTTTATTTATTCACATAAATTATACATTTAATGATAATGATTATTGACAAAGCTAAGTAAGCGCTGCCGCCTTAAATCCCACAAAAGTTCTATTTCTGGACAGAATCTTCTATATTAGTATTTTATAAAAAATAAAATTACTTGTATAAAATTTATAATTTTATAATCAAAATTTCTGCCGAATATGCCTTTGGTTTAAATTCGCAAGTTTTTATTAAAATTAAGTGCCATCTGTGTTGAAAATAATATACTATATACTTTGTAATTAGTTTTGGTATTGCATAATATAGTTTTAGTAAACGTAAATACTTTAAGCTTGAAAAACGTATAAACATCTACTCCATAAACGGGTTAGGTACTCCTTAGGCTATTGTGGCTTCAGACTACTAGTTAGTATATTATAGTCTTAAATCTTATCTCCACACTCCACAGTCCACAGCAATCTGTGGTCTTTCAGCCTAAACTGTGGTCACTTATTAAATATTAAGTGAAAACAAAATAAAAAACAATTTGTCTGTATTGTTATTTGGTTTTACATACAATATTATACATTTAAGATGATAACGTATTTTTAGTATGTACAACAATTACGGTACATCACATGTTTGAAACTCAAAATTTTAAGTCTGTAGTTAATACATAACCTAAGATGCCGACCGTGATATTATTGGATGTGTCTCTTTCTATGAGTCGGCCCGTACCCTCCTCGGACTCTACAGAGAACCACACACGTCTGACGATTGCTGCATCAGCAATTAATACATTTCTAGACTACCTATGTGTTCATGCTAAACTAGAATATGTTGCACTGGTTACGTTTTCATCCACATATGAAGGTAACGTCTTTACAGCGTACATAGAATTTATATCAAGTATTATATATAAGAATAATATCAATAAACATTGGTTTTCTTGTAGTAACAATTCCATTCACCCGTGAATATGACAACATCAGAGCAAAATTGCCTCACCTGGAAGAAGGAGACAAGACATGTATTGAAACGGCTTTCATTGGTGTAAACCAATTAATATTAAATGAATGGGGATATCAAACGCCTATGCAAATAATATTGGTAAGTGGTATTTTTAGTGAAGTGTTGATTGTAAACTAATTTTATGTACATAATTTAATATTATCTTGCAAATGCTATTCACAGATTCCCATATGCATTTTTCTTTAATACATAAATTTTAAAAGATTACAGATGGCAGTATAGGTGCTGGTCAAATAGGAAGGAATCGGATTATACAAGCCCTGCCTTTGCCGCCCACATACCCTGTGCGAATACATGTACTGCCTGTGGTTGCCCCAAATGATCAAAGCTTACAACAAGGTACCAGAATATATTTTCCACATACATTTGACATAGTTAGCACTTAGTCTTAAAAATACATGAATAAAAACACCCAGGTCTGTCGCTTTTTTATATTGTTTACAAATCTTTTCTTCCTTTTTTTTTCAGCTATTCCTCTCTATCAGAAAATAATAGATTTAGCAAGTAGCACTAATGGTACTATAAGTAATATATCAAGAGGTGCAATTTATAGTCCAGATGCCTTAAATGTTCCTGGGGTAAGTTATACTTTTTTTTTAAAATATATAATAGGGGGCAAAATGACCCTAAGTCGAATTGGTTCGGAAATACTTCAATGGCAGCTGGTTCCACAAAAAAATATATTTTTATTTGTAATAATAATTATATTATCTATTAGAATTATAATAAATATATAAAATTCTCGTGTCGTGTTTGTAGTTAAACTCCTCCAAAAGTTGGGCTTGACCCATTCTCATGAAATTTTTTGTGCATATTGGATATGTCTGAGAATCATACATCTTTTTTTAATATAAAATTAAAAAAAGATGTATGATTTTTATTATAAATTAATTTTTGTATGATACAGCATTAAAAAATACATTCAACCGTAAATTTTCAAACCTCTACGGTCAGCTAGTATAATATAAAATTGACTGTATAAGAAAAAATTAAGGCAATCAAATGACATGATTTAAGTTTATTATTTTAATTCTTGTATGTGTGAGTAATTATAATTAGACATCGTAATATTTTTTTCAAGGCAAATGAAGATTTATTTTTTAAATGCTCACACACATTCCCACACCCACCTCAATGTTATGTTATGTGTCTAAATCCAATATGGCTTTTTAAAATAATTTAACTTACTTAAATTTTTTAATGTTTTTTTTAAAGCTGTTGATTAAACTTTATTTGTTTAAACAAATCAACCTCAATACTTTACTAAAAAAATATATTGCAGGCATGAAAAATAATTTTTAAATATTTCCTTAATAGCGGTTGACTCTGAGTAAGAGTGCATAACATTAAACTGCTATTAGTTAGCGTGCCATATTTGCATATTCAGAGAATGTTAGATATTTATCGCCAGTAGATATTTAAGGTTTCATTATGAACAATAGCCATCATGGAGCGATATCTTCTCTAAGAGAAAACTAAACTTTTCATATATATATATATATATACTAGCGGAACCGACAGACGTTGTCCTGTCTACACGTCTTTAATTTGAAAATTTCAAACTTTTTTTAATAAGCTAAATTAACATTCTGGACCATTTTGATGAAAATTATTATTCAAATGTTATGACAATATCTAACGATCCAGCACATGGTCTACAATAACACAATGATAACAAAACTTTTTTTTTAATTTGATCGCAGCGCTAACTGTCGGGATAGACTAAAATTAAAATTCGAATATTATTTAAAATTTGACACTGCGATGGTAGCGCCGTCTGTCGCATCTAATGTAAAACATTCCAAAATCAACAACTTCTAATAAAATTAAAAAATAATTAAAAAAACATTGTCCAGCGGACAAAATTGTGAATCTAAACCATTCCCAGATCCCCTTGAACACACACAAAAAATTTCGTCAAAATTAGTCCAGTCGTTTGAGAGGAGTTCAGTCACATACACACGCACAGAAGAAATATATATATTAAGATATATTTTGTTTTGTTTGTAATTCTTGTAGGTCATTGGAGGAGGTCTATATTCAATAAGAGGTCCTTGTAAAAAAATAAATAGATATATATATTTTGTTAATTTTTCAAGGAATAAATGAGGCTTATTTATTATTTGTAGGTCATAACAGCCATGACCAGACTCTGTGAACAGCAGTACCAAGAATTCTGGTGTTCTCTAAAGTGTGGACAGTTAGAAGCGCGTGTCCAACTCTTTCCAGCGCCAACTCCTGCCTCGCAGGATGGAGTATCAGCTAATTATACTATATCGAATCAATTGCACGTTATAGGATTCATTTCTCAACAGGACTTGGGTAAGAATTTATTTTTTCACTCTACTGGTTCTGCGACCAAAATTTTTTTTAATAATAATTGCTACAACCCGACATGCTCTATGTTTCTTTGGTCATAGACAAGATGATTAGTGTCTGACAGATGTCATCGGTTTGTTTTATGTAAGGGGAGGCAAAGAACCATGGACACTGACATTTCGAGAAGGTTCACAAGTCTGTTGATTCCTTTTATAAATTAGTACGTTCTTTTTTTGAAGTTTGAGACTTGAAGGATTCCTCACGATCTGTATATCCACGATACAAGTGTTAGTTGCATATAGAATTAAAATTCCATTGCACAGACCGGATTCGAACTCACGATCGCAAGTTCGCACGCCTGTAGGCCTACATGGCTGTTACCGCAGTGCGAGTACCTCAGATCGTCAGAATTACCCATATCGCGATTCAAATTAAATTCAATTCAAAATTCATTTATTCATATAGGTAACACAATGTACACTTATGAACGTCAAAAAAAAAATTAAATGAATCTAATTTTACATTTACTGCCAGTTCTCAAATCAAGGGCGTAGAACGGAAGAGAAGAACTGGCAATAAACTCTCCGCCACTCTTTTTAATCGCCAAGTCTTTTCTCTTACGCAACGTTTGTAAGGATCTGCAACCATTACACCATGTTCCATATGACATCTTGAGTAATAAATAATAATAAATTAAATTAAAAACAAGGATTTGTCCTCTATCAGCAGGAGGCATGGTGAAATAGGAGCATGCACTTACACACTCGTGAGAACAACACGCAAATACGTAGTATAAACAACTAATATCACCGCATACACGAATTCAAGTACGACCAGTCACAAGTAGCGAACTGTGTGAAATATATTTTGTAACGTATTTGTTTCTAATAACGATAGATTTATTAACAGGCACCCCCATAGCACTAAGTAAACATTTGGTAATACCACAAGCACAGACAAATAATACTACAAATCGAGAGAATTATGACCCAAAAACACCAACAAAGGTAAGAAAAAATCTAATTTAATTATTTTTTTTTTCCTATCCTATCAATTTTTTTTTTATATTTTTATCGAATACATAGGTCAAATCGACAACGTTTAATATTGTTGTTTTTTTTTAGGTTTGATGTATGTAATATATTTATTCGTAAAAAGTTATGTTTTGAATTCAACCATACCCTGCAAAAATGGATACGCAGTTTGACTGCAGGTTACTCGCTTTATATAAACATAGCTTATAAGTTATTAAATAAGGTTACATCAACATAAATAAATTACGTAAATAGTTAAAAAGTATTTAACAAGTGCTTTTTTAATAAATTTTTAAATTTAGCAAGTTTAGGCTCACGTCTAATGTCCTCGGGTAAATTAAGTGAAATATTATTATTAACTTCATTAAAATCGAAAATAAATATTAAATTAAAATTAATTAATAAATTTTGGTCTGTGGCAGTGTACCTTTAATGATGGCATTTTCTTGCTGTATTGCTATACTTATTCGCTGATGAAGAGCACCAGCTCTGGTGTCACCAGTGCTGCCTACCAGGCGCCAACCTCAATATTTTATTAGCGTCTGTGTACTTGAAGCTTACTCAAAGGGAACAGAATCAAAGTTGTAGAAAAGATTCATATATTTGCCTTATATTTCCACCTGCTAATCTTGGACGCGGCCTTGGTGCTGGTCCGAGCGAGGTGGTACGGGACTTACGTATCAACAATACATAAATTTCATTCGCACGCATTCTCTACACGCATTAATTTATTATTTTAATGAGTAAAATGATGCGTGTGTGATAAAAAATGGGTATATTTATTTTTACATTATTCAAAGCATGCCAACCGTACAATGATTTATTACTTTGATGTCTTTTTTGGTTAAAAATCGGTAAATTTGTAGGAAGGTTCAAGTACGGATGGTTCCACTGACGAGGAGAACATATCAGATCCCAGCAAAGTGCCGAATTTCTGTGTGTTGCTCCATGGAGCACTTAAGGTAAGGTTTTTTTTTTTTAATGGCTTTAATTTGTGCCAACTGGGCACAAGGTACTTCGCCAGTGTCGTGTAGATGGAGAAAGCACGAAGGAGATTGATCGGTAAAAATAATTAAAACCTAAAAAAAAAATAGTTGGAATTTGATTGCTAGTTTAAAGACGTGTAATATGAGTAAAAACAGGATTAAATACTATTTGCTATTTATGAATAATTTATATGTATATATATTAAACTTTAATTTTATTACTTGCTATATATTTACATAAAAATCTGCAATATGGACTAAACACAAACATTAACAAACATTTAACACTTAAAGGACGGGGGACTTTTGGGGGAAGAACGTCATAGAGAGGATAGGTTAGTTTAAGACAGTTGAATAGTATGTGAGATACAGTGCCTTCATCTAAGCCACACTCACAGAAAAAAAAGGTAAGGTTAAAAAGAACGCGCGAACTGACTACCAGTATGTCTAATTCAATTCTGTCATTCTGAATTGAAATGTCTAAATGAAATGACAGCTGTATTCAAATTATCATTTATTAATTTAGGTAACACAAAGTACTCTATTAATGTCAATTAAAAAAAAACTTCTAATTTTACATCGCTGCCACGTACGTAATTTCGACTATTTGCGTGTACCTACGAGAATGTAAGTGCGTGCTCCTATTTCACCACGCCTACTGCGATAGAGGACAAATCTTTGTTTCTTATTATTAATTACTTAAGATGTCGTGTGTTATATATATAATGGAATGGTCTCAGCTCCCTACAAACATTTTGTAAACCAAAAATCTTGGCGATTAAAAAAAGTCGCAGAGAGTTTGTCAGTTCCTCTTGTCCGTTCTACGCCCTTGATTTGAGAACTGACAGCAAATGTAAAATTAGAAGCAATCTATGTGTTTTTTTGACGTTCATAAGTGTACATTATGTTACCTACATGAATAAATTATTTTTGATTGATCGATAAGTGAAGTTTTAAGATAGATGAGAGATTAATTTTTAAACTTTGATATTTTAAAGATTTTACATTTCGAAAATTTGTTTTTGAAGCAAACTTTTTTGATCCGTAATCCAGCGATTGGCGTATTTGCAGTTATAACTACGGCTTACGAATAAATTTTCTTAGAGAGCCCAGAATTTTGAATCCGTATGCCAACATCATGGTTGGGAACTGGACCATTTTGTCAAGGTCCATCCAGTCTCGTCTATAGTTTCCAATACTTAACATTTTAGGTAGAAAGTATGGCTGCAGTGGTACAACTTGGGGTAGACTGGTGGGGAACACTATCTGCCTGGTGTGAGGCAGCCCGCGCGAGACGCTCCTGTCTTCTTCTCAGTGTGTTAAGACCTGGGGCCTCGGCTGCCCCCTGGCTTGGGCCATTGGACCAATTGGGGCCCATCGATGAGACCACAACGAACCGTAAGTTTTACAAATAAGTAATAAATCAGTGGCGCAACAACCTTTTTATTTTTTCACCGCCTCAGATGTTTGTATCTGTCAATCTAAATAATAATAATAATAGACCAGGGTAGAAGAAAAATAATAAAAAGTGAAAAAAAAAAAATAGTAGGATTAGAACCCATTAGAAAAGGAGGGGAATATTATAAAAATGAAAGGAAAAATAAATTACGGGCGATCTGAGGTCAGGAAGGGGATGGGGTGTTAGGGGAAAAAACGGTTTTTCTCGATTTCCAGCAAAACTAAAAGTCCTATCGAAAAAAGTCAAATGGCAAAATTGTAGGTAATAAAAAGATCTAAAACGTTTGTATTTACACTTTTTTCACATAACCTCAAAATTTATGTGAATAATTAAAAAAAAAATTGGTTGCCTGTAAAGTCGGTATACGGGCGAAAGTTTTACGTGACAACGACTTTGAGTGGTAAAATAATTTTAATGTGAATATTCATTCGTATAGTAGGAAGAAGGATGAAATAATAGTAACAATTTAAAACATTATGTCTGTCTCTCTCGCTCTTAGGCGGGCTAACCATGCCCGAGTGGAAGGGACGCGTGCCTCTCACTCGCTCTCATTGTGAGCGCATAACGTGAGCGGAGCGTAACGCAGTTTCTTGAAGTGTCACCCGGCAAACCAATTTATAAGACGTTGTCACGTCAAAAAAATTTGGTATTTTATTTTTCTTTTACAAAAAAAAATTTTTTAACGAAATTTGGTGAACATTTGAGTTTTTTCGATAGGACTTTTAGTTTTGCTGGAAATCGAGAAAAAACGTTTTTTACCCTTAAAAACTCACCCCCATCCCCTTCCCGACCTCAGATCGCCCGTAAATCATTTGTATAACATTCCCTTCCTTTGCGAGCGAATGATAAATGTGCACATGGAAAGAAAGTTCATTAGTGCCCAAGTACGTAAGGTACTCCTTAAGTCTCTAATGAAATGAAGTGGTGGTAGGCTTAAATAAAAGGAACTTAAAAATTAATAACTTACTTTCTTTGAGTACTAGGCGTAATTTAAGTGTAAGAAAAAAAACAGTGTACTTATGTACACGCGTCAGAAGTTATACTTCTTTGGCGTATAGAAAAAATAACTAGAATGCAGCAGTGATTAACGATAAATATTAAAATTAATTTTTTAAAAAAATAATTAAAAATTATTTGTAAATACTATCATCGTCGTATACGAAGTTGATTTAAAAACACAAAAATAATAATTATTTATTCACACTGTTTATTTGTACTGCTACGAAACACGTGTTCTAAATATAAAAATATTAGAATATACAACTTGAACATAGTTATCGATTTCCATGCCATCTAGACCTAACTTTACGATGTCGAATTTAGGTGTTGGTGTACGCGCGCATCGTAAAAATTCACTCTCCATCGCGCCAAAAGAAATATAACTTAAATATGCGTGACATAACTTGTTCAGATCTTCTTGAACTCATAACGTTCAATGTTCTGCCAGGTCTCTATGCTCACACAGAATTTTTAACTCTCCGACTCCCAGAACCAACATTGGGTTCCGCGAGCCTCCTCACACGATGTGTTCTGCTTTAGATTCTGTCAAAAAGATCGAAACTTTTCGCACCTCTCTACTAATATAAAAAAAATCAGTTGCGCTACAACCTCTTCAGGTCTCAGATTTTGGAATGAGTTCCATGATAATTTTTATCTAATAGGCAAGTAGGTGATCAGCCTCCAGTGCCTGACACCGCGACTTTTTGGGTCTAAGACATGTCGGTTTCCTCACGATGTTTTCCTTCACCGTTCGAGCAAATGTTAAATGCGCACATAGAAAGAAATTCCATTGGTGCACAGCCGGGGATCGAACCTACGACCTCGGGAATGAGAGTCGCACGCTGAAGCCACTAGTCCAACACTGCTCTACTGCTACTGCTCCTCTACTAATATTCTTTTAATAATAATTTCTAGCAACTGTTTATCCTTTTCTTTCATTCATCTCCTATATTATAGCTACAGGTATTTTTGTGTTGTTTTGTTTTGCTTTGTATCATATTTTTTATTAGTGAAACTTTTTGTGGATACATCCAATATGTTAATTTTATGTTTCGTTTTATTGTATCTGTTTTGTTTCCAAATAAATAAATGTTAAATAACGATTTGCGACATTTCAGCGGAAACATTCCCAATACGCTCGTGGCGTTCGTATAGCGGTGGCGGTTCGGGATGCGCATGGGCACGCCCCCACGCCTTATTAGCGGATGTACAGAAAGTGCTGAGACATGCGAGGAAGTTACCAGATAAGACACAACATTTGTATAAGGTAAGATTCTTTGAAAATTTAAAAGTGGAATACGTCAATAATATATGTAATTATTTGAATTTCGAACGTCAGTACGATTATATAATGTATGAATGTAGACTAGCGCATTAGGCGTTTATAAAATGTCAATGTCAAAAAGTATGTAGCACTGAGAAGTTTCCATTATTACTTTTAATTGATGAGCCAATGAAAATTTTTTTTTAAATAAAATCAGAACATTTTTAATTAAAAAGACCCTAGCCGACAAGAGTTAAGTACATCGGCCGTAAAGCGCAGACTATGGCCAACGTGTCAACCGCTGACATTTGACATGTATATGTAGTAATCTGTGTAATTTTACAAATACGTTTATTATTTTAAATATTTTTAAGCACAAAACAATAAAACAATCGTGATCGAAAAATGGTTACATTATAATAGACAGAAACTCTAGTATAGTTTACATAAATACACATTATATACAACCCAGATATTAATGACAAAATAGACTTGTTTGTTAGTTGTTTTATAAATGTCATACAGATAACATATTAAAAACGGTTATCAAGACAGTTTACATTGAACTCATTGGATTTGTATATGATATGGGCAATCGTTGATAGAAATATTTCAAGAAATTATCGATTTTAGATCTTGGTAGGGAATCATCTGGTGCGTGAATCTTGTCTAGAGAACTTCTTGGTGGGTTCTTGTATTTGCGAGGTTTGAATTATTAATTTCTTTTGTCGCTATGACGAGCTTGAATGTGGAATACGAGCAATTTATTATTGGAACGAAGTTCCTTATCGCGTGATAAAGAGGTCTAGACGGAAAAAAATAAGACGAACAGTTGTAACGACGAAGCTAGCGACATCTCTATTATGGAACGGAACTGAACACAGTTGACTAAATTGAGACAGCTAATGGCGACGTGTATGTCGCTCGTATATATACATATTAATATTAAGTTTCTCATGTAATTAAAATATTTTTTTTTGTAATAAGAAATAAAGTTCTTTAAACAAACATAATTTTTTCATAAAACATGTAATTGTTAATAATAAAAAAAAATATTATAACTTTAAAAAAAAATTATTACAATCCTTCACTAATTCATCGAAAGGAACTTCGTTCCATCCGGGTGTCCCTCACAACTCTCAGGTTTTTTTATGTTTGACAGTATTTGATATTATATTTTGGTTTATTGTTGTACATATTATAGATATTCTATTACAGACTTTAAACTATACATAACACATAGTATAGAAATAAAGTTGTATATCTAATTTCTACTTGTTGCATCATTCAGGAATTGAACCGTCTCCGCCGTGCAGCAATATCTCTTGGGTTCTCCGAGCTTTTGACATCTGTGGCCGCAGCTTTAGAGCGCGAATGTGCGTCTTTAGGCGGGTCTGCCCCACCCGAGTGTGCATTACAACTTGTCCATGCAGCCGCCGCACTTAGGGATCCAAGGACCGCCCTAGATATAAAACATACCCTACAACCAGTGGCTGCGGAATTTATGGTTTCTTCTATGTCACATTAAATAAATGTCAACAAATTCTGTTTTATTTACATATATTGAAGGTTGTTAAACAGTCGCTGAATGTCTGTCGCTTTCCCGAGAAGTCCTAAAAGCAATGTCTATTTTATTCAGGAAAATGAAAGTTAATACAAAAATTGTTTTAAAGTGAAACTTATTACATCGTCTCAAAGTTTTTGGTCTGTGTGGCGCATGTCGCGTGACGGTCGGCCGCGGAGTAGGGATAAAGTGAAAGGCGCTCGTCATAGCAGCCAAGGTTAGTTTTCCAATTACAGAGCATAATGCGACCCAGTGGCGCACAATGCCGAATTATGCTGAAGCTTAATTGGAACGTGAATTAGTTGAGAGCAGAGTGCGCTAAGTTCAGTGTTGGATCTTTAAAAATGATTTCTAAATAAATTATACACTTTTTAATTGAATCATCTTATCCAAATGATAGTGATGACGATGATTTATCGAGTGCTCCGAGTTTAAATAAATCAATTAGTTTATTATCAAGTGATATATTTATTGGAAATATATATGTTAATGAAACAGATGAGTTATTTGAGCCATTATATTTATATTTTTAGCAGTTTGAAATATGATTATTTCCAAAATCTACGACGAAACGAAAGCCTTACAAATTTTTCAACAATAAATAATATTACTAACGATAATTTCGATCAATGCCAACTTAAAGAATAATACACTAGTGATTTTTCTGTCACTGAGTTGGTATTGATTGCGAGTGTCACGTCTCGCGTTTTTTACGCATTACTTTTGAGAGTGCTCATATGTGCGAAGCGTTGCTGTAGTTGGAACATTCAACGTCGAACATTGTGCCGCATAATGCGCTCTAGTGGTGTAATTGGAAAACTACCAAGGCTAATATGGGGGCGCACATAGTTCGCAGCAGCAGACCGTGTAGTGTATAGACTATTATTCATTTGTGCCAGTCAATTCAATTTCAAAAATTCTTTATTTAATGTTCAATAACAATTAAAAGTGCTACATGTCCAGTGTACATTAATTCCTGGAATTTAAGAAAATTATAACTAAACACGTTTTTTTTAAAAGCCGTATTGCTTTTTTAAAACTTATAAGACAAAACAGATAAAAACTAAAGTTATAATATTTCGAAGTTTAGCATTAATAATGAGGTAAACTGGGACTATGCAATCTTTAGATGAGATTTGCAATTTTGACATATCTAGATTTAACTAAATAATTAATTATAACTAACAATAAAAATAGGGTAGCACCGAGAACAAAAGAGTGGACGGCAAGCAATCATAATAGGAACAGTCACCCGCTAAGGCTAGCGCGAGCATCGATAACGCGACGCACGCGCATTCCGGCTCTATATCACTTGATAATAAGACCGGAGGTCGCGCGCGACGCGATGACCAATACTCGCGCACCTGCGCAGGCCTGTTATTCATCGCACTCAAGAAACAAGTGATGGGGTAATTTGTATCGGTTGTATTTATCTATGTAAGGTAAATTTTTCTTCCGCGTTTTACAAAGGTTTTTAATGTATTTATTTTTACTATGTCGGTTGTTATGTAAATAAAATTTCTTAGATAGTTCGTATATAAAATCGTGAATAGTCGGAAACTTAATATTAATGTGAAGATTTAGAAGGTTTGTTCGAAACGGAGTATTAAATGCATATTTTAATGCTTTATTTTGGACAACTTGTAAGCTGTTAAGGTTAGTAGGGCACGTATTGCTCCATACTGGGCAGGCATAGGTTATGCATGGTCGTACTAAGGTGCGATATACACTTAGCTTAGTTTTGCTACTGAGGCACGATCTTCTATTAAGGATGGGGCTTAGTGCATTCAAAGCCTTCATGCTCTTGAGCCTAATGTGTTGCGTGTTAAGGGTCCAGTTGAGTTTATTGTCCAATATGACACCCAAGTACTTAACAGAGCGACTCCATGGAATCGCATATCCTTCAATGTTGAGGGTACGAGACGGTAGCGACCTAGTCCCGGAGAACATAATTGCCTCTGTTTTAGAGGCGTTAATTTTTAATTTCCACTTCTTAAAAAAATTAGTCAATAAATCGAGTGAAAGTTGGAGGCGACTTATTATCAAATCCAGGTCTTTGGAAGAAGTAAAGGATGCCGTATCATCGGCAAAACAGGCGAGGTTGGTGCGGGTTTGTATGGGTATATCGTTAAGGTATAGTAAAAAGAGCTGTGGACCAAGAATTGATCCTTGCGGGACTCCGGCTAGGACCGATTTGGGTGAAGAGAGTGTGTTATTTATGTGCACCTTAAAAGATCTATGGGTTAAGTACGATTTCATTATTTTAATTATTGCTATAGGTACGCCAATTCTTAGTAGTTTATGGATAAGGGCTTGGTGCCAGACTGTGTCAAAGGCTTTCTCAATATCAAGGAGGAACATGCCTGTCGACTTACGCAAATTGAGTCCATGAGACACAGTCTCGGCTACTCTAGCGAGCTGTTGGGTAGATGAATGACCTTCACAGAAGCCAAACTGCTCATCAATTATTATGAGCTCTGTCGCTCGGCGAAGTCGGATGCATAAAATTTTTTCAAAAAGTTTTCCTAGGCATGGTAGGAGGCTAATTGGACGATAACCTGCAGGATCAGATGGATCTTTGCCCGGCTTGCGTATTGCGATGACTTTGGCTACTTTCCAGTCTTTAGGGAAATATGCAGTCAGTAAGCAGGCATTAAATATTTTTGTAAGCAGCACAATACATTTTTGGGGTAAGTGTTTGATGAAGTGATTCGAGATTTCGTCCGGTCCAGCTGCTTTACGAGTTTTGAGAGAGGATATAAATTTGGCTACTTCAGCTGGTTTAACCAGTTGAATTTGATAACCATCTTGTTGGAGGCAGTCTAGAGAGTGCCAGGAGGCATCGACAACAGACTGCTCGTCGCTGGGCCAGTTATGGGTGAGCAACATGTTGTGAGAAAAAGCATTAGCTAAAACTTCACACTGTTCCTTGATATTTGAGGTAGTGGAACCATCTTTAGTTTTAAGTGGGGCTAAAAGTGGGGTAGAAGTTGATTTCAACCCTTTGGCAATGCGCCATAAATCGGCACAAGGATTGTCAACTTTTCTAAGTTTACGAACCCACAGGTTGTCACGGTGATTTATTAATGCAGCATTGATATCTTGTTGGAGGTATTTCACATTTGTGCCAGTGCTCCACGCTATTTTAATATGTGTATATAATCTAAATAATTGTTAAGTACATGTTATGTAAGTCGTACGAGTATGTTTAGAGAGTTCAATAAAAATATTAGTTAGAGACAGTCTAATTTTATTATTTCCCATTATCATTCCAATTTTCCAAGTATAAAATTAAGATGGATAAAGCGATCTTTATACCCTTAATGGAATATTATTCGAAAAATTTTTAGTTATATGTCTATAGTGTGAAAAAAAGTTTCACTTTTACCGTGGTTTCATAAAACCACAACATTTTTCCAATGGTATGGTATTGTGACTCTGTTTGCGCACTTAGACGCTCAATAATTCCGTTGTACGTAAAGCCCTGGCTAACTAAGACAGCCTTACTCCTTCCAAAAGCACAGAAGCTTCTTGGGTACTTCGCAGGCTTCACGGAGCGACCTCACTGTTCCGAGGATTTCAGTACGTTGTTTAGCCACAGCCTCGCATTCCAGGACTACGAGGGAATGGTGAGGGGGCTATCTGTCGCGCGATATTTATTACGAAGCCAATGTCCCGTATTTTTCCCTGTCATATTTCTGTTTAGCCACTCTCACGTACGTGGATACTAAACTATCCAAAAAAATAATGGCGGCACCCGTACATGGATAGTATAGTATCCAAAACGACAAGTTTAAGAAAATGACATCTAGTTGAAACTGAGGTTAGATATAAACGTTTTTATCGACGTAGAACGATAGCTTAGGAAACAGTTCACCCAATAAAATACAGATGGCAAAGAAATATAATTAGTTCTCTGTAAAAAAAATGTGTGTTCTTGCGAATTTTGTGAACAAGTGTTTCGGAGTTTCAGCAATTATGTCGTACTGCAAGTACTGCAGTTTTATATTATATTTCTTTAATTATCATACATCAAATTAAACTTGAATATGTATACTTTACGATTATGATAAAGTTATATCGTTTTAAGTGCTAAATTGAGTTTAATTTCAACTTTAAAAAATATTGTCATAGGCAAAATGGTTTCTTTAAAGTTATTGGGCAGGTTTCAATGATTTGTTTACGTCTGTTTAGTGAATTAATAGTTAAAAATGAATGTTGAGTCCTTCATAAACATATTCATGCCTTTTTCAAATAGAAATACATTGAGATGATTTAAGATTCCCAAATAATATCGACGTGTTCCTCAGGTTTATTGTTATGGTCAGTACGGTATCCACGGACGTTAGAACAAATGTCATAAATAAGGGTTTGTACAAACGAAAAAATATGTTTGCAATTTTTTGTTACGCTTGGTGTATAGTATTTATAAATGTCTCCTGATTGTGATATTGGAAAATAATTCCACTTTTGATGCGCTTCAATTTCCCTAGTAAAGTGCACCATAATGCTATTTTGCATTAATTTGATTGACATACGAACATTCATTTGCACTGTTTTTCATTTAAAAGAAACGATTGAAACAAATCGAACATACCCTATATTTTACTTAGTTAAAAAACGACACTTAAAGGTGTATGGGAGACCTTACATGGCGGCCATCTTGGCACAAAAAAGTCATAGCGCGCGACTCGAGAGGCTATGGTAAAATTACGAGAAGTGGTTGTTTTGTTTTGAGTTATTACCCTACTCAATGTTGAATAAATATAAACATCTTGGCATCGTTTGAAAGTATAATTAGTCTAGTTTTTTATAAAATTATTCTCATGATGAAATTGTTTATATTTTTTGCGTAAGGCCTACATCTATAAAACATATAAGCATTTTTGCTCAGACTCAAATGTTTTATCCCGTTTTAAGTACTAATTTATTAACAATATCCAATTATTAAAACATGTGTTTTAATCTATATACTTCAACCTATTATGCGATATTTTTTTCATAGTTGTAGTTATTATATTTTACACAGATATAATAGATTTTGTTGCGATGTAGCGGGCGCGGTGCGCGCGGATCTAGGCCGCGCGAACCGTTGTACAGGTGACGTGAAAACAGTCGCGCGGCCCGTACGTGTGAGTGGTTAGAAGTTGATTCGTCATTTTTGGGTTAACTACTGGCAGAACCATTTTGGACTCCTCATATCTTAGGCGAATACATGCCTAAGGCAAGGGCAAGTAATGTGTTTCCTATTCTTTTCTTTATTATTATGACCTTTGTGAAACAGGGATATTATTACCAAACTTTATTCATATTTAAAACTGACCCGTTAACTTCTATCATTATTTGGTATTACAATGAAAACTAACTGTATATTTGTTGCAATTTAAAACGAGTATTATTAACATTGTGCAAAAAACAATTTCCATAACATGTCTTTTCATTCTCGTGTCAAAAATGCCAAAGACAAATTCTCCTCACATGATAAAACTCATCTGCAGGCAAGATGGATGATAAATCCAAACAACTCCACTCAGCGTAAAGCTATAAAAAAAACTCTAAATACTAGGGTGTCCCTTATATACGTGAAAAAATTTTTTTTTCGGATATCGAAATGCATACCCCGTAATTCTTTTTAAACTACTCAGATCTACTTAAATACAATATTTTATCTTCCTATGTCAACATTAACCCGTGCCGACAAGGCCGTAAAGATTTTGAAAATAGCTGCCTTTGACCCTTTTCGATATTCAACTAAACAAAATGAAATATTTATATTTTATAAAAACAATAATAAAAATTTAGTAAGAAAATAGGTATTTATTTATTAAAAGGACATAAAATTACAGATTAGCAAGGATATTTTCTTTTAAGGGTCTCTTTGTTACAGTCTGGATAAAGATTTCTGTGCTCTTGTACACAGCGTAGTAAAAATTGTTTCTGTTCTTCCTTTGCAGTAATTAAACCATGAAAATCTTGCATAAGTTTTACAGCTCTTTCAGCTGTATCATTCACTGCCCTTAAAGAAAAAACCTTTCTTTTTGCCTGTAAATAGGCAACATCTTCTTCCCACGTAGAAACAGGTTTCTCCAAGAAGTTATCATCAATTTTTAAACGAGAAAATAATTTTCTGCTCTTGATAGACACAAAATCACTCAATGATTTTCCTGTAACAATAGACAAGACAGTATTATTATTAGTTTATTAAAACAATTTAAGACATAGTAAAGTAAGCTTAGCGTTAGATCCTTTTACATGTTCTTTTTATTAATTAATGATTAATAGCTAACTTTAACATAAAATTAAGTAACTTACCATGCAAATAATCAGACATATCTTCATCTTCCTTCGATGGAATGTATCTCTTCCCAGAATCATACAAACTCTCTCTTTGTAAGTTCTCTACGATACTTCTCTTGGTTGCTTCATCAACTTCATCATCAAAGAGTGACAAAACAGTAATTTCTTCTGACAAGTACCAAAGATGTTGACTAAACTTTTTCAAAGCTGCTTGGGAGATCTCTTTGTTAATAGTTTCGTATTCCTTAAACCTTT
Source organism: Pieris mannii (assembly GCA_028984075.1). Classification (NCBI taxonomy): domain Eukaryota; kingdom Metazoa; phylum Arthropoda; class Insecta; order Lepidoptera; family Pieridae; genus Pieris; species Pieris mannii. The sequence goes on along the minus strand of CM054798.1, from coordinate 4,150,487 downwards.
TAAAAAAGGACAAATCTTGATTTGGTGCCTTCACCGCCAGACTCCATCCCAGCCATGATTTCACCTATACAACTGCAATGAATAAATAAATGTCTTGGAGTGCTCGTTTATCTTTGGCGCTAATTTTGAATTGAGATTGCAGCAAACATATTTTCAAACCGTAAATAGCTCTTGCCATCCACCTTGCTTGATGCATTGCTCCAGGAGGTCTTTTAATTTTCTGTCTGGATCTTTCTTCTTTCTCAGCTAACTTTTTATCTACACCGGCTAAACATCCTGGACGCCCTGGTTCTCTTTGCTTTTGTAAAAATATTTTATCTTCTTCTATTTTCATCCATCCCAAAGCATTAGCGTGTGCTATGTCGAATAAATTATCTAAATTGTTTTGAAAGTCCTTCTCACGGTGCTTGTAAATATCTTTTTTTTTTTGTAATTTTTTTGCAACTCTCCAAGCATGGTGAAGATCCACAACTTTCTTTACGCAGTTAGGAATAGCTCTGGTAGGGATTCTAGCTTTTTCCCAGAATATAATACACTCTCGAACGACGAGATTTGCGCTTTCACTAACACTCAATTTAACTTCACGAATGTTAAAAAAGAGGACTGCAAGAACTTGACGGTTAGACGCTAACTTTGCCCCAGTTTTATGATAGTTCAAGTCACCTACTAAGAAAATACTTTTTTTATTGCTTCTTAATTCCACTGCCATTTTTTAACGTAAAACAATATGTGTTCATCACGAGATTAACTAATAACAAATGACAAATACGGCGAGTACGCGCCGCTATTTCCGCGTAACTTGTATGAACATGATTCGATGCAAGTCGGCACGGGTTTCCGTTCTCCAAATAAGGTAAAAATTAATTCCCGAGTGTTTTAGGTACTAATGAACAAAACTAAGACCTATGCGTTAAAAAATATAAACTTTGAAAAATAAGGGACACCCTACTAAATACTCTTTGTGGTAAATATGCTACGAGATGTATAAACCCATATCTCTACGTAGCGGCAAGGGATCAAATCAACGATTCGAATCGTTCTATGTTGAATGTTCAGGTGAGAACTAGCACTGGGAAGCTCCCGCCCAGAGGTGGGAATAGTATTTAAAAGAATTCCCGTGTAAATAATAAATAATGGTGGTAATAACAAAAGAAGACTATTTGTAAATTATTTATTTCTTTTTTTAGCTCTTTTTAAATTTTCCAGGTTTTTGAGTGCGCTTCTAAATGACGGCTGAATCTCCAACGCTTTCCGGTACATTGTTTCAGCTTTATCATATTTCTTCCAACGGTGGTACAAAACACCTGAAAATGTATTTTTTATTTATGATAAAAAAAATGTGTGTGTGTACCAGAGTACACAGGTAAGAAGTGAAACTTCCTTACGACATATCATTTTTCTACTATTTGCAACTTCACGAAAATGGGGTAGATAAGGCTTAAGCCTTAAGAAAAACAATTTTTTTAGTCATATTTATGAATACTTGCTAATTTTAACAGCATTTATATACATTCACTGATACTTACAATCAAAAAGTGAGGTTAACCTCAAAATAAATATTAAAATCATGCTCATACGTGTTGAATTTATGAAACGAAATGTATTATCACTCTCACTTTTCTTGTAAATTCACTTAAATTTGAACAAGTATTTTTATTTTATCACTTTCAAATTAATATATTGTTATTCTTATTTCAAACCAAACTTCAAAACTAATATATTGTTGTTATTATTATCATATATTACATTATATTCTTTACGTCACTATACTAAACTTCGATAAAGAAGCAAAATGGCGCGTAACCGAAAAACGTGACGTTTTCTTACAAAATTTCTCCCATACGTCGATAAAGAAGTTTCACTTCAAAAAAAATATCTTTCGTAAATTTTTCGAACGATGAGATTCCGCATGTCAAAACATGTCATGATTGAAGCTAGCGGCTGAAATTGTTCTATTCTATTCTTTATTTTTAATGGTGACTTTTGTGTCAATCACAATTCCGCCAATGTCACGTTCTAAGTAACTGAAATTGTTACTACCGTCGCCATTTTGAAATGTCAGACTGACATTGTCAGTTAGCTCTTAATATTTTTAGTAACTACCAACGTCTAATAAAAAATCAACTTAAATGTATTTTTATTTATTCCTTGCAATATTAAATTCTATTATATTTTATTAAAAAATAAATCAGTGGTGCTAGAATCTCCTTAGGTCTTGGCCTCAGATTTCTGAATCTGTTTCATGATCATTTTTTAATCTAATAGGCAAGTAGGTGATCAGTCTCCAGTGCCTGACACACGTCGTCGACTTTTTGGGTCTAAGACATGTCGGTTTCCTCACGATGTTTTCCTTCACCGTTCGAGCGAATGTTAAATGCGCACATAGAAAGAAAGTCCACAGCCGGGGATCGATACTACGACCTCAGGTATGAGATTCGAAGCCACTGGGCTAACAAATAAGAATGCTCCCTAAATATACTGTAACTATTTTATTACGTTACGATGATTATACTTTCAACTCCACAGCGTATGTGGGCGATATAATATGTCAAAACGGTACTGTCAGCTGCCATTGTCATATGTCAAGTCAAATCAGTGTAAAACTTTTTTTGTAGTTTATTCAAATAATATTGCTAAATCTATAATCTCCTTCGTGCCGATCATCTACACGACACCGGCGAAGTACCTTGTGCCCAGTTGGCACAAATTAAAGCCATAAAAAAAAATCTATAAATAAACGAATCAATAGAAAAATATGGTCCGTAAACTTACCTAAATTAGCAAAATGTATAGGTTTCGCATTAATTCCAAATAATTCAATAGCTCTTAGGAAATATTCCTCCGCGTCTTCATATTTATCCATTTTCCCATAAATATTCGCCACCGCGAATTTTATCGACGGCGATTCCGGCAGTTCTTTGAGAGCTTTCGGTATTATTTGCAGAGCTTTGTCAATATCACCTAAAAAATTATTTTTGTATCATTTGTGAAAATAAAATTGTTTTATAGATGTTACACATTTTTTGGCTTGTTAGGGAAAAATTATGAGAGTAAATTTTTACGGTGCGCCTGCACACCGTCATACAAAACCGACATATCGTGGTGGGCTATAGTCAACATTTTGTTTTTTTTCTATTTGTTAGTGTCGTTTTTTCTACAAACGTATAATAAGGAAAAAGAAAAAAAATTGAAAATATTTTTATCTTACGCCAAAGAAGCACTTTTAACGCGTGTACGTAAGTAATATTTGCTTTTTTCTTATGGTATTAATATTAATTTTGTTATGGAAGAGCTGGGAACCCTATCATAGGTATTTCTTAGTTAAAAGGGTTTGCAAATCTTACACATTATATTTTATAATAAAATAATTATGTGATACTGTGTATTTATTGTGTATGTTCATATAACTTTACATTTCTACACCCAAGTGTTATTCCCGTATGAAAGCTATATTACCCATCTTTGCCTAAGCATAGGGAAGGCTCATGATAAAATTGGGAGTCAGCCGGTTCTTGGTTAACCTCTGTTTTATTCATCATGATAAAAATATTTTTTAGAATATTTTAAATGATATATATATTTAATGTTTCTTATTAATGCTTATTTTATTGTACTTGTACAAACATAGAACGTAGCTTAGTTTAAAGATCTGTTACCACACACTTGGCACGGTTCGCACTTTGCACCTAACTAATTTCAAGACTGTAAACAAATATTATGTGGGTATATAACACCCACATATTGCAATTACTTATGATGCTGTAAAATTAAAGTCTTGTCAAATTATCAATTAAATTGATTTAGTGTTAATCAAGGGAGATAGATTAGAAATGAAACCGCTTAAATTATAAAAAAACTGATTTTAAATGCATGTCCTACCGTCATTTTAATTCGTAACGTAATTAACTTTTAGATTTTTTATTTATTGTGTAAGTACATTATTTTTGTTAATTTTGTAACGCAGTATTAGTATTATGTTTTCCTTACATCTGTTTCCTTACAAGTTGCCTGGAAGAGATCGTTTATTTAAGGACGGGCCTACTCAATAATTTATCTTACCCGAGAACTGTACCACAAATGGAACTATGTTTCAAAACTTACCATTATTATCCAACATCGCCAGCAAATTGGTCCAGGCCGAGTTGTGTTTTGGACTCAACTCAATTGCGTTCAACCAAGACTCCAAAGCCGTGTCGATTTTATTTATTTCTAAATACTAAAATGAATATATCTGTCAGCCTAGTAAAGATTATTTTATTACTGTTTTATTAATTGTACAATCAAGAACACATACATAATTCAATCTACTTATTTCTACTCGCCATTGACAATCAGACAAATAGATATGGCTACAGCGACCTTGGATGAATGGTCGAGTTCGTGTATAGCTGTTTTTAATGTCAACACATAATCATTTATTTGTAATACATGCCTATAAGGTCCAAGCAAAAATTTGACCAAGAGGCGGCCGCCAAAGAAACGTTCTCATCATAATCTTTAATAATTCATAGGCTTAATGTAGAAAGTTGCCAACACTATTATTGTTTTTGAAGTCATCTCCGTTGCTATCTATACATCGTCGTGTTCGATGGAACCATTGAGAAAAGCAGCGGGCCCATTTTTCCTTAGAGGTGTCTGTCGTTCCATCTTCTAGCACAACTGTCGCGAAATCACCTTTCCGACCAAAGAATTATTGAATCATCTTTTTTCATTGACTTCTTTCATTTTTTACCTTAGTTGGCCGATCCTCGAAAGGAAACACCCACTGAGCTGATTGTCTTTTGTTTTCGGGTTCGTAGAAATATATCCAGCTTTCATCACCTGTGATGATGTTAAATACTGCATTCAAGTCAACGTCGTTGAAATTATCTAACATTTGGCGACACCAGTCCATGCTAAGCTGTTTCTGGTTGTTGGTGAAATTATGGAGAATCCATCTGGTACAAAACAGACGCCTAAATATTCGTGCAATTTTTGAACTTGACTACCAATGCCTAGGCTTGCCCGTATCTGCTGATAGGTCACTCTCTGATCCTCCTCTTTCATGCATCGCACAGCACTGACGTTATCTTAAGTAGTCGCTGTTAAAAGACGTCCCTCATGCGGATCATCATTGACGTCGTCCACGCTTTAACTCGTTAAACCAATTGTAAATAGTGGCAGGAGTTGGGGCTTCATTAAGAACTGCTATTCGCAGCCTTTGTTGTTGAGTAAGCCCACAACGAAAGTCAATAAATTATTGACCGAAAATTTTCTCGCGTTAGGTTCATTTTCACGTGTAACAAGAGTTTTAGATTTGCCGCCAATTTACAAACAAATGACAAATGACAAATGAATGCAATATACTACATTAAATTACCAAAGAGTTCTAAAATTGAAATTCAAAAAAAGTTTCTAACTGGCCAGTTCTAAAACATTTCAGTGTTACCCACGTACCTGTGGAAAATATAGACAATACAACAGTTACAGATTACATAAAAATTACTTTTTCTTACCAAGTTTCCCATGTTATAATAACAGTCTGGATAATTTTTACGATACGTCAACGCTTTTTTGTAAGCCATTTCCGATTGTTTGTACCTTTTGGTACTCGCCAGAATAATGCCTAAATTCATCCAGGCTGCCGGAAAATCTGGTCTGGAAGTTATGGTAAGTGTTATTGGAAAATTTTGGAACCTTAGCATGGTATTGGCAAATTTGGAATCTTAAGATAAAATTGGAACCGGAATATTTGAAAAAAATTGAAATGGTGGAATACTGAAAATTTTGAAATCTTAGAATAATATTTAAATATTTCAAACTCAAACTCAAAAATATCTTTATTCATATAGGTAAACATGTACACTTATGAACGTCAAAAAAAAATTAAATTAATTGTAAATTTACATTTACAACCAGTGCGCAAGTCAAGGGCGTAGAGCGGGTAAGAAGAACTGGCAAGAAACTTTCCGCCACTCTTTTCAATCGCCAAGTTTTTAATACAAATAGACGATAGAAGACGACCTACCAAAATGATGGAGAAGGTCTGAAGGAGAGAGATAGTGGAAACAATAGACCTATGTCGACAGACCAAATACATTTATTATTTTGCTAAGTGAATTAGATTTAAGAATACTATAATTATATAAGAATAGTAAGTTCAGAAATAAATTAAATAAGATTAATATTATTAAAACGCGAAAGAAATTAATATATTCTAATTAATTAACAGTCAACTGAATACAGACTATATCCGTCAACTGAATAACAAATAGGTCATTTAACTGAATTATAAACCATATAATTTATCAACCTAATTTATAAATACAAATGCTAAATCACTACACCAATTTTGATGAAATTTGGGACAATTCAGAGGAACCAATCGATTCAAAGATGACTTTAGTCTATTTTAATTCGTATCTCAGGTCAATCGCGTCTTAGATCGATCAAATATGTCAAACTACACAGCTATTTTGACAGCTCCTGGAAATAGATTTAAGTCCACGTTCATGCCTTAGTAACTATAACCTTCTTCTTTTAAAGTTGGTTAAAAAATGAATACATACTTCAGTGCGATGGCTTTTCTTAAATACGTTTCGGCATCGTCAAATTGTCTATGATTCTTCAACAAATTTGCAAAATTGTTCATTGCTTGATAATACTCGGGGTACAATCTGAAAATTAACAAATGTTATAGGTAAAGAGAGCAGTGTTGCCCTATGACCAAACCCAATAACCTATCTCAATCCATTTTTCCCCATCTGAGATAGACGCCTTAATCCAAATATTGATAGAGGTGCCAATAACCAATCAACAAATTGTAATAGCCATCTGTCGATACAAGCTATCCATGTTAGGTCGTTATGTGTATCTGGATAGACCTTTGTATGAAAATGACAGTTCAACTGTGCCAATATCCTATCTTATTATTTTAACTTACTCCATTTTTTTATGAATATTATTTGTACGGTTATTTACTTTAATATGTTTGTAAATATAAAGTAATGAAACAAATATGAGTGTAATGGGGCTTCTAAACGGGCCATGTTTTGCTGCAATTGATGGCTGCACTATTGGCAACTAATTGCCCGGCCATCACAAAAATGTTTTAATGCAGCTGATGGCCGAGCAATCTATGGCCGGGCCATGTTTTGCAATATGACAGCAATTGTATGGCCCATGATGCAGACTCCTAAACGGGCTACACATACCGGCAACAATGGCTGACGAAAACACACTTGTCGCAACAGCTTTTATTGTTTTAAAAAACAAATAGAAAAAGAAGAGATTGTGTATTCGACCTTACTTAGGCGTGAAAATGTAGACAATTTGAGTCTAGAAATAAGCCTTGATAATAAATTATTCAAGAATTATTATTATTATTTTTACGTACATTTCGCGTAGAAAAGGATGCACCGTGCCATAACAAAGAGAGTGACTGAAACAACAATAAAACTGGCTGTGCAATATTGCAGTTGAATTCGATAGCCTAGCGATCGTCCGGCAACCCATAGGGGCAATACCGGCCATAAGTGGCTATCCAAAACATGTTGGGCTATATGGCCGGGACATTACTGCAATATTGCGTAGTGTGGCTGCTATGGTTTGCAATGTTGCCGGGCAACTGTATTGCAGCCATCATTGCAGCAAAACATGGCCCGTTTAGAAGCCCCATAAACCAATGCCTAGCTATATTGCATTCTATTCGTCGCCAAAAATGGGTTGTCGTCGTAGACTTTGGTTATTGTGATGCAGATAGGAGATCGATCGACTGTCACGGTCTGATTTTAATTAATCCACAATCTCAGATTGTTTTCAATGTTGGGTTCGGGCTCTAGAGGCTCTGTAGGTTCGATCTCCGGTAATAAAAGATTTTCTTTCTATGTGCGAATTAATTATTCGCTCGATTGATGAAGAAGGAATAAGTACGATCTTGCCTGTTGGGTGACAAATGCTCATTAAACAGATAAAAATGTTACTTATGTATTAGAACGAAGACTTGCTACATTAAGACAGCAACCTACCAGAATTAGAATTACATACTTTTTTTTCTTTATTTTACAAAATAATATAGTATATTACAATATGTTACATTAGAAAACCGCTGTGGTTTGTATTAATGTAACCATAGCAGTCTTGTTTAGGAGCGCGACAAATGCATGTTAAAGTAGTTTTTTAATTTGGAGTTTATGTTGGTTAGTATTAGGCTATCTGTTATGTGATTGGGTAGACTATTTATTAGCCGCGGTAGCAAATTCCGCAACGTTCTCTCGCCATATACGTTGTACGCTCTCGATGTACAGAGCCGAGCTTGCGTTACCGCTCGAGTCTGTACGTCATGCTCCACATTTTTTTTTATGTCATCTCGAAAAAAGTGCTTAAAAAAAAATTTTACCTCGTTTTTGATAGCTACGTATAAAAAATGTGCACTTACTACTCTGCTCTAAATTAGATGTTCAATTTTTAACCTATCCCTACCTACCCTCGAGGAACATTAAATTCTATTTAACTTGCCTTTTTGACTCATTCATGTTCATTCATTCAACAGTAATCTTTTAAATTACATATCTATTTTGAAACTACCCTCCCTAAGTAGGTACATCATTTTTATATTTGATCACAATTTAATAGTATATGATATATCACCTACCTTTCCACATTCAAGTTATAAAAACACAATAAGTAGTTCTCTATGAAATATCTGTTCTTGAAACTACCCTCTTAAGTATTTTTTCGATATTTTTTAGTTAAAAAGAAATCCAAATTCGTTTATTCAGTTTAGATGCGTCTTAGGGCATGCTTATGAATGTCAAAAACGTTTACAAAATTCGCGAAAGAGCAAAACTACGCCATCCGTTCGCAAATCTACCAGGAGGCCTTGTTCTGAGAAGAACGGGCAAGAAACTCAGCAAGTTTTATCCTCTCTCTACATAACAATTATTCAAAGGAAAATTATATTTTACCTGCCTTATTGCCTCTTTATATTCCTCCATGGCCCACGTCAAATTATTCTTTGCATCAGCAACTTTCGCAATATTATAATGAATCTTTGCATTTAAGGGGCAGACCTGAAGTCCACTTGTGAATAATTTGAATTCATTTTGCCACTCGAATGATCTCTGGGCGCTTTTCAGTCCATATATTAATACGACGAAGTAAAATAAATACAAAGTTAACTGAAAAAAACAATTCTAGACCATCAATTACGAGTGCCGTTACCTTTGGAGTAAAGCCCATTAGTAAAAATTATGGATATAAATAGCTTCCAAATAATTACGAAAATAATAATATAATTTTTAAATGACTGTCAAAAGAGTCAACGTGACAGTCAAATAGCTGCCGACCATGTTTCAGAGTGCGTTGCCGTCCTTTGAGGGAGTAAAGTCCATTTATAGGCCAACAGTAAAAAAAAACATCTATCATGAGTGAGAGAGAAAAAAGAAAAGGGTGGCCCTTTGGTTAGCCTTCTGGTAAGTATGAGTTATAATCCAATTGATTGTTTGTTAGCATAGTGGTTTAAGTGTGCGTTGAAATAATGGCTAACTTTCACGTTTATCTGCATTATTAATACTAGCTCGTACCAACTAGATACATATAGAACTCTGATGACAAGACCTAGAGGTTGAACCTTTGGCTTTTTTCTGTTAAATCCTTAAGCGGCCCTATCTTTTATTTGTTAGTAACTTATTTCTACAGCCGCATAAACTTAGTGGCCCTAAATTGATACCCGGCCAAACAACATTGTGGTTGGTATGTATTCTTGAGGTATTACTTCCAAAAATTAAAAGAATTTAAACTGTGGGCTAAAAGGCACCTAGTTTATCTCCTAAGTATCTCTAACAGCAAGGTATGGTAAAATAGGAGCATGCTTAACATATATTAAGATGAATAAACTACTGACCTTTCTAAAAACCAACGATTTCAGTCTTAAAATTATCTTTTGAAGACCCACAGCAACAAGCAGACAGTATCCTGCAGATGGAATGTATAGAATCCTTTCGGCCACAACAAAACCAACCGGATAAAAAAGATTTGAGGCCGGCAAAAATGGTATTATGATGAGACTGGTGGAAAGAATTAATATCCTGAAAAAAATTTGTATAAATGTCTAAGTGCGGAAACAGAGTCCAAATACCATACCACACTATTAATAAACTTATAAACTGTTATTTTCTTAAGAAAAATTGTTGCTACAACCCTTTATTTTTCTTTTACGTTTTGTACATCCGGCATTCCGGTAATAGGGCAAATAGAAAGTATTTTTTGCAGCACATAAAGACCTAAGGGTTGTAGCCATCACGCTCAAGAGACTGAATCAACTCTTTCATTAGTATTAGTTTAAGGGTCTCTTTATAATAGATTAAATTATTTAAAACATCACAGAAATAATTTTTAAAAACCATAGTAAAATTCATACCTATTATGTCCTCTTGATTTGTAGATATATACACCAAACAAACATAATGCTGCATATAATGAAATTATAAATAATATTCTAAAATCTGAGCAATCTTGTATAAGGGGAATGCAACCCATGGACCAGTCATAGCATGACCACTGAGGCCAGACAAGCAGTAAAGTATTTATAAAATAGATGTAGTTGTGAGTTGCAATCTGAAAGCAATATATATTCAATGACCCCTAATTTTAGATGAGGCATCAACTCAAACCGTCTCAGGATTAAGAATCCTACACTCAAGCCAGTAGACCAAATTAATTGCATAGTCAACGACTCACCCTTGAGAAAGAATTATTTACAAATGCTGCAGGATTATCTGTCGATTTAAATACAGGTTTCACTCCAGCCATAACCATCCATCTTAAATATAGTAAAAAAACAATTGCACAAAGTACAAAGAATAATCTGTAAATTGATCTCTTGTACTTTTTCCTTATATCATTAATATTATGTGTTTTTAAATCTCTTTTAATACATTTCATCTTGGTAATAATCTCATATACTATACAAAAACCCTGTAATAAAAATAACAAGTATATTTGAAAGTGGCATTACTAGAGTATTATTTCCTTTTAAAATGCTTACTTACCAACACTGTGATACCATTTTCTTTAAATAGCATAGAAGTTCCAGAAAATATGAGAGAAATTAACAAAAAACCAAAACACTGCTTGTTTATTGCTTTTTCATACATTAAAAATGATAGGAAAAATGATATTGCTGCTAATATATCAGCTCTTCCTACAATACCAGACACATTTTCAACATGAATGGGATGTGCGCTAAATAACATTATTGCTGAAAATCCAACATCCATACAACTTGAATGCTTAAAGTTGCATTTATTTAAAATTATATTGTATATAATCAATAGCAAACTACAGCATATTATATGCAGTACTACATTAGTTATCTTAAATTGTAATGCAGATAATTGTCTTTTATTCATTAAATAGTTGAGTCTGAAATAAGAAAAAAACAGTAAATTTATATATGGGATTTCATAGTAAAATTTGATGTTGCGGTAACTCACTTGAAACTTAAAATAGTAAGAGGCCTATATGATTTGTGACTAAGAGAGCTATCTATTTGACTGCCCCAAAAGTCGTGATAAAACGGCTCTGACCACGATCCTGATGTAACGTCATTATTCTTCAAGATTGCTTCAGTGTCATCAAAAACAAATTCTCCATCCAGACTTAAGAAATATGGAATATTAGCAAGGAACACAAATATTAACTGTTGGTAAAACATTTCCTTTGTCCATTATAGAAATATTATACACATCATTTGATTCGAAAGGCTCTTTTTCTCAATTTGTTTGCCGTTGATTATTTTCAAAACATTATTATTTATTATGATTTTTTTTAATTTTAATTGGTCGATACTGTAATGGATAGAATGAAGATTTTCGACTATAGGAACCACAGATGTAAAGGGTAAAAAATAAAGTTTTAAGTTAAGATTTCTTTTTATAGTCCAAGATCCCAGAGCGTTCTGACATAACTTATTTTCACATGGATGAAACCTTCACGAATTAGTAACGTCTAGTATACTTATAAATACCTGCCTACTTGTGGAGCTTGCCCTGTGACACCTGGGCAGGTACCAGGTGAGAAAGGTAACTAAAAATATGAGTTATCTAACTTAAATTTGTATGGCTGAATTTTATATATATTTTGTAGAATATTATTCTAAACTAGAATTATAAAGTGCCAGACACTTTTCATGGACCAGAGCTTTTGGCAGACGCTTTAAAGCTCGACAAAAAATTAATGAACTTTACTTATTTTTTCATGTCTGCCTTTTAAATATATTATTCAAGTAACTACTACAAAGTTATATTTCATCAGCCAGACAAATTCGAGTGACCAAACATCCCCTAAACACAAAATTATTCAGCCGGGAGTGCGAGCGCGAGAGCACTATGCGCATGCGTCTCAGAGTAAAAAATTGAAATGTATTGAAAATACTTATTAATTTCAATCCAAGATTTTTGCATCCTTATTTCAGTAAGATCTCTTATTAAAAAAAAAAAGATTTAAAAAGATTCAACCCAGTCAAAATGTATATCTATATATTTGTCAAGTTGAATCTTTTTTAATCTCTTTGAGCCATTTCGAATCTTTTCAAATCTCTTTTTCTAATCAGGGATGAGCTTCAATATTAAGTTGTGAATTAATAAATATTAAAGTGAATTTATTTATTGCATGTATTTGGGATAGTGAATATATGAGGAGCCATTTTGTTTTATAAGGAATTATCTTTATTTTATTGTAAAAAAGATACCAGTTACAAAAATTTTAAGAAAAAAATATTTTACCAAAACATATATAACTATGATTAATTACAGCAAATATTTGTTTATCTTTTAATCATCGCAATTATCGACACAGTTATTGGAATTTTCATCGTTCATCCAATCATGATATTGTCCATTCAAGTCATCCTCGTCGTCATCAGTGATGTTGTCGTTGCTGGCAGCGTCTTCTGCAAAAAACAGTTTAAAGAATTAAAAAACATAAAATTATAAATACAATAAATTTAGAACTTAAGTCAAATTTAGTACCTGAATTTTTAAGGAATTCACTAATGTCTCCGGGTAATTGGTCACCATCAAACCAATGAAAGTGATATTGGTTTTCTTCTAGCCTCCACCCATTGTGTTCAGGAGTTAAAATGGTTGGTAGTTTTTCATTTCCATATACTAGCAATGTAATTCGCTCGGAGAAATTGTTGAAATAATTCAGTTTTACATGGTGGTAAACTGCTTGCATCAAAATTTTTCAAATTTTTTCGATTGAATTCTTCGTTAATACTATTTACGCTGTAATTATTTATAAATAGCTGAAGTCGGGCAGCATCAACATCGAGTACACCAGGAACAATGTAAATTTCGCAGATGAATTTCTGAATTTTTTGAAAAATGTATTTTTGTATATGCTCATCAGTACACAACTCTGGATCTCCAAACTGCATAAAAGCTTGCTGATATTCATGTTTTTTCATTAATAAATTTAATGTTTTTTTTTCCCTTTCTTAAAAAGTGTGGGATTGAAGTCACATCCAGTCAGTGAGTTTTAGAAGAGGAACCGAGTTGTTGTGAACGTCTCACTCGCTCTGCAATGCATGCGCATAGTGCTCTTTCGCTCGCACTCCCGGCTGAATAACTTTGTGTTTAGGTGGTTTTGTGTTTAGGGGATGTTTGGTCACTCGAATTTGTCTGGCTGATGAAATATAACTTTGTAGTAGTTACTTGAATAATATATTTAAAAGGCAGACATGAAAAAAATAAGTAAAGTTCATTAATTTTTTGTCGAGCTTTAAAGCGTCTGCCAAAAGCTCTGGTCCATGAAAAGTGTCTGGCACTTTATAATTCTAGTTTAGAATAATATTCTACAAAATATATATAAAATTCAGCCATATAAATTTAAGTTTGATAACTCATATTTTTAGTTACCTTTCTCACCTGGTACCTGCCCAGGTGTCACAGGGCAAGCTCCACAAGTAGGCAGGTATTTATAAGTATACCAGACGTTACTAATTCGTGAAGGTTTCATCCATGTGAAAATAAGTTATGTCAGAACGCTCTGGGATCTTACTCTATTACGCCAGTGATAGTTTTAAAGTTTCTTATGTACTTGATGGCGAGGCGTATTAGAGAGCAGAGATTTATTAAAGTGAAACCTTTATTTGAGGATAGTAACATAACAAAATACCCTATGTTAAAATATTTTAAGATTAATATTTTTATTGTATAATGTCAGTTTTACGTTTACTAACTGTCCAATGTCAGCTGTCATAAAATTCGTTATATTTTAAACATGCAAGTGCAATGTAATTTGTAAATTGATTGGAATGAATAAAACCTGTTTTATGTTTAAACTGTGATGTATTCCCGTTAATTTTAGTACCAAATCCTGCAGCAAGCATTACTTAATAACTCGTTATATTTTCTGCCTTCTATCTACCTATGTATTTAAGACTTCTATTAATATGTATTATGTGAACTGTGAGGTGTGATGCAGATGTTAAGTTAAACTTCATATTTGTTATAAACTGCTTATAGTATCCTAATATGTTTCACAAGTGTAGATTATGTTTAAAAATCGGCGACTTCTGTTCTATTTTTGAGAAAGATGATAATGTTAAACTTTCTGATATGGTAATGTCGTTTGCTAATGTGAAAGTGAGTATCCATTCCTAATCAGTCTAATTACTGTAATGGACGTTCATAATTTTTTAAATATTGTTAATTTTAGATACATGAAGGCGATGGATTTTCTGATCGTGTTTGCGCATCGTGTATAGAACATTTAAGCACGTCATATTTATTCAAACAACAATGTGAACGAATTGATGCCCTACTTAGAAAGCAAGGTTTGTTATCAATTATTACTTTACATCTCAACACATTTATTTAAATAATATAAATGTCCAATATATTTTTCAGATGCTGATATAGACAAACCACCAACAAATGATTTTAATGAATTTTGTGAAAAAGAATTTCTTATGCATTCAACCTATGCATCAATTGAAAGTGAGAATGATGACAGTTTAAATAACGACAACTCCCAGAATTCATATTACTCTGTCAGTGATGAGACTGACAGTGATATTGAATCTATAAAATGTGTATATTGCAGCCAGTCATATGGCAATGTTGGGGGCCATAGGTGCCATGTAACATGCACTATAGAAAATAACGAACTACAACATTCAAGTAGCAATGAAACATTAGTCGCTTCAGATATGAAGCAGCCCATAAGACATCCAGAACCAGTTACTTCCAACTTCCAAATACCTGAATATATGAGGGTTTCATGTGTGCTTTGTGATGAAGTTTATGACCAATATGAAGACTATATCATACATTTAAACAAATGTACCACAAATGTGAAACTACATCACTTTGTCTGTCCGGTTTGTCATGAATTATTCACTGCTAAGTTAGCATATTTAGAGCACCTTAGAGTCATACATTTTAAGGTTGATGATAGTAAATTGAACCAAAACATGAGCGAAGGAACATTCTACCATAATATAAGCAACGACAGCAGCTTCAGTCATAACACAAGTGATGGGGTGGACTGTGTAGATTTTGCTCCTATGATAGAAAAGACAAGTAAACCAAAAGCAGTCAGACGTCAAATCGGATGGTCTATTGAAGACATATATCAAGAAATTGAGTGTAAAAAGGTTGATGTGAAGCCTACACACACATCAAGTCCAATAAAAAATTTCTTTACTAAGTTAGGAAATGAGTGAGTGTAATATTGGCATGCCTGGGAACTTCAGCTTCAGATTTAACTAACATAGACCTTAAGTAAATACTTTTGTATGCTTTTGAAATAATTTTGGGTCTGCTTTTATTTACTTTACACACAAATACGACATAATAAAAATGTTTCATTTGGAAAAAATTTAAACACTAACTACATAGTATTGACTGTGGCATAGTGACAAGCTAGAGCGAGAGCTAATAGCAGCGTTGGCCTAGTGGCTTCAGCGTGCGACTCTTATACCTGAGGTCGTAGGTTTGATCCTGGGCTGTGCACCAATAGACTTTCTTTCTATGTGCGCATTTAAGATTTGCTTGAACGGAGAAGGAAAACATCTTGAGGAAACCGACCTGTCTTAGACCCAAAAAGTCGACGACGTGTGTCAGGCACTGGAGGTTGATTAGCTACTTGCCTATTAATTTTTAAAATGATCTTGATACAGATTCAAAAATCTGAGGCCAGGACCTAAAGAGGTTGTAGCGCCACTGATTTTTTTATGGCATAGTGACACAATTTTCAATTTGTAAGGCCCGGCCAATCTTAGTCCGTTCCAGTATTATTTCATTTTAGGAAGCATGACCTTATACATGTATTATAATGACTTAGTTGGATTGATCAGTTTTCTATTGCTTTGTTTTTCATTTCGTAGTAAATCCTTCTTAGTTAAAAAAAAAACAAAAAATATCTACTGTATCCTCATCATTTGTAGGTCATTTAGCAGACAGAGTACACCTAAAAAGGTTAGTTTTCGAAAGTTTATTGAAAATGGAAAAGCGAAGACTTCGGTTTATATACCATTCCGGAAAATAATACAAAATTATAAAGACAAACGAAAGACTAGTTACAGTCCAATTGTCAATTCAAAGACTCAAGTTGTGAGTACGGTTCAAGCAACATATCCAGAAATAGTTTCGGGTGAGTTATATTTGCATTATTTATGATTTTGTCTATTTGGCTAAAGATAATACGTAAACACCTTGTTAAGGTATGAAAAAGTCCTGATAATATAATACAATGATTGGGTTACAGCAGTGATTCTCAACCTTTTTTTTGTTACGGCACATATTAAACGATTTAAAATTTGGCGGCACACAAAGATAAAAACTTTTTAATTACACACACTCCATAAATAGTTTATGACAAAAGTTTTAAATATACAGAATAAACTTATATTTGCTTGAATAACAATAATAATTATTAAAGTTTATTACGGGATTAATTACAAGCTAATAATTCCAATATTTTTTTTTAATTGATATAATTTAATAATATTAACATATGTAATTATATGTTCGCAAAATTTGGCGGCACACAAAAGTGCCGCGGAACATAGGTTGGGAATCACTGGGTTACAGTATAATATTGAGTTAAATTACATTTGAATTTTCTTTTTATGGCCCGCTATAACTATACTCTGTAACTTCCTGTGGGAATCCATTTTACATTACAGTATAAGTACAACTTTAATATAAAAAAGGAAACAAATCTAAAATACTTAAAGAATTCAGCAAAAATTAATTAATAAACTGCCAGAAATAACTTCACGCGTTTTAGTTTACTCGATTATAAGTATTTATAAAGACATTCTGAACATTAATTAGCTGAAATCGACCTTAGAACGTAAATTTACGAAAATAAAAACAGTGTCCGTTTTTTTGCAAAAGAGTTATTTCAATATTCTTCGAGCTTGACAAAGCTCTACATAAACTCAAAATTGAAGTAAGACCACTACCACTATTGGAAATGTCAGAGGAACGTGTGTAGGTGTTAGTAGTTATTGCTAAAAACATTTCGCAAAGTTTCACTAAGGATGCATTTTTTTAGATATTAAGCGCCATTTCTATAGTCTATAGTAATTGACATATAAATTTTGTTTGTGCTAATCTGTGGCTGCTCCCGTTTTGCCGCCAATAATGCGCTTTCACTTTTTTATTTTATAAAAACTCAGCGCGCAAAAAATAAAATGTAACATTATGCAGTTGCATAAAATATAATTTTATTTCAGACAGTGACTATGGATCCCCAAGTGGAACTTCAGAGGACTCATGGAAAATGAAGCAAACTCTTATATGTGCTTGCGATAAGAAAATTTTTATGCTGTCTGAATTTATTCATGTAAGTACTTTAAATATACGGTGGGTCACTAGAAGTTCCTCGTTTTGGAGGTCCAGACACTTTTTCGGTTGGAGACCCAGTGTAGTGTGTGTCAGTGATTTGAATATTGCGTATTCCCCCTATGAATGTAATAACTTAAAAAGACACCTAAATTAGTAACATTGCATTATTACGGCAATTTTATTTATTTATTAAGTCTACAACATCATACATATTACAAATCTACTGATAATTTTATAAAATCTTCTATCTAATATGTACGACAATATATGTAAACATAGGTTTTGCTAAAAATAGGAATTAAAAAAAAATACAATTAAAAACATAAACAAGACAAGACAAATACAGAACAAAATAAAACTACCAAGAATGTTGGAACTTAAAGTAGAAAAAAAAATCATCAGCAAAACAGCGAATTAGGTTTAAGAAAGGCATCCAACAATGCTTTTTCTAAAACCGATCAGCCCACTACCGAATATATCCAGCTCCGGATAAGCTGTGTTCAATCCGTTAAAGTTGCGAATTGCGAAATGTCGCAATTGTAAATAGGCTAGATTTACAAAATTTGTGGTTAAGCTAGTAAGAGACTAATTTCTTAATCCATGTGACACACATTCAAACGTCATAAATGGCTTCTTTCAGACGCAATTGTAATTCTAATTTGTTTTACATGATAATATTAACAGAAACAGTCTTTGGTTAGTGAAAGTCAAATGAATAAAATTCTTAAAACATAATATATATATACTAGTGACCCGCCCCAGCTTCGCACGGGTGCAATGCTGATGAAAAGCAGGTTTTTATTATGTATTGGTATTTCCGTCGCTGGAAAGCTCCGATAATATACGCGTTCGATTAAATGAACAATGTATTCAAGGTATTTAATTGGTTAAGGATTAATACTGTTTTCGTTAAAATCGCTTCGAAAATTAGCCATTAATTGTCGTAAAAAGTAAATGACAAAAAAAGTTATTGTGGGTTATCCATAAGAGATAGACATACCATCACGGACTTTTCTGTTGACCTTTTCAATGTGTACAATACTTAGTACATTATTTTGATAAAACTCGTAGGGTTCAGCCTGCGTTTGCAATGTAAGCGGAAAAAATGTAATTATTTACGACATCACATTAGAAACCTCAAAAATAACAGTACTTTTCCACTATTTAATGGATGTTATTATACATATAAACCTTCCTCTTGAATCACTCTATCTATTAAAAAAAACCGCATCAAAATCCGTTTTGTTCGCGTAGTTTCAAAGATTTAAGCATACAAAGGGACATAGGGACAGAGAAAGCGACTTTGTTTTATACTATGTAGTGATGTGTGTGTGTACATTTGCTTCAGGACCGCGATAGAATAACAGCAATGATAAATGAGTTGGGTGGAGTGGTGGCTGCAAATACAAAGATGGAAATGCTGGCAACACATTTCATATCAGTGTTGCCAAATGATACATTTACAGGGATGATGGTATGCGCGTTAGCGACAGGCAAGTCGTTGCTACATATAAGCTTCGTCTATGACAGCTTTAGATGCAAGAAGTTTTTACAGGTAATGATAGAAATAAACCATTAATAGGAATGCTAAAAGTAAGAAAATCAATTTATTTTTTAGTAACAAAATTGAATTATTTAAATTGCGTTCGTTAAACGATTTATAAAATATATACGATACTTTAAACATCTTAAAAAAATTGGTAAATTTTGTAGCAGCAATTATGAAATGAACAGTGTTGGCCTAGTGGCTTCAGCGTGCGACTCTCATACCTGAGGTCTATGGCCCCGGCTGTGCACCAATGGACTTCCTTTCTATGTGCGCATTTAACATTTGCTCGAACGGTGAAGGAAAACATCGTGAGGAAACCGACATGTCTTAGACCCAAAAAGTCGACGATATGTCAGGCAGTGGAGGCTGATCACCTACTTGCCTATTAGATTTAAAAATGATCATGAAACGGATTCAGAAATCTGAGGCCAAGACCTAAGTAGGTTGTAGCGCCACTGATTTAATATTATTTTCCTGATATTTTTGCTCCCAGGAAAGTATGTATGAATGGCTGAAGCATCCTAAAATTGTTGAAATAGACAACACAAGTGTTGAAGTTGCGAAGGCAGCTGTGTTTTGGTATAATGAGCTTAAGAAAAAACCAACCAAATTTCCATTTGAGGGCAAACAAATAGTGCTGATAATGAAGAAGAAATATAGGCAATATTACCAGATGGTGTTTAAGACACTCAAAGCAAAGCCGGTCACATATGACCCAAGGTGTGTATATTAAAATTATATTTTCATGTTTGTGTTAGGGCAAGATCTATAGAACGCACTTACACTTTGCTCAGACTTAACTTTCTAGTTAAGTCATAGTCGGTATTTATAGAGCAAACTGCGAATCTCTCTGAGTGCTAGCTTAGCTTAATCTCAATGACTTACCAAAAACTTTGACTATAAGCCTAACAAAAATAATGGGCCAAAATTTACTTTGCCATCATATTTATTTATTTTATTTTTATATTTAGGTACTAAAACAGAAAACAGATTGATTACATATATACAGTTATTACACACTAAATACCAACCAAACAACATACACATATTAAACTGAATTCAGACAAAAAGAAATATATATATATATATATATATACATTAATTAATTCAAATTAGTAATTAAGTTTGCAAGTATTCAACATGAACTATATTTTTAAATTTATTTTTTATTTTATTTATTTTTCACACTTCGTTGCTAGAAAGAAACACAAATAACACAATACATATAAATTACAAGGGATGCAACGGGCGGCCTTATCGCTAATAAGCGATCTCTTCCAGGCAACCCTAGTTAGAAAAGAAAACAATAAATAAAAAAATGATGAGTGCAAGAATTTAGAAATACTATTGTGAAAAATATCAACTTCAGTACACACATCATTATAATATTTGCACATTCTAACGAGGGTAGCATTCTGGGACACATTGTTATTAGTTACAGGTATCATAAATAGTGCCGGGATCATCTTTTACTTGACTTTTTATTTTGTCGTATCTGCCCTATAGCACTGGCATATGTTGACACAAAATTCAAACTAACTTGAGACCACTTCAAATCTGTTTTTTGTTGTCATAACAATGCGATCCGTTCTACATAACAAAATTATTGTCATCTCTATAAAACATTTTCTAAAGTTTACTTGTTAATTTCTAGTCATTGCAATAATAAAATATATAAATAAATAAACATAAATAGAAGACATATGTGTACCGTTTAATATTTGTTATTGTTACACAACAAACAAAAAATTATGTATTTGTTATTGTGAAACATCAATTTGTATTTTGTCATTTTCTGTCTTAGCTTGTGCTTAGCTTAATCTCACCGTTACAATGTCTATCAATACTAAATCATAGTTTTTGCTTAGTGTACACTTGTTTTAAGTCGTAAGTAAAGATTGAGCTAAGTGCGCTCTATAGACCTTGATCCTAAATCTTCAAAATATTTAGTTTTCATTAAGGATCCATCTGATACAACGATAATTTTCAAGATTTTGCACTTAAAAACAATCTAAATCTAGTTCGTTGCAGACGAGGCACGGACGATCTATGCCCGGGGAATCCCCGCGTTTTATTTTATTTAGTTGTCTCACTCGCTTTGTCCCCTCGCATTCCATTTTGCGAGACACTTTAGTTGACTTTTAACTGCTATTGTGCGTAGTATTTTTTCGATATAAATTAAATAAGATACAGAATTATAAATCTATCAATATTAATATTATTTTAATTTAATTATTAATCTTAATTCTCAATTTTAATAATTAATCCTTTTCATTCAAAGTTCGTGACTTTTTTTTTAAATAAATTTTAATTCAATAAGCATTAGTATCGGTATCGTATCGGCAAAATACTATGTTACTTAAGAAGTATTATTATTTTTCGTCCGTTTTCTTGATTTACATCAGTAGTTTTTTTTTCTGATTAGAATCGATTCGATTACCAGACGAGAGAAGCAATTCAAAGTCGTTCAGCAAAATACATTGATGCCCCATAGGCTTGGTCATAGTTGAGGTCAACCAAGCTACAACCCTTGTTTGACCTCACGACTGTATTTGAACCTAGGTCAGCCGTTATCATCCAGTTGTTGTTCCAGAACGCCTGGAAGCTGCTGCTCGGCAGACTATTGCTTTGTAGACATGAAGATCATAGAGCGTGTGAAATTACGTTTTTTCTTTCACCACAATGTCCCCGTGTTCCCCTATCAATATATTTTAGTATATCTTTTGAAACGTGGCCGCGTTGATGATGAACACAAATATTTGCTGCAGGATTGCAAATTGAAGGATGACGCCTTTTTTTTAAATAGTACGTGTTGAGTGTAGACAAATTGACGTGGCGTGATCAGCTTGCTATAGTCTGTGCGATCACGTGACCTATTTTCGATGTTTTTCGCAGTGTATTTAAGGGCTTATGATTTTAGCAGAACGTACTTCTAGATGGGGTTAAATATTCCAAATATACGCGTATTTTACGGTCTAGTTTAAATGTGCCATAGATAAAGATAAATGCATGAAATGGAATAGATTTATAGGGTTATGAAGGCGCCACAGGCGTGCTGCAAGTAAAAATGCGTTTTAGTAATCGTACTTTATAGATTCTGTATTCGTTAAGTAAAACGGTAAATTATGGTCCATCAAATTTGTAAAATGGATTAAAAAAATTATAAATCGTAGAATCAATAGCCTCTACTTGTAAAAACAGATGGTTTTTTTAAACTTATAAAATGGTTGTCCGAAAAGTCGGACGATTTAACGTGACAGCGTCATAACAAAACATTGATGAAATGCTTGCATGCTTAAGTCTTCGAGTGAAAGAGAGATAGATGCGGCGTATGCGTACAATGAGCGTAACGGGACAATAAATCATGCTTTCTCGTGCGAGCAGCCGACGTTAATCGATGTCTTAGACGTTGTCACGTCAAAAGAATACGGGAAATTATTCGAATTTAGTTTTACAAGTCGCAATAATTGGATAAATTTGTTAGATTTTCATTATGAATATAGAAATTTATTATATTAAAATATATTTTCTAAATCTACAAAAATAATATAAACCACACAAAATTTGGTTTTAGAGCACGTTATATTTTTGATTGACGTAACCGCTCATAGATAATAATTTGATTTATTCCTACTAAATTTACGTTCGAAGACTATGTGTCAAAATGTAATTTATTTATGACGTACGGTCAGATTCAGCGCAAAATCTTGTTTTTTTTTCTACCAAATTGTAACTGGTTAAAATAGTATTTACTACGTAATTGGCCACCACTGTTTGGCCATGAGTTTTGGGCTTTTCCCGCTTGGACAGGGCTTCTGCTGCGAGACTCAGACCGCCGCGTGGTCAAGCACTTGCAGAGAGGATAGAAGCTCACTGATGGGAGCGAAGTCTAAAGAACCCGACTGGATCCTGCATTCCCCGTTGAAAGCGGTTTTTAACCTAATCTGGCTAGGTTTTAATTTGTCATTATGTAATCTTTTTTCGGACTTCTACGGGCCTTTTTTGTCGGGATCCTAAGCTTGTAGTGTGTATATCGTTAGCGCGTTTGAGAGTATGACGTCATCGTTTATAGCCATATTGTAGGTGTCAGTTTGACAAGATCCAAGGCGTCAAATTTTTCCTGGGGCGTACGGAAATACCCATCAATACAAAATGTACCATTACATATACCGGCAAACATCTTGAACAAATGTCCTTGCTTACAGAAGCAATTTTAATGTGTCACTCGGGGGGGAGATAGTGACGTATCGATCGCGTGAATGGTATATCAGTTGACGTTTGTGTCCCGCGCTGCGATACGATGCGCAAACTTTCCCGCCACTTCCTTGTTTAATGCTCAAAAAGTTTGCCGGTATCTGTGCATTGTATGCTCGATATCTATAGTATTAGGTTAATTGATATGATTATATTCGCTTTACTTTTACATTATGTAATACTGTTTGTTTGTGTCTTAGTAACGTAAATATTATATTGATACTTTTATATACAATTTTATATAGCCGATTTAAAGGCACATTGTTCTTCCATTTTACTTTTTTTTTTACTTTTAAGACTTATAAGTTGATTTAAGATAAACTACGTTAAGGAACTAAGAACTAAAGTATAGTTTTTAATCAATGACAATCGTGGGAACACGTGAAGAAAATTATATATTTATACTTTAATAAACATTACATTTTTAAATAAAATCTTTCAGTGGCCTAAGAGTTATCTTACAGGTAAGTATGTATTTAGAAACGAGACAGATAAAACTGTATTTTTCTATACAGGCCATGATGTGCCATAGAATATCTACAGGTGACGTAGGATCATTTGATAAAATTCTTTGATGCTGTTGACGAAGGATTGTGTACTGTTCCATCGACATATGTCTACTCGACCAGTGACTGGCTGAATAACTTTGTTAGCACGTCAATTGTCATTTTGGTATATAAATTATGATCGTCAGCGGTTTAAGGTTCTGTTTAGAGAAGTGGCTGTCAATCCGATGTGTCCCATGCCCCAAGCCTTTCTTAAATTCTTATGTAACATACATCATTTATGATATAAAAAAATATTAGAATTTTTTTAAAGAAACACAGTACTTGTAATAAATTTTCGAATAGCCCCCGGTGGAGCGTGTTGGAAAAACTGGTGAACATTCCAATTAAAAAATCTACTAATACTACTAATTACTGTCTTTTCGGGGCGTTTACTTTACCGCATCAAAAGAGTTAATAATACTTGCTTGAAGTTAGCTTGTATATATCAAATGATCTTACGCAAATTATACTTAAATATTGTAATGCATATAAGAGATATGATCGATTATTTTTTAAATGAAATGATTATAGAGCGAAATTGAGTTTTTTTGATTTATATAAAAATATTCTTTATTAAACATTTTAATATTATTGGCGTTTAATTTCGTCGTCTTCTCGGAGGCGTTTGACAATACCCATGGTGGAGTCTGGGTTCTCCTGTTTGTCTGATGTCCAGGCAGGGTTGTAAACTTGGCTTTTTCATCAAATGCTAAAAATAATTGTTTTTTTTTAATTTCACATAGATAAACATTAATATCAAGGTTGAGAGACGGGTATTTAAAGATCTTAGAGAATGTATTGCTTAGAGAGAACTTAAACTCTTGTATTAAAAGTGAAGTTAATATTTCTCATGTAGTTTTAATTATTTAAACACAAAATCTACTAAGAAATGACTACGAAATAAGTTCAGTCTATACTGATTTTATAAAGAGGAAATATTTGTATGTAAGTTCGTAACGAAATGGCTAAAAAGCTCTGGACCGATTTTAAAAATTCTTTCACCATTTGAATGCTACATGCTTAAGCTTAATATAAATTGTATAGCATATATATAACGAGCAGTGCTGGGCTAGTGCTATCAGCGTGTAACTCTCATCCCTATGGTCGTAGGTTCGGCTGTGCACCAATGAATTTTTTTCTATGTGCGCATGTAACATTCACTCGAACGGTGAAGGAAAACATTGTGAGGAAACTGGCTTTCCTAAGATCCAAAAAGTAGAAGGCGTTGGAAATAGAAGGCTGATCACCAACTTAGAAAAAGAAATCTGAGGCTAAGATCTAAAAGAGTTGTGGCGCCATTAATTGATTTATTTTTTAAAACCTTGTGCGTTATTAAGAAAAATAAAAAAACCTAGGACATCTTGATTTCCCCTAAATTGGGGAAACCCCGTAACTGGTATTACTGCGTGTATACCAATTAGGGAAATCACATACAAAATCTTTGATCTATCCGTCAGTGGTATAATCTATATTCCAGTAGAGATAGAAAAAAATTTACTAGGATATTACAGAGCGAATTCTAATAACTTTAATATATTCTTTAGATTTTAATATTTCTAAATGCCTCAATCCGCTCTATTAGAAATCTGTGATCTATCAGTTTCCTACCTTATAGTAATACAACCAACACAAAAGTGTCGCAATTATTGCCCCCGTCATTCCCCATAACTGTTCGGAACTTGGAAACTGATCTTCTCCATTATTTATGTTATTTTTCTCATCGCAACCACAAAATGTTATCATAATAACTGTAAATTTGTATTTTTAGCGTCTAAAATTATGTCATTATACCATCATATTTGACACTTAACATAAATACTAATATATGAAACCTACAAACAAAAACTAGCTATAAGCTAAACGTAGCAAAACTTTTGTGTCATGTAATAAGACACCTTAAATGTAGTTTGTGGAACAAAGTTCCTTATCGCGCGTTGTGAAAGGGGGCTAGACGGAAAAAATTCTCACGAAAAGTTGTCACGACACTTTTTTCTATAGTTGTTGTAATGCACCGGTTCTCGACCGATCACTGAAGTTAAGCAACGTCGGGCGAGGTCAGTACTTGGATGGGCGACCGCCTGCGAACACCTCGTGATGTTGTCTTTTTTTCTTTTCCTAGGGATAAGAAATGAAAACAACAAAATAAAATAGTACCATAGATGCAGTTTTTCCAAGACATTTAAATTAAACAGAATACCAAACATATCTTTCCTACTTCATTTACCACAAGCCAATTATTACTAAAGCCTACTACTGATTAGGTTTAAATAACATTATTTTTGTTAATAATAAAAAAAAATATTATAATTTAAAAAAATAAAATTTTGTTACAATTCCTTCACTAATTATTCTAAAGGAACTTCGTTGCATCCGGGTGTCCCTTGACACCTCTCAAGTTTTTATTGCTTGGTAGTTGTAAACTCTTTTATCAAATTCGGATGTTCGGTGCTTTTAAACACGTAAGAGTAATTTTATTATATGTCATGAATGGAAAAATCACAAACGACTAGCGCAAGATACCCATTAATTCAAGTTGTTAATAGCCAAACGTTAACAATAAACTATAGTCTATAACGTGGCGACAGATGAAGAAGAGTCGTTTATCACCAGTCGTTACACTGTTTTAATACATAGTTTTGTTTAGCGTGGTCGGTTGACCGACTCGAGGCATGTGCTAGTGTTACCAACTAAAACTAACACAAGCAAACAGTAAAAACAAAAACAAACAGTGAACTTAGATCGTAGATAGAATATAGAACTAGATAAGCTTCTAAAATAACAGTAATAATTAAAGAGAGAAGACATTAACGTGAAATACGTAAGTGCGAGCGAAACAGAGTATCAGTTATTCGCGTATCGGGTTTTATTTGTTTACCACCGAGCCCTTGGTGGTAAACAAGTTTTCACCGCTTACTGATAAATCTGTGAAACCCAAGTCAAACCCATATTTTAAGACTTAATTATTATAATAGGTGTATTTAAAGTGTAAGTCATGGTGAATTGATGCATAAATGGCTGTAAAAGCTACAGTGAACGAAAAGAACCAAACATAACCTTTCATCGGTAAGTAGCTTATTTTGTCACGACTCAGTAACTTTGTTCAAGAATGATTCATTCGGCTGTGTATTTTGGTCAATAATAAGCAACCTTCAATGAATTAATACTTCGACACAACACGTCCAAACAAACAACAATTCCAAACATATTTTTCAGTGCAAACCGACTAAATTGCAAATCATGTTACCAACGTCAGGTAGTTTCCTCACTTCGTGTCCTTTGTAAATAGTTGGATTATAATATTCACTATCTCACACGCTATACGCTGATCTTGATCTAAACCATAGTCCACATACGTTTTTATACTTATTTTTTACATAAAACACTCAAACTATGCCAAAATTGTTTTGCTATCTAATTTCATGGCCAAAACTCAAGTTCTTATATACAGGGTGTCCCAAAAGTCGACGTCAAGTCGAAATTTTCTCATAGGTAATGCCACACCAGTTATCAGAAAAATAAAAATAAAAAATTAAGTCATGTATTTTTCATCGCAAAATGTGAAGTAAAGTAAAAATAACGCATGTTTTTCTAGAAAAAGCATATTTTGTAAAAAAAAATTGATATTGTTTTCTGAGCGCTGGAGAGCTGTTCTGTGTGGGGTTCAAGGATTATCCTTCCTTTCTGGGACACCCTGTATAAACTTGTAGCAGCTTTTATCATAAGTAATGATTTAAATATTTAGATATTATGAATGTGTATTTATGTAAATATCTTTTCTTACACTCCTTTTTCATCTCTATAAGAATTGATCTTTTATTATTTAGATTATTTTCCATTCCTTTCCATCCGATAATTATAATTTTTTACCCGTTTCCCTGTTTTTACCCTGGGGATCTAATCAAGACGGCTTAACAGTAGTGTCAACAGGTGGTACCAACTACTAGCTGTCATTTTCAAACAAATTTAGTTTTCGACTTTCTATATACACTACTGTTACGCTGTCTTGACTAGATCCCCTGGGCCACAATGCACAAACCATGTGGGCCGTATAATAATATGTAAAAAAAAAAGTTTACTCTATGGACAGGATTTTTTTTTTGCATTTGTCTATTAGCAATACAACAATTAACTTAAGCATTGTTGCCAGATCAGGGGATTTGCCCCTAGATTTAGGGGTTTCTCAGATTCGGAGATCTGTAGAATCAGGAGCTAGGGGCAGAATAGAGGGAAATAATATTTATTGATTTTTTAAGGGGCATTTTTGAAAACACGCAAAGTACAGCTTATTTGCTATTACGATTTACGTTCCTGATTTTGGAACTGAATTGAAGAACGTGTGAATAGGATCCGTGTGTCTAACCTTACTTATTGTATATTCGTCAGAGCTTATAAAGAACCACTTGATGTTAATTAAATACAAATAGTACAATTTTATAAAATTCAGTAAATTTTGTTGTATTTTAAGACCATCTGGCAACAATAAATTTAACTCATTAAGATAAATGAATTGTTTACAATAGATATTGTTTTTGCACTTCGCTCGGGCGCGTTTAAAGAATTGTAATTTGAAACGAATGGCATTGTTGTTAGTTCTGAGTGTTGGTTATTATTAATTTAACATCGGTTTTAGTTGTTATTTGCACAAATAGCAATAGTTTTGATATATTTTAAGTGGTAATATTGAAACATGGGCTGCTTTTGGTCAGACGAGGTTTATTCTCTTTTATATACTTATGTGTGGGTGATTAAATTAGTTAACGTTATATTTTAATCACCTACATATACATCATTGTTCAAGATATTTACGAGTGTATAT
Organism: Pieris mannii; assembly: GCA_028984075.1. Lineage (NCBI taxonomy): Eukaryota > Metazoa > Arthropoda > Insecta > Lepidoptera > Pieridae > Pieris > Pieris mannii. Next base: position 4,121,477 of record CM054798.1, on the reverse strand, counting down.
TATATATATATACACCGAAATAAAATGCTATGCCAATGCATTTGGAATTTGTGTTTTTTAGAATTACGAGACGTGCCGCCATTGCAATCGGAAAGCAGTTAATAATTTGATTATTGTGAATGATTGCTGTCAAATATGTCATGAATCGGTGTCAAGACGTTCTGGAAGTCGGGCTGGTCTCCAAAGGCGTTCTAATTCTGTAAGTATTTTGTAACCAAACGGGAACGATATTAGCGCCATTCTTTATTTTTTTTCTTAATAGTAGATGATCACCTATTTGTGGCTAACACGCCGTCGACTTTTGAGTCAGAGGCGTGTTGATTCTTCATATTATCTTCTTTCACCGTAGCCAGTGTCAATTGCGCACCGAAAGAAAAGTCTATGGGTGCCATGAATCGAACTCAGGGTTGAGCTGACCACTAAGTGAAAACAGTGTCACTAACATCATATTCAATAGTATTGTATTTGTGTCTAGTAGATTTAACCGTTAACCTTGTTTGTAATGTTTTCATGTTCGCGAGTGTAGATGTAGTGTGTGTATATCTAACCTATGTACTCGCTCGTAACAAGTAATATATATATTCACTGAATTTTTACTAAAGTAAGACAAAGGTAGGACATAATTAATATTGACTTCATCCGTTCTACAAAGTTCTTACATTGGTGACCCGAAAAGAACACGTTACGTTTTGAAGAACTTAAATAATGCGGACAGCACCAGGAACCAATCTACAAATCGGGGAAATCATCCGATATGAATTTCTCACAAAGTTTTTTGGAAGTATCCTCAGTAACAGTGTCTTCGCATCCCTGGATTTTGGGTTGATCAGCCGCTACTGTCGTTTATTCAGTGCGAGGCTATTTTACAACCACAAAAGTTAAGTGTCGAAGCAACATTTTTAATCTCGTCACAAATCTCGGAAAACGTTCTGCAACAAGTCAGATAAATTTTACTATCGTCACCAACACCAACTAGAGCAACAGATATTAATTATTGAAAAGCAGTTTATTGACTGTATACGAGGAATCGGAAACGAGAACATTCCAGAACAGAATGGATTTAGGCTCGCCAAAACCATCGCATCTTTAACGAAGGATAAGATACTTGGCCAGAGGAAAATTATCTGACGAAACCTTTTGTTTAAGGGAGCGTTCAAGTATTACCTTACGCAATTTTTGGAGATTCTTGACCTTCCTTACAGTTGTCATTTATGTTGTGTATCGGAAAGTCGAAAAAATCTAAAGAGGAGAGAAAGAGAAAGAGTCTAAAATTAACAATAACGCATAATTCAATCCCCGCCCCGCATCGTAGCCTTTTATCTCAATCAAATTCGTTACGTAATATTTTTTTCAATAAAAGGTTCCTATTTTATGAAATTACATAGGTAAAGGGCGTACCATTTCTTAAAAGGCCGGCAACGCACTCGCGAGCCCTCTGGCATTGAGTTTCCAGTGCGACGGTATCACTTAACATCAGGTGAGCCTCCTGCCCGTTTGCACCCTGTTCTATAAAAAAAAAGTAATATCATGGAACATACAAAACTTCAGTGGTCCCCTCATATCAACGCATTGGCGAAGAGACTTAGTTCTGCAGCTTACGCGGTTAAAAAAATTCGCTCACTGACTGATGTCGATACAGCTAGACTTGTTTATTTTAGTTACTTTCACAGCTTAATGACGTATGGCTTATTATTATGGGGTCATGCTGCTGATGTCGAATCTATTTTTATTCTGCAGAAGAGAGCTATTCGTGCAATCTATAATTTAAAATGTAGGGAATCTCTGAGAGATAAATTTAAGGAAATTAATATACTTACCTTTCCCTCGCAATATATTTATGAAAATATTATGTATGTATACAAAAATAGTGATAAGTTTACTAGAATAGAACATACGCACAATGTCAATACTCGGAACAAACGCAGGCTGCAATTTCCCCGTACTAGATTATGTAAAGTTAGTAATTCTTTTTTGGGAAAGAGATACTGTTCTTTAATAAAATCCCAGAGGCTCTTTTATCTCTGCCTTTTAATAAATTTAAGAAATGTATTATAGAACAGCTGTGTAAAAAGGCTTTCTATAAAGTTAGTGATTATCTAGTTGATAAAAGGGCCTGGGACTAGTGCTGGGCAGGCTACTTCTAATTAATATGCTATATTTGTTTTAAATATTGTAGTTTTGTTTGATGATTTGCTTTTTTAAAAGAGTACCGAGAGTTTTTTTACGCCGGCTTTTTCTCTCGGCCTACACCCTGTCTTCTTTGCGGATGAGTAGGGATGCCTACAGGTTCGAATTTAATGACGTGGGTAAAATGATACCTAGATGATCTTATGTTCCAAAATAAACGTATTTTATTTTATTTATTTATTTCGTATTATGTTATTTTGTAATTGTATTAGTCAATTCTAACTAGAACTCATAAATCGAACTTTGCATTTTAGTACACGTGCGAGTATCAATTTCAATTACGTATGTTTATTGTTTAGAAAAACGAACAATATTTAATAATTGGTAATTGTTAATTTCACAAAATTTTTGTTGAAGTTATTCGTTACGTAATATTTTTAAAGTTATTTCTTTTGGCGCGATGGAGAAAAATGATGAGTGTGAATTTTTACGATGCGCGCGCACACCAACACCTAAATTCGACATCGTAAAGTTAGGTCTAGGTGGAATGGAAATCGATAACTATGTTCAAGTTGTATATTCTAGTATTTCTATATTTAGAACATGTTTTGTAACAGTACAATTAAACAGTGTGAATAAATAAAGATTATTTAGGTGTTTTTAAATCCATTTCATATACGACAGTGATAGTATTTACAAATAATTTTTAATTAAATTTTTTTAAATTAATTTTAATATTTATGGTTAAACACTACTGCATTTTAGTTATTTTTTTCCATACGCTAAAAAAGTATAACTTCTAACGCGTGTACACACTCTTTTTTTTGTGAATAAATGTAGTGACATCATATTTACTCACACAATTTTATTGTACTTGTGTGTAGTAGTTTTAACCGATTACCTTTTTGTAATGTTTTCTTGTTCGCGAGTGTAGATCCAACCAGTGTACTTATCGTTCTTAGTAAATAATATATATTTCTCTTCTGATTTTTTTTTAAAGTAAGACAAAGGTAGGATATAATAATAATTCATAAGTACATTAATAGATACAAAATAGAAGAAAAGAAAGTAAAATTTATTTACATATATATGTATTTGCGTAATTTTGAAAAAATCGGATTAATTGTTCCTTTTGTATTACTAAGGAATAGGAATGGACCATTTGTTTTCGGGTCAAAAATTAATACATCAGAAAATTACAGGAGGGTCCATATTACGGTGAATACAAATGTAGGAGTTGCGGACGATATTGGAATAGCAGACTTTGTTGGCCTAAATCATACCAAATGTGTAAAAGGTGCAAAATACCGGTCTACGCATACAACTACGTGAGTATTTACGTCTTGGTGTAGAGTTACGGTGTACCCTTCAAATACTATGAGCCATAGATTTAAATTCAATATTGGGTACCGTTCATACCGCTAACGCGAGGTAAATGGGGGTACCAAGTAGAAACTGGAGGGTTAAGTCTAATCTTTTGGATGTACCGCGCGTACATTCCCAATACAAATAATTAACGAAATTCTATGGAGGTAGATCTATTTGTTTGAACGTTGACTGAGTTCACAAGAGTTGCTTGCTTTATTGTTAATTATATTATTTTTTAATGTTTTTTTTATAATTGGTGTGGGTATTATTTTGGCGTTAGTTACTATTGAAGCCGACCTTAATTCGATGATATTGTTACATCCTCCCTCCCGAGGGGGGTGTTTTGGCTCGTTCTGAGCGTAAGCCCCTTCGAGTGGCACGGAGGCGGGCATTTGGTCCTTGGTAAAGCTGAAGCGTGCGAGGAGACAGAAGGCCCAAATCGCAGCGTGACTTTAATCGTTAAAAACATGGACTTATAACATAAAATTTAGGGGAAGTTGGGTTGGTTCTTAATTAGTGATACATCTGCTACCGATATCGGATATAAGTGATGTCAACTCGCTTATTGTGCATTATCGGAAACGAGAATGTTTTATTATAATAAATTTATGAGTGTATAAAAAACTAAAGGCCTCATATACTTATGTTCTAAGATCCGGCTGCAGGATTAGCTCATCGGTTATTTGCTAAAAAACCAATCTTTATGTATATTTAAGAGAATGTATATCTACTAAGCCTATCAAAATTTGCCCGCTAGTATTCAATTATTTGAATTGATTTTTGGGAAAACATTTCGTTCACTTGTTATTTGAACAAAATATCGTCTACATCAGGGCAATTTTGATAGGCAACTTGGTACAGAAACCTTCATTTTCCTAATTATACATTTCACGCAGTAATCCTGCAGCCGGATCTCGTACTATTACTAGCAAAACTGACATTTTACAATTTATTGCCAACAAGTGTAAGATTTTGGAAGTTATAGGTACTCTTTTTGGCGCGATGGTGAAAAATGATGAGAGTGAATTTTTACGATGCGCGCGCACACCGGCACCTGAATTCTAGAAATCCTATAGTTAGGTCTAGGTGGCATGAAAATCGATAATTTTGTTAAGTTGTATATTCTAGTAATTAGATCTCGTGTTTCGTAACAGTACAATTAAACAGTGTGAATAAATAAATATTATTTCGGTGTTTTTAAATCAATTTCATATACGACGGTGATAGTATTTACTAAAAATTTATTTATTTAAATAAAATCTCTTTGATTAATTTTAATATTTATCGTTAATCACTACTGCATTTTAGTTATTTTTTTCTATACGTCAAAGAAGTATAACTTCTACACACACTCTTTTTTGTTTTTTAATTAGATTTGCGCTTACCTGTATATTGTATAACTTAACTAATGTTAGGTTACTTTATAGTTAAAGGTGCCCGATACACTCACAGAATATTATTGTACTGTTGACGTTATCACCAAATAAGAATCCCCCCTCGCTTACGTAACACTTGAGCGGCCCCATAATGTCAATAATCATATACATATTATATTTTTTCCAGAGAGAATTACGCGATTCAGATCTATCTAAACAGGAGGATAAAGAGCATGCAAGTGATTTATGCCAAAAATGCAAAGAATTGGGTCATTATTGTAGATTCACTCGCAACAAAGGAAAATCCTACAAAAATTTCTAAACAAATTTCAAGAAAAACCACTCTATATAACAAAAAATATTTAATCAATACCAAAAATATGTTTATTAATAAAATCTAAAAATGTTTTGTTTTTTATTTTGTGACTCAACGAATTCCATATCGACGAATAATCATTGTTTTCCGCCATATAAGTGAAAATTGGCAAAACTTTGCTAGCGTATACATCAATATCGTCGCTGACAAAATTTTCTAATAGAATTAATTTTTCCACGACATCCTTTGTTTGATTTTCCTCCATTTCTCTGTTCAAATAATGACACTGCAACAAAAAATAGATATGAAAAATGTTTTTTCTGAAAAATATAGTGCGGCAAAATTTAGACTTCCAGACACAGTTCGCGCCAATGCTCGCAATGTCATCCAATGACAACTGCGCCATTTTGGATTAAAAAAAAATTATAGAACAGTAGGCAAAAGTCTCACCAGATATAGCCGGCCATAGACACTGAGTGTAAGATTCAACTACTATCAAAAAAGTATTGGATTTGACAATAGTAAATGTATGGACATGGTAAATGAACCAACGCCGAGTCATTTCGCCATCAGGTAGTCAAATGGACTACCGTCACACACATACTCAGTTATTCATAAAAAATCAACATTCTTATCTCGTCTATTTTTATGACAGCGTAAACACAATCTGATAGAAACAGACGAAATATAAGATTTGTTAATAATTAATCTTTACTTTATTAGTTTTAGAGATATTTTAACTTACTAATCGTAAAAATAATAAGGATTTTAATATCCCCTAAAAGCACCACAGATTATGGACAACCAAAAAAAGTATAAGGTTTTCCTTACCCGAGTCATCTCAATAAAATTGTCAAAACAATACATAAGACACGACCATGTTTCGTCCGTCCTGTATTTGCTCTCCGCCATGGCGATTAATAACACAGCTTCATGGAATATATTATATAAATGTCGCTTTGTAAATATTTTGAGATCTTTCCATATTTGATTCCATTCTTCCGGTATAGTTGAACACAATACCTGTAAAATGGATAGGCAATTGGTACGAGGGTGGTGATCTCTATTTATTAACAGCATATAACGTCAAATTAAACAAAATCACCTATTCAATTCAAGGAAAATAACAGATTGCATAAGTTTCTTTGATAATTTTTTATTTCATAGTCAAAGAAAACCAAAATAATACCAAATAATAATAATAACAAAAAGTTATGGATAGAGAGATAGGTACATTTTAAATGTGTTTGTTTAATTGTGGTTATAACTGGACCTGGCTCAGTATTATTCTGTGGAGTAGACGTTCCACATTGCTGGTCATTCTAGTGTTAATTTCATTCAGGTATTTTTGGGTTTGAGGCAAGCCGGTTTCCTCACGATGTTTTCCTTCACCGTACGCGCGACTGCTGCGCACATTGGAAGCTCGTTGGTGATCAAGACCTCAAGTGATGAGAGTCGCATCCTGAAGTCACCAGGCCAATACGGCTTTAAAGCCTTTTTTTGGTATTATCACCCAAATCCATACGCTTAGAATTAGGTAATTTTTTGTCGAAGATTCGAGATCTACCACAAAGCCTAGGATCTTGCTGACATCGAAGCAGTCTTGCTTTGTGAGCATGCCTCTGAGGTAGTTTCGAGCCCGTCAGTGCATGAATGAGCTTTCCGTCTATGACCCGCTTGCAAGCGTACTGAAGGATAACATTGTGAGGAATATTCTACCCAAAAAATTGACAACGTGTGACAAAGGCATTATAGGTATTAAAAAAAATTATCACAAAACGTAAAAGGTTTTAGTGTCCGTTTTGTTTCAATACCTAGTTTTTTTTTAATTTTAATTCAGAAAATGATCAAATATCTACATACTAATTTTAAGTTTATACACTGTATAATGATTCCTATCTCATTTTCTCACACGTTAAATCTTTATGAATTTCACTTTTTCGTTTCATCGACTTTTAAATCACAACGAAGCTAAAGAAGTATGAAGAAAGGATTCCCAGCACCGCGTTTAAACGTAGGATAAATTCTGCGAGCCAAATCGAAGGACGTTTTCCCAGTGTATCTTAACTACGAGAGCAAGAGAGACGGACGTTTCTCCGTCTTACCTATTAGAGCAAGTGAGACGAACGTTTTTCTAGTGTATCTTACCTACGAGAGTAAGAGAGACGGACGTTTCTCCATTGTGTCTTAACTACGAGAGCAAGTGAGACGGACGTTTTTCTAGTGTATGTTAACTACGAGAGTAACAGAGACGGACGTTTCTCCAGTGTATCTTACCAACGAGAGCAAGTGAGACAGACGTCTCTCCAGTGTGTCTTAACTACGAGAGTAAGAGAGATGGAGAATGACTCCAGCTCCGCCATTTATTTTAAATAATATTGCAAAATGTTACAAAATAAACAAAGCATGAATTTACATGTATCTGCGTTTTATTTTGAAGTGTATATAAAAAATGTTGTGTGGTTTTATGAAACCACGGTAAAAGAACAATAAACTATGTGCGCCGACATATTGGCCTTGGCTGCTATGACGAGCGTCTTTCACTTTATCCCTACTCCGCGGCCGACCGTCACGCGACATGCGCCACACAGACCAAAAAGTTTGAGACGATGTATAAATAAAAGTTACACTTTAAAAAGATATACCTTTGACAATCGAGCTGTGAGCAGTTCAACATCCATTTCTTTATGAATATGAACACCAGTGATAACTTCAAGGAATGTATCGCCAGGTGGATTCCATAATTGTCTAAAATAATACAAATTCAATGGGTCTATGTTTCTCAGTTTTACTTTTAACCAAGATTGTTCTTTTTCTGAAAAATATTAAATTTATTTAATATGCAAATCTTATCAACAATTAAACGATTTATGCTGTTAGTATTTTTGTATTGATCTGCTATTATCAGTAATATACTAATTTTTGAACAATTTTTTTTTTTGAATGTGAAATTATTTTAATATCAAACCGATAAAAGTATAAATCACAACAATAGATAAATTTAAAGTAGGTATTACATTGAAATAAATCAAGTTTTTAATTTTGTTTAAAAAATATTAACACTCGCAATCTTTGCATAAGATTAACGGTTTTATTAAAATTAGGAATTAAAAGTAAAAATTAAAATAAATAACTGTTAATATGCTGTCTGCTATTTATATCACACTAAGGGTCTGCTTCAGAATGTATGGATAGAACAAATATCTATGCAACACATAAATTATTTGGAAGATAAAAGTTCCAAATAAGAAACTTATTAATTTATTCTTTATCGCCTTATACAAAAACAAACAACAAAAAAAAAAAAACAGTTACAAAAGATATAAGGCAAAGGGCGGCCTTCGCGTTTCATGACGATTAGCGCTATCTGACAGTCGTGAAACGCAACAATACTGTTTGACATAACAATAAATAATTATAAATTACAAAGACTAAAAAAAAAAAAAAAAAATTAATTATCAAATTATTTTAATTATTATTACATATTAGCTTAATTGGAACTTATCCGGACATTGTAAAACAGATCCTAAATTTCTTATTATAAACTTTTAGGGTGTTTCAGAATGTCCGGATAAGTGTGGAGAGATTCTTAGAATATAAAAATGATATCATTTGTTTATTTTAATAATTAAATCATAAATACCTGGTATTTGCCCAGAATATGTATCCAGTATGGATAAAAGTAACTCAATTGCATATTGCAGTGTGCGAGGTGACATTGTATGGAACATTGTAATTTTCCATCTAAGTGTATCCAATACTTGGCCCAACATTGCCATTAGCGGAGCCCGATATTCAATTAGTTCATTCAATGTATATGCTTCAAGTAATAATTTACACTGCATGTGAATTCCAACTATGTTTTTACTTAAAAGACTATTGTACAGACATGGCATTATTACTAAAAGAAACAATTTGGAACCAGGTATGATGTCTGCAGACTTCAGCTTAGTCAAAAACTTTATGTAATTCAAGAATTTTTCTTTCATCATATCGGTCTCCATCAACTCCTTGGTGACTGTCATAATACACGATTCTGTTTCATTTGTGTAATAATTATTTGTATACTGTTTCAAATATTCCATAACATTCACCATCATTTGAGTTTGTTGATTATTTTCAGCGGCCACATGAAAAACTTTAGTAAACACCTGTTTGGGACTTTGTAAGAATACACAAAGCACTTCTGACATATCTGTATCTGACGACATAGTTAACTTATTAAATATTTCAATGATCATTTGACTAAAATTTTTAGTTAGTAAATTATCATTGAAGCTGCCATTAAAATATTCATTTAGAAGCTCAAATTTCTTTTCTGTACTACAGTGTTGAAATGCTTCTATTGTTAATAACTTTACGTATTCAAGAACATCCAATTCATCAGTTACGTGAGCTATGCATATTTTAAATAGTTTACTACATTCCTCTTCATTTAACTCTGATATATTTAATGCCAATTGTTCCATAAGAATAGCATCTTTGCACAAATCATTACGATACAGTATAGCTCTAATCCATTTAAGTTTTTCATCATCATTCATTATATTATGGACAAGGGTTTCATTGTCTATTTCGTTAATGATTTGTACACAGTCAACAGGTTTACAAGATATTTGCTCTAACATAGGGATTACAGGATGTTCACAAGCAGTAGGAATATTTCGTAAAAAAGTCTGCACTTTATAGCAAATTTCTCCAACTGTCTTCTGCATACTTTTGTTATCTTCTTCAAACTCACTCCAAGCACAATAAATTTCCACACTTACTTCCTTAACCAGTTCTTTGCATGTGTCCAATAATGCTACATTACAGCTTTCAATGCTTTCTTTAACATCTTTGTGAGAACAGTTGTCTACTGTATATGCCTCTAAATTTTTTATAGATTCTTCTTTATATGACAATTCATAAATTGAATAGGAATCTGGTAGCTTAAGCGTTTGTGTTTTTACATATTCACTGAAACAGTCATTTATCGTATCAAGTAATACATATAAATTATTACCCACATACTTATACTTTTCATCCTTCTTAATCATTTCTAGTTTTCTATAATTAGGTGGTTCATAAAAATATTTTAAGCAAGTATGAAAATTGTTTACAGCTTGTGTTAATTCTACACTTGTGGTATCGAAAAATATTAATCTGTATATAAATTTATAACATGCAGCAACCAACACTTGAAGGTTTTTTAAACACTGAGTTGGATGAAAATATTTAAAGTGATCTATTAATAGCTCTGTAAGTTGTAGAGATAGTTGTGGGTTGGAATAAATAATAATCTCACCAACAGAACTTCTCATATTTAGTTTCCATAACATTTCATTTAGTAAACACTTTGGGATTGTAGGTATTGTCCATATAACTGAACCAACTCCATCTAGTTCAACTAGTTCTTGAAGTATTTCCAAATCAGCATTCAGCACTAGATAGAATGCAAATTTTCTTAAAAGATCTCTTTTTATCTCATTCAGGTTCTGGTCAAATTTTTTTTCAGATAAAAACTCTTGAATCGCATTTACGATGGCTTCAAGTTTTTTTTCATTACCTGTAAAATGCGATAAATATTTTTAGTGCAAACATTAAATTGAAAAAAAAAAATAGAAACTGAAAAAACTTTTACTTACCTCCTCTAGCTGTTATTTTTGTAAAGGGATGTGTATTATCAACTGACAATATGGCTCCTTGTAAAGCCACTAATTCCGGAGTAAAATCCATAGTTTCACTTAATAATAATTTTAAATGATTAAAATCCAACACAAAAGCAGTAATGAGTTAAATGAGCACACGGATCACCGATCCGGTGGCCGGTATAAAATATAAATATGCAATAAACATGTCAATTGTCAATTGTAAAAACTAAAAATGACAAATATCTGTGAGACTGATGCCAAGATCTATACAGCGCACTTACACTTTGCTCAGACGAAACTTTCGAGATAAGTCATAGTTGGTATTTATAGAGCAAACTGCGAATCTATCTGAGTGTTGGCTTAGCTTAATCTTACCGTTAAAATGTCTATAAATACTAAATCATAGTTTATGCTAAGTGTACACTAAGCAAAGTAAGTCAAAGTGCGCTCTACAGATCTTGGCATGAGAGTTCATTAATAATATAGGTACTTTACATATAATAATCCATATTTAAAACTAGAAAAATACATTATATCTAGAATACTAGTCTAAAATTCATCTGTGGTATTATACAGATTACAGTGTATCTTATACGTATGGTCATCTGTTGCAATCATAGATTACATTTAAAATTCTGAGATGGTTGGCACTCCGCACTTGGCACTTTGGCGGTTGCTTTGTTTTTGTCATAGACTTAGTATATACTGGCGTATAGACGAACTGGCAGCTAGATAAAGCGTGACCAATTTTGATTTGTCAGTGTGTGCATTAGCTAGTGAAGTACCTTTTACTTTGGAGGACTATCGATAACTTATTGAAGTTAGATGTTCGACCCTTGGAGAAAGTTGTTCCATAGACTGTTTTTGTCCAGATTATAATTATGACATTATGTAAAAAAAAAATGCATTTATAAAAAAAACAACTTTTTTCATTGCTTCTTAATTTATTGACATTTAAACAGAACAATCTTATTAAACTGGTTCCTTACAGTTTCCTTTCCTAAATTATTAAGTTTACATTCATACTTAAGTCGAATGTCAAAGTAAATTTCTATAACGTATTTCATTATTAAATACCTATGACCACTTAAAATATCTTGGTCCAAATTGTGGTTTTCCAAACTCGAAAATAAGCCGGAATTATCTTCTAATATAAGAAGTACCGCTTTGCAAATTGTAGATTTCCCAATAGCTTGAGTGATGTTTTTATTTTCACGAATAAATTTTTCTATTTTTAGACAAAGTTGTATCACATCTTTTGAAGGGTATGTTAAAAAGCCTTGATCAGCCTTAGATGAAAAGTCTGTTTTGTTTTCTGGATTCTTGGCTACTACATTGACGGGAGGACTGTAACGCATTGCAGCACTCTTCGCAAGAAATTATTATTTTAATTTTTTTTACGACAAACCCTGCTATATACTCTACGACATTTTTTATAGTTTTTGATAGTGTGTCTTCATTGTGAGGTATATATAAGTCATCAAAATCATTTCCTTTTTCGGTTTCTTGAGATAATGAAAACTCCTTTGTTATTTTATTATATGTCAAAGATGTATTAATTTGCTGGTCAGTAGTCAATTTTGAGTTCGATAGAATCGTTATATCTTCTAAAGCCAGGCAGTTGCCACTTTCGGAAGTTTTTATTTCAGTGTGACAAAGCAAACGCTTGTATGCAGACATAAAACTTCTAAGGGTCGGGTTATTATTAAATCCACCACGAGATCTAACAGCACTGAAAAAAACTTCGAGGTGGTCCTGAGATAATTTATAAAAAGGGATAAATTTCAATGCACCTTTTTCAATAAAATCAACATAAAGACACTTTAAAGATCTTATGTTTATCAAGAAACCAAGTATTCCTAATTTTCTTAGTTAATATATTACCGGAGAACCATTTTCAAATTTTATTAACGTGGGTGATAAACGTGACAGTTGTTTAGTGACTGCACTTTACCACATTTTTTGTCATTAACCCGGTTAATTAGATTCTGTATTAATTCATTACTGCATGCCATAGTAACATCACTGTAGTGATCTTTCAATCCCGGTCTTGAATGAATTTCATGTAGAACGTCTTTCAGGGTGACTATTTTTAGAGCCTGTCTTTTATTTTTTGCTGCTAATCTACGTATTTTTTTTTGTTTTTCTTGTAGCTTTAATACTGTATTTAATACTGTATTTATTCGTCTTTTTCTTTTATATTCGTCCGGGAAATGTTTGCTGCAAATGGTAGAGTTCTTCTTTGGATTCCAACTAACGCGCCCAATTAATCTCAATCATTTTCCTCTTAGTGTAGTATCTAGAGGGAATCTGTTGGACAAATAATACAAAATTGGGCAAAATGGTTCAGATACGAGACGGTTAACGTAAGCAAGCATTTATTTTCATAAGTAACATTCAAGATAAAATATCGATAATTCTATCGATTAATTTGAGTCAATCCCTAGCGTACATGTAAAATTAATTGATGAAATATTTATCCACTAAAATCATGTAAATTATCAACAAATGGACTTTCACACAAACGAAACAAAAGCATTGGCATTATTTTATATTTTATATAGGATAAAAGACAAATTTTAACCAAAAATAAACGCGTCATGCCAGTGATGACGATTTGGGTATTTACCTGTGAAATGTGCAATTTTCAGGATTATTTCTATTATTAACACCACAATCACTCACAGAACATGTAACCATTGTTGAATACAATTAGATTTACTGAAAATAAACCACGATGTACGCAAAAAATCCAAAATACTAAGGGGTTGTTTCTCCGCGTGCCGACTTGTGATGACCTGTCATTCAAAACCAGTCACAGTTTCATTGGATTCGCTATCCTTTTCTATCTTGCCAAATTTCCTTAAGGGATTTTCTTCTCCCTCGCTCGCTTTGTTGGTCTATAGTTCTATAGGTCTATGGTTTTTGTAATTTGTTTGCAATTTGCAATGTCTTCTTATTCACCTGTGTTTGTTTTTATTGATAAGCAACGATTTATTAAAATAGCAGTAAAACGATTTTATAGTGAAATTTGAAATAGTATGTCATCTCCAAAATGAATTCACAACCAGAGCTGCGTACCAATGCTAGCATTTATGCTAAACCCTTTCCAAAATTCGGCCGCCCAGAAATTATAGGTTATATAGGATTAGAAAATCTTAAATATGCAAGAAAGATTTCTAATACTACCGTAAATTATGACCTCAACATACTAGCAGAAGAAGCGCAAAGGAAACCACCTGAACATGATGTAAAGTTAAATAAATTAATTCATTTCTTGTCCGACAATGAGAAACGATTGAATTTTCGAACTCCAAATAACCTCGATTCAGCTACAATATTTTGCTATCGGGGCTTAATGACCTGTGTCGCCAACTCGCCTTATGAAAATGAGCCTTGGATGATAGTGGCTTTATTATTTAAGGGAAATATATATTTATGTGCACGAGACACAGAAGTCAAGAAGTTACAGAAAAAAAATATGACTGAAAAGGATAAATTATTTACATCATGGGGTTTCAAGTTTGAACAGTATATTTTGTCTGGTACGTTGATTCATTCCTAAGATTACAATCACTTGTGAGATATTATGTGTAAGCATACATAAGGTTGATCACCTACAACATTAAAAAAAAACATTTATCATGTACTTTTTAGTATTAAAATTAAAAATGTATTGTTAACTATTGTAGATAAACCCCATGTAAAACCAAATCCAAATGTGCCTAATAATGAAATGGAGGAGTTTTCATGTGTCTTTAGGACAACACTAAACAATCATAAAATCATATACGGTGCAGAAATGGATGGAATTCGATGTGATAAAAAAGAAGTTAATGAAGCACCTCAGACAGTTGATGATGTCTTACATTACTTAAAAGACAAAGAATTCATAGAGCTTAAAACAAATCGGCATTTAGAATTTCCCCATCAACATAAAAGTTATAGGTAAGGTATAAAATAATATAAATATTTAAATAGTCCTTCTACTGGTCCAATTCTGAGTTATGGCTCGGCTCGTTCTTATACTTTGGTGAAATTTATGACTCCTGTATGTAAAAAAAAATTATTAGACATGTGTATGAAGTCGCATTCTCCACCACAGCAGTCAGTTTTATATTTTTCATATTGATATTTATTATTAAAAAGTGAAATTTTATTGTTTATTTTCCTACAGACGGTATAGGACGAGAAAATGGTGGTGCCAATCATTTCTTGTTGGAATAGATACAATATTATGTGGTTTTAGGAATGATAATGGTATTGTTGAGAAATTACAAACTATCAATGTTAAAGATCTCCCAAAAATTTCAAAGGTAAGTTTCAGTCTATGAACACTCATAATTAGGGTTGCCATTTTTTTTACAATTAAGTATATTTTTATATACAAAAAGTAGATATTAAAGTTCAATTTAATTTTCTTTTGATTCTATTGTATTATGCTTTTTGTAGTATTTAATGATTATCTCGACTAAACAGTTAAACAGCAGGTTTACAAAGATTTTTTTTTTAAATACAGTGTATCCTCTTTATAACGAATTGCAAAGGACCCAGCATGTGTATTCATTATAGAGAGTTTTTGTTAGAAGGAGAAGAGTTAAAATAACAATTAACCAATTACATTAATTTCTAATTTTATTACAAAATTGCATGATTTAAGTCGTGCGTGTGAACATGTCGGTTTAGGGTATGCCGGATTAGGCAAAAAAAAAACCATTAAAAAAACTTGGCGATTAAAAAGAATGGCAGAGAGTTCATTGCCTATCTTCTCTCCCGTTCTACGCCCTTGATTTGAGAACTGGCAGTAAATGTAAAATTAGAATCATTTAAAGTATATTTTGACGTTCATAAGTGTACATTATGTTAAATGAATTTTTGATTTTGATTGGTGATCCGGGATTAGAACGCACAACCATGCTTGAGGGTAGGTCCATCCAATAGGCGAACTGCTCAAAATTAAGTAATCTGGAACAGCTCATAGTTTTTGCAAGTCATTTTGATGACAGTCTCCGAAATGGGATAACCAATTTTACTTGAAATAAATATTCCACACATCGCTTTTCACTTCATCAATAAAAAAATGCATCGTGTTTAAAGCGAAATTATTTTTAGGAATTTTGGGACCCAAATGTTTGCTTCAACTTTTTGGATACGTTCTTTGTGTACGTGAAAAGATGTTTCAACCGAGAAATGAGACGCAAATATGGCGGTAAAGATTTCGATCTAAAAAGTGTGCCATTAACGTGTTTGATGTTTGAGCTGGCGCCAAACGCGTGCGTTCAATGCTTTGACTATTCGCATGAAGATGACCCAATTCTTCCCGACTGGTTTCTCACGACATTTGGAAAACACCAGGAAATATGAGAATGACATGACATGACATGAATAGAATAACATTTATATAAGTACATAGCGATCTATTCCAATCAACACTGGCAACCCAACGGCAAAACGAAAAGTAATACTAAGGGTAACGCACTACCAAATCAACAAAAATACAATTATAAAGAGTGAAAAAAAAAAAGAGTGACGGAGAGATTATTGCCAGTTCTTCTCTTCCGTTCTACGCCCTTGATATGAGAAATGATTTGATTTGATTTGATTTGATTTGATCTAAAAAAAATATGTGCAATTCACGTTCAAAAAAATGTGGTAGAAGTGAAACCTTCATAAACAAAGTTTTTATTATTAACTAGTGACCCGCCCCAGCTTCGCACGGTTGCAATGCTGATGAAAGGCAGGTTTTTATTATGTATTGTTATTTCCGTCGTTGGAAAGCTCCGATAAAATATACGCGTTTGATCGCTGCTAAATAAGCTGTAATGGGCTGTATAGATCTATATTAAATGAACAATGTATTCAAGGTATTTAATTGGTTAAGGATTAATGCTGTATTGGTTAAAATCGCTTCGAAAATTAGGTTTTATCAATCCCATCAATGGCGGCGGTCATGATGGCGGCCGCTACAAAATGGCGGATAACGTAGGTTTTATCGATCCCATCAATATGGGTATCAAATGAAAGTGCTCAACCAGTATAATAAAATTTACTATGCAAAATTGAAATCTAAGATGGCCGCCGCTACCAAATGGCTGATAACAATTTTTTATCAATCCCACCAATATGGGTATCAAATAAAAGGGCTTGACAAGAAGAATACAGTGCACTATACAACCTCAATATTTAATATGGGCGCAGCCACCAAATGGCGTATAATAAAAGGATTTTAATTTAGAAATTGAATCTGTAATTTAGGTATCTGATTAATCCAGCCTGAATCCACCACCCAAGTCAAGATTTTGTATCGTGTTGAGGACTGTGTGGCGTTAGGGTGGCTAAAAATGATACGTCGTTAGCGGTACACCACCCAAGTTAAGGTGAAAGGTTAAAACGCGCCGAGAACTGTATGGCATTAGGGTGGATAAAAATGATATGTCGTTAGCGTTTTCCCCTCAAGACTCAGGCGCATCTTGTTGTACATAGCCTTGCCCCTTTATTGGACCTCTGGGGGGGTCGACCGTTTAAATGTCCATTACTCGTGGGAACAAAATGGTAAAAAAAAATATAAAAAATACAAACACAAATAAAACAGAAACTGCAACACAACGTAAACGAAGGCTTCAAAAAGCGAAAGAAAAGTATAAAGCAAAACGAGCTAAAGAAAGTGAAGCTGATAGAAATAGTCGATTACAGAAACGACGGGAACAATTAGCGTCAAAAACACCTGAGCAATATGAGGCCAGGTTAAAAAAGCAACGTCAGCGATATACACAAATGACGGCGTCAGAAACGCCTGAAGAATATGAAGCCAGGTTAACAAAGCAACGTGAGCGATACACACAGAGGATAGCGTCAGAAACGCCTGAAGAATATGAAGCCAGGTTAACAAAACAACGGGAGCGATACACACAGATGATAGCGTCAGAAACGCCGGAAGAATATGAAGTTAGATTAATACAAAGCCGTGAAAGACAAAGACAGCAGTTGGGTTCAGAAACGCCTGAACATCGCGATACGA
Source organism: Pieris mannii (assembly GCA_028984075.1). NCBI lineage: Eukaryota > Metazoa > Arthropoda > Insecta > Lepidoptera > Pieridae > Pieris > Pieris mannii. The sequence continues at coordinate 4,103,639 of CM054798.1, read as the reverse complement.
GGTTAAATAAACAACGAGAGCGTACCCAGCAATGCAGAGCTAATAATCTGCAGGCATTCGAGATGAGATGCTAGGCTTCTACAATCCATAAAATGCAGGGCAGCACTGTGGATCACGCAGTCGTATACTTAGGTGCGAAACTGTTTGAAGGTCAAGCCTACGTGGCTCTTAGTAGAGTAAGATCTTTGCAGGGACTACGTATAGAGGAGTTGGACTGCAATAAACTAACGGGCAAGAAACCTTGCAATAATGAAGCACTAAATGAATTAAACAGAATGCGAAATAAATCTAAAAACTAGAAAATAAAAATAGGTAAAAAAACTTTTTAAATTAAACGGTTTTAACTATTGGAATTTCCATGAGCAAGAAAATAGTAAGTAATTTCCTCACCGTCTGCGGGCCAACTGCCGATTTTAACGACGAATTAAACGATTCTTCTATCGCACATTAAGTCGATAATTTGTAGACAATTGACGTGCCCCACGGTTTTATTTTAGTCTAGTCTATGCATATGTTTATAATTCCCACAACTGTATCTATTTTATTATTTTTTGGTTTTTAGTACATTTATCTTAAACATTGCAATGTATGTTTAACATAAAACCGTTTAATTTAAAAAGTTTTTTTTCCTATTTTTATTTGGTCACCAAAAGTTCAAATCTGAGGCCTTAGCCTCAATTTTGATGACGAAATGTAGAGCTAATTGAGCTCTTTCCTGCTGTATGTGTAGGTCCAGAGGTACGATTCCTAGGGCTGGTCCAGTTTGTGTTTCCACCACACCAACTCCTTCTATTTAAGATTTTGTATACAATAAAATAAATAATCTCCATTGCTGCAGTTGGTGTAGTTCTCATGCAACCGCTAGCAGCGGACAGGGCAAGCCTTTGGAAGCGTCCAAGTTTCGTGATTGCCGTTTGAAGCTCTGTTCTTGGCCACCAAACTAGAGCTCCATAGACCAGCATTGGCCTGATAATAGCAGTATATAGCCATATAGTTATCTTCGGCGATAAGCCCCATTTCACGCCCATCATCTTTTTGCATTGATAGAAGGCGATCGTTGCTTTGTTTAGTTTATGTTCTTGGTGTTTCTTCCAGAGCAGTTTACTATCCAGAATCACACCTAGGTACTTGATTTCATTCTTTAGTTTGAGTTCTGTGTTGAAGAGTTTTGGAAGTCTGTACGGTCCAAGAACTCTTCGGTTTGTAAAGAGTATTAATTCTGTTTTTGAGGGGTTGACAGAAAGGTCGTGCTTATTGCACCATCTCTCAATCACTTTGAAAGCCCTTCTCATGAGGTCGCATAAGGTGCTCTCAAAGCTACCCGATATTAGAATAGCTATATCGTCCGCATATCCCACTGTATAAAGATTGCCAGCATTGAGTTCCGTAATAAGTTCGGTAACTACTAGGTTCCACAATAGCGGCGATAGGACACCGCCTTGTGGACACCCTCTGCTGACAATGCCTCGTGTTGTGGAGTTAACGGTGAACTGTATAGCTCGTTGTTTTAACATGTTGTTTATCCATTCTATAAGAGTTGATGGTACTCCACATTTACCTAGTGCTCTGGTTATACTCGTGAAGTTAGTTTTGTCAAAGGCGCCTTCGATGTCAATAAATGCACCAAGGGTTGACTGCTTTAGCTTTAGAGAGTTGCCAATGCGAGACACGACGTTGTGGAGTGATGAATTTGTTGATTTGCCTGAGCTGTAGGGATATTGATTCGGGTGTAGGAATTTGGATAGCGATACCTGGCTGCGTATCTCCAGGTCTCCCAGCCTCTCCATCGTCTTTAAAAAGAAGGAGGTCAGGCTTATTGGCCTGAAGGATTTCGCTTGGGTACAGTCCTCCCTACCTGATTTCGGAATGAATATGATCTTTACTTCCCTCCATTTCAAGGGTATGTACCGGTGTGCAATGCAGTCACCCGTGGGGGTTCATCTTTTTCCAAAATGCGGATGTAGAATTTCCCCATCAGGTAGTATAGACGCCGTTCATGCGCTCTGATCCTTGAGATCTCAAACTCCGGCACACAAAAGAAGAGTGATACGCCTGAAGGGTCCTGTGTTCTTCGTTCGTGCGTCAGGGTCCAAGATCTAATATTAAGGTGGCGGTTCTGCCTCGTAATCAGTTTCCGCAGGGTCTCCGTGTTACCAGTGAAATCTGGTACATGTAGTAGACGCGGTACCCTTCTCGGAATTTCCGATTGAAGCCGAACCACCAACCTGGTGTCAGGTATTGGGTTAGTAATGACATCGCAGGTACCGGTCAGCCATCTCAGTCTGAAGGTGTCCTCGCACCAAGTTTGGAAGATACCATTCGAGAAGTGGGCTTTACCACGGAACCTGATGTCGTTGGGTTCGGTTGTTAGGGTAGCTTCAAGATCCGCCATAAGCTCATCTTGAATCTTGCCCTTGATCTGTAGGTGGATTTTATCCGCCAGATCTTGTGTCATATCCACGAAGGGCTCAGTCATCACGGCAACACAAAGCTCGTTTGCTTTGTAAGATGGTTCAGCTTCTGCGTAGCTAGCTGAGGTCCCTCCCCCAGATGAGGTTTGTTGGGTTTTATCCTTTTACTCTCCCCAGTCGGTGTCACGGTTTCCTCCGGCCGATCGCGTTTTTGGCCCTTCGTTTGTTGGTTAGTTTTGAGGTTTTTCTTTTGTTTAGGCACTCTAGGTCTCTTACTGCTCTCGGAGCCGTTCAGCCTGAGCGCGGCAGTCAACCTTATCGGCTTCGGTCCGCTTCTTCGGCCTCCTGCTGCTGTGGTAGTAGCAGGGGCAGTCCTCAGTTTCTGAGCGTCGGTAGCCAGCTTCTGCTGTTTCAACGCCTATTTGGCTTTCCTGAGCCGTCATCTTTTAAAGTGGCTTAGGACCGTTGTGAGGGTCGGTCATAAGGTGCTTGTAATGGCGTCTATGCTTACGAATACGTATTCACATGTTTGCAGGTTGCGGTGTACGAATATCGGTTTTGTGTTGTTGTGTGATTGGCTCGGAATTGGTTGCAGGTTACGTATTGCGTTGCGCAGCTGTTCGATGTAGCCATAGTCCATGGTGACGTCATCGCGGATCGTTAATGAGAAATGACCAGGAAAGCGTATGTTGCAGCCGTAGTTAAGGTGGGCGGCGCTTACGCCGGTGTCACTTCGCATAGCAGCGCGTACTCCAAGTAGAACGGTTGGTAGGCGGTAGCTCGTTGATCCAGTTTCTTGCGGTTTGTAGTATTGCCTTTAATGCGGCCTTAAGAACACGATGCCATCGTTCGATGATACCGTTACACTGAATTTGTATTCGTTTTTTCGATTCCGAGTAAGCGAGAAAGAAATGAAAATACTCTGCTTTCGAATTGGCGTCCTTGGTCCGTTGTTATTGTTACAAGGCAACCGAAACGGAAAATCTAACCTTCGTATACTGCTTTGGCGACGTCTTCAGCTGATATTTTGCATAATGGGTATGCACCATTATTCCCTAACGCGCCAAAAGTAATATATTGTTACGAGCTAGGGGATCGGATAGAAAATGCCGTCGATTTATTCAAGGGTTTATTTCAATAATATCTACGAGGAATTCGTTTACACTAATATCTGGAAATTACGCACAGAAAAGCACTAATAACAGACACAATGAAACACTGTCACTAATCACTTAAATTACTCAGTACTTTATCACTGGTATCACTTATTCGCACTCTTTCTCTTCGCTGTTTATCGCTTGGAATCGCATTCGATACTGAACTCATTGGTCGCGTTTTGGCTCGCTTATATATCCCTGGGAATAGTCTCGAATGATATTTCTACGAGAACTTTCTAGGCGGGAGCGCTACTGAGTAGCGATCGCACAATTCTAGAACGCGCGTACTCGCTATCTCTTTCGCACGCTGCTACGTGCCTGTCGTACGGCGTTCTAGAGTTCTCAGTCTAGCTTCGAGAAGGTTCTTATCTTTCCTCTCTTTTGCGTATGAAACAGTGCTTGTCCCACACCTAGAAAATTCATTCTAGAATATTCCTTCATCAAAGGGGTATAACCAGGCCTGAAAACGGGTCTGCTGAATAGTGTACCATTCGTCTATACGTGTTCTGAAACCGAATAAAAAAATGTTTCAGCCTCCCGAAAACTACGGCAACATTTAAATTTCGATTTTCTAATATGTGATTGACCCTCTCCCGAAACGGTCATAAATCATATTTCAGCCTGCTGAAAAGTTCTCTAAGTAGTGGAAAAATCTATAAACATTGCAGTTGACCCGTCTTCGTAACAATATCTTCAAATATTAAATACAAACTTACTGTTACCTCACTCTGCGAACATATAAAGATGGCGATAGTATCAGAGAGCATTCAGTAAACGTCTTTTTTGGCGAGGATATGTGCAAGTCTGGTATTTTTTTGATTTATATATGAAACAATTTATATATGAAATGTTATGTTAAAAGTAAATTAATTAATAAAGCTTTTTGTAAATGTGACGAATACTTAAATGATCCTAATCCTTGGGATTGATTTGCTCCAGTTCAAACAATTTGTATTAAGAACGGCGATTGAAAAGAGTGGCGGAAAGTTTCTTGGCTTCTTGCCCACTCTACGCCCTTAACTTACGAACTGGTAGTAAATGTAAATTTACAATTAATTTAATTTTGCTGACGTTCATAAGTGTACTTTATTTACCTAGATGAATAAAGATATTTTGTTTGTTTTTTTTTAACAAAAAACTCACAATAATTTTTTTTTAAACAGAAGGAGACTATACTTCTGGCTTTTGCCAGTTCTATATATCATCAACATGTCCAATCCATTCAACCCTGTTTGGGTAAATGTCATTACAACAAATCGACATTAAAATAACTGTGTACCCTAAGAAAAATGTTTTTTATTAAATAAGTTTAATATTAAAATGTTTAAGTGATATTTTAAATAAAATATATAATTTATTAATGCAGTCTTTTATTTAATTAACCTCACCTTTGGTTATGAATATGGAGTAATTCAAATTAATCCAGTGACTTAGTTTTTTCCCGCGCAGGACTACAGATACTGTGAATACTACTATTTATTTTTGTCAAATAATGACAATCGTACGAATGTCCTGAGTATTAGCCAGCAAATTTATTTAATGTTGTAACAAACGATTTTTCTTATAGAATAGCGGGCACACGGGCAGGAGGCTCACCTGATGTTAAGGGATACCACCGCCCATGGACACTTAATGACAGAAGGCTCGCGAATGCGTTGCCGGCCTTTTAAGAACTGGTACGCTCTTTTCTTGAAGGACCCTAAGTCGAATTATTCAGAAATACTTCAGTGGGCAGCTGGATATCTTTCAGGCCGCTAACTTTTTAGTTAGCAGCCTGAAAGATATCCAGCTTAGACTAAAGACTGCTGTTAATTGAATATCCGTATTCATCTAATTCAGCCAGTTGGCTGCGACATGTACGCTACAATCAGACCTAGTTCTTACAACTTCTTCAAATCGCTCTTATGATGATTTGGCAAGTCCATTGTTTTGTTTACCTTTCATTAGTTTTGTGTACCTATGCGCCTGTTTCAAATTTGTTATAAAAGTAAACTAAATAACTTTATTAAATTCGTGTTCCTTGTTTTTGAATCGTTAAAAAAAGATTATAATGGGGCTTCTAAACGGGCCATGTTTTGCTGCAATTGATGGCTGTACTATTAGCAACTAATTGCCCGGCTATCACAAAAATGTTTTAATGCAGCTGATGGCCGAGCAATCTATGGCCGGGCCATGTGTTGCAATATGACAGCAATTGTATGGCCCATGATGCAGACTCCTAAACGGGCTACACATACCGGCAACAATGGCTGACGAAATCACACTTGTCGCAACAGCTTTTATTGTTTTAAAAAACAAACAGAAAAAGAAGAGATTGTGGATTCGACCTTACTTAAATAGGCGTGAAACTGTAGACAATTTGGGTCTAGAAATAAGCCTTGATAATAAATTATTCAAGAATTATTATTATTATTTTTACGTAGTTGTCAAATCGCAAAACACAGAATAGAGCAATATTTCGCGAAGAAAAGGTTACACTGTGCCATAACAAAGAGAGTGACTGAAACAACAACAAAACTGGCTGTGCAATATTGCAGTTGAATTCGATAGCCTAGCTATCGTCCGGCAACCCGTTGGGGCAATACCGGCCATAAGTGGCTAAACAAAACATGTTGGGCTATATGGCCGGGACATTACTGCAATATTGCATAGTGTGGCTGCAATTGTTTGCAATGTTGCCGGGCAACTGTATTGCAGCCATCATTGCAGCAAAACATGGCCCGTTTAGAAGCCCCATAAGAGAATGTTCCTGCAACGCGATACCTCTGAATGCGGTCCGGGTCTATCTGCTGCAATTTCCCCGTACTAGACTATCTAAAGTTAGTAATTCTTTTTTGGGAAAAGGTATACTCTTCTTTAATAAAATCCCCGAGGCTCTTTTATCTCTGCCTTTTAATAAATTTAAGAAATGTTTTATAGAAAAGCTGTGTTAAAAGGCTTACTATAAAGTTAGCGATTATCTAGTTGATAACAGAGCCTGGGACTAGTGCTGGACAGGCTACTTCTAATTAACTTGCTATATTTGTTTTAAATATTGTAGACTCGTTTGTTGATTTGCTTTTTAAGAGTACCAAGAGTTTTTTGGGCCGGCTTTTTCTCTCGGCTTACACCCTCTGTCTTCTTTGCCGATGAGCCTATTCCTACAGGTTCGAATTTAATTACGTGGAATAAGTGATACCTTGATGATCTTTTGTTCCAAAATAAACGTATTTTATTTTTATTTATTTTATTTTTTATTAAAAGAGAAGATGCTCATCGGTAAATTTAGATCTGTAAATATTTTTTGTGTAAGAACTTCATTTTGGAGAACGTCTTCTCATACAAATAAGTAGTACTAAAAATAGAAAACAGCCAACGAGCAAATTTATGCAAATTATCTAATTGTGTCAGTGGAACCCTCTTATAAAATATCAACAGAGATGAGTTTTGATTGTTCTTAATTATATCACTGCACTGTAGATTAATGATTTCCATTTTAAGTTCCGGGGCTAGGGTTTCAATGTCAATATCAAAAAGATTCTGAAAAGTCTTAAATTGATTTGCAATGGCATCAAAGTCCGATAAGTTTCGATTGAAAAGTCGATAGGAAATGTATCAGCCTGTATCAGCAGGGTGCGAACCAAAACACCACCCGAAGGGGGCACATGCCCCGAACGGGCTTAAACATCCCCCTCGCGAGGGAGGATGCAACAATTACCACTTCTCTCTCTATAGGAAACTTAGCCTGGTGTGGATGAATATGTCACATGTTTTAAAATGTGAAAAACATTTACGTAGTTTAGTAAGTAGTTGTGATTGAAGCAGTATCAATTTCTTCCGGAATTATTTGATATTAGTGTATAATTAAGGAAGATGGTTTTCTCCTTGCAAACTCAAATTCAGTTCGTTCACATGTTTTGTCAAATCAACATAGAATAGAACTTCCACAGCCATGCGTTTCATGCGGACTTTAGTCCGATTTGTATCCTTTTTTAAACGTTGCGTAGGTACTTTTTCGGACTTTTTTTCTCACTGGTCGATGGGTAAGTATATTGGGTTAGGTTGAGTGGTAAAAACGACTGTCTCGTCTTGAGCGTCCCTAATATGTTAAAAACTAGGGATGCATCCGATACAATATATTAGCGATACCTTGGGTTTACCGGTACGATACTTCTCAAATTTCGCGCTTTAAAAAAGTAATGTAAACGCCCATCTTGTTTGATCTGTGACCCGCGCGGCATATTCCATTTCGCTACACTTTAGTTGGCTTTTAACTGCTATCGCGCGTAGTATGATATATTTTCAGCAGTTTTTTTTATTTTAAAATTATTACTCTTAATTTTAAATAACTAAACCTTTTAACTTTCAAATTTTTTAAGCAAGCCTGATTTTTTCTGATATTTTACGGTATCGGTATCGACGACATTTCTATAAGAGTATCTATCAATATCGTTTCGGCAAAAAGCCGTATCGATGCAACTCTATTAAAATTTTTGACATACAGAAGTTATTATGCCGTTGAGTCTTGACTCAGAATCTTTACCAGCTTCCAATCATTGGCAGATCTTTATCCTTTAAGGAGGTATGGTACTGATAGATATAACAAAGACAATCGTTAATATACCATTTATTATCACTGCATAGCAAATGGTGAAAATTAACATCCATAACACTAATCAACAACATGGATATTTTCACTTAAAAATATACATTTAATTCCTTAAAGTACATTAATAAAAATATCTACGAATAAAAAACAATAACGAAACAAGAATGAATATGTCATGATTTAAATTATGTACATAAATCCGGAACGCGTCCACACGCTATAATCCGCGATTGTGATTGGTCAAAATCCAGACCAATCACAGACGTCATTACGTTAACCAATCACAATTAAACGAGCCATCGTTTCCGTTTATATCTAACATTGAATTTTATAAAGTAATCTCCCGTTAATCTAAAGTTAAAGTCGCTTTATAAAATTCAGCCTTAGACGATGAGGGTATGAACGCACCTAATTGACAAATTTTATAACCGACGGCATAATTTGAATAAACTCATTTACAATCCAAATTATACAAGCAAATTCGGGTCAGTGGCCGTGTCAACTTTTACGTCTACCCGCAGTTTTAAAAGGGGTACCCAACTTTCTGCGTAAAATAATTTCATCATAATTTTTAGTAAAAATAAGCAATAGAAGTACTCGTGACAATAGCAATTCTTATTTAGCGATTTTTCCACAACATAATTGGTCTATTATTTGAAACCTTCCAATGCTTTACGCGCATAACACTGTTTTCAACAGTATGGGAACCCCATTCAATTGAAAGGCATTCAATGCCATATACAGAAAACATACAATTTGATTGTTCATTCAAAAGTTTTAAAAACTTTGTACTTCACATAAATATTTGCAAATGAAACATAGACTAAAATCTTAGAGACATACACACATAAATGGAATCAATTCAACGATATAATCTGTAATTTTAATATCTGTACATAAAAACATGTCAATTACTATTAATTGGTGCTAATTTTTATGTACTTTAAAATCCCAGCACGAGAAATTATACGTACAGTAATTACGTCCATTTAATATCGAAAATAGGAGGGTACTTCGCTACCCTCATTTATTTTTTTCAAAGAACTGTACATGTTCAATTTACTTCCATCCGATAAGGTGTACTTAGAGTTGTTAGCTTAATCTCCTAACAGAACTATACTTGGAGATTTAGCATGCGACTCTAGAGTGTACATAAAAAATAGCACCAGTGTGTGCAGCAGTCTAGTATATGAAATGGGCGATTCTATAAAAATAATGTTATACTTATAATAAAGTATTTACATAACACCTATAAACTGTATTTTATACTGAATATTAATCGAACAAAATTATCTACAATGTTCATACATTTTTAATTATAATTTAATGTATGACAAAAATCCTGGAACATAAATTATCAGATAATGACGAATTCTTATGAATTTCGGATGAAACAATTATTTAAATTGTTGAGGGTAGTTTTTGGTTCCAGTTATCTTTGAAGGACATTAAATTGTACCTATAATTAGTCAATAACACACATAAATAAAGGAAACCTTAGTAAACGTGTTCTTCATTCGTAATATGTATCTACCCGCATTTTAACAAAAGTTAGTTCTCAACAGCGATACCAATTCGATAACGAGAATAATGCGTAAATTTCAAATATACATTGTCTTCCAATGTATAATCCTAGCCACTAGTATACACTAGGACTTATTATATATGTTACAGGTTTTGTGTCATACATTTATATATCCAGAATCATAAAGACAAATTATCATATTTCCTTACACTGTTGCAATTTTAATCTCATTTAAAATAATCTAGATACAAATACAGTCTTCCGATTCTCTAACAGTTGTATATTTAAATTCCTGTGTAGCTGTCATTTGTACTAGAAATGTACATAGTTCAAATCCCAAAAAACTCAGGATTTTTAGGCACTGCGTAACAATCCCAAGACATAAATATCGCGTTTATGCAAAATTAAACCTTGTTCCATTGACTGAGTCAAAAATTAAATCGCAGCGCCATAAGAGTTATCGTACGCAATAGTTATCGTTTCGTTAGTATGCGATAAAACTCCGCTTGTCATTTTAGTGGTTCGTCTAGTGGCGTCAAATTTCGCGCCAGTTGTAACTTAAAACGCTAACTATACATCCCTTTATTTTGAATTGATTTAATTGGACCCGAAATTCCACCTCACCTCAGTGGATTAGACCAAAAATTAAAAAGAAAATATATACGAAAACAATGATAAAAAGGTGGTATTTCAAATTCACCGGTGGTAGATTTCGCGTTTAACAGTACTGCGCACTGGAAAGAGATAGCTCCGAAGAACGCTGTCACACCGTGAGACTGGCTTCATAACGTAATCGTTGCCTTGGTCATCTTCATGGTTTCCCTGGAGGAACATGGAAAACAGAAGGACCAATGGTAAGTCATAACCCCCCCCCCCTGGACACTCACAAATTGAGTAAAGTTTAATCTAGATTATGATTTGATATATAGATAGATTAAGATTTCTGACGTCGTGTGACAGAAGCCCAAACCAGCTCTTTCCAAGTAACCGATTGAGTTAAAAACTTTGGGATTCCCTAAAAAGGAGAAATTATCTTCACAAAAAAAACGACATCAATATAAGCTCAGGCCACATCACATGCGACCAATATCAAAAAACACCTATCCATAATAAAATATATTAAATCTTTGTGCTAACTTACGATAAATTCATTTCAATAAACTATCTACAAAGAAACCAAATTCACCGTGCTTGGCACGATTCGCCAATAATTCATTATATTTACAAAATATTCATATAAAACTTTTCGATGATCTGAGATATTGTAGGCACGTTGTTCGGATTTCACTATTCACTCCATTGGACCCTACGACGAGTTTACACTACCCGGCCATTTATAAGTCGGATCGTACTTTAGAAAGAGACACTGGGCTAGCTTCGGCTACGTATAGCGCCGTCTCTGTCCCTCTTGTCAACCCTAATAGATACCGGACTTAGTGTTTCGTGTGACAGAGATGACGCTCTACAAATCGAGTGTCTCTTTCTAAAGCACGATGCGACTTATAAATGGCCTGGTACTACTTCGCGATTAATGGAATATATTCACTTAAATAACTAGCTTCATTGACTTGTCGGGAGTGTACCTTCACTGAAGGCAAAGCGTCGTGGCTCCGACGGAGAATTTGTCGTTATTTGAAATGGTCGAACTTTCAGAGTCAATTAATATTTAGCTTTATTATACAATATCTGTACCGTGCTCATGCCAGAATAGTGACTTTCTCAAAGTTCAAAGCTCTCGTTAAACGTAAATAATTCAATAAAGCTTTTTATAAATTCGACGAATATTTAATGATCTTAATCCTTGGGATTAATTTGCTCCAGTTCAAATAATTTGTATGACTCAAAACTTAGCGATTAAAAAGAGTGGCAGTATATGGTAATTAAGAATTTATTTAAATTCTTTTCTAACGTTCATAAGCGTACTTGTTTGACTATATTAATAAGGATATTTTCACTTTGACATTGACAGATGGGCATTTGGAGATGCTTTTTATATATACGACCAATACTATCGTTCGCCATTTCATGAAACGATCAATTCTACGATGGAACTACGACATGTGTACAGTTACAGGTCAACATATGGTGCTCCATCTATCTTATCTAAGTCCGCCAACAGATCGGCGGCGGGCGTCAACGGATCCAGAATATCCTCTCGCAACACGTCCAGGGGAGAAGTGAGACCTTGGTCACTGTCAACCAGCGTCCTAACCTGGCTAGTTCCGCACAATTCCACAGAATTTCCATTAATAAGAAAATCTCTATTGCTGTAACTGAAGATGCTCCTGTCTTCGACCATCTGCGGCGTCGACGGCACCGACTTGGACGATATACCGTTCGTCATAGAGAACGTATCGGCCGCGAACAACTCCCTCGAACGCCGTGACCCTATCTGCAGCTCCGGCACACGTTTGATCGGCAGCGGTGTACTTGGCACCGAACGAGACGTATAATACTTATTTTTATCAGTTTCCAATTCGGATATGTGAAACTCTATACTGCTAGTTCGCTTCAAATATTCCTCGACGTTCTCACTGGATGAATCGTTCGTGAAGCTATCCGCGAACTGGCCGCTTCTATCCAACAACTCCCCGCTGGGTATAAACGAGTTGAGATGCTCATCTGTCAGTATCTGCTGCTCTGGTAATGGGTCACAACCGTTGGTCAAACTGTTGGTGTTCAGTAGAGTCGTCGATCCCGCGTTAAGTACCTCGTTGCTACTATCTATTGCGTCGTATATTTTGTCCAGAGTCTCTGGGTTCAGACCAGCTCTCGATATGTCACAGTCGGCTAGGGATCCGAAATCGCAAAATTCGTTCGGAACCGGTGTGGGTGGGACGGAACCCACTGGAGTGTTATTGTAGCTGAGGAGTGTCATGTTGTTTATCGCCTGCTTCAGAGGCACCGATTGTGACCTGAACGTCGGATCGTGGTTCGTACGATAGTTAGCTATTGGCTCTTGAAAAAACTGGCTCACTTCACTCGACAACGGATCGGCGGACAGAGGATGGCCACTATCCCCGTTGACGTTATCTCGAAAGGAATTCGCGAACAGGCACACGTTATTGACACCATTCGGAACTGAGTTCTGGAGAACTTGGTATTTGTAGTGGGACAGAATGTTCGGTGAGGGAGGAGCGGACATAGGCGAATACTTCACGTTCGTGTTACACGCTGTTTTGGTCACGAATTTTTGGTCATTTGGCACTGCGAACGGCCTATTATTGTTTGTACAGGGATCGATCATTCCCAATGTGAGGGGATTGCGCCGTTTTCGGCCGTTCAGTTTCGGTATGGGTCGGGAACATAAGCGGGATCTGGGAACCGGCGTGTTCCTGGGACTGACAAAGGGACTGGCCGCGGTGCTATGGGATACTGGAGATGTCTGGAGTGAACCGCTCAGAATAACGGGCTTGGAAACTTTTGTCGGACTATTGACTCTCTGACTGAACCCCAAAGGTGATTTGGAGTTAAAATTTCTGGGTGAATGGCATCCATCGGATATGGGAACGAAGTCGTACTGCTGAGTTCTGGTCGTGGGACTTTGCGGTTCATTGTTACAATTGCCATTGTATAGATGAGGTCCCATACTCATCAGCTGTGGAGTATTCTCCGAATTGTATGGAGTTGAATTTCCATTTCCATTCGTTATCGAGTTGCACTGTTTGCTAACATTCTCATTATGGGTGGGGAAATTTGCATCTCTCACCGTATCGTCTAAACTGACGGGTTTGAAACCGTCCGCGTCGGTATTTTTGCTGACTGGAAAGGATTCCGGCGGAGCCTGGGGTTCCGAATTTCCCGGGTTAGTACCGCTTGGATTCTTCAAATTCTTCGCGAGCAATTCACGGAGCTGGGAAATCTTCTCGTTCTTGCCTTGACTGTGCTCGTCCGGGACGTCTTGACTAGTTTCTAAAAAAGCGGACGGGTTCGCGTTTTCCCTGTCCGCGTCTTTCGGGTGAAAGTACTTGAGTAGCTCCTCCTCGTGCTCCTGGCTGTTGTTCTCGTTGAGGTAGTCGTCGAGATCGTGTTTGTCTATGTTGCAGATGCTTATGACGCGCTCTCGGTTGAGGATCTCGGAGTGCTTCTCGCCGCAGATGACGCCCGTCTTGATGTTGATGCCGTCGATGCCGCAGCAAGAGTCGTGGGTAGCGTCAGTGGGAGTCCTAAGCGGGGCCTTCGCCCCTATCGGAGTCGCCGCCTCCTGTCTCCGGGCCAGCGCCGCGGCGGTGCTTTTGGACCGGCTCGGTAAGTTTTTTGGATCCTCTAAAAAAGGGTCGGGACGGGCCGGCTCGAAAGCGTCGGGTTGCCTCGGCGCCTTTCCGAGTATTTCGGCGGCGCGCATCTTTTTGGGCAGGTACGTCTCGTGTGTGGAGCGGGGCGAAGTCTGCGTTTCGTTCTGGTACGTCTCGAGGATGAGCTTCTTCCCGGGCAGGGGGAGGCGGGGGTCCGGGGGGCGTCGGCGTTGCCAATCGCTACGCTCCGTGGACAGATCGAGGGAGGCGTCGCTGCTGAGGTTGATGGGAAGATTGGGGGCCGGGTCTGGGGGAAGGGACAGGTCGCGGGGGGCGTACGAGGGCTCGAAGTAGGGCTCGGGCCGATACTCGTGCGGGGGATGGGCACGGGGAGGAGCCGAGTAGGGAAAAGGCGGGCGGACCTCATAAACGTAGGGTTGCTGGTAGTACGGGTCCAGCTCGCTTTCGTGCTTCACAGACGGCACGTATGAGGTAGAGGGGGGCGATTCTACGATCTCCTGAGCTTTGTTCTTCTTTGGTCTTCCCGGTGTTCCCTAAAAGATTTAATTCGTGCATATCATGATACTAGCTTTAACCATACAGGAGCAAATGCACAATATGTTTTTAATTTGTAGTATATTATATTTAGCAAAAAATAATTCTAACGAAATGTATGCAACATTTATATGTAAAACCAGGTCAGAATGAATGTGGTGTATAAACCAAATATCACGATTCTGGACTTATCGAAAAATCAACAAAAATAATATTAAAAGCATGTGGTTTTTGTGAGTGTCCATGGGCGGTATCATTTAACGTTTGCCCCATGTTCTATAAAAAAAATCACTCGTGAAACCTCAAAAAATTTGTTTGAAATTGGTTTGAGACGAATGTGATTTTAATTTTTAAAATTAAATCAATTATTAATTTTGATAAACATGATTTAAAAAGTTTATACACTTTATAATGATTCCTATCTCATTTTCTCCCACGTTAAATCTGGTGAATTATGTGTCCGTCTCTTTTTCGTTTCAACGACATACAATTTAAAAAAAAAATTTTAACACATTGTTACCTGTATCTTCCGTTTTAGCTGCTTCATCAATTGAGGTCCAGATGTTTCTTCTGATGGTACTGAAATAGAATTTCATACTTAGGAAGCGTTCAAGTATTTCGTGACGAATTAGAGGGGGGAGATAAAAAGTTACGATGGGGGGCGGGGATTGAATTATACGTTATTTTTTCTATTTCGACTTTCCGATACTTTGCACCACATAAATGGCAACTTTAAGGAGTATTAAATATCTGGGTGGTAACGTTATGGCGCGTTACATGGGGGGGGGGGGTTTCCAAGAATCTCCAAAAATTGCTTCATACGTATATAGACCAAATATAGGGTCCTAGGACCAATTATAGGGAATAAAGATATTGAATGTAAATTTTACCAATTACTGCCATAGGCGGTGGAGACGCACTGGAAGGTCCAGGTCTGGCCCGCATCATCAGTGGACCGACGTGACGGGACAGCTCCGTGATACTGCTGAATTTAACACCTGGAATTTGAAGATTGTGCCTCTTTATTGATCTGTGACGCTGGATCTTTAAAACAATCTTGTTAATGTACACTCAAACTCAAAAATATCTTTATTCATATAGGTAAACATGAAGACTTATGAACGTCAAAAAAAACAAATTAAATTAATTGTAAATGTAATTTTTTACAGTTCGCAAGTCAAGGGCGTAGAGCGGTTAAGACTACACTAACATAATAAAGGGGAAAGATTTGTGTATTGCTCCAAAACTACTGGACCGATTCAAAAAATTCTTTCACCATTAGGAAATAGGCTGAATCAATAGAATATTTTCGAGTAATGATTATGGGGCCGTTCAAGTTTTATTTAAGCACTATTATTTTTGAGAGCTTCGCTTACTTTAGTTGACAAGAGGAGTGGGGGGGGGGATAAATTGCAGTGAATCTGCTTACTTGAACGGCCTCAATGTATGAAATTACGAGACTGTATCCTAAGCTGTGAGAAAATCGTAAATCGCGGACGCTGCGGAATATTATTATTTCATTTGAAATTACGCGGAGATTATATAGAATATTTTGTACTTTTTATATAGATTTACAATACATCTGGATATTTTGAGCATACCTTGCACAAGATTAAGGATTGTAAGCAAAATAAATTTTTAAACACACACTGCGTCCGAAGTTATACATTGGCAATAGTGCTCGCTCTAAACTTGTGCACAGAACACACATCGCAACTAGCGGGTCCGACAGATGTTGTCTTGTACACACGTCGTACATACAAAGATATAAAAAATTAAATGAGTGGCGCTAGAACCTCTTTAGGTCTTGGCCTCAGATTTCTGAATCTGTTTCATGACCATTCATAAATCTAATAGGCAAGTAGGTGATCGGCCTCCAGTGCCTGACACACGTCGTCGACTTTTTGGGTCTAAGACATGTCGGTTTCCTCACGATGTTTCCTTCACCTTTCGAGCAAATGTTAAATGCGCACATAGAAAGAAAGTCTATTGGTGCACAGCCGGGTATCAAACCTACGACCTCAGGTATGAGACTCGCACGCTGAAGCCACTAGGCCAACACTGCTTTACAAAGATATAAAAATATCAATAATTCTCGACTCCACTGGATTGTATTTACCTGTCCAGCTGTTTAGGAATAAATTAATGTTTTTCGTCTATTGGTCCCTGACATAAACAGATCATCAACAACGCTAAACCTGACTCCCATATGTATGTGATTTTGACATATGGGACTGCTCATTGTCACTGTCAAAAACTATGACGTATTTTCCGAAGTTTAATATTGTTAAAAAAATACCTTTAATTTGGAACATAAGATCATCAAGGTATCACTTATTCCACGTCATTAGATTCGAACCTGTAGGCATCCCTACTCATCGGCAAAGAAGACAGAGGGTGTAGGCCGAGATAATACTCAGTGTAAAAAACACTCGGTACTCTTTAAAAAAAGCAAATCATCAAACAATACTTATTTTAAAACAACTTAATGTACTTACCTAACTTAGATTCCGCCCACTCGCATATAACTCTTTCGTGTTCGCTGGTTCCAATGTGACCTTCCTGCAATAACATTTTCTTTAATTGTGGGCAGAATTATCAATATTTTAGACTGTTAATGGCATAATATATCGTCGCTGTAGAATGGTAAGCTCGTAAGTCCAAAGAACCCATTTTTTTTAAAGAACAGGGGGCAAACGGGCAGGAGGCTCACCTGATGTTAAGTGATAGCGCCGTCCATGCCAGAGGGCTCGCGAGTGCGTTGCAGGCCTTTTTAAGAATTGGTACGCTCTTTTCTTGAAGGACCCTAAGTCGAATTGGTTCGGAAATACTTCAGTGGACAGCTGGTTCCACAAAGTGGTGGTGCGCGGCAAAAACTGCCTTGAAAAACGGTCAGTTGTGGAACGGCGGAAGTCGAAGTGAAACGGTTTTTTGATTTGTTTCATTTCGTCTATGTTCATTAAAATATATATACTTTTGTCCATAGTAAACTTGGTAAACCTACTACTTGGTAAAATTACTGAGTCTAGAATAAAAAATAAATATATACGAGGTTATCATAATAAAAAAATCAACCAGTGGCGCTACAACCTCTTTAGGTCTTGGCCTCAGATTTTTGAATCTGTTTCATGATCATTTTTAAATCTAATAGGCAAGTAGGTGATCAGCCTCCAGTGTCTGACACACGTCGGCGACTTTTTGGGTCTAAGAAATGTCGGCTTCCTCACGATGTTTTCCTTCACCGTTCAAGCAAATGTTAAATGCGCACATGCGAAAGAAACTCCATTGGTGCACAGCCGGGGATCCAACCTACAACCTCAGGTATGAGAGTCGCACTAGGCCAACACTGCTCTTGTCATAATAAATTGACGATATGTATTTTTGTAACAATCGTTTCACTTCGACGTCCGCCGTTCCATAACTGCGCGATTTTCAAGGCAGTTTTTGCCTTGCACCACCACTTTGTGGAACCAGCTGCCCACTGATGTATTTCCGAACCAATTCGACTTAGGGTCCTTCAAGAAAAGAGCGTACAAATTCTTAAAAGGCCGGCAACGCACTCGCGAGCCCTCTAGTATCGAGTGTCCATGGGCGGCGGTATCACTTAACATCAGGTGAGCCTCCTGCCCGTTTGCCCCCTATTATATAAAAAATAATCAGTGCAATTATACCGTTTTAACAAAATGTTCCGTCTCTATTCTTTGCAGCATAAATACAAATTAACGAATAGAGACAAACGGTCTCAAATAATAGTCCCTTTATTGATTTTAAAGCATACTTTTGTACAAATTTGATATGGCTATAGCCTCTTTGACAGTGTTGGTCTAGTGGCTTCATCGTTCGACTCTCATCCCCGGCTGCACCGCTGGAATTTCTGTCTATGTGCGCATTTAACATTTTGAATGTCGAATAAAAACATCGTGAATCAACCTTGCCCTAGACCCAAACAGGCGACGATGTGTGTCAAGCACTTTTAAGAAAATGATACAGGAATCGCAGACCAGAGGTAGTTTTTTCTATCAATAAAATTACCTTGGATGACTCTCCTAAATCAGGAAGCTGGGGTACTTCCAGCTTAACTTTCTTACGAAGCCCTGCGTAACAGTACCTAAAATAAAATACGAAAAAATCTTTTTTATTTATTTAGTACTCCTACAGCTAACATACATTATATATAATTACAAACAAATACACTGAAAATATAGCCAAAGATGGAATACATGATACATTTTACTACAAAAAGGTAATCTTCTTGAGTTCAGTCTCATATGCAAAAAGCATCGTAAACATAGCGACGAATACTATTATGATTACACGCTCCAAAATTTTAGTTTCAATAAATAAAATAGAAATAGCCGTTATTCGAGTAGTAAATTAGATTACATTGAGTCCATGTTTAACATTAATACTCGACCTTCGACGGAGTGAAGGAAAGTCAAGGGCGTAGAGCGGGTAAGAAGAACTGGCAAGAAACTTTCCGCCACTCTTTTAATTCGCCAAGTTTTTAATACAAATTGTTTGAACTGGAGCTAATCAATCCCAAGGATTAGGTACATTTAAGTATTCGTCACATTTCTCAAAGAGTACTGGACCTATTTTGGAAATTCTCTCACCATTAGAATGCTACAATATCACTGATTAATATTTAAGTTGCAAGAAAAAAATAAGGATCCCTAGGAAAACTATAATAAGGTTACCTAAGGTGTAAAAAATGCCTATAAAATATCTTTCATTGCTGCGAAAACGTTGGATGATAGAACAAAAAAATGTTTCACAATATTAAAGAACATATCAATATCAACAACATTAAAAAAATGTCTACCCGTGCGAAGCCGGGACGGGCCGCTAGTCCTTCATAATCTATGAAACTAAAACTTTGGAGTGAATGGCGGGTCACGTGACGCACTGTTGGTACTAAGTGGTGGGTTCGATTTCATGCAATCTAACAGTGAGGTAGGTCTGGACTATATTTAAGAGGCCACTAGACCTTAACTTTCAATAAAGAAAAAAGTGTCCATAGTTGTGGACACACTCACACACTACACACCCGAAGCGAGTATAAAGGTCGGCAACGCACTTGCGAGCCTTAAGGAAATTCGAGTGTTCCTGGGCCGCGGTATCACTTAAAAAAAGACGAGCCTCGTGCCCGTTTGCTCCTGTTACAATAAAAACGTACTCTGAAGAACGATTAAGTTGCCGGCTTTTAAGATACGCTCCTGTCTTGTCCTAAATCAAATAAATTCGGAGATCAATAGGAGAATGGTTACCTTGAATTTCCTCTCGTCCCCAATCTCCTGGGCCTCACAGTTGGGTAGACCTGCTTCATTACTTTCCCAAAATCGGCAGTCGACAGAGGCTTCATATTACTACTCATACAGTGAGCGCTGCAAAAAGTTTCCTAAATTACTTATACTAAAATTATTAAGAACTGCCTGGTCGTCATAGTAACAGTGTTGATTGTATGAGGTCCTAGATTAGACCCCTGCTGTACACCAACGGACTTTCTATGTGCGCATTTAACAACCACTATAGCGGTGTCTTAGATATATGTGTATCAGGCATAGAAGGCTAACCACCTACTTTTTAGGAATTAGTACGCTCTTATCTTCAAGAAGTGAAACTCGTAGCAAGAGAAGCAAATGCTGGAGGCCCAGCGCTCCCGAATATAATAATACCCAGAACCGTAATAAAAAAATATTAATTAACAAAGCAGAGTAACATATCTTGCCTCACTTCAACTTAAAAAACTAAAACTCGATTTCATCACGTTTAATCTATCCGCTATCGCATTCTAACGGAACCGCAACGGCAAGTTTCACTCAAAAACCTTCGGTGCAGAATACAGTACAGGAGATGGGCATATCTTCTCCCATTTATCTCCCTCTCTCGTTCTGCTGACTCCTACTGTAGCATTACATGCTCACAGAAGGATACCACAGTATTCCACACCTGGACACTGCTGACAATTATTTGTACAACACAAGGCAACGCAAGGTTATAACCCAACACAGAACAAAGATTATAACGTAACTGAGACCACGGCGGACAATCCTCCAACGTAAGATGGACTGACCTAGCGAAAGACTCAAAACTGTACTGAACTGATTAATAGGCGCTAGACAGAAACCGCTGGTAACAGATATTCCGCTCCAGTTCCTTTTCTGACCACGACTTAGACCTGAGCTACAGGCTGAAGAGATAGAGGTATCATTGAGGATGAAGATCAATAAAAAGAAAAAACATTTACAGTAAGCTAGTATAGAGAACTCTGCCACAGTTTTTAGTCCTGTACAAATATAATTTATTAATTAGATACACATATGAGCGTAAATAATAATGTAATTTTATATTCGTGACGTGACCTAACCTGACACGTTAAGTTACGATAATATAACGAAAAAACCACCAATACATTTTAAGTCGTTACGTGTACAACATTAACCTTAAAGATTAATCAAGATTAAATTTCAATTTCAAGGGCTTTGGGTTCGTAATTTGTTACGAAATCACAAGTGATACGATAAAAACAAGATAATAAAAGCAATCGCAATAGGAAGCGATTGCAATGATAAAAAAAAATCAAAAAAAAAGGTGAAGCTAAGCCGCAAAGACTCTTGATCACATAAGAGGAGAAGAACAGTGTCAAAAAGACGATTGAAAAATTGATGCTGGTCATTGATATAATCGGCTGCCCGTCGAAGTATTTCTGAGGAAAGAGCGTACCAATTCTTAAAGACCGACGTATTCTCTGGTAATGAGTGTCCATGAGCGACACAACAGATGAGCCTTCTGCCCGTTCTATAAAAAAAAATAGCCAGCAACGCACTCACGAGCCCTCTGGCATTGAGAGCGTCCATGGGCGGCGGTATCACTTAACATCAGGTGAGCCTCCTGCCTTTGCCCCCTGTTCTATAAAAAAATAGTAATAGCTGAATCGCTACGCTATAGGAAAAGGCATTATCTAAATTCGAAGCCTAGGCTGACTTTGGCCCGCTGCGCCAACGAAGTGAGATATTGTATATCTTTTCGATCGTATAACACATACTCTCATCTCATCCGGCTGATAAGAGACATGCTACGCTGTACTGACCTGCACTGGTCACGACATACGGACTACACTGGTCTGAGTTGCACTACAGTTACACTGAATCAAAAGACGATGGTGCGTTTGTTAAGAATTTTGTTAAGTAGATTAAGTATCACAGATTCTCGAATTTAAAAGGGATGTACTAAAATATAGATTTAAGACTATTTACTTAATAAAGAAATTTTTAATTTCAATTTTTTTTTTATATTCTAGAGCTAAAAGATCGGCAGTACCTCTAGGTAGAAGATGAGTAGATGCTTCCAATGGGAAGAATTATCAGACCGTCCATATCACCCAAAAATATATAATTAATGTGTTTAAAAATGTATCCAAAAATACCAGACTGAAAGGATACCAAACAAAAATGCACGCGTGCTGCTCGCACACTGCTCGCGAGCTGCACATTCGCGCAGTATTCGCCAGATGTGGATGCACCTTTAGATATATCTTATCTTAATCTTAATATATATAAATCTCCTGTCACGATGATTGTCCGCAATGGACTCCTAAAATACCGAACCGATATCAATCAAATTTGCACACCGTGTGCAGTCTGGTCCAACTTAAGAGATAGGATAGCTTAGATCTTTAATTATAGTCGCAAGTTTATTTTATTGCAAATTATTTGTTTATTATTTGATACAATTCTAACAGATGGCGCTGTGTTAAAAGTACCAACGTTTCACATAAGCTATCTACCTTTCACATCAGTTCTCTTACAGTTTGACTTGAATAGCTTACTACTATGTAATATAACAAAAAGTCTGCTAGTTTATAATAAATACTAAAATAATAAATGAATTTATTCAAGCCAGTGTAAAAAAAATTTATAGGATATTGGGATTCGTAGAAAACGTAGAGAGAGAAATTCCGGGCTAGAGAGAACGATTCAAGCCAGTCAGTAATACATTGGAGGTTGACAATTCGACAAACCCTTCGCTGAATTTGGTATGGAAAGAGACTGAAGAGCACAGAATATTAGCATTATTCCATATGAGGTCGTCTACGTAAGTGTGTTAAACATAACATCAATCATCTGTATTTTTAATTATATAAGTTACGGTTAGCCGGCGACAGAGCGTTCAGATAGCCGATTTCTATTATTATTAAAGCTTTATTAATTAATCCATACAACAATTGGTTTGTTTACTTTTACTAATATTAGTATTAGTTGTGTTAGTATAAGTTTTACAATTTTTAGGTTCGATTTTTTTAGGTGTCTAGTTTTTGTATGTAAGGTTAAAAGCCTCTTCCATATTTTTTCATTTCTCTTTGTCTTGAGCATTATTCGTGCAGTTTTACCCTGCTAGTTCTATAACGTCATCTGTCTTCTCTTTTGACATCCTATACATCTCTTTCCAATTCATTTTGATATTTCAACTGTGTAACATTTATATCGCGCTCCAAAAATATAGACCTGCCCTTAAGCCTCAGAGCGTGAACAAGTGCATCTGTAGGTAAGTATGTTTCTTTACGAATGTCAACATGTCTTTGTTTTGTTATATTCTCGGCAACTTAAAAATGCTTCTTTCCATTGCATGCTGTCAAGACAGGAATTTATTGCCCACGTTTCTCTTGCCCATGTCAAACGAGTTAGAATAATGGAATCTATTATTATCTTCTTGTGCTGTATACTGTAGTTTCCTTTTAAAATTTATTTGTGGGTACAGTACTTCTTCGAAGTCCTTCCTTCTATCGATTTCGTTTTCACTGCCGTTCTTGTCGAAAGATACTTCTTTTCCTAAATATACATATTTCTTTACATATTCTATAGGTTTACTGTCTACTCAGATTAGCTGGCACAGACTATTGCATAATATCAAGAATATTATTTTTGTAGTGTTCATGTATAGCCCGACTTTTTGACCTTTACTGTCTAGTGTCTGTACCATATTTTCTATTTTTATAGACGATTTCCATTCAATATACCATTGACTTCCGTTTGGTAACGTCCCAGTAAAATCATCTTAAACGAACGAAAACAATGTTTTATTTATAATATTTGAAGCTTACTACGACTTATCACTACTATTACGTAAATATTGATAACGGCCACGTGTTATGATTATAATATGCTTCCATACCGCACTGTGTGACGCCATCTAACAATAAAATGACGATGTCACTATTATAAATAGAAAATCTACTATAAACTACTATAAAAAAACATACATTAGTAACCTCTTACGAAAGCTGTATCCATGAATGTCCATCACAGAAACTTATTGCCGAATATTTAGAGTCTCTAATGAGGTTATTTCACTTCCCGTGCCTATCTGCTTATCTTCTTTTAAATTATTATCCTACAAGTATTACTCGTCCACGTCTATTTATATTTCTTTTTCAATGTATATTTCTTTTTTAACGTTCATAAGTGTACATAGCGTAACATGAATAAATGATTTTCAACTTTGACGTACCTACCCCTTTCGTACCAACTTAAAATCTCGTGATTCATGCCCCCTTTTTCATTGATTTCATCACTACATAGTATAAAACAAAGTCGCTTTCTCTGTCCCTATGTCCCTTTGTATGCTTAAATCTTTGAAACTACGCAACGGATTTTGTTGCGGTTGTTTTTAATAGATAGAGAGATTCAAGGTTTATATGTATAATAACATCCATTAAATAGTGGAGAAGTACTGTTATTTTTGAGGTTTCTAATGTGATGTCGTAAATAATTACATTTATTCCGCTTACATTGCTAACGCAGGCCGAACCCTACGAGTTTTATCAAAATAATGTACTAAGTATTGTACACATTGAAAAGGTCTACAGAAAAGTCCGTGATGGTATATGTCTATATGGTATATGTCGCGTATATTATCGGAGCTTTCCAGCGACGGAAATAACAATACATAATAAAAACCTGCTTTCCATAAGCATTGCACCCGTGCGAAGCTGGGGCGGGTCACTAGTATATTATAATTGATATGATATCAGTAATGTATATCTTATGTAGTTTTGCACTTCTGTCACTCACCTTATCAATTTTTTGCTTTTGATAGGGCTGACCGTTCCATTCGTATTATTTAGTTATTTAAATTGTGCTGTATCCTTTCCTTTTCAATCTTCAAGCATTTGTATATAAGTCTTAAAATATATTTTTTAATGCTTTTTGTACACACTAGGAAGTGTTGAGCTTGTTAACGACAAGACTATCCTAAGCCTTGTTAATAAATGTTATCTGATGTGTGTACTATTAAATAATGAGGTCGTAGGTTTGATCTCCAGCTTTACGCTAATGGACTTTTAACTAATAAACTCATACGATGAAGGAAAACATGGCGCGGATACCGGCATGCATTAGACCCAAAAAGTCGACACGTGTCGGGAGCAGGAGGCCGATCACCAATTTTGTTTAAACCCCGGCTGTGAACCAGTGCTGAAAATAATTGAGTAGCAACTCTGATCCATAAAGGCTAGCAATGTCATGTCTACCTCCGCCCGCTCTAGTGACTAGTGAAACAAATGAATAAATTGAGATGAGACCGGTGATACAGGGCTTTTTATTTAAATCCTCGTAAAATATGCAATAATTAATCAAATCGCTTGCAACAGTACTCGGCTAACTAACGAGCTGTTCAATTACTTTTGGCTTTCTTATACTCGCCATCTTTAAAAAAAACGAAATTAGGCAGAAGTTAGAGATGTATGTGTATTTTTTGTAGCGAGCTATTTATATTTTAGGTTTAACTAAATCAACCAACACTTATAGAGAAGGATCAATACATATTTATTGCATCTCCAGCATCAAATATTTATATAAAATCAAATCTACAATGAGAAATTTTGATTAGTGCCCGCTCTTAAGCCAATACAGACGTATTACAAAACGTTTTTAATTAGTGTCAGCGTTTATGAATCAATTAGTTATTTATTTACCATTAATCATTTACATATTATATTTATTATAAGTTTGTTATAAATAAAACAAAAGTCAGTTGTGAAACACATAAACTCGAGAACGGCTTGACAGCTTTGGAAGTGAACCCTTTTTAGGCGTGTGAGGGTTACATTTTTACGGAAGAAACGTCACGAACGTGTGCAGCGTTTTCGTCGAAGAAAAGGGAGAGAGCGATTGAGCCCGATAAAGAGAGAGAGTGAGGAAGGGAGATCGAGAAAAAATACACGCTATTAGTTAATATATTCGTTTGGTAGTTACATATTAGAACTTTAGATGGCTATTCTGTCGCATAACGTCTGCTGCATTAAACGCAGTTTTTTTATTTATTTATCATTAGCATATATACATTGTGAAAACAGTGTGAATATAGGTATACAAATACATGGAGTGATAGTGACATGATCATCTATTAATGCCATTATTTTAGTAATATTTATTTAATTAAGTTTCACTTCTGACATGTGTACTTTGTACGCACGCACTTTTTTGTATATAGCAAAAGGCAAACGGGCAGGAATCTCACCTTTTGCTAAGTGATACCGCTGTCCATGGACACTCACATTTCCAGAAGGCTTGGCAAGCTTTTTTCTAGAGTGATCAGCCTTGTCTGACCCATGTTATCGATTTTTGGGTTGCGGGGTTTTAGTGTTAAAAGAAAAACCATTGGTGCACCCACATGAATCGAAGTCACAATCTCAGGAATGAGACCGGTAACTGTAGGCCAACACTAATATAAAATAAAATATATTTATTTTGGAATATGTTTAAGATACAGGTATGTATCACTTATTCCACGTCATTAAATTTGAATGTGCATCCGTACTCATCGGCAAAGAAGACAGAGGGTGTAGGCCGAGAGAAAAAGCCGGCGTAAAAAACTCTCGGTACTCTTTAAAAAAACAAATCAACAAACAATACTTATTTTAAAACAAATATAGCAAATTAGAAGTAGCCTTGTCTAGCACTAGTCAAAGGCCTTTTTAACAACTAGATAATCGCTAACTTTATAGTAAGCCTTTTTACACAGCTTTTTTTAAATACATTTCTTAAAATTAACAGACAGAGATAAAAGAGCCTCTGAAATTTTATTAAAGAAGAGTATCCCTTTTCCCAAAAAAGAATTACTAACTTAAGATAGTCTAGTACGGGGAATTTGCAGCCTGCGTTTGTTCCGAGTATTAACATAGTTAATATACAATTACTTAGACATATTACATAAATAAACTAACACAAATAAATTAAAATACTACAATACTTGCAAGTGATAAAGTTACGTATTTAGAAAAATATTTACTAATTAATTTTCTGGAGCTAAGTAATGCATATCACATATACATATATACAGATAAATTATATAGAAAGAATTAATCATACACGTGTATGAATAATGACCGATATACAACTTAAGAGTAATTATAATAATTGATCCACTATTCACACAATTGATCGATAGGAAAATTTGTCTAATTATTTGTATTTATAATCAAATTATACAGCTAGCCCCCGTATAACGCTAGACCCGGACCGCGTTATAGGAAATCGCGTTGTAGTATCATTCTCGTAATCCCGTTTTTTTGAACAATTTAAAAAATAGCCACATGAATCTAATAAAGTTATTTAGTTATGGACTTGTCAAATCATTATAAGTTTTACACTTCAGAAATGTAACTTGAGAAAACCGCGTTATAGAGGTAAAATACCGCGTTAAATGGGTGAGGGAAATCGCGTTACAGGTAGATAAAAACTAGTCCAAAATTAATTTTATCAGATAATTTAAAAATATGTATATACGAGCGAGATACACGTCGCCATTAGCCGTCCCAATTTAAGTCAACTGTGTTCACTCTAAAATGCATCTTTAATGCCCGTTTGAATTTGTTAAACGCGCCAATATTACGAATTTTAGACGGTAATTGATAAATTAATTGCACACCCTCATACCCAATTGACTTTTTTAAATTATTTATACGCGGCTTCGGCAAGATAAGAAAACTCGATCGACAAGTATTGCGGGTAGTTTTGTATTTGATTTTTTAAAGGATAAACTATTATGGAGAGAGTTATTATTTTTTTTTTATTAAGATGCAGCTACTATAAACATATTATAGTTATTTAATCATCATAATTTTGGTTTATTGGTAGAGTTTATTAGTCTGTCTTAAAATATTGTATCTAAATAGTGCTCTTTTAATTTATTTTGTAGTGTTTCAAAAATCAAAATAAAACAATTAACTTTCACAGTGAGTTTCACAGACAATGGTAATTATGTGGAGAAATGGATGCTCTTCCTCCAACCTCCTCCTTCTACTGACTGGCCCGAAGGCTCGAGGGCCTGTAAG
Organism: Pieris mannii; assembly: GCA_028984075.1. Lineage (NCBI taxonomy): Eukaryota > Metazoa > Arthropoda > Insecta > Lepidoptera > Pieridae > Pieris > Pieris mannii. Next base: position 4,075,835 of record CM054798.1, on the reverse strand, counting down.
CACTTGGCTTTACTATGATAGTTGTAAATAACAGTCTATAATCATTACACAGCGTACTGTAGACGAAATGATGATTTTAGGTATGAAGACGCATTAAGAATAGACAAGAATAAAATTTTTTTTACAGTTCAGTTATGAATATACATGCCAGTAAAATACTTCTTTTTTTTATATTTATTAATGTCTTTTTTTTTATTTATTTATTAGCCGGATACAAGGTCCATTGGCACAAAATACTTCTAAATTTACATTTACTGCCAGTTTTTAAATATGGGAGTACATCGAGAAGAACTGGCAATAAACTCTCAAGGGAGGAAATTTATGCATGGTTAAACAGCGCCGTTTAGTGAAAAGCCTAGGCTAATTGAATGGCTAAATGAGGCTGCATCAGTTTTTTTTTACTAATTTACTAAATACAATGTTCTTTTTACGACGTTAATACATCTTTACTTAGTTAAGTACTAATAATATTAACTGGATAACAATAAAATGATTTTAAACAACTATATAAATATATAACAAAGAAATTAATAAAATAAGTAAAAATTGGTAAGTAAATCTTTACATTTTATTTATTCTATCTATATATAAAATATACTCAATACAATGGCGCTAATAACTTTAAAAAATTGCAGTACTTACATGTATTCATCGTAGACATCCTGTTTTGGTAGAGAAACGTCTGGATCTACTTCCAAGTGTGTTTGTATCCAAGTGACGGTTTGTTGAAGCTCTGCTCTAGAAACATAAAAATCACTGTATTAGGATGAAAAAAATATTTACCAACTAGACAATCCGATGAACTTCGTATCTCCCACACATATAAGATACACATATTTCTAACCACTAATGACTACCCAGTGACAATTCTGAAAAAGACAGAAGGCATCAAATATATCCCAGACGGGAAGCTGTTTTTATAGGAAAATTCAATTGTAATTTTTAATATGTATGGTATTAGCTTTAAAAACATAAAAATGCATTTGATTAAACAAACTCATTAGCTTAATAATATTTATATATTATGCACTGCGATTTAATTTATCTATTTTATTGTTGTTTCATAGCATCTGATTAATTTAATAAATTGTGAATAACTGAAATTAAAAAAACAAGTGAGAGATACATTTACACTCACCTTGAACCTAAAGGATTAACAGGTTGTTTTAAAGGATCATGTGGGGGAACTCCAGTTGGTAAACGGAGATACAGTAATAACCTTTCAGCACCACTGAGAGCTTCTACTGCTTCCAGTAATTGTGCAACCCTTTGCCGTCCATCTTGGCTGAAATTATAAATGATTATTAGGATAGATTAATAGAAATACACAAAACTAGTTAGTACCAGTACAGGCAATTATACAGAGAGAGCAGAAAAATTGTGTTTTATTTGACAGACCCCCAAATGTGTTTTTACTGATAAATTTTAGAACATTGTTTAAATAATAGTGATCTAATGTGTAAAGTATCTATATAAATACTCCTATATACACTTGAATAATGACATTATTTTTTTTATTTTCTTTTAGAGTAATTTTATGTAAAGTTCTCTCAGAGAAAAATTAAAATTTATCTATACTTACATTAAAAGACAATAATGTAATTCCAAATACTGCCAAATATTCTCTGTTTATGTATATTATTGGTAAATAACCAATATAAACCAATACAATACCTAATTAATAAATTATTAGTACATTTAAAGGTTTCCTAGTTTTAATATGTATGATACTAATTGTAATACATCAAAAGATCCATTATATAGTGTGCTCTATACAAACATTTTGGAAAGCAATAGGTAATTGTGGTAGAACCAAATAGCACAATCTTTTTTTAAAAGTCTATCTTATAATCTGATATCCACCAAATCATAATCAATCAATAGTTTTATTAGATTTAATAAATTATAAAGAAATAAATCTTTACTACTTATGCCATCTTAAAATAAAATTTATCAGTTAACTATTATCAGTTAAGTATTGGAATATATTTCATACTTTATTAATTATAAATTGTCTACATTACCATGTTCACAAATACTTTTAAATTATGACTATTGCGATTATTTAGATATGTATATATATATAGTGTGATAAAATCATTGAAAACTGTAAGTTAGATTACAATAATACTGAGTGTTTTGCACAAATATTTATCACTTAAATTTGCATATGTAAACAAAATATGTATAGAAATGACGGACCAGATTAAATCAAATATGCAAAGAAGTTAGCTTCATATAGTATCTATTTCTTATTCTGGACTTCACTTCTCAGATGCAGAATGAATCTTATTTGGACACCCACCTTATGGTATTTTCAACTATTTGTTGCATAGAAGCTATTTTTCCTGAATCCATTTTGGATTCCTTTCCAGTAACAGGATCCAAGCTCGTTTCCGATGAAGTTGATGGTCCCGGATTATTACTTGAAGCAACGATAGTTTCTTTATCGTAAGACGCAATTTGCCTATGTTTTGGATGATTGACATTTTCCCGATGAAGTTTCGCGTCATCCGCTAATTCTCTTTCTGATTTTACTAATTTTGAACTCTCTTCAACGGCCCAAGGTTGAAACGGAGTAGTGTTCTCCATCCTAACCACGGTAGGATTCGCAAATCAAAGTAATTAACTTCATAATTTATCATTAATTATTTTTACATTAAAAGCGTAACAAAACTCCATTTTCATTTTCCAGTTTCCCTAACAAATGACAATTTGCTATAGGGATTATGACAACAATCGTTTGAGTTATTAAAAAATTTTGGCATGTAATGTAAAAATCAGCTGGCTGGGGGCTTAGCCAAGTAGCTTATGAAATAAAAACAGTTAATGTCAATTCTTGTGATCAAAGCCCGTCAAATGCCAAAAAAATGTATAGCCTGTTGTTAGTTATTGTATCGTAAGTCTATGTAAGATTACAATACCATAAATATACCATATGTATATTATGGGTAGGAATTAGAAATATTTCACCTGAATTGGATGACACTGATTGGATAGGTATCTCGGGGGAACTTGATTGGAACCCTTCCAAGTATGCAATTTGATATGAAGAAATAACATAGAACTGCACGAATGAGAAAACGCAAAGCAAATTGAAGATGTCGCTATTAGCGCTGGACTCATGAAGAATTTATCAATCATATTGATGTGAAACATCTATAGCCGCACGTAAAACCGATTTCTGGCGTGGCGATGCATGCCGTGGCGACGCATCGCCACGCTATATGATGGTATATACATACAATATATATGCAGCAGTAAATTTTTGTATTTAATGAAAATAAATGTTTGTTCAATAAATAGTTATCGTTATCTGGAAAACAAAATCGTAATATTTTATTTTATCATTATGACATATTTAGTTCCTATCACAATCTGTTCTTTTCTGCATATAACTCCACAGAATAATTTCGATGTTTCACATCTGCCAGGCGTCCCGTGACGGCTCACATTTTTTTTTGTTACTGTAGGACAAATTTTAGGACTTTTTTTAAAAAAAAAGGTAAAAGCCCTAATACTCCATGTATGTATTTGTATAAATCTATTCACTGTACGTATCAGTGCTAATAATAATACATATAAATAAATTAACTAGTAAACGAATACACAAACCAATATAGCATGTATTATTTCTCAATATCCCTTATTCTCTCTCTCGTTCAATCTTTCTCACTATAGCTCTCTCCCACCTCTCGCTCCATAGCACTGTGCGTGATACGACAATCGCTCTATCTCACTTTTTCTCTCGATATTTCTCACTTGCTTGCTCCCTACTCTCATTCCATTGCTAGTTGCTTCATGCTACGTTCGCCCTGTCTTACTCTCTCTCATTCGGTCTCGATCGCTCTCTCTCTCTTTTTCGACGCTTCCGTTGCATACTTGCGTGACGTTACTTTTGTAAAAAATTTACCCTCATGCGCCTAAAGAAGTTTCACTTCAAAAATCTTTGCAAATGCATATTACAGTTTAAAAAATCTTTACAGTTGCACTGAATCCTTTTTGGAAATCAATCGATGGTATGGCATGATTATTATATTATCATAACTTGATAGTTACAGAGATCAAATTGTTTGTTGTGGTGCTTGAGATACTGAGTCACTTTACGTCAGGCACTTTGTGACCCTGTGCCGGCAAAGAAATTTGTATGAGAATGACATTATTTCAAATTTTGTCACATGACTATTGTTTTGGTACTAGTCGGCTACGATAGCATTAAATAGATTTTGTCTGTATTCTGTGGTTACTCTTAGTATTTTTTGACTCTTGACTTTTAAGACAATTTTTTTTTTCTTCAATTCTCTTGACTTGACACGCGTGACATTAGAATTTAGATTACGTTTTGACTATTTCAGATATTTTACAACTAACAATTTAAAAAAAATATTAAATATTCTTAAAGTTTTGTCTTATATTTAATATTCTGTGTAACAGAGACACTAAAATCAAACAATTTTTTATTTCGAAGTACAGTGAACAAAACTTTGTTTTTTTGTAAGCATAAAGAAATATTAAGGATGGCTTCGGATATAGATATTGAAGAACATAATTTGTTTGAAAATCCTGAGTTACGTGTTCTTTTCCCGGATATTACTGCGCTTAAACAGGAGATATATGATGAAGATATTGAAGGTCGGTTTACATAAAAACTAAATTAATATTGGTTGTTATTATATTAGGGATAATGAGCAGACTAGTAATTGCAAGTAGTAATAGTAACTACAAATTGAAATTTTCATTTTCAGTTACTAATATACCATATGACCAAACAACCCAAAAACTTGAATATCAATTAGAATTAGGTGACTCGCAGCATTTTGATGAAAATAAACTATGGGATGGAAAGAAAAAACATGCATTGCAACCAAAAACATGCATTTTAAAAAACGAAATAGTTGGCTCAAAACCAAAATCATCCAACACTACAGATTTTTCTATGAAACATAATATAACAAAGCAGGTAAAAATTATTTTATCAGACTTAAAACCACTATTATTAAACTCCAATAAATTTTGCAAAGTATGCTCAATTCTTTTTCCAAATAATGTTTGTTTAACAGAGCATAGAAGAATTATCCATAATGAACAGTATATCTGTAATAAATGTGGTAATAACTTTTATCAAAAGGGTAATTTAACTAGGCATCTGAAGAATGTACATAAAATAAATGTTATTCAAAAAAGAAAAACCTCTATGTTGGCTAAAAATGTCCAGTTGCATATTACACAACACTCTATTAAAGACAAAAATGTTGTTCCAAATGTAACATGCTTCCACTGTCCTAAAAAATTTGGATCCAAGCAACTACTTATTGAGCACTTATATGCTGTACTTGAGCCTAAAGTTAATAAACAAGTTAATTCACCGCTTAATGTACAATCAATAGAGTCTAATTGTATAGTAAATAAGAGAAATAAGTATGTTACTTGGAATATTCAAAACAATATAGATAAAAATTCAAGTGGTCCAAAACAAAACCTAGAGAGAAAAGTAAATAATAATGAAACACCATTATTTTTTAAATGTCCCAAGTGTTATCACTATTTCAAAAACAAAGACTTCTTTGTTAAGCACATGAAAATAAAACATTGTATTAAGGATGTTCCAATTAAAAAAGTGCCCTTTAATACCAAGTGTGAGTTGTGTACACAGCATTGCAGCAATGCCAGATTTTATAATCGTCACATACATAATGTCATGTCATTAAAAAAGAAACAAAAGCCAAAGTTAAAAAGGAAAAGCGTATATACCAAGAAAGCCACAAAAAAGGAAACATTCAATATATTTGTGCTAAAAGATGTTGTATTTAAGTGCAGTAAATGTGACATATGCTTCAAATCCCCAAGTTTGGCACTGAATCATGCAAAACATTGTGAATATAGATCTCATTAGAAATGCACAGAATGTCAGTTTACTTTTAAGAGAAATGAAGGTAAAAACACACATGTTCAAAATCTTTTACAACTATTGAGATAAACGAAAAAACATCCTCTAAAATCTTATACTGTTGTTCAAAGTGCAACATACATTATGAAGAACAACAATTTATGAAACACTGTAGAAAATGTAACTCTTACCCGCCACCATCAGAGTATTGTGACATCTGTGATATTTTTATAGATCAAAGATTAAAAATAGCCCATAGAGATAGTCATGCTGCATGTTATATGAATAATACAGATTTTTACATTTTAAAACTAATAGAAAAAACTATTAGAAAGCCAGACTTAGTTCAAATAGATTCGCTTAAAAATAATTTACGTAATTTAATGTTATATTATTGTAAAACTTGCAAATGCTGTGTTACACAAATACATAAAGTTCATCTCCAATCATTATGTGCAAAGTCAATTAAATATGCTTGTAGATATTGTGGTTTATTTTTCACCAATAAGGGAATTATGGCTCATAGAAGAATACATTATAAAAATCCATCCATAGTGTTACAAGACTTTCTATTTTATGATTTGGAAACTGGTAAAAAAATTACTCCACCTATGCCTGATTTTCTAAAATGTGAAGGTTGCTGTAAACATTTTATTAACAGATTTGCCTTAAATAATCACATATGTGGAGAAGAGGCAGATTTTATATGTTCAATTTGCAACATGAAGTTTTCTGAAATTGTGCACAAATTACATTTACCATTTCACAAATATGAACTAAATGAAAGTAATATTGAAAAACTACCCACAGATGAAGTTTATCCGTTAAGTAATATTCAAAAGGATAATGTAGATGGTCAATTAGAATGTAATCAAATCAAATCAAATGAAAATATCTTTATTCATATAGGTAATAATTTACACTTATGAACGTCAAGAAAACCAAATTAAATTAACTGTAAATTTACATTGGAAATTTAATGAAAATGCTAAAAATAGCATAGTTGATAATGATTTTTATTTCTGTAAATTATGTTTTACACAAATTTATTCTTATGATAAGGTTAAAGAACATTGTCAACTTAATATATTAAATAATAGGGACCCAAAAAAAAAGAAAGAACATCTGGCACAAGATTTTAATTCAAAAGATTCAATAGATGGCAGAGAGGTGTACTATTTTGAACCATATTATTATGGTGCCAAGGATGATATTTGGTTGAAGCATCTATTTAATGGATTATCTCTGGAAGAAATCAGCAAAAAACTGTTCCATTCTATTTATAGATTTGAGAGTAGAATAAAACTTGGAATATCTCAACAGGGTAATCCTGAATGTACAGAATATAAATGTATGAAATGTCAATTTTTCCTAGAAAGACCCACGCTGTTTAGTCATGTGGATGGATGTGGCGGTCACAATCTTAAAAGCTATTCATGTGGTGTATGCAAAAATATTTTTATATCACAAATTGCTTTATCTCAACACTCACAAATGCACAAAAATTTAGTTGACATGATAAATATCAGAATAGTTTCTTTTAATCAGGGCAATGATAAACAAATTAATGAATTGATACAATTAAATTCTTCTAGACCATATTATGTAGTCTATAGATGCAGAAATTGTGAAGGTCTTGTTACCAAGGTGGGATTTTCAGAAGCCGAACAACCTTCAAAGTCTTCAAAGACTAATGTGGTTAAAATTTTGGAACAAGATATACTTAGTTAAGTTAGATGGCCAAATCAAGTCAAATATAGATGTGTTAAATGTAATTTACATTATATGAGCAAAAGTCAAGGAAAAGAACTTGTAAATGAAAGTCCTGGAAGAGCACTAAAACAATATTGTACAAAATGTGGAATGCCTTTCTCTCCATATGTGTTGTTTGATCACCTCAAAAAAGAAATTAACACCACATATGTAGTCGACGTTTTTGGTGTTTATGAAAAGCGAAAGATATTTAAATGTGGTAGATGCAATTTACACTTCACAAATCTGAACATTATTTAAAGTGTTTAGGTGATTCTAATAACGGAGAAAAATGCAAATGTTGCAACTTAATATTTCATTATTCATATTAGTAAATCATGAAAAATCCACAGACTATAATATGCACACTGATTATGAAGTAGTGGAAGTAGACAGTGAGTTTGTAAATTGTAAGGCAAGTTAAAGTTCAAGAGAAATAGTATTTATATTCAACTTACCTTTATTATAATATTAATTACACATTGTACCTTTAAAGGTTAATTTAAAATAACAGTTAATTGTAATATTCTTCTTAAAAATATTATTTGGTTCTTAAATAAACTATTAAATCAAAAAAATGTTTTAATATCACATTAACGTGTATTGAAGTGAAACTTCTTTAGAGGTTAAATTTTATGCCGCATTTACATTCAGCCGTAGTCAGTGTGTAAAGGCGATACTTCTTATGCCACTGCCACTGCCACTCGCGCTGCCCGGCGCCCCCAAAATGGCGGGTTTTCGTGCGGAAGTCAAAGGACCGGCAGCGCGAGTGGCAGTGCGTGTTTACATTTTGCTCCGAAGCTCATTACTCGCCGAGCGCCTGGAGGAGAAAGACGTTCGTTTAGATGATCGAAAATGCCGTCCGAATGGAGCAATGAGATTACAATAAAATTCTTAGAAAACAGAAAAAGTAATTTGCGATGTTAAGGATAAACACCAGAAACATAAGGTTCACAACGCGTGGAAAAAAATCAGTGTTGTTTCAGACATACCTATTGACAAACTTAAATTAAGAAAAAGTCTGTGATGGCCACTTTCAGGCCTCTTTTGAAGAAAAAACATAATCAGATCCGGTGCAGGTGCAGATGAGATTTTTAATCCGATATGGTTTGCCTTTGATATTATGGAGAGATTTTTGGGGCACACTTACTGTAGATGATACAGTGAATACGGAAGAACAGGTAAGCAGATTTTAGAGTATTGATTTTTATATATTATTATTATTACTAGATATTTAAATTGTAGTAATTCTTAAAAGGCCGGCAACGCACTCGCGAGCCCTCTAGCATTGAGATTGTGCATGGGCGGCGGTATCATTTAACATCAGGTGAGCCTCCTGCCCGTTTGTCCCCGTTTGTTGTTCTATTTAAAAAAAAATGTAGTAGGTATGTGTCCTATTTCAGGCCTTCAATCTGGGAAATAGATATAGGATTGCGCCAGGTTGATTATGTAACTTTTTCGACCGTGCGTAGTTACTATTATTATTTATATGTTATTTTGTATACTAAAATGACAGATAGTCCTGCCTGACGCGCTTAGAAAGTGTTAATCAAAATAAACCCGCAGGAAGTGACTTAAGCAATTTTACTGAATAAAACATGTCTTTTCTAATTGGTATATATTATTTAGGAAAGGCTTTGAAACCACTCTTTCTCCAGGTGTACTTATATAATTTAAGTAGGTACCTACTAATAGTCTTTTTAACGGATGCTATCAAAATAATTTTCAAAATCTGATCGAATTTCTGTAATACTTGGAGCACGTCTACCATATAAGTGTAAAGCGAAAGCTCCGTCACAGACAAACACATAAGTAACATTTATTTCCCTTCTTGGGAGTGGAGTATCTAGTGTCAAGTTAAGAGTGCCACTGTTTATTTTTTGCCAAAGCAAGCTATGTTGAAAAATTCCTCCATTGTCATACGTCCACCGATATGGGCAAAAATGAAATTATAGTTACTATCTACTAAAGCCATTAGCACAATGCTATATGTATTATAATATAACTACAAAAATACATATAGCATTGTGCTTCGAGCCGCTGTGTAATGGACATTTTACTAAGATGTGTTTCCTGTCGAGAGCTCCAACACATCGTGGGATTTTTTTTCTAAATACCTCTTCAATAGCTAACCATTCTTCTGGTATTTGTGGTTACTGTAACAAAGATAACATATTTCATTAGTTTTATTTGTTTTAGCTTCTTCAGAATTATACTATACCACCAATCAACGGTTCCAATGAGGTTGAAACAATGCCTCCGAAGTCACCTACACCACCAACCCAAGGTTCCAATGTTGACGAAACCATGCCTCCGAAGCCACCGCAAACAAAAGAGAAGGAAAGTTCACAAACAGTTCACTATACAGCAACCAAAACTAATGCAAAGAAAAGACACATGGACTATCACTGAATCTGATAAAATAATTAATGATAGTTTTGAAACTTTAAGCAACATACTGCAGACCAAAAAAAGAGGAAGACGAGTGCGATGTTTATGCTTCATTGTTAGCAAAAAAGTTAAGGAAATATCCTGAAAGAATGCGAGACAGGATTATGTACAAAATTGAAGGTCTTCTTCTGGATAACCCTTACCCTGATGACGAGCGATCATCAAGGGCCTCTACGTCTTATTCAGTGCCATCTCCCTATGCTCAAGAAAGATTTTCAACTCCCTCTTCGCAATATGATCCACATGTTAATGTTCTTCCGTACCAAAATCCTCCTGCGATTACATCACAGGCTCAGAAGAAAATATATATTATATGCAAAACGAGGTTATATTGCAGTCTTCAACAAAAGAGAGAAAAATTTCGCACATGTTTTATCACAAGAAGTTATTGTACCTTCTGAAATGAGCGACATAATTAAAAACGCATACAATGATTCCTAAATGTAGACATAAGTAATTATTATGTTCAGTGAAATTATATTGTAGATGTACTAAATAGGTAAAGTGGTTGCCTGGAAGAGATCGCTCGAAAGCGATAAGGCCGCCAGTTGCTCTCCTTTTTCATTTAACGATGTTCAATTTTTATATTGTAATGTAACGAAGTTAAATAAAAATATGGTGATTTTTCAAAATATACTTTTCTTACCTTTATTTCGTCTCTTAAAACTGTGTTAAAAGCCTTGCATTCTTCTGGGAGAATCAGTGAAATAGCCGGTGTTGAAACTTTGAATTAGTGTAATTTTTTTTTCAAGAGCGCTTCGTGCAATCAGTCTTCTGACTATGAGCAGATAAGTTGTAGGAGGATTGCGGGATTAGGAATATCTACCATAATAACATTAGCTCTAATGTTGCTGAGCTCCAGGGTTCTTCGTCTTTTGAGATGGCTTATACACTCATGTAGGGTGGGTTGAACAGCTAGGTGGTTAGGATGATTTTCCAGCCTAGTCTTGTACTTCTGAGCATACAATTTTATTTCCGCTTTAACTGTAGGTATGCAGGTGTTCATGTACTTCGGTGTTTTTAATTAGCCAAGGCGTGTTGCTAATTTGTTTAAGGATGTAATTTTGTCTTCTTAGAAATTGAGTCGCGCGTAGCTCCCCACAATCGTAAAAGTAGTGTAACTATCTCCAGTCCCTAGATATCTTAAGGTTATTACTAGGCGTATTTTTGGTGGAATAGGTATTCTTAGTCTTGGCTGTTTTTTTTTATAGGTCATTTTGTTCAACAGAAATTCAAAATCGAAACGAGACATTTTGCAAAAGTTAGAAAATTCCCTAGATTCTTCATTGTTCATTTCATTGAAAAAGTTATTCATTACGTCCCTGAAACAAAAGACAGGCATGACAAATAACTCAAATTTACTAGTAGAATTAGTATATGCATCAAAAATTAGTTAAGTAGGTAGGTTGATAATTACTTACAAAGTTCTTTTTCGATGGATAGATATCATCCACCATCGTCTACGACGAACATTCTTATGTATTCGATTTCTTTTTAAATATCGAACATAATTATGTGTCGCTTAAAGAGAGCGCGGCCGCTGTAATTATTTCGACGTCTGCCATTGCCGAAACTTGAAAGCGAAGTGAGTGATGGTCAGTATGTAAACACAGTGCGTATTTTTTACATACCTCTCGATCCTACTGCAGCAGTATTTGGGGAATTATCGCCGTCAGCGCGAGGGGCAGCGTCAGGAGCTGAATGTAAATGAGGTATTACGGATGAAACGAAATAATATTAGCGTCACAAAGACGTGCAGCATTTAAGTGGAAGGAAAGGGAGAGAGCGAGTGCCAACGTAGCACGTAGAAGAATCGCCATGGAGCGAGTGAGAAAGATCGGGAAAGAGAGCGATTGACCCGATTGAGAGAGGGAGAAAGGGAGATCGAATAAAATACACGCTATAGGTTGATGTATTCGTTTAATTACATATTTGAACTACATGGCAATTCTGTGGCATTTTTTTTCTCTTTTTATCATTATTTCTTTCTTTTTCTTTAATATAATATAAGAATAAATTCTCTTTTCTAGATTTTAAATTCAAAAACAACGTTTTACAATTCGTCATTTCATATTTAATTAATTTTTTGCATATATTCTCTTTATTTCATACCTTCTCTTTACGAAATTTTAATTTTAAAAATAGAATTTATATAAGGTAAAAGTTCCAATAGATTATGTACCTACCAGTATCTGTTTTTCCTTGTTAATAAAAAATCACGAGGATTTTTTATTTAATATTCATGGTCTAAGGTTTTACTATATTATTTAAACAAAATAAATAATTATCTTTAAATATTAAATTTAAATACTGTTTAATTTTCAGGTCGCAATGCCAAAAATTGTTGGTGAAGAGTTTGAAACACTTAAAAATAATATATCTGTGAGACGGCCACCAAAGACAACAGCAGAACGTTCACGTGAATCTCGACAGCGGAAAAAGGCTTTAAAAATTGCAGCCGCCCAAATAGCTCCAATAAAGCTAAAAGCTAAACCAAAAACTCCAGCAGAGCGTAGTCGTGACTACAGGGCTCGAAAAAGAGCTCAAAAAAATGCAGTAAACGAGTCAAATGACCTGACGCGAATCACTTTTAAACTTGAAGTCGATCAAGAACCAGAAGACTCCTTGAAAATGAAAATAGATATCGGAGGTCAGAGAATTACCAACCTCCGATTTATATTTCACCGATGAGAAAAATAAAAACTTTAACAGAGTGTTGTCGTGAGTTTAGTGCTAGAAAAAAAAATCATTGATTAACCATACAGAAAACATTGAAGATTTTCGAACATCATCAAATGACTATGTGACCCCCTCCTGGCGCCCTAGCTGGATCCGCCCTTGGGGTCTAGTCAAGACAGCGTAACAGTAGTGTATGTAGAAAGGCGATAACTAACTAGTTTTCGACTTTCTACATACACTACTGTTAAGCCGTCTTGTCTAGACCTCCTGGTCACTATAAGATGTTATAAGGTTAGGTAATAACTTAAGACGGAAGAACTACTTACTAACTTGGATCTCATAACTTTTAACGTGGGAAGAATGGAGTTGTGTTATATAAATATTTTAGGTATATTTTTTTAATTCTTTGAGATACAAAATAATATATTACAGTATGTTACATTAGAAAACCGCTGTGTTTTGTATTAATGTAACCATAGCAGTCTTATTTAGGAGCGCGACAAATGCTTACAAAGTATTTTTTTAATTTAGAGGTGGTTGGTTATTTGGTATGGTTAGCGTTAGACTATCTAATTTCTGTTTGGGTAGACAATTTATAAGCCGCGGTAGCAAATACCGCAACGTTCTCTCGCCATATACGCTATTTTCTCTCGATGTACAGAGCCAAACGTTACCGCTCGTGTCTGTGCGTCGTGCTCCACTCGTTTTTTTTATTTCTCGTTTCTAATACTGTCCATAAGTGTTATTAAGATTTATGAACCCTGACATAAGCCAAGATTTTTGTTCGCGTCGCAACCCCAAATTTTATGTTAGTTATAAGCTCTATTTTAAACGATTAAAGTCAGTGGTTACGCAGCTTCAAACAGTTTTTCATTCCATATATACATGTCGTAGAAATTATTATTTAATATATAAACACAGTCAGTGCGCACGTCCGGCGTGGGCACCGATCGGAAACCAACTCATTAGCAAGTAGGAGGATGACCGATTCTACGCACTACTGACAAATTGACAATTAACACATTGCCATTTTACATCCTGTAAGATGTCTACGATATTGTGTGGTGTTACCATTCTAATAAAACAAATGACAACAAACAAATGAATCGTGCTCTTTTATAACATAATACAGTATTAAGTCTAAACTCTACATAATGACACTCTATATACACATACACACTACATTTTTTATCGTTACAAAGGGTTGTTGTTAAATGGAAATACTAAGAAAAATCGGTATTAGAAAAAAAAAGTTATTTCAAACTAGTGTTAGTATTTAATTTTAATTTTAATTTTATGTACCTACATAAAATTAATTCACATTTGAACCCTTTTGCAAATAGTATGTTATTATGATGTCTTTTGTTAATTGATTTTCAGTACAATAGTTTGCTATAATAATATCGCTTGCCCCAGGGTCGCAAAGTTACGACTATTTTAATATTTTCTTATTTTTGACTTCCTCTGGTGATGTCCTAGAACTGTAATAAAAATTTATTGCAGTTCTAGGTCATCACCGGATATTCGGAATAGAAAGAATATTCGGAACTTATTTTGAGCCCAATGTTAGTAATACTCGTAAACCTTTAACTTTCCTGAAATAGATGACAACAATCGTAAAGATAGTATTACTTTAGATTGAAGCGCTACCAACTAATCTTATAATTAGTAGTAGATTATGTTATTGCGAGTTTTAAATTGTTACTATTATTTCATCCTTCTTCCTACTATACGAATGAATATTCACATTAAAATTATTTTACCACTCAAAGTCGTTGTCACGTAAAACTTTCGCCCGTATACCGACTTTACAGGCAACCAATTTTTTTATCATAAAAACAGCTCGGTTTTAGGGTAAAAGTTGATATACCTAGACAGCCATAATTTGTGTTACAAATAAAAATGTATATCTTTTATGCAGAATAAAAAGAACTTTTACAGCAACAATCAGTTACAATAGTTGAAAATAAATTATTGTATATTATGTAATTAATAGTACAATTTAATAGATATAAAAACAGTATTAAGCTGAATTAAGGAAACTTATTTCAACTTTCCCGCCGTAATAACCTGTGCGCCATAATGGGGCTATCTCGGGGCTACACGCGAGCTCCAGTAGGACGATTCGAGAAAAAAATATTCTGGTAACACTGCTCTTAAGTCTAGACACTTGAGACAAAGTCGCTCTTCGACAATCGACATGCGTGACATTAGAATTTAGATTATATATGATTTATGCCTGTTATATTTTACAACAGCTAACAACTTTAAAAAAATAGTATTTTCTTTTTTAAGTTGGGAGTTAAATATTCTTAAAGTTTTATTTAATTTTCTGTGTAACAGAGACACTACAATCAAACAATTTTTTATTTCGAAGTACTTGGTTTTTCTGTAAGCATAAAGAAATATTAAGGATGGCTTCGGATATAGATATTGAAGAACATAATTTGTTTGAAAATCCTGAGTTACGTGTTCTTTTCCCGGATATAACTGCGCTTAAACAGGAGATATATGATGAAGATATTGAAGGTAATAGATTGTTAGTTAAATAGGTTTAATACATCTGTTTACATAAAAACTAAATTAATATTGGTTGTTATTATATTAGCGATTATGAGCAGACTAGTTATTGCAAGTAGTAATTGGAACTACAAATTGAAATTTTAATTTTCAGTTACTAATATACCATATGACCAAACAACCCAAAAACGAGAATATCAATTAGAATTAGGTCACTCGCAGCATTTTGATGAAAATAAACAAAGGGCTGGAAAGAAAAACCATGCATTGCAACCAAAAACATGCATTTTAAAAAACAAAATAGTAATTGGCTCAAAACCAAAGTCATCCAACACAACAGATTTTTCTATGAAACATAATATAACAAAGCAGGTAAAAATTATTTTATCAGACTTAAAACCAGTATTATTAAACTCCAATAAATTTTGCAAGGTATGCTCAATTCTTTTTCCAAACAATGTTTGTTTAACAGAGCATAGAAGAATTATCCATAATGAACAGTATATCTGTAATAAATGTGGTAATAACTTTTATCAAAAGGGTAATTTAACTAGACATCTGAAGAATGTACATAAAATAAATGTTATTCAGAAAAGAAAAACCTCTATTTTGGCTAAAAATGTCCAGTTGCATATTACACAACACTCTATTAAAGACAAAAATGTTGTTCCAAATGTAACATGCTTCCACTGTCCTAAAAAATTTGGATCCAAGCAACTACTTATTGAGCACTTATATGCTGTACTTGAGCCTAAAGTTAATAAACAAGTTAATTCACCGCTTAATGTACAATCAATAGAGTCTAATTGTATAGTAAATAAGAGAAATAAGTATGTTACTTTGAATATTCAAAACAATATGGATAAAAATTCATGTGGTCCAAAACAAAACTTAGAGAGAAAAGTAAATAATAATGAAACACAGTTATTTTTTAAATGTCCCGAATGTTATCACTATTTCAAAAACAAAGACTTCTTTGTTAAGCACATGAAAATAAAACATTGTATTAAGGATGTTCCAATTAAAAAAGTGCCCTTTAATACCAAGTGTGAGTTGTGTACACAGCATTGCAGCAATGCCAGATTTTATAATCGTCACATACATAATCATCAACTAATGTCATTAAAAAAGAAACAAAAGTCAAAGTTAAAAGGGAAAAGAGTATACACCAAGAAAGCCACAGAAAAGGCAACATTAAATATATTTGTGCTAAAAGATGTTGTATTTAAGTGCAGTAAATGTGACATATGCTTCATATCCCCAAGTTTGGCACTGAATCATGCAAAACATCGTGAATATAGATCTCATTGGAAGTGCACAGAATGTCAGTTTACTTTTAAGAGAAATGAAGGCAAATATCATTTACAACAACACACATGTTCAAAATCTTTTACAACTATTGAGATAAACGAAAAAACATCCTCTAAAATCTTATACTCTTGTTCAAAGTGCAACATACATTATGAAGAACAACAATTTATGAAACACTGTAGAAAATGTAACTCTTACCCTCCACCATCAGAGTATTGTGACATCTGTGATATTTTTATAGATCAAAGATTAAAAATAGCCCATAGAGATATTCATGCTGCATGTTTTATGAATAATACAGATTTTTACATTTTAAAACTAATAGAAAAAACTTTTAGAAAGCCAGACTTAGTTCAAATAGATTCACTTAAAAATAATTTACGTAATTTAATGTTATATTATTGTAAAACTTGCAAATGCTGTGTTACACAAATACATAAAGTTCATCTCCAATCATTATGTGCAAAGTCAATTAAATATGCTTGTAGATATTGTGGTTTATTTTTCACCAATAAGGGAATTATGGCTCATAGAAGAATACATTATAAAAATCCATCCATAGTGTTACAAGACTTTCTATTTTATGATTTGGAAACTGGTAAAAAAATTACTCCACCTATGCCTGATTTTTTAAAATGCGAAGGTTGCTGTAAACATTTTATTAACAGATTTGCCTTAAATAATCACATATGTGGAGAAGAGGCAGATTTTATATGTTCAATTTGCAACATGAAGTTTTCTGAAATTGTGCACAAATTACATTTACCATTTCACAAATATGAACTAAATGAAAGTAATATTGAAAAACTACCCACAGATGAAGTTTATCCTTTAAGTAATATTCAAAAGGATAATGTAGATGGTCAATTAGAATGTAATGAAAATGCTAAAAATAGCATAGTTGATAATGATTTATATTTCTGTAAATTATGTTTTACACAAATTTATTCTTATGATAAGGTTATAGAACATTGTCAACTTCATATATTAAATAATAGGGACCCAAAAAAAACCATAGAACAACTGGCACAAGATTTTAATTCAAAAGATTCAATAGATGGTAGAGAGGTGTACTATTTTGAACCATATTATTATGGTGCCAAGGATGATATTTGGTTGAAGCATCTATTTAATGGATTATCACTGGAAGAAATCAGCAAAAAACTGTTCCATTCTATTTATAGATTTGAGAGTAGAATAAAACTTGGAATATCTCAAGAGGGTAATCCTGAATGTACAGAATATAAATGTATGAAATGTCAATGTTTCATAGAAAGATCCACGTTGTTTAGTCATGTGGATGGATGTGGCGGTCACAATCTTAAAAGCTATTCATGTGGTGTATGCAAAAATATTTTTATATCACAAATTGCTTTATCTCAACACTTACAAATTCACAAAAATTTAGTTGACATGAAAAATATTAGAATAGTTTCTTTTAATCAGGGCAATGATAAACAAATTAATGAATTGATAAAATTAAATTCTTCTAGACCATATTATGTAGTCTATAGATGCAGAAATTGTGAAGGTCTTGTTAACAAGGCTGAATTTTTAAAACATGTTTGTAATATAAAAGACCTGAAAAAGTGCAATAATTGTGGATTGCTATTATATAGCAGTGATTATGAATATCATCTTTTAAAGCATAAGAATTTGAATAGTTTTACGGGAAATAATATAAAAGTAGTTCTTCTCGGTGATTTAATTCCAGGATTTAATAAAAGCCCACTTGTGTCTACATTTATGGGTATTGTTTGTGATTACAGTTTTTATAAGTGTAGTAAATGTTTTGTATGCGTACGTTATGCCAGATGTATTTCCCCACATTTCTGTTTAGTCGATGCCGCTAAAGCCATATGTAATCTTTGTGATCTTTACTTTGAGCAAGGGAAATTAAAAGGGCACTTGAAGCTACATTCAGATGATCCAGAATTTATAAAAGATAATATAAATACTTTAGTTTTCAATCCAAAAGAGACTATGGAATTTTCAAAAGCCGTACAACCTTCAACATCTTCAAAGACTAATGTGGTTAAAATTTTGGAACAAGATATAGTTAAGTTAGATGGCCAAATCATTCTATATAGATGTGTTAAATGTAATTTACATTATATGAGCAAAAGTCAAGCAAAAGAACATGTAAAAAAAAGTCCTGGAAGAGTACTAAAACAATATTGTACAAAATGTGGAATCCCTTTCTCTCCATATGTTTTGTTTGATCACCTTAAAATTCACCACAAAAAAGAAATTAACACCATATATGTAGTCGACGTTTTTGGTGTTTATAAAAAGCGAAAGATATTTAAATGTGGTAGATGCAATTTACACTTTACTAATGCGAAGAAAACATCTGAACATTATTTAAAGTGTTCAGGAGATTCTAGTAACGGAGAAAAATGCAAATGTTGCAGTTTAATATTTCATTATTCCTATTTATTAAATCATGAAAAATCCACAGACTATAATATGCACACTGATTATGAAGTAGTGGAAGTAGACAGTGAGTTTGTAAATTGTAAGGCCCGGTAAAATTCAAGAGAAATAGTATTTAAATTCAACTTACCTTTATTATAATATTGATTACACATTGTACCTTTTAAGTTTAAT
This sequence comes from Pieris mannii, assembly GCA_028984075.1. Taxonomy (NCBI): domain Eukaryota; kingdom Metazoa; phylum Arthropoda; class Insecta; order Lepidoptera; family Pieridae; genus Pieris; species Pieris mannii. The sequence goes on along the minus strand of CM054798.1, from coordinate 4,056,625 downwards.
TTAAAATAACAGTTAATTGTAATATTCTTCTTATTAAAAAATGTATTTTTCGGTTCTTAAATAAAGTATTAAAACAAAAAAATGTTTTAATATCACATTAAGGTGTATTGAAGTGAAATTTCTTTAGGGGTAAAATTTTATGCCGCATTTACATTCAGCCGTAGTTAGCAGGAAGAGTGTGTAAACGCAATACTTTTCATGCCACTGCCATTGCCACTCGCGCTGCCCGGCGCTCCCCAAAATGGCGGGGTCTTTGTGCGGAAGTCAAAGGACCAGCAGCGCGCGTGGCAGTGCGTGTTAACATTCTGCTCCGAAGCTCAGTGTCAGTACTGAGTACTCGCCGAGCGCCTGGAGGAGAAAGACGTTCGTTTAGATCATCGAAAATGCCGTACGAATAGAGCAATGAGATTACAAATAAATTCTTAGAACTACTGGAAACAGAAAAAGTAATTTGGGATGTTAAGGATAAACAACATAAAGAGAAACATAAGGTTCACAACGCGTGGAAAAAAATCAGTGTTGTTTTAGACATACCTATTGTCGAACTTAAATTTAAAAAAAGTCTGTGACGGCCTCTTTTGAAGAAAAAACATAATTCAATCAGATCTAGTGCAGGTGCAGATGAGATTTTTAATCCGATATGGTTTGCCATTGATATTATGGAGAGATTTTTGGGGCACACTTTTACTGTAGATGATACAGTGAATACGGTAGAACAGGTAAGCAGATTTTAGAGTATTGATTTTTATATATTATTATTATTAGATATTTAAATTGGAGTAATTCTTAAAAGGAAACGCACTCGCGAGCCCTCTGGCATTGAGTGTCCATGGGCGGCGGTATCGCTTAACGTCAGGTGAGCCTCCTGCCGGTTTGCCCCCTGTTCTATTAAAAAAAAATTGTAGTAGGTAGGTATGTGCCCTCAATCTGGGAAATAGACTTAGGATTGCGCCAGGTTGATTTTGTAACTTTTTCGACCGTGCGTAATTACTATTATTATTTATATATTAAATCAACCCGCAGGAGGTGACTTAGGCAATTTTACTGAATTAAACATGTATTTTCTAATTGGTATTTATTATTATATTATTTAGGAAAGGCTTTGATACCACTCTATCTCCAGGTGTACTTATATAATGCAAGTAGGTACCTACTAACGTCTTTTTAACGGATGGTATCAAAATAATTTGATACCATTTTCTTTAATACTTGTAGCACGTCTACCAATAAGTGGTATTGGCTTTATAGCTGATGATGAAGTGTCGTTTTGTATCCAAGTGCCTTCAACATATTGCCCGTCTCTAATGGAAACGAATGTTCCTGGAGGTGTGTAAATGCTCTGATGAAGGTTTGCTTTTTCTTAGAAAATTATGTAATAAAATACATGTCTTAAAAATTTGTGGTATCTACCTTTTCTATATAGTTCTATTAGTTTCTTGAAAATTCTAAATATAGATGACAACACACCAAACAGATTTACACATTTACTCTACAGTGCCAATGTCATGATTACCAAGAAAGGGTTTCGTTACATTTTTGTGTAAAGCGAAAGCTCCGTCACAGACAAACACATAAGGAACATTTATATCTTTTCCTGGTAGTGGAGTATCTGGTGGCAAGTTAGAGTGCAACTGTTAATTTTTTGCCAAAGCAAGCTATGTTGAAAAATTCCTCCATCACTTATACGTCCTTGTCCACCGATATCGGCAAAAACGAAATTGTAGTTATTAAAGCCATTAGCACAACGCTATACGTATTTTTGTAGTTATAATACTTCGAGCAGCTATTTAATGGACATTTTACTACGATGTGTTTCCCGTCGAGAGCTCCAACACATCGGGGGATTTTTTTCTAAATACCTCTTCAATAGCTAACCATTTTTCTGGTGTATGTGGTAACTGTAACAAAGATAACATATTTCATTAGTTTTATTTGTTTCAGCTTCTTCAGAATGATCCTACACCACTAATCAACAGTTCCAATGAGGGTGAAATCATGCCTCCGAAGCCACCTCAAACAAAAGAAAAGGAAAGTTCACAAACAGTAACATACAGCAACCAAAACTAATGCAAAGAAAAGACACATGGATCATATTATCAGTGAAGCTGATAAGAAAATTAATCATAGTTTTGAAACTTTAAGCAGACAATACTGCAGACCAAAAAAAGAGAGGAAGACGAGTGCATTATTAGCAAAAAGTTAAGGAAATATCCAGAAAGAATGCGAGATAGGATTGTGTACAAAATTGATGGTCTTCTTCTGGATAACCCTTACCCTGATGACGAGCAAACATCAAGTGCCTCTACGTCTTATTCAGTGCCATCTCCCTATGCTCCATAACGTCTTGTGAAGTAAACGCAGATTATTAATTTATTTATATTATCATTAGCACGTACACAGTGTGTAAAATTTATTTTTTTATGCTAATTGGAAGGTTAAGAGGTTTCAAGATTTACAATTAACATGTGACATTTTAACTGGCCACTCGTTATTTAATAATTTAATATACTATTTTTCTTTTCTTTCTTTTTCTGTAAGATAATATAAGAATAAATTCTCTTTTTTAAATTTTACATTCAAAAGCAACGTTTTACAATTCGTCATTTCGGATTTCATTAATTTTGTTGCATATATTCTCTTTATTTCATACCTTCTCTTTACGAAATTTTAATTTTAAAAATAGAATTTATATAAGGTAAAAGTTCCAATAAATTAATTATTGACAAGGAAAAAAAGACAGTATACTATCTTTTTTTCCTTGTTAATAATTAATTTACAATTACAGAATATTTCGAGGATTTTTTATTTAATATTCATGATCTGAGGTTTACTATATTATTTAAACAAAATAAAATAAATAATAAATAATTATCTTTAATTATTAAATTTAAATACTGTTTAATTTTCAGGTCGCAATGCCAAAAGTTGGTCGAGAGTTTGAAAAACTTAAAAATAAAATATCACTGAGACGGCCACCTAAGACATCAACAGAACGTTCACGTGAATCTCGAGAGCGAAAAAAGGCTTTAAAAATTGCAGCCGGCCAAATAGCTCCAATAAAGCTAAAGAATAAACCAAAAACTCCAGCAGAGCGTAGTCGTGACTACAGAGCTCGAAAAAGAGCTCGACAAAATGCAGTCAATGATGAATCAAATGACTCGACGCTAATCACTATTAAAGTTGAAGTGGATCAAGAACAAGAAGATTACGAACCTTCGATTTCTATTTCACCGATGAGAAAAATAAAAACTTCAACAGAGCGCTGTCGTGAGTTTAGGGCTAGAAAAAAATCATTGATGAACCCTACTGAAAGCATTGACGATTTTCAAACATCACGTGTTATTAATGATAATTATAATTATAACAATGATGATGATAATCATATTAATAATATCGATGATGAAAATCATAATATCAATAGTAGAAATATTACGAGACATATTCAAGATGATGATTTGCGAGTGCGTCCGTCATGTCGAGAAAAAAGCGACACGGCAGTACCATCGTTTTCTAAAAGTATTTCAGACCATTTTCACCCCAGTATAACTTCGTTGTGGATAGAAGTTCCTGCCTACAACGAAACAGAAGAAGGCAGTAGTTTAAGAATTATAACTAGTTAAATTCCTTAATTTTGTTACCGTATACCAAACTTTAACCATCATCGTACATTGGAAGCGTAAATTGTACTTAAACATTCTCGTTTCAAATACTGCCCATAAGTGTCATTAAGATTTATGAACCCTGACATAAGCCAAGATTTTTGTTAGCGTCGCAACCCCAAATTTTATGTTAGATATAAGCTCATATTTAAACGATTAAAGTCAGTGGTTACACAGCTTCAAACAGTTTTTCATTCCATATGTACATGTCGTAGATACAACGCGATTAATAATTACAAACTTGTTGACACTACCATCGTCCGAAATGATTAATTAATATTTAAACACAGTCAGTGCGCACGTCGAGATCCGGCGCCGATCGGAAAGCAACTCAAGTACTCCATGACCGATTCTACGCACTACTGACAATTTTTTTTTTTTTCAATTTATCCCTAATGGGAAAGGCAAAGGACTAGTCCATACAGCCAGGTGCACTACTGACAAATTTACTTTGACAATTGATACATTGCCATTTTACGACCTGTAAGATGTCTATGATATTGCGTCGTGTTACCATTCTAATAATTCAAATGATATCGTGGTCTTTTATAACATAATCTCTGACATACAATATTAAGTATAAACCTTAGATAATGGCATTCAAGGGACTACATAATATTTTATCGTTACAAAGAGTTGTTGAAGAATGGAAATACTAAGAAAAATCTATAGTAGAAAAAAAATATTGTTATTTCAGACTAGTGTTAGTAATTACATAAAAACAATTCACATTTGAACCCTATTCAAAATAGTATGTTATTATGAAGTCTTTTTAGATGTTCTAGTCTATTTGGGATGTTTTTAGTTATTTCATTCATATCTTGCGATATTCAAGCAATTTGTAAACAAAATAACTGATTTCTAGAAAGTTCATCACTTATCATTATTTAATGATGACAAGTTTGTCCAAATAAATTTATAAATATTGCCATTTAAAAAAAAGTTTATACAAAAGATAGGTGCTGTCAAGCGATTTGCTATTTTATGTATGTATAATTGTCGCTATCGGGGATGTAATGCTATGTAGAGTGTATGGAAGACAAGCTAACGTTCGAACCCAATAATTAATCCACAATCTGACCGTGACAGTCAATCGATCTCCTATCTGCATTTTTGGCGACGGATAAAATTCAATCCGTTCGCTCTTCACACTCATATTTGGTAATCAATATAAACCAAATAAAGTAGATTAATCCGCACAAATAATTTTAAAATATACTTGACTATGTTTGAAACATATCAAATAGCTTTTTAATTATTTTAAAAACTAGTGTTAGTAAAAATCTTAAGAAAGGATTTTGGCACAGTTGAATTGTCATTTTCATACAAAAGTCGATCCGACCTACCATGGATAGCTTTTATCGACAGATGGCTATTAAAATCCGTCGAAAGGTTATTGGCACCCTTCCATCAATATTTGGATTAAGATGTCTATCTCGGACAAAAATGGATGCGTTATTGGGTTTAGGCAAAGAGAAGAATTAGAAATTCATAAAATTGAAGAGTGTGTAAACAGATTGGAAAAAAAATAATTTTTAATTTGATAACTAATTAATAATGTTCTACAAGAACAAGTACTTGGGACATATTTTTTTTAAAACTGCTATCAGTTCGTCAAGGTGATATAATCATATTCTAAATAAAAATCAAACAAAAAAAATAAAAATAATAGAACGCCATACCGCTCTATGTCCGCCCGTATCAGTATCCATGTACTTATGGTAGTTTTCCAATTACAGCACTAGAGCGCATTATGCGGCACAATGCTCGACGTTGAATGTTCCAACTGCAGCAACGCTTCGCACAATTGAGCACTCTCAAAAGTAATGTAAAAAGTAAATCTCTCGCATGATACTCGCAATCAATACCAACTCAGTGACAGAAAATTGGCTAGTGTTTTCTCTTTAAGTCAGCGTTGATCGAAATTATCGTTAGTAATATTATTTACTGATGAAAAATTTGTTTCGTCGTAGATTTTGGAGATAATCAAAGTTATTTCAAACTGCTAAAAATATAATGGCTCAAATTCTCGGAGCATTCGATAAATCATCGTCATCACTATCATTTGGATAAGATGATTCAATTAAAAAGTGTATAATTTATTTAGAAATCATTTTTTTTTAAATCCAACACTGTACTTAGCGAACTCTGCTGATGCATTTAATTACATCTAATTCACGTTCCAATTAAGCTTCATAATTCGGCATTGTGTGCCACTGAGACGCATTATCACGGTAATATTATGTCTAGACATACAATAATTATAATATTACCGTGGCATTATGCTCTGTATTTGGAAAACTACCATTATCCACTGTTAAATAATATATTACCTGTAATTCCACCTGTGGTGAAATAAGTGTCTGACGTATATGCTAGGACTGTGGTCGAAATTAGTCGTAGTCTGAGACTCAAACGAAAAGTCAAGAGCGTATTTTTGTGTATTTTAATATTTTGGAGGCATTACTATGAGATTATTCTGCTTAAAAAGCTAATAAATACATTTCACCATATAATAGACGCATTTTTTCAAATAAAATGCTGTGAAAACACAATAGCCTATTTAATATGAATATTTATATTTCTCCAATGTGTCTAATAACAAGAGTTACAGTGAATTAATTTTCTCTGCAATAATGCATTTACACGATAAAATTTTCCAGTGGTTAGGTCATATTAAACTCTCTCGAGTTATATTAATGGTGTCTGTGATATTATTCGTAGTTCCTCTAGTTACTCATTATTATTTATCTAAGGTAAAAACCTATGCTATGCAAATAAATTCTTACATTGCATTCTTCATAAGAAAGTTGTGCCTTAATTAATTTTTAATTCACAGAAATGTGTAAAACATGTTATTTAACTTTGAAATACTGCATGTGTCTGTCAGTATATTGAAGTAGATTCTAGACTAATAATAATACTCCACAACAAAAGCAAATATTAATTGTTCCATACTGAGTGTCTTGATGGCATAGGGTAGACTTATTTTCTGTTTCACTTATTGTTTATCATAGTTCGTAGTTTTTCTGGTTTCAGATGCCAGGGTAATTCTGTTTTAATATAAACAATATTTATATAATTTACTAATTATAAAAAATTTATGATTAATTATCAGCCTTAAAAGCCTGATATAATTTGTGAATCAATATAATAATATTATTTAAGATAAATTACTTTTTTTAGTATGAATCATCTTCAACCCTAGGAATAAATGGAATGCATAATTTAGATTCATTAGCTGACATATCAACAGTGAATGCAGAGGATTTAAAACTTAGGATAAAAGAAATGTTAAGAATTAAGGTATGTATTGTTATGATAAGATTATAAAAAATATATGTAAGACTTTGGGTTTCATTTAAAATAACCAGACTCTAAGAAGCTTGGTGTGATTAGCAAAAAGAGAAAGTATTTTAGTCTGGGGCACCACTTGGAACTACTTAATGCATTCTCATTTACACTGGAGATAACAGATGACCGTCATCTGAGTTTTATCATCACGTCTGATTATGATACTTTTGATGTCTTAAAGCAGAATACAAAATTCTAACTGTATCACCTCTTCATTGTTCCATACTGAATGTTTTTAAAGCAGTCTTTGGAGCTGCTCAGTGTTCAGTTAGTATGAGGCCTCAATATGGGTCCAATAGGTTATAGCTATTCCATAGAAGCAGTCTAGACTTCATATATCCCCTATAATCATAGAGTACAAACTTCTCTGTACCTGTCATGCCCGAGGATTCGCGGTTTAGTTCGATCCTCAAAACCCGACCCAGTTCCGGGGACTGTTTAAGTATTACGTAAGTACTAAGTACTAGGAGGTAGGGGAGGTAGGGGATTCTTGAATTTTTTTATTTGGTGATTATTACGTCAGAATTATTTACTTTTTTACACATATTACTAGTGGCGGCATCCATGCGTCGGGTTGTCTCTCTCCCTAAAATATGGCGAGGGGGCCCGATGGCTGGCCATGCGTCATACTCGTGAACGGGTGCTACTTGTGGTGACCGGTCGTACTTGAATTCGTGTATGCGGTGATATTAGTTGTTTATACTACGTATTTGCATGTTCTCACGAGTATGTAAGTGCGTGCTCCTATTTCACCATGTCTCCTGCTGATAGAGGACAAATCTTTGTTTTTAATTTATTTTATTATTCTTTATTACTCAAGATGTCATATGGAACATGGTGTAATGGTTGCAGCTCCTTACAAACACTATGTAAAAAAAACTTGGCGATTAAAAAGAGTGGCGGAGAGTTCATTGCCAGTTCTTCTCTTCCGTTTTACCCCCTTGATTTGAGAACTGGCAGTAAATGTAAAATTAAAATCATTTAATGAATATTTCTTTTTTTTGACGTTCATAAGTGTACATTATGTTACCTACATGAATAAATTATTTTTGTTTGTTTGTTTGTATTACCCACACATTCTCTAAGCTTCAAAACGAAATTCATTTTGAAGATTCCTATTATATTTTACTTAGCTTTAATTTTGGGAATTCTGCTTACATAATACTTGAACAGCGCCTATACTAAATATAGTTTTTTTTAACTATATATCGTAATAAAATATAGTTAAATAACAAGTACTCAAAACGGTATTTTTCAGGCGTCGGTGTCCACAGAACTTCGTGAATTAGAGGAAAGACGAGGGCGTCTACAGAAAGAAGCAGCATTAGCAAGCGCAAAGGCTGATAGCGTAAAGGCTGAATATGCTAGAGCATCAGCGGAATTACAGCGCTTGAGAGTGTCAGCCGATCAAGCCAGACTGGCACAGCTCGAAGCCATTCGTCGGGACTCCCCAGAATTGGCCCCACCAGCACAAATACTACCTTCTAGGCCCCCCTCCATCCTTCCCCCCTTAAATCCTTCATTAGAAACCAATTGCCGTATGCACTCATGTTTCGATCACTCCAGGTGCTCGCTTACTTCTGGCTTTCCGATTTACTTCTACGACCCCGATATATATTCACCGTTGGCGAATGCAGAGATCGATGGGTTTTTGAAAACGACATTGCGACAGACTTTAAGTTATAATGCCCATTTGACACGAAACCCAAATGAAGCCTGCTTATATCTCGTGCTGATCGGGGAAGCGTTCCCAAACACCAAGACTACGTAAGTTTTTATTTTCATCTTTTTACATACGTACATACTTCTGGTTTTGCACTTCTTGCACTCGTCATTTCTATTTTTCTCTTCTTTTCTTACTAGGGTTGCCTGGAAGAGATCGCTTGTTAGCGATAAGGCCGCCCGTTGCATCCCTTGTAATTTGTATGTGTTGTGTCATTTGTGTTTCATTGCAACAAAGTGTGAATAAATAAATAAATAAATACATACAAACAATCTAATAATGTAAATCATTCTCGACTCCACTTGAAAACACAAAAAATTTCATAAAAATCCGTTTTTAGATTTTACTTCCGAACACATAAGACGCGCAAAAATCAACTTGGGACCTGCGTGGAATGTGCTTTCTTAATGTGTGTGTGTAAAGTGCAGAAAGATTTGTAACTTTAGTAAACGAATCACAGACGTTTATTATTTGTTGAGTCAACTGAAAAAAGTTATATTTCTTATATATAAAATTCTCGTGTCGCGGTGTTTTTCGTTAAACTCCTCCGAAACGGCTTTCCCGATTCTCATTAAATTTTGTGTGCATATTGGGTAGGTCTGAGAATTGGACAACATCTATTTTTCATCCCCCTAAATGTTAAGGGTAGTCCACGCCTAAATATTTATTTTATTTTTTATCAACAGCATTAAAAAATACATACAACCCTAAATTTTCAACCCCCTACGATCAACCCCTATTTTTTATTATAAATGATATGCATGACAAAACGACGTTTGCCAGGTCAGCTAGTAGTAATATATATATCTGTTTCACCTAGGCAATGTATTCGCGGAAAGAGTGGTAATATATTATTACGTTCTAGACATTCGTCAACATTACCGTCGTAATATGCAGTTACTGTGTCAACAATTATGTTTAATCACAGAAATAAACGTAAAACGCATTTGCTCTTCAGTCTATTTAGATAAAGTGAAATTTACATGTAGTTATATTTTAATTATTTACACTAAATACATGATGTTTTAATCGTAATGTACTTTAGTCATAATTACCAAACTTTAATTTGCCTGAAATTTTTTTTTGCTTTTACGACGTTCGTCAGGGCAAGAAGTATACATTGAATGATGGTTACCCATCCACCAATCAAATGTGTGCGACTCTCAGGGTAAATCTATAGAGCGCACTTAGACTTAGCTCAATCTTTACTTACGAAAAGCATGCATAGTGTACAATAAGCATAAACTATGATTTAATATTTATAGACATTTTAACGGTTATATTAAGCTAAGCACAAGCTAAGACAGAAAATAACAAAATACAAATTGATGTTTCATTTCATGGAATACCTTTTTTATTATCCTTTAAAAAAGTATAACAAGAACAAATATTAAAATGTCTAAAACGGTACACAAATATCTTGTATTTATTGTTATTTATTAAAATTTACAAGTAACCTTTAGAAAATGTATTTTAGAGATAACAATAATTATTGTGTTATGTAGAACCGATCGCATTGTTAAGACAACAACAACGGATTCGAAGTTAGTTTGTTTATAGTTTGAAGTTTGTTGTCAACATCAGACTGTACGTTCCGGACAATTATTACCGCTGCCGGAAACATAACCTCTTTGCTGTGCGTTCGGCTCGCACTGTCCAGCGTCAACAAGCTCCCATTCCTCGATTACTCTCTGTTGCTTAATGTGTTTCTCGACTCTTCACCGGAGAGCGACCTATTTGGTGAGCGTATGGCGGTAGTGTACTCTGATTTGAGGGTATACTTGGAGGGTATTAGGGGTTAGAATATACTGTTTTATGTTATTTTAATTAATATTGTATTGTATATATTATAGTCTATTTTTATTGTGAGTTTAGCCATGTCTGTAATTGAATAAATAAATAAATGAACATAATATGCCAGTGCTATAGGGCAGATACGACAAAAATAAAAAGTCAAGTAATAGATATAGTCAAAGTTTTTGGTAAGTGTTCGATTTCGTGGACTAGATTAAGCTAAGCTAGCACTCAGAGAGATTCCCGGTTTGTTCTATAAATACCGACTATGACTTAACTCGAAACTGAAGTCTGAGCAAAGTGTAAGTGCGCTCTATATCTATCTATCTATCTTGCCCTAAGGACAGTACCAAGTGTCGAGGTACAGAATGTTGATAAAGTTGTTACATTTCAGATCCACAGAGCCATATAAAATGCTTAACGAAACTGCGGTAAAATCCCTCCCATTCTGGGGTGGTGATGGGCGGAATCATGTTTTATTAAACTTGGCCAGGCGTGAGTTGTCTGTTGGTTCTGGTGATTCGTTCATTGGATCATCAACAGGGAGGGCTATTATCGCACAGTCGACGTTCACACTGGAGCGATTTAGACCGGGATATGACGTCATAACCCCCCCTGCTTTGGGGCCACCTGGTGGTGACGTTTGGTCGGAATGTGCTCCAATGGCCCCAGCAAGGAGGAAATATCTTCTAAGGTATTTAATCTATATCTATATCGCTGTTTGAATTAGGGTGATTAATACATATTTTGCCACTAGTCTTTTTTGTTCCGAAATTTCTAGAATTTTTCATTTTTCTTTTAGAATATTTTTGCAGGTAGCGTGAGTAGGTAGGTTCGATCCTCGATAGACTTTCTATGTGCGCAATTACCATTTGGTCGAACGGTAAAGGAAAATATCGTGAGGAAACCGACATGTCTTAGACCCAAAAAGTCGACGGCGTGTGTCAGGCACAGGAGGCTGATCACCTACTTGCTGAATAGATTAACAATTGATCATGAAACAGATACAGAAATCTGAGGACTAGACCTAAAAAGGTTGTGACTTTTTTGAAGTTATACTTCTTTTCGCGCGATGGAGAAAAATGATGAGAGTGAATTTTTACGATGCGCGCGCACATTGACTCCGGAATTCGACATCGTAAAGTTAGGTCTAGGTGGCGTGGAAATCGATAACTATGTTCAAGTTGTATATTCTAGTAATTTTATATTTAGGACACGTGTTTCGTAACTGTACAATTAAACAGTGTGAATAAATAAATATAATTAATTTAAAATATATATATTAATTTATTTATTTAAATAAAATCTTTTTGATTAATTTTAATTGTTATCGTTAATCACTACTGCATTTTAGTTTTTTTCCATACGTCAAGGAAGTATAAGGCTTATTTTTTATTTTTAATGCAGGTCAATCAATTTAAACACGTTTTTATACACAAATATAATTTTCTATTTCATTTAAAGAATTTAGTCTCAAGTCTTAGTCCGCTTGTATGTATAATAGCGTTGCAGTTTCCAGGGCTCACATTCACCAGCGACCGCATCCAACAAAGATAATGACATTCAATTGATTGAATCACTCCAGAACATTGCCAAAGCGGCGCCATCTTCTGACGTGTTCTTCTTGCAATTCGAATGCGATCCGTCCGTTGAGAGACGAGCGATTCTGCCCATTGGAGATTGGGCGTTATGCGGGACAGACAGGTCCAGACAAGCGATTCTCCGCGAGTCCACCTTCGTCTTGATATTGGCACCTTCTGACCAGAAGTACGCTTCCACAGCTCTTTTGCAGGCGAGATTGTATGAAGCGTTGCGGTCTGGTGCTATTCCAGTTATCCTGGGAGGGGATAGATTAAATTTGCCATATGATGAGGTCTTAGATTGGCGACGGGCAACGTTGTCTTTGCCCAAAGCGAGGTGTACGGAACTGCACTTCTTGCTCCGAGCCTTGTCGGATGCAGATTTACTGTTGTTTAGGAGACAGGGACGGGTTCTGTGGGAGAGATATATGAGCTCGTTGCAAGCGAGCGTCGATACGCTGTTAGCGGTGATAAGAACGCGTCTGAACATCCCAGGTAGACCAGCTGTGGCATCCATGGGTATGCCGGCGTTCAACGAGTCGTACTATCCGTCGAAGGTGGAACCTCCAGCTGTTGACTCCGAGCCGGAGGAGACCTTAGGCCCCCTAGAGGCGCCCTACCCCAGTCCAGCATATAGAAGGAACTATTCCCTGATTCTGCTGCACGGTTATGAGATGTGGAACGATTGGGGGGAGCCGTTCTCAATATACCCCCAGTTGCCCTGGGATCCTCCGGTGACGTCTGAAGCGAGGTTTTTGGGTTCGGCGGCTGGGTTTAGACCCGTCGGGGCGGGGGCTGGTGGGTCAGGGAAGGAATTTAGTGAGGCACTGGGTGGTGACAGACCGAGGGAACAGTTCACGATAGTGATATTGACGTATGAAAGAGAGGCGGTGTTGGCAGCAGCACTGGCTAGGCTGCGGGGGTTGCCGTATTTGAATAAGGTTCGTAGTGTATATATAGATAGATTTACCGGATTAAAACGATGTATTATTATAAACTTATAATTATTTAAAAATTATTACATAATTTTAAAAATTTCCGACGTTTCGCGTGCTTTACAGCGTGCGTGGTCACGGTGACTGAAGACAAAAGGTGTTGAATGTCAAAGAGTATCACAGCTGTGCAAAAAGTTATATTATAATTTTATTTCCATTTTAACCAACTGAAAAAAGGGAGTTGTTAGCTTGATCTGTATGTGATACTGTTAAATTAAGTATGTTTTTCGGATTGTCATATCGACATTATTCTCTTCAAGTTTTATCAAAATCGGTTTAGTAGTTCACGTATACGTGAAAATAACTATATTTTGTAATGTTTTCCTTTTGCCAGGTTTTTCAATGGTTTTTCAATTCTGTTACGCTCTAGGTGGTGGTAGTGTGGAATGGTGTGACCGGTCCCTCTCCATCAATGACCTGGCCAGAATCCGGGGCTCCAGTGGCGGTTGTCCGAACTCCGCGGAACTCCTTGAACAATCGTTTCCTTCCATATCACCTCATTGAGACTGAGGCCGTATTGTGTGTGGACGACGATGCCCATTTACGACATGACGAAATCGTTTTCGCTTTCAGGTGTGTATAAAGTTATATATAATAATAAATAATAATAAGGCTTTATTTTTCTAAATCCTATTTACATAAATTAAATTAAATAGATATGAATACAATTTTAACTAAGATGCGGCCCCTGTCCGGGAGAAGGCCTCCTCTTTCAACCCTAATTTATTTTGTGCCATGGTCATACAATTTCTTCCAGCTACCCTCTCGATCCCGTCAGCACATCGCTCTATTGGTCTTCCTTTGTTTTTTGTTCCTTTTGGACCAGGTCCATTCGGTTACTGCTTTAGACCATCTGTCATCTGTATAAGGCGCTACGTGGCCTGCCCATCTCCATTTAAGTTTTAGGGTACAACAATCTCCAAAGCGAAATTAGAGAATTTCCCATTAATAAATTCAATTCTCTCGTTATACGTAAATTAATTAATAAAGCCTTTTATAAATGTGACGAATACTTAAATGATCCTAATCCTTGGGATTGATTTGCTCCAGTTCAAACAATTTGTATTAAAAACTTGGCGATTGAAAAGAGCGGCGGAAAGTTTCTTGCCAGTTCTTCTTACCCGCTCTACGCCCTTGACTTGCGAACTGGTTGTAAATGTAAATTTACAACTAATTTTATTTTTTGACGTTCATTAGTGTACTTGTTTACCTATATGAATAAAGTTTATTTCAGTGTGAGTTTGAGTTATAAACACACACATTTATATTGACTGAGATTTTGTGTACCTTAAAAACTAAAGAGCAGTGTTCGCCTAGTGGCTTCAGCGTGCGACTCTCATACCTGAGGTCGTAGGTTCGATCCCCGGTTGTGCACCAATGGAATTTCTTTCTATGTGCGCATTTAACATTTGCTCGAACGGTGAAGGAAAACATCGTGAGGAAACCGACATGTCTTAGACCCAAACGTCGACGGCGTGTGTCAGGCACTGGAGGCTGATCACCTTGCCTATTAGATTTAAAATTGATCATGAAACAGATTCAAAAATCTGAGGCCAAGACCCAAAGAGGTTGTAGCGCCACTGATTTATTTATTTATTTTAATTAATAATGAATTTTTAGAACTGTGGATATATATAGATATATATATCTTAAAAAAAAATTTATAACTACACCACAAATATATGTATAATGCATTTTCGATAATGTTACATGTCCATTCTCAAATACATAGTAATTACGTTGAAAATAAAGTTTAAAATAAAATTACACTTTAAATTTTTCGTAGCATTTTTTTAATTCAATTTTTAGTCTGGAGGCTGGGAACAAAGGAATTGAATTTAAGATAAAGATTATTTAAGTATTTAGCAAACTTATTAAAATATATCAAAAGAAAAGTCAGATTATTTCAAAGTCTATTACTATTGGGGTCTATTTTATACCCCTTCTTTGTGGGGGCCCCGTGGCTTTCGCCCCTGTTGCCCCTAAATCAGGCCCGGACAGTATGAAACCTTTAAGATATTTTTTTTAAATATTTAGAAGTCAGTTTATATTTTGTAATTAATTGATGAATCTTCAGAGTGTGGCGTGAACATCGCGACAGGATCGTTGGTTTTCCAGGACGATACCACGCCTGGGATCTGAATTTTAACAACGGGTTCCTCTACAATTCCAATTACAGGTATGTTACTTATTCCCTCAGAAGATGGAGCTGCTTAATCGCGGCAATATATTCATAGTTGAACTTAGTTTTATCACGATTATTTTATTTTCTATAATATGTATATGTCGCAGCCAACTAACTTAATTAGCTGTTCAATTAACAGCCTAGCCGTTTAACTAACGGCCTGAAAGATATTCAGGCGAAGCGTTTGTTACAACATTTAATAATCTGGCTGGCTAATGCTTAGGCCATTCGTACGATAAAGAATTTTTTTGGCAGAAATAAATAAGATCTAACATATGACATAAAAAATTCTTGTGTTAGTCAATAGCTAAATTGACATTATTATTGTCACTACACTCTTCAAATGGACATGTTGTTTTTCATGAAAATTTGGAAAACACCATCAAAGTTGTGGTTTGCCGACGCCATATTCACAGTTTGAATAGTTTCTAATTAAATTAACAGTCTAGGCTAGGCAAGTAATGAGACGTCATCGATTCCAGTCATTTGCCTAGCTGTTTAATCAACTGGCTAAAGATCTTGCAACTCGCTAGTTAAACGGCGCCATTTAAATGTAATGGTATAAACTTCTGATGGGTCATTTTCGTTTATGACGTCGACGAAACGAAGAAACGTACCGTCGCGTCGGTTAAAAAACATTTTTTTATTAGTTCTTCTCTTTAAGAGTAAGATATAGTTGAATTCGACTTGTTTTTCTCTTTTACACATATGGCAACGGATAGAGTAAGATATAGTTGAATTCGACTAGTTTCTATCTTTTGCACATATCGTAACAGATAGAGTAAGATTAGTTGAATTCGAATAGCTTTTCTCTTTTAAACATATCGTAACAGATAGAGTAAGATATAGTTGAATTCGACTTGTTTTTCTCTTTTACACATATGGTAACGGATAGAGTAAGATATAGTTGAATACGAAGAGCTTTTCTCTTTTCCACATATCGTAACAGATAGAGTAAGATGTAGTTGAATTCGAATAGCTTTTCTCTTTTGCACATATCGTAACAGATAGAGTAAGATATAGTTGAATTCGAATAGCTTTTCTCTTTTCCACATCGTAACGGATAGAGTAAGATATAGTTGAATTCGACTTGTTTGTCTCTTTTGCACATATCGTAACAGATAGAGTAAGATAAAGTTGAATTCGAATTGCTTTTCTCTTTTGCACATATCGTAACAGATAGAGTAAGATATAGTTGAATTCGACTAGCTTTTCTCTTTTGCACATATCGTAACAGATAGAGTAAGATAAAGTTGAATTCGAATTGCTTTTCTCTTTTGCACATATCGTAACAGATAGAGTAAGATATAGTTGAATTCGACTAGCTTTTCTCTTTTCCACATCGTAACGGATAGAGTAAGATATAGTTGAATTCGACTTGTTTGTCTCTTTTGCACATATCGTAACAAATAGAGTAAGATATAGTTGAATTCGAATAGCTTTTCTCTTTTGCACATATCGTAACAGATAGAGTAAGATATAGTTGAATTCGAATAGCTTTTCTCTTTTGCACATATCGTAACAGATAGAGTAAGATATAGTTGAATTCCACTAGGTTTTCTCTTTTCTACATATCGTAACGGATAGAGTAAGATATAGTTGAATTCGAAAAAAAATTCTGCATGCCTATGAAGCTTACTAGGTTCTCATGGATTCTCGTTATTTTTACCCAGCTGTGAGCTCAGCATGGTTTTAACTGGAGCGGCCTTTGTCCATCGATACTACCTCTGGGCCTATTGGCGTGTACTCCCATCAGCGGTGAGGGACTATGTCGATGAATATATGAATTGCGAAGACATCGCTATGAACTTTTTGGTCGCCCACATCACCAGGAAGCCGCCAGTTAAGGTAAAATTTTTTTTTTAAGTGGAGGTAAATTTTTACGATTTTTAAACTAAAAAAACTTAATTAAAAAGCGCATGATAGTAATTTTTTTACGGATGAAACATAATAATATTATTAGCGTCACGAAGATGTGCAGCGTTTTAGTTGAAGAAAAGGGAGAAGGGGAACGTAGCATGAAGCAGCCATAACGTTGCAGAATAGCCATGGAGCGAGAGTGGGGAGCAAGCGAGTGAGAAAGTGCGAGAGAGAGAGAGCGATTGAGCCGATTGAGGGAGTGAGAGTGAGAAAGGGAGATCGAGAAATAATACATGCTATTGGTTGATGTATTTGCTTAGTTCCATATTAGAAATTTAGATTGCAATTCTGTCGCATAAGGTCTTGTATATTATCATTAGGACGTATACAGTGTGTAAACAGTGTGAATATAGATATACAAATACATGGAGTGATCATAAACTGGTACATGATCATCTATTGCGGCATTTACCTTAGTAATAATTAATTTACAATAAAGTTTCACTTCTGACATATGTAATTTGTACGCACGCACTTATAAAGGTGACGTCACGATGGACCTTCCGCTGTCCCGGATGTCCGGTCACGCTCTCGGCTGACGAAACACACTTCCACGAAAGGCATAAATGCATACAATTCTTTTCACAGGTGAGTCTCCGTATTTTTTACTTGGTATTATTAAACCTTAGAATTTCTGAGAAAATCTGCTGATTATCCGTAATGCGTTCATAGAAAATCCATTGCAGAGATGGGGTTCGAACTTACGACCTCAGAGGTTGCAAAAGGCCGGCAACGCACTCGCGAGTGCTCTGGTATTTAAAGTGTCCATGGGCGGCGGGTATCACTTAAAATTAGATTATCCTCCTGCCCGTGTTCAATTAAAAAAAATCCTTAGATACATTAATATTTACAGGTGATGGGCTACACTCCACTTCTCTCGACACAGTTTAGGGCGGACTCGGTTTTATTCAAAACCCGAATACCTCACGACAAACAAAAGTGCTTTAAGTTTATATAAAATCCTTTTGAACGAATATTTTGATAGTATTTTAAAAACCATTTCAGTCTTATTAGTGATTATTGAACCACCATTTCAAGAACGCGTCAAAACGCTCTAGACAAGATGGCGTCGTGGCATACAATGCTTGTAAACAGATAAGTGTCAATTTTACGTGTCAATTGTCATTCGGACATTATTTACAAAGACGTCATCGATCAAGCCATAAAGATTAAATAAACACTGCTTCAAAAATGAATATTATCTCAAGAGCGTATTTAGAATTTAAAAAGCATTTTAACCGACTTAGTATTGGAGGAGGTTATCAATTCGATATAAAAATAAGACCATATACACAAATTGTTTATAGTACAGTAAACCCTCTTTGACGAGGTAAACGCGGATCGCGTTGTTGTATTCTCGGTTTTTGAACAATTTTAAAGGCAAACGAATTCAATGTAGTTATTTAGATTAATTTAATAACAAAACAATTGAAATAGGCGCAAAAGTACGCGAAATTAATTATGGACTTGACCAATTACATTTCATTACAGAAATATATCTTGAGAAATCTCCACGTTATGTGTTGTTTAATACATGAGTGTATTGGTAAACGTAGATGTCGCAGGCAACTAGCTTAATTAGCCGTTCAATTAACAGCATAGCCGTTTGTTTATGCTCGCTCTATTATCTATTATAAATTTAACTACCAGTGTTGCCAACACGGATTTTGATAATTACGTAGGCCAGATTAGAAAATCTTTAGTAAAAAAGATTGTAAAATCTGTAGTAAAAATTGTATAGGAAAAGTTCGTAGATCTACGTCCTTTTTATTTATGAAATGAAGAGGGTAGGGTAAGTAAAACTGAATAAAACCTATTTATTTTTTTCTGCTAAATTAACTTTTTGTATAAAGTAACCCAGTGTGGGTTTCAATAGACAGTCAGTTTCTGATGTTAGTTTTCATGAAGTTTATTGAAGAAAAAAGTTTTTCATTTGGCTGGCCTACTATGGGGTAAAGTTAATAGCTTTTGTGTAAATTGGGACAAGAGTTGCATCTCCTTTTTTTATTTTGGAAATATGACGCCAAATCTCATCTGCGTTGATTAGCTGATACTCTTGAAATTGAAGATTTGTGTTTCTTAAAGTTCCCGGTCTAACTCTAGTTGGACATAAAATACGTAGATTCTGTGACTGAAGTGCGTAGATCTACGTAAAAATAGGTAGAGTTGGCAACGCTGTACATAACTACATACATACATTTATTATATATGTTATGTTGTAATTACTAGTCTTTGTATTTTTATATCGATTTATTATTATTATTAATTAATCGCCTGTAAATATGTATAATTTGTATATACTACATATTTTGATAAAGCTTTAGATACGAGTAAGATTTAATTGAGTGTTGTATAATTTTTAGATAAATTACATAAATACTATAAGATGAATAAATAATTGATTGAAATTTTGTTTTATTTATAAGATGGCTTCCAATGTCCTCTCGAAATTCCGGCCTTTTAAAATTGCTATGCTCTTTTCTATGGGGAGTTTCTTTGGGTATGGCCTTGGTGGGAAACGATGATAGTGACACAGCTTTACACAACATTATTGTATGTAAAGGGAGGATAAAACTTGCTGAGTTTCTTGCCCGTTCTTCTCAGAACAAGACCTCCTGGTAGTCTTGCGAACGGATGGCGTAGTTTTGCTCTTTCGCGAATTTTGTAAACGTTTTTGACATTCATAAGCATGCCCTAAGACGCATCTAAACTGAATAAATAAATTTTGATTTGATTTGATTGATTTGATAACCCTAATAAAGCTTGAAGCACACCGCGTGTCGGCAAGTAAGGCATCGTCACCGTATCGCCGCTCGCCTCGCCGTCAACCTAACATGCACGTAACCAAAGCGTATCAGCAGCTCCTGCACATCAACTCGGCTACGGCTAAACAACGCCGCGCTTAAAGCATTCGGTAGGAAATAAGAACGTCGCGGGAGGGGTTAGGGGCAAGGGGTGGACGAAGAGCCGAAAGCGCGGGAACTGCAAGTTAGCCACGCACCGCATCGCGGTTCGGAGCCTGTTCTTTGATTGGTTGATTCTGATTAGTGTGCGTTGCAGTAGGGACTTTTATACAAACAATACTGAACGGCTCGAGGTGATACGGTGACCCCTTAAGCCGCCTAATGTGTTTGAGGCGGAACAGGCTAAAGCAGTGCCCTAACCAGTACGTGTCACCTATGTCAATGACTAAATAGTTGAGCTTAGGATACGGGGGAAAGGTGATTGCAGCAGAGATTATTCTGTCATGTCATATTTTAATCTAAATTTAAGCAAATATTTCCGTTCTTTACCATGTTTGCATTAATACTATTCTCTGAAACAGATAAATGTGCTGTTGGCATGACAGCAGTGGTACTGTGGCAGCTTTGCCGCCATTCTGTCACTTATTGACATATCAATTCGTAGACGGACTATGGTATAGACCAGGCATCAGCGTACAACGTGTGAGATAGCGAATATTATAAATCTAACTATTTACAAAGGACACTAAGTGTGGCTACTACCTGACGTTGGTAATATGATTCGCAATTTAGTCGGTTTGTACTGAAACATATGTTTGGAATTGTCGTTTGTTGTGTCGAAGTAATTCATTGAAGATTGCATATTATTGACCAAAATACACACATTGTTTACCCCCAAGGGCTCGGTGTTAAACAAATAAAACTCGATACGCAAATAGAGACAGAAAAACTGATACTCTGTTTCGCTTGCACTTAAGCATTTTACGTTAATGTCTTCTGTCTTCTCTCTTTAGTTATTATTGTTATTTTAGAAGCTTATCTAGTTCTATACTCTATCTACGTATCAATTCAATCATTGTTATCTATTTCTTTTACTTCAAATTGGCATAAAGTGATAAGTATTGCCATCAAATAAAATCAATTTCTTTAGAATGTTGATAAACTTTGGGGAAATAAAACAAGAAACCGTTTAAATTTTGTATTTGTTAACAATTAGTAACCCATGATACGAATTAGAAGATAAGATTTAAATCACTCTGAGGTTCAAAAACGATTTTTTTAATCGTTCTGCCATTTTGATAGTTTTAAGATGAATTTAATAAACCCCTTAGTAGTTTAAGCCTTATATTTCTAAATAACAAAGAAAACAGTTAGTTACGAAACTATATAAATAAATATTA
Organism: Pieris mannii; assembly: GCA_028984075.1. Taxonomy (NCBI): domain Eukaryota; kingdom Metazoa; phylum Arthropoda; class Insecta; order Lepidoptera; family Pieridae; genus Pieris; species Pieris mannii. The sequence continues at coordinate 4,035,271 of CM054798.1, read as the reverse complement.
ACAATATACTTTTTAATGTACTTTTAATTACATACAGCGAGGATACCAATAAACATTATATACAAATATAATTTAGATACTAATATTTTTGCGCGGGAAATATGGATATAATAGCTAGCACAGAATATGAAAATTCATTGCATTGTATCAAAAAAGTTTTTATATATCGTACAATGATACTGGCCGTTTAATTTCGAAAAATAAGACGACATATTTTTTTGGACAAATAATTTTACCTCGCTATATCTCAAAATATAATTATGGCATATATTCTAAAAATAATGTTAACACGTGATTTAATATAATTTATTTTCAATACACAATCTTGGTCCATATTACGACGGACGGAATGTATGCACCGCAAGAGTACCGCAAGCGTACCGCAATCTTACAGCGTTGATTTATTTAATAGACATTAAGTTAATTAACATTCTCGGGATTTTTAGAATACTTTAATTTCAATCATTTATACAAAACTATTTGACTCAAGCCTTTGACCATAGAGATTTTTTTCCTCCCGATTCTAAATAATCATATAAATATTTTTAACAAGGTATCGAACCTTCTAAAAAATACTCAAAAATGAGATTTTTACAAAATTTCTACCAAATACAATTTTTAGAATTATTATGATGTTATAACGAGTGCTTAGGCAGCGGTGGCCTGCAGATATCTGCGTAATTCCTCCTGAGTATCGAATATCATGACGGGGAATGGGGAGCCGGGGACATGGCGGCCCGCCCAACGGACTTCCACGCGGTAGTCACCAGGTTCGGTGGGAGAAAACTGCAAAAATAATAACTAAAGGTAAAATAAAAACTCCGGCACTCCGTGAACAGCCGTAAATGATATGCCGAAAGTGGAAAGTAATATGTCAACAAATGTCAACTGTCATCTGACAACAATGCTCATTGAGAATTTTGTTAGTTTCACATATGGCATTGTCAACTGTCAGCTATCAAGAATGCTCAATCAACTTAGGTGAGTTTGACATGTGACATTGAAATAAGCTGAAAACTATGAAAACGTTAGTAATATGTCAACTGTCATCTGTCAAGAATGCTACTTGAATAACTAAAGAACTTCTTGTCAGTCTGACATATGACATTGAAATGAGCTCAAACATGTGAAAACTATTACAATATGTAATTTACATTTGATATGAAAGATTTTAATATACCTTGCACAATATAGTCCGGTCCTTCTGATTTTCCCTTTGCATCTCAACACGAAAGGCGCCTTTCGGGCCTCTAACTCGGACGGTCAGTTGGCCTGCGCCTGCCCCGCGAGTGTCGCAAATAAACCTAGATTGAAAAGTCGCTAACACACCCGCTTCAACGCCCGGGCCGTATACGCGGACCTGTAAAATTTTCCAATTATCTTTTTTTGCAATGAAACTTCTTTAGGCGCATGATGGTAAAATTTTTACGGATGAAACGTCACGAAGATGTGCAGCGTTTTTGTCGATGAAAAGGAAGAGAGCGATTGAGAGAGACTAACAAGGGCGAATTACCTGATAGCAATTCTATTTTAAATTATAATTTCTTAAAGATAATTTATGAAATATTGGTATTTTATTTCTATGGTAGTTTTTATTTTTGAAGAAAAAATAAAAAACTAAATTATTATTATATTTTGACAATTGACAGCCGCTGTTGTAATTCGTTTTAGTAAAAATTTAAAGCAAATAAATATAGGTAATTATTAAATACCTTTGAGGGATCTGGAGCTCCAGCCACTTTGAGGGTGAAGGGCGAGCCGGGAACGTGTTCGCCGGCGAACTGTACGCTGAGCACGTGCTTGCCCGCTTCAGCTGGCTTCACGTTTAACGTGAACGTGCCGTCGCCGTGCTCGTATAGCTCGCAGTATGCCACCTGAAAGTCATATGAAAAAAATCGGCTGTCTGTAAAGTTGGTTTACTGACAAGAGAGACGTGACGTCATAAGAAAATACTGATGGAGTGGTTGCATTTTCTAAAAGAAAGTTTAAATGTTATTTGTTTGATAGATATTTTGTATGGATATTGAGAATGAGGTAAATGGAAATCAAGGCTTAAATGGAACGCCTCACAGCGAGGTAACGCCGCACAAGTTTTGTTTTTTCGTGCGTGCCGCGGTTCAATCGAATTATAAGACGTTGTCACGTCAATAATGACCATATTGCGGGATACTATTAATAATTAATTAATTAAATATACCTTATTAGGGCCAGTACAATGCGCAGTGAGCTCGCCAGGGCCGGCTCGACGCGTGTCTATCCAGGATCGAATATCTCTACCAACAACTCCTCCTGTCAATCCTGCCCCGGAACAGACCACTTTGGAGGCATCTCCGCTTTCGGAACCAGCGCTTACTTTTACAGTTAGGGGGCAACCTGGTAAGTTATAAAAAATGTCTAAAGAACTAGGATTATAAATATGCAATATACCAAAAAAAATATTGATTCACGTCATTTTTCTGCCCTTTCTTGCCCAAAGTTCTTTGGCTGCAGACATACAAATCATTAAGCACACACTAAAGCTGTACCTTTAACAAGTCGTCCAGCCCATAGAACCCTCAAATGGTGATCACCAGCTCTTCTGGGTGTGTACGTGGCCCTCCAGAGACCTGGCCCTGCAGCTGTCAACGCCACGGGAACCGATTCCCCGTCTGGGGAGTTTAGTGACGCTTCTGGCGAGCCAAGCCCAGCTGCACTGCCATCTACGTCCCCATATTTAAAGTGTTATCAGATTTTTTTTGCAATGGTGAATTAACCATCATACCGATAAAATATTTATTAATAAATTACGATTATTTTTGGATAAAAATTCTGAATGAGAGAAAATTCACTTCTTAGGAAATACTAGGAAATTAGTAATGGCAATTAAGGCCCTATCCCAGCACGAATTGCTGTGTCAATGTTTCGGGGTGGACTGCGGGGTGCAGTGGAGAGCTGTAGCACTGAGGCGCGCCGGCGCGTGATAACAATTAGTTATGTAAAACATTAAATTAATGTAATTTTGTCAATTTTTTTTCTGAAATGGATTACTTGGCTTGCGATAAAATATATCGTGTAAATTTCAAAATCATGTTCAATATAAATTTTCGTTATGAAATGAATTCAAAGTGTCATTTTAGCTATGTTTGGATTTTTTTATATCGATCTTTCAAAATGGATACATAACCTACTCAACTCTACCATATATTTATTCCATTCATCCTACTTCAAGAAACGATGACAAAAACTGGGTAGAAACAATTTACTTTTTTGGAGTTTGGCGACCGGATAGGTCCTTAAATCGGACAATTACGTCCTGTTACAAATCCTCAATGCATACTATATTGCTGACACATCCCACTTTATACACAAGTCATCATTTCTTCCCATGCAACAACAACCTCTCATTTTCCCATCAAGTCAGTCGCTCTCCTAACTCTTATCCGAGCAGACATATTTTTAATTGTTCTATTTCGTGCTATTTCCATTGTGAATTTAAAATATACCTATATCAAAATCAATAAATCTTTTTTTTTAAAAGATCCCAATCAATTACCGCGTAACAGTCCGCTTTGAAAATATGATATTTAGATGATTTGAAATCATATTTACATTTGAACTAATTCGACTTTGATAGTATTAAATTATATTTACAACGGCAGCTGATGGCAACGGCTGCACCATTACTCCAACACATAACAAGAGACAATTAAGTTAAATTTAAATATATTTTTTGTATGTATCTTAATACACAAAAAAAGGCAAAAGGGCAGAGAGGCTCATCTGATGTTAAGTGATACCGCCACCCATGGACACATTGCCAGAATGCTCGCAAGTGCGTTGCCTTTCAAGAATTGGCTCTTTCTTGAATTGGTTCGGAAACACATCATAGGGCAGGTGGTTCACACATACGGGTGATGCGCGGCAAGTCTTTAACACGACGGACGTTGAGATGATACGAATGGTATTTTATTTATTAACACTTCGTTTGAAATTTAAATGAAAAGGAGGGCAACTGGCGGCCTTATCGCTTTGAGCGATCTCTTCCAGGCAACCAATGTGAGTAAAGGAAAAATATATATAAGGTAGGCAAGAAGTGCAAAAATACATATTACATATAGTTATTAAGGAATTAAAAAAAACTAAACTGTTACTGGATATGTGAAAAACAAAAAGTAGTGCACATGAATCACGAAAATCTAAATCATCATCTGTCTCACGTCAGTTAGTAATTAGTACGCAAGTTAGGGATTCTAAGTGGACAGGTAAGGTTTGTACAGAAGATATTTAAGGGAAGATAGAGAAGGAGCTAAGCGAATAGGGACGGGAAGTGAATTCCATGCCTAACTGCAGATACCTTAATAGAATCGCCAAGAAAGGAGGAGTTATAATTTTGTACTTTAAAATACCATCTTAAATATAATTTAAACCACATTCAAACAAGTAAATCATTTAACCTTATATTAGCATAGATAAGAAATTCACTGAAAATTGGACAATAATATGAAACTCACCAATAGTAAAAACGGCGGGTGTGTGGGGAGCCGCATGAGCTAATCCTCGTCCCGCTAAAGTGACTCTATCCGCCGTGTTCCCAGAAGCAACTAACGCTCTCCTCGGAGCCCCGGAAACTAACGCCCCATTATACGTCAGCTCCAACTCTTGTTCTCCACTGACACCCTCAGGTGCTGTTAGCGTGACCACAGCACGACCAGACACAGTTTCTACGCCTGTAGAAAATTGTTCATTGTACCATATCAAAAAGTATGCTTATCTGACATCATCGTTAAAATTCATATTCGAATATAGGTAAATCCTGTTTTCGAATGAGAAATCTCGTCAAGAACAGGTTTCTTCATCAGCTATCTATGGAGCGTTAATGTTTTTTTTTTATAGAACAGGGGGCAAACGGGTAGGAGGCTCACCTGTTAAGTGAGTGATTATTATTGGATCCTTAGGTTTTTCGTGCAATTTTAATTTAATGGTAAAAAATCGGTTGTCTAAAGTCGGTTTACTGATTGATTTTTCAAAAGAAACTTTTAATTTTATTTGTTTGATAGATATTGCACTGCAAGCTTTAAATGGAACGCATCAGAGGTAACGACGCGCCACTAGGTAACGCCGCACCGCGAGGTAACGCCGCATGAGTCATGTGTGTTCGTGCGTGCTGCCGGCTCCATTGAATAAGACGTTATCACGTCAATAAAGTTTATTTTAATAAACTTACGTTGATGTCTTCCAGCCAACAAGCATTCGAGGGTTCCAGGTCCCGCGTTACTTGTGTCCAACACCAGTTTTGAGGGAGCTCGAACTCTTCCCGAATTGTCTGTTCCCCACCCACCCACAGCCACAATTGCTGATGTGTCTATGACCTATGAAAATGTTATCCCCGATATTTTTTTTGGAAAAATTATGATAATATAAAAAAAAATGTTTCTCTTCAAATGGCTATGTGTGATTGAAAAATGATCCTGAAACAAATTCAGAAATCTGAGGCCAAGACCTAAAAGAGGTTGTAGCGCCACAGATTTTTAGTTTGCTTATAAGTTTTGATAATAATAATATAGTATATAGTTTTCAATCAACGTCAAAAAAAAAAATACATTGAATGCTTCTAATTTTACATTTACTGCCAGTTCTCACATCAGGCGTAGAACGGAACAGAAGAACTGGCAATAAACTCTCCGCCACTCAAAACTCTTTTCAAGTAGACATCCATCCATAGTTGGTGGTAAATAGTATTTTTCTGGTGCTGATGTGGTGACTTCCTCACTCTAGAAAGTATTATGTTTAAAGAACTTTATTTCTTATTACAAAAAAAATATGTAATATAGGAAACTTAATATGTATATACGAGCGAGATACACGTCGCCATTAGCCGTCTCAATTTTAGTTTACTATGTTATTATAATATTGCGAATTTTAGATGGTAATTGATTAAATATAGTTATTGTTGCCAACCCCCACGACACCTCAGAGACTCAGGCCTGCGAGGGATTACGTTTATGTGTTCGTTTGATAACACCCGTGCAGTAACCAAAGTAACCTCGGTGCGGCTTTGTATACCGGTGGGGTTTGACTTCGTACGTATTGTCAAGACGGCCTGACGTAGCGCTGGCACCGCGTCGACCCACGCACTTCTGCTAGTGCGTAAGTGTAGGTGTTGTCTTGAAATGAAACTGCGCCTTGTTCTTGTTTCTTGCTTCGTCGATTGTTCGTGGGTCACAAGATACAGGAAAGAGTCCTGAGCCCCTTGGTTCACCCGAGTCTAGCGTAGATCTCGCCGAGCCAAGTATACCGCGACGAGAGCTACGCTTACGTACATTTGCGCCGGTATACCGCGACGAGAGCTTACGCTTACGTACATTTGCGCCGGTATACCGCGTCGAGAGCTGTGCGACCCTTTTATTCGGCGAAGCATTCTATTTATTTATTTAATAAATTTACAATTATAATTTATCAATATTTCTCACTTACATTATGTACATATTTTTGTGTAACTTATATCTCTTAAAACTCATACTTAATTTTGCTCACAATTTTCTAACCTAAATTATAATTAATTTATATTTCTATTTATGAGTAGCCAACAATAGTATTATCAGAGGGAATGTTGCCAGTTTTAATGACATCGTGACACAAGGACGAAAGAATTAAATTAATATGATTTTATAAATTGATTGAAGACATACCTTGACTGAAAAGGGGCTTCCAGGCAAAGGTCCAGATGGAAGGAATATTCTAACTTCATACTGTCCGACTACGAGGGGTATGTACGCGCACAACCACTCGCGAGGAGCACCCGCCGTCACTCTGCATTCTAGCAACCCAGAGTCACTCTCATCTTCCTTACCTTCTAGTCTTTCCACCTGAAATGGGTTTGCTTGTATTTTTGTCCACGGTTTTTGAAATATTTGGAAGCATATATAAATACAACAACAGCAGAGCAGTGTTGGCCTAGTGGCTCCAGCGTGCGACTCTCATACCTGAGGTCGTAGGTTCGAGCCCCGGCTGTGTACCAATAGACTTTCTTCTTTGTGCACATTTAACATTTGCTCAAAGAGTGAAGGAAAACATCGTGAGGAAACCGACATGTCTTAGACCCAAAAAGTCGACGACGTGTGTCAGGCACAGGAGGCTGATCACCTACTTGCCTATTAGATTTAAAAATGATCATGAAACAGATTCAGATATCTGAGGCCAAGGCCTAAAGAGGTTGCAGTGCCACTGATTTATTTATATATAAATACACTCAAGTCACTCGGCGTCAAAAAAAACGCACCTTTCCTAAAATTCGTGCCAAGCAATTTTAACTCCTATCATCCTTCATACATTAATGAAATATGTATATAATTTGACACAAAACATACTTGAGAATGGGGAAAAATTGTCAATGAATGCAGAAATCTGTTGTCAAAATGTTAAAATATTGTCAATTAATGCAGAAATATGTTGTCAAAATGTTAAAATATTGTCAATTAATGCAGAAATCTGTTGTCAAAATGTTAAAATATTGTCAATTAATGCAGAAATCTGTTGTCAAAATGTTAAAATATTGTCAATTAATGCAGAAATATGTTGTCAAAATGTTAAAATATTGTCAATGAATGCAGAAATCTGTTGTCAAAATGTTAAAATATTGTCAATTAATGCAGAAATCTGTTGTCAAAATGTTAAAATATTGTCAATTAATGCAGAAATCTGTTGTCAAAATGTTGAAGAATATTCAAATTAGATCTAAAATGTTTCAACTCACGCATTCACCACACTAACTAAATAAGTTAAAAAATACCTGAACAGTGGGTGGCGTATCATCCACACAGTGTATGGTAAAGGCCGCTTCTTTGCCAACGTGCGCGTGCGCAAGTCCCGTTCCTGAACATTTGGCTGCTATACTTGCGCGGGAGCTTAGAACTCCAAGGGACATCGGGCTTCCGGGAACACTTGCACCTATTTTTTAATATAAAACTTGTATACAGATGCTATTGTATATATTATTATTTTTTATAGAATAGCGGGCAAACGGGCAGGCATAGCTCACCTGATGTTAAGTGATACCGCCCATGGACACTTTCGATGCCAGAGGGCAAGTGCGTTGCCGGCCTTTTAAGAATTGGTACGCAACTTGAAGGACCCTAAGTCGAATTGGTTCGGAAATATAAATTATATTTCTTAAATTATATTATTAACTATCTGTTTTGTTTTTAAAGATGTTCATTTAATTTTGTTTGTAAGTCTGTGACGCTAGTTTTGTTTGTCTATGCTTATATATTTTAATTTTAATACAAAGTTTTTGTTGTATTTTTGGAATAGTTATAAAACAGAGCGGTTAAAATTGATTTTCAACTGAAAGCACAATTTTTTGCAGAAACCCAAAATCTTTTAGTCAATACCAACTCCGGGGAAATAAATACAGATAATACAACATTTTCTACAGCTGTAATACTTTTTGACATTTAACACCTTTGTCTTCAGTCACCGTGACCACGCACGCTGTAAAGCACGCGAAACGTCGGTTAAATTTAAATTATGTCTAAATAATTAAGTTTAAATACAATAATACATAACTATAATCCGTAAAAAAGTGTTTTTCTTTAAATGTGTAAAAGTTATGTCAATAATAGATAATACTATGAAAGAACAAACTCTAAATGTTATTTAAGATATATATATTTGCAACACATATATATATATAAATCTTCTGAGTGTTAATTAAACTCTTCTAATATTTACATATAAAAACAAATTCTAAATAAAACAATCACAATTTGAAAGTGTTAACGAATCGTTGTTATAACGAATAGTATCTAATATTGAAACATAAATACCTCCATATGTAACATATATCCTGTAATGAGCGGGCATCGTAGGCCTCAGTCGCACTTTGTACAGAGTCCCATCTTCCCTTATGTCAACGGGCAGGCGCACGCGCCGCTTCCCCATTGCTTCACAGAGCACGTCTAATTCACCCACACCCGCGTCTTTTGTGTCCACTATAATTATTAAATTTATGTATCGAGTGGTTAAGCAGCAGGGGAGTGTCAAAATCTCTCCTTTCCTAAAATACGACCTTATTAAATTACGCCCGAACCCAATAATTAATCCAAAATCTCAGATTGACCAAACTGACATCAGACGGAGACAGTCGATCGATCTCCTATCTGCATCCCAATAACCGAACCCTACGAAGTCAATCCATTTTTGGCGACGGATAGAATTCAATCTCTTCGCTCTTTACACGCATATTTGATAATCAAAAACCAAATAAAGTAAATAAAATCGTAAAAATAATATTAAAATATACATGTCTTTGTTTAAAACATATCAAATAGCTTTTTAATAATTTTAAATTTGTGTATCTATCTTTCTCTTTCCCTCTTGCGTTCAAAAATTAGACGCTACTCGTTGCACTCACGCTGGTTAATATGTATACGACGCGCACTCTCAGTCTATCTCTTTCTATTCCCCACGGTAGCGTTAAACGTTTAACGAAACCGTGTTAGAAGTCGCATTAGAAGTGTCAACTCACCAGTGAAATTAATAGGCGTGTGGGCGATCAAGTTTCCAGTTGGCAATCCAGATAATATGACTTTGTTAGGATCGAAGGATTCGCACGTATACGGGCTGCCTGTGATCGGCTTTGATAGATGCAGTACCTCTGAAAAGATGGAAAGAATTGCAGAGCTGACAGTGGTTTCTGCAGGTCTCATTCATATAGGTAACACAATGTAGACTTATGACCGTCAGAAAATAATTCTAATTTTACATTTACTGCCAGTTTTCAAATCAAGGTCGTAACGGAAGAGGAGAACTGGTAAACTCTCCGCCATTTTTTTTTTTAAATTTATTTATTTATACGTATCCTACAGCTAACATAAATTATATATGCAAACAAATACACTGAAGATATAGCCAAAGATGATATATGATACATTTTACTACAAAAAGATTTATAAAAGGGAACAAACAAACAAAAAGTACTACTAAAACTTATTTTAATCGCCATGTTTGTTCGTTCACACTGACTCACTCATACACTCACTCACGCATTTGCACCCACACACTTGCTCAGCACTCAGGTGTGGTGATAACAGTTGAAAAATAAATAAAATAAGGTTGAATAATGTAATTATTTTATGGAATTTAGAATTACGTTTGTTTATGGAAGAGCTGGGGACCATGACAGGTAATTTTTACCTAAAAATGGTTTCCAAATCTTATACCTAGGAATGAAAATGTACTTAAAATAAATAAACACTTTTTTATTAAAGTGAAACTTATATACGTTATTACATCGTCTCAAACTTATTGGTCTGTGTGGCGCATGTCGCGTGACGGTCGGCCGCGGAGTAGGGATAAAGTGAAAGGCGCTCGATAAAGCCAAGGCCAATATGGCGGCGCACATAGTTCGCAGCAGCATTTTAATATGTGTATATAATCTAAATAATTATGTTATTTATTTGTAATTAAGTATTATGTATGTCGTACTCTCTAAGACACAGAATTCAATAAAAATATTAGTCGGAGACTTAGTCTACTTTTATTCTTCCCATTATCATTCCAATTTTCCAAGTATAAAATAAAATTGATAGAGCGATTTTTAGTTAAATGTCTATAATGTGAAAAAGTTTCACTTTTACCGTGGTTTCATAAAACCACACAACTTTTTTTATTATTATTTTAAAAGTAAACAATTTTCACTATAAAAACTCATTTTATAGAAACCTAACAAACTGAAAATCAGTTATCTAAATTGCTGCAAAAGGCTTACACATGGGCAAGCAAACGGAACATTCACACAGAAGGCGCGATTACGTAGCCGGACTTTTAGCTACACTGTTCTCAAAGGACGCTGGCGATTCATTATATCTTAATATATAAATCTCTAGTTACGATGTCTGTCCGCGATGGACTCCTAAACTACTTAACCGATTTTAAATCATTAATATAATAACTTAAGACATAGGATAGCTTAGATCTTTAATTAAAGTCGCAATTTTATTTTATTGCAAATTATTTGTTTTTATTTGATACAATTCTAACAGATGGCGCTGTGTTAAAAGTCCCACCCTTTCACATAAGTTCTCCTACCGTTTCCCTTGAATAGTTTACTACTATGTTATATAACAAAAAACTTAGCCACAGCAACGCTTGGCCGAGTCTGCTAGTATTACCTATAGTACTCTGCCCGACTTCGGTTATAGTGAATTCCGCCTGAAGCAGTCCAGATTTGGTTTGATAACAGCGAACGGGCAAAGCTCTGGACCCAGGCCCCGATACCACGACGTCGAATTCGCGAGCCGCGCGACCCAATGTGTCGATACTGAACGACGAGACGCGGCTCACCTGACCTTGGTACAGGCCAAGACCAGATGCTGATACCTGGGAGCAGATTTGAACGATCAGTCTAAGCGAATAAGAGAAGGGAGATGCAGGAATGGAACATATGTATGTAATTATGGGTAATGGATACTATGAGAAATAGATGGAAATTGTTGGAGATGGAAGGAAAATGGATGGAAATTGTGGAAAATGGATGGAAATAATAGGAAATAGAAGGATGTTTTGAAAAATTGTTGAAAATTATGGGAGATGGAAGGAAAATTAATGGAAATTATGTGAAATAGATAACACAATTATTTAAAATGGATTTTATTATGAATAATTGTTATTTATAAGGTGACAATTAACGATTGTCTGCAAGTGATTTAACTGAATAAAAAAATTAAATTAGAACTGTATGTCTGTCATATTTTAATATCTATTTAGGCTAAATTTATTTTTGTTCCTAAATAAGAAAACGTAACCATAATTGAAAATGTGTAGTTTTTATTAAACACTATTGCAAAAAAAGACATTTAATCAGATAACATTAGTCTTAATTAATTTAAAAAATCATATGATTTAAATCCACATATTATTTATAGCTTAGAATTCATATCAAAATTTCCAATTTATATTTTTTTTTTTCTATCGTCATCTTTTTATAGTTTTTCAGTTTCACGCATATGTGTGCGTACACGCACGTAACCTGGGAGTAGTACGTGCGTCAGTGCGCTTGTGACTTATTGAAAGCCCATATAACTTTTTATTTATTTTTTCGTAATCGTTTAACATTAAATCTAGTAATTAATGTGTAAATGTTTTTATCTAGTCGTATATTAAATTTATATTTATATATAATATATTACTATAGATTTTAACTTCATTTAGTTTAATAAACAAAAAAAATTAATATACATCTAATGACAAATTTCTTAATGGCACTGGAAGGAACAAGCATTTAAGATAAAGGCTGGAAAAACATATATATTATACTAGCGGACCCGATAGACGTTGTCCTGTCTACACGTCTTTAATTTGAAAATTTCAAACTTTTTTAATAAGCTAGAACATTCTGGACCATTTTGATTATTAAAGATGAAATTTTAAGTAATAAACTGAAAAGATTTATTGTAAAACACTGAGTTTTATTTGGATGGATTTTTTATCGACACAGATTTCAAAATATCGAATATTTCATTTTATGCTTTTTTACTTTATTCATATATTTTTTTATTCATTTCTTTTTTTTAATTTGATCGCAGCGCTAACTGTCGGGATAGACTAAAATTAAAATTCGAATATTATTTAAAATTTGACACTGCGATGGTAGCGCCGTCTGTCGGATCCAATGTAAAACATTCCAAAATCAACAACTACTAAAAAATTAAAAATTAATTAAAAACACATTGTCCAGCGGACAAAATTGTGAATCTAAACCATTCCCAGATCCCCTTGAACACACACAAAAATTTTCATCAAAATCGGTCCAGTCGTTTGAGAGAAGTTCAGTGACATACACACTCACAGAAGAATTATATATATAAAGATATAAAGTTAAAACGAATATTGTATCGCAACGATTCGTTGCCTAGTATATGTTTACAACCATTAGATTAAAGTGCAAAATGTAATTTTTTTAAGTCAAATAAATTATTTATTTTATTACTTAATAATAAAAATATAATTATTTTCTGGACATAAATATGTATAATATTCAGCAACTTGAGTTATGACATGCCTCTATACTTTATGGACATTGATTTACATATATTAATAAATTTTTATTACCTCCTGTCCATGATGACCAGGCATCACATCCACCACCAAAGCCTCCCTCGAAATTGGTATCCCACTCCACAATAAGGTGATTCTATGAGGAGCCGCTCTGGCCGGATGCCATACCAGCTCCGTCCTGGAACCGCCTCTCCTCCTCACCGAATGTGGGACTGTTCGCCCACAGCTGGTCACGCGAGCTGAAAGACGCCCGCTCCCAGCACTGCTTGTGCTTACTGAAATATTTGTGAACCGTATAAATACGGGATGACCTGATTTGAAAATAACTGATCCCTGCTCTGGAGAAGATCAGCTCATACCAGAGGGGGCGAATTGAGAATGATCCAAGTATAAACACAAATCATTAATGGGGGAGAATCAAATTGTTTAGGGGGAAAAGTACATTAATAAATCAATATTACTTGCAGCATTTTGAAGTGAAACTACTTTAGGCGCACAAAATTTTTACGGAACGTCACGAACATGTGCAGCGTTTTTGTCGAAGAAAAGGGAGAGAGCGATTGAGAGAGAGTGAGAAAGGGACAGATAAAATACACGCTATTGGTTGATGCATTCGTTTAGTATATATAGTATATTATCATTAGCACGTAAACAGTGTGGATATACAAATACATGGAGCGACTTTGGGCTTTTACCTTAGTAATAATTAATTTACAAATAAGTTTCACTTCTGACACTTGTACTACGCACACACTTTTTTTTACAGAATAGGGGGCAAACACGCGGAATAACTTGATGTTAAGTGACACATACCTCTCAATGTCAGAGGGCTCGCGAGTGCGTTGCCGGCCTTTTACTTACCAACTTACCAGTAACAATAGCTGGACGATGCGCTAGAGCCTCTCCAATAGATAGAACCTTAACTGCTGAAGGATCCAGGGCCTCCACCTCAGCGACGGAACCTCGAGGGCTTCGGATGACGTATCTCCCGATTCTAGACACGGGAAACGTGACGATTCCCTCATCTTCGAAAACGTCTGCTACCCTGGTGCCCGTCGGCGACAGAACTTCTACATCTGTGAGGTTTTCGTCTATTTCTATCGTAGCTGTGGTTCCTATGAGCAAAATTTTATTTAAACTATTTATATTATCTAACTTTAGAACCAGATTTTATAATAAAACAGAGTCGCCGTCCATGGAAACTCTCCAAAGGGCTCGCGAGTGCGTTGCCGGTCTATAAAATTTCACTAAATGTGTCTTAACTCATCGCGATTTTGACATCTTCTGTTGTATACAATTTCGAGTCCGTTTCATGACGTCACCGCACTTATTAACGCAGATTGTTGGTAGCTACTGTCTTTCAGAGGTGATTTATGAAGTAAAACAATTTGTAAGTAATCCTTAATAATCAATTTTTTTTTATTGTCACGTGACACAAATAAGTCGAATCGACGATGATAATGAATAAATATTTGTGTCTGAATTACAATAGACGTACTAGACACGATACTTCAGAGTACGTATACGTACGAGCACTTGCTACGTATAGGTCGAATTGGTGCGACACCATCGCTAGAGAAGCATAATTGGCGGGTACATCTAAATATTTTCTGTTTTTTTTTTTATATAATAGGTGGAAAAACTAGCCTGCGGAACGTTCAAAAAGGACAGTCATCGCAGCCCATAGCACACATTTTAAAGCCATACTAATTGGCGGGTACATCTAAATATTTTCTGATTTTTTTTTTATATAATAGGTGGAAAAACTAGCCTGCGGAACGTTCAAAAAGGACAGTCATCGCAGCCCATAGCACACATTTTAAAGCCATACTAATTGGCGGGTACATCTAAATATTTTCTGAATTTTTTTTTTATATAATAGGTGGAAAAACTAGCCTGCGGAACGTTCAAAAAGGACAGTCATCGCAGCCCATAGCACACATTTTAAAGCCATACTAATTGGCGGGTACATCTAAATATTTTCTGATTATTTTTTTTATATAATAGGTGGAAAAACTAGCCTGCGGAACGTTCAAAAAGGACAGTCATCGCAGCCCATAGCACACATTTTAAAGCCATACTAATTGGCGGGTACATCTAAATATTTTCTGAATTTTTTTTATATAATAGGTGGAAAAACTAGCCTGCGGAACGTGCAAAAAGGACAGTCCATAGCACATATTTATTTCATTTTAAAGCAATACTTATAAATAACTTAACCGGTATTGAAAATCTTCTCAAAAAGCTGTATGTCATACCTATTTGCACATATGTGTGTGGCTCGTTGACTCTGCATATGAAAGGGCTTCCTGGGACGGCTTGTTCGTTGAACGTCACGGAGACCCTATGCGGTTCACGTGACACGGGCACGAACGTCACATCGTATAGGCCACGAGCGACGGCTACCACCTGTTATCAAGATTAGATCAATCATTCTATACTAATTTTAGTTTAATAAAAAAAAAAACATAATAAACTTTTTTTTTGTGTTTTTTTTTTGAACAGGGGGTATTCGGGCAGGAGGCTTACTCGTGTACACACATAAGCATTGAAACTTCTTTATGACATTTTCGAAAAATGATCAAATATATGCAACTTTACAGAAATTGGTTAAATAATTAGATTAAGGGCCTGTTTCACAATGTCCGGATAAGTTCCAAATAAGCTATTTATTACTTATCGATAGGATAAACAGTAATTTTGCGTTTCACGACTGTCAGATAGCGCTATACGTCATGAAATTATTCGGAAATTTTATCTTTCGAATAATTTATGCGTTGCATAGCTATTTGGCACTTTACCCATACATTGTGAAACAGGCCCTTAGTTTAACAAAGACATGAATACAATTATTTCATTTTACCTTATTACTACTAAGATTAATAAAGAATTTCATTAATAATTAGAATTATTACTATAATTGTTATGGTTATTATATATTTTTGTTATAATATTGTGGTAGGGACAAGAAAAACATGGCGCGTAACAGAAAAATGTGACGGTATTTTTTTTCCAACGCATATAACGGGGTTTTACTTCAAATATATATTTTTCGGATTAAAACAATCATTTGAAGGTTACCCAGACGAAAAAAATTAATAAACTGAACTGAAAAAAAAGCGCTGTTGACTAATTTTATTTAAAAAATAAATCAGAGGCGCTACAACCTCTTACGGTCATGGCCTCAGATTTCTGAATCTGTTTCATGATCATTTTTAAATCTAATAGGCAAGTAGGTGATCAGCCTCCAGTGCCTGACACACGTCGTTGACTTTTTGTGTCCAAGACATGTCGGTTTCCTCACGATGTTTTCCTTCACCGTTCGAGCAAATGTTAAATGCGCAAATAGAAACAAAGTCCATTGGTGCACAGCCGAGGATCGAAGCTACGACCTCAGGTATGAGAGTCGCACGCTGAAGCTCTAGGCCAACACTTTATTTTTATAGAACAGGGGGCAAACGGGCAGGACCCGCCCATGGACACTCTCAATGCCAGAGCACTCGCGAGTGGGTTGCCGGCCTTTTAAGAATTGGTACGCTCTTTATAAACAATGGTCACGTACCTCTGCCTTAACAGTAGTGGAAGGCGTAGACACCACCAGTTCAAGAGTCCCTTCACCAGCCCCCGCAGCATCAACACTGAAGGTGACAGGTTTGCCAACTTCAACGCCGCGTTCTTCCTCCCCACTCTCGTCTAGATTCAGGCCTTCCAGGGTTCCTTCTAGTTCTGAAACATTTGCTCATCTTCACTACATAGTATAAAACAAAGTCGCTTTCTCTGTCCCTATGTCCCTTTGTATGATTAAATCTTTGAAACTACGCAACGGATTTTGATGCGGTTTTAATAGATAGAGTGATTCAAGAGGAAGGTTTATATGTATAATAACATCCATTAAATAGTGCAGAAGTACTGTTATTTTTGAGGTTTCTAATGTGATGTCGTAAATAATTACATTTTTTCCGCTTACATTGCAAACGCAGGCGTACACATTGAAAAGGATATGGATAACCCACAATAACTTTTTTTGTCATTTACTTTTTACGACAAGTAATGGCTAATTTTCGGAGCGATTTTAACCAATACAGCATTAATCCTTAACCAATTAAATACCTTGAATACATTGTTCATTTAATATAGATCTATACAGCCCATTACAGCTTAATTAGCAGCGATCGAACGCGTATATTATCGGAGCTTTCCACCGACGGAATTAACAATACATAATAAAAACCTGCTTTTCATCAGCATTGCACCCGTGCGAAGCTGGGGCGGGTCACTAGTAATATATAAAACAAACTCGGATTTTTCGAACAAATATATTCGAGAACGGCTGGACAGATTTTCATGGTTTTTGAAATAATTAAGTAATTAATAATAATAAACTAAAAATCTAATATATATAAAATTCTCGTGTCGCGGTGTTTTTCGTTAAACTCCTCCGAAACGGCTTTCCCGATTCTCATGAAATTTTGTGTGCATATTGGGTTGGTCTGAGAATCGGACAACATCTATTTTTCATCCCCCTAAATGTTAAGGGTAATCCACCCCTATTTTTTTTTATTTTTATTTTAGATAAAAAAAATTTTTTTATGGTACAGCATTAAAAAATACATACAAACCCTAATTTTCACCTCTCTACGATCAACCCCTATTTTTAATTACGAATGATATACATGGCAAAACGACGAAAATACGAAAATTTATGTAAAATTTGATGTTGTAACCCATGAATATTATTTAGTAATTTAGTAGTAATTTGAAGTTTTCATTATTTTTAAAATTATGAAAAATATATATTTTTTAATTAATTTTGAAAAAATACTAAACCATCCCTCACCTCCAGGCCCCAACCCAGTGACACGAACTCGTCGCACATCGTAAACATTGCAGACGAACGGTGATCCCGGTACATGCCTTCCCCCACATTGCACGTGCACGCTGTGCCGTCCGACCACCTCGGGCGTATACGTGCACGTGTAACGACCTTCTCCCATGGGATTTACGTGCGTACGTACGTTCGCACCCCCCGGACCAGTTAGGGAAACTGTTGGCTCGCATGCTGGGGAAGTACAATAATTTTGTTTATCTCAGCAAGTAGTGGTTTAAATTAAAAAGTTATATGGTACGTTATCTGGACCCGCTAACGATACAAATATTTATTAGAATAATTTCCGTGGCAATATATGTTTCTAATTCAATTATTATTTATAAAATGACATATTTAACATTATCGTTTTTATTTATTTTTGTTACATAAAATTCTTGTCTTGATAACTAAATAAAAACTTTGTGCAGTCATTCGGAAGCTATGTGCGTACATATCGACAAACTATTTTTATGCATATAGCAATTTGAATGAATCTCGCAATGAATCGTCCCGTCAACGCAACGTACTCACTTCAATTGGTGTCCATAAAGTCAAAGTCAAAAATCATTTATTCATATAGGTAACATAATGTACACTTATGGACGTCAAAAAAAGAAATTTAATGTATTTAAATGCATCTAATTTTACATTTACTGCCAGTTCTCAAAAAACGGCGTTGAACGGAAGAGAAGAACTGGCAAAAAACTCTGCGATAACTGCCATTTTAAAGTTATCCTCGTTGAGATCGTTTGCTCTTCTATCCTATAGAAAATACTTGTTTAATATGCGTTTTTTTTCATTACTGTATTTTTTTATAGAACAGGAGGCAAACGGGCAGGAGGCTCACCTGATGTTAAGTGATACCGCCGCCCATAGATCTCAATACCAGAGAGCTCGCGAGTGCGTTGCCGGCCTTATTAGAATTGGTACGCTCGTTTCTTGAAGGACGATTACTATTACTACGACGATTCTTCGACACTACACACTGCCGTTATATAACGTTTTTATCACTTATTTTATTTAAAAGGCCGGCAACGCACTCGCGAGCCCTCTAAAAAAAGACATTTAAAGACACGAACATTGCAAATTAAGTTCTCTTTTCTCAATCCGGTATAACACTTTGAAGATACCTTGTGGTACCAAGCGTTTCACATTAGCACAGAACATATTTAACGACTCCACAATCCATCGAAGAATATTTACAAACATTTTGTTTATGCAATATTATTGTTTTGTAAACACATTATTAACTGTTGATCATTTAGTTTTATTTTAATTAACTTATAGTTTTAACACAGTTAAATTAATTTACGGATTTTTCGAATTTATTTATTTTGTTATCCTAGTCTGTTTCGTAGGTAATGTTGCCTAGATAACTCACAAGAGCTGAAGGATCTCAAACTATTTACATAAAAGTTCCCTTCACTCAATTGTCTGACGGAACTTTAGTGACTAGATTGAATATCGATTTTTAATTAACTGTCTAGAGATTCAATTAAATCTCTTATTTAACTCTACTACGACATATACACAAAACGTATTAAAAATATGCTAGCCGAATTGGATTTCGATTCAGAGGCTTTACATATTCAGGCCATACTGTGAGGTTCCAAGAAATAACACAGGATCAGCGCCAACTAACGTATGCCGAAAGTTAGCATACATGAGACAGACGATATTTATTAAATTCGCTATGACCAGCTTTATATCGACGTTATTTTGGCTCAATAATTAAATGACTACTTTAACTAAAATATTATTATGTTTCTCATTAGAGTCAACCGTTTAAATGTTACTGATGGATCAAAATGTATTCAGTGTGAGAAAACGGTCTGGTTTCTCTTCTCTTTCCTTAAAATCAAGATTAGAACGTAATACTGGATTCGGAAACTAAAATTAGAAATCAAGATTTAACAATAACAAATCGAAAAGCATCATCACACAAATTCACTTACAGTGGAATCCAGTCAAACTAATCTCGGTGTTTTCCCCTCTAGCAGCTGAGGTGAGACCCGGGCCCGACGCACGCGCATCTGGTGCGTTCGCGGGCGCGGACACGATGCACGTAAACGGCGAACCGGGTACGGCGTGTCCGTTGAAACGAACGGACAACGTGTGGGGAGCTGCCTCAGTCGGTTTGAAATTCACCTGTAAATTTAGTTTGAAGTGAAACGTCACGAAGATGTGCAGCGTTTTTGTTAAAGAAAAGAGAAAGAGAGATTGAGACCCATTGAGAGAGAATGAGAAAGGGAGATCGAGAAAAAATACACGCTATTGGTTGATGTATTCGTTTAGTAGTTACATATTGGAACTTTCGATGGAAATTCTAACGCATAACGTCTACTGCAGTACAGATAGTTTTTTTGTGTGTGTGTGTTTAGTGTGAATATAGATATACAAATACCTGGAGTGATCATATACTGGTACATGATCATCTATTGGGGGTTTTATCTTAGTAATAATTAATTTACAAAGTTTCACTTCTGACACGTGTACTTTGCACGCACTTTTTTTATCAGTTTGACAACAACAATATATATATGTTATATAATATGTTATATAATATGTTATATAAATATATATTTATCCTACCTTAAACCTCGCGTTTCCTTCGCTTTGGACAAAGTTCGGCACATTCCTACCGGCCACAGCAACGATTATTTCCAAATTACCAGCACCTGATAAAGACAAAACAGATTTTTCTAAATGCCCTTTAAATATAGCGGAAGTATATCACTTAGCTAGAATGTATTTATTTATTTATTAAACCTTGAAAAATGAAAACAGGGCAACTGGCGGCCTTATTACTTTCGAGCGATCTCAGGCAACCACTGTGACTTGTGAGTGCAGGAAAAAAATGTATTAAATTACATAAGGTAGGCAAGAAGTGCAAAAATACATATTACATATAAGAAAAAACTAAACAGAAACACAAAAAATATATATAAAAAAATTTTATAATAAAAATAATTCAATAATTAGTTATACACTATTTGACCATATACATTCTGTAGAATTCTGACAGCTGTCATATTGACATGTCAGAGGTGGCAAACCTTTTTTGGCCGACACATTTTTCAATTCCAATACGAGTCTGAACACCTGAGTTTATACATACACTAACGAAACGTCAGAACATAAATATATATGAATTGAAAAAAAAAACTATTACTACCAGGTCTCAAGGTTGTAGAACAGAAGAGAAAACCTGGAAAAAAGCTCTCCGCCCCTCTTTTGAGGCCATGGTTTTTTAAGGCTACTTAATTCATACGCCATTATACAAATGATGAGCTTACCAGCGTGGGAGGCGTTGATGGTGAAGGATATCGGCCGACCGACGGTGCCCGGAGAAATATCCGTGACGGAGACTCGGGCAGCGCTATACGCTTTGACTAGGAACGGGCTTCCCTCTACGTGCCCGCCCATTGCGCCTGCGCGCACCTTTGACAAGATTATTCATTAAAATCGTGATATATTTTTTATGCTGGCAGTACCAAGTTGAAATACAGTTCTACATCTGGGGACTGGGGCATTTGTTTGTTGTAATAAATTATGGAAATATGTCATAATTTATATTGGGTTTTTACTGGAAATTGGCGAAAACTTGGGAAATCTAATATTAATATAAGAAAAGTCATAACTAATCTAAAAACTATCTTGTTTTTCTAATAATGTGTTATGTCTGAAGGAATTGTATTTTTTTAGTTATAATATATTTTTTTATTAATAACAAATATATTGTAATATAAACTTAATCAGTAGACTGGATTTAATTATAATTGGTTTCTGTTCAATGCGAAATAGAAAGACGAAACGAAAATAACTTGCCTTCTATAAAACAGAGAGAGACAACTACAGCAAAAAGTGTTACAACTTTTGGTGTTAATTTTTTCCGTCTACCCGCGTTTCGCAACGCGCGATAAGGAACTTCGTTCCAATAAATCCAGAACATTTAATATCTTCCAATACAGTAATGCATTCTCTTTTATCTTGCACACTGTTCTCTTCCTTTTATCTCTTTTTTGGGGGGAACCGGGCTCATCTGATGTTAAGCGATGCCATAAATACAATTGCCAGACGCTAATATATAATTTTTAAAGGCTTTAAAAATTGGTATGCTGAAAAAGCGTTTTTCGAGGTTGTGATGATGTGCTTACAATGACAGAAGACAAATGCTTTGCCGGATTTTTTAAATTAGTACACACTTTTGAAGGATCGTTTTACGAGGGAAGTGTGTTGCCGGCTTTTTTAGAATACGTACACACATAGTCGTTATGGTGGTGTCTTAACGCTCAGTTGTAGAACGACGTACATCGAGGGCATACTTTAAATTTTTTATTAATTATTATTTTTTTATTTACTCAATACGTAAAGAGATTAAAAATAACTCACTTCAATACTATGGTCCCCAACATCGACAGGTACAAACGATACGGTGTACCGTTTACTCGCTTCGTTTTCACCTATCGTATCATCGGCCGATACCTGCAATAAAAAAATATCCATAAAAAATCGCGTGCGCTGTGGAAACTATTGATGATAGAAGAAAAAAATTAAAACGTATCAATATCTACAAAAATGTATGTTTTACCCATGGGCAATTGTTGGCTTATCCCGAGTTGGAACTCTGAAAATTTATTTATTCCACTACATTTTTCTATCTTAACAGTCACTACTAATTCGATAGAACTCCAAAATAATTCCCACACCAATTATCCTACATAAAAAACATTTAAAAAATTAAACTTAGAAATTATTTTGCTTCCACTAAACAAAACTACGTCAAATATTTTGTAGGGTAGTTCTTTTTTTACTTTATATTTAGCTGGCATCTAGTTCTAAGACACTGAAATCCTGCAAATAAATCTCTTCTCTAATATTATAGTAGAAAGTTTATCATTTTGAATTTTTGGTTTTAAGGAAGTAGCCAGGATAGAAGCCTTTAAAAAAAAAAAGTGAGAAAAATAATAATAGTAGTATGAAACCCATTAGAAAAGGAGGAGAAAATTATAAAAATGAAAGGAAAAATAAATTACGGGCGATCTGAGGTCGGGAAGGGGATGGGGGTGAGGGAAGAAGGGTAAAAAGCGGTTTTTCTCAATTTCCGGCAAAAATAAATTTAGTTGAAAAAAAATTATTTTTGTAAAAGATAAAAATAAAAAATCAAAAACTTGGTTTTTTGAATTTTTCACATAAATTTTGGGGTTATGTGAAAAAAGTGCAAATACAAAGGTTTTAGATCTTTTTATTACCCATACTTTGCCATTTGATTTTTTTCGATAGAACTTTTAGTTTTGCCGGAAATCGAGAAAAAACGTTTTTTATCCTTCCTCCCTCACCCCCATCCCCTTCCCGACCTCAGATCGCCCGTAATTTATTTTTCCTTTCATTTTTATAATATTCCCCTCCTTTTCTAATGGGTTTCAACCTACTATTTTTTTTTTTGGTTTTAAAAATTATCGACCCTGGTCTAGGATTCAAATCAATAATTTTTCGAGTATTTTTAAATTTTCTAATGTCGGAGATTCTACGTAAATTTAAAACGTAATAATATTCCTTGTAAGGTAAATATAGTGATCTAACAAAGAAAAATGGACTAAGCATGTAATAGTGGTATCCGAGGAACGGGAAAAGAAAACGAGGAGGTCAAATTAAAAGATGGGAGGACGATCTGCCAACAAGATGGAGAAGGTCTGCCAAGGACAGAGAGACATGGAAACAATTGGGGGAGGCCTAACCTGACCAATGCGGTTGAGAATAAATTATTATTTTCGCTATGTAATTAGATTTAAGAATATTAGTATTTGATAAGAATAGCATTTAAGCTAAACGGTCAGCGAATAAAGGGCTTTTATTATTATTATTAAATATAGTGATCAGATTATGAATGTGTGTTTAAGTTTGCTAGTTATTTATAATTTTATTTACCTTTAAAATAGTGTATCAATTATTATTAATTTGGGCGACAAACTTGTATAAGACTGTCGCCAAGGAAACTAAAAATTAATATTGTAATTAATTATATAAATCAAAGCCAGAGGAGTCACACCTGCACTGGAACCGGTCTTCGAGCTGGTCCAAGTACTTCCACATGTGGTGATGCGGGCGAGTCCACGCTGAACGTATACGCATCGCCCACTGATACTTTGTCCGGGGATTCCCCCGAACCAGCGCCTATCACGCGGGCCGGCGCTGATACGTGACATACGAATGGGCTGCCTGTAAAATATTGTATTAAAAAAAACTTCGACCAACTAACTTGGTTCTATTATCTATATTCTTTATAGGAAAGTCAATTCGAATCCTCCCAATTTTAGTGGGTGCGTTGCTGGCCTATGAGGGAGGGGTACACTCTTACTTTGAAAAGTTCCAGGCTCTCAGAAAAGAACGCCACCGGGGGTCGATTCTACGCCTCGCTAGTCCGCTAAAAAAATTGCCTTTTGGACTAGAAGAGTTCCAGTCAGCAAGATGATGCTGAAATTTTGGACGGCTCGTACGGTGATGAAACAAGACAGGAGGGTTCAACCCAAACAATTCTCAGAACTCTCACCAATGCAAACTTTATAGAAAATGCAATGAGAAGGAATTTTTCTGCGTAGGAAGAGAATCAAGCTGATCGGCGTTGGAGATGAGAGTGACGTTGAAAAAAAACTCTGGGACTGTGTGGCAATCGGAGACTGCCATGGTAAAGCTATTGTATAGCATTTTTTATCAACTTATGCAATTGTATTTATTTATTTTTTATTAATGCACTATGTTTTTCCTTCGATATTATACAATATATAGTCTGTCTCACTCTGACGCGTACTGGCTGCACCTATGTGAATACGCAGTATGCGTTCTGTCCCGCTCTAATGCGTATTGGCCGCACCTATATTACGTCATCGTGTGTTACGTTTATTTTCGTTACGGAATTTCTTGATTCGGTCGCCCCGCTCAAAGCCCGCGATATAATCTGGTTAAGAATAAATGAAGGATCTGAAATATTTAGTGCACAGCAAACTAATCAAAAATTCTCACCAGGCACATGATCACCATTAAATCTCAACTCCACAGTGTGTGGCCTTGGATCCCTTGGGGTGAAGCTGATGGCGTATGTGTGGGCGCCTTGAGCTGCAGCAGCGGTTGGTACTCTGCCACCGTTGACGGTGACTTCTAGATTTCCCGGCCCAGCAGCCATTGTTTCAACTGGAAATTAAAATCTTTGAAAAAATGAAGGAGACGAGCGATTGTAATTGAACTAGACTTATAATTGACCAAATACATAAATCAATAATGTATTTATTATTATGACGTATAATACTGAGGGTATACGCGATCGCATACGCTCGTATACGCACACACATCTTAAATTAACATACCGCATACTTTAATTTTACAAAACTCAGTACATATAAAAAATGGTTTCTTTAAAAAAATATAGAGTAAATATATCAATAATATATTATTATAAATTTAATTTTATTTATACTAAATGAGACCACTAAACAGTTATAGGAAATTACGGCAACGCACTTGCGAGCTCTCTCGCATTGAGTGCCCATGGGCGGCGGTTATCCCTTAACATCAGATGAGCCTCTTGCCCGTTTGCCCCCTGTTATATAAAAAATCAATGCCAGCAATAAACTTGACTCGTTGTAACAAAAGTAAGAATAGGAGAATAGCACAATTGTGAGCCTCCTGGTAGTGTCCATGGGCGGATCTGGACAGGGAAAGTAATGACATACAAACCTAAAAATGTGACAGGCTTCCCCACAGTACCATGAGCAACATCCTTAACCCGTATGGCCGTTACATCATACACCTGTAATAAAATAAATAAATCAGTGGCGCTACAACCTCTTTAGGTCTTGGCCTCAGATTTTTGAATCTGTTTCATGATCATTTTAAATCTAATAGGCAAGTAGGTGATCAGTCTCCAGTGCCTGACACACGTCGTCGACTTTTTGGGTCTAAGACATGTCGGTTTCCTCACGATGTTTTCCTTCACCGTTCGAGCAAATGTTAAATGCGCACATAGAAAAAAATTCCATTGGTGCACAGCCGGGGATCGAACCTATGACCTCCGGTATGAGAGTCACACGCTGAAGCCACTAGGCCAACACTGCTCTACATACACCTGTAATACATAGATAAAATATTATCTTTTGACTAATTTTTTTAACGGTATGAACTATTGAAATTAAACAGGCAGTTTATTGGAGTTGAATGTAATCAATCAATGTTGTAATTAATTGAGAGACTTGATTGAAAATCGATCTTTAATTAACTCTCTAGAGATTCAATTAACCCTCTAATTTAACTACTTTACTGCGACGTGAAAATAGCGAGAACTTAAGAAGGCACACAGAACGGATACATACAACTTTCTCACAATCGAGTAGCTCTAAATATCGCACACAACTCCCGAGGGAACTCTTTGTATCAAATAACTGCAAATATTATTCAAAAATATAATATAACTATACCTTCAGGTGGAACGGGCTGGCCGGTATCGGTTGAGAATCGACCAGAACATTCAAGCGATGTTCGCCAACAGCTCTCGGCACGAATTCCGCTCGAAAGGTGCCAGCACCAGCCGCTGACACCGCAGCCGGGACCGAAGCCCCATTTGGACCTACGCCCCATCATTTCTCAGCTCACCGCTACGCCCTAACTTGCCCTAAATGTATCCCCATCTAATCCTATCCGATGTACTTTGACGTAGCCATTATAAGCTCCCCAAATCATGCATTTTAATCGGTGCTAATGCTTAGAATTATCAAATTTTGGCACTTTTCAGTAAATTTAGTAGCTAAAGTTTGACGATTTATTTTTGTTATAGCATTAGTCGTTGAAAATTATTGATATTTTGCCAGAATTCTTAAAATTTTCTAACATTTGTATGAATAATTTCTTGCTTAAAAGAATTAGCACCAATGTTTACAGTTAGATTTTTAGAGAATTGTACATCAGAATATTGATCTAAATGAGCAAGTTAGGGCGAAGCAGATGAGCACATGATATTTTTGTATCTAAAGACCGCTTCCAACAGATGACTTCTGAATAATTTTTGATAGATTAACTAAAAAATCTAAGGCAGCAATACGAATGTCAATTACCAATTCAGTGTTTTTTAGAGTTACAAAATTCGATCAAGAAATGAGAAAAGGAATTTAGATGGTTATAATTTATGAATCAATTCAAGAAATTCTGATAATTATGATATTGCTTTAGCATGTTTCATAAAAAATGTGAAATTAAATTAGACATAATGTTTAGCGTTTTAAAATTTAAGCCCGAATCAATGATAAACATTTGTTTAGCAAAAATATTGAATCAATTTGTTGCGGAGTAGCTGGCAACACTACCTCATAGTTGACAACGAAATGTTGATGAGTTCTCGCTTGACGAGCAGCAAGAACTATTAATGCAATTAATAGAACTGTTCCAATTAAAAGCATCCTATACATTAGATACAGATCACATCAACACTACTTCCTCGGGAAACATTTACGCCCGACCCCAATAACTAATCCAATCTAAGATTGAAAACATCCCAATAACCAAACCCTACGAAGACAATCCATTTTTGGCGACGGATTGAATGCAATCTCTTCGCTCTTGACACTCATATTTGATAATCAAATAAAGTAAATGAAACCGTACAAATAATACTAAATACATGTCTATGTTTAAAACATATCAAATAGCTTTTAAATTATTTTAAAAACAGGTGTAAGTTAAAATTTTAAGATTTGTTTGATTTTAAGTTAAACTGTCATTTTCATACAAAGGGGTATCAACATACACCGATCCGACCTACCATGATAGCTTGTATCGACAGATGGCTATTACAATCCATCGATTGGTTATTGGCACACTTTTATCAATATTTTAAAAATGTCGATCTCCGATGGTCAAAAATGGATTGAGATGGGTTGGGTTTGGGCGTCAACCACAGTGTGTGGTTCAAACAGTTTCCAGCAACATTCCGATCATCAACGGTTGCTAAACAAATGTTTACCATGATTAAGGTTTTAGTGATTTTTGATAGTTTTGCCCGTATCTTATTTCTATTAAGAATTCTATTTGATGTCATCGGTAGCGGTGATCGATCCTTAACCTAAATTAGTATTATGAGAATCGTAGTGTTAGTAGCAAAGCTAAATCGTTCCCTCTAGCCCCCTTAATGTGTATTTTTTTCATTTCCAGCCTGTAATGAAATACGCAATGCTTCTAATAAGGTTCAATTGGGTTTATACGTAAAACACCGTGTATTTTTTTTTTATTTTTTTTTTATTTTTTTTTTACAAAATAATATATCACAGTATTAGAAATCCGCTTTGGTTTGTATTTAAATATAAGTCTTGTTTAGGAGCGACAAATGCATATAAAAGTAGTACGATTTGCGATAAGTATACGGCTGGCATTCATCTGAACAACTCTTCTGTGTACTAAATGTAATAAAGAACTTATGATTGAAAACCTACTTAATAGTCATAGTGTAAAAATTTTTTTTTTATATGGGGCCGTTCAATTACGAAGGCAGATTCACTGCAATTTACCTTCCCCCCCCTTCTTCCTATTGTTAGAAAATCTCTCAAAAATAACTCTGTACATAAACAATTTTAATTTTTTGTGGGAATCCTCAAAAATGCTATTCGTTAAAAAAAAAAACTGTTGACGTAATCACCAAAAAAGATATTCAAAACCCCCCTCCCCACCCCCCTTTTGTATTTACGTCATACTTGAACGGCCCCAACTAAATGTTATATTAAAACTTACCTTCAACATTGACTTCAATTTGTTCTAAAGTAGCGGTGGAATGATGTAAGGTAAGGAATGTTGGCTGATGAAGTGGCACTGGACCTGGTATCGTCACTCTGGCACCACTCACACCACCTTCAGACACATCAATGACTAGAGGACAACCTGGCACTCTCATCTAAAATAAATATAATACAATTTATTATTATATTTTAATTTTATTCGGAGGAAATTTGACTTTACTGTAATAATTTTTATCTTTATTAGTCATACAAATAACAATTTTTATTAAAAAAAAAAACTAATGATTTTTAATCATTGTATCACGACAGAATTGCTACATATTCTAGTTACAT
This sequence comes from Pieris mannii, assembly GCA_028984075.1. Classification (NCBI taxonomy): domain Eukaryota; kingdom Metazoa; phylum Arthropoda; class Insecta; order Lepidoptera; family Pieridae; genus Pieris; species Pieris mannii. Next base: position 4,006,264 of record CM054798.1, on the reverse strand, counting down.
GTTAATTAACACTCAGATAAACATCATGTTTTTGAGAATACAGTCAAAACTGTTTACGACAACATTGTTTACAACGAATTGTAAAGAACTGGTTTGTACCAGTTATATTGACCAAAATCAAAGGTGCCAGTTATCAGTTTTTACGACTAAATATGAGTAGTATAATTTTGTTACAACAGATTTTGAATGTATGTATATAACTCACTTTATTAAAAGACACATTGACAACATGTTCACATGCTTCAGTAGGTGTGAAAGAGACAGTGAATCTTGCGTTGCCCTGTAAAAAAACATGAAAGTGTAAATCACCAAACTTAAATTCAGTAAATTTAAAGAGTGAGAGAAGTGTGTTCTAATTATTCATAAGTTATGTTAACAAACCCTTTTAAAACTGCTTATCTTTTTATTAGTATTTCTTATATATAACGGCTTATTTAAAATGTTTATTTAGAACTTTGGTTGTAATTTGATTTCAGACTCAATCTTTTTAAAACAATTTCATTACAAAATACTTAGCAAGATATCAATTCAACATACCTGTGGATGCACCTGAGTTGGAATGTTAAGACCTCTAGCAGCCACAGTAATTTCTAGATTTCCTTCCCCAGCCTGGGCTGCATCTACTGCTAACTGTACAGGCACACCCATACGGGCTAATGTTCCTCCAGTCACACTTACTAGTTTGCTATCATATGCTTTACATATAAATGGGGTGCCCTGAAATAAAAACAAGTGTGAAGTTAGATAAATTTCTTGTGTATACTGATAGTATATCTTAAACTAAAACTATATTGTATTAATAAGTATAAAGTAATTTTTTTTTGAAGTTGTACTTCTTTTAGCGCGATGGAGAAAAATGACGAGAGAGAAATTTTATGATACGCACACACCTAAATTTCACATCGTTAAGTTAGGTTGAGGTGGGTAAGGTAAGGTAAGGTAGGTGGGCTCAGTTTCCGCAACTAGACTCGAAATTGGTCCGTTTTGCATAAAGCCCTGGCTACTTAAGCCAGCCCAGCTCCTTCCAGAAGCACAGAAGTCTCCTGGGCACTTCACAGGCTTCTCGGAGCGACCTCACTGTTCCGAGGATTTTCGTACGTTGTTTAGCCACAGCCTCGCAATCCAGGACTATGTGGGTGACTGATTCCTTTGCGCTGAAACAGCCTCTGCACATGGGGCTGTCTGTCAGTTTGAGGTGGGGAAATTGATAACTATGTTCAAGTTGTATATTCTAGTATTTTATGTAACAGTACAATTAAATAGTGTGAATAAATAAATATTATTTTGGTGTTTTTAAATCAATTTCAAACACAATTTATTTAAATAAAACCTTTTTGATTATTTTTATTATTATTGTTGATCACTACTTTTACTTTACTTTACTTTTAGCTATTTTTTCTCCATACGCCAAAGAACTATAACTTCTAACGCGTATACATAAGTACACACACTCTTTTTTATTATTCATAGCGAACTATCTATTTTAGCTTGTTAATAGCTATATTATTTTGAGCAAGATCTTGCAAAGCTGTAACTAGTATTTGGTTATCAAGTCAAACGTGATGTTCTAAGCAACTTTAATAACTGATAATTAAATATAACTTACAGGAACTGCTTGATTGTTATAATGCGCAGTAAGCGTATGTGGACCGACGTTTTTGGCGGTAAAACTAGCCACCAGACCAGAGACTACATCTCCAGTAAGACGAACGGGGACTTCGCCTCTTGGCCCTTTGACCGTAACATTTAACTCTCCACCTCCAGAGCCTTCCACTCGTACTGAACATGATACCAGTTCTCCAACAGGTATTAGTTCTGAAGAATAAATATTTCCTTGTTAATAGTAACTATAAAAATAATATTTAAAAGAAAAATAGCCAATGTTGTTATATACATTTTAACTTTTTTATTTCCAAATTGGAATTTGGTGCGTTGGAAATTGGAACTTGGAAGTTTGTTTTCATAGTTTTGTTTACACTCAATAAATTGACATTTGAATATATAAACACATTTACTTTTATAAGAAATTGAATTGTCATTTGTCAACTGTACAGATTAGTTATACAATTGTCAAAGTCATGTCTTCTATTGAACTGCAACTTAAAATTTAGTTAATAAGATTGAAAATACATGATTTGTGTTAAACATTGTACAATCGTATACCTATCCACATAACATTTAAGCTACATACCACTAGTCATCCATTAGCAGCTAACAATGTAAAAATATTTTATTATAAATGACAGGGTAATAAATGAATTATTGTAGGATATTGTAGCGTATCGTAGATACGCACTAAAAATGTACATACTGTATGGTGTAGTATTTTCTATACGATTTTGATGTATGTGGCAACATAAATACAGGACACTTAGAAAAGAAGAAAACAGACGTCACTCAGAACAGACTTTTAAGATGAGTGAGCATGTATTTTACCTTTGAGCGTTTCTATAAGAATATAAATGAATTACTGTTGTTTGTGAAGAAATATATCAATTTACAAAGATAAAAATGGGTTGTGATTTATAAAAATATAGAACATCCCATAATATCATTTTGGGTATTTAATAAGATGGTACTAACCTATTTGCGTAGTATCAATAGTGACTCTTTGCGCAGGTGCCACGTGGAATACAAAAGGCGAGGAGGGCACAGGCTCTCCATTAAATTTAATGTCAACACGATGAGGCGTCGGCGTTTCAGGCCTCCAAAAAACAAGGCAACGACCTCCACCCACCACCTAAAAATAATTATTATAATTTAACCTTCGCATGAAATTAAATATCCGTCATGAACCTTCACTGTCTATTTTAATTAATATTGGCGAGTATAATATACACATTTAAAGTCAGTTAGGAAAAGTTGATATTAATTTAAATTGCGAATGTACATTGAAAAGCAAATAGCGATTGCAATGTCGATACTAATGAATTAAACATGTATGTAAAATCGAAATAAAGAAATTAATGAATATTTGTTCTAAATATGAACTTGGAACATAAGCCGTCATAGATAGAATTTTATTTTCAAGTTACATCCAATTTAAATTATTTAAAAAGATTTTTTATTAAGCTTAAAGCTTATGTCCAATTTACATTATGTCAATAAACTTACTTGTACATGATTAGGGACTTCCCCTTCGTTGATTGAAATTTCTAATTGCCCTTCACCCGCAGCGCTTGCATCGACTATAAAAAGTCAAAGTAAAATTTAATTAACTGCCATTACTTGAGCTACACTTTTAAGTTTGTACTTAATAACATAACCACAACTACATGACACATAAGTTGAAATCATAAACTTAAAAATTTATCTATGGACGCAAAAGTATTAACAGATTATAAATAGCTATCAGTCTGTAATCTTCATGCTCGCGAATTTGCACTTAATATATTAGATAATTAATAGTATTTAAATTATGTATTTGTGTATTGTTTTAAATAAGGTCACCTCTAAATTGGCTTTGTTGTCCAACGAGTGCGTTTCCCACGTCGGTCACTTTGATGAGGCTGGCGTCATATACTTTGGCAATCAGTGGACCGGCGGCTAGTTTTTCATCACCAATTGATACCTAAAATGATAATATTTTATTCGTTACTAGAAATATACATAACTTAACTCCCAAATTATTTCGTCTTGTTTTTATTTCAACATTATTCAAGCTCTTTTCGTCACAGCGCAAACTAAACTTACAAATGGCGCCAAAACCGTAATTGGAATAATATGCTTACAAATAATTATCGAACTTTCCCGGTGACAGTAACTTCTTGGTCGTTATATTAAACGGAAATGGAACCATAGACTACACTAATAGATTATACAAATACTAGACATCTCAGTATCTGTAAAGCGTTTATGAATTATATATTTTTTTTGAAAATTTTTAAGTCTTTCAGATACTAAATATTATATACAAAATTGTGAAAGTACACGGTGGTTAAGATTACCATTTCGATTAAATCAGTCAAATCATTATATAACATTGCTAATCTATATATTTTTATAAACGTTTAATTTAAGTAATTTTGTCTTAAATTGTATAAAAATTCGCGGCCCTCTTCGCTTACTTCTCTATCTTCCTTTAAATGTCAACTGTATAAACATTACGTGTTCACATAGTATCCCTAATTTTCGTACTAACTACTGACGTGACTAAAATTATCGGGATTTTTGTGTAATTGTTTATGTATCCTTTTTAAGTTTAGTTTTCTTTGTTCCTGTTTAAATTAGTCTTAATAACTAGTACTTTTACACTTCTTGCTTACCTTATCTAATTTAATAGATTTTTTTCACTTTATTTGTTGTTGGATAGTCTAGGCAATAAAGCCATGCCCTGCTTTTCATTAAATTATGTTTAATTTTTATTACGTTAATGCAACGACGTGTTAATAAAATACCTATACTTATTAAAGTCGACAAAAACTTGCGATAACATTGAACAATAGTGTTGGTTTCATTTATTTTGGTTTCTTTTGATAATAAGGCATAAAATGAACCTCTTTGTTAACGGCAATTAATTCCAATTTGTGTTCTTGAAGTACCTTGAAGTTACTATCCATTTTCCCATTGACATGAAAGAGTTTTTTTGAAGTTATACTTCTTTGGCGCGATGGAGAATAATGATGATACGATGCGCGCGCACACCAACACCTTAATTCGACATCGTAAAGTTAGGTCTAGGTGGCATGGAAATCGATAATTATGTTCAAGTTGTATATTCTAGTATTTTTATATTTGGAAAACATGTTTCGTAACAGTACAATTAAACAGTGTGAATAAATAAATATTATTTTGTTGTTTTTAAATCAATTGATGATGATAGTATTTACTAATAATTAACTTTTTTAAATTAATTTTTTGATTAATTTTAATGATGTAATTATTTTATTTTTTTACTGTAAAGAGATGTTTCTTTAGTAAATAAATAACTAGTGTTTAGCTATTATTTATATTATATCATACTATTAGTCAGCATGTTTATCTATCGCTATTTTATTTATTATTTCGTGGGGTATCATATAAATTAAATTTTATGCAAATAAATAATAATAATTTATGTATTGCAAGAATATGGTACAAAATGTTAAGGTGAAATCGTAAATCGTTTGCATATTTTGCCACACACATTGGCGCGCAAATTTATCTTAATTTACATTTTACATTATTAGTAAAAGTCAATTCTGATATTATTTATTTATTCACACTTCGTTGCAAAGAAACACAAATAACACAATACATAAAAATTACAAGGGATGCAACGGGCGGCCTCATTGGTAACAAGCGATCTCTTCCGGGCAACCCTAGTAAGAAAATAAAAAATAAATAAAAATGATGAGTGCAAGAAGTGCTTAACCAGAAGCTATATAAAAAATATATATTTATCTATAGAACCTTAATCTAGAGAAAAACAAAAAAATAGAATATTAATAACTAACTAAAAACTAAAAAGCTAATCCTAATTATTTAAATTATTAAATTAATAATATTTTTAATCGAACTATATAAAATATGTATCTAATTAAAATTGCGTGTATAGAATTTTATTACGTACACATAAATCAAATACCATGACAAATTATATTAACGACTTCAAAAAACCAAAGAGGTTTGTCGATTTGACGAAACTTTTTACTTTCACGCTCCTTCGTCTGTGGACCGTTGTGGATGATTGATATGTCAAATTATCGAGTTTCAAAAGATAATTTAATCTTATGCCACAGATTTGGGAACACAGACAAAAGAGACGAGATGTAAATGTTTTAATTTTAATTAGTAATAAAAAAATCTTTGTAGTATATAAGTAATTGTTTAGCATTTAAGATGAAAAGCATTTTGAGCAGTGTTCGCCTAGTAGCTTCAGCGTGCGACTCTCATACCTGAGGTCGTAGGTTCGATCTTTATATGTGCGCATTTAACATTTGCTCGTACGGTGAAGGAAAACATCGTGAGGAAACCGACATGTCTTAGACCCAAAAAGTCGACGACGTGTCAGGCACTGGAGGCTGATCACCTACTTGCCTATTAGATTTAAAAATGATCATGAAACAGATTCAGAAATCTGAGGCCCGGACCTAAATGAATGCGACACTGATTTATTAGTTTAATTTAGATGAAAAATAAAGTCTTCATACCCCATACACAAATTAATTCTCTTGCAAAACCAATAAATAGAATTGATAAAAATCCTTTATAGTGCACTTTGAACTCGATTCATTAAAGGAATTTATGTCAGTCAATTGTCAGATCAGACTCCTCCTCCGACAAGGCGCCTTTAAAAATTGGCGCTATTTTAAACATCTCTCAATTGAAAATATAAATTTGATATAACCTTGCCTAAAGGGACTCCTTTTAATAATATTTTTAATTATTAAATTGTAAGGTTAGTTATAAGGTATATTTTTATGTATTATGTTATTTGTTTTGAATAAATGGGATTTAATATAAATAAAACATTGGAATTTAAACTCACATCAATTAGGTGTGTTCCAACTTCATCCGGTGTAAACTCGATTCTGAATACCCCAGGTCTTTCTGCCACATCCAGAACTCTAGATGTCACCAGACGTCGCGATGGAGCTGTGACAGTTACACCAACCTGTGAATAAAATATAGTGTTTTTTAATAATCATAAACACATAATATAATCGATAAATAAAACACAACCACAATTAAAGTATTAAAATCCCATTTATTATCATACCTAATATTTTATTACGCAAATACGCAAATTCCTGAATTAATAAAAATAATAATATCTATAATAATATATGTAATAATAATAATCTAATAATAATATAATCCAACCACAAGATACAAATAAATTGCCTACATATCCCATATTATATACTTTCTTTCTCATGTTCATCAAATCACAAATATAACGATTTTGTGTCCTATCATGAATTGAAACATCAGAAAAGAAGTTGTATATTTACATTTACTACCAGTTCGCAAGGGCGTAGAGCGGGCAATAAGAACTGGCAAGAAATTCTCTACCACTCTTTTAAATCGCTAACTTTTGATACAAATTGTTTGAACTGGAGCAAATCAATCCAAAGGATTAGGATCATTTAAATATTCGTCAAATTATAAAAAAGCTTTATTGATTAATTTACGTTTGATTTACGACTGACTTTATTATCAGTAGTAACAATTTAGTTGTATATTTAAAATATTAATTTATCTTTTGTTTAAGGTTTAATTTCAGTTTTAATTTTTATCTATTAGTGTACTTATGTTTTCTGATATATTTTGTTTATCAATGTAATCTGTTTTAGCTTTGTATGTTTTTTCTTTTATTATATGGATATGTGTAGCCTTCAGATAACCTATAAATAAATAAATAAAAATAATGATTTACCAGTGGTACGATTATAGGTACTCTTTATGAGTGCTTGCCTCACATTACACCTGTTTCTTAGCTCTCTATTCCTAACAAGATATATGTTATAAATTATTTTATTTATTATTTTTATATTACTATTTAGTACCTGGATGCCCGAGCTTTGCTCGGTATTTATTTATTTTTATGAATTGCATTTTTTGGAAATTATATTTCAGTACGAATTACATAGTAATAAAATAATGAAATATGAATACATATAATTATCGAATACAGATAATTATATTCATATTTAAGTTTTTATTTGACTGACATCTTAAAACGAGCAATTCTATGTCTAAGTTCATAAAACACGATTAAAATTACATTTTATATATATATACACATTGGAAATATATATATACCAGAATTGCTCGTTTAAAGATATAAGATTTAAATATAAATTGACGAGCTTGAGGATTGGGAGGAAAAAGCTCAAAACATAGAGAGATGGAGCCAATTGGAGGAGGCCTAGGAAAAAAAAGGTCCTTGGAAAAAATAGATATTTTATGGTGTATAATATTTTGTATTTTGTTATTTCTTTAAGGAATAAGTGAGGCTTGATTATTATTATTTTTAATTATTTAAATGATTTTCTGATAACACACGAATTTGGATTTAAAAAATGAATATTAAAATATCTCCCACGAACCATTGAAACCTCTTCAGATAATGAAACATTATATTTTATATACACTTCCATATAAAAGCTTTTTATAACACTATGTAACTTATGGATACAAACCGAGTTGAGTGAATTGAGTTTCATTTGTTCCCTTGCTTTTGAACAAAATGGTTGAATAGGTGTTTTATATGACGAGCTTTGAGCTCATTACAAATAATGCATCAAAAGAATAAAGCCTTTTAAAAATAATGAGTGTAAAATAAAATAAAACAATAAATAAAATTCGTTTATTTTGGAACATAAGAACAAGGTATCACTTATTCCACGTCATTAAATTTGAACCTGTAGGCATCCCTACTCATCGGCAAAGAAGACAGGGTGTAGAGAGAAAAAGCCAGCGTAATAAAATATCGGTACTCTTTTAAAAAAGCAAATCATGAAACAATGCTACAATATTTAAAACAAATATAGCAAATTAATTAGAAGTAGCCTGCCCAGCACTAGTCCCAGGCCCTTTTATCAACTAGATAATCGCTAACTTTATAGTAAGCCTTTTACACAGTTGTTCTTTAATAGATTTCTATATATTTAATAATAAGTTAACGGTATATCTTGTCCTCGAAGTGGGAACTTTAAATTTTCGGTAATACCTGTATGGGGAAGGAAAATATATATAATGCTTAGTCGACGGCGTCACTGAAAATCAAAATCAAAATTCAGTTTAGATGCGTCTTAGGGCATGGTTATGAATGTCGAAAATGTTTACAAAATTCGCGAAAGAGCAAGACTACGCCATCCGTTCGCAAAACTACCAGGAGGCCTTGTTCTGAGAAGAACGGGCAAGAAACTCAGCAAGTTTTACCCTCCCTCTACATTACAATTATTCAAAGGAAAATGCCCACAACGTCAATTAAAAATTTGTTCTGTAGTATACCACATTCAGTTACAAGATAACAAAACAAATTATAACAATATAAATAGAACTATTGCCAATCGTTATTATCTACTAGGTAGGTATTAAAACTGAAGGCTTGATCCTCAACCGATTTAGAAAATAATCACGAAACAGATAAAAAGGCCCAGAAAAAGACGCTTTGAATGACGTCATATAAAAACGAAAATAGTTCTCTCAGTCAATTGTGAGGTACGAACACTCAATATTGAAATTGGAATCTCAATAGAAGCTTTGCGAGGGCGAATTTGAAGGTCATACCAGCTTGGTGAAACCGTTTGATTTTTTTTTATAGAACAGGGAGCAAACGGGCAGGAGGCTCACCTGATGTTAAGTGATACCGCCGCCCATGGACACTCTCAATGCCAGAGGGCTCGCGAGTGCGTTGCCGGCCTTTTAAGAATTGGTACGCTCTTTTCTTGAAGGACACTGAGTCGAATTGGTTCGGAAATCTTCTTTACATTTAAAACTAAATTAAAACCAAAGAATTTCCTGGATTTTTCATGAAATTGTTCAATTATTCTCTCCATAAAACCTTCCGGAGAGTTCAAGAAGTAAATATACTGGAATTGCCCAGTCAAGTTTTGCGCTTAGCAACACGTATTGCAATTCATTTTTGTTTAGATTAATAGTCGACCTTGTTTAAATAAGCGATATATTAACTCGACTACATTCGATTTAACATTATATCTCGATATCAAATTGTGACTTTATTACTTCACTTTAAGGTGTATTTTATAATGAACATGAATCACAGGAACCAAAATGTTATGGTAAATAGTTTTTATCTAGTTGGTTTATCGTTTAATTGTTATTTTCTTTTCATAGTTGTTACATCTTTCTTTAAAAAAAATAAAACGTTTTTAAGGCACGTCTGCCGTGCACTACCTCTTTGTAAACCAGCTGCAAGTATTGCCTGAATTTGGACCTTCAAGAAAAGAGCGTACCATTCCCTGAAATGTCAGCAACACAATAGTTCACGCACTACAACACCAGGCGTTGCAGGTGTTCATGGGCGGCGGTTATCACTTTATTCACCTTGGCCTGATCGTGGGCAGAGTCATTCAATTGTCAGTGTAGACAATAGAAGCATGATACGTGTCATTGACCTATTGATTCGCTATCGAATCCAAAATCATAGCGGAGACATATTGTTAAAGTTGTTGGTGTCTGTGACTGACTCATCACATAGTTTCCTCCAACCAACCAATAATACGTTGCACGGCCAGGATTCGGACGCTAAACTGAACGTCAACACTGCTTACGCGAGTATATAAAAAGTTTTTATACAAATAACCATAAAAATGTATTTATTATTCAACTATCGTACAATATCTCGTGTATCGCTTAATGCACGGCCAAGCTCATTTAGATTTCTATTTGAATAATTTACCCAAATGCATTTATACTTTGTTAGAATTACTCGCTCGGGTTCATTATAGTCTTTGAAGCGATCGCTAACAAATGAAAATACAACCTCTTTTTTGTGTTTTTGCGCTAATTTTCTTCTTATATTTTTGTAAATATTTTTTGTTGGGAGCACAGACTAATGATGAAGAGATCAAATTAAATCTCTCTATGACTACGACTGTAATTAAAACTTTTATTAATAGGTCAAATGGCTAATTAGAACCAAGTATACCATTTGTTGTCAAGGATATTCTTAATTATCTTTTGTAAATAAAAAAATAAAAGTTGATACAAAATTTAAGAATCTTTAGTTTAGTTTTCACACAAATCTAAATATTACCGCCATTTTAACGTAGATAGAGTATAGACCTAGATAAGCTTCTAAAATAACAATAATAACTAAAGAGAGAAGACATTAACGTGAAATACTTAAGTGCGAGCGAAACAGAGTATCAGTTTTTCTGTCTCTATTTGCGTATCGGGTTTTATTTGTTTACCACCGAGCCCTTGGTGGTAAGGTAAGTTTTCACCGCTTACTGATAAATCTGTGAAACCCAAGTCAAACCCATATTTTAAAACTATCATTATAAGAGGTGTATTTAAAGTGTAAGTCATGGTGAATTTATGCATAATTGGTTGTAAAAGCTATAGTGAACGAAAAGAACCAAACATAATTTTTCATCGGTAAGTAGCTTATTTGGTCACGACTTAGTAACTTTGTTCAATAATTATTCATTCGGATGTGTATTTTGGTCAATAATAAGCAATCTTCAATGAATTAATATTTCGACACAACAACACTTCCAAACAAACGACAATTCCAAACATATTTTTCAGTGCAAACCGACTAAATTGCGAATCATGTTACCAACGTAAGGTAGTTGCCACACTTCGTGTCCTTTGTTAATAGTTGGATTATAATATTCGCTATCTCATACGCTGTACGCTGATGCCTGGTCTATAGGTTGTCATGTATAAGTTGGCGTGTGGCAGAAAAACGTACTAATTTTGACAGTTGTGTTGACAGTTCTAACAGCTTGGTAGTCTCACGTGTGTCGGTGCTAATAATTTGTGTTTTAAAGTGTAAAAATCATTACGAAACATGCCAAAAGTAGTGCGGAGTGCAGCTAGAGAAATTATTCTAGCTGTAAAATGTTTTTGTGAAGAAGAGAAACGTAACAATGGGCCGATTATTCCATTTCAACAAGTGAATGCTCGAACAGCGGCTTTGACAGGTAAAGTATTGCCAGTTAAAAGTGATATTTATATCCCCAAATTTAGGGAAAAATAATAATTGCTTTTAAAAGTAAATGTGATTGATGGATAACTTAAAATATTTTTTGTTTTATTTAAGGTGTTTCTGAAAAAACCGTGAACCGTATAGTTTCAGAGGGAAAAATCATGGAAAGTAATTTTTCAGCGAGAACTGAAGTCCCTAATCAAGCAGCTCAAGGACCTTCCACATCCACAGCTTGTGATGACAATTCCACACCAGAGAACACTACTTCCGAGGCTAAGACGGTAAAACTAGTCACTCCAGGTAAAAGTAGAAAAAGAAAATTAACTGTTTCTGATTTGGATGACTTTGATCTTTGTGTTATTAGACGCAAAATCCAATCTTATTATTTAAATAATTCCGTCCCTACTCTCAGAAAATTACATTGTGATCTAAAGGCAGACATCAATTTCAAGGGCAGTATAGAATCTCTCAGAAAAATACTACACAAGTTGGGTTTTAGTTATAAAAAGAATAAATCCAAAAGGATGGTTCTCATGGAGCGATATGATGTTGTTGCCTGGCGATCAAGATTTTTACGAGAAATAGACAATAATAGAAGGAGTGACAATCCGAGGCCAATCGTTTATTTGGACGAGACTTATTTACACCCTGGCTATAAAGTTAAAAAATGTTGGCAGTCTGAGGAAACTGAAGGTGTCCTTACAGAAGTCTCAGAAGGTCAGAGATGGATCATAGTGAATGCCGGAAGTGAGAAAGGTTTTATCCTCAATAGTCTTTTGTGTTTCAAATCTCAGACCAAAAGTGGAGATTATCACGACGAGATGAATGGAGATAACTTCAGTAAATGGCTACAAGAAAAGCTTATCCCAAACTTAGAGCCCAATTCATAAATAGTGATGGACAATGCGTCATATCACTGTATTAAAATAAATAAACGCGTGACAATGAACAGTACGAAACAAGAGATGCAAGATTTCATAAAGAAAAACAATCTTTCATACTTGGAAACCATGAAAAAAGCAGAATTGTATGAAATTATAAAAACAATCAATCAGGAGAATGTCTACTTAATTGATGAAATATTAAAGAAACATGGTCATAAGGCTGTAAGACTTCCGCCTTATCATTGTGACTTTAATGCAATCGAATTAATTTGGAGTTCGTTCAAAAGAATATTTGCAGACACAAATGTTACTGGCCTCTCTGAAAACATGGAACAGAGAATCCATAATGCATTTTCCAAAATAACTGCTGAAGAATAGCAGAAACACTGTAATCACGTTATAAATGTTGAAAATAATTATCGTATAACAGACAACCGCCTTGAAACAGTAATGGAACCATTTTTAATTGATTTGAATAGCAGCGACTCAGATTCTTCTGACACAGATGACTCTGAAGAATTCATGGAAGGAATAATGCCTCTAACAGACCACAATTACTATAAAAAATAATTTTTTGTTATTATAATTTTTTATTTACCTTAAGTAATATCAAAGAAAAAAAATTGTGTTCAATCATTATTATCTTACTTATTTGTTTTATTTACCCTGATTAAGAAAAAAGTGGCAACACAGAGGGTTGTAGGAGGCGCCGCCACAGGAACGCCAACTTATACTTGACAGTCTGTATACCATAGTCAGACGGACTATTTTAAGTATTTTAGTTGACTGGGATTAAGTGTCATTGCAGTGACAATTGACAGTTGAGTTGCGTCACACATATGTCTAGAGATGGCATTAATAATATATTTATTATTACAAATTAATTAATACAAGTCAAGTATTCTTGTTACTTGGCCCACGGTGTACTTCTAACATAATTTCAGCCTTAAAATTAATATAAAACTCAAATTTAAACATATTTTCTGTATGTAAATATAATTTGTGGCAGCAAAATATTATACTTTTATAATTGACTGTGTTAAATTATAAATGTGTTAATTTAGGCCGTGTTGTAGTTAAATTGATAATAAAAATCAAATCAAAATAACATAACATCCCCAGTCAACCAAAATACATTAAAGTTCGCGAAAATGGTACATAAAAAAGGCGGGAAGGTTTACATTTGTGTCATAACTAAAAGATAATAAACAATATTATTTTCAGCGAATGTGAATTGAATAATATACTCGGTTTTTAATAACACTTTTGACACTTGATATAATAGGTAATAATGTAAACTAAATTTGTTGCCAGTTTTGAAATGAAGGTCGTTCTGCCCTAACGTGAAGAACTGGCAATAAACTTCGTTTATATCGCCCTGTATCTATTTTACAATTTACCTATTTGTAAGAAGTTGTCCGTCATGCTTCTCATCGCATTTCAAAGCAATAATAATAATAATAATAAAATATATTAAGAAGTAACACATGTTATAAATGGATACTCTTTATACCAACAGGAGCATTTTCTTGAAGGAAGAATCAAGAAGGTTGAATCAATGCAGAAAATAATATATACCAATAACCTTGGAGAATAGTATAAAAGAACAGAATAAACAGTTTATGATAGACAATGTGAAGCGCCTTAAGACTAATTATAAATAAATAAATTACGCATTTTCTAACTAAATGAAAGCCATGTGAAATTGCGAAGGGGCAAGTTTTGCCGTGCCATTTTTTCCATATTTGTGATGTACGTACTAACTCGTTTTGAGTGGGAATTGTAGGCGTGGAGGAAGCTAAATGGAACTCCGATAGGAAATGTACTTAACGCAAAATATCAACGTCATGGTGTACTATCAGCAAAAAAATATCATTCTTATAATATTGGATTTTTTTTCATTATTTTAATCCATCATCTTTCTCTGTCTTGATCATTTCTCCTCTACCTCGTAATTAGCATATATACCTACACTAATATAATATATTTGATTTATTGAGACTCCAAAACTAAAGGACTGATTTGGATAATTCTTTCACCATTAAAACCCTAAGCTATCCCTTATGAATATGATTATAGGAAATTAAAAAAATAATCGTTTCTGTAAAATCAATTTACAGACGAAAGTTGAACGTGACAACGTCATAATAAAATACTGCTGGAATGGTTTTAATTTTAATTTTATTTGTTTGATACATATTTGTATGGATATAGAGAACGAGTAACGCCGCATAAGTCATGTTTTTTTCGTACGTGCTGTCGGCTCCATCGAATAATAAGACGTTGTCACGTCAAAATTTGTTTGTAAAAGATTCTGTATGTAATGGTGGTGATAAATACAAAAAAAACAAAACCGCGTACGCTATAAAAGATGATTAGAGAGCAAAGTAACGTACTATAGTTTTATAGAAGAGATCAATGTCTCCAAAAAGTAAAAAATAATTTTTTTTTGAAGATTAACTATTTAGCGAGATAATCTGTATATATTGAATATCTACATAACGCATGTTTTTTTAATCAATTTTAAGTGTTACTCGTAACTTATTTTTTTGTTAATTTAGTTGCACTTCTTGCATTTTACTCCTGGTAGGTATTTTTTTTCTTTAGGGTTGATTAGAAACGCATGTATTGCATTTAAACTATCTTTTATGAGTATGTTTAAGGTAACGAAGTATAAATAATCAAAATCACTATTTCATGAATGTGAAAGTACATTAAGTAATATTTTTTATTATATTATAACCCTTTTCAAAGCCACATTAAGCGATATAAAAAATAATGGCACTACAACTGTGGTTTCTGTGTGTTTCATGATCTATGCCCGTTAACAGATAGTCAATTGAAATGTATATTTACGCGATCTATTTCCGTGATGTTGGTATTTGCAATATTCAGTGTTGCCAGATTCGTTCGTGTGACAAGGATATATATCTAACGGGAACCGTAAATTCCCGGGTTAAAAAGCCTATGTGATATTCCAGACAATCAATCTCTTTGCCCCCAGATCCGTTCTGGCGTGATTGAGTAGCAAATATTTAAAGGCATGTCTTTCCGAAGTTTCGGTAATGTCAAGGCAGTTTTGGCCTAAAGGCTCAAACATGCGACTCCCATCCCTAAGGTCCTAGGTTTAATCCCCAGCTGTGCACAATGGAATTTCTTTCTATGTACGCATTTACATTGCTTGAACGGTGAAGGAAAACATTGTGAGAAAACCGGCTTGCCTTAGACCCAAAAAGTCGACGGCGTGTGTCAGTCGCAGGAGGTTGATCCTAGCCTATTAGATTGATAAATGATCTTAAAACAGATACAGAAATCTGAGGCCTACACCTGAGAAGGTTGTAGACATTTATTTTTATTTTTTTATTAATCATACTATTTGCTTAGTTGCGCTCAGTTGTGGAACAACGGATAGAGAGGTAATACGGGTGGCATTTTGTATTGTGCTTCGACGTCCGATGATGAAACTCAGCTGCAGGTATTAGTCCGAACAACTCCTCTGCAGAGAGACCCCACATCTCTACGGAACGCAAAGGAATCAAACTGCTCGGAAAGAGATCGTTGAACGGTCAGATTAAAATAAGCCTTTTTTAAAAGTTAGGCTAATTTATATTATAAAATAAGTGTTATAAGAAACGTGGATAAATTTAAAATTATGTAAATACTTATGAGTATACATAACTTCAATCCGTTCAAAAAGTGTTTTTCTTTAAATGTGTAAAAGTTATGTTAATAAAAGACAATACTATAAAATAAGTATTAAACAATACATTACTTTGCTGACGGTACAGATAATGGCATACGTCGTATTAAATATTTATATTAAAGGAAGCATTAGCTGAGATAAAAATAATTGTAACGCCGTGCAGCAAGGTGATTTTCGCTTGCGTTTGTAAACCATTTTTTTAATTATTTGCATGATCTGAATACAACTTACTTGGACATTTCTAAACTTCAATTTTTTTTCAAGGAATTTTCATTTGCTAACTAGCGAACTGAGGAATCGACTACCGGCTGGGGTCTTCACTGAGAGATACGACCTCCAATCATTCAAAATTCAAGCGTACTTCCCTCAAACGCCGGCAACGCCATCACTAAAAATGGGTGTCTATGGGCTGACTGCCTTTTCAGGCGTCCCGCAGGCTCGTTTGCCCCCTATTAATATATATATGTTAAGAGTCGTTCAAGACGTTTACGATTTGTTTTTAACTTCTGATCCTATTCATACGCTAAAATGTAAATAATATTTAAAGGCAACATTTTCTTGATTGGCTGAATTTACGACGCCATCTTGTCTAGACGCGTTTTGGCGGGTTCTTGAATTTACCGAATTAAATATATTATTCCATAGTGAAGGTTTCATAGTGAATAATAATAATCTGAAATAATTAATCAAACAGCACATACTAAAATATATAAATGCTGTTTCATTATATAAGTTGTTATACTTGACATTGTGAATTATAAATTGTTATATTGTGAAATATTTTATGTTTGATTGTTTTGTAAGTTTGTAATAGGAAAACAATTTACGTGTTTAATTTTATTATAATTCTAATATGGATATATAAACATACCTCATTCTTAGTAAATGTGTTGTCCCCATGCGCGGTAGATATTTCAAAAACGGCCGGCACCCGTGCGGGGATCAGCCGGGTGGGCTCGCCCCCGCCCCCCACCGGTCCTGCCATCACGTCGACTTTCCACGGAGACCCTGGACACATTATAAATGACAATAATAAAATAACGTTTGTATCGCACTAGACGCTCGACTCTCAACCCCGAGATCGTGCTTCCAATCCCCGGTTAATCAAGGTTTAACTAAAGTTAACACATTGTTATTTAGAATTTATTAAGGTAATAACATTAATTGAGCAGTGTTGGCCTAGTGGCCTCAGCGTGCGACTCTCATGCTGAGGTCGTAGGTTCGATCCCCGGCTGTGCACCAATGGACTTTCTCTCTACGTGCGCATTTAACATTTGCTCGAAACCGACATGTCTTAGACCCAAAAAGTCAACGTCGTGTGTCAGGCACTGGAGACTGATCACCTACTAGCCTATTACATTTAAATATGATCATGAAACAGATTCAGAAATCTGTAAGACCTAAAAAGAGGTTGTAGCGCCGCCGATTGATTCATTCTATTAACATTAATACAACCTTTTGCCTGTATTGGCAAAAAAGGTTGTATTAATGTTGTACTAGTAATGTATAAATGTCTTGTCAACAAATGGCACCACATGCTGTTTGCATTCATAAAATTAATAAATTTATTTATTGTTATTCGATTACATATCCGATAATATATTACTTATTTTTCTATTCGGAGCGGAGAAGAATCCACCAAAAAGAGATAACTTCTAACTAACACGACCTTGTTTTATATATTAATAGAAGTATCATATAGGTAACTGATATTTATTATATCAGTTGGGATGGAAATTGGGCTCATTTTATAGTAATGAAAACTGAAACAAAATCTTCAATGGTAGGTTTATGGGACAGCAAAGGAGGCCAGTAACTTCTGGATCTTAGCCACTAGGACTTTCCAGTTAGTGGATAGAATAGGTTGGAGCGAAGAGCACCTGTCTACCACCACATGATAATTAGCCGATGGCAGATGTAAAGTCACATTAAAAGTCAATACATTTATTTCAATTAGACCACCTAAAATTGCACCTTTAACGTTATAAAAATATAAAGATGATTCTAGTTGCCACTTCCAAAAGATAGTTTCGTGTGGAGAAGAATGGACAAGAAACTCCACACTTACCTACTCTTTTAAAACAGAATTTACAATATTTTATTTGGATACGTTGTTAGTTAGAGTAGCATGGCAGACATATTTTTTTTCATATATATATTTAAAGTATCAAAGTGGTGTTACTAATTGTAGCCTCTGTCTAAGTCTGGGTTGTCAATAAAGAAATATAATACAAAAATACTATACAAAAACCTAGAACACATGATAAAAATAATTTTCTTTATAAGCAAACGATACAAACGATCCTACAGAACAGCCATTAAAAGCCTATATAAAAGTCGCAGCCAACTAGCTTACTTAGCCGTTCAATTATATTAAGAGCCTAGTCGTTTAACTAACGGCCTGAAAGATGTTTAGCCAGTTGATAAAACAGCTAGGCAAATGACTTGAATCGATGACGTTTCATTACTTGCCCAGCCTATACTGTTAATTTAAACATAATTAGAAACTATTCAAACTGTCAATATGGCGGCGGCATACCACATTGATGGTGTTTTCCAAATTTTCATGAAAAACAACAAGTACAATGGAAGAGTGTACTGACAATAATTACGTGAATTTGACTCAAGCAAGTTAATTTTAAAATAAATATTTTTTATGTCATATGTTTCATCTTTTTTATTTCTGTGTAATAATGGCTAGGTATCGTACTAATAGCCTGAGCATAAGCCAGCCAGTTTATTAAATGTAACAAACGCTACGGCTGGATATCTTTCAGGCCGTTAGTGAAACGGCTAGGCTGTTAAGGCACATAAAGTCCATTGCTGCCAATTAAACGATCTTTTTTTTTTATAGAACAGGGGCAAACGGGCAGGAGGCTCACCTGATGTTAAGTGATACCGCCGCCCATGGACACTCTCAATGCCAGAGGGCTCGCGAGTGCATTGCCGGTTTTAAGAATTGGTACGCTCTTTTCTTGAAGGACCCTTAGTCGAATTGGTCGATCTCCACGAAGACATTAGACTTACACTGTTTAGAAATAAAAATGTGTTTTACGAATTTGTAAGTACTTAATGTTATTAGAATCTTATGATTTCTCGGTAATAAGATTTATATTTACCAAAAGGAAAACAGTTCAATACGATTTGGTTTAAAATGAAGCTTAATACAAAGGGATAAAGTTCAATTTCGAAAATCCGTGTCAAACGAAGCAAAACAAAGGAACGATCAATCATCAGAAAATGAAGAAAGCTCATACAGTAAAATTAGGAATCTTTTATAATATATATATATATATATAACTTTGAGCTAATTAAAGAAAGAAAATAAATTATTTTTTTAATAAACTGCGTATTTATTTAATACTAGCTGCCCCCGCGAACTTCGTTTCTCCTTAATGAGATTTTACTGAGCCTACCTGTTTAGTACATACCAACACGGAACATTTTGCTATGCTATCCCAGAGACTGTTCGGTTTTCCGGAATGAAATCTTTTAATAATTAAATAAAAAAGTGGGGTTGATTGTAAAGGGAAGTGAAAATTCAGGGTTATATGTATTTACTAATGCTGTATCATAATTTCTTTTTTCTAAAATTGATAAAAAAAAATTAGGGGTGGATTACCCATATCACTTAGGGGGATGATAAATAGATGTTGTCCGATTCTCAGACCTACCCAATATGCACACAAAATTTCATGAGAATCGGAAAAGCCGTTTCGGAGTTTAACCACAAACACCGCGACACGAGATTTTTACATATAAGATAAATTCTTTACTTATAATGTTTTTTTATAGTTCAGAGATTGCAAGGTTAATTGTATAAATAACTTTAATAATTTATTTAAAAAATGTAACGTAATCGACTAATAAGATTTTAATGAATTTTTGTAAGTAAACAATATTTATAATAATACACATTGTATTATTCCCGGAAAAGAGAATTCGGGCCTATCGGGAAAACATATAAATGAAATATATTGATATATTAATTGGGATTGATTTGCTCCAGTTCAAACAATTTGTATTAAAAACTTGGCGATTGAAAAGAGTGGCGGAAAGTTTCTTGCCAGTTATTGCCCGCTCTACGCCCTTGACTTGCGAACTGGTTGTAAGGTAAATTTATATTTTTTTTTTACGTTCATAAGTGTACTTGTTTACCTATATGAATAAATATATGTTGAGTTTGAGAGCTTAAATTACAATGGCTAGGTTTCAATTATCGAACGGTTATGATTGCTAGGTATCTTAAAAGATATATTATCAGTACAGGTAAGAAAACCTATCATATCTGTTGTTCCTAAGTTTTTGTAATATTTATTAAGCCTAGAACTGTAATATCTAGATGTAGTGATAGTGTAACAAGTGACAGAATACACTCTTAAAGAAAAACACTTTTTTTACGGATTATAGTTATGTATTATTGTATTTAAACTTCTGCAAAAACCCTACATCTTTTAGTCGATACCAACTCCGGGTGAAATAAATACAGATAATACAACATTTTCTACAGCTGTGATACTTTTTGACATTTAACACCTTTGTCTTCAGTCACCGTGACCACGCACGCTGTACAGCACGCGAAACGTCGGTTAAATTTAAAATTATGTCTAAATAATTATAAGTTTAAATACAATAATACATAACTGTAATCCGTAAAAAAGTGTTTTTTTTTAAATGTGTAAAAGTTATGTTAATAAAAGACAATACTATAATACACTCTATCAAATTATGTTACCGCTGTGATAAAAAAGAGGAATCTTGTGGAATGGCTAAATATATTTAGGACGGTTAACCGAATCGTAAATAAAACCTATTTACATGTATTTTACATTACCGTTAAAACACTCCATTCCAACTCCTTACTAATTAGCTAGTTCCAAGCTAACTGTCACTACGAAGATAACTAATACACTCATCATTGTTACTTAAAAGTCGACGGATTAAGAAACAAGGCCATAAATATTATTTATCTGTCTGTCTCGCTCACGCAGGTCTTATCGAGAGGTGTAGTGATGTGCTTAAGAAATGTAGAGGCATATCGATAACAGGTTAGGTACGATCGATATGCTAAATGTCAACATTTTCTTCGAAACCACTTTAGAAAACAAATTCTCCATTGTACGTATTGCGTAACGAATTGTATTAATATAAAGAGTATCATTATAAAAATCGAATTAATAGAAAAACCACAACCCCAACGCGAAACGACCAATCAGGAGTCAGTGCGCGTGCGCAGGTAGCTAAGTATCAATAACGGTTTGCATTGCGTGCACATTCCCACTGTCAGTGATATTGGCCGACGACTCAGTTGAATTACGTCGACTATATAATAATGTACCTACTAATATTAGGGGTTACGAATTACGATTGTATTTTTGTATGTTTGTAAACAATTAACAACTACTTGTAAGACAGGAGGTGTTAAGCTGAAGTGGAGAGACATATTTGGCGAACAGCTTCTGGAGCGAATGAAGATAATAATAATAATTTATTTATTTATTAATAATAATAATATAATGCCGAGTCCTTTTTCTACAGCTCTTAAAAGAACGGTCTTTAATCCATCCTGCCTATTTTTACTAATGGAGCCGAAACCATAACGCTTACACAACGGACGCCAGAAAGCCAGAGAGGCAAGCAGTGGGAGATGGAGTGTGAGCATAAGTGGCGTTAGGCAGGTCATAATGGACCTCTCCTTGAATGGCACCCTCGACAGAACAAAGGGGCGCCTGCTAGATGGACTGACGACATCGTATAGGGAGTGTGCTCCCAGTGCATGCAGAGATGCAAATGGCGTATGGAAGAACATGGAAGAGGACAGATACAGAAATGAAGAAATAAGAGAGGCTGATGATGATGATTTCCAAAGTTAAAAACAAAAGATATGGTTAAATCAAATACACAACTACCCGCAATACTCGTAGAGCGAGTTTGCTTATCTTGCCGAAGCCGCGTAGAAATTATTTGAATAAGTCTATAGGTATGAGGGTGTGCAATTATTTAATGTCAGTTCACGTCGTATCGAGAAATGTCCTCGACTCATATAAAAATGAAGAAAGAGGACTTTTTAAACACTGCAAAATACTGCCAATAACAGAAAAAGTAAAAAAATGTCTTCTAGTCGAGCACTTTTTTCGAGATGACATAAAAAAACGTCCGGAGCATGACGTACAGACTCGAGCGGTTACGCAAGTTCGGCTCTGTACATCGAGAGCATACAACGTATAGGGCGAGAGAACGTTGCGGTATTTGCTACCGCGGCTAATAAATAGTCTACCCAATCACATAACAGATAGCCTAACACTAACCAACATAAATTCTAAATTAAACAACTACTTTTACATGCATTTGTCGCGCTCCTAAACAAGACTGCTATAGTAACCTTAATACAAACCACAGCTGTTTTCTAATGTAACATATTTTAATATAAGTACTATATTCTTTTGTAAAATAAAGAGAAAAAAAAAAATACCATCTAAAATTCGTTAAAATTCTTAATATTGGTGTGTTTGACAAATTCAAAAAGGCAGTAAAGATGCATATTATAATGAACACAGTTGACTAAAATTGAGACGGCTAATGGCGACGTGTATCTCGCTCGTATATACATATTAATATTAAGTTTCTCATGTAAATAAAATATATGAGAAATAAAGTTCTTTAAACAAAATATTTTAACAAATTGGAATGTTATTTGCGCAAAAATATTATGAAAACTATTAACATTCTTCAAGCAATTAACAAGCTTCCGTTAAGCAGATTAATTACGTAATCTATGATTGATTTGTTCCGTTAAAAGTATAAAATTATGCTATGATTAATATTACAAAACTATGTTATACGGTTTAAGATTTTGTAAAGCTTTCATTTTTGTTGAACTCAGTCGAGATTCTAATTTAATTTTTAATTAGTCTGTCGCACATTTAATTTAAAAAATAATTTTGAAAGCATTATTGCAAACGGGAAATTATGTATCTTTGATATTTGTTAGATTATGATTAAAAAATGATTAATACAACAAATATATAGCATTATATCTACAATAAAACATTTATGTAATATTCCTAATAACTAACCTTAAAAATTTAATAAATTTTTGCAAATAAATTTAAGTGTTAATAGAATAGACTCGTAACAAATATACAAATCTTTAATATTATCTATGGCATCATGTAAGTTTTCTAACATACAAGTACATATATATAATAGTAATGATAATTTGCAAGAATATGGTATACAAAAATGTTATGGCAGTACAAACCAAATTACGCACATTCTCCCACACATAATGGCGTGCAAATTCGTCTTAAAAGGAATTTTACATAGCTAATAATCCATCACTTTTCGTTCAGGAAGTGGGAGTAATCCATCTGAATTAGACTAATAAAAGTCCCACTTCTGAACGAAAGATTTTTTCTATAGAACCATGGAAAACCGGCAGGAGGCTCATCTGATGTTAAGATACCGCACTCAATGCCAGAGGGCTCGCGAGTGCGTTGCCGGCCATTTAAGAATTGTTTAGCACTTTTCTTGAAGGACCCTAAGTCGAATTTAATTTTAATTTGCGTAAACTTATTAAATTTCATTTATCTGTCTAATTTATATTTCATTTAATAAGTTTACGTACATCTATAACTGTTTTTATCAATTTAAAATTATGTAACTATCCAACATCGATTTGATTCGGTAAAATGTATCATCAATAGATATAATATCTTTTAAAAATAAAATACGTTGAAATACTAAAATAAAGTCGACTAACTCATTTTGTGTGTGGATCCAGTTTTCCGTAGTTGATAAATTATTTATAACTGTATGGAACGTTGTATAATGCTTTCTGAAAATGTCACAATTTTATCAGATAAAACATTACAAATACTATAATTAATATAAACCTACCTGTAATATTTTTTTTTTATAAAAACAAAACAACCATCGTATAATTTGTTTTTGTTCTGATTGGACAATATTATGCCATATTTATATAACATATTGAATAATACTATCGTAATAATGTTGCAGTGCACAGTACTATCCGGTTTCTTGCTTCACATTAGTTTTTCCTGGTAGTCGCAGGAAAACTGTTTATGGAAAGTCTAGTTTTCTAAGGGAGTTGGTTTTTGGAATGGCTTTCTACAGCAGTTTTTTTTTATAGAACACGGGGCAAACGGGCAGGAGGTTCACCTGATGTTAAGTGATACCGCCGCCCATGGACACTCGACGCTAGAGGGCTCGCGAGTGCGTTGCCGGCCTTTTAAGAATTCGTACCTACGCTCTTTTCTTGAAAGTTTGAAAGTTATAAAGGTAAAATCATAATGTAAAATAGTACCAGAGCAATTCCTTTGATCAATTGGTTACAATCTAGTGGCGTTACAACGCCGCCGCACTTTGCACCTGTTATAGAAAAAAAAATACGAATTTTACCTACCACTACCATTACTTTGTACAGATGATGCGAGATATGATTTCAGTTATGTATTCCTATTTGTTTATATAAGCTAAAATCTTTAAATAAATGTATTGAAACGTGATAAAGTACAACTAAGGTAACAATATTACAATACAAATAAATTAAAGTGGAAATGGGCGGGGCACAAGGCAAGAGGAACAGAAAACCACCTGCTCCACGCAAAGAACTACTAAACAGGTGCCCCAGGTACACCAAACGAAAAAGAGAACAACGACACCCTGAAGTTGAGGAACCCTGAAGTCAAAGATTTAGTTTTGGGATATATAAGTCAGCTTTAGTCAACTAGATAATGCGTTATGACACTTTTAATGTTTTAAATACCTTTTTTTATTCTCAGCGTCGTTTTTTCTACAAATATAGAATCAAACTATTGGAAAGTTTTTTTTGTTACGCCAAAGAAGTATAACTTCTAACACGTGTACATACATACGTACATGCACGTTATCAATAAATTATTTTTAACACCGTTATCCAAGACGAAAGAATAGTAATAGTACTTACAATCGTTTAGTTTTTATGAATAAGAAATTAAAAATAGATAACTATTTTAAAAAAGCCATTACATGTTTCCTAAACATGATTCAGACAGAACTCTGTTGAACAAAACTTTAAGTAACCTATGCTTGTTAGTTTAATTACTGTCCCAAAAATAATAAATTATTTAACGAATTTATTTTGAATGTTTTGCATATCTACGTTTTAAACCAGTGTTTATGAGGTTTTTGCAGTTACGACCGAGTAGCCCAGATAGCAACTAGCAGGTAGCAACGGCACTTCTTATCTGTAAGTCAGATTTGTCAGACAGACAGTCCGACACATTGAATCCTTAATAATAACCGTCCGACTATTTAGGTAGGCATGCGTTTGCATGTAATGTATATTTATTGAACCTAACACACTCGCAAATAATATCTTTAAAGATAAAAGTACCTATTTCTATAGAAAAATCTTAAAAATTGATTTAAACAATTATTTTATTTTGACGTAAGATTTACGCCCGAACCTAATAATTAATCCACAATCTTAGATTGAACACAATCAGACAGTGACAGTCGATCGATCTCCTGCATCCCAATAACCAAACCCTACGAAGACAATCCATTTTTGGCGACGGATAGAATGCAATCTCTTCGCTCTTTACACTCATATTTGATAATTAATATAAACCAAATAAAGTAAATAACTTCGTATAAATAATATTAAAATATACATGTCTATGATTAAAATATATCAAATAGGTTTTTAATAATTTTAAATTTTTTTTGTGTCATCACATGTCTGTTTCAATAATAATAGCTTTTAAATTATTTTAAAAACTGGTGTAGGGTAAAATCTTAAGATGGGATATTGGCACAATTGAACTGTCATTTTCATACAAAAGTCTATCCACATACACCGATCCGACCTACCATGTATAGCTTGGATCGACAAATGGCTATTTCAATCCGTCGATTAGTTCGCACACTTTTATCAATATTTGGATTAAGATGTCTATCTGAGGTGGTCTAAAATGGATTGATATAGATTATAGGGTTCGGGCGTTAGAATACTCGGTAGGAATAAGTATGTAGTTGCTTTTATATAAGCTCAAGTACTTGACCCGATTTCAATATCCACTCTACTAGATTAGCTATGGAGCCACAAAACGCAATAGAAGTTTCACTATTGTTCAACGTCAGTCGGCGGAAACAATTCTGTCAGATTGTTTGCATGTCGTACACAATGAATACTGGAATGTGAGAGAGATTA
Source organism: Pieris mannii (assembly GCA_028984075.1). Classification (NCBI taxonomy): domain Eukaryota; kingdom Metazoa; phylum Arthropoda; class Insecta; order Lepidoptera; family Pieridae; genus Pieris; species Pieris mannii. Next base: position 3,979,850 of record CM054798.1, on the reverse strand, counting down.
AAACGTCTGCATTTATCTTAGAACACAACAACGAGCCATGGAAATCTTAAAAGGTTGAATAAGAAATGTTTTCTCTGAAACCTTTTCCTAAACAAATGAATAAATGATGTTTCCTACGATGTAGTGTATCTCTGCGTGAATTACGCGCGGCATTGCGCTATGATAGTTGACATTGACAGGTGACAGTTAACATTGACAGATGACAGTTGATTAAAATAACTACAGGAGATATTGTGAAGTATCGGTATAGTTCATTCCACGTAATATTAGACCCTTACATTGATTGGCTTATTGTTTGATAGAAAGAAAAAGTAGATTTTTTTAAAATAGAATTTGAACTTATCAAAGTATGAACCATTGATATCTATGGACGTTTGCCATCTTGGTAGTTGTTCATTGATCGCTGTGCTAAAAAAAACATTCAGACGGGAATTAATAAAATCTTTGAAGGCAGTTTCGACTATTTCGTACTAAGACATACGTTACGACATTGTTAAACCCGGTTTAGTAATTTTTGAATTATTTATTACAAAAATTACTAACAAACGTATTATTTGGTCCGTAGCGCGCGTTAAGGCTTTTAAGGGAATTATAAAACTGGTTAGTCGACATCACAGGAGAACGAAGAGCTGGCAGCTACCTCACACAAAGAATTAGTCTAGCAAAGAGGGAACGCTGCCAGTATCTTCGGAGCATTGCCTAAAGGGAGAGTCCCTTTAGGCAATGCAATAATATTTTTTTATTATTAAATTTTAAGGTTAGTTATTAGGTATATTTTTATGTATTATGTTATTTGTTTTGAATAAATATTTAGAATTATATTTAATATAACACATATAGCCAAGATGGAATACATTACAAACAGAAGGTTCCAACAAACAAACATCTTTTTAATAATATAAGTACAGTGAATTTGTTTTCCAAAGTTTTAATAACAGGTGTCTCAAAAAAAAGTGTGCATTTATTTAGCTTACGTTACGTGAATGCCTGAACTTCGAAACTTTCATTGCTATAACCAAAGAACATAGTTCTAGCAGTACGGAGCGACGTCACACACGTCCAATACAACTCGTGAAAGTTCGTGAAATTTTCTCAGGCAAATTCTCCAGGAGAGGTTTTTTTTTAAAAACAGGGGACAAACGGGCAGGAGGCTCACCTGATGTTAAGTGATATCGCCGCCCATGGACACTCTCAATGCCAGAGGGCTCGCGAGTGCGTTGCCGGCCTTTTAAGAATTGGTACGCTCTTTTCTTGAAGGACCCTAAGTCGAATAGGTGACATTAATTGGCCTTCACGCCGACGTAATTTACCCTTATACATTTTTTCTTAAGGACTTATGTTTACTCTAAAGTCTACGTCACAAAGCCGACTTCTCTGGCGCAATGGAAAGAAAATATTCGTCACGGAATGGCAGCCAGTAAGTAATTTTATTGTTCGATTAAATGAGTGTCGCGTACGCAAGACGTCTACATTTGGAAGGTATTATTTTATTAATTTAGTAATCCTACAGGTACCATAAATTATATATAATTGCAAACAAATACACTGAAAATATAGCCAAAGAAAAAATACATGATACATTTTATTAGAAAAAGATTTAGGCAACAAACAAACAAAAAGTATTACATTTAACTAATTGTGATTTAATTTATTTAACTTTGCCTAAATTGGTTGTGTTGTGTGATGGTGTAAAAGTGTGGGTATGTTCGTGATGGTGTGAATGTGGGGTGTGCTCATGATGTAGGTAATTTTGCGCTATGGATATTCTATACTTTATAACCACATTCCGCGATAACCTAAACAAGTCAAGGCCCCAATAGTGATCATTGTATGTCCGGACAGCGCGATACAAAACTGAGTTTTTTTGCATAATTATTTTATGAAATAAATTCCCTGTGCACTTTAATAATGAATAAACACTTTTATGTTACATGACTTACTTTTTTTAATCGATCAACTAAATATGAACTTTCTTTTCAGACATCCTGTATAATATTTCAATCTTTTAGATTTTAGCTAATGATTTCAACAAGGTGTCAAAAAGAATACGTTAAAACTTAAGTTAATTACGGATCTAAACTTGGTAAATTACCTATGTAGGTAACATTATACAGTTATTTTTAACTAGAATCTGCCGCAATGCAGTTTAAACTTGTTCAAGCGTTGGAATAAAGGATAACCTATTTTATTCATACAGTAGTTAATTCCCGAGTTTGACTTTGAGATATTTGTTTTTAGTAATATTGTCTAGTGCAGTGATTCCCAAAGTGGTCTATATCGACCCCCAGGAGTCTATGACAACCTGCAAGGGGTCTATGTAAGCGAAATAAAATTGGGGTCCATGAAATAAAAATGGGGGTCCACGACGATGGATCTCAACACATACACTGATAGTACCTATTTACTTACATCATACTATCTTATAATATCAAAACATATACATTATTTATAAAAGTACAGTAAAAATATTATATATGTTTAAACAATTGTGTAAGTTGTAGGAAGTTGGTATTCGCTTTGTGGTCGCAAAACATATTGAACTTGTAAAAAAAAATTAAATTAAATTAATAAATGTATAAAATAGTTTGGTTTTTACTTTAAATTTTTAGCACTAAATTAACTACAGTTAGAAATTTACACAAAATCAATATCAGGTAAGTAGGGGGTCTACCCAACACGGAAAAACATGACAAGGGGTCTACGACACAAAAAGTTTGGGGAACTGTGGTCTAGTGCGTGCGTTTCTCAAATCCGAAAGTCGTTGCTTCGAATTCCAGTTTCGCACCAAAACAATACATATTTCGAAATGTTTCTATTATATTCTACATAAATATAAAACCCATTAGGTAGTGACGGAAAAGTAGGTTTAAAAATGTTAAAACCGCAAGATTTTGTTTAAGTTTTTATTTCTACTACCTGTTCCGGCTAACAGTAATGAATAATACAACATAATATACTATTATTAATAATATATTTCAATGTAAAGTTACAGTAAGGGAGCGTTCAAGTAATATAATAATAATAAAAGCCCTTTATTCGCTGACCATTTCGCTTAAATGCTATTCTTATCAAACTATATAAATATTACTATATTCTTAAATCTATTTACATAGCAAAAACAATAATTTTTTCTTAACCGCCCTGGTCAGGGTGTCCGTCGACACAGGCCTCCCCCAATTGTTTCCATGTATCCTTGGCAGACCTTCTTGGCAGAATAAATTATTAAGCTGCCCAAAGTGACAAAGAGTGGAAAAGACAGTAATGGAGAGATTTGGAGGAGTTTGCTTTTTTCAAGTATTAAGTAACGAATTTTTTTGGTTTGAATTTTTTTTTTTTTATATAATAGGGGGCAAACGGGCAGGAGGCTCACCTGATGTTAAGTGATACCGCCGCCCATGGACACTCTCGATGCTAGAGGGCTCGCGAGTGCGTTGCCGGCCTTTTAAGAATTTGTACGCTCTTTTCTTGAAGGACCCTAAGTCGAATTGGTTCGGAAATACTTCAGTGGGCAACTGGTTCCACAAAGTGGTGGTGCGCGGCAAAAACTGCCTTGAAAAACGCGCAAATTTTAAATTTTTAAATGTGGTTTGAAATTGAATTATGCGTTATCACTACATAGTGTAAAACAAAGTCGCTTTCTCTGTCCCTATGTCCCTTTGTATGCTTAAATCTTTGAAACTACGCAACGGATTTTGATGCGGTTTTTTTAATAGATAGAGTGATTCAAGAGGAAGGTTTATATGTATAATAACATTCATTAAATAGTGGAGAAGTACTGTTATTTTTGAGGTTTCTAATGTGATGTCGTAAATAATTACATTTATTCCGCTTACATTGCAAACGCAGGCTGAACCCTACGAGTTTTATCAAAATAATGTACTAAGTATTGTACACATTGAAAAGGTCTACAGAAAAGTGATGGTATATGTCTATATGGTATATGTATATCTCTTATGGATAACCCACAATAACTTTTTTTTTGTCATTTACTTTTTACGACAAATAATGGCTAATTTTCGATTTAAGCCAATAAGCGATTTTAACCAATACAGCATTAATCCTTAACCAATTAAATACCTTGAATACATTGTTCATTTAATATAGATTTATACAGCCCATTACAACTTATTTAGCAGCGATCGAACGCGTATATTATCGGAGCTTTCCAGCGACGGAAATAACAATACATAATAAAAACCTGCTTTTCATCAGCATTGCACCCGTGCGAAGCTGGGGCGAGTCACTAGTTGTTAATATTATTTTCGACTTTCCCATGCTTAACACCACATAAATGGCAACTTTAAGGTGTAATGAGTAACGAAAAGTTTTACTATTGGGTACAGAACGTTACGGCGCGTTACATGGGGGAGGGGAGGGGTCAAGAATCTCCAAAAATTGCATGACTTGAACGCTCCCTAAGTTGTCAGTGTATATAAGTTTTGCTTATGTAAATTTGATCTATTCGTACATGTTACTTGATATTTGTAATTGAAAACCTGCGATATCTTTCTCACGATTATTGGAGCTGAACATTCAACCACTTGTATGTTATTTAAACACGAGGAATAAGTGTAATGAAACGTGGAATTATCTCTCGTATGCCTGCCGAAGTGAGGTCAGCATTGCCTAGACTAGGCCAGCAAACCATCTGAGTTATGTAGTGGAATACTACTTTAAGCAGAATCCCGGATGTCAGAACCATCTAGTTGTGCGACCTGCTCCATCTACACTCTCACTACCTATGCAGCTGAGATGAAGCTACCGACTAGGAAGGTAACCCTCATAAACTGAGCTGGTTTGGAAGCTCTAAAGTGGCCCCAATACGAGGCCACAGTAATCTCTTGCTTGCCTGAAAAAGTGTGGTCGTCCCATGAAAACCTGGCGTCGTATAGTTCTAGATGAGCTGAAAAGAGTTGGAGCGAGGTGAAATAAGAGACTCAAGACCGAACGCGATGGTAACTCACTGTGGACACCTTATGCCCCATCTAGGGGTTATAGGACATTAGGTAAAATAAGTAATAATAAAAAATATTGCCAGAAGCCATTTTTAGCGTATTTTTTTTTATGTTCAGGAATTATTATGTTACTAACCTCAGTTCGGGAAAATTTGCATTCTAATAGCGAAATATTTTTTTCAATCTGTTATTTAATTCTTATGAATAAAAATAAATAACATACGTACGTAACGTAAAAAAATACATATTAATTATAGTCTTGTCCACGCACGCTGTAAAGCACGCGAAACGTCGGATAAATTTAAAATTATGTTAAATAATTATCCGTTTACAATAATACATAGCTTCAATCCGGTAAAAAAGTGTTTTCTTTAAACATATTAATTATATCTGTATGTATAATATATATACCACATAATTACACGACTATGAGGGTCTGTTTTACAATGTCCGGATAAGTTCCAAATAAGCTATTTATTACTTATTGGTAGGATAAAAACTATTTTTGCGTTTCAAGACTGTCAGATAGCGCTATTTATCATAAAATGCCAAGTATCTTATTCGGAACTTTTATCTTTCGAATAATTTATGTGTTGCATAGCTATTTGTTACTTTATCCATACATTGTGAAACAGGCCCTTAAGCATAAAAATAAAATGTTTTCTACGATTGCCTTTGCTAAATTCTTGAACACTTTCCATTTGGCACCGATTCACACGTTTGTAGTACGTAAGCAAGTTAAACACCATAAAATTACGTGAAAAGAAAGTACCAGTTTTCACATGACATGGTTAAATATTTAACTTTGACTTATGAGATCTGTAACGTAGATCATCACACTTCGGAAGACTTTTTTTTAATAGAACGGGGGAAACTGGCTGGAGGCTCACCTGATATTAAGTGATACCGCCGCCCATGGACACTCGATGCCAGAGGGCTCGCGAGTGCGTTGCCGGCATTAAATAGATATCACATACGAACGATACGCTATTAATTTTTAAATATACATATTATTAATGTTCAGGAAACATTTACAATATTAAAATATGCAATTATTATATATAAATAAGATATAGTTTTTAATTATTAAAATTAAAATATAGGTTTTAAACGATTAATTTTCGGTAAACAAATTCGGCAACATTGTTTTGCGATTTAGAAGACATATTTTATCCGTAGGTACATCTTGGACATGACAAAAAAAATTCAGTGGCACTACAACCTCTTTGGGTCTTGGCCTCAGATTTCTGAATCTGTTTCATGATCATTTTTAAATGTAAAAGGCGAGTAGGTGATCAGCCTCCAGTGCCTGACACACGTAGTTGCCTTTTTTGGGTCTAAGACATGTCGGTTTCCTCACAATGTTTTCCTTCACCGTTTGAGCAAATGTTAAATGCGCACATAGAAAGAAAGTCCATTGGTGCACAGCCGGCGATCGAACCTGCGACCTCAGGTATGAGAGTCGCACGCTGAAGCCACTAGGCCAACAATGCTCTTTACTCTCTTGGACATGAAGAGCCAACATTAGAATAGAACGGAAGCAACTAGAAAAAGCCTGTTATGGGACATGCTGATTACCAAAACTGGCACATCATTCTGATGATCTTAACTTAAATTAAAACAAATGTTTATATTATACTACTAGTGACCCACCCCAGCTTCGCACGGGTGCAATGCTGATGAAAAGCAGGTTTTTATTATGTATTGTTATTTCCGTCGCTGGAAAGCTCCGATAATATATGCGTTCGGTCGCTGCTAAATAAGCTGTAATGGGCTGTATAGATCTATATTAAATGAACAATGTATTCAAGGTATTTAATTGGTCAAGGATTAATGCTGTATTGGTTAAAATCGCTCCGAAAATTAGCCATTATTTGTCGTAAAAGTAAATGACAAAAAAAGTTATTGTGGGTTATCCATAAGAGATAGACATATACCATCACGTACTTTTCTGTTGACCTTCTCAATGTGTACAATACATACATTTGTATATTATTTTGATTAAACTCGTAGGGTTCAGCCTGCGTTTGCAATGTAAGCGGACAGTACTTCTCCACTATTTAATGGATGTTATTATACATATAAACCTTCCTCTTGAATCACTCTATCTATTAAAAAAACTGCATCAAAATCCGTTGCGTAGTTTCCAAAGATTTAAGCACACATAGGGACATAGGGACAGAGAAAGCGACTTTGTTTTATAATATGTAGTGATAGTAATCTGTAATTTACTGAAGTGAATTGAAACATAATTAATATTATAAGTTTATTTCCTTTCTAACATTTAATTATTAAAATGTAGAATATCACCGATTAAATAATAGTAAATTTATCTGTGGCAGATTAACTCATCAAACATTAAAAAAAATCCCCGTATCAATGTTTAAAAATAAAAAAATAAAATACGTTTATTTTGGAACATAGGATCATAAGAGTATCACTTATTCCACGTCATTAAATTCGAACCTGTTGGCATCCCTACTCAGAAAACAGAAGATGTTGGCCGAGAGAAAAAGCCGGCGTAAAAACCTCTCGGTCCTCTTTTAAAAAAAAAGCAAATCATCAAACAATTCTACAATATTTAAAACAAATATAGCACATTTATTAGAAGTAGCCTGCCCAGCACTAGTCCCAGGCACTTTTATTAAAAGATAAAAGATGGTCTGTTTCACAATGTAAGAAAAATCCAAAAACTAAACGAAAGTAACCGAAACTAACCGAACGTAGCCGAAAGTAACTGAAAATAGCCGATACTAACCGAGAATAACCGAAACTAACCGAATGTAGCCGAAGCTAACCGAACGTAGCCGAAAGTAACTGAAAATAGCCGATACTAACCGAGAATAACCGAAACTAACCGAAGCTAACCGAAGCTAACCGAATGTAGCCGAAGCTAACCGAAAGTAGCCGAAAGTAAATGAAAATAGCCGATACTAACCGAGAATAACCGAAACTAACCGAAGCTAACCGAACGTAGCCAAAAGTAACTGAAAATAGCCGATACTAACCGAGAATAACCGAAACTAACCGAAGCTAACCGAATGTAGCCGAAGCTAACCGAACGTAGCCGAAAGTAACTGAAAATAGCCGATACCAACCGAGAATAACCGAAACTAACCGAATGTAGCCGAAGCTAACCGAACGTAGCCGAAAGTAACTGAAAATAGCCGATACTAACCGAGAATAACCGAAACTAATCGAAGCTAACCGAATGTAGCCGAAGCTAACCGAACGTAGCCGAAAGTAACTGAAAATAGCCGATACTAACCGAGAATAACCGAAACTAACCGAAGCTAACCGAATGTAGCCGGAACTAACTGAAAATAGCCGATACCAACCGAGAATAACCGAAACTAACCGAATGTAGCCGAAGTTAACCGAACGTAGCCGAAAGTAACTGAAAATAGCCGATACTAACCGAGAATAACCAAAACTAACCGAGCAAATTAGAAACCTCAAAAATAACAGTAATTCTCCACTATTTCATGGATGTTATTATACATATGAACCTTCCTCTTGAATCACTCTATCCATTAAAAAAAAAACCGCATCAAAATCCGTTGCGTAGTTTCAAAGATTTAAGCATACAAAGGGACATAGGGACAGAGAAAGCGAGTTTGTTTTATACTATGTAGTGAGGCTTGATAATAATATTTTATTGGTAAGGGATAAGGGTTTGGTTTCCTGCGGTCGCTTTCTAAGGCAGGAAGTGTGAGTGTGAAAATAAAAATAATAGTGACATCTTTATAAGTATTGCTTTAGCATCATGTTTAACTTTGATAAATAATCATTAAGTATACAATTAGATAATTAATTGTAATTACTCGATGTTATATGTAATAAATTCTGATTAAGTAATTTAGTTTTGTTAACTACATATTATAATTACCGTGATCAATCGTCCCGTTTTTTTTATTTATAAAGAAAGATTTGCTGGTTATTACTAACTTACTAAATATAATGTTCTTTTTACGCCATTAATAAATATTTATACATATAGTCAAGTACTAATAATATTAACGGGAAGAGTACAATTTTATTCAACTATGTATATAAATTATATATATGTATGAATGAAATTAATAAAATAAGTAAAAATTAGTTAAGTAACACTTTACAGTTTAGTATTACTTATACACTTAAAAACTTATGATTCACTATTTAAATGGGACTGTCCTATTTCCCAATTACGAGTTCCGGTGTCCCCAAAATAAAATGTGGGACGCAAAATTGTCCCGTTTTGAGAAACCACGCGAAAATTTTTAGCAGCAAAAAATAAATTGCCAAATTTAATTCTTATTTGAAATCGTCACCAGTTATATTTATACAAGTTATCCCATTCGGTGTCGAGACCCTTGGTCCGTGGGGTCCTAGCGCTATAAGGCTTTTTAGGGAATTATCAAAAAGGTTAGCCGACATCACAGGAGACCGAAGAGCTGGCAGATACCTCGGACAAAGAATTAGTCTAGCTATTCAAAGGGGGATCGTTGCCAGTATCTTCGGAACCGGAAATAGGAACTCCTTTTAATAATATATTTTAGTTATTACATTTTAAGATTTATAGTTATTATATTAGAATTAATTATTTATTTCATAAGTTATTAAATGTGGCAAAATACAATTTTGTTCTTCTGATTAACTAATTTAATATTTTTCTTACCTATATTATGTTTTTCGCAATTTTAACACTAACTTTTTTTTTTAAATAACTTTAAAAAAGCGATTTTTTTTACCTAAATTAAACCTATTGAATCAAAGAATAAACAGTCACATTATATATAATATTATTGATAATAAAATCATATCAAATCAGCAACGACGGGGAATTCTGCCATTTATAAATGTCTACGGAAGACTTGAGATTATTATGGGATTACTGTACTGCAACCGCTTTGTCTTGAAGCATCTTTTGACACCCTGCATAGAAATCTGCTGGCCATCTGAGAGATGTCTAGTTACACTAGTGCTTGCTCTGCATGGGTGGATCGTGAATTTGTCTGGCTCTGGGCTATTACAAGGAAGTCACCGTAATAGACACGCATAAATAAATACCGACCAAAAACAAACGACGGGGAATTCTCCGATCCAATCGATAGTTTGGTATCAAACATGAATTAATTGATATCTTTTCGACTTTTTTAAAATTTCAAATATTTTTTAAAAATATAGCCTATTTATTGTGTTGGTCTGGGGCCCAAAAAGCTCTTACGTAAATCCGCCCCTGTTCCTCATAAGTACTAATTTCGTATCTAAGCCAGTTAGTAACTACCCCCACATTGCGCATGTAAAGATGTAATTAAAATGTAAATACTCAAATAATGAACCAGTTACGACCTGTTAACGGTCCCGGACATCACCAATTTTAAATTAAAGAACTGTAAATTTCAAGCAAATACATTATGTATATATCCGTTAAAGATTACTATGCATTGATTTGTTGTATGATTTTGTAATTCAAATTTCCGCATATTTTTATTAACAACTAGCTGCCCCCGCGAACTTCGTTTCTCCTTGGTTTCACAAAATAAATTTAATTTCCACTTAAGCCTCAATAAGCTTATATGACACGTTTGTTGGTTATCATAGCAGTGCCATCTATTGATTACTTTTAGAGTTAACAGATAATTGTGACTGTCAATTAATGATAGACAAATAATTTGCAATAAAATGAAATTGCGATTATAATTAAAGATCTAAGCTATCCTATCTCTTAAGTTGGACCTAACTGCTCACGGTGTGCCAATTTAATGTAAAATCGGTTAAGTAGTTTAGGAGTCTACAAACATCGCGGACAAACATCGTGACAGGAGATTTATATATATAAAGAAAATATTTGAATAAGATGATTTTAGTCAGTCGTTAGTAGTATAAAAAAATACTACTAAATTAAAAAAAAAAATAAGATTCTAGATAGACTATATATATATATATATACTTAGCAGTTATTTTTATAACTAAAGGGCGAACCGGTTTAAAGAAAAGAGTTCAACGCACGCTTTGTCAATGTCCAATGAATCGAAACATTGAAGGGCATGTATTGAAACTAGTGCATACAGTTTGAATACAACACGAATTTCAATGACAATTTTGTTTTAATATCCAATCTAACTATACTACTATCGCATCCATTCGCCATAATAATTAAATAACGGTTGTGTAAACAATTTAAAAAAAAACATTAGAAAATTAATGAAAAAAATCAGTAGCGCTACAACCTTGTCTTGGCCTCAGATCAGTCCTTAGAACGCCTTGTCGTCTAGGGGAAGGTGGAAGGCGCTAGACCGCGCGGCAGGTCACCTACACGCTGGACTGATCAGATTAAGTCCGCCGTAGGAGAAACACTGAATCAGTGCAGCAGGATGACCTCCAATAGGCAGCGGTGGCGGAGCATCGTGAAGCGCATCACATCTGCGCCTTCTACTTCTACTACATAGCGATCACGACCGCTCTGGCAAGAGCGTACCGAATGAGAAGAAGAAGACCAACTCTTTAGGTCTTGGCCTCAGATTTCTGAATCTGTTTCATGATTATTTTTAAATCTAATAGACAAGTAGGTGATCAACCTCCAGTGCCTGACACACGTCGTCGACTTTTTGGGTCTAAGACATGTCGGTTTCCTCACGATGTTTTCCTTCACCGTTCGAGCAAATGTTAAATGCGCACATAGAAAGAACGTCCATTGGTGCACAGCCCGGGATCGAACCTACGACTTCAGGTATGAGAGTCACACGCTGAAGCCACTTGGCCAACACTGCTCGCAAAAAGTAATATGTTAATAATTTATAACTTAATCGTAACATAGAACATTTGTCGTCTTTACTAATGTCATCGTATAAAAAATTCGATTGTTTCGAAGACAGTATTAAGCACGTCCATCGTCTTTGTTAAGGGGTGCCCCTATTTCTGCCCCTAGGGACCGGTCATAAGAATCGTTTCCATAAAGCCGATTGGCGTTCTTAGTGTTCTTTCTGATTACTTATAATTATACTTATAATTCCTTAAAAGGCTTTTTTATAAACTTATTTAAATATATGTACGAATCTTTTGAGAGATTAAACTAAGTTTGTACCTTCAAGAGCTTATTCACGAGCAAGCTTAAACCACAGCCTCTTCAGAGAACACCAAACTCGGTATAAGTTCTGTAGTTTAGAAATCAGCTGTTTGTATTGTCCTCGTTATGTCAAATTGAATTTAATAAACTGAATTATTTCGTGACAAATCAAATGAGAAGTGTTTTTTATGTTAAATTATTCATTAATCTGTTATAAAGTGTTTTAATCAGCGTAAAATGGAATGTATTTTTAAATATAGTTATATTTTTAATTTATGTTATTTAAAGGTATTCTGCCATATGGCAGACATATGCTTTATTTTATTTTTTTAATATAATTTCGTATGTATGTAAAAGATAAAGCACAGGTTCAAACGCACGTCGCTAAAGTTGAGAATCACATGCTTAAACAATGTTTACTGTTAACATTAATAAGTTCTAATTTAAGCTATATAACACACATTTTGTCAAAGAATATGTTTAGTAAAACACTTGAACAAGCTTCTGCAATCATCTTTAGAAATTGATCTACTGTAAAACTTAATGGACTTTCTATATTACGTAAATCAATAATTAAAATTTCTCCGGTATGTGTATTTACATAAGCTAATGTCATATTAACATTAGGAATGATGAAACATCGCTTTGAGGATTTATTGTGTGAGAGTATTTTCTTTTTATTGACCTGATAATAGTTAAAAAGCACCGTTCGTAAACTATGAACCTTTAGAGAGTTCCCTATTTACGCATAGCTAAGTAATAACAAGTAAGTAGTTTAAAGATATTTAAAAATAGAATCTATATTCTACGTTTGGTGGTTCGTGACACGGTGTTTTCAAATTTGGAACACGGAAACAAAAGTTACATGTAGGTAACTAGTTTATAGGATTTGAGTGTGACGTGTCTCGCCCACATAATGAATTCGTGATTACACTTACTTCGAAATCCAAGACACAATACTCACTACACACTATCACTACACACACTTAATCACAATTCAAATGTTCTTAATCAAAAGATCACAGAGATTTTGCGTGCATTACATTCGTACATTTTGTATGAGAGGCATAGCCTCAACTGCGGTGTAAATGTGAATGCGCAAGCGACCTGTCCGCGCCCACGCGTGACGTCACGCAGGTATTCAAAATGGCGTCGGGAATCCGAGAACCTACAGTGCCAGTCGGTAAAGTTACGCCTAGCATTTTAAGATTCTGGCACATAAATTAATTTCGCTTGCGAATATTCTTAAAAATTGGTTGGTTCTTGTAAATATTAATTACAGGCCAATGGCAGTTGCTTAGCAAGAGAATACATATAAAACCTCATTATTATTTTAATTTGTTTAGCTGTGCCTGACGGATGTGAAAATTACCGGCCAGAGCGCAAATTTTATTTAAATTTTGTAATTTGTTCACGGCTTCTGGTAGTCCACAGTTATTAAATCCACTTATACGACAGGCACGGTTGGCACCGCTAATGGAGACCAAAATTGTTAAAAGTAGCTGCATTGCTACTTCGAACTTTAGCAATGTGAGATTTAGGTTTAAAGACATTTATTCTCATAATAGACATTAGTCACTTACATGAGAACACTTATATGCTAACGTTACAATTTGAGAAAAAAAAAAACTTGGTAGAACTTGGATGAACTTTCATTTCCATAGATTTGCATCGAATAGATGGTCTTTTAATTTTAATTTAAATATTGCTAGGCTACCTGCACTTTTTATATTTTGTGGGAGTCTATTATACCGCACTACTCCCCCAACGCTCAATGTTTTTTTGCTGTAATTGGTTTTATACTTAGGATGAAAACTCAGATTTAGATTTAGGGTGCTTGAGAAACGAGATCTCTAAAGCCCCCATACACTACGATGACACCATGACTTTCATCGTTGCGATAAAAACCGTCGGTCAAAACGGAAGTGTGGACGAAATCCGACAGATTTATTTCTGTCGAGTCTTGATTTTAAACACGACGGGTTTACCGTTTGTCGTTTAAAATCGTAATGTGTGGAGTTTCCGACAAAAATCGACGTGTTTATTACTACAGTATGATTTTGCAACACGAACTAACGATGCAGCACGATGAAAACTCAGGTGTTTTATCGTAATGTATGAGCAAAATCATTCAACGATGAAAACCGACGTGTTTTTCTGTGACGATGAAAATCATCGCGTTTCATCTTAGTGTATGGGGCGCTTAACACTACGTCAATGTATTGGATGTTGACATATGAGAGTCTTTACTTCTTAGTACTTCTGTTGTCACAATTTTTGCACTGAAAACTATGTTCGCCTAGTCTTACATTAGACTATGAGTTGAGGGAACAAATTGTGTAAATATTTTAAATACAATTTTAAGTAAGCTAATAACAACGTGTTCCAGAATGGTCCGTTTGTTCTGAAGTTGATATTTTTCACAATAATATTTGTAACTTTAAAAAGATGGTACTTGCAACCGTAATTACTAATTTGAATTAATTAATAAATAATATTTTTTTTCTTTTTTTTGTCATTCAGTTAGATGTGTATGTTGTTGATATTTAGTGTAAAATGCTGTGTACAGATATAATTGGATATCAGATTTTCAAATGTTGTTTAGTGTGTAATAACTGTATGTATGTAACCATCTGTTTTCTGTTTTTGTACTTAAATGTAAAAATAAAAATAAAATAAATATCACAATTTACATGCTTGATATTGTTTTTACGGTTCCCAAGAGAGGTTGAAAAAAAAAGAAAAATAAACTTCACATTATTTTCATCTCGCGTTAACGATAGGATACTATGTAATGTAAATTCAATTCAAAATCATTTATTCATGTAGGTAACTTAATGTACACTTATGAACGTCAAAAAAAAGAAATATACATTAAATGCTTCTAATTTTACATTTACTACCAGTTCTCAAATCAAAGGCGTAGGAGGGAAGAGAAGAACTGGAAATAAACTCTTCGCCACTCTTCTCAAATGCTAAGGAACTTCGACGACAAATTTAGGCCACGTATATAAAAATAAATAGTTGTATCCCTTGTAATTTTTATGTACTGTGCTATTTGTGTTTCTTTTATTTGATTGCAAGGAAGTATTCATAAATAAATAGGACCTGGATGACCGAGCTTAGCTCGGAATTTTTTTTATTTTTATAAATCGTGTTTTTTGTAAATTATATTTAAGTACGAATTACATACTAATAAAATGATGAAATATGAATAATATTTTTCGATCTTACCGACAGAATAATAAAAAAAAATTGAACTGGTTTTTTTAAAGTTATTAATTTAAAAAAAATCATGAGTGTGAACACGAAAAAATGAAATTTTCTAGAAATGATTCCTAGCTAGATCGATTTATCGCCCCCGTATACTAAATTTCATTAAAATCGTTGGAGACGATTCCGAGATTCCAATTACATATATATATATATATATACAAGTATTGCTCGTTTAAAGATATAAGATATAAAATAAAAATGAATAAGTAATCAATAATATACATCCGTGGCTCCTACATGGGCAATATAAGACTTCTAAATATGATTTTTTTTGATAATATATATTATTATTTTTAATTACAAATATAACATAATTACAAGATTCTCATCGTTTAAAATGTATCAGAAAATTCAAACAAATTTAAAAAGTTTTGTCGTAAGCGAGAAAACCCCCATCTCCAGTCACCGGTACAGATGCCAACTTAAATAATTAATCAGCGTCTGTGCACATGAACCATACGTCCCAAGAGTCGTTACTCCAAATGATACATAATAATTGTTATAATAGTGTTTTTTATGGTTAATATCTAATTTTGTATGAAACATATTATTAGGATATACTCTACAGGGATAAGGACAAATAAACATATTTTGTTTATCTTATTTCATTAAATATCAGCATTTTGCAGTGTTAGCCTAGTGGCTTATGCGTCTCTCATACCTTGGATTGTAGGTTCGATCCCCGGCTGTGCACCAATGGAATTTCTGTATAATACTGCGCATTTAACATTCGCTCAAACAGCCAAGGAAAACATCGTGAGGAAACAGTTCTTCCAAATTCCACACGATGTTATCCTTCGCGGTTCGAGCGTTAAATGCGCACATGGAAAGAAAGTCCATTGGTGCACAGCCGGCCATCGAACCTGCGACCTCAGGGATGAGCCGCACGCTGAAGAAACTAGGCTAACACTGCTGAAATTAATTTTAAGTTTCTATAATCTATGAATCGATGTATTTTTTTTAATCGTATTTTTTTTTTATAGAACAGGGGGCAAACGGGCAGAAGGCTCACCTGATGTTAAGTGATACCGCCGCCCATGGACACTCTCGATGCTAGAGGGCTCGTGAGTGCGTTTTAAGAATTAAATTTATTGTTTGCCTATAAGTGCTTGTCATATTAAACTTGTATTTTATTTTTCTTATGAATCTGCCAAGCGTTGACAAGTTGTAAATAAATAACTCGTCAATATATATTAAAGTTTGTTGCCTAAAATATGATTTTTCAAGGGAATTCAATTTTTAGAAGTCCAAAACATATTCGTGAGCGTATGGAAGTAATCGCATTAGAGTTACGACGGCAAGCCCGAGGCTGTGAATGAAGCAAAAATTTTACACTGAAAATATTAATATTTCAAACTAGAATTTTAGTACTTTTTACTCGAGAAATTAGTATATGTTTAACCTTTTAACGGTAACGATAGCATCCAAAGATGGACGAGATGTATATGTCGCAGCCAACTAGCTGAATAAGCTATTCAATTAACAGCCTAGACTTTTAACTTAACGGCGCTGTTTCACTAGCGGCTTAAAAGATATTCAGCCGTAGCGTTCATTATTTTTTCTTTTTTTCTTGTGATTATGGTTATTTTGTGTGTTTGTGGGCTAATTAAACCAGTTGGCTGCAACATATATATCTATTTAGATTAGAAATTTTAGTAATATTATAATGAGGAAACATTTGTATTTTGCTAAGGAATTTTCATAAATGAGAAAGATTTATAAAATAAATAGCTAACAATCATTGTGTGTATTACCAAATACTCCCACTAGGGAGCGCTATTCCAGTTTTATCATAGAATAAAACTCGAAATAAAAATGATACAATATAGAATTATCAAACAGTATATTTTAATGTATTTTTTTGTATTAGGTCGTTTCAAACATCGAGATGACTTTAAAATCTTTTGCTAATTTAAAGGTAAGCTATAGAAGGAATATACGCCTTTTAATAATTGGTTTGCTCTTAAGGACCTCAATTTCAATTGGTTAATGTTGGAAATACTTCAGTGTGCAGCATACACACACATATTAGGTGACACGGGTGGAATTTTGTATAGTTATTTATATTTTTATATAAGTATATAAAATCAAATCAAATCAAAACTCATTTATTCAATTTAGATGCCACTTAAGGCATGCTTATGAATGTCAAAAACGTTTACAAAATTCGCGAAAGAGCAAAACTACGCCATCCGTTCGCAAAACTACCAGGAGGTCTTGTTCTGAGATATATATAACAATATATAAAACTATAACAATATCGTTTCCCGTCGCTTCAATCTATTTTTTAACGAATTTAAAAGCAATCAGTACATTGCTTTTAAATGATGCATGTATAATATATATGTACACATCTCTAAGTAATATATTTTTTAGATAATGTAATTATTGAAATATTTCTGGGATAGGACGTAAACATCGTCGGGACGTAGACATGCATTAGTAGGTGCGTGTTAGCCATGGGCGGTGGTATCACTTAACATTAGAGGAACCTCAAATTGCGAAAAATCTAGATAAAAAAAAGAAACAGATATCTGCAGCCTAGGCCCTGGTTTTATTTTTTATTTATTTATTCAGAAGATTCACAGCACAATACAAAAATAGATATAGTTATAGTTGTATAGTGGGCCAATTACAAATATTTTAATAATTAAATTTTAAGGTTAGTTATTAGGTATATTTTTATGTATTATGTTATTTCTTAAGTTAATTATAGGATTTAGTTTAATATTTTATAATGGAATAAATTTACTTTTTATATTACAAACCTTCACAAATAGTTCATTTTTTTTAAGGTAACATTTCAAACATTTTTCGTGTTTAACCAAAAAAAACCACCAGAAAGTAATTTGTTAACAATGAAAGGTTTGTTAATAATTTCATTCATCCTGGTTGTAATAATTTTGTACCAAAGCTCTCCTTGCTGTCATCTGTCACCACACTCCAAGCGAACATATCAATATCAACCGTTAAGTCATTAAATTAGTTTTTGTTATTTATACGCCTATATAACATCGTATAGCCGTAGGTTTAAACGCAAATCGTTTTAGGATACATTGAACAATGTATCCTCCGCAAGCCTAGTAATAAATTTTCTAACCTGGTACATGTTCGTTGTTAAATGTGACCCGTACGTTATGAGGCCGGAGTACTCTCGGCGTGAATGCCGCATTGTATCGATTTCCACCGAGAGACCTGACAGAGCTTGCCACTAAGGATCCATTACCGCCAGATACTTCAAGCTCCAGTTGACCAGGACCTGCTCCGCTTGCGTCCACTGGAATAAGGCGTTTTCTTAACTCATGTCTTGCGGCAGTATGAGCAAAGTGTAATATTTAAAATAAACGAAAGTTTAAAAAAAAACGTGTGACACTCGCATAGCATTTTTATCAACTAATGCAATTATAATTATTAATATATTTTTCATTTACGCATTATTTTTTCTTTGATATTACTTTAATCTACCACTATACAACTCTACTAGACTCAGACTAGCACGCCTATATAGTCTGTCTCACTCTAACCGGCTACAATGGCCGCGCTTACGCTACGACACCGATCTCGTCAGATAGATGTGAATACGCAGTATGCGTTCTGTCCCACTCTAACGCACCTGCGCTACCTCACCGTTCATGCCAGACCGATGTGGGACGTAGTTTTTAAAATTTCAGAACATTTCAGTTCCAGCCATTGCAAGTCGAACAAAGTAAGGCCTTACGTGACGTGGTAGTAAAATAGTCGATATAATGAAATAATAAACAGTGAACAATGGTAGCTTGGCAAAATCGAAATCTGTCAAAATTTATTTATTCACACTACGTTGCAAAGAAACACAAATAACACAATACATAAAAATTACAAGGGATGCAACGGGCGGCCTTATCGCTAACAAGCGATTTCTTCCATTCAACCCTAGTAAGAAAAGAAAAGAAAAAATAAAAATGATGAGTGCAAGAAGTGCATAACCAGAAGTTATATATTTAAAACAAAATATTAATCTAAAGAACCTTAATCTAGAGAAAAAAAAATTTACTTGACACAGTTTAAAATTGCTAAGACTTATCAAAGGCAATGTTAAAATTTATTTCAATTTGCTTATTAATTAAAGATTAACTTTTCAAGCCTTGTAATTACCTATAAACTCGACGGGCTGTCCCAAAATGCCTTTGTAAGATGGTTTTATTACTATTCCATTGGCTCCTCTATTATCCCTTTGAATTGGTCTGTAACAAATAAATTAAAGGGTAACACGAAGTCTGATAAAACGTCGAATAGTTTAGTTTTAAACACTATATCTTACGCTGATAAGCTGACAAGAATTACGCTGTTTTCTCTCTGTAATGTACACTACGGTAAAAATTGTATTTAGAACATAGACATAATATGTATTACTAACGAAACACATACATAAAATAATAATATTAAAAAAATGGCGTCAAAGTACACATGTCAGAACTCACCTTTGTAAACTAATTATTACTAAGGTAAAATAAGTATATAATCATTTCTATATTCACACTGTTTACACAATATATACATGCTAATCATCATAATAATCATTATTATATATTATGATTAGCATGCAATACAATAATAGACCTGGAATTTTTTTTTCTGGGAGTAAATTGTCTTCATTATTTAACTAATTACAATTATTGTGAATTCTATTTTAAATGAGTAAGTGTGGAGTTTCTTGCCCATTCTTCACCACACTTTTGGAAGGGGCAACTAGAATCTTCATATTTTATTTAACGTTCAAAAGTGCCATTTTAGGTGGGCTAATTGGAATAAATGATTTGATTTTGATACTATGGGCGCATTTAATATTTGCTGAGACGAACTTTTTTTATTAGGTTAGATGCTTTTTTATCGCTAACTCAATTCTCACAACTAACTATTAACTAGTGAGAACACTGTTTTACGAAAGAGTTGCCGCCTATACAATAACAATCAATGTTCTGCGCACAGGTGTTTCCAGATAAAGTAGTCTATAAAAGTACGTAAATTGAAAATGCGTTCTCAGCGTGATAAATTCTGAAATCCGTTAGAATCTCTTTAGCAGCCCTCTCGGTGATTTGAGCCTTTATTTATCTTTGGTGTAATGGTAGTCGTTTTTTGTTTTCTTTCGTGTGTAATGTTTTTTGTACCATTGTGTAAAAAGTACCGAGAGTTTTTTAAGACGGCTTTTTCTCTCGGCCTACACCCTCTGTCTTCTTTGCCGATGAGTAGGGATGCCTACAGGTTCGAATTTAATGACGTGGAATAAGTGATATCTTGATGATCTATGATGAAGGATAAATAATAAATAAATTTTATATATATTTTTTTAAATCCCTTATTGAAAAAAAAATCTACAACAACTAATTAAAACTATCTTATAATAGCAGTGTTGGCGTAGTGGCTTTATCGTGATACTCTCCTTGAGACCTACCTAAGCTGGTTTGAATCCCGGCTATGCAGCAATGCACTTTATCATGCAAGAAGCATCTCATAGACACACGGTATGCATTTGACTATGTCACAGAAGCTGAATTTAAAAACATCGCTTGTAATATGTCCAGTTTTAAAATTATTAAAAACCTATTTAAAACCTATTAAACAAAGACATGTATATTTTAATATTATTTTGCTTTTATTTACTTTATTTGGTTTATATTTATTATGAAATATGAGTGTAAAGAGTCAAGAGATTGCATTCTATCCGTCGCCAAAAAAGGATTGTCTTCGTAGGGTTTGATATAACGCAGATAGGAGGTCTGATCTCAGATTAAAATCTGAGATTGTGGATTAGTTATTGGGTTCGGGCGTAAAACTTATTGTATAGTAGGTATGTATTATGAGTTAAGTATAAGTTATCTCTTAGAAGTAAAAATATTCACCTGAAACGAACATGAGCTGCGTCCGTCTCAGAATTGGCCCCCCCGGTAGGGTCGCGGGGGGGCCTATTGGATAAAAAAGACTGCTGTTCCTGACGCTTCTCTTCCATACTGCTGAAGGAAGAGTCGCGAACCACGTAGGAGCTCTCGCGAACTTCGCGTTTAAACTCTTTCTGTAATAGAAAATCTCTTACATCATTTAGAAAAATAGAAAAACTATGCCAAACTTTTTTGTTCTCTTTACTAACACAAAATTACTTGCACCATAAGGCTAAGAAAAAATATCTCGCAATAGGCAAGTAGGTGATCATCCTGTGCCTGACGCACGTCGACATTTTTTCACCCCGATTTCCTCACGATGTTTTCCTTCACCGTTCGAGAGAACGTTTGTGTACATGGAAATTCCATTGTTGCATAGCCAGGGATCGAACCTACTACTTTTATAAGAGTAGCACGGTGAAGCCACTAACCAAACACGGCTGGTGCTAATAATTAATGAAGACATTTATATTTATTTCATTAATTTCAGTATAAAAGTGCGTATTAAGGCATTACTTAACTTTGAAGCTATTTATCATTGACACTTCAATCTCAGTACGGGGCTTCTAAACGGGCCATGTTTTGTTGCAATTTATGGCTGCACTATTGGCAAGTAATTGCCCGGCCATCACAAAAATGTTTTAATGCAGCTGATGGCCGAGCAATCCATGGCCGGGCCATGTGTTGCAATATAACAGCAATTGTATGGCCCATGATGCAGACTCCTAAACGGGCTACACATACCGGCAACAATGGCTGACGAAATCACACTTGTCGCAGCAGCTTATATTGTTTTAAAAAACAACAGAAAAAGATGAGATTGTGGATTCGACCTTACTTAAATAGGCGTGAAACTGTAGACAATTTGAGTCTAGAAATAAGCCTTGATAATAAATTATTCTTATTTATATAATTATTAGTATTATTTTTAAGTAGTTGTCAAAATGCAGCTGATCGCAAAACACAGAATAAAGCAACATATCGCGTAGAAAAGGATACACTGTGCCATAACAAAGAAAGTAACTGAAACAACAATAAAACTGGCTGTGCAATATTGCAATTGAATTCGATAGCCTAGCGATCGTCCGGCAACCCATTAAAACAACATGTTTGGCTATATGGCCGGGACATTACTGCAATATTGTAGTGTGGCTGCTATTGTTTGCAATGTTGCCGGGCAACTGTATTGCAGCCATCATTGCAGCAAAACATGGCCCGTTTAGAAGCCCCATTACACAATTACTTACATGTGTGTAAGTCTCCGATTCCCTTTCGTCTGCCAATCGATCCAACTGTTGGTTGAACGCGTCGTGCGACAAATCGCTAAACTTGTTGAGTTGAGTGTTTCGTTGTGTCTCACGTTCTAGAGTATTCTGCCCGTGGCGGTCTGTGTCCAAACTACGTAACAGATAGCAAACTTAAGTATGAAAATATATTAATGCAATAACCGCTATACATTTAACCATTACTAAGTATTGAACTCGAACGATAAACGCAAAAGAGGACTATAATGTATAAGGTATTTCAGAGTATATGACAGAGAGTCATATCATCAAAGCACAGTTCAGACATAAATGGCGGGATTTGGGCGGCCAAAATTATATGTTTAAAGAACTTTATTTCTTATTACAAAAAAATATATTTTATTTACATGAGAATACTAATATTAATATTAGAGCGAGATACACGTCGCCATTGGCCGTCCCAATTTTAGTCAACTGTGTTCATTCTAACATGCATCTTTACTGCCTATTTGAATTTGTCAAACACATCAATATTGCCAATTTTAGATGGTAATTAATAAAATATCTATCTATCTATTTTAAAGTATTTGAATTAAATTTTATAGTTATAAATGTTGGCATATTGTAGGACTGTTCAAAAAAATACCAAAAAAATGTTTTTTGTTTTACAGACATCTAAATATTTGAATTCTTCGCGAGACAGAATAAAGAGTACTTATACAGAGATGCTATTTGACTATTACTTAGGTGATAGAGAGATTCATAGTTTTAGAAAAGGATCTAGATTTAAATAAAAAATAAGGTACAACACTTTATAGTTAGTGTTATTATATATTCTTAAATACATGACAATTACGTTGAAAATTTTAGGCCTGCAACAGATCGCGAATTCTTTGGCATTGAGTGTCCATTGGTATCACTGAAGATTATGTTTTTTTTTATAGAACAGGGGGCAAACGGGCAGGAGGCTCACCTGATGTTAAGTGATACCGCCGCCCATGGACACTCTCGATGCTAGAGGGCTCGCAAGTGCGTTGTCGGCCTTTTAAGAATTTGTACGCTCTTTTCTTAAAGGACCCTAAGTCCAATTGGTTCGGAAATACGTCCGTGGGCAGCTGGTTACCTTCTTTTGTTAGCTTCTTACCCGTTTGCGCCCTGTTATATAAAATAAAAAAGGCGATGTGAACGCTCACGTCAGAACAAACCTATTTTTAGTGAGCATCTGTCTTGTTCTTTCCACAGAATCCCACGAGTTCTTTTGAGCATAGTTCTTTCCACCTGGATCCGCATCATTCCCGTCAGCACCTAGAAGGAGTTACAATTCCAGATGTACAAAATAAACTTAATGTCTTTTTTATAAACACCGATACCATATCGTATTGCATTGTGATTTTTCTGTAATTTATGTATTCTAATTCTTTTTTAAATGTATTTTGCAGCCTAGTTTGAAATGTGATTCTTAAGATTAGCATTTTTTGTGTTTTAGGTATTTAAAACAATGCGAAGGAGCAGTGTTGGCCTAGTGGCTTCAGCGTGCGACTCTCATACCTGAGGTCGTAGGTTCGATCCCCGGCTGTGTACCAATGGTCTTTCTTTCTATGTGCGCATTTAACATTTGCTCGAACGGTGAAGGAAAACATCGTGAGGAAACCGACATGTCTTAGACCCAAAAAGTCGACGATTTGTGTCAGGCACTGGAGGCTGATTACTTGCCTATTAGATTTAAAATGATCATGAAACAGATTCAGAAATCTGAGGCCAAGATCTAAAGAGGTTGTAGCGCGACTGATTTATTTATTTTTTTAAAACAACGCGAAGTAGATAACGTACACTTAATGATTTTCTATATTCCCATCTAACAATCTCTCGTAAAGGAAAACATTTACAAAGATGGAAAAAAAGTAAAAAAAGGCACCAATTAGAAAGAGCAAATATATTTATCGATATCTCTTAATAAGAATTCTACCTGGACTGCCGTATCGCCTCGATCGCTCATTTTCCAATGATGACAAAGGACTGTGATCGATGTTGTCTTGCGATCCACTGTACGAACTGTACATTTTGTAATTCGAACGTTTTTCAACTACCCTCTTAGTTGTCGTCACTGGGCTGTATCGCTCAGTGGGACTGCTGACACTGAAATTAATATTTATTTCAATACATATCACTATTTTTTAATAAAGGGCAAAGGAGACGTAGAGTATACAAGGCAGACGGCCTCGGATAGAGGGGTACCCTCTTTTTTGGTGTTTTATTATTTACGATGCGGTATCTGTTTTTATTACATAAACTCGGTCGCCCTCATCTTTCCGTGTGGAATTCGTGTATTTTCGTTTGGGTTTTTCGCTCTTCAAAAATTTTAATATAAGCTATGATTACACATAACTTTCTCAGGAATCTAGCGCATGTTGAGTTAATCGTGTTCACATACTCAGTATGAAGCATGAATAATAAGGACAAATATACAATTTATATTTAAAAAAACTATGAGCCGTTATAAGACGCCTGGCAGATGTGAAACATCGAAATTATTTTGTGAAGTAATATGCAGAAAAAAACAGATTGTGATAGGAACTAAATATGTCATAATGATAAAATAAAATTTTACGATTTTGTTTTCCAGATAACGATGACTATTTATTGAACAAACATTTATTTTCATTAAATACAAAAATTTACTACTGCATATAGATTGTATGTATATGTTACAGTCACAGTGATTAAATAGATATTATACATAATGACTGGTCATTATATATAATAACAAAATTGACTAGACAATATGATAAATTAATCACTTCATCCGGATATTATTCATAATAGCGGGTCAAAGTTAGCCAAAGTAATAAATACGGTCCATCCAACCACCCCACATGAAGTTACCATCAGAGAATGTGCAAAAAAAGAGTCACATCTTGGCGGCCAAGGATTTCAGCACTGCAACTGTACTGGAGAATGCGTTTCTAATAGGTGTAAATGTAAAAAGTCAAACCTCATGTGTAACTCAAAATGTCACAAGAGCCTTACTTGTAAGAATAAATAATATGTTTTGACCCAGTTAATGAATGTCAGTTCATTTTAAATATTTTATTATTATAGTCTTTAAAGAGAGATACCAAATAGGTACTTTTATTGATCTCTGTGTTCTTTTTTAATTTTTGTTTAATGACTAGTGAGCTTTTCTAATTTGTAAAGTTAAATAACTTTAAAACAATTTTATTTAATGTAGAATTATTATCTATGGCAATGTTATTTTAATTCTTAATATAAACCTTAACAGTACCTACTTGTTTTATTACATTATCCAAGTCTTTGAAGATATTATATAAAATTGCTAGTTAATGTGATTAATTCCGTGTCAATTATCACTTTATCTAAATTGAGTAGACATTATAAATAATGGCTAGATAATATACATAATATCCAGATTAATTACTTTGGCTGTAACATATATACCATCATATAGCGTGGCGATGCGTCGCCACGGCATGCGTCGCCACGCCAGAAATCGGTTTAACGTGCGGCTATAGATGTTTCACATCAATATAAAAAAAAAAATGTGAGCCGTCACGGGACGCCTGGCAGATGTGAAACATTGAAATTATTTTGTGAAGTAATATGCAGAAAAGAACAGATTGTGATAGGAACTAAATATGTATGTCATAATTATAAAATAAAATATTACGATTTTTTTTCCAGAAAACGATCACTATTTATTAAATAAACATTTATTTTCATTAAATACAAAAATTTACGAATTCATTTCAAATCGTGTCTACTTAATTCGTTTAATCAGTGACTTCGGTAATAGTTATATTTGATGTTGCCTCTGAGGACGGTATTACTGGGACAATTGGTAACTGAAGTATGTTACAAAAGTATTGGACATAACATTTTCAAGATATCTAATAAATACAGCATTGCGCATGTCGATTGCATGGCGACGGGCATAATATAGACTTTATATATAATATATATACCATCATATAGCGTGGCGACGCACGCCACGGCATGCGCCAGAAATCGGTTTTACGTGCGACTATATGTGTTTCACTTCTTTCTCTTCGGCTATAGATTTGAGAACTAGGCAGTAAATGTAAAATTAGAAGCAGTGTTGGCCTAGTGGCTTCAGCCTGCGACTCTCATACCCGAGGTCGTAGGTTCAATCCCCGGCTGTGCTCCAATGGAGTTTCTTTCTATATGCGCATTTAGTATTTGCTCGAACGGTGAGGAAACCGACATGCCTTAGACCCAAAAAAGTTGACGGCATGTGTCAGGCACTGGAGGATGATCACCTACTTGCCTATTACATTTAAAAATGATCATGAAACAGATTCAGAAATCTGAGGCCAAGACCTAAAGAGGTTGTAGCGCCACTGATTTATTATATTTTTAGAAGCATTTAATATACATTTTTTTTCGACTTCCATAAGTGTAATATATTGTCTTACCTAAATGAATAAATATTTTTTTTTTAAACATTGTTTCCCAATTACCCAATATATAGGACAATTGGACACGTCAAAATAAACAACTTAATATACAATTCGCTTTGTACTAGACAAACAATTAGTACGTACCGATTAATTGGACTGGCAGGCTTCAAAGGGCTCTCCCTAGTTAGCGAACTTCCAAACGGGCTGGTCGCTCTATGCGCATTATCGAGCCGAGAACCCAAATATTTAGACGTAATTGGACTGGATGTCCTATGTACAGGACTGGCTGTCCTGTGATGATCCGTCTTATAATCTTTATTAATTCTTGAATATGTATCAGTTGCGTCTTTTGTGTTGTAATAGTCACGTTCTTCAAAATTCGGCGTTCTGTGTATGGGACTGTTTGTCCTGTAATTGTCTGTTTTATATTCTTTATTAATTTTTGAATAAGTATCGGTTGCGTCTTTACTATTGTTAAAGTCACGTTCTTCGAAATTAGGCGTTCTGCGTATAGGACTGGATGCTCTTTGTACGGGACTAGTTGTCCTCAGATGATCTGTCTTATATTCTTTATTAATTCTTGAATAAGAATCGGTGGCGTCTTTACTATTGTTAAAGTCACGTTCTTCGAAATTAGGCGTTCTGCGTATAGGACTGGATGCTCTTTTTACGGGACTAGTTGTCCTCAGATGATCTGTCTTATATTCTTTATTAATTCTTGAATAAGAATCGGTGGCGTCTTTACTATTGTAAAAGTCACGTTCTTCGAAATTAGGCGTTCTACGTATGGGACTGGATGATCTTAGTACGGGACTAGTTGTCCTGAGATTATCTGTCTTATATTCTTTATTAATTCTTGAATAAGAATCTGTGGTGTCTTTACTATTGTTAAAGTCACGTTCTTCGAAATTAGGCGTTCTGCGTATAGGACTGGATATCCTGTGTATAGGAGTTGTCCTTTTATTATCTGTTTTAAATTCTTTGTTAATTCTTGAATATGAATCAGTCGCGTCTTTTGTGGTGTAATAGTCACGTTCTTCGTAATTGGGCGTTCTGCGTAAAGGACTAGTTGTCCTATACATAGCGCTTTCTGCTTTGTCCTTATTAATCTTTGAATATGTATCGGTGACGTCAAATGATTTTTCTCTATCTTTATAGTCATCGCGTCGGCCGTATTTGCTCGAATTCGATTCTGATCTTAGGCGTGTAACTGAAATTTTGCATTAGCTTAATGAAAATTCTATAGAATAAAGTTATAAGCACAAGCAGTTGTTATATGTTTAACTCTCTTCTTTCATACTTTATCACAATTTAGACGTTATAAGTAGCTTAAAACATTGTATTAAGAAGAATTAAAAAAACTTGAGAGGTGTCAAGGGACACCCGGATGGAACGAAGTTCCTTTCGATTAATTAGTGAAGGAATTGTATGATTTTTTTAAAGTTATAATAATATTTTTTTTATTAACAAATATAATGTAATATAAACTAAATCAGTATGCTCAATTCTAGAAATAAGAGTGCCTAACATATTATTTTGTATTAATTTATAAATGTATTAATTTATCTTGACATCAAAAAAAAAATCTGGAGATAGAGACATCTATTGACATTTTTTTACGAAAAAGTTCCGTTCCATCATAGATATGTCGTCGTTACAATTCGTCTTAATTTTTTCCGTCTAGCCCCCTTTCGCAACGCACGAAAAGGAACTGTTCGTTCCATTTTTCAAATAAAAAAAAAAAATAAAAATAAATGTGTTCACATTAAATCTGCTATTAGTAAATTATAAAATATAATAATAGATTTTATCTGTATTTCAAAAGTTACTGATTTAAACCAATAGTTCACCGTCGTATAAATAACGGTTTGTATAAAATAGATAGCGGAATTGAATTTTTCTATATCTTTCAAACTGTAATTGCCTTGTCTGTGGAATAAATAAATAATAAAGTGAAAAGATTATCTCAAATGAATACCTGGGCTTGACATTCCGGCATATGGCGAGGGGCTGGCGCTATCTCTCGACCTCTTAGACTTCGAACCCACACGGAACACATGCGGTGACCCGTGAACGTCATAACCATTGAAATAGATATATAGCTGGGGAATTAATTTAATATTAGTATTGTATTTTATTAACATAACCTTTACACATTTAAAGAAAAACACTTTTTTAACGGATTGAAGTTATGTATTAATGTAAACTTATAATTATTTAAACATAATTTTAATTTTAACCGACGTTTCGCCTGCGTGGTCACAAAGTGGTGTTAAATGTCAAAAAAGTATCACAGCTGTAGAAAATGTTGTATTATCTGTATTTATTTCCCCGGAGATGGTATCGACTAAAAGATGTAAACGCACGCGAAACGTCGGTTAAATTAAAAATTATGTTTAAATAATTATAAGTTTACAATATAATACATAACTTTAATCCGTAAAAAAATTCTAATTAATATAATTTGTACAATGTACAATAGTACAAATTTGTTTTGTCATATAAATTAGACGCGCTGTTGCTGACATTACAAATCAATCATATCTTATCATTAAGCCATCGTTAGTAAGAACGGCTTTGGTTTCACCAAGTTTCTTCCTAATCAAAATAACTTTGTTCGTATAGGTAAACACTTATGAACGTCAACAGTATAGATATTAAATTGATTCTAAATTTACAATAACAACAATTTGTATGACTCAAAACATGGCGATTAAAAAGAGTGGCGGAGCGTTTTTTCCAATTCTTCTTTCCCACTATACGCCCTTGATTTGAGAACTGGCAGTAATTGATTTAGCATTTATGCATATATGCATTTCTTTACTGACGTTCATAAGTGTATTGTGTTACCTAAATGAATGAATGATTTTAATTATGACTTGAAATTCGACTACCTATTTTTGGAGAAGAAAGAGAATTTGGTAAAACACTAGTTCGTATATTCCACAAACTAGTACAATATTTTCTATTTTTTATAGGATTGGAGGGCAAGGACACCTATTTAAATCTGTGCGTTCCCGGCCTTTGATGTAGGAATATTTTTTAAGCAAAAAGACGTCGTATCTCAAAGAAAACCACCCACTGGGACTGGATTCCTCAGTTCACTACTTCGAAAAAGAAAATGTCTTGTAAAGCGGACTGTGGAAGACCAGCCATCAGGGTTTTTCTATTTCTTTATCTCTAATGTAATCTGCTAGTACTGTTATATTAGGTAGGTTTGTTATTTATCTTCTCAATATATCTGGTGTTTTATGCCTGATAATGACGTCATAGTTTTTTTTTTATAGAACAGGGGGCAAACGGGCAGGAGGATACTGCCGCCCATGGACACTTTCAATGCCAGAGGGCTCGCGAGTGCGTTGCCGGCCTTTTAAGAATTGGTCCGCTCTTTTCTTGAAGGACCCTAAGTCGAATTGGTTCGGAAATACTTATATATTATAGTGATTATAATTTCTAGTATTAGTCAATTATAATGACATCGAAGGTACTACATACTCGAAAATGTAAAATCTGAGTCGTAACAGTCGACGACGTTGTTATTAAGACCCTTACACAATAGAATTCAGCCACAACCTTGATTATGGTCAATATAAGCGGTATGTAAACGATCGTCGACAGTTATTTTATTTGTAAAAAAAAATTCGGTGGCGCTAAAACCTCTTTAGGTCTTGGCCTTAGATTTCTGAATCTGTTTCATGATAATTTTTAAATCTAATAAGCAAGTAGGTGATCAGCCTGACACGTCGTCGACTTTTTGGGTCTAAGACATGTCGGTTTCCTCACGATGTTTTCCATCACCGTTCGAGCAAATGTTAAATGCGCACATAGAAAGTCCATTGGTGCACAGCCGGGGATCGAACCTACGACCTCGGAGGGTCACACGCTAAGCCACTAGGCCAACACTGCTTAATTATTATATATGCATTACCCTATGTTTCCCCGTAGCCTTCGGCATGAACGTCGCCCTGTACTTGGTCGGTGATAACTTCTCCAGTGCACACATAACACTTCGCTTGTCATGCACTATGTCGAGTTGTAGGTCACCTTTGACACCACACCCACTTGTGTCCAATTCGAAGGAGTGCGGCTTCAGGGCATCGGCACCTTCCAACGCACCGGGGCTGAGACGAACGCCCGCTGGGTCGAAAACTTCGCATGTGAATGGCCCTCCCTGTAAATAATGAAGTTATTCAAACTATTGTTAATTAGCTGGTGGCATCATCTGCGCAGGATTAAGGCCCTATCCCTATCTCCTATCCTAGCACTGAGGCGCACCGGCCCGTAGTAACAGTTAGTTATTTAAAACATTAAATTAATATAATTTTGTCAATTTTTTTTCTGAAATGGATTACTTGGCTTGCGATAAAATATGTCGTGTTAATATCAAAATCATGTTCCATATAAATTTTCGCCAAAAAATGAATTCAAAGTGTCGAAAATTGGCTATGTTTGGATTTTTTTTTCTATCCAGCAAAGTTATTTAAATCCTATATCTTTCGAAATGGATACATAAACTATCCAACTCCACTATATATTTTATCCATTTGCCCTACTTAAGGAAACGATGACAAAAAATGGAAAAAAACAATGTACTTTTTTGGAGTTTAGCAACTGGACACAAATATTAATTTTATGACCTTAAATATAAAATATATTTATATATTAATAATTTATATTTTGTAAATATCAAAAAGGTTAGTCGACATGACAGGAGAACGAAGAGCTGGCAGCTACCTTGGACAAAGAATTAGTCTAGCTATTCAAAGGGGGAACTCTGCCAGTATCTTCGGAACCTTGCCTAAAGGGACTCCTTTTAATAATATATTTTAATTATTAAATTTTAAGGTTAGTTATTAGGTATATTAGAATTACTACATATACATTTTTTTCAAATATATTATTATTATTAAATATTTATTGTATAATTAATATTTGTCCATATAATGTAGCGTGAAACACATATTTTATTAATTTTAAATACAAGAAGGTATTTTCATTTAGGAATCAATCTATTACTACCAAATGTGCAATTAAAGTAAGTTATACATTTTTATTGTTATAATGACTTACATATATAAAATAAATATATACAGTGGCGGCCTTTTTTGCAGGACTGTCTAAAAGAAATATTTCCATCATTTCACATCTGTGTACCTCTGTGGCTTTTGCAGAATAGCTCGCAAATGTTAGGTTTTTTTATTACTTGATATTTTTTTATTTATTTTATTTTTATTTTGGACATTTCACACGATATCCTTATAAAGTGTATCCGATGTGTTTTGCTGATGTATAAAAGTTGAATTAAAATACATTAAGTAGGGTTTACGTGAAGAAGTAACAGACATACATACAAACTTTCCCGCTTATAATAATAATAGGATAACTTTTAATATGTATATGTCAAAGAGACAAGCTAAGGAAATCCTAATCTTTTAACAAAACATCAATTATTATTTTGTATAATAAACGTTTTTTTCTGTTAA
The DNA here is from genome assembly GCA_028984075.1 of Pieris mannii. Classification (NCBI taxonomy): domain Eukaryota; kingdom Metazoa; phylum Arthropoda; class Insecta; order Lepidoptera; family Pieridae; genus Pieris; species Pieris mannii. The sequence goes on along the minus strand of CM054798.1, from coordinate 3,947,490 downwards.
TCAAAATTATTTAACTAGTTAAAGTTAGATGATCATCTATCATCTATAACTTAATCCATGTATTTGTATATATATTCACACTGTTTACAAACCGTATACGTGCTAATGATAATATACATAAATAAAAAAACTGCGTTTACAGCAGCAGACGGAAAGAATTGCCATCTAAAGTTCTAATATGTAACTACTAAACGAATACATCAATTAAAAGCGTATATTTTTTATAGATCTCCCTCAATCTCTCTCTCTTAATCGGTCAAAATCCCTCTCACCCTTTTCTCCGACACAAAGGCTGCATATTTTCGTGACGTTCCGTAAGAAATTACCCTTACGCGCCTAAAGAAGTTTCACTTCAAAAAAAATGTGAGCCGTCACGGGACGCCTGGCAGATGTGAAACATCGAAATTATTTTGTGAAGTAATATGCAGAAAAGAACAGATTGTGATAGGAACTAAATATGTCATAATGATAAAATAAAATATTACGATTTTGTTTTCCAGATAACGATGACTATTTATTGAACAGACATTTATTTTCATTAAATACAAAAATTTACTACTGCATATAGATTGTATGTATATACCATCACATAGCGTGGCGATGCGTCGCCACGGCATGCGTCGGCACGCCAGAAATCGGTTTTACGTGCGGCTATAGATGTTTCACATCAAAATCTTTATTATAAAGTGTATGAACACTGACGACGTGACTAATAATGATAACATATATTTGAAGTAAATTTTTAACTAACCTGGATATGCTCGCCCTTGTACGTAATAGCAATGGTCCATGTGCCAGCTTCATCAGGCTGGAAGGTGGCGCTGGATGCTGTGGTACCTGCTGCTGAAGGTGGAGGGTGCCTCGCTTCTAATGGAACAGCTCTGCCACTTGGCGAATGAGCCGTCACGTCAATATCTTGGCGACGTGGGGCACCTGAGAAGTCGTTTTAATATGTAAAGTAAGCAGTTATCACTGCGATGATAAAAACAGGTAAAAATAACGAATTTTTTATATATATTCGTATGTCAAATTTAATACTGACTGTAAAATTGATATAGTATGGTTAAAATAATAACATAGACATATATATATTTGTCATAACATTATAATATAAGAGTGGATATTTGTATGGTGATTTTTTTTTGCTCTCAAACATAACTGTACGGGCAAGGCACGCACACAGCAACAGCACATCATTTCGCCGCATCATCATTTTACACTTTAACCTAATTTAATTACTTTCAGTACGTTTGTAGACATCAATCACGTCGCGCGTCACTCATTATCATTTAGAAATAGTATCAAGTAATTATTTCTCCCAATAAACACTTGTAAACTTTTACATACAGTTTTATCATTTATCAACAATCTATCATCATCGGCTAGTACCCGAACATTGGTCCTTCGAGCCTCCGAACAGGCGGGACTAAAACACGCGTCGTGTGACCTGGATACGTGTCAGTGTTTCCGGTGAAGTGACGTGGTAGTTCTCAGCCACTTAAGGAGGATTCTTACTGTATCACAAGATATACAGTAAGCAGCAGCATTCACTTTCTGAGCTGATCAAGGAGCTCGGAAAGACATCAGGGAGCGTGCATACCAAGGTGCACACAGAACCAGGAGACGTCTGATTCAAGTAAGATCTTTCCTATTTATCTTCTACTCAAATCATCATGTTGAGGATGGAGGATATTATTGCTACACAAGAGCAGGTGGTAGGGGGTATTGATCAACTCTACACTAATTTCAAAAAGGATAGTTCCGACCGCAAGACACCGGAGTACATCCAGAAGCGATTGAAAACTCTAGACCAATATTGGAACGAGTTTCACAACAACCATATCAATTTGTTATCATGCGAAGATAAATCTCATAATTACTTTACTTCTCAACAATACGAGCAAGTAAAGAATAAATACATCAAAATTAGGGAGACTATTCAGAGTTACAGGCCCGGGACACCAGTTATAAAGCCACCATCTTTTATGCCTAGCCCGTCAGTGGCGCCGAGGCAAGCCCAAGATCAGATTCAACCAACGACGTCCCGGGGCTCCAGCAGCAAAACAGAGGATATGCTCAAAAAACAAGCTAGCAATTTTAAGGCGTTTATGAGAACCGTTACTAGCGTTGACCTCGACTCAGTATCAGAGAAGTGGGAGTTTGAGGATGTGCTGCGCAACTTACAGATCCGTTGGTCAGCTATCGACAGCCTCCATTGGGAATTAGATAGCGAACTTGGCGGGTCTAACCAAGAATATGAACAACAGTTCACCAGTTTTCTAAGACGGAAATACTGGCTTCTCGGCGGAATTCAAGCCATCAAGAAACGGCTCCGCAACTGTGTGAAATGTAAAAGGCATAACAATAACAACAACCACCAGATTATGGGAGATCTACCCTCAGCTCGAACAAACCCATCGAGACCATTCTACCACACAGGGGTAGACTATACAGGCCACGTTTTTATCAAGGCAAACAAGGGCCGTGGCATCAAAACCATGAAAGGTTACGTTGCAGTCTTCATTTGCATGGTAACCAAGGCCGTGCATCTGGAACTGGTCTCGGACCTTACGTCCTCAGCCTTTCTAGCAGCCTTGCGCAGGATGGCAGCACGACGATCAGTACCTGCCCATCTGTATTCGGACAACGGCACAAACTTTCAACATGCCAACAAGGTACTACAACAAGAATATACAGAACTAAAAAACAAGATAGAACAAGAATTTGATCAAAACTTCATATCAGAGATCAGTGAAATGGGGATAACTTGGCACTTCAACGCCCCTTCATGGCCGTCTGCAGGAGGCCTTTGGGAAGCTGCTGTGAAGAGCCTAAAGCACCATCTGAAACGAGTAGTTGGCGAAACAAGACTTACATTTGAAGAGTACAGCACTTTGTTAGCTCAGTTGGAGGCGTGTATGAACTCAAGGCCTCTATGCCCTCTAACAGAAGATCCAGAAGACTTGGACTTCCTAACACCTGCACATTTCCTAGCATGTGGTCCAACACTCACCATATATGAAACAGAGAGAGACTTGCGTACAAGATGGCAACTAACACAAAAGATATTTACAGATATATGGAACAGGTGGAGATCAGAATATCTTACTCAACTATCAAAGAGAAGTAAATGGAGAAAACCACAAGACAACATTAACATGAATGACGTAGTTATCATCAAGGAAGATAACTTACCGCCTGGGAAGTGGGCGTTGGGTCGAGTGGTTGACTTACATCCAGGGAGTGACGGACATGTACGAGTAGTGACGCTTAGGACGAAAAACGGCCTCTTAAAACGTCCAATCGTGAAGTTAGCCGTACTTTCAATCAACAAAGAAGACAGATCCCAAACCTCATCATCATCTCCTGCATCAGAGGTACAGAACCCTAAGCCATGCATCAGTGAAGATAAGCAAGCTGAAAATAAATCAAGAGTTAAAGGATGCAAGAAGCTAACGTCATTAGCCCTGACTCTGATGGTTTTCTTAATAACTCTGCCTAACATACATTGTTTTCCTACAAACATAACAAGATTTAGAGATAACCAAGGTCTCTATCTGGCGAAGCTACAAGACGTTCAAATTATCAAAGAAGATTGGAAGATCGTTGTCTATTACGACATAAATCCATATTACCAGGGCTTAAATGCATTAAATAAATACATTAATCATTTAACAAACATGTGTTCGATCATAAATAAACACTCATCATGCGACATCATATTACAACAACTACGTCACGGGTACTCGGAACTTAATTACTACAATGACATGCTGCTGAGTCAACATACAAGCGAGTTCCCCCAAGCAGATAAGAACACGCGCTGGCGCCGCGGACTCATTGATGGTGTCGGGTATCTCGCGAACTCGCTCTTCGGCGTATTGGATCAGAAGTTCGCCGAACAGTACCAGAAGGATATTATGCTTGTGTCAGATAATCAACACCACTTACTAGCATTGTGGAAGAACCAAACATCTATAATCGAGTCAGAGTACAATGTCTTAAAGAGGACAGAAGACACATTAAATAAACAGCAAAAACTCATCAATCAACAGACTTTAAATTTTGAAAAAACTATAAATAACGTGAAATTGGAACTGCAAAACACAGTCAGCGTAAATGAGTTTGCGCTTGGCGCTATTACGGCAACCAACATGCTTCAATGTTTAAAAAACATACAAGAGATGCTTTTAGGCACCCTTACAGATATTTATCAAGGAACCTTCAACTTTCACATCATAACTCCAAACCAACTAAGGAAAGAATTAAATATTATTTCGAAATAAATATCAAATGAATTATGCTTACCCATTGACAATACCATGACTGACCTAAGAAAGATATATCACTTGTTAAAAATCAAGACCAGGTTCACAGAAAGTTATGTATTTTTCGAAATCAAGGTGCCTTTAGTTCTGAGGGACTCCTACGAATTGTATAGAATTACTTCAATACCAAGGAAGGTACAAAGTTATAACATGTTAAGTATTGTGCCTACTTCCGAATATGTAGCTATAAACATACACAAGGACACATACATCGAGATGACAGAGACAGACGCAACATCATGCTTGCACAATGGAGACATTCTGTGTTGCCAACTACTGTCAAGACGCATTTATCACATTAGAGATGAATTTACCTTTTGTTCAAAGAATAAATCCTCAAATGAGTGCAATTATGTAATTGACCTTTGTAAAGACAAATGGTTACAAACAAACAGACCAAACACTCACCTATTCTTCATATGCAATCAAACAAAGGCGAGAATCATATGTTCGGATCAAGTTACCGTCGAACTGATAACAGGCGCTGGCTTACTAACAATAGACGATAAATGTATTATAAAAACAGATGATTTCATACTACACGGGCATAAACAGCGTCTTAGCAGAGTGGATAATAAGGCTGACATTAGTCTCCCTGTATTATCGCCGATTAACAACTACATCAATATAACCGTTCCGATCATACCCCCGACCATTGACACGCAAGAGTCAGACAAGGCGTTGGAGGACATACGGGACAACATACAGAAGGTGAAGGAGAGCGCGACCCTGGCGGCCAGCGTCTCCTACCACGACGTGCACCACTACGTGGCCATCTACTGCATCGTGGGAGCGGGCGCGGCGCTGGCGGCCGGGCTGGCCTGCCGCCGCGCGCGCGGCCCCGCCGGACCGACGCCCTCACCGAGGCGTCAGTGTCAGTGCATCAGCATGAAAACATTCAGTGAATGCGATAATCCGGTTGTCGATATTTCAAGTGAAATGATCCGTGATAAAGGCTCGTCGCCTATACATAATAAAGTAGTTTTTCCTAGAATTGAAGCAACAATTTAGAGACTTTATCATACTTAGTACTTATTTAGAAATAGTTAAACTAATCTGGGAATTACTTAATATTAATTTCAAATAAGAATAGAATCAATAATCAAGTAAAATATATTTTAACTTTAAAGAAAGTTTGTCAATCACCATGTTAGAGTAAGGTCATCAAGTCACTTTCTCTCTCCTATTCCGCCCCCGGGAGCATGTACGGGCAAGGCACGCACACAGCAACAGCACATCATTTCGCCGCATCATCATTTTACACTTTAACCTAATTTAATTACTTTCAGTACGTTTGTAGACATCAATCACGTCGCGCGTCACTCATTATCATTTAGAAATAGTATCAAGTAATTATTTCTCCCAATAAACTCTTGTAAACTTTTACATACAGTTTTTACATCAGATACTCATAAAATATGTTAGAAAAAAGAAATCTGACACAATCTGTTAACAGGACCATTAAACGGTGAGGACAAATGTGAGTCAGGCGTCATAGAAGGATTGTTTTCTTTGTAACCCAGTTTTGTATTGCCTAAAAGCCGATACAAGTCGTGTTACAGATTAGTGACTAGTCAAACTTAATTACATGTTTAAATAGTGACCCGCCCCAGCTTCGCACGGGTGCAATGCTGATGAAAAGCAGGTTTTTATTATGTATTGTTATTTCCGTCGCTGGAAAGCTCCGATAATATACGCGACATATACCATTACGGACTTTTCTGTTGACCTTTTCAATGTGTACAATACTTAGTACATTATTTTGATAAAACTCGTAGGGTTCAGCCTGCGTTTGCAATGTAAGCGGAAAAAATGTAATTATTTACGACATCACATTAGAAACCTAAAAAATAACAGTACTTCTCCACTATTTAATGGATGTTACATATAAACCTTCCTCTTGAATTACTCTATCTATTAAAAAAAACCGCATCAAAATCCGTTGCGTAGTTTCAAAGATTTAAGCATACAAAGGGACATAGGGACAGAGAAAGCGACTTTGTTTTATACTATGTAGTGAAAAACTTTATTTCTCATTACAAAAAAAAATATTTTATTTACATGAAAAACTTAATATTAATATGTATATACGAGCGAGATACACGTCGCCATTAGCCGTCTCAATTTTAGTCAACTGTGTTCACTCTAACATGCATTTCTACTGCCTTTTTGAATTTGTCAAACGCACTAATAATGAGAATTTTAGATGGTAATTGATTAAATAATTGCACACCCACATACCCAAGCAAGTAATAGATTGAAAACTCCTACAGAGAGCTCTTTGAAATTTGTTTTAATTTTGTATTTATTGATTTTTAATTTTTTTACTATGGATCTTAAGAAAATTGTAAATACTGTATGTGTGAATTAAAGATTTTAAAGGTATAAAACACTATGTAAAATGAAATGCGTACGTACAAAGTACAAGTCAGAAGTGATACTTCTTTGTAAATTAATTATTACTAAGGTAAAAGCCCAAATTGATGATCATGTAACAGTATATAACCACTACACGTATTTATAAATCTATATTCACACTGCTTACAAACTGTATACGTGCTAATGATAATATAAAATAAAATAAAATTGCGTTGTCTGTACCAGACATTTTATGCGACAGAATTATCATATTAATGTGACTAAAAAATTCTTAAAAAATATTTAAAAAACTCAGGTATCTTTTACTAATAATGGCTTTGTTTGTTCCTTCATATTAAATATATATTTTCTACCAATCAATCAATCTTAAAACTGTGCTTTATGTTTCTGTTTCAATGTGTATTCCGTTTTGGCTTTTGTGTGTAATGTAATTGTTTAGTGATTAGCTGTAGCAATACTTAAATAAATAAAATAATTATAAGTTAAGTTATTTATAATTGTTAGGAAAACTTATGGTCCAAATATTCTTGGAAAATTCTTCCACGGCAAAGGTTAATTACGTTCGGTTGCTATCTCCGGATGATCAGATTCGGGTTTAAATTATTTCTTTCCCCTTGAAAGAATTAACAATTTAGATAAGAGATAACTGTCAAAGTTTTGAAACATCTCTTCGATACCGATATATCCCTTGCATTGAAATTCAACCGAACTTTGGAATTATTATCGAAACTTTAATACTATTTTCAGTGGAAAATACTAAGTATAGGAAATTGAAAATTCGATTTCGAACGCTTAATGTAAAAGTTGTTATATGTTGTTTTTTAATAATTATAATAATAAATCGTTTATTTGCAATTAAAATGGTCCATTCCGATCGAATTGTAAAAAAGCCACAAATAATTCATCTACTGATATAGAATTAATTAATAAATTTTTCATTTTTAATTCTATTAATTTTTTTATTAAAGTTTATAAGTTAAATTTAATAAAATAAACAATAAATCAGTGGTGCTAAAAACTCTTTCGGTCTGGGCCTCAGTTTTTTTTATCTGTGTCATGATAATTTTTCAATCTAATAAGCAAGTAGGTAATCAGCCTCCCGTGACTGACACAAGACGTCGACTTTTTGGATTTAACACGTCATGTCGGTTTCCTCACGATGTTTTCGTTCACCCTTCACATAAACTGTACTTAATACGAAATCCACGAAATGAACTTGTCGAAACTTGCATTGCGCATACTGCGCAGAGCAATAGCGGGCAAACGGGCGATGAGTACATTAGAACAAAACAAAGGCGCGAAACAATCACGTCTGTACTACTGCGCTAAAATCCAGCCGAATAATTTTGCCTAATGTTCGGCTATTCGGCCTCGGCGAATATTCTGTATTCGGTATACTGCCAAATATACTATTCGTTGCAAGTCTAGTTTAAATTATAAAGTTACCTGTCGCGCTAACCAACACTTCTACCAGACTTCCAGCAGCACAAGGAGCCATACCAGGAGGCGGAACCGACACCAATCTTGGCAGTACTCTGAAGAAATATCTCCCATCCACCCTGTCAAAATATATATCTATATTAATTAATGTATCACGTTTTTCAATAATATAAATATATAAAAAGAGCGTATAGCCAGTTCTTCTCGTCCCTATGACCTTGTTTCGAGAACTATGTGACATGTCGTTAAGCGTAGATTGTATTATTTAATTGATATAAAAAAATAGTATATTTTTTAAAGAACAGAAATAATAGTAAGTGATACGTGCACGTGGACACTCAATGCAAACGCACTCGCGTTGCTGGCCTTTCAATATCATCGTTACACTAAGAATAAGCAACTAGTTTCTCAAATTAAGTTATAGGATAAATATTATGATGATATATGGTCAATATATTCTTGAAGCCTTGTTGTATATAAATATAAACGATTTTAAAACAAATGGTGACGTTCACTCGAAACAGAACTAATCTGAGCGAACGACCTACCAGGCTCCAGAAGATAAACCACTCCTTATATCGAAATTGTATTCGGTTTTATCATAAACACCCAAGTGAAATTGGAAAATTATAACTAAACTAATTCAAAACTCCCGTTAAAATTATTTAAATCTTTTTTTTTATGTTTCTTGAAGGACCCTAAATCCAATTGGTTCGGAAATACTTCAGTGGGCAGCTGGTTCCACATCGTGGTTGTGCGTGGCAGAAATTGCCTTAAGAATCGCTTAGTTGTGGAACGACGAACGGCGTAATTTTTTTTATTAAAGTGAAACTTTTATTACATCGTCTCAAACTTTTTGGTCTGTGTGGCGCATGTCGCGTGACGGTCGACCGCGGAGTAGGGATAAAGTGAAAGGCGCTCGTCATAGCAGCCAAGGCCAATATGGCGGCGCACAGCTCGCAGCAGCTGACCGTGTAGTGTATAGACTATTATTAATTTGTGCCATTGCTCCACGCTATTTTAATATGTGTATATAATCTAAATAATTGTTAAGTATTATGTATGTCTCTCCAAGACACAGAATTCAATAAAAATATTAGTTGGAGAGTTAGTCTACTTTTATTAGTCCCATTATCATTCCAATTTTCCAAGTATAAAATTAAGATTGATAAAGCGATTTCATACCCTTATACCATATTATTTCAAAAAATTTAAGTTAAATATCTATAATGTGAAACAAAGTTTCACATTTACCGTGGTTTCATAAAACCACACAACATTTTAAGACTGCATTGAAGAGCAATACTTACCGCATATCCTCAACAACGAGAACGATCTCATGCATACCAGCGTGCTCTGGTACGAATTCCCCAGCACCTCGCGAATCTAGCTTCAACCTGGATTCTTGCTCAAGTGGATTCACAATTAACACCTTTACATCTGACATCGACAGGTCTTTTGATACGCTCTGGACTTTTATATATGTCTGAAATTAAATTTTACTTAATTTAATGTTTAAGTTGGCGCCTGGTAGATAGTGCTGGTGACCCCAGAGTGGTGCCTTCCTCGCTCAACGAATAGGAATCGCAATACAGCGATACAATGCCAGTGTTAAAGGTACACTGCCACCTGTGGCAACCCTGGTTCGACATTTTAAATTTGTTTTAATTTTAATAATTTGCCTGTCTTAAGCCAAACATAACAAACGCGAAGAAAAATCCTTTTCTATATTAAATAGGAAGTTTTCAATCAAAATCTGCTGATAAAAATGAAGTAAATAGCTGGTTCATTCTATGAGAGGCGACTTTAAAGGAGAAATGGACATAAGTGAGTCTACTTGACACTTTTGCGGTAATAATCATCATCGCTGATCCTTTTTAGCCAATTCGTTTAGGATAGCCGCCATTAAGGTGTGGAATCGACTGCCCGACTCCATACGATTGGCTACCTCACTAGCATCTTTTAAAACTCTTCCACATACACATTACTTAACCATATCTTGTAGAATCGTCACTTTTGTAATTCTTATATCCTATTCTTTCGTATTGCATCGCAATTCATGAATCCGTCAGATTAGCTTTTACGAGAATTTTTTGGTATTATTTTAGATTAAGGTTATATATATTAATCTATAATATATGTCTTGGTTAGGCACTTCTTCAACATTACCCATCATTTTTCTTTTTAGTGTTTTCTTTACTAGGCTTACATGGAAGAGATCGCCTGTTGGTGTTTTAATCGTCTAAGAGCTAGCAACGTTTTTGAGAGAGCATTTCAGGTAGGCCAGTTTTTAGATATCCTATCTCTCTCACTCTCCCGCACGTTATATTGACTATCTGACGGCTGAAGGTTTAACAACCGAATAATTGTTTGGCAAATTAATTTTAAGTTTTTAGATACTTAAATAATATTATAAAAAAATTTCGGCCATACTGAATTATTTTGTTTTTTTTTTTTAATTCGAAATTAGCGTCTGGGACAGTTTTAACAGCATTAAAAATGTCTGGCAATATTCGATTTACGTTTTGGAAAGTACAATAAATATAATGAAAAAGAAATAAAACTTCTTAAAATTATTTAAAAAATCGATATTTTACCTGTGCAGGTAGGATGCACACTGATGAACGCAACCACTACCACCAGCCAGATAGTCCATATGACGTGCGGGAGAGTAACCTACTTTGGCTCTAATTTTAGGTTGAGGATATCAACCTGAACGAGTTCAAGCAGGTTTATATTTATTATTTTATACTTTATTTGTTTCTTTACCTTTATTAATAGGTTTATTTTTTATTTTGAAGGATATAAATTCGATAATTATATATATATATATAAATTTTATTATAATACTTCTTTTATTTTATATTTTTCAATAATTTTAGCTTTTTTTGTTAAAATACCAATATATTTTGTTCATTTATGACTTCCTAAAGCTCATGTAGAAGCTCCCATTTCTGGTTCTATAATTTTAGCGGGAGTTATATTAAAGTTAGGGGGTTATGGTTAATTACGAGTAATAATTATTTTTCAAGAAATTAATTTAAAAATTGGTAGAATTTGAATTATTATTAGATTGTTAGGGGTGTATTTGTTAGTTTAAAGTGTTTTTGTCAAGTTGATATAAAATCTTTAATTGCTTATTCATCAGTTGCTCATATAGGATTGGTGATTGGGGGTATTATAACTTTAAATTATTGAGGAATTTATGGATCTTATATTTTAATAATTGGTCATGGTTTAATAATATCAATTACATTTTTTATGTACTATGTTATTTTTTGTATAAATGTAACGAATTGTGAATAAAGAATTATCAATTTATTTCTTTTTGCAAATAAATATTAATAACAATAAAGCGTACTCGTCCTGGCAGACAACAGTAAACAATGAAAATAAAAATGTTTTCCAAAAACAATTTATAATCTAACTCACCTAATCCAGTTGATATGAAGTACCTTAACAATATACAGGCAATTTATCCTGCTAGCCTCATCTAAAATAAATGAGTTAATCTCCAAGATGCGAGGGAATTCTTAAAAATCTACTCACAGGTTCCCCCACTCTCCCCGAAGTGGAATCGAGTGCGACCCGCAACATGTCGTGCACGGGAGGCCTCGGCGGAATATTGCGGAATTGCGTCGCCCAAGCCATTACACCCAAGTGCTCCACGTCGCTTTGACTCATGTCCTTCGCTGATAATACTGGCTGAACTCCTGCAATAATATGTTATCCTGGTAATATTAATTGTGGCTAGACAATATACAGAACTATTGAATATATAGTTTGCAATCCAATGTGTAATACTACTGGTAGTTAAAAATACGTGTATGTACTTACTCTAGCCATATTTTTTTAAATAACAATCTAATATCATATGTTACACAAGTGATAAACATTTTTACATGCGATGGCCAAGTCAGTCTATTTATTCCGAGAGGTATATGTTTATATATGTGAACAGTGTTTCTCACTTGTAAAACATATTATATAATGTTATGTTTATATATTAACACTAGCTGACCTGGTTCGTTCTGGACCTGAAACGTTCGTTTTGCCATGTATATCGATTATAATAAAACATAGGGGTTGATCGAAGAGGGTTGTAAATTTAGGGTTGTATGTATTTTTTAATGCTGTTGAAAAAAAAAAAAATATTTAGGGGTGGACAACCCTTAACATTTAGGGGGCTGAAAAATAGATGTCCGATTCTCAGACCTACCCAATATGCACACAAAATTTCATGAGAGTCGGTCAAGCCGTTTCGGAGGAGTTTAACCACAAACACCGCGACACGAGAATTTTATATATTAGCTATATCACTAGGAATAAATAGATTGTGTAATACATACATCTAGATTGTTTAGTTCAATGGCCCAGACAATGTCTATTTATTTAAAACATAATTTTTTTTAATATAGATCATATGGTTACTAAAAGATGTTAGAAGACAAAAGATTATTTAGGAACTTAATAAATTAACCAAAGTGAATCTTCACACACACAAGGGTTTATATTTAGTTTTGCAGTGAAACTTCTTTAGGGGCATGACAGTAATATTTTTACGGAAGACGCAATTCTGTCAACTAACTTTTGCAGAATGATAAGCACTGAGGAACACGTCTACTCGACAGCATAATTCTGAGGAGTAGACAGGAGTAGTTACGAGTACAACCACATTACGCCCTTAAAATGTACCTTAATTCCTTTTTTTCTTTCCATATTTTTTTGTTATTTTTTTCTGTGTTTTTTACCTGTTACGAGCAGACCATCAGGTCTACACGCTTCAGCGGTTGCCTCTCATCCCAGGGGTCGTAGATTCGATTGCCAGCTCTACACGAATGGACTTTCTTTCTACGTAAGCATTCAACATTTGCTCGAACGGTGAAAGAAAATACAGTTGTGTTCGAACCAAAAAGTCAACAGCGTCTGTCACATGAGACTGATCACCTACCTGCTTATATTGACAAATAATCGTGAAACAGAAATCTGAGGCCCAGACCCAAAAGGTTGTAAGCAAATTAAAGTCTTACGTTCATGAATAAACGATATTTAAAGAAAAACACTTTTTTACGGATTATAGTTATGTATTTAAACTTATAATTATTTAGACATAATTTTAAATTTAAACCGACGTTTCGCGTGCTTTACAGCGTGCGTGGTCACGGTGACTGAAGACAAAGGTGTTAAATGTCAAAAAGTATTACAGCTGTAATACTTTTAAAAAAGTGTTTTTCTTTAAATGTGGTAAAGTTATGTTAATAAAAGACAATACTAATAAACGATATTTCATTTCCAGGCTCTATTGTAGGGTTGACTTCTAGACAATACATACCAAGCTTTTTAGCAGCATCTATAGCCATTTGGTTGTTCTCCTCCCAACGTGCTGGGTCCCTGCGGAGCTTGCTTGCTGGTGGAGCAGGACCTCCCATGGACCTCACCAGTTCATTCGCCACACGTCCGTCGTTCCAGTCCGTCTAAAACAAATAGATGAGTTACATATGTCAAGTGTATTAATAATTAATATAATTAAACATTAAAAAAACTATTGTGAATGCTAGTATCATATTTAAAGAATGGTTATGGTGAAAGCAAAGCAGTGCATCTCTGAGTTCGTAGGTTCAAACTCAAAAATATCTTTATTCATAGGTAAACATGTACCTACACTTATGAACGTCAAAAAAAAAACAAATTAAATTAATTGTAAATTTCGCAAGTCAAGGGCGTAGAGCGGGTAAGAAGAACTGGCTAGTTCGGGCCCCGGATGTGCACCAATGGAGTTTCCATGTGTGTTTTTATAGTATTATCTATATATAAAGCAAAGTGTTAGTTAGAAACATTTATAACTTTTGCAGGTCGTGTCCACATGTTTTAGAGACGACACCGCTTTTTATGTTTTCGTATGTATGTTAATTTTGACATGTGTTTGTCCTAATTTTGTGGTCCAAATAAAAAAAATACTCAAGATCGGCTGGACCAATGTTAGTTATCTCTTTTTTGGTGAATTCTTTTCCGCTCCGAATATGAAATGAAATCGTTTATTTGCCAAGTGGTACAATTAGATACATTAATTATAAAAATCAGCACAATCCGCCATATATAAATTGGCATGCAGATGTCATATTATGACTGTCACATAATACAAACATAGTAAGCTAAGTTATTAAGAATTGGTGTCAAACTTATAATCTAAATAATAAATAAATAATCTCCCACGCTATAAAAACACTTTGCATTTAAAAATTTAATCACTTTCCCCTTGAAAGAATTGCACTTCAGCGATCTATAACTTCTAGGAAGGTGATTAAATAGTTTTATAGTCATGACGTTTAATAGCAGAACAAGTAATAAAATATCGAAAATGTTATCGAATAACAATAAACAAATTTTATGAACGCTAACAGCATGTGGTGCCATCTGTTGACAAAACTACGCATCATTTTATATCATTCGCAAATGTACGTCATAAAACATTTCTGTATTTGCAAAAAAAGTTGTGTAAATATTATAACCTTAATGAAATTCTTAATTAAGTTTAACTAAAGTTAGTACGGTACTATTTGACTGTTAGGCGGAATGAAGCTAGCCGTGTCATCTTGTATATTCTATATATAGTATAATCCAAATATCTATGACAGGACAGGTTTCTTAGAGAAATATATCTTGCCATTTAGGGTTGTAGCAGGTAATTATTATTAATGTGTTGTAACCACAAGTGTGCCAGAAAGCTATGGAAAGGAGTTTTCTTAACATACAAAGAAAACAACGGAAAATAAACACGGAAATAAGGAAAACAACTAAATTAAAAGACGCTTTAGAATATTCTCAAAAACAAAAATGCATGGACGGGCCTATTCCACGCATGGACAAGGAAAAATGGACACTAAGGGTAACGACCTGGCAAGTATCAACCATTAAAGATCAAGAGGTAGACCAAAGGAAAAATGGATTGATAAATAAAAAGACAAGGTGGTGAAAACTGGATCACCAACGCAAAAGACAGACAGATGAAAAAAATGGAGGAGGCCTTTACCCGTAGCGTTTATATACATATACATGCGTATATATATCGTATAACCACGAACTTCGCTACAAATATATAGGTAACATAATGTACACTTATGAACGTCAAAAAAGAAAAGAAATATACATAAAATGATTCTAATTTTACTTTTACTGCCAGTTCTCAAATCAAGGGCGTAGAACGGAAGAGAAGAACTGGCAATAAACTCTCCGCCACTCTTTTTAATCGCCAAGTTTTTTTTTACACAATGTTTGTAAGGAGCTGCAACCATTACACCATGTTCCATATGACATCTTGAGTAATAAAGAATAATAAAATAAATTTAAAACAAAGATTTGGCCTCTACCAGCAGGATGCATGGTGAAATAGTAGCACGCACTTACATACTCGTGAGAACAACACGCAAATACGTAGTATAAACAATATCACCGCATACACAAATTCAAGTACGACCAGTCACCACAAGTAGCACCCGTTCACGACTATGACGCATGGCCAGCCATCGCCCCCCTCGCATTCGCACGAATATGGTAATTTTAGTAATGATTGTGTTTTACCACACGAATATTCAAACGACGCATCTAGGTGCGTCGGTAGTTCTAAATACGCCGAGGTTTTGAAAGATTTCTTGAATCAATGATTTTGTTTTTTTTTAAGTTACTGAAGGCAGACGGGTAGGAGGCTCACCTGATTTATTTATTTATTCATTCAATTACAGACATGGCTATACTCACAATAAAAATAGACTATAATATATACAATACAATATTAATTAAAATAACAAAAAACACAGTATATTCTAACCCCTAATACCCTCCAAGTATACCCTCAAATCAGAGTACACTACCGCCATACGCTCACCAAATAGGTCGCTCTCCGGTGAAGAGTCGAGAAACACATTAAGCATCGAGAATAATCGAGGAATGGGAGCTTGTTGACGCTGGACACAGCAAAGAGGTTATGTTTCCGGCAGCAGTAATAATTGTCCGGAACGTACAGTCTGATTTCCCCCATCAAGTATGCGCTTTCCGTTTCGTTTTTAATAACGTTTAGACCAAACCTTACCACAGCCAAATGCCTACGAAGCTGTAACGAATTGTACCCCCATCAGGAACTTAGTATGGCTGATGATAAGTGACACCACCGCCCATGGACACTCGCACTGCCATTTGTTGTGTTGTGTTCCTATTCGTGCTAATGTAATTATGAATATAACATTCTTTTAAACTTGTATCAGCAAAGTATATCGGCCTTAGATTTATTTCATTTATGGTTTTAGATAGTAAGAAATTAATAATTTTAGATATCAATAAAGTTATGGATAAAACCTCATAGAATATCAGACTACATTAATTATGTTTGATACAAACAAAACAATTAATCTCTCGAAACTTAGTAAGTGCTTTGGTATTTATAGTGTAAATTTTATCTACTTAGATGATGAATGGTAAATCTTTTACGGAAACTAATGTTTCGGTGAGAGTCTTCAAATTGTGGTTGAAAGCATCCATACTTTTATCATAGGTAGATTATCAGGAAATGTTATTATCTAGTCAATTGCTAGTTGATTTTATTGTTTCTTTTATTAATCATTGAGATCTATTATATAGATTAGATTAGATCTATGATATACTTTTAAGACTCATAATTTATTTTGATTTGATTATTTTAAATTATATAATTTGGAATTTGGAACGACTAATGGTACGAATACCGTCCAAAGCAGAGCAAAGGCCACAAGTGGGGTCGTATTTGGACTTTGGACAGTGCGTTGAAGGATCGCAGGACAGTACTGATTGAGTATTCAATGGAGCATTGTAGTCATGAGACGTTGGACCAAGTTGGACCAAGTTATACATGGATTTTGTGGTCCCACATAACCCTTCCGCACCAAGCAGCCGCGGAAAGGTATGCGCAAAGCATTTCCCCAAGTAAAAAAAAATGGATTTTGTGGTTTAGGAGGGAGGTGCACTGCGTCATTTGGAGCGCTGCAGTGAACATACTGTGGCTGAGTGTGTCACCTGGACAAGGGAGCTCGGAGAGGCGGACCTCACTTTTCCGGGTATTATAATAGCTAAGCTAGGGAGTGAGGAGGCCTGGAGTGCAATGGTCTCCTTCTTGTAGTATAAAATACGTTTATTTTGGAATGTAAGATCAAAGTATCACTGATTCCACGTCATTAAATATGAATCTGTAGACATCCCTACTCATCGGCAAAGGAGACGGAGGGTGTAGGCCGAAAAAAAATAGCGGAGTAAAAATCTCTCGGTGCTCTTCTAAAAAAGCAAATCATCAAACAATACTACAATATTTAAAAACAAAATATAGCATATTAATTAGAAGTTATAATAATATTTTTTTATTGTTAACAAATATAATATAAACTTAATCAGTAGGCCAAAACTTAATCAATTTTAGTAATAATTGGCTTCTGTTCAGTGCGAAATGGAAAGACGAAACGAAAAATAACTGGCTAGCTTTCAATGAGAGAGAGAGAGAGAAGTACGCGCACGCCGCACGACTATAGCAAAAAGTTTCGTTACAACTGTTGGTCTTAATTTTTTCCGTCTACCCGCGTATCGCACCGCGCGAAAATACTTCGTTACAAAAATGTCCATACAGTGGTTACGGGAATTCGAAACAAACAATTGACGTTCTAAGTTCTGTTGATCACTCAAACTCAAATCTTTAAATAAAATAAATTCTTAATGTTAATATTTTACATGGAAACGATAATTTATTACAATAAGAAATAAAAGAAAGAAAGAAAGAATACAATGTTGTGGATAGGCATTCTACACTAATATGTTTATTTACATGAGAGACTTAATATTAATACGAGCGAGTTACACGTCGCCATAAGTCGTCTTAATTTTAGTCAACTGCGTTCATTATAACATGCATCTTTACTACCTTTTTGAATTTGTCAAACACTCCAATATTAAGAATTTGAGATGGTAATTGATTATATAATTGCACACCCTCATACCTAATAGATTTCTTCAAATAATTTGTACGCGGCTTCGGCAAGATAAGCAAACTCGCTTGACAAGTATTTATTTATTTATTTAAAGTAATCTAACAGCTTACTAATTAATACATATTATTATACAAAATACTAATATAATACAAAAAGCCAAAACAGATTACATAGATTAACATATTGTGTATAAAAAGCAGAAAACAAGTAAAGCGCATTAAAATAAAATTTTACATTAAAAAAAAAAAAAAAATAATAATAAAATTAAAAGACTGAAATTTGACATTTAAAAGCAAAACAAATAATACTAAGAATTTAAAACTACTACTTAAAAAAAAAAAAAAAAAAACTTAAAAAAACTAAACTAAAAGTATAATAATAATATACATTTCGGTTCCTACTAGATACAGTATTTATTTGCTTTGGCTGCACATTGCGAAAAGGAGAATATTTTTTTTTGTATGGTATCTTGCTGTTGGCCTTAAGGGCCTTTAGAGTCCCCGCAGACTACAGACTTTTTATCGGCCGATAGTTTGGTCGGCTTCTTAATCAGTATGAATATGTATGCAGATGCGCACATTACAGTGATTCAGTATCGGCCGATAAAAAAGTTTGATGGGCTTCACGACTGCCTTCAAACTAAACCATCGGCGAACCGCCCGACCGCTTGATCAGTATGGCGCTCTTCCCCGCCCGCATACTTGCCGATTGTTTCATCGGCCGACTCGACTGCTTTGATATTGAAGGTCCAATTAATTTAACGAGTTCATTGAAACTGGTTATGCTCATTCGATAAAAGGAGAAAAACTTTTCCGGGAAGTGTAGTAATTTAGAATGAGTTGTGTAAAACTTCCCTTACAATAATCTGTCATTGTAGATGGGATGTACCCAATACTCTCGATTCCGCTTCTTCATTTTTTTTCTTATTTGTATCATGTATAAGGCAATTATAATATATTTTTTCGACTAGTCTCTTCACCAACTCTAGTAAATTAGTCAATCGGCCAAACCATTTGTTGGCTAGTCTGCGCACTCACGACCAACCCAACTGTTTTGTTGGTACAGTGTGCGCACGAACAGGCCAACTCGACTAAACTATCGGCCGATAAAAAGTCTGTAGTCTGCGGGTACGCTTACAGCTCAGCACGGGCTGTTTTGGCGAGCTTAGCTCAGCCGGAAAGGGTTGGGTTCCCACGACTCGCGCAAGGGCGTCTCCTGTGAGACTCGAAAGGAGAATGTACTTAACATTATTAATAAACTTAAGTTTTATTAATAAATTAAAGTCCCACAATACATTATTTATTTGCTTTGACCTCACATTGCGAAAAGGAGAATGTACTTAACATTATTATTAAACTTAAGTTTTATAAATAAAGTATATCGGTCAGATACTCTGAAACAATGAAATAACACTTCTTGCCTTCAGCCTTGCTCTTCAAACTTTCCGGTAATCTTAATATATATAAATCTCCTGTCACGATGTTTGTCCGCGATGGACTCCTAAACTACTTAACTGATTTTAAATTAAATTGGCACACCGTGAGCAGTCTGGTCCAATTTAAGACAGGATAGCTTAGATCTTTAGTTATAGTCGCAATTTTATTTATTTGCAAATTATTTGTTTTTATTTGATACAATTCTAATAGATGGCGCTGTGTTAAAAGTACCAACGTTTCACATAAGCTATCTACCTTTCACATAAGTTCTCTTATCGTTTCCCTTAAATAGTTTACTACTATGTAATATAACAAAAACTTTAGCCATGGCAGTGCTTGGCCGAGTCTGCTAGTTTGTTATATATTTTTATTGAGGACTGAGGAGGTCACTTTTGCGTTCATTTGACAGATGACAACTGACAGTTGACTTTGGATTAACTTACCGTAAAGTTAGATATGGGTCTCTCCAATCGTGAGTTAACCCAGTCCAGGGTGGTTTTCATTCCTGCAGAATCTGGCTTCATGAAGTATGACAGATATGTCATACCAGACAATTCGTCCAGCCAGGGTGAAGCCAGGTATTCTGGTTCCAACACCATTGGTACTTGCAACTCGCGGTGGGCCAGTTTCATAGCTCTCCGACAGTTTTCGACTGCTTCGTGACGGTCTGAAAAATACATTTTTTAGTTGATGACACTGATTTTTCTGATTATTCATTTATAAATTTTGATTCAATTAATTAACTGTAAAGATAGAATAATGATGTGGAATAAATAAAAAAAATGTGAGCCGTCACGGGATGCCTGGCAGATGTGAAACATCGAAATTATTCTGTGAAGTAATATGCAGAAAAGAACAGATTGTGATAGGAACTAAATATGTCATAATGATAAAATAAAATTTTACGATTTTGTTTTCCAGATAACGATGACTATTTATTGAACAAACATTTAGTTTCATTAAATACAAAAATTTACTACTGCATATAGATTGTATGTATATACCATCATATAGCGTGGCGATGCGTCGCCACGGCATGCGTCGCCACGCCAGAAATCGGTTTTACGTGCGGCTATAGATGTTTCACATCAAAATATCTAAACAATTCAGTTAAAATTTAACTAAATTCACGTTCCGAAGAAGGAAAAAACGTTCCTCAAATCAGTCATAATCGAAATGAGCATTAAATTTCGAAACCCCATTGCACGCCTTCATATAACAATTGTATAGAAGGAATCTAAATCTATTGGCATTGAGAGTGTCCATGCTCGGCGGTATCACTTAACATCA
Organism: Pieris mannii; assembly: GCA_028984075.1. Taxonomy (NCBI): domain Eukaryota; kingdom Metazoa; phylum Arthropoda; class Insecta; order Lepidoptera; family Pieridae; genus Pieris; species Pieris mannii. Next base: position 3,926,616 of record CM054798.1, on the reverse strand, counting down.
GGAGAGCCTCCTGCCCGTTTGCCCCCTGTTCTATAAAACAAAAATTAATTAATTATTATTCACGATTATTTAAATAACGAAAGCCAATAAAAATAATTAAAAAGATCAAAAAATGTAACTAGCATTCTTTTTTTTCTTTCTAATTTATTTAATTATAAATAATCTAACAGCTTATACTTAACAGCTTATTGTTATCACTAAATGTTCGAAATTTCCCAATCCAACAGGCAACTTGTTAAATTAAACTGTACTGTAGTAAACTGTAAAAAACCTATAGTTTTCGATAATACACTTAAGTATAAATTTCGCTTCCGCTTTATAACAAATATTAAAAATAAATAAATCAGTGGCGCTACAACCTTTTTACCTCAGCCTCAGATTTCTGAATCTGTTTCATGATCATTTTTTTTTAAATCTAATAGGCAAGTAGGTGATCAGCTAGTGCCTGACCCACGTCGTCGACTTTTTCGGTCTAAGACATGTCGTTCTCCTCACGATGTTTTCCTTCATCGTTCGAAATGTTAAATACGCACATAGAAAGAAACTTCATCGGTGCACATCCGGGGATCGAACTTGCGACCTCAGGTATGAGAGTCGCACGCTGAAGCCACTAGGCCAACACTGCTCTACTACCAATAAAAAAAAATCTCTCTTTCTCACAAATTGTATTTAGGCTAGATGATAAACAAATAAGTACATTAGTAAAAACCTTGCTGGTAGACGTAAAATATATATGTATAAGTATATTTTTTTCTCTTTATTTAAAAAAATAATATAATATATTACAATAATAGTTACATAAACCGCTGTTGTTTGTATTAATGTAATATGAAACGGCATAGAGAATATTATTTTCCCTTGTCGGAAAAATGCCTGTCTTTATCAGCTTATCATCTATAGTTTGCAAATAGAAAACAAAAAATATCGCGTAATCCGGATTTGGGATTGGAAAGCTGTGCGTAAAGAATGTTTAGATGTTAAGGAGGTTTTTAATAAACAATGCGACCTTAAATGATTTAACGAGATTTACTGCGAATGGCAAAAAATGTAGTATGATGGACTCAAAATGATTTTATTCATTTAAGTAACCAAGTACGCCAACAGGAAATTTGATTCTAAAACAATGTGACGTTGACGTGAGAACGTCTTATAATTCGATGGAGCCAACTGCACGCACAAAAAAACGTGACGCATGCGGCGTTACCAGGCTCTGAGGCGTTCCATTTAATGCTTGAAGTGAAAGCGAGAGCGCGGAACGAGCTATAAAGAAAGACAATCGACTTCCATATTCAGCAGCGTTCGACATCTGTCTCTCTCCTACCTGGCAGCCGAGTAGCAAAACTTGGTACAAATAAATGTAACTTGATCAATTCAATTGTGATTTCCATTTACCATACTCTATAGCCATACAAAATATCTATCAAATAAATAAAATCAAAATTTTCTTTTGAAATCAGTTTTTTGAAAAAACGTTGTCACGATGAACTATCGTCAGTAAACCGACTTTACAGACAACCGATTTTTTTACAATAAAACATGACATCACAAATTTTATACACATAATATCACAACATAAGCTCGTTAGAAAAAGATTAAACTAGCAAAACCAAAGGGAAACCTAAAACTCATTGGGAGGAAAAATAAAGTCACGTCAGTATGTTGGATGAATGTTTTAAAATATAATAATATAATAAATCTTAGTAATCAAGTTGTAAGAGCGATATTTCAATCAAAATCAAAATATCTTTATTCATATAGGTAACATAATGTACACTTATGAACGTCAAAATATACTTTAAATGATTCTAATTTTACATTTACTGCCAGTTCTCAAATCAAGGGCGTAGAACGAAGGAGAAGAACTGGCAATTAACTCTCCGCCACTCTTTTTAATCGCCAAGTTTTTTTTACACAATATTTGTAAGGAGCTGCAACCATTACATCATGTTCTATATGACATATCGAGTAATAAAGAATAATAAAATAAATTAAAAACAAAGATTTGTCCTCTATCAGCAGGAGGCATGGTGAAATAGGAGCACGCACTTATAACCTCGTGAGAACAACACGCAAATACGTCGTATAAACAACTAATATCACCGCATACAAGAATTCAAGTACGACCAGTCACCATAAGTAGCACCCGTTCACGAGTATGACGCATGGCCAGCCATCGGCCCCCTCGCCATATTTGGGTTAGAGACAACCCGACGCATGGACGCCGCCACAAGCAATGACATTTAAGTGAGCATCAATATCAATTCAATTCGGATATGCTCACAGTTACAAAATAATTTTTAGAACGATTAGTAGTTATTATTAGTGTGTGTGAACTACGAATAAACCTTTACGCTTATTATGTCAAGTCCAGAATAATTACACAACGACATAATAATTATGTATTAAATTCGCGAAGTTAAAAATGTCGGAGTGTGATGAAGTGGTTTGTTCCATATTCAAAATGAGCGATTTCATTTCGCATCATGGAAATATTAATATGTATCTTTCATTATATTAATAATTAAAATTTAATCGCAAAATGAAACGTAAATATTTACCAGCTAAGCGGCGTTTTAAGTAATTTTCTTTATTATCTCTATTTATTGTATCATTCTAACAAATACTTTGAAATTTACTCACTCAATTCCTTCCAATGTGGGAAGATTCCCGGCTTGCAATGGTCAAGCAAGGCAGAAAGAAGAACTCCACTATTCCAATCAGTTGTAAGATTGCTGACACGGCACTCTGGTAGGCTCGATTGGAGCCAAGATAACATAAGCTTCCTGGAAAATAAGATAATCTATGAAATAACTTTTAATACAATTCTTAAAAGGCCGGCAACGTACTCGCCAGCCGTTTGCCATTGGGAGTGTCCATGGGCGGCAGTATCACTTAACATCAGGTGAGCCTCCTGCCCGTTTGCCCCCTGTTCTATAAAAAAAACCCATAATGTTAGTTTTCGTTTTAAGGTATCTATCTATCTTATCTCAACACGAATTAGGGTTAGTTTTAGGTTTTTGCTATATTAATTTATGTAAGTTGTAAGATTATATTATTGTTTTTACATATAACGAAAATAAAGGTGACACTACCTCGGTGGGAATTTGCTTCTTCCAATCTGGTATCGGACGATGAGGGACCAGATCAATCCTAATATTAGTTTAAGATTTCCATTGACAATATCCACATTTCCTGGAAAAATAAACAATCGCAATTTAACAACAACGATCAAACAAACATTTTTATTTTATATTATATTATAACTTATAAAAAAACAAGCTAATTACAAATTTATTTATAAATTCACACTTCGTGGCTAGAAATAAACACAAATAACACAATACATAAAAATTACAAGGGATGCAACGGGCGGCCTTATCGCTAACAAGCGATCTCTTCCAGGCAACCCTAGTATTTAACTAAGGTATTTTGGTTTAAAATTTAGAATTTAATACCTCAATTTTGGGGTTTATTTTAGGTTTATTTCAATGTTGATTAATTCTATAACTTTAACATTAAAAAATAAAAAAATAATAGAGAAATAAATAAAAGAATAATTATTTATTATCATCGTTTTTTCATACTAAAAACAATCGGTTATTTAAAAAATGTATTTTTATGCAGAATGTCACATCTCTAGTAACCAATAGAAAAGTTTCAAATCAATATATTGCAGATACATTTTTTTTAAATACTTAGATGCATAAATAATTCCAAATCACACGGAGGTGTTCCAATCAAGGTTCCTCAAGACTCCTACAAATTTATAAATCCAAACCGTATTTTGTCTTTCTGTTTATTGTCAAAAATTTGTACATAACATGAAATGGCGCCAAAGACGAATTAAGTTCGGTTCGACATCGATACGTAGACATATGCTAAATGAAACACTTTGTTTGAACATTTATCTTAAACTGACTTTAATCATTTAAAATATGAGTTTAAGGGTCTGTTTCACAATGTCCGGATAAGTTCCAAATAAGCTATTTATTACTTATTTGTAGGATAAACAGCATTTTTGCGTTTCACGACTGTCAGATAGCGCTATTTGTCATGAAATGACAAGTATCTTATTCGGAACTTTTATATTTCGAATAATTTATGTGTTGCATAGCTATTTTTCACTTTATCCATACATTGTGAAACAGGCCCTAACACTAAAATAGAATTAGGAGGATTAATAAATACTTCGATATTTATATAGTTAATACTTAGTGATAGTTTTTGTTAGATTTGCAATCCCAACAGCAACTATATTACCATCTAAGTATTTATAAAACTAAATGACACTTTAATACAAGATTTAAAGGCCGGCAGCGCGCTTGCGAGACTTCTGGCAGTGCGAGTGTCCATGGGCGGCGGTGTCACTTAACATGAGCCTCCAGTAACAGAAAAAAAAAGATTGTCGACCTTATTGGACATTACTGAGAATGTTAAATTACAATTTATGAGTGTGAAAAAGAACTAAAGGAATGATTTTGACTTCAAGTGCGCGATTACTTATATTTGTTTACACTTCTAATTATTAACTTATATATGTATATAAGTTAATAATTAGTATAAACAACTATATTTATATATATATATATATATATATATATATAAATATATGTATTATGTAACTTAACTAATGTTAGCTTAAATGACTATAATATAGCATTTTTAATGACGACATCTATGACCAAGTTTATTATTCTTAAAATTTTCTTGATCTTCGTGGTTGGTGCTTTCAACGGCTGATCCAGGGGGGTCATGGGGGTCATGACCCGCCTCCCCTAAGCTGGTTCCAGAACTTAAGTGGACCAATAATTGAAAATAAATAATTTTATTTCAATATTTTGTCACCATCCAGATATCACATACCTTCCAAATTTAATTTAATAGAATAACTTTGTATGACGACAAACGAATAAGTTCTTGACTTGATCACTACTGTGTGACCCCCTCCTGGCGCCAAAGCTGGATCCGCCCTTGGGTGCTTTCGGCTAAAAGGCGTCATAATACAAATAAAATTACCTATGTTAACCAATTTGACCCCGTCATCTTCAATGGCTTGTAAGGCGGTGGTACAATTTTCCAATTGATGGTGCTGGTTGGTTGGGTTCTTGCTCCAACCCTTTAGCCTACGACCTTGGAGTGCTTCCACCAAGGCGCAGAGGACCGTCCCATCTGTTAAATCTTCCACCAGGTCGACCACCTTATAAATAAGAAAAATGGAAAAATTAAAATGAAATCAGAAATCTACTTAACCGATTTTTATGAAAGTTGAACCTAAGATGCTTATGTCTTTCTGTTTCCAAACTATACAAATATACAGAACTCATATATATTCAAATAATTATTATAACAAGATGTAGGTCACGAATTTCTGAACCAACTAAAGAGTCCTTCAAGGAAAGAGCGCACCAATTCTTAAAAGGACGGCTTAACATCAGATAAGCCAGGAGGCTCACCGTTTTGCTCCCTGTCCTATTAAATAAAATGAACAAATCCTTTTTTCGAACCCCTTAAAAAAATCATATATACTGCTCAAAACAATTACGGGAACAAAACTCTAAAGTAGAACTAAACTTTTTACTTAAGGTTTTAATTATTACTGGCTACTAGATAATGTTAAGGCATTGTCGAAGAAAATAAAAAACAAAACAGCATCGGCGTTTTGGTTAGTAGTCCTGTAATAAAGTGGCAGTGTGTCTAGAAACACCTAAAAACAAAGTGACGTCTTTGAATTTTCATTAAAAAAAATACAAATTGAATTTTTTTATTAATTGTAGTAATTAACAAATTAACAAGGTAAAAAATAGCGTACAAGATAATTTAAATCTAATTTTAGTTTAAGCAATAGAAAGGAGAAAAATCTTGTTCCGCTAATTGTTTTGAGCAGTATATATGTCGCAGCCAACTAGTTTATTCAGCCGTTTAACTAAGAAACATGTTACATATGACATACAAAATATTTATTTTCAATTAAATTGCTTGAGTCAAATTATATTATTAATCTCATTAAATTATTTATAATTCTTCTGTACGTGTGTATGTCACTCAACTTAAACCGCTGGACCGATTTGAATGAACCTTTTTGTATGCCTTTAGGTTGCGCCCAGGATGGTTTCAAAGCAGATGGCGCTGCAGTCGGTATCTAGGTTATTTATACAGCAAATAAACAGCTGGTAAATATATAAATCAGGCACTGGAGGGTGATCACATGCTTGCCTAATAGATTTAAAATGATCATGAAACAGATTCAAAAATTTGAGGCCAATACCTAAATAGGTTGTACTTAGGTCTTGGCCTCAGATTTTTGACGCCTCTGATTTATTTTTATATATATAAATCGGTGCATGTGTTCGCAATTCGCAATCGCAAAAATCCTAAACTAACATTTTTATAACATTTTTAGTGTACAAGTGGAGTCGAGAATGATTTACATTATTCGATTTTTTTATTGTAAGACGTGTACATAAAAACTTCTTCTAGTATAAATATAAAAATCTTGATATAAATATCCGCCATCTCTACGTTACGAAATTTTCGCCTTAATACGAAATAAACTCTAAAAACGATTTTACAACGTACACTTTGAAATTAGATTTTGCTCATATAATTTTAAGATGGAGAACAAAATTAACTTTAGCTGCGAGTGCACTATTTAGCTCTAAGCTAAACGCAATCGCCCGAAGGCTGAATATATTTAAACCTGATTTTCTACTATTTCAGCAGCATAACACTAATTCGATAGAAAATGGTGTATGTACATATTTACACGCGTTGGAAGTCATTCTTTGGCGTATGGAAAAAAAACTAACATGCAGTAGTGATTAACGATAAATATTTAAATTAATCAAAAAGATTTTATTTAAATAAATAAATTATTAGTAAATACTATCACCGTCGTATATGAAATTGATTTAAAAACACCAAAATAATATGTATTTATTCACACTGTTTGATTGTACTGTTACGAAACACGTGTTCTAAATATAAAAATACTAGAATATACAACTTGAACATAGTTATCGATTTCCATGTCAGCTAGACCTAACTTTACGATGTCGAATTTAGGTGTTGGGGTGCGCGCGCCGTAATAATTCACTCTCATCATTTTCTCCATCGCGCCAAAAGAAGTATAACTTCAAAAAAAAAAATACAAATAGTCCTACTAATATTATAAACGCGAAATTTGGTAAGTATGGATGGATCTATATTACTCTTTCACGTAAAAATTACACGATGGATTTTAATGAAACTTTACAATAATATATAACATTAGAATAACACATAAGCTAGAATTTATAAAGCTATTGTGTGAATTGTCCAAAAGTTAGTAGATAAAAATCTACCATCTGCGAGCTACGAGGGTAACACTGAAATGGTTTAGAACTGGCCAGTTAGAAACATTGCTAATGAAAACTTTTTTGAATTTCAATTTTAGAACTCTTTGGTAACCCAGTCATTCATTTGTCATTTGTTTTTTGAATTGGCGGCAAATCTAAAAGTCCTGTTACACGTGAAAATAACCTAACGCAAAAAATTTTTAGTCAATGGTTTATTATGATTTTCGTTTTGGGCTTACAACAAAGAGAGGCTGTGACTAGCATTTCTTAATGAAGTCCTATCTCGTGCCACTATTTACAATTGGTTGAAGCTTGGACGCGTGGAAGCGTCAACGATCAGATCTACGCGCTATTACGAAAGGTAATGGTAGGTAATCCTGACAAATATCTTGAAATAGAGACTTTATATGTGCGTCTGAATTATAATCAGAAATGATTTAACTTAAATATTTAAATCAATACTAATTAATAATATTAGAAAATATTTTTGAAAAAACTGCTCATCTTCCTAAGTTCTTCAATACAATTGAGGTTAACTATCCGTATGTATTATTTAGTAACATAAATGACAAATTTTTTATTCAATATAATTCATACTAAATATTTTTAAATTATTAACGTTAAATATTTATTATTACTTTTTTTTTATAATAGCCCCCTATTATAAAAAAATAAAAGCAAACAAAGCAAACGAGCCTGCGGAACGCCCAAAAAGACAGTCATCGCAGCCCATAGACACCCATTTTTAGTGGGTGCGTTAAATAATAATAATAAAATATTTAATTTAAAAAAAAATTATAAAACAATAACTGAAAATTTTGTGATAAAAAGTAAAATTGAAAATCAAATTTAAACGCGCAGGCGCAAACCAGATGTTAAGTGCTCATAGACACACTCAATTCCAGAGGACTCGCGAGTGCGTTGCCGGTTCAACAATTGAACCACATTTTCAATACAACAACTTTCACATACCTTAATATCCACAGGTTTTAATGTCTCATTCACCCAATTTCGGAATGTATTTGCCTGAATCTCAACCCATAGATCTTCATGGCCTTTTATGGCCATGGCCTTTGCAGCAGTGCCTTCTGGACTGCGGGCTGCCAGCCCGGCCTGCGTGATACGACCCGCTGAACCTTCGGGCGTGTGAGCCTTCAGCCCTTGGTGTGTTACCCTGACGCCCTCCATTTTAACCAAGTGTCAGTTTCTGTCACCTGAAACAAAGAGTTTAAATTCACTTTGTGAGGTCTAAATTTATTTCCTAACACATACAGAAATACAGTAGAATTAAAATAATTAAATTAAATGGACGGCGACTAGCAGCCTTATTGTTTTTTATCTTCTCCAGGCAACCATTGTAAGAAAAAAAAGATTAGATAAGATGAGGCAAAGAAGTGCAAACTACACTGAAGATATAAAATTACTTAGACAAAACTAAAATAACAAAGCAAAGTAATTAAAACATTTAAATAGTAAACAATAAAAAATACATTGTAAATGATTTCTATTGTAATTGTTTTATTTTACACTTCTGAGCCCAGAGGGCGCTATACGCAGTTTTAAATATTGAAAAGTACATTATGGTATTAATGTTTATTTTGTCTGTGTACAATACAACCGTTTTCATTTATAAATACAATTATAAGGATTCATATAATTAATTCCACCTGTTACTGATTAAAAAATACATAATTATTGAATCACGTAGTGTGAATGTATTTAATTTTTATGATAACTGGGTATTGTATTCAAATTAAAAGTTTTAAATAGTTTATTTAAATTTCATCTGTTTTATAAAAGTATCATCAAACTAAACTAAAAATTTTGTGATTAATTTATTCACACATGATAAGAATGGGGATTATTCACACATGATAAGAATGGGGAAGACAAAGAAGTTAATAGAAGCTAGGAACGCTAGGAACGAAAGAGAAGTTAACAGTTTAGGCAAGATTCTGTTAATTCGACTTAGGGTCCTTCAAGAAAAGAGCGTACAAATTCTTAAAAGGCCGGCAACGCACTCGCGAGCCCTCTAGCATCAAGAGTGTCCATGGGCGGCGGTATCACTTAACATCAGCCTCCTGCCCGTTTGCCCCCTATTATATATAAAAAAAAAATTGTTATCAACAAAAGTTAGTAAACAAAATGTAAGCATCACACACTTGCCAAAATTATCTCTTTTTTCCACACTCATAATTCTCTTTCTTGTTTCCGATAATGTCCAATAACATTACTGTCATTTAGATTTGTGAACCCTTTAATAAGCCGAGTCAGAAAAATAAGAGGAAAGAAAGAAAGAGAAATGGAAATATGGAGGAGGCTTTTACCTTAAAAGGTACCAATATTAGACCCCTAAAAACAAGTTTTTACAACTTATATTAAAACAACTAATACTGATAATAAGACATGTTAACTAAATGGCGATAAATAGTTAACATATGGCCCATTAGGTATAAAATTGCGATTACGTCTCGTCAATTTCAGACCCGGAAGTTTCAGCGTGAGTTTCCAGCAGATGACGTATTGTCAGTTGAGGTGATTGATTATGCTTTTAGTACCACATAATAATGCAAAACTTAGATTCTGTAATAATAGCGTAGCGAACTAATACTTGATTCTAAGAATGTGACATCCAAGTTACGGCTTATGCAGTTTACGGAGTACTATTTGGATGGATTCCACGAGTTTCATATAATTAAAAGCAACAAAATGTTTTAATTCACTCCACATACATCTCAATCGAGAAAGGAAACGAAAGCAAAGAATTCTTTCTCGAGCTATTTTATCGTTCCGTTTTAGTTTAGAAGTGTTAACAATTAAGTTGAAATAGTTTCTGTTGGAGTTGAAGTTCATAAGGCGAACTAGAAAAACTTACAGATGTAGTATTGAATTATTTATTTTTTTACATCTGTTGCAAGATTTTTAGTATCAGTAATAATACATATTAATATAATTTTAGTTACAAATAATAGAAACGCGCGAAATTGGTACTGCCACAGATTATTAATATGCCACAGACAATAAAAATTGCGTACTTTTTGTTTTTACGGGATGACTACTATGTTTTATTAGCTATATTTTATTTACGGATCCAGAATTCATCTAACGTTGCGTGAAGGGGCGTAATGGAACTACTTAAGCGTATTTTGTGGTGTCTTGACTTGAGAGAATTTATTTAATACTTTTGACGGTAACGTCCTCAAACTCAAACTTTATTCACAGAGGTAATCGAGTACACTTATGAACGTCAAAAGAAAATATGTTAAATTGTTTCCAAATTTACTACCAGTTCGCAAAACAAGGGCGTAGAGCGGGTAGGAACCTGGAACGGAAACTCCAATGCCTTTAATCGATTTTTTAAGTTTTAATTTATTACACTTTTTTAAACTGGAGCAAATCAATCCCAAGGATTAGGATCATTCAAAAAGTATTTTTTTTAATAAAAAGCTTTATTAATTAGTTCTCCAATTTCGCTTGGGAAATTTTGTAAAAACGAATGCAATTTACATTAAGCAATCACATATAAAAGTAATCTAGATAATGAATATAAGTCTTCCATCCAACTTTGATTTTATTCCATTAAGAGTAGACTCTTGGGCTGTGTGGTTCCAGTGCGCATGCGCTTAATGATTTAAGATAGCGCCTGGTGGATAGTACCATTGACCCCAAAGTTGATGACTTCCTCGCTCAACCAATAAGTATCACAATGCAGTACAATACAATGTATTTGTGTGTTAAAAATAAATACATATATATGAAGGAATTATATTAAATGTGACTTATTTAGAAGCTTCGTTTTCATACATAGTAATTTCTACAACTCACATTGAGATCTTGATGTTTCACTAAACCGGTTTTTGAGTAATTGCATCTTGCGTATATTTACTTTGATTTAGCAAGAATTTACCGATTTGGTTAGTGGTTTATGTAAATATCATCAATAGCCTCTTTATTTGGTCCATTTTTACTTTTTTTAAACTGTTTTAAACCATACCATGTACCACGGAATGATTGTCTTCTAGTTACACAGGGCTTCCCTAGTGATATATGAATCCTGTCACAACCCTTTTGTCATAAATAAAGTTTATTATTATTATTAGTTATTCTGGACTTAGGAATTTAGGCCTCCTCCATTTTTCTCCAGTACACCCTCCACTGGCTTTCTACCACCCTGCTTGATAATCTATAATTTAAAATATAGGGAATCTCTGAGAGATAAATTCAAGGAAATTAATATACTTACCTTTCCCTCGCAATATATTTATGAAAATATTGTGTTTGTATACAAAAATAGTGATAAGTATACTAGATTAGTACATACGCACAATGTCAATACTCGGAACAAACGCAGGCTGCAATTTCCCCGTACTAGATTATGTAAAGTTAGTAATTCTTTTTTGGGAAAGAAATACTCTTCTTTAATAAAATCCCAGAGGCTCTTTTATCTCTGCCTTTTAATAAATTTAAGAAATGTATTAAAGAAAAGCTGTGTAAAAAGGCTTACTATAAAGTTAGCGATTATCTAGTTGATAAAAGGGCCTAGGACTAGTGCTGGGCAGGCTACTTCTAATTAATATGCTATATTTGTTTTAAATATTGTAGTTTTGTTTGATGATTTGCTTTTTTAAAAGAGTACCGAGAGTTTTTTTACACCCTCTGTCTTCTTTGCCGATGAATAGGGATGCCTACAGGTTCGAATTGATTGACGTGGAATAAGCGATACCTAGATGATCTTATGTACCAAAATAAACGTATATCTTTTTTTTTTTATTTATTCAATGTCTGCCGTTCATCTATTCGTAGGGCGGCGGGGTGGTCTTTTGTTATACCAAAGTCTCTATTCAAAGAACATGCGTCCATCGGTTCTTGTCCATACGACCTGCCCACCACCACATAGATGTTAGTCTATATTTCATGATCTGATCTGAAGCAGATGATAAAACCCTTCTCACTCTCACCGTTGGCTCTGCGATCCAAAAAAATTTTTGCCTCCAAAACGTGCAACTTTCTCCAATTGCTGGGATTTCAACTGTAGATTCTCTTCCACTCTGTTCATTAAAACTTATACTCGTCTAATTAAATAGTGGCTTTTCGTACCAATACACCCATGCTGCCATGGTACGTTAAAAGACTCTTCCACTCTGTTCATTAAAACTTATACTCGTCTAATTAAATAGTGGCTTTTCGTACCAATACACCCATGCTGCCATGGTACGTTAAAAGACTGTGTGAAAAACCTTGATTTCCACTGTCAAGCATTTTTCTACTTCTTCTGTTTTATTTTCAGTGTGCTGAATATAAATTAGTGAAACAGCTTCCAAAAGAATATACCTTGTTTAATCTTCTTATTCTGGTGCCAGTGGTGCTAAAGGTGGGCTATTAACATTTTGAATTGCCTAGTCATGCGTTAGTCTAAAAAGCTCCTTGGATGATGTGACGCAAGTCCAAACCCGTACGTTCCGCAACCACGACTACTTCCTTCTACCAGCCTAGGAGTTTACAACTTTATTTCTTGCTAAAAAAAATTCGCAGACTGTCACGTCTGTATAAAAAAGTCGAGGTCTCAAGGTATATTCACACCTACAACCTATAGAATATCGCCTGTCAACAACTCTCAGTGATTAATCTAATTACAGACAAGGACATGTTTTACGTAAGAGAAAAAAATATGCTGCTCCAACTAAGCATAAAAGGCAGTGGCAGGTCGAGCAGGAAGGAGTCTTGCACGTCTTGGTTGAAATACCAAGTCAAATCAAATCAAAAATCATTTATTCATGTTGGTAACGTCATGTACATTTATGAACGTCAAAATAAAGAAATTTAATGTATTTAAATGCTTCTATTTTTACATTTACTGCCAGTTCTCAAATCAAGGGCGTAGAACGGAAGAGAAGAACTGGCAATAAACTCTACGCCACTCTTTTTAATCGCCAAGTTTTTTTACACAACGTTTGTAAGGAGCTGCAACCATTACACCATGTTCCATATGACATTTTGCGTAATCAAGAATAATAAAAATAAAGATTTCGAAGAGTCAAAAAGTATGTACTTATAACGGCCATGATGTAGGCCTCTGGGCCATCAACTAGAAAGATACTTAACTTACTTTTATAATAATATAATTTTAAAATGTTGAATATATAAATCTATTTTTGTTAGAGTTTGATTGTTATTTGTTCAAAATTAAAAAACGTGTTTTAAAGTTCCACGTATGGCAAAACAAGGAACTTTACAATGTGACAAATCACAATGGTTTTTTTATAGAACAACACGGGCAGGAAGCTCACCTGATGTTAAGTGATACCGCCGCCCATGGACACTCTCAATGCCAGAGGGCTCGCGACTGCATTGCCGGCCTTTTACGAATTGGTACGCTCTTTTCTTGAATGACCCTAAGTCGAATTAGTTCGGAAATACTTTAATAGGCAGATGGTTCAACAAAGTGGTGGTGCGTGGCAAAAACTGCTTAGAAAAACAGCAGTTGTCGAACGGCGGACGTCGAGGTGATATGGGTGGCATTTCGTATTCTGCCTCGATGTCTGATTATCCGAACTCCGCTGAACACTCTTCGTGGTAAATGTGGTGAAGATGTAGAGTGATCGAGCCGCTCGTTTAAATAGATTTATTAAAATGAGAAACTGGCCAATATTTATTCCCAGTATATTAGTAATAAACATGTAAATCTGGTCGCAAGTATATTTCGTAAAAAACTATATTTCATATTGACTAACGGATATAGTTAATAATAAATTTTAAACATGAATATGTTTGTTATTGGTGTAAAATATGTTAGATATGCATAGCGTCATATCTATTTTGAGTTGATCTTGAGTTAATGTTATTGACTCATGATTTAGTTTCGATTCAACAATTTTTAACACACACACTTGTATGTATATAAAACGTAAATACAATTTTGCTTTTGGATACGATTCTCATCCCTGAGATCCACGGTTCAATTTCACGGGTAGACCAATGATTTTTCGTTCGTGCAGGACGGCCTCTTGCCGGTATGCCTTACATTCTAAAAATCGACAGCGTGTGAGGCACAGAAGACAGATCTACTTACCTGTTAGAAAAAAGAATTGATCACGAAATAAACGCCAATTACAAACCACAGCATTTGTATATTGTTCAAGGTATAGTCTTTTATTAACATAACTATAATACATTTAAAGAAAACACTTTCTAAACGGATTGAAACTAAGTATTATTATAAACTTATAATTAATTTACATAATTTTTACAGAAATGACTCACTAACAGAATAGAGGACACCGTGAGTCACTTCTGCAAAAACCCTTCATCTTTTAGTCGATACCAACTCCTGGGAGATAAATACAGATAATGTAACTTTTTCTACAGCTGTGATACTTTTTCTGTGGCCATGCACGCTGTAGAGCACGCGAAACGTCGGATTTTTTTTATAATTATGTAAAATAATTATAAGTTTATAATATTACACTTCTATCCGTTAAACATTTTTTCTTTAATTGATTATTGTTATTTTGTGTGTGTTCTGTTAGTAAATGTTATGTCTACGTCTGTATAAATAGATACAGAAATCTGAGAACCCAGACGCGCCACCGGAGTTTTTAAATATTAAATTATTGCTCACAAAGTCGGTTTGAGCAGTAGAAATATTGTAATACATATTTACGCTTGGACGATTCCGCAGTATTGAAGTCACCCAAGCAAGAACACAGTAGTCACTCGTTCCAGCAATTTTAGAGGCGATTTCACATAATTCTGAGTTCATATGTTTTTGCTGTTATATCTAACTATATAATAATAATAAAATAATAAAAGCCCTTTATTCGCTGACCATTTAGCTTAAATGCTATTCTTATTAAACTATATAAATATTACTATATTTCTAAACTAATTACAAAATGCAAAAACAATAATTTATTCTTCACCGCCCTGGTCAGGTTGTCCGTATGTGTCGACATAGGCCTCCCCCAATTGTTTCCATGTCTCTCTATCCTTGGCAGACCTTCTCCATCCATATATCTAACTTAACTGGTCGTAAATAATTACGTTTTCAAAAACAATAGAAACATCTTCAAAACGCACTAAAAATAAACAAGAATATAACTTATATTGATATAGGTTTTGTTCAAAATAATTAAATATATTCAACGATGGGACGGGTCACTGCGCAAGAGTTGCTGGGAGGCACAAGGATAAGATACAAGAGAGGAAAGCGATAAGTTTATCTAAGTCCTTCCATTTCACTTTTTTTTAGAGCAGGGGGCAAACGGGCAGGAGGCTCACCTGATGTTAAGTGATACCACCGCCCATGGACACTCTCAATGCTCGCGAGTGCGTTGCCGGCCGTTTAAGAATTTAAAAGGAAAATATAAAATAACCCTTAAATAACGACCCATATAAGTGTTTAATTTTTTAAATAGTAGTCCTTAAGTATATGTCTCAAAACTCAACACACAGAAGTCTCTTATATTCCATCCTGTTTAACCCTAAAACTCCGTCCTATCTCAAAAATGATTTCAAATTTTTGGGAGACCATAGCCCTTCCGAAAGCGTAATTTGTATGAAAGTTACAGTTGGAGCCGACAAATTTTCATACAGTTTTCGACTTTCTACATACACTACTAATAAGGCATCTAGCCTAAGCCCCCAGGGTACATCTCGGTCTTGAGTGGCCAAAAACCGCAGTTCGTGAACTGTATGTCCAATATTCTTAAGCCCAGATCTTGGGTGGATGACTGGCGAACCCCGAGAGCCCATCATAAGGGTATGGGAATGCCTGAGTGGTTTTTAGTGGGCAGGTTCTCGCTACCCCTCCGAGGACTTTGAGTGTCGACCCCAGGTCAAGCTCGACATCCAAGAGCGGCCTGTGCTGCCACATTATCATTAATAAAAAGCGATCAATATTTAGGCATGTTTTTTTAGTTCAATTAATAATAGCCTTTATTCAGATACATTTTCGTTTCAATCTTCTTCTCTTGTATCTGTGTGCCATTGTTTGACAAGAGGCCTCCTCCAAATCCCACCATTCCTCTCTACCACTCTCTGCCATGTACCACCTGCTGTCTTTTATTTGGTCTAACCACCTTCTACGTGGTTGGTGCACCAGTTTAGTAATTTGCTCCATTTCTCTGTTAGTTCAATTAATTTTCAAATCATATCTGAAGTATATATGTCTCATAAAAATAAGTTCGTAAAACATATTATTATTAGTCTCGCAAAATATCTGATCTCATAACAATTCGCATTGTGTTAAGTTTCAGTCTAGACAGGAGTCTACAACTTTATTTTACAAGCATTTGTACTACGCCATAGATATGAAGGACGGATAGAAAATTTAGACTTACTATAGTCATACTAAGTGTATCTCATTGACTGGGAAATATGACATTGTTTTATTAATAAAATAATAATAAAGATCATCATTGTTTATTTTCTCACAAAAACTTCATACAAGTTACAACTATTTATTAATGTATGTAAATAATTGTCATTCTTCTTTTGAGGGATAGTTATTGTTTATGTGAGACTGATGCCTGCTAAAGGTTGTGCACCTGTGTTACAGGTCATCAGGCCTCCACCTCTTCGGATCGACAAAAGATAATAAATAATAGAGAATAGACGATTATGGTTATAAGTTGTAACGTTAACAAAATAAGAAAATATATACATTTTTCTACAATATATACATAAGGAATGTATGTAACCACATAGGTATATAAACACATAGTATGTGTAAGTGTGTGAGTTTGTGTGTGTGTGTGTGTGTACTGAATTATTGACGATTATTACAACTTTATAGTAAAGTTGCAGTAAGCATAAAATAAATGTATGTTACAAGATCAACACTACTAGAGTATTTTTAATCATTCTCAATAGGTAATTAATATTAAATCTTTTTTAACTTCATTTCTGGAAGGAGGGCAGTGGCGGAGAGTTTATTGCCAGTTCTTCTCTTCCGTTCTACGCGCTTGATTTGAGAACTGGCAGTAAATGTAAAATTAGAAGCATTTAATATATTATATTTCTTTTTTTGACGTTCATAAGTGTTAATTACCTATGAATAAATGACTTTTATTTTATTATGGAAACAATATCATGAATTAATTGAAGGAAATTAAATGGAGATGTAACCCACATCGGTGTGAATGTTCCTTGCTTTAGATGTGTGCCTGACGCACAGTTATACACTTAAAGGAAATGAAAATGTAAACATGCCGGTGTCAAGCAACCAAAACTAACAAGTAAGAATAATTATTTAAACAACAAAATCCCATTTAAAAGCACTAGTCTGACAAAATGGCTGCCTTTAAGCGAAAAGCAAGTAAAACATTCGCCGAATCTGTTTTACTAAGAAATTGCAGAACAAAAGAAATTGTATGTCAGCTTCCAAGATTTCGGGAAAGAACAATGAACATTTTGATATAACTAAGTGATGAGTTGGTAATTTTAATTTTTTTATCTCTGAACGTTTTTCTCCCTGTTTTGTACTCGATTACCAAAAAATGGCAATTTCTTTTGTCTAGTAAGTCTAGTAAGAAAACCAGTGATTGTTGAATCCTGGTGCTGTTCATAATTTTTGAAGTGAAACTTCTATAGGCGTATGAGGGTGATTTTTACGGATGAAACGTCACGACGATGTGCAGCGTTTTTTGTCGACGAAAAG
This sequence comes from Pieris mannii, assembly GCA_028984075.1. Lineage (NCBI taxonomy): Eukaryota > Metazoa > Arthropoda > Insecta > Lepidoptera > Pieridae > Pieris > Pieris mannii. The sequence continues at coordinate 3,908,625 of CM054798.1, read as the reverse complement.
GGAGAGAGCGATTGAGATTGATTGAGAGAGAGTGAGAAAGGGAGATCGAGAAAAAACACACGCTATTGGTTGATGTATTCGTTTAGTAGTTACATATTAGAACTTTAGATGGCAATTCTGTCGCATAACGTCTTGTGCAGTAAACGCAGATTTTTGGAACGAAGTTCTTTTCGACAGGCTTGGAGGGGATAGGGATTTTGCTGCGCGACCGAACTGAAAAACATGTGATAGTAAAACCGTAAGAAAAAATCGTGCGCAGGCGCGACAGTCGCATACACAAGCGAGTAGTGTATACCTTTCTCTTTCTTTTCGTTTTCTCATCCCTAGTCTTTCTATTACCACTCCACCCCGCCAATGCGTAGTATACTCATGAATTCATGGACAAGCACGTGGCGAATACTCACATTATAGATACATACTCGTAAGTAGCCTCGTCTATTTTGCAATTTGTGTCGATTCTATATTAGGCAACTTCGTTCCTACCTGGTGTCCCACGACACCACATCATTTTTTATTTATATTACCATTAGCGCGTATATATCATCTAAACAGTGTAAATATAGATATACAAATACATGAAGTGATCATATACTGGTACGTGATCATCTATTGGGGGTTTTACCCTTAGTAATAATTAATTTACAATAAAGTTTCACTTCTGACATGTGTACCTTATACGCACGCCCAGTTTTATTAGGCAAATATGTCTTCTTAAACTTTCATTAATTGTACAGATTTTAATTTTTTTTAATCAAAGCATATGGCTTCTGGCATTGTACTCGTTACTGGTCATGGGTAAACTGTTCACTATTTCTTAACGCCTAAGAGATAGCAACGTTTTTTAGCAATTTCAGTTTAAATATTCTATCTCTCTCACTCTCCCCCACGTCATATGGACTACGACTACGGGAGAGTATATAGTGCTATATAGAGATAGGATAACTAAAAACTGGCCTTCCTGAAATGATTGTTTTCCTGACGTTGCTAGCTCTCGTACTATTAAGTAAGAGGGCGTTTCCCTAGCATATCTACCTACCTACTGCTCTTGCAGCGGTATACGCATTGCCCACAAAGGAAGGTTTACAAATATCGAATAATTAAGCAAAAAAATTTATAAAAAAATCATTCTTAATAGGTCAAAGTTATTAAAAAATCATACATACAAGTCATAGATTTGCAACTTTCAAAAATATGCATGTCCCAAAAAGAAAATAAATTCGTACGAATTCACAAATATTTAGTGAACAAAATACAATCGCAATTCAGTAAAACGAATTCAGTAAATGCTGCCAGCGTTAAAGGTACACTGCCACAGGCAACAATTTTTTTTTTAAATTATCTTTTTTTTAATTTTTATTACTATGTTGTTTTTGAAGTGAAACTTCTTTATCGACGTATGGGAGAAATTTTGTAAGAAAACGTCATGTTTTTCGGTTACGCGCCATGTTGCTTTTTTATCGAAGTTTAGTATAGTGGCGTAATGAATATAATGTAATATATTATGATAATAATGACAACAATATATTAGTTTTGAAGTTTGGTTTGAAATAAGAATAACAATATATTAATTTGAAAGTAATAAAATAAAAAGACTTGTTCAAATTTACAAGAAAAGTGACGTTAACCTCACTTTTTGATTGTAAGTATCAGTGAATGTTTATAAATCTGTTAAAATTAGCAAGTATTAATAAATATGACTGAAACAATTGTTTTTCTTAAGGCTTAAGCCTTATCTAACCCATTTTCGTGAAGTTGCAAATAGTAGAAAAATGATGTCGTAAAGAAGTTTCACTTCTTACCTGTGTACACACACATATTTTTATTTTTATATTAGATATATCTTTATATATATAATTCTTCTGTGAGTGTGTATGTCACTGAACTTCTCTCAAACGACTGGACCGATTTTGACGAAATTTTTTGTGTGTGTTCAAGGGGATCTGGGAATGGTTTAGATTCACAATTTTGTCCGCTGGACGATGTTTTTTTAATTAATTTTTAATTTATTAGTAGTTGTTGATTTTGAAATGTTTTACATTGGATGCGACAGACGGCGCTACCATCGCAGTGTCAAATTTTAAATAATATTCGAATTTTAATTTTAGTCTATCCCGACAGTTAGCGCTGCGATCAAATTAAAAAAAGTTTTGTTATCATTGTGTTATTGTAGACCATGTGCTGGATCGTTAGATATTGTCATAACATTTGATTAATAATTTTCATCAAAATGGTCCAGTATTTTAGCTTATTAAAAAAAGTTTGAAATTTTCAAATTAAAGACGTGTAGACAGGACAACGTCTGTCGGGTCCGCTAGTAGATATATAGAACACTCGAGCAACTCTCACGGTTGCTCAAAAGTAGTTTATTTAATTACAAGAAGTTTTGAAAAACTAATATCGAATCGTTAGTAGCGATTGCTCAATTTCTTTGTTCAAAGAAACTCAGACTTGCAATATTGAAGCAATTTCATCAACATTAAGGGAAGTGGAAAACTAGTTGGAACTTTGGCTGCTCAGAGACGGAACTTTATAAAGAGATCCAAGTAAATGATTTTCAGAAAGAGATTCCACATTATATGCACATATATAAACATAAGTAGAATTTTGTTGTAATTTAATTAAATTTATTTTTAGGTGTTTATTGATTTAAATATAACAATTAGATTTACTGTATCTACAATTTTATTACACAACATCGTTGCACAACAGCATTGAGAGTGTCCATGGGCGGCGGTATCACTTAACATCAAGTGAGCCTCCTGCCAGTTTGCCCCCAGTTTTATAAAAAAATTCCTTGAAGGGACTTTTAAGTCGAATTAAAGATGATTGTATTTGGGCTCGATTTTGCACCGTAAGCTTCTTTTTAGACACATTTGTCCATCTTCTATTTTGATATACTTCAACATGGCCACATATAATATACTGGTGTGCACCATTTCAATTATTTGCCATACTTAACTATATCTTTTGTTGACATGTATTTTTGCATGATTATATGATTTTTTTTAATATTTTGTATTATTCCTTTCTCACATCAATCATAGACAAGCATAAAGTGACAGTCCTTCGATAATAGCTGCTGCAAAACACTTGAAACGTTATATAAATAATACACGACAATGTTGCGATAGTACATATATCTTTGGTTTATTTCGTAACATCTAATTATATATTCAAGAAAAAATACTTCCGATACAGGTGGGCGACGCCTACATTAACACACCATAAATCACACCTACATCACAAATTAGCACTAGATCTTATAAGCAACCTACTAGATTTACGATAATCTAAGGATTGCATGGGACAATTACAATTATGAAAAGCTCCTGTTTAGTTTAAAAACAAGATATAAATATATCTTGGAAATATTTATATATCTTCTATATAAATATTTCCTAACCTTATCATATCCTGATCAATCGTGACCTGTGTAATTCTTGTATCTCCTCTTCTTTTTGTATATTATGTAATTCACTATTTGCTGTTCATGAATCTGTAAGATTAGCTTTTTAGTTTTATTTAGTTATTAATATTGTTTTTTTCTCTAGATTAAGGTTTTATAGATTAATATATATATATATATTGTTTTTTATATAACTTCTGGTTATGCACTTCTTGCACTCATGATTTTTTTTTTATTTATTGTTTTCTTTTTTTACTAGGGTTGCCTGGAAGAGATCGCTTGTTAGCAATAAGGCCGCCCGTTGCATCCCTTGTAATTTATATGTATTGTGTTATTTGTGTTTCTTTCTAGCAACGAAGTGTTAATAAATAATAAATAAATAAGAGGTTATCGATTCCACCTCGGTATATATCAGAGTGATGAAGATATACTGGCTACAATTATAAACCTTTCTATATACATGATCGCAAGGATGGTCACACGAAATCCCTAGGGAGATACAAGGGATGTCAATAAATAAATTTAAATCGTACATTAAAGTAGAACTGCTTGCTAAGTCCTATTATAATATAAATGAATACTTAAACGATCATAGTGCTTGGATATGAATTGCTTCAGTATAAATAGGTAACGCGACTGAATCTCTCGGCTGCATTTCCGGACTGGGGCGATCGTAAACATCCACGTTTTAATGTAAAGTAGAAACAAACCGTGATTCATGTGGTATCAAAATATTTCAGAATAAATAGTATTATAGCTGATAGAGGATCTTGGAGAATCTAAGACAGATCTTTGTTCTTAAATTATTTTATTATTATTTATTACTTAACATGTCATGTGGAATATAACGTTGCAGCTTACAAACGTGTAAAAAATACTTGGCGATTAAAATGACTGGTGGAGAGTTTATCGCCAGTTCATCTAATCCATTTTACGCACTTGATTTGAGAACTGGCAGTAAATGTAAAATTAAAAGCATTGAATGCATATTTATTTGGCGTTCATAAGTGTATATTGTATGCTTATGAATGAATATGACTTTGACTTGATTTGATTACGCCCTAAAAAGATAAAGATATACGTATCGTCGATCAGAACCATTACTAATTTAACGATATTTTTATCGTTAGGACAAGAAAAAAGTATCAAACAAATCTAACCTATTTGTGTTATTTATTTAAACGGGCTTTTATCGTTATTATTAACAGTACGTGCGTTCAGCTGTTGTCCTATTTAAGCATTAATTAATACAAATTTAATCAGAGTGTACAAGGAGTTTGTTTACGAGCATGTAATTACATAAATAATTTACGAAGCACCTCCGACACACGGTTTAATGTACACAAGGCCTGAGGCGCTGAAATAAAAACTATTATTGCAAATGTTATATACCTTAATGATAAAATGATTACGACTGTACAAGAATTAAAAACATCATTGTTGTATTGTAACGTTTCAACTATTTAATTGCAATTTGACAGAAATGCAAAGCTGTTAAAACAATAAGGGGACTGGTTCGGATTAATATCTGCAGATGAGTTTCGACATCGAGAATACGAAATTCCACCCGTGTCACTTCTACGTCCGTCACATCTGAGCGTTTTAAGTCAATTTTTGCACCACCACTATAAGGAAGCAGCTGCCCACTCTATTTCCGACTTAAGATCCTTCAAGAGCATACTGATCAGCTTGATTCTCTCTCTCTACGGAAGGACATAGCGTCTCTTTGCGTTTTTGTTGAATTGTTTGGGATGATTCCTCCTGCGTCGTTTCAGCATCGTACGAGCCGTGGAATACTAAATTACACAAACATCATCTTGATGGCTGGAAATCTTCCACAGTCCGTTTAACAAGGCATTTTCTTTTGCGAACTGTGGAATCGACTACCGGCGGGGTCTTCCCTGAGAGATACGACATAAAGGAGGAGTACGCTTGAATTTTTCTTTGAAAAAACGCCGGCGGGTGCGTCCCACTGAAAATGGGCTGCGACGACTGCCTTTATGGCCGTTTTGGGCTCGTCAGGGGTCGAGGGGTCAACCCTATATAAATAAAACAATTCTCAAAAGGCTGGCAACACACTTGCGAGCCCTGACATTTAGAGAGTCTATGGGCGGCAGTATCATACCACATCAGTTGAGTTTCCTGCCCGTTTTTCCGCTGTTCTTTAAAGGAAAATAAGAGAAGGTTTAAAAAACGGTCCTATTTTATTTTATTAGAAACAAAAGAATTAATTTATAATTATTAACTAATAGAAGGCAGGCGGTAGTAACGGGTGGGCATAAGAGCACATTTATAAATGTGATATCTGGTGTACCTCAAGGGTCCATACTGGGTCCGTTGTTGTTCAACGCTTATCTATATGATATAAAAAGTTGTTTCAAGTATTCACAATATCTCATGTTTGCAGATGACAAAAAATATTTCTAATTAAATCTATAGATAACTGTGTTCAGCTTCACCAAGATCTTAGTAGATTGGAAAACTATTACAAAAAAATAAACTATCCTTGAATATTGGAAAATGTAGTAAAATTACTTTCAATCGCAAACATAAGAAAATACAATTTTGTTATAAATTAAGTGATACAACAATTAAAGAAGTGAATTTAGTTAGAGACTTGGGGATACTAATAGATGATAAGATGTGTTTCTCTGATCATATAGATAATATAACAGAAAAAGCATATAAACAACTTGGCTTCGTCAAACGTGTATGCAAATCTTTCAATAACATAAATTGTATAAAATGCCTGTACTTTACTTTTGTTAGGAGCACACTGGAATATGCAAGCATTGTTTGGTCCCCCAGTTACAAGAAATACATTGAAGCAATAGATAACATTCAAAAAAAGTTCCTTAAGTTTTTAAGTTTTAAGGACTTCCAAAAGTTTAGTAGCTACTTGGATTCCTGCAAATACTTTGGTATTGAATCCCTTGAATGTAGACGTAAACAATGTGACCTTATATTTTTACACGCTATTTGCAATGGTTTAATGGACTGCCCAGACTTGTTATCGCTTTTACTTTTTAAGACCCCTTCATCACCCAATACAAGGCAAATCCAATTATTCGAAATGCCTCGTTCTAAGACCAACTATTTACGAAACTCGGTTATGTATCGCATACCTTTGTATTACAACATAACTTACCAGCAAATCGATATATTTAATGTGACTAAAAAATTCTTAAAAAATATTTAAAAAAACTCAGGTATCTTTTACTAATAATGGCTTTGTTTGTTCCTTCATATTAGATATATATTTTAATCCACCAATCAATCAATCTTACAACTGTGCTTATGTTTCTGTTTATATGTGTATTCCATTTTTGGCTTTTGTGTGTAATGTAATTGTTTGGATATTGTTTAGTGATTAGCTGTAGGAATACTTAAATAAATAAAATAAAAAATAAAATAAATTAATATTATTAAAGAAATTAAATAATTATAAATTAATATTAAATATAATAGATTATTCTCTTATAATAATTATTTAATTAACAAGAATATCGTACAAAAATGTTATGGTGGTATAATCTAAAGTTCGCATATTCTGCCGCACAGGCAATTTTGTCTGAGAAAGTAGAATTTCACATAGAAGTTACTTATTACATAAATTAAACCTAATTAAATAACATAATACATCAAAATATACCTAATAACTAACCTTAAAATTTAATTATTAAAAAATATTATTAAAAGTAGTCCCTTTAGGCAAGGTTCCGAAGATACTGGCAGCGTTCCCCCTTTGAATAGCCAGACTAATTCTTTGTCCAAGGTAGCTGCCAGCTCTTCGTTCTCCTGTGATGACGACTAACCTTTTTGATAATTCCCTAAAAAGCCTTAACGCGCTAGGACCCCACGGACCAAGGGTCTCGACACCGAATGGGACAAAATCATATTCAGAGCCTAGACCCCTGTATTTACAGGCTTTAGCTTTTTCAGCCGCATCACAAGCCGCACCAGCTCTGTTGTTGGTTCCATGAAGATTGGAAGGGGCCAGTGTGTCTGAACAGGTGGCATCCCATACCAAAACCCGACCCATCCTCCATGGAATCAAACTCATACCGAAGTTACTTGTATATAAATACTAAAAAAAGACTTCAGCTCAGCTATCTACTACATATCTGAAACATCTTGCAGACGGTAAACAATATATTTTCATACAGTGTTAATAAACGTCAATATTGTTAATATCGTCTACATATACCCGAGTAAATATGATAATTGAACCGTAAACCTTACCTTCACAATATGCACAAAACAATGCGAACTAGAACGCGAAAACCCTTATACTAACTCTCGTTAGTTTTAATTGAGTTATTATAACTAAACATTTAGGTCGAGAAATGGAAAATTAATGTAAATTGAGAATTAATAGTTTTATCTATTTAGACGGCTGTAGTTTATCTTAACGACTAAATGTTTTGATTTATATGTTCAGTTTCTTAAACCATTGTTTTGACTCGTTCGTGGTGCCGTCTCTCAATCCAAACATCGTGGATTCCAGGTCCGAATGCACTAATGGATTTTCAAACTCAAACTCAAAATAACTTAATTGATATGAGTAACCAAATACACCTATGAACGTTAACAGTAAAGATGTTCAATTAATTCTAGATTAACATTTACTATCAGTTCAAAGTCAAAATAACTTTATTCATATAGGTAAGCAAGTACACTTCAGTTACACTTGAGAGTAGTGTTGGCCTAGTGGCTTCAGCGTGCGAGAGGTCGTACGTTCGATCCCCGGCTGTGCACCAATGGAGTTCTCGAACGGTGACGGAAAACATCGTGAGGAAACCGACATGTCTTAGACCGAAAAAGTCGACGGCGTGTGTCAGGCACTGGAGGCTGATATCCTACTTGCCTATTAGATTTAAAAATGATCATGAAACAGTTTCAGAAATCTTAGGCCAAGACCTAAAGAGATTGTAGCGCCACTGATTTTTTTTAAACAAGAACACTTTTGAACATCAGACAAGATCTGTGTGAGTGAGTGAGTTTGATTTAATTTTTTTTATAGAACAGGGGCAAACGTGTAGAAGACTTATCTGATGTTAAGTGATACCGCCGCCCATGGACACTCTCAATGCTAGAGGGCTCGCGAGTGCATTGCCGGCCTTTTAAGAATTGGTACGCTCTTTCCTTGAAGGACCCTAAATCCAATTGGTTCGGAAATACTTCAGTGGACAGCTGGTTCCACAAAGTGGTGGTGCGCGACAAAAAGTAAAAAAGTTATCACTGAATAAATTCATAACTGTAATTTAACTGAATGAATAACGGTTTATATATTTGACGATTATTTAAATGATCATAATCCTTGGGATTGATTTGATCCAGTTCAAATATTAATGGCTGCTCTGCCATACAAATGATTTCAAAACTTGACAAAGAGTTTCTTGCCAGCTCTTCTTGCCCGCTCAATAAGTCCCTATACCCCTTGGTCACGGCATCACGCGTAAACGGCTGGTCCGGCTGAGCTAAGCTTTCCGGCTGAGCTAAGCTCGCAAAAACAGCCCGTGCTGAGCTGTAAAGGCCCTTAAGGCCAACAGCGAGATTCCATAACAAAAAAAAAGTAAACGGCTGGACAGATTTCGCTTATTATTTTTATGTTTTGTTATTGTCAGGAGAAGGTATGAAAGGAATAATTAAGAAAAATTGCGTGGGAAAATTAGGATATTTAAGGATACTTGACCACCATATTACAATATTATTATTATTAGTACTTTTGTTACAATAGCTTAGATAGATTGTTCAAATACTATTACTATATCACATCTTTATATATAATTCTACTGAACGTGTGTATGACGGAACTCATCTTAAACATCTGGAGCGATTTAAATGATTTTTTGTATACGTTTGGCGCCCTGGATGGTTAAGATTCATAATTAGCCCGGCAGATGGCGCTGCAGTCGGTATCTAGGTTATTTACGGCAACTAAAATCTAGTTGTTTAATTTACCAATTGCTTGAAATATCAAGCAAGCCAAGGTTTGCACATACAAATTTAATCTTTAGTTATAGTTTATTTTTATAGCTTGGGCGAATATTTGGCCTATAAGTTTGACAACAATTGATTGTAAATAGCTTGACGTCTGATTTATTAATGTTAATAAACAATTTTTATGATTTTGTCCATTCGGTGTCGAGACCCTTGGTCCGTGGGGTCCCAGCGCGTTAAGGCTTTTTAGAGAATTATCAAAAAGTTTAGTCGACATCACAGGAGAACGAAGAGCTGGCAGTTACCTCGCACAAAGAATTAGTGTAGCTATTCAAAGGGGGAACGCTGCCAGTATCTTCGGAACCTTGCCTAGAAGGACTACTTTTAATAATATTTTTTAATTATTAAATTTTAAGGTATATTTTTATGTGTTATGTTATTTGTTTTGAATATTTTTTTTTATTACATATAGGTATATATTTTGCAATACGTTGCTACAAAATAATTTATATATACTTAGTTGAGGGATATATTTATAAGGCTTTATGTAAAAGAAATAAATTATTGCAAATAAAAGTGAGTGGTAGTGATGTTGTTTATATCTCAAATTCAAAGTTCTAATTATAAAACTGAATTTAACCCTTTTTTCAAGATGGCGGAAATTGCACAAGGAATTGTTTTGGTAGACAATTTGAACTTAAGCTTTTCTAGCCACCCCCCACGTAATATCCAAAATTTGGCTTTCTCGGTTCATTTTCTTTTCCAAATGTATATGACTGGAGTATAAAAACAATGCCAAAAAACTTACCTATATTTGACATTATGTTAATGATTGAATTATATGACATCATAAAAATTAATATGACATTTATATGTGGCTGATTGTGTGGATTCTTATAATTAATCTATCTAATATCTTAGCAAAATCTTAGTATATTTCGGAGTTCCGAAGAAAGCTCAATTGGCTACCCATTCGATTGCGGCGTAAGATGCGCATTTTACAACTTCTCTTTAATATTCTTTTTAATCCTAAAACCCCTAGTTACTTAAAGCAAAATTTTATGTTCCTCTCCTTGAAACTCCTACGCATAAAACTGAATTCTATCACTCCTCCTTTACTGTGCAGAGTATCCTGCTATGGAATTCCCTACCAATCGATATTAGACGAGCGCAATCTTTAAATGTATTTAAAAAGCTTCTTTTTGATCATTTTCTTTCTACCTCGTAATTAGTTCTGCTTATATATATTTATTTTTATAGGTTAACCTTTTTATTTGCTTTTAAATTTTTGTCTATAATTATTTTTATTTATTATTATTGCTATTTTTTCTTTGATTTTGTTTTATTATATTCAATTAGTTATAGTAACGCATGTGTTAAGTTTTTAGTTTTTTTGTTTTTTTTTTGTTGCTTTTGTTAATTGATTTTTTTTTGTACTCTACCCTCTGATGGTGTTTCTTTAACGTTGTTTCTCATTAGGGTTGCCTGGAAGAAATCGCTTGTAAGCGATAAGGCCGCCCTTTGCCTTATATCTTTTGTAACTGTTTTTTTTTTTTGTTATGTGTGTTTTTGTATAAGGCAATAAAGGATAAATAAATAAATAAATAAATAAAATAAACGATTTCATTTCATTGTTGACAATATGATTAAATACATTTTGATTTCTTCCCCATCTTAGTATTATGGCTTTGCCGCTCTTTTATTGCGGTTTCCTGTATTGATATCCGTAAACATCTCTTTACTTATTCAACATACACAAGTGACTAATAACTCACTGATTCATGCCTTGACGCATGCCCATATATGGTAGTATACAATGATATACTAATTAATAAATATATATTAGATCCATTAAATAATCCCGTACTTTCTTTCGTAATAATAATAAATCGTTTATTTGGAACAAAGTGGTGCATTCAGATTGACTTGAAAAAAAATATCTCGGCTCGCGAGTGCGTTGCCGGCCTTTTCAGAAATGGTACGCTCTTTTCTTGAAGGTCCCTAATTCGAATTGGTACGGAAATACTTCAGTGGGCAGCTGGTTCCACAAAGTGGTGGTGCGCGGCAAAAACTGCCTTGAAAACGCTCAGTTGTGGAAATATAAAAATAGGCTGGCAAATGTCATGTATTATCATTATAATAATAAAGTTAAGTTTTTTATAATTGTTGTCGATAAGTACTTAAACAAGTTGTCTAATGCCAAGATCTATAGAGCGCTTTGCTCAGACTTAACTTTCAAGTTAAGTCATAGTTGGTATTTAAAGAACAAACTGGGAATCTCTCTGAGTTTTTTTTATAGAACAGGGGCAGGAGGCTCACTTGATGTTAAGTGATACCGCCGCCCATGGACACTCTCAATGCCAGAGGGCTCGCGAGTGCGTTGCCGGCCTTCTAAGAATTGGTACGCTTTTTTCTAAGTACTAGCTTAGCTTAATCTCAAGTCCATCTCAAGACTATAAGCCTAACAAAAATAATGACCCAAAATTTACTTCGCCGTCATATCTATTACTAGACTTTTTTATTTTTGTCGTATCTGCCCCATAGCATTGGCATATTTAAACTATTATCAAACTAATTTCACCTCTCGCTTCAAATCTGTTTTTTGTTGTCATAGCAATGCGTTCCGTTCTACACAACAACATTATTGCCATGTCGAAATATATTTTCTAAAGGTTACTTGTAAATTTCTAGTTATTTCAATAATAAAATAAATAAATAACAATCAATAGAATATATATATATGTGTACCGTTTTAGACGTTTTAATATTTGTTATTGTTTTATTTTTTAAGAATAATAAAAAAGGTATTCCATGAATCGAAACATCAATTTTTATTTCGTCATTTTCTGTCTTAGCATGTGCTTAGCTTAATCTCACCGTTAAAATGTCTTTAAATACTAAATCATAGTTTATGCTTAGTGTACACTAAGTCAAAGTGCGCTCTATAGATCTTGGCATAAGCTTCGTTTCTATTTTTTAAAGGTTTCTTTAACATTGTCATAATATTTCAGTTATTTTATAATAAGCTTAACTTATACGTTCCCTATACTGCTGATAAAGGTTCTGTAGTAATGAACTTTCTGTCTATATGTGCATTTAACACTCGTGTGGTAAAGGAAAAAATCGTGTGGGAACCATCGTGTCATAGACAACAAGTTTACGACGTGACGACGCAAGCCTGATCACTTACTTGCCTATTAGATCACGTAACATATGAAAAACACCGTAAAAGGTTCTAGTGTTTCTGGTTTTTTTGTTTGTATCCCACGAGGGTAGGTAAAACACCACAGTAAAGCACATTTAAGTCTAGAATCTGGAAAGTTATACTAACTTCAGGTTGGCGACTTTGATCAAAAGTTTTGAACTCAAACTTATATCTTTTGTGTCCGTTTCTATATACTTTTGCATTTCGTTGAAAGAAGCTGAATTTTTAAATCTATTGTTAAAATTTTGACGAAGTACTTAAAAACTTCTAAGTATCATTCTTGGAATTTATTCTGTTAATACTGTTTATAGCAAGATAATATATTTAACTATTGCAAATTGCAGATAGGTTTTACTAGCATTTAACTACCCTAGCATTTAAATTAAATAACCATCGTTTAATTCGAAATTTTATATAATATGTATGTGTGGTTATATAAATAGATACTAATAATTATAAAGATAATAGACCATAAATCAGACATTTATTATGCTGTCTCTGTATTTAGTACTATTCCGTACTTTTAACTTTCCTAACAAATTTTTTACACATTTAAAGAAAACACTTTTGTAACGGATTGAAGTTTTAATATATATATTATGATGTGGTGGACCACCTTTAAAATATAGTAAGTTGGTAATAAAAAAAAACAGTAAGAATTTACGAATATTTATTTATTCAAATTTACCACACAAAAATTAAAACAAAGATTTGTCTTATATCAGCAGGAGGCATGATGGAATAGGACCACGCACTTACATTCTCATGGGAACAGAGAGAGAGAGACTGAAGCCATTGGTCTAACATTGTTCTTTTACAAAGTCTGTCTGCTTTCTGAATCACACATAGACACGAAACTTATAAATTGCCAAAGTCATAGGATCTTTTAAATTAATAATAAAAAAATAATCTCGATTCAATTATGGACCGATAAATAAGGTTTCTTTTAATATTCGATAATTGAATTTCGTTACGGAAAATTGGCATTGAAAAAGCGAACATTATAGAGAATTCTCAATGTATTTGTATATGAAATTTAATCTTTTGGTTGGCACGTGTACCAATCCTGAGTACGACATCTGGATTCGTTTTTCATCAATTTAAATCGAAGTGAGTCAGAAACAAAAAAGAAAACAGTCACTCCTTGGACAGAGAGGAAGACCATGTGCCTGGTGGGCTGATGACTTTAAAAAAGCCTCCGGTCCTCTGTGGCAAAGACTTGCCAGGGATAGGAAGCACAGGAAACAGCTAGAGGAGGCCTTTGTGCCACAAAACTTTCTTAAAGAACTTTTTTTTATAAAAAAAAGAAAAATTTTTTTTTTAAATTGAGTCAGGAACATAAAGAAGATAGCGTTGAGAAGCTTTTTTTATAGAACAGGGGGCAAACGGGCAGGAGGCTCAGCTGATGTTAAGTGTTATAGTTATAATACATAACTAAAATCCGTAAAAAAGTGATTTTCTTTAAATGTGTAAAAGTTATGTTAATAAAAGACAATAATACTATGTTACACCAGTTTTTAAAAAGCTATTTGAAATGTTTTAAACATATACATGTATATTTTAGTATTATTTGTACGGATTTATTTACTTTATTTGGTTTATATTGATTACCAAAAGTGTGAAGAGCGAAGAGATAGCAATCTGTCCGTCGCCAAAAATGGATTGTCTTCGTAGGGTTTGGTTATTGGGATGCAGATAGGAACTCGATCGACTGTCACGTTCTGATCTCAGATTGTTTTCAATATGAGATTGTGGTTTAATTATTGGGCTCGGGCGTTATACAATTGATAGGTCTATCTTGTTGATGAACGGCTACGTGATCTCATCTGTGTAACCACGATCAGTGTCTCCAGATTCTCATCGCCCATGCGCATATTTCTTAAGAAATACGTCATATTCAGTAGATTTTTTAACTATATTTGATCCCGAACAAGTGTTGCACATATAGAAATTACGCAATGGCATGTGAAGTAATAAATTACAGCTATGCATATTCTAAAACTTAATTGAAGGGTATTAGAGTTTCTTGCCAGTTTTTCACGCCTTTGAGAACTGGTAAGAAGAGGTACGTGACCGTAATACTACATATATGTATAGATTATATTCTAGCTAATACGCGTGTTACATAATCTATTGCTAACTTAACGTCGGACACTTTATGTAATAAACATTTTAATTATAAATTGTATATGTAAAGATGTACTTAAAAGAGTAAGTATGTGAACCCCAGTAAAAAATACCTAAATCATTCACTATTCCAGTTAAATAATAAGTTCATCCAAAGCAAATGTTTTACGCAAATTTTGTTAATATCAAACTACGTTATTCCCCGTTCCAATATCAATCAATGATCAATTAGACAAATTAATTGACTTAGTACGTCTAAAGTTTAGTTGGTATCATTCTGTTGTACGTAAAACTTCGTAAATTACGAGCCAATTCAACAAAGTTATCAATCGAAACTTGTTCAACAATTTACGTAAATTTTTCACACAACCCGTGGGCTTGATGATGTCATAATCCAAGTACGCGTATATATTTTCTCTTAAGTTACAAAACTTAGTTTCAACTTGAAATTGTAATCAATGGAATAACTACATACCTAATTTCATTATAAGAAAACACAAAACAACACATGATACACAAAACACGAATTGACAAACACAAAACACGTGTAATGGCGAAGGCTGTTAAACGCACACTGAGGTAAGAGGTTGCGCAGGAGTAGGTCGTATGTAGCGTAAATGCGCTGCACTACTGCGCTGAGTTTCTTTGGTGTGCGCATGCGTGTAAATAGAATTGTACACGGTATACATTACCTTACATAAGGATGTTTTTCGTGGTTTAGTTTCGTATACATAAATAAGTATTGAAATTAAATGTTTATTAGTAATTATAGTGTTGGCCTAGTGGCTTCAGCGTGCGACCCTCATACCTGAGGTCGTAGGTTCGATCCCGGCTGTGCACCAATGGACTTTCTTTCTATGTGCGCATTTAACATATGCTCGAACGGTAAAGAAAAACATCGTGAGGAAACCGACATGTCTTAGACCCAATAAGTCGACGACGTGTGTAATTAAAAAATGATTATGAAACAGATTCAGAAATCTGAGGCCAAGACCTAAGGTTGTAGCGCCACTGATTTATTTATTTTAGTAATCATGAAAATCAAACATAGTATATATATATTATTAACAATTTTCTTAACCTAAATAGTAATTCTCGCAATTAAAAGATAAAAAATTAATGAAAAGAAAATTAAGACACATTTTAACAGTTTGGACTTGTGACAGTCCTTTGGCATATCCTCGCTGTATCTCGTTAAGGAGCACCAAGTCTGGAGTCACTGCTACTATCTACCAGGCATAGTCTCTACTTAATAGAGAACAAAATCGGAGCTGAAAGAAATACTTTAATATGCTGTTTATTATTTTTCGCCTGCTATGCGGCCACTCCGGATTAAATTTTCCCTTTTAATTTCGCTTATACGCCAAGAGGCGTTCTACTAAGTTACTATAAAAATATTATTATTAGTACAGTAATACCCGGTCCAGTGGCGCGTTATAGCAGCGCGCTGTATGAGTTTTATTTGTAAAATGCTTTGTTTGAAAAATTAAAATGAATTTAAAAAAGTTTAAATTTATAACAACACAATTGAAACTAGTGCAAAGGTACATAAAAGTTTTGAGGGAAATACCGCGTTATAGGGATCACTGTATTATGCAATAAATAATTTATGTACCTAATAATTGAACTTATTCAAGACGGAGCAAATTAAATTTTTTTTATAGAACAGGATGTAAACGGGCAGGAGGCTCACTCGATGTTAAGTGAATAGACAATGCCAGAGGGCTCGCGAGTGCGTTACCGGCCTTTTAGAATTGGTACGCTCTTTTCTTAAAGGACCCTAAGTCGAATTGGTTCGTAAATACTTAGTGGGCAGCTGGTTCCACAAAGTGGTGGTGCGCGGCTAAAACTACCTTGAAAAACGCTCAGTTGTGGAACGGCGGACGTCGAGGTGATACGGGTGGAATTTCGTATTCTACCTTGACGTCCGATGATGAAACTCATCTGCAGGTTAATCTGAACAACTCCTCTGAACACTTTTCATAGTAAATGCGGTAGAAGATGCAGAGTGACCCCAAACCTCTACGCAACTTAATACTTTTCCATACAATGAATGAAACATGTCATTATATGGAACAGTATTGAGTTAACAGCATGAGTTAGTGAATCAACACACTACACCGATCTCGTAGGAGCACAAGGCTGTATAACATTCCACATAACAATGCGACCATTTAAGTCGTTAGCTACAGTTGATGGCCACACCAGCCATATGGCAGTACGATTACATTGATGACGTGGGAATTCTTAAGTGACGCGTGTGCCGCAAGTGTGCTGCAAGCGTAACGCAAAACGCAAATGATTTTGCGATTCAAATTGATAATGGTTTTTGAACAAATTTAGACTGTAATTACCTTTATTTTATGAGGACACAATAGATTATTTATCAGAATATCTATCAATGACTCATCATCAAGGAAATAGAGAGATGGACTGGAAATGCATGGAAGAGAAATTACTCTTCCATTTAGTAGGTTCGATCCCCGGCTATGCACCAATGGACTATCGCATTCGCATTCAACATTCGCTCAAATGTTTGAGGAAACCGGCTTGCCTTAGACCCAAAAAGTCGACAGCGTGTGGCACAGGAGACTGATCACCTCAATGATCACAAGTCAACTGACCATGAAACAGATTCAGACATCTGAGGCCCGACCTAAAAAAATTGTAGCGCCACTGATTTTTTTTAATTTCTATTAATTTAGTATTACTTTTTATAATTTTGTGTTCGCTTGTTTAGTTGTTTCTCTAGCTTGCTAATGTTCTAATATAATTGATGATATACATGATGTCATATTTTCTTGTATAATTTTATACGTACACATTATTTTACTTTTATTGATTACAATCAAGTGCACAGGCATTAAAGATTTAAATGGACACCTGATAGATATATAGATAGATAGTAACGGTGACCCAAGAGCTGGTGCTTTCCTCGCTGAACGAATAAGTATCTCAATACAGCGAGGAAATGCTGCCAGCGTTAAAAGCCACAGGAAACGAACTTTTAAAAAATTGTTTTTATTTTCTTTTTAATATTTTTTTTTTGAAAAAAAAAATGCCATTATTGATTTCAGGCCTAATTTCCTATAAGCTGTAAGAATTATAGGAAATCCATATATATATAATGAAAATGGTCTTCGTTTGAGGCTCAATCACGCCTAAACCACTGATCGTATCGACATGAAACTACCTCCATTCGATGCGAAATTTTTCCTAGATGGTTTATGGCTATTTATTTTGAAGTGAAATACCTTCTTATTATACTTAAACTCCGTTATGTTAACGAGTATGTTTTACGTCCCGGCAAACTCAACTTACGAGCGACGAGTCGTCGAATGTGAGATGGAGGAAGATTAATACTCATTTTTCCATGAATCGGACCATTTCTATTGGACAATTTTTCCATTTATTCTTTGTTTTGTTGTTCATCAACATTTATTATTATAATAATAATAATAATAATTATTATAATAATAATAATAATAATTTATTATGTCAATAAATTTTATTTTAAGTGAATTTGACTCTTCTTTGAAAAATATTGTAAATTTCAGAAAAAAAATAAAAATTAACAAAAAAAGAAAAAAAAAAATATGAATAAAAAAAAATCAACAAAAAAGCAAAAAAAAAAAAAATGATGAATAAAATTTAATTTATTTTCTTTGAAAATTCGCCCAGCAAAGCGGGCGGGGTCGGCTAGTTAGTTTATATTTTACATATTATATAAAAAGCTAAAGCCTGTAAATACAGGGGTCTAGGCTCTGAATATAATGTTGTTCCATTCGATGTCGAGACCCTTGGTCCGTGGGGTCCTAGCGCTATAAGGATTTTTAGGGAGATATCAAAAAGGTTAGTCGACATCACTGGAGACCGAAGAGCTGGCAGCTACCTCGGCTAACTCAGCTACCTACCTGTTATCAGTATTTATAAAATAAAATAAAATAATTTATTTCAGACCAATTAATATCTTGTAAGTATAGTAAAACTTATAACCATGTTAGTAAAATTATTAAAAATATTTAAATATTTTCCCCGTTTTTATCAATTTAAAATTATGTAAAATAATTATAAGTTTGTAATATACACAACTTCAATCCGTTAAAACAGTGTTTTATTTAAACACTTTATTTTTGAAAATTTTTTTTACAAAAAAAAAACAAAACAAAAATCATTTATTCATATAGGTAACATAATGTACACTTATGAACGTCAAAAAAAAATTCATTAAATGATTCTAATTTTACATTTACTGCCAGTTCTCAAATCAAGGGCGTAGAACGGAAGAGAAGAACTGGCAATAAACTCTCCGCCACTCTTTTTAATCGCCAAGTTTTTTTTACATAATGTTTGTAAGGAGCTTCAACCAATACACCATGTTCCATATGACATCTTGAGTAATAAAGAATAATAAAATAAATTAAAAGCAAAGATTTGTCCTCTATCAGCAGGAGGCATGGTGAAATAGGAGCACGCACTTACAACCTCGTGAGAACAACATGCAAATACGTAGTAGAAACAACTTTCCAATTGGTATTTAATTAACTAAAATAGTTAATTATACCATTTCAAATCAAATACAAATTGTTTCGAAATCAATATTCATAGTTAATTCTGGACGTCTATCGGGTCTACTAGTAATTTATAATATTTCACTGGCGTTTCTCTCAAGAGCATAGGATTTCCATTTTTCATATATTGAAAATTTGAAATGTTTCACCTGCGCCCACTAGCGGAAATCCAATTTTGGCCGGGGCTTTGGAATTGTGTAAAATAATGTTTACAAATCCACGTATTTACATTCGCATATTGCTGGATTAAGCTATCGAATAAAGTGGATGAATATAAATTCAGCTGCGCTTTTTAAATCAACCTTACCGCAGACAATGCGTAAAATCGAAAAGTTATTGTTATAGATAATAATAATAATTATTATATTAAATAGAAAACAAATATAATAGTAAACACAGGAGGCAAACGGGCAGGAGGCTCACCTGATGTTAAGTGATACCGCCGCCCATGGACACTCTCAATGCCAGAGGGCAGAGGGCGAGTGCGTTGCCGGCCTTTTAAGAATTGGTACGCTCTTTTCTTGAAGGACCCTAAGTCGAATTTATCTAATATTCCTAATAACTACCCTTTATAAATTAATAATTAAAATATATTATTAAAAGGAGTCCCTTAAGGAAAGGTGCCGAAATACTGGCAGCGGTCACCCCTTGAATAGCTAGACTAATTCTTTGTCCGAGGTAGCTGCCAGCTCTTCGGTCTCCTGTGATGTCGGCGAACCTTTTTGATATTTCCCTAAAAAGCCTTATAGCGCTAGGACCCCACGGACCAAAGGTCTCGACCAACTGTGGATCCAGGGGATGGACATGGAGGTCATGACCCCCCCTCAGCTGGTTCCAGGACTTAGGTGGACCACTAAAAAAATTGGTGATAGAAAAGAGTGGCGGAAAGTTTCTTGCCAGTTCTTCATGCCCGCTTTACGCCCTAGACTTGTAAACTGGTAGTAAACCTAAATGAATAAAGATATTTTGCTGTTGTTTTTGTAATATAATGATTTTATTTCAATATTCTGTCACCATCCAGATTTTATGTAACTACATATCTTCAATATTTAATTAATTTAATACATATAATATAATTACTTAGTATGATACAAACGTATAAGTTCTTGACTTAACCACGACTTTGTGACCGTCTCCTAGCGCCAAAGCTGAATCCGCCTTTGGTCTCGACACCGAATCATATTCGGACAACATCATATTCGGAGCCTAGACCCCTGTCTTAATTAAATATTTATGAATTGTTTAAAATGTGAATGAGTGCGTGAAAAAAGTGTGTATGAATAAATTGGATTAAACATGTATTCTTATTATGATTGATTCGAATAAACAATTGATTTGTATTTTATCGATTATTAGCGTATCGCAAAGTGAAATTAATTCTCTTCCAAGAAATGTCAACCACGTTGAACTACGTTCTCGCTATATAAGCAAGCGTGCGTTAAACCAAAAATTGGCTCAAAAACAGTGGTGTCGAGTATTTGCCTATACTTTTCGCACTACGCTCTTGATTTGGAAACTGGTAATAAATAAAAATAAGAATAATACGTTGATTTTGGAACATACCATCACCATGGTATCACTTATTCCACGGAATTAAATTCAAACCTGTAGGCATCCCTACTCATCAGCAAAGTGGGTGTAGGCCGAGAGAAAAAGCCGGCGTAAAAAGCTCTCGGTACTTAAAAAAAGCATCATCATCAGTATCATCAAATAATACTACAATATTTAAAACGTACTACACTATTTAAAGATAGTAAATGTTAATTTAGACCTTATATAAATATTGCTTGTATCATTATTTGTTTATCATATGACCAATATTTAAAATGAATATTATTTATTGACATTTATATATTTGGAATTTATCAATGCAGGTTTTGGACGTACAATTACAGTTATAAGAAAAATAGACCTACACTGGATCAGAAATAAAATCTCGAAAATGCTAGCTACAGATGGCGCCACTGATAAGCGGACATGTATATTTTTGGAATTTATCAATATGGGTTTTAGGCGTACAATTGAAATAATAAGAAAAATAGACATGCACTAGATCAGAAATAAAAATCTCGAAAATTCTAGCTACAGATGGCGCCACTGATAAGCAGACATTTATATTTTTGGAATTTATCAATATGGGTTTTTTTACGTTCAATTACAGTAATAAGAAAAATAGACCTGCACTAGATCAGAAATAAAAATCTCGAAAATGATCCCCTACAGATGGCGCCACTGATAAGCAGACATGTATATTTTTGGAATTTATCAATATGGGTTTTAGGCGTACAATTAAAGTAATAAGAAAAATAGACCTGCACTAGATCAGAAATAAAAATCTCGAAAATGATCCCCTACAGATGGCGCCACTGATAAGCAAACATTTATATTTTTTGAATTTATCAATATGGGTTTTGGACGTTCAATTACAGTAATAAGGAAAATAGACCTGCACTAGATCAGAAATATAAAACTTGAAAATTCAAGCTGCAGATGGCGCCACTGATAAGCATCCTTGATATCCCCTTATGATTACCCTCTGATACCCTTTGGATTGACGATTTGGATCTAGGCTTCCTCACGATATTTTCTTTCAACGGAAGAGCCAATATTAAATGCGCATGCGCATTTCTATTGGAGCAAAGTCAGGATTCGAAATTCCGACCTCAGGCATGAAGGTTGCTCAAATAGCAATTAATTACAGAAAAAAAAATAACTTAACCGTATTCCTAAACACAAATATTAAATTTGTATCCTTATTATGTTCAAGGCATCAAAGTTTTTAATTTGTTTAATTTTCGTTCCATTAATTTCTAAGTTAAGAGAATTGTAAATACTGTTTATTTTATTGTTTCGTTTTTAATAAACGATAATAATAAAAAAAAATATTGTAGTTTTATAAATACCTAAATAAAATAGTGGCGCTACAACCTCTTTAGGTCCTGGCCTCAGATTTTGGAATCTGTTTCATGATCATTTTTTAAATCTAATAAGCAAGTAATCAGCCTCCAGTGCTTGACACACGTCGTCGACTTTTTGGATCTAAGACATGTCGGTTTCCTCACGACGTTTTTCTTTACCGTTCGAGCAAATGTTAATTGCGCACATAGAAAGAAAGTCCATTGGTGCACAGCCCGGGATCGAACCTACGACCTCAGGTATGAGAGTCGCATGCTGAAGCCACTAGGCCAACACTGCTCTTATAAATACTTAAACAATATAAATAATATAGTTATTAGTACAATGGGTACGTTGAAACCGTCTCATTACGGCGCCGTGTCAGATAACAGAAATGCAATTTATCGCTTTCCTTGTTTTCATAATTTATAAGATTAGCCAGCCAACGTTTCGCAGTCCCTTTATAAATTTTAAATAAGCATGATTTATTGCGGCAAAAAATACTGGATTTGTTCGTTGTTTACGAGGAAATAATTAAAATGTGACAATCATGCTTTTAATTTTTTGTTATTAAATATAAATCCTTAGCAATCGTCTACGGTTGCGTGGTATTGCTAACGTACGAGGCTCAAATATCTTTATTTATTTATTTTTTTTATTTATTTACAGTTGCAAAGAAACAACAATAAAACAATACATACAAATTACAAGGGATGCAACGGGCGGCCTTATCGCTAACAAGCGATCTCTTCCAGGCAACCTTTTAAGTCCTCTCATTTGAACTAAAGAACACAAACTAGGTTTAATCGCTTATTATGTAAACAGTACAGATAATACAACTGTCAACAAACTAATTATATGGGTACATTACCATTTTATACATTACGCAAACAATACAGAGGACTAAATTGACAGAAATACTTTAGGCGTATAAGGTTAAAAATTTTACAGCGTTTTTGACGAAGAAAAGGGAGAGAGCGATTGAAACCGATTGAGAGAGAGTGAGAAAGGGAGATCGAGAGAAATACACGCTATTGGTTGATGTATTCGTTTAGTAGTTACATATTAGAACTTAAGATGGCAGTTCTGTCGCAAAACGTCTTATGCAGTAAACGATTTTTTTATTTATATTATCATTAGCACGTTTACAGTGTGTAAACAGTGTGAATATAGATAAACAAATACCTGGAGTGATCATTTACTGGTACATCTATCTATTGGGGGTTTTACCTTAGTAATAATTAATTTACAAAGAAGTTTCACTTCTGACATATGTATCCACGCATTTTTTTACTAAAAAAACTCTTCAGGTAATAATCTTTTTTTATAAAACAGGGGGCAAACGGGCAGGATGCTCATTGCTCACCTAATGTTAAGTGATACCGCCGCCCATTAACACTCTCAATGCCAAATTATGTTGGAATGTTGTCAAATAAATTACAGTAAAAAAAAATGCTCATTATTTTTATTTTCTTTTTTTACAATTAAATCTTATTGTTTTCTTAGAATTTTCAGTCACGGCGACAAATCGACTGAGAGTTAAATAGGTTTTGTTGTTAATTTAAGTGATACCGATATAGACTAACGCCCGAACCCAATAATTAATCCATAATCTCATATAGAGAACAATCTGAGATTGTGGATTTTTAGACCGTGACGGTCTATCGATCTCCTATCTGCATCCCAATAACCAAATCCTACGAAGACAATCCATTTTTGGGGACGGATAGAATGCAATCTCTTCGCTCTTTACACTCATATTTGATAATCAATATAAAAGAAAGTAAATAAAACCTTACAAATGATATTACAATATACATGTCTATGTTTAAAACATATCAAATATCTTTTTAATTATTTAAAGTTAAGATCTTTAGATAGGATATTGGCACAGTTGAACTGTCATTGTAATATAAAGGTCTATCCATATACACCGATTCGACCTACCATGGATAGCTTGTATCGACAGATGGCTGTTACAATCCGTCGGTTATTGGCACTTTTATCAATATTTGGATTAAGATGTCTATCGCACATGGTCAAGTATGGATTGAGATGGGTTATTGGGTTTGGGAGATAGACACTCACATTGTCAGAGGGATCGCAGGTGCGATGCCGGTCTTTAAGTCTACCTCTCTAATGTCATGTTTCTAAATAAAGTACATTAGTTTAGCAATGATCAAATGATTAATTAATGTTTAAAGTTTCTTTATTTCTCATTACAAAAAAAAACATGAGAAACTTAATATTAATATGTATATACGAGCGAGATACGTGTCGCCATTAGCCGTCTCAATTTTAGTCAACTGTGTTCATTCTAACATGCATCTTTACTGCCTTTTTGAATTTGCGACACACAAATTTTGCGAATTTTAGATGTTAATTGATTAAATAATTGCACACCCTCATACCTAATAGATTTCATCAAATAATTTGTACGCGGCTTCGGCAAGATAAGCAAACTCGCTCGACGAGTATTGCGTGTAATTGTCTATTTGATTTGTTTAAATGAAAAGCAACTGTGGACAGTTTTTTTAATGTTTTTTAATTAAAATACAGGTGCTATAAACATATTGTTGTTTAATCGTCATAATTTTGGTTTCTAATAAAATCTACTAAGATTTTATTAGTCTGTATTAAAAAATTGTATCTAATTTTCTAAAATCTAATTTATTTTTTTTTAACATCAAAAAAATTAAATTTATTTAGAAATATTTATAAGCACTTAATAATTAAATAATTAAATAAATAACTTTCAATACAAATAACATAATACATCAAAATATACCTAATAACTTAAACTTAAAATTTAATTATTAAAAAATATTATTAAAAATAGTCAGTCCCTTTAGTTTTTTTTGTAGTGTTTGTAAGTTAGACATTTTATTTTTGATAATTATTGTTTTGCACAATCAAAATATCAAAGTTTCGGTGGAAATTTTTCAAATTAATTCTTTCCGCTGAAATTCTAATTGCTTTTTAATTGGCAGCGAGCTGGCAATTTCGGCGAAGTGCTAAAATAACACAAAAGACGTAATTAATGAATTTAACGAGACTTTAATTTTTAATTACATATTCCAAAAATTAAACTTATTATTACAATGCTTTTCTCTTTAACGTTTCATTTGTATGACTCGTTTTGTGTATAATATTTAGTTTGCCAAGCGTGTGCCAACTATTTAAGTATATATAATAAATAAATCAGTGGCCCTACAACCCCTTTAGGTCTTGGCCTCAGATTTTTGAATCTGTTTCGTGATCATTTTTAAATTTTAGCAAGTAGGTGATCAGCTTCCTGTGCCTGACACACGTCGTCGACTTTTTCGGTCTAAGATTTGTCGGATTCCTCACGATGTTTTTCTTCACCGTTCGAGCAAATGTTAAATGCGCACATAGAAAGAAAGTCCATTGGTGCACAGCCCGGGATCGAACCTACGACCTCAGGTATGAGAGTCGCACGCTGAAGCCACTAGGCCAACACTGCTTTAAGTGTATACATACATATATACACATATGCTGTGGCTTTGTCAACAATAATCCTGCAGTGGTCTCGATTCTTGACTATCTTCCAGTTTGTTTGTCTGTTGTCATGGTTTTTGATGTCCTGCCTCCGCCATGAGCTCCAAGTGGTCCCAGAGACTGATATGGGCAGAATTAAACTGTATTTTCATGTTTGATGACCACGAATTTAATTAAAATTAAAATCAGTAGTTCCTTAGGAAATATGTTTGCACATATATTTAATTGTATAATTTAGCTAACTTTGAAAGTTTTGCACACACAGAAATTTATTTATTCGCAAGAATTAACTTACTTATCTAAGAATATAAAACAGATGTTAGACCGAATTCGCTTCTGTTGTTAAGTGGGATGCGGCATATTGGAACGCCTTGCCAGCAGATCCCTATTAAGCTGCCGTTTGACTGAACCCTGACCTTTAAGAAATATTTATGCGGGCTCAAGAAGTTTCAATCCCTCACTGTTTTAATAATTTGACTTCTCATCCGAATTATAAAGAGATAGTAGATTGGTCACTCCCTGCCGCGCGATTCAAAGCATTAAGTCGCACTACGGTTTAGCGTATTTAACCGCGTATTTTTTTATTCTAAATCAATAGAAAATAAGCGAAATAATGAAATGTTAATTGCTATGTAACAGTGAAGAGAGTACTTACATCTCGGGACGTAACTCCGACGACATACCAATCGCTACGCTTAAAACGAACATATTATTGTATTACAATAAATAAATAAAATAAAAAATAATAAAAAAAGCCCTTTACTCGCTGACCATTTAATTTAAATGCTATTCTTATCAAACACTAATATTCTTAAATCTAATTATATAGCGAAAATAATAATAATTTATTCTTAACCGCCCTGGCCAGGTTGTCCGTCGACATAGGCCTCCCCCAATTGTTTCCATGTCTCTCTATCCTTGGCAGACCTTCTCCATCCTTTTGGTAGATCGTCCTCCCATCTTTTAATTTCCCGTTTCCCCCGACCTCCTCGTTTTCTTTTCCCGTTCCTCGGATACCACACTATTACATCCTTAGTCCATTTTTCTTTGTTAGTCCTCATACGTCTAGTCCAGTTCCATTTAACCTATTTTTTGTAGCACGTCACTGACATTTGTTTTTTTTTTCTTATTTTTGTAGCTGTCCAGCGATCCCGTAGTTTTATATTAAGCATGCTCCTTTCCATGCTGCGTTAACAAACTACTAGGTTTTGATTGATGTATGACGTTTATTTGGAACATAAGATCATCATGGTACCACTTATTCCACGTCATTAAATTCGAACCTGTTGGCATCCCTACTCATCGGCAAAGAAGAGGGTGTTGGCCGAGAGAAAAAGCCGGCGTAAAAAACTCTCGGTACTCTTTTAAAAAGGCAATACATCAAACAATTCTACAATATTTAAAACAAATATAGCAAATTAATTAGAAGTAACCTGCCCAGCACTAATCCCAGACCCTTTTATCAACTAGATAATCACTAACTTTATAGTAAGCCTTTTTATGTATTACAATAACCAGTGATGACGTACGAGGATTACGCAAAACGGACCAATTTCGAGTCTAGTTGCGGACTGAGCCCACCTACCTTACCTTACCTTACCTTAACCAGTGATGAATGATGATGATGAATAAAAATATTACTCGTGCATACCAAATTTTATGGGAAAAGCGGTTAACCGCACGAGACCACAGTGCGACCTGGCACTTTATTATTCGAACAAGTGCCTCTGTTTTATACAATTCCTGAACTTGCTCATTTTCAAGTGTAGTTTTTTTTAATTATACGCCTGCCATAATCTCATTAACGATGTATCCTTAGTTGCATGTGATGATATTTTTGAAGCTTTCTATAGCCTCAGTTATGAAGAGGTCCTTGGTTTGATGATATGCGTTTGGATGTCACATTTTTGTTTTGGCAAATGAGTCATCGCAGCCCATGGATACCTATTTTGGTGAGTGCGTTGCCGAATTTTGAGGGCGGAATATATTACTTTTTAAAACAATTTACAGGTCTGGTTTGTTATGCAATAAGCTAAAGTCCTGGATTTCATAAATAAAGTCTCTTCAAGAAAAGAGCGTACCAATTCTTAAAAGGCCGGCAACGCACTCGCGAGCCCTCTGGCATTGAGAGTGTCCATGGGCGGCGGTATCACTTAACATCAGGTGAGCCTCCTGCCCGTTTGCCCCCTGTTCCATAAAAAAAATATATTCTTTTGTCACATTTTTTTACAGGATAGGCAAACGAGTTATCGCAGCTCAGAGACACACATTTTAGTGATTGTGTTGCCGGCTTATCAGGTGTATTCAAACAATTGGAGGTCTTACCCAGCGAAGACCCTCAGCGGAAGTCAATAGCAAAGTTCACTAGTTCGCAAAAGAAAAGTCTTGTGAAAACGTGCCGTGGAAAACTAACAGCCGTCAAGGTGATGCGGGCGAAATTTGGGGTTCACTTATAATAAGAGAAAACTGTTATGTAATAGCCAAAATTCGTTGCAGTACTTATAATACTAATAAAAAAACACAAATAACACAGTACATAAAAATTACAAGGGATGCAATGGGCGGCTTTATCGCTAATAAGCGATCTCTTCCAACCCTAGTAAAAAAAATATTAGTGCAAGAAGTGCATAACCATATTGTATAAGAAAATATTTTTACATAGAACCTTACTCTAGCGAACAAAAAACAGAATATAATCTTATATTTAAAATTCTGGTGTCGCGGTGTTTGTGGTTAAACTCCTCCGAAACGGCTTTAGCGATTCTCATGAAATTTTGTGTGCATATTTGGTAGGATTGAGAATCAGGGTAATCATTTAAGGGTAATCCTCCCCTAATTTAATTTTCAATTTTAGATAAAACAAAATTATTTTTTTATGATACAGCATTAGTAAATACATATAACCCTGCATTTTCAAGCCTTTACAATCAACCCCTATTTTTTATTTCATTATTAAAAACTAAAAACAGGTAGGCTCAGTAAAATCTCATTAAGGAGAAACGAAGTTCGCAGGGGCAGCTAGTATAATATATATGTATAATTATCAATGAATCTGAGACGAGATAATGTTCTGTGCACATGAAAAGTATATTTGAAATTCTCCTTCAATATTCACAATCGACTATCAACAATTGTATATCGGCGTCCTCGTATTGTGCCAAGCTGTGAGTTTAATTTCCGGTTTCGTAGAATTCGATAACATTCAACTGACATATTAAATAGATATTCGTCTATGAATTTCTTCAAGCATGCATGACCATTGGATCTCTCTTATTGAGACTTGCCACACAGCATTATTACGGGCTTAGACTCTTAGGTGAATAATATTCAGGGAAATATGAATATTGCCATCAAAAAAATATCTTATAAAAAAGTATCTTATGAGATAGTTCGAACATATAAAGTCTTATTATAAAACTTGTACTAAAAACAGTAGAACACTATAGAAACTATATCTATCTATCTTCTTGCCCGCTCTACGCCCTTGACTTACGAACTGGTAGTAAATGTAAATTTAGAATCAAGTTTACGTCATTTCTGTGGACGTTCATAAGTGTACTGGTTTACCTATATGAATACTGGAGTGTCACGCACTCTAGCACTGGAGGCTTTAACTCCAACCAATAGGGTTACCTTGCAGTGGATAAAGGGACACAGTGGTTCTCTCGGCAATGATGCTGCCCACGAACTTGCGAGAAGACGCTCCGAGAATGTCTTGCAAGAATGACGCCTAATGGCCCTTATCCGCTCCTTCCCTTGCCCTTCTCGCTAGTGCGAACTTGGATTTTCCGAAAATCCGACTGCAGACAGTCCAAAATGGCGCTGCCAGCAGTAACCCATAACTGACTAACCGACTTCTAAACAGAACCGATCTCAAAACAATGATAGGGACAATTACGGGCCATTGTCTCCTAAATAAACATCTATTTGTCCTAGGCGCGACAGACAGCCCCATGTGCAGAGGCTGTTTCAGCGCAGAGAAATCAGTCACCCACGTAGTCCTGGATTGCGAGGCTGAGGCTAAACAACGAACGAAAATCCTCGGAACAGTGAGGTCGCTCCGCGAAGCCTGTGAAGTGCCCAGGAGACTTCTGTGCTTCTGGAAGGAGCTAGGCTGGCTTAAGTTGCCAGGGCTTTACGCAAAACGGACCAAATTTTTAGTCTAGTTGCGGAAATTGAGCCCACCTACCATACCATACCTAAATCACTACATAGTATAAAACAAAGTCGCTTTCTCTGTCCCTATGTCCCTTTGTATGCTTAAATCTTTGAAACTACGCAACGGATTTTGATGCGGTTTTTTTAATAGATAGAGTGATTCAAGAGAAAGGTTTATATGTATAATAACATCCATTAAATAGTGGAAAAGTACTGTTATTTTTGAGGTTTCTAATGTAATGTCGTAAATAATTACATTTTTTCCGCTTACATTGCAAACGCAGGCTGAACCCTACGAGTTTTATCAAAATAATGTAGTAAGTATTGTACACATTGAAAAGGTCTACAGAAAAGTCCGTGATGGTATATGTGTATATGGTATATGTCGCGTATATTAGGAGCTTTCCAGCGACGGAAATAACAATACAGAATAAAAACCTGCTTTTCATCAGCATTGCACCCGTGCGAAGCTGGGGCGGGCCACTAGTAATTAATAAATAAATAAGTATTAAGAATATCCATAGCGCTAAATCACCTAGATCATGAGCACACCCCACATACACACCATCACGAAATTGAATTAGTTAAATGTATAGAATCCTTTTTGTTTATTTGTTCCCTTTTGTAAATCTTTTTGTAATAAACTCAAACTAAACTGTATCATGTATCCATCTTTGGCTATATTTTCGGTGTATTTGTTTGTATATATATATATAATTTATGTCAGCTGTAGGATAACGAAATAAATAACATCATCGATGTTCAGTTTTCGATGAATATCTAATATCAAACTCAAACTCAAAAATATTAGTCTAAGATCCCGCTGCAGGATTGGTGCGTTCATCGAGTTTTTGTTTAAAACCAAATTTTTATGTTTATTTATAATTTGGAGAATATATATTTACTAGGATGCCTATCAAAATTTGGCCGCCATTATTTTTAATTAAATTATTTTGAATTGATTTTTGGTAAAAAATTACGTTCATTTAATTTTTAAATAAAATAACGTCCACATCACGGTAATTAGTATGAAGATTCTAAAAAAGCACGGTTGCCGTTGCGCACATGGCCGCACCTCTTTGCAGCCAAGTGTAAACAGGTATGATTTCGACATATTTATATGTTTATAACGGATATCTATTAATTATATATCAAATTGAAGCTAATTTTTTTCTATTAATTTTCATATAAGGTTGCCTATTTAAATCTGGCCGCAAATAGGGTTGCTGGCGGTTAAAGATGACAAATATTTGAGGTAGAGTGAAAGAGAGTTAGCGCGTAACGTCATTTGTCAGACAAGGACAAGTTTTAAGCCATTTGAGCATGCGTCGAATGTTAGTGTTCTCAACTGAACAGATGCGGCATTTTTATTCTAACATAAAAACCACGCTGTTTTGAAGTTCGTAATAAATAACGTTTTATATTTACATTGTTGTTTTATTTGTGCATCTAAAAATTATTATATTAATGAACGTAAAATAAAATTGATAAAGATGAAGTCGTGTTTTTGTGTAACGAAAAAAACAATGTACTCGACTTTAATAATGTATAATTCCAAAAGTGCTCGCTAATGGTATTATTTCGTCGTAAAAAAAATATAAATATTATGACCTTTTATTTACAATTGACTCTAATAATGATTTTGGATGCGCAATGGTTTATAAGCGTCGCATAGTCGGCAACCGCCAGCAACCCTTATTTGCGGCCAGATTAAAATAGGCAACCTTATATGAAAATTAATAGAATTATGACATATAATTAATAGATATCCGTTATAAACGTATAAATATATCGAAATCATACCTGTTTAAACTTGGCTGAAAAGAGGTGCGGCTATGTGCGCAACGGCAACCGTGATTTTTTAGAATCTTCATATTAATTACCGTGATGTAGACGTTATTTTATTTAAAAATTAAATAAACGTAATTTTTTACCAAAAATCAATTCAAAATAATTTAATAAAAAATAATGGCGGCCAAATTTTGATAGGCACCCTTGTTAATATATATTCTCCTAATTATAAATAAACATAAAAATTTGGTTTTAAACAAAAACTCGATGAACGCACCAATCCTGCAGTGGGATCTCGTACTATATCTTGATTCAAATAGGTAAACATGTACACTTATGAACGTCAAAAAAAAAACAAATTAAATTAATTGTAAATTTACATTTACAACCAGTTCGCAAGTCAAGGGCGTAGAGCGGGTAAGAATAACTGGCAAGAAACTTTCCGCCACTCTTTTCAAACGCCAAGTTTTTAATCTAAATTGTTTGAACTGGAGCAAATCAATCCCAAGCATTAGGATCATTTAAGTCATTCGATGTAGATCATTTATCGATGAAGAGCTTTCGATCATCGATGTTTTGGTTGTCCACTAGATGGGTCTTAATTATATAAATCAGACTCGACTTTCCATGGTGCCACAGCGACATCTATTGATTAAACGTAAGAATACTAATTATTTAAACAACCGCGTAGTAAAAAAAAAGCTTATTCTAAAATTGCATCTTTCAGCGTGAAAATCATGAATGTTAAAAAGACTCTGCTAATACGTTTTAAGATTTCTGGCTGTTTGCCACGCGGCTGATTTTAAAGAAAATTTATTGTTGGAGATTCTACTAATATACGATTTTTTATATTTAGAGCAGCAGAATCTCTGTCAGACAAGATGAGTGCCGAGTACCATCACTGTATGGAACCCGCGACCCAAGGCACTTTCTTTTACGATGTAGCGAACTGTGGAATCAACCCGGTGAGGGTCTACCCAGAGAGATACCGCCTCCACCTCCAAAGTAAGCTAACTTTTAAAATGTATTAATTTTCTATTAATACATTTTTAGTTGTTTTACAACGTAAGTTAAGAATATTTAAAAAAATATAACATTCCTTAGATAAAATATATATTCATTGTTATAATTATTAGTTTTTATTTCGTCTTTTCATGTGATCTACTGTTCTATAATTAATATTCATAGACATATTATTTATAACAAACAAAAACACACACACATAAACACACAAAATAATAATAATCAAAGAGAAAAAAATAAATAAAAGATATAATGAGACATATATTTTTTTTTCCTTATCCTATTCGGGTCGTCTCAAGCATGTAATGCGTGTGTGCTGTGGCTGTGACCCTGATGACCCTGGCTCAGCATTATGCTGAGGAGCAGAATGATCCACAGTGCTGGTCATTCTGCCAGGCACCATATCAGCTAGTTTGCGCCTCAGTCGCAAAATAAAAATGTGAGCCGTCACGGGACGCCTGGCAGATGTGAAACATCGAAATTATTTTGTGAAGTAATATGCAGAAAAGAACAGATTGTGATAGGAACTAAATATGTCATAATGATAAAATAAAATTTTACGATTTTGTTTTCCAGATAACGATGACTATTTATTGAATAAACATTTATTTTCATTAAATACAAAAATTTACTACTGCATATAGATTGTATGTATATACCATCATATAGCGTGGCGATGCGTCGCCACGGCATGCGTCGCCACGTCAGAAATCGGTTTTACGTGCGGCTATAGATGTTTCACATCAAAAAAGTCAAACACCTAGTAGGAAATGATAATAATAATATTAGTGAAAGTTAGCAATATCGGTAATGAAGTCTTGTGTAATATGGTGGGAAGTATATAAAATAAAATAAAAAATAAGAATACCTTTTTTTGGCTGACTAAAAACTAGATTTCGTGGGATTTTTTTTGAGTTAATAGATAAATTATATTCCTCTTTGAAACTTGAAGGATACATCAAATACTCTTTATCTGAAACCCAAAAAACTTTATTCATGTAGGTAATCAAGTACATTTGTAAACGTCAACAGAAAATATGTTAAATTGATTCTAAATTTACATTTACTATCAGTTCGCAAGTCACGAACATAGAACGGGCAAAAAGAACTGGCAAGAAACTCTCCAATCCTTAATCGCCGATTTTTGATTAATACAAATTGTTTGTACAATACACTGCCACAGGGAGCAACCATTTAAAGTTATACTTCTTTAGGCGCGTTATGAAAAATTGATGGGAGTGAAATTTTACGATACGCGCGCACTGTGACACAAAATTAACAAAAACTGTGTATTTATATTTATAATATTTATCCACATGCTTTGAATTTCTACATTTAAAACACGTTTTCATTATTTTTGCGAATTTTATATGTGCGTCTGAATTATAATCAAAGAATTAAATTGAATATTTAAATCAATACTGATTAATATTAGAAAATATTTGTGAAAAAACTTTGCTCATCTTCCTAAGTGCTTCAATACAATTGAGGTTATCTACCCGTATGTATTATTTAGTAATATATATGACAAAATTATTATATTTTCTTTTTAATAGTTTTAATCTATTCCAATTATGACTGTAGTTTAATAAAATTGAAAATACAAATTATACGTATGTAGCATGATTGAATGTTTCAAGTGTATTATTTAATTGTAAATGATTATGATTAATACATGTTTGATAAGAACGATAATAGTTTTTCCCGGGGTATAATTAATCAAGACTTGCTCGACTCGCTCATAAATCATCCCGGGACTGTAGACTATAATTTCGATTTTTCTTACATATTTCCACGTACATTTAGTTCATTTATCCGCCCATGGTTTAATGTTAACGCCCAACACTAATATTGAGCGAACATATACATGAAAAACCGTAAGTATGCGACCAACCAGGCTCCAGAAGATAAACCACTTCTTATATGGAAATTGTATTCGTTTTTACAACAAACTCCCAAGCGAAATTAGAGAACTGTCACTAAATAAATTCAAAGCCCTCGTTAAAAGTAAGTTAATTAATAAAGCCTTTTATAAATGTGACGAATACTTAAATGATCTTAATCCTTGGGATTGATTTGCTCCAGTTCAAACAATTTGTATTAAAAACTTGGCGATTGAAAAGAGTGGCGGAAAGTTTCTTGCCAGTTACTTACCCGCGCAACGCCCTTGACTTGCGCACTGGTTGTAAATGTAAATTTACAATTAATTTAATTTGTTTTTCTTGACGTTCATAAGTATGTTTACCTATATGAATAAAAATATTTTTGATTTGGTTTGATATTAAAGTTTGTACTACGGTTGTCGTAACATTCTCAATAGAAGATTTAGAAAATATTTGAAATCTGAAAACCATTTTGCAACGTCACTACCTCTCCACCTATTCCTTGGAAGCAA
This sequence comes from Pieris mannii, assembly GCA_028984075.1. NCBI lineage: Eukaryota > Metazoa > Arthropoda > Insecta > Lepidoptera > Pieridae > Pieris > Pieris mannii. The sequence continues at coordinate 3,873,592 of CM054798.1, read as the reverse complement.
TCACTTGTAAAGAGTAGGTCATCCGCAAATAGAGTAGAAAACGTTAGAAAAATGATCCTAATACTATTTTTATATCACCTCGACGTCCGCCGTTCCACAACTGAGCGTTTTTCAAGGCAGTTTTTGACGCGCACCACCACTTTGTGGAACCAGTTGCCAAATGAATTATTTCCGAACCAATTCGAATTAGGGTTCTTCAAGAAAAGAGCGTACCAATTCTAAAAAGTGGATCAGTGTTGGCCTAGTGGCTTCAGCGTGCGACTCTCATACCTGAGGTCGTAGGTTCGATCCCCGGCTGATCACAAATGGAGTTTCTTTCTATGTGCGCATTTAACATTTGCTCGAACGGTGAAGAAAAACATCGTGAGGAAACAGACATGTGTCAGACCCAAAAAGTCGACAACGTGTGTCAGGCACTGGAGGCTGATCACCTACTTGCTTATTAAATTTAAAAATTATCATGAAACAGATTCAGAAATCTGAGGCCAAGACCTAAAGAGGTTGTAGCGCCACTGATTTAATTTTTTATTTTTAATTCTAAAAAGGCCGGCAACGCACTCGCGAGCCTTCTGGCATTGAGAGTGTCCATGGGCGGCGGCATCACCTAACATCAGATGAGGCTCCTGTCCGTTTGTCCCCTGTTCTATAAAAAAAAAAAAAAAAAAAAATAATCTGTGCAACTATCTGTTGTCGATAACAAGATCCGAAATAAAGTATGTATATATTTTTACTTCGAATTTTAACTTTGTAAATGTTTCCAGCCATTTTCACCTGGGGTATATTTGATTGCAAAACATTTCCATGTTTGGTGTCGCATAACACAATCCAAATTCCAGGATAAGTTGGTCAACTTATGGTACTTACAATCTACGGCTATAAGTTGAGTTGAAATGTTCGTACGTATAGAAAAAATATTTGCTTTAATAGAATTTGATTTTATGTTTTGAAGTGAAACTTCTTTTGTCGATTGTAATTTTTTTACAGATGAAACGTCACGAAGATGTGCAGCGTTTTTGTCGAAGAAAAGACACACGCTATTGGTTGATGTATTCGTTTAGTAGTTACAAAATAGATCTTTAGATGGAAATTCTGTTGTATAACGTCTTGTGTAGTAACCGCAGCTTTATTTATTTATATTACCATTAGATACATAGTGTGTAAACAGTGTGAATATAGATATATACAAATAAATATTGGTACATGATCATCTGTTAAGGATTTTATTAGTAATAATTAATTTATGTAAAATAAGGCTGTGAAAAATATACAAAAAAAGTTTGTCAAATTTATATGTTTTAAAAAATATCAATGTTTCTATAGTTAGTTCTTGCTAATATTTTAGACTCACTAGAATATCGACGGAGTCAGCAAGACTTGCTATATTTACACGCTATTCTTAATGGGCGGATAGATATTTTGCTAACATTAATTTCCTTTAAAATCCCTCCTTCGTATGCGACAAGATGCACATAATTGTTCCGTGTGCCTCGTACGAATTACCTGCATAATTCGCCAATGTTTCGGGTTTTATCGAGCTATGACATCCATTATCGATATTGATCTTTCTACATCGATTCCAATTCCACACGTTTTGTATATTGTTTATCTATGTAATCTGTTTTGGCTTTCTGTATTGTCTTAGTGTTTTGTGTTAAGTATAAGCTGTTCGATTACTTGTAATTAAATAAATAAATGTTTCACTTCTGACATCTGTACTTTGTACGCACGCACTTCTTTTATCTTATTATATCTTTAAACGATCAATTCTTGTATATATATATAATTGGAATCTCGGAATCGGCTCCAACGATTTTCATGAAATTTAGTATAAGGGGGGTTTCGGGGGCTATAAATCGATCCAGCTAGGAATCATTTCTAGAAAATGTAATTTTATTTGTGTTTTATGAACTTAGACATCGAATTGCTCGTTTTAAGATGTCAGTCAAATAAGAACTTAAATATGAATATAATTATCTTTATTCGATAATTATATTCATATTTCATTATTTTATTACTATGTAATTCGTACTGAAATATAATTTCCAAAAAACACAATTTATAAAAATAAATAAATACCGAGCAAAGCTCGGGCATCCAGCATACTTAATAGTTATTCTAAAACCATAACGATTATAGTCGTCAAACTTATGGCCTTAATAGTAGCTCACGCTGTACAGCCACCTTTAAAAATGCCTTGCCTTTAAAAATTTAATGCATTATAATAATAACTAGGTCAAAACTAGAAAATGTTACTCACATTACCGTGTAATAAAATACAAGCAAGAAAATGTACAAAATTTCGCGAATTGGATAGACAAATCGTATCAATTTGTTCGCGACGGTTTTTCTGCGGGTTCTTTAATAAGGAAAATGTCGAAATATATATTATGTAATATAATTTGTGTTTTTTTGTACTTTTGTATGTTACGGGCAGGAGGCTCACCTGACGTACTTATGTTGTAGTGATACCGCCGGCCATGGGACACTCGCAGTGCCAGAAGGCTCGCGAGGGCGCTGCCGGCCTTTTAACAAGTGGTACACTCTTTTCTTGAACGACTCTACGTCGAGTTCTCTCGGAAATACTTCAGTGGGTAGCTGGTTCCACACAGTGGTGGTTCGTTGGGATGTCAAAGTAATACGGGTGGCATTTTGTGTAGTAGATAGATTTTAACACAAGAAAAATACAAAATACATACTTGAAATAAGTTTTTAATATACTCATTTCGACTCCGAATTGAACCCTTAATTTATTATTCTTTATTACTCAAGATGACACATGGAACATGGTGTAATGGTTGCAGCTCCTTACAAACATTGTGTAAAAAAAACTTGACGATTAAAAAGAGTGGCGGAGAGTTTACTGCCAGTTCTTCTCTTCCGTTCTACGCCCTTGATTTGAGAACTGGCAGTAAATGTAAAATAAGATTCATTTATTGTATATTTCTCTTTTTTTTGACGTTCATAAGTGTACATTATGTTACCTATATGAATAAATTATTTTTGACTTTGACTTTTGAAATTCGCTTAGCCACTAAACTAAGCGATATTTAGAAACTTTAAGTTTAGAACAGTTTAAATGTAATTTAACTTAGCCTTGTAGTTCCACTGCAGACTAATTTTAGACTCTTTTAAAGCAGATTCAACCCTAGTCTATAGGGACCAAACCATTTACTCTGTATACGAAAATAAACACTTTCGCGCTGAGGCCGCAGTGCGGCAAAACCAGTCCTATCTAACCAATACATAATTATTATTTACTACGAAACTTCTTCGTGTAAGAACAAAGTACACACGTCAGAAGTGAAACTTCTTCGTGTAAGAACAAAGTACACACGTCAGAAGTGAAACTTCTTCGTGTAAGAACAAAGTACAAACGTCAGAAGTGAAACTTCTTTGTAAATTAAATTTTAGGGCCAGCGGTGAATCCCAAAAAAAAAAAACAAAATTTATTTATATAACTATATAAAAATATAAATAAAAAATCATATATTCATATAGGTAACATAATGTGCGTGAGTGTTGGCGTTGTGGCTTCAGCGTGCGACTGTCATACCTGAGGTCGTAGGTTCGATCCCCGGCTGTGCACCAATGAACTTTATTTCTATGTGCGCATTTAACATTTGCTCGAACGGTGAAGGAAAACATCGTGAGGAAACCGACATGTCTCTAGAGCCAAAAAGTCGACGACGCGTGTCAGGCACTGGAGGCTGATCACCTACTTGCCTATTAGATTTAAAATGATCATGAAGCAGATTCAGAAATCTGAGGCCAAGACCTAAAGAGGTTGTAGCGCCACTGATTTATTTTTTTAACATAATGTACACTTATGAACGTAAAAAAAATATATTAAATGCTTTTAATTTTACATTTACTGCCAGTTCTCAAATCAAGGGCGGAGAACTCTCCTCCACTCTTTTTAATCGCCAAGTTTTTTCTTTAACACAACGTTTTTAAGGAGCTGCAACCATTACACCATGTTCAATATGACATCTTGAGAAAATATGACCGAAATCGGCCCGATATTAGTTGCACGAACTATTATCTATATTATAGACTTATTCTTATCAAATCGAATCAATCAAAAATATCTTTATTCATATTTAAACATGTACACTTATGAACGTCAAGAAAATAAAAATAAATTAACTATAAATTTACATTTACAACCAGTTCGCAAGTCAAGGGCGTAGAGCGGGTAAGATTTCTATTCATCTTAGATTCTACTTGAGAATCGACTGGTCCGATGCGTCCGACGTATTTCTGAATCTTTACCATTTTTTCTTTTAAAGAACAGGGGGCAAATGGGCAGGAGGCTCACCTGATGTTAAGTGATACCGCCGCCCTTGGACACTCTTAATACCTGAGGGCTCGGGAGTGCGTTTCCGGCCTTTTAAGAATTGATCCGCTCTTTTATTTAATGACCCCAAACAGTGGAATTTCAAAATGAAACACATAAATAGTCGTAATGTTTTTATTAACAATAAAATGAATTGGGTGACATACATAATTGATTTTTCCAAAATCCACAAGCCTGGGTCCGGAAAAAACTAGCTAATGGAATCTTGTCCTTACATATTTCACCTTATCTTAAAAAAAATGCAATTATAACGAAATATAAGAGCGCTCGCACATAAAACGATAACACGAGACCGTAGACAAAGTACTTTGCGACAGGCGTGACGCAGTACACCATAGTTCACGTGGTCACGTGATTTGCAACAAATTTCCAAACAATTTTTAAACACGACCATGGCTTAAGCTTTTAAAGATATTTTATTTTATATCAAATTAGGATATTCTTGGAGTTTGTTATAATTTTTTATAGAACAGGGGGCAAACGGGCAGGAGACTGATGTTAAGGGATACCACCGCCCATGGACACTCGTTGCCAGAGGGCTCGCGAGTGCGTTGCCGGCCTTTTAAGAATTGGTACGCTCTTATCTTGAAGGACCCTATGTCGAATTGGTTCGGAAATATATCAGTGGGCAGCTGGTTCCATATAGTGCGGCAAAAATTGTCTTTAATCGCGCAGTTGTGGAACGGCGGGTGGAATTTTGTATTCTGCCTCGACGTTCGATGATGAAACTCAGCTGCAGGTATTAATCTGAACAACTCCTCTGAACACTTTCCATGGTAAATGTGGTAGGAGATGCAAAGTTAAAAATAAAGTACATTTAATTGATTTATACAGTCAGTAGGTGGCTAAAAACTATTCACGGCGACGCCAGCGCAATAAATATACAACGCAATACGTGTACGAACACTCTTATACAAAATCGTTGAGAATCACTAGATATAATATTAATTATTAGGTAAAAAGCTTGCATTTTCAATATTCGCTTATAACTTACAAGAGAAATGCAAGAATTACAATGGATAATAACAGTAAATAAATTTTTTATATACAGTAAAACATACGTAATATGATTAACGAAATTAAATTGGACCATTTTATACATTCAGCCACAGTTCATGTTTTCGATGCCACAAATAAATTAACATCTAGACATTATCAAAAGCTACATAACAGTATATTGGAGACTCATAAAATGATTTCAAATCTTATTATAATGAAAGATTTAGTATATTATCGGATGATAAATCAAATGCTATATTTGACCAAAACAAAAGCAATATTAATTATAAGAAGTAAGAGTTACACTTGACAGGTGACAGATGACACTTGTTTATTGTTTTGCATCGATTTGAAGGTGACAGGTAAGGAATAGACTGTTTAAAGTAAGAACAACTCTATGAAATTGTGTTCATACACGACAAAAAGACGGAATCTTTATTTAAAATTAAGACAAAATGGGAGGATCAGAATGCAACATTACGAAACAGAGTTTGTCTTAAAATCAGTATGACAGTATTCCCCAAACAACCAATAGACAATAAAATTCACATTCACCATTCAAACGTCACTATGCCTTTGTGTATTTTAGTCTAAGGTAAGATCTGTGGCAGACACTAACGGAATATTACAAAGAGCAAAATTCATCCCTTTCCAACACATGTGGCTCAACATAAACATATCCCAATGAAAAACAGCCTTAAAGTTAGATAGATATATTTACATTTATAGATAGCATTCCACATAACTTCTAAATTAATTTTAAGAAATACTAAGCAAACTGCTTCGATCTACCAGGCTACGCACTCACTGACACGGAACTGCTAGAAGTTAATTTATCGTTCAGTTGCCTGTTGTTTTTAAATGTTGTGTCTAAAACTATGCATTCACCACCAAACGCTTTGTGGTCATTTTTGTATTTAGTTAGTTATTTAGTCTATTTCTTTTGTGTTGTATATAATTTTTATTAAGATCATACTATAATCTCAATCTCGTTTGGGCTAAGAATGATTGCTAAGTAAAAGATCAAAGGACGTATAAATATCAACCACTTAGACATTTGACATAAAGTAAAATTTCAGTCAGGCTTCTCCATTCCTCAAGTGTTATTTTACCAATAACACACATTGAACAGGGGTCACCTAGAGGCTCACCTGATGATAGTCCCTGATTAAATGATAGTCTCTGAATACTCTAAGGCCCCTCTGGCCTCGCTGCCTGCTCGCGAATGCTTCACCGGTCCTTTGACATACTAAAGACATATTCAGCACTAGATCTATAAGACTGAGTTTCAAAACAGACTTAGCATGTAAACTCCCCGACAGCAAAATGTTAAGGATATAAGGGAGTCATAGTTAGTTTTGTTTCCAAGTTCCCTTTGATATTGCTACTAGTAGTGCGAGCTATAGCTTAACCCGTCAGTGCGATCGTAGCCTAACGCTCTCAAGTGATTTATAGAGTATAAAACAATGAGTATTATCTATACTTATCTTATTTGGCAGTAGTGATTTACAAAATACCAAAACGATTCTGAATAACTACTCTATCTTACGAGAGATAATCTCTGTAAACATGTGGTTCTTTTGTTATTGAACATATTAACTAGATTTAATATAAAAACCGCTACCAAAATCAATTCCGGTTCTCTGAGCAACGGATTGTGGGCTTCAGAAGACTCATGTTTTTCTGTGTAAGTTTATATAGAGGAGGAAAAATTTACAATATATGGGAGTGGTCACTTGAACCTATAGAACATAGTTTTTCGTGTGATTTAATTATAACTATCTATTTAATTTAATAATTTGTAATTAATTTAATAATATGTGTTATAATAAGTTAACTAATAATTTCGATATAGTTCAATCCGAAGCACTGTCGCAAATTTGGACAGTGTTTTATGTAGGTAGCCTCACAATGCTATTAATATTCAGAAATTGTAACGCGTAGATGACGCCGATGGGCACAATACAATACTCGTTGAATTGAAGAAAAAAGGACTATTTAATTAGTGTTGCTAGCATAAAAAATAACCCACAACCAAGCTTTAAATTGGTATCACAAGCAACACTGATTTTCAGTGGGCCCAGACAGTACGGTGGCCCATTTATCCGATATTGTTTTTGGTAGCGATTTTATGACATCCAAGGCTTTAGCACGAACAATAACGAATAGTAATGGTAATAGAATAAATAGATTTGGTATATGTAGATGCTTTTATAAGTGTATAAGTATACGATATATATATACGCTAAGTCATCGTTTTTCAACCATTTTTTTGTCGCGACCCACGAATTGGTTTCGAAAATAGACTTACGACCCCGTTACTGTAAAATACATATGTAGTTTGTATTTATTATCAACAGACTGCGACCATCTTTTAAAACAAATACGAACCCGCTACGCCCGCTTGAGAAACGATGCCCTATATTACAAACTAATTTCAGTTATTTTTCTTTGATAGGTATAGATAGATAGTTGAATTGAAATTATTTTATTCATTATCTATTTAATTAAAATTAAAGATTGGTATAATGGCGTAAAAAGAAATGTATAAAAAAGAAGCAATCGTTGATGAAATGAAAAATGTTTTGCCAAAAACTACAAACGAATTGATGCTATCGTGATTCGTGCTACGGCCTCAGATTACCCATGAGTTTGACCAATTAAACATACTGAAATACGTACATAACGCCAAAAATCTATCCATATAACCAAGATTCATTTACTATGTCAAACTCATAGATACTTAAAAATTTATTGACAATGACCTACCTAATTAATTTAACATAAGATTGAACATCAATATTAACCATAATCTTAAAATCAGAGGATAAATTTAATAATCGGGAATTTTAACTTACATCGTCTCTACAGGGTTATTTTAATCGTAATGGCAGAAACAAAGAATTAGTAAGATTTACATCCCGTTATATTTCGTTATGAGCCTATTAATAAATTTACGATATACCCTTGCATAAAAAGCTTTGTCAAGAATTCTCATCACACAACATATTGTTCTTGGATATATATAATTAAACTCACGGTATTTGTGAATTTTAATACTGCTACATAAACACTTTAGTGAATTGCACCAATCCCGCGGTTTTAGTTTATGTATTGGTTCTCTTAAAATAACCCTGGTTTGACATTTCATTTTATTTATAATCTAAATGTCAATTCATTAATAACCGTTCGAAGTGATAAAAATGTCGTAAAATTCTCATACACACAAAACAACGTGAACGCAAAGTTATTTATAATAATTTAACCTGCAAATTCAGGTCACACACACCACTTCACACACATAGGTTTAAATTTAAATATTGTCTTGACAAAATCTCACTCCACAATCCCTCGTTATAGCGAGAATATATAATGTATAATTCGTAAATACAACTACATTTCAAAACATCGAGGGCTTCTCGAATATTCGGAAGAACCGTACATTTGACAAAAAGTTCGATTACCGTCAAGTTTCTTGACAAACTGTCCGATTACCGTCAAGTTTCTTGACAAACAGTCCGATTACCGTCAAGTTTCTTGACAAACTGTCCGATTACCTGGTGAACTGTCAAATTTTTTTACGAATTGTCCTGTCACGCAGCACATGATGTTTGCTTCAGCAGACGGCGGCTACGTGCATCGTATGTGTAGGGGAGACGCGACAGATGTGCGCAGGCGAGGCGCGCCGTTAAATAATGCTTTCCCTGTTTCGCTCATTCTCCTCCTGTGAGCTCAAAGAACTGCCGCCACAGATCTGCATCTCTATTTCTTGCAATCTAAAATAAATAAATGTTATTATGGCCTTGCTAAAGACAATGTAATACAATTAGGTTTTGCGAATATCGTCTTTATTAACACAAAAACTGTGTAATGAGGCGTAAATTGATTTAAATTTTATTGAACGTGATTATAAAATACAAAAATAAAATACGTTTATCATGGAACATTAGATAGGTATCACTTAATCCACGCCATTAAACCTGTAGGCATCCCTATTCATCAGCAAAGAAGACAGAGGGTGTAGGATTATAAATTTAATTATATGATAGAGCAGTTCTGCTGTAGTGATCACTGTGGACCATATGTTTTTTCATAACGATTTAGAGCATGACGTGTATGTCAGACACTGGAGGCTGATCTCTTACCTATAAAGATTAGTAATCAAGGTGAGATAGGAAAATCTTATAATTTCAGATTTTTTTTTATTAGTTTAAGATATTAGAGAATTGTTGGCCTACTGGCTTCACAGTGCTACTTTCATCGAGGTCGTAGATTCGATCCCCGGCTGTGCACAATTTCTATCTATGTGCGCATTTAACATTCGCTCGAATGCTGAAGGAAAACATTATTGGCTTGCCTTAGACCTAAAAAGTCGGTACAGAAATCTGAGGACCAGACCTCAAAGTCACTTCAAAAACTAACACTATTTTAAAATTCAAGTGAATATATTTATAAGATGTGTTTCAATAACTAATATAACATTCTTTGAGATTGAAAATCCTTTTAATACGCAATGATTTAGAATATTCGAAAAAGTGCAAAATCTGACATGTCAAATTGATGAAGTGTCACAATACGGTGCGGTGAACTTCAAATGTCAAATACACTTGCCGACTTAATTACCTTTTAACAATCGCATTGGTTGTGCTAAATTTACGTACCAGACAAGTTGAAATAGAACCGTTTTTTTTTTTATAGAACAGGGGGCAAACGGGCAGGAGGCACACCTGATGTTAAGTGATACCGCCGCCCATGGACACTCTCAATGCCAGAGGGCTCGCGAGTGCGTTGCCGGCCTTTAAAGAATTGGTACGCTCTTTTCTTGAAGGACCCTATGTCGAATTGGTTCGGAAATACTTCGGTCGGCAGCTGGTTCCACAAAGTGAAATCGGACTTTTCTATTTAGCCCTTACTTACCTTTTTTGTAGCTACGTACCAGCATATGGAATATTTTACTGTGCTATCATAGCATACCATAGAGACTGTTTGCTTTTTCGAACTAAAAACCTCAGTACAAAACAAAACAAATTGTTTTAAGTATTTACAATTTCTTTTTGCTTTTTTATAAACGTATTTAATAATAATAACTAAATGTAATATTTATTTTTATTTATATAGATAGACAGTTATATTCTCAGAAGATTAAAATAGTTTATGGTATAATTAAGATAAATTTAATTACACTCCACTCCACGGCTGCGGGTACCTGCATGTTGCACCACGCTATATTCTAAAAATTGTTACGCCATGGCTGTTAGAATATTTAATCACCTTCCTAGAAGTTACAGATCGCTGCCATGTAATGTTTTCAAGGGGAAGGTGATTGGGTTTTTAAAGGCAAGGTGCTGTTATAGCGTGGGAGACTACCTAGATCATAAGTTTGAAATTAACGCGGGGAACATCACTTCAGATGTTATTAAATACAAGAAAAAGAAGCCTAACGATTAAATCGTTGTATTTGTTAGATAAGAATTAAATGATTAAACAGTAAATCAGTAGCTAAGAGAGGTCGCTCCGTGAAGCCTGGGAAGTGCCCAGGAGACTTCTGTGCTTCTGGAAGGAGCTAGGCTGGCTAAAGTAGCCAGGGCTTTACGCAAAACGGAACAAATTTGAGTCTAGTTGCGGAAAATGAGTCCACCTACCTAACCTAAATCAGTAGCTACATCCTTTTTTTAGGCCTGGGCCTCAGATTTCTGTATCTGCTTCATGATCATTTGTCAATCTAATAGGCAAGTTTTTACTCATTTGATTTTGATTTCTACACCGTTCGAGCGAATGTTTAACGCGCGCATAGAGTCCATTGGTGGGCAGCCAGGGATCAAACCTACGACCCCAGGGATGAGAGTCGCGTTAATATTCAGTATTTTATTAATCTGTATGACCCTAAACAATATATATATGCATTTAATACTTTTGGAAAATTATATATACATAACAATTTGGTAACCCAATGAACGTAAAAAGAAATACATATTAAATGCTTCTAATTTTACATTTACTGCCACTTCCACCAAGGGTGTAAAACGGAAGAGAAGAATTGCCAATGAACTCTCCGCCACTCTTTCTAACCGCCAATGTTTTGTTTTACACAATGTTTGTAAGGAGCTGCCACTATTACACCATGTTCCTCGTGACGTCTTAAGTAATTAATTCATTAATATTGACGATGTTTTGTTTTTTTTTTAGTCGAAGCATATATACAATATAATATGTACAAAAAATTGAAGCTTTAAGCTAATTGAATTGAAAAATTATCTGTAAGACCACGTCTATCCCAATCACAACATTACTTTTATTTACACTAGTACTGGATAGCCTCCAATAGTGATATCAATTATGACTTTAATGTTTTCTACTACGTGATCAGTGCAGCAGTGATTCGCAAAGTGGCCTATATCGACCCCTCTGACAACCTGCAAGGGGTCTAGGGGTCCATGAAATGAAAATGGGACAGTGGATCTCAACACATAAACTGATACTACCTATTTACTTACATCATACTATCTTATAATATCAAAACATATACATTATTTATAAAAGTACCTATGAAGTAAAAAAATTATTATATATGTTTAACCCTTAGCACCACACGCTATTTCTGGCCACGCAACTACACATGTGGGGGAGCGTGGTCCCCCAAAAAGAAAAATTATATATCAGTGCAATTTTTATCACAAGACCAGTTTCTTTTTAACGAAATAAATAAAATGCACTTACTGAATATTATAACAGTATTTATTTATAAATTTAAACAAAAAAATAGACATTTCTAGTGTCATACAAAACAACTTACAAAAACTACTTAAAATTTTAAGAGGTAACTTTAGGAAGAAGTTGTGACTTAAAATTAGGGACAAAATACAAATTGAGTCTTTTTATGTAGTTACTCTAATCTTATTAATTACAAAACAAGCATTTAAATCTTTGAAAATACTCAAACGTCTAAAATCACAAGAGGAATGCACATAGTACCTAGCAAATATCAAAAATCAGTCAAGTTGAGGAACATTATTTCAGTCTCCATATTTTCTATGAAAATAATAATAATAGCCTAATTAATGTTTTTTCTGACATTCGACAAGCCTCTAGAATCTTCTCTTGCAGATTTGAATATGCCCGTTAGAAACATCAACCCAATAATTGCCAAAATTTCGTCTCTATTGACATGGTAAGTGTAGGCTGAGTCAGATGTATGATTTTCTGAATAATTTGTGATTTTTTCATGCGTATGTTCTAAAATCAAATCAATCATATCTTGAGTAAATAGACAAGACCATGCTTCCAATGGAGACATTTCATTCTTGGCTTGTGCAGGGCCTCTCAGACCAGGCAAATGAACAATAATGTTATGAGCTGGCACCCGTGATCGTGACGGTGGTACTTTTTACCCTTTATATCTGTTTTTGCCATAATAAGCATTGCTGTTTTGGCGTTGTTCATCGTTGTCACTTGAGTCTTCGTTTTCAGAGATACTTTCCGCTTCTTCTTTACTCTCGGTATCGTGATCACTGATTTCAGACTACGCGTCACTCAAATCCGATGATGGTTCCGGAAAAATGTCCTCATTCTCATTTTCATCTAAGCCTAACTCGTTTAAGAGATTTTCTATCTGCTGGGGATTCAAACTTTTATCCATATTGCGCAACTAACCTTAAAAGAGGCAAATAAATAAGAAAATGAAACTACAAATAAACTAACGTAATTACATTCGTGGGGGACTAGGCTCCCCCATCGACTCATACCTCTTAAACAAAGAACAGTAGCCAGGTGCGCATCAACTCCCCGCGAGAACTTGGGCGGCACTGAGAATACCCGAAAACTCAAGCGCATCGGGACTAAAGTACTTAAAATATTTCCTACAATCGGTGCGGTGGGGGACCTAGGTCCCCCACGTGTGGTGTTAAGGGTTAAACAATTGTGTAAGTTGTAGGAAGTTGGTATTCGCTTTGTGGTCGCAATACATTTTGAACTTGTAAAAACAAAAAAAAATCAATTAATAAATGTATAAATTAACATGTGTTTTTTTAAGTCTATTCTATTACATCCATGTGTCCATGGGCGGCGGTATCACTTAACATTAGGTGAGCCTCCTGCCCGTTTGCCACCTGTTCTATAATAAAAAAGTTTTTACAGGAAATCAATATCAGGTAAGTAATCTACCCAACACGGAAAAACATGGCAAGGGGGCGACGCAAAAAAGTTGTGGAACTCTGGGTTAGAGCATTGACATTCGTCTGCCCAACAGCGTCCCGTTGCGTCGTCGCTGAGCCCGTATGCAGACATATTCGCCAGAGTCCCCTGGGTTGAATGCCTAGTGCGACCCCCGGGGAATTCAATGTGGTGCCAGACGTAATTCATCATTCACCATCCCCACAGTCCCCGCGATATCGACTCTCGCGGGCCTGCATTTGTGCATCTGAACCCCCCTTTATAAAAAAAAAGAGCATTGACATTACCTTTGATCAACTTCCCATTGTTGCTGGCTCAGTTTAGCTGACATCGCTGCATTTTCAGTTTCCACCGTATACAGTCGCTCGCGCAGTCTCTTTATTTCTGACTCAAGCGCATCATGGGAGTCGCGAATCACTTTGGGACCTGTGGTCGCCATGCTACCAGGGCCCGCGCCGCTACTGCGGGCACTTGAACCACATGATACCACTGGTGATGCTACACGTAGAGGACTAACTGACGAACTAGAAGATACCCAGTAATAGTTTAAAAGAAATAAGGATATGTAGCATATCCTAAAAACTTAGAAGCGAAAACATTTAAATGTCATTGGCGTTCAAGTATTAGGTCACGCAGTTTTTGGAGATTCTAGACTCATGTAACGCGCCGTAACTTCATTACCCAATAGTAAAACGTTTCGTAACCACCCAGTGACTTATTACACCTTAAAGTTGCTATTTTGGTGTAAAGTATCGAAAAGTCGAAAATAATATTAACAATAACGCATAATTCAATCACCGCCCCGCATCGTTACGTTTTATCCTAAACCCCCCCCCCCCTCGTTACGTAATACTTGAACACTCCTATAAATCACGTAATTTATTAAATGATACGATGAGATAATAGCTAAACAATAACATTACTGCCGGCAAAGAACGACCAGTTTCTGTCAATGCACGTCTGCACCTCCAGCCAAGTAAACCCAACAAAATTTGATCGTTGCAAAAATTGCTGGAATCCGAATTAATCCGAAACAGATCCATCATAAGTTAAAATTGCGTTTATGACCAAGATTCCTGAAATAGTAAAATTTGAAAATTATCCAAAATCATTAATTGATTTTATACATACCTATAAATTTGGTCCCGGAAGGAAGGCGGATGTGACGAATGGATTGATAGACCCAAAGGCTGTTGGTATAGCTTCGCGTCCTCTTTGCGAATGGTCTCCATTATACCAGGAGTCGAAAAGCAACGACCCATGCCTACTATTAAATCAAACCTTGATTAGCATACAGATACATTGAGAATTAAATATAAATGAATTGAAATTTTAAACACCACTTAGGAATTTTTTTTTTATAGAACAGGGGCTAAACGGGCAGGAGGCTCACCTGATGTTAAGTGATACCGCCGCCCGTGGACACTCAATGCCAGAGGGCTCACGAGTGCGTTGCCGGCCTTTTAATAATTTTAAATAATTTTAAATACCAATTAAAAAGTTGTTTATTACGCACCGGTAGTACACGAACCTTTGTCAACTGGTACCCTTCTGTACTTCTCAAGTCTCTTGACTGCGATTGCTTCAAGCCGGACGCGTGCAGCCGGATACTCTTTTAGCACATCCCACATATCGTTCTTGCTCAGCACAAACAGGTCCGAATATCCCACGGAGCGTACAGACGCTGTCCGACGGTTTCCTGTCGACGTGTCATCCACACACTCCGTGCCAAATGTTGCTCGGTTTTAGCTTATCATTTATTCGGCCCCAAGCCAAATACATCATAAGCAAACCACAGACAGGATTAGACAGGGCATCAAAACTTCTATTACTATCCTCAAAAGATGAAGGTGAACTCGAAACATTCGTAACGAACTATTAGAAGCCAATTCTATTAGATCAGAAAGTGCTTCAAGACAAAGCATTGGGAATCGATAAAAAAAGTTACGTTCAAGAATAAGCTTCTACAAGTTGAGATCTATTTATACAAATTTTTTTGAAAACAACAAACTATATTGGCATATTTAACATTCGTAAATCGTGGACGTATCGGGGTAACATGCACCAAGAAGTCACGCCAAATATATAAAATTTGGGGGGATGCAAAGCGATCGGGGACACTGCCTTCAATAAAATCAAAGGAGATAATATAAGCAAAAAGAATTACTTTGACACTACACTAAAGAATGCAATAACGAATGCATCACAAACTCATAAAAGATGAATCAACACTAAGATGATATAGATGGAATAGAAAATAGAGAAAAAATTGTAATGCGATAACATGACTAAAATAATAAAGCGTTTTCTAAAATTAACTTCATACAAAACGACATTCACGCTGTTAAATTATCCATAAGTAAATTATCAGCATCAATGATCGTTTGTAGATGTCCCAGAACCTGTTGATAGCGTCGTGGCCGCTCCCTCGGCCTGACTGCAGCGTCTCCATGAACGCTTGCTTTTGCAAGGACTTTCCGAAAGTAATAAAGAAAAATGGCGTGGCGTCTCGGGCGTTTCGATATTTACCAAGTTGTTTACCTGCGGTCCCCATATTCAGAATTGAAATTTCGCCAAAATAAGAACCCGCTTTTAGTGTTGCCAGCACAGTTTTCCCGTTGTCACCCATCACCTGCAGCTTTCCACGATTCACTATGTACATCTCCTTTCCAACCTCTCCTAAAATTGAACAATTGGTTAATTAAATTGGTTAGTTAATTTAAACACTGCTTACAAGAGATGTTAAAATATTATTTATTTGTTAACACTTCGTTGCATTACATAAAAGGAAAATATTAAACATAATTTAATGACAAGCAACTGGCGGCCTTATCGCTTTAGAGCGATTTCTTCCAGACAACCACTGTGAGTAAAGGAAAAAACCACTATGAGTATATTCTGGGTAGGCAAGAAGTGCAAAAATACATATTACAAATAATAAAATAGGAAAAACAAAAAAAAAACATACTTAACAGAAACAAAAAGAAATAAAAATAAACTAACCTGATACAAGTTACATAAAACAAAACAAAAAGTAAACAGTGCACCTGAATCATGACAATCTAATTCAAGATCGGTCTCACGTCAGATTTTACTACTAATTTTACTACAATCAGCGACAATTTTGAATTATATTTAATAATAGTGAAAATCACGTCATACGAAACGGTAGCCAGCCGAAATTATAACACGTAATAAAATAAAATGTGCATCCCAGTTTATTAAAATTATACAGCTAATAGATGAGACGTGCGCTGAGATTAGCGCGGTCAAAAACAAATAAATTCTAAAGCATATGTAATCCACCTTTTCTGCAGATATAATCCCCTGGTGAGAACAGGACTGGACGAAGTCTTAACACGAGCTCGCATAAAAAACCGGCTTCAGTATTCTGAAAAATCTCCACCCTGCAAAGAAATTGTTTTTCAAAAACCTTCAAAAGTAATTAAAGTAGCTGTGTAGAGACTGATCGATTCTGACCGCCCTAAGCTATTTATCTGGATGCGCCCTCTTATTTTTTTTTTTCAAATTCAATCGTTTCTAAAAATCACATTTATACATTAGCGAGAGCTCCGTAAGTTTTTGCTGACGGAGTGTGGAGCGCAAGTAACTTTTAACTCTTTGCCCTTGCAGTTGGTAACACTCATCTATTTTTTTAGCTTGACGTTTTTTTTTTTTCGATTTTTTGTACCGTCGATT
Source organism: Pieris mannii (assembly GCA_028984075.1). NCBI lineage: Eukaryota > Metazoa > Arthropoda > Insecta > Lepidoptera > Pieridae > Pieris > Pieris mannii. The sequence continues at coordinate 3,856,368 of CM054798.1, read as the reverse complement.
CTCCTTGTAATTTTATACTAAAATCTCCCATCTGCTGGTAGATCCAGTTCACAGTTCATTTAGTATTTTGACTCGGTCTAGTGGAAATAATGAGGGGATGATGCATAGGATCTAGTGAAGACGCGATTTCAGCGCGCCCCCTAAGTTGTCGTGCCCTAGGCTGCAGCCTAATTAGTCTGAGCCTAATCAGGCTCTGTAGCTGTGTGTACTTTGCTTACATTAACTAAGCACTTATAAAAAAAATACACCAAAGAACAGTATGTGAGAAGTCAAAAACGTCACCATATGCTAGAGGTAGAAAATAGACAAAAAAAAATTCAACAATGTTCATATTTTTTTTACTAACGCCCCAAAAACTATGAAGCTAAGTTTACGTGGCGTCCTATGTCTTAAGATCGTATCGACGCTAGAATAATTTAAAGCGAAGGTGTGTAGAATTTTAATGTTAAACCAGTCTAGTGTAACTTAAATATTAGCTTTTATACGAATTATAAAACGAAATGTAATTATAACAAAGAATTAGAGCCATGGACAGTCTACCCTAGTATAAACACATAAATATTGCTGTATAACTGACACATACACGCATCCGTATCAATTCGTGTGTGCGTGTTTCTGTATGTGAACGAAAGTGTGTTTTACTTAATGTATTATTTTAAACTCGGGATTTTTTTTTATAAGTTGTGTTTTTTGGAAATTATATTTAAGTACGAATTACATACGAATAAAATGATAAAATATGAATATAATTATCGAATAAAGATAATTATATTCATATTTAAGTTTTTATTTGACTGACATCTTTAAACGAGCAATTCTGTCTAGGTTAATAAAACACGAATAAAATTACATTTTCTAGAAATGATTCCTAGCTAGATCGATTTATCGCCCCCGAAAGCCCCCCTATACTAAATTTCATGAAAATCGTTGGAGCCGAATCCGAGATTCCAATTATATTCCAATTATATATATTTACAAGAATTGCTCGTTTATATATATAAGATTTTGAGGCCCTTGCCTTATGACAAATTGAAAAAAAAAAAATTTTATTGAGCGTTACGAGAAGGGAGTGTTCTCCGTCTAAAGATTAAAAAAATAACTTGAAATAGGAGATTTCTTCAGCCTAAGTTTACTAACCGTCAATTTTTTTTTTATAGAACAGGGGGCAAACGGGCATGGACACTCTCAATGCTAGAGGGCTCGCAAGTGCGTTGCCGGCCTTTTAAGAATTTGTACGCTATTTTCTTCAAGGAAGTCGAAGCTGATTAAACAAAGTGGTGGTGCGCGGCAAAAACTGCCTTGAAAAACGCGCAGTTGTGGAACGGCGGACGTCGAGGTGTTAGAATTTAGTATATATATTTATATATATTACATATATACACACACACACACACATAGTAGTAGCTCTTAAAATGTTGATAAAAATTTTGTTCATAACTGCAGTGCACGTTAGCAAGCTCTATAAATAAAAATACGAATAATGATACCCATAGCATATTTCACGTCCTCATCATGAATTTTACAATACCTAACTGAATTTAGTTGAAAACAAAAGCCTGCAGTGGCCATTTGACGACAAAAATTTTTACGGATCGTAAAATGAATGCCTTTGAATAATTCATGGACATAAAAAGAGAATGTTTCTGTTTTTAATTATACGACACGGGATATTAAGCTCAAACTGCTTCCCTGACGATGTTTTACTCAATATTTAAATCAGATTTTATAAAATTATATTTTTATAAGTGTTTTTTTAGCAGTCGATTCAATTTACTCTCTGATTTAACTACTTAATTACGTAGTTCAGACGACACAATATAAAATTAATTCTACTTGACTTTTAAGAAAGAAAACAACTTAATAGCTGAAGAATCTTGCTCAATCTTGTAGCGTCACTTTTTTTTACATATTTCTTAGATCCATTATATAATCTATATAAAATAAAATACCTGACCTCTTAAGAGTATCAAGGTGAACATTGATGGCTATCTCTGCTTTTAATTTATCGGGAAGACACGACACAGCCTTTTCCTCGTCTGAGCACTTCTGTGTCAGCCACAGATAGTCGAACCACTTAATGACCTTCACTTGCAAGTGGTTTGGGACCCGGCGCATGCGCATGTAGGTTTTAACGCCATCTAGTTTTGCTGTAACAAACGAAAATTTATTATGTATTTTTTTTATTTAACTTGTAACATATATATAACACTACAAAAGACGCGAAACATCAAATTATATAAATCATTATGCATTTTATAATACACTAAGGGTCAGTTTCACAATGTCCGGATGAGTTCCAAATAAGCTATTTATTTCTTATTGGTAGGAAAAACACTATTGTTGTGTTTCACGACTGTCAGATAGCGCTATTCGTCATGAAACACGAACTTTCTTATTCGGAATTTTTACCAAGGTATTTTAAAACAAGTAGAACCGTACTTGTCAGACTGCCAGCATGGCTTTAGACCCTTGCGTAGTACAAGTAGCAACTTACTGAACGCAATTAATTATGTTATCCCTATTATGGACGCCGGATTGCAAGTAGATGCTGCATACTTTGATTACAGAAAGGCGTTTGACGTCGTGGATAATGACATACTGTTATCTAAGTTGGCAAGTATTGGATTCACTCCAAAACTATTACGTTTTTTTGCTAATTATCTAAGAGATCGCCAGCAGTATGTAGAGTACAAAGGGTGTCAGTCGGAACCGTACTACACTAAATCAGGCGTGAGTCAGGGCAGCAACCTAGGGCCATTGCTGTTTACAATAATGGTGAACGATTTATCAGATGTAATAAGACATTCTAGATGCCTTCTCTTTGCAGACGATCTAAAATTACTCCTGTCAATCCAAGGGGTGGACGACTGCGAACGCCTGCAAGGAGATATAGATGGAGTATGTGAGTGGAGCAAAAAAAAATAAGCTCCAATTAAATATCAACAAATGTTGCATGGTGACATTTAGTCGCGCTAAATTGCCTCGTCATCATGAGTACAACGTATCGGGGGTGATACTCAAGCGGGAAACGTCAGTAAGAGACTTAGGAGTGCGAGTGGATGCCCAACTGTATTTACGAGATCATGTTGTGGACATTTGCAAGAAAGCATACGCAAGGATGGGATTCGTGCTTCGAAGAGCAACAACGTTCAGTAATATTAAAGCCATCTCAAGCTTGTACAACGCTCTGGTTAGAAGTATGTTGGAGTGTAACTCGTCTGTTTGGGCTCCGCATGAAGCTAAATACTGTCTTATGTTGGAGCGCATACAGAATAAATTTGCACGTCACCTCTATAACAGACTGTATGGCGTCTATCCTTACTATCCTTTAATGTACCCAACATTATTTGTATTAGGGATGGTGGGGTACAACAAATTGGAAACCAGACGGGACTTACATTTGGCCTACTACGTACTGAAAGTCTTGAGGGGGATAGTGTGTAACCCGAGTGTACTCCAGGAACTGGGCTTCTTAGTACCTATGGGATATGTGCGACGGCGACAGCGAAGGTTATTTGCGATACCAAAGGCAAGAACTAGTCTGTTGCACAGATCCCCGTTATCCAGGACGTTGCGCTTACTAAATGCTGTCTCCAATACTATCGACATATTTATATGTTCGCAGAGTGAATTCACAGTAGCGATATTGTGTAAATTATGTGTCTAATTTTTATGTACATTATTATATTTTTATTAAATGTTTCTCCACATTGTCGTATTGGCATAGGCTGTAAAGATAATGTGTATGTTTGAAATAAATAAATAAAAAAAAATAAAAAAAAAAATCTTCCGAATAATTTATGTGTAGCATAGCTATTTGGTACTTTATCCATACATTGTGAAACAGACCCAAACAATATTAAATCGCTAGTATTAACAATAGCACTGGCAACATTTCCTCGCTGTATTGCGATACTTATTGAGTTATTGAGTGATGAAAGCACCAGCTCTGGGATCACCGGTACTATCTACCAAGAACCAATTTATACGTAATTTAATTCGCCTCGAGAGCCTCTACTCCAAAGAAAAAAAAATCAAAGTTGGACAAACAAAGGAAAGACTCTCGCTAAATCGCTTAATTGAGAACTTATGTTCTTAACATTTATATGACCGACTGTACAATGTATGGATACAATAGATTTAACTCTGAGCAAGCTATGGGCATAAAAGTAACGGACACGAATTTAAAGGAAATAATGTTCAACATTAAATTAATCTTTTTAGGATTTGCTGTAATGGTTATACAAAAAGTAGTTAAAAGAAATAGGTAGTAGTGTTTTATCATCGGAGTTACCAATACCACTTATGTAAGCTATTTAAAACCTCCGACGACTACATAGTCGGGGAATTATCTAGAAAATATTTATAATAATATTTATATGTTATATGAAAAATATATGTTCGCAGAATAAATCAATTTGTAATATGTCAAAACAATTTTTATTTTCAATTAATAATCACAATAGATATTTTGATCAAACTCTGATATTGTGAAATTAAATCCGAAATAAAATAACTAGACCGTAATGTGCTTACTAAAAAAAGAAAGTGTGTGCTAAACGACTACATCACCAATACCGTGTATTTTTTCTTGATTTCCCTTTCTCCCTTTTATATGATAAAAACGGTGCACATCTTCGTGATCATCAGTAAATAGTTACCCTCATACAGTTACATTACAGTGATAGTAGCAGTATGTGCAAGGCGCTTGCACATACTGCTACTATCACTGCGATGCTATCATACCCTGAATCGCGCTAACAAAGTATATCCCGATTAGATATATAACTATTCGGGCTATAAATAGTGTTGATTGTTAAATAGTGTCCTCAACTTTTCAATTATTTTTTATTTGAAAACAATCTGAGATCAGACCGTGACAGTCGATTGATCTCCTATTTAATATCAATCCGTCGATTGGTTATTGGCACACTTTTATAAATATTTGGAATAAAGACATCTCAGATGGTCAAAAATCGATTGAGGTAGGTTATTGGGTTTGGGCGTTAATGTGCGTATCTAACACAAAGAAAAACATCGCAAGGAAACCTTCATGTCTCAAATCCAAAAATCAAACACGCGTTTGACAGTGGATCTACTAGTCTATGAAATAAAAGTGATGAAAGAACCGGATGCAATCTCGGGCTAAGAAGTACGGATACGCCACGAGTATTATAAACGTTGACAGGTATTGGAAATTCAATTATACTTTTTAAAATCGAGCCTTCGACTCCTCAAAACGGCATTAAAACTGAATTACAACGTAATAAAAAAATTATGGCTGACGCAGTTAAACCTTTTATGTATTAAGGAAATTAAAGAGAAAATTTATCTCAACTTTAAAGTTACCTATAATCGATAAAGCTGGTCCGAGACAACATTTACGTAAAACGCTACCAGATCGTTAAGATTAATTAATTAATTAATTTAATTATAAGTAATCTTACAGCTTATACTTATACATATAATAAGACAATACAGAAAGCCAAAACAGATTATATATATACAAAATATATGTATATGAAACAGAAAAAAAGTAAGTACATTAATAGACAAAGATACATTTACAGATACTAAAGAAAACTCAAATTTAACATTTGAAACAACAAATAATACTTAGGGTCTGTTTCACAATGTCCGGATAAGTTCCAAATAAGCTATTTATTACTTATTGGTAGTTTAAATTTCTTTCGCGAACTTTTATCTACCAAATAATTTATGTGTTGCATAGCTATTTGGAACTTTATCCATACATTGTGAAACAGACCTTTAGAATTTAAAATTAAAAAAAATCAGTCTTCCCGCTTCTTCAAGTACTTCCTGACATCATACTTTTTTGAGATGGAAAATATCAATATCCTGATAATGGATGTCATAGCTCGATAAAACCCGAAACATTGGCGAATTATGCAGGTAATTCGTACGAGGCACACGGAACAATTATGTGCATCTTGTCGCATAACGAAGAGGGATTTTTAAAGAAATGAAACGATAGCAAATAGCTATCGATCCGCCCATTAAGAACAGCGTGTAAATAGCAAGTATTGCCGACTCCGTTGATATTCTTAAGTGTCTAAATTAAAATATAAACAAACCTTTGTAACTATCGAAACAATGATATTTTTTATAATATTTATTATTTTAATTTATAAGAAATTTAACAATTTTTGTTGTATATTTTCCACAGCTTTTTTATAGTTTATATAATATGGAGACCAAATAAAACTTGCATACTCCAGCACGCTTCTCACATATGCAAAAAAGGCTTGTTATGCAATTTAAGTATGTTTTGAAATGACTTGCATGACCGCTTTACAAATCCTAACTTCTTATACGCTTCGCCTGTTATGTCATCGCTCATTTGTTCATTTCATTTTACTTGAGAATTGGTCAATCGCGCCTCCTAGGCCCACTTCTAAGAGGTTGTAACGCTAATGGTATACGTATTTTTTACTTGGATATGCATTGCACATACACAACCGAAGCGCGACTGCTTAGTGTGTGAGTGTTATGTGGGACTCTCTATTGTGATACCCACTACAACCCCAAGGCGCCACCAACAATTGCCTGCGGGATGCGGTAACAGCAGAGGCTAATCCGCTTCCCGACATGCGATGCGGCGGTTAGGGATGCCTCTCCAATCCCATTGTAAAGATACTTGACACAGAACTTTTCACAGGCTATTCGATTTTCGAAATAGCTAGCGGAGACCCTATGTCAGGTCACTCAACAATTAAAAAGGTCCTAATCTATTAAAGTTCGTTAAATAACGTCTGCAGTTAAAAGGTTAGCTGATGGCAGTTACGGTCGATGTCGTCTGTCTAACCTGGCTTTCCATGTATCAAATGTATAAGAAAGCAAGTGTCAATTCTTGGCGCACTCTGAACGTGGAAGCACAGAACCTATGAATGAAGATTGTTTTTCATAGAAACTTCTTTTTCGATTTGTTTGGATGAAACGTCACGTCACGTGCAGCGTTTTATCTAAGAAAAGGGTGAGAGTGATTAAGACCGAAAAGAGAGTGAGAAAAGCAGAAAAGGAGAAAAAATACACGATATGTGTCCTTTTCACGCACGCATTTTTTCATTTATTGTGTACAAAGAAATAAAAAAGTTTACACAAATAAATAAGCAATAAGGTATGAATTACCACGCCTGGCTTGTGACAGACTTTCCGGAATTTATAAGCGCTTAAGACTTCGAGATCTAGCCCAGACCTCAACCCTTTAGGCTTCAAATTATAGTGCAGGGAAGTGGGCAGGACGAGTGTGTAAACGCCTGAGTGTGATACTTACGACAACGACACGGTGTCATTGAGTTTCTTAAAAAATCTTTGGAGAGAGCAGTGGCGAAATTTCCATTGGAAACAGTGCTGAAATCCATAGATTCGTGGCCAAACAGTTAAAGGCCATGAGATGAGATAAATGTGGCTATTTCGAATATAATATTTTCTTAATTTTTGCTGAGACTTGAATAAATATGTAGGTATAAATTTGAATGTATTATTTCCAGTAAAAAAAACATTTTCGTTTGTAACAAACTTCAAAAGGCTGGACTAGGCAGAAAACGTCACGAGCCGATCCAAGAAACTAGTATACAAAGAGAATTCTAAAACGCCTGAAATGCGTTCACATCATCAAACTAAAGAAAAGAACGACTAATGATATTGCGATAGAGCTGGTAAAAAATGTATTATGTGAAAATATGTGCACAGGTATCAAGTTTGAATATAAAACTTAAATATTCCATATATACGTGGACCCTTTTAGTTCCAAGGTTTGTGTACCCTTTTTGCCTTCAAAGGGCCCTTGCGGTCGTCAATGGAATGTCATATTATATCCTTACACTACCATTTATGTTTTTACTGAACGTAGTAATCATTCTCCGTACTTAGCGATATTTTGAAACTAGCTTCGGTTATGCTACGTAAGACATCGCAATGATCACTAGTGTACGATTCCTGGGTCATCAGTCGTCATAAATAATAGAGGATTTTACTATTATATTATTTAGGATTTTATCTATAAAAAAAAAAAAACAAAAAAACAGTGTGAGTGATAAAAAAAAGAATTAGTTTGTAGTATTATTAAAAACAAAAATAACAAAAATATGTAAAATAAGATCAATTTGATTTTTGAGAGTGTCCATGGGTGGCGGTATCACTTAACATCAGGTGAGCTTCCTGCCCGTTTGCCCAAAAAAAATACATACCGATTCCAAAGTTTTTGTATTAAATTGCGAGTATCTGAATATGCGTATCGCAAGATAGGTACAAGAATTCAAGGCCGGCAACGCACTCGCGAGCCCTCTAGCATCAAGAGTGTCCATGGGCGGCGGTATCACTTAACTTCAGGTGAGTAACCTCCTGCCAGTTTGCCCCCTGTTCTATAAAAAAAAATATCAAGGTATAGGAAATTATCCGTACTGATGTTGAGTACCACCGCCCATGGACACACCTTCTAACAGAAGGATCGCCAGGACGCTAAATGCTCACTAAAAATGTTTTTAACTAATATTTTTCGCGAGAGTTTTTATTACGCTCAACAAATTATTATTGTTACAGGTTTGAAAACAAAGTATTTTATAATTTCAGTTTAAAATTTTAAACGACTTTTATGCGATGCTTCGAAACAATTTCCTTACATTTAGTATTAAATAGAATTTTCATATATTTTCTCTACCCAGTATAGTTTCTAACAGGTTCTGTAACCACCAAAATATCCTCAGGTAGCTCTGAGCTTTTTGAGTAGTTGGGAGTTTTTATGGTAATAATAATAATTTATTTAAAGTTTGTTTCACAGGAAAAACTTATACCTAATTGCGCTAGTTATATAAACGAAATTAGTCAGGTTTATCTGACGCTGAACTAGGTGTGAACCTGTATTTCAGCATACAGCGCCAAACCCTTTAAATATATCAGACAAAAACTCTAGCATCAAATACATGACTCATTGGCGAAACTTATTGTAATTTACAATAAATTTAACAAGTAATTCTATTATTGTGTGAAGTGTTCAAGTGTTCTCCCTGTGAGTAAGGTGAGTGTATGTGTGTGTGTGGGAGAGTGTGTTAAATACTTTATTACTAAAAGAAAACTATTAATATATTATACCTGTACATAAATAATATAATAAATAAATGCCTTTCAATTTTTATACATTAATCATGTCGCATTTTTTTAGTAGGTAGGTTAGACAAAAGCGATTCGTGTAATAAACATATGCCCATCAATCTCTGCTGATCCTCCATGTTAAATGAAAACCAGTCCTGTAGTTTAGGAAGAGCATTCGCACAGAAGATTTATATATTTAAACATATATTCTTCGGGATTTTAATGGATTGAACATATTTTCTGGAGCTGGATATATTCAGTAGTGCGGCTGATCAAACAAACAAACAAAAATCATTTATTCATATAGGTAACATAATGTACACTTATGAACGTCAAAAAAAGAAAAGAAATATACATTAAATGATTCTAATTTTACATTTACTGCCAGTTCTCAAATCAAGGGCGGAGAACGGAAGAGAAGAACTGGTAATGGAAAATTAGACAAAAATTTCTGGTTAATTTATTTTATTTCATTGAGTGCTCATTGTATTTTTTTATTTTTGCAACACTTATGCTTACTGTAATTGTCATTTTAGATCGAAGATTTTGTAAAATATGCCATAGATTTATGATATATGATGTCGTAAATATAAAAACTCAAAACTTAAAATATCTTTATTCATATAGGTCAAGGGCGTAGAGCGGGTAAGAAGAACTGGCAAGAAACTTTCCGCCACTCTTTTCAATCGCCAAGTTTTTAATACAAATTGTTTTTACTGGAGCAAATCAATCCCAAGGATTAGGATTATTTAAGTATTCGTCACAATTATAAAAAGCTTTATTAATTAATTTACATTTAACGAGGGCTTTGTATTTATTTAGAGATAATTCTCTCATTGAACCTCTGCAGCACCTCCCCCCCGTATAGAAAGGAAAGAAATTAAGACAAAAATTAATTATTCATATTCGTTTCATATGAATGTCACATTTAAAAAAGTTCCCAAATGAAGCGAGAACTAGCAAGAAACTCCGCCACTCTTTGTAAGGAACAAACGCCACGCACCTGACATGTTAAAACAAAGTATGTATTTGTCTTTTATTAACATAGCTTTTACATATTTAAAGAAAACACTTTTTTACCCAATTGAAGCTATGTAATATATATAAAATATTATATATTATTATAAACTTAAAATTATTTTACATAATTTTAAATTTTTCCGACGTTTCGTCGTCACGGTGACTGAAGACAAAAGGTGTTCAATGTCAAAAAGTATCACAGCTGTAGTTATATTATATATCGTCACGAAACGTCAGAAAAATTTAAAATTATGTTAAATAATTATAAATTTACTAGCGGAACCGACAGACGTTGTCCTGTCTACACGTCTTTAATTTGAAAATTTCAAACTTTTTTAAAAAGCTAAATTAACATTCTGGACCATTTTGATAAAAATTATTATTCAAATGTTATGACAATATCTAACGATCCAGCACATGGTCTACAATAACACAATGATAACAAAACTTTTTTTTTAATTTGATCGCAGCGCTAACTGTCGGGATAGACTAAAATTAAAATTCGAATATTATTTAAATTTTGACACTGCGATGGTAGCGCCGTCTGTCGCATCCAATGTAAAACATTCCAAAATCAACAACTACTAATAAATTAAAAATTAATTAAAAAAACATTATCCAGCGGACAAAATTGTGAATCTAAACCATTCCCAGATCCCCTTGAACACACAAAAAATTTCGTCAAAATTGGTCCAGTCGTTTGAGAGGAGTTCAGTCACATACACACGCACAGAAGAAATATATATGTTAAGATTATACAAGCTTCAATCCGGAAAAAAAGTGTTTTCTTTAAATATTAAAACGAAATATCGTAACAAATGCTTAGAAAGCTGCCATTTATGAATAAAATTTATAAAAAGGTTTTATTTCTTTGTCACTAAGGTTAGGGCAACAATCGGGCCCTTTGCAAAGAACGGTCACATGGAGCGATCGATGAGGGTGGGGGCGGCGCCCGGCTTTCGCCCAAGCTATTTATAGCATTTTACTGACCTACTTCGTTGCAGCACCGACATAGAAGGTCACAGATTCAGTTGGTACTGATTCTCTTTTGCCACATACATTCCTTTTTTTGCAACGGAAACAACAATCAAAGTTGCTATTATCTCCGCCACTGCCTTGCGTTTTTTAACGTAGACTTAAGTGAAATGATTACCATCAAATAAAATCAAATCAAAAAATCATTTATTCATAGATTTAGACAGAGAAGATAATGTACACATATGAACTTCAAAAAAAAGAAATTTTAAATGAATCTAATTTTACATTTACTGCCAGTTCTCAAATCAAGGGCGTAGAACGGAAGGGAAGTACTGGCAATAAACTCTCCGCCACTCTTTTTAATCGCCAAATTTTTTTTACACAATGTTTGTAAGGAGCTGTAACTGCACCATGTTCCATATGACATCTTGAGTAATAAAGAATAATAAAATAAATTAAAAACAAAGACTAGAAACTAACTAACTAAGAAACTATGCTTGACTGATACAGAAAATAGTGGGTTCCAAATGTATTATAAAAAAAATAATGAAAAAGTGTTATTAAAAAAAGTTGTAGAAAATTCTTGTACCGTCATTCTACGCGGCCATTATGAACCCGATTTAATCGAGTAAAATAAAATAATACATCAGTGGCGCTACAACCTCTTTTAGGTCCTGTCTTCAGATGTCTGAATCTGTTTCTAGGCTAATACTGCTCATAAGCTTAATCGAGTATTAAGTAATAAACGTATTATATTCAAAGCTAGTCGACTGAAAAATGCTAGCGGTATAAATAGATTTTGTATGAATTATATTTAGATTAAAAGTGTTGGACTAGTGGCTACAGTCTGCGACTCTCATACCTGAGGTTGTAGGTTCGATCCCGGGCTGCGCACCAATGGACTTTCTTTCTATGTGCGCAATTAACATTTGCTCGAACGGTGAAGGAAAACTTCATGAGGAAACCGACATGTCTTAGACCCAAAAAGTCGACGACGTGTGTCAGGCACTGAAGGCTGATCACCTACTTGCCTTTTAGATTTAAAAATGATCATGAAACAGATTCAGAAATCTGAGGCCAGCACCTCAAGATGTTGTAGCGCCACTGATTTATTTTATTTTTTAAAATTTTACGAAATGGTAACATTATTTTGTTTACCGATCTGGGATCGGCCTTACTTAAGTTTAAATCTAGTACGATGCCAATCCTTAAATAAAAAAATACTTTACAAGCCATACGGTACCATTAGGTATCGGAAAACAAAACTTAATTTTTTATGTAAAATACATTTAAGTATAAAATAAAAAATAATATAATATCAATTTAGTTTATTTTTATTTCTTTTTGTTTCAGTTAAGTATGTTTTTTTTTGTTTTCCCTATTTTATTATTTGTTATATGTATTTTTGCACTTCTTGCCTACCTTATGTAATATACTCACAGTGGTTTTTTCCTTTACTCACAGTGGTTGTCTGGAAGAAATCGCTCTAAAGCGATAAGGCCGCCAGTTGCTTTCATTAAATTATGTTTAATATTTTCCTTTTATGTAATGCAACGAAGTGTTAATAAATAAATAAACTATGTTTATTTTGGAATTACTAAGTAAACTATGTATAAATTTGTCACAAAATACCTACTCATCGGCAAAGAAGACAGAAAAAAGCAGCACCGACCACACACATTGATAATATTAAATTAAATTCGCAATATTGGTGTATTTGACAAATTCAAAAAGGCAGTAAAATGCATGTTAGAATGAACACAGTTGACTAAAATTGAAACTTATGGCGACGTGTATCTCGCTCGTATACATATTAATATTAAGTTTCTCATGTAAATTAAATATTTTTTATGTAATGAGAAATAAAGTTCTTCTTTAAACATTGAAATTAGTGCGCCCATGGATATAGAAGTATTTATTTAGTTATTTAGTAGACAGCTGGTATTACATGGAGTTTTAATGGTTCTCATCTAAAGAATTATCAATTGCCCTATTTGCAACTTCGTACGTTCGTCATTCCCTAGACACCCAACTGACGCAATCAAAACTCGTTCATTAGTTCCAAAAATACTAGAGATTTATGCACCGCGGTTGCATTCATGTCTACGGATATTCAAAGTCGTAAGACCATCGAAGTCCGCACTATTTATTTAATAATTAGCCGTTCAATTAACAGCCTAGCCATTTAACTAACGGCCTAAAAGATGATCAGTCAGTTGATAAAACAGCTAGGCAAATGACTTAGACCGATGACGTTTCATTACTTGACTAGCAGGTTGACTGATAATATAAATTTAACTCCACTTTCTGCCACTGTCAAACTCGCAACGAAACTCTTAATTCTTAATATGGCGTCGGCAAACCACAACTTTGATGGTGTTTTCCAAAGTTTCATGAAAAACAACAAGTACATTGGAAGAGTGTAGTGACAATAATGATGTGAATTTGACTCAAACAAATTAAATAAATCATAAAAATATTTTTATTTAAATGTTAAAAGAAATATTTTAATAATTTGTTTATTTTTTCTTGAGCAGTGTTCGCCTAGTGGCTTTGGCGTGCGACTCTCATACCTGAGGTCGTAGGTTCGATCCCCGGCTGTGCACCAACGGACTTTCTTTTATGTGCGCATTTAACATTTGCTCGAACGGTGAAGGAAAACATCGTGAGGAAACCGACATGTCTTAGACCCAAAAAGTTGACGACGTGTGTCAGGCACTGAAGGCTGATCACCTACTTGCCTATTAGATTTAAAAATTGATTATGAAACAGATTCAGAAATCTGAGGCCAAGACCTAAAGAAGTTGTAGCGCCACTGATTTATTTTATTTTTTTATTTTTTCTTATTTCGGCCAAATAATTACAAAGTACACATGTCAGAAGTGTATCTACAAGTGTGTAAAAACTCCAATAGTTGATCATGTTCACACTGTTTACACACTGTATACGTGCTAATGATAATATAAATAAAAAAAAATCTGCGTTTACTGCATAAGACATTATGCGACAGAATTTTCATCTAAAGTTCTATGTGTAACTACTGAACGATTACATCAACCAATAGCGTGTATTTCTTCTTTCTTTCTCGATCTCCCTTTCTCACTCTCACTCAATCGGTCTCAATCACTCTCTCCCTTTTCTACGATCAAAACGCTGCACATCTTCGTGACGTTTCATCCGTAAAAAAACCCTCTATAAAGCAGTTTCACTTCAAATTTCATTAGTAATTTTACAATATTGTTTCTTCACACACTATATCTTTAACGTATTTGTTGGTAACTGGATAATTTGAATAAGAGTTACGACGTATCCACTACGTGAGCCAATCAAGTTAGGTTGGATTGGGGCTTGGGCCGGTTTAACTAAAAGATTGTCCCGTGGAATCACGTAGGCAGACGTGCCGACACCTACCTGTTCACCGGCTAATCGGACCTGTCTTTGACTATTTAGCAATACGTTAAATCGAACAGGTAGATGTTTAACGCCCGAACCCATTAATTAATCTACAATCTCTTAATAAATCTTTCGTATATGTTTGAACCTTTTTGTATACAGGGTGTCCCAAAAGTCGACGTCAAGTCGAAATTTTCTCATAGGTAATGCCACACCAGTTATCAGAAAAATTAAAAAAAAAAAATTAAGTCATGTATTTTTGAAGTCTAAAACTGTCACATGGTGTACATTTTCTGGAATAAAATGAAAATTTCCATAACTTCAAACTCGTCAACACTTGACGTCGACTTATGGGACACCCTGTATATAAACCGAACGATACCAACCGAACCGTCAAAGCCTAGTATTCCGATGCTGGCTGTTAAAACCACAGTGGAGAGTGTCTCATTAACCGACAGAAGGTATATTTTTTATCGTCTTTGTTTATTGGCAAGTAGATAATCAACACATGCCACATTATGGGCGTCGTGCCGGCATACCAACTTTTTTTGCCGTATGTGCTAGTAATTACACATAAAAATTCAGTCGTTATTCGAACCCACGGCCTCAGAACTAAACCACTACGCTATCATTGCTCAATATTGCGAACTATATTTAATGAAGCGATATTGTGTGATTATGAATTTAACAATATGCGACTGAAATTGAACGCGTTGAACCACAGAAATTATTCAATTAGTGAATTAATGTTATTATCAAACATTGATGCACAAGTATTTATGTACTGTCAGCAATTTCATATAGACTCATTAGTATTTTGGAAAGGATTGAAGGATTTTCAAAATCGATCCTGTGTTTATTTTATCTAAGCTCACCTACACGGCTCGTGGACATTTTGCCAGATGGTTCGCAAGTGCGTTGTCGACCTATTAAAAGATTTTTATCTTGAAGTTTGAGTCCATTTAGTTCGGAAATACTTATAACTGACGTTGTTTGGAAACGATTGATGGATTTTCAAAATCGATCCTGTCGTTATTTTATCTAAGCCCTATTGCTAAGTAAACGCTTATGGACATTCAGCCAAATGGCTCACAAGTGCGTTGTCGACCTATTAAAAGTCTTTTATTTTGAATGTTGAGTCCGTTTGGTTCGAAAATACTGACAACTGATGTTGAAATAACAATAAATTTACGTGATACATTTACATGAGGCTTTATGAAGTGTATCCATTTTATCTAGTAATGTATCCAACTATGTATGTCTTGGGTATGGTAGGATACAAGTTAGAGGTAAGGACTTACTATCTCATTATATTTGTTTAAGGTAAAATATATAATGCGGAAATATTTGAGAGATTGGAGACTGCGACTCGGCGTGGCGATCAGTCTTTAGAACGCCTTGTCGTCCAGGGGAAGGTGGAAGGCGCTAGACCGCGCGGCAGGTCACCTACACGCTGGACTGATCAGATTAAGTCCGCCGTAGGAGAAACACTGAATCAGTGCAGCAGGATGACCTCCAATAGGCAGCGGTGGCGGGGCGTCGTGAAGCGCATCACATCTGCGCCTTCTACTTCTACTACATAGCGATCACGACCGCTCTGGCAAGAGCGTACCGAATGAGAAGAAGAAGACTGCGACTGCCAGCCACTCGGCGTAGTAAGCGGTCGCAATTGCTGGCAGTACCTCGGACGCGTGCCAATTTACTCAGAGAAGCACTATTTACGTGTGTCTTGCACATGCTAAATATTATAGCTTGTGAGAAAGAAAAAACTTGGAGATTAAAAAGAGTGGCGGAGAGTTTATTGCTTTTCTCTCCGTTCTACGCTTTGATTTGAGAACTGGCAGTAAATGTAAAATTAGAAGCATTTAATGTTTTTACTTTTTTTGACGTTCATAAGTGTACATTATGTTACCTATATAAATAAATGATGTTTGATTTTGATATAGTTTCATACAGGCTGAATTCACAAGAATTGCATTATTTATAATTAGTAATAAAACGGTTTAGGTTATGTTTTTAGTTTAGTTTCACACTTTTTTACCGGATTGAAACCATGTATGTAGGTTTAAGGCTAATTGTAAATGCTTTATACTTGATTGTAAATAAAATAAATGATAATTTACTGAAACATTTTTTTTTTCAAATATATATCATATACTGAAGTATTTCCGAACCAATTCGACTTAGGGTCCTTCAAGAAAAGAGCGTACAAATTCTTAAAAGGCCGGCAACGCACTCGCGAGACCTCTAGCATCGAGAGTGTCCATGGGCGGCGGTATCACTTAACATCAGGTGAACCTCCTGCCCGTTTGCCCCCTATTATATTAAAAAATATATATATATATATATTTTTTTATTTGTAGAAAGAATTTCCATTGCCGGGAATTGAACCTACAATCGGTTCGCATGATGAAGCCACTAGGCCAACACTGCTCTATTTTTGCGAACGAAAGCTTTAGGCTATAGAACATCGCGCTATAACCCAATTAGTGCCGGTGGAACCGCAGAGCACAGCTAGTATATGTATAAATATATTTAATTATCTAAATAATAAATACATCATGTCAAATATATCATAAAGTCGATTATAATTAAAGGAATTAATTTTGTATCGTATCTAAACTGAGCTTGATTCATGTTCATGCAATGTATAGCTGAGCTTAGTTAAATAAATTAAATCACAATTAGTCAAATGTATTAAATAATTTTTGTTTGTTTGTTCCCTTTTATAAATCTTTTTATTGTTAAATGTATCATGTATTCCATCATTGGCTATATTCTCAGTGTATTTGTATGTAATTATGTATAATTTATGTTGCTGTAGGAGTACTAAATAAATAAATAAATAACGTATCTAATCAGGAGAACAGGTAGTAAAAACTTTTTGTTACAGCGAAAGGGAATAGGTTGTAATCAAACCAGGTTTATGGACCAATATACTCGTACTTCCGTATTCACCTTACGAGTCCGAGAGGGTACGCGTCTCCATTGGAGGAAAAGTCTCGTTAACACAGGCAAAATATTGTTTTGATACTGTTCATACTGAAAGTCTTCGGGAGGTGATGAGCAACCCACGTATTCTTTAGGAAGTGGCTTTCTAA
Source organism: Pieris mannii (assembly GCA_028984075.1). NCBI lineage: Eukaryota > Metazoa > Arthropoda > Insecta > Lepidoptera > Pieridae > Pieris > Pieris mannii. The sequence continues at coordinate 3,838,765 of CM054798.1, read as the reverse complement.
GTGTCTAGAGGACATGTGAAGGCAAACGTTGTTTGCGCCTATTGAATCCGACACATTCGCAATTTTTATATGTTCACAGAAGCGAATTTATGTGTTTCTTTTATTACGATTGGGCGAAAACTAGCTGCTGTGGTCTCTGACAGAAAGACCAGCGCTGTGGAAACTTCTGCTCCTCAGCATAATGCAGAGAAAAATACAGCCACAGCACATACGCATTACACATTTGAACCGAACAGAATGGGAAAAAAAAAATATTTTTTATATTCTTTGATTATTGTTATTTTTTGTGGATTTGTTTATAATAAATGTTATGTCTATCTGTCTGTCTATATTTGAATATATGTATTCAGAAGGTATACTAAATATAGAAAATATATACCAAGTCCAAAGTGAAGATGAATGTAATTGGGCTTTTCATGTAACACGATACCTAGACAACAGATAAATTAAAGGCAAGACAGAAGAAGTGACAAGAAGAGTGGGCAGGCCAAATAGAAGGGTTAATGACTTGATATTAATAGCAGGATTAGATATACTATTCGCAAACAGATATCTGGAAAGGGTTGAAGGAGACTTCCACCCAAAAAGGTAAGTTGTAAGTGATTTTATTTTTATGTTACAGGAGGCAGACGAGGCTCACCGGATGGTAAGTGACACCGCCGCCCATGGACACTCGCACTGCCTGAAGGCTCGCAAGCGCGCTGCCTTTTAAGAATCGGAACGCTCTTTTCTTGAAGGACCCTAAGTAGAATTTGTTCGGAAATACTTCAGTGGGCAGCTGGTTCCACAAAGTGGTGGTGCGCGGCAGATGGGAACTGATACGGATGTTATTTTGTGTTCTGCCTTGACGTCCGATGATGACACTCAGCTGCAGGTATTAGTCCAAACAACTCCTCTGAATACTCTCCATGGAAAATGCGGTAGAAGATGCAGAGAGATCCCACATCTCTACGCAACGTTTTTTTTTTGTTTACATAGTATTCACATCCAATGTATGTGAATACTATGTAAGCACTGTTTTGGCCGAGTGGCTTCAGTGTGAGACTCTCATCCTTGAGTTCGTAGGTTCGATCCCCGTTCGTGGATTTATTCACTTTCTATGTGCGGATTTATCATTCGCTTAAACGGTGAAGGACCTCACACCTGCACCTGTAGGACACTGTGCACACGAGCACAGGAGGCTGGTCATCTCTTCGATTGTCAGAGATAAAGATCAGACCTAAAATCCTATAGAGGCGCTGATTAATTTAATTTATTAAATGCTAAGAACATTTGTAACGGGAATAAAAAGGCATTATTATTATGTCGCAGCCAACTAGCACAATTAGCCGTTCATTTAACAGCCTAGCCTTTGAACTAAACGGCACCGTTTAAAGATATTTAGCTGTAGCGTTTGTTTTTTTAATAAATTGGCCGGCTAACGCTTAGGCCATTCGTACGATAAAAACATTGTTTTGCAGAAATAAATAAGATCAAACATATGACATAAATATATGTATGTATATACATATATATGTATAAATAATCAATATAAACCAAATAAAGAAAATTGAACCATAAAAATAATATTAAAATATACATGTCTAAGTTTAAAACATATCAAATAGCTTTATAATTATTTCAAAAACTGGTGTTTGAGTTGAAATCTTAAGATAGGATATTGGCACAGTTGAACTGTCATTTTCATACAAAGGTTTATCCGCATACACCGATACCACCTACCATGGGTAGCTTGTATCGACAGATGGCTATTACAATGCATCGATTTATTATTTTTTTCACACTTTTTTTTATTTTGGATTAAGATTTCTATCTCAGATGGTCAAAAATGGATTGAGATAGGTTATTGGATTTGGGCGACAGTAGACTAAAATTGAGACGGCTAATCTCGCTCGTATACACATATTAAATTTCTCATGTAAATAACATATTTTGTAATGAGAAATAAAATCCTTTAAACATTTATTCGATAATTCAATCTTTAAGATTAAAATAACGTAATACTGCTAACATAAATTATTATAACAAAACAAAAACAAACATAAAAAAACTAAAATCAATTATTAAAAGCAGTTCCTTTAGGCAAGGTTCCGAAAATACTGGCAGCGTTCCCCCTTTGTATAGCTAGACTAAATCTCTGTCCAAGGTAGCTGCCAGCTCTTCGTTCTCCTGTGATTAGATACTATCTATAGTAAACTAACGAATTAACATGAATTTGAATAACGTTATACTTATATTCAATATGCATAAAAGGTGTCAAACGGGCCTATGGGACACCCAAATAGGGCAGTCATCGTAGCCCATGGACACCCATTTTTATTGGATGTGTTGCCAGCCTTTGAGGGATACTCTAACTCTGAATAGTTGGAGGTCGTATGTCTCAGACCCACACTAGGAGTCCACCTCAGTTCGCAAAGTGCCTTTTGATACGGACTGCTGAAGACTCCTAGTTAAAGTTTGATAAATCATCACAAATCAAGCTAGCAATAGGAGATTTCTCTGAATTATTCTCAAAATGATGATGTACATATAGCATTCATGGTAATAATTAACCTCTGCTCAGGGCTTATGCGGGTTTCACCAACAAAAGCCTTTAGCCTCACCCATTATGGAGTCACTATTAAATTACATACCCTGAAACTCCTTCCTGGCCGTGCTGACTGACGTGACAATATTCGCCACGTGCCCCAACACCGTCGCGAAGAGAAGCAAGCCAAACAGAAGCTGGGCGATGACGAAGACGTACTCGCCCTTACTGCGCGGCCGTGGCAGATCACCTAAATACATACAATTTAATCAAAACTAATAAAAACACAACGCACAAATTATGTGTTAGATATGTGTATACTAATAGTAGTAAAGACACAAACATCTGTGAGCGATTTTGCAAGTAGTACAGTAGTTAAAGTAGTATTCATACGTAAAAAATTGTGTTACTATGATAAGTCTAACGAGTATGCATATAGTTTTTTTATTGCTTAGCCCCTGTTTCACAATGTATGGATAAAGTAACAAATAGCTATGCAATACATAAATTATTCGAAAGATAAAAGTTACGAATAAGATACTTCGCGTTTCATGACGAATAGCGCTATCTGACAGTCGTGAAATGCAAAAATACTGTTTATCCTACAAATAAGTAATAAATAGCTTATTTGGAACTTATCCGGACATTGTGAAACCGACCCTAAATCTTACTGTGTCAATGATAAGTTAAGTCAAGTCCAATTATTAATTTCAATTAGGCCTTTTAAAAAGGCAATTTTGAAACTATTTAAAAAAAACCTCTAGTTGCCCCTTCTGAAAGGTAGTTTAGATTTGGATATTGGAGAAGAAACTCCATACTTACTCGTTTAAATTAGTTTTAACAATATTTTTATACATTGATTTGATAATTATATGTGATAATAAAAAACTACTATAGTAAAATATGGGGTAACCGCTTAAAGGTCCACAGGGACCAAACTTTTTAAATTTGTTTTGATGTTTTTTTTTATTATTACAGGTTCAGAAAAATTATAAATACTGTATACTTGATTTTAAGTAACAAAATATTAATATGGCATGGTGTTATAAAAATCAATGCAACTAGATTTTACATATTTCATTATAAAAATATACAAATACAATTAAATGTGTTTAATTTTATAACATTGTAATAAAATCATAGGCAAAAAATGTCTATCTGCCTATAAAGATCAAGAACAGATACATCAAGATCAAGAAGAAGAACAGAGTTGTCGCGCCAAAGGGTTCATTCTGAATATCAGATTTAGATTTACTCTCGCAAGGAATATATACGGCTTTTAATGGTTTAACTATACACAGTTGGTATTTTGTATTATTTATTTATACCCAAAAGTCCACTTAAACAGAAACAAATGACGGTGCCAAGCGGCCGGAATGTCGTTGATTCCTTGGAAGATGGGACTGACTTTGATATGGGATGCTAATTCTGTGGACACCTTAGCCCCGCCCCATTATCCTCTGGCTCGGACCTCAACAAAAAGCAGAAAAAAGAACAGAAACAAATGACGGTGCCAAGCGGCCGGAATGTCGTTGATTCCTTGGAAGATGGGACTGACTTTGGTATGGGATGCTACTTGTGTGGACACCTTAGCCGCGCCTCATTATCCTCTGGCTCGGACCTCAACAAAAAACAGAAAAAAGTACAGAAACAAATGACGGTGCCAAGCGGCTGGAATGTCGTTGATTCCTTGGAAAATGGGACTGACTTTGGTATGGGATGCTACTTCTGTGGACACGTTAGCCCCGCCCCATTATCCTCTGGCTCGGACCTCAACAAAAAACAGAAAAAAGTACAGAAACAAATGACGGTGCCAAGCAGCTGGAATGTCGTTGATTCCTTGGAAAATGGGACTGACTTTGGTATGGGATGCTACTTCTGTGGACACGTTAGCCCCGCCCCATTATCCTCTGGCTCGGACCTCAACAAAAAGCAGAAAAAAGAACAAAAACAAATGACGGTGCCAAGCGGCTGGAATGTTGTTGATTCCTTAGAAGATAGGACTGACTTTTATATGGGATGCTAATTCTCTGGACACGTTAGCCCCGTCTCACTGTCCTCAGACAAGCTTACAAGCTGGGGCAGCCGCAGAGCAGGCGTAAAATAATAAACTCAAATACAAGGGGCTCCTCCAACTTTAATTTTGTTTCCTTTGAAGTAGAGACTCTTGGGCGCTAATTAAAGCTTTATGTCAAGCATTACCTAAGTGTCGATCATCTCTGGCTATATTTTTAGTGTAATTGTTTGTTAAATTTTTTAACACCGATTAATGAAATCTACCAAAAAACCATAATTATGGCAATTAAACTTAATAATAATAAAAAAAAAATAATCTTAATTAAAAAAAAAAATAAATAACTCTCTCCATAGTTGCTTATCATTTAAAAAAATCAAATATACAACGCCACGCAATGCTGGTCGAGCGAGTTTGCTTATCTTGCCGAAGCCGCGTACAAATTATTTGAAGAAATCTATTAGGTATGAGGGTGTGCAATTATTTAATCAATTACCATCTGAAATTCGCAATATTATAGTGTTTGACAAATTCAAAAAGGCAGTAAAAATGCATGTTAGAATGAACACAGTTGACTAAAATTAAGACGGCTTATGGCGAGGTGTATCTCGCTCGTATACATATTAATATTAAGTTTCTCATGTAAATAAAATTTTTATTTTTGGAATGAGAAATAAAGTTCTTTAAACATTAAATAAATAAATAGATAAATAGTGGCAGACTGTCCGCTCCAGATGTTTTTCTGACCTCGACGCAGGCTGAAGAGAGAGATAGATAATAGTAAAATAAGTTATCTTCTCAGACTTAAATCTTTTCAATCTCGAATTGAAGTTTCGTATTGAAATACAAAAATATTTTTTATTCGGTGCGATGTTTTAAATGGCAGTGAGCTCTCTCATGCGCGCCATTTTAATTGGCCCAAATATATAACAAGTTCAATTTTAATATTTTGTATGGAATTTTTGTTGCTAATTAACGTCATAGGTCAGTGGTTTATATAATATCTGTTTAGTTAGCCCAGTTAAAATATTATTTAATATATATCAACTGTTCAATGTATAACTTGAGAGGTACATAACGGGTGCTACTTGTGGTGACTGGTCGTACTTGAATTCGTGTATTAGTTATATTAGTTGTTTATACAGGCAGTCCTCGTACTTACGGCATGTTAGGTTCTCGAAATCGCGACGTAAATCGAAACGATGTAAGTCGAGACATATTTTTTCATATGTTTACATGTAAAACTCAAGGGTCAGGTTCCATACGGACTCGAATTTAAAGAAAAAACTGCATTTAGAACAAAGGATATATATATTATAACTTTTCCAAAAATCTCTCAGCTCCATACCATGATTTTCCTAAGCCTGTGTAAAATCTCCTGAGATAATAGGCCTTAAAAGACTCCTTGATCCATCGGCTGTAACAACGAAATGGTATTTGGTGTGCCGGCCCCACGAACATTGACCTTGCGACAAGTGAATTCTCCTATGCCGGAAATCGAAACAAATGACGTATCTAGAGGAATAGTATCAAAACATTGTAAACAAAACGACGTAACTTGAAACGACGTGAATCGAAACGACGTAAGTCGAGGACTGCCTGTACTACGTATTTGCGTGTTTGCCCAATTAAAAATAAAAAAACCGAAATGTCTTTTTTGAAATTATCTCGATATTGGAAAGTAATAGTTTTTTGGCTCAAGACCTTATATTTGGAAGAGATTGTGGAGTACATGATTTAAATAAGAATCGAGGTGTACATGGAGAATTCTTCTTTTAATTCTACTTCGCTCACTCCAGTAAGCTTCCGTCCTGCCCTTCAGGCGATTGATCCCCCCTTTCAGGCTGAGCTAAGCTCACCAAAACAGCCCGTGATGAGCTTAAAGTAAAGGCCCTTAAGGCCAAAAGCGTGATTCCATTAAAAAAAAGAGAATTCCACAAGAAGTACAAGATATATATAAAAAATCCAGAAATTTTTTTGAGTATACCAGAATGAGTATTAAAATTAAAACCTTCGATTATATTCTTATGAATATTCAATCAGTTATCGCCGCGAAAACGACTAATTTTATTTAATCCCTGCTCTATTCGCAGCAACTGCCGCTCGACCCCGTGGCTCGCGCCGTACTGATTCTGCCTTTGTTTCGCTCGCCTGCCCGGCCGTCCCGTGGCTGTCACATCGCATATGCGTCGTCAGCCTTTTAAGCTTTTGAAGGGCCTAGTCAAATTGGTCCGTTATGGGTATCAAATCAACAATCAAAAATAGATGGTAAATTTTATACAAAATGTTGTTAAGAAAAATAGTAAATCATCTGAGTTACTAATCATTTACTTAAGCTATAAGTAAAATTAGACAAAGTGTGAAGTGACTTTCTAACCTTTGTATCGAGGAATTTATATTGTATTGTGTTTTTAATGAGAATCAATCATTGAAATTATAGTCAAAAATCAATAGATAATTATTGTTTTAAAACATCATAAACTTAAAGGCCGGCAACGCACTCGCGAGCCCTCTAGCATCGAGAGTGTCCATGGGCGGCGGTATCACTTAACATCAGGTGAGCCTCCTGCTCGTTTGCCCCCTATTATATTTAAAAAAAAAAAACTTAGATCAAATTTACGATGAGCGATTGTGATCATAACCCGCTCTTAATCGTTCAGCCGACACTATTCTATTAGTTTTATTAAAACATCAAATTCGATTGAAATTTCATAGATTGCAAATGAAATGACCTAGTTAAAACTTTTCATTAACGTACAGAGCCGACAAACAAATCAAATTACTTTTTGAGTCTTAAGCTTTTTTTTACAATTTTCAAATTGAATTTAGACTAACTATTAACACTGTGTCATCACACAGTTACTAAGTCACAGGCTTTTATCAAAATACTTTTAGTAGTAAGAGAAAGGAAATAAGATCCACAGAGTATATATCGCTTGGACTACCGCCCGTTTCGGGTTGACTTAGGGCGATAGGGAAAATGGGCCCAGGAAAGTCTTGCCTTCTAATAACCATGATTTTATTTACCTAATCAGCTGCAATATTTTCCAACATCCTTCTGCCAAAACCAACCTAGGTGTTCAGGCACCTCTCATTGGAATTCTTCGCGATTTCATTGGATTGAACACAGCTTATCCGGAGCTGGATATTCGGTAGTGGGCTGATCGGTTTTATAGAATACATTGTTGGTTTCTCGAACCTAATTCGCTGTTTTGCTGATGATTTTTTTGTGTTTATCAAAATATTGTCTGCATAATGTATAAAATGGTAATGTACCCATATAATTAGTTTGTTGACAGTTGTATTATCTGTACTGATTACATAATAAGCGATAAAAAAAAAAATCCGGTAATTTGTGTCCTTATTTTATTTTATTTGAAGCACTTATATTTACTTCAATTTTCATACATTTTTGATGGAAAATTTCTAAAATATGCCTTAGATTCAGTAATATATTAGTTTTTACACTTAATAAATCAATAAAAATAAATACCTACATCGGACAGTCTAACCAATTGAAAGAAAGAAACAGCTAATAAAATGTGATATATAAAAATATAAGCTTTGTTCAGCAAAGAAAGAGAAATAAATCTTTTGAGTTGATAAACCTAGTGAAGTGTATAATGTGCCGGTATTACGAACTCACGAACAGTATCAAAAATATTTGAACGCTTAGACTTATTTAAAAAATATTACCTATTTAAAAACTAAATAAATTAGTGACGTTACCATCTTTAGTTCTGGGCCTCAGATTAATGAATCTGTTTCATGGTCATTTCAATCTAGTAAGCTAGGTAGGTGATTAAACTCCTATGCCTGACACACGCCGTCGACTTTTAGTTATGGCAAGCCAGCCACCATGCCTCCTACTGATAGAGGACAAATCTTTGTTTTTAATTTTTAAAATTCCTTGTAATAATTGTACTTTTGTTTATATTTGTACCAGCCATCAGGTGGAAGTAAGATTATCTTTTCAATTACTGTATTAGACGTAGCTCTACACACAGGATGCGATAAAAATCAATATTTTAATAAGCTCATAAAAAATCATCTTTTATATCTATATATATAAAAATGAATCCCTATTTCCCTTGGTCACAGCATCACGCGAGAACGGCTGGACCAATTTAGCTAATTCTTTTTTTGTTGTGTTTGAAAAAAAATAAAATAATTGAGCGGAAAGTTAGAAAAGGTAATCTAGACTTCAATAGTATAGTATAATAGTAATTCAAACTTTTTTGATGCATACTTTATGGAAATTGACATAACATTGACAGAATGCGTGCTACAAATATCATGAAAGAGGATGTAAGATAAATTAAAATCGCTTAAAACAAATGATTTCATCGGAGTTTTTGATATTGTTTATGATAGAGTAGTGTATTGATAAAATACATATTACATTTATCATTTATTACATTATCACTAATAGTTAAAGTTCAATTTGATATCGAGTTTTGGTTAGTTTGGATAGACTAAAATACACGTGACTAACATAGAACTTGCTTTACTTGGCTATAAAGAAGAATAAAGACAGGACAACGTCGGTCGGGTCTTCTAGTAAACAATAAAACTCAACTGAATTGATAATTCGAATTTTAATTTGCGTTAAGTGCGAGTTTCAAAGCATCAGGATAACTAGCTATAATTAGAAATATAAAAACATAGCTATGACGTATTAAAATCGGTACAGAAGAGGCAATAAGGCGTATAATGAAGTATTTAATATCTGTGCGATGCAGCAATAGGAAGATCGTTTTCCTCCCTTCACTGAGATAATTGCAGGCTGCCGCTGATATTTCAGTAACATGATGCTTTTGTGACTTTTACGAACTCGCTATTTTGATAGTACAGCCGAATGATAGAAAGCCGAAAGTGCGTGCTCCAATTTCACCATGCCTCCTGCTGATAGAGGACAAATCTTTGTTTTCATTTATTTTATTATTCTTTATTACTCAAGATGTCATATGGAACGTGGTGTAATGGTTGCAGCTCCTTACAAACGTTGTGTAAAATAAAAAAAAACTTGGCGATTAAAAAGAGTGGCGGAGAGTTTATTGCCAGTTCTTCTACGCCCTTGATTTGTGAACTGGCTGTAAATGTAATTAGAGGCATTCAATGTATATTTCTATTTTAACATAACATATTGTACACTAATGATAAAGTATACATTATGTTATGTTAGCTAAATTAATATACTATTTTTGATTTTGATTTTTTTGACTTTTGAATCTCTATAACTCGAATCAAATCAAATCAAATTAAAAATCATTTATTCATATTATAGGTAATGTACACTTATGAACGTCAAAAAAAAGAAATATACATTAAATTGAATTTAAAATTGAATGTCAAGTGAAATGCAAAACAAATCGAGTAAACGATTTAACGAAACTGAGCACGCAAATGTCAAATTGATAATCATTATCAAATAATATTTACGAACAGTTAACTTATTTAAAATCGTTGTCAAAATGTATGGCTTATATAGTCTCCCACTCTGAAAAGGTCTTGCCTTTCAAAATTAAAAAAAAAAAATTTTTGGTTGGCAAAACAAGCTAAAAAGTTTTGAGATATTTTTATAATTTTTTCAGTTCTTGGTTGTCTTGTGAAAAAGAGTTAATTGAAAGAAAGATTAAGTCTACTCGAACATTGAACTTTTCTATAGAATCTAGCGGTTAGCATTTATGTAAGCTGAAATGCAGGGCAGAAACTCACTGGAGTTGACTGGATTGAGCCCCCCGGCCCCCGCCGCCTATCGATATCGCTTTTAATTTGCCGCTTGCTGATTTAGGATCATCCAGATCCGATAATACACGTGCCAACGCTTCCCACGGATTTTTACAATCGGGAGGGTGCAACGCCGTCGTCACCTCAATTATTAAAGAAAATGTTTCGTAAGCGAATTTTAAGATATTATCGTGTTTACAAAGCGCCATCTATTGTGATAAAGTAAATATAAATTTGTAGTCATCTAAAACTTTTTACGTTTATAAATGAACTGCATGTCTTTGTTTACACTCTATAAAAGTTTACAATAGAACTTCTTTGTCTTTTATTACAGCAGAGTTAATTACAATTTCGGAATCCTTTGTCTAGGGAACTTCACAACTGCTATTTAGGAGGTCGTTAAATTGCAAACGATCCAAATATAATCTTTCAGGTGTTCGCCAAGCATTGCACCCGTATTATGCAAAGTGATGTATATATATCCCCTTAATAGAGACTGAGTCGAAGAGAAAAAACCGTATCAATTCCTAAAAGGCCGACAACGCACACGCGAGCCCCTGGCATTGAGATTATCCACGTATCACTTAATATCAGGTGAGCCTCCTGCCCGTTTGGCCCCTGTTCTTTAAAAAAATCGATTGTCTGTAAAGTCGGTTTACTGACGATTCAACGTGTCGGTTCAACGTGACGTCATAAGAAAAGACTGATAGAATGGTTGCATTTTTCGAAAGAAAAATTTTATTTTATTTGTTTGATAGATATTTTGTATGGCTATAGAGAAGGAGGTAAATGGAAATCATAATTGAATTGGTCAAGTTACATTTATTTGTACGCATAAATACGCTTGAACTTCAAGCTTTAAATGGAACGTATTAGAGGTAACGACGCGCCGCGAGGTAACGCTGCATGAGTCATGTTATTGCACCGTTTAAACTAAATACTATTTGTCTCAATTCAGTATCAAATCTTAATAGGCTGGCAACGCAATCGCGAGCCATCTGGCATTGACAGTGTACATTTATCACTTAACATCAAGTGAGCCTCCCACCCTTTTGCCCCCCGTTCTATAAAAAAGTAAGTGCTATTGCACCGTTTAAACTAAATACTATTTGTCTCCTTTCAGTAAACACAATTGAATAGAGACGAAAGATTTTAGAGTGCAATTTCATTGACTGGGTTTTCAGGGGATCAATGTTCTTGTAAGCATATTAAACTTGGTGTAATTTTAACATGAAATATAAGCAAGACGGTAAATTATATTGTAACCCAAATTTGATATCGCGTTCAAAATATGATACGAAGATCACGTACCTTCGAAGCTTTCGAGGGTAACGGTAAGCTTTTAAAAGTTATGTTACGAACTAAAGGTTGCTTACGTTCGTTGTAAGCATTTATTGGGTTATATAATTATTTTATCCTCATTATTTAGTCTATGAATCGTTGGCTTTCTCTATTATTGTGTTTACTCTATGATGAAAAGAGACAGACTCATTTATCTTGTATGAAAAAGGAAAGGCGAGTGAAATTGGGCAGCCTTTATTTTTTTCTAGTCTATGTTAGCTGTCAAGTTGTAATTCGTTTTACAAAAAACATAATGAAACTTTCGTACAGCGTAGGATAAATTAGGTTTTATGAATTTACTACTCTGTAATATCTATGATATTTGAAATGGCTTTTTAGGGAAAAATACAGGCTACAACGCCATAGACATAATTAGCCAAACAGACTTATATGCTTAATTTTCAAGAAGTAAATCGTAAATCATCGTAAAAAATGGCGCCAAATGTGCCATAGTGCGAATTTCTTATCCCCTTATTTTTTTTTTAGTGATTACGTCAACAGTAATTATTAACTATTTACACATATTAACCACACATTGTCTATGCTTGAAAACGAAATGCATTTCGAGGATTCCTACAAGAAATTAATACGTTTATGTACTATTTTTGAGAGCATTGCCTTCTTTTGCTGACAGGGGGGGGGGGGATAAATTGTAGTAAATCTATTTACGTATAATATCGATTTAAATATCTATTTAGTTTTAGTTTTAGTTTTTTAATTATTATTTTCTAGTTGTATGGTCATATTCTAATATAAGTGAAAATAGAATATTTAATATAAGTAGTGTATGTGTTCAAAAATGCATAATGTCATATATTTATTACATATTATACAATAAATACATATATATTTAGTAATATTTACTGTATATATATATTATATTTATTGTATTTAAGTTTTAAACATTTACTCTAAGTAAAACTGGTTTAACTAAGAATTACTTAAGCTAATAACTTTTGGAGTTTCATTTTTATTTTTCCATACTAAAGTATCCTAGAAAGAATCGCTCGTTGGCAATAAGGGCGTTTCTTGCCTTTGCAATTTCTATTTATATGTTTGTTTATGGTACACTTCAAGAAAAGAGCGTACCAATTCTTAAAAGGCCGGCAACGCACTCGCGAGCCCTTTGCCATTTAGAGTGTAAATGGGCGGCGGTATCACTTAACATCAGGTGAGCCTCCTGGCCCTGTTCTATATAAAAAAAAAACTTATAACTAAAGTTAATGTAATTAGTTTACTCACCTATCGTCGTCAAAGCCAGCGTGCACCAGTAATAACTCTGCAGATATTGCTTCACAACATCCGCCGTCTCTGTGTCGTGGTACACCCAGTTTTTACTACCGAAACCATTATTCTTATATATAATATGATACAAGCACCCGTTCCAATGGAATATCACTAATAAATAATGAATTAAACTCGTTGATCTAAACAGATTCGGATAATTTGTGTGTCTCTCCGTTCTATCCATGAACGCCCAGAAACGATAGATTTTCACGAGTCGAAATGAGCGTAGTATTGAATTAAAACCAATAGACAAATAGAGGAAATCAAGCGGTAATAAACATAGACAATCTATGTAGAACGTTGTTGAGTTCATATAATGTTGCCGCAATTTAGCCGGTTCTGTCTGTAACACACCGTCTTCCAAATAACCAGTCCGGAAATGAAATACAATGTCCACTATATATAGAAAATCCGAGAAATAGTCTAAGCAAAACCACACTATTAAGGTTTCACCTGGAACAAAGAGAAGGTTATATTTTAACAAAGTACAAAACATTTGATTTTTTTATTCAAAATACAAAAATACAAATACAATTTTTTTTTTTTATAGAAGCGGGGCAAACGGGCAGGAGGCTCACCTGATGTTAAGTGATACCACGGCCCATGGATACTCTCAATGCCAGAGGGCTCGCGAGTGCGTTGCCGGCCTTTTAAGAATTGTTTAGCAATATGTACAATATGATTCAAATTGAGGCCTCCCGAGTAAGTCAAAGTGTGTGTGTGTGTGTGTGTGTCAAGTGTGACAGGGAAGTTTCGCCCTTCTTTAAATTTACAAAGTTTCGACAAGTCGTATTCAAAAAACATTTGATTTAAAATAAAAATAAAGACGAGGGTACTGTAAAAATAATAAATATGTGAATAAATTATAATGAATATAAAAATAAAAACGAGGGTACTGTAAAAATAATAAATATGTGAATAAATTATAATGAATGTGTACTAATGTATGTGTGAGGAAGATGAAAAAAAATATATAAAAATGATTTAATTTATTTCAGTAATAGGTACACACATTATCTTTACAGCCTATGCCAATACGACAATGTCGAGAAACATTTAATAAAGTATAATAATGTACATAAAAATTAGACACATAATATACTCAATATCTCTACAGTGAATTCACTCTGCGAACATACAAATATGTCGATAGTATCGGAGACGGCATTAGTAGGCGCAACGTCCTGGATATCGGGGATCTGTGCAACAGACTGGTTCTTGCCTTTGGTACCGCAAATAACCTTATGGCTTCGCCGTCGCACGAATTCGCCGAATTTAATTTTAACTGTTTAACCTGATACTTGTGTCAGGGTTCCCTGCTCTTCCCAATCTTTTTTCTTTAGACCAAGTGGAACTGGGCGATAGCGTCGCCAATGGACACTCAATTCCGGACGGTTCGCGAGTGCATTGCTGGTCTTTTAAAACTTGGTAATCTTCTTGGAGGATCATAAATTGAATTGGTTCGTAAATTCATTGGGAAGCTGGTTCCACATATCGTCATAAGACTAATAAAAAATATATTTATTGCTCGTTTGTATTTTAGCATTTATCTTATATTACCGTCTAAATATTACTTAAAAAATAAAAACAATAAATCAGTGGCGCTACAACTTCTTTAGGTCTTGGCCTCAGATTTCTGAATCTGTTTCATAATCATTTTTTAAATTAAATAGGCAAGTAGGTGATCAGCCTCCAGTGCCTGACACACGTCGTCGACTTTTTGAGTCTAAGACATGTCGGTTTCCTCACGATGTTTTTCTTCACCGTTCGAGCAAATGTTTAAATGCGCACATAGAAAGAAAGTCCATTGGTGCAGAGCCCGGGATCGAACCTACGATCTCAGGTATGAGAGTCGTACGCTGAAGCCACTAGACCAACACTGCTAGTATTTATATATTAGCTCTTAAAAATTACTTATTAAATAATATAATTTTTTGGGGGGGGTCTGGGCCTACGCTTTTACGGTTCCCTGCACGACATGCTTGCTTTGCTTCGCTTCGCTTTGCATGGTAGCACAGGTACAGACCTACTCTACCACATCCTTCTGATGGGTAGGGTGGCGTGGTCTTGGGAGTAGCGCACGTCGCTGAGATCCCCAAGGCAAGTTTGGTGGACTAACCTTCTCGAGGTTGCCGACCCCGTTCTTGGTCTAATACCTTAAGTAATAGACGCAACTGAAACCACCAAGCGGACCTTTGCAGGGATGGAGAGGTCATGTCCTTGCGAGTTCATCGTCCAAGAAGACAGGACGGTGGACAGTCAATGACCTCCCGCGTGTTTGTGCCGTGCGCGGGGACCCGTACGGGGGGATGAAGGAATCCTGGTGGTTGAGTGTAGCAGTGCGCCGGACAACAGTTGTGCGCTGCACACAACACACCTCTTTGGTCTGGATTTCCCCTCACACGGGAGGCCAGGGACTAGCTAGCCTTGGTCAACCGGCTGTGGTATCCCATAAGCGGGCTACCTAGCGAGAGTCGGGGTGTGGGGGGAGGCCGTCGGCGCCGCACGGGACTCGGGGTTAGTGGGCATCATTGTCTCGTGGTGCAAACAGCCTCGTACTCCCTTGCGGCGTGCGGACGCGTCTACCTGCCTACACGCTGGCTCTATACCGGAGGAGTAGCTCTGACGTCTGCTTGTTGAACAAGCGACGTCCCCGACTGAGGGCTCCGTGGCGGGTGGAGAGCTCCAACGGTGAAATTATTTTAATTTAACCTCATGGATAAAGAGGCAATTTTTAAAAATAAACCAAAACAAAAGAAACAAACCAATAAACCCAGGGTGGCGTCTCAGGACGAGCCACGGTGCATGTCACCAGTGGCACGACACTCAGATGCCCCCATCTCACATATGGATGCACCCATTCGGGCAGCGTCCATAACTCCGAAGGAAAGGGAATCGACTGTGGAAAAGCCACACCAGGCTGTTCCCAGGACCGTACCCTCTCCAGCGGAACAAACAGCACCACCGCAAAAGGAAGCGTCCACCGTTGCGGCTAGGTTGACTGCGTCGGTTGAGCCAAAGGTAGCAACTCTGGACGATGCAACAAAACAGTCTGCGTCTGAAGGTGAGGCACCTGCGGCAAAAGCGATGCGGGAGACTGAGACTGCGATGGCGAATGCACCTGGTGCACCGTCCTCGTCCATGGACATGACGGCCCTGAAAACCGCTATTCAGGAACCGGCTATGACCAGGGTTTTAAGCGCCTCAAAGAGGCGTCGACTCAACAAAGCCCGCAGGGCGGCAGAATGGCAGAAGCGGTCAAGCACCGCTCAAGGGCCACCAGTGGACCCTAAACCAGCCCCTGAAGCCACCACGGCAACAGGTGGAAGGAAAGGGGTACCTAAGAACCCAGCCAACAACAACCCCAAAAAACCAAAAACCAACCAACCGACGAAAGGCCAGAAACGCGTACGGCCGGAGGACTCCGTAACACCGACCGGAGAACGGAAAAGGATAAAACCCAATAAACCTCGTACGGTGGGAGGGACCTCGGCGAGTTACGCGGAAGCGGCAGCATCATACAAAGCTAATAAGTTTTGTGTTGCCGTAATGACTGAGCCTTTCCTAGATATGACGCCAGAACAAGCGGAAGATATCCGCCTACAAATCCAGGGTAAGCTACATGACGAACTAATGGCGGACTATGATGCTACCCTGACAACAGAACCAAATGACATCCGGTTCCGGGGTAAAGCCCATTTCTCGGACGGTGTCCTCAAGATTTGGTGCGAGGACGCGTTCGCAATGAGGTGGCTAACCAGAACCTGCGAAGTCATCAACAACCCCATAACCGATACCAAACTAGTGGTTCGGCCTCAGTCCGCAATCCCAAGGAAGGTTCCGTGTCTGTTACATATTCCAGAGTACACTGGCAGTACGGAGAGCCTAATGAGAATTGTAACGAGGCAAAACCGCCACTTAAACATTAGGTCATGGACCCTTACACACGAAAGGAGAACACAGGACCCAACAGGTGTCTCTCTCTTCCTTCGTGTACCGGAGTCCGAGATCATAACGATTAAAGCACAGGAAAGGCGGATATACTACCTGTTGGGGAACATTTATATCCGGATCCTAGAAAAGGAGGAGTCCTCACAGGTAGCTGAAGCCCCACCTGTAACCACCGCGAGTACATCGGGGACGGTGACGACGGGGCCAGTGCCTCCCATGTCACCACATGTAAAAAACCAGACAAAACATTTACAAAAACCGAAACTGAAACCTGTGAATTACTACTGGAGACTCACTTTCCAGGCTGTGTAATCACCAACGAGCAATCATGGCAACCCCATTCGGAAAGAACCACCATCAACTCCGACTGGCAGGTAGCTGACAAAATAATCACGAAAGAAAAAGTAACATGGGCAATCAACTCATTTCTACCATTCAAAGCGGCTGGCTTGGACGGCATATTCCCAGGTCTACTAAGATGGAGTGGGAATATCTTGGTGAACCATCTGGTACCAGTATTTCGAGCCTGCTTAGCTCACCGCTATATACCTCTGAAATGGAGAGAAGTGAAAATCATTTTTATCCCAAAACCGGGTAGAGAGGACTATACCCAGGCCAAATCATTCAGGCCCATCAGTCTCACTTCATTCTTTCTCAAGACGCTGGAGAGGCTGGGAGATCTGGAGATTCGTAGTCGGGTATCCCTGTCTAGATTTTTACATCCCAATCAGCATGCCTACAGCTCAGGCAAATCAACGGAATCATCACTCCATAACGTTGTTTCCCGCATAGGCAACTCATTGAAGATAAAGCAGTCAACCCTTGGCGCATTTATTGACATTGAAGGTGCCTTTGACAAAACGAATTTCGCGAGCATTACCAGAGCGCTTGTATCTTGTGGAGTACCAACGACTCTTACAGAGTGGATCAATAATATGTTAAAACAACGAGCTATACAGTTCACCGTAAATACCACTACAAGAGGCATTGTCTGCAGGGGCTGCCCACAGGGTGGCGTCCTTTCGCCGCTCTTGTGGAATCTAGTGGTAAATGAGCTCATTACAGAACTAAATGCTATCAATCTTTACACAGTAGGGTATGCGGATGACATAGCTATCTTAGCATCGGGAAACTTTGAAAGCACCTTATGCGATCTCATGGGAAGAGCTTTCAGAGTAATTGAGAGATGGTGCAATCAGCACGAGCTATCTGTCAATCCATTAA
Source organism: Pieris mannii (assembly GCA_028984075.1). Lineage (NCBI taxonomy): Eukaryota > Metazoa > Arthropoda > Insecta > Lepidoptera > Pieridae > Pieris > Pieris mannii. The sequence continues at coordinate 3,820,691 of CM054798.1, read as the reverse complement.
AAACGGAACTAGTGCTATTTACAAACAGGAGAGTTCTCGGACCGCACAAGCTACCGAAACTCTTCAACACTGAACTAAAACTAAAAGAAAGTGTTAAATACTTAGGTGTGATTCTGGACAGTAAACTGCTATGGAACAAACACCTTGAACATAAACTAAACAAAGCAACGATCGCCTTTTATCAATGCAAAAAGATGCTAGGCGTCAAATGGGGCCTATCACCCAGAATCACCCTATGGCTATACACTGCCGTAATAAGGCCAATGCTAGCTTATGGTGCCCTGGTATGGTGGCCGAGAACAGAACTACAAACGACAATAACGAAACTTGGGCGCTTCCAAAGGCTCGCTCTATCGGCTACCTGTGGTTGCATGAAAACAACACCAACTGCAGCAATGGAGTTGGCCCTAAAAATTGTACCCCTGGATCTACACATACAGCAGGAGGCAGCATTAGCAGCCATTAGGCTTATGATATTGGATCTATGGGGCAAAAATCACTATAGCGCACACACAGCGATTCTCAACAGGGCAATAGAGTACCAACCTCTAATAGCCGCGCCATGCGATAGGATCGTTAACCAACATATAATAAACAAGAAATACCAGGTCCAAATGAAAGAAGAGAAATGTGATCGATCGATCCTGAATGAGCTTCGAATATATACTGATGGCTCAAAAACAGGGCGTGGCTCCGGCGCTGGCATATTCTCCTTGGATCTCAACATTAACACACACTTATCTCTAGGCACGCACAGCTCGATTTTTCAATGCGAATGTGTCGCCCTGACAGAAGCAGCCAGAGTCGTGCAGCGACTAAGAGTAAACAACTTTTGCATTAAGTTTGTATCCGACAGTGCGTCTGTGCTGTTGGCACTAGCAAGCAAAACGACAAATAATTTGCTGGTACTAGAATGTCATAATGCACTGGAGGAAATAGCCCTGACAAACAGGGTTACCCTACAGTGGATTAAAGGACATAGTGGATCTCTTGGCAATGATGCTGCCGATGAACTTGCGAGAAGAGGCTCGGACATATTGCCTGCTGGCCCGTATCCTCTCCTGCCCTTGCCCTTCTCGCAGGTGCGAGCATGGATTCGCCAAAGATCAGAAGAACTCCAGCAACAACGCTGGTCACGAAGTGAGGACTGTAGGCAATCCAAAATGGCTATGCCGGCAGCTAACCCAAAAATGACAAAACAGCTACTAAACCTTAACAGAACTAGTCTCAGAACAATGTTAGGTACAATCACGGGCCATTGTCTCCTCAACAAACATCTTTTTGTCCTAGGCGTGACAGATAGCCCCGTGTGCAGAGGCTGTCTCAGCGCAGAGGAAACAGTCACCCACGTAGTCCTGGAATGCGAGGCTGTGGCTAAACAACGTACAGAAATCCTCAAAACAGTGAGGTCGCTCCGAGAAGCCTGCGAAGTGCCCAGGAAGCTTCTGTGCTTCTGGAAGGAGTTAGGCTGGCTTAGTTAGCCAGGACTTCACGCACAACGGACCTGCTAAGAGTCTAAGTGCGGAAAAGGAGTCTCTACATTCTACATTCTACATTCTAATATAATTTTTAGTCACATAATGCCTGTTGTAACATCGATGCGACCTAGCTGCACTTTTGTAAAATAACAGTTGTAAAGTCGGTTTACTGAGAATAGTTGAACATGACAACTTCATAAGAAAATACTGATGGTTGCATTTTTCAAAAGAAAATTTTAATTTTATTTGTTTCATAGATATTTTGTATGGAATATATAGATGGAATAAATGGAAATCACAATTGAATTGATCAAGTTACATCCATTTGTACGCAAAATACAATTATGTCAATTATTTACGAACGAACGCTGCCGAACGCAGCCGATTGTGCCTCTCTGTCGCTCGTTCCGCGCTCTCGCTTGTACTTCAAGGCTTAGAGGTAACGCCGCATGCGTCACGCTTTTTCGTGCGTGCAGCCGGCTCCATCGAATTATAAGACGCCACGTTAAAAATATTGTACCTACATGTTGTTAGCAAGTAATATTTTAATTTTATATAACTTATTTTCAAATAGTTTCTAACGCAATGTACATTACCAACCTACTCGAAGTTCCTAAGTAAATGTAATTCTTTGAGAAATATTTTCATAAATTTTCATTTAAAATTCCTCCTGCGTATGCGACAAGATACTCAAAATTGTTGAGTGTGCCTCGTACGAAGTCGAATTACCCGCGTAATTCTCCAATGTTTCGGGTTTTATCGAACTATGACAACCATTGTCAAGACATTGATCTTTTTTACCACAAAAAGAGAGATGTCAAGAAGTACTTGGAGAAGCGGGAAGACTCTGATTTTTTTAAGTAGTAGTTTTTTTTAAGTAGTAGTTTTAAATTCTTAGTATTATTTGTTGCTTTTAAATGTCAAATTTCAGTTTTTTAATTTTATTATTTTGTTTTTTTTTTTAAATGTAAAATTTTCTTTTAATGCGCTTGTTTGTTTTCTGTTTTTTATACATAATTTGTTAATCTATGTAATCTGTTTTGGCTGTTTGTATTGTATTAGTATTTTGTATAATAATATGTATTAAGTAAGATGTTAGATTACTTATAATTAAATAAATAAAATAAAGTATCTTTGAACCCAGTGATTCTCAACCCCTTTTCCGCGCCAAATCTTGGATTTATATAAAGATGTTAATATTATAAAATTGTATCAAATAATTTTTTTTTATTAGCTAGAATTAATCCTGTGATTAACGTTAAATTATATTAAAGCATATATTAGTTTATTATACATGTTTAAAATTATGTTTATAACTTTTTAAGATGTAAGCAAATAATTTTTATCTTTTTCTTAGTGTGCCGCCAAATTTTAAACTCGTTTAATGTCTGCCGCCAAATTTTAAAATCATTAAATATGTGCCGTGACGAAAAAAAGGTGAGAATCACCGTTTTAACCGACCTGCTGTTCCTTCAACAATATCTTCAGCGTATTAAATGAAATGACAGAATCCCTTAAGGTTAAGGGACTTCAAACAAATCCTATTCCAAGTGACCGAACCTTATGAATTTCATTCTAAAGACGCGAATCGAAATTGAATTTTTCATCGCTTTTCTTTTCCGCCGATGAAATTCAAAGCATCCAACCGAAATCAGAACGCCGAATTGAAAAGGAAACTTGAGTATAACTCAGAAAACAACTCTTATTGACAATCGGTCCTTTTATTCAATGTTATTAGTTGTTCACTTCTTTGACAATTGACAATACTAACATGACATTTGTGTATCTTATGCGTAGATAGAGTATAGAACTAGATAAGCTTCTAAAAAAACAATAATAACTAAAGAGACAAAAAGAGACAAAAAAGACATTAATGTGAAATACTTAAGTGCGAGCGAAACAGAGTATCAGTTTTTCTGTCTCTTTTTGCGTATCGGGTTTTATTTGTTTACCACCGAGCCCTTGGTGGTAAACAAGTTTTCACCTCTTACTGATAAATCTGTGAAACACATATTTTAAGACTTTATCTTTATAAGAGGTGTATTTAAAGTGTAAGTCATGGTGAATTTATGCATAATTGGTTGTAAAAGCTATAGTGAACGAAAAGAACCAAACATAATTTTTCATCGGTAAGTAGCTTATATGGTCACGACTCAGTAGCTTTGTTCAAGAATTATTCATTCGGATGTGTATTTTGGTCAATAATAAGCAATTTTCAATGAATTAATACTTCGACACAAAAACACTTTCAGTGTAACAAACGACAATTCCAAACATATTTTTCAGTGCAAACCGACTAAATTGCGAATCATCTTACCAACGTCAGGTAGTTGCCACACTTCGTGTCCTTTGTAAATAGATGGATTATAATATTCGCTATCTCACACACTGTACGCTGATGCCTAGTCTTTACCATAGTCCGTCTTTTTATTTTTAATTAGTGCTTTTTAATTTATATTCAATATGGACTTTAAAGATAACTGTATGGACGAAGGAGAAGACGCCAACGGTGGATAAACTTCTTTTATCCACTGATAGCGTTAGCAGATGGATAAAGAAAGCCATGGATAGATAAATGATACTAAAGATAGATAAACAAATTTAAACTAATATTTAAAAAATAACAATTAACGGTTCCTGTGTTGTAATAGAGGATTTATTTTTACTCTATATTAAAATATGTATAAGCGAAATTTTAATTTATATGTAAGAAAATTAAACCTAAGAAATAACATAATACATCAAAATATACCTAATAACTAACCTTAAAATTTAATTATTAAAAAATATTATTAAAAGTAGTCCCTTTAGGCAAGGTTCCGAAGATACTGGCAGCGTTCCCCCTTTGAATAGCCAGACTAATTCTTTGTCCAAGGTAGCTGCCAGCTCTTCGTTCTCCTGTGATGTCGACTAACCTTTTTGATAATTAGTATTATTGTAAGAAATAAATGCAATATCTAAAAGAGTGTTTACGTCTGGCTATGCCTTCTTTTGGGGCGTAACTTCGACGATTTTGGATATCAGCTCCTAGGAATTTAGCTTCTACAATTACAATAATTATTCTTATCTGACCACAAAGCACATTCTAAGTCATGTATTTGTCTATCAAATCAGTATTCAATGCAATACTTTGCAAACTATATGACTTCCAATGTCAGGAAATATTGTCGCACAAAAACGATTCTTAGGAATACTGCCAATAAGAATTTTTTTAAGAAAAGTTGTACAACTTGATACATAATATTATATTATCTGTATGTGATAATCTCAAAAACTACTCCGGTGTTGGAGTATATTGTCTATTTGCGTGTTGTTCTCACGAGTATGTAAGTGCGTGCTCCTATTTCACCATGCCTCCTGCTGATAGAGGAGAAGTCTTTGTTTTTAATTTATTTTTTATTCTTTATTACTCAAGATGTCATATGGAACATGGTGCAGTTACAGCTCCTTACAAACATTGTGTAAAAAAACTTGGCGATTAAAAAGAGTGGCGGAGAGTTTATTGCCAGTTCTTCTCTTCCGTTCTACGCCCTTGATTTGAGAATTGGCAGTAAATGTAAAATTAGAATAATTTATTTTAATGTATATTTCTTTTTTTTGACGTTCATAAGTGTACATTATGTTACCTATATGAATAAATGATTTTTGTTTGTTTGTATTTAACAATTTACCAGAAGGGACGAGGTAAGTACTCATAACCGAGGAACGTGGTAAATATCATGGAAGTGGAAGCGAGAGAGGCCTACCCATTCAGGAAAAGGGCGTAATACTCAAACTCAAAATTACTATACTTACTATTCATATAGGTAAACAAGTTTACTTATGAACGTCACCAGACAAGATGTTAAATTGATTCTAAATTTAAATTAACTACCAGTTCGCAACTCAAGGTAGAGCGGATGAGAAGAACTGACAAGCACCTCTCATCCACTCTTTTTTTCAGTCATACAAATTGTTTGAACTGGAGCATTCATTGCATAATTAACTTTTATCGAGAGCTTTGAATTTATTTAGTGATAATTAATATCACTTATGTCGCTTGCTAGTTTGTTTTAAAAACGAATACAAATTCCATGGTGGTTTATCTTCTGGCGCCTGGTGGTGCGCTCATATTAATATATACAACTAATCATTACGACTATATAGATAGATTCAACGACTTATATCTTATTAAATGATTCTCGACTCTTTCGTATTGGCATAGTCTGGAAGGATAATGTAATTAATTAAATAATTTTGTATACTGGCGAAAGTCACCTTGTTTTAAAATCGTTTATATTTTTTGTACATACAACAAGGCCAGATATGATGATATAAAATATAAATAAATAATACACGTATCTTCAGTTAAAGACATATAGAATAACTGAACTTACCATTAATTTCTTGAAATGCGAATCTGTATACGATAACCCATAGATTGTAGAGGAAGGCGAGGGAGACTACCATAGACCAGTAGTAGCATAGGCGACCGGCCGGGTCGAATACAAATGAAAATGATAATCCGAATCCGAATCTTCCACTTGTGTAGGTCGAACGCCGTCTGAGATTTCTAGTGCTACTGTTGACAAGAAAAAATATTGTTACAAGATTTGTTTTAACACATTACTCTCTTCTCGGATCCGAGTGGAGCGGGGTCATAGTAGCGGTGCCACACTCGGATCTGTGCGAGCGTCCCGTTCATTTTTTTTAAACCATTGCCATCGCCAGCTCTTGGATCCGAAAAATGTTTTTTTGAATAAACATGTAAATTCTTACATATTTTGAAACATTCATATTTACTTGAACAAAGATCGCCATAAACAATTTTGGTTTCCGGCTATTACTTTTACATTGTTTAAGCATTCAATGTGTTAAAAAAAGCTTCAAGCATTACCTAATACTCCTCAATTAACATAGACTTAGTGAGATTAACACGAAAACGTATAATAGACACCACAAACACACCACGGTGAATAATCTCAACGCATGGACGACTAGTATCGAATAGTTTCCACAACATGGTACCATTCACAGTATTTGGAAAGTAGCATAAACTAGGAAATATAATAATGATGGCGTGTGCTGGGTTGTCTGCCTGCAGGCTATGGGAACGATGGCTGGCCATGCATCGTGCGCATCGTGCTACTTGTGGTGACTGATTATGCTTGAACTTGTGAATGTGATGATTTTATTTATATTTAAATTGTGTTTTTGTTTTCTTCTCATAATGTAAGTGCTTCTATTTTTTCCGCTGATGCTATGGGTTTGTTATTGTTATGATAAACCAAAACTTGGCAGCTAAAAAGAGAAGCGGAGAGTTTCTTGCCAGTTCTTGTCCTCTACGACCATAATTAAGAACTGGTAGATAATATAAATTTAGATCTTCTAATTTTAAATATATAACAATTACGTCATTCAACCAGAAACTGATACGTCATTTCTGGGTGCGTATGTATAGCAATGCTTACATATTCAAAATATCAATGACATGCAAATCTGAGGTTAAGACGTTTAGAGAATTTATATCACAGATTAAAGTCCATCTTTAACTAATTGCAATAAGATTTATATCCACGATTAGCCGAAGCTAACACTGGTATGGATTGATGATAATAGGCCATGTAAATGCTGCAATTACCGAATTAGATTCGTGATAGTTGTCTCACATAACGTGTCTTAGGTAGCCGCTAGGAAATTGCAATTAATTTTGCATACTTATAAGGGATTATTAAGGGATAGAAAGTTTTTAGGATAAAAAGTAACAGAAATAGAAGACATTAGCGGGTTAAATATTGTTATTTAGCTTAAATAAATAGGGTGAATATGTAAAACAAAAATTACTTTTAATTTCATTTTTTATAATTGGTTTCTATTCGTGTGTCTTTGGTTACCTTTAGTTTTAGGTTTGTTGCATGTACGATTTGTGATTATTTGAGAACGGCTACAATGTTATGTTTACCTGAAGTATCATTCTCATGTATTGCATTTTTGCCTTTTTTGAGAAAATAAAGTCTTTAAGCCTAATCTCCAGAAATACATGGATATATAACAAATACAAAACCGATATATAGAACTTTTACTGTTCCCTAAATTAAAATATACTTCCGTGACTAGTAGCGACAAAATGGAATACATACTCAAACAAAAACATAGATCACAGTAAAAAATTATTACCTACTAAAACAAGAATAAATATATTACCATTACAATAAATTTAATATAAAAGACTGACAAACCAGTATGTATTTTTTATATTATTTTTAGTGACATTAAATATATATACATATCAGGGAGTGAGTATATAAGAGTATAATATGGGGAGGGTCCGATGGCTGGCCATGCATCATACTCGTGAACGGGTGATACTTTTGGTGACTGGTCGTACTTGAATTCGTGTATACGGTGATGTTAGTTATTTCGATTATATATTTGCATGTGTTTCCGACGAGAATGTAAGTGCGTGCGTCTATTTCACCATGCCTTCTGCTGATAGAGGACAAATCATTGTTTTTAATTTATTTTATTATTCGAGTGTTAAGTCATATTCAAATGATTGAAGTATATTTAAACTTAGGGAACAGTTAAAGTTCCATCCAAATTTATGTATTTGTGGTATATAGACGTATTTCTGGATATTAAACTTTAATATTATATGTTGGAGAGATATCGAATTGAACATCGTCACTAGCGGGCATAGTGGGCGTCTGAACAAGTTTGATACAAGTTTAATAACGAGTCTATTAAAAAAATAATGTTAAAATCATTATTCTTAAAAGAAATAGTAGAAATCTCAATTATTGACCAAAGTAATAAAAGTCAGTCAAAAATCTTATAGATAACACAATGTACACTTATGAAGTCAATAAAGAAATATAAATATAATTTATACATATTAATATTAATTTTTTTTTCTATATACATGTGTCTTTACTAAGACATCATGGAACATTACGATCTAGCCTAACTTAAGACTAATAAGTAATTTAAGTCTAACCTAATTTACTAAAAAGGATTATTATATAAGTGAGTGACCAATAACACTACTTACAGTCTCTATTTAAGGGAAGAAGACACTCTGTTCTTGTGTTCTATAAATTATTAGTTAGTTTATATTAATATTAATTAAATTGATTCTAAATTTATATTTGCTACCAGTTCGTAATACCAGGGCGTCGCAGGAAAGTAGTTAAATCGGAGAGTTCATTGAATCTCTAGACAGTTAATTAAAGATCGATATTCAATCACGTCGCTAGCATTTTAATTTAAAACTATCTGGCTGACCTAAAGCCAGCGGGTTGATTAATAATGTAAAACGAGATTGGTGAAATAATAACATGCTGTCGACTCCGCCATGATCATTTCGGTGTGATTGTGAAGGACTGAGAGCTTGGAAATTCCGTATTTTGTTTTATTGTAAATGGGTTGGTATGGTTAATCTTGTTGCTATCCTGGGTACCGTTTCTACGTTAGGAAACTCGTAAACGTTTCGTTCAGTCACTTGTCTATCGGAACTTTAGCGAGTTGATTGAATATCGAACTTTCATTAACTGTCTATCTCTCTGATTTAATAACTTTACTGCCACATAGTGAATATTTAAACAACATTTTTTTAGTTAGTACACGTCTATACCAAAAACATTATACTCTTTGTGTTTAATTTCCACTTGCATTTATTTTTTAAAGGCGCGCAAACAAATCTGACTTTAATAGTTAAAAAATATGCTTACCTGTCTGTACCGTTGCAATTCGAAGCGAGATGATTGTGTGACTGATGCTGCGCTGGGGTAGCGGGTGCCCGCGGCGTATGTGGGGTGCTCCGCCATCCCCCCAAAAGTGGGGCTTCGCCGCTTGCGCCCAGCAATTTTAATCTGTAATGGCTGTATAAATAAATCACATATACTGTACTTATTCTTTTGAGTAACATAGTATTTAACACACCCTCCCACACACACACATACACCCTCTCACCTTACTCACAGGGAGAACACTTGAAGACTTCACACCATATAATTACAACCACAATATAATTACTTGTAAAATAGATTGTAAATTATAACATATAAGTTTGGCCAATGAGTCATGTACTTGATGCTAGAGTTTTATACTGATATATTTAAGGGGTTAGGCGCTGTATGCTGAAATACAGGTTCACACCTAGTTCAGCGTCAGATAAACCTGACTAATTTTGTTTATGTAACTAGCGCAATTAGATATAAGTTTTTCCTGTGAAACAAAGTTTAAATAAATTATTATTATTAATGTAATATGTATATAATAAATCATACGTTTCCTTCCTATGCTTATATTAATAGCATTAGTATGTAAAAATGAAATAATACTTAAACGTGGAAACCTTAGCCTTTATCATATTAATAAATAAAAATACAAAAAAAAAAAAAAAACATTCGTAGAAGCTTCTCAAGCAAAACTTGTTCTATTCTTTGGTGTAGTTAGTAAACATTTAATGCATTGGACAAAAAAGACAAACAAATCAGCTTCAACCTTTTTAGGATGTACTAACGTAACAAAACGATTTTCTATTTACATAACATATATCTTAAATTCATGAAGCAAAGAACATTCCGGAAAGACCAAATTTTCGGGTGCTATTTTGAGATTTGAGGGTAAACAATTAACAAGGCGCAGATCAATACACCGTCGTCCATTCTTCATATAAACAATATTTGCTGGAATTGTCCAAAGTTTGACAGTAATGGCCTAATGCTTCAGCGTGTGGTTCACTTCCCTGAGGTCATAGGTTCGATCCCTGGCTGTGCAACAATGGACTTTATGTCTATTTCTTCCTGTGTAGCCAAGTCCTCATTTCAAGGATCGTCATGCTCACTTAAATGTCATTGCTTGTGGCGGCGACCATGCGTCGGGTTGTCTCTCTCCCTAAAATATGGCGAGGGGGCCGATGGCTGGCCATGCGTCATATTCGTGAACGGGTGCTACTTGTGGTGACTGGTTGTACTTGAATTCGTGTATGCGGTGATATTAGTTGTTTTTACTACGTATTTGCGTGTGTTTTTAATTTATTTTATTATTCTTTATTACTCGATATGTCATATGGAACATGGTGTAATGGTTGCAGCTCCTTACAAACATTGTGTAAAAAAACTTGGCGATTAAAAAGAGTGGCGGAGAGTTTATTGCCAGTTCTTCTCTTCCGTTCTACGACCTTGATTTGAGAACTGGCAGTAAATGTAAAATAAGAATCATTTAAAGTATATTTTGACGTTCATACGCTACATTATGTTATCTATATGAATAAATGATTTTTTTTTATTTGCGCATTTAACATTCGCTCGAATGAAGGAAAAACTTTGATCTAAACAATCGACGGCAGTTATGAGGCACAGAAGGTAGATCATCTATTAGTATAACCATTGATTACTAAACAGATACAGAAATCTAAGGCGGACACTAATGGTAGTCCCTGGTTTTCTATTTGCATTGAAACTTGGGACTTTAACACCGTGAATAAGGCGTGAAAACCCAAATTGAACAATTTAATCCCCTCGGAAGCAAGAAGGAAAGCCAAAAATGAAATCGCCTTATTGGCGCATGATCGCTTCGAGTCGGAATTGGTTTTCCGAATGCATTGGAACACGCTGAACTGTCGAAGTGTGAAATGAGATATAAACTGAAAAATGAGCGCAATATTAAATTTTACATTTAGAAATAATATTTGTATCAACGACTCATTCATATAGATACAGGTTGGTATCTTTACCGACTCTAATCCCTGTGATCGTACGTTCGATCCCGGAGCTTTCTACTCGATTGGTACAGCCAGGTTGTTAGAACAGAGAGAAGTTAAGACTATGAAGAAAGTAAAACGACACGGAATGAAAGAATGAAAAAGTTAATTCTAATAACTAATCATTAAAAAGACAAAATAACACTAATAAAAACTAAATGAAAACTTAAGCCACATTAAGAGCCTGCAAAACGGAAACGGAAACTTGGCGGACGTTTGTAAAACACGGTTGTAACAGAGAATTAAACACCATTAGTAGCAGATAAGCGAGCCACAGGTACGTTTAGAAGCAGTGCCGGTTTAAGCCAATTTCAGGGTATTAAATATGACAAAATCGATACAAATAATTTTAGAAGTAAAAGTTAGTAGTTAGTAAACAGAAACACGGATATTTTTTCTGATGGAAGTAACGCTGTCTGTGTTGTTTGCGCTATTTAAAAATAATAACGATAGCGCGTTTTATAAGTATGTCAGCGCCATCTAGTGGTGCATTATTTGAACTGATTTAAGTCTGTTTCTTGGTAGTGATTATTTTGGATAGCATTCACTCGTTTTATTTGATACTGATTATTGTAAATATTTAAAAATATTTCACCAACGACATTATCACAAATTTCCGATGAGGTTTCACAAATTGGTGACTTCGCCTTGGTTCGATGTGTTAATACGAATGACCAAGCTGTGATTACCGTTGTTCTTAACATTTCTACAAATACTAGCCTGATAAATATCATAAAATTTATTAATCAGCAATTACTTCACTTCACAATTGAAGGTTGTCTTTTAAATAGTAATTATCATGAATTACCGATGATTCTAACTGGAGATTTTAAAGAAAAATGCATTTCTATTACCCAAATACAATAATTTATATGGGAAAAAAACATTAGACTATATTATTCCAAATTTAATAAACTCGCTACCAGCTACACTATTTACTAATATAACTAGAAACAATATTAAATTTAAATTAAAAAATTATTTTAAATCAAACAATTATAAATTACGCATAACAAAAATCAGACATCGTCTTTTAATTCATATTTGAATATTAGAACACATCCTGTAGTCAATTGAGAATTCTCGTCAAGAACATGTTTCTTGCACCGGCTATCTATGAAGCGGCAATGTTTCAATTGGTTTATTACGTTGTTTGTGCTATTTTTGATGGTTTGATGGTAAAAATGTTTTATTGTATATTATGTCACTGGCCTTAGTAGGTACATAAGTTAATTATCTAAATATTTTCGACGTCCTGGTGGACAGAAAAACTGTGTCCAGTTTGTGTTTCCACCACACCAACTTCTTCTATTTAAAATTATGTATACAATAAATAAATAAAAAAATAAAAAAAATTGATCTATCGATGAATACTTCTCGACTTCATTCATACAACGCGTTTCGGTACAACGATAGATGCTGTATTTTCAAGAAAAGTAGCCAATTTAGAGAATAAAATTTATGTTTCACATTATAGTTACCACAAACCTATAATTTCATACGTAAGAAATTATGATGACATTCAATTACCTGTTTCAAATGAATAAATATAACATTTGAATAATCTTTGTAAAGCACATGAATAATAAATATAATTAAATTATAATATAATATTTAATCATTTCAGTGAAATCGCGCATCGTAAAGGTTCGCACACACTTTTTTTTTGCATTTAATATCGGCAAATTTACAGATAACACTTTCAATCCTAAGCAAAATAAATCATCAGCTTAAATATGTCTTTATTGACAGTGTGACTATATTCAACAAAATTTGTAAAATACCTACTAATATTTTTACGATTAAACGTGGCGAAATCAAGTTTTCGGTTTTTGAGGCAAGATATATCGCTGCTATGTAAATTATTATTTTTTTCACTTCGGTTATGGGTATTATTATATTCCGGTAGGTTGGTGTGCGGGGCCCGTAGAATTTGCTACTGTTGCGACATGGCTAATCCGGCACTGTATAGAATTCTGGTTCGAGTAACTCTAGGATTTTTTTTTATAGAACAGGGGCAAACGGGCAACAGGCTCACCTGATGATAAGTAATTACGCCGCCCATGGACACTCAATGCCAGAGAGCTCGCGAGTGCGTTGCCGGCCTTTTAAAATTGATACGCTCTTTTCTTAAAGGACCCTAAGTCGAATTGGTTCGGAAATACTTCAGTAGGCAGCTGGTTCCACAAAGTGGTGGTGCGCGGCAAAAACTGCCTTGAAAAACACGTAGTTGCGGAACGGCGGACGTCGAGGTGATACGGGTGGAATTTCGTATTCTGCCTCGACGACCGATGATGAAACTCAGCTGCAGGTATTAATCCGAACAACTCCTCTGAACACTCTCCATGGTAAATGCGGTAGAAGATGCGGACCCCACATCTCTACGCAACGGCAAAGGATCAAGCTCGGAGAGAGATTGGTCGTCGAATAAATCGGTTATTGTATAGGGTAAAGTTTAAAGAAGGCCAAGTTATACTTGACAGCCTTGTTAAGAGTAATAAGATATTTGCTCTTTCTTGTCCCTAAATGACCCTTAAAATTAAGGTGCTCTTAGTACGAGGGTCCTTGCGCCTCAACAAACACGGGACAGGCCCTCGAAGCTCTCACCGACTTAACGAGCCACACGTTAGCCTTACGTTCAAATAATTGGCACTTACCGTGGGTTTTTGTCGATTTGGGGAAAATTTCTTTTTCAATATTTTAACGTATTCATCGGAAAGTATACGATGACATTCAAGTAACAAAAATATTATAACTAATAGGAGTCCCTTTAGGCAAGGTTCCGAAGATACTGGCAGCGTTTTTTTATGTAATAGCTATTCAGGCGTTGCCAAAACCGTAAGAGTTACATATTGCATTATGTATGATGGAAATGTTTATCTAAAATAGTCTTACAAAAAAGCCCGCGTCTATGTCTAATGTGAAATCCATTATAGACAAAATAGTGAACCATAACTGCAATAAAAATTCGTAATTTTTTTGCACATTTGGTAGTAAATTGCTTCATTAGTACCAACGAAGCAAACGGACACGAGGCTCACCTAAACTTAAGTGAACCGCCTATGATCACTCGCATTGCCAGAGGGCTCGCAAGTGCGTTACTGGCCTTTCGAGACTTGATTTCAGTATTTCAGTGACTTGCTGTCGATAGCTATGGACCTGGCGAGTAATATATCGATATAATTTGCAAACTTATAAAATCCATATTTAGACGATATGGTATATTAAAATCAAAAAAAAAATCGGTTGTCTATAAAGTCGTTTTTTTTCACCAACGTACCAACATATGCATATACATATATTCTCGCCAGCTCCCGCATATAATAAATTTACGTAAGTATCCGTTAAAATTATTTCATTTTGCATATAATCAATACAATAAAATAAAATCGGCCATCTTGGATTTACAAAGGTATTAAATTATATTATCATCAAAGCTAAGTGTGTACCAAATTTCAAATCAACAGGAACGGGGGCAAATTCTAATTAATTTTAATTAAACTGAAAAACCATTAAAAAGCAAGTTAATTTATTTATTAACACTTCGTTGCATTACATAAAAGGAAAAAAATATTAAACATAATTTGAATGAAAAGCAACTGGCGGCCTTATCGCTTTAGAGCGTTTTCTTCCAGACAACCACTGTGAGTAAATTACATAAGGTAGGCAAGAAGTGCAAAAATACATATTACAAATACAATAAGAAGGAAAAGACACTTAACAGAAACAAAAATAAATAAAAATAAACTAAACTGATATAGGATCCATAAAAAAAAACAAAAAGTGTAAGTCGCTGACCACGACTGTTGTATAAAAATTGTAGCGTAATTACGATAATAAACGTGTAATTCAGTTAAAAAAATTTTTAATAAGTAATGAATTTCACAAATAATGCAATATCGTAAAAAAATGCAATAGTTTTTAAAAATTGACTTGTCGTGAATTAGTATGATTAATATTAATTTGATAACGTAATCATATTTTTTAATCATTTATGAGGTAGTGATAAAATATTACAAGGATTGACTATATTATGACTCATATGTAATATCTATGTAAAATTCAATTTAAGACAAATTTGCACGCTTTTGTATGTGTATAAGAATATGCGAACATTAGATTGTACCACCAACACATTATTGTATCATATTCTTGCAAATAAATATTATTATTATTATTAAAAAGCAAACAGTGCACATGAATCATGAAAATCTAATTCAAGATCGGTCTCACGTCAGTCAGTATTTAGTGATATGACGTGGATGATCTCTTCCAGGCAACCCTAGTTAGAAAAGGGAAAAAAATTAAAACGCAAGAAGTGCAGAACCAGAAGTTATATAAAAATAAATATTTTTTTTATAAAAGAGAATTTTAAGATCCCGTGATTCTATTAAGTTTTGACACCTAAGCAACAGATTCATACAGCATAACGCAATCAAATTTTTATTTATCTCGTAATTTAACTCCCATATCTAATATATATACTAAAGATGTAGAAAAAGATGGGATATATAATTTTTACTTCAAAAAGTTTCAAACATAAATAAAAAAAAAATAAAAAAAATATTACATACATACCGAATGTATACTGTGCTCGTGATGCAGGTGATTTCGCGCTATGGACAATTTTAATACTACTAATGGACTAATGGACAATTTTAATAGCATATTCTGCGATAGCCTGAAAACGCCTAGGCTTATACTAAAACTGAATTTTTTTCATAGTAAGTGTTGATGTGAGGAACGAACGAACATTTAACTTGAAAACTATTAGTAGTTTGGTCTTATACATTAAACAGACAAGCAACTCGATATAGTTCACTGAAGTATTTTCGAACCAATTCTACTTAGGGTCCTTTAACGCCTTTAGTACACCTACGCAATCGCATGCGGCAGCGAAACGACGAAAAAACTGTAAGTTGTATGGCAACGTTTCGCATGTGTTTTGTCTCGTTCTAATATATAGCTAGATGAAATAGTTGCGTCCTTGTCGGTATTGTTTCGCAAGTAACTGCGAAATGGCTGTTACATAGACGCAGTCGTTTCGCTAGTGGAGTTTCGCATCGCAAGGCGTCATCACGCGTTCTGTCGGTGGGGACAGAATTTCGCATAATGGAAGCCGAAAATATTGAATTATTATTGAATTTGATTCGAAATTATCCTGAATTATATTTAGTTGGGCATCTTGATTAATGCCCAACTAAATATAATTTAGTCGACGACTGGGACGACTCAGATGACATTCTGAAACGACGTCTGTACCTACAGCCCACGAAAGCTACAATGACATTTTCGTGCGAAAAAACTGCAGTGTACTAACGTTCCGCAGATATTTCGCTACCGCAATTATTTCGCAAAGACTCGCAGCCGCATACGAACGCGTAGGTGTACTAAAGGCGTAAGAAAAGAGCGTAACAATTCTTAAAAGGCCGCAACGCACTCTCGAGCCCTCTGGCATCGAGAGTGTCCATGGGCGGTATCATTTAACATCAGGTGAGCCTCCTGCCCGTGTTGTTCTATAAAAAAGGCCCTTGACCTTGACCTAGCTCGGGCTGCTTTGGCGTGCGTATTTTGGTCATCTGCTGTTAGTTTCGGACCTCGGCCTGGGTCCGTCGCGTGGTGGTCTACTGCCTGAAGGGCACCTCGGACGCCCATTGGAGTGACCGAACATAGTAGGCTTTCTCGGTAAAGGCGGTCTTTTACTCTCATATAATTTGTTATTGACGACAGTGCTTTGATCATCCGGATCTGATAGAACGTGTTGAGGCCTAATACGGTACATTTTCAAATCAAAATATCTTTATTCATATAGGTAAACATGTACACTTATTAACGTCAAGAAAAACAAATTTAATTAATTGTAAATTTACATTTACAACCAGTTCGCAGGTCAAGGGCGTAGAGCGGGTAAGAAGAACTGGCAAGAAACTTTCCGCCACTCTTTTCAATCGCCAAGTTTTTAATACAAATAGTTTGAACTGGAGCAAATCAATCCCAAGGATTAGGCTCATTTAAGTATTCGTCACATTTATAAAAGGCTTTATTAATTAATTTACTTTTAACAAGGGCTTTTAATTTATTTACTGACAGTTCTATAATTTCGCTTGGGAGTTTGTTGTAATAACGAATACAATTTCCATATAAGGAGTGATTTATCTTCTGGAGTCTGGTTGGTCGCACACTCAAATTAGTTCTATTACGCGTATTATACTGGTGAAAGTCACCATTTGTTTTAAAATCGTTTAAGTTTTTTTGTACATACAACAAGGAGGAGGAGGAGCTGATGCTATTACGCTCCAACAGGTTGGTGTAGTGTTTAGCCTTGTTGAAGTGTTGTCCCTTACTAAATCCAGGTCCTGGAGATCGACGTAACTCACTATGTATGTGTCGTTCCCGATACGGCTGAAAAGAACCAAATCTTCAAATCGAGGCTTATCTGATGTTAAGTGATACCGCCACCCCTGGACACTCGAACTGCCAGAAGGCTCGCAAGCGCGCTGCCGGCCTTTGAAGAATTGGTACGCTCTTTTCTTCTTCTTCCTAAGTCGAATTCGAGTGGAGTCGAGGCAGACGTCGATGTGATACGGGTGGTATTTCGCGTTCTGCCTCAACGTCCGATGATGAAAATCAGCTCCAGGTATCCGAAAAACTCCTCTGAACACTCTCTATGGTAAATGCGGTAGAAGATGCAGAGTGACCCCACATCTCTACGCAACGCCAAAGGATCAAGCCGCTTGGAGAACGCTGTTTCTGATACGTATTTGATTTACGTTTGAGTTACCTTTAAGAATAATTTCCATGTAGTTCAATTGACTAAGATGATGCGTGTCTGGATTTGCGCAACATCAACATTTATTTAAATTAGAAATTACAGAGTACCGGTGCTGTTGCAATTTCTCAAAGTACATTACACAATGCGATATATTGCACTCAAGCAAAATGTAAAATTCATATATAAAGCTGAGATCATACATCAAGGTTACTAAGCACTCGTGAACTCAATTTCTAGCTGAAATTCTCCACCATTAAATATATATATAACATATGCATATTACATGGATGCTTCTTGTTAAAAAATATTATAGTCATGGACGGATCGTGAATTTTTGCGGCTCGGGGCTATTACATATCTTATAAACGTTCATAATGTACACTTATGAACGTCAAAAAAGATACACATTGAATGCTTCTAATTTTACATTTACTGCCAGTTAATCAAGGTCGTAGAAAGGAAGAGGAGAACTGGCAATAAACTCTCCGCCATTCTTTTTAATCGCCAAGTGTTTTCTTTTGCACAAAGTTTGTATGGAGCTGCAACCATGACCATGTTCATATGACATCTTGAGTAATCATGAATAATAAAATAAATTAAAAGCAAGATTTGCCCTCTATCAGCAGGAGGCATGGTGAAATAGGAGCACGCACCATTCGATCCCATTTGCAACGATGGCATATTCACTTCAATCAGGATTTTTGAATACCGACGCCAACATTGTCCAAATCCCAAAATGCAACAGGCTCAAGTGGAGTGAATGTCTTCCGAATGTCAATGTCTGTTCTTGTCGGACGACAGAACTCCAACGTCCTTACTAAGCTAGTAATCTGGTGACAGGAGAAACTCTAGTCGACCGAGGTTGCGTTGGTGTCTTGGAGTAGTCAAGGAGCTTGAAACAACAGGTGTTCGAAATAGGACTTAAGAAGAGAACGATTGGCGAAAGATACTTGCGGAAGCTGAGAGCTTACCGGTGTAGCCATTGAAGGTAATGATGTTTTATTATAGATTCACTCAAAAAAAGTGCGTGCATACAAAGTATTGTTTATTGTTTAAAGAACTTTATTTCTCATTACAAAACAGAAATATTTTATTTACACGAGAAACTTAATATGAATATGTATATATAATACGAGCGAGATACACGTCGCCATTGGCCGTCACAATTTTAGTTTACTATGTTCATTCTAACATGCATCTTTACTTCCTTTTTGAATCTGTCAAACACTCCAATATTCCGAATTTGAGATGGTAACTGATTAAATAATTGCACACCCTCATACCTAATAGATTTCATCAAATAATTTGTACGCGGCTTCGGCAAGATAAGCAAACTCGCTCGACGAGTATTGCGTGTCGTTGTGTATTTGATTTTTTTAAACGTCAAGCAACTATGGATTGAGTTATTTAAAGTACAGTTGTCAAAAGTGAAACTTCTTTGTAAATGAATTATTACTAGGGCAAAAACCCCAATCGCTGATGATCCTGTGCTAGTATGATCACTCACTATTGATATATCTATATTCACACTGTTTACGCACTGTACGTGCTAATGATAAAATAAATAAATAAAAAAACTGCGTTTACTGCAGCAGACGGAAAGAATTGCCATCTAAAGTTCTAATATGTAACTACTAAACGAATACATCAACCAATAGCGTGTAAGCTTTCTTGTTCTCCCTTTCTCACTCTCTCAATCGCTTTCTTCCTTTTCTTCGACGAAAACGCTGCACATCTTCGTGACGATTCAGCCGTATTAAATTACACTAAAGAAGTTTCGCCTCCTAACCTACCTGAAGGCCTTAATTTTATTATATACTTAATAAAATACATAAATACACACAACTCACCTAGATTTGTGTGCGCGACGCGAGCTCAAATCCAGCTCGCTGGCGGCGGAACACGCTGTGCCAGGCTGCAACGATCCTCCTGAACCGCCCAGCCGCCGAGAACCCAGCCGACACGTCATCATGTCTATAACAAAATACATTTCAAATTACTCTTTGAAACTGTTTGAAACTCCCAACGAGCAATTGGGGTCCCGACTCGGACACAGTAACTAGCACAACGTAAAAGATAATTAAAGTACATTCAAGCAATAATTAAAAAGATAAATAAAAAGCCTACTATCAGCTTTGTCCCCCAGAGCCGACAGATTGTGAATGTCTTAATATCTTTGATAGTTTTTTTACTGACTTGGACATAAAGTATTAATGAATGTTGCATATATTTTCGTAATATAGCTGGCATAAATAACATATATATTTTATTTGTAGTGAGTATTTTTTTAGTGTATGTGCGTCTGAATTATAATCAGAAGTGATTTAAATTGAATCAATACTAATTAATATTAGAATATATTTCTAAAAAGAAATTGTGCTCATTAACTTTCCTAAGTGCTTCAATACAATTGAGGTTAACCATCTGTATGCATTATTTAGTAATATAAATGACAAAATTATTATTTAATATAATTCATACTAAATACATATTATTAAATAACGTTAAATATTTATTTATTAATTAATATTAAAAAAAAAACATTAATTGAAAAATTTGTGACAAAAAGTAAAATCGAACATCAAATTTAAATATTTACTTTTAATATTTATTATTAAATTGAATGAATAATATTATATAATGATTATTTTTCATACGCCAAAGAAGTATAACTTCTAACGCGTGTACATAATTACACACACTTTTTTTTATATTAAATACAGTCAACAAAGTACGTATTTCGCGCGCGTTGTGATGACTGCTGTAACACACGGCCAGTGTTAGTTTCACCTGCGTTATGTGAATTAAATCTTTTCGGAAACTAACATCTGGTGTTTATTAATAACAGTTTTACCACTGTGTTAGAAAAAAGGCTAAAGAATGGTAGAATATTTAAATTATCCAAATCAATATTTATATTATTACTTTTTTTTTTTTTGGGGAAATGCATTGCGCAAACCCTTCCGCGGCGCGACTGCTTGGTGCAGAAGGGTTATGTGGGACTCGCCATTGTGCATACCTACTAAAACCCCAAGGTGCCACCAAAAATCGCCTTATGCGGGATGCGGTAACAGCAGAGCCTTATCGGCTTCCCGACATGAGATGCGGCGGTTGCTTTCGCCTCTTCCCGCCCATTGTTGGTTTGTGAGGATGCTTGACACAGCAAGCATCTTTCACAGACCGGGCCATACGCATTACAAATAGCTAGGGGAGATCGGGTCCAGTACTTGCAGGGATGCGTCATCATGCCTTCTTTTAAACGCATGGACCCCTGCTCCCCGCTTAGGCACTTTTTAGGTGGCGAGGATTTAGTGAGCGCGTCGCGCGTTTACGCGACGGGCCTGCGGTTTCCTTCGCCGTCGCGGATGGGCTTTGGGACAAAGCTCCCTGGTCCTTCCCGCCTCTTCTTTTATTATCATGACCGCCTCGCAGAAATTGTAAAATATTTTCCACGGGCCGTCATTTCCCGCGCTCACTAAAGCCTTCACTACGTTTGGTAGTGATGCGTCCTCGCCCTGGAGTGCATCCAGCAACGATATTACTTTTTTTTTTTTTTAATGAGGTGGTCAGCCTCCAGGTCCTTCAAACGGGAAATCACTAAGGCAAAGTCAGAGCACATTGCCAGATTTGGCGAGAGATTGGCCCAACTCCCTTCGGGGACTCGAGCCTTCTGGTCTCTCGCCAAAGCTGTCCAAGGGAATTTTTGTCAGCCCTCCATACCACCATTGCACAGGGAGGATGACTCGCTGGCCCACACTGCGAAGGAGAAGGCCGACCTTTTAGGCTGTCTCTTCGCATCCAGCTCGACTTTGGATGACCGAGGGAGATCACCACCGATCATTTCAAGGTGTGATTCTTCGATGCCGGAAGTTACATTCCGGCAACGTGCTGTCCGCAAAGCATTATCTTCCTTGGACATACATAAGTCGAGCGGGCCGGATGGTATTCCTCCAATTGTGCTGCGTACTTGTGCTCCTGAGTTGGCTCCGGTCTTAACGCGCCTTTTCCGGTACCTGTACTCGCTTGGCACTGTCCCGGAGTGCTGGAAGATCGCTTCGATACATCCGATCCCTAAAAAAGGCGATCGCTCTGATCCGTCCAACTATCGCCCAATAGCGATAACCTCCTTGTTCTCCAAAATAATGGAATCCATTATTAATGGCCAGCTCTTGAGGTATCTGGAGGGCCACCAGCTGATAAGTGACTCTCAGTACGGCTTTCGTCGTGGTCGTTCGGCTGGTGACCTTCTTGTATACCTTACGCATAGATGGGCGGAGGCAATTGAGTCCAAGGGGGAGGCTCTAGCGGTTAGTTTGGACATAGCGAAAGCCTTCGATCGGGTGTGGCACAGAGCACTGCTCTCGAAGCTTCCAGCTTATGGGCTTCCCGAGAAATTATGCGATTGGATCTCCAGCTTTCTGGCCGATCGGAGCATCAAGGTCGTCATTGACGGAGCATGTTCCGACCTTAAACCCGTGAACGCTGGGGTCCCACAAGGCTGTGTTTTATCCCCGACCCTGTTTCTTCTGCATATCAATGATATGTTGCAACTTAGCAACATTCATTGCTATGCGGATGACAGCACTGGGGATACTCTTTACATTGGCCGGGCAGGTATTTCTCGGGCAGATGTCGATGAGTACCGGAACAAACTTGTGTCTGAAGTAGAAACTCTACTACGTGGAGTCTCCGACTGGGGCAGACTAAATCTAGTCCAATTTAACCCCAAGAAGACACAAGTTTGCGCGTTTTCCGCTAAAAAAACACCCTTTGTCGCTACTCCTCTTTTCGAAAACACTCTTCTTAAAGCCGCAGCCAGCATTGGAATACTTGGCGTTGACATATCGAACGACGTTCAGTTTCGCGGTCACTTGGAGGGAAAGGCTAAATTAGCCTCCAAAAAGCTTGGTGTGCTCAACAAGGCGAGACGGTACTTCACTCCGGGCCACCGCTTGCAACTATATAAAGCGCAAATTCGGCCCCACATGGAGTACTGTTCTCACCTCTGGGCGGGGGCTCCCCAGTACCAACTCCTTCCACTTGACCGTGTTCAACGAAGAGCGGTTCGAATCGTCGACGACCAATCTCTCTCCGAGCGGCTTGATCCTTTGGCGTTGCGTAGAGATGTGGGGTCACTCTGCATCTTCTACCGCATTTACCATGGAGAGTGTTCAGAGGAGTTGTTCGGATTAATACCTGCAGCTGAGTTTCATCATCGGACGTCGAGGCAGAATACGAAATTCCATCCGTATCACCTCGACGTCCGCCGTTCCACAACTGCGCGATTTTCAAGGCAGTTTTTGCCGCGCACCACCACTTTGTGGAACCAGTTGCCCACTGAAGTATTTCCGAACCAATTCGACTTAGGGTCCTTCAAGAAAAGAGCGTACAAATTCTTAAAAGGCCGGCAACGCACTCGCGAGCCCTCTAGCATCGAGAGTGTCCATGGGCGGCGGTATCACTTAACATCAGGTGAGCCTCCTGCCGTTTGCCCCCTATTATATAAAAAAAAAAAAAAAAATGCACTAATGCAGGCCCGCATCAAAAATGTCGAACTTGACGCGGGGACTGTGGGGCTGGATCTACACTCAAATCCCTCTGCTATTCAGAGGGGTAGCGAGACCTCACCCCCTAAAAACACCTCAGCCCATCACACGCCCTTAAGATGGGCCCTCGGGGTTCGCTAGGCATTCTACCCAAGGGACCCGGGCTTATATAGAGAGCTCATCATGACCTGCGGTTCCGGGCCACTCGAGGTCGAGCCCCTAACCAACGGTATTACTAACCTAACCTAACATAACTTATATATATCTAATATATAAAATTGTCGTTGTACAATGTTCGTTCCCATGCTTCTTCAAACGGCCCGACCGATTCTTATGACTTTTTTATGCACATTTAGTATGTGTGAGAATCGGCTTCTATTTTCCTAACCCCTAAATGAGCTGTCCACCTCAAGAATTTTAATTTTAATTTGTTAGATAAGATCTTATAACTATAACTCTAAGTACTAGTACACATGTACTAAAAAGTATGCTAGGTATGACGTAAAAACGTAGTTCGCGGGGCAGCTAGTATATATATATGTTGTTGAAAATGTAATAATTGTTTAATTTTTGTATACTATATTTTGTAATACCTATTGAACATTCTCGTTTCCGATAATGTTTAATAAATCGACTATACTAACGTACCTATATTGAAGTGTCACTTAGACTTCAGAACTCTTAAATACTCAAGTCAAGTTAGTGAGTTAATTTTTAGTTAACTTCGCAACCTCACTACCCGTAATTATATGTTAGTAAGCCATGAGTTTTTAACTATTAAAACCAATTAATACAGCAAACAATGAATTTTATTTGTTTAATCATCTCCCCAATATAGTATTTTATTTTATTAACTTAGCTTTTATACATTTAAAGTATAGGAAAACAAGAAATAAGGGAAAACTTTTCCAGCCATCTTACAGGTTGCAGAAAATAAATACTTCATTTATAGGCCTAAGTATACGCTGCTATAACATGATTCCTAGTGAATTATTGGAACTGTCTTTCAACAGGTTCAAAACACATATTAAAAAAACATTAATGTGTAAAGGTTACTACACAGTTAATGACTACCT
The DNA here is from genome assembly GCA_028984075.1 of Pieris mannii. NCBI lineage: Eukaryota > Metazoa > Arthropoda > Insecta > Lepidoptera > Pieridae > Pieris > Pieris mannii. The sequence goes on along the minus strand of CM054798.1, from coordinate 3,796,074 downwards.
AAAAGATAAAAACGCTTGGCAATAGTTCTAATTATATTGTTATAATTTGTTTTGTTATCTTGGAATTTATTTTCAGATTTTTATTTTATTTTTTACTTATGTAACTTTAATGACGTTGTGGCATATGACATTTTCCTTTAAATAATTGTATTTTAGAGGGAGGGTAAAACTTGCTGAGTTTCTTGCCCGTTCTTCTTAGAACAATGCCTTCTTGTAGTTTTGCGAACGGATGGCGTAGTTTTGCTCTTTCCCGAATTTTGTAAACGTTTTTGACATTCATAAGCATGCCCTGAGACGCATGTAAACTGAATAAACGAATTTTGATTTGAAAGAAACAAATCTTTTGCCTTCACGACCACGCACGCTGTAAAATTTACTTAAAAATTACTTTATGTTAAATAATAAGTTTTATAATAAATAGCTTCAATCCGGTAAAAAAAGCGTTTTCTTTAGAAATCTTATTTTTTTTTATTTTATTAGAAAGTGTGCTACGACGTTTTAGCTTTGGGACAAAGATCTATCAAAAAAAAAATACGTATAATTTGGAACATAAGATCATCATGGTATCCCTCATTACACGTCATTAAATTCGAGCCTGTTGGCATCCCTACTCATCGGCAAAGAAGACAGAGGGTGCTGGCCGAGAGAAAAAGCCGGCGTAAAAAACTCTCGGTACTCTTTTAAAAAAGCAAATCATCAAACAATTCTACAATATTTTAAACAACCTGTATCTATTCCGTGATAATTTCTAATAAGGCAAGTAGGTGGTGAACCTTCTGTGGCTGACACACTGACTTTTGGGTATAAGGCATGTCCGATTTTCTCGAAACAATGCCAACCACGATGGTGACTCAAAGTCCTCATAGCCTCAACACATTATATTGAATGACTGTTTACAAATAACATTAAAATTAATAACATAGTTATACACTTTGAACTTTTAATTGAATGAACATTCAAACAACATACAATTCTACATTAAACATAATTCAACGCTTGGGGCGTCCGCATTGCGTCGTGGTAATACATACGCAAATCATTGCAATTTCCAATACATAAAAGATTATCAAATGTATATACGATAGTTAAATGTGTAGGTAGAATAGTTACGTATATGAAGTCCAAGTATTTTGACGTGACAACGTCTTATAAATTGGTTTGCCGGGTGACACTTCAAGAAACTGCGTTACGCTCCGCTCACGTTATGCGCTCACAATGAGAGCGAGTGAGAGGCACGCGTCCCTTCCACTCGGGCATGGTTAGCCCGCCTAAGAGCGAGAATATTCACTATTGAATATTCACATTAAAATTATTTTACCACTCAAAGTCGTTGTCACGTAAAACTTTCGCCCGTATACCGACTTTACAGGCAACCAATTTTTTTAAGCTTAATTTTTTGTTAGTAAATGCGCCACTACTGTCAAGACCAGCTATTAACCTTTAATAAAATAAATATTTTATATCAATAGCGAATGGATATAATTTTGTATGAGAAACTTTAAAGTGCGTATACAATGCGCCTAAACTATACAAGTTGTATGGACAATATTAGGCACGTCCACACAGGGCGAGCAGCAGCGCGGCAATTGGCTCGCGACTCGCGAGGAAACTTATCGCGGCCGCACACGGTAAGCCCGAGTCTAGAGTACGCGGCAAACGAATGAGGCGTCTTTGAGCAATTCAAAAAGCCGACACGCGATGGCTCGGACGTTCAGTCGCTCGGCCGCAGCATCGAGCGCGCTTCCCTCGCGATTCTAGTTCTGTATGAACCCGCCGATAAAATAGTTTTTAGTTGTCAAAAACTGTAAATTACCGTATATTTTAATTAGAAAAAACTACGTATAATGTACGTGAGGTCTTAAATGCATAAAACCGATTTCTGGTTCAATTTTAATAAATTTACCTTAAAAAAGGACAATTTTAATACAAATTTCATCAACATAATATTTACATTTTAATTAGCAAGTGTTACTTGGGATAATTTTATGCCGCATCAAAACTAAAATGTTAATTTTCTCTCAAGAGATCTTGTCAGGGTGTATTTTGTTGATAATACCACGGCAGACATTTCACTGCGTGTTTTACTAGTTGTATATTTTATCAACAGTCTTGTCTACGAGTCGTAGATTATAAGTGTTAGAATAGTCTTTGAAGAACGTCTTCCTTATTTGTTCATAACATTTTGACATTTTGTTGATATAACAAAATCAAGGCACCGATGTAAATAATAATATATTTTTTTTTTTACCTTCAGAATAATAATTATATTTAAAAATTGATAGAAAGAAAATTAAAACAAAACAAAAGTTTGGTCCCAATGGCAATGAACCAAATAAAGTAAATAAAACGCTTGCAGCATTGACCTCGCTGTATTGCGATACTTATTCGTTGAGCAAAAAAAATTCAAATTCAAAATTTATTTATTCATGTAGGTAACAATGTACACTTATGAACGTCAAAAAAAAAGAAATATTAAATGAATTTAATTTTACATTTACTGCCAGTTCTCAAATCAAGGGCGTAGAACGGAAGAGAAGAACTGGCAATAAACTCTCCGCCACTCTTTTAGGAGCACGCACTTACACACTCGTGAGAACAACACGCAAATACGTAGTATAAACAACTAATATCACCGCATACACGAATTCAAGTACGACCAGTCACCACAAGTAGCACCCGTTCACGAGTATGACGCATGGCCAGCCATCGGCCCCCTCGCCATATTTTAGCGCGAAGAAAGAAGCGAATGAATACTAGTATCTAATCTATATGATTGTTTGTGTTCATAGCATTTTAATGCTTTCCAAGCAAGATGCAGCCGAAAACGAAGTTGAGTAGAGATGTGGGGTCACTCTGCATCTTCTACCGCATTTACCATGGAGAGTGTTCAGAGGAGTTGTTCTGATTAATACCTGCAGCTGAGTTTCATCATCGGACGTCGAGACAGAACACGAAATTCCACCCGTATCACCTCGACGTCCGCCGTTCCGCAACTACGTGTTTTTCAAGGCAGTTTTTGCCGCGCACCACCACTTTGTGGAACCAGCTGCCCACTGAAGTATTTCCGAACCAATTCGACTTAGGGTCATTCAAGAAAAGAGCGTACCAATACAGTATTTACAATTTTCTTAAAAAAACTAACATTATTTTGTAAATTTATTTCCAACACATAAATATTTATTTATTTATTTATTTATTCACACCTCTTGCTAGAAAGAAACACAAATAACACAATACATAAAAATTACAAGGGATGCAACGGGCGGCCTTATCGCTAAAAAGCGTCTCTTCCAGGCAACCCTAGTAAGAAAAGAAAACAATAAATAAAAATAAATAAATATACGGCATTTAAAATATTCTTAACTTGCAATAAAAAGAATCGTTCGTTCGGTCATTAATGCCTTTAATTCTGTCATCATTTCTTCAATTAGTACCTATAATTTAACTTTAATTAATCACAATGTAATATTAATAATTAACGTCTAAATAAGAAATTTTTAACGCCCCATATTAGGTAGGCACATCCTCCTATAGTGACCAATTAATTGTATTAATGAACTCAGCAAAACATATTCTTTGATATAATCGCTTCAATTTGTTATTTAAATCAATTAACATTTTCCCGCATATATGTTAATGCTCAGATAATTAAATTCAGCGTTGATTGATGCCGCAACTGGGTGATGTAATTTATTTGATATAAATTTAGTTTTAGTGCCTGTTGGCTGAATTTGCAAAATGTTTTCTATTCAGAAAATCGCTCGCTATAACTACTAAATCAGTTTTCAACGCCTTCGAGAAATGATTGTATCACAACTATACCAATTTGTTTGTTTTTTTTTTACAATCATTTTGAGTATCATTATTAGAGATGAAGCGCACCAACACATCAAAACCCAACGACGCATACGAACTCGCCTGTCTAAGAACTTGGAGAAACTGATCGTAGTTGGTAACATAGAAGGCAAAAGATCACGTGGCCGTTCACCAACTATATGGACCGATCAAGTGAAAGACTCATCGTCTTCAAAGCTATACAGTGTCGTGAGAGAACCGCTGGACAGAAACCGGTGGAAGCAGATAGTCCGCTCTAGATGTTTCGTTGCCGACCACGACGCTCAGACATGAGCTGCCGACTAAAGACAGAGTTAGAGATGAAACGGATATCTGGTAACTATCCGGTATCCGGCCTATCCGATGGCCTTTACTGTCCGGCCGGATACCGGATAACTAATTACTAGGCCGAATTAAAAAATTTTGAAGCGTCAGTAGTTTTTCTTGAGTTAAATCTGAGTGATTGAAGTGTGCGTGTGTGCGTGTGTGCGATATATCAAACGGCTACGTCCCGCTGGATATCCGGCGGATAACCATGTTGTCAAATAGCCGAATATCTGGCCCTGCTGGCTCTGGCTGGCTGGCCGAATATCGGCTATTTGGCCACATGGTTGGCCGAACATCCGGTATCCGGCCAAACTGCTATCCGTTTCATCTATATTTGAGTTCATATTAAGTATCTTACTTAATATGAATAAAAAAATAAAGAAACATATTAAATACGTCCAAACCCAATACCCTATCTTAATCCATTTTTGACCACCTGAGATAGACATCTTAATCAAAATATGGTTAAAAGTGTGCCCATTACAAATCAACAGATTGTAATTTCCATCTGTCGATACAAGCTATCCATGGCAGGTCTGATCGGTGCATGTGGATAGACCATTATATGGAAATGATAGTCCAACTGTGCCAATATCCTATCTTAAGATTTTTAGCTTACACCAGTTTTTAAAATAATAACATGTTTTCAACGACATATTTTAATATTATTTGTACGGTTTTATAAACTTTATTTGGTGTATATTTATTATCAAATATGAGTGTAAAGAGTCAAGAGATTGCATTCTATCCATCGCACAAAAATTGATTGTCTTCGTAGGGTTTGGTTATTGGGATGCAGATAGGAGAACGATCGACTGTCACGGTCTGATCTCAGATTGTTTTCGATCTGAGATTGTGGATATTGTAGTCTATAATTGTATGAGCTAATTGGCTAATTGTTTGATTATAATAAGCACTTGATTTTCAATACTGATTTTGTGATACAGGAATTACTAAAGTAGATAGATCTTTAGAATATACTTAAAAGCTCGGATAAGGTAAATCGTTTACGCAGCTTTTACTTAATAAAGCTTCTGAACAGATATGACATTTTTAATCTACGTTTTTCTAACAATGGAATCTCAATAAAAGTCGTGATAAGACAAATATATTAAGTTCAGTTGAACTGGATATCAGGAACTGTTATTTGAATTCGTCTCCGCATGAATCCATAACATCAAGCTACGAACTAAAAATATGAAAAAAAAATAGTGGCGCAAGAACTTAAAAAAAAAACATTTATTTCAGACCAATTAATAAGTCTTTAGTATTGTTAGTATCGTAAAACTTATAATGTTGGTTTTTTTATAGAACAGGAGTCAAACGGGCAGGAGGCTCACCTGATGTTAAGTGATACCGCCGCCCATGGACACTCTCAATGTCAGACGGCTCGCAAGTGCGTTGCCGGCCCTTTAACAATTGGTACGCTCTTGTAATAATTGTAAAATTATTAAAAATATTTATTTTATTTGTCAATGTAATAGGCAAGTAGGTGATCAGCCTCCTGTGCCTGACACACAATGACTTTTTAAGTGTAAAGGAGGCCGGTTCAATCACGATGTTTTCCTCCATTCGAGCGAATGTTAAATGCGCACATAGAACGAAAATCTTCAGGGATCGGAGTCACACGCTGAAGCCACTACAGGTGACCAGGGCACAACTAGGTAATTATAATCTGTCATCGACACAAAATGGCGTGGTTTCCGTTATAGCCCCAAACAATATCCTTATTCAATAAAATCCCAGAGGATCTTTTATCGCCTTTTAATAAATTCAAGAAATGTAAAAAAAACAGTTTTTTTAATCTAATAGGCAAGTAGGTGATTACCCTCCAGTGCCTGACATACGCCATCGACTTTTTGGGTCTAAGACATGTCGGTCTCGTCACGATGTTTTCCTACACAGTTCGAGCAAATGTTAAATGCGCACATAGAAACAAAGTCCATAATTGCACAGCCGAGGATCCAAGCTACGACCTCAGGTATGAGAGTCGCTCGCTGAAGCCACAAGGCCAACACTGCTCTGAATGCGAAATATAAAAGGCTGTGTAAAAAGGCTTACTATAAACATAACAATTATCTTGTGCTAGACAGGCTACTTCTAATTAATTTGCGATATTTGTTTTTAAATAATCGTTGTATGATGATTTCCTATTTTAAAAGAGTACCGAGAGTTTTTTACGCCGGCTTTTTCTCTCGGCCTACACCCTCTGTCTTTACAGATGAGTAGGGATGTCTGCGATACAAATGTAATGATGTGGAATGTGATCTTATAATCCATAGATAACATACTTTTTTTTTAACCTCACCTGGCATCATATACATTGAGAGTTGACATTTTGAATGACAGTTCAATCAATTTGTTTAGCGATAATTTGGACGCAAGTTTCCACATAAGACAGAAATCGTATCAAATCTTTAGTATAATTTTGATTCCATTCGATAAAGGCGAAAATTAAAACACGCTATTTCTGATAGAATACAATTTAAAACCATTATTTTTACGCACATACGAAAATAACTCATATTAATAAATATAAATGATTTAATCGTTTCATTTTACCGCGTATAGGCCTTCAAATAACCAACTATTTGTGTTGGTGAAACAGTTTTCAAAGTACATGAATAAATATAGATTATATTAAATTATTCCAGAAATCCCGTAAATGCGTCATAGTTGACGTCATCATGTCGCTCTGACGTCATCATGACGCTCTAACGTAAAACCGACCTGAAAGCTCTTTAACGGTTTACAGTTATTTACATATTTTTATAAATTAGGGGGCAAACGGGCAGGCGGCTCATCTTATGTTAAGTGATACCACCTATGGACAATCCAAACCAGAGGGTTCTCCAGTGCGTTGCCGGCCTTTTAGGAATTGGTACGCTATTTTCTTGAAGGACCTTAAGTCGGAATGGTTCAGTATATATATGTATAATATATTACAACACTACATAATCTTAAGATGTCTTGAGTCCCGAAACGGCCTTTTCGTGTTGGGTCTCTCCTGACGTAATTTTTTTAAAGGACCGCACACTAAATTACAAAACGAAAATAATAATTACACAGTTATACACATTTTAAGTTATGAGTCTCGAAACTTTGCTCGGTATTTATTTATTTTTATAAATTGTGTTTTTTGGAAATTATTTTTCAGTACGAATTACATAGTAATCAAATGATGAAATATGAATATAATTATCGAATAAAGATAATTATATTCATATTTAAGTTTTTATTTGACTGACATCTTAAAACGAGCAATTCTATGTTTAAGTTGATAAAGCACGAATAAAATTACATTTTCTAGAAATGATCCCTAGCTAGATCGATGTATGGCCCCCGAAACCACCCCTTTTACTAAATTTCATGAAAATCGTTGGAGCCGAATCCGAGATTCCAATTATATATATATATATATACAGGAATTGCTCGTTTAAAGATATATCTAATAGGCAAGATCAGCCATCTGCGCCTATCAAATTTCGACTTTTTTCATCTAATGCCGATTTTCTCACGATGTTTTTACCATACTGAGCAAGTGTTGAAGCACATGAAAAGTTCATCAGTACCAGTTTCGAAGGGATGTCCTTGGGTTGCACACATAAGCCAATAGCCCAATTATAAAATATATCTCACACACGCACACATGAACGCCGTTTTATAGCCTAAGGGCCTGTTTCACAATGTATGGATAAAGTACCAAATAGCTATGCAACACATAAATTATTCGAAAGATAAAAGTTCCGAATAATATACTTCGCATTTCATGACGAATAGCGCTATCTGACAGTCGTGAAACGCAACAATACTGTTTAACCTACCAATAAGTAATAAATAGCTTATTTGGAACTGATCCGGACATCTATCTATCCAAAGTATCTATTAAATACACTCTTTGTAAAATTAGCTGTTGGCAGCAGCTGTGGTACGACCACGATTTCTCCTGTCAGCATTGGTGCTATTATACTAATAACATAAAATAATAAATAAATAAATCAGATTCCTGAATCTGTTTCATGATCATTTTTAAATCTAATAAGCAAGTAGTCAATTGGCCTCACACGTCGTCGACTTTTTTGGGTCTAAGACGTGTCGTTGTCCTCACGATGTTTTCCCTCACCATTCCAGGAAATGTTAATTGCGCACATAGAAAGAAAGTCCATTGGTGCACAGCCCGGGATCGAACCTACGACCTCAGGTATGAGAGTCACACGCTGAAGCCACTAGGCCAACACTGCTCTATATACTAATAACATATTCAGTTCAAAATATCGCCAGCAGGAAGTCGTGTTCGCCTTGAGCAATTTTTACAAGTTCGTGGTAATTTAAAAGCAATATAACCTACCCCGCTATATAAAAAGACAATTAAAGACGGTACAATATTCAAGTGTTCACTCTTTCTCTTTTCAACAAGACAGTAGTGACAAGGACACGAAATTGTAGAATGATTAGCAGTTAACAAGAAGGCAACTGTGGATGGTGAATTGGGTAGGCCTTGTGCCTGTGCCAAATCCAGGTGACAAGAGAAGGGACGAGTTACAACTACCCATAGCCAACAATGTCAAAAATATGGATGAAACGAGACAGGAAGCAAATAGCAGTACCGTAGCAAGTGGAGATCAAAAGAGAGAGATTATAAAAAAATATACATAACCCTTTATTATCACCTTCCTAAACTTAAACAGAACCGATCTCAAAACAATGATAGGGACAATTACGGGCCATTGTCTCCTTAATAAACATCTATTTGTCCTAGGCGCGAAAGACAGCCCCATGTGCTGTTTCAGCGCAGAGGAATCAGTCACCCACGTAGTCCTGGATTGCGAGGCTGTGGCTAAACAACGTACGAAAATCCTCGGAACAGTGAGGTCGCTCCGAGAAACCTGTGAAGTGCCCAGGAGACTTCTGTGCTTCTGGAAGGAGCTGGGCTGGCTTAAGTAGCCAGGGCTTTACGCAAAACGGACCAATTTCGAGTCTAGTTGCGGAAACTGAGCCCACCTACCTTACCTTACCTTACCTTACCTTATCACCTTCCTATCGTTAAACCACATTTTTGTAAATAATATTAGTACTGTATTTAATTCTGTGCTCATCTCCTGTCCTTATCGCACCCATTCCCTAAACACCTTCTTTGTAAATTAATTATTACTAAGGTAAAACCCCCAATCATCATGAACCAGTATATGATCACTCCAGGTATTTGTATATCTATATTCACACTGTTTACACTGTATGCGTGCTAATAATAAAATAAATAAATAAAAAATCTGCGTTTACTGCGTTCTGCAGCAGAATTGCCATCTAAAGTTCTAATAACTACTAATTGCGTAACCAATAGCGTGTATGTTTTCTCACTCTCTCTCAATCGCTCTCTCCCTTTCCTTCGACGAAAACGCTGCACATCTTCGTGACGCTGAGTAAAAATATTACCCTCATGCGCCTAAAGAAGTTTCACTTCAAAAAGATAATTGACCGTATTATTAAAATCTTAAACTCGAAGTGGAGTGAGCTTATCAGTTTTTGCGCAAGTTGGAGGAGTTATAAGATTCAATTATAAGATACGTCTCGCCTCTGTCGACGCCCGCATTATTACGTTTAAAGACGTCACCGGTTGCAAATTACGTCACAAGCTATTATATCGAGTAGCCGTGGTTGAAGAGTGCGATTGTGTTGCCTTGCGTCCAAACCCAATAAACTATCCATTTTTGACCATCTGAGATTGATTCCATATCCAATTATTGGTGATAGTGTGCCAGTAACCAATCGACAGATTGTAATAGCCATCTGTCGATACAAGATATCCATGGTAGGTCGGCTCGGTGTGCATATGTGGATAGACCTTAGTATGAAAATGACAGTTCAACTGAACTATCTTAAGATTTTTAGCTTACACCAGTTTTTAAAATAATTAAAAAGCTATTTGTTTTAAATATGAGTGTAAAGAGTAAATTTTCTATCCGTAGCAAAAAATGCATTGTCTTCATAGGCTTTGGTTATTGGGATGCAGATAGGAGATCGACTGTCACGGTCTGATTTCAGATTGTTTTCAATCTGAGATTGTGGATTAATTATAGGGTTCGGGCTAAAGATGTATGGACACAAATGTCCTTCGCATTCCTTATTTGAACGAAATGTGGTGCACAGTCGGGATTGGAAACTTAATTATAAATTCCTAAAAATATTTTGTTTATTTTTGTTTTTGATTTTTTAACTGTTTTCAACACGCGTGTGTGCATGAGTGTGTGAGTGCATGTTAGCGAATGAGTAATTATGGGTGCAGTGAGTGTGTGAGTGAATGAAACGTATAATTTCATGTTTTGTTTCAGAAGCATCTCTAACAATGCGTAAGGTGTAAGCCAGTCATTTTACGTATTTTTAGAATGTAGACGGTGAGCGGGTAGTAGCTAATAGATATGTATAATGCAAACTATTTACTTTAGCTTTTACAGCGAGATATAAGATCTTTAATCTATATTTATTTTCAGATAAAATTTTATTCTCTTATCGGTATAACGTAGAAAGTTCAATTAAAATTTCTACTCAACAATAGCGTATTGAAATATACTCTCAATAATCTTGTATAAAAATACTTACAGAGGTTTTCCGAACTTCGATTCGTTTGCCAAAGGAAATAAAGGCAACGGCTTTACAAAGAAATGTTTCCTTTTCATTACATTTCTGTATTTTTATTCAACAGACGAGAAATTTGAGAATTCTGTTCTGATTGAACTGTGAATATGTGGCGCAGATATATTGGTATAAAAATATGGCTCATACCTAACTAGATGTCCCGTTTTGAACGGGACTGTCCCTTTTTCCAATTACGAGTCCCCGTGTCCCTGAAATGAACTGTGGAACGAAAAATTTACCCGTTTGGTGAATGCGCGAAAATGGAATTCTCGTGAAATATGATTGTGAATATAAATTACTGAAACAAAAAGAAATATCCCTAATTTGTTTTTTTTTAATATTAGTGCAATTCACACGTGGTAGAAGTGAAACCAAACCAAAAATTAATTTTAATTTTTAAGATTAATGTCACCTATTAATTTTGATAAAAATTACAAAGATTCAAAATGATTTTGTAATTAATAATATGTAGTCTGTTTTTCACTATCTAAATGTAGTATTAGACCTTTCTTTAAATTATATAATGAAATAGACTTTTTTATTATTAAAAGACCCTATCATCATACCGTCGAAAATATAGATATAATTAATACCACCCACCCAACAGACCATCGTATGGTTCGGGCAACAGTGAAAATTTCAGCAAAAATTAAAAGTAGAAAACAATTTAAAGGCAGACTGAACCCACTAGAACAAGAAACACTTAAGAATATTTTTTCGGTTCAACACACTGAAAAATCTAAGAATATCCAAGAACAATATAATAATATTATACATCGAATTAAAACCAGTGTCGAAAAGTTACCAACAATACCAGGGATAAAGAGAAATAACTAAATTATAACTGAAAAAATAAGAGATATGATAAATGAATATGCCGCGCCTGGCCCGCGACAGACGCGAGTGAAACCGGAAGGAGGAGGCCTATGTCCAACGGTGGACAAACCAAAACTTAACTGAATGACGTTTTATCATCCCTAAATTGTAAAGTTTTTTGGAAATAAAGGCTATTATTATTATTATTATTATTAAATTATATTTTAAGTTTAACATAAAAAGTAGTTTTTAAGTTTAACAGAAATCTTGAATTATCATAAAAACTAAAATAATTTAAGTTTGAAAATCGATGATACGAAAAAGTAATCATAAAAAGAGACATAAATTCATAAGATGTAACATGGAAGAAACTGAGATTATAACTAGTGTAGTAATTTTTAACTTCAAAAACTTTTGATAATTAATTATATTTAAATAAAATTGATAAATTGCGTGTAATTTATTAAATTAATATCTTACTTTTTTATATTCAGAAATAAATAATAATTTGAAATCTACCCACTGTATAATGCTTCCAATCTTATCTTCTCCCACGCCCTTGTGTATTTCTGAATCTCATTTTACTGTCGCTTTTTCGTCATCGACTTTCAAATCACAACGCTGCCAAAGTTTTCACTTCCAAAAAACTATAACGTCATAGTAAAATCAACCATAATAACAATTTAAAATATGTAACTGCAAAATATTCCCTTGGCACATTTTTTCATAATTATACTGGATTAGTGCATCAGTGATTTTAATTACCCCTGGGCGCCTTCGAACGCGGTAAAAATAGCTTCAGCCAAGAGAATGAGGACAACTCTAATGGGATAAGTGTGAGTTATAGCTTTGGGATCGTTGTTAAATTACTTGCACAGACTATTGTGTTTAATTAGAATTTAAAAAAAAACGCGTTCGTACAAAGTAAACATGTCAGAAGTGAAACTTCTTTGTAAATTAAATATTACTAATGTACAATTAGTAGTACCGGTATATGATCATCTATTGGGGACTACTCCATGTATTATATATATTTTATAAATGTGACGAATACTTAAATGATCCTAATCCTTGGGATTGATTTCCAGTTCAAACAATTTGTATTAAAAACTTGGCGATTGAAAAGAGTGACGGAAAGTTTCTTGCCAGTTCTTCTTACCCGCTCTACGCCCTTGACTTGCGAACTGGTTATAAATGTAAATTTACAATTAATTTAATTTGTTTTTCTTGGCGTTCATAAGTGTACATTTGATTTGATTATTTATATATTCACACTTTTATACACTGTATACGTGCTAATGATAAATAAATACAAAATCTGCGTTTACTGCACAAGCCGTTATGCGACAGAATTGCCATAATTTTCTAATATGTATTAAATTACCTGAATTATAACAAACATGTATTTATTGAAAAAACCACCGGATATTATTGTACAAAGTATAATGTATCACAGACCAATCCGTTTCTATGATTGGCTAGCGTCTCCGCAGGAATATTGAGGACAATTGTAAGGCAAATAATAGAAGTGTTATTTATATTCGAATTATTAAACGCAATAAGTATATTATCAACTATACAAACTAACCATAAATATAAATATGAATTTTTATTATTCATCATTATACAATTTTAGAAACCCTAACTACTGAACGAATACTACTAAACTAATAGCGTGTATTTTTTCTATATCTCGCTTTCTCACTCTTTCTCAATCGGCCTCTCTTTTCTTCGACAAAAACGTTGCACATCTTCGTGACGTTCCGTAACAATTTTAGCCTCATATGCCTAAAGTAGTTTTACTTCTAAAAGGAAATCAAAAAATTAATTAGAACCTGTTGGCATCCCTACTCATCGGCAAAGAAGACAGAGGGTGTAGGCCGAGAGAAAGAGTCTAATAGGTGATCTGCCCCCTGTGCCAGACACATGCTGATGGCTTTTTGGGTTAAATCATGCCGGTTTCCTCACGAGCGAATGTACACATAGACGGTCCATTGGTGCACAGCTTCGGTGGCTTTCCAGTGGATACATCCACTCATCTACCGCCGGTCTTCTAACTCCAGAAAATGGTGATTTAGTCGTCACACATCTATATTGCCAGTCTCCGAATTTCCTATTTGATTGTCATCATTTTAAGGTGTTGTTGAACTTCGTCGTTATGCATCATGATACTGCAATTGTATTTAGGATATTCCTCTATTGTATCTGGAGTATATTTCGCTTACAGCCCGACAGCTGTAGACCAGTATATACTTTTTCTATACTGCGAAATGATAGCACTCAAAACATATAGTTATTGCATATAAAAAGCTTGAAAACAAAAGCTCACTTTGTTGAATGAGACAAAGCTTCTGAATGTGCAAATGTATCGCAAAGTTCTAAACTTAGCTGTTACTATGTATGAGTATTAGTCTACTATGTTACGTATGGGTATGAGTCTACTATGTTACGTACGAGTATTAGTCTACTATGTTACGTATGAGTATTAGTCTACTATGTTACGTACGAGTATTAGTCTACTATGTTACGTACGAGTATTAGTCTACTATGTTACGTATGAGTATTAGTCTACTATGTTACGTACGAGTATTAGTCTACTATGTTACGTATGAGTATTAGTCTAAAAAATAAACGTTATTTCGACACTAAAAACAAAAACAAATAACTTAAGTGTGTACATTATGTTAATGTTTCAAAGAATAAATGGGGCTTGATTATTATTATTTTCGACAACATTCAAATTTTCCTGCCTACAGAATTATCGCGTTATATATTGTTTGGGTTGCAATTTTCCCGTGATTCGTTCTATAAATTTAACATAATGATTGAAAGCTTATTACATTTTAATTAGCTTTTAACCAGAACTAATCTATAAGCTAATTAGTTCAATTAATAATTTACACACCCTACTCCAAACTGTGGTTCATAAATACTTCGCAAGAGGATTCCAATCCGCTACAGAAGTTAGGGTATATAATAATAATACTAATATCTAGCCTAAGTGTTATGGAGGTAGGTTATGAGAGTCACAGAGTCAAGTGCCTGCCTGGGGGTCTAGTCAAGATAGTTTAACAGTAGTGTATGTAGTAGCTGTAGTTGGTACCAACTGTCGACACTAGCTGTCATTTTCATACAAATTTAGTTTTCGCCTTTCTACATACACTACTGTTAAGCCGTCTTGACTAGACACCCTGTACATAAACTTTTCTAACTGCGCATTTAACATTCGTTCGTACGGTGTCGGAAAACATCGTTCTTTGACCCAAAAAAGACGGCGAGTGATAGGATATCTATATCAGAAGACTATCCAAAAGAAGTTTTAATTAGGAGAAAAGAGCTAAAAATTCAACTTAAAGAAGAAATTTCTAATGGAAAATTGGCCTACATCAGATATGAGAAACTTATAATTAAGGATAAACAAAATGAAAAAAGAAAACGGGCACCGTCTACTCCACCTACTGACTCTGTTGAAGACAAGAAAGAATGAGAGTGAATCTACACCAGTTTCAAAATTCAATAAGGTTAATTAATGCATTTGAAAAAACGAACGGTAGCAGCTAGCAACCAATCATCGGCAATAAGGACAATACAAACTAAAATAAATAAAACCGATAAACAAAATCAAACAAATAAACATAATCAAACAAAAGAAGCATTCCCCAACCCGGCTGGCCCCCGTGGGGAATTAGACCACAACTCGCCGAATGTACAACCTTAAATGTAAAAATGGGGGAGGCCTTTGCCAGTGGGCACACAGAATCAGTTATCATAGACAACAAAAACAAAAGCTATAATGTATATATTGATTCTGATATAAGGCTATAAATAAATAAGTCGAATTGGTTTGGAAAGACTTTAGTACGCAACTGATTCCACATATTTCTGGTGCGCGGTAGAAACTACGTCATTGTGAAACGACGGACGTCCAAGTGGTATGCGTGGAATTTCGTATTCTGCCCATCATTCTCATAAAACTCAGCTGCACTCTCCGTGGTTACTACACAAATAATCATGGTGTTGCAATTAGAAAATTTAAACCCTAGTTTCCAACCTAGTTGCAGGCAACTCTGACACATTAGCGTACTTAATAGTCAAAGATAAAATTCCCTTAAAAATAAAACTACGGTTTGTAAACCTAAATCTCTATTTTTAATTTAAATTATCAGGATATGGGACCCAGACTACTGTTTTTTGCTAAAAAGTAAAGTAAAAAGAAACTAAGTCGTTAAAACTTCATCGAATTATATAAAACAAAGTCGTGTTAGTTATGTAGTAGTGAAATATCGTTCTTTAATTAACTGTCTAGAAATTCAATTAACTCTCTGATTTAACTACTTTACTGCGACAGTTACACCACTTATAACTCAAGATCGGCTGAACCGCTGTTGGTTATCACTTTTCGGTAGATTCTTCTCTGCTCCGAAGAAGTCATAAAATATCGAAAATAACAATAAATAAATAAATAAAGTTTACGAATGCACACAGCTTGTGGTGCCATCTGTTGACGAAACTACAACATGTTATTGAAAGTGCTTTAACATGCAGTATCGCAATATTGGAGCTAGATAGAACAGGCCTTATGTGTAAAACAGCCATAATTAACCAAATCCTAGACTTCTAGAATCTTCTAAATTCTTCTAGAATCCTAACTTCACTACTATAACATACATTATGTTTATGAAGGAATGCATGAAGTAAAAATTTGCTATCCAATGGTTCCCTTATGCCTTTTCATGCTAAAGTTAATCAATCACTTCAGAACCCCACCCATATAATGTATAGATGAATCGCAAGAAATCTACACTAATGAGCAAAGATTCGATTGTTTGTTTGGATTGAATAACCTCCAATGCTACTAGACCGATTCAATAACTAATTTCGCGATTTGAACTCCACGTCATCTCTCCATAGGCTATAATAATTTTCAATTTCTAATCCTTAATCGCGTACGATGTGATAACTGTGGTAATCTAAGTTAGGTACAAGTATATTATATTTAAGTTAGTGAATACGTTGAAGCGTAAACAAAATGTAAGCATCGCACACTTGAAGCCAAAATGAGTGCCAAGATAAATTACTAATATATTATATAAATCTCCTGTCACGATGTTTGTCCGCGATGGTCTCCTAAACTACTTAACCGATTTTAAATTAAATTGGCACAACGTGAGCAGTCTGGTCCAACTTAAGCGATAGTATAGCTTAGCTCTTTATTTATAGTCGAAATTTTATTTTATTGCAAATTATTTGTCTATAATTAATTGACAGTCACAATTATCTGTTAACTCCAAAAGATTCTAACAGATGTCGATACTTTTAGACTGGATTGAGTAAGTAATCAATAGATGGCACTGCTATGGTAAACGGACAAACAAACATATGAGGTACAATTGTATTATTTTGTGTGATTGAGCCTAAAGTATAAATTAAATTTATTTTGTGAAACGAAGGATAAACGAAGTTCGCGGGGGCAGCTAGTAATATATATATATATATATCATCAAAAAGTCTAATAAAGTCACGGCCCCAAGTTCCTGGCGTCCCTTAGATGGGACAGGGGTGCGACGAATCTCCAGGTGTAATAAAACTCTAAGCATAGGAACATGGAATGTAAGAAGTCTGAAGCAAGACGGTACCAAATTTAATAAAAGAAGTACAGCGATTAAGAATCGACCTAAAGGGAATCAGTGACACAAAATGGCCTGGTAAGAACAAATGTACAAATACTGTTACTAATTACTTTAATTATGCGCACTTCACTCAGTATTTTATCCAGGTCTAGACTAATTAGCAACATCTCTTCGGTGTTTATCTTTTGAAATCACATTCGAAACTGCATGAAAAAAAATTTAGCCTCCTAAAAACTAGGGTACCATGCAAATTACAATTTTCTAATATGTGATTGAATCTCCTGAGACGGTCAGAAATCAGATTTCTGGCTGCTGAAAGCTCTAACAAGTGGAGAAATCGATAAGTTCAGTCAACCTGTCTTTGTAACAGTATTCAATAGTTCGTAATAGTAATCAGTACACACACATACACAGAACACACACACACACACAAACTCACACACATACACATTATGTGGTTTCCTTATAATACATATATACATTCCTTATGTTTATACTATTGTAGAAAAATGTATATATTTTCTTATTTTGTTAACGTTACAACCTACTATAACCATAATTGTCTATTCTCTATTATTTATTATCTTTTGTCGATCCGAAGAGGTGGAGGCCTGATGACCTGTATCACAGGTGCACAAACTTTAGCAGGCATCAGTCTCACATAAACAATAATTATCCCATAGTATTGTCTTTTATTAACATAACTTTTACACATTTAAAGAAAAACACTTTTTTACGGATTATAGTACCAAAGGATGAGGCCGAAACTATACGGCAGGACATCTCGTGCATACTGCGATCGAGCAAACCGCCAAAAAGAAACCTCACCTTCGCTGAAACAAAGGCTCTCGCGGATCTAAAGGCGAACGAAGATTTGGTAGTACTCCGAGCTGACAAAGGGAACGCAACCGTTGTTATGGATACGTCGGAATATGAAAGCAAGATGGCTCTCCTCTTAAACGATGTCAATACCTATAAAAAAGTCGATAAAGATCCCACAAACAAGGTAATAAAACAAACATCCAGCCTTCTTACTAAATATTCTAAAACACTATCACTAGATGTTAAATCCTTAGCAACAGCCTGTGTAAAACCTCCAAAAATGTATGGATTGCCAAAAATACACAAACTCAACAATCCTTTAAGACCGATAGTCAGTCATATCGACTCACCCAAACAAATTAGCCAAACACTTAGTATCAATATTATCCCCTCTCAGGGGGCACACTAGTGCTTATGTCCAGGACTCTTACCATTTTGTGGAAACATGTAGAGATCTCAAATTACTCCACAACGAAACTATGGTGAGTTTTGACGTTGAGTCACTATTTACAAACTTACCACTAAATGACTGCCTAGATATAATTTCAAAAAGACTTAAGGAACAGAACATGTCACCAGATTATGTAGATATTGTAAAACACTGTCTCACATCAGGGTACTTAATGTGGAAAGATGAGTTCTATGTGCAGGTTGATGGAGTAGCCATGGGTTCTCCTGTGTCACCTATAGTCGCTGACATCTTCATGGAGGACTTTGAGGAGAGAGCTCTGGCCAATGCCTCGGTTAAACCTAGACTGTACAAGAGATATGTCGATGACACATTTGTAGTACTCCCCAATGACAAAATATCTACATTTCTAGCGCATTTAAATTCAATACACAAGAACATTAAATTTACTGTTGAAAAAGAAAACAACAACTGTCTGCCCTTTTTGGACATTTTAATTATACGCAAAGCAGATGGCACACTAGGTCACACAATACACAGAAAGGCAACCCACACAGATAGGTACCT
The DNA here is from genome assembly GCA_028984075.1 of Pieris mannii. Classification (NCBI taxonomy): domain Eukaryota; kingdom Metazoa; phylum Arthropoda; class Insecta; order Lepidoptera; family Pieridae; genus Pieris; species Pieris mannii. The sequence continues at coordinate 3,777,036 of CM054798.1, read as the reverse complement.
CAATGGTGAATCCCACCACCACCCGTCACAACTGCTCTCTGTCGGTAAATGTTTGTTTCAGAGAGCCCAACGTCTTAGTGATGCGGCCCACCTCAAGGAGGAACTACTGCATGTCTAACAGGTGCTACACCGAAACAAGTTGCGCATCCCCCGGCTGCATCACAGAAACAAAAACAAGACACAAACAGTTCCTCGCCAGCCAGCTTACCTGCCATATGTGAAGGGAGTTACAGATAGAATTAGCCGGGTCCTAAGACGAGCTTCCATTAATACAATTTTCAAGCCGCACAAGAAGATTCAGCAATTCCTAAGACCAATCAAAAGTAACACCCCATTGCAAGATGCAGGTATATACAAACTGGATTGCGACTGTGGCCTGTCTTACATAGGGCAAACTAAACGCAATATGTCCAGCAGACTCAAGGAACACATTGCGGACATAAGACATAGACGACACACAAAATCAGCAGTCTGTGAAGACACACTAGATAGGCCTAATCACTACATACGCTTTGACCAACCGAAAGTACTTGCGAAAGAAAAAAGATTCTTCCCAAGATTGGTACGCGAAGCCATTGAAATCAAAAAACACGCCAATTTCAATAGAGAGGACGGCCTAAAATTATCAAACACCTGGGATCCAATAATATCCAAATTAAAATCTCAAAATAAACAATCCGCGAAAATGGAGGACACCGTGAGCAATTTCTGCAAAAACCCTACATCTTTTAGTCGATACCAACTCCGGGGAAATAAATACAGATAACACAACATTTTCTACAGCTGTAATACTTTTTGACATTTAACACCTTTGTCTTCAGTCACCGTGACCACGCACGCTGTAAAGCACGCGAAACGTCGGTTTAAATTTAAAATTATGTCTAAATAATTATAAGTTTAAATACAATAATACATAACTATAATCCGTAAAAAAGTGTTTTTCTTTAAATAATTATCCCTCAAAAGAAGAATGACAATTATTTACATACATTAATAAATAGTTGTATTAATGAAGTTTTGTGAAGTTTTTGTGAGAAAATAAATAATGATTATTATTATTAGTATGAAGAAGTAATTAGCAAATGAGCATACTGGCTGCCCCTTGACTGAACACTGATTTAAGTGTTCTTGAACTTGATTGGCTGAAATACACCATTATTTTATATCTTTAAACGATATAATTGGATCTCGGAATCGGCTCCAACGATTTTCATGAAATTTAGTATAAGGGGGGTTTCGGGGGCCATAAATCGATCTAGCTAGGAATCATTTCTAGAAAATGTAATTTTATTCGTGTTTTATTAACTTAGACATAGAATTGCTCGTTTTAAGATGTCAGTCAAATAAAAACTTAAATATGAATATAATTATCTTTATTCGATAATTATATTCATTTCTCATAATTTTATTACTATGTAATTCGTACTGAAATATAAATTCCAAAAAACACAATTTATAAAAATAAATAAATACCGAGCAAAGCTCGGGCATCTAAGTACTGTTTATAATGAAAGAATTACATTAAAATAGCTGGCCGAAACTGGTTTAAAATAGGACGAGACAAATGTTTCTCTTCTTCTGGAATCTTTGGAGGAGAGATTTGACCGGGGTCATGCAAAAAAAGATTGCTACATTAAAAATTCAAAAACTCAAAAATATCTTTATTCATATAGGTAAACATGTACACTTATGAACGTCAAGTCGCAAGTCAAGGGCGTAGAGCGGGTAAGAGTTAGTTTTAAGAATTGGATCCTTTTCTTGAAGACGCTTAGTTGAATTGATTCGGAAATTCTACAGAAAGAAAGAAGAAAAATCTGTATCAGTAAAAGAAAAAGTTTATTTCAGACTGATATTAGTAATTACATAAAAAACAATTCTTATTTAACGCTATTCCGTATAGTCTGTTACTTTATCCTGACATCTTTTAAAATAAAATACGTTTATTTTGGAACATAAGATTATCTAGGTATCACTTATTCCACGTCATTAAATTCGAACCTGTAGGCATCCCTACTCATCGGCAAAGAAGACAGAGGGTGCAGGCCGAGAGAAAAAGCCGGCGTAAAAGACTCTCGGTAAAGACCCCTTTAAAAAAGCAAATCATCAAACAATAATACAATATTTAAAACATATACCATATTAAATAATAATAATAATATATAATATAAATAATATAATTTTCGTGATAAAGCACGTTCAAGCGATCTCAAATTGTAAACAAAGTCCTAAGACAGTTAGGTACGTATGATGCCAATATATGCCCGTTTGCCCCCTATTATATATAAAAAAAATAAAAAATTATTACGAACAATTGAACGACAAAACAACGTACACAGGTCGGCAGTTTTAATGTGTCACGAAACTTTATACTATTAGGTATAGAAAAACGTTATGCGCTTTATAAGGGGGGTTACGTTTGGGTCAAGAATCTCCGTGACGTAATACTTGAAGGCTCCCTGAAGCGTCGAACATGAAAGATGTATATATTATTTTTTGTGGTCCCGTTTATCTGCAATCGGCTATCAACCATAATTAGATATTTTCTGAGATTAATTTGGGTTGGGTGTGATCCCATTGAAGGGCACCGTATGTTTTGTAACTGGATTTTAGATTAGTTTCTCTTTTTAGGCGAGTCACGTCATCTCCTGGACTTAACAGATTCTTGGCCAGTTCATTTGTATGCTTCCTTAAACTTTCCCGGTATCTACTACTGTACACACTAACACACTACTAACAGTAGTAGATACCGGGAAACTGTATATATACGCGCTGTAATATATACAATAGAGGAATAACGTCAAGCAGGTTCTCAGTTACGCCATTATGCTGATTCTCCGAACACTGCACGCCTCACAATGGCCTCTAAACAAATAAATTTTTCCCTCGTTTCCAATATTTTTCATGTTTTCCTTTACTTTAAGCGAGCTTTGGTTCCTAGTTTTAGAAGTTGTGTATACTAGAAAATATTTGTCGTATATGCTTTGAGATGGCGCACTCTTTTCAGAGGCAACGATAAACGGACCATCGGCTTAAGGTCAATTATAATAACCAATTATAATTGAGATAGTCCATGGGCGGCGGTATCACTTAACATCAGGTGAGCCTCCTGCCCTTTCGCCCCCTGTTCTATAAAAAAAAAACAATTCGACATAGGGTCCTTCAAGAAAAGAGCGTACAAATTCTTAAAAGGCCGGCAACACACTCGCGAGCTCTCTAGCATCGAGAGTGTCCATGGGCGGCGGTATCATGTAACATCAGATGAGCCTCCTGCCAGTTTGCCACTTGATCTATAAAAAAAAATAAGGCAGGAGGCAGACCACGTGACGCGACGCAAAATATGTGACAAATTCACTGCGATGCAAGTATGTCCAAAGGAGAAATGGATGTTGGATTTCAGTTTCAGGAGGTACCACCTCCAATAACGTAATCAATGGCTCACGCTTAGCGAGACCTAAATTCTAAAAAAAATATCTTCTTGGTTTCAATAAAATCTGCTAACCATTAATATCTTAAAAAGATCTTATATAATATTCATTCAAAAAATAAAATCATTCCTGTCTTTCAACCGCTAAAAGTTCAAGACGTTGAAATAATTGACAAAAATGGGAGAAATTCTTAAGTATTAAGTAAATAAAATAATATTTAATAAGACATTACAATATTTAGAGAAAGTTGTCGAATCTTCTTTAAATTATATTCGTAGATGCCTATATATAATTATTTTAAGATAAATTATATACCTGAGTGACCTACGAAAAATTGTAGCCCATTAAAAGGTATTTCATGGAGAAGTGGGGAATTTACAAAATATATCGTAAATATATTTTTAATAACTATCTTTTGACCGATTTTCATGTATATTGCATATATTTTGAATATATTTATATTAAATATAATAAATATATTATTATACGGGTTTCACATTGCGGATTTCACCAATAATGATTCATGAGAAAGGATTTATTATATATTTTGTTAAAGTAGTGGTAGTATAACGGACCCGACACCTTAACGTCTTCCAACTGAGCATTTTTTAACGCAGATTAAGTTTATATTGTTCTAAATATCAACTGGGGTTATTTCTGTCAAGATTTGCTCTGTATGTGTGTTTAAAGACACAAATTAATAACTCTGTTTATGTGTTTTGCTCCCGGGGGCATGAGCCACCGCGAACAAAACACATTTCTCCTTTATAACAAAACATTCCTAATTGACCGTATAAAAATTGCGAATGGAGTTTTTAACTCAAAATAATTTTTACATTCATTTGTCGTGCAGATACCCCCGGGAGCAGACCCTGCAATGCGGATGGTTCAAATAAATTTTACAACTGGCACGTAGTCAATCAATTTAATTCGTATTCTAACAATTTTAGTTAACTACCGGTTTAAGGGCCTAGATTCGTTTTAAACTGTAGTTAAAAGTAGAAAGTGCTAGTATATTGATATGTTCTTTAATATTGTGAAACATTTTTTTGTTTAACTATCAACAGTTTTCGAAGCGCATGCGATGAAAGACATTTAATACGCATTTACACATTGGGTAACATTATTGTAGTTTTAGATGGGTACTTATTTTATTCTTGCAATGAAAAAGCTTATGTTATTCAGTGATAATGTAGCATTCGAATGGTGAAAGAATTTTTGAAATCGATCTTTTTTTTTTTATATAATAGGGGGCAAACGGGCAGGAGGCTCACCTGATGTTAAGTGATACCGCCGCCCATGGACACTCTCGATGCTAGAGGGCTCGCGAGTGCGTTGCCGGCCTTTTAAGAATGTGTACGCTCTTTTCTTGAAGGACCCTAAGTACTTTTTGAGGCAATTGGTTACAAACATGCTCATACAAATCTTTCCTCTTTATAATATTAAGTGTAGATAAAAGGTAAGGATATAGAATTAAAATTAAATTAAATTTTTTATTGTTGTTTCTCAAGTTTTTACATCAATAAATGAGTTTGAGATAACCCCCGTAAGTAGTCAATAGACATTTAATTTAATTTTAATTTAATTTAGAATGGCAAGAAAAATTTATTATATATAATTTGTATCTGAGTTGTATTCTTCTTTTGTAATGATTATAAACTCAAAAATATCTTTATTCATATAGGTAAACATGTACACTTATGAACGTCAAGAAAAACAAATTAAATTAATTGTAAATTTACATTTACAACCAGTTCGCAAGTCAAGGGCGTAGAGCGAGTAAGAAGAACTGGCAAGAAACTTTCCGCCACTCTTTTCAATTGCCGAGTTTTTAATACAAATTGTTTGAACTGGAGCAAATCAATCCCAAGGCTTAGGATCATTTAAGTATTTGTCACATTTATAAAAGGCTTTATCAATTATTTTACTTTTAACAAGGGCTTTGAATTTATTTAGTGACAGAGAATGGTTTATTATTTTCAAAGGGTTTTTTTACTAATATTGTAATAATATAAATTAATGACCATGACGTACTAGACGACATGGTCACAGTTCAATAGATCCACAGGTCAACAGTCTTCTCGAAAAAGAAGTCCTCGACCAAAAGACGTCTATTTTCTCTCTCTTATATTGTTTTTTACACTGTTTTATAGTTTCCCTTTTTTATTGTCTACATTTAATCTCTTTTTTGATCCCTGAATTTGTAGATTTACGAATACAGTTTTTGCCGCGCACCACCACTTTGTGGAACCAGCTGCCCACTGAAGTATTTCCGAACCAATTCGACTTTGGGTCATTCAAGAAAAGAGCGTAACAATTCTTAAAGGGCCGGCAATGCACTCGCGAGCCCTCTGGCATTGAGAGTATCCATGGGGGTATCACTTAAAATCAGATGAGCCTCCTGCCGTTTGCCCCCTGTCCTATAAAAAAAATACTCTGGATATACTAAACTTATTTGAATTTCTGAATTTCTTTCTAGAAAGCTACGTTTGTGAGTGTCACATACTTTTGCATAAATGAAACTTTTTTGAAGTCTTATTTGCAAAGTCAGCGAAATCTATCAAACGAACGAAGTGCTGCGAGATTTATTGCGTTTCACCAATAATGATTCATGAGAAAGGATTTATTATATATTTTGTTAAAGTAGTGGTAGTATAATCTTACCTAATATTCTTATTATTATCTTACCGTCTACCAACATTTTTAACGCAGATTCTGCTGCCTGCCTAGCAATAAATTATAACCTTAATATCACGAGTTTTAGTTTACCTCAGATAATTCTCTGACCGCGAATGAAATGTTAAATAAAGAAGTTGTAGAGAATAATAATTCTCTGCAATATTGATTAATATAAATAGCGTAAAAACCATAGAGAACGAGATATGTATTTGCAAAAAATTAAAAAAATAAATAGTTTTGCGACCTTTGACCCCTGACTTTAAAACTTGCGACCATCCAATTATATGTGAATTTTGAGAACTGTTTTAGGATGCCAAAATACAAGTTTTTATGTGGGTATGACGATTTTCCGAGATATGCACCTAATTTGGCCTAAAATGACTGGACTGTTTGGAACCTGCTTCCCACTGAAGTATTTGCGATCCAATTTGACAAGAGCATACTTATACTTAAAGCCCAGCAACGCACTCGCGAGCCTACTAGCATTGAGAGTGTCCATGGGTAAGCCGCGTATTTCTATATAAAAAAAATTATCGAATGCATCTCCATTACTTTTTCAAAGAACTAATAAATCCATTCAAGATCTCTTATACTAATTGAATTAAATCTATATGAGAATAATTGAATAGAAAAGCTTGAAACGTAAGCTTTTTAAGCGAATAAACTGAACTCATAAAAGAAAATGGGCATTTTAGGAGTGCCTTAGTGCATGCCTGTCATTTTAAAACACTGAAGTATGCCGCACGACAAAAATAAATATTGCCTATATTTTAGTACTCAGTACAAGTCTATATTTTACTTCTTTTTCCACTTTTCTCTATTTCTCGCGAGAATCCAATTGCCGTATGACATAAATTCATATTCTTTTTTTAAAAATATATATATGTGGCAAGGGGCAGGAAGTTCTAAGTGATAGTGCCAATAGAAAAGTTGCCGGAAAGCTCGCAAGCATACTCGACCTCTCTTTTGTTTTTAACCTTCAGTAGCTGCTTCCATATAGTGGTGGTACGTGGCAAAAACCTTTTTTATCTTACAGGAGGCAGACGGGCAGGAGACTCATCATAATGATCATAACAACCGCCGCCCCTGGACACTTGCACTGACAGACGGCTCGACAGCGCGCTGCGGGTATTTTACTCGAACTCGAATTGGTTCCGAAATACTTCAGTGCGCAGCTGGTATCACATATTGGTGGTGCGCATAAATTGGGAATCTCGTATTCTGCCTTGGCGTGATTAAACTCAGCTGCTGGTATTAAACCGAAAAACTCCACTTAATGCGGAAGAATGCATAGATACATCATTACACTCATGGCCTTCTGTGCCTGACACATATGATTTTTACTATACAAGTGTAGATACACGTAGAGAGATTCATTAAATACATAGCCTTCGAGTTAATATATTCTCATTAATTTGAATCGTTTTCGATCCATCATTAAATACAACATGAATAATTCCAAGCAACCCATTACGTGCAAGTTGAGACTATTTACTTTCTCTTATATTTTTCGTATTGTTGATACTACTTCCGTTTCCTGTTGTATTGGTTTGATTTTCGAAATTTGATAAATTCAATAATCATACGAAAAATTCATTTGTATCCATATGTTTGCGTTCCGCTTCTATCACACGATTTTTTTTTTAATTGTGTGTGAGCTAATGTTTGTAATGGCCGAGGTGCCTAGTTTTCTTTCTTTCTAACTTCTGCGTGTAGTAAAACTGGTTGTCCATAGGCTTGCGATTGCGACTGCCCATTGTGGGCGTCTCTTAGGCTCACTTGTCACTATTATATAAAAAAAACGTGGAGGACTTTTTCTATCTATCATATTATATTCGCTATAAACTCAAATGTCTATGAATGCCTAAAAATGTTCAATACATCGCACCCGTAAACACTACTACATTCTGTATAAAATAAAAACAACTTATACCATAAAAATAAGTCATTAATGACACATTAAAATGGAGTTACATAAAAGTATTATGTGTTATTAACTCATAGAGCCTAACTTGGAATGTCAGAGACTATAGTAATCTTAGCACAAAGAAGTAAACTCCTTGGAGATTTAAATTCAAATTTCTTCTTTATTATCGTACATTTGAATTTGGAAAAATAATGTTTTACTCCTGGCTGGCGAATAAAAAGTAAAAAAATAGAAGTGGCAAATGACAGTTGACATGCAATGCGCGTCACCAAGCGACCACAGCTTATCGTAAAATATTTTAATATATGCATTGTAAAAAGCTTGCACATTTACTCATAATGCATTTTGGAGCTCAGTTTAAGTGTCTAGACATAAACAAAACTTGGTATTTTCTCGGAAATGTTTGTGCCGACTGCTAACGATGTCGACAGAAGTTCGTAATGAATAAGCCATTTACAAACAACATTATAGAACGGAAAATAATAAAAATCTCCTGGATTTTGCACTGTTTTTTCTACGTACCTTTAGATCGTCATTTGCTGATGATGGAGCAAGAGTGGAGCGGATCTCCATGTCCAAATTTTTTTGTAAATACTTCTTTGTTATTTTTTGTAATTTTAGGTATAAGTTTAGTAACTTCTTCCACTTTACCCTTAGTTTTTCTTTCCTACTTTATCCTCCCTATGGTCGCTTAAAAGAGATCGTTTGTTATTGACAAGGCCGCCCGTTACATCGCTAACAATTTATGTAACCTATCTTAATATATATAAATCTCGTGTCACAATGTTTGTCCTCAATGGACTCCTAAACCACTTAACCGATTATAATAAAATTCGCACACCATGTGCAGTTCGATCCAACTTGAGAGATAGGATAGGTAAGATCTTTAATTGTAGTCGCAATTTTATTTTATTGCAAATTATTTGTTTATTATTTGATACAATTCTAACAGATGGCGCTAAGTTAAAGGTAGTTTAGTTTAGGTCCGTGTCGTGGTACCAACGTTTCACATAAGTTCTCCTACGGTTTCCCTTGATTAATTTACTACTATGTAATATAACAAAAACCTTAGCCACAGCAACGCTTATATGTAACCCATACCAATACATCTCAGGAATATTTTTTTTTATTTATACTTTATTGCTTAATCACTTTAGGTGTAGATGAGGCGAGGTCACGCAGTGTTTGGAACTAATTTGGAAGCTGTCTGTGAAAATTAGACGAAATTAATTAGATGTTAGGTGAAGCGGTCTAATATAGATGGAGTACACTGTTACACAACTCATCAATTGTGTTAGGACATTCGCAATCCTGTTAATTAAACTATGCTGCCGTAATGAACACGCTTTAAGCTTTACTAAGGAACTTATCGTAAAGTGAAATATATTTTTATTAGATATTCAAAGTTCCACTTTGCAATATCCCTTTTTAATCTATAGCGATGAAAAGTGATTTGAATTTGGAATAGATATTGTTTATTAAAATCACCAAAGAGATCGAATACAAGCAAAAAAGACCGCGCCAAGATGGACGCGGAAAAAAGTTTCTGTAGAAACGCGGGAAGCATTGCACACCTCGCGTAACTGAATAATATAGATAACAATTTTTGGACTTTCTGTAATAGCGAGATATCATCAAATGAATAAAAATATGTGATTTTTAAAATGCTATAACGAATTGTTCATTTTCCATAGTATAATATTGCAACGGAAATAATGGAAGTTAGCGATACCTCCCGCCGTCAGATGTATTATTTTCAATAAAAGTGTTATAGATTATATAAATACGTTAAAAATACTGTGACGATTTTTAAAAAACACGTGAAACGTTAAAAGAACATGTAAAAAACTATGTGAAAATTAGAAACCGATCGGACTTGGCTTAAAAGTCTACCATACCATAAAGTTAAAAAAAACGCGCCAAACACATTTATTATTGCTTGTTTGGATTTAAGATAGAGAATATGACTGCTCAAGGTGTGATAGTAAAATCTTCTTCTTCAAGTACCTCTCCATTACTAGAGGTTGGCCGTCAGTCTCCTGACACGTGCCTCGTCCTACGCCAGATGTAGCAACTCTTCCGCAATACCCGTCCACTCCCTAAGGTTACGAAGCCATAACTTCTTCCTTCGACCAACACGCCATTTACCCTGGATTTTACCCATTATAATTAGTTGAAGGAGGTGGTAGCGGTCCTGGCGCAACACGTGGCCCAGGTACGATAGTAAAATAAATAAACGTAATTCTTCTGCATGAGTAGCACTTACTGTCTTGTAGAGAAGATAAAAAGTAACGTGTTGGAGTGGAGCGCCATTATTTTTTACTCGATTTAGGTACTTTGAATCCCAGAGCTCCCCATTTTAGATGCACAACCAACAAATGTGATATGCTAACGCGGTAATATTTTTTTTGTTTATGGTTCACTGATTAATAATATTGAAAAGGCTTTTGTTAAAATGGTTGACCAAATGACTATATATAGTTTTAGTTTAATACATATTTTATTTTACTATTATATGTTATTAGATAAGTTTTAAAACTGTTACGAATGGCGTCAAACGTGGGCGCGGCCACAAATCAATCAAAATATAGAATACGCCATAGAGTACAGAATGCGGTGTTAATAACAATAGAAACATAACTTTTGGTATTGAATTTAGGACGATATTATCACTACGTAGTATAAAACAAAGTCGCTTACTCTGTCCCTATGTCCCTTTGTATGCTTAAATCTTTGAAATTACGCAACGGATTTTGATGCGGTTTTTTAATAGATAGAGTGATTCAAGAGGAATGTTTATATGTATATTAACATCCATTCATTGTGGAGAAGTACTGTTTTTTTTTGAGGTTTCTAATGTGATGTCGTAAATAATTACATTTTTTCCGCTTACATTGCAAATGCAGGCTGAACCCTACGAGTTTTCAATTCCCTATCAAAATAATGTACTAAGTATTGTACACATTGAAAAGGTCAACAGAAAAGTCCATGATGGTATATGTCTATCTCTTATGGATAACCCACAATAACTTCTTTTGTCATTTAATTTTTACGATAAATAATGGCTAATTTTCGAAGCAATTTTAACCAATACAGTACTAATCCTTAACCAATTAAATACCTTGAATACATTGTTCATTTAATATAGATCTATACAGCCCATTACAGCTTATTTAGCAGCGATAGAACGCGTATATTATCGGAGCTTTCCAGCGACGGAAATAACAATACATAATAAAAACCTGCTTTTCATCAGCATTGCACCCGTGCGAAGCTGGGGCGGGTCACTAGTATTTTATACAGTAATCACCCTCCCATCACGCGGAGATTTCTCAAGTCATATTTCTGTAGTGAAAATAATGATTTGTAATATTATTTTTCGTACCGTTGCATCTGTTTCATTTGCATTATAAAATTAAACTAAATAACTATATTAAGTTCGTGTTCCTAGTTTGAGATTTGTTAGTCAAACGGTTTTTAGAGAATACTCCTACAACGCGATTTCCTATATCGCAGTCTGGGTCTACCGCGATAAAATACTATACATTCATATAATAAAAGGATGCGTCAATGCAGACACTTGTACGAGCCAAGGCTGTACATTTTTCTCACTTAGGTTTTCTTAGTTTTGTAAGTGTGATGTTTCCCTATGTACGTGCCAAGGCTCATACATCATGCTCAGCTACAAACGTGAATATTTCCAATGTATGTACGTGTCGTGGTTGTACACTTGGATCACTTATAAGTAGGACAATTTCCTAAATCGTCGGAGTCACACCCCGAGAGCATAGCCAGACGTCGGCACTCTCTTCGATTGTTTAATTATAATTTTATTATATCGCTCATAGTCTATTGTTATACGGAAGTGGTCAATATAAGGTAATCCACAAATCTTCTAATACTTCTACCATCTGATGACCCAGGAACCGTACATTTTGGTCCTTCGAGCCGGAGACACTATGTATACTACCTACTCCAGGATAAGTGCGCTCATCGGTTATTTCCTAAAATTGTATATTTAATTAATAAATGTACGTTATAAACGTATAAATGTATCGAATTGTTGTGTGAATTGTTGAGTGCACTAATCATGGAGCCTGATCTTAGACCAATACGTTTTTGTCCCAATTGAAGTAATATTGACGTCTCTGAATCTTACCCTTAGGTCCTATATGAGGTTAAATAAATACTTACCCATGAGACTGTGGCGACTGGTGGCTACGCTGGAGTCGGGCGGCGAGCTGGGCGCGCGCAGTGGCCCGAGCGCGCCGCCGCTGCCGCCCAGGGGACCGCCCTCCAGCGCGCCTGCAAACATACTAACATATATTATAAAAAATCCTTTACCAGGATTCAACCTGACTTCTGAAAACTCTAAAATTCACTATAACAATTAATCCTCGGCACGAATCTCTATGTCGAAATATAAAAAAGGGAATATACCAACGCCAAATGAAAATAGATATAAGTAGCTTTTTATATGATTTTTTTGAAGTGAATCTTTTTTCGGCGTTGGAAAAAAATTACCGTCACGTTTTTCAGTTACGCGTCACATTTATCCGTTAGACGCCATCGTAAACAATATATTTCATATTTCAGTTACCATAATTAATAGTAAAAATATATTATAACGATTTAAATTTTTTTTGTCATTAAGCTTAATATATGTATGTTGTGTGGTTAATATTTAGTGAACCACCACTGAAGATGCCACTAAAATGTATACCCACACTATTACACCATCACACAACACAACCAATTTAGGCTTAGTTAATTAAATTAAATCACAATTAGTTAAATGTATTAAATACTTTGATTTATAAAAGGGAACAAACTCCCTTTTATAAATCTTTTTGTAGTAAAATGTATCATGTATTCCATCTTTGGCTATATTTTCAGTGTTATTATGTTATGTTAGCTGTAGGATTACTAAATAAATAAATAGATGTAATAATTGGATTTCAGGTTTTCGAATGTTGTATAGTGTGTAATGATTGTATGTATCTAATCAATCTGTTTTATGTTTCTGTGCCAAAATGTAAAAAATAAAATACATAAAGATAGTTCATAGACATCTTAGTAGTAATAAGGCAAATTTAAATAATTGTATTATTTGTATTCATATCTGATAATAAAAGCCATTTTTTAAACTTTATCTATTTTAAATTTATTTAACCAATTTCTGTAAAGTTGCATATAATCATTTTTCTAAAAATAAGGTCATACAGAAGTTTCACTTTTAATGTGTGTACTACACGCACACATAATAAAAATATAGACTGTTAATTTCTGACAGTGTGTAAAATATCTGTTGTGTCTTATTCAGATTTCATTTGAACATGGACCAGCTGACGCGGGTCACATGGTTGTTCCAAATTTTAACAGCTGCAGGAGCGCGAAACACCAACAGCACACAATAATAATATTATGTGTGTGTGAATATAACAAATTATGTATTGTTTAACAATAAATCAGATTTGAATATTGTCTTATTTCCTCTTAAAGTGGGGAAGACTACTTGCAGCCCTTAACTATCGTGGTTAGTCCGCCGCTTTGAGATAATCCCACCAATTTGAAATACTATGACTATATATTGTTTTAGTTTAAAATTTTATTTTAGTATCATATGTTGCTAGATGTGATAAAACTGTGAATGGCGTCAAACGTGGGCGTGGCCACAAATCAATAAAAATATAGAATATGCCACAGACAATGCGGTTTTCATATCAATAGAAACTTCTTACTTTTGGCGTTAAATTTTGGGCGATATTTTAGTTTATAAATACAGTAATGATGATGATGATAAATACCAAAACGCGGAAACTTCTCAAGTCATATTTCTGTAGTCTGTGTCTGTTTTGCTTACGTCTCTTGATGCAGGGACCACGTACTTATTTATATATCCACTATGTGCCTACGTAAGGCACGTCTGTAGGGCTAAGGAATTCCTAGGGTTGTTAGGTCCTTATACGTTTAGTTATATAGTTCAGTTTGCTCATACATTTACTACGGATATGCCTGACATTTTTTTTTATATAACAGGGGGCAAAGGGTTCACCTGATGTTAAGTGATACCGCCGCCCATGGACACTCTCGATGCTAGAGGGCTCGCGAGTGCATTGCCGTCCTTTTAAGAATTTGTACATATAATTTATTACTAACATAACACACACACAGAAACACTCAAAATAACAATTATAAAAAAAATTAAAAGCCTGTACTGCGGCCGCACCAGCTATGTTGCTGGTCCGAGGGAGGTGAATTCTAACGTGTCCACACAAGTAGCATCCCACACCTAATCCAAATCAAAGACGTCCCAATATTGTGATAAACGCATTTAACACACATTTAACTGTTGGTTTCTAATTTGTAAAGAAATTTATTAAACTAAGTTAAACTCGAAAAAATTACCTACAAAGTCTTTAAAGGCAAACTAAATGTAATTACATATATTTCTGTTAAATCTAGACCCAGCCAAAATGTACCTAAGGAACTGTGTGCAACGCAATACATCTGACCATCATAATCAACTTAATATATGAAATTTATTAAAATTGGCTGATAATTTACAACTAACGTCGCTTTTCACATCTTTCAAGTGATATATATCCGCCTAACCTGGCTTATGAAAATTCAAACATGCAACGAACCGGCCACTTGTTACTGGCTGTACAAAAATTGAGATAGAAGAAAACTAGCTGATGAAGCGGGCGCGTTTTGGGCGGTTAAAATTTATGCGTCCTCCGCAATGCGGGCCTTGGCAAACCACGTGACACTAGGGAACTCAAACGGGACAAAATTGAAATGTTAACGAGAATTTATTCAACCCATAAGTTGCGTACTGAATAGTAAATATTACGTATAGACTACATATACAGGAATAGTATTAACTAGTGACCCGCCCCAGCTTCGCACGGGTGCAATGCTGATGAAAAGCAGGTTTTTATTATTTATTGTTATTTCCGTCGCTGGAAAGTTCCGATAATATACGCGTTCGATCGCTGCTAAATAAGCTGTAATGGGCTGTATAGATCTTATAAATGAACAATGTATTCAAGGTATTTAATTGGTTAAGGATTAATGCTGTATTGGATAAAATCACTTCGAAAATTAGGCATTATTTGTCGTAAAAAGTAAATGACAAAAGAAGTTATTGTGGGTTATCCATAAGAGATAGACATATACCATCATGGACTTTTCTGTTGACCTTTTCAATGTGTACAATACTTAGGTCATTATTTTGATAAAACTCGTAGTGTTCAGCCTGCGTTTGCAATGTAAGCGGAAAAAATGTAATTATTTACGACATCACATTAGAAACCTCCAAAATAACAGTACTTCTCCACTATTTAATGGATGTTATTATACATCCAACCTTCCTATTGAATCACTCTATCTATTAAAAACAACCGCATCAAAATCCGTTGCGTAGTTTCAAAGATTTAAGCATACAAAGGGACATAGGGACAGAGAAAGTGACTTTATTTTATACTATGTAGTGATATGTTGTGTGACGTCAATGGTTTCAAATAAAACCTTCTTCTTGTAGTAGCCTGTCCACTACTGGAGGTTGGCGGTCAGCTTGTCCGGACCGTCCGTACCGTCAAGACGGTTGCACTGTGGCTACCTAAACTGGGGTTACAGAAAAAATGCTAACTAAATAGTTGAGTATAAGGTTGTCACAAAATTTTATGTTAAATGTTAGTTAAGAATTATAGTATAATTGTGTAAGTTTATTACGTAATATTTCAGTACACACATACATAGACACACATAAAGACAGACACACACACACATACACAAACTCATACATATACACATACTCTATACGTTTATCTCAATAGAAATATACTTTTATGATAAGGTAAGATTTTAATAGACAAATCTTATAATTTTTTTTTTATAGAACAGGGCCAAACGGGCAGGAGGCTCACCTGATGTTAAGTGATACCGCCGCCCATGGACACTCTCAATACCAGAGGGCTCGCAAGTGCGTTGCCGGTCTTTTAAGAATTGGTACGCTCTTTTCTTGAAGGACCCTAAGAATTGGTTTGGAAATTCAGTGGGCAGCTGGTTCCACAAAGTGGTAGTGCGCGGCAAAAACTGCCTAGAATTTTTTTTTTCACATTAATGTCAAATTATAACCTTTGTCCACTAAAAATTTTAGAAAAATATTTTTGACGTGACAACGTCTTATAAATTGGTTTGCCGGATGACACTTCAAGAAACTGCGTTACGCTCCGCTCACGTTATGCGCTCACAATGAGAGCGAGTGAGAGGCACGCGTCCCTTCCACTCGGGCATGGTTAGCCCGCCTAAGAGCGAGAGAGACAGACATAAAAAGTGAAAGGCACGCGTCCCTTCCACTCGAGCACAGTTCGAGATTCTTTGTATAAATTAATGTTTTAAATATAATTCTTTGTATAAATAAATGTTTTAAATTGTTACTATTATTTCATCCTTCTTCCTACTATACGAATGAATATTCACATTAAAATTATTTTACCACTCAAAGTCGTTGTCACGTAAAACTTTCGCCCAAATACCGACTTTACAGGCAACCAATTTTTTTTTAATAAATAGCTATAAAGATCTCCCGCCTACCACGTAACTGTTGAAGAAACTTCGGATCAGGCCATTCAACCAAGATTCGTACCTAATATTTATATATTTGAGCTAACTACTGAAAAAGGATGTGATAGATATCAATAAGTAAAAAGACAAAGGACAAATTGGAACTATGCGCTAGGGAGTCGTCACCTAAGCTAATATCCTTAATGTGCTGAAACAGCGTTCGTATATTGTACCCAATGAAATGAAATGTGACTTGGACCCACAATCTATACTATTATATAGCTTTTTACTACTAACAGGATTAAAAAAGGAATGACAATTGTTCACTTTCGTGCTGAATTCATTCAAATGCATGCTGAATGGTGGAACCTCGATCTTTCTAGCCGCTGACTTCTCCGGGGGCTCCACTGGATCGGGTAATATATGAATAGCTTTTTTACTGCTTATCGAATCCATTAATTAAAGAACATTCTGGAGGAACGATGATGAACAAATCCTCAAAGCTAATAGAAGGAATCTTGACCCCGCTAACCACTGACTGGCGCGAAGTTCCTTCGCTCCTAATCGGACAGAAAATCGTATGATAATTGTGGAGGAACGATGGTGGGCTCCTCCAAGCTAAAGGGAGGGCCAAAGGCCCCACTAGATTAGGTAATTTATATAAATTACTTTTTTACTGCCAATCGAATTGATTCATTAATGATAATTGTAGAGGAACGATGGTGAAGCTCTACCAAGCTAAAGGAAGGAATCTTGACCATGCTAACCACTGACTGGCCCGGAGATCCCTTCGGTTCTAATAGGACAGAAAATTTTATGATAATTGTGGAGGAACGATGGTGAACAACTCTTCCAAGCTAAAGGGAGGAATCTTCCCCATGCTAACCGCTGTCTGGCCCGAAGATTCCTTCCTTGCTAATCGAACTGAAAAGTGTATGATAGTTGTGGAAGAACGATGGTGAAGAGCACTTCCAAGCTACAGGGTGGGACCTCGCCCATGCTAACAACTAAGTGGCCTGAAGATCCCTTCCTTGCTATTCGATTTGAGATTAATAATAATTCTGGAGGAATCGTGGTGAATAGCTTACTGGCCCGAAAGCCTTAATAAATTCGTAAATTTGTATAAACCAATATTGACAATTACTTCGTTAGCGCGTTTGGGTATCTTCATCGCAGTGATTAGAGCCGAAATAAATACCTATGGCCTCGTTAAAAGAGATACAATATTTAAAGTATGTTACTATTGTTACTTTATTGATCGTAGTGGCTGAAATCTGTGCTGATTTCAATGTTGAGTATGTACCGAGTAGATAGTTTATACGTATTCTTAATATAATTCTTTCACCAGAACCCTACGTTCTCCTTGATGAATATTTTAATATCGTATATATGTAGTTAATAATGTAAGTCAAGTTGTGAAAAAAAATCAATAAAGATTCTTAAATCGCGTGCGCGAAAACTATTATCAACAGAGCAAAGTGTTAACAGTTGTATAGACGACATTAATATCATTGCGAGTGTCGATGGGCGGCGGTATCACTTAACATCAGGTTAGCCTCCTGCCCGTTTTCCACATAATCTATAAAAAAAAAGTTTTTGAAGTGAAACGCACGCTTGACTTGGGGAGTAAGCTGGGGAACGCGTGACGTAAGCGTTACGAAAAGTGTGATCGGGTAAGGCGAACGGAAGTTGAGTGCGGGATATAAGCAAGAGACAGCAGTACGCGCGCACATTTTCTTTCTCTCTTCCTCTCATAGCCAAATATGTTCCGTATATCTGACACACTACTGTTCTTTATAAGCCTATTGACTCGCTTTTAAAATCAACCACAGTAATTACTGATGTATCCAATAATGAAAATAATGAATAAAAATAAAAGATCAATGCAAAAATATTTATTTACCAATGAAAACATGAAATAAATTTAAATATTTGTAGAAAATTAATATATGTATGCATACATGTATATATTGTACACACACATATACATACAGATGGAGCGAAAGAAGTTTCACTTCAGTCGTGTGGTCATAAGCACACTCGTTTTTTTGTCCTTTAAGTCAATTTACCGAACACTTACGGCTATATAACTCCAACGAATGAACGCGGTTGGAACAGTTAAGTTATAACTTGGATTGTTGCCGAAAATCGAAGTAAGATTAAATATTAGTTATATTTTAGCCTTTGAACTAAGCTACTACTCGACTTGGCTAAGAGCATTTTCCTTAAATGGCAAGCTATAATTAGAATCCAGAGGCAAATTAATCTCTCTTAATTTATCCAGTAAATTGAAATGGGAAACTTGATTTCAGTCAATCATATATATATCTTTGGGCGTTGCAGTATTGAAAATCGAGGCCTGTTTCATAATAAAATCGATTTCTTTTTTATTTGTCAAGAATGAAATTGAATATCTGCACACGCATAGGGTATTAATGGGGCTTCAAATAAAGTTAATATATCACGCTATGAAAGACATAGTCGACATAAAAGTGTGTTGTTCCCACGAGAATGTAAGTGCGTGCTCCTAATTCACCATGTCTCCTGCTGATAGTGGACAAATCTTTGTTTTAATTTATTTTATTATTAATAATTATTATTTACTTAAGATGTCATGTGGAACATGGTGTAATGGTTTCAGCTTAAAAAGAGTGTGGGAGAACTAATTGCCAGTTCTTATTCGTGCACAGAAATATACATATTTTTAAGTCGAACGTCGAAGGAAGAAGTTGACATGGGGAGAAATTGGCTGTGCCAAAAATTAATTAAGAACTGTTTCGGAAAACACCTTTTGTATGGCAATTAAAGTTTACAATAAATCATTAAAAGAATTAAAAATTCTTCCGACAAGAGTCTTTAAAAAGCGACTTAGTGCATTACTTTTGGAAAAAATTTACTATTCAATAAATTATTATTTACGTGAGACATTAGTATTTTTATACAATGAATAAAGTATGATATGTACGATACAGATAATATAATAATTAATTGGTCTTTATTCAAAACAAATAACACAATACATAAAAATATACCTAATAACTAACCTTAAAATTTTAAAATTAAAAAATATTACTCCCCCTTTAGGCAAGGTCCCGAAGAACCTAGCAGGGTTCCCCCTTTGAATAGCTAGACTAATTCTTTGTCCGAGGTAGCTGCCAGCTCTTCGTTCTCCTGTGATGTCGACTAACCTTTTTGATAATTCCTTAAAAAGCCTTAACTCGCTAGGACCCCACGGACCAAGGGTCTCGACACCGAATGGGACAAACTCATATTCAGAGCCTAGACCCCTGTATTTGCAGGCTTTAGCTATTTCAGCCTATATATATAAGCATTGACTTTGACTAATAATTTACAATAAGATAAATTTGCGCGCCATTGTGTTTGGCAGAAATTGCGAACGATTTACGATTGTACCTTAACATTTTGTACCATATTCATGCAATAAATAAATATTCAATATTATTATTATAGATATAGGTTGTCTGTTTCCTGAGTTGTATCATACGATTTCCGAACCGTACGAATCCGCAGCAAAATCAAAATCGATCAAAATTCGTTTATTCAGCTTAGATGCGTCTTAGGGCATGCTTATGAATGTCAAAAACGTTTACAAAATTCGCGAAGGAGCAGGACTACGCCATCCGTTCTCAAAACTACCAGGAGGCCTTGTTCTGAGAAGAACGGGCAAGAAACTCAGCAAGTTTTACCCTCCCTCTACATTACAATTATTCAAAGGAAAATGTCATAAACCACAACGTCCTTTAAGTTACATAAGTAAAAAATAAAATAAAAATCTGAAAATAAATTCCAAGATAACAAAACAAATTATAACAATATAATTAGAACTATTGCCAAGCGTTTTTATCTTCTAGGTAGTGATTAACTGTGTAGTAACATTTACACATTAATGTTTTTTTAATATGTGTTTTGAATCTTGAAAGGCAGTTCCAATATTTCACTAGGAATCATGTTATAGCAGCGTATACTTAGGCCTATAAATGAAGTATTTATTTTGTGCAACCTGTAAGATGGCTGGAAAAGTTTCCCCTTATTTCTTGTATTCCTATTTTGAATGTCACTGTTAAAGAGAACTAAAGAAAGAAAAAATGTAAATACAGTTTTCGTAATTACTTTGAAATATACTTAATCCCTCAATGCGGATTAGGTACCCAATAGGACCACCGCTAATTAAAAAGTATTCTGGAAATGAACACAAATCCAATTCAGTTAAAAAACCCAATTCAGTTAAAGTTAGAAACTTGTCGATTTTGTTCTCGGGAAACAGCAACATATACATTGCAACTTTGTGTTGCTGCAATCTACTGTGGACGTTGTTTTCGGATTTAGACGGGTCCGCTGTGCATTCTTCTCAGTCGTATTCTTCATTAGTAAAGGTCGATTCACTCTTAAGCCCTCAAAAAGGGAGACCACCTCAAAGAGAGAGATGTCAAGAAGTACTTGGAGAAGCGGGAAGACTCTGATTTTTTTCAGTAGTAGTTTTAAATTCTTAGCATTATTTGTTGCTTTTAAATGTCAAATTTCAGTTTTTTAATTTTATTCTTTTGTTTTTTTAATGTATCTTTGTCTTTAAATGCGATTGCTTGTTTTCTGTTTTTTATACATAAATTGTTTATCTATGTAATCTGTTTTGGCTTTCTGTATTGTCTTAGTATTTTGTATTATAATATGTATAAGTATAAGCTGTTAGATTACATATAATTAAATAAATAAATAAGCCTGCTGCCATGCTAGATCTATTAAAGTCATACTTATTTAAGACCAGCATGAGATGAGGTTTAAGTATTTTTTTTTTGACGTGACAACGTCTCTTAATTCGATGGAGCCGGCTGCACGCAAGACAAAACATGAGTCATGCGTTACCTAGCGGCGCGTCGTTACTTCTAATGCGTTCCATATAAAGCTTGAAGTTCAAGCGTATTTATGCGTACAAATAAATGTAACTGGATCAATTCAATTGTGATTTCCTTTTACCTTTCCTATATCCATACAAAATATCTAACAAATAAATAAAATTAAAATTTTGTTTTGAAAAATGCAACCTCATCAGTACTTTCTTATGACGTCACGATCAACTATCGTCATTAAAACCCACTTTACATACAACCGATTTTTTTTATAGAACCGGGGGCAAACGGGCAGGAGGCGCACCTGATGCTAAGTGACACCGCCGCCCAAGGACACTCTCAATTCCAGAAGGTTTGCAAGTGCGATCCCGGTCTTAAATTAGTGTTAACTAGTACTATTAAAACTGTAGTGTCAAGTTAATAATATTTCTGCAAATCATTGATTCACACAAAAAGGCGGTACGGAATTTCGCGGGAAACTCATTAAAACTGTTCAAGTTTTTATCCGCAAATACTCTACTCGGAGTGGTTCGAAAATCGTCGCTAACACTTCCTTCCGGCGAAACCGGAATTGATTTATATTCTATTGGAACGCCTTTCCTTCCAATTTTAAAATTCTACCTCTCGCAAATTCACCGTGAAATTAATGAGTTGAATTGTTCAATAATTGAAATTTATTGTTTGTTTGAAGATTTACAATTTGATTAGTACTTTTGTTATATAGTCGATAAAATCTGTATGCGACGATGGTATACCCAGTATACTCAGAATACGGTATACTCAGAATTCGAATCCAAGACAATGTGAAAAGCTTAGAATCAAAACGATTTCTCGCGATTTAATCAATAATTAATAGAAAAAAGTTAGTGCCATCGTACATAGCTTTTTTATTGATGCCACCGTTCATTTTGTGGTTCAGACGGATACGAAAATCTATTCAAATTCAAATTAAAAAATCATTTATTCATGTAGGTAACATAATGTACACTTACGAACGTCAAAAAAGAAATACATTGAATGCTTCTAATTAATACTACCAGTTCTCAAATCAAGGGTGTAGAACGGAAGAGAAAAGACAATAAACTCTCCGCCACTCTTTTTAATCGCCAAGTTTTTTCTTTTATGCAACGTTTGTAAGGAGCTGCAACCATTACACCATGTTCCACATGACATCTTAAGTAATTAATAATAATAAAATAAATTAAAAAACAAAAATTTGTCCTCTATCATCAGCATTGTGAAATAGGACCACTTAGGTTCTCGTGGGAACAACACGTAAATACATAGTCGAAATAACTTCAACTTTAAAATGACCGCATACACGAATTCAAGTACGACCAGTCACCACAAGTAGCACCCGTTCACGAGTATGACACATGGCCAAATATCGGTCTCTCGCCATATTTTAGGGCGACAACCCGACGCATGGACGCCGCCAAATATACCTATATGAACATTTGGATTTAAGAGAACTATATGAACATTAGGCTACTTCTAATTAATTTGCTATATTTGTTTTAAATATTGTAGAATTGTTTGATGATTTGCTTTTTTTTAAAAAGAGTACCGAGAGTTTTTTACGCCGGCTTTTTCTCTCGGCCAATACCCTCTGTCTTCTTTGCCGATGAGTAGGGATGCCAACAGGCTCGAATTTAATGACGTGGAATAAGTGATACCATGATGATCTTCTGTTCCAAAATAAACTTTTTTAATAATCTATATTAAAATTGTGTCAACAAGTCTGTTTAAAAAAGATTTTAATTTATGAAAGTGAAACGAGCAATGTCTAAGTATCCTTTCTAAGCAATCACATTACCAAGCTATGGCGGATATGAACAAAGCCTGATAGTCAAGTACGCGCAAAATAACTTAGTATAATACTGCCTGTGATTTATAGGCGGATAAGCTCTCGAAAGCCAAAGGAAAACATTTGCGGCATTGTTCAACTTTTGAGTGGATAGCAAGGAAGGACTATAGGTCGAAACGTATTGTTGATCGCACAAAAAAACCAGTGGTGCTACAACCTTTTACGTTTGCGATTGTTTCGTAATCTTTTTTTTTAATAGGCAAGCTGTTCATGTTTTCGAGTCCAAACTATGCCGGGTTAATATTTTTATAGAACAGGGGGCAAACGGGCAGGAGGCTCATCTGATGTTAAGTGATACCGCCCATGGACACTCTCGATGCCAGAGGGCTCGCGAGTGCGTTGCCGGCTTTTTAAGAATTTATAACATGTCACCTGTAAATTATGAACATAAAGGTACGATTCCAAAATAGCGTGCGGCAGATTAGTTTACAAATAATTTTGTGTGAGCATTAAACGCGTATTGTGTTTGATTTCTACCGTCACCGGCAATGCTGTGTGTATGTGCGCGCATACTTGTTAACAAACTTGATCACTGAGAAGATTTTCTGCCGATATGGACGAGCAGGTTGTGTTTTGTAATATGTTCTTCATCATTTAAACAATTAATTGGCATAGCACGAAGTTAAGTATGTTGTAACGGAACCAAGAACGAGAAATGGATGGAAAGGAAAATAAGTGATAGACATAATTTTATTACTAGAAATAAAGATAAAATAGCCAAAGTTCAAATATCATTTATAGAGGATATAAATGATATTTGAACGCCCCTTTGCCCCCTGTTCTATAAAAAAAAAGGTTAAATGTTACAATAAATTACACATTAAAATTGTACATTGTGGTTCTTTTACGAAAATATCCAAGCGTTGAAAAAATCAAGCCCATACATGATTAAGATAAAAGGAAAGGTTCTGATACTTGCTAACAGCAATGAGAAGCTATTAATATTAACAGGAAGGAAACAGTCGCAACTGGGTCGTAATGGATAACAGGGAATTATTCATGTTAATGATGAAACGAAAGCGATTCGAATTAATACGAAGGAATGAATATATTAGCTGACTACTTCGAGTTATACAGAAGTTATTGTAAAATATTGTTGTGTATAGGGTTGTGATTTTGAATGTGTTAAGTAGACCAATTTATGAAACCAAAAAAAATAGTCAGAACCCATTGAAAAAGGATATTATAGGAAAGGAAAAATATTTACGGACGATCTGAGGTCGGAAAAGGGAAGGGGGTGAGTTTTTAAGGGTAAATAACTGTTTATCTCGATTTTCGGCAAAACTAAAAGTCTTATGGAAAAGTTAAATTGCAAAGTTGTAGATAATAAAAAAGTCTACTTTTGTATATTTACACTTTTTTTACATTACATCAAAATTTATGTGAAAAATAAAAAAACGAGTTATAGGTTTTTTATTTTTATCTTTTACAGATAAAAAACCCACGAAATTTTCTAACACAATATCATTTTATAATTTTATTCTGGGAGTAAATTGTCTTTACGTATAATTATTTAACTAATTTATACAAATATTGTTAATTCTATTTTAAAAGATTAAGTGTGGAGTTTCTTGCCCATTCTTCTCCACAAAAACCTTTTGGAAGGGGCAACTAGAATAATCTAGAATAATCCAAGCCCAGCCCCAAAGACCACGCGTCAAGCTCGACATTCTTGATGCGGGCCTACATAAGTGCATTTTTACCTCATTAAAAAAAAACAATTGATGATGATGATGATATTTTTGCTTTAAGAACGAGTTTAGGAATTTAATATTCAATAACTCAAATCACTTCTTCTTCGTTTCGAATCGTTTCTTCTAACATGTTAAACTATTTATTTTATATCTATATATACAGGGTGTCCCAAAAGTCGACGTCAAGTCGAAATTTTCTCATAGGTAATGCCACACCAGTTATCAGAAAAATTAAAAAAAAAATTAAGTCATGTATTTTTGAAGTTATGGAAATTTTCCTTTTATTCCAGAAAATGTACACCATGTGACAGTTTTTTCATTCCTGTTGTTACAAATATTTACTTTTTGCCAATTTTTTTTCTCTTACGTCATCCCGAATAGTGCAATCAGAAACAGTTGACATACCTTGGTGTCCTTATTCAATGACCGGGTTTTGAATCCCCGACCTTGAGTTATTTACGTTTTTCCATAGGCTGATTTTCTAAACGAATATGTGTAAAATCTTTAGTATTTAGCAATTTTATAATAAAAAAACAATATTTTTATGTCACTAGGTACAGTCGTAAAGATTTATAACTGATAGTAAACGTAGTTTTAACGATTCGTTATTAAGAGAAAAACATTTCTTATTTTTGTTTAGTGTTTCATGTTTATTTTAGTTTACGTAAGTGCGCATGGACGGTGGGTATCACTTAATATCAGATTCTCCTATCCATTCCAATTCCATAATAAAAATAAACGTTCTAAACATTTTGATAACTTTTATGACGTCACTGCATTTGTAGGAACCCCTCATATTTCTTTAAATCGCAGAAATGTCCATGGGCGGCGGTGTCACCTAACATCAGGTTAGCAACCAGGTTTGCCCCGCATTCTATAAAAAATATATAAAGTTGTGAGATCCAAACCAGAGAGAAGCTTGAAGAACTTCTGCCTTAAGTTACTCCGTAACTAGCTAACCTACCAACATCTATAATGGCATAAACAATATTAAAGTGAGTGACAAAACTGCGAAACTTTGACTTCTTAGACAATTGCTTGAAATTGAATGTAATTTTAATTATAGGCACCGTGTTTAGAAGGCTTGCTTCTAGTTTTATCAACGAAGTCATTAGTCGAAAACAGTATGAACTGTTTCGAGAAAAGAAATGCCGTGCCATGAGAAGAGTTTTTAACCATTACCATCAATTAAAAGCGTGATTAATCGGCTGTTTAACTTACTGTATCAGGTAGACAATGTTCCTAAAAATAGGTCAAGGTATTAATCTCCAGCAACGCCTAAATCAAATTCAAATTGCAAAGTCCATAAATTAGCGACACTCGCCTACATTTCATCGAATTTTCAGTTTAACTGCCTTCCGTTGACTTATTTGAACTGTTGATGAATCGTTCTCAATTACGAATAGCTCTTTATCATTGAAAAGGAGTGTTTATCAAAAAATCGTGATTCAAAATCACAAAATATGTTCCTATTAAAACTACTACTGGACAAATTGGATAATTTTTTTTATGGATAGGAAAAATATTTTTAGAAATTTAAAATTTTGTCAGCGGAAAATCGATCTCTCTATCTTCTATAGTTTAGCAAAATGATCTATATTTATTAGTTTTAGTATGTAAAAAGCTAGGCTATGTAAAACACATATATTAGGATAACGAAGTTCCCGTGAAGCTAGTTTTTGTAACCATAATAATTGAAGTTTTTCTAATCAAAATTGCTAAGTTTGGGAACATGATAGGAGCCGACCGGGAGGCTCGGATGTCTGGTTGTCCGGCGCCTGCTTGTGTCATGTCATGTCATCTGATCTCTGGTACATTAGTTATTAAACATGTGTACAAACGTATTTATGTAAATGAGTTTTTCTACTTAGATTTTGATAACTTATAAAAAATGCATGGTTAAACAACTGGACCGTAGAGATACAAATACTTTTAAGAGAAATAAAAGCAGAAGCATGGCTGTGCCAACAAACCTCGCGCCGTACAGTTGCAGATGAGGCAAAGAGAGCCGGAAAGTCAGCTGCCCCATCTAGGGACATTGAGTCAAGGTATTCACAACTCTTCTCTTTCTAATTCATCTAAATAAATAGTCCTTTGTCTCTTTCTGACAAATTCTGTCTACTCTTGGATGACAACAGACTAGATTAAATATTATCAATATATGCAAATTCAAACTCAAAATATCTTTGTTCATATAAGTAAACAAGTACTTATGAACTTCAAAATAACAAAATAAAGCAATTAATTTAAATTAACTACCAGTTCGCAAGTCAAGGGCATAGAGCGGGCATGAAGAACTGGCAAGAAACTATTCCGCCACTATTTTTAATCGCTTAGCTTTGAGTCATACAAATTGTTTGAACTGGAGCAAATCAATCCCAATTTATAAAAAGCTTTATTCATTAATTTACTTTTAACGAGGGCTTTGAATTTATTTAGTGATAATTCTCTAATTTCGCTTGGTAGTTTGTTTTAAAAACGAATACAATTTCCATATAAGGAGTGTTTAACTTCTGGAGCCTGGTTGGTCGTACACTCAAATTAGTTCTATTACGCGTATTATACTGGTGAAAGTCACCATTTGTTTTAAAATCGTTTACATTTTTTTGTACATACAACAAGGCTTCAAGAATATATTGACCGGATAGGGTCAAAATATTTAGTAGTTTACACCAATTTTAACTTAAACGACTTATTTATATGACTTGCTACTGGATTAGTCTTTATTCGGAGAAATAATAAGAAAAAGAAAAACGAGTGTGCTTATGACCACACGACTGAAGTGAAACTTCTTTCGCTCCATCTGTATGTATTTATATATATATGTGTGTGTACAATATATACGTGTATGTACATATACATATATTAATTTTCGACAAATATTTAAATTCATTTCATTTATTTTTAAATATAATTGCTCCTACACTGTGATACAGACTATAGGCCTGCAGTGTGCTTAGATATAGGGAACGTATTTGGCTATGAGAGGAAGAGAGAAAGAAAATGTGCGCGCACTGCTGTCTCTTGCATAAATCCCCCACTCAAATTCCGTTCGCCTTGCCCGTTCACACTTTTCGTAACGCTTACGTCGCGCGTTCGCCAGCTTACTCCCCAAGTCAAGGGTGCGTATTGAAGTTTTACTTCAAAAATATCAGCGGTACTTAAAAAATATTAGTTTATTTAAAAATCCCACGTGTAACACTTACATTAAAAGCAAAACATTAAAAAAGGGTCAAAATATTCAGAATGCGTTATCACCAGAAAACCTTCGCAAACACGGCTAAGGCTTTAATAATTACGTTTCGCTTGAACAAAGAACGTAACGAGGCGTACATACCTTTTAACAAGAGTATATTTTTTATATTATGTTTTGTTCGGAGTTATTACATCCATAACTCATGGGTTATCGGGTACGTCTAAAATGTTTTGGATTTTGACATACAGGAGAAACTCCTGTTCCTGAGAATCACTGTTAGAGTCGAATTTTTTTCTGTAATATAAGGCAATCTGGCAGAATGCATAACTGATCTAAGCACATTGAATACTAAAACAGTGGATACAAAGTAATTACCAAAACTTTTTATTTATTTATTTATTTACACTTCGTTGCACAGAAACAAAAATAAAACAATACATAAAAATTACAAGGGATGCAACGGGCGGCCTTATCGCTAACAAGCGATCTCTTCCAGGCAACCTTTTAAGTCCTCTCGTTTGAACTAAAGAACACAATCTAGGTTTAATCGCTTATTATGTAAACAGTACAGATAATACAACTGTCAACAAACTAATTATATGGGTACATTACCATTTTATACATTATGCAAACAATACAGAGGACTAAATTGACAGAAATACTTTAGCTCATCAAGAGTACAGGCTTCGTTCTATATTATATATTAAAAAAAAAGAAAAAAATATTAAACAATTAAAATCTCGCAATTCCCGAAACTGTTTGTAATAATTCTTATCTAAAAAATACAACGATTTAATCGTTAGGCTTCTTTTTCTTGTATTTAATAACATCTGAAGTGATGTTCCCCGCGTTAATTTCAAACTTATGATCTAGGTACTCGCCCACGCTATAAAAGCACCTTGCCTTTAAAAACCCAATCACAATCAATTTATTGCGAATTTTGATATGTTAATATGAATATTTGAAAATATGTATAAATCCGAGTGGTCGGCATACAGATTGGGTGCCGAATGCTTGGATCCGAGAGCTAGAGATGGCAATGGTTTAAAAAAATCCGAGTGGGCTGTAACGCTACTATGGCCCCGCTCCACTCGGATCCGAGTAAATAGCACTCAATGTGTTAAGTTATACCGCCGCTCAGTAGACACTCATATTGCCAGATAGCTCGCAGTTACGTTCCAGATTTTTAAGAAATGTACTCTATTGAAGGACTCTAAGGTAGATTGGTTCGGATATAATTCAGGGCGCAGCTGGTATCACATAGTGACCCTTCCATAAACAAGAAATCTTTCTACGTGGAAGAAGAGAGTCAGGGGTTCCTTTGCAGGGGCCTACTAATTACAGCTTAAATTCTAACACGTACAGGTAAAACTGAAGTGTTCAAAACCATGAACAAAAATTCGTGTCACCCTCTCATTTCCGCGGACAAGAGGTTTTATTTATTCATGCAAGTGGAGCGGGGATTTGGGCACTGTAAATACAACTGTGCTTCACTGTCTCTTCTTCTCTGAACTTGTCTGTTCACAAATCTCAAGACAAATATGCCTACGAAAAACACTTTATAATATTCTCGCATCACACTCTGTTAACGCTTAAAAAAACAATTTATTTTTATTATGGACTATAAGCTACAGTATCATTTCACGTCATTTAATTTCCCTACTCATCTTAAAAGACAAAGGATAGAAAAAGCTGACGTAGAAAACTCTCTGAACTCTTGTATAGAAATCATCATACAAAATGGCTATGGCATAGATAGAAGAAACCAGAAAGGATGGAGATAAGATCCTCATTGCAGATTAATAAATATTTCTACATGTCCTGTTTTACACTAGTACGCACCTCCAATGGAGCGAAGTAAATGAAAGTTTATTTAGTGACATCTTATTTTTTTTTTATAGAACAGGGCGCAAACGGGCAGGAGGCTCACCTGTTGTTAAGTGATACCGCCGCCCATGGACACTCTCAATGCCAGAGGGCTCGCGAGTGTGTTGCCGCCCTTTTAGTCATAGATATAACATTTACTAACAAAACATATAAAATAACAATAATCATAGAAAAAAAAAAAGAATGAGAGATATTTTTTTTTAAAGAACAAGGTACGTTTTAAGAGTGTTATGCGTGTGGTTGAAATTGGTCCTGGCTAAGCAAAATGCCGTGGAGCCGACTTACCCGCTCTTACCCGCTCTACGCCCTGACTTGCGAACTGGTTGTAAATGTAAATTTACAGTTAATTTTATTTGTGTTTTTTTGACGTTCATAAGTGTACATGTTTACCTATATGAATAAA
Organism: Pieris mannii; assembly: GCA_028984075.1. Lineage (NCBI taxonomy): Eukaryota > Metazoa > Arthropoda > Insecta > Lepidoptera > Pieridae > Pieris > Pieris mannii. The sequence continues at coordinate 3,746,522 of CM054798.1, read as the reverse complement.
GATATTTTGATTTGATTTGATATTTCACAGCGTTGGTTATTCTCTCAGGGCCAACAGTCATCATATTTGTTTACGTTGCCTTCATCCATGTTAAGGAGAGAGAATATTCTTACCTTACCTCTTTAAGGTAAGGGGAAGGTAAGAATTTTCTCTCTCTCAACTCTGTTTTTGGTATTATACTAATATATACGTTGTTAAACTGATCGCTCGCAAATAATTCTTCACCATTTCAATTTATTTTATTTTTTTAAATTAAAAAAATTAATAAACCTTACGATTGCAACGGGCGTCCTTGCTAACAATTATAAGTAGTATATGATCGTAATAATATAAGAAATAATAAAAAAAAACACATTTATTTTGGAACATAAGATCATCTAGGTATCACTTATTCCACGTCGTTAAATTCGAACCTGTAGGCTTCCCTACTCATCGGCAAAGAAGACAGGTTGTAGGCCGAGAGAAAAAGCCGGCGTAAAAAACTGTCGGTACTCATTTAAAATGCTTTTTTAAAGAGTACCGAGAGTCATCAAACAATACTTATTTTAAAACAAATGTAGCAAATTAATTAAAAGTAGCCTGCCCAGCACTAGTCCCAGGCCCTTTTATCAACTAGATAATCGCTAACTTTATAGTAAGCCTTTTTACACAGCTTTCTTGAATACATTTCTTAATTTTATTAAAGGGCAGAGATAAATGAGCCAAAAAAGAATTACTAAAAAGAATGCTAATAAAAGTATCTGATGATGGAGTGGTGTGTGAAGGCAAGTGTTCTTAAGCATTATGAATATTAGGTCCTTACATATGAAATTGGCGTATTTCGTACTGGCCACTTTAATCACGATGTTCTCCTCTTTGGTAAGGAATTCCAAATTCAAATTTGTAGAGGTATTTACTCATGTATTTGTGCTTCGATGACCGTCATTCATTTAATTTTTTCTGTTTGCGTCACTCATTTTACAAAATGGAAAACTTAAAGTATCGCATTATTTACGAGTACGAGTTTCGCCGTGGCACTAGTGCTACGGAAACGACTTGAAGGGTGAATGATGTGTATGGCGGTCATGTTACAAAAGAAAACACAGTTTTTGATTCCAACGTTTTCGTTCTAGAAATTTCGACCTGCAGAACAAGCCCCGTGGACGGCCTGACACCCAAGTTGATAATGAAGTATTGAAGGCTATTGTGGAAGCGGATCCATCGCAAACCACGTCCGATTTAGCAGCAGGCTGCGGTGTTAGTGATAAAACATTTTTAATTCACTTGAAGCAAATTGGGAAGATTAAAAAGCTTGAAAGATGGGTACCTCACGACAACGCTAGACCACACACTGCACAACACAAGGCTACCAAATTAGAAGAGCTTCAAATGGAATGTCTAAGACATCCTCCGTAATCCCCGGACCTTGCTCCAACAGATTACCATTTTTTTTTCGAAATTTGGACAACTTCTTGCAAGGGAAAAAATTTAACTCTGATGGGGCAGTCCAAATCGCCGTCACAGATTTTATTGATTCCCGTCCGACTGGTTTTTAAAAGGATCAATGAACTACCTATGAGATGGCAAAAGGGCATGGAAAACAATGGTTCATACTTTGATTAATTGAAAATTTAAAAATATTCGACTTTTTGTTCCTCCCATACAACGCCAATTTCATATGTAAGGACCACATATATTAGTTTTTATTTCAGCTAATTTGACTTTTAAATATAGATATTGGTATCTCTAACATATTTCAGAAATTATCGTGATTCATGCCCTTTTGTTATGTTTTCATTGTTTGGTTATTTATGTCTAATGGCAGTAGATACCAATTTAGCTGGTGCCCAAGCCTTCGTCTATTTAGTATTGACTATTTAACATAAGCATTTCCATCATCCGTTACATACGTGTAATTCTAGCGGTTTTGGCAGCGCACGCCAGAATAGCTCGCAGATGGAAGCTTTTTCCTGCTTACTTGATATTTTGGACAATTCACACAACATCTTTATAAATTCTTACCAAAGTGTTATTCTGATATAGAAGAAATATAAACAGACAGTTGCCCGTAATTCTCTTGAGGCTGAAATTGCTTTGTCACTAGCGAGTTTATTGCTGGCAGTGCCAATCATTTTGGTATATAAATACTACGTAATAACCAAAGATTTAGATTGTACTCACCCGTGAAGGAAGCGTTCGTAACGCGACGGGCTAGGTTGGGGCGGGCTGCTGCTCCGCCGCCAGCATTGTATCAGCTGCTTGCCACAGCCATCCTGTCTGCAGTTGCCTCCAATCACCTTCCTGCACCTATGGTATAAAATATAAAAATAAAAATCATTTCAGACCAATTAATAAGGCCATATTTCCGATATTGATTCCGGTTCCGGCAGTCTAACTAATAACATGTATGCTAACGTCGTCCGCGGATTTTAATCGTAAAATAGTGTTAAAAAGTGACATTTTAGTGCTGTGAGAAGTGAAAACATTAAAACAAAATTAATTATCGACTACTTATAAAAGAACACAGTGAGAGTGCTAAAATTCGTGCAATAATTATTTAAAAAGTCATGGATAAAAATATGGAATTACTTCCTAAGCAAACTTGATGAGAAATTTAAAAATCAAACCGAACTCATAACACACTCCGTAAGTAAGAGCGTCATGGAAGCTTTAGACGAGAAAATGAAAACTATAATGGGGGAAAATACTAAACTAAAGGACAAAATTTCAGAACTTGAATTAATACTCAAAAGAGCAGATATAGAAAAGAGAAAAAACAATCTTGTCTTTTTTGGAATCAATAAAAATATTAAATTCAAAACAGAATTAGTGGATTTTATCAAAGGTATAATTGTGAATATGGGAGTTCATATGGATAGCCAAGAAATAAGAAAAGTGTAAAGAATTGGGCAGAAAACTGAAAATAGAAACCGTCCAGTGGTAACCATCATCACAACTCAATGGAAGAAACATCTCATACTGAAAAATAAGCCTAATCTTCCACCAGACGTCAACATAAAAGAAGACTACCCCAAAGAAATCCTAGACAAATGCAAACAATTACAATCACAGGTAGAAGAAGAAATAAAGAAAGGGAATATTGCCTATTTAAAACACGACAGGCTCATTGTAAAGAAGCCCAAAGTAAATAGAGAGAAAAGAAAAAGAGATACTTCCGACTCACCAAAGGCACAATCAGATAAGAAAACTGACAAGAAAGCAACCTTCTTACCCGCTCTACGCCCTTGACTTGCGAACTGGTTGTAAATGTAAATTTACAGTTAATTTAATTTGTTTTTCTTGACGTTCATAAGTTTACATGTTTACCTAAATGAATAAAGATATTTTGATTTTGATTTGAACACTGTACAACCCACCACCCATACAACCCAACACATAGTAGAGAAACCATAAGATAAGATTCGCAAATAAATCTCTCAAAGAACTATATGAGCCCCCGGACCACTGGAATCAAATGATAAATACACCAACAAGTTATATACACAAACAATCAACAAAATGTCTTCCACCACGGCTGGTCCCCGCGGAAGATCTAGACCATCACCCTCTAACAAGAATAAAAAACAAAAGGAATTAAAACAAGTTATACAGAGCAACATTAAATACCAGAACCTTACGAACGCCAGAATGTTTATTAGAACTTGAAGAAGCATTAAAGGAACTAAAATGGGATTGTTAGAGGAGGCCTTTGCCAAGAGGCACACTGAACTAAAGTTCAGGATAAGAGGCTTATTATTATTATAAGTCCATATATTATTATTATAATAATACTTATAACTATGTTAGCAAAATTATTATAAACATTTACATAAAGATATTATAATAAATTTAGTTATAAATTTCACGCACTTAATAGGTTATATATATTAATTATTATAGGTTTTACCTTTTTAATGGCTTTTAAATTTTTGTTTTTAATTATTTTTATTTATTATTATTGCTATTTTTTCTTTGATTTTGTTTTATTATATTATATAAGTTATAGAAACGTTTGTTTTAAGTTTTTTTGTTTTTTTTTTTTTTTGTTAATTGTTTTTCATTTTTTGTACTCTACCCTCTTTTGGTGTTTCTTTATCGTTGTTTCTCATTAGGGTTGCTTGGAAGAAATCGCTTGTAAGCGATAAGGCCGCCCATTGCCTTATATCTTTTGTAACTGTTTTTTCTTTTTTGTTATGTGTGTTTTTGTATAAGGCGATAAAGGATAAATAAATAAGATAAATAAATATATTTAAGTTTTCTATTGGAACCTAATACTAAATCCTATCCCATAGGTAGATATTAAAGTGTTTGTTGCTCATGGGCAGCGGTTTATTATCACGTCTAACATAAACCAATTAAAATAAAATTTATTAATTATAATTCTAGAAGTACAACACGACACTTTTGTCGTTTACAATAGCATATTACAACACACACACAACACACATATAGAAGCAAACCACCTCTCATTATGGATTGTTGTTAAAATAAAATAAATCAGTGGCACTACAACCTATTTAGGTCTTGGCCTCAGATTTCTGAATCTGTTTCATGATCATTTTTAAATCTAATAGGCAAGTAGATCAGCTTCCAGTGCCAAACACACGTCGTCGACTTTTTGGGTCTAAGACATGTCGGTTTCCTCACGATGTTTTCCTTCACCGTTCGAGCAAATGTTAAATAACATAGAAAAAAAGTCCATTGGTGCACAGCCCGGGATCGAACCTACGACCTCAGGTATGAGAGTCGCACGCTGAAGCCACTAGGCCAACACTGCTCTTTGAAGGATGCGTCTTAGTTCGGAAATACTTCACTGGTTCGTAGTGGTGACGAGGTGATACGAGTGGTATTTCGTATTCTGCCTTAATATCCGATAATTAAATTTAATGCTTTGTTGTCCTTGTCCGATACGGATGAGGAGACGGTGTTACATGTTCTGACCGACTGTCCAATGTATGGATACGATAGGCTTAACACTGAGCAAGCTATAGGCATAAAAGTAACGGAGACAAATTTAAAGGAAATAATGTTCAACATCAAATTAAGAGGCATCTTTTTGGGATTTACTGTAAAGATCATAGAAAAAGTTGTTAAAAGAAATAGTGATACTATTTTATCAACCGAGTTACCAATATCATTTACGTAAGCTATTTAATACCTCCGACGACTACAAATCGGGGAATTATCAAGAAAATATTTATATTTAAAAAATGCTTTGAAATGTCAACGCTTCCGTACATCAGTGACATTAGCCAAACACATCGTTCTAAAAATGTTTCCGCTCAGATTGAGTGAGAAAATATAATATTCCCTAAAATATATTGCTAATGTGACATTTTTGAGGCCTTTGAATACATAAGTTATTTCACATAATCTATAGAACGAGTTGCCAAGCACAAAACTCGAAGACGGCTGGAATAATTGGAGATTTTTTTTTTATTCCTTGAAATTATTTTGAAAGAAAGATTTAATGACAGTATTTATAAAAGCAGGCAACACACCCTAACATGTATATGGGCTGTGGTACCTGTTTTTGGCTGTCCCGAAAGCTTAAAAAAATTCTACCATGTCACGTTTCCGTAGATCGGGAGAAATTTATATTAATTATTATACAAAAACGCATGATTCCCAAGAAAGTAGGTGATTTATATCGCGAAATTACTCTTGCCTGGATATGTATATACCAACACTAACCAATTATGTCCCTGCAATAAGCAAGAAGGGGACAATGGCCATGCGTCGTACTCGTGAACGGGTTCTCATGTGGTGATTGGTAGGGCTTGAAGTAGTGGTATAATTTCAACCCATACACGTGTTTTTGGTGTTGATGTAATAGAGAGGCAAACGAGCCTACGGGACGCCCAAAAAGGGCAGTAATCACAGCCCATGGACACCCATTTTTAGTGTGTGTGTTGTTGAGGAAGTACAATCTAACTCTTGGAGCTCGTATATCAAGAGAAGACTTCCGCTGGGAGTCGCTTCCACAGTTCGGTTATATATTATAGACTACGAATATTTTGCTAGATGCTAAGAGTTTGTACTTATTTTTTATTTATTTATTTATAGCCTTATATCAGAATATTCGATAAATACATTACAGCGGGCACAATTTTGCTCTTTTTTTTTTATAGTACAGGGGGCAAACGGGCAGGAGGCTCACCTGATGTTAAGTGATACCGCCGCCCATGGACACTCTCAATGCCACAGGGCTCGCGAGTGCGTTGCCGGCCTTTTAAGAATCTTATCATGATAGATCAAAACTTGGCAGTTAAAACGAGAGGTGGAGTGTTTCTTGCCAGTTCGCCTCGTCTGCTTTACGCCCATAATTTGGGAATTGGCAGGAAATTTAAATTTAGATCTTCCAATTTTAAATATATCAGTTTATAATCTTATTTTTAGGAAATTGGCCCATCTTTGGAAATATTTTTATTGATGCTTTTAAGGTATACTGTGTGGTCACATTGTACCATAAACGTTTTTTATGTTAAGCAATATAAAGGTACATTTACCATCGTGTTCACTGTCCCGAAAATAATCGAAAGCATATTGTGGCCATAACTCAGAGCTAAGGGTCGCGTTTAGCAATTTTTCGAGGCAAATAATACAGTTGCAACACTATTAGTGTTTAGTTGTTTGTTTTTATAATTTTTATTATATGATGGACTGCTAGATTACGAACTATTTGATCAAGTCTTTTAACTAATATAGTATGAGTATATTATATGATATTGACACTTTGCCTCAGATATACCCTCTTTAGTAAGGAATTCATAATTAAATTTAATACAGCTACGTACATTAAATTTGTTAAACGATACATTTCATTCCCGTTTTAATTTGCTTTGCTATTTTCACACTATTACGAGTATTACATATACTGTGTCGCAGGAAAGTAGTTAAATCAGAGATTTAATTGACTCTCTAGACAGTTAATCGAATCTGCCTAGTAGGTAATGTGGGAGTCGCTATTGTGCATGGTAATACCCAGTAGTTTACCAGGATACGGTAACAGTAATCTTACCCGCATGTAGTGAACCTTGCCACAGCAAGAGCCCTACTCACATCGGCCAATTCGCCCTGATTTGTAGAAATGGGGGGGGAAACGTCAGCATCCCATATTTTGCACGCATGCTCACCTGAGATCATAGGTTCGAACAGCGAGGGTGCAAGAATGGATTTTTATATGGTGTTTTTTTTAACTTTCGGTCGATGAAATAAAATAAAATGAATCAGTAGCGCTACAACCTGTTTCATGATCATTTTTAAATCTAATAGACAAGTAGGTGATCAGCCTCCAGTGCCTGTCACGTCGTCGGCTTTTTGGGTCTAAGACATGTCGGTTTCCTCACGATGTTTCCTTTCACCGATCGAGCAAATGTTAAATATGCACATAGAAAGAAAGTCCATTGGTGCACAGCCCGGGATCGAACCTACGACCTCAGGTTTGAGAGTCGTACGCTGAAGCCACTTGGCCAACACTGCACTGGTCGATAAAGAAAAGCAGCACCAAATCGTGGTAGCGGGTTTATTGCAAAATCCCCAAGACAGAAATACAGAAGAAGCACCACTGGTTTATTATATTCCAGTTTTTTATATTCAAATCTGTCGGTGCTGTGATTCGAACCCAAAACTTTGGAATTGAGAATCACATTGGCTTACTCAGATGACGAAAGATATCTTACAATTTTATTTAGTTGCCTACGTAGCACCTGTTACAAAAGCTGTGGCGTTCAATGCAGGCTTTCTTTTCATAATAAAAGCCTGAAATAACGAAACTACTGATATCTCTTTTCATCATAGATTAGACACTATTTGACGAAAGGAGACAAAAGAATGGTTCAGTAACAAGTTGATTGATTTTAGTATAAGGCAGTTTGTAGGGTACAAAAAGTTAATATCATCATAATATATCGATTCGCTTAAATTGATTTTCAATACTACCTTAATAACTTTTATTCATTAATAATAATAAAAATAATATTTGCAAGAATATAGTACAAAAATGTTTTGGTGCAATTTAAAGTTCGTATAACAAGCATAAAATGCAAATATGTCTTTAAATTAATTTTATATCCAAGTTGTACACACTTATATTATTTCGCTCGCTAGAAAAGGCATCAATCTGATCTGTGTGATAATAGTGAAGGACGCCCCGCCCTAATTTACATATGTATATCGCATATATATTATAAACTATCAATTGACTTTCATAAGTGCGCATATAACATTCGCTGGAACAGTGAATCACCGTGACGAAACCGGCTTGCTTTAAGCCCAAAGTGGATGGCGTGCGTCAGGCACAGGAGGCTGATCACCTGATTAGATTGACAAATGATCATGAAACATACATCTGCGGACTTAAGAAGGTTGCAGCGCTGTATTTTATGTATTTAGATCGTGATAGAAAATATCGTGAAACTAGCACAGTCGCAACAAACGGCATTTCTTTCTGTGTCTTATAAAATATATATACAATTATACTATATTTGTTCCCAGACTTTTATTATTATATTTAATTAGTATTGTCTTTTATTAATTATATATTATTAATATATATATTATTGTAAACTTATAATTATTTAAACATAATTTTTTTTTAATAATTATAAGTTTACAATAATACATACATAACTTCAATCGGACCTCCGACTGAAGGCCTCCAAATTCTTCCATCTGTCTCTTCAGACACTTCGATTCTGATACACAAAGGACTCCATACATATACGAAACAATTGAATTCCTTGCTATAATTCAGTCCGTAAGTTGGCGCCTAGCACCGGTGACCCGACTTTGTGATTTTCTTGCACAAATAAGTATCGCAATACATGGAGGAAAAGCTGCGAGCGTTAAAAGTACTCTGTCACAAGGCCCAAACTTTGCTTTAATAATTCCTGCGTAAGTTAAAAAAAATGTTAATACTGTATATTTGATTGTTTAGATTTTATTTAAATAAATATTTAGTATTAATGCACCGATTCTAATAGTCTCTTCTAATAGCGAAAACCAATTGACAGAAAAAGATGAAATTTGTAGTTAAAAGAATGCAATATTAAAGTTTATAGGTAGCAAAGTTATAGACAACTATTTTTTTTATAATTTTCAGTTTAAGTTATAAATTCTTGCATTGATAATAGCAACATTTAGGGCGAATGAAAAAAGTCTTTATACTGCTTACCACCGAAAACGCCAAGATACATAAAAATCTCGTAAAATGAGCTTTTTTAAAGCTTCTAGGTTTGATCTTAAAATGGACATATATATTTTAATAACCAATTGTAAGGGCCTTAAATTTATCAATAGTATTAACAACTCAATAATTCCCCGTAGCTAATTAAAATTCCCACAAGATTTCAATTCATGATAAACCGAAAAGAAACTTCACTGATAAGTATTAAATTATGATATAATATTACGTATTATGAAAAACCTTTAAAAGAAATTTAATTAAATCACTCTTTTGGAGTGTTCACGCATGACCGAACGCGTACCACAAAGAACAGATTATATCGCTAAAACAGAGCTCAAAAGATATATTTAAAGGCCATTTAAAGTTTAATACAATAAGTAATGAAGTATTATGTTTAATGACCCGTGAAAGCGTATATAAAAATGTGCAAAAATCTCGCGTTTTTCCAACAGAGCCGGCTCGTTAGCCTTTTGATAAAACATCCAAATACCATATAATTTTAGATTTTTCTCGAACTTTCTGCTGTAATCAACATCTACGCAGTATAAAGCTTTATATATAGTATAGCTCCAAATCGGGAGTGATAAATTTAAAACACTTATGACACTGATGGTTACGCTGTAATTGAACTTAGACTATGAGAAATTGATTGCACGTGCGTATGTTGGTCCCCCTCGGAAGGTTATACGTTCCCAAAAAATAACACTTACACATAAAAACACGCTTGTCTCACATCGCGCCCCAACCGCCAGTTCACAGAGCTCACAAACACACACACAATTCCAGAAATAGCCCGGGGCTCCTGTTTGAACGCGGCTCGACAGTAACGTCACGCTCTGGTGCTGAGAGACGACAGCGTACGTCGCAATGACGAAACGGCCGGGTACGCGCGCGCGCCCTGCGACGCAGCCTCCGATCCGCCCCGACCACCCGCGATCTCCCGATAGAGGGGTGAATAAACCTAAATACTTCTCATTCTAACACTGACGAGGTTAAAAAGGATTTAGACAGTTCGATCGTGCAAAACCATAGCAAAATTTACCACCTTAACCTTTACCATTTATAAAAAAAAAAACAAAAATCATTTATTCATATAGGTAACATAATGTACTTCATGAACGTCAAAAAAAGCAATTATTCATTAAATGATTCTAATTTTAAATTTACTGCCAGTTCTCAAATCAAGGGCGTAGAACGGAAGAGAAGAACTGGCAATAAACTCTCCGCTACTCTTTTTAATCGCCACGTTTTTTTTTACATAATGTTTGTAAGGAGCTGCAACTACACCATGTTCCATATGACATCTTGAGTAATAAAGAATAATAAAATAAATTAAAAACAAAGATTTGTCCTCTAATTCTAATTCTAATTCGTCATATAAACCAGTTATTGAAGATAAACCTTTACATTATGTCCGTGTTATTTAGCCTGTAATACAAAGAAATTCATACGTTGCAGTACTTCTATACATGCGTGGAAGTAATTATATTTCAGCAGTGTTGGCGTAATGGTTGCAGCGTGCGACTCTCAGTCCTGAGGTCGTCGGTTCGATCCCCGTCTGCACCAATGGACTTTCTATGTGCGCATTTAACACGTTCGCTGCTTTACGAGATCTATCTGATCTCTTGCAGAACTTTTGTACTGAGCTTTGAACATAATCGTATTTTTCACTCCTCCCGATCTAACTTGTATAGTACTTTAAGTATGAGCAGCACAAATGTTAGACATTAAAGAAATTAGAGATATAGGTCCTTAAATTTTAATACCACATTATTGATACCAAATTTACACCCACTATACCTACTGAAGCTATGACACCTACTAGATTTTGTGGTACTCTTTCTCTTAATGGTATTGTTAACATTTGCACGAAATCAGTGTGCTCACCATGCTTACCATGAAAAACACTTTGCATAATTAATAAAACTTTTTGACTGAACTGAGATATTTTATTCCCATTACTGTATACTACAATTAAACTATCTTCTGTACGATATACAATCGATATCAAATTCTTTTTCGGTATTTGTAGGTTATTTGATTTTTTTTATAGAACGGGAGGCAAACGGGGTGGAGGCTCACCTGCGATATCACCACATAACTGCGTGCGAACTTAGCAAATTATATAGCAATAGGCTATCCCACAAAAACTTCAAAAGAAATGTCATTGTTTTTTGGAAGATATAAAAATTATTTTGGAAACTGTATCTTTGCGAGACTGATTAGGTCCCCATCACACTGGCTTTAAGTTCTTTGAATGATGGCGCAGCAAACGTGGTAACCGTCGCTCGGGTCGAAGGTCGTGGTGCTGTCCACATATAATTGTCTATGATGCACTACGTTTGAATTTGGATTATTTATTTTTTTACAACAACGGGCAGGAGGCTCATCTGATGTTAAGTGATACCGCCCATGGACACTCCCAATGCCAGAGGGCTCGCGAGTGCATTGCCGGCCTTTTAAGAATTGGACGCTCTTTTCTTGAAGGACCCTAAGTCGAATTGGTTCGGAAATACTTCAGTGGGCAGCTGGTTCCACAAAGTGGTGGTGCGCGGCAAAACTTCCTAGAAAAACGCGCAGTTGTGGAACGACTGACGTCGAGGTGATACGGGTGGAATTTCGTATCTGCCTCGACGTCCGATGCTGAAACTCAGCTCCAGTTATTAATCCTTATTATGTTTTCTTTACTTTTATTTATTTATTTATTTATTTATTTGGTGCACAAAACACATTATAATCTTTACAAAAATAAACTTAAAACTAATAGTTATGAACAGGATTCTAATGTAAAACCATGTGCACACTGCAAAATTAATGTTACATCAATAAAAGGCTCATAACTAACAAAGGTAACATAGTAAAAAAAAAACAATAATAATAATAATAATAAGTTCCTCGACACCAATTTAACGTAACGTTAACCAGGACCACAAGGGTCAGCACTTAACCTACGATGGAGGATGCCTTTAACGACACTAATGAATTTATTGATGTTGCGACAGAATATGTCCACAAGTAAGTGGTTGCTCTTTGCCATCTCGTTATATTGACGAGCCATCCTGGTCAAAGGGTTGTAAAAAGAGATGTTATTCTTATAAGTTTGAAGGGAAAATAAATTGACTTCGTTAGCTCTACGGGCACTAAATCTAATGTTAAGGCTAATGTGAGCTAGTAGTTCGGGAGAGTCTATAATGGAGTGGGTGATTTTGTAAAGGTAAACTAAGTCGAAGACTATGCGTCTGGATTCTAATGGTTGAACTTTAAATTTCAGGAGTCTATCGCAATAATTTAAGTTAGACCGGCCAGGTTTTATACGATAACATAAAATTCTGAGAAATTTCCTCTGAATTCGTTCAATATCGTCAATGTGCACCTTATAATTCGGCGACCATATTGGACTACCGTATTCTAATATACTTCTTACGAGGCTGAAGTATAAGTACAAGGTGCTACGAGGATTTTTAAAACCTTTTGTGGATCTAAGAATAAAACCCAGTAGATGGTTTGCTTTAGACGTGATGTGACTATAGTGGGCACGGAATGAAAGCTTGTCATCGAACAGGATACCTAGGTCTTTTGCAACATCTGATCTGTTAACTAATTGACCATCTATGACATAGTTCCATACGATTTTGTTTCGTTTATTAGTAAACGATATGACAAAACACTTGTCTATATTTAAATACATGTAGTTCGTCTTGCACCATAGTGATACGGTATTGATATCACGCTGTAATGTTAAGCAGTCATCTAAATTAGTAATAGAAGTAAATATTTTTAAGTCATCTGCATATAAGAGACAATTGCAGGACAGTTGTTGAATAAGGTCATTAATAAAAACTACGAAGAATAATGGCCCTAAGTGGGATCCCTGAGGTACTCCCGATGTAACTGCGATAGGTGCAGAGATGAAGCCCTTTAACGCAACCAACTGAGTTCTAGAGTCTAGGTATGAGCAGATCCATCTATATAAACTGCCGTGGATACCATGTGACGCTAACTTATGACAGAGCAGATGGTGATTTACTTTGTCAAAAGCCTTAGAGAAGTCAGTGTAAACAGAGTCAACTTGGCCACCTGTGGCAAACACTTGACAGAGATAGTTTTTGTATTCCAGAAGGTTAGTGACCGTAGACCTGTTTCTAACAAAACCATGTTGCTTGTCTGAAAGAACAGGCTTAAAATGACTGAACAGATGAGTATACATCACTGACTCAAATAATTTAGCAGCGCAAGATAAAATACTTATCGGTCTATAGTTTTTACAATTGGACCTATCACCACTTTTATAAATAGGTATTATGTGGGCAGTTTTCCAGCGCTTAGGAAACACACCACTAGTTAACGATTTATTAAAGAGAACACATAATGGAATGGACAACTCCTTTCCGCAACTTTTTATGAAAATAGGAGGCAGAAGGTCAGGACCCGCCCCTTTGTTAATATCCAAACTATCTATTTTACGTTTGATATCTGTTACCGTAATAGAAAAGCCAGATAATATATTAAAATATGAAACTTTTGATATGAGGTGTCATTTATACATTCATTACATATTTTCTCTCATACAAGTAAACACAATGTTACAAAATATATATATAAGTAGCGTTTTATATAATTGCTATAGCCACCAGTCCAACCTATCAGCTCGAACGGTGAATGAAAAACATCGTGACCAAACCTTGCCTTAAACCAAAATCGTGAAAGACACAGGAGGCTGATCACCTGCCTTAGATTGACAAATGGTCATGACCCTGATACAGAAATATCAGATCCCAGATCTCAGATCTTATAGAAAGAAGGTTGTAGCGCCACTGGTTAATTTTTTTCATTTTATATTTTGTTTTTATCAATACTTCGAATCCTTTGAGTTGTGTTGATAGAGATGAGTGCTTAATTAAAAATGGAGCTGTCTAAATTCATCATGTAGTTCTTTGTTCGAGCAATAGATGGCGTTATGCATGTGAAGAAACGCGATGGCATAAGAGAAACTGTATACAAATTAGTTTAAAATTATTAAATTTAAATTATTAATATTATATAATATTTTTCTTTAAATAAATAGTTTACAAGTGATTTTTGGTGTGCCATTCCGTGATAGCGCGAATAAAGCGTTATTGTAATAACATTAATTATTCGCTAAAAATGTTTTATGATTGCTTTAATAATTGTTTTTTTTAATTAGATCAGCCATACTTGACGCCAATTTGGTAAGATAAACAACTAAATTATTCTTCATACAATTGACATCATAAGTATTATTTATGATTGCTTTAATAATTGTTTTTTTTTTTTAATTAGATCAGCAATACTTGACGCCTATTTGTATGGTGTAAGGTGATAAACAACTAAATTATTCTTCATACTATTGACATCATAAGTAATCATCAAATGGTGACTTTCACCAGTATAATACGCGTAATAGAACTAATTTGAGTGTGCGACCAACCAGGCTCCAGAAGATAAACCACTCCTTATATGGAAATTGTATTCGTTTTTACAACAAACTCCCAAGCGAAATTAGAGAACTGTCACTAAATAAATTCAAAGCCCTTGTTAAAAGTAAATTAATTAATAAAGCCTTTTATAAATCATTGGGATTGATTTGCTCCAGTTCAAACAATTTGTATTAAAAACTTGGCGATTGAAAAGAGTGGCGGAAAGTTTCTTGCCAGTTCTTCTTACCCGCTCTACGCCCTTGACTTGCGAACTGGTTGTAAATGTAAATTTACAGTTAATTTAATTTGTTTTTCTCGACGTTCATAAGTGTACATGTTTACCTATATGAATAAAGATATTTTGATTTGATTTGATTTGAATATTATTACATAATAATAACACAGAGTTCGAACTCCCGACCTTAGCTCGTTTAAGAACTAAAACTATACCTACCTAAAGCTAAAAGGTTGGAACAAGGGCTGTATTGGGAGGTTTAGAAAGCTTCGAAAACAAAGAATGACCCCATTGTCGTTGGTTTGTAAGAAATGGGAGCTTATTTAAAAGCTAAAAAGATCTTTTCAACATAAAACATAAAAATGTGTTTATTAACAAAACAGTATGTGTAAGATTTCGGTACACTTTTAAGTAGTCTTGTGTGTATGTTACTGTCTCATTGCAACACATAAACACATAGTATTCACAAGTAATCTTAGCCCATAGTAATAATAACTATGATAAAAATTTGGTCTAAAACTTTGGTCCCTATGATAGTGTACCTTTAACCCTGGCAGCATTTCTTCGCTGTATTGCCATATTCGTTTAACAAGGGATGCGCAGGCGCCAACTTAAATCTTCAATAAGCGACTGTGCACTTGAACCCCAAGGCCCAAGAGTCTCCACTCCAAAGATAACAAAATCAAAGTTGGAGGAAAGATCTATAAATAGGTGTTTTTAAATCATTGTCGGTAAAGTTATCAAGTACATTACAAACTGGCATTTATATATGTTTAATATTTTTTATTTACTAAAAAATCTTAAAAATTGTCGTGTAGTGGTTAGGGTTAGTAAATATTTGTGATTTTTGAAGTGAAACTTCTTTATCGACGTATGGGAGAAATTTTGTAAGAAAACGTCACGTTTTTCGGTTACGCGCCATGTTGCTTTTTTATCGAAATTTAGTATAGTGACGTAAAGGATATAATGTAATATATTATGATAATAATAACAACAATATATTAGTTTTGAAGTTTGGTTTGAAATAAGAATAACAATATATTAATTTGAAAGTGATAAAATAAAAAGACTTGTTCAAATTTAAGTGAATTTACAAGAAAAGTGAGAGTGATAATACATTTCGTTTTATAAATTCAACCCGTATGAGCATGATTTTAACATTTATTTGAGGTTAACCTCACTTTTTGATTGTAAGTATCAGTGAATGTATATAAATCTGTTAAAATTAGCAAGTATTAATAAATATGACTGAAAAATTTGTTTTTCTTAAGGCTTAAGCCTTATCTACCCCATTTTCGTGAAGTTGCAAATAGTAGAAAAATGATATGTCGTAAAGAAGTTTCACTTCTTACCTGTGTACTCTGGTACACACATATATTTTTTTTAATACATATGGCTTTATATCACGGAAAATTACGACCTAGCCAAACTTAAAAGTTATAAGTACATTACATGCCCCTACATGGGGCAGAGGGTGTCCACAGTGAGTCTCGTATTTCACCTCGCTCCAAGTGTCTCCTTCCTTCTCTTGCCTCATTCATAACTGTACAGAGCAAACCTGGTGCTTGGGACGGCCACACTTCTACTGTCCTTCCTTGGAGCTTCCAATCAAACACTGATCTGCTGGCTGGCTTAATTAGGGTTTCTTGGCAGCGCTCCCAAAGTTGCTCGTCACAGATCTAAATAGGTAATTATAACATACTAGCGGACTCGGCCAAGCGTTGCTGTGGCTAAGGTTTTTGTTATAATACATAGCAGTTAACTATTCAAGGGAAACGGTAGGAGAACTTATGTGAAAGTTAGTATAGCTTATGTGAAACGTTGGTACTGTTAACACAGCGCTATCTGTTAGAATTGTATCAAATAATAAACAAATAATTTGCAATAAAATAAAATTGCGACTAAAATTAAATATCTAAGCTATCCCATCTCTTAAGTTGGACCTGACTGCTCACGGTGTGCCAATTTAATTTAAAATCGGTTAAGTAGTTTAGGAGTCCATCGCGGACAAACATCGTGACAGGAGATTTATATATGTAAAGATATTTAATAACTTTCTTTACACATCTAAAACATAAACTGACCTTAAAATATAATAACTAAAATATTAATTAAAAGGAGTCGCTTTAGACAAGGTTCCGAAGATTCTGGCAGCGTTCCCCCTTTGAATAGCTAGACTAATTCTTTGTGCGAGGAGTAGTATAGCTGCTAGCTCTTCTCCTGTGATGTCGACTAACCTTTTTGCTATTTCCTTACACACCTGATAGAGCTGGACCCCACGGACCAAAGGTCTCGACGCCGAATGGGACAAAATCATATTTGAAGATGATTTATTTTACATTATTTCTTATGTAAAAAGTTATACATTTATTGTTTTTCGAAGTAATCTCCATTCCTTTTTCTCGCAGAGATTCTTTGGTATCCTAGGATTTTTCCATTTAATTTATTATATAGATAACAGACCTATATAATAAATTAAATGGAAAAATTAACATTTACCCACTATCAAAATATGAATGTAAGAAAACGGTTACAACTTGGCAACGTTAAGTTATGATAAAACAGAAGATTTATTAGCTGTTACTCTGTAACACACCCAATCACCCACACATACACTTACACACACACATACACATAGAGACACACACAAACGCATGCGCACACACACACCAAATTTAATTTGACAACTCCATTTGCAATGTTTTTCTTTTAGCGTTTACTTTTTTCTTCTATTGTATATTATGACAATAATCTGATTGTACGTGTTTCGGTCCGGTGGTGGAGAGGCTGGCTATCTGTCTCTCAGGTCTCTTGTTACAGAGACCAGTCTCTCACATACCTAATTTAATTTTACATCTCTGTTTGCAGTGTTTTTCTTTTAGCGTTTACTTTTTTTCTTCTATTGTATATATACAATGACCTATTGTACGTGTCCCGGTCCGGTGGTGGAGAGGCTGGCTATCTGTCACTCAGGTCTCCTGTTACAGAGACAGTCTCTCACATACACTTTCAAATGTTATCATCTTAGTTTTAATCATTGTAACCTTGTATGTATATGTGAGAGAAGAAATAAAGATTATTATTATTATTATTATTATTACATACACTTTCAAATGTTTTCATCTTAGTTTAATCATTATAACCTTGTATGTATATGTGAGAGAAGAAAATAAAGATTATTATTATTATTCCTGAATTGATAAAAGAATTCGGTCCGTTCTTCCTTACTCTTAGTGACAAATGAAGGGAATATACTACTTTAGGTTACCAGAGTTCTAAAATTGAAATTCAAATTTTTCTTCAGAATTTTTTTTTGATGGCAATAGTTATAACTTCTGCCAGTCTTAAGTAAAAGTTAGGGAAACTACACGCGAGAAGAAATAAAGAAACATATCAAAGAAGACAAATGGATAAGTTAGTTAAAAACATAATATTTACATAATTATTAAATCTTAATATAATTATTAGCTAAGGAAAGAATATAATACAATAATGGATAAAACAAAAGGCAGGAGATTTTAGTCGGAAACGGAAGCAATGTTTCTGACAAGTTCAAAACATTTTCCGTGTTACCCACGTAATAAGCATATTTAACATATGAAAGTGTCAAATGACAGCACTTAGTCTCTATTAAGGGGAAATAATCTTTATTTCTTCTCTCACATCTACATACACTAGGTTATCATGATTAAACTAAGATAATGACATTTGGAAGTGTATGTGAGAGACTGGTATCTGTAACTTAAGTTAAGTTTATTTATGACAAAAGGTTTGAGACAAGATTTATATATCGCTAATCCCCACACTAGGGAAGGCCTGTGTTGTGAGTAACTAGAAGACAATCATTTCGTAGTACATAATAATAATAAAAAGTAAAATAGTAATATACTAATACTTCAGTCGGCAGCTGGTTCCACAAAGTATTTCCGAACCAATTCGACTTAGGGTCCTTCAAGAAAAGAGCGTAACAATTCTTAAAAGGCCGGCAACGCACTCGCGAGCCCTCTGGCATTGAGAGTGAACATTGCAAGCGGAGTCGTAAAAATAAATTTGGTTTGTGTATTTGTGTGTGTTTGTGTCCGTCCGTTAACACTGTTCTTGTGTACTCTTTCCACTTACCACTGTTTATCACTTAAGACTAACGTGCACTAACACTAAATCAAATCAAATATCTTTATTCATATAAGTAAACATGTACACTTATGAACGTCAAGGAAAACAAATTAAATAAATTGTAAATTTACATTTACAACCAGTTCGCAAGTTAAGGGCGTAGAGCGGGTAAGAAGAACTGGCAAGAAACTTACTGCCACTCTTTTCAATCGCCAAGTTTTTAATACAAATTTTTTTAACTGGAGCAAATCAATCCCAAGGCTTAGGATCATTTAAGTATTTGTCACATTTATTAAAGGCTTTATCAATAAATTTACTTTTAACAAGGGCTTTAAATTTATTTAGTGATAGTTCTCTTATTTCGCTTGGGAGTTTGTTGTAAAAACCAATACAATTTTCACTACTACTAGTAATAATAATAATAATAATAATAGCCTTTATTCAGATACATTTTACATTATATATTTTATATACATTTAAACAAATTTCCATTTTAATTCAATTCTGGTGCATCTGTGTGCCCTTTTTTGGCAAAGGCCTCCTCCAAATCCCGCCATTCCTCTCTGCACTGTGCCACTCTCTGCCATGTACCACCTGCCGTTTCTTTAATGTGGTCAATCCACCTTCTTAGTTGTCTCCCTCTTTTGCGTTTGCTGTACCTTGGGCACCAGTTAAGCAGTTTTTTGCTCCACTTTTCTGTACCTCTTGCGATGTGTCCCACCCATTTCCACTTTAGCTTCTTGATCGTTATTGTAACATCTGTTACCTTAGTTATTTTCCTTAATGCAGTATTCTTTATTTTGTCTCTTCTTTTTTTCCCTGTCATACATCGTTCCATCGCTCTTTGACACACCTGTAGCTTTGTATACTGCGCTTTAGTAGGCGCCCAAGTTTGTGATCCATATGTTAGTACGGGTAGTACACAAGTATTGAAGGCCTTTCTTTTAATTACCATGCTTGTTTTCTTATTTTTCATGACTTCTTTAAGCGCCCAAAAGCTCTTCCATGCTTTTGCTATTCTTGTGTCGATTTTTTTTGTTGTTGAATCGGTCATTGAAATTGTCTGCCCGAGGTACAAGTACTCATCTACGTATTCTATAATATTGTTATTTAACAGTACTTTTTCCTTTCTGGAATTCGTCATTACTTTGGTTTTCTCGGTATTCATTTTAAGACCGACAAACCTACTTTCTGTGTCAAGGTGTCTGTGACCATCTTCTCCAGTTCATCGCGTGTTGAGGCAAATAGAATTAGGTCGTCTGCAAACCTTAAGTGGTTCAATCTTTCGCCGTTTATCATTAGTCCGTACTTATCCCAACTTAGTTTTTTGAAAATTTCCTCCAGAACAGCCGAAAACAGTTTAGGTGACAGAGGGTCTCCCTGTCGCACTCCCCGTTCAATATTTATAATCCCTCCTAATTTATCCATTTTTATTCTAGTTTTTCCATTTTTATATATATTCCTGATTATTTTTATATATTTATTGTTTATCCCCTGACTTTGCAAGGCTTGCCATATTTTTTCATGTTCCAGAGAGTCAAACGCCTTAGAATAATCAACAAAGCATAGGTAGATTGGGAGATTATATTCTTTGCTTTTATCTAAGATTTGCCTTACTACGAAGATATGGTCTATTGTCGAATATCCACTCCGGAAACCTGCCTGCTCTATAGGTTGGTTGTCATCTAAGATTTTACCAAGTCTATTTAGAATTATTTTAGCGAAGACTTTGTATATATTCGTTATAGAGCTTATGGGCCTGTAGTTGTTGATGTCACTCTTATCTCCTTTTTTGTGTATAAGTGTTATCGGCGAGTTTGCCCATTGTTCCGGTATTGATTCCGTTCTAACTATCTCATTAAAGAGAACGGTGAAAGTAGGTACCAATATTTCCTTTAGACTTATCAAAAGCTCGTTGGTGACGTAATCTGGACCCGGTGATTTGTCCTTTTTCAGAGTCTCGATAGCCCTTTCTACCTCCCTTGGCAATATATCAGGTATCTCTTCTCCATCTTCTAGCATCGTTTCTTTATTGCTTGTTTGGGTAGAGTATAGTTGTTTGTAGAAATCTGTCGCCGTTGAGACAATATCCGGGCGTTTGGTTATTTTATATCCTCTTTTGTTATTTATATTTGGAATCCAGTTAATATTAGTTTTTAGTTCTTTGACAGCTTTCTTGATGCCACCAGTTTTGTTTATGTACCGTTCTACTACTAGTACAACACACTAAACGAGTACTAATTCACTAGTTCATATGGTAGTCTAGTTTCACTAGGCCCGTGGTGTCAGTAAATAATGTAACGATAAAGATTTTTTATTTATAATCTATGAGAAATGTATGGATAAAGTACCAAATAGCTATGCAACACATAAATTAATTCGAAAGATAAAAGTTCGGAATAAGATACTTCGCGTTTCATGACGAATAGCGCTATCTGACAGTCGTGAAACGCAAAAATAGTTTTTATCCTACCAATAAGTAATAAATAGCTTATTTGGATCTTATCCGGACATTGTGAAACAGACCCTAAATTTATATAATATTCAATACTTTGAATGTTATAGGTAAATTTCTATACTAAAAAAAATTATTTCTATGTTGGTCGTCTGTTTAGTGAAGGCAGCGTTGGCTTCACAGCGGGCGATTTTCATCCCTTGCGGTCGTAGGATCGATTCCTGGGACATCAAAATTTTTACTGTAATGTAATATAATTGTCAAATAAGTTATACAAAAACAATGGCAAAAGGCTTTTAAAATTAAAATCTGTTTTATCCGCCATCTGACTGTTTAGTGAAAGTGGTATTGGCAATGCGTCTCCCATCTCTGAGGAAGGTTCGATCCCCGGCTGTGCACTGATGGACTTTCTGTCTATGTGCATTGTGCGCATTCAACTTTCGCTCGAACGGTGAAGGAAAACATCGGATAACCACTTGCGTTAGACACAAAAGTACGTGCGTGCGATATAATCAGAACTTAAAGACGTATGTCTGGCTAGAACTGGCTTGCTTAGAAAAAACAAATGATCACGAAAAAAGTCAAAAATCATGTAACATAATGTACACTTATGAACGTCAAAAAAAAATACATTAAATAAATCTAATTTTACATTTACTGCCAGTTCTCAAATCAAGAGCGTAAAACGGAAGAGAAGAACTGGCAATAAAGTCTCCGCCACTCTTTTTAAGCCAAGTTTTTTTTTACACAATTTTTGTAAGGAGTCGAAAGATACTCAAATCTGAAGAATTAAAATATGAGACTTGAAAGATTGTAACGCCACTGTTTTTAAGATTTACATAATTATCTTCTAATATATATAAATCTGCTGTCACGATGTTTGTCCGCGATGGACTCCTAAACTACTTAACCGATTTTAAATTAAATTGGCACATCGTGAGCAGTCTGGTCCAACTTAAGAGATAGGATAGCTTAGATCTTTAATTATTGTCGTAATTTTATTTTATTGCAAATTATTTGTTTATTATACGATACAATTCTAACAGATGGCGCTGTGTTAAAGTTACCTTTCCAATAAGTTCTAGCGTTCTATAAAAAAATTCGTTAATGTAACAAAAATCTTAGCCACAGCAACGCTTGGCCGAGTCTGCTAGTTGTTATATATGTATTGTGTTTATAAAATGAATACATAACAATATTTCTCATTTGTTTTCAAACGCTCATCGTCTCAATGTGGCGTATACAATCTCTTCATTATAATAAGGAGTATTTGATAGCTTCGAGAATATCAACAATTATGAACCTTTGATCCAACCAGGGTTCGTCTGTATAAAAACATTCATTTATTTCTGTGTTTTTCAATGGTGGTCAATTTTTCTGGGTATTTATCTCATTTCTTATTCTCACGCACATACTGCTGGACTGTCCGGGGTATGGGACATTCAGGCACGACCTGCGAAGTCAGATCAATCAGCGAAAAAGATTTATTGCCCCAGTTCAAACATTCATTGATCTAGTTTATTTGTATAAAATATTTAACTTTAACATTCACACGAATCTTCTTACAACATTACCCAGAACCGTGCAGATGTTTTTTATATAACACATATTATTTATTTATATACACTCACGATCATAACAACTTTCAAATACATGCGCATACACACCCTTTCATTTGTTCACTCATTCTTAATTTTTAACACTAAAATTATTATTAATTTTATTCTTATTTAAAGCGTTTTACATATACCACGTACCATGGAGTGATTATCTTCTAGTTCTTTCTTCTACCCACAACACAAGGCTTCCCTAGTGTGGGAATTATTAATATCTTATATCTTTAAACGAGCAATTCTTGTATATATATATATAATTGGAATCTCGGAATCGGCTCCAACGATTTTCATGAAATTTAGTATAGGGGTTTCGGAGGCGATAAATCGATCTAGCTAGAAATCATTTCTACAAAATGTCATTTTATTCGTGTTTTATCAACTTAAACATAGAATTGCACGTTTAAAGATGTCAGTCAAAAAAACTTAAATATCATTTTATTACTATGTAATTCGTACTAAAATATAATTTACAAAAACACTAGTTATAAAAATAAATAAATACCGAGCAAGGCTCGGGCATCCAAGTACTTAATATTATATTGAAACATTTTTTTAAGGTTTATAACATAACCAGTGTCTGTAAAATTATTATATATATAAAAAGCGTACGAGGCTCGTTTGGACTATTTCAAGTTAGATACTCAAACTCCGACGTCACTTCATTGATTTAGTTTATTTATAGAAAATATTTAACTTTAACATTCACACTTCTTACAAAATTCTCCTTTCTTTGTATTCCTTGAGTTACTCGAACTAAGTTTGTGTTTCCACCACACCAACTCCTTCTATCTAAGATTTTGTATACAATAAATAAATAAATAAAATAAATAAAATAAAAGTCTTCTTAAAAAGTATACGTACCTACGGCTTGCCTGTCTCCTACTTTGTATGGTCCAGTAAATAGGCTATCTCGCTCTTACAACTTGATTGCTTAAGATGAAAATATTGATGTGTTTTACAACAGTCTGCAAAGTTTCCGTAACTTTGTTTATCATACTCTTATTGAGGTTTAAGTTTTCATTTATTTTTGGTTGTTATTATTTTTATTTTATTTTGTGGTTGTTTGTTTAATTTCCTTTAGTAGTGCTTATATTTTAATTCAATTTATGTGTTTGTGTATTTTTTAAAAGAGTACCGAGAGTTTTTTACGCCGGCTTTTTCTCTCGGCCAACACCTTCTGTCTTCTTTGCCGATGAGTAGGGATGCCAACAGGCTCGAATTTAATGACGTGGAATAAGTGATACTATTATGATCCTATGTTCCAAAATAAACGTATTTTATTTTTATTTTTTATTTTATTTGTTAAATTAAAATAAAAGTCATATTTTCTTGATGCATGAGGAGGCACGGGCAGGAGGCTCATGATGGTAAGTGACAGTGATGAATGCTCAGCTGTTATTCGAACAACTCTTCTGAAAACTCTCCATGGTAAATGCGGATGCAGAGTGACCCCACATCTCTACGCAACGCCAAAGGATCAAGCCGGGAAAAGGATTGGTCGTCGACGATTCGTTGAATACGGTCAAGTGGAAGGAGCTGGTACTGGGGAGGCCACGCGCTGAGGTGAGAACAGTACTCCATGTGGGGCTGAATTTGCGATTTATATAATTGCAAGCGGTGACCCAAAGTGATGTACCGTCTCGCCTTGCTGAGCACACCAAGTTTCCCTCCAAGTGACCGCGAACGTAAACAAAAAAATCTCGACCACTGATCTCTGTGTAAGAAATGAGAATGAAACAGTTTTACAGCTTGCAACACCAGGTGTTTCGGCTTCCCGTGGAAAATAGTCTCTTTCGTGTTAGGGATTGAAAATATTGAAAGGGCTCTGTACTCTCACTTCCAATAGCAATTCCAGTCTTAATAATTTGCTTTCGTTTTGCGATTCCAAGGATATTACAATTATATCGAACTTGCATCGAAAAACATATTACTGTCGCTATTAGAGATTACAGACTATTGTGCTGATTTTGATTACTTAATTGAAAACATATTATACATAGACAGACTTTGTGATATTGTTATTTATATAAACACACTAGCAGTATAATAATCTGATGCAGATGTATTTTAATACTTGGAGAAATAATCCAATCTATTTATAAAAGAGTTTAATAATGCATTGATTTCCGGAAGCCTATTCCAGTCGGCCACTACTCGGTTTGGGAAATAGTTCTTTAGGGAATTTGTGTTATGTTGAGTGGTCTTGAGTTTAAACTACCCCTAAAAGGTGTACTTTCACTTAAAACAAAGAGCTTCTCAATTCCTGGAACATTATAGTGGCCAGTGAGGATTTTATAGCTTTCAATTAATGATTATTATTTTACAATTAATATTATTTTAATAATTGACTATGATGATATGAATGATAATGTTATATGTAACTACTATGTAAAATTATGCCTTTTAATTTTTTTTTTTTTGTAATGCTTTAGGCGTTTAATTATGTAAGTCAAATTTGAACGCATTTTGTAGAATATGCGAAGTTTCAATTTAATTATCAAAATGGCGTTTTTTATGGGAAGAACAAAACAATTTTTTTTTTAATATTTAATTAATAAATGTATGTACCATTGCTATGCACTTTTGACATCTAATAGGTGGTTCATTCGTCCCTATACTAAAAAATATATTTTTATTTTAAATATATATAATAGATCAGTGTTGGCCTAGTGGCTTCTGCGTGCGACTCTCATACCTGAGGTCGTAGGTTTGATCCCCGGCTGTGCACCAATGGACTTTATTTCTATGTGCGTATTTAACATTTGCTCGAACGGTGAAGGAAAACATCGTGAGGAAACCGACATGTCTTAGACCCAAAAAAGTCGACGACATCTGTCAGTCACTTGAGGATGATCACCTACTTGCCCATTAGATTTAAAAATGATCATGAAACAGATTCAGAAATCTGAGGCCAAGACCTAAAGAGGTTGTAGCGCCACTGATTTGTTTTTTTATTTTATTTATTTACAATATATTTTTGTATGATATTCTAGCACATAAATAACTATTATAAGTTTACATTCTCCTTGAAACACAACAATGAATTATTCACTCATAGCGATAATTAATTATTGCTTAATTGGATTAAGTTTCGTGGAAAGCGGTTGGAAACAAAGTACTTTGACACCGGTGTGGTGTTCCGGGACGTCATCTGCCGAGTTCCCAGCATCAATTTGCTTTTTAATCGTTTTCGATCAACGTTAAAATTCGAAGGTTTAATAACTATTTGATTCCTCAAACCTAGAAAACGATTTGTATTTAAGACTTTGATAATTTAGTATATTACGAGTCACGTTGTTTGTTCTGGACTCTTAAACTTAACCGATTTAAATGAAATTTGCACTCCGGGTTTAACTAAACAGATACCTCTATATACAGTATAAAATAGACAAACATACAATAAATATATTGAACATGTCCACAATAAATTTCGCTGCTAAACATAATACAAATCAAATCAAAAATTATTTATTCATATCACACTTATGAACGTCAAAAAAATAAATATACATTAAATGCTTCTAATTTTACGTTTATGTCAGTTCTCAAATCAAGGACGTTGAACGGAAGAGAAGTATATAAACTCTCCGCCACTTTTTTGAATCCCCAAGTTTCTTTCATTTACACAACGTTTTAAGGAGTTGCAACCATTACACCATGTTCCATATGACATCTTGAGTAATAAAGAATAATAAAATAAATTAAAAACAAATATAATATGTCCTCTATCAGCAGGAGGCAAAGCGAAATAAAACGTGACAGGACAACATTTATAAATTAGGAGAACGACAAACAAACTAGTACCTTTTTTTATTCTTTATTTTACAAAATAATATAATATATCACAGTATGTTGCATTAGAAAATCCCGGAATGGTAAAGATTCACAGGCCGGCAGATGGCGCTGCAGTCTGTACATTCATACTTTGTTTAATATCCTAATCGCTTGAAATATCATGCAGGATAACTGTTGGGTGCGCTAGTAATTTATAAAGGAGACGGGACAGTTGGCTTACTTCATGGTGGTATCAAGTGTTCCTCAAGGGCTGGGTTTAACCTTGGCTTGATGAAAGCCAAGGTGGTTTGCGAGACCAGGTGCCAGAACCAGCCGTCTACTGAATGCGGTCGTCTGTCGACATCTTTATATGTTCGACTTCTCAGTAGCGATATTGTGGATTTATGCTTTTTATATAATAGGGGGGCAAATGAGTCTATGGGACGCCGAGAAAGGGCAGTCATTGCCCATGGACACCCATTTATAGTGGATAACTTTGCCTTTGAGGAAAGAGTGGACTCTAACCTTGAATAGTTAGAGCAAATCAATCCCACGAATACGATCATTTAAGTATTCGTCAGTATTCTCAGAGAAGACCCCCACCGGGAGTCGATTCCACAGTTCGCTAGTTCGCAAAAGTGTCTTGTGAAACGGACTGTGGCTTCCAGCAATCAGGGTGATGTTTATGATACTTGGAATTGATACGGCTCGTAAAGTATTTAATTTTTTTTTCGACAATATAATATTAGCTTAGTATTTTAAGGATAGTGTGAATACATTAATATTTCGCATCGTTAAACAAAACAAATGGCTGTCGACGTTCAAATTATTTTTGACTTGGATATCTAAAATACTTTGGCATTAAATAAAAATCGTTTATCGGGGATAATTTATTTGAAAATCCCTTTTGCACAGACCAGGTCGTTTGTTCAGGATGTTTGCCGGTATCTGTAACTATTAATTAACAGTTGCAATGTTGATTGCGTGTATTTAGATTTGTTGAATCTTCAATACATTAGTGAAATTACAAAAAAGCTATGAATTTTACACATAATCCGCTGACATATGTTATGAGTTTTATATTATATTTTATAAAAACATGCGACACAAGACATTAAAAGCCTCCTACAAAGCATATCGATTTTCTATTTTTCGCTATCACCAGCAATCTTTCGCCTGTCGCGTCTCCACTATTGCGTGTGTCCATCTGGCACCAAACTGGCCTCTTCTATTGTAACCGGATTTAAAATGTATTTATTGATACTGAACAACAAGTTTTCTTTCAGATTCTTAGTTTTAGAATCAAAATAAGATATTTAGTTAATAAATCAAAAAAGATCGTTTATTTGCTAAGAAAGTGATTTATCAGATTGCTGAATCTTAGATTTTCAACATGCTCAATGGTATAAGTTTTCATTTAGTTTAGGTTATTATTTTTATTTTATTTTTTATCTTTTTTTAGTTTTTATTAAATTTTTTTCGGGTCTTATTTAGTGTTTGTTTTCATTTTTTCCCTACTTCTGTTCTAATATAATTTGTGTGTATGTGGGTTAATCTGAACTTGGATTCCTAAACATTCTTCTAAAGTACCACCACATTATAGA
This sequence comes from Pieris mannii, assembly GCA_028984075.1. NCBI lineage: Eukaryota > Metazoa > Arthropoda > Insecta > Lepidoptera > Pieridae > Pieris > Pieris mannii. The sequence goes on along the minus strand of CM054798.1, from coordinate 3,718,121 downwards.
CACGACAATTAAGGAAAAGGAACTTGAAACAGATATAATCACAGATATATATATATTTAGGGCCTGTTTCACAATGTATGGATAAATGCAAATAGCTATGCAACACATAAATTATTCGAAAGATAAAAATTCCGAATAAGAAATTTCGCGTTTCATGACGAATAGCGCTATCTGACAGTCGTGAAACGCAACAATAGTGTTTATCCTACCTATAAGTAATAAATAGCTTATTTGGAACTTATCCGGACATTGTGAAACAGACCCTTAGAAATATAATTCAAACAAAACAAAGTTTAAATTAGTGTTAAATACTTTTCCAAAAAAGCCTATTAAAGTTGTCTCAAATCCCCTTTCTTTGTTCTAAGCTTTCGTACAAAGGTATTAAAAGTCACGTGAGTGCACCGCTTAAAGGATTTCCAATTCAAACAGCTAACTAGGCGCTTGTTATAAGCAGGAATGTTATAGAGCTCAGAAACAGTAACCGAAACGATCGGATATCCGAAATAAATATATATTCGTAACCGTTTCACAACTTATGGATAAGGGCGGAGTCTAAAATGTAGGTAAAACTACATGTTTTGACAGGTATTGTTTATGGTTTCATTACTCAAAAAAAATTAAAAAGAAAACATTTAATTTGTTATAGATAGGTTAGGTTATAAGTTAATATGTGCAATGTATAAAGCTAAATGTTTTTGCAAAGCTATTAAATTTATAGCACTTTTATTTTAATAGATGGAGGAGGTTTATAATAATTACTTACCTATATAACCGATTATAATACCAATTGATAACCTAGACTTAGATAAAACCTATATTTAAAACTAAATTATTACATACTGCTTGTGTTTATATTTTACTTGAATCTAATGACCGTATCGAAACTATCCGAAACTAACAGATAATCCGAAATAATTACATATCCATATCTGTATCCAGATCCGAAATATCATATCCATAACATCTCCAGTTGTAAGCACTAGTAGATTTCAAAACATGGCCCATAGATGTTCGTTGTCATGGTAACATATATATCAGTTTGGGTTGTATTTAGAAGGATAAACGGCCGCTTTCTATATTCGATCAATAATCTAAAAGTATTTCCAATCCAGATTATCGCAAATTTTAATAAATAGATATCAAAATTTGATCAGACTAATTCAAAGATAGTTTACAAAAACGATCCATCGATCTATTGAAAATTATTTTATGAGAAATGAATTGAACGTACTGTCTCTAATAGTAAAAATTGGATAGAGATTAAGTATAAAAAGCGGCCATAGGAGAATTCAGAATTCAAAACAACATAATATATTTGTGATGGTTAAACTAACTAACTGTCATTTATAGTTTAAAACTGAATTCTAAATAGTTTGTTTATGGTAATAGTTTTAACTTGCCAGTTTTTAATAAAATTTTAGATAGATCAAAACATATATTTGAATGTCGAATGTCCGGAACGATTTGAAATGGTGTACTACTCTTATCACAGAATATCGAAATTAAAAAAAAAATATCTATGGTCTCATTTGACATATGACATATAGACGCATGTTTTTGTATAATTTTAACATATTTCTTGTATCCATTATTTTTCATGATTTATTTTAACTATCATGCAACAGTTACATAAACTATTTCAAATCCAGGGTAAAATAAAATACGATAATATTGTCATACTTTAATTGGCATGTTTTTGTACGATATTACATTGTTTATTTATTAGTCATCCATCCATACAGCTAACATACATATTATTACAAATAGATTACATAGATAAACAATATATATATGAAACAGAAAGTACATTGATATACCGAAGAATAAAAAAATAAATTCAAGGAATTTCAAATATAACAATTCATACAACAAAAACTAAATTGATACTAAACTTAATAAAAAATAAAAATCCGCCTTTTTTAAATATTTCCCCTCACATCCTCTTTGGGGAGGTGGAAAATATCAACATCCTCATGATTACTATCATAGTTAGCTAAAATCCAAAACAATAGGTAATTACGCAGACAATTCATGTTCGAGGCACATGGAATACTTGCAAATATCTTGTCGGATGGATTCTTAGAGTAATTACCCACACCAAATAGGGGCTATCTATATCTCTCCGCCCATGAAGAATATCGTGCAAAAATATTATCGAAACATTGATACTGTTTAAAACGATTTTTTAAACTTGTTTCACAAACTTTATTGTATATCGACAGCTTTTATATAGTATGGAGACGTTTATTAATATGTTTAATTAGGGATAAAATTTTCAACTATAAGGAGACACATTTTGAGCCGCAGAGCCAGCTAACAGAGTATTTACGAAACTTCTACGTAAAATAATAAAATTTTACGATTTTCGGCACAGAATAACAATTTCAATTCAAACGTCAAAGTTATAAACATTTAAAGGGCAGATTTGAAAAGAATTTTTTCGGAACATTTTTCATTGATGCCTCACTCCTATTGGTCATTAATCTATAATCTATGTTGTATTATTATAGTATATACTCGCTGATAATGTAAACGATAATGTAAACAGGTAAGGGATCATCATGGCTACTTTAATTTTGAATGCAGTGCAGAAACAACCAATGCCGAAGACTCTTCCAATACCAGGTCTTCTACCGGCCTATCCTTGAACATTGAAGATCGTATTTTTTGTGAATATTAGGTTATACTACATATGAAAGTCCACCCGTATCACCTTGATTCTGATAGAGTACGTCGTTCCAAGCGTTTCCTAAGGAAGTTTTTGCCGCTTCCACTATGTGGAACCAGCTGCACTCTGAAGTATTTCCGAACCAATTAGACTTACGGTCAATCAAGTAAAGAGCGTATACATTCTTAAAAAGCAAAGTACTTGCAAGATTTCTTGCAATGTGTGTCCATGGTTGGCGGTATCACTTAACATCAGGGAGCCTCCTACTACGCAAAAAATTGGATTGGATGGATTCTACAACATTAACATCATATTTAGTAGTTATTTAGAGTATGTAAAGATCAATATTTAATTAAGTCGCTAGCATTTTGATTGAAAGATTGAAGAACTGAGAGCTAGCGTGAAACCCGTGTTTTGTTTTATTGTAGACGGCTAGGTTAGGTTAATCTTGATGCCTAGGAACGTTTAGGAAACTCGTTAAACGTTTCGTTCAGTCTGACGGAACTTTAGCGACTTGATTGAATATCAATATTTAATTAACTATCTAGAGATACAATTTACTCTCTGTTTTAACTACTTTACTGCGATATATATACCGTACTCGTAGATGAGGCAAGGTATATTTGCATGCGACGTTATTGTTAATTCAAAAGAAAAACTCTTTAATTTTATTTTTTTATTAAATACAGGCGAAATCATAATTTAATATCAGGTAAACTGTAGTCAACTGTATCATCATAATCAAGCGACATTTCAAACGCGTCCCCTTCAACTAATTTATCAAAGAAGTAACTTGTGTTTCGCGATTTTTGAGGGCTATTTTTTGGAGTCGAACAGTTAATATCCATTCTTTTCTGAAATACCAATTTAACGAGGTTATTATTAACTTTCGCTGTCGTAAAAGAAGGCGCTTTCGACACTATATCGTCAACTATTCCAGATAAATCACTTTCGATATCTGTATCAAGAATATGTATTAAATTTTCTTTATTGTCAAAATTATCTTTTGCATCAAAAACTCCTTTTTTTACTACTTGTTCGGCTGTAGATAGATCGACTTCTTTATTTTTTGCATTTACCCCGTACGTAGCCTTAAAATCTGTTGACACTATATTATAAATTTCAGATTTATCAACGTCTATATTGCTTAGATCATGTATTAATTTTCGGTTTCTTTTTTCATGCCTAATTTCATTTGCTTTATAAACTAGTCTTGATTTAGAATCAAGATCAATTAGCGCGGGTATCCCACTTGTATTTCCTACATTATTTATTGAATCTGTGCGCTTTTCATAATCTCTTGATTCTATATCTGCAGATTGGTCCCCTTGCAAACATGTTCTTCCTTTATCGACTTTTTTTCTGGACTCATTTCGTGATAATGAGTTCAAACTGGACTTTCTTTTCTTCAGGTAGTTCTCAATTGTGCCTTTAGCATTTCTTTTAATTTTTCGTTTTAATTTATTGACACTCACGCTTAAGTTTAAGCTTTTAGATAAACTTAGATTTTTCATAGAATTATTTAAGTTTGATATTTTTTGTTTACGCGTGTACTTTCGTTTCGGTTTATCTGTTTTTGTATCTGCTGTTTTCTTTTCTCTTGTCTTCTTCACTTTTGGTGGTTTCTTGATGGATTCTTCGTAAGCTTCAACTAATTCTGGATAAAACTCCTTCATCAAGTCTTGCCTTTCAACTGTCATCCATATATCTGCTATTTCTTCGCCATCTAGAAAAATAATAAGAAATTTTAAACTGCTTGTTAAAAATCTATCAAATCTTTTCTCTCGACTTAGAATCTTTTAAATAACAATGATGAATCGTACCAAAATAACTTCTAACGATCACAAAATTGCAGCTAAGCTTCACATTAACTAAATAAATATTTTAATTTCTTATTAGTGTTTTAGAGAGATCGCGCGTTTAAACTCCAGATATACCTGGAATATTCTTACTTCCTCGTAGAGCATAATATCTTAGACCCAAATATCGATGTGTCACACACAGAAGCCTGATCGTTATCAAAGAAATGGATGCGATCCGAGGCCAAGACACATATAGGATTGCGCCACTGATTTATTATTTATTCATAAGTTTTAAGCGACTTGTTAAAACGAAGACAATCAATATGAAAATCTTAACATATTTAAATCTCCTGTCACGTTGTTTGTCCGCGATGGACTCCTAAACTACTTAACCGATTTTAAATTAAATTGGCACACCGTGAGCAGTCTGGTCCAATTGGTGGCCAAATTATTTGTCTATAATTAATTGTCAGTCACAATTATCTGTTAACTCCAAAAGATTCTTAGAGATGTCGATACTTTTCGACTAGATTGATGATCAACAGATGGCACTGCTATGGTAAACCGACAAACGTGTCATATAAACTACAATTAAATATCACGATTACCACGTATTATTGAGGCTAAAGTATAAATTAAATTTATTTTTGAAACGAAGGAGAAACGAAGTTCGCGGGGGCAGCTAGTATAATATACAGTTATACACGTGCGAAAATGACATGAAAACTTAAGAAGGCACCAGAGCAGATCCATGCAACTTCCCCAACAGCCCGCGATATTGCAGCACACAACTCCTGCGGGGATTCTTCGTATTGAAGTCGCATTGGTCTGCCAAACGTTCCCGAAAAATAGGACTTGACCTACAATATTACCTTTAATTTGGTCATCGGGAATCAAAGCCTCGTATTGCCCGCTTATATCGCTCCAAACAACTTCGTAGCTCGGCACTCCTGTCAAAAATAGTTTTAATCCGTTGAAGATTAAAATTTTTATTCCAGTACAATTTTAAAGTTAGCAATAACAATTTGCTAGTTAGCGTTGAGACTGTTCAATACCAAATATTTTTTTGGGTTTTACCCTGAAATTTTTCTCTCCTAAAGAAGGTCCTTAGAGTTCAAGGAAAAAATATCGGAATTTTTCCAGAATTCGAGTTTTGAGCTTACAACATATTTAGCTATTACCTAAAAGATTAAGTCAAAGTCTCCCCGTTTTGAATATTCTTACCTCTTGGATTCCTTTTCTTCTTAATTTTGACAGGTTGAATAGTTTTACAAGGTACGCAAGTTTGTAGATGCCATTTTGTAAGCAAAGGTAAAAATTTCTCCACACAGTACCGCTCTGTCCACTCCAATTTCTTAGACATTATTTTCTAAAAAAATATTACTATACAATATAAATGTTCAGAAATGGATATCATTAAAACTTCTAAACAGATTTTGATAAAACTTGGATTGTTCTCAACGAATACCGTTTAAATCATCACTTTTGCAATTAAACATCCGAATTTCAATACTCGAATAAATACCATCAATACACATAAAACACATTTTTTTGTAACCGGTTAAAAAGTTTACTAAGTATATTGTCAGTTTACTACTATAAAATATATTGCAAGTTTTGTAAGGTAATACAAAACTTGCAATTTATAGTAGTAATATGACATTTTTAGTTTGCAGAGGGTAGTGTCAAAAACTGCCTACCCGCAACTTTTAGCATCGTTTACAACATACGTGCGTTCAGGACATTTCGGACGCAAAAACCTCAGAAGCAACAACCAGCAACACATTTGCACTGTAAGTGTCCATAGGCGGTATCAATTAACATTGAACCTACTGCCCATTTGTCCCCTATTCTATAAAATACCTTAAAAACAAAATGTCATAACTTTTTACAAACATTTATTCACGTAGGTGCAATGTGCACTTATGAACTTCAAAAAAGAAATATACATTAAATATTTCTAATTTTACATTCATGACAGTTCTCAAATCAAGGGCGTAGAACGGAAGAGAAGAACTGGCAATAAACTCAATAAAGTATTAAAAAAATGCTTGCTTTAAAGCTCGTAAAATAATCAAAATTCTCAATACAAATACCGCGAATTGAATTAAACTGGGTTGCGGTATGGTGCCGAGGCCTATATCCGATGTTGCATTCAGAAATTCCTTCATAACTTTAGGCTCTGGAAATGGCATCCCGCAGGATAGGGCCCGATCGCGCAAAGACAATTCGCGTTTCGATTCCAACACTTTTGACCTGCAAAACAATTTGGGATTCACGAATAGTTTTTAATAGAAAACAATCTTTATCAAAATAACAGTAATTTTTTCTACAGTCCCCAATTCAAATTCTTTCAAAAGTCTTCTGGATAAACACATCTTAATCATATCCTATCCTCCTCAATCGTGACTTGTAATTCTTTAATTTCTTGTGTTATACCTTTTTATAATGTAACATAAGAAATTAGTAGTATTGCTGTAATTTAATTGAGATTTTATTTTTAGTTTATTTCATTAAGAGTAAGTTTGGTAATTATATTATAGTGTTCGCGTTGTCGTATATCACTATATAAAAATAATAAAACTTGTGTGATCTCAACGATGTATATATTTTTCGTAAAAATAAACCGCGGCGTCGGCAGCGAGATGTACGTGTGTCACTTAAGAAGTCGTGGGCCGTACTGGTGGCGGAGCGCGCTCTGGAATGCGCGTGCCTCGCCCCCCGTCTGCCGCGGAGAACAATAGACGCGGTCTATACGTAAAAGTTGGTAAGTGCATTTTTTGTAATTTAATATATAATTTATTTTGATAATTTTATTTCAGCTACCAATGACGACGAGGACGCCACATCACTCCCCTGCCGAGACCGTTTCACGGTCGATAGTAGTCCGGAAACTTAACTAATCTTCCACTTCTAGTCTTTTTTTCAGGTAGCGGTGCATCGTGATTGGTGTGAAGCGGCGGTACGGTCATCGGTGAACGAATGGTCGTGTCGTATTCTCTGTTTTCTTTCGTAAGGTAAGCTGGTTTTATTCTGTCTATTGTTACTGTAACTTCTTTGCCTTTTATGTCTAATGAAAATGTTTTTGTATTTCTTTTCAGAACTTTATATGGGCCGGTATATGGTGATTCAAGTGATCGTTTTGCGGGACCACGGCGAAGAAAAACAAACTGTGCAGTATGTATGTCATTCGGCAAATAGAATGTTTTACTGTTGTGGTTTGATGCAGGAGTTGGGGTTAATGCTGCCATATGATTTCTCAAGCGAGCTGTATAGTCTGCTGGATTTAGGTTCTGGTCAAGCGAAGTTGAGAAAAATTGTCCCGGTAGTCGTAGTGGTTCTCCATATACTAGCTCGGCGGCTGATGCCTGCAGATCTTCTTTCCAGGCAGCTCTTATTCCTAGAAGCACGAGGGGAAGTGTTTCAGTCCACTGTGGGTTGTTGTGACAGATGATGGCTGCTTTTAGTTGGCGATGTAATCTCTCCACCATTCCATTGCATTGCGGATGGTATGAGGTGGTGGGACGATGTTCTGCGCCAATCAGGTTAGTGATGCTTTGGAAGAGTTGAAATTGTAAGCCTCTGTCTGTTGTTACAGTTTGTGGACATCCATGACGAGATACCCAGTTGGTAATGAACGCGGAAGCACAAGTTTCTGCTGTAATATCCGCTAGTGGATAGGCATCAGGCCAACGTGTGAAACGGTCTATTGCTGTCAGGCAGTATCTAAAGCCATTAGAGTATGGTAATGGGCCTATAATGTCCAGGTGTACGTGGGCGAAACGTTCTGATGGTACTGAAAAGGTTGTAAATGGTGCGTTCGTATGTTTGTTGACTTTACTTCGTTGGCAGTCTACACATTCCTTTGCCCAAGTTTTGCAATCGCGTCTTACTCCGGGCCACACAAATCTTTGAGCTACCATTTTAGCAGTGGTAGGGCCGCTTGGATGGCTGAGTTGGTGTATGGTTTCAAAAACGCGTTTGCGATAGGCAGGTGTTATATACGGTCTAGGCGATTTGGTGGAAAAATCGCAGTACAACTGGTTTTCAGCGATCTGCTTCAGTTGTAGTGCTGTGTTTTTGGTAAGCAAAGCTTGCAATTCAGGGTCTTGAGCCTGATCTCTTGCAAGTGCGTCGTAATTTATGGTGACAATCTCTTCTACACGTGATAGGGCGTCAGCGACGATGTTGTCTTTACCGGGAATGTATTTTAGATCGGTGGTGAATTGAGATATATAGTCAAGATAGCGGAATTGTCTTGGAGAGCACTGGCTTCTGTTTGTTGTGAAGGCGTAGGTGATGGGCTTGTGATCGGTGTAAATGCAAAAGTTTCTTGCTTCCAACATATATTTAAAGTGTTTGATACCTTCGTATATGGCCAGAAGCTCCCTATCGTATGGACTATATTTTTTTTGCGATGTCGTCAGTTTACGAGAGAAAAATCCCAAGGGTTCCCAGTTGCCTTTTCGTTTTTGTTGCAGGACAGCGCCGATGGAGTCGTCTGAAGCATCTGTGAATAAGGCTAGATCCAGGTTGATTTCAGGGTGGACAAGAAGAGTGGCTTGAGATAGGCTGCGCTTGCACTCATTGAAAGCTGTTACAAGGTTAGTCATATCGATAGGTGCATTTCCTTTGATGTTACCTGTTAAGGCATCGTTCAGAGGAGCCTGTATCTTTGCTGCATCAGGAATGAATTTCCGGTAGTAGTTTATCATTCCCAGGAACCGTCGGAGTTGTTTTGCTGTTTTTGGCTGTGGGTAGTTGGTAATAGCTTCCACTTTCTCTTTGAGGGGGCGTATGCCTTCAGTCGAGACGCTGTAGCCGAGGAAAGTTACTTCGTTAATGCCGAATATGGACTTAGAGGTGTTTATTAAGATGCCATACTGGTTAAGTCGTTCGAAGACAGTTTTAAGGTGCTGAAGATGGAGTTCTCTGGTCTTCGAAAATACTAGGATGTCGTCAATATACCCATATGTAAATTCCAGGCCTTGAAGAACTTCATCGATGAATCTTTGGAAGGTTTGAGCAGCATTTCTTAAACCAAAGGTCATATACGGAAATTCGAACAGTCCGAATGGTGTCGTTATGGCTGTTTTAGGTATGTCCTCATTCGCGACAGGTATCTGATTGTAGGCCTTAATCAGGTCAATCTTTGAAAATATTTTAGCTCCAGACAGCTGGTAAACAAAGTCATTAATCTGTCTTATTGGATATCGATCAGGGATGGTTCTGGCATTAAGTGCTCTGTAGTCGCCGCATGGTCTCCAACCGTCGTCCTTCTTTTTGGCTAAATGTAAGGGAGACGACCATGGGCTCTCTGATCTACGAGCTGTTCCATTTGCATACATCTCTTCAAACTCTTTTTTCGCAATAAGCAGTCTATCTGGGGCTAAACGTCTGGGACGAGCTGCGACTGGTGGACCAGGGGTAGTACGTATATGATGCTTCGTTTGGTGCTTGGTTTCTTTTGGATTTCCAGTAGGTTTCGTTACATCTGGGTAGTTGCGAAGTAAGTCATGGAAGTCGGAGTTTCCAGCAACTGTTTTGATGGTCACCGTTTCCACAGAAATGTTGGCGCAGCGTGGCGCGTTGACGGACAAACTTGTGAGGCCGTCGATGAGGCGGTGACGACGACAGTCCACTAATAGGTTGTAGTGGCCCAAGAAGTCAACACCAATAATGGGTCGTGTGACGTCCGCAACTACGAATCTCCAGGTGAAGTCCCGGCGAAGTCCGAGGTCCAGGTGTAAGGCTATGTAGCCATACGTAGCTATGATAGTGTTGTTGGCAGCGTATAACTCATATTTAGTTTTATGACGCTGGTCTCTGGTCGCCGACTTAGGAAAAACGCAAACGTCAGATCCCGTGTCTATCAAGTACTTCAGTTTAGTTTTCTTTTCGACGATGAAGAGGCGGTCATTAGGAGTATGCGTAAGGCAGTCGTTAGCCGCCACTACAGGCTGCCGTTCGCGTTTAAAGTCTTGTAGGAACAGGGCGTGAGACATTTTATGGCGTTTTCACCGAATTTTCTGTGGTAGTAACACACGCTATTCATTTTGTTTTCCTTCCATCTTTGGGTGGAGCGAGAGTGAGATCTTGATCTGTTATACCTACGTTGTGGTGATCTGCTTGATCGGCTATTATGCATGCTCAGGGAAGCAACTTGCTTGGTTAATTCGTTAACTTGCCTGGCCAAGCTTTCTAAGGCGGTGAGGTAGTGGTCTGGAGGATTTCCAGCATGTTGGTTAGCTGAGGACGATGTAGCGGCGTAAACATTTGGTGGGGTTGGGGCTGCGATGGCTATAATTTTGTCAGCCAACTCTGCAAGTTTCTCTAGCGGCATATCCATATGCGATGCAATGATAGGTTGAATGTTATTGGGTAACCTATTGTGCCATGCTGATCTAATAAATTCGTCTGGTACCTGTGGTCCGGCCAAATGTTGTAGGTGACGAAGAAATTGTGAAGGCTTTCTAGTGCCGAGTTCTTGATTGTCTAAAAATTGCCTGATTTCTTCTTCGCGCGGTTTACTTAATCGCCTTATTAGCTCCGCTTTGAGGGTTTGGTATTTGTTGTCTTTGGGAGGACTTTCTATAATATCCGCAACTTCAATAGCGAACTGTGGGTCCAGTTGGCTAGTCGCGTTATAAAATTTAGTCGTGTCTGACGTTATTCCCGCCAAACAAAATTGGCCTTCCAATTGAGCAAACCAGAGTGCAGGTCTATTCGGTAAAAATGGTGGTATTTTAATTCCAACTTTGAAAATTTCATGTGCACCTTTTTCCATATTGTCCGTGTCCCCACCGTTATCGTCTTGCATGACAAAAGTGCTAAGACCGCGTGGCGTGTAGTTTTTTCTTACTCTTATCACGTCGGGGTCACCAGTATAGTGTTCGCGTTGTCGTATATCACTATATAAAAATAATAAAACTTGTGTGATCTCAACGATGTATATATTTTTCGTAAAAATAAACCGCGGCGTCGGCAGCGAGATGTACGTGTGTCACTTAAGAAGTCGTGGGCCGTACTGGTGGCGGAGCGCGCTCTGGAATGCGCGTGCCTCGCCCCCCGTCTGCCGCGGAGAACAATAGACGCGGTCTATACGTAAAAGTTGGTAAGTGCATTTTTTGTAATTTAATATATAATTTATTTTGATAATTTTATTTCAGCTACCAATGACGACGAGGACGCCACAATATAATCTTTCAAATCAAATCTGGCACTTTTGAACGTTAAATAATATTTAAAGATGAATCTAGTAGCCCCTACCAAAACGTAGTTTCGTGTGGAGAAGAATGGCCATGAAACTCGTTGCTTACTTTTAAAATATTTTGTATACTCCTCGAATAAAACTACTATACAGGTCTATTATTGTATTGTTAGTATACATGTTCCTCACATATTTACAAATATCGAAAGAATATTATACATTAAATATAGTGTGATATAGTTTGCTTCCACCAACATTAAAAAAATAAAAAATCTAGAAAGGAATTAAAATCTGAATATGTTTTTAACTATCTTACAAAACTTATAAAATATACAAGTAATATGAGATTTTTAGTTTGCTGAGGGTAGTGTCATAAACTGCCTACCCGCAACTATTTAGCATCGTTTACAACATACATGAGTTCAGAACATTTCGGAAGCAAAAAGCTGAAAAGACAGCAACCCATTTGCACTGTTAGTGTCCATAGGCGGTATCACTTAACATTTAGCTAAAAAAATCTAGAAAGGAATTAAAAAGTAAAATATGTTTTTAACTAAATACGATAAAAACTAATTATATAATCAAAGATAATGTAAAACTAATACGCGGTAGCAAATCATAGAACTATCGCCGTCCTCACCTTGAACCTTTGACCGAACAAAGATATATATAAAAGCAAGAATAACATCGGGTTACATATATATTTCTATAAACCCACAGATAATACATACTTATGCCCCAAATCATTGCAGCCACGATGTGTATTACACATGGGGCAGCCATTTTTAAGATGCGTACGTCCAACGTGCCCGCACTTGTCACAACGTCCCGGCTGCGAGACCCAACGTGCGCGCTCTTCGTACTCTTTCGTATCAGTGACCCATGACAAAAGCCTTAAATGGATAATCAATTATTTATTAAGTACATAAATAAATTTATCTTTTTGAAGTGAAACTTCTTTAGGTGCATTAGGGTAAAATATTTACGGAACGTCACGAAGATGTGCAGCGTTTTTGTCGAAGAAAAGGGAGAGAGCGATTCAGACCGATTGAGAGAAAGTGAGAAAGGCATATCGGGAAAAAATACACAGTATTGGTTGATGTATTCCTTTGGTAATTAAATGTCGCATAACGTCGTGTGATAATTTAATAAGTTTTCCCCTGAAGATGACCCCTTCCACTTATCTTACTTGCAGTTTCGCAAAGTAATGTTTTCCAAAATCTTCTGTTTTTTTATGTAATGGGGGGAACGATCCTATGGGACGCCCAAAAAGAGCGGCCATAGACACCCATTTTAGTGGGTGCGTTGACGGCTTAGGGTAGAATATACTCAGGAGTCGATTCCACAGTTCGCTTATTCCCAAAAGAAAATGCCTCCACATTTTTCCGTTACGCGCCATCTTTTTCTTGTCTCTACCACGGTTGATTTGAAGAGATTCGAAGCCATTTATAATAAAAATATATAATAACGATAACAATGATTGTAATAATTCTGTTACAATTCATGAAATTATCTAATAATCTGAGTAGTAATAAGGTAAAATGAAATAATTGTATTATTTGTAGTCATGTCCAACCAATTTCTGTAAAGTTGCATATACTAGTTAAAGAGTATACAATATTACCTAGGAATAATCTCCTCATCCTTGACGGTGTGAAGAAAACTCACAACAGTGTTAATAGATGAACCACAAGCACCAACCCCGTAGTCACAGCCGCACAGAAGTGCCAAGGCAATCATTTTTTTACGCCCAAATCCTAAGAACATTCAAAATGACAGCTGATCCCATAGACTACTTTTATAAACACTAGAATATTCAACGTGCGACTCTCATTCCTGTGGTCGTAAGTTTTACCCCTGTGCTGTGCACCAATGGACTTTCTTTCTATGTGCGCATTTAAAATTCGAACGTTGAAGAAAAGAGGAAACCGGCTTGCCTTAGACCCAAAAGTCGACGGCGTGTGTCAGTACTGATTACCTACTTTCCTATTAGATTGACCAACGATCATGAAACAGATTCAGAAATCTTAATAGGGTCAGCAGAAATCAACTTGGAAACTGTGTGGAATGTGCTTCCCCTCCCATCACTCTCCACCTACCACTCTCGCCTTGACGCGACAATACGTAAATTAAATACCACGTCATGTCATTTTATTAAAAAATAAACTAAAATTATATTTGTTTTATTAACCTATGGATATAGAAGAATTACCAAAAAATATACCTACATTTAACCCCTATAATGATAAATGTTGATATTATAAATAATCAAGATACCTATCGCGAGCGTAAAGGGGCCTTAAATATTACTTGAATTTTTTATGCAGTTAGTACATCACAATGACGTCATTACAGCGATGTGCCGAGTTCTGCGTGTAGTAGCGCCTTTATTTTAGATTATGTAGTCTGTACACTATCGATAAATATAAATTGCATAAATTTCTATACGGGTGCGTTCAGGTATTAAGTAACGAATTTGAGAACGTCAGTACTGATTACCTACTTTCCTATGAGATTGACCAACGATCATCAAACAGATCAGAAATCTGATTAGGGTTGTACAACACGCAGAAATTACCTTGGCACCTGCGTGCAAAGTGCTTCCCCTCTCACCACACCCCACCGCCTATCTCTGCCCTTGATGCGACAGTACGATCAGTAAATTAAATACTACGTTGTCATTCTATTAAAAAAAAAACTAAAATTATATTTGTTTTATTAATCGGTAAATATAGAACTATTACCAAAAAATATACCTAACGAAATAATCATGCCAACATCTAAAAATGAACAACCAGTGTCAACCACAAGCTACCTACTTGACTATAAAAAAAAACTATTAGGTACAAAACATGTACAGAAATCCAAAGAGAAAACCAAGATATACTACGCCATTGTATTTACTTAATTTCATAAAATTAACTTTGACAATGATTATATACAAATTAATAAAATAACCCCGCCAAACAAAAGCGGAATCTAAGCAAATTCTATAAACGAAAAACCCATACCATTAGCCTGGAACATTTTTTCTGCATCATAGCAGTCCACTGAACCCTGCATGGCGCCCCCACCCGCTGAGCTGGACACACTAAAGTTGCGATACACCCGGCGCGCCCCATATGCAAAGCAGTCGGAATCTTGCGATATTACCGCGTCAACCAACTGTTATATACAAAAATTTCAATTTGTTTAAGGTTTTATTAGTTGCTATTCTAAGCCGGGTGGCAGCAATTTATCGTTCTGACCATGCAATTTTAATGTTATAGGACACATCTAACACCCTAAATCAGTGGTTCTCAACCTTTTTTCGTTACGGCACATATTTAATTTGATGATTTTTTTGGCGGCACACATTAAACGAGTTTAAAATTTGGCGGCACACTAAGAAAAAGATAAAATATGTTTGCTTACATCTTAAAAAGTTATAAACAAAATTTTAAACATGTAAAATAAACTAATATATGCTTTAATATAATTTAACGTTAAACACAGGATTAATTCAAGCTAATAATAAAAAAAATATTAGATACAATTTAATAATATTAACATCATTATATATATCCAAGATTTGGCGGCACATTTTTGAAATGTGACGGCACACAAAAGTGCCGCGGAACAGGAGTTGAGAATCACTGCCTTAAATAGATATTTTATGTAAGTATTTATTTATTTTTATTCACACTTCGTTGCTAGAAAGAAACACAAATAACACAATACATATAAATTACAAGGGATGCAACGGGCGGCCTTATCGCTAACAAGCGATCTCTTCCAGGCAACCCTAGTAAGAAAAGAAAACAATAAATAAAAAATGATGAGTGCAAGAACTGCATAACCAGAAGTTATATAAAAAACAAAATATATATATTAATCTGTAAAACCTTAATCTAGAGAAAATAAAAAAAACAATATTAATAACTAAATAAAACTAAAAAGCTAATCTTACAGATTCATGAACAGCAAATAGTGAATTACATAATATACAAAAGTAATTTAAGTATTTATTATATAAATCATAATAATAATAATTAACATTTGCATAGTGATTCTTCACTTATGTTTCTATATAAGAAAATTCAACAATGTATGATGTTTGTAATCCCATACTGTCATAAGAAAAGCTATCAAGGAAATAGATACACAAAACGATATATAGAAATAAAGCAGAGAACATGCTGAATCAGAATTAAAAACAGGTAATTATTTCAAGAAACATACACATTTTGTATGTTATAAACATATGGTCTTAGAAATAAAAGGCTTAAATAATAATTGATTGGTAGAAATTAAACCCAAGACCTCAGGGTATTTATTTACATTTGGTGGATGGATCGGAAGACATTTATTAATGCTTACCCCTTTTGAATTTAAACTAGCACAAGTAGCTTCTGCCTCTCCAGGGCCTTTAACACATCTTACACCCATACTCTTCAATAGAGTTTCACACTAAAACAATTACAGTAATAAAATTATTGTTTTAATGAGTATAAATAATTTTATTCTTTACTTTTACATGACTTTCTGTAACTGTAGTAATCTGTCATTCATTATACATTAATAAAATAAATGTAATAATATATAAGATAAATAATGTGCCCGGACTTATTTTTTACAAGTGTTACTATTGTAATAAACTATTACCTAACCTTTAGTTAAATATAGCAGTTAGTCTAGTGAGCACAACACACTTAAGACTTCTTTAAAAGATTTGAATAAACCTACATATTATTTTATAACACAACTTATTCTCTTAACTTTATTATATTTTAACTAAAATATACATTTGTAAGTAGTTCCTATTCAAATATTTAAAATTTATTTGTACCATATACAAAATATATAAATACAAACCTTAAAGCTAGTACAAAAATATAGTTAGGATACCTCTAATAAAACACCTTTAAACCTTTTTCTAGAGACACTTGGAGCTTGGCTTTTAGCTTGTGATTTTGGTGCAGCTCCTTTGAACTGAATAGCATTCCTTGCTGCCATTACATCCCTCTTCAATTCGGGAGCATCACCCTCAAGTACGAAAATTGGATTGATGTCTGCTAATAAAAGGTAGACAGTGCGGAAAAATAAATTCCTATAAAAACCAGTACATGTATGTAAATATGTATCATAAATTATTAGTAATGGTGAATAAAAATGGTGTGTTTAATTACCTTAAATAAAGTTTAGGCTGGATGTAGTAATCTGTTACATTTTGGCTATCACAAACCCAGCCAGCCAAATCCACAGCCACTGTTTCACCTCTTATCTGAAAAAAGAAAGACTAATAAGAAAAAAAGAAGTGCTCGTAGTAGACTTTATTAAAACGAGCATACCTCATGAAGAGACTTTTTTTCACCATAAGGCGATAATACGTTCCATAAACCTTTAATGCCCATGATTTTAAGTGCCTTTCTTCAACAGGCCTTATTATTATTATAATGAAATCATTAAAGAAAATGTACTTTATGTTTCAGACTAAAATTTACATCATTTTATCCTTTAAATAAAGATTTCTAATGTCTAAGTATATCATTTCCCAACTTTATTACACTGCTAATTATATTTATAATCATTGTGATCATCATGACTTAAATGAATTTCCCTCATCATTTTGAAAATAAAGTAACGTTTTCCTGAATAAACAAACAGTCAATTGTCACGTAACCATAAAACGTCAAATTAAATGACATTGTGGATAGTTTACTTCGAAAATCGAAACTTTGGTATTGGCAATTTAGCAATTGGCATTAGTGATTAGGAATTCCAAATTCTGAGTATGATCGATATTTTCAACTTTGTTTGTTTTTAAACAGGACCTTTTTTGTTACATGAATGTCACTAATTCTTCCAAAAAGATTTGCGATCTACGTCTCTAGAATACTTAATTACGCATTGATGATTTAATTTAAATATCGTCATTCTTTAATCAATGCTGAGATTGAAACAATTGCTTATTAACATTCATTATCATTTTTGCCTGTTATCATGTTTATTCATTTATGTGATAAGGAATAAAATGTATAACTACGTCAGTTTAATTAAGCCACACAAACGGCGTAACTGTAGGCGTTATCAGTATAAATTTGTGATACTTTAAAATAAGTAATGTTGCCAAGGAATAAGACTTATAACGCTCGCATCCGATAATACATACATCTGTACCCAGCCCAATAATTAAGCTTTAAGAAAATGTATTTAAATAAAATGAATAAACTTTGGTAAGTTATTAAAGATTATTATGAAAACTTCATAATATTAAAGGTCTTTATAAGAAAAAAATATAGTTACTATTTACTACAATTTTTGTAAAAGTAACTAAAATTTTTTATATTATATTTCATATAAGCATATGTAGCTTATAAAATATTAATAAATGTATTTATATAATGTTTTCAGGCAATTTCAATGTCTTCAAATTACAAAAAGGTCAAGTCATGTACAAACAAAAGCAGATATAAAGCGAAATATTACTAAAGTTTTAATAGCAAACCGTGGAGAAATAGCCTGCAGAGTTATGAGAACTGCAAAAAAGTTAGGGATTCAAACAGTAGCCGTGTACTCAGATGCTGACAAGCATGCCATGCATGTTGAAATGGTATCTAAAATATTATAAATCTTCAAAACTTCATATAATATAAATCTTGGTTTTTAGTTATGACAACTTAAATCACAATGTTATTTTTCAAAGTCATGTAATCTGGGTCTCACATTTATACAAAATAAAAATTTTCACTAGCAAACCTTTAATTGTCTGTGCTAGCTAACCCAAGCAGTATTGTTTCTGTGAATAAAACCTAAACTTAAAATACCAAAAAATAGCATTACTATAAATACTAATTCAAAATTTAGTTAGACATATAACTAAAGCAGATTGAAACTGGTTTCTTGTGCTATTCCAGGCAGACGAAGCATATCACATAGGGCCAGCACCTACAAGCCTGAGTTACTTAAATGCAGAAAAGATTTTAGAAGTAGCCAAAAAGTCAAAAAGCCAAGCTATTCATCCAGGCTATGGATTCTTATCGGAAAATGTGGAATTTTGTGAAAGATGTGCTGATGAAGGAGTTATTTTTGTTGGACCACCAACATCAGCTATCAGGGATATGGGAATTAAAAGGTAGCTATAAAAATGTATGGATTGGATTAAAATTAAGTCTCTTTGCTGTGATATTTGAAGTTATATCTATAGAGTCACAGTAATTGCAACTTATTAACATACATTTGTGCTTAATTAATTTATGGAATAAGATATTAAAGCAATGTTGGCCTAGTGGCTTCAGCATGCAACTCTCATACCTGAGGTCGTAGGTTCGATCCCCAGCTGTGCACCAAGGGACTTTTTTTCAATGTGTGCATTTAACATTTGCTCGAATGGTGAAGAAACATTGTGAGGAAACCGACAGGTCTTAGACCCAACAAGTCGACGACGTGTGCACTGGAGGCTGATCATGACTTGCCTATTAGATTTAAAAATAATCATGAAACAGATTCAGAAATCTGAGGCCAAGACCTAAAGAGGTTGTAGCGCCACTGATTTTTTTTTAATATTTAAATTACAAATTATTTAATCCAGTTGTACATACTATTATTTAATTAGTAACTTTTGGTTAGATATGTAATTAGAATCGTCGATTTTAGGGTATCCATGATTTAGCGCCTTCAAGGTTGAGAACTCATATTTAAAATAGAGTTACACTATTCCTGATAGTCCCTTTGTAATAATAATAAACTTTTCAGTACATCAAAGGCAATAATGTCGAATGCAGGTGTACCAATAGTGAAGGGATACCACGGTGAAGGCCAAAGCTTTGAGACATTGTTATCCGAGGCTAGAAGAATAGGTTTTCCTTTAATGATCAAAGCGGTGAGGGGAGGTGGGGGAAAGGTAAGATATACCCCGAATGCTGTATTCAAAATTGTTAAACGATAGGCAAGACAAGATTTAAAATACCATTTCAGATTGTGCCTATAAAATTTTTACAGATTGTTTAGCGTTAAAATTTCAAACTAAACATATTTAAGAACCCGCCAGAACGTTTTTCGAAGCAAGATGGCGTCGCACCAGTAACTGTGACGTGTTGTTAGTCTCAAATTACACAAACATTATGTCTCCATCAAAATCAGTTTCGATGAAATTAAACACCATGACAGAATTTCAAATTGGTTGATCTATTCATTTAGTTACATATTTGAACTTCTGATGAATTCTGTCACATAACGCCTTGTCTGCACAAGGCATCTGCAATCTGCAAACGCAGATTTTTTCTATTATCTTTAAAATATAAATACACTTAAATACCAATTATCCTACCTAATTAACTAGCAGACTCGGCCAAGCGTTGCTGTGGCTAAGGTTTTTGTTATATTACATAAAAGTAAACTATTCAAGGGAAACGGTAGGAGAACTTATGTGAAATGTTGGTATTTTTAACAGCGCCATCTGTTAGAATTGTATCAAATGATCAAAAAAATATTTGCAATTGTACCCGACATCTGTTAGAATCTTTTAGAGTTAACAGATAATTGTGACTGTCAATTGATTATAGACAAATAATTCGCAATAAAATAAAATTGCGACTATAATTAAAGAGCTAAGCTATCCTATCGCTTAAGTTGGACCAGACTGGTCACGGTGAGCCAATTTAATTTAAAATCGGTTAAGTAGTTTAGGAGTCCATCGCGGACAAACATCGTGACAGGAGATTTATATATATTATAAGAAGATGAGATAGCAAGCAACTTTTGTGAACTAAGCTAGTGTACAAACAAATTTATTTTACTCAAACGCTTTTTAGAGTCATGACTTATATATAACAATATTTTTCGTACTGTTAGGCGTTGTCCTAATTGGCGAAGATCGCACGATGACACGATGCGGTCTCGTCGTGCGATGAGTTCAAACATACAGATTTCATCAGAGTGTCCTATTTGAACCTCGCAAGTAATCGTGCGAGCACATGAAATGCTTTAATAACGATCGTACGATGCGTTTGATCATGCGATGATGTAATCAAAGCAACAGATCTCTTTTGAGTGTACTAATCGGTTACTACGCGATGCGTCGCCGCGCGAGGGGCGCGAGCCATCGAACGACGGCATCACAAGATGGACATCGCGCGATCTATTAGGACACCTGTTAGGTCAAGGTAAGGGTAAGGTAAGGTAGGTAGGCTCAGTTTCCGCAACTAGACTCGAAATTGGTCCGTTTTGCGTAATACCCTGGCTACTCAAGCCAGCCCAGCTCCTTCCAGAAGCACAGAAGTCTCCTGGGCACTTCACAGGCTTCTCGGAGCGACCTCACTGTTCCGAGGATTTTCGTACGTTGTTTAGCCACAGCCTCGCAATCCAGGACTACGTGGGTGACTGATTCCTCTGCGCTGAAGCAGCCTCTGCACATGGGGCTGTCTGTCGCGCCAAGGACAAATAAATGTTTATTAAGGAGGCAATGGCCCGTTATTGTCCCTATCATTTACCTGTTAGGTCATCGCACGACCACTTTGATCGTGAGATGAAAAACGCATCGCGCCATCGTACGATCGCTCCCAATTAGGACGCCGCCTCAGCCTATCCTTTTAGCCATAATATAATTAGAAAACATTCAGACGGTAAAATCCAGCTTCCGTAAAAATATTTTCCAGTATCAAACGCTTTTTTACAGGGCATGAGGATTGCAATGACAGAAGCGGAATTTAAGACGCAATTGGAGTCTGCTAAAAGGGAATCTCTGAAATCATTTGGTGACGATAATATGTTGCTAGAACAATATATAACAGATCCTAGACACGTTGAAGTTCAGGTATGATTGCAGCTTGGTTAGTGGTTTGCTAACGCCCAAACCCAATAACCTAACTCAGGTTTGACCATCTGCGATTGTAATAGCCATCTATCGATACAAGCTATCCGTGGTAGGTCTGATCGGTGTATGTAGACCTTTGTATGAAAATGATAGTTCAACTGTGCCAATATCCTATCTTAAGATTTTAACTTACACCAGTTTTTAAAATAATTAAAAAGGCTATTTTATATGTTTTAAACATAGACATGTATATTTTAAAACTATTTTTACGGTTTTATTTAATTTATTTGGTTTATATTGATTATCAAATATGAGTGAAAAGAGCGAAGAGATAGCAATCTATCCATCGCCAAAATTGGATTGTAGAGTTTGGTTATTGGGATGCAGATAGATCGATCGACTGTCACGGTCACAATTGAAAACAATCTGAGTTTGTGGATTAATTATTGGGTTCGGACGCTAGTGTCTTCAGTGACTGTCATCCCTGAGGTAGGTTTGATGGCAGTGCACCAATGACTGAATGTACGCATTAACAATCGACTAATAATTAAGTCTGACTTGTGTTAGACTCAAAATATTGACGGCGTGTTTCAGGAAAACTGATCCTACTTGCAAATCAAATCAAAATACTTTATTAATTTAGGTAACACAATCTTATCCGCTCTACGCCCTTGACTTGCGAACTGGTAAATGTAAATTTACAATTAATTTAATTTGATTTTCTTGACGTTCATAAGTGTAGATGTTTACCTATATGAATAAAGAAATCTTAGGTTTAAAGACATTTATTCTCATAATAGACATTAGTCACTTACATAAGAACACTTATATGCTAACGTTACAATTAGTAAGTTGAGAAAAAAAAAAAAAAAAAAAGAAACTTGGAAGAACTTGGATGAACTTTCATTTCCGTAGATTTGCATCACTCAATAGATGGTCCTTTAATCTTAATTTAAATGTTGCTAGGCTACCTGCACTTTTTATATTTTGTGGGAGTCTATTATACCGCACTACTCCCCCAACGCTCAATGTTTTTTTGCCGTAATTGGTTCTATACTTAGGTATAATTAAATTTTGAGGGCGTCGTGAACTGCGCTTTTGAATTTGATTTATTTTAGTGAATGTAATGTTGGTGTGTATGCAGTCATTTAAAATTTTGTAGATTAATAAGCTGGTATTGTATTGAAATAATTGTTACATATTTATAAGTTTTGTTTCTGTGTAGATTTTTTGTGTGGAAGTTAAGTATGGGTAATGGAAAAGCAATTTAATTACTTTATTTTGAGCAATTTGAAGATTTGATATGTTAGTTTTAATCTTTGATTTGATTTGTGTAAAAAGGAATAAATATGCTTCTAATTTTACATTTACTGTTCTCAATGGCGTAAAACGTAAGAGAACTGGCAATAAACTCTTGGCCACTCTTTCTAATCGGCAATTTTTTTTACACTATATTTGTAAGAAGATGCAACCATTACACCGTGTTCCATATGACATCTTAAGTAATAAAAATGTCCTCCATTAGGAGGCATGGTGAAATAGGAGCACGCACTTACATTCTCGTGGGAACAACACGCAAATACATAGTCGGAAGAACTAACCCCACATACGAATTCAAGTACGACCAGTCACCACAAGTAGCACCCGTTCGTATGACGCATGACCAGGATTAATTTTTTATTAGGAGTTTGACTCTCTCTTTAGATTGGAGGAACCGTACATCACCTACCGCCACGGCATTACTGAATACACCACATTAAATCTTTTGTCCCTATCGCTCTCGTATAACCTTACGTATAAATGAAAGGGACAAAACATTCGTTGCAATGAACTATAATTTGCAGGTGTTCGCAGACATGCATGGAAATGCTGTGCATCTATTTGAGAGAGACTGTTCAGTACAAAGGCGGCATCAGAAGATTATTGAAGAGGCACCAGCGGTATGTCACATTATTTAACTTATCCTGACTCTTTTAACGTGATTGATTTTTTTTTGGTGTAATTTTCTTCTTCTCTTCTTATTCGGTACATTCTTGATAGAGCGGTCGAATTCGCTATGTCGTAATAGAATCGGCAGATGTGATGCGCTTCACGACGTTCCTCCATCGTTGCCCATTAGAGTAATTTTCTAGCCGACTTCTAAAAATAATGTGTTTTTGGTGAATGGTGATTTTGGCTCATAGCCATTATGATTTTTTTATAATAGGGGGCAAACGAGCGTACGGGACGCTCATAAAGAGCAGTCATCGCAGCCCATGGACAAACATTTTTAGTGGGTGCGTTG
This sequence comes from Pieris mannii, assembly GCA_028984075.1. Lineage (NCBI taxonomy): Eukaryota > Metazoa > Arthropoda > Insecta > Lepidoptera > Pieridae > Pieris > Pieris mannii. The sequence goes on along the minus strand of CM054798.1, from coordinate 3,694,364 downwards.
CTGGCCTTTGAGGAAGGAGTAAACTATATATGTAATTTGAATAAATGTAGAATAGAGAATAAAATGAATGGAGGTCGATCTCTCAGGGAACACTCCTTACCAGGAGTCGATTCCACAGTTCGCAATTGTGCAAGTGCATATGAAACGGGCTGCGGAAGACTTTTTTTTATAGAACAGGGGGCAAACGGGCAGGAGGCTCACCTGTTGTTAAGTGATACCGCCGCTCATGGACGCTCGCGAGTGCGTTGCCGGCCTTTGAAGAATTAGTACGCTCTTTTCTTAAAGGACCTTATGTCGAATTGATTAGGAAATACTTCAGTGGGCAGCTGGTTCCACAAGGTGGTGGTGCGCGGCAAAAACTGCCTTAATAAACGCAATTTTTCATGACAGTATTTGCTGGAAGTCAATTTTTCAAGTCAAAAAATTGTCTTCCAGCAATCCAGGTGATGCTGATGAAATGTAGAATTAATGCGTCAGGTAGAGTGAAACGAGGCACCAGGGATCAACCCAAACAATTGTCCAGGTTGCTCGCCATAGTACACTTTGTCGACAAAAAAGAGACGCTATGTCTCTGCGTAGAGAGAGAGAGAATCAAGCCGATCTGGAAAACATTGCAGATTGACAATTGGGATCTCATGGTCTATATAGGCTTTTAATGCAATATTTTATAAGTAAATGTGTGTTTGTATGTGTTTCTCATAGATTCAGTAGTTTGTGATGTATCTTCGTCAGAATTTATCTAAATTATATTAATTTCAGCCAGGTCTGTCCGAAGAAACACGTAGGTCGCTAGGTGAAGCGGCTGTGAGAGCTGCAAAAGCAGTCGGTTATGTTGGAGCCGGTACCGTAGAATTCATCTTGCATAGACAGACACACGAATTCCACTTTATGGAGATGAACACAAGGTTGCAAGTCGAACATCCAATCACAGAGATGATAACAGGTAAGATTTAGTTTTACCTTTTTTACAGAACACGATCCATCTGATGTTAAGTGATACCGTCGCCCATGGATACTCTCTAATTCAGTAGGTCGGCCTTTTAAGAATTTATATGCCCTTTTTTTGTAGAAGCCTATATTTAATTAGTTTTACAAATACTTTAGTGTGTAGATTTGTTCGCATGTATTTCATGAATTGCTTAACGTTTTCTGTATGAGAATTTGATTTTTTCACTACTTAGATAAACCAATATTTTTATTTAAAATAAGAGGTATCACAACAAATCTTAACTTTAATCGATTTTACGATTCAAATATTTATTTTAAATATAAAACACTCTGGTGTTAGAAACTATCTAAATTTACTTTTCTCTAGCTTTTAATTAAGTCATCCATCTTACAATTTAAATTTCTCAGGCACTGATTTAGTAGAATGGCAGCTTCGAATAGCATCAGGCGAGCCTTTACCATTTACCCAAGAAGAAATACTTAGAAAAGGTCATGCAGTCGAATGTAGGATATATGCAGAGGAGCCTCGCGCAGGGTTCTTGCCTAGGGCCGGAACTCTTCATAGACTCACACAGCCTATTGCTGAAGAAAATGTTCGAGTGAGTGTGCTATCTATAATTGTTATGCAAGTTATAAGTAGAGAACTATTTTTTTTATTCTATTACTTTGAGTAATGTGCAAAAATAAATATTTCTTTACCTTTTTTTAAGTCTTTCTTTACTCATCAATTAATTAATTTAAGATCAATTATTTATTCTTTACTCTAGGGTTGCCTGGAACAGATCGCTTGTTAGTGATAAGGCCGCCCGTTGCATCCCTTGTAATATTATGTATTTTGTTGTTTGTGTTTCTTTGCAAGGAATTAGTGTCAATAAATAAATTAAAAATAATTATTAGACAAATACTGTACTTGCTACTGACCGCGACGTCGTCTACATAGATGTGTGCGCTTTATTATTGTAGTTTTATTGAAATCCAATCATTCCATTTACAAGTTTTACTCTATAATTCCTATTAAGGCCAAGTTTTATTTTCACGCTTTATTGTTACGTCCTAAGTATTTAATTTTGAACAATTTTGCCCTCGTTTGAATAAATAAACTAGATTTAAAATAATTCCTGAACTAGTGATCTGGATATACATAGTTGCTCACGTCACACATAAAATCGATTTTTGTTTAGTTTTTTTCGTATTTTTTAAATAGTTATTTTGTTGCTTTGTTTAATGTTTGTTTTGTTTAATATCGTGTATGTCATCTTTGCCTTGTGCTTGTCACATTAAGAATCAGTTATTTTATCGATGTAACAGTGTGCCGAGTGTTAGCAAGCTTTTCTCAATAAAAAAAATGTATATCAAATAAAAAACTAGTGATATCTATCTATCTAACAATAATCTTTCTAATAATAATCTTTGAACTGCCGTCAATATTAAACATGCTTAGTAGCAAGAATAACGCACAAATTATAATTATACCCCTTCTCCCTTTCTAGTGTAAGAAAAATTAGTATAACTCTCAAAAATAATAGTATATAAACGTATTAATTTTATGTATAAATACCCGAAGATGCATTTTTTCAATCATAGACAATGTGTAAAAGAGTAAATAATTACTGTTGACGTGATCACCAAATAAGAAAACCAAAGTCTTCCCCCCCCCCCCCCCCCCCCCATTTTACTGAAATACTTGAACGGCCCTCCTTTCATCAATAGGTCAATTCTTGTTAAAATATACGAAACAGGGATTCTAGAGTTCTAAGTCTCTATGACTCATTTGGATTATTCCAGATAGAAACTGGAGTGCGCCAGGGACAAGAAGTGTCCGTACATTATGATCCAATGATAGCTAAGCTGGTTGTATGGGGACAAGACAGGAATGAAGCATTGGCTAAGACACGCCGGAAGCTATCGGAATACCAAGTATGTCATTTTAGTTAAGTTCATTTGGACGATGATTAGTTAATTTTGGTCTTGTATTTTGTGTCCTTTTACTTGTTCATAGTTGAAGTATTTCATAGCTATTAATTATGCGACTGTCAACCAATATGGCCACAATTCGGATCCCTGTTGTACACCAAAACGTGTGTAAAACCTACTTGCCTAAAAGTAAAAAAATAAAAAATAATATGGCGAATATTATGTTTGTTAGTGTAAGACTAGTCTAGAATTACTACAAATACTGAAAATTAAAAAGAAAAAAATATAAAAAAAGACAGAGGACAGACAGGAGGCTCATTTTAATAATCGGTAGGCTCATTTCTTGAAGTCGCCTTCTTGCAGTGTGAGTGTCCATGGGCGAATGTGTCACAGAATATCAGATGACTCTTGCGTATTCCCCCTGATTCCATAAAATATATACGCGATTCATTACTAAATTTTTATTACCCGTCGAGTCCAGAAATTCTTCTTTATTATGATATAAAGTAATAAATTAAAAATGATCGCTCCATGTATTTGTCTATATTTTTTATTTCACTGTATGACGTGCTAATGATAATATAAATAAGTACAAAATCTGCGTTAAGCGACATAATTGCCATCTAAAGTTCCAATATGTTAGTTACATAGCTTAGCTTAACGAATACATCAACCAATAGCGTGTATTTTGTCTCGATCTCCTTTTTTCACTCTCTTTTAATCCGTCTCAATCGCTCTCTATCTTTTCTTCGACATTAACGCTGCACATCTTCGTGATACTTCCGTAAAAAATTTACCCACACAGACTTTCTTTTAAGTTTCACTTCAATAATTTAAATATCATTGTGAAATTTCAGGTAGCAGGCTTGGAAACGAATGTGAATTTCCTTCTACGTCTAAGCGGTGCGAACGCGTTCGTATCGGGCGATGTACACACCGCGTTCATTCCGCAACATGAAGCGGAATTGTTCCCGGAATCAGATTTAGAATTGAGTGAGGAGAAAGCAGTGCAAGCCGCACTTGGATACGTAAGTTCAAATACATTTATGGTTCTTTTATCAATGTAGCGGTATAATTTATTGTTGTGTGTACTTTTTTATCAAAGGCCTGCTTCAAATCTTTGCCTAACGTTGTTTTCTTTATCTTGTTTGACCTACCAGATTAATAATTTCCTTCTAAATTGTCTCACAATTGTACCTTGGGCACCAGTCGCCATGTACCCTGCCGAATTCCAATGTGCTATTTTTTCTTAAAGTTGTATAAATATATTTCACAATATGTAATCAAATTATTCAAATATATAAAAAAATGAAAAAAATATATATGGTTACAGATTTTTATTAATTTACGTTCTATACAAGTATATGAAATTAAATTAATAAATTTATTTCACTTAACAAAATTGAGGCCTATAATTCATTGTCATGTGTCAACTAGCACAGACTATACTAAAATAAATAATTACATGTTAGTATAGCAACATTTTGTTTTAAAACGTCTAAATTGACAATTGTCGTTGAAAAGGCAATCGACATTGATTGTCTTTGCATACAGAAACTTCTAGGTGCTTTTTAATGCCATTACATTTTTGTGTATGGCAACACATGCATGTTAAATATCTTAAAAATTAGAAAAGTATTCAAGATATTCTCTTAAAAATAATTAGATGTTTCTTAATTTGAATAAAATTATTAACAATATTTATGTTTGGTAACGTCTCCAATTTTTAAATATTACCATAAATTACCGAATTTGAATTAAGTAAAGAAAGTGTTTCCCGCGTTTTTTACATGATTCTGTTTTTAGAAGACGAATAATTTTTGACAGCCAGTAACGTTTTCTAGTGTTCGTTCGATCTCTTTGGTAGGACTTGGCCATAACATATTAAAAAAAACAAACATTCTAAATTCAAATTGCAATAAAAACTATTTTATTGTTCGCTCTTTTTAATTAGCGATTTGCTAAATATTTTCGCAAGATTGTGGAATTTTCTAGAAAAAGTAAAAGACAAGGCGAATAATAATGTTGAGATGAAAATGTTTTTAGATAATAAAATCTCAGTTAGAGAGTTCACCTAACGACACTTGGAAGGGAATTTCTGTCACACCAACATCATGGAGATCGAATTATCAGCTTCAGAAAACGATTCATTTGAAATTCGGTGATAAAGGTAAAGAAATAATATTAAAAGAATTCTTCATTCATCACTAACCAGCTACCGCCCGAAGCTTCCATCGCTTGAACATATCATGTGTAATGTGGGCGTGTGTGTGTGTGTGCGTGAGAATGTGTTGTGTTGGCGCGTGTGTGGTGTGTTTGTGTTTAAGAATGTATAAATGTGTATGTGTATGAATCTTTAATGTATACTTTGTGGAACCAGCTGCCCACTGAAGTATTTTCGAACCAATTCGACTTAGGGTCCTTCAAGAAAAGAGCGTACCGATTCTTAAAAGGCCGGCAACGCACTCGCGAGCCCTCTGACATCGAGAGTGTTCATGGGCGGCGGTATCACTTAACATCAGGTGAGCCTCCTGCCCGTTTGCCCCCTGTTCTATAAAAAAAAAAAATAATGTGGGTGTGTCTGTATTTTTGCAGTTTCAGGGTGATCTTGTGCTCAATATGTTCATATGTATGTGACATCCGTACAACTTACTTTCAGATGTCAGAGTTGCTGTCAAATTTGAGGCTGCCCCAAATTCATATTCAGTGTCAGTGAATGATGGTCAATGGTTGACAGCTGAAGCGTTTTTGACCTCACAAAATGGCCTGAGGCTAATCACGAAAGTCAATGACAAGACTAGTAATGTCGGATTTTTGACATATGACCGGGAAATTCATGTTTATGATGAGGTAGGTTCCAACGGGATTTATATAAAGCAGCAATTAGCTAATGAATGTTTTATCTTTGTCACTCTTTAAAGTAAATGTACACATTACTGCTGCGCATGCGCAACCGTCACCGGTAAACGTTGTCCAGATATTTATTTCTTAACAGCACATATATCAAAAAATAAATATAATATAGACTTAAAAATATTAAACTTGTTAGTATTTTTTATTTTTTCTTGAAAAAAACTAACTTCCTATGAATCTTCACAAACTTGTCAAATGCCAGTTCTGGTGCAGAACTGAGGAGTCGTTTAAGCGAAATTGTTGACTGCTGCTAGACATTCAGCACCAGACAGGATGCTTCCGACAGGACAAGCACTGCTTTCGGGATTTATCATATTACAGAATTACATAATAATTCATGAAATTATAAAACCACTGAGGTATACGTATACTTATACGTATTACACGTACTACGTACGTACACGTGCGCCACATAAACAATTCCGTCCCATCCAGTCTAGTCTGTTCTGTTCTACCCCTCAAAATTTAGTACAAAGTAGATTGATAGTTCAAGTGATTCATATCCCAACATGCCCCAATATCGATGACGCCAATAAATTCCGTGCTCAGTTCTCAGTTCAGTAGATTTTGAGTTTAAATTGTCATATGATGGCTTTTGAAGGCATTATAAAGCTCTTCAACTCTTCTCCAGAGCTCAATCATACCTCATGAAGGCAGCGTTCGTAAGAAACATATTCTTGGACTACCAGGAAATAGCCAGGAAGATATTTCAGTTTTTGACATTGGGCAGCTGCCCACTGAAATATATTGGAACCAATTAGACTTAGAATCCTTTAAGAGAGCTTACCAAGTTTTAAAAGGCCGGCAACGCACTTGCGAGCCTTTTGGCACTTAACATCAGGTAGCCCATTTGCCTCTTATTACATAAAAAAAAGTGTTTTCATTCTTTGTGTTAGTATAGTGATATATCGTAATACTAACGTGGCTTTGGTAAATGGATTTTCAAAAATCGGTTCAGTAGATCCAGAGATACCCATACCACTGTTAAATAAACGTTTTTTCCAGAATGGCCAAACAGTTTTACATCTCCCAGTCCCTAAATATGAGAGTAAAGTTGGGACTGGTGACAGTCTATCATCAGATAGTGCTTCGTCGCCAACACCTGGCGTTCTTGAGAAAATATTAGTCAGTGCAGGAGATAAGGTATATTAATCATTTAAGAGTGTTTTATTAAAATTTGTTTACAAGCATTGTACGTCACGTCGACGCCATCTTGTTTGTGTTTCGGCGGGTACTTGAAATCATTATTTTTTGCGAAACCAATGCGAACAGAATTGAAAAACATTTTCTTTTTAGTCACTAATAAATAGTTTTAAAAATATTTTCAAAGATAATAATTTGGTGTAATAAGAGGGACAGATTCTCAGTAACGTGTCATGTCACGTGACACTAGAGGGTGTCCATGGGCGGCGGTATCACTTAACATCATATGAGCCTCCAGTCTGTTTGCCCCTATGCGTTTGAATTATTATTTAAACATAAAAAAATCACGTTAATATCAGTTAAAAAAGTTTTCTTTAATATCTTTATGCAATAGATGTACTCACTGTCTCATTTGTGAAGCTTTGGATAGAAGTGGGTTTCTTTTATCTATCTCTCGTTGACAACTATGGAACGTTGGCTTGGTTCGATTAGATTTTTTCAAAAATAGCATCTAAATTAGAATATGTTTATTTCGGATTACTTATTTGAAAATTATAAATAAATAGCGATTTCCGCAGGGATAATGCAGAATTATAATTTCGTCAGAGTTGTGTTTGGCTTTGTGTTTTAAGTATACAGATAAACATTCAACAAAATAAAATTCGATATGGTCACACCGGGACTACTTGACAGTTTTGATATTTTGATTTTTGACATATAGATTGGGCAATTGTTACATTGAATTCAATTTCGATTATCGTTAAATTATCTTTATTTCTACTACAAATACTGATCGCATCAAAATAATTTAAATACAGTTTGGAGGTTTCTTTGTAAATTGAAATCCATCTTTTTTCAAACGAAACACATTGTCAGGCGAACGTCAACTGGCAAATTGTCAAATTAATTTGACAATCCAAGATTGACACATTTGATAAGAAAGTATGATGAAGGAATCCATAACTTCAAAAAAATCATCGCCATTTAATGCTATATTTTTCAGAGTTCTCGATATTTTTTTTAATAATACGTTTTATAGGTGGTCAAAGGTCAGCCCCTATTCGTGGTCATTGCGATGAAAATGGAATATGTCGTTCGGTCACCGAGGGATGGAGTAATCTCAACAGTTGCGGGTTTAAAACAGGGTGATGCGGTTGGAAAGGGCGCTGTAGTGGTGTCATTGCAGGAAGAAAAATCTGAATAAATATATTTACTTTAAAGTGTTTTTTAATTTATATACATATACACACACATGACAACTATAGAATGTTTCTCCATGGATCATTCCTGGACCACATTCTAATACCCCAAAATATTATGTAGAAACTTCGTAAAGACCGGGAGGGAAGCAGATCTGGATTCCCCCTAAATTTGGGAATCAATTCCTATGTTGGCATCACTGGCTATAAAATAGTTATATTATTCAACGTTAGAGGCGCCGGTGTAGCTATTTCGTTCTTAATAACTGCGATAGATTTAAAAATATAAATCAATATATTTTATTAAAATAAGTGCTTACAATAATTTTGCATAAGTAAGGTTGTTTTAATACGAGAATTGACATGAAACTTAAATCGGGTTTATTTTATGATCCGGCCCGGCCATGACATAAACAGATATTGACCACCAAAGGCTGCAGTGCGACGATTTAATAAAAGTAATTATTAAGTTAACAGATCACTAAAAAACCTACAAACTCTCAAGATGGTTTGATTTATTCTTCTGAATATCTAAACATCTCTTTATATTTTAGACTTGCCAATTTGTGAGTGTAAAACACAAATTCACATAACATAACGTAAACTGAATCTAATCTCATAATATTGATGTCAAAACTGAAAACTAAGCCTATAGATCGATACTACGAGTATATCAAAATTATCGAGAAATCCAGATTTCTATACAATGACAATTAATTTTCAACTGGTAGGTATAATGTCTGATAGCACTTTATTAGAACTGTAGCTTGATTATTAAAATGAATTTGTTTTTAATATACGAGTGCTTTGTTTTTTAAATTGTTACTGAACTTAATATTTGTACCAATACAATGGCGCGAAATGAAAAATATGTCATAGAGTAAAGATACCGATGAGTTGGCGCGCTTCCTTGCAAACATCTTAATAGAAACTCCTTGTAATAGAAACTATTGATTATATTTGACATAAACTTAGAATTGACATTTTTGTTTTTAGAGAATCGTTTTAACGTTTCTCAAATAAATCATATTACAGACTAATTATATATCATCTGAAATCGAATATAATAATTATAATATAATTAGTGCAAAAATAATGTATATGAAAAATCTGTATTATAGGTATGCAATATGAATTGTTATTGCTGTTTTAAATTTATTAAACGCAGCGTTTAACAGTGATTTACGAAGGCAATTGATATTCAATACGTAATTATGGTGTCAATAGAATTGGAACGACCTACTTCGCAATATCTTTTAGGATAACAGCCTTGACAGGTTGAATAGAAAGTTGTTTTAATTTCGATGTATATATACGTTATTTTCGCAACCTTTAATCATGGGGGCGTAGCTCAGATGGTAGAGCGCTCGCTTAGCATGCGAGAGGTACCGGGATCGATACCCGGCGCCTCCATTGTAATTCCGTTTTTTGTTTTTTTTTACCGTCCCAAAATTTCAATTAATATTCTGTTTATACATTATTCATATTAAGATTTATTAATTGTTGTTAACTCAAAATTGTTCTATTTATTTTATATTTGGACTTGTTATCATTATCAACAGTGGTTTCCTTGCGGTAGTTATCTTTAAAAGATATCATTACCACAAGTAATATTAAAATTGATTTATTTTTATTGCACTAAAATAAAAAAAAATAGACATCGAATTACGCAACTACCTTATCTAAGACACGACTAACGCCCAAACCCAATAAACTATCACAATCCATTTTTGACCATCTGAGATAGACATCTTAATCCAAACATTGATAAAAGCGTGCCAATAACCAGTCGATAGATTATAATAGCCATCTGTTGATACAAGCTATCTATGGTATAATAACTTAAGATTTCAAATTGCACCAGATATTAAAATAATGAAAAAGCTATTTGATATGTTTTATTTGTACGGTTTTATTTACTTTATTTGGTTTATATTAATTATGAAATATGAGTGTAAAGAGCGAAGAGATTGCATTATATCCGTCCCCAAAAATGGATTGTCTTCGTAGGATTTGGTTATTGGGATGCAGATAGGAGATCGATCGAGTGTCAAGGATCTGAAAATGATAGAAAACAATCTGAGATTGTGGGTTAATTATTCGGGTGTAAGGAACCTTCAAAAAAACAGCCTCAATTCTTTATAGACCCTCAACGCATTGGCGAGCCTTTTGGTTATGTCTCTTTTGGTGGTATCATCTAACATCATATTATGAGTCTCCTGCCCGTGTATATTACGAAAACCAACATTAAAAAATGGGTATAAAATTACCGTTCAATAATTCGTTCATTATTTTTTGAAACTTGAGGACTTGACTTTATGAAGGAATTTGAATTCCTCTGGTTAAAACGCGAATTTACTTACGTTAGTTTTAAATCTTAAATTTGTGTTTAGTTATAAACAAGAGTGGGCCCAGCTTTGGTGCCAGGAGGGGGTCATTGTGGTCAAGTCAAGAACGTATACGTTTGTCATCATACAAAGTTATTATATTATATTAAATTAATTAAATATTGGAGAAATGTAGTTACATAAAATCTGAATGGTGACAAAGTATTGAAATAAAATCATTATGTTCAATTAGTGGTCCACCTAAGTCCTGGAAACAGCTCAGGGGGGTGTCATGGGGGTCATGAGGTCTGGAGCCGCCGTTGGTTACAAATCCGGTCAGGAAGCGCTGCTCAAAATTTAACTACAGAATTATGTTTTTTAATTGTTATTTGTTATTTTAATAATGTAATAAATATACATATAAATGTTGAACCGAACAAGCTCAATGTTAAAATATCTTTCAATAGTAATAGTTGTTTAATGATATGTTTTTCCCCGAGGGAGTAGGTACGGAATAAATTTATGGAACTAAATATTATGACATTATCCGGTCAATATTTTCTTGAAGCATTGTTGTATGTACAAAAAAACTTAAACGATTTTAAAATAAATGGTGACTTTCACCAGTATAATACGCGTAATAGAACTAATTTGAGTGTGCGACCAACCAGGCTCCAGAAGATTAACCACTCCTTATACGGAAATTGTATTCGTTTTTACAACAATCTCCCAAGCGAAATTATAGAATTATCTCTAAATAAATTCAAAGCCCTCGTTAAAAGAAAATTAATCTTTTTATAAATGTGACGAATACTTAAATGATCCTAATCCTTGGGATTGATTTGCTCCATTACAAATAATTTATATTTAAAACTTGGCGATTGAAAAGAGTGGCGGAAAGTTTCTTGCCAGTTCTTCTTACCCGCTCTACGCCCTTGACTTGCGAACTGGTTGTAAATGTAAATTTACAATTAATTTAATTTTTTTGAAGTTCATAAGTGTACTTGTTTACCTAGATGAATAAAGATATTATGAATATTGTCTTATATTATTTGTAGCATTAAAACATCCCATTATTAAAATATATTATTACGTCATCAAATTAATATTAATTATAATGTTTCACGCAAATAATTATATATAGTTTTTTTTCCAAAAGCAGTAAATTAATTCGATTTAAAAATTCTCTAGTTGTCTATAGTTTTGTTTTATATATTTCATAAATGTCTGATTGTTGTTTGATGTTGTGGTTTGATGTTTGAGAACAATAAACGATAGTCTCATTATTCGGAAGTGAAACGTTATTTACTTGGCTCTGTAATTGTTAGTATTATTTACAAATACAGACAATTAAAACAATTATCTTGCGACCGTATCGCTTTCGAGCGACCTCTTCTAGGCAAACACTAAAACAGGTAATTACGTAAACAGTCAAAGGAGTTACGCTAACAATAATAAAAAACAAAAGAATACATAGCGGCGGTCGTACGCTGAAGACACTAGGCACAGCGCTGTAATTCTCATTCCTGAGGTCCAGGTTCGATCCTCGGTGTGTACCAATGTCCTTTATTTCTATCTTTTCTATGTGCGCATTTAACACTAGCCTTTACAAAGAAAAGCATCGTGAGGAAACCGGCCTTAGAGCCAAAAAAGGGAGAAAGCGTATGCTAGTATGCCAATTAGAGATCATGAAACAGATACAGAAATCTGAGGCCTCGACCTAAATATATTGTAGCGCCACAGATTTATTTTTATTCACATCAGTGTATATCAAGAGTGCCTCAGACGTTTGCATGAGCGATATAACATACGTCTTCGTCTACAATGGACCAAAGTGGCGGTCCGAACCGGGTGTCACCTCTTTTGGGGTGCGACCCGGTCTCTAAACTTTAAGAACAATGTACAAATAAAAAAAACGTTAGCTTTAAAAAATATTTTTCAGGTATTCCTCCACTAGCACTAGCTCAACTCTATGCAGAATTCGGGGATTCCCGCAAAAGAGCCTGACGCTGCCATGGGGGACTCTACGTCCCATACTCGCGATCTTTTAATAAATGATCCATGTCTTTTGTCATATAAAATTTATTGCTTTTTACTTTCAATGGGGTGACACCACCAACTTCCGCACCGGGTGCCACCCAAGCTGTTAAGATTTCTACTCTATCAGTAACTTTGATTTCGCGCTAGACTTGGGTCGATAATTTTTGAAACCAAAAAATATAATAATTGGATGAAAACCATTGGGAAAGGAGGGGAATATTATAAAAATGAAAGGTAAAATAATTTACAGGCGATCTGAGCTCGATAATGTTTTATTTTCGGCAAAACTAAAAGTCCTATGGAAAAAAGTCAAATGGCAAAGTTATAGATAATAAAAAGACCTAAAACTTTTGTAGTTACACTTTTTTCGCATAACCTCAAAATTTTAGGAAAAACATACAAATAAACTATTCTTTGGTTTTTTATTTATATCTTTTACAAAAAAAAAAATCCACGAAATTTTGTGAAAACTTCCCTTTTTATGTCCTAAAATGCTGTAATTAATTTGATTTGAAATATTTATTTTTTAACCTTATTTGGAATTAATATCGAAAAATCACCCTAATTTTATATCGAAAATTCACCTGTCAAAAAACCAGTAAGACCACATTCGACTGACTTTTTTTTGACATTTGGTGTGCTTTCACCACTGATAAATAAAAAAATATATAAATTTTATTTTTTTATTTACCATCGGAAAGTAATTAAAAATAAATCTCAGAAAACACAAAAATGTAATCATTTCCATTGAGTTTCATCCTACTATTATTATTTTTTACTTTTTTTTATCTTTCTCATAATATCCATTGCCATTTTAAACGTTTCCTAGAAGTAACAGTATTTCTAAACTTTGTCATGTCTTTCTTTCTTCTAGTTTCACTCTCTCTTTCAATTTCAATCTTAGACTTACTCTTCGTTTGTTTTTCTGTTTGTCAGTGAGTGACCAGGTTTGACATGACTTCATCTATAAACCCAGGTCTATAGGTGAAGACTTCGAACACTCAATGTTGAAGATGCAATAACTATTTATTGCAATAATAAGGAAGCATTTACCAACCTTCATTACTTTAATAAGGAGGAAGACTTTTTTCTAATACACAATTAATTATATTTTAAACAATGAACCAAGATTACATTGTATTGTGTATTACAGCAAATTTTAACAGAATTTATACAAGACACATGTCTTCATGTCCAAACCTGGTCACTCACTGAGGAAGGGGATGGGCATATCATCAGTATTCTTTTCTTCAGAACCTAAGATTCTACCTAGAGAGCTGGCTCCTTCTGCTGACTTCTATAGCATCACGCGGGACTACTGCTGCCAATGTACTTATGTTTTCTGTATCATACATTTATTGTTTATCTATGTAATCTGTTTTGACTTTGTTTATTGGATAAGTGTTATATATTATAATATTATGTATGTTAGCTGTAAGATTACAAATAAATAAAATGTTTTCTATTCTATAACGTTGTCGTTTAATATACTTTTACCCCACTAGATGGCGCTATACGTGTAAGATTTAAAGTCTAGCATTTGTCCAACGAGAATCACAACGCTGTCTCTAGATCATTAGAACCTTCTTTCTCTATTGATACACGGAAGTCATACTTACACAAACATATATTAAACAATAAGACAAGCTTTTTAAAACCATTTCAAATTATTATTTAGTGACTATAGAACCTATAAAAGTTTTTTTTTTCTATTCTTATTGGATTTCAAAACGAATAATTTCAAGATCCCGCTAAAAATGTTCCTAAACAAGATGGCGCACGTACGATGCTTGAAACGCGTAAGCAAACAGCATTTTCAAATTACATAAACACATATCTCGGTTAAAACACTGGTTTTTATAATTAACTAATCGCTTCAAAGAAACTTGCAATTAATTAACTAATTATATATAGCTAATTACAAATGATATTTGGGTTCGACTTGGTATGTTAGTCCAAAACATCGTGAGGGAACCAGCATGTCCTAGACTTAAATATCAATGATCTGTGAACCTGGAAAACCAGTGAAATTTTTTAATGTAATATAAGATATAGCTATCGCTGATTCCACGTTATTAAATTTGTATCGCAGACATCCCTACACATCGGCAAAGAAGACAGAGGGTGTAGGCCGAGAGAAAAAGCCAGCGTAAAAATCTCTCGGTGCTCTTCTAAAAAAGCAAATCATCAAACAACAGTCAGCTTAAACAAATATCGCAAATTAATAAGACGTAGCCTGTCTATTAGAAACATTGGTAACTAAAACTTTTTTTGAATTTCAATTTTAGAACTCTTTTTTAACTCAATATACTTGGGTAACACTGAAAATATTTGGAACTGGCCAATTAGAAACATTGGTAATTAAAACTTTTTTTTAATTTCAATTTTAGAACTCTTTGGTAACCCAATGTAGTATATATACGTGGGTAACACTGAAAATGTTTAGAATTGGCCTTTTAGAAACCTTGGTAATGAAAACTTTTTTGTATTTCAATTTTAGAACTCTTTGGTAACCTTATCTATATTGCATTTATTAGTCATTTGTTTTTGTGAATTGGCGGCAAATGTTTTCTTGTTATGCGAGAAAATTTTCTGTCAATGATTAATTATGACTTTGACTATGAGATTACTCAACAACAAAGCTATGCTAGGCCGCGATTAGCATTTCTTAATGTAGCCCCATCTCGTGCCACTATTTACTATTTACTTTATTGGTTTAAGATGCGGTAAAATCGTTCAAAAATGCCACAGAAGAGACCCCTAAGGAAGAATGGGCCCACTGCTTTTCTCAGTGGTTCCATCGAATGTGATGTGTAGAGAGGAACGGAGATTACTTCGAAAAACAATAAAACTATTGGCAAATTTCTACATTAAGTCGTTTTTCATTTTCTAAACATTTTCAGTGTTTATGTTACTTCTGAATGTATTCTATATTTTTCTCTCTTTCTTGAACTGTGACTCCAGGTTATATTTGACAAGGAAAAATTATAAACATATCGTCGCTGTAGAATGAATACCTCATATGTCCAGAGAACCAAACATTATGGTCCAAGAGCCCGTGAGATGCCAGACCTTCGTATTTTTATAAAAGCTGAAAGTTTTTCTATGATAAATTATGAATCAAATATAAAAAAAAAAGTTTTATTTTATGATAAATATGAGATGGAATTTTATACATTTGTTACCTGTTATCTGCCAACGCCACCTCTGCCTCAGCTTCATGGGTGGGGATCATACTTACCTGTACTAGGGACACTCATTGAAAAATCAACTTTTATAAAAATACAAAGGTCTGGCACTCACGGGCTCTTGCTCTGTTTTAGGAAACGATTTGTTTCATTTCGTCAATGTTCGTTGAAATATTATTATGTGCTTTAACAATAGTGGACGGTAAAAAAGACTTATTTGTTAATAGCATAACTCCTTACTTTATTATATTATAGCAGTTAAATGACTGAGTCTAGAATTACTGTGGGGTGCTGCTGCAGAGTTCGGGGTATTTGTTGTGTTTCCCCGAGGGAGACGGTACGGAATAGATTTAAGGAACTAAATATTATGACATTATCCGGTCAATATATTCTTGAAGCCTTGTTGTATGTACAAAAAAACTTAAACGATTTCAAAACAAATGGTGACTTTCACCAGTATAATACGCGTAATAGAACTAATTTGAGTGTGCGACCAACCAGGCTCAAGAAGATAAACCACTCCTTATATGGAAATTGTATTCGTTTTTACAACAAACTCCCAAGCAAAATTAGAGAACTGTCACTAATTAAATTCAAAGCCCTCGTTAAAAGTAAATTAATTAATAAAGCCTTTTATAAATGTGACGAATACTTAAATGATCCTAATCCTTGGGATTGATTTGCTCCAGTTCAAACAATTTGTATTAAAACCTTGGCGATTGAAAAGAGTGGCGGAAAGTTTCTTGCCAGTTCTTCTTAACCGCTCTACGCCCTTGACTTGCGAACTGGTTGTAAATGTAAATTTACAGTTAATTTAATTTGTTTTTCTTGACGTTCATAAGTGTACATGTTTACCTATATGAATAAAGATATTTTGATTTGAAAGGAAATTGATTTTTGACATACGATATTACTTTGACGTGACGACAGTGGCATTGTATTGTTACAATTTAAAATTAAAAACTTAACACGCTACAAAGATGCAAGGAACGAAGAAAGTATTAAATAGTGACTTTATGTATTTACCCGGAATGTAACATAATTGTTTATATAAGCTTATCCAAAACATTGTTCTTGTCTCTTGATTTTTGTGTCTAACGCAAGACGATTTTACTCACGATATTTTAAACTCACTAAAGTCGAACCCAAATATGACTCTTAATTAGCTAACTTACAATTAATTGCAATTTAAAAAGCTTCTTAGAATTAATTAGTTAACAACAACAAATTAGATTATTATTTAAATACACTTCACTGTAATTGTTTAAGTATAAGTTATTTATTAATTATAAAAATGGTTATCAGTTTGAGTCTACTATTGTTAGAATTATATGTTTGTTGGCACAAGCCAGACACAAAACTATATTTGTTTTACTGCTGACAGATTCATTTATTTTTTCTTCTGTGAAATTATAAAACAAGCTCTAACATCGCAGTATTATTGCATTAATTTTGATTCTGTTTCACCAATAGAAAGCGGTGATGGCTTCACCATTTCCTATGCGCATTTAACACTAGCCTACCAAAATATCGTGAGGAAACATGCATGTCTTCAACACAAAATGTCGATAGGTGTCAGGCAAATGAGCCTGATCTAACTTGCCTATTTAAAAACAAATAATATAAAACCTAATAACCTAATAATAATATGAAACCCAGAAGCGCAGTGTCTTGATCCTTTGGCGTTGCGTAGAGATGTGGGGTCACGCTGCATCTTCTACAGCATTTACCATGGAGAGTGTTCAGAGGAGTTGTTCGGATTAATACCAGCAGCTGAGTTTCATCATCGGACGTCGAGGCAGAATGCGAAATTCCACCCGTATCACCTCGACGCCCGCCGTTCCACAACTGAGCGTTTTTCAAGGCAGTTTTTGCACTACCACTTTGTGGAACCAGCTGCCCAATGAAGTAGTTCCGGTTCCAACCAATTCTTAAAAGGCCGGCAACGCACGCGCGAGCCCTCTGGCATTGAGAGTGTCCATAGGCGGCGGTATCACTTAACATCAGGTGAGCTTCTTGCCCCCTGTTCTATAAAAAAGAAGTGTTTTCCAACGTAAGGCCCATAGGAATCAACTTAATTAGAATCGGCTGGAAACCTGGAGACTTCGGACTGAAGCTAACCAAATTGAAACATTATAAAAAACCAAGTGCAAGGGTCTCTGGAATTAAAATAATAAATTAATATACTTGTATAACAATCTTTATTAAAGTTAGTTGGAATATGAATTACAGTTTATCATGTTTTGAAAATTTACTAATGGTGTTTCGTAAATTTCCTACCAATTCTTTTCTATTATCATTTAAGCATTATTAAAAATTATATAACATGTTACATAGCGCATAAGAATTTTACCAAGATAGAGGTACCATAAGAATTTTATAAAGATATATAAGAGAATTATTACTAAATAAATTCAAAGCCAAAGAAAATAATCAATAAAGCTTTTTATAAATTTGACGAATACTTAGATGATCGTAATCCTTGGGATTGATTTGCTCCAGTTCAAACAATTTGTATTAAAAACTTGGCGATTGAAAAGAGTGGCGGAAAGTTTCTTGCCAGTTCTTCTTACCCGCTCTGCGCCCTTGACTTGCGAACTGGTAGTAAATGTAAATTTACAATTGCCTTTTTTTGACGTTCATAAGTGTACTCGTGTACCTATATGACTAAAGATATTTTGAGTTTGAGTTTCAGTTTGAAAGGTTCAATGTCTCTATCTTCAGTCGGCACCTCATGTCTGAGCGTTGTGGTCATCAAGAAAACTTCTGGAGCGGACAATCTGTTGTCACCGATTTTTTTTTTCATTTTTTTTATTCCACATCATTTTTCTATCGTTACAGTTATTACTAATTCGATAGAACGACACATTATTACACACACCGATTAACCTACATAAAAAAATATATTAATGTACCTAAATGTTATTTATTTATTTTTCACTACATTATTAAATCTTAACAATTACTACTAATTCGATAGAACGCCACGATCCAAACCACGATCATTTTCTCCAAGTTCTTCTCTGCGCATTATATATATGTCGGCCATATAATGCGCAGTCATAATAAAGGGTCCGGACTTACCGTGTCACTTTCAGAAGTTATTCCGGCGCTGTGATCTGTAAATTGATTTCCTCACAATAAAAAAAAGGATCCATGTATTGGTGAACTTCGCAGTTTTAAATTTTAAATTTCAATAAATTACATATGAAAAGAATTACGTGCCTTATTTTTAATGATAGGAAAACGTGATATATTTAAAAACGTGACCTTTCATTAAATCGCTATTGCATCAATTAACACGACATGAAAGTTAGTTCATCAACATTCTTAGGTATTTTTTTATTATTTAATTTTATAAACGTGAATTTACTAACGCGTATATCGTATACGGTTATTTGTTGCTTCATAATTTTGCGTTTACAAATTTATGTAATATGTCATATAGCTAATAGTAATGAGATAATGATAATAAAAATAAGTCCTGTTTTAACGCTATCCTGCCATCGTGGATAGAAAATATTTAGCATTGTAGAGAATATTATATATAACGAGTAAATTAAAGTAAAAAAAGAATTTAAAAAATCTGTTTCATCGTAATATTTAGAAGTTATTTTTTTACAAGTTTTGCCTTTTTTGATAATATGTACTTAAAAAGAATTAAGTTTTTTATACAAAAATGCAGAAAATATCAAGAGAATGTTGAATATTATGACAGTAGTTGAAAAGTGCAACATTGCGTCAATAGATGGCGCCGCTTTCACATTGAGTTTATTGCCTTTAAGCGAGAGTCTATCGCTTATTTTTTTCCTAACAGCATCATACTAACGCATTTGTAGCCATAGACAACGATACCACAGATATAAAACATAACGATATAAAACTAAAGGAGATCTGTTACATATTACTAAGAATTATGATTAAATTAATTAATGGTGATAACTATTTTAAATCAAGGTGCCTTTATTGTGTGGGAGAGTAATGTAAACCATAAGTTTTGACAACAATTAAAAATAAATGAACAGCTGTTCTTATTATTATGACAACATGACAATAAATATGAAATTTACAAATAAACGATTTATTATTTTATATAAAAACTTAAGAATTATTTATATTAAATAACATAGAGAATTCGCTGTTTTATCCTCAAAATTAATTATTAAACTATTTTATTTAACTTGATTAATGTGGAACTCAAAGATAATAAATTTTATATATTATCTTTGAAGATTATTTCACAATAAAACATCTCTACCAACGTGTTACAATACAATTCTATAACGATTTTATGCCTTTATTATAATTATTAGATAGTGCCAAAACAATGGTATGCAATTATTAACTAATTAATGTCTCAATTATCATCATTCATTTTATGTTTCACTTGTTAGTGAATAATATCTAAAGAAATTATTGTTTTCCATACAAGTTTGACAAAGGTTTTGCTTCCCTACTAATATCTGCCTTTTGATAACTAGTTAAATCATTTTGTGAGGTTTATAAGATCTATGTTTACATATACATATATGCTCCGTTTTATTATCTAAAGATATCAGAAATATGAAGATAAATTATGGCGCCAAATCTAGTATGTATTTTGTGTACAAAGCTAAATACGGTAATTTTATCGTCTT
Organism: Pieris mannii; assembly: GCA_028984075.1. Classification (NCBI taxonomy): domain Eukaryota; kingdom Metazoa; phylum Arthropoda; class Insecta; order Lepidoptera; family Pieridae; genus Pieris; species Pieris mannii. The sequence continues at coordinate 3,674,055 of CM054798.1, read as the reverse complement.
TTTCATTTTAGTTTCGATTTTACGTTTCGTGTTCGCTATAATTATTAAAATATCGTCTATTTAATATATATATATCGTTATAAAATATATTTAATAATTCACAAATGTAAAAAATTGGTTAATAATTTATGTATTTTTCCTGTTTTGATTGCGTATTACACTAGGTACATGATTCTCATTTGTTTCAAAGTTTAATAAAGTGTTACTGTGTTACTTTATATTTTATAATATTATGTGGATGCCCTACTGCCTAGAGTAACGGTCTATTGTACTTCTATTTGTACGTTAGCAGCGGTAAAGGAGTTATAATGTCTCTTGTAGTTCTAATAGTCCAATCATTCAATTTACAATGTGCGTAGATGTAATGAGGTCGCTTTAATAGCGTTGCATAAGTGGGGTGCATCTGCTTGACATTTGAATTGACCCAAAATCCGAATAGAAACTGTGTCATGTAGCCGGCAGGCGAAGCGGGCCCTTGTCGGCGCGGCGAGGTGCGTTGTGCAATCCCGTTGACGCTCCTCTACTACACGTGCGAACGAAACCGGCGCGATCGTTCGTGGGCGGCGTTCCGCTGAAAATAGCGAGGAGGCCCGAACAAACGCCGGGCCGAAACCGACAATCCCCGAGCGTGGGATTACTCACTCCCTCACACCCGCGCACGCCTCGAAGCGCCGTCCCCGTCACACAAACAGCTGAGTATCAAAACAAAGAAGCGAGACGGGCGGTCGCCGCTCCCGCTCGCCGGCCGGCCGGCCTCGCCGACACGCCAGTTCTCGTTTGAACCGTGACTATCGTGGTTGTCTGTGGCGAGCTTCACAAAGTTTACAACCGCGAAAGGATTTTCCTTTGTCCCGATCCACACGGATCCTGTCGTATTATGAGTCCGCGCGAGAGCTGCGAACAATCTCGGCGTATTGTGGAGCCGAAACGTGCACGTTCTATATCGCGTCGAAGTTCTCATAACTTACCAAAATTCTGTGACGGATACCCAGCGAAACGCGTGCGCCGGGCGATTTGAAATACTTAAGTGTTGTGTGTGAGGACGATCCGAGAGACGTTCTGCTACCTGTGTTGTTTTTAACTTTTGTAACAATGTCGACCGGCAAGCGTCTTGCGAAGCGCTCTATCATCGGCACGCGTGTAGCGGCGCTGGGTGATGATGGACTGTACTATTCAGGGATGATTCAGGCAGTGAAAACGCCGGCACCGTTTCCGGAGAATAATAACTGTATTAATTTGACTCCTAATACCCGATACACTGTGCGGTTTGACGGCGGTAAGCTGACCAGGGAATATAGAGACGCTGAGCTGATCGGGCCCGGTTTTCGGGGCTTGACCGGAGTGCGTTTGAAGGCAGGTCAGCGTGTTTTCCTCACGTACAATGGGCGCGAGGTGCGCGCTGACGTGCTGGAACACGACCACGACTCTGACGAACTGCGGGTCCAGGTGCACTCACCTTCAGCCGAGGTGAGTGTTGTTTGTAAGAGAGAGAGTTTATTAGTATTAGTGCTACAAAGACACCAAACATTTAAGGCTTTACCGGTCGTTTTCCTCGAAGAAAAGACATCAACGGCACCGCGGTATTCAATTTATTCATTACGGTCATGTTGACTTGTGGACAAAGGTTCTGCGGGGGAGGGGAAGCAAGGGCATTAGACCTTGCACGTGGAGATGCATCTACGTGCAGGACCCGTGACGCAATAGCCTAATTTTCATACATAATAACGAACTTTGTTTACGAAACAAGGTTTTCTGAAGTTGAGCGAAAGTCAAACTATTAAACAAAGGATGCAGTTGATAACAATGGTTTACTATCGCTATTCATAGAATTAGATCACTTAGACCTCTCTCCTTTCTCTCTCATTTATGTGTTTTTTAAGATTACTAGGACATATTAAAACATATTTTTACGTTTATTAGTATGCAATTGATGACAGGAGGTTTTTATATGTATGTATTATTTACAAAACCTTGCCAACACACTGACTTAAGAAAAATAATAAACAAGATTTTACGTACAAACACTTACATTGGATATCCAGACCTAGTTCGTTTATCATGCTCACTCTGAGATGTTTCTGAAAGGAACGACATATATGCCTGGAGTATCCAGATATCCAGGTTGGGATAATCAAGATGCTTCATACGGCAAACAATACATACATTTTCTACGATTCTAAATTGATTATACGGAAGAAAACTTTTGTAGTCTAGTTTTCATCTAGCGTGTAAATTTGATTCTACAGATTCATTACTACAATATTGTATAATCTGTGAGCTTACTTCAAAGCTTCTAGCATTTTAAATGTAAACTTCTGGTTTTTTAAGATGGTGTAGTAAACGTGGGCCGTATTGACTGTTGGCCTAGGGCCAGCGTGTGGCTCTCATCCCTGATGTCGTAGGTTCGGCTGTGCACCAATGAACTTTCTGACCCAAAAAGTCGACAGTGTGTGTCAGGCACAAGAGTCTGATCCTACTTAAATTTAAAGTTACAGAAATCTGCACTGATTTAATACAAAACACCTTGTATATAGAACATACTTGATTCGCGTACTTTTACTTACCAGTTGCGCAGTAACCGGTAATCCAGTGCTGATTGATGCAACCACAACATCGTTACAATTACGTGTCCGTAAGATTTTATTGTCCACTATGCGGGATTAATAATAATAATAAAAGAAAATCAGATTACATTGAAATTTCGATCATGGTAATAACAAAAGAATATCCGAATTGAATACTTTTAAATTTCGATCATGCCATTAATGTGTAGAGATGTCCTACTTTGTCAAAGGCCTCCTTAAAATCTCGTTATTTCAGTCTGCACTGTACCACTTGCTGTTTCCTTTCTATGTTTTAAATTGTCGTCATCTTTTGCGTTTGTTCTACCTTGAGTATTAGTTTGTTTATCTCCACATTTCTGTTTATTAAATTTATTTATTTTCACTGTGACAATCTACCTTAATATTCTTTATTGTATCTATCCCTATTCATTAGCATACATCGCTCCATCTTTGACACACATATAGCTTTGTCTCGCTTGAGTGAGCGCTCGTTTTTTTTTCTCTAACGGCCCAAAATCTACCATCCGGGGTTATACATTTATTATAAAAAAAATAGTGTTGGTCCTCCAATTTATGTAGGTACGTTTCGTCATTTGTTTTTTTCTAATTACTGGGGCCTTGTATCTAAAACACGCCAACTTTTTGGGTCTAAGGCAAGTTTACACCACCACCAGTGTTAGACATACTCCACTGGTACAGACCTCAAGCGATGATAGAGGCTGGCCACCAGACCAACTTAGCTTATTAAGTTGCGTTCCTTCTTCATGTAGTGCCTCTCCACTACTGGAGGTTGGCGGTCAGCTCATCGTAAACAATTTAATTCACAATTTTTTTTTTAAATATTGTAAAAAGGGTGCCTTTTTACAATATTATTTTTTAATGAAACACATACAAAAACTTACAGAGAACACGACATACAAAAACACAATACATGTATGCATCAATGACAAGTGTGCATGTTTAAAGGGAATCAATACAATGATAAAAGAGAATAGAAGTTATATTAATACAAAAAAACATTAAACTACATTAAGAAATACATTAAATTAATAACTTTATATATTTCTACTTAGCCATTATTATTATTGGGGACGAATCAACAGTGGCTGCAGTATTATCTCTCGATTGTTTTGCGATGTCGAAATTTTTTGTTTAATTGGATTTAAATTATTATCGTGTTGAATAAAAGTTTTACAAATTATTATGTTTAATTAGTTTTCGATACATGACTTATCGCTATTTCGTTACACGTGTGAACTGGTGTATCTAATCGGTAGTATTGCATTGGCTTAGATAAGTGTTGAATGGGGGAAGCCATCATCACAAATAGACGCGAACTAGAGCAAGGGTATCACGGAAATGATTGGTTTATGAATGCTGAAGTCTTCCAGTAGGCTTGTATGTACTCCTCCTTCAAAGGCCTGCAACGCACCCACCAAAAATGGGTGTCTATGGGCTGCGATATCTGCCCTTTTCGGGCGTCTCGCAGGCTTATTTGCTCCCCTATTATATATAATTTAATAAAGTCTGGGGTCACCAATGGAGGAAGTATTAGATCGAGATGTTGTATTGTTTTTGAATCTTAAAAAGTATATTTATAAGCGTCGGTGTTTTTATATTACATACATTAATAAAACAGCGACGCTGCATTTGAGGTCTGGGCCTCAGTATTCTGTATTTGTTTCATGATTTTTTTAACTGTATAGTATCTGTTAAGTTTTCTTAAAGACTTAATAAATTGATCATTATTCAATTTAACGGGCAAGTGACATCAGCCTTGCGCGTGTCTCACTGTCGAATTTTGGCGTCTACCACTACACCGTTATTAAATGTGCACATTGGAAAGGTGATGCACCGCCGATCGAACCTGCGACCTCAGGTCGTCGAGAGTCGCATTACCAACCCTGCTGTATTATTTAATTATATATATAAATATATACTTTATTATTTAATTAATACTTAATTATTTAATAATATATTATTAATTCGTTACTGTTAATTTATCTTTTGTTTTTGTACAAACCCTGTCAGAGTTGAGGCACTGAAGCTAAAAAAGAATATATAACTACCATGACCATTTACTTTCTTTATATATGACGCGTTATAATTGCATGTCAGCAATCGGCAAACGTCACGTCACGCGGGAGAAATTGAAATTCCATAAGTGCGTATGCGCACCGTAACGGTGAGCGACCTAATTGTTGTGTTTGGAGCTCCTAATTTCTATCTTGACAATAGTACAGATGTCGAGAATAACGAATATAAACATTTCAAATCATTTTTTATTTTGAATATAGGCCTCTTATGTATGTGTTTACATAATACTTAACATTCCATATTTATTGCAGACCTTTAAGTCTGCTAATGATGTAGAAAAATAGGTAGGCTGGATTAGCTGCTTTTCTAGACTCGGAAAAGCAGCTTATAAAGAAAGGAAGCGAACCAATGAATTATATTTTTGTTTGTCTGACGAATTGCACACAGTAGGAGTTAGGACCGTCATGGTCATGCGTATTCCTAAATCCCATGAGGAAATATGACGTGGTATTCCCCATTTCTGATTGCTTGAGTAAATCAAGCACACATAATTGACTCATACATATTATACAAGGAATATCAAGGTACAAGAGACCTTTCCGTATTTCCGCAATCTCATTTAGAGCAATTATTTCATTAAAATTCGATTTTTAAATCTTACTTTGAATAAAGACGGTTTTAAAAATATTCGAATTTTAAATTTTGTCTTACATACAAACGAAAGCAACTGAAGTAATATGTTTAAAAAGTATGATTTTTAAATCTTGTTCTTACAGAGGAATGAAAGCAGAAAATCCGTTTTTAGAATGTTCGAATTTTAAATTTTGTGCTACAGACGAAAGCAACGGAAATGATAGGTTTAAAAAGTTCGAAATTAAAATCTCGTTCTTAACGTACGAGCGAAATAAGGTCAGTGACAAGCCCGGAACAGTGTAACGGTATGCGTTACAAAATCGCGTCAAGAATTATTTTCACGTGCGCGCGGCGCCGCGGCCATCCGGACCGTTACTCGGTGCCACACAACAATCGACGTCACCCAATCCGAATTCGGCTTAATTTCCTCAACTAATTACTTTACTGTTACCTTGAGAAGTCGGTTTACAGTGTGTTTACGTCATATACAACTATTTGTCTTTCTACAAACGACAGATATTGATTATAACAGGTTGAATCTATACAGATGAGATATTTATACGAATTACAAGCCTATCTAGAATTGGGCGAATAAAAATATTATGACCGTATAACACTGGCGGCTCAAGTTTTAAAAATTCAAATTTAGAATGTGTTTGTTGAATTAAAATATTTTACCTGTGGTGATTTTATAATACTGGCAAAATTTTTTTAGTATCAATTGTTGAAAAATGATTTCTAATTCATTCAAACAAAATTCAAATTTCGAATTAATGATTTGTTTGAGGTAGGTCCTACAATTGCACTAAATTAACAGTTATGTAAACGGCAGTGATTTCCCTATGAAACCGGCTCACCTTTCATATTCTGTCGAGTGTTAAGCCATTGCGATTCGCTGTGGCCAATCCCACAATGTGAAAGTGCCTCGCACACCTGCGCCGATGACCGTGTACCGTTTTAGATTCACTCACTTTTACACAACGAATTACGACACGTTCAACATCTCGCTAACAATAGATTTATATTCTCAGAGAGACGATACTTCGCACCTCCGAATCTTATGAGAGACTAGCTTGCTCCCGGCCTCACCTGGATAAAGAAATACATAAGGAGTAATGTAGTATTCTGATAGTTCTAGAATTCTAGCGATACAAATCTAAGTTTTAGAGTCGACCAATTTGCAAAACAAAAACACAGATTAAGAAAACATAGAGAAAAAATTATCTGCAATATGTCACCTCCTGGATTTTGACATACGGAATACGGATGTTATAGTTAGCGCGATATACTTTGGCTTAGATCATTAGACGTTTCAGTTAACAAACCAAAATAAATGTAAAATTATGACTTAAGGTCACCAGGACCAATTCTTAAAAGGCCGAAAATGTACTTTGCAAGTACGTTTTCGATACCCGTGAGTAGCGACAGATATGACAACGTCCATTGGTTTATTACTTAACATCAGAAGATGCACGTCTGCCCCTTTATTATTTATCGCTTATTAAACGCCCGTATTTTAACAATATCTAATTAGAACAAACATAACAGGTTCATTATCTTGTATGACATGTATTGAGTCTGCATTGTGAATATAATTTACATTATGAAATATCGATTTAAAATTTATGAGGAACGTCAAAGTGAATGTTATTTAATAGTAAGTACTTCAAATTTAACGAATAAAGCGCGATTTTATTATTGACATATATATATTAGTAATACATATACATATTAGTAATAGATTATCTCTAGTATTTAATGTCATAATCTGTGGGAACGTTGTCTATGTTCAGATGCGTTCAAATATGTGCCGTTGGGATTTATCAAACATAAATTACGTAATTTCTTTGTAAAATTACGTTTAATAATCAAGCAATTGACATAAAAATATCAAGCATTCGTAATATAAATTCACTTTATTAATATACATACAAAAATTAAATTTATATAGTTATAGAATTAGATTAAGCACACAAATAGAGACCTAATATACGATAGTATATATTCGTCTCTTTCTATCTTGTGTTTACGCTATGCTGAAAAGAGATCCGTAAATGAAAACGAAACGATTGTACGCTCCATTCGATTTTGATTGGTCAACAGTGACGCGACATGTTGCGTCATAGTACGCAACTTTTGACGTGACAACGTCTAATAATTCTATGAACACCAGCTGCAAGCACGAAAAATCATGACTCTAGTCCCATTACGCGCATTGTCCCCTTACGCTCATTGTAAGCTTACGCCGCATCTATGTCTTCCACTCGATTAGCTAAACCGTCCGAGGATTCACTCCGTTGTATCTATATAAACTAGTGATAATCCAGTAAAAAATATTCAATTTTATTCTTATATGTTGTCACGTTAATCTATCGTCCGTAAGCCGAATTAATAGACAACTTTTTTTTAACATTCTCACCCGCTATCATGAACTAATGTTCCAGTATACAAAACGCTGTAAAATAATGATACTGTTTCCACTTCACTCGCTCCAATTTTCCATATTATAGCCAAGACACTTGCGCTCACGGCAAGCGTTGCGTGGTAATATCGCGTGCTATGTCAATTTCACTAAAATATTTGTTTTGAATTCCTGTTTATGCGTTAACAAAGCTGTATTCTGAATCCTATGCGAAAGTGAGCGTGGCTTTCACCGCATTTAGATGACTTGAGCAAATTGTGTTTGGAACTCTCTAGCTAGTGGAATTTAGACAGTGAATCAAGAAAGAAAAAAAGTCAATGTTAATATCCAAAGTCCAGAAGGCCTTCAAATCTTGGCCTTTAGAATACCTAGACTCATGTCAAATGGATTTTGACATGCAGGAGTCACAGTTCGAGCTTCGTTTGTCCCTGAACGCTAAACTTTAAACAACCAATTTCTGCCACGCACCACCACTATGTGGAACCAGCTGCCCACTGAAGTATTTCCGAACCAATCCGACTTAGGGTCCTTCAAGAAAAGCGTACCGATTCTTAAAAGGCAGGCAGCGGGCTTGCGCGCCTTCTGGAAGTGCGAGTGTCCATGGGCGGCGGTGTCACTGAACATCAGGTGAGCCTTCTGCTCGTCTGCCTCCTGTAACATAAAAAAACCAATACTGTCAGGGAAATTCAATTATTTATATAGTTTTTATGCGGTTGAAACTATGTCCGGTTTGCGACGGAGATTGTTGACTATCGGAATCTTAACGTTGTTTTCTCACAAACCAACAATGCTATCTTATCTTACTTGATTTATTTAGACACTGTATCACTAAGTGCTAGTCGATTACGAAACGTGAAGTTAGGTCAAGACGTACCAATGGCTGTACTGTTACCGATTGGTGGGGCATGGGGTTTTTGTGAGTATTCACCGTGTAAGGCACTTCCCCGCGATACAAAGACATAGTGTAAACTTTTTCTGACCTCATTCGTTATAACGATTAACTCTATATAAAGTAAAAAATATATAATTTGGTTGGTTTAAACAAACCCCATACAATTCCGTCTTTATAATGAAACTGTGAGTCTCTATTACGAATAAATATTTTCATATAGAGAAAACAAGTGTAATTGTATATATACAATTTAAAATTGGTGGTTTTAGATTTATTATTTGTAGATTCTCTATAACGAAGATTCCCGCTACCTTGAAAATTCGTTATAAAAAGTTTACACAGTACAAATGGCCTGATCAAGAGAAAGCTAAGTATATCACAAGAAATATCGTTCTATATTATCAAGGTATAATAATGAAATACAAAAACGGTTTAGACGCATCAAACACACACACATTATGTTTTTGACGTATGAAAGACATATATCGACACCATATTTCAGAATGATAACCTACTCGGCAACGAATAAAATAAATAAACACATACGTCTGTTCTTAAGAATTGGTTTTGTTATAAACCTTAGTAAATGTTTTTTTGGGACAAAATATATGTACAACAAATGTATACAAATGGTGTCATTATGTGGACATGAAAAGCGATACAAAAATGCTTAATACAGTCTAAACTGAATTACATCACAGTTTTACAACAAATATTTATTACGCAATCCCTTGCATAGAACATTACAAAAGAACACAGCACTACTATGAACGAATAGTACAAAAAATATTACATCAGTAGAAAATTAATGAAACAATAATGTGATTAAATTATTTACACATAATCTATAATCTATAAACTAGTAATAGTAATAGATAAACTATATTTGATAGTTATACTTAATCTGTGCCATCTTAGACTGTGTAGATTCGTTCACATTGGTAATATAAACTGTGGTAACAATATGTTTCTCCGAATTTACAAGATTATATATTAAGTGTTATTGTTACTTTGTTTAAAACGTAAAATTCTTAATGAACACTTTGACCTACTTACAAAAGTAAAGTATGATCTCAGACGTTTCAAATATCTTATTAAGAAGTGTTAATACCATACCATAGTTAAGACCCAAACCAAAGACATTACATAGACAAAATTATGAAGAAACTTTTCTAAACTTTAAGAACTGTCAAAAATTAATTGTATAAAGTTTGACACTGACAGATATAATACCAGATGTATAAGGTGCAGATTATAAATAGGTCGTCACAGATATTGGATTATAAAATATAGCTACAGTATTTTCGTCAACGATAGAATTGTCCTCCCACCGCTGGCGAAGGCAAGGCCGGCCCTTTGTGGGTGACCTCATTGCGTTTGCCTTGGAATAGTTTCATGATTCACTTATCTAACTCTTGGCAAATCTTTTTTTTTATTATTTCACATTTCCGCGGTGAACGTCAGAAGTAAACCTGTCTAAGATTTGGCATAACTGTAAGAACCGTTAAGATGTGTGTTAAAATATCGAAGGCTAAGGTCAATTCTGACACACAGAATCTCATACACACGATCAAGTTATTATTAGCAACCCGCTGACTGCGCGGGCCTCCGACACGCTGACCTACTAACCTAGAATTCGCTGATATTGAACGCACGGCTCGCATCAAAAACCTCCACTTGCGTTTTCCTTTTAAATGACAATTGCATACCTTGAATATTCGGCCATAATCCAAGACAAGTTTCGTATGACATAACAGACTTATTGCAACATTCCAAATTTTAAATACTAGTTCGGAATTGCTATTTCTTTACCACGTTTAAACACGTGAACAGAAAAAAATCCGTAGAGTTCAGACCAGTTCCGTTATTATATATATCTTTAGTATTTAAATGATCACAAACTATAAACTATTGCTGTATTTAGTCTTTGTAAATGATTCAGTCTGTGGCTTGGGAATCTTTCAAAAATATTATATTCTTTTAAATATTCCAAATTCGAATTTTGAAATGTCGCAGGATTGTAACAGTAAAAAATATGTTATGTATTTCTAATCTTTTAAAGATTCGAAATACGAATTTTTAAATTTAGAATCTCACAAGATGACTCTAATACGCATTTAAAAATATAGGTCATATTTAAAAAACAAAAGGTTAAAACGAAACAAAACATTACAAATAGCAGAATAATATATTGATTTAAAAGAAAACCGCATTCTTAGAATATTAATCAAGTCAGCGCAGAAAGCTACCGGCTCGTGTAACTGTTATAGGTAATAGCTGTGTTTAATGTTACGTTGCGTTGAGCAAGTTCCTCGTGCCCGTTATCAACTAGTGTTGGGGCGCGGTGGACCCCGTTTTTGGGTCAGGCTAGGTCACGACGCCTGCGTGATCTGATGGCTCAAACACTTTTAATACGAAGAATAGAGAGGCAAGCTTAATCCAAGGCAAACGCTACCATTTACATGCATTCTTTGGTGACGTGTTGAAATCGCCTAGAGATACTGTTAACATTGAAGCGTTTTTAATGCCTGTGACGTCATCGTTGCCTACGCCTTCGCCTACGTAAAGTGACGAACATTCTGAAATTACGAAATTGACGTCATGTTCAGCTCAAAGCGTAAGAGTAAAATGCTGACTACAAATCATCCATTCATTAATACTCCATTTAAAATAGGAATACACGAGGGATTCCGGACCAATTTCGAGAATTCGAAATTTAAATATGTTTCAAGGTCTACATTTGGTCAAAATAATTATAGTCTTTAAGATTGTCACAGAGAACAAAATTTAAGTTCGATTTTTAAATTTTAGGCTGGTTGACTAGTATTTATTTTTCATTATCGTTTTTTTTTCATTTCGTTCGGTCGAGTTCTTTGTGCATTATTAATATTTAGCAAACTATTTTTTTCCCACGATATTGAATCGACTAAAAATAAAGCAAATAAAAATACCGTGCCAGATAATTGCATTATCCATGAATGTACTTAAACTAGGCCAAACCGATAGGGTCGCGAGTCGTGGCCTGTATCCGCGCCAAATAGGTCATACTTCGTCCTGCAGGCTGGATCTAGGTAACCTGTTTTCGTATCGTCTATTTTGTAACAAATTTCTTCCGATCGCGCAAAATGTGCTTTGCTGTTCTGTGTCCGGACATTTGAAAAAAATTACAAAAAAATGAACAAAGCTAAATGGTCACTGAAAAAGCGATCAGACATTAGTTATGTAGTTGTCATTATTATTATGGACTACCAAATAGTCCTTAATTAGTACATTAAATATTGCCAGATCTAATAAACTTTTAAGAGTGTTAAGTTAAATCAACTTTGACTTTAATTTACATGCTCTGTGTCATATAATGACAGTGACAGCTGACAATAGCGCCATTGCTCTGACATGTCTTTTACGACAATGTTATAGAGAACCTAGTGCCCAAACTTCGCACGGGAAAGGGCACAAAATATACTAAAACCTTCCTCATTGAACATTCCATATATTGGTGAAAACCACATACAACAATTTGACATATGGTGGCTTTTGAAGGCATGCTCTTAAACTCTTCTCCAGAGCTCAATCATATCTCATTAATGCAGAGTTAATTTCACCGTTTTCTCCTACTCAAATTCTACCTTGTATTTCATAAATAACGTGTCTTTCTTTTGGTAAGGGATCTTTCAAAATCGGTCCAGCACAGCAAACCCTACCAGCAATTCTACTTCTTTAATATTGTTCGTTACCATGGTTACCATATAAAAAGCGCTCTTAGCAAAATTTCACTGACAGCTCGCGTTTTGAAATGTAGGTCACAACTTTTGGGGCAAGGTTGTATTGCAACTGGGCATTCGCGTGCTTGTTACCATCGCAATTCGTATCCGCTTGCATTAATGATCAATACAAGGCTGAATTGCAGACCAGCTTATCTAGTTTAAACTGTACTTTGAACTTTCTAACATTGGAATCATAGTTTGCGTCGTGATTTGACATTTACGTCATATAGATCTTACACATGTAATGATTTGTTGCAGGCTTTTTATTTATTTATTAATCTTACAGCTAACATACATATTCTTTAAAGAAAACAATCAGACTTTATACAAAGCCAAGACAGATTACATAGAAAAAAAATACTACACAGTTATAGACAAAAAAATTTTTTTAAGAAAACTAAAATTTAACTTTTAACAATAGACAATTTATACTCAATATTTCAAAGAAAAAAACTAGATTGTTGCTGCTAAAACATAATCAGTCTTCCCGCCTCTTCAAATACTTCCTTACATTCTCTTTGGTGAGTGATTTTAATCACTCATAAGTGAATGTACTTATCACAAGTAGAAAAGAAATTAAGGAATGTAATAAAGATTTGAGGGTGAGTTTGAGTTTAAAAATATTGATTTACTTAAAACAACATTTTTATTTAAAGTGTTTTAATTTAAATAATCTTGACGCTTGAATTGACAAGTGAAGTAACCTATAAATTATAGACCCTTACAGGTAACACAAAATGGCGACCTGTGTTACACGAGCGAATCTATTTTAAATAAGAGAAATCTTTTAACTAAATCTACTTATGTTTAATTAAACATTCACATCACAAAAACGTTTTTCGGACATTTAGAAATCTCTCATGCATTATGCATATACCTTTTTTGGACTTTAAAAATCCATAAACAAGCGAGCTAAAGGGCCTCTGTCATTAGGCCCTCTGGCAATGTATTTGAATGGCACTAAAAGATTTTTTCTTTTTTTCTTAGGGTTGCCTGGAAGAGATCGCTAATTAGCGATAAGGCCGCCCGTTGCATACCTTGTAATTTTTATGTATTGTGTTATTTTTGTTTTTTTTAGTACTGCAACGAAGTGTCAATAAAATAAATAAATAGATTATTGAAAATACGTCCCTGCGAATCTGATACTTACTGCAAGCAACATTCAACGGGCATGTTTCTGAATCAAGTTGTAGACTTCACTGTAAACAAAAGATGAATTACCCTTAACACAATCATTTGTCATTGAAATGTGTGATTACATCTTGTGATAGTATTATCAACAGTTATCGGCTACCTGTCGATACCAGTAATGTTAAAGATATCTTTAATTCAACTGGGTGATACTCATGGTATTTAAAGTTTTCGTCCAGTAAACTTAACCAACCTTTTTAGGTCTCAGATTTCTGGGTTTATTTAATTAAATGTAGTAGGCAAGTAGATCAGCACACCTACAGTCGACTTTTTGGGTCTGAAGCGTGCCGGTTTCCTCGCGATGCTATCCTCCACCGTTCGAGCGAATGTTAACACGCCCTTAGAAAGTCCATTGCTGCAGACAAGGATCGAACCTACGACCCGCTCTGTAAATGTTAGGCACAAAAATTTGTGTATTCCTTTGTAATTTCTGTTTAAATAAATTCGAAAGCTAACCTATTGTTTATGCATTATTATGTATATAAGAGGAATTTTACATAATAGTTACTGCGCATTTATAATCATATCTATGTTGATACGCCTTCCGTATTGCGTAATATATTCTTGACATTGAAGTACTGAATATAAAAACATATAATAATTACTCTTATTTATTAAATTTGTGGACGTTCCAGGGTTTTACGGAGGCCCTAACGATCACATTTTAAGGGAGAAATTTATTTTATTTTATTTATTTATTAACACTTCGTTGCATTACTTACATAAAAGAAAAAAATTTGAACATAATTTATTGAAAAGCAACTGGCGGCCTTATCGCTTTCGAGCGATTTCCTCCAGGCAACCACTGTGAGTAAAGGAAAAAAAATACTGTAGTTTATTGAGAATTTTTATGAATGTCTAATAATGTATATGCCACCTTCAGTCTTTCAATGGATTTTTCTGTGTGTGATTTTGTTCATGTAGTGAAGAAAAGAATCAAGAGAAATCCAGTAGAAGCATAATTCAGACACCGGCTCATCACCTGTTTTTCGATTTTTCTCTCCATTCCTTCTTCTAAGAGAATAAATTAAAAAAGTACTTTTTCGTAGGGTTTCGCATCGATTTGCGACTCATTGGATAGTCATTTAAACATTTACTGGTCTTAATGAAAGACTCTGAGTGCGAACAATTAGATATTTGAACAATCTAAGTCGTGCACAGTCGTTATGTAAAAAGTGTGAATTGCACAATTACTCAATGCGATGGCGAAACTTGGCCGCCTGCAAATGCCAGTGAAAGTCACCAAGTGACTTTGACACGCTGGCGTCATTCTATACTCTATGGCACTTGACACTTGACCAAATTAACTGATGTTTCATGCATAATCTATAGACTGTTAATATGTTTGTAAATTTGTTTCGTTTGATTCGTTGCTTTAAATCACTACATAGTATAAAACAAAGTCGCTTTCTCTGTCCCTATGTCCCTTTGTATGCTTTGATGCGGTTTTTTTTAATAGATAGAGTGATTCAACAGGAAGGTTTATATGTATAATAACATCCATTAAATAGTGGAGAAGTACTGTTATTTTTGAGGTTTCTAATGTGATGTCGTAAATAATTAAATTTATTCCGCTTACATTGCAAACGCAGGCTGAACCCTACGAGTTTTATCAAAATAATGTACTAAGTATTGTACACATTGAAAAAGTCAACAGAAAAGTCCGTGATGGTATATGTCTATCTCTTATGGATAACCCACAACAACTTTTTTTGTCATTTACTTTTTACGACAAATAATGGCTAATTTTCGAAGCGATTTTAACCAATACAGCATTAATCCTTAACCAATTAAATACCTTAAATACATTGTTCATTTAATATAGATCTATACAGCCCATTACAGCTTATTTAGCAGCGATCGAACGCGTATATTATCGGAGCTTTCCAGCGACGGAAATAATAAAAACCTGCTTTTCATCAGCATTGCACCCGTGCGAAACTGGGGCGGGTCACTAGTATTAAATAAATTCAACAGATTTTTTTTATATTTGTTGTCTCTGACAAGATTGCAATTATTGAAATTATACAATTCGTATGTAAGGTTCATGGTCAATTATTGTGATTGTTGCAAGACTGGTTCTTTGTTTATGTAAATTAATTTACATAAAAACAACCAGGATTACTGAATTTTTATAATAATTTCAAACATGGTCTATACTAGTGATTACCAACCCATTTTTGTGCCATTAAAGGCTTAGGTTAGCAACCTTTTCTAAAATTTGTATGCCGAATCTAACATAATTGTTTAAAAAAATGAATTGTTCTTTTAAGAAACTCAAATGGTTTTAGGGAGACAGGATAACGAAACATATACATTTTCGTACAGACCCCATTAAATTCCCACAATGGGAAACATTCGTCTATACTCTATAGTATAGACTCTATAGTATTAAGTAAAACAATAAACTGGCATATAGATTTATTGCCATAAAAAGGTAAAGCAATTAAAGAATCCGTGTACAAATATGTATTAATATATTGTCAACATATAACACTTGTTCATATTAATTAATATTGAGCGAAAGTTATTAACAAGTGGCATTGACGCCGCATCGTGTCATTGGCTGGGTGCGTGTGACGTGCGTGGCTTGCGCGCGCGCTGGCGTACGTAGCTCTACGTACACACTACGTTACGCGATAATTTTTTTATCAGTATTTTAAAATATTATGTTCTCGTTATAAAATATTTGATGAATTTTTAACCAGAGATAAGGTAAATGATTTTAGAGTGTCTAATGTCTATGGCCTAGTCCTATATTGAAAACGCATTAGTTAATGACGTGAAAGATAACAGTGTTGTAATTATATTTTATATAACACTTAGATATCGATTACAATTAATTATAAACAAATACATGACATTCTTTGAGAATAGTTTGTGCCGTTCATTTGTCAGGAGAATGAAAAGGACAAATAATCACTGGATAGAGAAATAAAATAACGTAAAATACAGATAAAAGTTGGAATTTTAATTCGTTCTAATGTTTGTGTAAACATTGTCTTTGGTTTAACGAGTGTGACACACTCGTCAGCGATGTGACAGTAGTCGGCGATACAGACTAAATTTCGAACAAATAAAATAAAAAAGAAATCACGTAGCTAGATTAGCACAAAATTAGCGTTATAAATGAAAGAGTTGTGTAAGATACTTATGCCTTGGAAAACGGAATATAAGCGCGAATTTTAAATTTGTTGTTATAATTCGTTTTACTGTTTGTGTAATCAATGTCTTTAGTTTATCGAGTATGACACATTGGTGAGCGATGTGACAGCAGTACATCTCGACCGCACAGACTACATCTCGAACAAGACAAATCTAGGATCTCGTAATGTCTGTTCATATTCGCGCCAATTTTGAATTTGGAGTTTAATTTGACGGAAGTTTCACGTCATCCATTTTAGGTTTAAGGCGAACACAAATCAGTCGTTCGCGCGAGTTAATCACACACGTTACACAATTAGAAAGTTATAAAAATAATCAATGTACCACGGTCTAATTTTATTTGTTCACCGTTTTTATCGCGTCTTTCCCATGTAAAAAAAAGTGAAAGTATATCCGGCCTGCTCTGTACCAAGATAAGTAAACGTTTTTACAATTACAATTTAGGGCTAATTAGACACAAATTGAGGTTAATCATGTCAGTTAGACGTTCAGTTTCGATCTCTATAACTATATTATTTTTGAAGAACTTTAATTCTCATTACAAAAAAAAAAAATACCATGAGAAACTTAATATTAATATGTATATATACGAGCGAGATACACGTCGCCATAAGCCGTCTGAATTTTAGTCAGCTGTATTCATTCATTTCATTCTAACATGCATCTTTACTGCCTTTTTAAATTTGTCAAACACACCAATATTGCGAATTTGATTAAATAATTGCACACCCTCATATATAATAGATTTCTTCAAATAATTTGCACGCGGCTTCGGCAAGATAAGCAAACTCTTAAAAGATAAATAACTATATAAATGACAATTAACAATTTTAATCACCATTAATACAAAAAGATATTGAAACATTAATAATGTTAAAATTCTAAATTATTTATTCATTTAGGTAACACAATGTACACTCATGTCAATACATAAATACATATATAATGCTTCTAATTTTATATTTACTGCCAGTTCTGAAATCAAGGGCGTAGAACGGACGAGAAGAACTGGCAATACCCTCTCCGCCTCTTAAACACTAGAAGAACTACAACTGGTTCTCTATTTCTCAGATTTCTCTTTGATCTGTCTTTTGGACGGCTCACGTAGATTTCCCGTTAGAGCGATAACACGCTGACCTATCATCGAACACATCGTAAAACGTATTTCTCAATAAGAGGAAAATATTGACGCAAAATGACGCATGCAACAAAAACAAATGACGTAAAGCGTAGATTGGATCGCAAATAGTTTTAACGTACACAATTTAATCCGAACAATGACAGTTCCATGCTGCATGAGCCGAATGAGCCGACACAGGGAAATACCACTTTCGCACTGAAAATAAGCGTGAAGGACGTGTTGCGTTTCATAGGTAGGTATCCCTTCCTTTACGAATCGGCGTTTTTATTTATTTATAAGTAATCTAACAGCTTACTTAATACATATTATTATACAAAATACTAATACAATACAGAAAGCCAAAACAGATTACATATATTAACAAATTATGTATAAAAAACAGAAAACAAGCAAGCGAATTAAAAGATAATTTTACATTAAAAAAAATAATAATAATAATAAAATTATAAAACTGAAATTTGACGTTTAAAGCAACAAATAATACTAAGAATTTAAAACTACTACTAAAAAAAACTACTACTTAAAAAAATCAGAGTCTTCCCGCTTTTCCAGTACTTCTTGACATCTCTCTTTTTGTGGTAGAAAAGATCAATCAGACAATGGTTGTCATAGTTCGATAAAACCCGAAACATTGGAGAATTACGCAGGTTTTGAATAGAATATTTTAATATGGAGTAACATAAAAATGTGTAGAGCAAAAATTAGACGCTAGGATTTGACTTGACCTTAAAATTATAAATCTATCTTAAACCGTTATTGGCATACAACCGCCGTTTTTGCCGCGCACCACCACTTTGTGGAACCAGCTGCCCACTGAAGTATTTCCGAACCAATTCGACTTAGGGTCCTTCAAGAAAAGAGCGTACAAATTCTTAAAAGGCCGGCAATGCACTCGCGAGCCCTCTAGCATCGAGAGTGTCCATGGGCGGCGGTATCACTTAACATCAGGTGAGCCTCCTGCCCGTTTGCCCCCTATTAAAATATACAAATTAAAAAAAAAACACATATATATTCTTTACTTACATAGTAATAATATGTATACATAGTAAATAATAATAATATATGACAATTACCAGTAGTACCTTTAACTTTTTTATAGCTGTATTGCAATACATATTCGATGCGCGAGGAAACAAACAAAAAAAATTCATTAATTATGTAGGTAACATAATGTACACTTATGGACGTCATAAAAATAAATATACATTAAATGCTCCTAACTTTACATTTACAGCCAGATTTTAAATCAAGGGCGTAGAACGGAAGAGAAGAACTCTCCGCCACTCTTTTTAATCGCCAAGTTTTTTTTAAAGGAAGCACCAGCTCTCTCACTCGTACTATCTACCACATGGCAACTTAAATCTTCAGCGCCTGTAACTACTTCAAAAGGAGCTAAATCAAGAGAGAAATGACTCTTATATCTGATTCGAATTATCTCCAATATATAATTACACTAGAGCAGTATTGGCCTAGTGGCTTCTTATCGATGATGTCGCAGGTACCATCGGCAGTGCACCAATGGGCTTTCTATATATTTAACATTCGTTCGAACGGTAAAAGAATCGTGAGAAAACCGGCTTTCTTGCTGTCAAAAAGTCGGCCACGTGTGTATCGCGCTGATCACTTGCTTATTAGCTTGACAAATGATCATGAAACAGATTTAGAGATCCCAAACCCAAAAAGTTTGTGTGTGTATGCGCCATTGACTGTAATTATTGATCTTAACACAGGTACTCTAACTGTAGGATTCTGAGCAAATAAAACTGTAGTTTGATTATAATGACTTTTTACTTCGTAAATATAAAACATCGTGTGTGTCGCAAGAAAAAGGGAAAGGAAAAAGAAGAGCGCCACTCAAAAAGGTAGCGAGATTCAGGACCAACTAATGTGGCGTTCCATTTCTATCACTAACCATTAGCAGGCATCAGTCTCGTACGAGCAAGCATTGCCCTCAATAGAAGAAAGACAATTATAATATAAAAATGAATCGCTAAATGTGTTTGTAAGTGCATAACTCAACAACGCCTGGACCAATTTTTCCAATTCTTTTTTTAACGGCGAGAAAAAATCGAATAAATGTCGGAAAAACCATAGAAACAGTTTCTTTTTCCCATACAAATGTTTTCTAACTAAAACGTAGTCAATTTGGGCTTTATTGCTACTACATAAAGTTCAATGCAATATGCAATGTAGGTGTGTTCCTAACGTCAAAGAGACCCGTCTATCTCTATGTTATATCATTGAGGCACACAATTTTTGAATTTTTGTCATCTTAAGGTTCCCACTATCCCTTTTTTCCAATCAGGTTTGAACCTAAGTTCGCCTCTTAGCTTGAAGCTTTGTAGCAGACCAGTCGAGGTTTGTAGTAGGTCACAAAAGAGTGGCCAAAGTCATGGAAGCGAAGATACTTTGGTCACCCGAGCTGATCCTCACACACATATCATCAGGATGACGGTTCTGTTCAGGAGAATTTTTACGTCCATTTTAAAATAGGTAGGAATAAAAAACTGGCACATTAGAACTCTTTTTGAGAGAACGTAGTTTGGTGGGTCCCCTAGTTTATAATAATAAATAACAATAACTTGTTATTTATTATTATAAACTTAAGTATTTTAATATTATAAGTTATTGTTATTTATAATAATAAATAACAATAACTTGTTATTTATTATTATAAACTAGGTTGCTAATTATTAAGTTAAAATAATATTCACCCAATCTCAGATGGCGTTTACCAAAATGGTTATTAATTCAATGCTTTATGGGTCTGTTCACCTTGGAGACTTGACATCCTTATGCACTTAAATTTAAAAAATAAATCCAGGATTAAATCATGACTAGACATTTACTTGAATTAGTGAGGTCTTCCCCGATATGTCCTCCAGAAGTTAAAGTACATAAAGACCTGCAACGAATGATGATCATGGGTTGCAGCTGTCTTTTGTTGCAGACATAGACATTTTATAATTTTCAAGGGCAAGAACATTTGTTTATTTATTTCGTAATCCTATAGATAACATAAATTATGTATAAAAAATAATTATACTAAAGATACAGCCAAAGATGTAATAAATATAATTGACAAAAATAAAAATTATTAAATTCATTTAACTTAGTAGATATGTAATTCGGCTGTGTTGTGTGATGCGGTAAAAGTGGGGGTGAGGGTGTGAGGGTGTGTATGTGGGATGTGCTCACGATGCCGGTACTTCTGCGATACATATTCTATACATTTATATTTATAGTCACATCTGTAAAAGTCCCGGTATAAAGTTTCATAAGAATAAAGTTTGTGACACGAAACGCATTGCTCCACTTACAAGTTCCGTGTTGACATGACGTCACATCCGTCGTGAAGGTCGAACATATCGATTTTAGACTTATTCTTGAAAACCTTAAAAACATTTTCTATATCATGGACCTTAACAGGCGGACTTTTATATGAAACATGTTTTATATTTTATTTAATAGTGGTTAGGGGAGTCTTCGCAGCTAATGGGCTCCTATTGTAACGGGTGCCTTGCTCGTCTTTGAGGGAGGAGACTCTTTCCCTGGAAGTCGTATCTCCCAGGTAAGACCCGGAGTCGCTAGTACGCAAAAGAAAGAACCTATCTATCCCCGCATGTTAAATTGAAAATCAATAATTTATTTAGGTAACACAATGTATACTTATGATCGTTAATAATATGGAATTTGACATTTACTACCAGTTCTCAAATCAAAACGTAAAGGGCAGTAAACTCTCAGCCACTCTTTTTACTCGCCTAGTTTTTTGTTTTACACTACGTTTGTAAGGAGTTGCAACTATTACACCATCCACATGACATCTTAACTATTTAATAGTTATTTAAAAATAAAAACATAGATTTTTCCTATATCAGCAGTAGGCATGGTGAAGAGTGAGTACGTAATTTCATTACGTATGCATTCCCGTGAGAACAACACGCAAATACATAGTTGCAATAACTAACATCACCGCATACACGAATTCAAGTACGACCAGTCACCACAAGTAGCACCCGTTCACGAGTATGACGCATGGCCAGCCTTTCGCCATTAAACCAGCATGTCCTTATATTGTTTATTAATTAAGTTATATCTAAAATCTTCCAAGAGACCAGAACAGAGGAGACTAAAGTTCGCGAGAAGAGAGAAAAGTTTTAGAAGATTCACCTGTATGTTTTTTCTTCTTCCAGGTGCCAATAGAACTCAGAAAAAGGCTGGATGAGATAAGACTTCTGGAGTCACGTAAATCAGCGAGACTGGCTGATGTTGATACAGACTTCGCAAGGCTTGCAGACATGGCAGGAGACCGCCGTAGAGCCTCCGCTACCATCGAAGTACCAGCACATCATATGCAGGGGTAAGTGGAATAAGAACTGAGGTTGATTGAAGATTTTAAGAAATTTGACGATTATTTAAATGGTCATAATCCTTGGGATTGATTTGCTCCAGTTTCAATATTTATGGCTGTTCTGCCTTATTACCAAATGTAAAACTTGTTCGTAATCTTCTCAGTAATATTTTTTTATTTTTATATAATAGGGGGCAAACGGGCAGGAGGCTCACCTGATGTTAAGTGATACCGAAACTTATAGAAACTTTTCTCAAGTTAAGAGCAGTGTTGGCCTTGTGGCTTCAGCGTGCGTGCCAGCGTGCCTCTTAAACTTGAGGTCGTAGGTGCGATCCCCGGCTGTGCACCAATGGAGTTTCTTTCTATGTGCGCATTTAATATTTGCTCGAACGGTAAAGGAAAAGATCAACAACTTAGATCCCAAAAGTCGACGGCGTGTGTCAGGCACAGGCTAATCACCTACTTACCTATAAGATTTAAAAATGATCATGAAACAGATTCTAAAATCTGAGGCCAGGACCTGAAGAGGTTGTAGCGCCACTGATTTATTTTAATTTATTTTCCTCAAGTTAATGTGTTTTATTGGCTTAAAATACTTTGATCTCTTTGCATCAAATTGTGTTTATAATAAAAACATGACCACTTAAAATAACGGGACTTACGTTTTAGACTTAGACATTAGCGATCTTTCTACTCTAAATCTTCCGAGTAAGTTAGAATATTTATAGAAACTTACCTTACTAAATGAGTTTTATTGGTGTAAATTACTTTGTTCTCTTTGTTTTATTCACGTTAAAAAACAACATTTACTTTAAAACAGTTTAAAAAAATAATGCCAGTAGTTTTTGAGTTTATTCGTAACAAAACATCAAAATCTATTTGCGTTGCTGTTCTGCAAAGAAATTAACGTTAGATACATAGTAAACTTAAGAATTCCTTCCGTACTCCCTCACGTAAATTCTGGCCAGGTTACGTGCCGAGATGCTAAACAACGAGCTCTTTCAAACGTGCACATGTTAAATCACGAATGTATACGTCATTGCATAAGTTGGCTATACCTCGCATTTCCTGTTCCAAGTTCAACTTGCTTGGGAAACCCATTGGTATTTATATCTAATAATGTTTGACGCAACTATTATAAATGATTATTATTGTTTCATTTTAAAAGATTTGCCATGTAGTCTCGCAAACCAACGCCGGTGATCTGTTGCTGTACGACTCAATATTGTTAGATCGCAAACCCTCTGGGTATTAAAAGTTCAAGACGTTGAAATCACTAACAAAAAATGGGAAAAATATCTGGGTCTTAAAAGTGGAACTTTCATATAATATCACACATAATTACCAAACTAAAATCACTTATAGGCAGATTTTGGTCAATATCAAAATGTATTCCTCAATCCGTACGTCATTTAATTTATAATTGTTTAGTCAAGCCACATTTCATATATCTAATTGAAGTATGGGGTACGGCATGTAAAAACATAATTTCTAACTTACAAACACTACAAAATAAATTAATAAAATCATTATTTAGATATAATTTTTTAACACCGACTAATAAAATCTACCAAGAAACCAAAATTATGACAATTAAACAACTATATGTATATAGCACCTGTATCTTGATAAAAAAAAATTAAATAACTCTATCCATAGTTGCTTGTCGTTTAAAAAAATCAAATACACAACGACACGCAATACTCGTCGAGCGAGTTTGCTTATCTTGCCGAAGCCGCGTACAAATTATTTGAAGAAATCTATTAGGTATGAGGGTGTGCAATTATTTAATCAATTACCATCTCAAATTCGCATTATTGGAGTGTTTGACAAATTCAAAAAGGCAGTAAAGATGCATGTTAGAATGAACATAATTGACAAAAATTGTGACGGCAAATGGCGACGTGTATCTCGCTCGTATATATTATACATATTAATATTAAGTTTCTCATGTAAATAAAATATTTCTGTTTTCTAATGAGAAATAAAGTTCTTTAAACATTAAACATTAAAAACTACCCGCACTATTACCGACACATAGAGCTTTCTTTCCTTCCTTACTATACGATTTCTAGAGTTTTTCCGAACCAATTTAACTGAGGATCTTTCGAGGAAAGAGCGTACCAATAGACTGAATCTTTTAACATCGGATGTGTTTGCTCCTTTATATAAAAGAAGTGTAAAAATAAAGTACCCATGTCAGAAGTGAAACTTCGTTTTAAATTTATTATTACTAAGGTAAAGGCCCCGATAGATGATCATGTACCAGTATATGGCCACTCCACGTATACGTGCTAATGATAATATATATAAAAACAAAATCTGCGTTTACGGCACAAGACGATATGAGATAGAATTGCAATCTAAAGTTCTAATATGTAACTAAACGAAGACATCAACCAATAGCGTGTATTTTTTCTCGATCTCCCTTTCTCTCAATCGCTCTATCTCTTTTCTTCGACAAAAACGTTGCACATCTTCGTGACGTTTCATCCGTACAAATACCCTCATGCTCTTAAAGAAGTTTCACTTGAATACATTTTGGTCTGCATATATAAAAGATCAAGGAACCTGACAGATACCCGCGGTAAAATCGACTGATTATCCGATGTTTTTTCGCCTTGAATTAGCGGCTCACCTCGCAAGAAGGTCGTATCATTTCTATTGCAATGTAACCTTGTCGTTTCCCTTATCTATATCGCGTGTTGCATTAAATTATCGGTGCATCCCGGCTTTTGTTACCGGAAACTGAGAATTTAGCAAATGTATATCCATAGACGCCATAGGTTTCCTGAAGTCTATATTGTTGTTGTTGAAGTGTTCTTGATGCTTATGCAAAACTCCACGAATAATTGTCAAACTCAGACTCAAACTATCTTTATTCATGTAGCCAAACAAGTACACTTATGAACGTCAAAAAAAACAAATGAAATTAATTGTAAATTTACATTTACTACCAGTTCGCAAGTCAAAGTGTGGACTGGGCAAGTTAAGTGGGCTATACACATGACTGACATGTATGTATGTATGGACTCGGTCACCGCTCTTAGACGCCCATTAAGTATGTGTAAAGTCCTAATTTAGGCCAGCCTGGCTCCAGAAGCCCAGAAGTTTCCCGGGCACTTCGCAGGCTTCATTGCCGCCCAGGCAATAAGCTGCTACAAGAAAACCACATTATCTTTGTACATTTATAAAAGCACTATATTAATATAGTAATTAACAACTTCCGGATTAGATTAGAAACGAATGCCAGAAAGCTTGCAAACGCGTTGCCGGCTTTTTAAGAATTGGTACGCTCATTTCATGAAGGACCCTACACCCGAATCCAATAATTAATACACAATCTCAGATTGAAAACAATCTGAGATCAGACCGTGACAGTCGATCGATCTGCATCCCAATAACCGTACCCTACGGAGACAATCCTTTTTTGGCGACAGATAGAGTGCAATCTCTTCGCGGTTTACACTCATATTTAATTATTAATTTAAACCAAATAATATTAAAATATACATGTCTATTTTTAAAACATATCAAATAGCTTTTTAATTATTTTAAAAAGTGGTGTTAGTTTCATACTAACGTCTATCCGCATACACCGATCCGACCCACCATGGATAGCTTTTATCAATATAAGATTTAAGATGTCTATCTCAGATGGTCAAAACAGGATTGAGATAGGTTATTGGGTTTGGGCGTAAGTCGCATTATTTTGGAAATTTTGGGCGGCAGCTGCCTTAAGAAATGAGTTGTGGAACGACGGACGTCAAGGTAATACGGATATCATTTCGTATTCTGCCTCGACGTCTAATGATGAAACAGAATTAATAGTCAATCTACTTAGAGTGAATCTGTGCTTAGGTGCGAGGTGCGAATTACGAAACGTTAGAAACTGGATGGAGTACGGGCGTGTCCTTGCCATACTTGCCTACATTCTACTGTCACACCGCAAGGAACAATGCACCTAAAAATACCAAGTTAAATCCATATGACTATTATTGTTTTGTTTTTGTTGTGGAAGTATTGTGAATATGTATGTAATGGTCAATGCGGTAAATCACAGAACAGATTTATGCAACTTAAACGACGATGTGGTTTATGACATTTTCCTTTGAATTATTGTATGTAGTGGGAGAATAAAACTTGCTGAGTTTCTTGCCCGTTCTTCTCAAGGTCTCCTGGTAGTTTTGCGAACGGATGGCGTAGTTTTGCTCTTTCGCGAATTTTGTAAACGTTTTTGACATTCATAAGCATGCCCTAAGAAGCATCTAAATTCAATAAATAAATTTTGATTTGATTTGTTTACTTAACGTTAACTGCGTGATATTGAGTTATGTATTATGTAATTTTTCTGCTGTTACATTTGTTTCATAAACAATTAAAATATTGTAGAGTGTGGTGTGAAAAACGAAAGAGATCGTTGAATTTGAACCATATTATATTCATGGATTACAAAAGTTTAGATGTCTCGCATTCCAAAGCTGCCAGGGGCTTAATAAAATAGACCTGGGTTTTGAATTCTTCAGTGATGTTGATAAAAATACGCTTCTTATTAACCATACCAAACCGTGTTCGACAATAACGTACTACAACCACAGCTTAAAAAAAGCTTCTGCAAACGCTGTAGCACCACCTTCAAAAGCTGCTAAAGTAGAAAGAAAAGAGTATCAGCAAGAAGAACCTTTTTTTTTTGGAATGCATTTCCGCACACAGAGTGTGGGACTCGCTCTAAAAGCCCTACCCACTAAACCCCTCCCACCAATCACGTCACTAGCGTAAGCAAGAAGAACCTGTATGCCAATTATTTAGCGAAAAATAATCACGATATTTAACTCGTAATAAAAATAAATAAACTTAGAGGATTTAACCCTTCAGTAGCAATAAACAATTCATTAATAATAAAATTTAAAATAAAGTTTTATCAAAATTTCAATGTTTATATTACGTCAGTGTCAAACACAAGGTACTTAGATGTACTGCTTTGGAACCGGAACAAAATGGCGACGCAGTTTCACTTTTCATAATGGCGGTGAGAGGCGAGACCTCTATAAATTTCACAATTGCCAAAAAACCGGCGCAGAGATTGTTTTATTACAAGGTAATGAATGGTAATGTAATAGTTACTACTAGCATGCGTCGCGGTTTCCGGTAATTTAGAAGAAACTCAAATTAAGGCCGGCAACACACTCGCGAGCCCGCTGGCATTGAGAGTGTCCATGGGCGGCGGTATCACTTAACATCAGGTCAGCCTCCTGCCCGTTTGCCCCCTGTTCTATAAAAAAAATCATTTGCTTTCAGTACACAAGTGAGTAATAATCCTGTGGCTGACACGTCGTGGGCCTCAGTTGCTTCCAATATTCAATATCAGACTTCTGTGCCTGACGCAGTGGACGCATTTTTCCAAGCATGCCTGTTTCCACCCAGTGTTTTCTAAAATACCAATTTTTAAATTCGTATATAAATAGAATATAAATTGCGGACCGCTTGGGTTCGAACCCCAGTGATGAGTCATATGAACCCCCTACATAAAAACTTTAAATTTTTTGAGAGGGCTCGCGAGTGCGTTCTCGGCCTTTTAAGAATTTGTACGCTCTTTTATTGAAGGACCCTAAGTCGAATTGGTACGGAAATACTTCAGTTTCGAAATACTAAATATATACATTAAATCGGCAAAAATCGTCGTCTATTGTTTATATAATAGAACTTGTCGTTTTATTTATTAACCATGGGGGTCGCAAGTTCTATTCATTTGTATAAAAACACTTTCATTCGCTTCAGTCGTGATTATCGCAAACGTTGAATTGACGTGGTGAAAGTAAAAGTCAACTGAATAACATTTTAATAAAAAGTTGGGAAAGACTTTCTAAAATAAATCTATTCTAATATAAAATAATGTGTATATGTATTTATAATTTTCTGTTATTTATAACAGATAAGTTATAAATACATATACACATTTTATCTAACTAAAAAAATTATACAGGCAGTGTTGGCCTAGTGGCTTCAGCGTGCGACTCTCATACCTGAGGTCGTATGTTCCATCCCCGGCTGTGCACTAATGGGCTTTCTTTCTATGTGCCCATTTAACATTTGCTCGAACGGTCGAAACATCGTGAGGAAACCGACATGTCTTAAACCCAAAAAGTTGAAGACGTTTGTCAGGAACTGGAGGCTTACTTGCCTATAAGATTTAAAAATGATCATGAAACAGTTTCAAAAATCTGAGGCCAGGACCTAAAGAGGTCACTACACCACTGATTTATTTATTTCTATGTCAAGTAGTATGGAAGACTAGCTGCCCATGGCATAGGGAATGGGCCTGGGGGCTACTACACTTTCTCTTGTAACTAAACATACTTTTTTTATTGTCTAATACGTTTTTTTCTTCACTACAAAACATATATAAAAATATTTTAAATCTGAATTGTATATAGTGTTGTCTTTTATTAACATGGCTTTTACACATTTAAAGAAAACACTTGTGTAGACAAATGTGTAAAAGCTAGCTCGAGGGAAATAAATACAGATAATACAACTTTTTCTACAGCTGTGATACTTTTTTGATATTTAACACCTTTTGTCTTCAGTCACCATAACCACGCTGGAAAGCACCCCAAACGTCGGATAAATTTAAAATTATGTAAAATAAACAATTCGGTAAAATAGTGTTTTCTTTAAATCTGAATTGTATATAAGAATAATTAATTATGTAATGTTCAAATTTTTGTAACATATATATATAATACAGCGAGAAAATGCTGAATTACACTCCCACAAAGGCTAACCTTTTTAAATTTGTTTTTATTAATTTTAATATTTATTATTACTATTTAGGTTAAGATTTCCTTACATTTGTAAATACTGCGTATTTAATTGTTATGATTACTAAATGTTATTTAAAAATAATGCTTCGTTGAATAACAAATGTACAGATGGCGCCCCTGTCGCGCAGCGTTCGCTGCCGCCATGACATACTGACCTAGTTTCAAAATGAAACGCACGACACTAGGAAAGCGCCAATAAATAGCATTGAAGTTGACATTATTTTCGGACAAAACCTTGATTAAATATCGTATTAATTATGCATAAATCTTAAGTATTTATTTTTGGATATATAGTTGGAACTTATATATAATCTTTCTAAAATTCTTACGCCCCCTGTATGTAACATACATGATATTTAATTCCATGGAAGATGGGCTGGGTGCTGGCATAGGAAGCCACCTGTTCAGACACACTGGCCTTCTCATCTTCATGGAACCAACAACAGAGCTGGTGCGGCTTGTGATGCGGCTGAAGTAGCTAAATCCTGCAAATACAGGGGTCTAGGCTCCGAATATGATTTTGTCCCATTCGGTGTCGAGACCCTTGGTCCGTGGGGTCCTAGCGCTATAAGGCTTTTTAGGGAAATATCAAAAAGGTTAGCCGACATCACAGGAGAACGAAGAGCTGGCAGCTACCTCGCACAAAGAATTAGCCTAGCTATTCAAAGGGGGAACGCTGCCAGTAACTTGGAACCTTGCCTAAAGGGACTCCTTTTAATTATATATCTTGATTATTACATTTTAAGGTTATTAGGTATATTAGAATTAACTACAGTTATATTTTTATATTTAATATAAAAAAATGTTGAATTGTTCACTTAAATTACTAGGAAGAAATCACTAGAAGTTTAAAGAAACAGAGTATGTAAAATTAGCATTCTAAATAGTTTTAATAAATTTTCGAATAACATCTTATTGGGAAACAAAATCTAAACAGTTTTATTAGTATTTAAAAATGCAAAAAAGAAATATTAACCAAGTAAAGACTATGATATAGGACGTCGTATCATTTTAATGTTGGTTTTAATAAAACAAACACATATTATAAATATTATACATGTATTTAACGAAGCATAAATTCGTATTAATTTAATAAATGACGGAAGGAAATACGTTTCGCTTTAAATTAATTTAATTAAACAAAAAACAATAATTAACCTTAAAATATAATAACTAAAATATATTATTAAAACAAGTCTCTTTAGGCAAGGTTCCGAAGATACTGATTGCGTTCCATCTATGTCCAAGGTAGCTGCCAGCTCTTCGGTCTCCTGTGATGTCGACTAACCTTTTTACCTTTTGATATTATTGTTAAAATTATTGTAATCTATATTCAACTGTCCCCCCAAGGAAACCGAAAAGTCAAGTCAAACGAAGTTTCTGAAGTAGACCACAGACTAACAACTTACAAAGTTGGCTAATGGGCCGTGTCGCAATGATATATCTAGTTCTAATTCAAATGATTCCAACTTGCTAAACGCATACTTAGTGTGAAGACAGCTACGGATTGCGATTGAAATCAACTCGTCGCTAACATCACGCATTGAGAGACAGTTCGAATCTGATAAAACCCGTTTCATCAATCGTATATACTCAGCTAGTTTTTTAAAAAGAGCGGAGAATGGTACTTTCTCTTTCTCTTGCTGTATTTCCGTTACAATTCGCAGGTGTATGCAGACAGCGTATAGAAAGTGTTACATTAATTATGCACGCCAAAACACATAATATGTACATACATACGTCATTGTTTTCTATTTCATTTAACTTATACCTTACATACACGAAGAGTTTAAACCAGTTCAAACCTAGGTTAGGTTCTAGATTATTCTATATGCAGGTACGGTTATAAAACAGGGGGGGAACATTTCCGGGATTTTACTTGGGTATTCGGTAAAAAGAACATTTCAAGTTTATCAGACATCTGGGGTATGTGGTATCTCTGCTAATCAGAAACTGGGTCAGCAATACCCACTAAAACTGCCTCAACTATACTAATCACTGCAAGGTCGCGTTTAAGAAGCACCAGGGTCGTTCTCGCATTTTACCGGATCACCGACGGCAAATATGTCACAATTAAAACCTCTGCAGTACACACTACGGTAAACGATAACCCTTCGTTCTAGAGGGCTCCCTCCTCTGTTCTGCTGCCTCCTTGGATGGAGGAAGGATATAAGGTATTTGCGTCTTGTTCTCACGAGTATGTAAGTGCGTGCTCCTATTTCACCATACCTCCTGCTGATAGAGGACAAATCTTTGTTACTAATTTAATATATTATTCTTTATTACTCAAGATGTCATATGGAACATGGTGTAATAGTTGCAGCTCCTTACAAACATTGTGTAAAAAAAATTTGGCGATTAAAAAGAGTGGCGGAGAGTTTATTGCCAGTTCTTCTCTTCCGTTCTACGCCCTTGATTTGAGAACTGGCAGTAAATGTAAAATTAGAATATTTCTCGTCTCTGGGCACAGAACACCTCAGAAACAGATACAAGAACAATTGCTACTTCTTTAAATTGACGAAGATAAGCCGCTTTTAAATATAACATCACAATTGGAGGCTTCAAATGCTAACTTCGATGAAAACTAGGCGTTTTTAGAAATAATTGGGAATAAAACTGATGTAATGTTAATTAAAATATATAAGTTTAACGATAAAAGTTAGCCAAATATACATTAATGCGAATTAACTTTCACATGACAATGACAAATGACAGACTGCGTGACAGATGACAACTAACAATTGCGCTCTATTATTTTGTCCAGTGACGGTCTGTAGGATAATAATCAAAGCTTATAACATAAATTACGAAGACAAAAAAACAGTTGAATTTCTCAGAATAATTGATGAACGTTTTTGTTCCGAAGGTGGAATAACCTATAGGTCGATGCAAAGTCACTATCGCGCGCATATTTTCGCGCGCATTTTAAATATTCCTACCACAATTTTAGCGATGCAGTCACAGTTATCAATTACGTCGAGTCTAATACTACTAGAATAATATCCCTTATGAAAGCCAAATCAGCCTGTCTGTTTTAACCAAACTCATGTGTCATTTGTCACTTTTAATCACAGAGTATAAATTTGTGTGAAATGTAAAAGGTCTGTAAATAATTATATTTAAAAAAAACTACTACGACATAAACGCTGTGCCCTACTCTTAATTTCAATGTTGAATGTTTGTGTAATTCTCTCATAATTAGCGCTGATTTCGCTAACAAAGGTGTAATACAGCTCAGTACACAGATAAAAGTAAAATGAACAACTCTGACTACTACTAAAAGCCTCAAATCTTTATAATAACCGGTGATTGCTACAGGTTAATGTCACTGTACCCTCTGTGCCCGGACAATAGTACGAATGTCACGTAAATTTATATTTAAATAGTGATTTTGACGTACTTACAAAGACTACTAACAAGACTAAAATTAGTTATGTCAAAAGATGATTGTAGCTGGTTGATTACGTAAATAGGCTATTTAATGAAATAAAAAATAACCTAATAATCTGCTTTATAATAAAAAAAATGTGAGCCGTCACGGGACGCCTGGCAGATGTGAAATTATTCTGTGAAGTAATATGCAGAAAAGAACAGATTGTGATAGGAACTAAATATGTCATAATGATAAAATAAAATATTACGATTTTGTTTTCATATAACGATGACTATTTATTGAACAAACATTTATTTTCATTAAATACAAAAATTTACTACTGCATTTAGATTGTATGTATATACCATCATATAGCGTGGCGACGCGTCGCCACGGCATGCGTCGCCACGCCAGAAATCGGTTTTACGTGCGGCTATAGATGTTTCACATCAATAATATGTTTCATGATCATTTGTCAATCAAAATCAGATACTCATGATTAGTGATACCGCCACCCATATTCAACGACAGAGGGTTCGCGAGACGCTCTAGAAGGACCCTATGTCTAATTGGTTTGGATATTCTTCGTGTAGCTCGGCAAAAACTGGCAAAACGCTCAAAACAATTCCTCTGACTGCATACCGCTTACATAGATAAAAATATAGATATAATCGGTGTAACAAACAAAAAGTGCGTGCGTACAAAGTACATGTCAGAAATGAAACTTCTTTGTAATTGTTTTATTAAGAAGGTAAAAGCCCCAACAGATGATCATGTACCAGTTTATGATCACTCCTTGTATTTGTATATCTATTCACACTGTTTACACTCTGTATACGTGCTAATGATAATATGTATAAATTAAAACAGAATTGCAATCTTAAGTTCTAATATTTGACTAAACGAAGACATCAACTAATAGCTTGTATTTTTCTCGAATTCCCTTTATTACTCTCTCTCAATCAGCCTTAATCAGTCTCTCCCTTTTCATCTACGTAAACGCTGCACATCTTCGTGACGTTCCGTAAAAAAATTACCGTCATGCGCCTAAAGAAGTTTCACTTCAAAAATACCTATTTATAATCTAGACTGTGCAGCTAGAATCACATGACCTGCCCCAACTAGTCTACACGCCGACGAAATATAGTTTTTTGCGAATACTAGATCTATGATGTCAGTATTTTTATCGCAATTCGCACAACAGATTACGTCAGGAACTCGATGACAGCAATGTTATTACCACGCGCGAAAAATAATAACTAATTGTGCGTTCCAAAAAACATTATTATGGAATTCGGTGAAGCTTTCACTAATATTAATAATAAAGCGAGCTATTACATCATAATAATCTATAAAATAGATATTAAGAATCTTTAAAAATTAGAAAATACAGTTTATATAATTTTTTCTCTTCCTTGTTATGTTCCTTTTATGCTTGTCACGATATCCTCAACTGTCATACTCATCCTTCGAAAGCCCGGATCGGAACCCTTTCACAGCGTCAAGTATTACGTAAGCACTATAGGGAGGGGAATCTTTGATTTTCTTATTTGGTGATTTGATTTGATTTGATTTAGAAAATACAGTTTATATAATTTTTTCTCTTCCTTGTTATGTTCCTTTTATGCTTGTCACGATATCCTCAACTGTCATACTCATCCTTCGAAAGCCCGGATTGGAACCCTTTCACAGCGTCAAGTATTACGTAAGCACTATAGGGAGGGGAATCTTTGATTTTCTTATTTGGTGATTACGTCATCAGTAAATATTTACGCTTTTACACATATTACCCACACATTGTCTGTTTGAAAACGAAATGCATAATCGAAGATTCCTGCATAAAAATATTTTTGAAAGCTTTCCTTTCTCTTGCTGACAAGAAGAGGGGGGGGTTTAATTAATGGAAGGGCTACCTGATTACATTGCCAAAAAGCTCGCAAGAGCGTTGCCGGCCTTTTAAGAATATAATTTTCTAAATTTGAAAGCGATAATAATTTTAATCATACTGTATTTCTTGCATCAAATAAATATCATTGATTTCGTTTGTAAAAGGATCGTAATTAGGTTTCATACACATCATAATTGTTCTAATGAGATATGAAAGCGATAACTCAGCAACAGGCTGCAAGGTCGATTTCAATGTTACGTGGCGGCTACGTCACAAGGTACTATGTATAGCTGCCGGCCGGCAACCGGCGAACATAATAAAAACCTTGCTTCCGAGGTCATAAGATGTTTTTATATTGAGATATATTTAACATTTAACAATGCAACACAGGGCCTGATTAACCCTTAGGCTAATAAGGCTGCAGCCCAGGGTGCGACTAGATGCTATGCATCACCCCTACATATTCCAACTAGACCGTGACAAAACACTAACGGCCGAGCCCAATTAATCCAGAATCGCAGATTGAAAACAATCTGAGATCTGACCGTGATAGTGGATCGATCAAATATGAGTGTAAAGAGCGAAGCGATTGCATTCTATCCGTCGCCAAAAATGGATTATTTTCGTAGCGTTTGGTTATTGGGATGCAGATAGGAGATCGATCGACTGTCACTGTCAGATCTCAGATTAAAAAGAATCTGAGATTGTGGATTAATATCGGGATTTAAAGCGGCTGGGGAAACTCCAGGTACTCTTCTACTTAGAGAAGAGTTAGTAAAAGAACCACGAGCGCTTAGAGCACCTTTGAAGAAATTCTTTGCGTTTGACTTAATTTTACATCATCTATATATCTCGTGTTATATGAGATGATCGCCGACGTGAAATCTATTTTAAGTGCCCTCAGTTAAAGGGACATTACATCATAGTTATATATGTTCACCGTAACACGGTCGAATATCCAGAATTTCGGTGGAACAATTTTGTGCTTCTCGCTATGTATACATATCTCTCCTTTAAATAACAATATTTATATTTCCAACACACAAATATACAGAAAATTTAAACCAATCACAAACTCAAATACAAAACTTATTCATATAGCTAAGTACATTTACGAACGTCCAATTTTTAACTAATTGTAAATTTACATTTACTACTAATTCGCAAGTCAAGGGCGTAGAGAGGGCAAGAAGAATTGAATGGTACCTTTAACGCTGGAAGCAAATTGTTTCTGGGGTCACCGGTAGGTATCTACCAGGCGCCAACTGCAAATAAAATCTTACATTGTTACATTTAAACTATCTGAAACTGTTTGATTGAATACCACTTCCCAGGGGCATGAAAACACATGGTGACGAACGTTCAGAATTTGTTTTTATTACCAAGAGGAATGATATTAATCATAACAAGGATGGAAGTCCATATTTCAAGGATCGTCATGCTCACTTAAATGTCATTGCTTGTGGCGGCGTCCATGCGTCGGGTTATCTCTCTCCCTAAAATATGGCGAGGGCGCCGATGGCTGGCCATGCGTCATACTCGTGAACGGGTGCTACTTGTGATGACTGTTCGTACTTGAATTCGTGTATGCGGTGATATTAGTTGTTTATACTACTATTGGCGTGTTGTTCTCACGAGTATGTAAGTGCGTGCTCCTATTTCACCATGCCTCCTGCTGATAGAGGACAAATCTTTGTTACTAATTTAATATATTATTCTTTATTACTCAAGATGTCATATGGAACATGGTGTAATAGTTGCAGCTCCTTACAAACATTGTGTAAAAAAAATTTGGCGATTAAAAAGAGTGGCGGAGAGTTTATTGCCAGTTCTTCTCTTCCGTTCTACGCCATTGATTTGAGAACTGGCATTAAATGTAAAATTAGATCCATTTAATATTTATTTTTTTTGACGTTCATAAGTGTACATTGTGTTACCTATATGAATAAATGATTTTTGTTTCTTTGTTTTGTTTATAAAAAAATCTTAATTCACAATTAATATTGTCGAACGACCCGCGCAGCCTGCGAGTGTTCACCCCACAAACGACCTTCTACAGGTCGGTAGCCGATCTTGAATATAATACTTTACTTTCAGGATCGTTTTCTGTATGTGTTATATTATCCAGTAGACCATTTATGACATTACGACCACACCCACAATCTCAATATTATAAAATTTCTAGATGGATATTGTTAAGCTATTGCTTAGATTTTATCGCGGGCCTTGAGCGTGGGGGCCGAATCCAGAAATTGCGTAACGGAAAAAACCTAACATCCCCCCACTCCGACCGGCACAGCGGTGATACTTTTTAGACAAGAGACAGACTATATAGGTTTGTTAGTCTGAGTCTGGTAGAATTAAGTAATGTCAAAGAAAAAAAAATACTGCAAAAATAAATAAACAATTATAATTGCATAGGTTGATAAAAAATGCTATGCAATAGCTTTATCGCGGCAGTCCCCGAGTGCCACACGTTTCTTTTTTTTAGATATTGATCTATATAAATCAGTGATAATGTAGCACTCAAATGGTGAAAGAATTTTTGAAATCGGTCCATTACGTTTTGAGCTAAAACGTAACAAACAAACAATTATTCCCTCTTACAATATTAGTAGAGACATTCTTGATACTGGATATATGAATAAACATAGTCAAATTGGCTTTATTTGTTTCCAATAATATACAAAATCTGAACATAGCTAGTAAAAAATATAAGCTAAAAGACGTAAGACGAATCGAAGTAAATTATGATTAGAATTAAATAACGACTATGTATGGCATATGTTTTAGTTAAGACGGAAGACTAGCCTTTTCACAAAGCAGGTATAGATGGATTGTTGTTTTTCCAGTAGAGCCTACATCTATAAATAAAACCTCTTCGGTCACTATTCTCTATATGCAGTAATCTGTGTGTCAATGAACCTATACACATACATTTACTATAAATACAAAATAGACGTGTGGACGCGAATAATTTACGTATTATAATGCGTGGTTTCTTTTCAAATTCTTGTGTCGCGGTGTTTGAAGTTAAAATCCTCCGAAACGGCTTGACCGATTCTCATGAAATTTTGTGTGCTTATTGAGAATCGGACATCTATTTTTTTATGATACAGCATTAAAAATACATACAACCCCTAATTTTCACCCCTCTACGATCAACCCCTATTTTTATTATATACATGGCAAAACGACGTTTGCCAGGTCAGACGTTGCCCTTATGGTAGCTGAAAGTCTGAAGTTACATCATCTCTTTCAGATTATTAGATACACACTTGATTAGTAGAACTGCGATGCGAGATTTTTGTTAAAGTTGTTTTCGATAACATTCAATAACATGTTTTGTACGACGTGACGTCATTTATTATATGTTAAAATATGGTTCAATGCACAACAACAATGACTTTAAATATCGAATGCAATGTACGTCTTATCAGTCAAAACAAAAGGTAGAAAAAGGTTATCTACAATATTGTATTGCAGTGTAATCGTTCTGATTTTTATCTGTGTAAATTTCATTCAAGTGCATAAACTAATATATTTAATGCTGCCAGTTTTAAAGGTACACTGTTCAGGGACCAAACTTAAATTTGTTTTGAAATTCTTTTAAATTATTTTTATTGTTGGTTAAGAAAATTCTAAATCTGTACTGTAGTCTTTATTGTATAAATATATATAAAGAATATATTTTATACGTCAGAACTGATCATAGATTAGCTTTCGATGTACTATTCTTCGTCTATGTTCAACCAAAGCTACGTCTGAGAACATACGAAGTGTCAAATGATACGCATTTGATTTTAACACATTTTGTCATTCATAAAGAGTTTTTAAATAGTTTGACACCTCAAAGATCGATAAACACAAATTGTGATCTACATCCGGTCTGAATATAAAACAAGAATTCAAATATGGAATTTGTGATTGAATTTTAAATGACGAAAACACCTTCCATGTAGGTTTTATTGCGCATAGACTAGAGTTTTCATGACCTACACTTGTAAGTCTACGACCTCAGACTGAAGAGGTTATCGGCCAGACGTTTGTACTTACGCAATATCCAAAACCGAATAGACCCAGACGGGGCACAATCGGCAATTGAACTTTGCAGAGTTCAATGATTCGGGATTGTTCGGGAAGATTTCTTTGATTATTTACACACATCTTTGTTAATGTTTTTTTATATTAACTGCAATATTGCTATGACGTTTTATATGTATTTGGGCAGATGAAGACACTTCATTTTTTTAAACGGGCAGGATGCTCACACGATGTGATCGCCCATGCACACTCAATACCAGAGGGCTCGTGTTGCCGGCTTTTTAAGAATTTGTACGCTCTTTTAAAGAATCCAAATGTCGTATTGGTTCGTCAGACGTACTTCAGTGGGCTGCCGGTTCCACATTGCGGTGGAGCGTCCTAAAGGTTACTATAGACGATAGACATGTGTCCTTCCAATGGAAGCGACTGATTCCAATACTAGTCTACTGTCTGCAAGCTGGAAGCATTTGTTACGGGAATCAAAGGATCTGAGCCACGTTATTAAAACAAATTTTGTTCCAGGTCTCGCAAACGCGGCCCCAGCAGCTCATACGACCTTGGTTATGGAGAACGCGACGATCAGATGAATGAATGCAATGCAGCCTTGGTGCTGATGTCTCTGAGCTGCTCACCAAACTCACCACGACCAAGTACGTAATTATATTTAAAAATTATGTTTGCTGTTTTTTAATAGGCATGTCAGCCTGCTGTGCCTGACACGTGTTCACATACTGTCTGAGGCGTGGGTTTTTCAAGAGATATATAGAGCGTATAAATCATTTATTGAGGGACACCATTACCGAATTAATCAAACCGTTACCGCAAGTATCTATTCTATCAGTAATTGCTGATACTGCAGTTGAGTAGTCCCTCTGCATCTTCTACCGCATTTACCATGGAGTGTTCAGAGGACTTGATCGGATTAATATCGGCCACTGAATGTCACAATTCCAATAGTATCACCTGGACGTCCATGATTCTACAACTGAGCGTTTTTGCCGTACATCAACGCTGTCCGGAACCAGCTACCCACAGAAGTATATACGAACCAATTCGAGTTCAAGAATAGCACCAGTTCTTTCGGTCTGCAACGCTTTTGCAGTGTCCATGGACGGCGACGTTTAACATCAGGCCTTCAACCCCTTTGACCGTATTATATAAAAACATCACACAACACGCAGGCCAGTATTGCCATGTTTTAGGTTAGATAAAGTAAAAAAATCTCAATAAAAATATATTTATCCATTTCGATATGGTCTAACAAAATTAAAACCTTTTAATACATTAATGCTTTGAAATCAAAATCACCTACATCATGAGCACACCCCACATACACACCATCACTGTACGTGATGGTGTGTACCCACACTTTTACATCATCACTCAACACAACCAAATTAGGCGTAGTTAAATAAATTAGATCACAATTAGTTAAAT
Source organism: Pieris mannii (assembly GCA_028984075.1). Lineage (NCBI taxonomy): Eukaryota > Metazoa > Arthropoda > Insecta > Lepidoptera > Pieridae > Pieris > Pieris mannii. The sequence continues at coordinate 3,634,326 of CM054798.1, read as the reverse complement.
GTATTACATACTTTTTGTTTGTTTGTTCCCTTTTGTAAATCTTTTTGTAGTAAAATGAATCATGTATTCCATCTTTGCCTATATTTTCAGTGTATTTGTTTGTTGTTATATATAATTTATGTAAGTTGTAGGATTAAGAAAGAAATAAATAAATAAATATCTAGTTAATTTTTGCTTTCCTCAATTCTTGTTACTATTTATTTGCATAATATTCACACGCCCACCTTATATATCCACTTTCATTGAAAAGAATAATAATTTAATATTACATCTGATTTAGGTAAGAATACAAGTCTAGACATGAGTCTAGACTTTGTCTAGACAGGTATTCGGTGTTTAATACTATTCAAGTAAGACTGCTCCAGTAATAACATAAGAGATGATGAAATTTGACATATTCCTATGAGAGACAGGTCCCATTCTCTGCCATCATCTCGCGAGTGCTTTGAAGATATTTTTTCCGCTAGGTCTAAACCCATTTGACTTACGATCCTTCAAGATATTCATAAGTCGCAACGCATTGGCGAGGTGTGCCTCCTGCTGTACTGGAAGATCTTATATATTTTTTAGTTTAATACATATTACCGTAGCTATGTAAATTGCAATTAATTATCTGTAACATCTGAATTCCCTAAACTGTGATCTATTGTAGTCTAAACTGAAAAGTGACGTGATTGTCTATGAGACCTTGTCAAAGTGTGTCAAAGAGTCAAGTCTTCTTCTTGGTGTAAGCTTTATTGCGTATACGTTTAAGAGCTGTCTAAAGTCTGAAATAAATCACACAGGCGCATGGGGCGGTCGGTCATCAGTGTCTCCTGGCGCAAGCAGCAGCTCTGGCTCATCATGGCGCTCGGGTACTCCATCACCTCCTCCTGTCTCCTCTTCATTCAGCGACGAAGGCATTGCTATGGACTATGAAGATCATCACCCGCGCAAGAAAAGGGTATGTATAAGTTTACTTATAAACGTCTGTTAGGTAACTTGGGTAATGTTAATTATTGACTAAGTCATTGGCGTACTATAACTTTTGAATTAGTTAAAATCTTGATTATGACAATTATTAATTTTCAATAGATATTATTAAACCGATTTTATTAATAATAACACGTTTTAATTCAGTCAAATTTACCTCCCAAAAGGGTTTCAAAAGGTCATGTCATCAAAATAACCAAACTATTAGTTAACTAATTGATGTTTATAGTACGTTTATAAGTACCGAAAATCGTTACGATAAAATCATTAATTAAACTTGTAAATGTGACAGGCAATATCGAATAGTTAATGTAATAAAACCTTAATGGGCGTATTTGGAACTTAACTTAAACGAATGGTTTTACGTTAACTATTCGATTCACGATTCTACAGTTCAATTCGATTACATAGTTTTTAGTTTTTCCTATATCGTTTAAAATAGGCGTAATATACATATACATATATATATATATATAATACTTCACGATAGGTAGGTCATAGCTAAGTGAATTTTATTTCGTTCCCAGGTTATCTTCGCTGAGGATATCGTGGGCATTAATATAAATAATTGTATTATTGGTAAGGATTATAACGAAGATTCTAACACGTTCTTCAATATAAGTAGCGAATGTATCTGTATCAATAAAGGAATGGCTAGTAACCAACTTTGGGCGTATTTGGAACTGAAACCGGAATCGTATTCGTATAGTAAACTGTATACACGAATGTCGTTTATACATTCATTATTTAGTTCGAAACCCCGTCCACGAATCAACGCTCATGTTTTCCATATATTGGCACAAATATATATAAGAAAAAGTTTATATATTTATTAGATACTATAATTATAAGTTCCGGTGACACCAGAGCTGGTGATTTCGTTCAATGAATATATTATATATATTGCGAGCTGCCATTAATTTTGACATTTGCGTAAACTGTCAATTGATATATAGATAAACGATTATATGTCTGTGAGTAAAGCACAGATGTTTATATGAATTAACTGACATGTCGACCTTGTATAACTTTCACTACATAGAGGCCATCGCCGTATTCCTTTTCCTTATTGGTGCAAGTTTATTTCTATATATGTCAAAATTACACATATATATACATTTACATTATTGATATATTACTTAGATTATAGTACATATATTGTTTTTTTCGCAAATTTAGTTCGGTAGCGGTTGGACATATTCAAATATATGTTAAATAAAACATAAGATATACAGGTATCACTTATTACACGTCATTAAATTTGAATCTGTAGGCATTCCTACTCATCGGCAAAGAAGACAGAGGATGCAGGCCGAGAGAAAAAGCCGGCGTAAAAAACTCTCGGTACTCTTTTAAAAAGCAAATCATCAAACAATTTTTTTAAAACAAATATAGCAAATTAATTATAAGTAGCCTACCCAGCACTAGTCCCAGGCCCTTTTATCAACTAGATAATCGCTAACTTTATAGTAAGCCTTTTTTACACAGCATTTCTTTAATACATTTCTTAAATTTAATAAAAGGCAGAGATAAAAGAGCCTCTGGGATTTTATTGAAGAAGAGATCCCTACGTGTTAAAATATGAGCTTATAACTAATATAACATTAGGGGTTTTGTGACGCGGGATTAACAAAACACTTTACTTATTGAAGGGTTCATAAAACTTTGAAACACTTATGTTATTGGATATTATATTACGAGTACAAGAAGTAATGGTCTCATATTGGCCGTTGTGCTATAGTTGTTTTCGCTTTTAAAATATACATATATATATACTAGCAGAGTCGGCCAAGCGTTGCTGTGGCTAAGATTTTTGTTATATTACATAGTAGTAAGCTATTCAAGGGAAACGGTAGGAGAAGTTATGTGAAGGGTAGATTATGTGAAACGTTGGTACTTTTAACACAGCGCCATCTGTTAGAATTGTATCAAATAATAAACAAATAATTTGCAATAAAATAAAATTGCGACTATAATTAAAGATCGCAGCTATCCTACCTCTTAATTTGGAACAGACTGCTCACGGTGTGCCAATTTAATTTAAAATCAGTTAAGTAGTTTAGGAGTCCATCGCGAACAAACATCGTGACAGGAGATTTATATATATATGTAACTTTACTAATAGGTGTAGTTAGGTAGGTGGTATAAATCGTGTTTCTCTTCAATATATTTTAGTACATTTAGTACATTTACATGTTAATAAATAGTTGTTGTATGAAGTTTTGTGAGAAAATAAAGATTAATATTATTATTATGCTATGCTAGCCTTTATTGCTGACTGCTAGTAAAATATATTAACACTTATTTTAGGTTACATATACATAATTCTAATACATAAATAGAACTATCTAATACGTGATATGACCCTTTTAAAGTAATCTACGTGTCCTGTGACACATTGGCCTCTTACAGCTGCTTCCATTTTTTTCTAATAATAGCTCTTCTTGTTCATGTTGTGCCTTCTATTCTCTTTATATCGTCTGCCCATCTCTTGCTCTGTCTTCCTCTTTTCTTTCGTCCATCGCGTGGTTTCCATTCTGTTATTATTTTACTCCATTTTAACCTGCTATCTCTCGTCATTTTTTTTTTTATAGAACGGGGCAAACGGGCAGGAGGCTCACCTGATGTTAAGTGACACCGCCGCCCATGGACACTCTGAATGCAAGGGGGATCGCCAGTGCGTTGCGGGCTTTTTAAGAATTGGTACGCTCTTTTCTTGAAGGATCCTAAGTCAAATTGGTTCGGAAATACTTCAGTGGGCATCTGGTTCCACAAAGTGGTGGTACGCGGCAAACACTGCCTAGAAAAACGCTCAGTTGTGGAACGGCGGACGTCAAGGTGAACGGAGTTGTAGATGTGTATTGAAAATAATGTTTAAATCAATAAAATTCGCTTATGTACTAGAAAGTACGCGCGTAATAACATTATATAACTAAGTACTTATGATTAACGATACACGTGGCCGGCTTGTCGTACAATGTCAAGGTGCAGCACTGCGCTTGCATTATGCAACGCTATTGTGAACTGTCAGTTTTGCAATTTAATATTTAATCTGTGGAAAATGTTAAAATATTATTTGAAATGGGATTCCTGGACTCGAATATCATAGACAAAGGAGCAATTGACAGGTTCTACGAGTCAGCTAATTCATACAAGGTATGTCTTATGATAATTTATAATTAATTCATGATTGTAATACAATCCAAATCGGACGGACTGAGACGCGTTATTTGAATGTCATTCTAAACATTTGCCGTCTAATATACACTATCTATGTTGTTTTCGACCACAGATTATTAATTACGTCACTTGTTTACTAGAGCACTTCGCAGTTCTCTTTTTAAATCTTTTGCGCAGTTGCGGAGTCGTGTTTTCAATAATAGTCGTTCTCTTAATAAATAACATTCGAAATGTAAAAAAATATTTGGTTTATCTGTCATTGTCCTTGCAAAATATATATACTATTCTTTACGAATGTTGTATAGACAACCACGTCTCTATGGATAGCACATTTATACGTACAAAATAATTCCCATGACACCGCGCCAAATATTTCATAATAATACCCACGCGTGTCTATGTTAACCTTGTCTATACGCCAGATAACGTGGGCAGAGCTAACTCATAAACGTAATTGCTCGTAGTGAATGCAAATTCGTAGTATTTAAATAAAACTTTTAACGGATTTAAACGTGTGTATTAACTACATACCACGAGTACTTTTAAATATACGCTGGCACACGGGCAGAGATTCACATTTATTAGCGAACCGCTGTTCATGCACACATAGCCGGTAGTTTAGCAACTAGCAAGTACGTTGCCGGCCTTTTATAAATCAGTCTGGAACGCTAAAAGATGTCATTCGAAGGAGAGACTTGGCGCTCAGGTTAATTTGTATCGACATGTTTGAGCGCTGTCAAATATGTCAAATGTCATAAAAATGTTTCGACCAGTACGGGCCTCAGATTCAGAGATACGACTTAGCACAAAGAACGTATAAATTTTCGATTTATAGGTATTTCATAATTTTCGCTAAATCTCGCCTCTGAACCCATCGTATTGGTTAACCTAAAATAAAACACCACCTCGATACCTGGTGTCCCACAGGAATTCTGTAGGAGCTTCTGTTTGTAAAGGCGACTGGAATTAACATCCAGACCTCCACTACCTCCACTACTTGGAACGGCTTCCCAACTTTAGCAAATGGCGTATTTATAGGCACCACTATCATGGGTAGTCCACGAAGACTGGTCTTTCCATAAGGACATTTCTAAAGAACCACTTGGAGAAAAATATTTGAATATTGATAGCAAAGAATACCTATACAAGTTCGATGACTCTTACATCGCTACGCGTAGCCAGACTTATTTTTAAGCTTTACAAATTAATCGCATTTCAAACACTTTGTTTATTTGATTACAATTATAATATAGAGGTTTATATACGGTAGTGGGCTATTAAAAATTAATTTAAATTTTACCATAATTGTCTTTGTGCTGTCACATATATATTATATGTATATGTTGTGGTGAACTTTAATAAATTACTAAATCTGCAATAACTAATAACAATATTGACAGGATAATCTCGTTTTGCATATCATTAAAACAAAGTGTAATCTTTAATTCCAACACACAAATAAGTATACAGTACATATTTACAATATTCTTAACCTAAATAGTAATAATAATAATTAAATGTTGGCAAATAGAGAATTAAAACAAATTTTAAAAGTTTAATCCTCGATGTATTGTTTTTATCTGAGTTACAAAATCATAGATAAAAAATAAACTCTGACTTTTTTCCTTTATCTATATATGCATTATTTTTTATAAATATTGCATTTAGTTCTCAAGTATAGTGTAACAAACACATGTTAATGTAATTAATGAAATTCAAGAAGGTGATACGAAATTTTCCAGTTCATTTGCTCCACTTAAGAGTTAATCGGAGTTTATTTTCTCAGTTCTGGGATTATCCAAGGGTTCACCGAACTCACGCATGCCCGACACGTCATGTTAACTTAAAACCAGTTCTTGCAGCCCAACCGTAGCAGGAAACGAGCATCAATTCACACAAATTGTGTGGTAGTTTTGCGGTATATATTACGCCACATTCGCGGTATTATCTGTGGTTAAAACAACGCATATTGTGCGATATCTATGGCACTTACCATAGTTGATAATCATTTTAAACTAATAAGGATTTATGCCCTATTTTGTTATTGCAGCTGCTAAGCAATGATAAATTAGCATTAATCTATAAATCGCATATTTAGACCTTTCAACTAAGTGCACGGATAACTAACTTCCTTATGAAGTATCAAATGTTGTCTTTTCAATCCAAATCCATTTTAAAGTAAATTTTGATTATAATAATCAAAGAGATACTAACAAACGAATAACACGCGCATTAGTCTTTAAATTACATTCACCGGAAGCAACTTACCAAATATTTGACAATGCACATTGAGTCATCTGTCACGATGACGTACGTGGAACGCGTCATCGCATCGTCAATTTTGTTTCAAGTGCACAATGTTATATCACGATCGCAACGTTGAGAAATTGAATCCTTTACAATTTATTAATTTATATTATATAGTTGTGCTACATCTCATTTAATTTGTGATTTTACGGGATGTACGTTATGTAACAATATTTATACAGGGTAAAAATATACGCCAGCGCATTATGCAAACAAAGGTTAGAGAATACAGGTAATAATAAATAAACAGCGGTGATAAAAACTATAAATAACATTACGTTAATTTAACAGCCTGGTAACACAAAGCGACGTTTAACTACGAGCAAGTCTCACGTGTTATCTGAACGCGTAAAAATCGATAAAATTTACACTTATCTTTATAACCATAGAAAATTGTTTAAATAAAATCCTTTAAGATTGGTAACTGTATATTTTTAAGGCTGAGCTTACTCAATTTCCGTTGACACAATATTTCCGGTTGGTGTAGAGGCGTGTCATAAAATATCTGAGTTCCATGATCCATAGACAAACAGATCCCCCCCAAAAAACACAAAATTAAAAACAATTGAAATAGTACCGTTTTTGTTACTATTGTTATTATTTAAATGAAAGGTTGTTATTTGGAGACAGTTCTGCCCTAAGGTACTACTACTACTGGAGTAACAAGGCTGAAAAAACGCGATGTGAAAGAAAACATCGTGAGTAAAACGCATGCTTAAAAGTCACGTTTCAGGTACTGGATAATCAGCTTTTTTTTATATATCACGGGGGCAAAGTGATACCACCGCCCTTAGACACTTTACATTGCCAGAAGGCTCGCAATAGAATTGGTTCTGAAATACTTGTGGAAATCTGGTTCCACATAGCGGTAGTGCCTGAAACTTCCTGAAACACTCAGCAAAAAAGGACGTCAAGGTCTATGGCGCAATATATTAAAAAATATGAAGCCAAAATTGATTGTAGTAAAGTTTTATTTCTTGTAAAGACACTTTGGAATTCTTTATTTCCCTTTAATACATACAACTATGTGTAAATTATTTTACATAAAGTTACATAACGCGCGTTAGTGTTCACAGTTGCGTCCTAGATCTAGAATTAGCCCACTCGACCTTTACCTTGCGGATGGAAATCTTCGTACTTTTCCACATTTTCCTTAATGATTATTATAACAATAAACTATATTGGTTACTGTTATGAAATGGAAATTGACAATGATCAAAGTCACCATTTGTAGTCTGTGCCTCTGTTATAGTTTTGACAGATCGAAGATTTTTACAGTTCTAAAAATACTTCCAGTCAATGTGTCGTAAATTGCAACCAAAAAATATATACAACGAAACTATTCCATTCCAACTTTTGACAGTTAGGAATGACAGTACTAACACACTAACACTTGGCCTTACATTATGTTAATAATTTACGTGTTTTTTTGTATGTCACGAGGTCCAAGGCGTACTTGAAGGCCGCTTTATCGTTGAGCAATGATAAGCCAATTGTTATCAGGATAGTAAAAACTTCCGCGTACTCACGGTCGGAGCAATTACGAGAATAATTAGACTTGCAAATCATACAGTTATTTTGCCGCTTAAATACTGACGTGTCACAAGAAATTCATTTAAATTAAGACATCAATTAAATGTCAACTGTCATCTGTCAATTTGAATTCGCGGTAAAAAATATAGCGTCGAACCTTTGCTAATTAATATACTTTCTGAAATTAAAGATATGTACATTAATTCGTATAACAACAAACCAAGGCAGTAATGTCGTGAAAATGGTCTGACCGGAAGTTGAATACCCAAAAAAAAAAGTCGCGAAATACGTCAGCTTTAGTTCGTCCAGAAAGTTCCGCTTTAAGTACATATATTATAGCTATAAATACTGACAACCAATATATATAGCCTATACTTGTTTGAAGCAGAATTTTTATTAGAATCAGTTTAGAATTCAAATGTCATTTGCTTTAAAACTCTTCAAGGTTGTGTATTGTACGCGGGTAGATGAAACGACCTTCATATTCTATATTTAAAATACGGAAGACATTGTGTAAGACGCGTGGATTTCTTGCGCAGGAGTCCGTAAACAGTTAGGTTCATAGGCATGATCGCTATATACAGTAATGTTTTAATTTCCGCTAGCCTATAAAAGAAAATATACCTTCTAATAACGTGGTCTGTGCCATGTTCGTTTCTATGGATACCGTTTTATTATAACCATATTACAAAATACACAATCCATTTATAAGGAATTGATTTATATAATAGAGCGCATTTTGTCAATTTGTCATTTTGTTTTGAATTTAAATTTAAAAATGTCTCGCCTTATTAAATAATCATACTTTATATTTTATATAAATCGCCTTTTAATCGGGTAGGATTGTTTTTACGACACAAAAAGCAAACACAAAGACAAGAGAAAGAATAAAATTGTTACTAACTAAAAAATTGCCCTTCTTTAATTATAAGAAATTTATATTATTAGTTACTTAAACTCGTCTCTTAAAATAAAGTAAAATTATATTAATATTTCAAATTTGCTGTGATTTTCCAACCTACAACAATACCTAGAATTCGACCATTAGTACAAAACCCGCCATAATGGTTCACATAATTGCGACTTTTGATGAAAAAGGTATCTATTATTTATGTTGTGCAATCGCAATATAGGTTACTTACGCCCTTATAATATCCTTTGTGCAGTACAGTCAAAGAAAGTATCGTTAATTAATCATATCGTTAAAAATCTATAACTTAAATTAACTCTAGTTTGATAATTAACTTGTCAAAAATACTAAGAATAAATAGCCTTTTATGTATTATACTGTCGTTGAGAAAACGTCAGCGAGACTGACACGTGAAGTTGTCATATTTTGCCGCGAAGATCATTTCCGCTAAACTTAGACAAATGCATTTGTCACGTGTGTTATAAAATATATTCGCATTTATTTCTATTAAGAAGGTTTTTAATGTGTTTAGTGCGTGGATAGGCATTTGTTACCCCGATATAATCTGAGCCTGGTTATTACCGACCAATATTTGTCCTGTTAGTCCAAAGTTTTGTTTAAATGATTACTTTTAAAAAAATCGTCAAATATATTATTTGCTATAATAGACAAAAAACAAATAGTATAAGGTATAGTTGTTGATCTAAAGAATCTTTGATAACGTATGTCCTGATTAACTCAAATATATGAATCTCCACTATATAGAGCAGCTTTGCCGCCGTTTGACGTTTAAAGCTGCGTCGGTAAGCTACGCACGAACTTCACTGCATTCAAAATTTCGGTATTCGAAATGGCGTCGCTCAACACGCACGAACTTCATTTTTGTTGTCTCTCTATCTCGCTCTTCAGGTCATCGGCCGCCACCACGCTACTCCCTGTACTAATAACCCCGTGTATATCGCTTGATATATCACGATGTGGCATTGTTTGTTAAATATGGCAGGAATTAAACACCAAACATTTGCGAATATTATTATACGTTAATTTAATCGAACCCTTTTTTATCCAGACTCGTATTTTAATTAGATAAAACCCAAAATGTATGATAATATTTATTATAAAGAATTATTAACGTTAGAATTAGCGCTTAATTTTAATTGTTTAATCAACTATAAATCGTATTATTTCTACTGTTATGCACAAACCAAATCATGCAATATTGCATGTTATACCACCTCGCTCGCCTCTCAAGTCTCAACATTTCGAATTTTGGCTATCGAACGCTTAATTCAAAAATCGAACAAGGACCAGAGATTAAAAAGAGCATTTCATAGACAAAAATACAGATTGAAAATCTCCCGTGTGCGATGCGTGCTCTATTTTCCCCGGTGTATGACTCGAATGTCATCAGGCTATAGGTTTTTTACCGGCACCCGCGGGGCAATGACTCCCAAGATCGGGGCAGTGCCCGTTCTTGACAGTTCAAATGTTTCTCGTAGGATCATTTAATGTTTATTGGCTCTTTACCTTGATGACTCCGTACAGAAAAGGCTATGCCAAAAATGATGCGATGGTTATCGCTTACCATATTTACTTCTAATTGTTTTTGTTGATAATTTCATCGAAGGACATTTGTCATTCCTGTCATTTACAATTGTAAGAAAGGCATGTTTCATAATAGTTATTTTCGTATCGGAAATAATAAATATATATATAATGATAACAAATCACCTAATAATATGAAACCCTTTAAACATTTGTGGTTTTTTTATAGACTGTCTCTGACACAAACCATAGATTAACTTCACGTTATCAGCATATGCATAGAAAAATATGTGCACAGCCTGAATTAAACAAAACACGCCAACAAATCTTCAGCGTTTCATACTTATTCAAATTAATTTATTTAAATAAATCAGTGACTACGACCTTTTTCGATCGGAGGATCGGATTTCTGTATCTGTTTCATGATTTGTCAATCTAATAGGCTTGTATAAATATATAATTCTTCAATATTTTGTCTATGTACTTAATTTATTATTAATATTAATTTTGCTGTTAATGCCCCCATGGAAAGGGCAAGGTCGACAATATAACAAAATAACAGAACTAAAAATTACAATTAAATCTCTAAACAGTACAAATTGATTATTAACGAGAAATCATAGATTTTGACAATTCATTGCATAGACAACGGCGCAAGTTCGTTTCTGATAATGAGCTGTCCCGCGGGTTCAACAAACCTATTTTGCAAGTAAAATAAGCCGCGACATCAAATCTGTAACGCATTGTAAATTACGTAGTTTCATGTTGAAAAGCTGCCAAAATCAGGTGACAATCAGACATATCTATACTAATATTGTTTTTGTTTCATTATGTAATTGATCTTGAATAGTCCATTTCTCTAGCAGGCTATAGGCGTATCCTGTTTATAGTGGGAGTGAGAGTAGTTAAAATAAAAGTTTTTTGTAGAAATCTTTCAAAATATTCCGAGTTCCCTGAATTTTGTTTATAAATACTAACTTAACTTTAAGTACAGTAACGATCCACGTATTGAAATAAACAAAAAATAAAAAGGGGGTATTTACAAAATTATCAGTAAGTTTTTTCATTGATAAACAAATCATTATATGTTCATCATTAAGTACATTTTATTATTACTTAAGACTTTTATAGTAGTTTTCCTCTTAGAGGTGGTAAGTTTTAATTAGTAAATTAGGGTAGTCTAACAAAGTAATACTAATTTAAAATTAAAACAAACGTTAAAAGTTTGATCTCTATGTAGTGAGTACCTTTAATGCACTCACTGTATTGCGATACTTAATCGTTGAGCGACAAAAGCACCAGACGTCACCGGTGCAACCATGCGCCAAATTTAATGTTGAATAAGCTGTGCACTTGAACCCCACAGCTGAAGAGTATACTTAAAAGGGAATAAATCTTTGTTAGACTTAAATTACTTATTAGTTTTAAGTTAGGCTAAATCGTGATGTTCCATGTATGTAAAGACACATTAGAAAAACTAAATAGATACGGTATTCATTTTATTATTTATGTAAAAAGACGCGCTGAGCCATGAAGCAATGGCCCTATAATTCTATATAATATAGTGTATTGTATGCTACCTGCTTTATAAAAACCTTTGAGGGGTTCGCGGCAGTTAGAAAAAGTGAAACTGTAACAAGTCAGAACCAGTTGAGTTCACTGACCAGGCATGTACCCCGATTGGCGACTACTGGCTGGCTGATTCATCATCGCTGGTTGCACCTTCGCTGACACCAGTGACTCATTATTCACAAAGGAATTGTCCAACAAAAGAAATATCGTAATTAGTCCAAAAATATTATTGTGACGTAAATTCATAATTTATAGTCTGTGGTTATAAAAACTTTTTACTGTATAGCCATAAATTATGTACTTAAAAAATAAATTGTGCTATAAAAAATACGATTTCATATTTATTTTTTTTTTAATTTGTTGGCCTGGTAACATAGACCTTTAAGTCATAACTTATTCGGAAAATGTTCATTATTTTTCTTTTTAATTACTGACACAAAAACTATAGACTATATCGATCACTTGTTTTGATAATCGAATTGTATTTTATTCTGTGACTTGATGAAATGGGCCAATGCTCTACACATCCTGTCTAATTTGAATACCTTTGTAAAAACTTATAGGGATATGTAAAAAACTCAAGGGTTTGTTGTCGAAGGGCAAAGGCCCAGGTTATTGCACCTTTCGACGTATCGAACTTCAAACCGTACGATAGAAATATTATAATGTAACAAAGAATTCATATTGGTGCTTGTACTTCACTCATTTATTCTAAACAGCCCTCAGAGTTGTCGATTAAATTATATTTGATGCAAGATTAACTATGAAGAAGAACTATTTGTGAAGATTTGTAATTGGCGCACAATGTTATATATATGTACATCTATTTCTGTATTGTGCTGTGAATCTTCTGAATAAATAAATAAAGATTAATAATTATTACTTCTAAAACTATGGAACACATATAATATATAACCAACTAATACCCAAGTACAAAAGAAATATGTATACCCAAATCTCTTTTGTTTTAGTAGACAAAGTAGTGATACCGTCGCCCATGGGCACTCTAAATGCCACAGGGTCGCGAGTGCGTTGCCGGCCTTTTAAAATCAAATGCCTCAATTCTTTAAAAACTATTAGGTATTCTAAAATGCAACACTAATTTTCTATCTTTGATTGAACTAATTAGTAGTAATTTAATGATATTAGTTTTAGTTCATAAATAATGAATAAATATCGTATGGCGGTCAAAAGAATTCCTCCACCATGAGTGCATTGACCTGAATCTATTCCCCTCGACTAGGGACCGGGGTGCATTCCGCAATAACCATAGAGTTTTGTTTCAATTGTCAACTGTCATTTCAACCTGTCCAAACAATTCCCGCCATAAACAAAAACGTAATTTAAGAAGCTTATTTGCCTTAATGTTAATTTCTTTGATATCAATTAAACGTAATAAATTAAACATAGAAAGACTTCTATTCAAGTTTTAAGAAGGCAAGGCATGTTTTCTAAACAAATTTTTAGGCAAAACAACACGTGATTACACATTGTATTAGCCACGTGTAACCTGATAGGTAGGTATATTCGTCGAAAAAACTATTATATCTGTATAATCGAATACGCAGAACTCGTCTTAATATATTAACGAAGCCAAAAACCTGTTTATTGTAGACTTTGTATTTGATATTTACTAATTGCGGTACATTCGAGCTTCCTGGTTATACAGTTAGAACGAGATGACACCAAAACAATTTATCTAGCCTCAATACGCGAGGTAAATAAGGAAGGTCGCTTGCGCGAAACAAAAACACATTGCATCCATACGCTAGAGCGAGACGGAATGAAAACAAATCAATAAGTCATCTCGCATCGTAGAAAGAGATGGCGCAACAACAAACCGGCATTTTACGTGCACGCGATTATGCACCTTAATGCTATGTTGTATTTTCTTACATAAAACTCCTTTGTTCCAGTGTTTTTGTTAACATATGTCTTCGTATTCATAACATTTCACACACAATCAGGCGTTGACTCGATTTATAATAATTAAACAAAGGAATGACTTAAAAGTAACTATGGAACATTATAGTTACATAGTATACATAAATAACAATATTATAGTAGTCTGTAACTCGGCCAACTCGAATTAAATCATCTACACACTAATATACTGCATACTGCAATACTCGGCACACATACATAAGTTCCGGCACGTGTAACTCGTTCGGATAGCACACAACGACTCTCAGGGACGTTTATTATATAAAACATTTTAAAGCCAATATTGCATTTATTTAATGCGTTTTGCGTGTAAAAACAATGATCTAGACTAAATTAATACTGACTTTTTTAACAAGACAATTATTTTTGACCATTTATGTATTTAATGAGATATATTATATCATTTTAAATAAGGAATTTAAGATTACGTCACGGAATAAAACCACAGATTAAAGGAAGAAGGTATATAGACTTATCAGTTATCATTTATGTGTTACGATCGAGGGGCTAAACTAGGTCAGTGCTGCAATAAGGGTTGGGACTGCGGCTCCCCTGGAAGCTATATATATCTAGTACATACCATATTTATTACACCAAATTCCGCATTCAATTGAGTTCAAAGGGCACATCATTGACACTCACTTATGAGAAATGACTCATTTCCTGCAAACACCACTCGCATAATTGTTTCTATGTGGAAAAGAAAAATAATTTAACCTTCGCAAACCCTTGGCCGTGGTACGAGACCTAGTTCCCCTCCCTCCGCACCCCCTTGACCTAACCTAGTTTAAAATGCACTTGATATAGCCGCGTCATTGTCGGTCCGATAGCAACCCAATTCGCGTCCCTGACATATCACACGAGTGACGTCAGCCACGAGTCAACGTAATACCGTTACGCATTTCAGGCCTATTTGACAATTATTTAAACAAAGAATTTGATATTGGCGCGTAGTAACACGTTTCGTTGTTTTTTATCTAACTTTGAATATGACCTACATTGCCCGTTGTAACCAGATTGATAATTTTTGATGACTGACGTCATGAGTATTTGTTTTATTGTAAAACTACAGTGCATATGCAATTAGGGCGTGGTTTGCACAAAGCGAAGTGGAAACACAAGGCCGTGGCCTAGCGTTATGTACTAGTCACCTTCATATGAATAGCTTCCTACGTTAGTTAAATTGTTCGAAAATTATATATTTAAGCGTCATTATGGAGGATTCTGATAGTTTTGGTAAGTTACTGATCTTCCAGGTCACCAAACTAAAATGGTATGTCCATAAAACACAGAAATAGTTTTGTCACGTTTATATAATTTACTTAACACGAGATTGATAAAGAATCAATTCCATATGAAAATGCCCGTGTTGCGCTGTCATTTGTCCAACTTAATAATGTAGACAGCTCTTCAAAATCTAACTTTGTTTGATAACCTAGAATACGGTATTTATGGCTTCCGATTGTCAAATCTAACACGACTTTGACGTATATGACCTTAGCGCAAAATCGTTACTAAGTTAAATAATTATAATACTATAAAAACATTCATATAAAAGTACAGATTTAATTGGAATTTTCCTTCTTTACAGGTAAACAGTGTCGTGTTTGAATGCACCTGGAGAGGATGTGGTTACATCACACACACCTGTTTTTCTATTGAAGCACATATCAGACAGACACACTTGGGGTAAGTATCATTCGTTTTGGCCATAGATCACAGAATAAATAATACTGTAAAATACTTTAAGCTAAGGTATTTTATTTTTTTTATTCTGTAACTATTCAAAAATATTTTAAAAGACCCGCAAAAATCTTAAAAAAAAACTCCGCGTCCATTATTGCAGAGAAATAAATACAAGCTTATGAATTAAAAACAAAATTAATTGTGACATAATATCTTTTAAAGATAAGAAATATATTTCAATCTAATAGATCTTTTCTGTTTCCAATGGAATATTAATATTCAATCTGTACCCGGAAATAGAACTGCAACGATGCTTATTTCTATATTATTGCTTAGCTACACGTTCTGGGACAAGGTCGTGTGCCTCGCTAATTATGTAACTGCATGCTGCAACAGATATTTTTATCTAGAACGTGACATAAACTGCCAACGATTTAGAAACCAAATAGCAATCTTGTAGACTACATTTTACTTATTACATAGACTAACATCAAATAATCTGTGGAATTAGTACATTGTCAAATTTGTGACATTGAGAATTGTTATTAATTATTTTCTATGGCGGCAATGCCGGGCGTTCAAGCTTCAAAGTTAAATATTTTAATAAAGCCATGCCCTTTATTGAATCCAAGATAAATGCGAATCAGTCACTGCTCATGTCATCACCAACCATAACTACTGACTGACTGGCTAAGTGACATAGCATGAGAAATATTTATGAAGGAATGTCATTTAGTCTTTGCAAATCATGTTCTACCGAGATCGGGGAGCGAAAATGGAAGTCTAAATTAATGTACATTGATACTAATTTTACTGTAAAATATAAGATAAATCACGTCATATTAACCAAAATAACAAACACTTAAATGTAAAAAGTTAAATGTCATTCATAGACTGACATTTTGAGATATAGATAACATAATAGTAGAAATAAAAACATTTGGTCTAAACTGTGGCTTATGTACTGAAATTGAAATTTCACTCCGCTATATTATGTTTAAGATGGAAAAGGGGATGTTCCAAATAACTCAATTATTATTACAGGCCAAAGAAAGAAGGTGAAAGTGATCATGAAGAGGAGTTCTATTACACGGAGCGTGAAGTGTCCACGCCAGCCCCGCCACCCACTTTATCCCACCGAGACATGTGTAGGCCTCCACATGAAGATCCAGATTATCAACGACAGATTGTTGGATCTTACAGGTAATTATAAGACCTTTGTCACACTCATGAACCACTGCAATCCATCCAATGATCCAGTGTTATAGGGGGCACCCAGACAGGAGGTTAACCGCCGCCTATGGACACTCACTACCAGAGGGTTCTCAGTTCCATTGTTGGCCTTTTAAGAAGTGAAGGCTAAATGTTGTGGAAGTGTTTGAAAGTTCGGAAACACTGCAGTAGGTACCTGGTTCCACATAGTGCTGAAAGTGCCTAAAATCTGCTCAGTTATGAAACATCGGACGTCGAGGTCTATCTGTGTTCTGTGTCCATTTTTGGGTTGAAGACAATGCTCAAGATTTTGCCCAATGCTCAAGATGCCCGACCAGATTTGGCCAATAGGTCAATACTGCTGCCAATAAAATCATCAGCTTAAAGCCTAAGATTTCTGTATCTGTATCATGATCATGCGTCAGTCTTATAAAGCTTGACGTATTTTTGGTTTCCTAACGATGTTTTCCTCCACCGTTCGAGTAGATTTTAAATCGAATGTCCGTTGGTGCACGATCGAGTATGCCTCATGGATGAGAGTCATACGCGCGGAACGGGATATTCTAAATAAAATCCTTATGATATATTTCTAAATAAACAATTTATTACATAAATCCTTTTTTCTAGGCAAGGACTTCTATCAACCATGCAGAACTTATCAGCGAGGTCCATCAGCATTCCCGTAACGCATTCCTGGTCTAACTCACACTCCCCGGTATGTATTTATCGATACCACGCCTTATATGAAATTGTATTCGTTTTTACAACAAACTCTCAAGCGAAATTAGAAAATTATCATTGAAAAAATATAAAACTCTTCTTAAAATATAACTTTGTCGAATATTTAAATGATCCTAATAACAATTATTACAATCTCAGTTCAAACAATTTGTATGATTCTAAACTTGGCGATTTAAAAGAGTGGCGAATATTTCTTGCCGGTTCTTCTTGCCCACTCTACGTACTTGCGAACTGGTAGTGAATGTAAATTTAGAATGACTTTAATATCTTTTCTCACGATAATAAGTTTACCTAAACCTATTTCGATTTTGACTTTGCTTTTAAGACAAAATCTTCAGTTCCTCTTTTGTATTCCCCTATCATAAAATCAGTAAAGGCGTAATCCTTTGATAAAGCGTATTCTTTCTATATGCGATAAATTCAAGAGATAAGAAAACTTATCAATTTCAGAAGCACATGAAAATATCAGCAACCGGTGCATCACCCAGTAGCCCGGGCCGCAGACCTCGCTCCGACAATAAGAAGTGCAGGAAGGTTTACGGAATGGACCAGAGGGATCAATGGTGCACACAGTGCAAATGGAAGAAAGCGTGCACACGATTTGGTGATTAAACACTGAACTTCGCATAAGAGGTTTTAAACGTCAAGTAACTTCTACTGCCAGAACAGATGCCAGGGGACATTACCCAACATACCAGGGTAGTGACGTCACCGAACTTTGAGAGTGTCGTAACGGGTAAACCGGACATTAAGTATTTTAAGACATGATATTTTAAATGTAAGTAATGTTAATGGAGACATATTTTTCCTTTCCTGTGGCTCATGGCTACAGCGGCATTGCCCACATATTTTTGTAGGGATACTAATGTCTTGAACAGAGACTGTGAATATTTTAGACATAAGCCTATGTTAGACTGACTTTCGTTTAGTGTGAAAACATTTGGACATTAGCGTTACCTACTCTCACTAGCACATTTGACCTGTACAGCACATTGCACATGCAGAAATAACTATTTTATGACTATTTTACTTCTAAACGCCAAACACCGTAAGAACTAGTCGTATTTCTTATCAAATTTATTTGTTGATTACGAGCTTTGATTGACTTAAGTTTGCGAATGACAATTGACATATGTCAGTGAAATCCGTCCGCGTTCACAGAGCGCAGTAAATAAATGTTCTCACACTGCGAAATTATAATCTATATCGACGGGGTGACCATCGTTCCAGTCGAAATATACACAAATGGTTAATATGTTTATGTATTGACTGAATTAGAAAATATACTTAGTATAAGTTTTCTCAGGTTTGACTAAAAGACTAAAATTTAGATTGGAATTTTTAAACATATCTGTACGTATACATGTTGGTCCTGGATATGAAGATAATACTCAGGCTTGAGGATAAAAGTTTGGACTAGAGAAGAAGAGTCGGTTCATGTGACGCAAATTATTGGTGCTAATTCTGATGAACTTGAATTTCAGAGTTTGATTGAAGTTTCACGAACGGATTAGCATATTCCGTTACTTATCTGCTCTGACAGATAACATAATAATTTTGACAGCAAACGCTAATGTCAAAAATGTTACATTTACATTCTATCGTTAGTTTTAACTTCCACTTCCTGTTACTACAGACTACATATTCCGATAGATTATATAAGTTTTAAACAGAATTAGCACTATTAAAGCAATAAATGCTTTAAATTAACATCTGAGTAACGAATTTGATAAAGACATTTTATGACGGATTAATTGCCCAACGATTTGAAAAAGCGTTAAGAACGAGTTGTCCTGTGAAGATGGGCATAAACTCATGACCTACTGGCGTTATATATTTAACTCAAAGGTGTTAACTAAGGCGCTATATGACCCGTAAATTCATTTTAAAGTGATTTTATTACGAAATGGAGGAATTCTTTTCGCTAAGAATATTTTTCCCATACGATCGAACGGCTCAAGGAAGGAAAACGGACGTGAAAGGCTATTGCAAGATGCAATATTATTTATTAAGTATTATATATATGTAAATAATATATAAGTTACGTTTTATTATAGGTACCAAAAGCAATCGTAATATAGGGTACCTCGAGTGAAATATTTATGTTCGTTACTTAATGTGATTGTTAACGATAATTTTATAGACACGAAGTATATTAAAGTTATGAATTAAGAATAATATAGTCTATTGAATCATTTATCAGCGCGGCGTTTCCATATCTTTGGTGTTACCAGTTAAGTTAAATTCGAAACAGTGCCAATACAACGTTTATTCATGAGTGTTCATGTCTTATTGGTGCTTTTGCAAAGCGCACATTGAATTTTATATATTGCGTGACAAGCTGTGGTCGTGGCCAAATGCCTCGTAGCCACACTCATCTTCAGCTTATCTTGCCAAATTGCAGTTCATTTTGACCTGCACCGTTTACCAAATATATCAGTTATTATCAAAGGTTGTGATACAATTTATTGTAATGTAAATTACGATACTTTAATTCACATTGAAGACCGCGCCCGAAAAACCAAATGATCCCCTTTAGGCTAGGATAACAACTCAGCTAGCGTTTAATCAACTGCCATAATTTAAGAAATTAGATTTATCTATGGAATAGAAACAGTATAGATTAGCTTAAGCTGGAAGTCATAGAGTAGTATTTAATTAAGTACAATAAACTTCATAACGTGCAAATATTTCTCTTGTTCCTATTCCCACTTGACATTTTCAATGTTGCTCTATGTTTTGTCTATGGTCAAAATGCTACTTGGTGCTCGAACTGCTTTTGCTGAATCAAACCGATCTCAACATTCACGAAGCTATTAGATTTATTTACAAAAATATTATTTATTAGTTTTATATTTGTATTATTAGATTTTATGTTATATTTATTTAGCCAAATTTGCTCAATGTACACTCACCAAAGTCATAATAAAAATAGCAGTACAAAGGGCATAATGATGCGCAAAAAGTATTTGTAAATTGCCGACTTGGCGGCTTGCGTTCATATCATATAAAGGCGGTTTTAATCGTCGAAAAATAATTTTAGTAATACGAACGCTAGTCTAGACTAAGTCTTATTCTGAAACATTTTATCATAGATTTTATTTTCGAGAGTGTATCTTTATTAGTTACATACAGTCGCGTTGTGAGAATAACTCAATAATAATTTAAATAAATTATTGTTTGGTAGACTCCAAAGGTACTTATCACTGTATTTATAAGTTTTCATATATTTATATACAGTTTCCCATCACCGCTTTTCTGTCATACAAATAAATATATGTAAATTACTGTGCCTCTTCTTAAACTTAATATATAATAAGAGAAAAATGTAAATATGTATAATGGATACTTAAGTACCTTCCCGATAAGACTTCTTACTAATCTGTTACAAGTTGAGAGAATATACCTATTAGAATGTTGCTTTAATCGGCCAATAGATTTCCAATTTCGTTCCATAGACAAGGTAAACTTGAACAAAAGTTTATCTATTATTATCTGTATTTATATGTTAGCTTATAATCTGTGTAACTACAATATGTAAATTGTTGTGGGCAATATAATTTTATGAAAATATGTCTCCTAAATTTATGTAATAACAGAAGTAGGTGTGGTTCTATGAGTTAGACACATTACATCAAAGTACCTTAAATAGTTTAAACTGGAAAAATCACCTTCATTTATTCTTTGATTTTTTATAATTAGTACTATTAAATTTTCTATTTATTTAGACAATGTTCACGATGACATATTTTTAAGTAGTTAATTGTTTTATATTTTTATCTTATTTTAATTTTTAGGGCGTGTCCCGTCAATGTATCATTAATATATTTACGATGGTTACCAGTAGATATAAGAATTGTGTGTCTTTATCGGAACATTGATACGATTCGTTCTCGATTATTTAGGCATATTTCCATATTAAAATTATTGTTATTGTCAATATCACAGGAGTGCATAACCCGCTGTCAGCATTACATTTATTCCTGAATCAACTGTTAAATACGTAAGAATTTTGGCGCGAAATGTTTATGGCCAAACTTCAAGGTAAATTGTCAAATCATTTGCGTTTGTCAAATTTTGTGCACACAGACTGAGGTCAGAGGTGTTTTTAGCTGGGACTTGTGGCAATCTTTGCTTACTATCAAAAATACTTTAAGACGTTTAAGGTCGATGATTAAATAGCTTACGCCTTGCCACGTGACCGTTTCAAAACAAAAATGAAACTTAGTGCTAAGCCTGACTCCCGTACGTCAAATTAAGTGCTAAGCTTCATTTCTTCATCTCACCGTAAGGCCCTCGGCGGTAGATACCAAATCAATGCCAAATAATCACGCTTGTCTGCCCTCAATTTATGTCTAAAACTGCTGACAGTTCATCTATTGTGATATTTATAATTTTTATTTATAATAGATGAAATCTTGTGTTAAACGTTTTAACTAGCCGCTAAGTATTGTTACTTTAAATAGTACCTCCTAAAAGTTTTAAACCGTTTGTTGATATCTAAACCACATTCCATAGATTATCTATGGAATACAGATTCAATTTTTAACAAATTTTGAATAAAATAATTATAATTGTAGCTCTACCATGAAAACGTCAACACGTCACAGTCGAAACTTATCCTATCAGGAAGTGAACCTTGCTTTGCTACTAATCGGATTGTTTTAATTAGGTCACAGTACCATAACGAGTTAAACAACGTTCAAAAATGCTTCAAATATATTGAAATCCTTATTATATCGCTTAACACCAGGTGTCTCAGTCAAGATACCTTAACAGTTGTCTATGGAGAAACTCGAAAACTAAATTTGTATGACAGTTCCCCTTCTCCCGGACAGGGGCCGCTTCTTAGTTAAAATTGTATTTATATCTATATTATGCAAAATGTTTGTCATTAATATGTGCATAAATAAATGTTTATTATTATTACTGTAAAGGTATCTTGACTAAGCCCCCAGGGTTCTGTATGTTAATACTCATTTGACACAGATGTGTGTCATAGTATATCAAATCCTGGTAGAGGTAGTGGAACTAAGGACTCAAGAATCAAGACACTGCGCTACTTATGACCGCTTGTCAATCGCCTTTTGACAGGTGTCATATTTAGTTCTAAGTCGCGATTTTCTAAGTTAAGATGTCATGGTAGCTCTGTTTTACGGTCTAAAGATTTTCTTTAAGGTACATTCAGCTCTCTATAAATAGTCGAATCGTGAAACACCATTCAAATTACATTGTTTCACAGATTATAAAGCATTATAATCACAGATTATGTTAATTTTGAACAATGTATTGAATTATTTTCCCAAAATGAATTGTGAAAAATATATTCAAAATGTTTTATGAGATTTGCAAAAACTGTAAAGAATTACATTATATTAAGTAATAGATCTTATAATTTATTGGATATGTTATATTACGATATTATATAATATATTTATTATTTTACAAATATAAATTTAGAACTAATACACGTGTTTTAATACCTAGCTCTGTTTTAGAAAATTATGATAAAAATCTCTCGTATTAATCTAGTCACTGGAGTTAGGTTCGCCATGAACCTCGAAAGTGCACTAAGGGTGAAACGGAAACGTTAATTGAAGTATATATAATATATTATATATATTATGAGATTATTCCTTCTTTCTTAGTAATGAATCTTCTGGCTCTCTATGAGCTCTGTCACTTCAGGTGAGACTTCTGTCCCCCTGTATCAATATCTAAGCAGGACTAAAACAATTTTATATATTATATATTATTGCTGAGAATAACGCCATCTCGTGGCGGAGTGCAAAATTAACATTTCCATTACAACACAATTAAATTTACAAGAACAGACAAATAATTGCTATGAAAATCCAGTCACTTTTGTTCTTGATACAATGATGCAATTATAAAAACCTAATAATTATAAATGTTTAAAATACCGCCGTAAGATGTCACGTTAACAAAAAATGCAAGCGCGGCAATTACACAAAATTTATAAAATAACTAGCTGACCCGGCAAACGTTGTTTTGCCATGTATGTTATTTCTAGGAAACATATTTTTAATTCTACTACAATTATAATATGTATTTGATTGCCATCTTGCAACCCTATTGCGGATCTGTGGATAGATTAAAAAAAATAAAAATCGAGATATAAAAATAGGGGTTGATCGTATAAGAGTGAAAAATTGAGAGAGATATGAATTTTTTTTTGTCATCACAAAATAATAAAAAAAATTGCCAAAAAATTAAAGTACATAATTAACAAATAAAAATAGGGTTTGGTCGTAGAGGAGTGAAAAATTCAGGGTCATATGCAATTTTTTATTCTTAGTCGTAACAAAATAAAAATATAATCTTGCAAAGATTCTATATTCAAAATAAAGATGTTAATTATGCCATTTTATCATTTAAACCTGGTTCGGCATCAGGATTGGATGGAATATCACCCCAACATTTAAAAGACTTAACATCGCATTCTGTGGGTGATGCAGGCGAGCAACTAGTAAATTCGTTATCAAAATTAATAAATTTTATGTATTCAGGTAAAGTCAATACAGAAATTGTTCCTATTCTTTTCGGCGCGAACCTCATTGCCCTCACCAAAAAGGATGGAGGTGTGAGACCAATTGCTGTTGGTTCAACACTAAGACGTCTGGCTTCAAAAATTGCTGTTCGACATATTTTACCAAAATTAAATTCAGAATTTGAACCCGTACAGTTGGGTTTCGGTGTAAAAGGAGGGTGTGAGGCAGCCGTCCATGCCCTACGCTCTTTCCTAACTTACGAAAAGCCTGACGTGTTGCTAAAAATTGATGTAAAAAATGCTTTTAATTCAGTTAATAGGGATACCCTGTTGACGGAAATAAAACAACATATACCGGAAATATACAATTATCTTCTTCTCAGTTACGCTGATCCAACAAAACTGTTATATCGTTCTAATGAACTGTCCTCAGAAGTAGGTTGTCAACAGGGTGATCCCCTTGGGCCTGCAATTTTTAGTTTGGCTATAAACCCAATCATCAAAAATTTAAATTCTAATTTCAACGTTTGGTATTTGGACGACGGCACACTAGGAGGTGATGTGGACACTGTGTTTTCAGACCTATTTTTAATAAAAACTAAATTTGAAGCCATTGGTTTGGAGCTAAATCTCAGCAAATGCGAACTTTTTATAAATAACTGCGACTTAAATTTAAATACAGTAAAACAAAAATTTCAGATTTTGGCACCAAATATTAAAATAGTTAATAGTAATTCCCTTTACCTTTTAGGTTCTCCAATTTTTGATGAATCTATTTTTGAATATATTAATAATTCTATTAATAAATTTAAAAATTCTGCTGATCGTCTACTTGAAATTAGTCCGCATTATGCACTTTGCATCTTAAAAAACTGTCTTTTTGTCCCAAAATTTACGTATGTGCTCCGTTGCTGCTCCTTTTGGAATCACCCAGATCTTTTGACACAAGTAGACGACGTAATCAAAATTAGTTTAGAATCACTTCTTAATATACAGCTGAACGAGCAATCGTGGACCCAAGCATCATTACCAATCCGTTATGGTGGTTTGGGGATTCGCAAAATTTCCAGTGTCGCTTTACCAGCCTTTCTATCTTCTGTCCATAGTTCAGCAAATCTCATAAGTAAAATTTTAAGGGCATCCCCTTCAAACTTTGAGATTGCTGGCTTGGAAGAAGCTAGAAACGCTTTCTTAATTGCATGCCCATGTCAAAATTTTCCATTTTCTCTAAATTCACAGAGGAGCTGGGACGACATAGACAGTAAAATGACTTATGACAATCTTTTGAGCCGTAGTACAGGTTCAGCACGTGCTAGGCTTTTGGCCGTGGGTACGCATGAGGCCGGCTACTGGCTTCACGCTTACCCTTCGTCAAATACAGGAACTTTTCTTGAACCTGACACGCTCCGAATCGCAACCTGTCTGCGACTTGGGGTACCGGTCTGCGCTGCTCATACATGTCCCTGTGGCAGTGTTGTCGACAAACTAGGACATCACGGACTATCATGTCAAAAAAGTGCTGGCCGCTTCTCGAGACATGCCGCTCTCAACGATATAATACGTCGGTCCCTTGCCACCGTCAACGTGCCAAGTCTACTTGAGCCGACTGGAATTGCTAGAGACGATGGCAAGAGACCGGACGGTATGAGTTTGATTCCATGGAGGATGGGTCGGGTTTTGGTATGGGATGCCACCTGTTCAGACACACTGGCCCCTTCCAATCTTCATGGAACCAACAACAGAGCTGGTGCGGCTTGTGATGCGGCTGAAAAAGCTAAAGCCTGTAAATACAGGGGTCTAGGCTCTGAATATGATTTTGTCCCATTCGGTGTCGAGACCCTTGGTCCGTGGGGTCCTAGCGCGTTAAGGCTTTTTAGGGAATTATCAAAAAGGTTAGTCGACATCACAGGAGAACGAAGAGCTGGCAGCTACCTTGGACAAAGAATTAGTCTGGCTATTCAAAGGGGGAACGCTGCCAGTATCTTCGGAACCTTGCCTAAAGGGACTACTTTTAATAATATTTTTTAATAATTAAATTTTAAGGTTAGTTATTAGGTATATTTTGATGTATTATGTTATTTCTTAGGTTTAATTTATGTAATAAATAATGTTCATATGTAATAAATAAATGATCTTGCAAAGAACATTAATATTTTTAATTAACAAATAAAAAATAAGGGTTGATCGTAGACGGGTGAAAATTTAGGGCTGCATGTATTTTTTTATAGTGTATCTTAAAAAAATGAAAACAAAAATTTTGTCTAAAAAATAAAAATTTATAACACCCTTAACATTTAGGGGGATGAAAAATAGATGTTGTCCGATTCTCAGACCTACCCAATATGCACACAAAATTTCATGAGAATCGGCAAAGCCGTTTCGGAGGAGTTTAACCACAAACACCGCGACACGAGAATTTTATAAATAAGATTTAAATGAGAAACCAAAAACCTGAGAAAGAAATAAAACTAAGCTAACCCAACAAATTCCATAAAATACGAAATTGTCATATTAATATAATAATACCTAAATAATTATAAATGAAAAGGAAATAATATATCTAGCCACTCTTGTGGGCTCAGCCAGAGTACAAACCAGTAGAAGTATCTTTATACAAAGAGTGGCCTCACTAAGTTGGTGTGTGTTGTGTGAGTGTACAAAAAAATTGATTTCCTGATTCCAAAAATGACTTCTGAGTCATTTTTGGATTCAGGAAATCAATTTTTGGAGGCAGACTTCAGATCTTGTTCTTCGCGATTTTTTCTTGAAAAAGCACACCCAGTCTCTACGGGCTAAAATTAAATTATATCTACATTATGCACCGTCCCTTAAGAATCCTAAATAGGTAGCCAGCTCTTTTCTGATGCGTAACTGGCGAGTATAAATAGGATTGGGTTCATTAAGCGGATCCTGCAAGTGGAGTGCGTATCACACGACTTCTTGTCCGACCGTTCAATGCGCTATCCCGTAGAGGGAACGTTATCGTCCCCTCGACCAATCAGCACCGGAGTCCCTCAAGGCTCGGTCCTCTCGCCCCTTCTCTTCACGCTGTAGCTTCAAGGCTCCCAATGTGGAGCTAGCCCTCTATGCCGATGACACCGCTTTCTATAACACTCACAAAGACAGAGGTGTCATCGTGGACAGACTCCAGACGGCAAACACGTCGCTAGGCGAATAGTTTTGGAAATGGGGCTGCCAATTAAATCCCAAGAAAAAGCCAACGGCCACCCCGGTGCACTCGCTAATTCTCGGGAAAAATTTCACCTCAAAAAAGAGGTAACCCTATACAGACAAGCTATTCCTTGGCAAAAGTCCGTCAAATATCTAGGAGTCACGCTCGACAGCGTCATGTCTTTTCGTAAGCATATAGCCGCCGTTCGCAAGAAGGCTGCTTTCGTCCTCTCTCGCCTCCATTTCATCCTAAATAAAAGGAGTCACATGTCCCTCTGACACAAGGTGACCTTGTATAAGGCCTGCGTCTGACAGTGCATGGCCCATGCTAGCGTAGTCATCGCGCACTGTACCCCCTCCCATATCTACCAGGTGCTCCAGTCGCGTTTCATAATAATCGGGACCGGTGCACCCTTCTACGTGAGAAAAGTCGATCTCCACTACGACCTGAAGCTCCCTACCATAGCCCAATGGATGATGTTGGCGTCCACACTGACAAGGGCACTTTACCATCCCAAGTCCCAACCCATTGATAAATTACGTTTTCGGCATTGCCTGTTGTCATATAGATACTTGACATTGATACTTCATAGGTATCAAATGTCAAATGTCAATCGTCATTGTTCATTATCAAAGCATTATACATAATTTGTGTTATGTTTTCTTTGTTCGAACTTAGGGGGACGAACATTTCCGTGTCTTTATATTATTGTTGACCAAAAGATAAAGTTATTTTTCTGACGTTTTCTTAAGTAATTGCGAAAATGGGTGCCGTACTAGGCCTTTGTTCTGCAGCTCAGGTAAGGTGTCCCTATTTAAAACCTATATATAGTATTGAACCCATTTGGTTCAGGGACATAGTTATTGATTTTCTTAATAACTTACAAATATCTTAAATAACTCAGTAGCTAATGTAACTACGTACTTAACAATATATTTATGTAAAAGTTTCATTACACAGACTTACACAAGATATACATGACTCATTACGTACATCGTATCTTCATAAATGAAAACAGTTTTGCCTTTCTAATTCCATATCAGGAACTGCCCAAAAATAATTCGGCAAATAATGTCTATTGTTTCTTAGAAATATTTTTCACAATATCAAATAATTAAGAATGTATTTTGGTGAAATGAAAACTTGTGTCGGTATATAAGCTATCTTCTCCTTATTAACAGCTGGCCTGTTGCTGTGGAAGTGCAGCATGCTCTTTGTGCTGTTCAGCATGTCCTTCTTGTGCAAATTCCACGTCTACACGTCTCATGTATACACTTATGTTACTACTGATGACAGTAGTTGCATGTATCACACTTGCTCCGGGCTTACATGATGTTATGAAAAAGGTAAATGCAGGTTTTGCAAGGAAGGCTTAGGAGAAAAGAATACAGAATAGAGCTAGGATATTAGTGTCTGAAATTAATATTCTTAGGTTCTAACATTTTATATTATAATGAAGAAAACTTTGTGAGTTTTAGAAGAATTACTTCTTTTCTTTCCCTCCATCCTGTTTTTTTTTTCATAGTATTGTAGGAACCAATTAAGGAAAAATATTAACAAATAATTTAGTTGATTTTTGTTAGTTAAACTGATTGAGTTTCAGGTTCCATTCTGTGAAAATTCAACAGGCATAATACCTGGTGACATTAAATTTGATTGTGATCAAGCCGTTGGATATCTCGCTGTTTACAGGTAAAAACAATTTAGTGAAACCTAGTACTACAACTGCAGTGAAAATTCTATTTAGATACACAAAGGGACTAAGCATTAAAAAAATTCTAATAAGTTTCATGTTTATACACTCAGTAGACGTATCCATATGTGTCTACCCCATAAGTGTTATAGGACTGTTTAAATAGTAACCCAGTGGGCCATGAGGCTTGTTTCTGTAAGTTTCTGCAAGATTGGTTTAGAGACTTGATGTCTGGCATATATAAATCAAATGCACAACTACAAAATGTTGACACATACTTATCAATCAAAAGCATTTAGTGAACATTATTATATTTAAATCATAAATACCTAGTAGTCGTTACGAAACCTTGAAAATTGAATTCTTTTCTATTCCAGGATTTGTTTTGCCACATGCCTATTTTTCCTATTAATGATGCTTTTGACAATTGGTGTCAAATCTTCTAAGGATCCTAGAGCTGGTATACAAAATGGGTAATTATAATTTCAACTCAACCCTAATATAACCGTAATTTAGGTGATGATAATTGATGAAAATGTTAAATGTTGTCTCTGAACGACTGGTTTCTCTTATGTTGGCTACAAAACACTATAACCGCAGAACATTCTCCGCTGTCTTCCGTAACCATCTTCAACAATCATATTACAAAAAAAAGTATTTTTACTTAATTAGTGTTTGTTGTGTGTGTTATGTATTTTTAACCCCAACACAAAAGCCGTGTGATAAGATGACAAATCAGTGTCTGCAAAGTGACTCCTAAACGAATAGACCGACTATGATGCGGTTTCTTTGTCAGAATACTGATATGATGGTTCTTATCTATATATGAAGTTCTAGGTCATATGTAATTCTTTTGAAACATGTTAATAGAACCAGAATTTCAACTAATGTTAAGTGCCACTCGATCGATGACCACTTCCACGTGGATCGCGAATGCGTTGCCGACCTTTAAGTTAGGAAATTCATTTTTGAAGTGTAAGTTAGAGCATGAGGGTAAAATTTTTACGGAACGTCACGAAGGCGTGCAGCGTTTTTGTCAACGATGAAAAAGGGAGATAGAGAAAAAATACACGCTATTGGTTGATGTATTCGTTTAGTAGTTACATATTGGAACTTAAGATGGAAATTTTGTCAGTGTCTTGTGTGTGTCAGTAAGCGCAAATTTTTTATTTATTAACATTATCATTAGCATGTAAACAGTGTGAATATAGATACAAATACATGGAGTGATCGTATACTGGTACATTATTACTAAGTATTAATTAATTTACAAATAAGTTTCACTTCTGACATGTGAACTTTATATGCAAGCACTTTTACTTAAGTAAATAGTTTGTTTCCTCTTACACTCTTGATAAATCTTTCAGATTCTGGGGTATTAAATACCTGGTTGTGATCGCTGGAATCATAGGAGCGTTCTTTATACCCGAAGGTCAATTCGCATCAACATGGATGGTGTTTGGAATGATTGGCGGCTTCTGTTTCATCATCATTCAACTGATACTTATCATTGACTTTGCACATTCCTGGGCTGAGAGATGGGTTTGTAAGTACTTAATTTTTTTTATGTATGTCTGTAAATAGTTCTGATCATGTGCACCAATAGACAGGACGAGGTAACTAAAACTCAGGACAGGCACAGCTGATCTGGAGCCGTTTAAGTATTAGGTAAACAGATTTACTGCAATTCATCCCCCCCCCCTCCTTTTTATAAACGTATTATTTTTTTGTAGGAAGCCCCGAAAATATTATTTCGTATTCAATATATCACAAGTCCATAGACATAAGTAATGTGTAAAAAAGTAAATTATTACTGTTGACGTAATGTCCAAATAAGAAAAGGCAAGACGTCCCCCCCCTCTTCCCGTATAGTGCCATCACCTATTTGAAATATTAATACATATATATATTTATTAGGTGGTTGAGGGAAAATTATTATATTAAATAGCAAAACCGACCCTCAATCACACCACTTATGCTCAAAACAAACATTGTTCTTTTACTTTAAATAAATAACTTGTTCTGAAAAACTTATTAAAGCTTATCTCGGCCCCAGGGCGTAAGTCGCCGGGGAGGTAGGCCCACTAGACAATAAAAAAAATATATATAAATATATTTATTAGTAATTATGAACAACATTGATTTCAAAGAATTGGGAGATATTATAAGCTTTAGATATCAAATTCATCATTCATTTAATAATATAACTAGGAATAGAAAATAGTACATAGGTCAGCTTATAAACTAATTATGTTAATATATAATTGGTTAACATAATAAGAGTACACGGTAAAGTTTATATACATCGTAGGCAAGATTATATAATCAGAGATATTATGACGGTATTGTATAAATATATGATTTGTATTATACAAACAAAATAAATACATTTGGTACATAATGTAATCGCGTTCATAATATATGAAAAGTAATCCATTTTAAGATTGTTATTTTTCATTAAGACAAGAGAAATTATTTAAAGAAAAACACTTTTTTACGGATTATAGTTATGTATTATTGTATTTAAACTTATAATTATTTATACATAATTTTAAATTTAAACCGACGTTTCGCGTGCTTTTCAGCGTGCGTGGTCACGGTGACTGAAGACAAAGGTGTTAAATGTCAAAAAGTATTACAGTTGTAGAAAATGTTGTGTTATCTGTATTTATTTCCCCGGAGTTGGTATCGACTAAAAGATGTAGGGTTTTTGCAGAAATTGCTCACGGTGTCCTCCATTTTCGCGGATTGTTTATTTTGAGATTTTAATTTGGATATTATTGGATCCCAGGTGTTTGATAATTTTAGGCCGTCCTCTCTATTGAAATTGGCGTGTTTTTTGATTTCAATGGCTTCGCGTACCAATCTTGGGAAGAATCTTTTTTCTTTCGCAAGTACTTTCGGTTGGTCAAAGCGTATGTAGTGATTAGGCCTATCTAGTGTGTGTTCACAGACTGCTGATTAATACAATTTTCAAGCCGCACAAGAAGATTCAGCAATTCCTAAGACCAATCAAAAGTAACACCCCATTGCAAGATGCAGGTATATACAAACTGGATTGCGACTGTGGCCTGTCTTACATAGGGCAAACTAAACGCAATATGTCCAGCAGACTCAAGGAACACATTGCGGACATAAGACATAGACGACACACAAAATCAGCAGTCTGTGAACACACACTAGATAGGCCTAATCACTACATACGCTTTGACCAACCGAAAGTACTTGCGAAAGAAAAAAGATTCTTCCCAAGATTGGTACGCGAAGCCATTGAAATCAAAAAACACGCCAATTTCAATAGAGAGGACGGCCTAAAATTATCAAACACCTGGGATCCAATAATATCCAAATTAAAATCTCAAAATAAACAATCCGCGAAAATGGAGGACACCGTGAGCAATTTCTGCAAAAACCCTACATCTTTTAGTCGATACCAAGTCCGGGGAAATAAATACAGATAACACAACATTTTCTACAACTGTAATACTTTTTGACATTTAACACCTTTGTCTTCAGTCACCGTGACCACGCACGCTGAAAAGCACGCGAAACGTCGGTTTAAATTTAAAATTATGTATAAATAATTATAAGTTTAAATACAATAATACATAACTATAATCCGTAAAAAAGTGTTTTTCTTTAAATGTGTAAAAGTTATGTTAATAAAAGACAATACTAAGAGAAATTATACTTATACTAATAAATCATTACGCTTATAACACGATAAGAACACATTTTTTTATTATCTTAAGATTTAAGTTACGATTATACATTTTTGTTTTATTTTTTAAGATCGGTTAATACTAGTTAACTAATTAGTTTGTGATTCACCCGCATTAATTCGGTGTTGTATGTTCTATAGCTTAAGTTTTCGGTAAGTAGACTTTTAAATGCAAAGAAAATATTTTTATGTTAGACATAAGACTTGTGTGGATATTGTCGTCTATAAAATTGTGTTACATCACATTGCTCTATTGTCGATAGTTTCCGCGGCGTACACGATGTACGCCAGGACCCAATGATTTATCCACAATCTCAGATTGAAAACAATCTGAGATCAGACAGTGACCATCTTCGATCTCCCATCTGCGTCTCATTAACCAAACCCTACGAAGACAATCCATTTTTGGCGGCGGATAGAATGCAATCTTTTCGCTTACTTATATTTGATAATCAATGTAAACCAAATAAAGTAAATAAACCGTACAATTAATATTAAAATATACATGTCTATGTTTAAAACATATCAAATAGCTTTTTAATTATTTTAAAAACTGTTGCAAGTTAAAACTTTAAGATAGGATATTGGCACAGTTGAACTGTCATTTTCATAAAAGGGTCTATCCACATACAGGGATCCGACCTACCATGGATAGCTTGTATCGACAGATTGCTATTACAATCCGTCGATTGGTTATAGGCACACTTTTATAAATATTTGGATTGTCTATCTCAGATAGGGGCTGTTCATAAAATACGTCACACTGAAATCAGCTTTTTTTGACCCCCTCCCCCCCATTGTCACGCTGTGTCACACTTTTTGTGACCCCCCCTAGAAATATTTCGTCACAAAAACTAAGACCCCCCCCCTGCTAAGTATGATAAATTCTAAATGATAGTAGACAAATTCTGAAAATTAAAAACATTTATTATTTAGTTCACTGCTAAATGACGAATGAAGGAATAAAATAACAATAAGTACATGAGAAATAGTATTTTCATTTGTTACTGAATCGAGAGCGCAGGGTACGTGGAAACGTTACTCTCTCAAGTATTGGAAAAACAAAGAAACCCGTTATGACGGATCGCAACGCCGCTAGAGTCGCGCCACAGAGCTAGCGCTCATGTCAAAAAATAATAAACGGCGAACGTCACGCTGCCCTATACCCCCCCTCCCCCTTGTCACACTCAGCCAGACCCCCCCCCCCCCCTTGTATGCGAACGTATTTTATGAACGGCCCCATAGTCAAAAATGGATTAAGATAGGTTATTGGGTTTGTTAGTTATTTTTACATTATCGTAATTTTATTGCTTCGAATTAATTTTCAGCGAATTACGAAGAAAGCCAATCAAAGGGATGGTACGCGGCTCTGGTATTGGGAATGCTGGCCTGCTATGCCCTCACCATCACTGGAATTACGCTTCTCTTTATCTTCTATACCAAGGTAAGATTAACAAAAATTGTTATTAATAAAACTTCTTCAGAACGAAGAAAATAATATTTTATTAAAAAAAAAATCAGAAGCTGGAAATGGTATAAGTCACGTGACATCTGTCAAAAACTGACTTTATGTCAACCCCTTGATTGACACTGTCAATTATCATAGACTAGAAGCACATTGTGTTTTTTTATAGAACAGGCGGCAAACGGGTTGGATCACCTGATACTAAGCGACACCGCCGCCCATGGACACTCTCAATGCTAGCGGGTTCGCGTGTGCGTTGCCGGCCTTTTGAGAATTGGTACGCTCTTGATGGACCCTAAGTCGAAATGGAATTTATTAATAAATTTAATTCTTAATGGAATCCCTGTTGACCTTAAGGCCAATTAGACCTCAGCGCAGGCTGCAGCAACAGAACGCTGAAGACGGCTTCAAACAGTTTTAAGGCCGTCTTCAGCGTTATGTGTGGTCAATCGCCTGAAAGGCAGGACAGAAGGTCACTGGAGCAAAATACGAAGTAAAGGTTCACGCCTTCCTTGGTGAAGGCGGCTTCTTAACCTTATCTGATTTTGAATATTATTGGCTGCGCCATATTTTTTTAATTTCGCATCATCCAGAAACGTTAATACATGTCTGGGCCTTCTTCGGGCCTCCTCCGGGAGCAAGTGAGGAATAGTTTTTTTTTTTCCAGCCTGATGGATGTGACCTATCCAAATTCTTCATATCAATCAACCTGATTCTGATGGTAATAGCCAGTGTGGTGTCCATCCTGCCATCAGTTCAGGAACACCAACCAGGCTCTGGTCTGCTGCAGTCGTCTGTTGTGTCTCTATACGTCATGTATTTGACCTGGTCTGCCCTTTCCAACTCAGCTGGGGAGTGTAACGCCAGTATTTCTGCTACAAATGAGGTATGTTGTGACAAACTGTGTAGGCTCATGTCTGTGATAGGGACAGAAGATGTAGTGTCTCGTTCTTATCCCGTGAGTGTGAGAGGGACAGATGATTATTAATTTGCGAAATTAACTAAATAAAAAAATACTTATATCATTGTGAATAAGTTTGATTTGAATTAATCATAATTTTATAGTTATTATTTAATTAATTAATTTAGTATTCCAGCTGTTTCGATTCCCAAGCGAAAGTATTTTAAAAAAAATTTCAAAGATCAAAATTAAGTTTGTATGTAGATATAATTTGGCTATTGATGAACTTTTATATATACTATGTATTTATATATTTAATATTTTAATATGGCAACACAGGACCCTAAAGAAGTTTGGGTATGTACGGAAGATTCAAAATTTTTATCATTTAATTGTATATATAATTTTTTAATCATTCACACATTATGTCAATACATGAGTTATTTTTCTCTTTGTATTGAAATGTAGTAGCAAAACTTTTTTTATTACTTTTTTTTTGTTTTTTTTTTTATATAATAGGGGGCAAACGGGCAGGAGGCTCACCTGATGTTAAGTGATACCGCCGCCCATGGACACTCTCGATGCTAGAGGGCTCGCGAGTGCGTTGCCGGCCTTTTAAGAATTTGTACGCTCTTTTCTTATACGCTCTTTTCTTATATATTGTATATATATTTATATTCCTGGGTATGTTATATGAGTACACATTTTACACATTTAAAGAAAAACACCTTTTTACGGATTATAGTTATGTATTATTGTATTTAAACTTATAATTATTTATACATAATTTTAAATTTAAACCGACGTTTCGCGTGCTTTACAGCGTGCGTGGTCACGGTTTAAATTTAAAATTGTCTACAAAAGTGTTTTTCTTTAAATGTGTAAAAGTTATGTAAATAAAAGACAATACTATGTTATCTGTTGTTTGCCATTATTT
Source organism: Pieris mannii (assembly GCA_028984075.1). Lineage (NCBI taxonomy): Eukaryota > Metazoa > Arthropoda > Insecta > Lepidoptera > Pieridae > Pieris > Pieris mannii. Next base: position 3,598,324 of record CM054798.1, on the reverse strand, counting down.
GGCCTTATCTTCTAAATCTCTGCCCTTCCTATATTTGCTTAAAAGTTATCATATTTTGGGCATCTCTTTAATAGTTAATATGCCTATTTCCACTTAAGTGTTATATCTTTCCATCGTAACAAAGTGAAGTGAACATAATTTTTAATGTTCAGGTTATATAATTTATCTCATTTTTATATATATGTGTATTTTATTTAAAATTACTTTTTTAATCAGCAATTGATTTTTCTTATAATTCAGCCGAAACTTAGCGCTAAATGTCTTGCATTTTGGTGTCATTATTCGTGAGTCTGTGTTAGTTGTATATTCCTGTTCTAAGATAATTGGCATGGAAATATTTCACGAGCACGTCTACGTTGGTTACGTACAATTACGTACACATAGCGAATTTATGGAGGATGACATTCAGAGACGATCTCACTCCCGATGCCTATATGTTATTACGAATAAAGTAAATCGTTTAAAGAGGTTTTTATCGGGGACTTGAATTGCACAAAAAAACAAATTAACACTAACAAACAAGAAAGTCATAAAAAACTTGATACTTGAGTTCTGAACTGTTTCCTGAACTACAGTTCAGTTGACCTAAAACGACCTGAAAGGGTGTCTTTGGGGCCGTTTAAGCACTGTGGGGGAGGGGGGGCTTACGTCAACAGTAATTATTTACTTTTTTACACATCACCCACTCATTGTCTATGCTTGAAAACGAAATGCATTTTCGAGGATTCCTTCAAAACAATAAGACGTTTATGTACTATTATTTTTGAGAGCCTTGCGTTCTTTTGCTGACAAGAGCAGGGGGGGGGGGGGTAAATTGCAGTAAATCTGTTTACCTAATACTTGAACGGCCTCTTTAAGTAATTTCCCATTTTACTGTTTAAGCTAGAGTCTCTTGAAACGGTTTCAGCCTGCTGAAAACATCTTTAATCTGTGGATACATCGATATTTTTTTTAATTGAACCCTTACATCATTTTTGACGTACGTAAGACACATCTGCGCTAAATTTCTTAATATCTATTTAGATATTATCTTTTTATTTAGGTTTATGTATTTGTTGTATATTTTTTATTAGCACATTTTGTCTTAAGTCCTGCGAAATTCTTTCACCATATAATTTTTTACTTAGCCCACATTTTAGTACATACCAACATATAGAACTTTTTGCTATGCTCTTCCACTTTTTTTCCATAATAAAATCGAAGTGATAAATAATTTTAATAATTCAAGAAATAATAAAAAATTCAGCTTTCGAGTTTGCTCTTAGCAACTAGTTTTATGATTTTTTTTTATGGAGCTGCGAACCCTCCCCTGACTTTTGCTTATCAGGGACCTTGTTTTGATTTATTTATTTGTTCATTCATTCATTTATTATACAATTTTGTTTATTTTTTTTATTTTTTTATTATGTTTCTTACATACATTTATATTTTTTTTTATATAATAGGGGGCAAACGGGCAGGAGGCTCACCTGATGTTAAGTGATACCGCCGCCCAATTTACTCAACATTGTACATTTCCTAGTTTTCTTTATTTAAATTCTATATTTTCTTAGTTTATTAACATTTATTTTACAGTTTACTTTCGCTAATATGTTTATTTTAAAAAAAAAAATTACATCGCATTATATCACTCATAGTTAGCGTCACGAAAATATCTCAATAAAATCGAAATAAATGCTGTCAAAACATTCTCTTTAGTGACGTGTTTTTTTTTTCTAGACATCGTTTGACAAGGAATCTGTGATTGGCTTAGTAATATGGGTGTGCAGCGTGCTGTATTCTTGCGTGCGCACAGCGTCCTCCTCATCAAAGATCACGATGTCCGGACACATTTTGGCGAAGAAAGAAGGTATATATATTTTTTTTGGGATTTCAAAAGCCGGCAACGCAGTCGCGAGCTCTGGCGTTCAGTGTCCGTGGAAGTATCAACTGGAGATCCTTCTGTTTGTTATAAATTAATAGAGACGATCTTCAAAATATAGCGAACAACAGTTTAGATCTTTCTAAAATTTGATGTTAATATTAAAAAAGGTTACAGAAAAAAATAGTACATAATAATACTATTTATTTTAACAACTACAGATAATATAAACACAAAATATGGTTAATACCTCCGATGATAATTTAGTCGGAGAATTAGCAAAAGGCCGTTCAAGTATTCCATAAGCACTATGGGGGGGGGGGGGAATGGGCTTTGATTATCTTTGTGATTACGTCAACAGTAATTGTTTACGTTTTAACAAATATTGCTTGCACGATGTCTATGCTTGATTACGATGCATTTTCGAGGATACCTGCAAAAAAATAATACGTTTATGTACTATTATTTTGTGAGTTTTGCTTACCGTACAGGGTGGGGGGGGGAGAATACATTTTAATAAAAAAAGTAAAGTAGATATTCTAAAAAATGTTTAAAAGTCGTTTGGATACGTTCATGCCAATGCAAGCCCATTTAAATATTATTATTAAATGGGGTTTGCTATGAATTGTTGTTGTCATATGTCGCAGCCAACCGTAATTAGCCGTTCAATTAGCCTAAATCACTAAACAGCGCAGTTTACTAGGGTCTAAATGATCAGCCATTTGTCCAAACATCTGAGCTGTGACCGATCGATGATACATTTCAATTTAGTTCCACTGCCACCTAAACCAAACTCAAAGTAGCGTCAGCAGAGAACAAAGTTTTTTATAAAACTTTGTATAAAACCGTAATTTTATATTTGACATAATATATTTAAATCTCTACTGTAGAAAGATTACCTGTCCACATTTGCCTAACTTTCTGAGTTTCACTGATTTAAAATTATCGTGATCGTGTGCACTTCACGTCTTGCTTTAGTTTTGTCTAAATAACTGGGAGGGAAGAGATCGCTCCAAAGCGATAGGGCAGCCACTTGTCCTCCATTTCATTTAATTATGTCAATATTTCTGCATCGAAGCATTTATACATAAATAATTTCTTGTATCAGATATTTTAGCTTTTTTTGTTTGGATCAAATGGTCATTCGTATGACTAGGCAGCCGGTTAACTAAATGTTACAATCACCACGAAATAATATTATTTAGGCGCCTCAAAACGGCGCTGTTTAGTGAATACGCTAGGATGTTGATTGATTGGCTAATTAAGCATATATATTGTTTTATTAACACACATTAATTTACGCATATCGCGTCGCTACACCTGGCTGAGGAGGTCTAATTGATAATGAAGGTAAGGTACCTACGTAGTGTTGACGGCCTTGCTTAGTTTCGATTCTCCTATTTTAACAGCGATAGATATAAAGAAACCTCCCCATATTGTGGATGTTTTTTTTTAAATGGCAATGTTTGAGATGTCATTGTAGTTGTCATCTGTCAAAGTGTAGTGTCAATTTGATTGTGCGTAGTCTAATTCTTTGTTTAAATGTTGTCATCTGTCAATGTGTAGTGTGAAAACCTATTAGGCAGTTAGTTAAAAATTATCTTTAGTATTTGTCGGAAAGACTAATGGAATTGACATTATGAATAACGTGTCAAATGTCATGTCCTTTTGCATGTATATACTTAGTGTTGCTATACGTATATAATTCATTATTGCTCGGGATTTATACATTACTTTGACCTGTTCCTTTGGTTAGAGATTCTAGAGCAAGGACGTGTTTGTCTTTTGTTTAATAACACAGCACGCTTTCTTTTTATTTTAAATAAAATATATTTTTTTTAATCCTTGACCAAAAAGTTTGCATATAAAAAAATATTTTTATGACATTGTTTTCGTGTTATTTTATATCTAGTAAGACTTCTTATTGTTGTTTATTTCTATGTATATATTAAACTATATACAGCAAAGTTAAATTAGGAGAATCGACGTCTTGTCTATGCAATGTTCGTATATTCTAGCTACTTTAGAAATTAAAGTTACTAGCTTCCAAAAGGTTTTGATATAAATAAGTATGCAATGGACTGAAACACCAAATCTTTGGTGAAATTTTCAAATATGCTGATTTAAAATACATTAATCAAAGCCGGTGATTTTAAAACTCAATAACAGAGCCCTTAATCATTTAAAAACAATAGAATCAATAAATACAATATCGTCCATGTATACATGTAGGTGTATCTAAGTTTGCCTGCGCTAATAATTACGATAGCAGTTCACTTACTATGAGAATGAAACAATGAACTTAATTGGCAGAATTTAATGTGTTTTTTAACTTCATTAATAAATATCTTATAAAAATAACTAAATTTATAATATTTTTACTTGAATTTGGATGATATAATGAGTGGCGCACAATCTAATAGGCAAGCCGGTTTCCTCACGATGTTTTTCGTCGAAAGAGCGAATGTTATATGCGCACATAGACAGTTCATTTGTGCATAGCCGGGGATCGAACCTATGACCTTAGGGATGAGAGAAGGTTAAGCCACTAGGCATAAGTACATATATATTAGAAATGTTTTGGAAAAATATTTCAAATGTACACTTATGAACGTCAAAAAAGAAATTACATTAATTGCTTCTAATTTTACATTTACTGCCAGTTCTCAAATCAAGGGCGTAGAACGGAAGAGAAGAACTGGCAATAAACTCTCCGCAATTTTTTTTCTAGACACATAATTTTCCAATTCTTAAACTCAAAGTCGATTTGAATTCTGCCAATTAATTTCTGAAGGCAAAGGAATTTGCCACCCAGTGCATATGCTAAAACCATCGCATAATAGATGCATGTCGGCTGGCTCACTGAGCCCAGGTTATGATTCCATAGAGGGAGACGGTGGTGAAGCTGGTGATTCAGAGGAGAAGGTCTACGACAACGAAGTAGAGGACACAGCGTACTCCTGGAGCTTCTTCCATTTTATATTCGCTATGGCAACGCTCTACGTCATGATGACACTCACAAATTGGTACAAGTATGTATATTTTAATTATAATATACTGAAGTATTTCCGAACCGATTCGACTTAGGGTCCATCAAACTGCTACAAAATTTTTAAAACGCCGGCAACGCACTCGCGAGCCCTAGCATCGAGAGTGTCCATGGGCGGCGATATCACTTAACATCAGGTGAGCTTCCTGCCTGTTCTATTAAAAAAAAAATTAAAGGCCTGTATTAACATTGATTAGTGATTAGTGCAGGTGATTAGTTGACTGCGTATTAGATTAGTGACCGTACGCCCTCCCGTCCCCCTCACTCGTGCCTGCCAAACTATATGACAACTGTTACTTAACATAGCCACTAAACAATAGACACTTGCACTATACACCTGCACTAATCAATGTCAATTACTAATCAAATTAATAAATAAAATTATTATTTAGTCCAAGCTCGCAACTGTCGAAGCAGAATGTGGCGTCAATGTGGATCAAGATCACGTCGTCGTGGCTCTGCGTGGGCCTCTACGTGTGGACCCTGGTCGCACCCGCCCTATTACCAGACAGGGAATTTAATTAGACTTAGACCGACTCAGATTCGACTATTACCTGTAATGTAATTCTTTAACTAACCGATAGGTTGTGGTCAACTTCATTATCTGTTAATTAACGGCTCTGAGTACGTTTTTAAGTCAAATTTAAGATTTTGAGTCTATTTTTCGTTTTAGATCTTACTGTCTTGAAACATTTAATCGGTACGTATAAAAATATTAGCTTAGGAATGTGTTGATTTATTTCTGACTATGGAGAGACGATTAAAAAATCTGTTATACAATTATGAACAAATCAATTAAAGGATTCAATAAATACTTATTATTATTATTCATACTTCGTTGCAAAGAAACACAAATAATACATAAAAATTACAAGGGATGCAACGTGCGACCTTATCGCTAACAAGCGAACTCTTACAGGCAACTAAACCCGTAAGAAACATCACGCAAAAACAAAAAAGTGGAAATCGTATGAGGGATATTCAATTTATTAAAAAAAAATATACTCTATATCTTCTGCAATTGATCTCAAAATCCCGTAAGTAGATGTAGTGGCATTATAGTAATTGGATATTGTATATAATCTCATTAAATATATATTAAAATTTAAGCGTTTTATTTATTCCTTACAAGATTATACAAAAATGTATGGTATAAAAGACATCATTCTAATAGATTTTATCATCACTATGTGAAAAAAGCTGCCCATTCAAGTATATCTGAACCAATTCGCCAAAGAGCGCACCAATTCTCCAACGCACTCGCGACCCTCTTGCCAATGTTAGTGTCTATGGGCGGGTGGTATCGCTGTATATTTGGTGTACCTTCTTGTTTGCTCCAGGGGACAAACATTATAAAACAGGTTATATAAAAATAAAATCAAAAGATTTTATTCAGTGGTCATGACCACCGTATGTCAAAAACGTCTTTGGTAAAAGATACAATTTGTCTTCATATATAGCTTAAATCAGAATAACAATCTAAAAAGAGAATCTTTGTCGGATTTGAGGGAGCAGAAGTCGTAAATTAACTTTTTGTAACAATGCTACGTCATTATATTTTTAATCTATGGAACAATTTCTAATAAATTGAAGATTTTTGTTAAAGAAATGTTACGTAGCAAATAAGAATTATATTATTTTGCATATCTGTTACTTTAATCTGCACAGAATAAAAAAAATTGTATGAACCTAATCTGTGCCGCCTTTTGCGTCAAAAAAAACTTAATTCGAAAGGTAAATTGTGTAACTGTTATACGATTTGTTCACTTATTCAGGCCATATAAGGTAGTGATCAGCAATAATTTATGGACTTTCTGTCTGAACATTTAACACTTGCTTACGAGCAAGTAAGCCGTACGCGGTGAAGGAAAACATCGCAAAAAATACCGGCAAGCTTCGACGACTTTTTTTTTAACACAAAACATATTCAATTCCATTCGCAACTTTGAAAAAAACACTATCTGATATTTAATTTCAATAAAACAAGCCCCTACACGCATTATGTTTCATATTATTTCTAATTGGCATTTAAAGTTTGAACTTGGCACCTCGCAAAATGTTATTATCGCCAAATTGGGTGCCAAGTTGATTTGTCATGTAGTAAGGTTTTTCTAAATTAATAAAAGTAAATGATCATAACGTAAAGAAGAGGAGCCTGTTTCTATATATGCCTTAACTTTAGATCTGGTCCTCAGATTTCTGAATCTGTTTCATTATCATTTATTAATCTTAGAGAGAAGTAGGTTTATCAGCCTCCTGAGCCTAACACACGTGCCGACTTTTTGGATTCAAGGATCACAGATAAAAGGTCCTTTGGTGCATAGCCAGAGAACGAACCTTACGACCCCAGGAATGAGAGTCGCACGCTGCAGCCACTAAGCTAACACTACTATCCAATATATAAAATTATCGTCACAATCCCATACTCCTCCGAAGCGGCTCGACCGATTTTATAAATTGTTTAATACATATTCAGTAATTCTGAGGATAGGCTACTATCTTCCAAATCCCTAACTACACTAGAATCGTTTTTTGTAATTCCAGAGAAATTTTTAAAAACAGACTTTGTTTAACAAAAAATTTTTTTATGGCCGATCTAAGAAATAATGAAGTAAGTATTATACCACGTTAGAATCCTTATTAAATGCGCAAACTTTTAAAGTTGCTTGCCAAACCGGAGTGGTACATTTTTTTTCAGGACGATCAGTTGAACTCGTGCAAAAAATTAATTTTGAAAACTTGTTTCGGTATAAAATGACATTTTCCTACAAGTTGGAGTGATCGGCACAGGGTTTAGGATTATAGGTTACATAAAGCACTAATCGGGATGACGTAAGAGAAAAAAAATTGGCAAAAAGTAAATATTTGTAACAACAGGAATGAACTGATCTCATACTACATGGAACCAGACCCAGTGGATATAGAACCCTATCTAAAGCACCTGGAAACAACGGTGAATGAGCTCAAGAGAAGAATAGTCCTAGGAGGTGATGCAAATGCCAAAAGTCCGTGGTGGGGAAGCCCGAAAATAGACAATAGAGGACAAGCCTTTGGAAGTCTGGTAACTGAGCTTGGTCTGCACATACTGAATGATGGGCAGCAACCAACATTTGAGGAAATAAGGAGAGGAACCAGAATAGTCAGCCACTTAGACATAACAGTGTGCACGAGTGACCTACTGGGAAAGATCGAAGATTGGAGAGTGGACATCGGAATGGTTTCCTCGGATCATAATGCCATACTATTCAAAATTAATGCAAAAATACATCAAGGAATTCATAGGAGTAAAACAAAAATAAGCTAACTGGGTAAAGTTCGAGGAAGAAATGTTGTTTAATATAGAAAATTTTCAGTTAACAGAAGAAGTCGTAAGAAAGTTAAATAAAATTGAAGACTTGGAACAAATAGTAGAAAAGTTCACAGAAGTAGTAATCAAATCAAGTGATGCAGCAATTCCAAAAATTAAAACCGGGAAGAAAACTAAAATGGCTTGGTGGACCGAAGAACTACAGGTGCTCAAGAAACAGGTTGAGACTAGAATGAGGAGGATAAGATGTGCCGCAGCACGCAGAAGGTCAGAGGTCGTAGGTGACCTTACATTAAAACAAGAGTATGAAAACCGGATCAAACAAGCCCAAACTGAGAGCTGGAAGAAGTTCTGCGAGAAACAGGAAAAAGAGACAATGTGGGAAGGTATATATAGAGTGATAAGAGGGACAGAGACCAGAGTCCAGGATATACCACTTTGCAGGGACGGTAGATATGTAAGTGAAAGGGAGTCAGCGGAGACCCTGGCAAGAACTTTCTTCCCGGAAGATACTAGTGAGGATGAAACTGAAGACCACGAATTGGTAAGAAGAAGAGCAAACACAGTAAACAAAGAGGAACATAACTTAGTCTATGATACCCCTTTCACAATGACTGAACTCGAAACTGCCGCTCTCAGTTTCAACCCCAGAAAGGCCCCCGGAGAAGATGGCATAACGGCGGACATAAGTTGGCACGCGATAAACGCGGCGCCTAACTTATTCCTCACCGTCCTAAACAAATGCCTGGAGCTAGGGTACTTCCCCAAATTGTGGAAAATTGCTACAATAATTGTATTGCGCAAACCGGGTAAGGCCGATTATTTAAACCCGAAGTCTTATCGACCCATAGGCCTACCTCTTCTAGGTAAAGTATACGAAAAGATGCTAATCGTTCGGTTAAAGTGCATCTAGTCCCGAAAACCTCGAAAATCCAATACGGATTCATGCCCCAGCGGAGCACTGAGGACGCCCTATATGACGCAGTCACACATATACGCGCAAAGCTGAAACAAAAGAAGATACTAACCATCGTATCACTCGATATAGAGGGCGCCTTTGACAGCGCTTGGTGGCCGCAAATTAGAGTCCGCCTGAACAATGCCCATTAAAACTAAGGAAAGTTATGGATAGTTACTTACATGAAAGACAAATTAAATTAACCTACGCTGGACACACGGTTGAAAAAGTTACTAACAAAGGCTGCGTTCAGGGTTCAATAGGGGGACCAACAATGTGGAATCTAATATTGGACCCGCTCCTCTAGGACTTGCAAAATAGTGGTGAGTACGTCCAGGCTTTTGCGGATGACATCGTTTTGATAGCGGAAGGAGAAACCGGTAGCGAGATCCAGCAGAAACTCAACCTAACATTGAACCGGATACATAGATGGGGTATCCTAAACAAACTGAAATTTGCGCCACACAAGACCAAAGCCATGGTGGTGACTCGCAAACTAAAATATGACACCCCACGGCTAAATATGAATAATGTACCGATACAGATGGATAACCACATCCGAATCCTCGGAGTTGATCTGGATTCTAGACTCACATTCAACAGACATGTGGAGAGAGTATGCCGGAAAGCCATTCAGATATATAAACAGCTGGCTAAAGCCGCGAAGATCGAATGGGGACTAAACCAGGAGGTTATCGCGACCACGTACACTGCCGTTATTGAACCAATCGTAATGTATGCGGCCGCGGTGTGGGCTCCCGCGACAAATAAAATCTGTGTACGGAAAAAACTAAACCATCTGCAAAGGGGCTTTGCCCAAAAAATTGCCAAAACTTATAGGACGACATCGTTACACGCGGCAACCCTATTGGCCGGGATACTTCCTCTAGATCTACGTATTCAAGAAGCCGCTGCCTTATACGAGATAAAAAGGGGAGTCAGCACGGAAATACTGAAGGAGGGTGAGGAATTAGAGAAGAGAGTGCAATATGTGGATCTCCCACACCCGGCGAAACAAACAAAACTTGACTATAAGATACTCACAAATCCGGAAGAAATCGCAAGACACGGCGGCACACAAATCTATACGGACGGCAGCAAAACAAGTACAGGAGTGGGCGCCGCTTGGACTGAATGGAAAGATGGAATGGAAATAAACAGCAAGAAAATGAAGATGGCGCCCCACTGCACAGTCTTTCAAGCCGAACTGCGACTAGCCACGTAGATAAAAACAAGCGCGACGTTAAAATATACAGTGACTCAAAGTCAGCACTAGATGCTATTGTGAGTGGACGATCTCTCGATCCCCAGGTAGCCGAGATCCGCCGGAGCCTGGAAGAGTGCCGGAGAACAGGAACTCATATAAGCCTCTTCTGGATAAAGGCGCACGTTGGTACGCCGGGGAACGAGAGAGCGGACACATTAGCAAAAGAAGCGTCGGAAAAACTAAGGTCAGAACCTGAATACGCTGCATACCCCCTGTCATATATTACACATCAGATAAGGCAAAGGACTCTGGAAGTATGGAATGAGCGCTACCTGAGGGGTGAAACAGCTGGAACTACAAAATTATTTATAGGCAATGTTAAAACTGCGTATAAATTGGTAAAAGAGAAGCGTTTCACACCCCAGATGGCGCAAATTCTAACAGGGCACGGAGCCTTTGCATATTACCTGCACAGATTTAAAATTAGGACAAGCCCAACATGTGCCTGCAGTAATGAAGAGCAAACAGTGGAACATGTGCTTTTACACTGCCCTATATTCGCATCGTCCAGGCACGACCTGGAGCAACAAATACAGATGAATGTAGACCGTAACGGCCTACAGGACATGTTAATAAAGCACAGACCGTGCCTGGAACGGTTCTGTGAAAAAATAGTTGTATATATAAAGGCGGCAAACAAAACAGAAAGAGCGGGTCTCGCGGGGAATTGCGCCCCGGCTCGCCCATGAATATTGTTAATAAAAATATTACCGATGTAGTCGGGGCGTAATTCCCGACGCGTTAAATAGTAGCAGTGAAATATAAAGTCCCTGAACACTATGGCAGGGGAGTAGAGGGAAAATTAATTAAAAAAAAAAAAAAAACAACAACAGGAATGAAAAAACTGTCACATGGTGTACATTTTCTGGAATAAAAGGAAAATCCATAACTTCAAAATAAAAGACTTAATTATTTTTTTTAATTTTTCTGATAACTGGTGTGGCATTACCTACGAGAACATTTCGACTTGACGTCGACTTTTGGGACATCCTCTATATTGGAAATGTTTTGGAAAAATATTTGCGAAAGCACTAGTAAAAGTCAAAAATCATTTATTCATATAGGTAACACAATGTACACTTATGAACGTCAAAAAAAGAAATTAAATTAATTGCTTCTAATTTTACATTTACTGCCAATTCTCAAATCAAGAGCGTAGAACGGAAGAGAAGAACTGGCAATAAACTCTCCGCCACACTTTAATCGCCAAATTTTTTTTTCTAGACACAATTTTCCAATTCTTAAACTCTAAAGTCGATTTGAATTCTGCCAATTAATTTCTGAAGGCAAAGGAATTTGCCACCCAGTGCATATGCTAAAACCATCGCATAATAGATGCATGTCGGCTGGCTCACTGAGCCCAGGTTATGATTCCATAGAGGGAGACGGTGGTGAAGCTGGTGATTCAGAGGAGAAGGTCTACGACAACGAAGTAGAGGACACAGCGTACTCCTGGAGCTTCTTCCATTTTATATTCGCTATGGCAACGCTCTACGTCATGATGACACTCACAAATTGGTACAAGTATGTATATTTTAATTATAATATACTGAAGTATTTCCGAACCAATTCGACTTAGGGTCCATCAAACTGCTACAAATTCTTAAAACGCCGGCAACGCACTCGCGAGCCCTAGCATCGAGAGTGTCCATGGGCTGCGATATCACTTAACATCAGGTGAGCTTCCTGCCTGTTCTATTAAAAAAAAATTAAAGGCCTGTATTAACATTGATTAGTGATTAGTGCAGGTGATTAGTTGACTGCGTATTAGATTAGTGACCGTACGCCCTCCCGTCCCCCTCAATCGTGCCTGCCAAACTATATGACAACTGTTACTTAACATAGCCACTAAACAATAGACACTTGCACTATACACCTGCACTAATCAATGTCAATTACTAATCAAATTAATAAATAAAATTATTATTTAGTCCAAGCTCGCAACTGTCGAAGCAGAATGTGGCGTCAATGTGGATCAAGATCACGTCGTCGTGGCTCTGCGTGGGCCTCTACGTGTGGACCCTGGTCGCACCCGCCCTATTACCAGACAGGGAATTTAATTAGACTTAGACCGACTCAGATTCGACTATTACCTGTAATGTAATTCTTTAACTAACCGATAGGTTGTGGTCAACTTCATTATCTGTTAATTAACGGCTCTGAGTACGTTTTTAAGTCAAATTTAAGATTTTGAGTCTATTTTTCGTTTTAGATCTTACTGTCTTGAAACATTTAATCGGTACGTATAAAAATATTAGCTTAGGAATGTGTTGATTTATTTCTGACTATGGAGAGACGATTAAAAAATCTGTTATACAATTATGAACAAATCAATTAAAGGATTCAATAAATACTTATTATTATTATTCATACTTCGTTGCAAAGAAACACAAATAATACATAAAAATTACAAGGGATGCAACGTGCGACCTTATCGCTAACAAGCGAACTCTTACAGGCAACTAAACCCGTAAACCGAAACATCACGCAAAAACAAAAAAGTGGAAATCGTATGAGGGATATTCAATTTATTAAAAAAATATATACTCTATATCTTCTGCAATTGATCTCAAAATCCCGTAAGTAGATGTAGTGGCATTATAGTAATTGGATATTGTATATAATCTCATTAAATATATATTAAAATTTAAGCGTTTTATTTATTCCTTACAAGATTATACAAAAATCGATGGTATAAAAGACATTATTTTGATAGATTTGATCATCACTATGTAAAAAAGCTGCCCATTCAAGTATTTCTGAACCAATTCGCCAAAGAGCGCACCAATTCTCCAACGCACTCGCGACCCTCTTGCCAATGTTAGTGTCTATGGGCGGGTGGTATCGCTGTATATTTGGTGTACCTTCTTGTTTGCTCCAGGGGACAAACATTATAAAACAGGTTATATAAAAATAAAATCAAAAGATTTTATTCAGTGGTCATGACCACCGTATGTCAAAAACGTCTTTGGTAAAAGATACAATTTGTCTTCATATATATATAGCTTAAATCAGAATAACAATCTAAAAAGAGAATCTTTGTCGGATTTGAGGGAGCAGAAGTCGTAAATTAACTTTTTGTAACAATGCTACGTCATTATATTTTTAATCTATGGAACAATTTCTAATAAATTGAAGATTTTTGTTAAAGAAATGTCACGTAGCAAATAAGAATTATATTATTTTGCATATCTGTTACTTTAATCTGCACAGAATAAAAAAATTGTATGAACCTAATCTGTGCCGCCTTTTGCGTCAAAAAAAACTTAATTCGAAAGGTAAATTGTGTAACTGTTATACGATTTGTTCACTTATTCAGGCCATATAAGGTAGTGATCAGCATAATTTATGGACTTTCTGTCTGAACATTTAACACTTGCTTACGAGCAAGTTAGCCGTACGCGGTGAAGGAAAACATCGCAAAAAAGATCGGCAAGCTTCGACTCAAATTTAACCGGCACAGAGGATCTACGACTTTTTTTTAACACAAAACATATCCAATTCCATTCGCAACTTTGAAAAAAACACTATCTGATATTTAATTTCAATAAAACAAGCCCCTACACGCATTATGTTTCATATTATTTCTAATTGGCATTTAAAGTTTGAACTTGGCACCTCGCAAAATGTTATTATCGCCAAATTGGGTGCCAAGTTGATTTGTCATGTAGTAAGGTTTTTCTAAATTAATAAAAGTAAATGATCATAACGTAAAGAACCGAGGAGCCTGTTTCTATATATGCCTTAACTTTAGATCTGGTCCTCAGATTTCTGAATCTGTTTCATTATCATTTATTAATCTTAGAGAGAAGTAGGTTTATCAGCCTCCTGAGCCTAACACACGTGCCGACTTTTTGGATTCAAGGATCACAGATAAAAGGTCCTTTGGTGCATAGCCAGAGAACGAACCTTACGACCCCAGGAATGAGAGTCGCACGCTGCAGCCACTAAGCTAACACTACTATCCAATATATAAAATTATCGTCACAATCCCATACTCCTCCGAAGCGGCTCGACCGATTCTTATAAATTGTTTAATACATATTCAGTAATTCTGAGGATAGGCTACTATCTTCCAAATCCCTAAATACACTAGAATCGTTTTTTGTAATTCCAGAGAAATTTTTAAAAACAGACTTTGTTTAACAAAAATTTTTTTTATGGCCGATCTAAGAAATAATGAAGTAAGTGTTATACCACGTTAGAATCCTTATTAAATGCGCAAACTTTTAAAGTTGCTTGCCAAACCGGAGTGGTACATTTTTTTTTAGGACGATCAGTTGAACTCGTGCAAAAAATTAATTTTGAAAACTTGGTTCGGTATAAAATGACATTTTCCTACAAGTTGGAGTGATCGGCACAGGGTTTAGGATTATAGGTTACATAAAGCACTATTCGGGATGACGTAAAAATTGGCAAAAAGTAAATATTTGTAACAACAGGAATGAAAAAACTGTCACATTTTCTGGAATAAAAGGAAAATCCATAACTTCAAAATAAAAGACTTAATTATTTTTTTTAATTTTTCTGATAACTGGTGTGGCATTACCTATGAGAACATTTCGACTTGACGTCGACTTTTGGGACAACCTGTATATTGGAAATGTTTTGGAAAAATATTTGCGAAAGCACTAGTAAAAGTCAAAAATCATTTATTCATATAGGTAACACAATGTACACTTATGAACGTCAAAAAAAGAAATTAAATTAATTGCTTCTAATTTTACATTTATTGCCAATTCTCAAATCAAGAGCGTAGAACGGAAGAGAAGAACTGGCAATAAACTCTCCGCCACACTTTAATCGCCAAATTTTTTTTTCTAGACACATAATTTTCCAATTCTTTAACTCTAAAGTCGATTTGAATTCTGCCAATTAATTTCTGAAGGCAAAGGAATTTGCCACCCAGTGCATATGCTAAAACCATCGCATAATAGATGCATGTCGGCTGGCTCACTGAGCCCAGGTTATGATTCCATAGAGGGAGACGGTGGTGAAGCTGGTGATTCAGAGGAGAAGGTCTACGACAACGAAGTAGAGGACACAGCGTACTCCTGGAGCTTCTTCCATTTTATATTCGCTATGGCAACGCTCTACGTCATGATGACACTCACAAATTGGTACAAGTATGTATATTTTAATTATAATATACTGAAGTATTTCCGAACCAATTCGACTTAGGGTCCATCAAACTGCTACAAATTTTTAAAACGCCGGCAACGCACTCGCGAGCCCTAGCATCGAGAGTGTCCATGGGCGGCGATATCACTTAACATCAGGTGAGCTTCCTGCCTGTTCTATTAAAAAAAAAATTAAAGGCCTGTATTAACATTGATTAGTGATTAAAGCAGGTGATTAGTTGACTGCGTATTAGATTAGTGACCGTACGCCCTCCCGTCCCCCTCACTCGTGCCTGCCAAACTATATGACAACTGTTACTTAACATAGCCACTAAACAATAGACACTTGCACTATACACCTGCACTAATCAATGTCAATTACTAATCAAATTAATAAATAAAATTATTATTTAGTCCAAGCTCGCAACTGTCGAAGCAGAATGTGGCGTCAATGTGGATCAAGATCACGTCGTCGTGGCTCTGCGTGGGCCTCTACGTGTGGACCCTGGTCGCACCCGCCCTATTACCAGACAGGGAATTTAATTAGACTTAGACCGACTCAGATTCGACTATTACCTGTAATGTAATTCTTTAACTAACCGATAGGTTGTGGTCAACTTCATTATCTGTTAATTAACGGCTCTGAGTACGTTTTTAAGTCAAATTTAAGATTTTGAGTCTATTTTTCGTTTTAGATCTTACTGTCTTGAAACATTTAATCGGTACGTATAAAAATATTAGCTTAGGAATGTGTTGATTTATTTCTGACTATGGAGAGACGATTAAAAAATCTGTTATACAATTATGAACAAATCAATTAAAGGATTCAATAAATACTTATTATTATTATTCATACTTCGTTGCAAAGAAACACAAATAATACATAAAAATTATAAGGGATGCAACGTGCGACCTTATCGCTAACAAGCGAACTCTTCCAGACAACTAAACCCGTATGAAACATCACGCATAAACAAAAAAGTGGAAATCGTATGAGGGATATTCAATTTATTAAAAAAATATGTACTCTATATCTTCTGCAATTGATCTCAAAATCCCGTAAGTAGATGTAGTGGCATTATAGTAATTGGATATTGTATATAATCTCATTAAATATATATTAAAATTTAAGCGTTTTATTTATTCCTTACAAGATTATACAAAAATCTATTACTATATTTTATCATCACTATGTGAAAAAAGCTGCCCATTCAAGTATATCTGAACCAATTCGCCAAAGAGCGCACCAATTCTCCAACGCACTCGCGACCCTCTTGCCAATGTTAGTGTCTATGGGCGGGTGGTATCGCTGTATATTTGGTGTACCTTCTTGTTTGCTCCAGGGGACAAACATTATAAAACAGGTTATATAAAAATAAAATCAAAAGATTTTATTCAGTGGTCATGACCACCGTATGTCAAAAACGTCTTTGGTAAAAGATACAATTTGTCTTCATAAATAGCTTAAATCAGAATAACAATCTAAAAAGAGAATCTTAGTCGGATTTGAGGGAGCAGAAGTCGTAAATTAACTTTTTGTAACAATGCTACGTCATTATATTTTTAATCTATGGAACAATTTCTAATAAATTGAAGATTTTTGTTAAAGAAATGTCACGTAGCAAATAAGAATTATATTATTTTGCATATCTGTTACTTTAATCTGCACAGAATAAAAAAATTGTATGAACCTAATCTGTGCCGCCTTTTGCGTCAAAAAAAACTTAATTCGAAAGGTAAATTGTGTAACTGTTATACGATTTGTTCACTTATTCAGGCCATATAAGGTAGTGATCAGCAATAATTTATGGACTTTCTGTCTGAACATTTAACACTTGCTTACGAGCAAGTAAGCCGTACGCGGTGAAGGAAAACATCGCAAAAAATACCGGCAAGCTTCGACGACTTTTTTTTTAACACAAAACATATTCAATTCCATTCGCAACTTTGAAAAAAACACTATCTGATATTTAATTTCAATAAAACAAGCCCCTACACATACAATTGCCCTACACGCATTATGTTTCATATTATTTCTAATTGGCATTTAAAGTTTGAACTTGGCACCTCGCAAAATGTTATTATCGCCAAATTGGGTGCCAAGTTGATTTGTCATGTAGTAAGGTTTTTCTAAATCAATAAAAGTAAATGATCATAACGTAAAGAACCGAGGAGCCTGTTTCTATATATGCCTTAACTTTAGATCTGGTCCTCAGATTTCTGAATCTGTTTCATTATCATTTATTAATCTTAGAGAGAAGTAGGTTTATCAGCCTCCTGAGCCTAACACACGTGCCGACTTTTTGGATTCAAGGATCACAGATAAAAGGTCCTCTGGTGCATAGCCAGAGAACGAACCTTACGACCCCAGGAATGAGAGTCGCACGCTGCAGCCACTAAGCTAACACTACTATCCAATATATAAAATTATCGTCACAATCCCATACTCCTCCGAAGCGGCTCCACCGATTCTTATGAATTTTTTAATACATATTCAGTAAGTCTGAGGATAGGCTACTATCTTCCAAATCCCTAAATGTTAAGGGTGGTGGATCCCGAATTATATTTTTTAATAAAAAAAATTGTGTTTTTTTTTGTATGTTACAGCATACCAAAAACACATATACACCTATGATCAACCTTTATTTGTTGATTAAAATCTTATAACTTTTACTAAAATCTTACTTTCACAGCGTACTCCTTCCTTAAAGGGCGGCAACGCAGACACTAATGGGTGTCTATGGGCTGCGACGACTGTCTATTTGGGCGACCCGCAGGCTCGTTTGCCTCCTTATTATACAGGGTGTCCCAAAAGTCGACGTCAAGTCGAAATATTCTCATAGGTAATGCCACACCAGTTATCAGAATTTAACATTTAAAAAAAAAATTAAGTAATCTATTTTTGAAGTTATGGAAATTTTCCTTTTATTCCAGAAAATGTACACCATGTGACAGTTTTTTCATTCCTGTTGTTACAAATATTTACTTTTTGTCAATTTTTTTTCTCTTACGTCATCCCGAATAGTGCTTTATGTAACCTATGATCCTTCGATTTAGTTCAACTGATCGTCCTGAAAAAAAAATGTACCACTCCAGTTTGGCAAGCAGCTTTAAAAGTTTGCGCATTTAATAAGGATTCTAGCGTGGTATAACACTTACTTAATTATTTCTTAGATCGGCCATAAAAAAAAATTTGTTAAACAAAGTCTGTTTTTAAAAATTTCTCCGGAATTACAAAAAACGATTCTAGCGCACCCAAAACGTTCTTAATGTCCACAGCGTGGTTTAAATAAAATGGCGAGAGACATTCCATATGACATACGGACGCAAATAAGTAAAATAGACAGTTTCTTTTTTATGATTAGATTTATTACTTTTTTATAAAAGATGTTCAAATTGCCGTCCTTCAGCTGCAATACAGGCTCGACATCTCCTTAAAAAAGATCGTGAAATGAAGCGGGCAAATCGTCCATCATTCACAAATTCTACTGCTTCCGCTATTCTCTGTCTAAGCTCTTCTACATTTTGAATCGACTTGGAATAGACTTTTTCCTTTACTGCTCCCCAGTGAAAAAAATCAAGAGGATTTAAATCGGGTGAGCGGGCGGGCGTAGCCATGGTATGGTACAAATATACAATAACACGTAAGTCCAGGGAAAAGTAAAGGTCGTCGTAGATCACAAATGTAAAATCCAAATCACAAGCAAACAAGTCCGTAAACGAAGCCAAAGTAGTTAGAACACAAAATAACACCAGCGAATACGAAAAGATGCGTAGTAAAAGAAAGAGCGTTGCGTAGTGCGTACTGACCCGTAGTGCGTGTGTCAATACCAATAAGTAGCGTCACTATCTGTCTCGCTCACACTTTACGCCATCTTATTTAAACCACGCTGTGGTTATTAGGAACGCTTTGGGTACACTTGAATCATTTTTTGTAATTCCAGAGAAATTTTAAAAACAGACTTTGTTTAACAAAAAAATTTTTTATGGCCGATCTAAGAAATAATGAAGTAAGTGTTATACCACGCTAGAATCCTTATTGAATGCGCGAACTTTTAAAGCCGCTTGCCAAACTGGAGTGGTACATTTTTTTTTCAGGACGATCAGTTGAACTAGTGCGAAAAATTAATTTTGAACTTGGTACGGTATAAAATGACATTTTCCTACAAGTTGGAGTGATCGGCACAGGGTTTAGGATCATAGGTTACATAAAGCACTATTCGGGATGACGTAAGAGAAAAAAAATTGGCAAAAAGTAAATATTTGTAACAACAGGAATGAAAAAACTGTCACATGGTGTACATTTTCTGGTATAAAAGGAAAATTTCCATAACTTCAAAAATAGATTATTTAATTTTTTTTTTAATTTTTCTGATAACTGGTGTGGCATTACCTATGAGAATATTTCGACTTGACGTCGACTTTTGGGACAACCTGTATATAAAAAAAAAACCTAAAAAGCTTTCATTCCGGAAACCGAACATCTCTGGGTAGCATAGCAAAATGTGTTATAAAAAAATTGGCTAGGCATTAAGGAGAAACGAAACTTGTGGGGGTAGCTAGTATAAAAACAAATATGTATTAAAAACACACACACAGTTATGTATAACGTTTATTCCATTTACACTCTTATAACATCATCGCTTTTAACTACATCATATTTGACAAGTTTCGCATATTCCTTCAACAGCTTCTTCCAAAAACACTTCACATCTTTGTCCCTCAGATTATCCCAAATATGTTGAAACCCTTGATTTGCTATACTCTGTGCTAAATCGTCATTATCTTTAAAATAATTAACGTACTGAAGAATCTCCTCTTGTGTGGCCTTTGGTTTAATTGGTACATAATGTATCCACGGCTTAAGTGATGGGTAGAAAAATTCCAGCCAATCGTCACCGACGTGAAATATCAACGATTTGCATAGAAATAAATGTTTGAATCTAAAACTTGCTGCGACACCTCTATAGTTAAAAAGATACTTGTATTTGCAATGATCTTCAAATGACACTTCTTTCGCTGGTTCGGCGTATAGTGTATCCTGGAATTTATTTTGAGGTTATAATGATTGGTGAAGTGTCAAAGTCATGCGTACCCACGTGCTTTTTTTTTTCATTGCCGTCATGGACACTCACATTGCCGGCTTTTTAAGAATTGGTGCGCTCTCTTGAAGGACCCTTAGTCAAATTAGTTAGGAAATGCTTCAGTGGGCAGCTAGTTCCACTATGTGGACAAATTAAGAAGAGCTCAAATGGGAACTGGAGAAGATACGGATGATATTTTGTATTCTGCCTTGAGGTCCGTTTCCGTTTCCTTAAAGGCTGTCAACCTGGTCACGTCCCCATGGCACTTTTTTTTTATAGAACAGGGGGCAAACGGGCAGAAGGCGCACCTGATGTTAAGTGATACCGCCGCCCATGGACACTCTTAATGCCAGAGGGCTCGCGAGTGCGTTGCCTGCCTTTTAAGAATTGGTACGCTCTTTTCTTGAAGGACCCTAAGTCGAATTGATTCATTGAGTTAATTCATTAATTAATTGAACTGGCACTGAGTGTTCATGGGCGGTGGTATCACTTAACATGAAGTGAGGCTAAAGTCCGTATGCCCCCCGTTCTATAAAAAAAGAAAAGAACGGAAGAGCAGCACCGTCCTATCTTATTCGGCGTTTAACTTACAGCATCAGATTTCCAGGCTTGGTTCTTCGTATATTTGGCATCTACCAGATCTGGATGGGATCTAGACAATAATATTAAGGCGTCTCTTTCTTCACTCGTTCTAGAACCTCTAAAGAAGGCTTGTGTCTTCTTTTTTTCCCAAGGAACCCTACAATGTGATATAGCTATAATATGTGTATTTTTTGACGTACTTTGAATTACCATTATCATATATAACACAACCTGATATTAAGATACTTTGAGCGCGTCACAAAAACTCTGAAGTTAGCTATCTACAAAAAATTGTACAAACAGAATAAATAATAATTTTATCTTGTTACGCCAAAGAAGCTTACTTTTAACGCGTGTACATAAATACACACATTTTTATTTACACAGACGAACACAATACAATCAGGCGCTCCGTAAAAGAGGGGCCACAATAGAGACTGATAATAATTTTAAATTATTTATGGGAAAACTAGATTGGTTTTAATTTGGTTATTAACTTGCGCCTCCTATTCTGTGTCACCCTGTATTCTATAGAATAAGTAAACTAGATCTGTGGCAGCTAATCAAATAAATTATACTTAATATTAATATTTTCCACCTCACCAAATATAGAGGAAGTATTTGAAATGGCGGGAGATTATGCATAAAAATCCGTTTCTTAATTATCCGTTGTATTATATAATCAAACTAGTGACCCGCCCCAGC
Source organism: Pieris mannii (assembly GCA_028984075.1). NCBI lineage: Eukaryota > Metazoa > Arthropoda > Insecta > Lepidoptera > Pieridae > Pieris > Pieris mannii. The sequence continues at coordinate 3,576,391 of CM054798.1, read as the reverse complement.
TTCGCACGGGTGCAATGCTGATGAAAAGCAGGTTTTTATTATGTATTGTTATTTCCGTCGCTGGAAAGCTCCGATAATATACGCGACATATACCATCACGGACTTTTCTGTAGACCTTTTCAATGTGTACAATACTTAGTACATTATTTTGATAAAACTCGTAGTGTTCAGCCTGCGTTTGCAATGTAAGCGGAAAAAATGTAATTATTTACGACATCACATTAGAAACCTCAAAAATAACAGTACTTCTCCACTATTTAATGGATGTTATTATACATATAAACCTTCCTCTTGAATCACTTTATCTGTTAAAAAAAACCGCATCAAAATCCGTTGCGTAGTTTCAAAGATTTAAGCATACAAAGGGACAGAGAAAGCTACTTTGTTTTATACTATGTAGTGATGAATACTTTAAAAGTTCAAATAATATAGAAAAAATATCTTGCTTTTTCATATAATAAGACACTGTTACCGAAATTTATATTGGAAAAAAAATTAGATCTAATACTTGTCGGCAGCTTTGCTTATAGATATCCTATGTTGGTCCCAGCGTCCAATACCAGTGGGGTATAAAGATATGGCGGGTCCTCCTTCCCAAAAGCTCCAGGCAGGATACATTATATCATCATAGTCCTTAGTCTAAAAAAAATTGTTTATGAAATAAAATAAAAATTTATTTTTGTAAACTGTTTTATTATCAAAATGTTACCAGCTCTGCTAAGTATTAGAGACACACAATGAATCATTCAAAAGTGAAAATTTTAGGCACATACAATCTTTCCTTATAATGTCTTTTGTTTACATAAGAACAACTGATATAAAAGCAAAATTTTAAGCAAGTCCCTTTTTTTAAAAAAATATTTAAAGATGTCTGTCCACTTCCATCAAAAAGTAAAAAAAATTGATAGCTAAATTTTAAAATTTAAACCTTAGACTGATAATTGTGTTTTCTAATTGTTGCAATAATTAAATACCACAGTAAACCACATACTTGGCACATATGTGACATCTCAGACCACTATTGGTCACTATATAACAGAAAATTTTGAGAGAAATTATGTAAGTATGGGCATGTATATAAGTCAGGATTCCTTAAATTAAATACTTTATTTAATTTCCAACAGTTTAAGGACTATATACATACTTTGCTAAATGAAAATACAGGGATATTTTTATGTCCCCACTGCCGATTGACTTGAGGCCAGTCTCTTGTATTTATAGATAACTCCATATTTGGTAACTTTGGTGACAATAATTTTAGGTAATGCTCAATTCCAGCACATCTAGCAGGGAAATGGCACTCTTTTTGCCTATACAACTTGCCATCTATAATCTACATAGCAAAACAAAATATTATTTTATTAACTTAAGATATTATTAATAATATAAGAAAGAAAGAAAGAACTTTATTAGACACAATATACAGGAATGTTTCGATAAAGTAGAGTGCACTGGCCCCCACACTTGGATTCCCTGTGTTGTGGGCAGCCAGTCTCTTCCTTTTCACATCTAAACAGTATTGCTTAATTAATTCTACATAACACATTTATATCTATACTATTTTTGTACAATAAGAATGTTTTCTGTATCAGTATAGGACAGCTTAACTAGATATTGTTTGAGTTTTTTAGTAAAAGTATTTAATGTGATTTTTGTAACGTTAGTGATAATTTTGTTTTTAATGAAGTGGTTAAAGATGAATGGGCCTCGGAAGGAGAAAAAGCGTTGAGCGAAAAAAGTGCGATTTTTAGGTTGCTTATATATAGGTTTGCGTTTGGTTTGATTTGGTGTTGTGGGTGTTTGTTTCCAAAAAAGTCTGCATATTGCTATTAAGTATAGTTGTCTCACAGTTAAGAGTTTTGTTTCATTGTACAATTTTGAAGTTGAGTAGCGGAAAGGTTTTCTATAGGATATCTTAAGAATGGCATGTTGGGTGCGCTCAATTTTCAGCATCGTGGACAATGCCGCTCCACCCCATACCGATATGCAGTAAGATAATATCGACTGGTATAATGCAGTATACACTATTGTGGTTGTATGTGGGTCAGAAGGTTTTCTCAGGCGTTTGAAAACATTTATAAGTTTGCGAACTCGAGAACATAGATAGTTTATTTGAGGGCTCCAATAGAGCCTTGAATCTATAATTAATCCCAGGTATTTGGTTGTTTTCGTGGGTTCCAGGGGAGGACAGTTACATTTGTTGTGAAGGTTCAGACATGAGTGTAATTTAATAGGGGGGATAGGGTTTGGTTTGCTGGATTTCGAAATGTGAAAACATATGTATTTGGTCTTAGACGTATTTATAGAAAGGAGATTATCTAAAAGCTATTGAGAGATTTGGTGAAGACCTAAATGAGTTAATATAGATGGAAGGTCACATGTATATAATACTCTCAAGGTTGTAGTTTACTTAGGAGTTAGCTTCTAACAGATGAGGTCAGATCGAGTCATATTCAATTACTAAACTTAGTATTCTTATTGAAGATATGTAGTAGTTAATTCAAGTTAGTTTTATATTAAAAATAGGTAAATACAAACCTGGTATTTAGTTCCCTTATTAATAGCCTTTTCTACCATATCTTTATTTATTCCAGACTGAAATGGTGCTAAATCATTTATTATTACTTGTGCATGGCAAGAACAGTTATTGGAGGAGCAGGGTGTATATTGGGTTGTTGCTAATTTAATTTCATTTGTAATATATGATGTCCACTCATTTATTTCTGGAATAAGAACATTACAAATTAATATTATTTTAATATATTTTATGATAAACACCGATGTGCGAACCACACCACAACACCCGTACAAACAAAATATAGTAATTCAGATGTATCATTTTAGTCGTAAACTGCCGATTGCATGTTCTTTATAAACCCTAGCTGATAATTAAAACATGTAAATACCTTTAGAGTATTTGTTTTTAGTTGGTTTGGAGCATTTTGATTCACTGGTACAAGTTTCAATATTACATTTTGAGAAAGATAGGAGTAAATAATAAATAAATACAGAAAACCAAAAACTAGAACACGAGAAACACATTTTGTGTATTTTATATAATTAGGTTTGAACAAAGATATAAAATTCTTAATATTTTAGATTAAATCCTTAACATTATGTAAACAAATAAGACATGCTTTGTTTTTGTTTACTGTTTATAAATCGCTGACTCGCAGAACGCATCACGCACTCAGTCGAACTAACAGTGACAATTTACATCACTTTGGCGATGTTTTTAAATTCAATTTTTTTTTCCGCCCATGGTTAGCAGGTTATAGTCTTTCGACCATACCGCCTAGTCTTTCGTAGAATTTTTCCATTAATTATACAATTAGGTTCATTTATGTCTTTCGTAAATTTCAATTTCTTTTCAAATCCATGTTTAACTCTTTTAAGTTATGTCAAATCGAAATCGTTATCAAGTTTTGTCAAATGTATTATCAGTTGTTTTGTCAAATCCGTGCAAATATAATACTATAAAGTCCTTTCCCATTTGGGATAAATTAATATCATCATCATATTATAAGGACCTGAATAATAACCTTAAATGTTCTTAAATTACGACTAATTATTACAAGTATTAAATATTAATGTAAGTATTAAATTAAATAATTATATTATGTCCTTTACAGTCTCCAAAATGTATCTGTACAAATATAAATAAGTTGAGGCATTCATAATTTTTAAATTCAAGACAACTTTCAAAAACGATTTTGATTAGAGAAAACTACAGATATGGTTACAGACACGTAATATAAAATAGTAATGTTACCATAGTGATAAATTGTACAATCCCCAGATTGTCCTGGTTTCGGATCCTTCGTCGCACTGTTTTTTGATGTGCATTAACATATGGAATCATAATGACTTGTTTCTTTATGTATTTTCCGATTTTCGACCTGTGTAATCCCAAACAATAAATCTATTTTATAACCCTTTTGTAACTCTACAAAATTTTCTTAGTTAAAAATTGTTGATGCTTTTTTAATATAAGTAAATTATTAGCTCCATGTTTCTCTTTGCTTAAAAGGGTAGACAAATATTTAAAAAAAACGTTTTTAGAAAAATATTTTTATTATTATATTATAAAAATTATTTATCAAAAAAAATACACAAATATATAATGAAATAAAATGCGATACATTACTTTAGGTATATATATTATAAAAAATTTAAATTTCTTTTGCGCTTGCTTAAGTACAGAACTGAAATAAACATAGATTACAAATTTTAGCTTAGATAATTTATTCGCTTAGACACGGATTAACATTTAAACATTGCATCGGCCTATGGAAAGAAATAGCACATCCACTTCTTATTAGATTATATAGACAGTGATTACTGCTTTAATTAAAAAGGAGTTTTAGTTCCAAGAATAAAAGCTTACAATATGAACGAAAATATCAAAAATTGCCGTAAAATAGCAGTCAAAAGGATATGTTTGTCCTTCATTTTCTAAGCCATCTTCATGCATAAAAAGGAGATAAAACAATGTTTGACGTGTCCTAATTTACGAGGCGTACTAGTGGCGGCGTTTCCTACACTCGATAGCTGCTGCTTTTAAAAGTTTTTTTTAAATACTTCTTAGTGATTATAATAACATGAGTTTTTGGACGTCAGGATGCTTTTCAGCTTTGAGAATTTATTTATTTATTTTACTATAATTAGATCCATTTTGTCCTTGATTACTTTAAATAAATTATGCTATAATATTAAGTATTTTTTTAGGAGTTAGAAAACTAATCTTAATTTCTATTAGAATATGCCTAATATTTTCGCTTGACAGGCGCGTAGTCACTCCCTGTGCAAAGGATGCAGCAACATCCCATATTGCTATCTCTTTTCAATAGCCGATTTCATATTAACCACTTATTATTTTGACAATTTGCGTTCAAGCTGCTCAGCAATTGCTTGCAAAAAGTCCTCTGTGTGTAAATACATGCCTTCCTTGGTATTAGCTAAGCCATGGATGCATATTACCAAATCCTTCGTCATTTTGCCGCTATTAATACATTCGACGCATGCCTGTAAATTAAATTTATTTAGTAAGGAGTATTCTTAAGTTTTTTAGTGACGTCTTGGGATCTGTCAAACAGTAATTGGCTGCTTTTTGTTTTATATAACAACTTGTCTATGTTTAAGTACAAATACGTTGGAACCTCTTTGGTATAATATGACCTTAGTATCGGTTTTTATTTACTTTTTAATATTGTTTGAATAAATGAATTCATCCAATCTAAGGTAATTACTAATTAATTACATGAAAATAACCAAAAAACCCGGTAACTTTTATAGAATCAAGAGCCGCCCTTTAGCCACAGACAATCTAAAATGTCACAACTTTTTTTACTGTTGGTAGAAATAAAACAAATTCAAAGTTTAAACCATAGATTTTGACTATTAATGAATGTGCCTGGAAGGAATCATGTAAGTCTTCTATTCAAACTAATAATAATGAAGTTATGTTTAAATATACACAAACCTTTCAGTCTCTTTATTTTTTCTCTATATATGTATGACCATAGACTATGAAGTCTTATAAATCAAGACATAGACATTCGTCCCTAAAAAAATTTATACCTCTTCCAAAGCTAAAGCGAATTTCTCCAACTCAGGCGTGCCATCCAACTTAGCACGATGCATCAATCCCCTGGTCCAAGCGTAAATAGAGGCGACAGGGTTGGTGGATGTAGGTTTCCCCTGTTGGTGCATTCTGTAATGGCGGGTGACTGTTCCATGCGCCGCTTCAGATTCCACTGTCTTACCATCTGGGCACATCAGCACTGACGTCATCATCCCGAGGGAGCCATAACCCTGTTGTAATTTATACAATTAATAATTTAGTGAAAAGGTCGGTAGGATTTTAAAAAAATAATGATACTTATGCAGAAGTGTCGTATATGTTTTAACGCCTGTTTTACACAAATAACATATTCATACTGAGAAATAATCTATATAAAAAAATTCAGAATTGCTAAATCAATATAATTTCGTTAAAGGACTTTGAAATATTGTAGGGTTATTTGTCACCCACCTGTGCCACAATATCTGACTGTACATCGCCGTCGTAGTTCTTGCAGGCCCAGACAAATCCGCCTGACCCTTTTATGGCTTGTGCAACCATGTCATCGATCAGGCGATGCTCGTACCATATCTTGGCATCTTCGAATTGTTTTTTGTATGAGCTGAAATGTTTTAAATGATGAACCATTCAAAAATCTAATTCAAAGTTGTACGTTTTTACCATACTCTGTCTCTTTTCATCGTATCGATAATTCAGATATAAGACAAGACAGAGAGATTAACGTGTTTAAGACTGAAATAGATGTTTATAGAAATTTCAAGCATTTAATAAAACTCTAGTCTGTAAAATGTCTTGACTTAGGTCTAAACGGTCGGTCTTTAATCCGATGCTAACACTGTTCAAGTTTTATTTAACGCCCAAACCTAATAACCTATCTCAATCCATTTGACAATCTGAGCTAAATATTTTAATCCAAATATTGATAACAGTGTGCCAATAACCTATCGGCGGATTGTAATAGCGATCTGTCGATACAAGCTATCCATGGTAGGTCTGGTCAGTGTATGTGTTATCCACACCTTTGTATGAAAATGCCAATTCAACTGTGCCAATATCCTATCTTAAGATTTTCACTTACAGCCGTTTTTAAAATAATTAAAAAAATATTTGATATGTTTAACCATAGACATATTTTATAATATTATTCGGTTTTATTTACTGTATTTTGTGTATATTGAATATCAAATAAAAAGTAAAGAGCGAAGAGATTGCATTCTATCCGTCGCCAAAAATGGGTTGTCTATGGTTTGGTTATTGGAATACAGATAGTAGATCGATCAAATTTCACGGTCAGATTGAAAACAATCTGAGATTGTTGATTAAATATTGGGTTCGGGCGTAAGAGGGCAACACATCCTGTCGTCAAATACATTTTATTTAAATATCGAAGAAAATATTTTTTACCTTTCATAAATTTCTTGGAAGATATCCTTGAAGCGACCATCGTAGCGTTTAAGAATTGTATTCTTCGTTGACAAATACAGCGGCCATTTCTTTTGTAAGGCAACCTGTCAAACACGCTTGACATTAGAAGAGCTGGATCTTGAACGCAACGCAGTTCAAACAGATTAAAAATGGTTTGACAGCTCCTGTAGATGTAAGGCAATCGGCTGGACTTGAGACTGAAGCTTACCAAATTGAAACCTAATATATACGTAAAATCGTATCGTAATCGAGATTTTACGTATATATTACTAAATTAATATTGAAAAATCTTTATTAAAATTATTTGGAATTAGAATATCAGGTTTTCATTATATGTTTTGAAAATTGACTTACTGTAATCCGTTAAAATATTTTAACAACACAAAAACGATTTTTAATATTGAAAATCATAAGAATTTTAGGAAGGCATGGCATAAAAGGCGTTAATAAACCAGTGTTTAGACTGTCTACAGTTAACTCTGACATTATGAAAAGAGTATTTTGGAGAGTCATCTCTATAAAACTTGTCTAAATGACGTTATGGAGTTTATACTCCATTATATATATTATAGTTTATATTAATTATTTAATTATTAAAAAAATCCACAATTATATATAATTATATTATTATCAATTATATTTAAATAATGTCTTCTCTTGTGTAATTATAATAATGTCTTAGATTTCAATTTCTACGAAGACTGCTATCATCGGAATGTTAAGTGTAATTTAAGATAATGAACACGATAAATTTAACGTTTGTTTGTGTTTACAAGCATTGAACGTCACAGACCCGACGCCATCTTGTCTAGAAAGCTTTTGGCAGGTTCTTAAAATTATTAATTTAAATAGCCAATACGAACAGAATTAAACTCACAATTTGTATAGCTTTGACTATTGTCAAATATTCAATAATTGAGTCGAACGGGAACTGTCGAATCGAGTAATAATAAAAAAGGATGTATTATGATTATTTTTAACGCATATGAACACTATAAGAATGCTAGATCTCTTAGAAGACTTCATTCATTTCCAATAAATGTAAAATAAATGTCCAGTAGTTCGACGCGGCCTCCATTAAATACTTCAAGATTTACCTGAAAACTGGAATGAGCGAAGGCCATAATAGATTCGTCAGTGTTGTACATTCCCATAGCAACTCCGGGAACTTTGAAATCATAAAGCAGGTGCTTCGACACGGTCCCATCTTCCGTTGTGTAGACCAGTTCCACCTGTGTTTCAAATAATATAAAATTCAGGATTTAATCCATAGTATTATTATAAATTAAGTTTGGTTTAAAGTAGGAATAAGAACACAAGAAAGTCTAATAGGTATTTAATCTATAGCACATATTTAGCGCCAATTATTGACACTTTACTCTTGACTAATGACGTCTGTCAAAAGTAGGATAGCTGTATCATTTCACAATGTGAGTGAAAGAGTAGGAAACTCGTACAAAGGTCAATGGGAAGCGATGTTTTAATATAAAAATAAAATACTTAAGAACAATGCAATTTTGGGATTAAATATTTTATTGTTGTGATGAATGTCTCAAAACCAAAATTAGATTTTTAGTCTGAACTCTTACTATTAATAATATAACAAAAAAAGGTATTTTTTTCTAAAGATTTATTTTAACAAAAATATTTTTTTATGAAAATTCATATTCTTAAAAAAAAACAGAAATTACTTTAATGAAACGGTTAATAAGGTCTTGTGGTTTACAGAAGCATGATGGGTTGATGGGAAATTTTTCCACCATTATGAACAATTACACTATTGCGTGGAAAGAACTACGCTGAAACACAGTGTTGCCATTACTTGCTAAATTTTTTTTTATAAAATTCTTTTTATTTTATTTATAGCCACCCGATGTTATACCGTAACTAATGAATACAAAATTCCAGAAGCTTGTTGTAGCGCCGCTGATTTATATTTTTATTTTTTTTCTCAGTAAGTTTATACAAAATCTGCTGATATGCCGCAAAAGATCTTCGATATTATAATGATTATCTATTCACTCACCTTTCCGGGCTTAGATACAACGAAATCCTGGGCCTTGTACTGATCCCCATGGGCGTGACGACCGATTACAATAGGCTGGGTCCAACCGGGCACGAGACGAGGTATGCTCTTGCAGAGTATGGGTTCTCGGAACACGGTACCACCCAGAATATTACGTATGGTACCGTTGGGGCTCAGCCACATCTTCTTGAGTTTAAACTCTATAATTATAATAGCATAATTAAATACAGAAGAGCTTTAGGTCGTTCAATTGGCACTTTCACAGTACTGGCGCAGTTTGTAATTTATTTAAAAAAAGTGCGTTCGTACAAAGTACACATGTCAGAAGTGAAACTTCTTTGTAAATTAATGATTACTAAGGTACCAATAGATGTTCATGTACCAGTAAATGATCACTCCATGTATTTTTATATCTATATTCACAGTGTGAACTTGCTAAATATAATATAAATCAATAAAAATGTTTCAATCTGCGTTTACTGCACAAGACGTTATGCGACAAAATTGCCATCTAAAATTCTAATATGTAAGTACTAAACGAATACATCAACCAATAGCGTGTATTTTACCTGAGGAGAGAGAGAAGGGAGATCCCCTTTCTCACCTTCTGTTAATCGGTCTCAATCGCCCTCTCTTTTCTTTGACAAAAACGCTGCATATGTTCGTGACGCAATATTATTATTGTATAGATCTAAGTCTATAGATAGACATAACACTTATTACTAATAAAACACACATACTGGAACATACAAAATAACAATAGTAAGAGAAGAAAAAAATAATAAGAGATTCCTTTTTTTTAAAAGAACAAGGTATGTTTTAGGAATGTAATGTGCGTGTGCGCCTCATCAGTAAAAAGTTTACTCTCATGTGCCTAAAGCAGTTCCACTTCAACGTGGAAATGTTAGCATTATCTGCCATTGGGACCTATATCTATATGTGAGTGCTTATATTAATTATTATGATAACTCATGCAGAGGTCCAGATTAAATTTTCTATATGCGCCAACATACGACGGGCTACGTGGCATAGCCCTACTGCAGAAAATAAATCACAAAACAGTCTACTGACAGTGGTTATATGTCACACATTTTTTAAATGTCATAATTTAAACATACCTTCAACTCGTTGTTCATCAGGTGTGATAGTCGCGCACTTGATGCCGACATTGTGCTTTAGAATCGCGTGCGCAGCGTCGATTGTTACTTGGTCGTTCGTCGCGTCACGGTGGGGTAACCCCAGGTCATAGTATAGGCAGTCTAACTGAAAGATATTTTTTATTTACGTATCTTGTACTAGAAATCCTTACAATTATATAATCCTAAGAGCATGGAGTACCAACTAACAATAAATGGGTGGCGGTAGTAAACCCTTGCTATGAGATGTACCTACGTTTGGACGTGGATGCTAAAGATTCCTTGAACAGCTAAGGAAACCAACGTGTTCGAACTAGTCACCAGTAAAAAAAACATCTTTTGACGTTTTTTTTACCGACGGATCCCGAGGTTTTTGGACGCGTAACACGCAGAAATCCAGGACAGGAAAGGGTAACGCTGGACCGATCAAGTAAAGGAAATGTAATAGGGGGCAAACTGGAGGCTCATCTGATGTTAAGTGATACCGCCCATGGACACTCCACATTACCAGTCGGCTCGCAAGTGCGTCGTCGGCCTTTTAATAACTGGTACGCTCTATCCTTGAAGGACCCTGAGTCGAATTGGTTCGGAAATACTTCAGTCGGCAACTGGTTCCACAAAGTGGTGGTGCGCGGCAAATCTGCCTAGAAAAACGTGGTTGTGGAACGGTGGACGTCGAGGTGATACGGGTGGAATTTTGACGCATTTTAAAATTTAAAATTAAAAGTTTAATAACGTCTGACAATGAAACTCAGCTGCAGGTATTAAACCGAACAACTCCTCTAAACTCTCTCCATGGTAAATGAGGTAGAAGACGCAGACCTCATCTCTAAGCAACGCCAGAGATCAAACCACTTGGAGACGGACTGGTCGTTGTCGAGAGAATCTCTCTACGTTGAATACGGTTAAGTGGAAGAAGGTGAAACAGAAGAGCTCCCGCGCTCATAGTTGAGAACAGTACTCCATGTGGGCCAGAATTTGATTTTTATTGAGTCGCAAGCGGTGGCCTGGAATGAAGTACCGTCTCTCTCTCTCGCGTATTCTGTGTTCAATACACAGGAATTGCATTGTCGTTGTTAATATCCACTTACGCCCAAACCCAATAACCTATCTCAATCCAGTTTTGACCATCTCAGATAACCATTTAATCCAAGTATTGATAAAAGTGTGCAAATAGCCAATCGACAGATTATAATAGCCATCTGTCGATACAAGTTATCCATGGTAGATCGGATTGATGTATGTGGATAAACCTTTGTATGAATATGACAGTTCAACTGTGCCAATATCCTCTTAAGATTTAACTTACACCAGTTTTTAAAATAATTAAAATAAATACAGGGGTCTAGGCTCTGAATATGATTTTGTCCCATTCGGTGTCGAGACCCTTGGTCCGTGGGGTCCTAGCGCGTTAAGGCTTTTTAGGGAATTATCAAAAAGGTTAGTCGACATCACAGGAGAACGAAGAGCTGGCAGCTACCTTGGACAAAGAATTAGTCTGGCTATTCAAAGGGGGAACGCTGCCAGTATCTTCGGAACCTTGCCTAAAGGGACTACTTTTAATAATATTTTTTAATAATTAAATTTTAAGGTTAGTTATTAGGTATATTTTTATGTATTATGTTATTTCTTAAGTTAATTATAGGATTTAGTTATATATTACATTACTTACAAGATGGTTAATAAAAGCTATATTTATTTATTTAATAAAGTGATTAAAATTAAAAAGCTATTTGATATGTTTTAAATATAGACATGTATATTTTAATATTATTTGGTTTTATTTATTGTATTTGGTTTATATTGATTATCAAATATGAGTGTAAAGAGCGAAGAGATTTCACTCTAACCGTCGCCAAAAATGGATTGTCTTCGCAGGGTTTGGTTATTGGGATGCAGATAGGAGATCGATCGTCTGTCACGTTCTGATCTCGGATTGTTTTCAATCTGAGATTGTGGACTAATTATTGGGTTCAGGCGCTCGAGTAATGTTAGAAAAACACCAGTTCCTTTTCTGTTCTCAACAAATTGAAAATATTGAGTGTTCGGTACGGATTGTACTTTGTTGGCACCGTTTGCGACCTAAATATCCACATAGATGTGATTTGAATTTTGAAAACGATATTAATTACGCAATCCTACAGGTAAAAAAAAACCAATTAAACTTATATAGCCAAAGATGGAATACATAATACATATATAATGTTTAAAGAACTTTATTTCTCATTACAAAAATGTATTTTATTTACCTGAGAAACTTAATATGTATATAGGAGCGAGATACACGTCGCCATTAGCCCAATTTTACTACTATGCACACTAACATGCATCTGCAATGCCTTTTTGAATTTGTCAAACACACCAATATTGCGAATTTGAGATGGTAATTGATTAGATAATTGCACACCCTCATACCTAATAGATTTCTTCAAATAATTTGTACGCGGCTTCGGCAAGATAAGCAAACTCGCTCGACGAGAATTGCGTTTAGATGTGTATTTGATATTCTTAAATGATAAGCTACAATGGAGAGTTTTTTTTTTAAATTAAGATACAGGAGCTATAAACATATAGTTGTTAAATCGTCATAATTTTGTTTTTTTTGGTAGACCTTATCAGTCTGTGTTAAAAAATTCATCTTTTATTAATTTATAAAAGTATATTATATATACGTATCTTTTTATTATAATTCATGTGAAATTAAATGTAGGTGTATTTTATACATAAGTATATAAATCACGCATTCAATAATATACAGGTGTCCCAGAAAGAATGGATAATCCTTGAACCCCGCACGGAACAGCTCTCCAGCGCTCAGAAAAAATAACAAAAAAATAAATTCCTAGTGATACCCAAAATATGTTTTTACCCGAAATGTGTGGCTTTTTTCGTCTCATCTTATTCCTGATAGACTATACTACTAGAAACATTTTAAAAAATATAGGTTTTTTTTTAAAACAAAATAAGAACTTTTGTCACGAAATTGGATACGAAAATAATTTTGGCACAGTTTGAGAGTGTATCATGTAAAAAAAAAGTATGAAAACGTAAGTGCGCAACTTAAAAAAAAATGCGCAGTTCATACAGTTTACAAAATGAATACATGATATTATCTCATACCACTAAGAAGTTATTGCTATTGAGATGCAAAAAGAGTAAATACAACTTTAGACAGAAAATTGTAAAATGATATTTATTTTGTCTTAAACGGTAACATTGACAATAGCGTTCCAAGAAAGGGTCCCTTTTGACTTTTTATTGTACCTGGGATGGTTACTATTTACTACCTGAGCGTGGCCCAAGCCCCTATGTTGTTTACAAGAGACAAGAATAGGTTGATTTTGTAGAGTATGAGGGAGTGAGAGAAAAGATCTTTTTTCGCTGGGTATACCGGTTTGATAATTATCATTGTATGTTAGGTACTTAATAACGTTATCGGCTGTTACGACTGTCGGTTTTTACGACCAAATATGAGAGGTCCCTTCGATGTCGTTATAACAGATGTTGACTGTCTACGCACAAATCAACTTGGCACCTGATTTGGCCATAAAGACACTTGGCGAGGTGCCTAGTTAACTAATGCGCGTAGTACAAGAAGGTTCAAAGATTTACAAAGGAAAAACAATAAAAATTAAATTAATTAAAACCTAATTCAGCTGTGTTGTCTTATGGTGTAAAAATGTTTGTGGGGTGTGCTCACGATGCAGGTCTAGGCCTAGGGTCCGTACTAGGTCCTTACTGCTTGGGGGGGTCAATACAACAATAGTAAAGAAAATAAATAAAAAAAGAAAAGTGCAAGAAGCGCATAACCAAATCCTTTAAAAACCAACCTTAATATAAAATAATACGAAAAAAAATTAAACTCAGAAGCTAATCGCACACTCAAATTTATTGCGATGCAAAAGAACAAGACATACAAGAATTACCAAAGTCACTTGACACAGAATTAAAAAGTTTATTCTTAAATAAGTATAAGATATTGTATTTATTACAATAGAGGTCAATCGGGTCGAAAAGAGCTATCAAGACGTATAGATAATGATATTAACAGTTCACCATAGATCATAGATCGGACACAATCGAGATCTCATGTTCTCTGTGAGTTTATAGTAGCGATAATGTATATCCTATATATTTTATTGCGAAATTATCGTATTGGCTTAGTACGTATGTATCTTTGTGAATAAATAAATAAAATCGTAATGATTACGGAACGATGCTTGCGACCCTGTTAGCTATTTTATTGTCACTATATAGATATTAAAAGAAAACTTCATTAGTTTGATATATATAAACTAACTGTTAGTTATATAACTCAAACATTTATATTAGGTCCCAAAGACAGCTATGTAACCTAAATTAAGTTAAAAAAAAAAATCAGTGGCGCTACAACCTCTTTAGGTCTTGGCCTCAGATTTCTGAATCTGTTTCATGATCCTTTTTAAATCTAATAGCCAATAGGCAAGTAGGTGATCAGCCTCCAGTGCCTGACACACGTCGTCGACTTTTTGGGTCTAAGACATGTCGGTTTCCTCACGATGTTTTCCTTCACCGTTCGAGCAAATGTCAAATGCGCACATAGAAAGAAAGTCCATTGGTGTACAATGGAACCTACGACCTCAGGTATGAGAGTCGCATGCTGAAGCCACTAGGCCAACACTGCTCTTTAAAAAAAACCAAATAAGTTAAGTTACATATAAATATTTAAGGTAATAATTAGAAGCATAAACCAAATAAAAACAATCATCGTACACTTGCAGCCAATATGTATCGAGCCCTTTAGTTTTTAACACACTTGTATTTTCAAATTCTCGTTTCCGATAAGTGTTATTTAGAACTATGAACCCTTAGATACGCCGAGTTTGTTGTTAGCGTCGGAAACCCTCTTAGTACCAACATTGTGTTAGCTCATGTTTTAAAGCATTAAGCCGAACGTCCACCGCCGGCTAAATATATAATTTAGTGGGCGATGGGCTTTCGGCTTTAACAACCCATAAATAAATATAGTTACAGTTTTTCAGTCATGTGTCGCACTACCCATAATTTTATGTTAGTTATAAGCTCTTGAATCAATTTGAAAGACAGCAAAGATGGTGACGATAATGATGTTAATTTTTTCCAAATGGGAAAGGCAAAAAACTTTAGTCCATACAACCAGGTCTTGTTTGACAATTCGCCGGTCGCGATCGGTGATTGGCATTTGGCGCCAAAATCACAGTACAGATCTAGCTCTATGGAGTGACAATTTATTTGTCCATTCATTTAACAAACAATACTGATAATGTAGGGATTGAGCTGGCAGCGTCATCTCGTGGCAGAATAAAGGACAAATAGTTTCTGCGTTTAATACATACTATGTATTTTATTTGCTTTAACAATTCAATGGAAATGTGTATAATAAAACCGCTAGGTTTGTGTAGTAATTAGACGTGTATTATTAATATTATTAATAAACAAATCAGTTAATATTATCATGCTTATCGATGAAAGATCACGTTTCATTTCTTTAATACATACAATTCACTATTACAATTTAAATACGGATTGTACGACTATTGCGAACACAATTTTCCGTAATGTTACAATCAATCTAGCATCAGTTAATGAAGTCAAACAAAATATGCGCAAAACAAAGATATCTATGTAGATTCCAATACATTTTTATTCGGTTTTTTTACGTCATTATTTAAGGTCTGAAGACTGTATGAGCCAAGCTATCATTTTACACACTCAAGCTTTCTTAGTTTTATAATCTTCGTTACATAGTGATTAACATTTGATTATTTCGCATTAATTTTTATGTTTATTTATTTATTTATTCACACTTCATTGCAAAGAAACACAAATAACACAATATGTACATAAAAATTACAATGGATGCAACGGGCGGCCTTATCGCTAATAAGCGATCTCTTCCAGGCAACCCTAGTAAGAACAGAAAACAATAAATAAAAATGATGAGTGTAAGAAGTGCATAACCAGAAGTTATGTAAAAAAAATATATTTATATTAATCTATAGAACCTTAATCTAGAGAAAAGCTAATCTAAAGGATTCAAGAATAGCTAATAGCGATGTAATATAAAAGAAGAGAGAGATACAAGAATTATACGGGTCACGATTGATCAGGATATGATAGGGTTAGGAAATGTTTATATAGAAAAGTTTTAAAAGACGATAGGGAGGAAGCCAATCGTATAGAGTCGGGCAGCTTATGCCATAGCCTAATGTCGAAAATCCTAAATGAATTGCCTATGAAGGATGAGCTGTGGGATGGAATTTCCAATAGAAATCTATTGGAAGAGCGCAGCGTATAGTTAGAAGGACCTAAGAATTTGAAATGATTTTTCAGATAAAAAGGGGTTTTGGGATTGAAAAGAATTGAATATAGAAGTTGAAGAATATGAATTATGTTGTAGGTACCTACGTTTCATTGATATACAATTTACATATTTCATTGATATGGTTTAACCTACTAACTTAATAATGAAAACATTTGTTAATGTATATTCTAAATTAATGAGATAAAAAGGACCTTGGAAAATAACTCTTACATTCAAATATAATTAAAAATACTTGAATCCATATTTGTTTGTAACGTTATCAATGCAAGATATAATATCAAATCGTATTATTTGCCGCTTATCACAGGCTTACTGGGGCAAATGTTTGAACTTGTAGCGTATCGTAGACACGCACTAAAAATGTACATACTGTATGGTGTAGTATTTTCTATACGATTTTGATGTATGTGGCAACATAAATACAGGACACTAAGAAAAGAAGAAAACAGACGTCACTCAGAACAGACTTTTAAGATGAGTGAGCATGTATTTTTCCTTTGAGCGTTTCTATAAGAATATAAATTAATTACTGTTGTTTGTGAAGAAATATATCAATTTACAAAGATAAAAATGGGTTGTGATTTATAAAAATATAGAACATCCCATAAATGGTGACCCCGACAAACAGGATGATGCTGGTGTCTTTTCCAAAACTCCTGAGGAGCATGCTGAGCACCTTCGCTCATTGTTCCGAAGATTTTCAGAATATGGCATCGTCGTTAATTCATCGAAGTGCATATTTGGCACCAAGGAGGACTGTTCACAGTATGAAGCGATCCAACATTTTCGACATTCTCGAAGCATAATCTGCCACTATTTGTACGGACCATAAGCCGTTGATTTATGCATTTTTCCAGCGCCAAGAAAAACTTAGCCCGGTACAACTCAATCAGCTTTCATTTATTTCTCAATTCACTACTGATATCAGACACGTAAATGGAAGAGAAGATGTAGTTGTTGACGCGATGTCACGCATAGAGACAATATCGATTGAAAAAGATTATGAAGCTCTTTTAAAGTCCAAAGCGTCTGATCCAGAGCTCTCTACCATCTTAGTTTCAACTTTCTAAGGTTAATATTCCTGGAACACATATCTCTATTATTTGTGACATATCAACTGAAAAAACGCGTCCCTATGTAACACCTCCTTTTCGCCGCGCTGTTTTTGACTAGTTTCACAATTTGAAATTACGCGACACGTTTCGGCGCCAAAAGGAGAATTTAAATTGCCATCTGGTCGATGATTGACATCGTTGGACCTCCACCTTTCATTAACGGTGAAACGTTCACCCGTGAATGGATTCCACGCTTCGGTGTCCCAGCTGTTTTGACAACCGACCAGGGCACGCAGTTCGAGTCGGACTCTTCCATCGTCTGATAAGGTTTGCTACAAGGCGAAAAAGAACCACTTCTTACCATCCCTGCGCAAACGGCATGATTGAGCGAGTTCACCGGTATCTCTTCGACGGAAAATGGCTAGAGTACAATCAACACCAGCATCGCGACATGGCAACAAACGACGCTTCGTATTTAGAGCTACCTGGAGCGACTTTGTAATGTAAAATTTTTTGTTGTGTAATATTTTAAGTACCTTTTATTTTATTGTTACATACTATCATTTGTCTACTTAGCTTTTCTGTCTCCGTAGGGGGGTGATGTAGCGTATCGTAGACACGCACTAAAAATGTACATACTGTATGGTGTAGTATTTTCTATACGATTTTGATGTATGTGGCAACATAAATACAGGACACTAAGAAAAGAAGAAAACAGACGTCACTCAGAACAGACTTTTAAGATGAGTGAGCATGTATTTTTCCTTTGAGCGTTTCTATAAGAATATAAATTAATTACTGTTGTTTGTGAAGAAATATATCAATTTACAAAGATAAAAATGGGTTGTGATTTATAAAAATATAGAACATCCCATAAACTTTTTCAACCGACGTAATGCAATGATATTTCATTATAATTATATATACATATCATGACTATTGCTTATATATATATATATTTCTTAAAATCCTTATTATTCGTTATAATACAATCAATATAACAATCAGAGTGAGAAAAAAGGTTTTTATTCTTTATACTTAA
Organism: Pieris mannii; assembly: GCA_028984075.1. NCBI lineage: Eukaryota > Metazoa > Arthropoda > Insecta > Lepidoptera > Pieridae > Pieris > Pieris mannii. The sequence continues at coordinate 3,557,780 of CM054798.1, read as the reverse complement.
ATTTATGTAGTTCGATGATTTGTCATTTTGCAGGATATTTACACCTTAAAATATTTTTTTTTTACATACAGTGACATTCTCAGATGAAAAATCTAATCTGTGGCAGGCAACAAATTCAAGATTTGACGGTTAAGTAAAATTATGACAGAGTCCTGTGGATACAAACGATTCCCTATAATTTTGCAATTTGCAATACTGTATTGTCGACGTAAACCAGTCTTGATGTATTTTAAGAAAACATGTTTTAAGTTACCGTTATAACTTAATGACCTTTTAATAATAAAAAAATAACGAGGACGACCCTTAACTTAAACTGTAAGGTATTTTTTAATACTAATAACAGATACTTTTCAAGCAGTTTAAGAGAAATTTTCGTTTTAAAACTGTAGTCATTTTCTTAAACGAAACATGATATTTTGGCGGTTAAAACGCATTTATAGCTAACTGTTCTGTAAAAAACTGTTCATGGTTTACTTTATATCAGAAAAGTGCAAATCAAATGGGCGAACTCCAGTCGCCAACGAAAGAGAAAATCTCTAAATAAAATATCAACTTATAGCCGTTTTTCAAGTTGTGTGTTGTTTTGGAAAGGTTATTGCTCCCCAGCATATTTAGTTTATAAACCAGCTCTTATTGTTTTGATACACAAAAACATTGTTTTGTCTTAAAATATATCTCTGAGTTAATATACAATTTTTCATAGTTAATATATTTTGTATGATCATAGAAGTAAGTGCAAGGGCAGACTCATTATTGTCCATTAGAACTTTGTTTTTAATTGTTTATTTTTATAATATACATGTAATATGGTTTTGCTATCCACAGTACAAAATCAATTTCTTGAAACTCTTCTAAAAAAGTAAATTTATGACTTATAAGAATAATATAATCAAACCTATATTAGTAAGAAGCAACTCATTGAATTGTTTCTGTTTTTTAATTTGGTTTTTTAGTTTGTCATTACAATATTATGTTAATTGCTTCTAAACTTTTGTTTTTGTGGCTAAAACTGCATGGTATTAGCAAATATAGTATGTATATTTAATGCAAATTAATACATGTAAAGTAAAAAAAAAATTTGCTAACATGGAACACATACACTAAGTTCATTGTGCAACATATTATACACATAACATAATATTTGTTGTTAGCAAATATGCGATGCGACCGGATCAATTAACTTTTATTATCTTAAATGGCTTCAATGGACTAGGTTATTGTAGGACACTATATGAATGTTTGTAGTTTGGACCCAAATTGCCATTTAGTTTTTTAATTAAAAAAAACAGAACAAAACATTACCATTAAAAATATAGTGTATAGACATCACAATTCTAGTCACTGGCAATTGGATGACAGTTGTTTTTTTTTTTTTTGGAATTCCAAACTGCCAAAATCCTTTACCATAATAAAGTAGTCATTGATTTAACTATTATTGTAATTTAATTGTAATTGTCTCTCTGTCATATATTTAAATTTTATGTATATTTAAATGCAAATAAACCTACATTATAACATACATTATGATATTTTAATAAGCAAACTAAGAAAAAAAACTTAAACTAAAATTGTATTATAGTTTAGGTAAGGGAAGCTATTAACTACTAAAATTTAAGTAGGATGGGGACTGTTTCTTATTTTGTTTAGTGAAAGGCAAAATATGAGAGAGTAAGTGCTAAGGGTTGTTGTAAGGCCATGAGATCACATGTAAATGAGAAATCTTAAAAAATTACTTACTTTTACATATGGAAATATTAAGTTTTCTTTTATCTTTTCCCAAATGATACGGGTCATTTCATCTCCATCCATTTCCACCACAGGTTTTGAGGCAACCACTCGTTTAGCAGTTCCATCTAAAAAATATGGGGAGTTTGAAGAGTATGACTTAGTGATTTTTATAAAAATCATTAAATTTATCAATCATTTGTAATTTTTTAAATTTAATTAATCAAAACTGGTTCCGTGATTTTTAGGCGAACCAATCGTAAAGTACATAAGCAGTATAATACCAATACATAGTGATTCTAGTTAGCATCCAATTATGATTATTTTGTGTGTGAAAACTTGTGTGATAAATTAAATATAATCTTCGTCATATTAGTTTTATAGGTAGCGCGCATGAAATACAATTATTTATTATATAACATTTTTTCCACTACTAATAATCATATGAATCTCCTACCCTCATCAAAAAAACCTACATGTAAAAAGATCGACATTAAATATTCTTATCTGTATTATTATTTATTGAATTATTTCTAACAGCATTCAACTTTATAGTAAAAACTACTTACAGTTTCTTGTTGAATTAATTTGTTCTGTGAGCGATTTTAGAAATCTTCTTCCGTTTACGGCCATAGTAGAAAAAAATTTAGTCTAGTTTTTGACTTAATTTAATAAATGTGTTTCGTATCTAATCAGTCTATAATTTACGCTACGAATAACTTCGTGTGCACTGAAGTTGTGCACAGGGCAGATAAATGTGTACGTGTCTGCCTACTTTATTTACATTCTGATACATAACTATCAAAGACTAAGTGAAGGCAGATGTTTCTACAGTTCATTGCACCAGTAATATTCTAGTTCACAATTACATATCTCAATCCTACATTTTATTATGATAATAACGTATGTATACAAATTTAGAATTTTATCATTATCGTAGGTATACATTGTGATTTTTGTAACTATAATTGCGGACAAATATTGCCATATTTTTGACTACAAAATATTTTGAGGAAACTACAACCCAAATATATGCCATATTTTCCTAAATATCGACATCGTTCGTAAGGCTCTCGCCGCTGGTTTTGTGTCACTATCTTTAAGTTGTTAATATACTTAATACATGCAAGTATTAGGTATTTACTCTTTTAGCATATAAATTTACAAATGCATAGACATCTAAGTTTTCCTTTATTCTTTGACTTGTGAGAGTGTGGATTGACTCCCACCATCTGTGCCGCGGGTGGCGGACCGCGGGGATCGACACCGGTTACCGGCCGGCTTTTAGCGAGTCTGGCGGCAACATTCGAGACTTTAGATAAAATTATTTACTACGGGTGCTGTGCCCTCGTTTATACAGGACTGGTTAGTGGTCAAAAATCCAAAAGGCACAGCATAAGTTCGATATTTTATGAAGTTTGGTGATTTAAATTCAAATTAAGCGATTTAATATTATGAGATTACACATACGAAACGGAGTAAATAGTTAAATTGGTAAGTATTAATAATATATTTGATAATTGATATAGCTGCAGTATTTTGTGTCTTGCTCTGACAAATATGTAAATTTAAAAAAAAAACAATTTATTGTTGGAAGTCACAGAACCTTACAATTTTAATAATATGAAAATAATTTTGGTAATAATGAACAACAGAATAATATGAAATATTAATTCTATATAGATTCGTGAGTAGTAACTTTAATGCATTAATTACTTTGGTTATCGCTTATCTTTCTTACTGAGTATGGGTATACAAAGAAGGTATAATAAATTATTTTAAATTTTCCCATTTATTATATTATTGTTTTTTGTTTTGGTTATCTGTGAGAGATTAAGACTTATAAAAACTTGGTGCCTATGTCAATGACATTCGTTCTTAAAAATAGTTTTTTAGTTATATGAGTTTTGACGGTTGACATATGGCCGGACCTATTAAAACGATGCGAAAAAATATAAATATGTAGTATAATAAATTACAGAAACTGTTAGACTAAGGTTTAATTTTCAATAGGGATGGGTTTTTGTTAATCCAATACGATTTTGTGGATTACAACGAACTAAAACACTTGTTCCGTTTTACAAAAGACCCAACCGAACAAAATGGGATACGTGTAATTAATCAAAACTTAACATCCAAAAACCGTTTCAAGAGCTGTCAACGTATTTTTTCTGTATATTTAACAACGCTCAAGTCGAGATTATGACTTGAGATATGCATTAGAATCGACCTTAGCCTTATTTGTTATTTAATAGAATGAAGACACAAATACAGTACTTAGTTTGATTACATAATAATAACATCTATGCAATAATATACTTAACATTATTTCCATACCATAATACTTGGATGATGGATCACGATGTTACATATTTTACAGAATTGATCGAGTTGATCTACGGGTGATCGATGTTAGAAAAACATCGATATTGACGTCATAATCGAAAGCCGATCGATATTCGATATTCATCAAAAACCGATAGATGTTAGATAACATCGATGATTTTTGCATTAATAATTGACAAAAAAAAATACAGTGAATTATTTCGAAATTTATTAAGAAACCGAACAAATTATTACAAATTCGGATATTTTTTAACAACTGACTGAACGAAAAGTAATATTGATAAAGAAAAACCTTTTTTTATATTTCTTTGTTAATAAAAGAAAATGTCCTCATTTTCTGTTAGTGTGAGAGAGAAAGAGCTTGTACTAGCGATACTACGCCCACAACTACTGCTACTACTACCTGGGCCCAAAGAATGAATACGTGTTCAAAATTTTAATAAATCTGTTTTGTGGATCCGTTCACAGAAGACATATTTTGTTTCGTAAGTTGCATTGGTCGTGTGGGAGACCGTGAGTTAACATCGATGTTCGATTAAGTTACCATCGATGTTACGATATTTTTGCTTTCAACATCGATGATCATCGAGCATCCCTAATTCGATCCGATCAGATCCTGAGAATAATCGGATGGGATCATTCATCATTACAACATACACTATACGATAAGACATAAAGGCAGATCATAAACTATAAATTTTGACGAATCTGCAGTCTGCAATAGCTTATGCCATTGATAATTGATTCTTCAAGTTCAGTACCTACTAAACAGTAACTTGCTTTGAAATATCTTCGTCGAAAAAGATGAAGTTCGAAACCGAATATAAAATATTAATAATATTAGTAAAAATAAAAAAATATAAGCAACCGTGTATTAAATAATATGTTTCGCTTTGTAAATTTCAAGTAAACATTTGTGAAATTGAAAAACGTGGGGGTTGTGTAAGTGATCATTTTTATATTTTCATTTTAATTTAATGATGTAACCACCGTCTATTGCAATATGGACGTGTATTTAGTTTAAATTAAACTTTATACACGTCCATATTGTATACAATAATGCTTATTCCTAGTAAGGCCTATGCCGAACAGTCTTTGGTTGTTACATTATAGGTTGTCACTAAAATTAAACAAAAATAAATCATAAACGCCAATCTTTTGGTAAAGTCTCCCGATGATTCTAACAAAGAGTTAGATACGTTTAGGGTCTGTTTCACAATGTCCGGATAAGTTCCAAATAAGCTATTTATTACTTATTTGTAGGATAAACAGTATTTTTGCGTTTCACGACTGTCAGATAGCGCTATTTGTCATGAAATGCGAAGTATCTTATGAAACTTTTATCTTTCGAATAATTTATGTGTTGCATAGCTATTTGGCACTTAATCCATACATTGTGAAACAGGCCCGTGTTATTACTAGTCGATAACGAGCAACGGCCGGCATGAAAATATACTAAATACAAAATATTGTGACAGAATTCAAAATGGGTTGCCTAAGAGTTCTACGAATCGGCAAACCCATTCCTCGGTTATGGCAGAGAAGATTATTCAGCTCATCTACACCTCCAAAGGTGGAAGGAATTCCATACACAAAACTTAGTATCGGGGTACCTAAGGAGATTTGGGAAAATGAAAGAAGGTACAAAAGAATGTGATAATTTATAACTTACCAACACTTACGTAGATATTAAAACTTATTTAGACAAACTTAGGTGTAAAATTAAACCATTACATATACATAATATATGTTTTGGGGTTTTATGATAGTTTATCATTTCGATGAAAACTTTTGCTAAACTTTGGCCACAACTTTACTAGTTCTCTTGAAGAATAGTTATGCCTCTTTATCTTATTATATTTGCGCATGTTTGGGTCTAGTCGATAGAACTTGAGAAAAGTGGTTGCTAATACTTGTCTATCTTGAGCAATATAGATTGGTTATTTTTTTAGACATTAACAATTATAATAGTAAAATAATAAAAGGTTTAATATCAATGCCAATTAAAAAGAGAAAAAAATATTACTCTTTCACAAGTTTTTGTCCTCTGATATTGTCAAAAAATTGTATGAACTGAAACATCAGCATTATTTATTCTCTCTTTTCTTTAATCTTCACCTTTCTTTCAGAGTGGCAATTGTACCAGCTGTAGTTAATAAATTAGTAAAAAAAGGTTTTAATGTAAATATAGAAGAAAATGCTGGTGTCTTAGCTAATTTTCCCAATAAAACATATGAAGAAGCAGGAGCCAAGATAACAAATTTAAAAAATGCATATCAGTCAGGTAAATAAACTTGAAGAATATAAATGATTATATAGGTTCTGTAAATAGGTTGATTTTGCTTAGCTAAAAGGCATTTTAAATATAAATCATTCAAACAAACCATCCATTATACAATCTGTTACAAGCATGTAATGATTATTTTAATTATTGATACTAAATTATGCTTAACAAATTTAAATTTAATAAGTTTATAATGTTACTTATTCTGTAATATTATTTACAACTAAACATGATGTTATAAAAACATCATTACAAATACAAAGCTACAGAATCAAAAAGAAAGTCAACATTTTAGTGTGCTAAAGAGCTATTATAAATATTATTTAATGGTGATTCTTAGAAAAAAACAACAAAAAATTCATTAAAAAAAAGTTACTTAGGTGTATGTAATCATCTAGTACTAATAAAACATTATCTATATTCACTTTGTCCAAAGATTTTTTAACTAAATTATTCTTAGGAAATTAAATTTAGTTTTATTTTTTATTTACCAGTAATTTAATTAAACCACTACTATCAAACTGATGTTTTCTGAATAAGGGAATAAATATTTTTTTAATTCTTTCACCTTTTTTTTAGATATTGTGCTTAAAGTTCGTCCGGTTGCATCAAATGAAATCCAAAATATCAAATATCAAGGAACGCTTATATCATTTCTATATCCCGCCCAAAACCAAGTGTTGATAAAGGAATTATCAGCTAAGAAAATTAATGCATTTGGTAAGTAAATTTTAGTTAAGTCTAAACACAAAATAGAGATAGAGACAGCTTTCATTGATGTAAATGTTATTCAATTAAAATATTCTTAAATTGCCTCTTCAGAAGTTTACAGAATCACCAGCAGGTCCACCAGCATTCCATAACGGAATAATATAATTCAAGATCTTAACATGTGTGTTAGACGAAGAGTTCTTTTTCATGACATGAGGATTTAGGATAAAAAAGTGATATAGATTAAAAATATATAATTTCTATGCTATTCATTATACTCTGTATGCCTACTGGCAACAGCCTCATCCGTTATCTTTATTGTATAATAATGTTGTCTAGGTCTTGTTCTTTCCAGCCATTCTCATGAATTCATCGGCCCACCTTTTTAATTGCCTATTTCAGTTTCTTTTATTACCTCTTGGTTCCCATCTTGCCTCTGCCCATCTTTATGGCCATGTTTTCTATGTACCAACAGCAAACCCTGTATTCTCTAATTGTTGCTCATTTTGTCAATTCTTCTTTTCTTATACTTCTTTCCATGGCTCTCAGGATTACGCTGAATATTTCTTCATGTTTGGCAGTCGTATGTGAGAATTGGAAGAATTTAGTATATCTTATCTTATATATAAAATTCTCGTGTCGCGGTGTTAGTGGTTAACTCCCGATTCTCATGAAATTTTGTGTGCATATTGGTTGACATTCAACACCTTTTGTCTTCAGTCACTGTGTCCACGCTGTAAAGCACGAGAAACGTCGGAAAATTTAAAATTATGTTAAATAATTATAAGTTTATAGCTTCAATCGGGTAAAAAAGTGTTTTCTTTAAATGTTATTATTATTACTTACCAGCCATGGACTGCATACCCCGTATCAGTCGAGCTCAAGTATTCGATGCGCTCAGCTCGATGGCGAATGTGGCCGGTTACAGGGCTGTCATAGAGGCTGCGGCACACTTCCCAAGATTCTTCTCAGGTATGTTGATAGGTTTTCATATTAGTTGCGAATAAATCTCTTCCGCATTATGGGTACTGTGTGCCTCCAAAATTTTCTCACCATGGTGATCAGTATTACCAGATACTCCGATAATTGAGATGAAGGTGTCGGGCGTTACTTAATTTTTTAAATTTCATATTCTTCCTAGGTCAAATGACAGCTGCTGGAAGGGTTCCGCCATGCAGAGTGTTGGTAGTGGGTGGTGGAGTTGCAGGTTTAGCAGCAGCTGCCCAAGCGAGGTGTATGGGCGCAGCTGTTAGGGCTTTCGATACACGACCAGCTGTTCGGGAACAGATAGAGAGTCTTGGTGCACAGTTTATCACTATGGACGTTAAGGTAAGCGTTACTTTATTGAAGTTTTTCTTTTGGCGCGATGGAGAAAAATTATGAGAGTGAACTTTTACGATGCGCGCGCACCGTGACACAAAATTAACAGAATGAAGTTAGGTCTAGGTGGCATGGAAATCGATAACTATGTTCAAGTTGTATATTCTAGTAATTTTATATTTGGAACACGTGTTTCGTAACTGTACAATAAACAGTGTGAAGAAATAAATATTATTATGGTGTTTTTAAATCAATTTCATATAAGACGGTGATAGTATTTACTAATAATTATTTATTTAAATAAAATCTTTTTGATTAATTGTTAGTCACTACTGCATTTTAGTTATTTTTTTCCATACGCCAAAGAAGTATAACTTCTAACGCGTATACATAAGTACACACTCTTTTTTTTTAAATGTATGTTTGTTTTTATTATATTTATCCACAGAGCTAGATAGTCAAATCGCGACGGTATTAAAAAAAAAATGAAAGTATTAGTGAATTAAAAATACAAGTGTTAGTTTAAACGGTAGTCGATATTAGTTACTTAACAATATTATTATTTTATATCTTATATAGGATAATTGGTGTGGGAATTATTTTGGAATGCTATCGAATTAGTAGTAACTGTTAAGATAGAAAAATGTAGTGGAAAAATAAATAAATAAAATTATATTCTTACAGCTAAAAACCCTTACATGATAACAAAACTAAGCATTTGTTGTAGTATTTGTATTAACGCTTACGGTGCGTTCTGTGAATATGCGTGACAATGTAACTAGATATACCTTCCTTTAAACAGATACTAAATAGTACACTTTATAATCTAGATATTAGAAGTGTTGTGAATTTGTAATGTGGAACAAAAACTTGAAAAAACACCGCGTTTGCCATTTTCTTTGTCACAAGAAATTGTAGAATACTCTATATCTATCTATTATATATAATACTCTGTGTCTATAAAGTTAGCCGGGTCGGGATAAAAAAAACAGAGATATAATGATGTAAATGAAAATGTTATTGTATGCCACAAACTAACGCGCGAAACACATACGCATATTAAACGCAACTAAAACTACTTTTTCTTCAAAATAAAGTCCATGCGTATAAAGTACACATGTCAGAAGTGAAACTTCTTTGTAAATTAATTATTAATAATTAATTATTAGCCTCAATAGATGATCTTGTACCAGTTATGATCACTACATGTATTTGTTTATCTATATTCACACTGTTTACAGCACGTATACAGTGCTAATGATAATATAAATACAAACAAGGTGTGCGACAGACTTCCTACCCCATCAGCTGCGCGCAGCGAGTCAAGCCAATGCCTCCTCGCGCGAAGCAGCCCCCACCAAGGGCTATATAGCCCGCCCTCGTACCGCCCTGTATCAGCAGGGCGCGAACCAGCACACCACCCGAAGGGGCCACATGCCCGTGCGGGTTTAATCATCCCCCTCTCGAGGGAAGTTGTAACAATTACCACTCAGACAGACTTCCTAACTAAAGATCTAATATGTAACTACTAAACTACTACATCAACCAATAGCGTGTATTTTTTCTTCCTTGCTCACTCTGTGGTGTCTGTCTGTGGAATCGCTTTCCCCTTTCTTCGACAAAAACGCTGTATATCTTCGTGACGCTAATATTATTATTATTATTGCGTTACATCCATAAAATTTGTATCCTCATGTGCCTTAGAAACTCATTTCAAAAACTTTATTCTTATAGTTATGTGAAATAAATAAAATATATAAATTGATACTTCAGACGTCACGAAGTAATCTCACAAAATTCTCTCTCAAATAAACAAGACTTATATAGAAAAGATGTTAAATTGATTATAAACTTACAGAAGAACTGGCAAGAAACTTCCCGCCATTTTGAGTCATACAAATTGGTCGAACTGTAGAAAATCAATCCCAAGGACTAAGATTATTTAAATATTTATTTCTATAGATTTGAATCCCAGTAGTAAAGAATATTTACTTAAGCCCGAACCCAATAATTAATCCACAATCTCTGATAGAAAACAATCTAAGATCAGACCGTGACAGTCGATCGATCTCCTATTTGCATTCCAATAACTAAACCCTACGAAAACAATCCATTTTTGGCGACGGATAGAATGCAATCTCTTCACTCTCCACTCATATTTGATAATCAATATAAACCAAATAAAGTAAATAAATCTGTACAAATAATATTTAAATATGTATACATGTCTATGTATAAAACATATCAAATAGCTTTTTAATTACATATTTTAACACTGGAGTAAGTTAAAATCTTAAGATAGGATATTGGCACAGTTGAACTGTCATTTTCATGCAAAGGTATATATACACCGACCTACCATGGATAGCTTGTATCGACAGATGGCTATTACAATCCGTCAATGGGTTATTGGCACACGTTTATCAATATTTGGATTAAGATGTCTATCTCTGACGGTCAAAAATTGATTGAAATAGGTTATTGGGTTTGGGCGTTTGTGAATTAAACAACGTTCTGTGACGTTGAATAAAAAAATTATCTCTTAATTTTAATGGGCGTTTAAATATTACTGGTATGACCTACTGGGGTCATTCGGGCAAAGAACTAATTTATTTATAGTAATGATAACCGAGTTTATTGGGATTATAGTATGTTTAAATTAAAATGATGAACAGTTACTTATTAAAATACTGTTTTGTGATCATTGTATTAATAGAGAAGTATGTAGGTGCCTTCAGCACACAAATGACGATTTTTCGTTTGGGGCCATTCAAGTATTTAAAAAACAATCAGTGGCGCTACAACCTCTTTAGGTCTTGGCCTCAGATTTTTGAATCTGTTTCATGATCATTTTTAAATCTAATAGGCAAGTAGGTGATCAGCCTCCAGTGCCTGACACATATAGTCGACTTTTTGGGTCTATGACATGTCGGTTTCCTCACGATGTTTTCCTTCACCGTACGAGCAAATGTTAATGCGCACATAGAAAGAAAGTCCATTGGTGCACAGCCGGGGTCGAACCTACGACCTCAGGTAGTAGAGTCGCACGCCTAACGCACGCCAACATTGCTCTTCTCAAGTACGTAAGCATTATAGGGGGAGGAATCTTATTCGAAATAAGAAGATTTTCTTATTTCGTGATTACGTCGACAGTATTATTTATTTTTTTACACCTAATAAAATTAAACGAATTGCATTTTCGAGTATTCCTACAAAGAATTAATACGTTTATGTACTATTCTTTTTGATAGCTTAGGTTACTTTTTCTGACAAGAGGAAGTGGGGGGGGGGGGGGGGGGGGGGGGGGGGGGGATAAATTAACCGAGCAGCATCGCGCGGCAATGCCTCGCGAGACTAATATCAAGACTTAATTGTGAATAGTAATGGGATACGTATGATAACTGATACGTTACCACAGACAACTCATAATAGTTGCAATAGAAATTACAACAATGTTTTATAATGTTAGTTTAATCAAGCTACAAAGACTGTTTTGAAAGGCCTCTTTGTCGGATCTTCTGCTCACTTCGCACCCAGAAAACTAGATCTTTGTTGATCTGCCGATGGGTAAAGTGGGGCACTGTGCCTTGTTGTGCATTTGCTTTTCGACGGGTGCCGTGGCTGACTCTGTCGCCGAGGTGGTCCAAGTAGAACTATTCCACTCTCTGCGGTGCTGATCGGCAAGTCCATGCTGTGTGTAAACGGTCTTGCAAGGCCTGTCGTCGAAAGCGAGAAGTCTAGACAAATATAGTTGTGATTCGATTATCTGGTGATACACTCTTCTGGCCACCACAAGCATTATCCAAAGAAGATCCTTTGGATCCTTTGGCAGCGTTCTAAAGAAAGACCGGGCCATCTCTGAGAATTAAGAAATTATGTTCTTTTCGAAGTCCAGGAAATCCTGAGCCTTCAACACCACATTTAAAGGCATCTACTTCTCATTTAGAATCCTCGAACAGTTCATATCAGTGCAGTATAACATAATAAGGCACAAGTGCCTCAAGCAATATTATTTTAGTTTTTATCGATGTTTTGCTGTCTGTCAATATGTGTGCAGTCATCTGGGTGCCTTGCTTGTGAGGCAGTCTAAGCAACGACGATTCATTTCTTAAATCTTAACTCTTACCGGGAATATGCTTCACCTCCGACTACACCGCCTACCGTTCTCGCCCTAGACACGATCAGTAAATTAAATAATAGGTTGTCATTTTATTAAAAAATTAACTAAAATTATATGTGTTTAATAAATAACCCAGTGATTCTCAACCTTTTATTTCACGGCACTTACGCGGTGTCCTGCATAAGCGACGAATACGACGCGACGCGACGCAACACGACGCGACGTAATGCGACGCGATGCTACACGCGACAAATGTCCTACGTAATTTGGTCATTACTTCTCGAATCATGGAGATGTACAGTACAATTTTGCTCGAAAGTTCATACTTAAAATATAGACTGTAAAAATAATATAAAAAGCAAATACAAAGAAGAACGAACGTTTACAAAGAAACACATTTGGCGAGTTCCATCATTTATATCCAAAATTAAGAAACGATTCTAAAATGTTTAAACAATATTGTTGAGTGTTACCGTCTACTTTCGATACATAGCTGATATTAAGTTCTGAATTTCAATTAAAAACAACAAATTTTCACTAATAAACGATTCCTATAATGTTTATGTTTTTTGTCCCACAACAATCTTTGCTCACGCACTGCGATCTGGCGATCAATGCTTCAGAATCAACCATTTTGTAGTTCGTGGTGTCGCGTCTGGTCGCCCTCAAAACAAGTCCGCGTGACGTCGCGTCTCGCCGCAGACTGTCACATAGGCCGTAAGTAGGGTATGCCGTTGATTTGATTGCGATCGCAGCGTCGCGTCGCGTTGTATTCGTCGCTTACGCAGGACACCGCGTTATTCAATGATTTTAAAATTAAATAGATTTAAAATTTGGCGGCACACAAAGAAAACGCTAAAAATTATTTATTTATTACATAAATAGTTTATAACTAAGTTTTTATATACGAATTGAACTAATATATGCTTTAATAATATTTAAACATTTAATACGGGATTGATTCCAAGCTAATAATGAAAAAAAAATTAATAATTTAATAATATTAACATCATTTAGCGGCACACTTTTGGAATTTGGTGGCACACAAGAACCAAAAAATATATCTACATTTGGTTAAAACCCCGTATTAATAAAAGTTGTTATTGTCAATAGACACCTACTATCGCCAGTGTCCTAAAGATTACTTGAATTCTTTATGCAGTTAGTATATCGCTATGACGTCATTACAGCCAGGTGCCAGTTAACTTCTGCGTGTAGTATGTCATCCCCTTTCAAACAACGTTCATCTAACAGCATCCAGGAGTTACAATCCTTCGTTGTTGACATCTCCATTCCCAGGTTCTTTGCTTGTGGCGAAACGTCTTTCCAGTTCTGTCTAAGAAAATATGTTAATATAATTCCGTGATCAACGTTCATATATTGTCTAGTATTTGTATAGACTACAGAGACATTTGCATCTAAAAGCTGTTTAAATAATAATCCGAGTGGCGTTTGTTAAGTGAATGAGAAATGTGTGACATAGCTATTGGCGACGATATAAACAATGATGTATTGACGGATTTGTATCTTAACTAGCGGACCCGACAGACGTTGTCCTGTCTACACGTCTTTAATTTGAAAATTTCAAACTTTTTTTAATAAGCTAAAACATTCTGGACCATTTTGATGAAAATTATTATTCAAATGTTATGACAATATCTAACGATCCAGCACATGGTCTACAATAACACAATGATAACAAAACTTTTTTTTAATTTGATCGCAGCGCTAACTGTCGGGATAGACTAAAATTAAAATTCGAATATTATTTAAAATTTGACACTGCGATGGTAGCGCCGTCTGTCGCATCCAATGTAAAAGATTCCAAAATCAACAACTACTAATAAAATTAAAAATTAATTAAAAAAACATTGTCCAGCGGACAAAATTGTGAATCTAAACCATTCCCAGATCCCCTTGAACACACACAAAAAATTTCATCAAAATCGGTGCAGTCGTTTGAGAGAAGTTCAGTGACATACACACTCACAGAAGAATTATATATATAAAGATATATATAAATTACGTGTCACGTTGTTTGTCCGCTATGCACTCCTAAACTAGCAAACCGATATCAATCAAATGCACACCGTGTGCAGTTTGATCTAAGTTAAAAGATAGAATTCGACTTAGGGTCCTTCAAGAAAAGAGCGTACCAATTCTTAAAAGGCCGGCAACGCACTCGCGAGCCCTCTAGCATCGAGAGTGTCCATGGGCGGCGGTATCACTTAACATCAGGTGAGCCTCTTGCCCGTTTGCCCCCTGTTCTATAAAAAAAAGGATAGCTTTCATCTCAAATTTATACCCGCAATATTTATAGCAAATATTTGTTTATTATTTGATACAATTCTAACAGATGGCGCTGTGTTAAAGGTACCAACGTTTCACATAAGTTATCTACCTTTCACACAAGTTTTCCTACCGTTTCCCTTGAATAGTTAACGACTATGTAATATAACAAAAAGCTTAGCCACAGCAACGCTTGGCCGAGTCTGCTAGTAGTACATATATGTTATCACAAATAATCATCATAATATATAAATAATATCAAAATTTAATGAAACTCTCATAAGTAAATAAATTAACGTTGATTTCGAAGAAATTAATATTGAATCGCTGGCCTGCGAGTTCTTCCTCGTATATTGATAACAATACGATTTAAGAGTATAACTTTAAGCATAACATTAAGTATACTGTCTATATGAAAGCCCTATTTTTGCTTTTTTGAGTTATCCCGGGATTTCCTACGAAGTGGAGAGGATAGGAGTGTGACAGTAGAGGTGCTGAACATATTGGTATTGGTAAAGTAATGTAAACAATACGTGAAGTGGGGTAACTCTCTCTGCCCCGTATATGCTGAAGAGTGGTGTGAGGCAAGGCGTAACATTGTGTCCAAAACTCTTTTCAATGCACTATTGTTGCAAGTAAATAAAAAGTTATTTTTCCTATCATTTATGTTCAAATAATGGACAAAAATATTTGCGCAAATATTAATTAAGTGCAGCTATCTTATCATGATATTTTATTATATTTAATCGTTGATTTTTATCCAAAGTGGATATTGATAAAAATATACAAGGTCACATTACATACATTAGTTTTTTTCTAATACAATTTCCCCGTAGACTATCTAAAGTTAGTAATTCCTTTTTGGGAAAAGGGATACTCTGTAATAAAATCCCAGAGGCTCTTTTATCTGCCTTTTTATAAATTTCAGAAATGTATTCAAGAAAAGCTGTGTAAAAAGGCTTACTATAAAGTTAGCGATTATCTAGTTGATAAAGGGCCTGAGACTAGTGCTGGGCAGACTACTTACCGAGAGTTTTTTACGCCCGCTTTTTCTCTCGGCCTACACCCGTCTTCTTTGCCGATGAGTATGGATGCCTACAGGTTCAAAATGAATGACGTGGAATAAGTGATACCTGTACCTTTTATTCCAAAATAAACATTTTTTTTGCCGTTTCTCTCGTTCGGTTTAATAATAGTTCACTACCCCTTAAAAATCTCGAAATTCACAATAAGAATATTTTTCTTCAATAACTTCCATCTGAAACAGATAGAAAACTGAATTTTAATCTTTATAATAAGGATCTGTATCCAGCAATACCAAATTACAGGAAGAAGGTGCTGGTGAAGGTGGTTATGCGAAAGAAATGAGTGAGGAGTTCCTGTTGGCTGAACGTGCGCTGCTCGGCAAAGAGGCGAGGACCTCCGACGTGGTCATAACAACAGCTCTGATACCTGGAAAACCTGCGCCGTTGCTGATTTTAGAGGTATTTTTAATTTAGTAGAAAATATATAATTGTCCAACATTGTCCAACTCATAAGTGTCTTTGTAATTGTACCAAAGTAAAATTTCGTAAAATTTAACAGATGACAAACAGTTATTAATTTTAAATAATAAAAACCTTTATAAACCAAATGCTTCTAGCATTTAAAAATAATAAAAAGTGAAATAATTGTAGTAGGATTCAACCCATTGGAGAAGGGGAGAATATTATAAAAATGAAGGGAAAATAATTTACGGGCGCTCTGAGTTCGGGAAGGGGTGTTCTGAACATGCATACAAAATTTGATAAAAATCGGTCAAGCCATTCCGGAGGAGTATGGTAACTAACATTGTAATTTATGTATAAGATATATATTCTTATACATAAACTTATGGCAGTAGCTATTTACTTCTTTGGCATAGCGAGGAAGTCTTTCCGTTACTTTCTTATTCCATTTATCTTTATCTACTATCATTCAATCTTTTACCAGAAGTAACCAGTAAACTATCTCTATTTAAAAGTCGTACATTAATAAAAAAATCCCGTTTAGGACGCAGTAAGGGACATGGCCCCGGGTAGTGTTATAGTGGATTTAGCAGCCGAAATGGGGGGGAACGTTGAAACGACAAAAAAGGGGGAGGTGATAAAGGTCCACGATGTCACGCACGTGGGTCTAACGGACATGCCGAGTAGAATGCCTGCGCACGCGTCTACGCTGTACGCGAATAATATTTCTGCGTTTTTATTAAGTTTGGGTAAGTTTTCAAATAATTGTTCAAATATCTCTTTTTACCGATAGTTCATTAACAGCTAAAGTTTATACCAATTTGGTAAAAACTTTAACTTTATATAGTATTTATTTATTTATTTCCAGTAAATTTTCCTATCTTAACAGTTACAACTAATGCGATAGAATTCCATTATATTGCCCACACCAACTAACCTACATACAAACATTAAAAAATTAAACTTAAATTCCTAAATCTTATAACTAACAATATAGCAAGCAACTCTTGTGAACTCAGCCAGGATACAAACAAGTAGGTCCACCTCAATGGAAATTTTGTTAATGATCTGTATTGCTCGCGTGAGTGGCGCTTTGCTAACCAAGTTGGAATGTGCGCGCGGTACATCCAAAAGCTTAGACGTAAGCCTCAGGTTTCTACTTGGTACCCGTAGACCCAGTCTCTCCATTACATCCGGATTATGCACCCGACCCGAGTAGTAGTATTTATTTAAATAAAGTCTTTTTGATTAATTTTAATATTTATCGTTAATCACTACTGCATTTTAGTTATTTATTTCTTCTTCGCGTGTACATAAGTACACACACTCTTTTTTTCATAATAGCCAAAGGAGTTGTCAGGATATTATTGAGTTTCTGTGATGATTGAGAGGCACTGAAGTCTTCAGTTAAAAATGAATATCTTCAGGTACAAACGACCATTTCAACATCGACCTAGAAGATGAAGTCACCCGCGGGGCGATCGTGTTAAAGGCCGGGGAGTTGCTTTGGCCGCCCCCGCCCACGAAGAGCATGCCGCCCGCCCAAGTTAAGGCCGCCGCTGTGGCAAAGACGGAACCGCCCAATCCCTTCAACGAGACCTTGAAGGATACCTTTTTGTATTCTACGGGTAAGTTTTATTACAGCACGTCAAAATCCAGTATGTTTTTGAAATATGGCAGTCATAAGTTCTTGAGGACGTAAATACCGGTTTCAAACGGTTTTTCATGCAATTTTGTACAGTAATGAAGTTACTAGTTAAATTCAAAGCCCTCGTTAAAAGTAAATTAATTGATAAAGCCTTTTATAAATGTGACAAATACTTAAATGATCCTAAGCCTTGGGATTGATTTGCTCCAGTTCAAACAATTTGTATTAAAATCTTGGCGTTTGAAAAGAGTGGCGGAAAGTTTCTTGCCAGTTCTTCTTACCCGCGCTACGCCCTTGACTTGCGAACTGGTTGTAAATGTAAATTTACAACTAATTTTATTTTTTGACGTTCATTAGTGTACTTGTTTACCTATAAGAATGATATTTTGTTTGTTTGTTACTCAACAAGATATTAAAGTATTTTGATTAAATTAACTTTTTTTTAAACTTATTTCGTGTACAGAAAGTAGCAAAGTAAAAATTATAAATTTATTTTATATATTTTTTATATATAATTATAAGCTTATTTGTTATAATATATTATTATAACAAATGACCCGCAGAGATACGTTCCGGCCCCATTTATATTCATGCCAAGTATTTAAAAACAGGGTTCTAACTTCACTAATGGCACTTAATGAAACACACACTTAATGAAATTCTCCAGTTGGTGACGCTGATAGAAAAGAACTATAATAACTCGGAAAACACATTTGTGTATCTCACACCCTTGCCACGCCCCCGGTCTTCTTCGGTTACTAAGTTTTCATTTAGTATTGTCTTTTATTAACATATCTTTTACACATTTAAGAAAACACTTTTTACCGGATTGAAGCTATGTATAAAATTTATCCGAAGTCACCGTGACCACGCACGCTGTAAAGCACGCGAAACGTCGGACAAATTTAAAATTATGTTAAATAATTATCAGTTTATAATACATAGCTTCAATCCGGTAAAAAGTGTTTTCTTTATAAGTTATCATGTCATAAATCAAATCATTTATTCCAATTAGACCACATAAAATGGCACCTTTGAACGTTAAAAAAAGTGCGTGCGTATAAAGTACACATGTCAGAAGTGAAACTTCTTTGTGAATTAATAATTACTAAGGCAAGCCGTTGGCAAGCTTTTTTATCAATAAAAAAATAAAGGTAAAAGCCCTAATACTCCTTGTATGTATATGTATATCTCTATTCACTGTATAAGTGCTAATAATAATATATATAAATAAATTAACTAGTAAACGAATACACAAACCAATATAGCATGTATTATTTGTCAATATCCCTTATTCTCTCTCTCTCGTTCAATCTTTCTCACTATATCTCTCTCTCCATGGCACTGTTCGTGATACGACAATCGCTCTATCTCACTTTTTCTCTCGATCTTTCTCACCTAATCGCTAGTTGCTTCATGCTACGCTCGCCCTGTCTTACTCTCTCTCAATCGGTATCGATCGCTCTCTCTCTCTTTTTCGACACTTTCGTTGCATACTTGCGTGACGTTACATTTGTAAAATGTTTACCCTCTCCCCTTATGATTCTAGTTGCCCCTTCCAAAAGTTAGTTTCTTGTGGAGAATGAGCAATAAACTCCATAATAGAAACACAACAGAAAAGAACAGCAATACACTGATAGGAACTTTTTGGGATGATTATATTTCTTCCAGGTCTAGCAAGTTTGATCGGTCTTGGAGTGGCATCACCGAATCCTGCTTTCACCACCATGACGACGACGCTCGCTTTATCAGGTAAATCTGCTGTATTGAGTCTTCTAAACCCCTTGACCATATCCATTACATGTTCAAGTATAAGCTTTTGTTTTACACAACGTTTGTAAGGAGCTGCAACCATTACACCATGTCACATAACATCTTAATTAATTAATAATAAAATATATTTAAAAAACTATTTACGAAACTCGGTTATGTATCGCATACCTACAGATTACAACATAAACCAGCAAATCGATATATTTAATGTGACTAAAAAATTCTTAAAAAAATATTTAAAAAACTCAGGTATCTTTTACTAATAATGGCTTTGTTTGTTCCTTCATATTAAATATATATTTTAATCTACCAATCAATCAATCTTACAACTGTGCTTTATGTTTCTGTTTCACTGTGTATTCCGTTTTGTGTGTAAGGTTTTTGGATTGGTCATTCTGGTATCATATACAATAAATAAAATAATTCCAGGTGTAGTCGGTTACCATACGGTGTGGGGCGTGGTTCCAGCCCTCCATTCGCCACTTATGTCTGTGACTAACGCCGTGTCAGGAATTACTGCGGTGGGCGGATTATTGCTTATGGGCGGGGGATACGTACCCGAGACGCCTGTTCAGGTAAATACCTTATGAAGAAAGAGGGCGATAAGTTTCCTTGAACCATTGTGTTATTTTTGGGGTCACCCTCAGATGTACTCCTGACATGGAGTTTAGTTATTATTAGTTAGTCGTTAGATGCGCAGGAGTCGGTTTTTAGGTATTTGCTAGTATATAAGCAGCGCGTGACTGAATATAGGGAGCGTTCAAGTATTTCTTTTCTTTCTTTCTGTAATATCATATCAAGTTGTTATAATTTCGGTAAATATATAAATAAATATATACCGATATACATACTCACTTCGCTTAAATTTCAAAAACGGAAAATATTTTTTTTTTTTACAAAAAACTGCTTGTATTTTTTTCCCTTTTTTTGTAACATTAATGTTTACCAAAATAGTCGTAATTATGTTATATAAACGAGTTTGTAACATATTTCATAGACATAGTATTCTATGATTTAATTAACTTTAATAAATAAACAATTGTGGCTTTATATGGAGAGTGTTTAGACCACAAGTCGTGACAATAATTATAATTTATTTATTTATTTAGTAATCCTACAGCTAACATAAATTGTATATACAAACAAATACACTGATGGAATACATGATTCATTTTAATACAAAAAGATTTACAAAAGGGAACAAACAAACAAAAAGTATTCAATACATTTAACTAATTGTGATTCAATTTATTTAACAACGCCTAATTTGGTTGTGTTGTGTGATGGTGTAAAAGTGTGGGTATGTACGTGATGGTGTGTATGTGGGCTATGGATATTCATTGTTTTTATATCACGTTCATTTTTTCAGTGGTTGGCAAGTACGGCTGCATTGATTTCCTTCGTCAACGTCTTTGGAGGATTTATGGTCACTCAACGTATGCTGGATATGTTTAAACGGTAAGTTTTCCGGTATTTTTCGGTGATTCGATTCGATTATTCATTTTCGGTAATCCGATTCGATTATTCATTTTCGTTAATCCGATTCGATTATTCATTTTCGGTAATCAGATTCGATTATTCATTTTCGTTAATCCGATTCGATTATTCATTTTCGGTAATCCGATTCGATTATTCATTTTCGGTAATCCGATTCGATTATTCATTTTCGGTAATCCGATTCGATTATTCATTTTCGTTAATCCGATTCGATTATTCATTTTCGGTAATCCGATTCGATTATTCATTTTCGGTAATCCGATTTGATTATTCATTTTCGGTAATCCGATTCGATTATTCATTTTCGTTAATCCGATTCGATTATTCATTTTCGGTAATCCGATTCGATTATTCATTTTCGGTAATCCGATTCGATTATTCATTTTCGATTCGGATTCATTGGCGAATACGAATGATAATTCAGTAATATGTACGTTATTGTTTTGTATTTACGCTTACAGCAGCACATACTGTCATCGATATTAATGTTACCAGTAAATAAAAATTAACAATTTTTAGGGGAATAGTTTTATGCTATGCATGCTAACTAAATAATTTATTAAAATAAATAAATAACTGAACGTATGAGAGAAGCATACGATGCCGAAATTAGATTGTGCCTTTATATGCAAGTTTGAGGGTACATTTTTGAGATTGGGACATTTCAGACGATCTACTTTATTTTTAGGCCTGGCGATCCCCCGGAATATGGTTATCTATATGGGATACCAGCTACAGCGTTGCTAGCTGGATACATCGTGACAGCAATGCAGGTATAGGATTTTTTTTTGACAACAAAATTTTAACTTTATACCAGTTTCAAAGAAGAAATAAAAAGAAAACAAAAGAATGACTAAAGTTTAATATATTTAATAAAATATATATTTTATCGATATCGGTATACCGAATAATTCCGGTAGCCAATCGACCTACTAAATGTTGAAAATAAATATTGTACAAGTACGCAATGATCTAAAAAACATCAATGGCGCTACAACGTTTTTAGGTTTGGGCCTCAGATTTCTGTGTCTGTTTTATGATGTCTTATTGTCAAGTAGGTGATTAGCCCCATGTGCCTGGCACACGTAAACGACATGTGTTTAAGGCAAGCCGGTTTCACGATGTTTTCCTTCACCGTTCGAGCAAATGTTAAATGCGCACATAGAAAGTCCATTGGTGCACTTCGCTGGAGCCACTACTGCTCAAACTGCATTTAGTTTTATATATATATTATCTTTGGGGACAAAATAAATAAATTGAGTGCTATAATTTGGTAGGGATACCCTGAAGTCCACCAAATGGCGTATCTCGCATCGTCTCTGTGCTGCGTGGGCGCACTCGCGGGTCTAAGTTCGCAAGGAACAGCTAGAAAAGGAAATTATCTTGGAATGGTAAGTCTTTAAAAGGTGTGAGAGTAGATTCGATACTTTTCAATACATTTTCTGACAAATTTAGTTTAGTAGCTTGTTTATTTACATATTATATATATATGATGAAATTAACTACTATTTGTTTCTTAAATAGTTTTTTTCTACCTTTTTAAAATTTCATTAGCATCACCTTGATGGCTTCAAGTCTTCCACAGTCCGTTACACATGGCACTTTTGATACACGACTTCCAATGATGAAAGTTAGAGTACATTTCTCAGCCCACTAAATATTGTTAAGATTTTGGACTGCCCGTATGATCGTTTGCCCCCTATTATATAAAATAAATGATAGTTTATTATTTCATAAAACTTGTTTAAAACAGTTATTTTATCTTTCTCCTAATTAATCCGAAAATGTTTAAACAAAAATTCTTGTACAAATTCAAGTGACAAGCTAAAACTCCCATCAGACTAGTAAACTGTCAATTGAAATAAAACATCAGTTTTGACACATGACAGACGATTAACAATATTAAATATAATATTTTTTTTACGTTTTTTATCCAAGTATATTTGCCAAGTTTTTTTATTAAGTTTGCGATATAGAAGTTGTATTGAAAAGTATCGATGTATATCTAGATATTTGTACCGGTTTCTGTAATACCGATTGCAACCGATGATTAGAAAAGGCATTCATAAACAAAAAGACGTAGCTTCAGACTCAACCCAAGTGTCGCCCGCTCATTGTAATCTTGATGACGTAAGCTTATCTTTTGTTCATTGTAAAAACATTGAGACAGAAAGATCTCTAGATCGTTTCTCTATCAAAATTAAAAAAAAAGTTTTTTTTTGGTATAGCAATATTTTTTTTAACGATTTTTTAGTATAGCAATGATTCCATGGCTATAAATATAACATTATTGAGTAAAAAATTATCATTTTTTTAAAATTTAACTATTTTTTTTTGGTAAAGCAATGATCTGATCGCAATAGAAGTTTATAACATTTGTTTTTAAGTGAAAATAAATGTTACACTACTATTGTACTGTTTTAAACGTGGCATCTTGGGTACTTGCTCGTCGATTTGATGATTCTTTAGTAATATGAGGTTGTGTATCGGCCTATGATGTGCGGTTTTAACCGCGAAAGATTGACTATTAAAACCAAAACTATTTTCAATCGTTAAACGGTCATGTTGAGGTTGTGTCGGAGCAATGACAGCTGTCACTGTCATTATTTCTTTAAAAGCGCCTTACCCGCCCAAGTGGTGGAAAGCACCACGATACATAGCAGCTAGTTTGCGCCTCAGTCGTAAAAAAGGAAAAAGAATGTAATAATAATAATACTTAGTAGAAAAAAAAAACAATGGCTCTTTAGGTCTTGGCCTCAGATTTCTGAATCTGTTTCATTATCATTTTTAAATGTAATAGGCAAGTAGGTGATCCACCTCCAGTGCCTGACACACACCGTCGACTTTTTGGGTCTAAGACATATCGGTACCAGAAAAAAATAATAGTACTAATAATATTCGTTACAGTTAGCAGTGTTATCAACCCTAACTGAGAAATTCGAGCACATTTTATCCCACCACCACTGGTTTTAGGGCCGTGTCTATACTCTGATTTTAAATTCCGTAGAATTCTGACAGCTATCATTTTTTGACATGTCAGAGATGGCAAACCTTTTTAACCGAGCACATTTTTAAATTTCATACCTTTTTGTAGGTAAAAAAATACGTAGCATTTAATTTTTTATTGACCTGGGTTAAATTTGTCCCTATTTCGTTGGAGAACTTTTAGTAGCAACATTTATAAAATGTCAGAATTGTACGGAATGAAAAATGAGAGTTTAGACGCTAATAGAACTCGCCTGTCCGCGAATCACTGTTCTCGCTTCTGAAAGAATTTTTTGGTCCTTTGACCACTGGATAAGTTGTATATCCATAGATTTGGTAAACGCTACCAATTTCTCTTTTTCTTTCTAGATCTAGATCTTTTGTATGGCGTCGTTCATAAATATCGCGGTGCCTTTAAAGCAATCTTTCGCGGTACCAGCAGTTATTTAAATACAACAGTGTCATTTAGTTTTTAGGTTTTTATAAACTATTATTAAATATACAGATTGGCGTGGCGGGGGGTATAGCGGCCACGCTGGGAGCGTTAACGCCGAGTGCGGAGGTGTTCGCGCAGATGTTGGGTGTTGCTGGCATCGGTGGGGCGTTAGGTGGTGCGATCGCTAAGAAAATCGAAATTACCGATTTGCCACAGCTTGTCGCGGGTTTTCATAGGTATGTTTATGTTAAAATTTGTGTCGGTGGAACGAGAAAGTGGGTTGGAGGTAGCAGGGGTTGCGTTGGAATTCGTTCAGGGCAGGGAAATGGAGGAGAACGTATACATGTTGTAGCCATCTTAGCCTTTCCATCAACAGACTAAAATACTAAATGTCGCCGTTTAACTAGCGCCTATGATGATCTTAACTGAATGAAAAATAGTGTGTGGACTTATGTACACGCTTAAGTAGTTATACTTCTTTGGCGTATGGTAAAAAAATAACTAAAATGCAGTAGTGATTAACGGTAAATATTTAAATTAATCAAAAAGATTTTATTTAAATAAATAAATTATTAGTAAATGCTATCACACTGTTTAATTTTACTGTTACGAAACACGTGTACAAATAAAAATACTAGAATATACAAGTTTCGTATATATAACATAGTTATCGACTTTCATGCCACCTAGACCTAACTTTACGATGTCGAATTTAGGTGTTGGTGTGCGCGCGAATCGTAAAAATTCACTCTCATCAATTTTCTCGCCCGTGCCCGTGTCGTCACACAGCGGAAAATTCACCGACGCGGTGGTAAAGAGGAGTGGTATTAATTGGTCGCTACACCCGAAACATTGACGAATTATGCAGGTGATGATAGTGTGGATTCATTAATGAAGCTTCAAAAACATTTTTTTGCAGCTTGGTTGGTATGGCAGCGGTTTTAACCTGCCTAGCGACGTACATGCACGATTTCCCAGCGATGGCTTTGGACCCGACAGCAGTTACCCTGAAGACGTCTCTCTTCCTCGGGACTTATATTGGCGGGATTACGTTTACGTAAGTCAGGAGCTCTTTCAACTAATCGTTTCAGCGAATATAACAGCCTGGTAACAGAATTGGTTAAAGAATCTTCGGCAGTGGTTTGGTCAAGGCAGAGAGTCATTGATAAGGAGCAGCTTCTGATAAAGTAGCCACGGTGCCAATCTTCGAAATGGTCTAAGATCCGACTGCAGGATTAGTGCGCTCATCGGTTATTTGCTAACCAAATTCTCATGTATTATATGTAACTAGTGACCCGCCCCAGCTTCGCACGGGTGCAATGCTGATGAAAAGCAGGTTTTTATTATGTATTGTTATTTCCGTCGCTGGAAAGCTCCGATAATATACGCGACATATACCATATAGACATCTACCATCAAGGACCTTTCTGTAGACCTTTTCAATGTGTACAATACTTAGTACATTATTTTGATAAAACTCGTAGGGTTCAGCCTGTGTTTGCAATGTAAGCGGAAAAAATGTAATTATTTACGACATCACATTAACCTCAAAATTAACAGTACTTCTCCACTATTTAATGGATGTTATTATACATATAAACCTTCCTCTTGAATCACTCTATCTATTAAAAACCGCATCAAAATCCGTTGCGTAGTTTCAAAGATTTAAGCATACAAAGGGACATAGGGACAGAGAAAGCGACTTTGTTTTATACTATGTAGTGATAAGAAGAATGTTTATCTACTAAGTTCCCTATAAAAATTAACCGCTAGTATTTTTTGTGAAATTGTTTGGAATTTGTTTTTGGGGAAACACATCGTTCAATTGTTATTGAAATAAAATATCGTCTACATGACGGCAATTTACCTGAACATTTTAAAAATCACGGGTGCCGTTACATTTATACGTTCATAACGTACATTTATTAATTATATACCAAATTGATGCTAATTTTTGATGTGAAACATCTATAGCCGCACGTAAAACCGATTTCTGGCGTGGCGACGCATGCCGTGGCGACGCATCGCCAAGTATATACATTCAATTTTCATGCAGTAGTAAATTTTTGTATTTAATGAAAATAAATGTTTGTTCAATAAATAGTCATCGTTATCTGGAAAACAAAATCGTAATATTTTTTTTTATCATTATGACATATTTAGTTCCTATCACAATCTGTTCTTTTCCGCATATTACTTCACAAAATAATTTCGATGTTTCACATCTGCCAGGCGTCCCGTGACAGCTCAATTTTTTTTCTATTAATTATCGTATATGGGTGCCTAGTTAAATCGGGTCGGAAATAAGGGTGCTGTTAAAGATGATAAATATTTAAGGTAGAGTGAAAGAGAGTTAACGCATAATATCATTTGTTAGACGAGGACAGCGACACCTTTGTTAGTGGGTGCGTTGCCAGCCTTTAATACCTATTTTAGAAGTCAGTGCAATTGACTTAAAACAATATTACATTTTTAGTTTCAAGTACCCGACATCCACATCTGTATGTAAGATGGCGTCCGTGTGACGTAGCATGCTTGTACAAAAACGACAGAACAGTTGGTGCATTATGAACTGAGGCTTCGGGTCATAAATCGTGTTTATCTATCTGTCTCGCTCGCACTTACATTTCCTATGGACATTCCTACTATCAGTGACATTTATTTAAATTTTATGATAAGTTTTGTGTCACGTGACTCAGTTTTTTTTTCACAAAAATTACATAGTTTGAATTCTTACTGCCGAACTATAACGACTAGATGTCATATGGAACATGGTGTAATGGTTGCAGCTCCTTACAAACATTTTGTAAAAAGAACTCGGCGATTAAAAAGAGTGGCGGAGAGTTTATTGCCAGTTCTTCTCTTCCGTTCTACGCCCTTGATTTGAGAACTGGCAGTAAATGTAAAATTAGAATCATTTATTGTTTTTTTTTTACGTTCATAAGTGTACATTATGTTACCTATATGAATAAATGATTTTTGACTTTGACTTTCTACATGCGAGAATTGAACTTTCGACGATTCTCTTAACAAATATCGTTTTTAAGGGGTTCATTGATAGCATATGGAAAACTCCAAGGCTCATTATCGTCGGCGCCATTATTGCTGCCAGGGCGTCATGCGATTAACGCGGGACTTTTAGCGGGGTCTTTGGGCTGTGGCGGAGCCCTAATAGCGATGCCCGATGCCCCCGGCCTGCCTTTATTGTCTGCGGCCGCTGTTTTGAGCGGGATCCAGGGACTGACACTCACCGCTGCTATCGGAGGCAAGTACACACCGCAGCTATATAGGGCGTATTATTTAAAATATATTTCCTTTCTTTTTGGCACTTGTATTAGGCAAATTATTATTATGGACGTTGTAAATCTTGGACTACAGAACGTGTTCGTTACTAAGTGTACGCTCGTAACCATGGTAACGAAGCTTTAGTAGACGTTTGTTAAGTATTTTATTTTTTTATTTTAGAAATAAATAAAGTTTACTTTAGGCCAAACAGCAAGTCATTTCATAAGTCTATATAATATAATTTCAAAGAACTACACAACAGGATATCATAATATCAAAAATATTATATGATAAACAGTATATTGACACGAGTTCAGTTCGGTGGCGGTTGTTGAATTCAAATAAATCAATCCCTTTGAAGCTCGGTGGCATCTGGCTTTAATTGTTTAAAACATCAGATTATAACTAATATATATATATATATTTTTTATTTTTTATTAATAAAATTTTATTTTTATTATTTTTTAAATTTTAAAATTGATTTATATTTATTTACCTTGAGTAATGCTAAGTTAATATAAACCTCCCGTTACACATTTGAAATATTCAATTTAGACCAAAGTGTACTGATATCATCACTTGGCGGGCTCTAATCAGTTTTATATTTTTAGGAGCTGATATGCCAGTAGTGATAACAGTGCTAAACAGTTATTCTGGCTGGGCCCTGTGTGCTGAAGGCTTTATGCTGAACAATTCCCTGATGACGATCGTTGGGGCACTCATAGGCAGCTCGGGAGCTATACTTTCATATATTATGTGCAAGGTTATATGTTACTAATTAATAACTTAATTCTGACAGCTATCAGTTTTTGACATGTTAGAGATTACGAACTATTTTAGCCGGGCACATTTTTCAATTTCAATACGAGTCTGAACAGTCTATATATACATTTTATTTGTAACTGAATGTATCAATTTTATGAAATGCTGGGCTCCGCATTGAAAGTGGTTTTACGGCGAGTGATAATTACGTCCCTTTTTCAAATCAAATCATTTATTCATATAGGTAACATACTGTACACTTATGAACGTCAATAAAAAAAAGAAATATGCATTAAATGATTCTAATTTTACATTTACTGCCAGTCCTCAAATCAAGGGCATAGAACGGTAGAGAAGAACTGGCAATAACTCTCCGCCACTCTTCTGTTTCATCATAAACAGTAAAAACGCACAAGTTACGATAACATTTTATTTTTTTTAAAAGCTTTACTAATTGGAATTAAAATGCTAGCTAAAGATAAAATAAAGTAATTAAAGTTATTCGGTATGTTAGTGATATTGAAATATTTGTGAGTTTTGTTTTAATTCACTTGAGTAAGTAAATATTTAGATTTGCCTTTTTGTAGGTAAAACTTTTTAGTAGCTTATGAAATGTCAGAATTCTACGGAATGTCAGAGCGCTGATAATTCTTATTTAGAAAAATAATTTTCTGAAAAATATTACGAGAAATCTTTAGCGGGTTGAATATTTCAGGCAATGAATCGCTCTCTACCGAATGTGATTCTTGGTGGTTACGGTGTCACTACAAGTGGCTCTGCCCGTCCCGCCGGAGCCACACATACTGAGATGAATGTTGATACAGTAGCCGATTTGATTCATCGTGCTTCTAATATAATTATTACTCCAGGTGACAAATTTTAGAAATTTTCTTACTACCCTTTTTATTTAACATTGTTTATGTATGTATGTACATGTTTATAAAGAAACTAACTTTTTAATGTTAATTTGATATATTACAGTGTAGTACTCTTCATTACTTGTTCATATTGTCTAATTTCCTTAACTTTGGTCCTTCGAGCCGGAGATTCTCAACGAGGACTTTGAGAAACTCGTTTTTTTACTGTTTATTTTTCAGGTTACGGACTGTGTGTCGCCAAGGCGCAGTATCCAATTGCGGAGCTGGTTAACATTTTAAAAGATATCGGCAAGAAAGTTCGCTTCGCTATTCATCCCGTAGCAGGTAATTTATATTATATAAATCGCTTATATGTATTTATATTATCACATTTTTTTCCTGGAGGGGAGTACGCAGAGACCTCGGATTTTTACTTGCCGAAGTCCAGTGCTTCATCAAATTTCGTAACTTTCACCGTGACCTGGGATTTAGTCCTGGTGAAATGGGTAGGCCATTACCCCATTATAATAATAATCACCGTAAATATATTTTCAGGACGTATGCCGGGGCAATTGAACGTATTGTTGGCGGAGGCTGGAGTTCCATATGACGACGTGTTTGAGATGGAGGAGATTAACGATGAGTTCCCAGAGACTGACTTAGTTCTTGTTATAGGTAAGGACTTATTATTTAATAAATCAGTGGCTTCAACCTTTGCAGTTCTGGGCCTCAGATGTCTGTTCCATGATCATTTGTCAATCTAATAGGCAAGCATCAGTCTCCTGTGCCTGACACACGTTGTCGACTT
The DNA here is from genome assembly GCA_028984075.1 of Pieris mannii. Classification (NCBI taxonomy): domain Eukaryota; kingdom Metazoa; phylum Arthropoda; class Insecta; order Lepidoptera; family Pieridae; genus Pieris; species Pieris mannii. Next base: position 3,527,447 of record CM054798.1, on the reverse strand, counting down.
TTCAAAACAAGCCGGTTTCCTCACGATGTTTTCCTTCGTCGATCAAATGTTGAATCTGCACATAGAAAGTCCATTGGTCCACGATGGACATCGAACTTAAGACCTCAGGATTGAGTAGCACGCTGAAGCCCGCTGCTCATATCTATGTAGCATATACATATTGCATGAAGTTTGACATGTTTGACAGCGCTCGACTGAAATTGTGATTTGAGATGGTTGTCCATAAGCGACTTCAATCAATATCAGGTGGTCAACGAGTTTGCCCACTGGTCTATAAAAACTAACATCGTCAAACATCTGCTCGTAATTTATACCTTAATAGCTCTGAGAGACTGAAACAGTTATTAATAAAGTTGGTTTGGAACTGGTTTCAATAAAAATTGTCTCATTTTTACCAAGAAATTTGTGGACAAACATATGTCGCAGATTCAACGCGATTAATAATTCCAAAATTGGTGTCACTACCGTCATCCGACATTATTACTTAATATTAAAACACAGTTAGTGCGCACGTCCGGTCAGGCGCCGATCGGAGAGCAATTGACAAACTATTGACAAATTGACTTTGACACATTGATTTTATAACCTTTAAGATGTCTATGTATATTGCGTGAAGAGCAGCGTGGCCTTGTGGCTGCAGCGTGCGACTCTCATACCTGAGGTCGTAGGTTCGATCCCCGGCTGTGCACCAATGGAGTTTTTTTTTCTGTGTGCGCATTTAACATTTGCTCGAACGGTGAAGGAGAACATCGTGAGGAAACCGACATGTCTTAGACCCAAGAAGTGGACGACGTGTGTCAGGCACTAGATGCTGATCATCTACTTGCCTATTAGATTTAAAAATGATTATGAAACAAATTGAGAAATCTGAGGCTAAGACTTAAAGAGGTTGTAGCGTTACTGATTTATTATTTTTAGATATATTGCGTGGTGTTGCCATTCTAATAAAACAAATGACTTCGTGTTCTATTATAACATTATCTGTGACACATATAACCCAATAAAAGGAAAATGTTTTTAAAAAGTGTTTATTAACAGGTGCCAATGATACGGTGAACAGCGCAGCTGAGGATGACCCGAACTCACCAATCGCTGGAATGCCAGTTCTCAAAGTGTGGAAAGCAAATCAGGTGAGAGTAGTTTAAATACACAACTCTGTTTTCATCTCTTACTTTCCCTAAATTCTAATCCCTAAATTTTAAAGTTTTTTTTAAATAAAGTCTATTATTATTATTATTATGTTCACTGTAACATTCATCTTAAATGCCTTTTTGAAATTGCCAAACGCACGAATATTGATAATTTTTGAAGGGTAGTTGATTAAATAATGCATACCCTCCTTATTGACTACTTCAAATAATTTGTACGCGGCTTCGGCAAAATAAATAAATTTGTAATTATTACTGTTATTGTAACAATTTACTTTTGTTTAAATAAATTTTTTTTTAAGGTTGTGGTCATGAAGAGATCGATGGGTGTGGGTTATGCTGCCGTAGACAATCCAATATTCTACAATCCAAACACAGCCATGTTACTAGGAGACGCTAAGAAGACGTGTGACGCACTTTTGGATAAAATAAAACATTTGACTGGATAACGTCCCGAAATTTTTCCACTTCAAAGAAATATACACAAATGCTTTAATATGTCAGGTAATATATCGGAAAGGTTTTTTTAACGTTTTTTAAATTGATTTAGCTCATATTTTTTAAACATTTATTGATATTTTGCAAAAACAATAAAATTAGCAATTGTAAAACCGCAACTGGATTGAACGTTTTATATTAAACGCACAGATGAATTATTATAATTACAGTCAAAATTGTTTATGACGTCATCGTTTGGAACAACATACCGGTTATATTGACCAAAATCAAAGATCCCGGCTGAATTCTATTGTATTAGGTTCTTATTAACGTCCTGCTGTTACAACTATCGGTTTTTACGACCAAATATGAGAAGTCGATGTCGTCATAACAGATTTTGGCTGTATCTAACTATTTTTTTATCACATAATGTTGGAATATATTTCATTTTGTATTTATGACGTCATATATGTACGGATGTTCATATTTTATCTATATTTTCTAAAAATGATGAACTTTGTATTTTTTAGTTTTATATCCAGAATTAATTAGAAAAAATCAAATTGGACTGAAACAAACATTTATGTAAAATGTATGTAGTCACTTATTAGGAAAGCTAGATTTTATGTTTTGAGATTAAATAAATCATATTTTAATAATTATTATAATTACATAAGAAAAAGTGAAAATTGTGTATTTACAATAATATTTTATATTTTTAAGAATATATTGATTGAAACAAAAATATTGGTAGTATATTTTCTTACAAAATGGCGTAACCAATATTTATAAAATTAATTCTAGAGTATAAAATCTGACAGCGTCTATACTCTGTCAGATTAAGACAAATATGAAAATATAATTAAATATATAAAGTTAAAAATACAACTGGAATTAAAAAATATATATGCTAAGTATTTTTATATTAAAAAAGTAGTGCATATACATAAATGTACTTTTGTTTAAACCGCACATCGATTGAACATTTGTCTTATAGAAGTCTTATTATAGCCATTATCAGATTTTATTCATGGTCTATACTTTATAACTATAAAAGTGTGTATTTGTGTATTTAATAATGTTTAAATTGGAATGTAAAGACTGATTTTTTTTTATTATGGGGAAATGTGCAACAGAATAATAAGTATGTTAATAAAGCCGTTTGCACATACAATACTAATTCAATAAGAATGTCACCGACATTTAAATATCTCCAAATGTCAAATTAAAGTACAGTTTGAAAAAGAAGTGTGTATTTTTGCTTTTGGTTTTTATCGATTATACATTTTATCAAAACATTAGTTTTTCATTAATTCATACAAAAATAAATATTTTTAATCGAATCACAATTTGTGTATTATTGGACAATATTTAACAAGACGAGACAAATGTGTCTAAAGTGGAAAGCAAGTACTGCTAATGAAATTCTTTATATTTTGTGCTGTCTTATAATTTACACATTCCATTAAATTAAAAATAATGCAAATTATCATATTGCATGAGATTTTGTCGCCATATTCTGAATGTATTTCAAATCTTTATAAGTTTTTTTAATTTTTATTATGTATGACGTACTTATGAAATAAAGCTATAAAATTTATCCTTTTTTACTTACCCATATAACTATAGGCATTACTTTTCAGTGCATACCAATCCAAATCAATTATCACAAGCAACCGAAACCAGAAATAGTAGTTCTTATGTCTTGAAAATTGGTATATAATTAACAAGTTTTATGACAATCTCTGACAAGTGACTGCCCCGCCGAATTTTCAGAACTCCCGGGCCCTCGCCTCGCTTGGTTGATTTTTCTCTTAACCAATCAACGCCCGATATTTTCCCGCCTTACTACTCGAGAAAACACCAATCGCGGGTCTTGTCAATAGAACTATTATTTACAAAAATATAATCTAAAGTAAAATAAAATCACATTAAATATACATCATTGTATCTATTTAAAGTACTAATAATTTAAGATATTATTAATACAAATCATCTATTTATTAACTTATGTGAATTATAACAAACTTGTATTTATTGTAAAAACCACCGGATATTGTTGTATAAAGTATCACAGACCAAGCCGTGTCTATGATAGGCTAGCGTCTCCGCGGGAATATTGAGGACAATTGTAAGGCATTCAATAGAAGTGTTATTTATATTCTAATTATTAAATGCAATAAGTATATATCAACTATTTCGATATAAACTAATCGTAAATATAAATATAAATTAATAATTATGGTAAATATAGCAACGTATTCATTATACAATTTTAGAAACCTTGAGTGGCACCCGGTGCGGAAGTTGGTGATGTCTGCCCATCTAAAGTAAAAAGCAATAAATTTCATATGAGGACTTTTATTATTTATTAAAAGATCACGAGTATGGGACGGGGAATCCCCACGACAGCGTCAGGCTCTTTTGCGGGAATCCCTGAAAAAGAAATTTTTATGCTAGTGATTTTTTTTGGTTTGTACATTGTTCTTAAAGTTGAGAGACCGGGTGGGTGTCACCCCAAAAAATGTATACATATGGTACGCCACTGGGCGGAACCAGACCGGAATAACCAGATATGCGGGCACCGTACCAATTAAAGAAAATATCCAAAATAGGAATAGGGCTTTGGACTTGCAACACGAGACAAATTTTTCTATGGTTATAACAGACTGTACAAAAACTTAACAAATCATTTACATATGCGTGTTACATACAATAAATTCATCATAAAACTTTGAGCGTGTGACCCTTTTGTGACGCAACAGCTTGATTTCTGCCTCAATATTATTTAACATAGTCAGAATGTCTAATTGGGGGTCTCGAAATTCCAAATTTGAAAAAAAAACCTTTGGACTATAGAAGCTTGAAAAAAATAGGGCAGAAACTACCTAGAGAAAATATAATAAATAATGTCTTACAAAACTATGTCGAATTCAGTTACTACTTATTAATATTTTTTTCCTAATTCTTCGACTCACTTTTCGATTTCTCTCACTCGCAACGATTTCATCAAGCTAGAATACAGATATAATAATTGAAATGCTGGATGACCTCTTCATCATCTGATGAAGAACAAGAAGTGCACGTGAAGTTCTTAGAAATGAATTCTAGTTTAATGCGGTTTTAAGTTATTAGTAAATAATATATAAAAAAATTAGTACATAAATTAATTTACGACTGATTTATTTTTCATGACATATTTTTCTATGTAGGTACTCTGTGAACCCGATGTATAACAACATTTTTAATACAAATAACTTATTAACTTAATGTTTCTTTATAAAAAAACGAAACAATTTCAAACAGCATTTGCCGTGAGAATCCGGTAGACTGTTGAATAATTCTATGAATAATTGCTATACGTAAGTATGACATTTGGCAACTTGACAGTGGCATACTCATCAAAATTTTATTTAATTTTAAATTTTCACATCTGGCTCAGCCGTGTCAAGAAAAAAGCGCGGGAAAGTTCGAACAACAAGGGCGCCTTTTTTTAAAAAAATTAAGTTAAAATAATACAAATTGTTATTGTTGTAAGTTTTATTTACTCAAAAAGTGTGATTGTGTGCCGCGATGTCCCGCGGTAGAAAAAGGCGTAAAAAAAAGGAAGATGTCGAGGGAGACTCCGAGGAAAGCGCTGCGGTGCGGGACTCTGAGTCTGACTCCATAATTTCCGAGGAAGATGTAGATAAGTATATCCCATTTAAAATACCTAACTACGTCCGTTACTATCCTGAAGATGGTGGCAATTTTGAATATATTGTATTTCTAGAAAGTTCTGACAGAGACAAACCAATTGGCTCGAGAGACATGATGTCTCTCGCCAACGCAATAAAAAGACACAACAAAGGCGTAAAACAATTAAAAAGGATCAATAAAACAAAAGTAGGAGTGATTTTCGAGAGACCAGCTTTGGCTAATGCAGCTCTTAGCAATAAAAAATTTCTGGATAACCACAAACTTTACGCTAGTATACCAGCTGCCGCAACTGAAACAACTGGCGTTATTAGTCACGTGCCTATAGATCTATCAAACAAACAGATTTACAGCGCTTTGACCAGCACAAAAAATATAGTCTCGATCAGACGCTTCATGCGTAGGACTAACGAGAACAGTAACATCAAATATGAACCTACAAAAACTGTGTCCATCACATTCTCTTGTCCAAACTTACCTGAGAGTGTTGACTTAAATAGTTGGAGATTTGAAGTTCGTGCCTACATACCTCCAGTAAAACAGTGCCTCCGTTGCTTGAGATATGGTCACATTGCCAAATTTTGTAAAAACGCTGAAAGATGCTCCATCTGTGGAGAAGGTCACAACTTTAAATCTTGCAATGTTAACCCCAAAGAGGCCTCTTGTTGCCATTGTAAAGGGAACCATATTTCAATATCTTCTATATGCCCTATCAAAAAAGAAAAAATTCAGCAAAATAAAGATAAATTTCAAAATAAAAGTTATGCACAAGCTCTTAATAGCACTAATTTTCCCTCACATAGTAAAACAGACCAATTCCTTTCATTACTCAATTCAGAAATAATACTTAAAACCATTACTGAATCACTTGTTAAATTAATCACCCTCAACAGGACCAATGAATCCAAAATTTGCTCTGAAACCATAAAAGATGTTTTAAAAGATTCTTTCAAAAAGCAGAATAGTAAACAATCTTTAATTATATCCTAATGGATACTTTAAATATAGTACAGTGGAATGCTCAGAGTATATTGCACAATCAACATATTTTCAATCATTTTCTATTGGATAACAATATTCATGTGGCCATTCTTTGCGAGACTTGGCTTAAACCTCATCATAAATTTAAATTGCGTAATTTCGATGTAGTAAGACTAGACTCAGGAAACTCTCACAATGGTGTAGCCATACTTGTACATAGATCTATCTCTTACTCTAATGTAAATACTGTTTATGATAATTCTCTTCAAAATATAGCTATTAAAATTAAATATTCAAATTGCAAGGAATTAACTATTGTAAGCCTTTACAGCCCAGGTAATTGCAGCCCTCCTTTTTCACCACATAAACTGAATAATTTAATTAAAAGCCTCCCTGAACCAATTTTCTTGGCGGGGGATTTTAACTGCCATAATATAGTTTGGGGCAGCCAAACCTCTGATTGCAGGGGCAAAGACATTTTAGATGTCATTCATAAAAACAATTTAGTCCTACTTAATGATGGCCATGTTACTACAGTCGGCTCTCACATATGGAGACCTAATGTCTTGGATTTAACCATAGTCTCTCCTTCCATCTCTTTACAATGTGACTGGATGGTCTATGATAATCCATTAGGCAGCTATCACCTCCCTGTAATAACAAAAATTCTACTCAGTTTTAATAATTCTTATTCTATAGATATACCTGATAGTAATCCTCTCCCTTCTTCTTGTAATTTAAAATTAGTTGATTGGGATCTATATTCCACTAAAGTTGATTTGTTATTACATAATTTATCCCTAAATACTCAAGATCCTATTTTAACATACAACAATCTTATTGAATGCTTAAACAGGGCTCTATCGGAATCTCTTCCTTTCTCTTCATCTGGTCATAATAATTCTCGTTTAAAACCAAACACAAAAACAAAAAGAAATCCACTTCCATGGTGGAATTCAAATTGTTTTAAAGCCCTCACAGATAGTAAAAATGCATACTTACAATTCAAAGAAGACCCAACTGAACAGAATTATATAAACTTTAAAAAGCTTCAAGCTAAGAAGAAATACATAATTAGATCTGAAAGAAGATTAAGTTGGAACCAATTATGTGAATCCTTTAACAGAACTACACCTATTTCAATTATTTGGTCACATATGCGTAAATTTAACAAAACTTACTCACCTTCGTCTGTGTTTGATAACAATTATGATTGGATTATTCATTTCCTCAAAAAATACACTCCAGATACTGTTGAGCCAGCATCCCACTTTGACAATCAAGATTGGTCTTGCCCTAATCACAGATACTTTTTGGAACCATTTTCATTTGCCGAATTAATGTCAGCAATATCATCTAGAAGAGACACAACAGCCGGTTTAGATGGTATTCCATATAAAATGCTAAAGCACTTATCAATTCAATCCAAATCAGTACTTTTAAAAGTTTTTAATCGTCTTTGGGAACAAACTTTGATCCCAGACGATTGGAAGATTGATTGTTTAGTGCCCATATTAAAACCTAATAAAGAGAAATTTCATTTTAATTCATATAGACCTATTGCTTTGACTTCTTGTGTGGGGAAAATATTTGAACAACTATTGAAACAAAGATTAGAACATTTCATAGAATTAAATAAAATATTACCTTCTAATCAATTTGGATTTAGAAAGGGCAGATCTTCTAGAGAGAGTATTGCCCATTTACATTTGGACATCTTTCAAGCATTCAAATCCAATAATGTTTTGGCCAGTGTATTTTTTGATGTAGTAGGGGCTTTCAATAACGTAAATCATCATATTCTGTCTTCAGAGCTTGTTTCCATTGGTCTGCCTGTAAAGGTTGTGCAATGGATATTTGAGTTCTTACATGGTAGAAAAGTTTATGTTAAATATCATAACAGCCTTATAGGCCCACGTTTCTCCTATAAAGGCACCTGCCAAGGCAGTATTTTAAGTCCTTTAATCTTTACACTGTATATTCACAAACTTAACTTAATTTTAGGTCCCAAAGTAACTAACTTACAATTTGCAGATGATTTAGTGGTATATTATTCCGATGCCAACTCTAAGAATATAGCTTCCATATTAAATTCTAGTTTAAAAAATTTACATACCTATTTTAATTATCTTGCCTTAGACATAAGTATAGAGAAATCCAAAGTATTAGTATTCAATAAAGGAAGGCCTTTTCAGGTCAAATTATATTATGATAGTACAGAACTCCCAGCTGTAACCGAAGCTAAGTTCTTGGGTGTGTTGTTTCTTAACAATGTATCCTGGGGTAAATATGTTGATTGTGTAACTGACAGAGCTACAAAGGCACTGAATATTTTGAGGTCTCTTGCTGGAACATACTGGGGCTCTGATCCTAAAATTCTTTTAACTCTATACAAATCTCTTGTTCGTAGCCACTTTGAATACAGTTTCTTTTGTTTTGCTTCAAATAACCAACTGCTTCACAAATTGGATGTCATTCAAAATCATAGTCTTCGATTTATCACTGGGGCAATGAGAACAACTCCCATAAATTCACTCCAAGTTGAATGCAACACTCCTCCACTATACCTAAGGTTTCAATATCTAAAAAGGAGATTTTTGCTAAAATTACTTTCTATTAATAATCACTCCCTTATTAACAAACTTACTCATCTTAACAATAGTTTGCATATGAATTCCCCTCTATCAAGCAACTATCCCTTTCTTTTGCATGAGCTCCCCTTCTTGTTAAATTTGGTCAATCAGCACAACATCTTTAAATCAGATAACTGGGTTTGCTATACTAAGAGCTATGAAAGTATTATGCATAACATCAGCATAGTTATAGACAATAAACTGAGAGATCGACACGAAATCTATAATGTTATATCTCAATATCCCAATTATAAACACATTTACACAGATGGCTCAAAAAAGAAGGATAAGGTTTCAATGGCATTCTATATACCAAGTTTGAAGTTTGGACGAGGTACTAAACTAAATGAAAATTTGAGCATATTTTCTGCAGAAGCTCTTGCTATTGTTTCTGCATTAAAATTCATTGAAGATCGTTCGGAAAGATATTGGTTAATCATCACAGACAGCATGAGTGTTCTAAAAGCTCTGCAAAATCATCAATTCAGTGCTAAGTCAAACTATATTATCACCGAAATAAGATACTTATTGTATATGCTATTTAAAAGAAATTACAGTGTGGAATTCTTATGGACGCCCTCGCATATAGGAGTCGCAGGCAACGAGCATGTGGATTTCCTTGCACGTGCGATTGTCGACAGTGACAGCGGCAGCGCTGCTGACAATGTTGCCATTCCGTACACAGATTTACTACCACTTCTAAAGTCAAAACTTAATCAGGATTGGAAAGATCTTTGGCAAGAAAGTTTAGCGAGAAAAGGCACTTGGTACGCTGCAATCAACCAAGATATTGGAATACCATGGTTTTGTAAATCCAGCAATTACAAAAGCAGAAGATTTTATACAACACTATGCCGCCTTAGATTCGGACATTGCAGATTTAATTCACATTTACACCGCATGCGCATTATTATGTCTCCCTCCTGTTCGTATTGCAATTCAGACGTCGATCAAACTTTAGACCACATATTCTTCGAATGCTCTGAATTCCATATCCAACGCCTATGTTTGTCATCTAATCTGTTAAACTATCACATAAGACCTGAAAATATTCCGCGCCGTATTCAAGACTTGCTTATGAACCATGATATATATGATACTATTTATGAATTTATTTCTAATACGGTTCAAGAAATTTAAAAGGATTGTACTCCTAGGATTGACTAATTGGTTTGAATGGACATATTTTTGGATTTATCTTAAGATCGGATTTGAAACAAGCACCTGAAAATTTAATAATTTTTACTTGGATTCTACTATTATTGCTTATGGATTTGACTTCGACCAATTCAAAACGTCGAAAAAGTGATTTAGGCTTATAAGATCGAGATTAATAAGACATGACAACAATAAGACAAGACATGGCTTCGGCCTTACGATGAAGAACAATGAAGACGTGGCTTCGGCCTTTAAAACTACCAAAATTTTCCAATTATTACCAAAAATAAGACCTGGCTGTATGGACTAAAGTCCTTTGCCTTTCCCATTAAAAAAAAAATCAGCCGTGTCAAGTGTTGTTGTTAAGCACTTGTTTATTGTATTTTTTTGCAAATCAAGCAAAGAGAATATATTTGTACCCATTATAACCAGCCGGAATAATTAGCAGATGAATCTTCTACATAAATAGTGCGAGTATGGTAAGTGTGATTTCAAGTTTAAACATAAAACCTATAAATAAAAATGACACACTGCAATTTTAGGCTGCTCCGAATAGTCCATAATATTTTCCTAGTTTAAAAATCTGTGAGTTATTTTTCGTCTTTTTTAATAAAACGCATAAGTCATTAGCAATTCGTTTTTATTGGGATTAAGGAATGGCCTGATCCTAAGATAAGGTAATTAATCTATTTGAATATTTAAGTACCAATGTATAAATTTCGGAATACAAGCAATATATATCTTCAAAAAAATATAGTTAATTAGCAAACTCGAAACAACATGGATATTAAATTGTAAGAAATACATACATTTACAGGTAAATTATAAAAAAATATACCAGTTAAAAATTTAAAAATATTATAACTATCATTGTGTGGAGAACAATGTGTATGGATTAAAAAAGTAAGTGTAGAAATCATGTGTGTTTTATTAAAAATATGGGTTTTGTTTGCTTGTAGATTAGATATTTTGCGACTATTTGTTGACTTAAAAGTTAAGTGTCATATGTGATATTCTAATTCCAATATTCAAACAAATAATAGATTATATTAGGATAGTGTGATGAACATCGAATGTAGTTGATAAATTAAAAAAATCTAAATCTCTTATAGAAAGTTTAGTTAAGAGAAAATTTTTAGTATATAATTTTTTTAGGCAAACAAAATGTCTGAAAATAGCAAGTTTGCTCTGCCTGTGAGCAATGATGGTGATTCCAACGTCTTGTCTATGATCTACAGATTCTTTAAAAAGGTAAGTTTTTAATATATACTGTGCTTATTTTAGTAAACTTTGGTCATTTTCCATTTAAACATCAATAAGTATGAAACATATTGCATAAATTATATTAGTTATAGCAAATAAAAACAAAGAAATAATAAAAATTTGATCAGATTGTATTCCCTACCACATTGTTACCCCTTGTCAATTGTTTTATATGCCGTCTCTACACTAATATAATAATGGTTAAATTCTCCAACTTAACTGATTAAAGAAATTCTCTCACTGTTATCAGCAAGTATTTATTTGCAACTGAATTAAACCATGCTAGGGTTAAGATTCATATTGGATTTCTACATCCCGGAGTCATAGCTCGCAAATTTTTTTTTACTTCTACTGTGCAATAAATTGTAAATAATTAATTATATCTTTCATATTAGCATTCTATCGAGGTAGGCGCGCGCATTTACGATGTATACATTCAGACATCACCCAAGCAATGCAATGATGTCAGACCTTTTTGAATAAATATATCACATTATCGTCTTTATTTGAACGACTAAAGGCTCACATTTCCGTACATGGCCTTCTGAGTCACCAACCTTGGAAACAGAACCAATGCTTAGAGTAACCTTGTTTTACCGTTAACTGTATGAGATAATTGATTTATTAGAACCCAATTTGAAATTAGATCAGATGATTATAACAGGTATTTTTTACGTTATTACTGACGTTTATGTCGGTGATTTTTGTTGTCTCCCGTGTCACTTTAGTTGTCCACAAATATTATTCACACATTTTTATGGATTTATAATTATTCAGAAATTGAAAAAAAAACTACGCAATTTTATTTAATTACATAGATCTAAAACCGGACAACTACCGAATTACAAACCGGATAATTCCCCTCTGGTCGTCCATAATCGGAGCATTCAGCATTGGTGGACGTACAGGCTGCTCTTCATATTCCTTGAAGAAAAGAACGTACCAATTCTTAAATGACCGGCAACGCAATTGAGAGTGTTCATGGGCGGCGGTAGAATTTTGCATCAATTTTGCTCTTGCACGTTTGTCCTGTTCTATAAAAAAAAAGCTATTGCGAATACACTTGTGACTGACACAAGGACCACTCCTTTCAACTTAGACAATTCAGAGTCGCTAAGATTCCTATGTGAAATATATATTTTTGTTTCCTAGTTAAAAATATTCTGTAAATAAAATAAAATTGAATATTTAAAGTAAATGAGGTAATATACATAACCACATTAAGGAAACAATGGTATCTAATCAGTTTCATGATATTTATATATATATATACCCATAGTTAAAATTTTAATTATTAGAATACATGTGTTTTTTTTTTGACAGATTTTTTATGTCGGTGATTTTTGTAGTCTTCCATGTCACTTTAGTTGTCAACAAATATTATTCACACATTTTTATTTTTATGGATTAATAATTTTTGATAAACTAAAAATATTCACGCATTTTTTTGTATTAATAAATATTGAGAAACTGAAAAAAAAATTACGCATTATTTATAAATACTTACATGAACTGATTAAAGAAATTCTGTCACTGTTATCAGCAAGTATTTATTTGCAACTGAATTAAACCACGCTAGGGTTAAGATTCATATTGGATTTCAACATCTGGGATGCGAGCTGCATTAGTATTTTTTGACTTCTACTGTGCAATAAAGTGTAAATAATTAATTATATCTTTCATATTAGCATTCCATCGAGGTAGCGCGCGCATTTATTTACGATGTATACATTCAGACAACACCCAAGCAGTGCAATGATGTCAGACCTTTTGTATAAATATATGATTTTTTGTATTAATAAATATTGAGAAACTGGAAAAAAAATTACGCATTATTTATTAATACATAGATCTATAACCTGACAACTGAATTTAAAGCTAATTGTACCATCCGGTGGACGCATAAGCTGTCCTTTATATTCCTTTAAGAAAAGCGAGTACCAATTCATAAAAGGCTGGCAACCCGCAAGCCCGCTGGCATTGAGAGTGTCCATGGGCGGCGGTGGCATTTAGCATCAGATGAGCCGACATGAGAGATAAAAAAAAGCTTTTGCGTACACTTATGACTGACACACAGACTACGTTACAACTTAGACCATTCAGAGTCGCTGAAATGATTACTGTGTGAAATATATATTTTTGTTTCTTAGTTAAAAATATTCTATAAATTAAATTAAATTGAATATTTAAAGTAAATGGGGTATACATAACCACATTAAGGAAACAATGTTATCTAATCAGTTTTATTTCCTTATATAAATATATATACTAAATTAGTATGTTATAGGTATTTACAATTTTCTGAACATACGAAGTTAAAATAAATTAAAACAAATTTAAAAAGTTTGGTCCCTGTGACTATGTACCTATAATGACAGCATTTCTTCATGTAAAGGAATCAATCTACATTGCGCCAACTTAAATCATTCATGCGCATGCGCAAATTACTAGAAATATTTAATTTTTACATGTAAATTAAAAATACTTTATAAACGCTTTCTTAATCATACCCACTACCGAAATTATCAATGACTACCACGACTTATATTCCGATTCCACATATGACAGCTACCGTCATTTTGTAAAATAATGATACCACATATATTAGTGTAGTGATGAACACAAAAATTGATAAACAATCGCGATTATTAGTAATCGCTGCTTTATTTTATGAAAAGTTAATATTTTTGTTTTTATTATGGTATAGTTTTTTTGTGAACTTTGAGTGAATCTATTTGCTTTGTTTTTCCATCAAAATGGATCCTCAGCCAAGTACATCACAAAAAGACGTGGATGTTTACTTGTCCCCAAGAAAAAAACGTCTGCGAAAAGCTTTTACTGTTACTGAAAAAGTAATGATCCTTTATAAAATTAATCGTCATAACTAAATTATCCGTTCAGAAATATTTCATTTCCAGATATACTTAGTTTCTATTAAAGTAGTAGTTGTTTATATATACTACTATGAACCAGAGGAATCGATCCGGAAATATTCCATTTCCGTAATCCATAATTTCGCAACGTCACTATTTAATACTTTTCATAACGTTGCAACACTGAAATTGTCAAATCAGGAATCGAATTAAAAGTTTTAGTATAAGTAATGATTGATTTCACTGTTCTTCAGGTATCAATAGTGGGAGCAGTATACCTCGTGGGTTACATGCAATGGAGTGTGGCATGGTTGATTGGACCAGTGGTTCTCTCAGTGTTGAGAGACCAGTGGCGAAGGGAAAATGAATATAGGAGGAACCTCGCGAAAGTCGTTGCTGTATCATCGGAGAAGGACGTGGTGCTGGCACGGCTTGATGATCTTCCAGCTTGGGTAAGATGAAGTTCCACCGCCGCGCTTATATCAGCACTCAAGTACTAGATAAATTCTGAGGTCGTAGGTGCACCAATGGACTTTCTAAGTGCGCATTTAACATTCGAACGGTGAAGGAAAACATCGTGAGGAAACCGGCTTGCCGTAAACCCAATAGTCGACGCCATGTGTCAGACATAGGCTGATCACCTACCTGCCTTTTAGATTGACAAATTTTCATCAGACAGACACAGAAATCTGAGGCCAACACTCAAAAAAGATTTAGCCCCACTAGATTTTTTATTACATAAGCCTTTATGTAAAATTTGTCTTTGACAACGGCCTCTTTCAGATGTTCCCATAAACGCTATTCTCCCCCTCTTTATGCCCCCCCCCCCCCAAACGCCTCACCTGTCTTCCATCCCTTTAGTATATCTCTGTTAACTGTTTTAAAATAGTTTTTACAATATTTTGTATACATTTGATATGTGCAGACGATGTAGCTATAAACTACTATACTAAAATAAAATAGGCGCATTATTATAACAAAAACAATGCAACAGATAACTAAATTACGTTGATATGGAGCTAGTAAATAGTGAAAATATATTATAATTATTTTTGTGGGAATCCTCCAAAATCCATTTCGTTTTCAAGCATAGATAATATGTGTAAAAAAGTAAATTAATTACTGTTGACGTAATCACGATAAAAGAACATTAAAGAAGTAACACAAATCCCCCCTCCCTCGCCCCCTATAATGCCCCCCCCCCCATCAGCCCCCGAATGATCGTTCCTTTCGTCTTCGATCCTGTTCTAGAAAATCTAGGACTATTTTTTTATTTATGTCATTTTTCCAGGTCTTCTTTCCGGATGTGGAACGTGCTGAGTGGCTAAACAGGGTAAGATATTTACAATATTATCTCGCGGTTGATAGATAGGGTTGCCACCTTTTAGAACGGGCTTATTCTGAATTCTATTGTACCTAGCTAAACAAATAAAAAAAAGGATTTTTTTGTTCTGAAACAATATTTATGCCAAACATTTTTAGATTCTCCTGCAAGTGTGGCCAAATGTAAACCACTACGCGAAAACCATTTTAAAGGAAACCATTGAACCCGCCGTCGCTGAAAGCTTGGCCAACTTTAAGCTTAATGGATTTAAGTTCGAGCGTATGATACTTGGTACTATCGTAAGTATTTTTTTTTATTTGGGACGGGGCCGTTCAAGTATTTCGTAAGCACCTAAAGGGGGGGGGGGGGATCCGTTGGATTTTCTTATTTGCTGATGACGTCACAGTAATTATTTCTATGCTTGAAAACTAAATGCATTTTCGAAGATACCTCCAAAAAAATAATATGTTTATGTATCTATTATTTTTGAAAGCCTTGCTTTCTTTCCTGACAAGAAGAACTGTATACGTTGGCTTCTGCGTGCGAATTTTTTTTTTTAAGTACGCATTTAATATTTTGCTGTGTTATAATGTTATGTGTAAATGTTAGGTCTAGGTGGCATGGAAATCGATAACTATGTTCAAGTTGTATATTCTAGTATTTTTATATTTAGAACACGTGTTTCGTAACACTACAATTAAACAGTGTGAATAAATAAATATTATTTTGGTGTCTTTAAATCAATTTCATATACGATGGTGATAGTATTTACTAATAATTTATTTATTTAAATAAAATCTTTTTGATTAATTTTAATATTTATCGTTAATCACTTCTGTATTTTAGTTTTTTTTCATACGCCAAAGAAGTATAACTTCTGAAGCTTGTAAATAAGTACACACACTCTTCTTTTAAAGGCACCAAGAGTGGGAGGCGTAAAGGTCTACGATAAAAATCTTTCGAGAAATGAAATCATCATGGATGTGGATTTATTGTGAGTTTTACGATATTTGTCTATGGTTATGTTGATTGCGTTGATGATAACGTTAATTAAATGTTTACATTGCTTAATGATTAACATCTCAGTGTTTACGTTATGATAAATTTTAGTATAACAGGGTAGATTTAAAATTGTTTTAAAGATTTAGTAAAAGTACAAATTTGTATGTTTTTTTAAATCCGTTCTATAAAAGCTAGATCGAGTATAATAGAATAAATATTCTTAAATAGATATATATATCTAGCTTTTATAGATGGATTGGATGGATGGACGGATTTAAAAATAATTTGAAATATAAAAAAAGAACATTAAATAAATTCTCAAATAATATATATGAGAATAATAACAATTATATAATTTATACATATATGTATAAATTATATATTAAGACGATATTACCTATAACTAATTTACATATAGTTTCATAATTCAACTTAGCTGTAGTTTTTAACGATTTAAACATTAATCATGCTCTATTTTATGTATATATAATTTTTTAAGATATATATATATCTCTTTAAAGTTAAATACATAAATATAAAATAGAGTAGATGTTTTGTGCCAATCTTACCTTTCTAAGATTCTTATGCCCCAATCACATAATTTGAAATATAAAAAAAAACATTAAATAAATTTTCAAATAATAAATATGAGAATAATAACATTGATATAATTTATACATATATGTATAAATTATATATTATATTAAGACGAAATTACCTATAACTAATTTACATATGCGAATAGACAGGTGAATTCCGTTGGTACATATCGCGTACGTGTGTGCCATTGTAGAATCGAAATTCTAAGTCCAAATAAATTTGTTTAGCCCCCTTCACAATCAATTGCCCGCTGTGAGGCATGGGCCCACGTTGGAAAACACTGGACGAGTTTAAAAACTATAGTTTCATACTTCAACTTTGGTCTAGTTTTTAACGATTTGATATAAGAAATCGTTTAAAGTTATTTAAAAAATTTGCTTCCATCCCTCTTAAACGCGATTTTTGTGTTCATTTAACATTCGGTGAAGGTAAACATCGTGAGGAATCCGGCATGTCTTAGAACCAAAAAGTTTAGGCAGGCACAGATAAGTAAAATACAGAAAAATGATCAGCCACTAAAAATAAACTAGCTATCTTTATGCTACCTTTTATATTTTGGTGACTTGTTCAGTGCTCTGTGGAGCAATAGCATATTCAAATATTACTTAACTAATGGTATCTAATAACTAATTCCTATATTTTGGTAGTTAGTCGCATACTCCATAGTCGTGGAACAAGTATTTGTAACTAGTTTTACTAAGTATTTGTACTCATAAGACTAGGTCTGTCTTTACTGAGTATGACTCTTACCGACTTACCTACTGTCTTTTACCGAGTATTACTCAAGTAATTACAATTTATTTTCAGTTACGCTGGAGATTGTGATATTTCTTTCGTCCTTCAAAGAATTAGGGGAGGAATCAAAGATTTGCAGGTAAATAATACAAATTAAATAATATTATTATTCCAATAATAATTATTTAGAAATTGCGTTTTTGACAAGCGATAATATGAATTCGAATAAATATGCTTTTAATGTTTTTCATACTAAACGAGTACGATAACTGTTCAATTAAGTACTGCTCGTGATACGGCCGGCAACGCACCAGCAACCCTCCTGATGTTCTGTGCATGGGCTACAGTAAATACTTTAAATTTACGTAGCTATCAGGGGTTCATGGCCATTGATTTCTTATATTTTTCAGATTCACGGCATGCTTCGTGTAATAATGAAGCCGTTGATAACTAAAATTCCTTTAGTTGGTGGTCTCCAAGTGTTCTTCTTAAATAATCCGTCCATAGATTTCAATTTAGTGGGAGCTGCTGATATTCTGGATATGCCGGGATTCAGGTTAGTTATAAAATAAAATACATTTATCAACACAAGATCATCAAGGTATCACTTATTCCACGTCATTAAATACGAGCCTGTTGGCATCCCTACTCATCGGCAAAGAAGACAGAGGGTGTTGGCCGAGAGAAAAAGCCGGCGTAAAAAACTCTCGGTACTCTTTTAAAAAAGCAAATCAAACAATACTACGATATTTAAAACAAATATAGTAAATTAATTAGAAGTACGTCATTAATCATCATTTTTTTCAAGCTATTACCGAGAGTGTTAGGTACAGAAGGCTGACCTAATAGTTTATAAAAAAAAGTGCGTGCGTACAAAGTACACATTTCAGAAGTAAAATTAATTATTACTAAGGGACAGCCCCAGTAGTTGGTTATGTACCGGTATATGATCACTCCGTGTATTTGTATATCTATATCCACACTGTATATAAGAGAAATAAATAAAAAATCTGCGTTTAATTCACAAGACATTATGCGACGGAATTGCCATCTAAAGTTCTAATATGTAACTAAACGACATCAACCAATAGCGTGTATTTTTTCTCGATCTCCCTTTCTAATTCTCTCTCAATCGGTTTAAATCGCTCTCTCCGACAAAAACGCTGCATATCATCGTGACGTTTCATCCGAAAAAAATCCCTCATGCGACTAAAGAAGTTTCACTTCAAAAAATCACGATACAGATCTGACAGGTACGCACTGAAGTATTTCCAAATTCGACTTAGGGTCCAAGAATGGCGTCCCCGTTTTTGATAGACTACGCATGGTGTAATGGTTGCAGCTCCTTACAAATATTGTGTAAAACAAAAAAAATGTGTGGTTTTATAAACCACGGTTAAAGTGAAACTTTTTTTCACATTATAGACATTTCACTAAAAAATTTTGGAATAATATCCATTAAGGGTATAAAATCGCTTTATCAATCTTAATTTTATACTTGGAAAATTGGAATGAATTATCATTACAATTCCCATTAGGGACTAATAAAAGTAGACTAAGTCTCCAACTAATATTTTTATTGAATTCTGTATCTTAGCGAGTACGACATACATAATACTTAACAATTATTATATATATAGATTATATACACATATTTAAATAGCGTGGAGCACTGGCACAAATGAATAATAGTCTTTACACTACAGTCTACACGGTCAGCTGCTGCGAACTATGTGCGCCGCCATATTGGCCTTGGCTGCTATGACGAGCGCCTTTCACTTTATCCCTACTCCGCAGCCGATCGTCACGCGACATGCGCCACACATACCAAAAAGTTTGAGACGATGTAATAAAAGTTTCACTTTAAAATACTTGGGGATTAAAAAGAGTGGCGCAGAGTTTATTGCCAGTCTCTTCAGTTCTACGACCTTGATTTAAACTGGCTGTAAATGTAAAATTAAAAACATTTTATATTTTTTTGACGTTCATAAGTACGTTAATGAATTATTTGGAATTTGAATTAGAACCGGCGAGCCTTCTAGCAATGAGTATCCGTAGCGGATGTATCACTTAATATCAGATGCGTCTTCTTCTCTTATCTTGTCCGTACATCAAAAAACTTGATTGGTCGATTTTTTCCCACCCCCCACAAAACAAACAGTTATAAGTTGTATTTAATTTTCAGTGACATCTTACGTCGTTGCATCATAGAGCAAGTGGCAAGAATGATGGTGTTACCCAACAAATTGCCAATCAAACTGAGCGATGAAATACCTACCGTCGACCTTCGGATGCCAGATCCTGAAGTTAGTTGATGGTCTCTTGTTCATCAATTCAGGGAATAAATAAATTAATGACGTTTCCAGCAGTCTTCGAGATTTATTTTGATTTATAAATTAAATTGCTGGTAAAAATTAAGTATAATTATTTTTTTCAGGGAGTACTTCGCATACATTTAGTTCAAGCTCAGAACCTTATGAAGAAAGATGTTTCGATGATAGGTATGTTTGTTTTTTTTAATCGGGAGCATTAAGTGCGCATAATCTTGCCTCTGAAGAAAAATATCAAACACTTAGTAATCAACAATCCTATAATTCCTTTATAACGACTAACTAACTAAACGATTTGGATTTCAATTTGACTGAAGTTTTACTAAATGTCTTGGCATGACTCTGACGTAAAGTAACACAGACACAGGGCACGTACTCGCGCACACGCATCAACGTATACATACGCGTACTTGAGGTCTTACAAGATTTTTGTTTAAACATGTACCAAGTTTACAATCTTGGTGTCCACAAGACGGGGCCTGCCTAGTGGGGGACCCGTGTGATCTATTTTGTCAGAACTATGTCAGTTTATAATGCAATGATAACCATTGGTTGCAGCACCTTTACCGTTTTTTTTAAATACATTATCTCTCCATATTGAATTCAAAACTATTAAACATTTAAAGAAAACACCAACAAAATGTTTTCCCGACGTTTCACGTTGTTTACAGCGTGCATGGTCACGGTGACTACATTTAAAATTATGTAAAATACAAGTTTATACATACTTGTTTTCTTTAAATTTAAAACTAACCTAATTTACTAAAAATATTTAACATAAGAATGTGTGAGCGAGCTCTTCATCACGAGTGAGCACTTTCCACTTAAGAGTAACGTACACTAACACCAATTCACAAATTCAAGTATATTTAAAAATTAATCTCATTTTTTCTAGGAAAGGGTAAGTCCGACCCATACGCAATAATAACAGTTGGAGCCCAGCAATGGAAGACTAAACATATCGATAACGATGTCAACCCAAGATGGGAATTCTGGTGTGAGGTATATATCCCAGTTTTTATTGCAGTTTTAATTGCACTGGGTCCTAAATCTGTGTTTTCAAATGACTGTGGTAATTTAATTTCAGTAAAATAATTTTAATTTAAATATAAATCGTAATTAAGAAATGTAAAATGTGAGGGTAGTTCTAAATTTCTTCTCAACATTTTGAAATTGCAGACTTAAGACGATGGTTATGGTTGCACTAGATATTGAATTGTATGAATGTTTTGCCAGGTAATTCTCAATATGACGAGAACTGGACTTGACTAACGATTACATGATATGCCTGAAGAGGTGTACCGACTAAACAGTTCCAAAAAGGTATAAGTTTTAGGAGAAACAAAAAAAATTGAGCGTTTTATTTAAAAACATGTATCCATTTTTTACGTTGCTAGTCCATATCATATTGAAACTAGAAGAAAAAAAAGTAAGACTCAAAATTTCATGAAGTACCCTCTATCGTACAAGAGTAGAAATGAAAATATATTTTTATTTTTGTGTTGGAAAGTCGGCACATCTCTTACATAAACGCATGGTAAATTCTAGAATTTTTTTGGCAAATACAAGATTTTCTTAACAATTTGTTGCTAATTTTCTCTATTATGTACGTATTTATGTACCGTAAACGGTTGCATTGCTTGCTGGTTACCAGGTTAAAAATTAGTTAGACGAAATTAAAAATATATTTTAATATAAGAATCTGTTGCATAGTAAGACGTCACTATCTAAGCTAAACATTTAAGTGCACGCAGGAACATCTAAACCACCAAATCTTGCTTCATACAATCCTGACCCAGACGTAATCCGAAAACACTATTTTCTGATTATATAACGTTATTGGTTGTGGGGCAGTTAAACACCGCGTATATATAATATTTGAGAAACCTTTCTAATTGAGACTAATATCAGTTGCAAAAACTAAAATAATTGGGATAATTAAATAAAAAAAAAAAGTTTTTTGCGGGTAGATGGAAAATAATGTAATAAAAATTGAATAGGGGTATTAAAATTAATATGGTGAATATAATTTTACTAAGGCACGTGTTATGCAATCGTTGGGTCAAGCGTTGGAAATTGAAGTTTTCGACAAGGATGATGGCAACGATGACGACAAGTTGGGCAGGTGAGTGGTGTCGGGAGGTGCACTGGGTTATATAATGGTCGCTAGATGTCGCAGAAACAAAGAGTTGAATTCATTATATCCGCTAGGTGTCGGTAAAACGGACTGCAATATTTGTCGGTAAAAACGTATTGACTTTTAACTTCTATTGGATATCAAATATAAATTGTTCCGGTACTTATTAAAAATTGGAATTTAAACAGGAATTCTTAAAGAAAAAAATTGCAATATCAGTTAAATTGAACATTAACCTACCGTTAATTATATTTATTTGCCACTTAGTACAAAGGTTTATTGCAAAAACACAACATGAATAAAAAAGTAGTAGAAACGGCACGTTTATTCGAAAGAGGCAGCATCCATGGTCAATGGAACAATCTATAGAAAAAAGTCCATAATATCTTTTGTTCTTGAAACAAATCCAAAATTTCTTTTGAAGGTTACCAAAATTATTTGCCAAACTCACTTTTTTTAGCTTTCATGGCATTCGATATTTTCGTAGGAGAGAATTCAGGAGATTTATTTATTAGATTTTTTATACTTATTAAAACTAAAAGATTAATTTGATGCGTCATTTTATTGTATATTAGGTTAGTCTGGGTGCATGTGGGAAGAAATTTCGATAGATTTTCAAACTCACTTTATTTCAGATTTCTCCAATTCTATTACGAATGTTCATTTTTCATGTGTTTTGCGAGATTTTGCGGCTATTACTATTGCTTCATAATGCTTAACACGTTGTTAATTCTGATTTACATTAATTTTATGGCCAATTGTATGTATTATATTTTGGAATGCAAAATCAAAAAGTAATATTATATTTCGATCATGATAATCTGTGAATGTAATTTGATATGTACGTCAGAATTGACAACATGCTTCTAGCCAGAGATAATCTACGCTCTATTATTATGCATTCGCTTATACCTCACAGCTTTTTACAATGCTTTTCTATCTTTAAGCAAATGCAGGTATAGTATAATAAAACTGTCAAAATTATGTCAGACTCCAAATAGTATTAAATATATCTTCATAAATTATTATAAGTAATGTTTTTATTAGTTTTTAGTATGATTGTTTTTGTATAATAAAAATAATAACGATTAGACCAGACTAGTCACATTAAATAAAATGTTAAATTTATATATAAACAGACCTCTTCTTGTCTATGTCTCTCTTCTCATTCATATAAAAAAAGACTTAAGTTTATCCCACTTATTTAGGCAACGCTGGGTACGTGCTAAAATAGCGCATAAGCTGTCTTTTACCCCCCCCCATAAAAATGTATATGAATTGGAGGAAATGCATTTTAATAGCGTATATGTATTGTTTTAAGGCGTTAATAAGCTCAAGAAAGAGTCAGGTGCTGCAATGCGATCTATGGGATTGGGATCCAGGGATGGGCATTCAGAACGATGACTACCTCGGCAGGTCCGTTCCTCTAGGTTATGCGTTTGGTCTACTGTTTTTGGCTTTGCGCTTAAGAGACAAAAAAAACGCTTTTAAACAGCCTTTTAAAGGGGAGTTATAATAAAAGTCTCACCCTCGATTGGCAAATGGCTTTAGCAATATTTTTATTTATCAAATATTTGAGAGTTATTTCTGTGAGCTACAATTTTTTGCAAATATTAATTAAATAAACTTATGGGTTTCCTTGGGGAATCAATATGAGTTTTAGAAGGTAATTTATTCTTTTAAACGATTCAATACAATTTATATTACTAGAACGCAACCAACAAGCTAACCCAAATATACTCTTTGTGAGGATATAATTTTTTAAAATTTGTCTACAGAATAATACAATAAAATCATAATGTTGATAGAAAACCGCTGTGGTTTGTATAAATGTAACCATAGCAGTCTTGTTTAGGAGACAAATACATATAAAAGTAGTTTTTCAATTTACTGTTTATGTTTGTTAACGTTAGGCTATTTATTATTGTTTATACGTTCTTTGGTCTCTATAAAGCATGAGCCGAACGAGCGTTCGGGTGTATACGTCATGCTTAAATCTGTTTTTATGTCATCTCGAAAAAATGTTCGGATAGAAGACATTTATCAGTATTTTCTGTTTCTGTTATAAACAGTATTTTTTAATGTTTAAAATCTGCAAAACATTAATACACCAAGATCGTTATCCCTATTGTAACTTAAATATATTTGTACCGAGTGTACAAGAAAGATTACGGATTTTTAATCGATATTTAGAGTGTAAGTTAGTTTAAGGCGTTCTAAAGCCTAGCTTCAGAAATTTATAAAATAGAAACTCAATTTTATATTATGTGAAGTAAAAGGATCTCGATTTACAGCCATCTGGAATTTTTGTCCTTCAACACAAAGTGTGTACCGGTTTTATTTTGTTGTCCATGCGCAAAGCCAAAACTTTTGTGGTACACTGTCCTACCTATTTTAATTAATTAATATAAACATTTATAACGTATTAATTCAGGTAGACGGTGATTTGCGTGTGAATTTTGTGTGACAGGGCTTTGATAATTTTCTGTTTGTTTGCTTGTGTGTTTATATTGAATTATGAAACAGTCGGTCCTGAAAGAGAGTGGGGCGCAGGCTTCCATCCGCCTTTATGACTGGGACCGAGCCGGGAAGGACGAAAACCTCGGAAGGTGTTACTTTTAACTCATAAACAAGTTTCATTAAATTAACGAAAATTATCGCGTATTAAACTTTGGCTGATAGCTGACCATGCGTTGTACTCGTTAGCGGGTGCAACTGGTGGTGACGGGTCGAGAATGCGGTGATTTTATTTCAACAGTGATTTATCTTGATATGTTTGCGTTTCTAACTATAATTCTAATGGGGGCTCCTATTTTTTATGCTTCCTGCTGATAGATGATTATTACATTCATGCCATTTGGATTTTGGAGTATGCTTGCGGAATAAAAGCCTTGTAAAATAAGCCCATCCTACGTTCTTGATTTAAGAGGCTAGTAGCGTAATCAGAAGACCCCGATATGTGTTAAGTTGACTAATGCTAAGCATAATGGCGCTATTTGCAAAAAATACTAGTTTTATATCGCAAATATAGCGACTTTCAACTTTGAATAATTCTTTCATTACCTATTTAAATAAATAACCTGCATCATGAATACATACACAGCCGAAACTTGGTTAGATATTTTTTATTGATTTCGTCGTTTCGTAAATGTCCTTTTTATATTATGTATACCAACTTTGGCTATATAATAGTATAATTGTTTTTTGTTTAATATAATTAATGTGCTACACGATATAAATAAAAATATCGTGTATTTTGTAATAAATTATTTGTTAATATCTGAAAACTTCGCGGCCGCGACTCGCTCGCGACAGCGGTTCTAATTCAACTGTAATTTTGCGCCATTATACCGGAACGCCACCTACCATTTCCGGTTCGTGTGTCAAAGTCAAAATCGACATTTGTCATCCTTTGACTGACAGCGATTCAGCGCAAACAATGACTGTTCCCCGTGGAAGCAATAAATATGTTATTAAAGTTAATTTATGTGATACAGTATCAAAAGTTTTTTAATATTTCTATTCAAAATAGGACCTTAAGTCCAAAAGAATAAGGTTTTTTAAAAGTTTTACGCGATAGTTTTCTTCAATGAAACTTGATAATCATATTGCATCATACATAGCACTAGTCATGTTACGAAAAGAAAATTACAGTAGAAAGAAGAAATGTAAACAAAATATTATTGGATAGAGAAAAGAGCACAAAATTATACTTCACACAAAATCATAAATAGTCTTATTCATAAACCCATTTAATTCTAAATTATCACGTTCACGAAGAAGATACAGGCGAAGGAATAAATGCCAAATGATTAAAATTTTATTTGAATATGCTGACGATTTCACAGCAGCACGGCCATAATTTTTTACGCTACTTTTAGTTTATTGCGTATTAATATTTCTGCCAACTTTACTAATACGTGTCGATTTTTTCAAGCAAGCAATTAATGCACTAATATTTAAAGACGACTTTAAGAGATTCAGAAACGAGACATCATCTGTGACAAATGTCATGAGAAAAAGAAATCTCGGTTCTGATTCTCTTAGGCGTGTGATTAATTAAAATGATTTCTTATAGATGTTCTTTGGATATATCACAAGTAGTGAGCGCAGGACGTCTTGATACCGTAAGTATTGAAATTTTTTTTTAGAAAAAGTATTTGAATAAAAAATCTATATAAATATAGATAATATATTTATTAAATACTAAGCCGTCAAAATGATTTTCATAATAATCTGTGTCACCCATCAATTGTCATTTGTATAATCTGTAAAAAATCTAATTTTAAAATTTACTGGGAAAATATTGAAGTTTAAAAATAGAATTACATGCTATAAAAGTAGTGAGATCTCGGATCACTGGGATTTGGGATACGATGGAGTGAAGTCTCTTCGTACCGACTGTAGGTCTGTACTGTACTTATGTTATTTTTTCTTTTACTGTGTAAAAAAATCATTAGTTTTATAAATAATTAAACCGGATTTTGGATTTTTTTTTAATTTACGGAAAGAAATATTAATGAAATAATTTTTGAGTGTATTTGTTTTAGGTACCTTTTTATATTAATTTAAAATTTCAGTGGCAAACTCTTCAACAAGCCAAACATGGAAAAGTTCACCTCCGCCTCTCCTGGCATCGTTTGTCCTCAGATTTGGCTGATTTGAATCAGGTAAATAACAAAGTGGTTTATCTCTTTTTCATCCTTTCGATGTCCGATGATGATACTATTATACAGAAAACCTATCTATCTAGGTTTGTGGCGTCTTAATGACGCATTTTATTTATTCACCCATATATCTTAACTACACAACACTACCTATACCGATAATCCTACAATAAATAAAACAATGTGGCACTCTTTACACTTATGAAATTATTTATTTATTTTTTATTGCAGTATTTTTTCTTTGTTATTAATTCATACCACCATTCTGCCAGACTCAGACTAACAAGCATATATAGGCTGTCTCACTCTAACGCGTACCGGCTGCGCTTACGCTTCGTCACCGATCTCATCAGAGAGATGTGAATACGCAGAATGCATTCTGTCCCACTCTAACACCTGCGCTACGTCAGCGATCACGCCAGGCCGATGTGAGACGCAGTATGCGTTCTGTCACGCTCTAACGCATATTAATCACACCTATATTTCGTCAACTTGTGTTAGGTTAATTTTCGTTATGAAATTTCTTGATTCGGTCGCCGCGCTCAAAGCCCGCGATAAAATATAATATAATATATCTAGATCTTATAATATAACATAATATAGCGAGTAACTCTTGTGTAGTCAGTACAATCAAATAGGTGTACCTCGATAGGAATTATAATTATTATATGCTTTTCTTCTCCCTATCGCGTGTAGGGCTTAACTAACCAAGTTGGTTGTAACGCTCATCCTAAACTCATGGCTGTCATGTATGTCAATGGCCTTTACCTTTGCCTTTTTAAAATCGACCACATCTGTTGGACAGAAAAACTATCCAGTTTCTGTTTCCACCACACTTCTTCCTTTCTGATTATGTGTACAAAAAATATTTAATTGATTTAATAATTTTCAGGCGTTGTTAGAGGTGCAACTCATCAAGAACTCGGAGCTTAGTACGGCTGTACTGTCTGTTTACATCGACTCGTGTAAAAACTTACCAGTAAGTATTAAAAGTTTCGTCTGTCGCACACTTCACTTCTTCCTCCACTCTCCACTGTCTTCTGCCTTACCGTAGTCCAGCGAGTAGGTGAACCTTCATCATAACGGTGTACCGATTCTTGAAAGGCGGGCAACGCACTCGCGGGCCCTCTGGCATTGAGTGTGTCCATGGGTATCACGTGTAGGTGAGCCTTCTGAAGAATTGGTACGCTCTTTTCTTGAAGGACCCTAATAAAACAAATGATGACAAAACATAGACAAAAGTCAGCCATTTGTATACTAAAGGGTCTATTTGAGGTTCTAAAAGGTTGCAACCCTTATGTTCAGCCGAGGACGGTAATAATCTATCTGTTTCAGAATGCACGAGCACAATCTAAACCCGACCCGTATTTACAAATAACATTGGGAAGGAAAACGGAGAACACGGCCGTTCAAATGCGAACGGATTGTCCAGTCTATGAAATCGGTCATTCGTTCCTCGTTCACAATCCAAATATTGATATGTTGGAAGTAAAGGTAAGTGAAGTGACCTTAATTTTCTTTTCTTGTTCCCAATATGACCGCACTAATTCCTTACAATTGTTACGAACTAGGGGATCCGATAGAAAACGCCGTCGATTTCTTCAAGGGTTTATTTACAATTAAATCTACGAGGAATTTATTTACACTAAAAACCAGTACTTACGCACAGAAAAGCTAACACATAACACACACAATGAAACACTGTCACTAATCACTTAAATTTCGGTGTTTATCGCTTGGAATCGTATTCGAAACTGAACTGATTGGTCGCGTTTTGGGTCGCTTATATATCCCTGGGAATAGTCTCGAACGATGTTTCTACGAGAACTTTCTAGGCGCGAGCGCTACTGAGTAGCGATCGCACAATTCTAGAACGCGCGTACTCGCTATCTCTTTCGCACACTTGTCGTACGGCGTTCTAGAGTTCTCGGTCTAGCTTCGAGAAGGTTCTGATCTTCCCTCTCTCGCGTATCATACAGAAAGTTCTCTAAGTAGTGGAAAAACATTACAGTCCACCCGTCTTCGTAACACTATGTTCCATTTCTGACTTAAATCTCCTACCTTTTTATCCTTTATTTTATTTTCTTTCATAATCAATAATAATATTAAGATTTAATATTCATGCAAATATTATGTTTTTAATTAGCTTACCCCTTTGTTTTCTTTTGATTGTTTCTTTATTTTTTGTCGCGTATAGTTTCACTACCCTTTACTTGAAACTGGCATGAACTGGACTGTTCAATCCAAAAAAATGTTTTTTTAATACAGTTGCTGAAAAAGTGAAACGTAAAAGTCTACGAATTTATTGTTTGAAGAGAAGAGAAAAAAAGCAAATAGTTTTATTAAATTGCTTATTTTTTTCGCAACTGTATTAAAAATAGTTGTTCAGTACACGTGCGGAACCGTCATTGCAAATTGTTCCGACTGTCAATTCGTCGGAACTCTTTGCAATGACAGGCTTTCCGCACGTGTAATGATATAATATACTATTCCTTTATAGAACTTTGAACGTTCGTTTCCAGGTCTTAGATCAAAAAACGGGAAATCAACTCGGAATCCTGATGTACTCGGTCGCGTCCTTACTCAAGGAAAAAGACCTGACCATGCTATCTCAGCCGATAAACCTTCAGAAGTCTGGACCGGAATCCAAAATTCTTCTGGCGTTACAGTTAAAGGTAATTTTTAACCGCGCGGTTAAAATGCGGGTTTTTACAGAAATTTTAAACACCCAGTTTGCAGGATTCTAATGTTTTATATCATGACAGATACTGAAAGAGGCGGTTAAGGAAGATTTAGAAGAGGAAGCCTCGGCTCCACCTACTCCTGAGCCACTTCCAGCTGCTCCAGCACTTGATTCCACCGACGCTGCACCACCTGGTAAGTAACCCTTAAAGATACCAACTCTGTTAAACATATTTATTTATGTGTATAGTAAGACTTCATAATCCAATGAACACAAAAAACTTATCTCTTCAAATGAATGACGTCATTCATTCAGTCGAATATTTAATAACAATTAAAGAGCAGTGTTAGCCTAGTGGCTTAAGTTTCAAGGTTGGGGGCTCGACCTCGAGTGGCCCGGAACCGCAGGTCATGATGAGCTCTCTATGTCGGATATAAGCCCGGGTCCCTTGGGTAGAATGCCTAGCGAACCCCGAGGGCCCATCTTAAGGGCGTGTGATTTGGTGAGGTCTCGCTACCCCTCTGAATAGCAGAGGGATTTGAGTGTAGATCCAGCCCCACAGTCTGGACGCGGGTCCAGTTCGATATTTTTGATGCGGGCATGCATTAGTGCATTTCCATTTCCACCTCATTAAAAAAAAAAGTGGCTAAGTTTCTCTCATGCCTGAGGTCGTAGGTTCGATCCCCGGCTGTGCACCAATGGACTTTCTATGTGCGCATTTAACATTTGCTCGAACGGTGAAGGAAAACATCGTGAGGAAACCGACATGTCTTAGACCCAAAAAGTCGACGGCGTGTGTCAGGCACTGGAGGCTGATCCTACTTGCCTATTAGATTGACAAATGATCACGAAACAAATACAGGAAATCTAAGGCCCAGACTTAAAAGTTTGTATTTTAAAATTTGCTAGTGACCCGCCCCAGCTACGCACGGGTGCAATGCTGATGAAAAGCAGGTTTTTATTATGTATTGTTATTTCCGTCGCTGGAAAGCTCCGATAATATACGCGTTCGATCGCTGCTAAATAAGCTGTAATGGGCTGTATAGATCTGTATTAAATGAACAATGTATTCAAAGTATTTAATTGGTTAAGGATTAATGCTGTATTGGTTAAAATCGCTTCGAAAATTAGCCATTATTTGTCGTAAAAAGTAAAATGACAAAAAAAAGTTATTGTGGGTTATCCATAAGAGATAGCCATCTACCATCACGGACTTTTCTGTTGACCTTTTCAATGTGTACAATACTTAGTACATTATTTTGATAAAACTCGTAGGGTTCAGCCTGCGTTTGCAATGTAAGCGGAAAAAATGTAATTATTTACGACATCACATTAGAAACCTCAAAAATAACAGTACTTCTCCACTATTTAATGGATTATGTAAATATATATAATAAAGTTAATTAGTAGAAGCGTAAAAATAAAATTAAATAAATAAGATCGTCAAGGTATCACGTATTCCACATCATTAAATTTGAACCTGTTGTCATCCCTACTCATCGGCAAAGAAAACAGAGTGTAGGCCGAGAGAAAAAGCCGACGTAAAAAACTCTCGGTACTCTTTTTAGAAAAGCAAATCACCAAACAATACTTATTTTAAAACAAATATAGCAAATTAATTAGAAGTAGCTATATATGTTTTAAATATACATAATGCACACACTCATACTTCTTAACAGTCTCATTTCCACGGAATGTATTCTACCTCTACCAAACCCCACATACATAACCAGGTCTTTCAATTTTAGAAACGATCCCGCCTGTTGCACCAACGGCAGAAACTGACAATACGTCGGAGAAATCGATTCCCGTGGAACAAATTGTGCGGCAAGTTGGTAAGAATAATGATTTATTTGATATCAGATTCACATAATAGATTTGAAATGCAGGAGTACCACAAGGAAGTGTATTAGGGCCGATCATATTCGTCATTTACACATGTGACGTACAACCCCAAAACATTACTATAACTACATTTGATAATGAAATAAGGTCTACCATGCAAATACCATTAATTGTATCAATAAGTGGACAACCAAGTGGCGAATAAAGCTAAAATCCAATACGCCTGAATACTTTGGCATGACCCTAGATTTCAAACTGGGATGGAAAGAACACGTGAAAAAGAAAATGGATTAATGAGATGTAAGATGTACTAGCTGACTCTTCATAAACAAGTGATTATGCCTGTGAACATAAGAAAGCTTTGGGTCTGAACAGCAAAGAGACATTTTGAAATAATACAGTTTCCAAAGTGCTTCGGGGACATTGTCAATGCATCGTGGATTCATGAGGCCTTTTGCGATGTTTGCGTTCACGTTGTGAAAAATTGTTCAAAGAGAAAAGTATTGACAGCGTTGATTAGAATATCAGCCTGAACTTGACAGCATAACTATGTAATAGAGGGCAGGGCAGGAGGCTCACACGATGTTAAGTGATACAGCCGCCTATGGACAATCAGATTGCTGAAGGCTTGCAAATGCGTTGCAGGCCTTTTAAGAATTGGTACGCTCTTTTCTTGAAAGACCCTAAGACAAATTGGTACGGAAATACAGTGGGCCGTTGGTTCCACGTAGTGGTCTGCCTTATACACTCGGTTGTGGAATGACAGATGTCGAGGTTGCATCTCAACTGCAAAAAAATTTAATTTATTTATAAAAGATTCGAGAACTGCTGGGCTATTTTGGTGATTATTTATGCTAATAACCAATCTCATCATCATCATCATCTTGTGCTCAACTCGTATCGATAATTTGCAAAAGTCTAATCTAATCTTGGCTTGAGAAAGGGAAAGGATTGATGACGTATGGATGTGATGCAGAACATCGATTCTGATCCAACTACGCATACGGATTCAGCCATGTACCATATGCCAACCAATTGCCATTTTGGCAATACAATGCGCACAGACGACGATAACTTGGGGAATCTGATCGTAGTTGGTAACACAGAAGGTAAAAGGACACGTGCCACTCACTAACCAGATGGACCGGTCAAAGACTCATCGTCCTCAATTAAAACTGAGGTGTTGGACAGAAACCGGTGGAAAAAAATGCGCTCTAGATGTTTCCTTGCTGACCAATACGGTCACATGAGTTACCGACTGAATGAAGACAGGAAGACGGTCTAAGGCATGCCGATTTCCTCACGGAGTTTTCTTCGTGTACTCCATTGACCATTGGTGCTCAGCCGGGGATCACGTTGAATCTAATCTCTCTAAGTGCAAAATTAATATATAATTAATTTTCAGAAATACCTCAAGAGAGTCAGCCTCAACCAGAAAACGGTACACCTAAACTTGTACATCGAGTGTCCTCATTAACTACGTGAGTGAAATGAATTTCTTTAATTAGTTATAATGTTTTTAATGTTATGTTGACGATGTAATTTATCTTTATTCCCGAAAGTATCTGTTGTATTATTTCAGATTTATTTGTGACTGTACAAATTGTTGTTTAATTCTGTTAAGTATTTAAAATGTATAATTTCAAGAACACGCTAAAACGTTACAAACGCCAAAGTTTTTACGTATAATTTTTAAATAACGTACACATATTTCTCTGTCCCAAGATAGTATTGGAATAAGACAGGTGAAGTCCACAAGAAGATCCACGTATCTGTGACCGTTTTGTGTCACGTGACTGACGTGTTATAATACATCACTACATAGTATAAAACAAAGTCGCTTTCTCTGTCCCTATATCCCTTTGTATGCTTAAATCTTTGAAACTACGCAACGGATTTTGATGCGGTTTTTTTAATAGATAGAGTGATTGAAGAGGAAGGTTTATATGTATAATAACATCCATTAAATAGTGGAGAAGTACTGTTATTTTAGAGGTTAATGTGATGTCGTAAATAATTACATTTTTTCCGCTTACATTGCAAACGCAGGCTGAACCCTACGAGTTTTATCAAAATAATGTACTAAGTATTGTACACATTGTAAAGGTCTACAGAAAAGTCCGTGATGGTATATGTCTATCTCTTATGGATAACCCACAACTTTTTTTTGTCATTTACTTTTTACGACAAATAATGGCTAATTTTCGAAGCGATTTTAACCAATACAGCATTAATCCTAAACCAATTAAATACTTTGAACACATTGTTCATTTAATATAGTTCTAAACAGCCCATTACAGCTTATTTAGCAGCGATCGAACGCGTATATTATCGGAGCTTTCCAGCGACGGAAATAACAATACATAATAAAAACCTGCTTTTCATCAGCATTGCACCCGTGCGAAGCTGGGGCGGGTCACTAGTTTTTTTATAAAGCAACGATTATTTTTCAGTTATATTACTCGATAACGCCATAGGCCATTTTTTATTTCCAGTTTCCTTTTAATTAATACATTTATGTTAATGGAAACTATATTACATATCGACATTTACCAATTTCAAACAATTTAATTCTTCATTAAACAAATTCACTTCTATTTAAACAATTTCTCTATGTTAAACACTTTCACTTCTTCTCCAATTATACAAGATTGTTTATGTTACAGGTCCGCGGGTGAAGCAGGCCTTGGCCGTATATTACTATCTCTTCGGTACAGCATCTTAAACCAAACATTATATGTGGTGGTGCATAAAATTATGTAAGTGATATTAGCGACCAGAAGAAATTATACGTAATTCCACATGAAACATTATATTGATGAAAATTTAACACACAGTATAGTTTTTATTTTTCATCCACTTACCGCGAACACATATAAGCGACGGACTTATTTATATACAATATAAATGTGACATATATGCTGGATTTTGTATTCAAAATATACACTCAATTATTTACTCTTTAAGTTTTGTCGGGCTATACAAATCGAACTACTTATTTTATTTTTTTGATAAAAAAGCTTGCCAACGCTTGGTACACTGTACACTTACTATTATCGCTAAAAAAAGAAAATCACTAAATACAATTTTAAATGTGACAAACACTTATGGGCAAACTGACATACACGAAGAAATCCAACATTAAACAAAACAAAAAAAACTACTAAAAACAAAAAATAAACTTAAGAAACTAAACAAAAATTAAACACCAGAAAAAAGTGTTTTTATATTTCAGGTTAATACACAAATGACGGGACACTCACAAGTAACTTGGCTTAGTTGACGAATATTCAAAATCGGTTCAATAGATCCAGAGATTACCCCGTACTCACAAACTTTACTTCTATAATCACTACATAGTATAAAACAAAGTCGCTTTCTCTGTCCCTATGTCCCTTTGTATGATTAAATCTTTGAAACTACGCAACGGATTTTGATGCGGTTTCTTTTAATAGATAGAGTGATTCAAGAGGAAGGTTTATATGTATAATAACATCCATTAAATAGTGGAGAAGTACTGTTATTTTAGAGGTTAATGTGATGTCGTAAATAATTACATTTTTTCCGCTTACATTGCAAACGCAGGCTGAACCCTACGAGTTTTATCAAAATAATGTACTAAGTATTGTACACATTGAAAAGGTCTACAGAAAGGTCCTTGATGGTAGATGTCGCGTATATTACCGGAGCTTTCCAGCAACGGAAATAACAATACATAATAAAAACCTGCTTTTCATCAGCATTGCACCCGTGCGAAGCTGGGGCGGGTCACTAGTATTATATATATTATAACTAGCAGACTCGGCCAAGCGTTGCTGTGGCTAAGTTTTTTGTTATATTACATAGTAGTAAACTATTCAAGGGAAACTGTAGAACTTATGTGAAACGTTGGTACTTTTAACACAGCGCCATCTGTTAGAATTATATCAAATAATAAACAAATATTTGCAATAAAATAATATTGCGGGTATAAATTGAGATGTAAGCGTAATCTTATCTTTTAAGTTAGATCAAACTGCACACGGTGTGCAAATTTGATAGATATCGGTTCGGTAGTTTAGGAGTCCATAGCGGACAAACAACGTGACACGTTATTTATATATATTAAGATATATAAATAAAAAAGTCTTCGCGACTTTGAGAGTGTGATTATTTGGTGAT
Source organism: Pieris mannii (assembly GCA_028984075.1). Lineage (NCBI taxonomy): Eukaryota > Metazoa > Arthropoda > Insecta > Lepidoptera > Pieridae > Pieris > Pieris mannii. The sequence goes on along the minus strand of CM054798.1, from coordinate 3,491,773 downwards.
TATTAATGTGATTTATTGTTATAAAACAATATGTTAAATACTACTTACACAAATTTACACATACATAATTCTTGTGCTTTATACGCGCACTGTGCGTACGCAGTAGCGGCGTACTTTTGCAATGACTTTTCGTTGAGTGAAGCATTGATTATGTCATTTATATTTAAAAACAGAGCTTACTACAAATCCACAAAAATGAGGCTATGCCATAAATTCGCCCCACGTTGAGTCATATATGTGTATTTTTTTAGGAACATCCCATTAAAGGATCCTACGAACGTTCCAGACCCATACGTCAAGCTGTACTTGCTTCCTGGACGGGCCAAGGAGTCAAAACGCAAGACTTTGGTGAGAAATATGTTCATTATGTGTGTGTTTTAAAATAATTTTTGTTTTATGATTTGCTATTTTAAAAGAGTACCGAGAGATTTTACGCCGGCTTTTTCTCTCGGCCTACACCCTCTGTCTTCTTTGCGGATGTCTACCGATACAAATTTATTGACGTGGAATAAGTGATACATGTATCTTATGTTCCCTAATAAACGTACTTTATTTAATTTTTTTATTTTGTGATTGGTTAATTGATACTTACTTCAAGCTGCGTTACTAGCTAAGTTGAGTACTTTAACTTGACGTCCTAGAACACCTAGATGGGGCAAAGGGCGTCCACAGTAAGTCTTCATCGCGTTCGTCTTATTTTCCACCTCGCTCAAAGTCTTTCCGGTTCTCTTTGCCTGATCTGCAACTTTATGACTAGGTTTGCTCGGGACAACCACGCTTCCGCATTCCTTGCGTGTTCCAATGCTGGCACCATTTTGTTTTACCATTCTTGTTCGAAGGACCAAAAAAATAATATAAAGCAGTGTTGCCGTGCTAATATATTGCGACTTACATGTGAAGCAAAACTTGAGGAGAACGTCCCAAAAAGAGTCGTGTCACTATTAAAAATCATCGCGAAATAGATACAGAAACTTCTTTTCAAGATTCTCTCTCTTTTTGTCGTAGTGTAAACACAACTTGAGAGAAAGAGATGAAAGATTGCTTTTTTATTACAGGTCGTAAAGGACAATTGTATGCCAGAATATGACGAGACATTTGAATGGGTGATTCCACACGCCGAGTTGCACTCAAGACAAGTGGAGGTCACCGTTGCCACCCATAAAGGCTTTCTTGGCGGAAGTCCAGTTATTGGACAGGTAATAATAAAGTATTCACTGCACCACTGTTTCCATGTACTACGCGATAAATGAAGGGGAGATTTACCCTTGTTGTGGAAACCGGTAGTAAATGTAAATTTAAAATCAATTTAACATATTTCCTGTTGATGTGCATAAGTGTACTTATGAATAAAGTTATTTTTGGTTTGAGTTTGAAAGACAAGAATTTGTCTTTGTGAAGAAAATCTATTATCTATACAGTAATTTATTTAAAAGTGAAAATAACTGTTTCTCTGGCATTGATCATTTTGTTGAGTTATTGAAAACCATTAGACATTCAAAGATTTATTTAATTAGGAAATTCAATAATTTTCAAAATATCGCACAGGTACTTATTTCGTTTAGGAATAGGATCATTTAAATAGTTGTCAAATTTAAAAAAAAAACCATATTGATTAAGGCGAGTTTTGAATTTGTATAGTGATAATTTTCCAATTTCACTTGGGAATTATATAAAAACGAATACAATTTCCATAAAAGGAGTGGTTTATTTTCTGTAGTCTGGTTGGTCCTACGCTTAGATTTGTTCTGTTTCAAATATTATACTGATGAAAATCACAATTTTTTTTAAATCTTTCCCGATCGAATTGAATATACCTATCGACAAGATTTATTTATTCTTCGTCACTATGTTATGTTTTTATTATTATCTGTGGTTCTTTAGGATATGATATTTACATCTGTGTTACACATCTTAATCTGTTGAAATAAAAAATATTTCTTGCAGGTAATCGTACATCTCAATCAGTACGATTTTCGAGAAGCAAAAACTCTGTGGTTCGACCTTCTCCCCGAAGTTGCGCCCAGAGATTAGAATTTGCTTTCAAATAAAATGTTGCAACTGTGCTTATGAATGTCTGCGATATATTAGGAACACTGCAATGAATATATATATATATATGTATACATATGTTTAAATTGTCTTTTTATAAAAAAAAACTATGAATTATGTATAAATCCAACCGATACATTACTTAAAACGCTGGAGCCATTGGCGATAGGAAGTGACAGATTAGCTACCAGTACACTAATATACAATTTAAAGTAATGTGTTATCTTCTATAAAATGGTTATTTATTTATGTATTATAAGCGTTTTTCGATACTAACAGTGACAAGAAAATCTCTTACCTTAAGAGAAAACCGGTTTATAAGAAAAATATATATATTTGTATTTTTTGATTTGTATAAACAAACATTTTTATTTAATTAATATATGAAGCCGCCCAAATCAACAGACTTCCCTCATTCACCTTGCTATAAATATATTGTATCTGTGTAAACTGTCAAAAAGTAAGACAGCTGCTTTATATAGTCTATATTAATCTTGATTTAATTGGCGATTTTGGAATTTGGTTTTGCACCTGTATTCGTAGAATGTAACAAAAAGATTGCGCATATAATCGCAACTGCTAATTTTCTGGGCTACGAACCTTGCATTTAAATGTTTTTCAGATAAGTGTACGCTTTATAATAAATTTATGAAAGTTTAATTTGTTTTTTTATTACTTTTAACTTTTCTAGAGATTCCATTAACTCTCTGATTTAACTACTTTACCGCGACATAAATAAGAGCATGCGTAAGGTAATTCGCCGTACACGCTGCTGACACTATTTTACTACGCGAGCGGGAGTGGGGCGCGCTTGACCGACGCATGGTTTGATCTGGCGACTGGCCATCTATTTAGCGTGTAGTAAAATGTTAGATGTGTAGACCGTAGACTGTATGTAGATGTGTGTAAGCGGCGGCAGCTTTAATTTAGTTACATAGATTTATGAATGAAAATAACAAAATTGTGTTTTGTTTCTTATATTATAAACATGTGAGGCTGTTAAAATTGTTCCTTAGTTTTTGTTATTATTAATTTTTTAATTTGATTTAAGTGCTATTAAAACTAAAGTAAGTAAATATTGTTGATTGTATGGAAAAATAAAAAGTAGCCAAATAAACGTATGGCTGACGTCAGATCTTTGCTACTAGGGTTAAAATTAAAGTTTTCTTCAAGTATCAACTATGTAGTAAAATATATTTTAATCAAAATGTCAATGAATGACAAAGTATTGAAATGTCTGCGGATAAGGCTCCAAAATCCGGGGAACTTACGCTTCCAGCCCTAGGGAGCACGTTTTACAGATGGCAGTCCTAGGGGTCTAGTCAAGACAGCGTAACAGTAGTGTATGTAGAAAGTCGAAAACTAAATTTGTATGAAAATGACAGCTAGTGTCGACAGTTGGTACCAACTACAGCTGTCATTTTCATACAAATTTAGTTTTCGACTTTCTACATACACTACTGTTAAGCCGTTTTGACTAGACCCCAGTCTTGGGTGACACAAACTCACATCAGTGTTACCAGAATATTTTTTTCTCGAATCGCCTTAACGGAGCGCGCGTGTGGCACCGAGATAGCCCAGCCCCATCATGGCGTACAGGTAATTAAGGCGGGAAAGTTGAAATAAAAATGATGTACCTATATATATGTGTATTGCGAGACAGTTAACGTTTTAAAATCCATATGCTATAACCATAAGTATATAGTTGCTGTAAGTTCTTTTTTTTCTGCATAAAAATGATTTGTTAATTAAATATTTCTGAAAAAGAATATAACCGAATCTGCTACCTGTAGCCAACGGATAAAATAATGACGCCGCTCGGTAAGAGAGATAGTCCCATTGGCGCTAAATAGCCCCATCTGGCAACACTGACTCACATAGCCTTTCATGACTAAAACCCTAATTTTTTTTTTAAATATTTATCTAAGACATCAACAATGAACTTTTACATAAATTTTTGTCACTAGTTATGTAAGGAAACACATTTTTATATCCATCAAAGGTTTTATTTAAATGTTAATTACATTAAAAAACAAAAATTGGCTTTATAAAAAATACTTTATTAAAACCTAAAAACATCACTTGAATTTGTTTTTTTATAAATACAGTCTTTAATCCATTTACTATAATTTCACTCAACGTTCTAATGTATTTGGAGTTACTTTCTGGGCAATTATCTTACCATAACCACCACGTCCACCATCATAATCTGTACGATACTCATCACGGACCTGAGAACATAAAAGGAGAACATTTTAATAGTCTTTTAACTGAGAAACACGAGGGGATTTGTTATGGATCACAATTAGTTTAATGATTTAGTGTACATCTGATTTTTGTAAAACTTGCTATATTATACTAAGACTAGTGTAAGTGGTAAGTTACATCTCTAATAATATAGTTTTTACAATTTTCACTAGCTCTATTCAGTAAACAAAACTTACTGATTGGGGCAAAACCTATATTGTTATGTATTTAGATGTAAAGTGTTATATAAATGGAATATATATTAAAACACTATTTCTGTTTAAGTTACTTTAGGGGACAATATGAGTACCTCATAAAAAAGTTGTATTATTGAATAAGACATATAAAAACCACAATGATTTTACATGTACATTATTGACGCTTTTAAAGATAAATGCTAAAAATATCTGCCATTGTCCTATAACAATTTCAGGAGTTGTTAAAAACTTTTAGTCATGATTCCCAATTTTACCTGTCCACCAGTTTTTCCTCTTCCATATTGTCTACCTTCAATAAAACCTGCATCCCAATCGCATCTGATAATTCTATCGTCTAGCCTAGTTCCATTTATGTATCTAAAATATAATCAACTTTTAAGACCTTTGTAATCATACTTTCATTTTAATTACAGTACTATATTGTGGTTGTAAAATATGCTGAACATTACAATTACCTCATACAATTTTCAGAATCTGTTCTCGCATAGTATTCAACAAAACAAAAACCACAAGGTGTCTTTTTATATTTGTCTAAACCCATAATGACACGTCGTAAATCACCACATTTTGAGAACAATTCGTAAATTTGTTCTTCAGTTGTATAAAATGATAAATTGCCTATATATAGCGTCGACGATGCTTTCAGTAACTTTTCTTGTTCGTTTCTAGAACCCTGAAAGTAATTGAGGTTAGAACTACGTACGTTCATAAAAAATAAAATATTTAACATTTTCATCTGAATACCTTAAAATGCTGATCACGATAGGAACTTATTTCAATTGAAGAACTCATGGAATCATAGGTGCGTTTCATTTTCAATACGTAGCTAAACGCTAATGGCTTACGTCCCAATTTATTAAGAACTTTAAGTTATTTGTTTTTAGTTTCACGCAGATTTATACAACGATCATTTCTTTTCCGTAAGTAATAATTAATTTAACTGAGAATCGAGGTGGAATAACGTAGATAATCACAAATTGATGTCGAATAATTTATTTGGTATTTTTGGTCAAAACGTCTAAATACGAATTCGTATTTCGTAATGGCATTTGACAGCAATAAGCGAGATTTAAGTAGTGACAGCGAACATTGTTTGTGCAGAGTAAAAAGTTGCCAGTTACGGCTTCCTAACTGTTAAACGTATCTGTGCAGACAAGATAAACTTTGAGCAAGTAAGGAAGGAATAAAATCTTATGAAATTATTGATATAAATACTTTAACTCCAGCAATACAATCCATATATTTATCATTTTAATCTTTTCAATATTGAAAGTAACTGTGTCTAGTATATAATAGTATCTGTACGGTTTATGGGTGACCGCGGTGCTTTAATAGGGGATTTTATTTTTACTGCCCACTACCACTCGCGTAGAAAAATAGAATATTTGTGAAATAATTACATATTAATTGCTATGAATGCTTAAATAATGCAATGTTACTGTTGAAGGGTGACCGCAACTTCGACGATTTAGGTTAGGATCGTCACTCTTTCAAATCTAAGAACACCTTTGAGTCGTAAAATATTTTCGGAGATATCTATGTATTTTTTACTTAATTTGCAAAATCAAAAATGTTTTGCTGGTTTTAGTTGCACTTAAATGATCAATACTTTTAAAAATGGTAAGCAACGGCTTTAAATCCTATTGGGATTTGCGGTTGGTCACAATTGGTAATTTTTTTCAGTATTGATTTATTTTATACACGTCAGTCTGCATTATAAGGTGCACATCCAACAAGCTGATGGAGAAGCGTGTGCTTCCGTAGAGAAAATAACGCTCACTTTGTCTATTCTTCTGGTTGATATTTCAAAGAAATAAGATATAACGTCTGCATAATGGAAGGAGTTAAATTCTTTAAAACACTCTACTCATTATTTTCTTCAATCGTTTCTAAAAAAATAATAAAGAAAACAGTCTCCATGGACATAATTAAAATAACTTTGATACTTTTATTCGCGTACACCTTATGACTCTAAGTATCTATAGTAGCAAGATACCCTATATTTAGAGCAGTACTTAAAATAAAATATGTTCATCTGTCAAATTATCGGTATATTGTACAAATACCCGAAAAAAAAACAGTTTTTCGTGGTAGTCTGATTAGGGAAAACAGAAAAAATACTGGTCGAATGAATTTGTTTATTGCAAACGCTGCCTACAAAAAAAACAGTCATATTGTCACGAGACAGGGGATCGGATAGAAATCACCGTAGATAAATAAATAAATCAACGAGAAATTTAATTATACACAAATACGCAAATTACGTCCACAAGAAAGAAAAGAGATTATAAATACACTTATTACAACACACAAAATATGATCACGAATTACATTTGTCTTCATTATCCGCTCTTTATCTCTTTAATGTTAATCTCTTGGTTCAGTCTAGAATATTCCTGCATAAAATGGGTATAACCAGTCCTGAAAACGGGATTCCTGGAAATTGTACCACTCGTCTACACTTGCTCTGTAAAAATGTTTAACCCTTTTTAAGAGTAACTTTACGCAAATAACATTTTTCTATAATGTCGATATCTCCTAAGTATAATGAGTCAACTGACATTTTAGTAATTTTACAGGAGAGCCATTTTAAGGCAAATCGTTTATATTTTAGTGAAATAAAACTAATTCAGAATAAATTTAATGTTTTTTTAGTAAAGATTGTAAGCTCTTCCTTTGGTATAACATTATTTTGCTGATTTTTGTTTTTAAATGGTATTTTATGTACATGACTTAGTATACACGGGCGGGACTCAATAGTAAAATGGTTTAACTACCAGTTATATTCATGTACGTTGGACATCAAAATCCATAGTTTACACCAACATATTATGGAATATGATTATCATTTAATTAATATCATCTCACTTTTGTTTATTTTCGGTGTTTTTCATCTCACTTAATAATAAAATATTGAAATTACGTCACTTGACTCATTATACTTGGAAAGTACTTAGCTATGTCAGAATTTTAAACCTCAACGTATACTGGACTAATATAATTAATCGAGGCTTTTTAATTACTAATTTTATTTCTAACACCTTACGAAATTAAAAAAAAACTAAGGAAGAAGTAGACTCATTAACAAAAACAACGCATTTTAAAGAATACATAAAAAATGCAGTATCAAACCTCAATAAAATAATAGGAACTAAAAATTGTAACTTACGTTAAACAATATTATTATAAATAATATAAATGTATGTAAAAAAAATATATATAAAAAGTTTAGGACGCTCAAAGGAAAGCTTTAAACCTTATGGTTTATCAAAATAAAAAAAATATTAAAGGTTTAACGAATCAAAAATCAGTCTGAATCACTGTCATCTGCTCCATTAAAGTTTTTTGAAATCAAATTATTAAAAAAACAAACGATACTCCTTAGGAATCACCAGTCTGTTACAAAGATCCATGAAGTGTACGTTCTTATTTTGGTCATTAAGCTATAGCTAAGCTAGGGTCTGATAAGCTAAAGAAATATTATCTATGTTAATATTCAACTCTCTTCGATTTCATGTAGCTTTAGGTTTTTTTACACAATTTATCCACTTGTAAGCATCATCTTTGTAACTCGTTTTATAAAATATCCTAAATGGATTTTCTACTTTAACTACTTCTTCCGTGACTTTGTTTCAAGACATTTTAGATCCATCATTAGTAGAGTAGTTGTCCAGTTGTTTATAAGTCTAAACTTTGATTTAAAGTCTTTTATTAAATCTTGAGACACTTCAATAACTTTGTATGGTTTTTCGTCGGATTTGGCAAATCTAAAAGCTGTATACCATTGATCAGGCATATAAAGCATGCATCTTTTGTCTGTCTTTCAATTAAAGCGTGTACACTGTCGCCTTCATTTTGAGTGTGACCCACTAGTAGAAAGCGATGGCTAATACATATCTATACTGAACTTCGAATTAGCTAACAGATACATTAAGAAAACAATCCTATTTCTATTTTGACCTCCACAGTTGTCTGACCGAAATCTTAATAATCAAATCTATAAACTTAAAAACACAGCTAGAAATTTCATTTGCACCTCTCTTTGCTGTCTGTTGATGCCATGAAAAACAATAACCTTGTCGAGATCCCAGACTGAATATCGTGAGAAGAAAAGTTTTCGTTTATAATAAAAAGTACTAACGTTCCCGTGAGGTACATTAAGATACTTTTGATGATCAAATGCTGCTGTAAGGATTTAATTATTTTGTAACGCTGATTCTTTATCATTTGTTTTCCAGCTTTCTCTTTTTCTTTTAAATGCTCTTCATGCTTTTATTTATGTGTCTGGGTAACTTGCTTGTTAATTTCATTTGGGTTTATGAAAACCTATAATATTGATATTCGTATTAATTATATCTCGATACTGTCTCACGGTAGTCGCTTTAGAAGAGTATTTCTTAGACTCAAACCATTCATTATATTGAACGTGAACCATAACACTGCGAACGATATGATCATTTATAATCTTTGGATGATTAATATGTCTACCACGCTGATCTGTTTTAATAAACTCATTTCCTTCATCGGATTTTTCTAAAGTTGTATAAACAAAATTGAAACTAACGGGTAAGGGTTCCCGAGAACCTAGTTTTGCAAACCGATATTTTGTGATCTCAATATTATCTCCTTGACTGCTTGAATGAAACTTATGAAATAAACATACTAACTTAAATTGCATGCGCCCTGGCTGTAATTTAAGTTTTAAGTTAAGTTTTTTTTTTTTAAAAAGAACTATGGTCACTGAGATAATTTCACGTATACTAAATCAATTTCAACGTCTGTTAAAATCGTACATCGTATACTGAGCCAAAATAAACTTGTATCAATGCGTCCCTTCTCTCGCCCCGCGAACACTGATACAATGTCATTTGGATCAGTATACAATGTACGATTTTAACAGACGTTGAAATTGATTTAGTATACGTGAAATTATCTCAGTAACTAGAGTCCTTTTAAAAAAAAATTAACACTAACGTGAAGATCATGGTTAATTATGTACGTTTATGTAAAAATAACAAAATACCTAAATTTGTTAGATGACTCAGTATACTTAGGAGGTATCGATGTGATAGAGCCTCTCCTGAGACAGCTAATCGCATTTCAACTCGCTTAAAAAGCCTCTAATTAGTAAAAATTTCGAGAAACATTGCAGTCAATATGTCTAACTTTTTTTATTTTAAACAAACAAGCCACTAATTATAAGTTCGCGGTAAACTTAAAAATTACACGGAATTTAACACGGTTTTCACCCATATATATATATTTGGCATATGAGGAATGTTTATTTACATATATAATTATCTAGTACCTGGATGTCCGAGCTTTGCTCGGTATTTATTTATTTTTATAAATTGTGTTTTTTAGAAATTATATTTCAGTACGAATTTCATAGTAATAAAATGATGAAATATGAATAAAGATAATTATATTCATATTTAAGTTTTTATTTGACTGGCATCTTAAAACGAGCAATTCTATGTCTAAATTAATAAAACACGAATAAAATTACAATTTCTAGAAATGATTCCAAGCTAGATCGATTTATGGCCCCCATATACTAAATTTCATAAAAATCGTTGGAGCCGATTCCAAGATTCCAATTATATATATATATATATATATATATATATATATATATATATATATATATACAAGAATTGCTCGTTTAAAGATATAAGATATATCTACTGATATTATACTAGTGGATCTGACAGACTTTGCCTTGTACAGACGTCTAACGTAAACGTCCGTACACGTCTAACGTACAAAATACAAATATCTAATAATGTAAATCATACTCAACTCCATTTAAACACAAAAAAGTTATCAAAATCTGTCCAGCCGTGTAGGAGTATAAATACTAACACACGCATAGAAGGTTTACATACATACTAGCTGTTTATGTGCTGTATGTATGTTTTTTTTTATATAGAACAGGGGGCAAACGGGCAGGAGGCTCACCTGATGTTAAGTGATACCGCCGCCCATGGACACTCTCGATGCTAGAGGGCTCGCGAGTGCGTTGCCGGCCTTTAAAGAATTTGTACCCTCTTTTCTTGAAGGACCCTAAGTCGAATTGGTTTGGAAATACTTAAGTGGTTTAATGTATATAAATAACCTAGATACTGACTGCAGCGCAATCTGCCGAACTCGACCACCGAAAATCGACCATCCAGGGCGCAACCCAAACGCTTACCATTATTCAAAAATATTCGAATCCGTCCAGCCGTTTAAGAGGAATTCAGTGACATACACACGTATAGTAGAATTATACAGTAACTATTTGTTATATATATATATATATATATATATATATATAAGAAATAGTTACTGTCAAATCGTGGTAACACAGAAGGCAGGAAGAAAAGATCACGTAGCCGTTCACCAACTAGATGGACATGACATTAACAAACAAATTATATTAATTAATCTTAAAGTCAAATACTCCACTCACCAATCTTCATAATTTATGACAATATTTAAATATGAACTTGCCGAAGCCGCGTACATATTATTTGAAGAAGTCTATTAAGTATGAGGGTGTGCACTTATTTAATCAAGTACCATCTAAAATTAGCAATATTGATGCGTTTGACAAATTCAAAAAGGCATTAAAGATGCATGTTAGAATGAACACAGTTGACTAAAATTGAGACGGCTAATGGCGACGTGATCTCGCTCGTATATATACATAATATTATTAAGTTTCTCATGTAAATATTTTTTTTGTAATGAGAAATAAAGTTCTTTAAACATTAAAGGAAGTATGGATAATACAAGAAAAAAATGCATTTTAATAATAATAAATATTATCCACATAAAATCGTTACTTTGAAATCGCATTTTAAATGTGTTAACAGATACAGAAGAAATATATAGACAACGTTTTTGTTAAATGCAAAATATTGACGCCTTTTGTCGTTAATTATGGTTAACAAAACGATTGTTTGACGTTTTTGTTGTTGCGTTTGGTCAGGAAACGTCCACAGAATAATTATTGCAAATATTGTGACATGTGCCCCAATACAGTATACAGTAGATCTTACAGTAAATCGGTAAGAAAACAGTTAAATATTTTAATTAGGAATTTATATATAATATTGGCGCATATATAATGATAAGAGATTATAGAGTTCTTAATTATAGAGTAATCGCAGGACTGAGTCTAGAGACGTTTTAAGTGTGTCGAATAGCGGTCAAGTTAAGATTAATTATTATTCGATACGAATATTGAGGGTAGTCGTGGTGTGGACATTGTACCCTCACAAAAACTAAATAAATAGTTTTCCTTAAATATATTTAGTCTAAAGTGCTTATCCGGCTGTAATAGTGGAGGTCCTATAACAACAATCGTGTACGAGTAACACTTAACAGTGTTATAGTATATAAGACTGTTCCATGTTAATTGTCAGACTTTTGAAAAAGCCAGGTGTAATCTGGAGCTCAAGACTGACACGGGGGTATCCTGGGATGAGCTATCAGATATGTGTCTTTAGAACAGATTAAAACAATGGCACAATAATACATCCTCTGACTCGGCCGTAAATTTAATGAGGATATTTCTGGAAGGTTGTCGCCCGGGCCCGCCAGGAAACGCTATGCCCAGACTTATTTAACCAAATAATTTTAGGAAAAGGGAGATTTGATACACCCCTGCTGCCTAGCTTCTCGGCCATAGATCTGCGTTAACGCTACTATGTAGGGGACCTATATATATATATATATATATATTTAAAAGAATGCATTCATTGCAAAAATAAATTTCTATCAAGCTAGAAACAATTGAGCGTAGGAGAACATAATTTATTTCAAAAATAATTTTGTTAATCAATAAAAGGGAATGCGAGTTAACCATGCCAAAAACAATAGAAGCTACGCAAAATATTTATCAAGTACGTAAATTTGTCTCGGGCTTTGACAATGATTTTTATAAATCCATTACAAATCATGATTGTAGTGTATAATAATTTAAAACATAGATACGTATTTTATTATGACATTCTGCGTAAAAAAACTTTTTTTATATCCCCATTACAACCGGGCAAGAGGCTCATCTGATATTACGTGAAAATATTATAATAATAAATTATGTCTCGCCCATGGACAATGCCATCCCCTCTTTTTATTTATTATTTGTATTATTCTAAATATCAGTAAATCTACTGCTATTACAGTAACTCAGAGACGGATCGGGCAGTCGCTAGCGCATCGCTATGACAAATCAGTTGAATCATTCGTATACTATTTTGAACACTTTGCATTGAACCGCAAAACTGTGCGCGCGCGCCGTCACACCGTTATCATTAGTGATAAGATCGTTACATCATTGTGATAAGAACCTGTTAAGTTTAATATGTGACTGTGGATAATGGGAATGGCAAGGAGATTAAAAATTACTGTGGTCGGTGATGGTATGGTGGGCAAGACATGCCTGCTATATGTGTATACAAGGAATGAGTTCCCCACGGAGTATGTACCTACAGTGTGAGTACTTGTCACCTGTTTGATTGAAGTGTAGCTCGTTGCGCATTCCGTGCATACTGTTTCTAATTCTGATCTTGTCGTGTCCTATTAAGTACAAATCCCACCTTATTCCATATTCAAAATACTATTTCCTATCAATTACCAATTCCAGAGATTTCCATATTCGAATCACTGCTATCTCCAAATACAAATTTCCCAGAATCATAAATTCAAATTGCTACCTTTTAATTACAATTCCTCGTTATTCCATATTCAAAATAGTTTTTTATATCATTACGATTTCTCCGAATTCCAAATTCAAATTACTACCTTTTAACTACAATTCCTCGTAATTCCATATTCAAAATAGTATTTTATATCAATTTCAAATTCCCCTGAATTCCATATTCAAATCTATTTCCTGTGCAGTACAAATTCCCCCGAATTCCAAATTTGAAAATATAATTCGAATCCATTAAAAAAAACTATTCCAATGCATTAATTATTGACAGGTGCATGTATAAAGAAAAAAAAAAACTAATCACAACCTAAATGTGAATCAGAAGTAGCAATAGCTCTGGGTCATTGAATCGTTAGTATTTGTTCTATGATTCAAGGCAATTTTCCTTATGACGTCGTCTTTAGGTTTAATCGATACGTGACTCAGAATTATTTGATGTCATTTTGAAAGAGTTACATCCATTAATATACTTTTATTAACACTGGATCGTATGGTGATGGAATACTTGGCAATTAGCATTTCATAGTGCGCGCGGAGATGTAACAATTCAACTTATTTTGTAGGGTATACCTTAAAGACGCTTTTAAAGAATGCTTTTGCACCCATCTCGGACACACGAACATAGTGTTAAAACATTACACACTGTTATAATAATAATAAGCCTTTATTCTTCCACAACGTATTTACATGAATTAAATAAAATAGATATGAATACAATTTTAACTAAGATGCGGCCCCTGTCCGGGAGAAGGCGTCCTCCAACTTTTCCACCCTAATTTATTTTGTGCCATCGTCATCCAATTTCTTCCAGCTACCCTCTCGATCCCGTCAGCCCATCGCTCTATTGGACTTCCTTTGTTTCTTGTTTCTTTTGGACCAGTCCATTCGGTTACTGCTTTAGACCATCTGTCATCTGTATAACTCGCTACGTGCCCTGCCCATCTCCATTTAAGTTTATCTGTCAAGATTAAGACTGTCAATGAAACTAATTTAGTTTAGTAGAAAATTAAGTTGTGACAATATTGAGTGTAACTGTGAGAGTGACTTTTGTGAACATTATTGTAAATGATTTAATGCAGACATGAAAACACCAACCCAATATATTTCCAATAATCGTGATTTCTAAAGCGCAAGTATGTTAGGGAAATTTACTCTAACTATATACAGAAACTTACTAAGAGAAAGTTACATATCGTCTTATATATCTAGATTTATCTTAATATAAAATAACTATGCTTCTAGTACAGTATAGTATTCCCCAATAAATATACTATAAACCTATTTAAGAACCTATCCGGTCGCCAAGCTCCAAACAAGTACATTGTTGTTTCTTTTCATTTTTCGCCATCATTTCTTGAAGTAGGGTGAATAAAAAAAAATATAGTGGAGTTGAGTAGGTTACGTATCCATTTTGAAAGATCGATACACGATTTAAATGACTTCGCTCGATAGAAAAAAATCCAAACATAGCCAATTTTTGACACATTGAATTAATTTTATGACGAAACTTTATGTACAACATGATTTTGAAATGTACACGATACATTTTATCGCAAGCCAAGAAATCCATTTTACAAAAATATATCATATAATTACATTAGTTTAATGTTTTACATAACCATTTGTTATTACGGGCCGGTGCGCCTCCAGTCCACCCCAAGACAATGACACAGCAATTCGTGCTGGGATAAGGCCTTAATGCCTAATTGAAAAAATACACGTTGCATTTACTAAGCAATAATTTTTGGACATTGGTACAAGATAATGTCCTTAAGTTCATATACTCATTCAAAACTTAAAACATTGACTATATCTTAATCAACATCTCAACCATCTATACTCAAACGGAAAGAATTCTCCTCCAGCAACAGTAGTTTAATTACAATATTATAAAAGTTACTTAAAAAATATTAAGTAAGTCTGTCAAATCAGGGAATCTTGTGCTTATTTTAGCTAACTAAATATCCTTATTTTATAATGTTATAAAGCTCTTTCCTTTTTATTTCTAGATTAAATGACAGACAGACATAACATTTATTACAAACACACACACATAACCACACAAAAAACAATAATCAAAGAAAAAAAAAATAATAATAATAAAATTCTCATTCGGCTCGTTTCAAATGTGTTATGCGTGTATGCTGTGGCTGGCATTGGCCCAGCATTATGCTGAGGAGCAGATTATTCCAAAGCGCTGGTCATTCTGCCAGAGACTACAGCAGCTAGTTGATCATCAATCAATCTAGTATTTCAGCGTTATCAAAACTCTAAAATCATTTCTAAATCACTCGAACACAATTAAAACTTAATTATCGTTTTACGTGTTCTTAAACCACCAATGCAAACGTATCTTCAAAGATGACTTTGTATACAATTCATTACTAAATTACATGCGAAGTAATGTTCCTATGGACGCACGATAATCAGAGTCAAATAAATTAATCGATTGATAACATAATCATTAAAACGAATATATGTTACTTAACTAATGTTTATTAGTAATTATAACAATCAAATATAAACACACTAACACTGTTTAAAATTAAAATAAAAAACGGAAAATTATTAAAGATTCTTGGGTCGTGTGGTTTAAGTGCACAGCTAATTAAAGATATAAGACCCCAGACCCCAGAGCTGGTGCTTTCCTCAACGTATAAGTATCGCAATCCAGCAAGGAAATGCTGCCAGAGTTAAAGGTACACTTCCACAGGAACCAAACTAGGTAAATTTGTTTTAATTTAATTTTTATTATTTTTTTATTCCAAAACTCAACCGCGTGTGTCAGGCACAGGAGGCTGACCGACTTGCCAATGAGATTGTTAAATAATCATGAAACCGATTCAGAAATCAGAGGCCCAAAGCTTGTAGCGATTTATTTTAATATTGAATTGCATAAAATCCGCCATTTTGACGCACACATTTTAAGTAATTAAAAGAAGTTATGAATGGGAATTAAGTATTTTTGTCGAAGCTAACTTACGTCCAAACCCAATAACCCATCTGAGATAGATGTCTTAATTCAAATAGTGATAAATGTGTGCCAATAACCAATCGACGGATAGTAATAGCCATCCAATCATTCGCCAAAAATGGATTGTCTTCGCAGGGTTTGGTTATTGAGATGCAGATAGGAGATCGAACGACTGTCTGATGTCAGATTGTTTTCAATCTGAGATTGTGGATTAATTATTGGGTTCGGGCGTCACTAAATAGTTGTAACCGTTATGGAGTGACTTTTGAAATGTTCAAAAATCGACGAGTTACCTTTTTAGGTCTAGTCAGCTTTGCGTACCTGACGCACGCCGTCGACATTTTGAGTCTAAGGTGCGGTTTCCTCTATTTTCCTTCACCGTTCGAGCGAATGCGCACTTAGAAAGATAACCAATTGGTGCAAAGCCGGGGTTCGAACCTACGAGGATGATAGTCGGCCACTAGGCTAACACACGTATTATTGAGTCAATATTACCTGTGGCATCGTTTTGAAACAATTGTTTGGAATTCTTAATCCTTCATATTTATAATGCAACAGCATTGTTGTATTGTCTGCGATTTCCTTTAACTTCACCAACTCAATAGCTGTACATTGTAGATAGTTTATTGACGTCTTTTTAAATACCTGCAGCGAAATTTCATCATCAGACGTCAAGGCACAATACGAATACCCGTATCACCTCGAATTCCGTCGTTCCAAAACTGAAGTTTTTACGAGCCGATTTTATTTAGGGTCCTACAAGAAAATAGTACCAATTCTTAAAAGGCCGGCAATGCACTCGCGAGTGTCCGTAGCTGGTTTCATATAACATTAGCTTGTTCTAAAATATAATCTATGCTATTTGTACCAGAAGAAAATGTTAATGGTTAAAAACTGACACATTGCCGCAAGTGCTTTATCGACCTTTTAAGTATAAGTACGGTTTTTTCTACAGCATTAACACACTAAGTCGAAGTGGTTTGAACCTTAGTGGGCTGGTTTCACACAGTGGTGGTGAGCACCAAAAACTATATAATGTTATATACTATATAAGATACCTACCTATGTTTATTAAAACGACCAAGAACTTATACTTTTTTTTTAAATCTTGCATAATAACTATACTGCTACTGTGAATTTTGTGAATATTATATTTTAATTTACATACTTGTACAATTTATTAGACTTAACACTTCATAAAAATTTAATAATAACATTGTAACGACACAGTATGTAAAATTATTTCAAAGTTAAAACTACACAATTAACTTTATTCAATTCCGATTAAAATTGTAATCGTGTATTACGATTTCCGTACGAAATACGATTCAAAAGGTAATAAACAATATCTGTTAAGGAGGAGGTCTCAACTCTATTGCGTCAGTGACACTGACAGATGTCAAATGTGGTCTATCAAAGTTCGCCTTACTGTTCGTTTACGGCAGTTACCAAGGTCCTTTGTATTTTGTAGTTAATGACCAAAGACGATTTGTATTTAAAATAGACCTTGAAATTTTAAACTAAATTGATCTCTTGAGATTGAATGGTTAAATTTTTACCATATAAATAGACAATTTTAAAAGTTTGGCTGCCAGGGTTAAATACGATATGATTGACAATATCTCAACTTATATTTTTTCAAATATAGACATCATTGTTATTTTTAAAAATAGCGTTTACTTGCAGTAGCTGCCATCCTCAGTATATGTGGAATTAAGAAGAGACTTAGCGTGACTCCCATATGTCAAAATGTAATACTTTTTTGATGTGATTGAGCATTAAATATCGTTTCAGATACCAAATTTTAGGCGCGAAAAATCAACGCGATATGAATTGGGATGGAAAAGGTCTTGTCATATTGGTATTGCGTTATAATCTATATTTGCTTTGTGCAAGTGCTACAAATTAAACTAGGAACATTAATCAATTTATTATATTTAAATATGTATAACGTTTTAGCTGCGGTCTGCGGCAGGATAAATTATATTTACGCAATTGTATTACTTAGCCGCAAACGTGTTTACCGACTACGTAACAGGATATTTCACAGCTGTCTCAAATGTACATAGATGTCCTGTAAAAATTATGTCAAACTCTGCTACTATAGTTTCAATAACTCTATGATTCAGAAACGAGACTTAACTACATTTAGACTACATTTTACCTTCTTTAACTTATCTACAACTCGTAAGCGTTCAAAATGTATCGTTATTTCGATTTATGTACGATTCTAGCTGCGGTTGGAATCGGAAGTTTAGAACACTCCTTATAAGCACGTCATACACACAATTCACGAGAGGAGAATGATAATTTAAAATAATTTTGTTTATTTACAAAAGCACAACAAATTAATTTAATCTTTTTATAAATAATGGTAGCGTGGACAAACAACTAAATATCTACTTACCTGATATTATTTCCTGTAAATTTTTAACTGTAGTGAAGTTTAGTGTTAAAAACTTTAAGTAAAACACATGTTAATTTATACATTTATTAATTTAATTTAATTTTTTTTTTGTTTTTACAAGTTCAAAATGTATTGCGATCACAAAGCGAATACCAATTTCCTACAACTTACACAATTTTATAAAAATATATAATATTTTTTTTACTTCTTAGGTACTTTTATAAATAATGTATATTTTTGATATTTGATATGATGTAAGTAAGTAGGTACTATCATGTACGTGTTGAGATCCACTACCGTGGACCCCCAAATTTTTTTTTCGACGTAGACCCCTTGCTGGTTGTCATAGACCCCTAGGGGTCGATATAAACCACTTTGGGAATCACTGGTCTAAACGGATTATACCGTACTAAATGACCTTGATTGACATCTCACGTTTAACTGTCCGTCGCGCCCTTTAAATTAGATTCACGTTATTGCGAAATGTTGTTAAACTATTTAGTTACTGTTAAAATTGATAGCCCGGAACTCCATTTTCAATAAAGTATAGTTTTTTCATACAAAACTTTGACATTTCGTGATAATATTAATAAACATTGTTCTTTGGGATTTCAGCTAAATATTTGTTTTGTTTGTATTAATGTGTCAATCAAAAATGGTAGACCTATTACTGTGTCATTCCGTTGTCACACTCAAAATTAGTTTACTTCTATCAAGCCTATTAAACTGTGCTTCTTAGCGTCATGTTAACTAATAATAGCCTGTCTGAACAACAACCTATCACCAATTTGTTCAGTTCCCTTTAATAATATAATGTTTCAAAAAAGCTATTCTATAAGAATTATCCAAATGAGTACCGTCATTTGATTGTTTCGTAAATTGTATTCGTAAATTTTTGTTAAATCTAAAAATTAATAGAATCATTATTAACTAGCTGGTGCTACTGATATATATTGGCGTAGAAAAGTTCTGCTAAAGATATTGACTATGTATAATAAACATTTCCATCATACATAACATAACAAAATTGTGGGTAACTCTAGAGAGCGGTTTTGGCTCCACACACTAGAATAGCTCGCAAATGGTAGATATTTTCCTACTTCATGTTATGGACAATCGCACAATATCTTTATTAATTGGTTATTATGTATAACCTATATTATTGAAAAGTTTCAGTAAAATCCATTCAGTAGTTTTTACGTCAAAGAGTAACTAACATCCATAGTTTTTACGTCAAAGAGTAATAACTATATATAAGAGTAAAGTAACTAACATCCAACGATATTTACTTTCACTTTTATAATATTAAGAAGGATATAATTTGATTTCAGCTTTGACAATTACGTGGGTCACATAATAGTTGATGGCGAAGAAGTGGAGATGGCGCTCTGGGACACAGCCGGACAAGAGGATTACGAACGACTCAGGCCTTTATCCTATAATAGTGTGAGTTTAATAAGAGAGAAGATTTAGTTTTTAAGAAAATTACTGGAGCCTAAAACTCCTTTCCTTAGAACGGGGTTTTCAAAGTTAACCGATGACCAGGATATCCATAATTGCTTCCCTCACACTTTAAAATCGATTTCCGTTTAGTTTTGTAATTTTAATGTAATGTATCAGTGTTTTGAACGTTGACAAACTTTTGTCAATAAAAATTAAAAACAAATCCTGCGCCGCGTCTATATCTTCGGGATAACCTCAAAAACTACTGCAAAGTATTTGTAGGGGTCAACAAGTTCTAGAAATACCTTCACGAGGAAGGTTTTGGTGTAAAATAAATAAATTAAAAAATAATATGTCAAGTTTACGGGCGAAACTAAAGTCGCTAGTACCCTAGCATTGTCACTTTTGAGTAAGGAGGTTTTAACGAATTGTAATATATTTCAGACGAATTGTTTCTTGGTGTGTTACTCTGTGGGCAGTCGATCTTCATATGAAAATGTTATTCACAAATGGTATCCCGAATTGAAGCATTTTAGTTCATCAGTACCCATTGTACTAGTTGGTAAGTGTATTTCTTTAAATATAAAGTTAATGTTCAATCAAATGTATTTAGTCAAATTATTTTTAAAAGTTAAAACTACACAGTTAACTGTTTTCAATTCTGATTACATATTTATTGTAATTATAACTAATACATTTTTTAAATATTATAAACAATTTATGATTTAAAGAGGGAACTAAACGTCGGTGAAGCTAATATTGACAAATGTCAATTTGAATTGACACTGAGACATTCTCAATTTAAGACCTAAAGTAATTTCTGGCGGAATGGTCGAACGAAAAACAATACTGTAAATAAATTCACAATATAATTATTTTATTATATAAAGAAAGGCTTAATTAAAAAAATTGCGAAGTTTTTATGAATAACAAAAGACATCTTATAACAGTTGTAACATAAATTAGGTTAAAACATGTTTATCCTCATTCAAAACATAGGTAGGTATACTTCACTTACATAAACAAAAATATATCACGCCACCGTACGCTGTATCAAAGGCCATCATCCAAAAATCTTAGCTGGCGTATTCGGAACGGGTCAACAAATCGTAAATGTGTAACTAAAGGGTATTATCGCGAGATGTTAACCACTAAATTTTGGATATCACTAAAATGTGGTTTCAACAGGACGGTGCCACATGTCACACAGCCAATGAAACGATCAATTTATTGCAAACCAAATTTCCCGAGCGCATAATTTCGCGAAATTCAGCTGTTTCATTTTCCTCTAAATTCTTTGTTTTAGAAAACAAAGTTCTTGTTGAAACACCCTTTATATGTATAATTATTTGCATAATTAAACTCCATGGGCGTATTTGGAACTAAACAGAGTCGGCCTTAGCTTGGCATCAGGGTGGACCAACCTTCTGTCAATGTCACAACGCTCGTACGATGAGGGAACACTTCTTGACAACATTTGTCAAGTGAAGGCTGATCGTATACTTGCCTATTGGAAAAAAACAGATCACGTAACAATTACAGAAATTCTGTATCTGTGCCCATAACTAAATGGGTTATTCATAATTCGTTATATTGTTCACGAACTTGACGAAGGATCCGAGATAATCCATACATTCGACGCAGGCGGAACTCACAATGATAACGTTTAATACTTTGTCAAACTCATTTTAAATGTAGTATTGTCTTTTATATTACTTTTAACATATAATTATTTAAAGCTTTTACACATTTAAAGAAAACACTTTTTACCGGATTGAAGCTATGTATTCAACATATAATTATTTAACATAATTTTAAATTTTTTGACGACGTTTCGCGTGGTTTACCGCGTGCGTGCGTAATGTCAAACAGTATCACAGCTGAAGAAAACGCGATACTTTTTGACATTCAACACCTTTTGTCTTCAGTCACCGTGACCACGTTTTATTTTAAATGTGTCAAATCGAATACTAAGTATGTAAGTGAGCAGCGAGGTTTATTTGAAACGATGGTCTATTCGCAACTTATAAAAGGAACTGCTTAAAAATTATGCCTTTCAATTACAGAACACATAGAAATATAACTGTGAGGGATACATATAACTATAATTACCCTAAAATATAATATAATAACTAACCAAACTAATGTTAGACTTGTGTTAAATAGGGTCAAAGTTAATAAAATCATATTATTTCAGCGACAAAAACGGATTTGCGCAATACAGGAAAAGCTGTGATCACGACACAAGAGGGAAAACAGTTGAAACGAAAAATACGGTAAGTTTTTATCGAACGAATTAATTTAGCCTAAAAATACAATTATTTTTTTAATCAATGAAGAGTTTTTAGAATAATGGTTGACGACTTGAATAACCCTTTTTGGGTTCCAGAGTCATTCTTTAATCGCTTACATATTATCAAGATTGATATTTCTATTGAAAGTTTATTAACAAACAAATGTTCCCTCACTCAAACTACTTTAACTCACACACGAAAAATATGACAGTTGTAGAATTTATACACGTGTCTTTTGAAGGTTAGAGCTAACTAAGTAATTAGCCGCCTACGAGCTGTTCGGCCCACATGTTAAGCTATGCTGGCATTAGAGCCTTTACTCTGTAACTTAAATGCAATACCGATACCCACAGCGATCCCAAGGATGCATCAGCGACTCACAAAATTCCCAATGTATGTGGCACTAAGGCTGGCCACCTACTGATATATTAAAAAAACAAACGAAATTCTCACAAAACAGTCTAATAACCCATTCTACCATTGCCATAAATTAAAAAAAAAAATAACCCATTTTAAAAATAAAAACAACTTCTTTTGAAATAGTATAAAATGAACGTCATTTCAATGGTGAGTGCTGTTGATGTCAGATGTCAAATGTGGTGATCTATTAAATTGTTATTGTCACTTATTAACGAATTTCGATACGGAAATCTGAGGGTCAGACCTTAGGAGGTTGAAGGTTCATTTTTAAGGTCAAAATGCCTTATAAATTGCAGCCTATGTGGTAATACGAAAAAAATTATTATATCGACGGATAGATTGTATTCCACAGATAAATATGCCTTATCGAATCAAAAACTTTGATAATTAATTTAGAAAAACATAATGCTCTTTAGTATTTAAATCTGGGGAGTACGCATTCTTTATCTACATTAAACAAATTCTACTTAACTAAAATTCGTGTAGTTTTGAAGACACAAAGTAACCATAAAATGAGATGAACACACCGAAGCTCGATTTTATATGAAATCTGTTAATTGTATTATCTGTGACCCTTAGATCCGCCCATACTCTTCCACAGTTTAGATAAGGAAAAACAGGAATAAAAGTAAAATTTAATATGCGTTTGTCTTTTATTGTTGAGTTAAAAAATATAATGATATCATGGACGGGTGTCGGCAGCTGCCATATCATTATTATCGTTTACAGATAAGAAATCGCTCAACACTAACTTCCGTCCATGACTTTACATAGCACAATAAACTTAAAATCTAATAGTTAACATAATAGGGTATTTGATAAGATTCCAAAAACAATTTCATTTGCTATACAAATTGATATTTGTAATTATTTTTAGTATTGGTTTTAAACATTCATGATGGAAGATGGCATCGCACCAGTAATACTTTTTTATAGTATGAAAAGCCTAGTGTATACTAGAAAGTTCGGTCAGGGAATTTTGAAGTCAGGAAAGTTTATCTTTGAGATATCTTTGGAGGCGGTGAGTCTACTCCCTGTACTGCGGGATCTAGTGTTCCCCAAGGATCCCATTTGGAACTATTAATCTTTTTTCATTATTAATTACTTAAGATGTCATGTGGAACATGGTATAATGGTTACAGATCCTTACAAAAATATGCCCTTAATTTGAGAACTGGTAAAAGCAGTAAATGTAAAATTGGGAGCATTTATTATTCTTTATTGAAGTTAAGTGAACATTGTGTTACCTAAATGATTTTGAATTGAATATATAAACTTGATTGTCGATTGTGATTTGTCAAACTTATAAACATCAATGCGTATAGTACACGTACGGATACGTCATGTGTCAACGCGTATGATACTAGAGATGCTGTCGAAAGTCAACTGCATCGACACCGTGAACACACACACTCAATTGAACGGAACGAACCAATATAGAACGACCCGTCCCAACTATGATTTTACATTTTCACTTGCCTATTTGACACAAAATATTAACGCTCCACTGCCTTATTTGCTTTTTGTTCTGATTTTGTCTTATTCGTTAACAAAATAAGTAACTCCGCTGTTGTTTCTTCGTAGTCTTATCGTATACTATATTTTACAAATCACAAGCTTACATTTTGCGTATAGGCAATGCCAATCCTTAGTAGGCTTATCCATACAAGGCCGGCAACGCACTCGTGAATCTGCGAACATAGTTAATATCTATGGCAGGCAGTAACATCAGATGAGTAGTCCTGCCCGTTTGTTAAAAAAAGGAGATTTTAACATCTTCTTAAATTTGATGATTAAGTCCTTTGTAACTGTTGGTTTTTTGATTTTTCAAAGATTACATACACAAAATACGTCGCACTTTGATTTAAAATTCCAATAATAGAACATTTCAATTTGTCTCTTTTATATATCCACAAAATTCCACAGGAGTGATAAGGATAGCACATTCAACAACATGAATGAACCGTTGTCGATATATTTAGTCGTTAAATACATATAGTTTTGTGTTTCACGATGATTGTATTCTGGGCAGTGGCCGGTCGCTCGATAAGAGAGAGATAAGAATTGTGATTACAATGTACCAATAGTAATTATAAAAGTTTATGTTCCCTTATATATAAGCCTTATTCGCGGCTTTTCGTAACCATAAAACCCTTCCCACGTAAAATCTTCAAATTAATCATCAATATAACAAGGCTCTCATGACATGACATATGCGTAATAATTTCAATTATAATTTAAAAAAAGAATTACATGAAAAAACATATTTTGCCAATTATTTGTTTTTATGACAATTACTCGCCTGGGGGCAGGCCAAAGTATTCCGCCGTATGCCTTTATTTACGATCATTTTCGCCATGAAAAAAAATGTTATGGAATAAACCCATATATTATTATTTTAAAATCTAATTTCAGAGCTGCCCAGTTGGTGGAGTGTTCGGCTTTAGAAAGAGTCAATATGCACGAAGTATTTGAAGAGGCGGTGAGAGCAGCGATCAAGAAGAAGCCAGTAACTAAAAGAACTTGTCAATTTCTCTAAGAGAAAGACAATTCTGATGTACATAGCTATCCCATATTAATACTTATAGTAACTGCATCGGTACTATGTAACCTTTAACGACTATAGCCATACCCACCACTTTTTTACATAGAATTAGTGTTCTCTCAAAATTCGTCTGCTCAATATCGCAACCTTGGTACAATAACTCAACATATCGATGTTGAAAGTTACAGAGTACCGAGGCTGTTTCATGAAACCATTGAATAATTGTATATTTTTGTTTGCTTTGATTGTCATGGTACCCGAAAAGCTCTAACATTCCGTTTTAGATTCGTAATACGTCCCCAAAGATTAGCCAAAAAGTTTTGTAAATAAACTTTGAAGATAAATTTTCACACTGCTTTGTTTAGTTTTTGTTAAAAAATCAATAGAGGCACATTACTTATATATATATATATATATATCTCTTGAGTAGCACGAATGGAAGATAAAAGTTACCCGCTGCGTCGACAATAGTCTGTAAAGAAAAATTAATAGACGGACGAATATATATTTCTGTAATAAACAATAGAATTGATTATTTACTTTGTGTCCAGGATAGTAAAACAAATCGTTTTGTTTTAATAATAATTATAATAGCACTTTATTCATAAAACATTCTATATAGTTATTTACTCTAAATTTGTTATATATAATTAATAATATTATATAATTTTTGTAACGAAGATATCATGAATTGAATCAAAGATTTCTTGCACTTTCATTGTTGTGTAGGCGCCATCTATCGGATTCATAGTGAATGATTTATCCACTGTAATGCAATATAATGTGCCAAAGTTTAAGAGATTATAAAATGTTCAATCAGGTTTTGATTTTTATAATAGAAATTAAATATTTATATTTACTTATTGTAGATTGGTTGGAGATTTTTAAGGTATATAATAGTTTTAATCTACTTAAAAGTATGTGATTGTTTTATAATGCATTCTTTATTACAGTATTTTAAATTATATTTCCTTAAAAAATATTTAAAGACTTTTTAATTTTTAGTATTAAAGATAAACCGATAGTTAATAACATAAAGTTAATGTTTTAAAACTTTAAGTTCCTCAAAGGCTCCGTCAATAGAAAAGAAATTTAAGTATATTAAGAAGAGAGGAATTTTTAAAATTGTCTTACATAATAATATTTTACGGATCCTGGAATGAACTAATTTTTACCACCAATAATAATTTTGTTAATTCGGTACTTAAATGGTGTTTTAACTCAAGCCTGTACTAGAATAATCAAACATTTCAATCTATGCGTTATGCGGCATAACGCATAGGCATAACTTATGCCTATGTAGACTGCATGTTTTTTTATGAGTAGTCTATGCCTATCGTGACCAGACATCCCGTTTTGGACAGTACTGTCCCTTTTTCCAATTACGAGTCCCAGTGTCCCCGAAATGAACTGTGGGACGCAAAATTGTCCCGTTTTCAGAAGCCGCTCGAAAATTTGAGCAACAGAGTTTAAAAAAACTTGCCAAAAGTTTCATTCTTATTAGAAATCGTCACCTACATTACATTTGTTCTTCTGATAAATATAACTAAAGGCATAGAAGAGGTAAATGGAAATCACAATTTAATTGATCAAGTTACATTTATTTGTACGCATAAATACAATCAATCATGTAAATTTTTAATGCACGAACGCTGCCGATTGTGCCTCTTTGTCGCTCGTTTCGCGCTCTCGCTTGCACTTCAAGCCTTAAACGGAACGCCTCATATCGAAGTAACGCCGCATGCGTCATGTTTTTTCGTTCGTGCAGCCGGCTCCATCGAATTATAAGACGCTGTTACGTTGAACAAATTGAACCAATGTCGCATTTCGAGTTAAAAAATGAATGGTCACTTTATCTGACATATTGTGATCGATATCACATGTCAGGCATAGACACGGTCAGCCTCCCGACGTTTCTCAAGAGGCTGCTAGTAATAATACTACTAAATACGGTTTTTTTTCCTCGGAGGAAGGAAGGCGGTCAAAAGTTAAAACCTAAGGTCGTTCAATAAAAGATAATTTTAATTAAAAATATTTAATAATAATCTAGTCATTGTATTTTATTAACCTCGAAAAGTAACTAACTTAACAAAATCACACACGATTACAATGTTTTCAATTTAATTATTTTTAAACGTCTAAAAATATGTCCAAGTGTCATTATGATGCGTTTGACAGTTATAATTCCTGCATATTGGATAAATAAAAAAATATATAAAAAAATATGTTTAATAAAATCAAAAAGCCGGATAATATGATTTCACGTATATTTTAAAGTATATAAACGACCTTATATAAAATAATCAATTATCGATTAGCCGGTTATGTCTTTGAGTAGTTGGCGATTGAAACAGTATTTATTTTCACATTTTGTCCACTATACAAAATCCGACCAATAAACGTGCCGATACATATATAGATAATAAAAATGACAACATTATTTCCTGGGGGTCTAGTCAAGACGGCTTAACAGTAGTGTATGTAGAAAGTCGAAAACTAAATTTGTATGAAAATGACAGCTAGTGTCGACAGTTGGTACCAACTAACCAAATTTAGTTTTTGACTTTCTACATACACTACTGTTAAGCCGTCTTGACTAGACCCCCTTTTAGTTTAAATTAACGAAAACTAGCGATAATTAAAACCATTATTACGAACATGAAGAAACATAAATAGTTAAATAAAGGTTTAAAATTCAATGAATCATTTTGTCTCTAGACAATCACTGGTCAATAGGATTTTCAAATCTCCGTACCATATGTGTTAGGTTTTCAGGTCATGAAGGATATACACAACTTGGTGGGATTAGCAGGTCAGGTTAATGGTAAAATCATTTAAAATATGTAGTTTCGATAATGTGACGCACTTATGAAAGAGCAAAGCACCCAGGTGAAACTTTTATAATGATTTTCTTACAAAACAAACAACAATGAAGCTTAAAGCGTTGAAGGCACATCTAACAATATAAATCGTACAACTATATCAATTCGAATTATTAGAACTAATAAAATCGAGTAATAATTGCGAAACCGACTCGTGTCTCTGTATCGCTAATGAATACCGTCGCTGGAACATCGAATTGTTTGTACAGTAAAACGTTTGTGTTTTTATAACAAACACAAAGTGCTTTAATAAAAGGTGTTTTTTTTAGTAAACACAAAAGAAAAACTTTGGTACAAACTGTCTCTAGTTTTAAACCTACTTAGTTGACAAAGAATACATTAACCGTTTCTTCTACCTATCCAGCATAGTCAATAACTTATCCTAATAGTTAACTTGTTTAAATCAATTAAAACAAACTTATTATAATACTTTTTGGTAACTGAGGAACATTATAAAGAAGCAATAAATCAAATAACACTTGAGATTTTTTTTAAATCGTGTCAATTGTAAAATACTAGATTAAGATGTCAATTATTAATAACATTTATATTTGTGCAAAACAGTGTTTTTCTAATAAGCATTAATCTGTGTTTCACTAAATATTTTTTAAACCAGACAAAATGAGCTCCTCCTTCATAGATATAACTTCATTTAACAGTTCTTGGTTATTAACCTGTAATTGAGCTATTATTGACTTGTGTTTCTTCTCCTTTTCCTTTAAGTGTCTGACGGTTGCATCACAAACGTCTGCGCATGGTGTGTATCCACCTAACAGAGGTTTAAAAAAAACCCACATTAATAGTCTAGTAGGTTTCGTTTAGGTATTGCAAAGGCTACATTGTAATTATATATACTACATAAAGATAATTTAATATTAATAGTACCTTTTAGCTGTTAATAAAAACCTAATTAAAATCTGTTGCATTGAAAATTTTAGATGGCTTGATTTACTACGGTAACAGCTAGTTTTTTGATCCTGTAACCCCTTAAAGGGAAGACACTGTACAAATTAATAGATAAGAATTATGATTACTGACTGATATAACTGTTTTGCAAACTTAATTAAGGTAATATGTCATGTACCATTAAGCAAAGCTGTACTGATTACATACACTTACCTGGTTTACCCCTAAGTTTGTCAGTTAACTTTTCATTCTCCAGTGTCAACCTCGCTATCTTATTTTGTAATGATTTCTCATTTGCCTCCTTTTGTTTCACCACATGATTTAATTTTGCACGAGTGTCAATTAACTTCTGATACACTTCATTTGATTGGTCAGAAACCCTTTGAGCAGAAGCAACGCAAGCTCGGGACTCATTTTTCTCTGTGTTCAGTTTATTTTTTAATTTACCCATGGAACCCTTAAATTATAGATATAATAAAATATAAAATAAATTGAATTTTAGTTTTCTTAATATCTACTAATTTACAAATTGAAATTTTTTATGGAGTTTTGAGACAAAGTTTTTTTTTGTTAAAATTGCATTGTTATTTATTGCAAGTTGTTAATGGTACTTTTAAAATATGATTAGGCGAGTTAAAACTTACATTTAATTGTTTATTACTATGTTCCAGAATATAGTTTTGTTCTTGTAAAGCTTCGCATTTTTCTGAAATATTTTTATAATGATGCAAGAGTGTCCATACAGCATTTATCAGCTTTATTAAGGCATCTGAGCTCAAAGTTTCCCCTTCAATATTGATATGAGGGTTAAATACATAATTTATGTTGAGGATTCCTAGTTCCTAAAATTAGATAGAATTAGATGTTAAATAGAGTTTATTCTTCACTATGTGTATGAACTTTTTTTGCACCTTTTATAAGGGCAAAGAAAGTTTATAATCTATAAAGATTTAATCAACTAGAAGTGCAAAAAGATATTCAATAAGAAATCCTTGGTACATTTTACCTTACTCATTTATAAAAATATACGAAATTTATAAAAGAATGGTAAATCAAAAATATGTAGTTTATTTTTGAAACTACTATTTTTTGATAATTATATTGATTTTATGTTTTAGACATTACCTCTGAAAGTCCGATTAAACACTCCTTGAAATTATTGTTCGTACATGGTTCGTATATTGTAGCTCTTTTGTTTTTGTAGTTTTTGAAAAGTTCTTTAATTTCGTCGTCCATATTTTCAAAATCAGTAAAACACGACATTATTGCTTCTTGCAATGTAAACACAAACTAACGTTTAACATTCAAATATTAATACAATCAGAAAATATATAGCTATGTAAATAATTCATTAAGTTTTCTTTTCTTTTGCGTCGGTCTCAGTTTAACGATCAATTCTAAACGCGGAACAAATTATTTGAAATTTTACCAAAGTAGAAAGTTTGTAGTAACAACAAAAGAAAATTTCAAATTTTGAACAAAAAATCGCTTGTATCCACAGATTAAGTAGATGATCACATTGTTTACAATGCTGCAGTTGCAGTGATGCCAACTTCTACGAATTTCCCCCTGGAACCAACTTCAAATGCCCCTTAAAATCGATTAAAAACCCGTTTTTGAAATGAAACTTCTAAAACGACATCCAACAAGGTTATGTTAACATTTAACGCCCCTTTAGAGGGGGAATAGAAAGATACAGATCGAGAGTGAAAGCTTTCTTACAATTACGATTCTACTTACAATTTTTTGTTTAAGATTTGGTTTAAGAGGTAATTTCAAATATGCATGAAAAATACATTGAGGTTGAACAAAATATTTTTTTTCTTGGAACATCAGTTGTAGCATCGGTTTTCTTTTTTGCATTAGTTTTACCTCAATACCGTTTAAATAATACCTGCTTAGACCACCGAGACATCTTGATTCCCCCCAAATTTAGGAAGAAAACCCCCAAGTTGGCATCACTACATAATTGTCACAAAAAGTTTATTCATCTGTGCTGACATGTTAAATGTTTATAACCGCAACATATTAAATATTTTGAAATATATAACTGGCTTAAGACAATTATTCAACGCGTTTTGTCATACGTGAGTTATACTCAGCGCTACCTCTCGACTTTTGAATTTTACCTTAACATATACGGGTTTACTTACTATCTTAACCATACAAGCAAGTATTCATTTCGTTCATAGAAATAAACGATTTATTACGCGAAAAAAATGAATCAATAACATTTTGTTTTATAGGTAAAAGACGTATAAATTGATTTGATAGCCAAGAAGATGTGAGACGTAGTAACTAAATTATAACAAGTAGTGTCCTCAGTAAATTACTACACAATCCGTGATAATATATATTATTTTTAGTGTTTTGTTCGATGCTTTGGCCGATGCTACGTGGTCAATGGTCTGAATATTTGTAGTATGAGGCATAGGTTCTATAAATAGTATTTTGTGTACAGCATACGGGCAGTACTTGCTTATTAGTCAAGTAGGGGATAGTATTCTGTGGATGACACATGTCGTCGACTTTTTGAGTCTAATACATGCTCGTTTCCTCACGATGTTTTCTTCACGGTATTAAATGTGGACACATACAAAGTCCATTGATGCACCGAATACTACTCTAAAATAAAAGCCTATAATATACATTTTATAAAAAAATTGTGTACATGATAAAACATTAAGGAATTATTAACAGTATTTAGATTATTATTAACTAGGGTAGAACGTTTACAGCTATTTTTTATTTGTAATTTATAAAAAACAAGACTATGGTCTAATTTCGACATTGTAGAGACATCTCTGTCACACACCGTGACTTTGTTCGTTAATCATTCAATGTTATATTAAATTATAGATTTACAGGTCAAAAATTAAGAACAATGCTTAGTTCTGAATTGAAATTTTGATCAATCAATAATTAAGAACAATGCTTAGTTCTGAAATAAAATTCTGATAAATAAATAATTAACAACATGCTTAGTTCTGAAGTGAAATTCTGATAAATAAATAATTAACAACAATGCTTAGTTCTGAAATGAAATTCTGATAAATCAATAATTAACAACAATGCTTAGTTCTGAAGTGAAATTCTGATAAATCAATCATTAACAACAATGCTTAGTTCTGAAATGAAATTCTGATAAATCAATAATTAACAACAATGCTTAGTTCTGAAGTGATATTCTGATAAATCTAAAGAAATTAGTTTGTGGGTATATGCAACATTCACTTATAATTATTTTTGGGTAAAAATAAAAAAATGGATATAAAAATAAGTTTTTATTAATTAAATGTTATGGCACAAACTAAGAGTAAAAATTACGACTAACTGGTGCCTTGATTTTTTCAACTGAGGATTGTAAAATGGTGTCAATTTTAAAGTTATAAATAAGTTCCTTTTTTTTATTTTAGTACTTAAAATGTAGTGAATTAAAACGATTTTATAACAACTTTACAAAGGACTATTTCAGATATAATTATCATGTTCCGAGATGAAGCTATACTCTGATTTTTATTTCTATAGAATTCTGATATTTTATTAGTGTTGCTACTAAAAAAGTTCTCCACCGTAAAATTTGTTGCCCCTAAAAGGTAATTCTAAATAAGTTACTCAAGTGACATAATAGAAAAATAACAAATATTTCAAAATCACAAGCAATATATTGAATTAACTTTAATTCCCTACTTTATTTTATTCTTTAGCTGGTTTCACAAATTCCAGATTTAGCAAACCTTTTTAATGAAATAACATGTTATCTTTACTTGTGCGTTTTTACTGTTAGTGATGAAAAGGGACGTAGTCATCACTCGCCGTAAAACCACTTTTAATAAAAATAAAATGGATACATTCACTAACAAATACAATGTACATATAGACTCTGTTCAGATTCGTATTGAAATTGAAAAATCTGCCCGGCCAAAAAGGTTTGTCATCTAGGACATGTCAAAAAATGAAAGCTGTCAGAATTCTACGGAATTAAAAATCACGAGTATTATGTCGTTACTTGTGCAAAAAATCTAGAATGTCTAAATCCGTCAGCCCGGACTTATTTTTTTAATGATACCTATATTTTTTAAACCTTAATACGTACAAAACTTGTATGAAGGATTGGTTTAATTTCAAATAAAAATTATTGAACAACACTTTCATTTTAATGTAACAAAAATGTTACCACTGGCACAGATAGTGCAATCGACGAAGACGCGCCCCAATTTTCCTCTTAACCGGTTATAGTATATATGTGCAAGCTTCAGTCAATGTTGAGTGTTATCGTTATGTCGCAGTAAAGTAGTTAAATCAGAGAGTTAATTGTATCTTTAGAGAGTTAATAAAATATCGATATTCGATCGATCTTTAATTAACTGTCTAGAGATTCAATTAACTCATTGAAATAACTTCTTTACTGCGATAGTTACACACGCACGCAAGGAACCACTAACGGTTCGCAACCGACGCTCGGAGCAAACTTCCCGCACCCCGCGATTTCCTCAACCAAAAATTGGTGGGGAGCGTCTTCGTGAATGTCACTATCTATGTTTAAAAAGGTTTTACACTGTAAGGCTGGCTCCATAAAAATGCAAGCCTTTGTTTAATGACACAAAATCCTAATCAGAGAATAGTCAGTCCATTACTCGGCCCAAACACATCCAAAACCAATCCACTTTGTGCAAAAAAATCCAGTGGTTGGTTCCACAGCCTTTTGTCACTTTCTCTTAGTGTGATCTAGGAGTCGAGTCTGAAAAAAAAAATTAGAAAGAGCTTCATTTCATTTGTAAATTGTTGATATAAATTTTTTTTAGGCGCATGAGGGTAATTTTTTACTGATGAAACGCAAATACTAATATTAGCGTCACGAAGATGTGCAGCGCTTTTGTCGGAGAAAAGGGAGATGGCTACTAAGACCGATTGATAGAGAGTGACAAAGGGCAAACGTAGTATGAAGCGAATAGCCATGGAGCGAGCTACAGTGAGAAAGATTGAGCGAGTGAGAAAGATTGAGCGAGTAAGAAAGATTGAGCGAGTGAGAAAGATTGAGCGAGTGAAAAAGATTGAGCGAGTGAGAAAGATTGAGCGAGTGAGAAAGGGAGACCGAGAAAAAATACACACTATTTATGTACTAGTTGTTAAATATTAGAACTTTAGATGGCAATTCTGTCGCATAACGTATTGTGCAGTAAACGCAGATTTTTATTTATTTATATTATCATTAGCTCGTGAGTTGAGTTGAGGAATTTGCTTTCTTTTATAAGCGTGGCTATTAGTTAAATCGCCTGGGTTAGCCAGACGTAGACACTCACATTTTATTTCGCTTATATTCTATTGTTGTACGCGAGTGGTTAATAAAAAGTAAAAATAAAATCCCCTATTATGTAAAGCACCCTATCGACCCAGGAACCTATAGTTACATTATTAATATAAGATTTCTGTTCCCCGAAAAACGAGGGACAGATCTAGTTATATTTGCTTCTATATCTTAGACAATAAACGTCTCTATCATAGACGTTAGGCGCTTCTGTCATAGACATAAGGCGCCTCTATCATGTACATTAGACCTCTCTATCATAGACATTAGACGTCTGCATCTCTTCCGTTTTAAGCCCTTGATTTGAGAACTGGCAGTAAATGTAAATTCACAATAAATTTAATTTTTTTGTTTGTTGTTTTGTGTTTTTTTTCTCTATCATAGATACTAGACGTCTATATCATAGACAATAGACGTCTCTATCATAGACAATAAACCTATCTAGACTTAATTTCGCACAAAACATTTTAAATTGGTTGATGCGCTTCCTTGGCTTCTTTTTTACCCAACAGTTATTTTGTCCACAACACCATCCAACTATAAAGAATTTACCAACTGTAAAATAGTGGTATGCAAAACCTACGGGATGACGAAACAAAAATTACAGAAATACATTTAAATATACCTTAGCTAAATGGAGTCCCATCTCGCTGAGACGTTTGTGCTGATACGTCAACGGTTCGTGTAGTTTGGCATCGCCTCGCTTGTAGAAGTCACTGTAGTCTAGTCTGAAGGCCAGGGTCTGAAGGGAGACCTCTTGGTGAAGTGCCAGCTTCAGTATCAATGTTGTCACGTGACCTCTGCAAGAATTCTCCACGTAATATTTTTGATTTAGTTAGAGACACTTAGGGTTCTGTTTCACAATGTCCGGATAAGTTCCAAATAAGATAAATTTATTACTTATTGGTACGATAAACAATGTTGTTGCGTTTCACGACTCTCAGATAGCGCTATTCGTCATGAAATGCGAAGTATATTATTCGGAACTTTTATCTTTCGAATAATTTATGTGTGGCATAGCTATTTGGCACTTTATCCATACATTGTGAAACAGGCCTTTATAATATTAAATATTAACACTTTTAATTAAGGTAATCTCCCAGTCTTGACCCATTTAGTTTTTATGAGAGATTTAAGTAAATCCGCAAATTATGTAAGTAAAATAATTCATTAATTATAAATTAAATTGCGTAAAATTTTAATATTATTTCATGGTCCTTCGAGCCGGATAAAAAGGCAGAACCCGAGGCAAAATTCAATTAAAATAAAACGTTTAAATACCTATAAGAACGAGCCCAGACGTTAAGATCAGCTTTCCTACTCGCCAAAAACTGGATAAATATTTTCCTCTTCTCCTTATCATGTGCTTCGTCAGGACAGGTGATGGCAAATTCGTCTAAAAAAATCTTTATATTAAACCAGCTGGTTATTCAATTCCGATTGAATTGAGTAAGCGTCTTCATCAAAGTTCAAGTAGAAACGAGGTTATATTAAAAAAAATCACGTTTATAAACGATCAAGAAACCTTGATAGAATACGGCCAGCCACACAAATCGCCGGTCTTTCAGGAATCGGAAAGAAAACATTTTTATAGAACAGGGGCAAACGGGCAGGAGGCTCACCTGATGTTAAGTGATACCGCCGCCTATGGATACTCGATGCCAGAGGACGCGAGTGCGTTACCGGCCTTTTAAGAATTGGTACGCTCTTTTCTTGAAGGACCCTAAGTCGAATTGGTTCAGAAATACTTCAGTGGGCAGCTGGTTCCACAAAGTGGTGGTGCGCGGCAAAAACCGTCTTGAAAAACGCGCAGTTGTATTCCTATCAATACTCACTTCTCGCAGCCCTCTCAGCTTTGAGGGCCTCGTATCGTTCGCGTCTTTCCAATTCCGTATTAATCCCTGTATGTAAAGTCGTCTCAAAACTTCGCAACGCCAATGTTTCGTTCAGAACATTACCTAAATAAGATTGCAGTTCCTAAAACGTGCAAAACAAAGTTATTAACAATTAATTATGATTGATATGAATTATTATTGATTCCACTTTGCAATGTAAGTGCGTGATCGTATTTCACCATGCCTCTTGCAGATAGAGGACAAATCTTTGTTTTTAATTTATTTTATTATCATTATTAATGAATTATTAAGTTGGTTATGAAAGACCTGGGCAACCAGAAACAGGTATTTTTACTTGAAAAGGTTCCCAAATCTTAAAAATTATAAAAAGCCGAATCCAAAAGCACTTTTTTATTTATTTATTTTTATAACAATAATTATGAGTTGTTACATTTTTAATAAATATTGAATTAAATCCTATACTATTTTTATAATCAATTAAATATATATAAATATATACTTAAGACATAACTAACGCAAGTACCACACCACAAGTCATATCAATGAAAATATTATTTACGACCTTTAAAAAACTTTAATTTTTTTATTTTTATTATATTTATTTATCCTTTATCGCCTTATACAAAAACACACATAAAAACAGTTACAAAAGATATAAGGCGGATATAATAATATATACTTAATTTACACGAAAAAAAATTGAATCAATAGCAACCTAGGGAGCGTTTAAGTATTACGTCACGCAATTTTTGGAGATGCATGGACCCCCCCCTTCCCCCATATAACGCGCCGTAACGTTACCAACGTTACCAACTAATTGCCCCCTTAAAGTTGCCATTTATGTGGTGTAAAGTATCGGAAAGTCGAAAACAAGATTAACTATAACGCATAATTCAAACCCCACCCCGTATCGTAACAT
The DNA here is from genome assembly GCA_028984075.1 of Pieris mannii. Classification (NCBI taxonomy): domain Eukaryota; kingdom Metazoa; phylum Arthropoda; class Insecta; order Lepidoptera; family Pieridae; genus Pieris; species Pieris mannii. The sequence goes on along the minus strand of CM054798.1, from coordinate 3,454,601 downwards.
TTTATCCCCCCCCCCAAATTCGTTACGTAATGCTTGACGCTCCGCTATAAAAGAAAAAAAACTTCACAAACCTGTGTACTATGATGTATCATAGCATGAATCGAATGTCTGTCGAGGGCATTATGATGAAGCTGCAATAATCTATCAAGATGGTGGCCTTCAGAGGCAGCGGATAGGAGTTCCACCCACGCAGGCTCCGCCCCTTCGCAACTGGCGTCCTGCAGGGCTCCGCAGAGGCGCAGAGCTTCGGCCCGTAAGCATGATACGCGACGCATAAGACCCCAGACCTCTGTGCGAGTTAAAGACATTTCACTCAAAATCTGTTTCGATGAATTTATGTGGAGGCCCAATCGTAGGATTGAGCAGTCCACCAGAAACGACCAGATCAGAATCGTCTCACTGGACGCCAGCTTGATCCTCAAGAGGGTGCTGTGGAATACTAACTAAGAGAGACTTATTTCAATCTGAATTGTAAGAAGACCTGGAGGAAGGAGTTTCCTTTGTACGGAATTCCAATCTGTCCAAAAGAACTTGCTACAAAATGTATATTTTACAAAGAACTGGAGCGTCTTACGACAGATGCACCAGAAATTAAGTTATGTTAGAATGAACGTAGACGGGTCAGTGCCAGCTTCAGAAAGAATTGTGCCGAAGACTCAAAATGTATACCTTCATGCATATGTCGCAGCCAACTTAATTAGGCGTTCAATTAACAGCCTAGCCGTTTAACTAACGGCCTGAAAGATTACGCTGTAGCGTTTGTTACAACATTTAATAAACTGGCCGGCTAATGCTTAGGCCATTCGTACGATAGAATCATTATTTCTCAGTCAAATATTCCTTTTAAATTAAATGGCTTGAGTCAATACACCCTTCCATTATACTGTTATTTTTCATGACACTTTGGAAAACACCATCAAAGTTGCGGTATGTCGACGCCATATAGACAGGAAAGTAATTATATTTAAATTTACAGTTAACAGACTAGGCAAGTAATGAAACGTCATCGATCCAAGTAATTTGCCTAGCTGTTTAATCAACTGGCTGAACATCTTTCAGGCAGTTAGTTAAACCGCTAGACTGTTAACTGAACGGCTAATTGATCTGAAATGAATTTAATATAATCTATACAAGCTGAATAGCAATTTTTTAACTCGCATCAAATCCAGAATAGATAGAGAGATATTAATAGAGTGAGAAATGATTAAAAACTTACCAGGCATCGCCTTGAGCCGCTTCTGCAATATCGTATGATCGCGCCAGGCGTCATGCAGGGCGTACTCGATGCGTTTCACCCGCCACAATTGGGTGAACAAGGCCCGATACCTGGCCGCACAGGTGGCGGGAAATAACGTTCCCAGGGGTCCATCCACGCGGTACTGCAGTGCGAACACATCCCAACCGCTGTCTTCGCGGCCGTCACCTGCCGCAATTGGTCAGATTTTGTTAATATCGTTCTTTTGGAGCGTTTACCGGTCTCTCGGAGATAGATAAATGGAAGCCGTGTAAAAAAAATACAGACAATTTTGGACCGAACATCCTTAGATGGTCCAAAATTAAAATTTATCGAAAATATTAAAGAAAAACCACAAGTAATATATCCAAAAACTAACGTGTCATGCATAATGACCGTAAAGTACAGTATAAAGCCAACGATGGGGTTTTTTTAAGTTTTTCACAGTAAGGTCAGTAAACTATCAAATATTTTAAATACTAGTTATAATTTTACAAATTAGAACAAATACATACAATTAGGATATAAATTGACGTGAAGCCTCGAGAGAACGTGCTGTGGCTCGTACTGTGCGTTCGTCGCGCGCACGGCCGCCTCCAACGTACACGTCAAGTTGTGTACGTATAGGGATGTCGCTGGCTTGCTTAATTCGTCCCTAAAAAAGAAAACATTAGCAAAAATATCAAAACAACAGTATATTTCACCAGTATAATATTCGAAACAGAAAATATCCAAGCGTACGAACAACTAGGTTCTGGAAGATAAACCACTCATTTGGAATTTGTATTCGTTTTAACAACAAACTCCCAAGCGACGTTAGAAAATTATCACTTAATAAATTCAAAGTTCTCGTTAATAATTAATCAAGATTTTCATAAATTTCAACTATTATTTGAATGATCCTAATCCTTGGGATTGATTTGCTCCAAACAATTTGTATCACTCAAAATTTGGCGATTACCAATTCGACTTAGGCCTTTTAAGAATTTGTACGCTCTTTTCTTGAAGGATCAAGAAAAGAGCGTACAAATCAAAGAAAGGCCGACAATGCACTGGCGAGCCCTCTAGCATCGAGAGTGTCCATGGGCGGCGGTATCACTTAACATCAGGTGAGCCTCCTGCCCGTTTGCCCCCCTTTTATATATTTAAAAAAAAAATTAAAAAGAGTGGCGGAGAGTTTCTTGCCAGTTCTCGCTCTACGCCCTTGACTTGCGAACTGGTAGTAAATGTAAATTTAGAATCAATTTAACATTTTTTCTGCTGACGTTCATAAGTATACTTGGTTACGTATACGTATATGAATAAATTTTAACAGTTAACAGTTACATCAATCTAAAGGGTTCATGATTATCTTATATATAAAATTCTCGTGTCGCGGTGTTTGTGGTTAAACTCCTCCGAAACGGCTTGAACGATTCTCATGAAATTTTGTGTGCATATTGGGCATGCCTGAGAATCGGACATCAATTTTTTTTAATTTTTAGATATTTTTTTTTTAATGTATCAACAGCTTTAAAAAATACATACATCCCTAAATTTTCAACCCTCTACGATCAACCCCCATTCTTTTTATAAAAAAGTATACATGGCAAAACGACGTTTGCCAGGTCAGCTAGTTTGGTATATCTGGCTGCTATCGTGAAATACGTGTGCTGAAAAATATTGTTAAGTACTTACTGCAATAGCGTCATCAGGTGATGAACGAAATCACCTTGAGAGAGCAATAGATACCGGCGATGGGCAGCAAGGTGATCCAGTAGGTGATGATGAGTCGTTAAAGCGGCCAAGAGACGCTGGGAGGCCATCAAATGGGCCGTTTCAACGCCCTCACGAAGGCCCTCGGCCTCCCACCAAGCTACTTCCGAGTTAGTGCCGCCTGAAACGCGTGTGGCTAATTATAAAGGTATTTCCTATAATTGGTAGCCTTCGTTTATACCTCCAATAGAATGAATCTTTACGAAGAATTAGTTTATTAAAGTTTATCATTCAAAGAGTTAAGTATTGTCTATGCGAAATAAAAAAAATCAAGTACAGCGCCGCGTACATTACACCGTCGCCATTTTGAAATGTTAGACTAGCATTGTCAGCTAGCTCTACCGACATTTTATAAATTTAATTTTTTAATTTTCATTTTTATTCCTTACATTATTAATTACAACGACAAAGTTTTCAATATCAAACGATCTAATTGCTAGATTTTTTTAATTTTAAAGTTATATTTTTCGCGATTGAGAAAAATGATGATGATTTTTACGATGCGCGCGCACACTAACACCTAAATTCGACATCGTAAAGTTAGGTCTAGGTGGCATGGAAATCGATAACTATGTTTAAGTTGTATATTCTAGTATTTTTATATTTAGGACACGTGTTTCGTAACAGTACAATCAAACAGTGTGAATAAATAAATATTATTTTGGTGTTTTTAAATCAATTTCATATACGACGGTGATAGTATTTACTAATAATTTATTTATTTAAATAAAATCTTTTTGATTAATTTTAATATTTATCGTTAATCACTACTGCATTTTAGTTATATTTTTTTCCATGCGCCAAAGAAGTATAACTTCTAACGCATGTTCATAAGTACACACTCCTTTTTTTTATAGAAAACGAGGCAAACGGGCAGCAGGCTCATCTGATGTTAAGTGATACCACCGCCCATGGACACTCTCAATGCCAGAGATATTTTAATCGATATATTAATAGTACAGGTAACAAAACCTAGCATATCTATACATGATCCTAAGTTTGTGTAACATTTATTGAAGCCTACAAATGTATATTCTGTATACTAGTATACACTATTTATTAAGACATTTCAATGAATTATTAAGTAAGCCTGCATTACTTCAAATGATTCCCATTATAATGGGTAATTTTATTAACTGGCAACACTTATATCGTGGCACTGTAATTCCATACAAGCGCCATGCTCCGACATACACAATATCGCTACTGTGAACTCTCTCTGCAAACATTAGTTGTTTGCAAAACTTAGTTTGTTTATAAATATAACTTTTCCTCTTTATTATATCTAAAAGTGTTATACCCAATTACCATTTAATGAACCTACTAAATATCTAGTATTTAAGTATTTCTTTTTGCATGTAAACCTGCCTAATATTTTACGATAGCATATCGGTACCTATGGTACGAAAATCTTTTTGTTACGGAAGAGCGTGGCCTCCTAACACAGGTGTTTTTACACTTAATAGAAGGTCGCAAACATAAAATGTTTTTTATACCGTTTTTGTTAAAGAAATAAAATATTTTTTCATTTTTTTTTTCAAACATTAAACATGCCCATAGCGTCGGAGACAGCATTCAGTAGGCTCAACGTCTTTGTCAACGGGAATCTGTGCAAACCAGGGCCTTCGTCATCGCCTAGTAGGAAGTCTTGGGTCTCTATTATACCCCACCATCCCTAAGACTATTAATGTTCACGTTTACTAATACTAGCTAGTATGCGTCACTAGTATCGTATCCTCACCTGTCCTGGTATGAGCAGCCAATAAACTCTGCAGATGTATCGCATGGTCTGGTGTCGTATCACATTGATCAGGTAAATCTGCGCACGCTTCACGCATAAACACCACGCTCTTTCCCGTAGCTAATATCTGCGCGGCTTGTTCGCGGCACATGAACGATGGGACCATCCATTCTCTGAAATAGAAAAAGCCTCAAGGGTTTTCTAGTGACAGCCATAAACTATAAAAATATGTCATCAATTTGTACAAAAATATATCATTCAGAGTTAGGCTTTAAGAATCGATGCAGTAACTGTAACTTGTGAATAATTGTTAATAAATCAAAAATATAGATTTTTCAATCACGTGACACAAAACTGCCACAGATTAGTCCAACGAAGATGACGTCTAAATGACAATTAACGGAGTTAAATTTCAAGTTTGTTCAAGTGTTTATAAGACTAGAGTGCGTGCGTAGATAGAGTATAGAACTAGATAAGCTTCTAAAATAACAATAATAACTAAAGAGAGAAGACATTAACGTGAAATACTAAAGTGCGAGCGAAACAAAGTATTAGTTTTTCTGTCTCTATTTGCGTATCGGGTTTTATTTGTTTACCACCGAGCCCTTGGTGGTAAAAAGTTTTCACCGCTTACTGATAAATCTGTGAAACCCAAGTCAAACCCATATTTTAAGACTGTATCATTACAAGAGGTGTATTTAAAGTGTAAGTCATGGTGAATTGATGCATAATTGGCTGTAAAAGCTATGGTGACTCAAAAGAACAAAACATAACCTTTCATCGGTAAGTAGCTTATTTTGTCACGACTCGGTAACTTTGTTCAATAATTATTTATTCGGATGTGTATTTTGGCCAATAATAAGCAATCTTCAATGAATGAATACTTCGACACAACAACAATTCCAAACATATTTTTCAGTGCAAACCGACTAAATTGCGAATCATGTTACCAACGTCAGGTAGTTGCCACACTTCGTGTTCTTTGTAAATAGTTGGATTATAATATTCGCTATCTCACACGCTGTACGCTGATGCCTGGTCTATACCATAGCCCGTCTACGAGTGCGTGCCAGTTAAGTCTGCGCGCGGCCAAAATTTGAACTAACCCCAGGCCGCCATGTTGTAACAGGTGAAGTAAGCGTTTTGACTGTGTTATGTTTTTATTCGTATATCGATAAAATTTTGTTATCATCATGCCAAAATCATTAATTCACTTGATGAACTTAGTTACATTATTTCCATATCTCCCGTGTATGTTTATGATTGGAAAGCAATTTTCCTTAACTAGCAACATAAGCTACGCCACCAGTCGCGCGCAGACTTAACTGGCGCGCACTCTAAAGACTTGAGCGACGCCATCTTGTTTACGAGCCGTTACGCACTGTCAACTTTTATATTTAGAGACCAGGGACAAACGAGCAGGAGGCTTATCTCATTTTAAGTGATACCGCCGCCCATGGATACTCAATGCTAGAGGCCTCGCGAGTGGGCTGCGAGCCTTTACAGGATTTCTCGCTAGCGATACACTCCCTCGGCGACCAAAACTTAGGACTAAGAGAATCTTGCAGAATGGACGTCGAAATTACAAATAATAATTTTAAAGAGAAAGAAAAAGAAGAGATAATCTCAAAAGTGACTAATTTCTTTGTTAGGAGAAAATAGATTAAATGTTTAAAATATTTTATGAAGGCGTTATTTCAGTGTTTCCCAACGTGGGGCCCAAAAAAACGCAATTTGATTGTTACAAAATCAAGTGGATATAACACATCATGGAGACTGGAGACTGAAGCTAACCAAATTGGAACCCAAATTAAAATCTCTGTACAGCAATGAGGTTCAGGGATTTACTGAATTAATATAGAAAAAGCTTTCTTAAAATTATTTGTCATTTGAATTCCGTAAGTTTTGAAAATTTTCTTATTTAAAGAAAATATTTTATCACCGAATTGAAGCTATGTATTATAATAAATTTATAATTATTTTACATAAATTTAACCGTGACCACGCACGCTGTAAAGCACGCGAAACGTCGGAAAAATTTAAAATAATTATAATTGAATTATATCTCCTTTAAATATGTAAAAGTTTTTTTTATAAAAGACAATACAATTTACTAATTGTTAACAATTTTCTAGTCATTTCGTCCTAAAACCCATCATTGAAATTACTTAAGTAAACAATTCATATTTCATAATATTATAATATTTTTATTTTTTTGAGTACATAAGATATATATGTTACATAGTTGTATAAAATAATATAATATAAATTTTAGTATTATTATTTAATATTTGTATAAATAAAAAATACTTGTCATATACATGTATATCAATGTTTATGTGAAATTTCATCAAAATTTGTCAACTCACCTTACTCTGTATTTATCATGCCACATTCTGTCAATTGGTACTCCATTTCTGCTTTCAATAAAGAATTCGTGGTACGGATCATCGATTTCTCCTGCAATTCGAATATAATCTAATCTAAACGTATTTACTAATAAAAATACATCAATAACAATAGTTCTGCAAGTAACATTAACTACAATTTTGAATTTTGATGTTCTGTGAAAAAAATATAACACAGACTTGACGTTCGAAATTCAAATATACAACATTAGAATAAATTTAATCTCTCTGTCATGTCCGTGTCCTGTTAACTATATCAAAAATACTAGGCAAAGTCTTAGTGCCGACGACTATGTTCAGACTATAATTGACATTACATTCTTTTAATTTTCTAAAGTTCAGTTCCAACTCTAAAATTTAATTCTATTTTTAAAAATAGCAAAATTCTGTTCTAACTTCAGACTTAATTTACATTCCATTTTTAAAAATATCTAAACTTCAGTTTCAACTATATGATTAATGTATGTCCATTCCATTTTCAAAACTTAAAAATTTTTGCCAAAAAGCAAGAACATAGTGATGATTACCATGTAAAAGCCATCGTGTCAGCATCAGTAGCAGCGGGTAAGTTAACGAAGTTAACAATCGCCTGGCGAGCGCAGACACGCGTTCGTCGCCATGATGTACGTATCTATGTACGCACGTTGCCAATTCACCACCTATAGAAAAATTATAAATAAAAATCAGTGGCTTCAAATTATATAAATGAGAGTTGCATGAACTAATTTTTACTAACATTTTCGATTATATGACCTTATGCATAAAATGAGATAATCATTATAAAAAAAATCAATGGAGTCCGGAAAAATCTCTCAAAATAATCTGATAAAAAATTATTATATAGAAACATGAACATTTGATTATATTACCTCTTTTGTGTTGAACACTATGCACAATGGTTGCGAGCCAATGTAATCTGTGCAACGGATCTTGGGCCCAAACGGAAACACGACGAAGCGTCCCACCTCCTCCATCACTTTCACACACCTTAATATTGTTCCATATTTAAAAATTTAAACAAAATTACATTAAGGGCTAAATATTGCAACACATTTAAAATTCGAAATTTAAACTAAACTTCTTTCTAAAGTTCTATTTTCAAAATTTTTATCACTATTTTAGAGATAGAAGGTTTACTAGTCACTACATAGTATAAAACAAAGTCGCTTTCTCTGTCCCTATGTCCCTTTGTATGCTTAAATCTTTGAAACTACGCAACGGATTTTGATGTGGTTTTTTTAATAGATAGAGTGATTCAAGAGGAAGGTTTATATGTATAATAACATCCATTAAATAGTGGAGAAGTACTGTTATTTTTGAGGTTTCTAATGTGATGTAAATAATTACATTTTTTCCGCTTACATTGCAAACGCAGGCTGAACCCTACGAGTTTTATCAAAATAATGTACTAAGTATTGTACACATTGAAAAGGTCTACAGAAAGGTCCTTGATGGTAGATGTCGCGTATATTACCGGAGCTTTCCAGCAACGGAAATAACAATACATAATAAAAACCTGCTTTTCATCAGCATTGCACCCGTGCGAAGCTGGGGCGGGTCACTAGTATGAATATAAAATTTACCTGAGACTGGAGTAGGGCAACACTTCTATAATATTCCGTTAATTCTTCTCTTATGGCTGCAACCAATCCTTCCACCATCAGACCTATATACAGGCAACATACATACAAGTCAAATTGATATCTCTTCTTCAATTCAGTGAAAATTATATCAAATAAACTGTGAATTACAAAAATTACTTATATATAATAGCTCAAAATATTCATCATAATATATACCTTGAGGTGTAAAAACTGAAGACGGATCAATAAAATCCTTAAGCTTATCATGCAAAAATCCCAGATGCGCTATTCTAGAATACAGTATTTGCACAGGTCTTGACCAGTTGCAGGATGACCTAGCTTTGACTCCAGTAGCTGCTAACACAGCATCTCTTACACATGCCGGTTCATTTGCGTGGTCTGTTGAGAAAACAATTATTTAATTATAAAATAATTTTAAGGTATTTATATATATTTATATTTACTAGGGATGCATCGATATGCCTTTTTTCCGATACGATACCGATCCGATACTTTTATAGAAATATCACCGATACCGATACCAACGCTTATTGAATTAAAATTAAAGGTAAAAATATCAAGTTTGGTTTAAAGTTTTCAATTTTTATTATAAAATATAAACTGTGAGTGTATATTTTATAATAATACAAATTAAATCGTCTATCATTGATTAATATTAAAGGGAGAGTTCATTCAGAATCAAGAGTAATAATTAAAATAAATAAAACAACTAAAATTAATAATTAAAATAAGCAAAAAGAATTTTTTTAATTTTGTATTTTATTTAATTTGGTATCGAAATAATACTACGCGCTAAAGACAACTAAAGCGAAATGGAATACGCGTGGACAAAGCGGGTGACAGAGGCAATGATAGTCCGTGTATTGTAACGCACAAGATCAAACAAGATGCGCGTTTTCATTAATTTTTTAAAGTGCGAAATTTGAAAAGTATCGTTGTTTCGGCAATCAACATATCGCCGATACCGATATATCGGCAAACCCAATCGCCGATATATCGGTATCGGATGCATACCTAGTATTTAGTAATAATCATACAAAAATAAACTGTTATAATTTATTTTGTTATCTTGGAAGTGTTGTGAATATGTATGTAATGGTGATTGTGGTAAATCGCATGACATTTTCCTTTGAATTATTGTAATGTAGAGGGAGGGTAAAACTTGCTGAGTTTCTTGCCCGTTCTTCTCAGAACAAGGTCTCCTGGTGGTTTTCCGAACGGATGGCGTAGTTTTGCTCTTTCGAGAATTTTGTAAACGTTTTTGACATTCATAAGCATGCGTTAAGACGCATCTAAATTAAATAAATGAATTTTGATTTGATTTGATAATAACTTGAATTTAGAACCAAAGTGATTCTGTGATAAATGATAAGGGCTAATTTCTAGATTCAATAACATATTCTAGATTTGACATAAATATGGCTGCATTATTATTATAAACGGTCAAAAATTAATATTAAATACCTATTGAAATACATATTGAATATTACAAGTTCATGACGATATATTTATCTATGATTTCAAACTCAAACTCAAAAATATCTTTATTCCTATAGGTAAACCTGTACACTTATGAACGTCAAAAAAACAAATTAAATTAATTGTAAATTTACATTTACAACCAGTTCGCAAGTCAAGGGCGTAGAGCGGGTAAGAAGAACTGGCAAGAAACTTTCCACCACTCTTTTCAATCGCCAAGTTTTTAATACAAATTGTTTGAACTGGAGCAAGTCAATCCCAAGGATTAGGATCATTTAAGTAATTGTCACATCTATAAAAGGCTTTATTAATTAATTTACTTTTAACAAGGGCTATGAATTTATTTAAAACCTGTACTACTCTCTTGATTCAATTGGTAATCATGGTAGTAAAAATCCTAAGTCTGCATTTAATGTAATAAAAAATCTAGGCCTTAGATATGATATCAGTTTTATCATAATTCGTTTTCTAATAGTTTAGTAATTATTCTTCTGTGCCCAACACACGGTCGACTTTTTGCGACTCAGAAACGTCAGGTTCCTCAAGATGTTTTCCTTAACGCACATTGACAGGATGTCCATTGGTGCACAGCCTCGACCACATGATGAAAGTAAATGTAAAATTTAAACTTACTGCATGATTGTGTTGCTATAACCAAATTGCTGTTATTTGTAGAAATACTTGGATTGGAATTTTGTTGTTTTGGTGTATTAACTCCCCAACTTGCTGATCCAACAGTACTCTTGCTAGAACTAGCTCCAGTAAATGCCGCAGCCGAGTTCTAAAACATTCATTTTTAATTATGAAATATTAAGTAAACCATGGCCATTTATTTTAGTCAATGCATAATATATTTCTATCTAGAATTCTTCAACATGCGTAAAACACAAGCTTGTGTAAACTATTTTAAATTCAATTTACATTATTTTTAACAATACTAAACTTAGTGGGATATCTTACAGATATTACCCACTAAATATAATTATTATTATTAAAGGTCCACCTTTTAATAAAACCTCTCAAGCCCCATCCTAAATTAAATTAAAAAACTTGTACTTAGGACTATGGTGAATATAAAACTAAATATAAAATATGCTTACAATGACACTCAAATTTGGCACCGGAAACAGTTGTTGTGTTGAGTTTGTTGTCTGGGGTGCTTCAGAGAGAGCCAATAAAAGGGAAAGAACAGATACTGGCTGTTTCAAAACGAACTGAAAAGAAATAGTAATCAGTAAAGAAGAAATTCTCCATAAATAATTTTACATATTTTAGTCAAACTGAAAAGAATTCCAGTTCTACATCCTGATAAAATTCCAGGTATGGTCCCTCATACATTTATTTTATATATATTTACAGAATTTTATTTATTATTTAGTTACAGAATTGAAATATCATAGGTACTTACAGTATTTTTTAGTTTTGCAAATAACTCATTAAATTTGTCAGCATCTCTACCAGAGACACTGCTCAAACGGGAATGTATTTTTTGACAAAGAATCTTCTCATCAGGTATGGAATGCTGCTCATTTATTGAAGTCATATAAGAGAGAGCCAACTCATATGCTTCGGCTTAAAATAAAAGGAAACATTAAAACTTCTCAATAACACACACATGAATATATTTAAAGTACTACTCAACCTATTTTGATATTAGAAAATATGCCTTTAAGGAAACTTTGTATGGCACTCATTTACAAAAGCACTAAAATAAATTTATTTGGTATTTATCAAAACATCTACAATTATTGACAACATCATTTTCAAAAAAGGAAGTATACCTGGCTTGATGGCATCTTGTTTTAGTGTCAATTCTTCACATAATTTATTTAGTAATACAGGGATGTTATTTGAATTGTCCATTTTAATTTCACTTTAGCTTACAATAATTTTTTTAACATTGTTATAAATCGCTTTGATTTATTAATACAGATTAGTTATAGTTTATACATATGTATAGATATAACGTTAATTATTAATTTAAAGATTATTAATGCTGAAAAATTAATTAACCACTGGTATTAAACGCGAAATTCATTAATATCCAATAATATTTAATGCACCACTTTAAAACATAACCGGTTAAACTTTTTTGTAAGATATGGAAAGTAAATAAATTTATATTTTAACTGCTATGAATTCTGACATTAAAGAATAGAGTATTTAAATTTTCCACAGGTAATAAAGATATTAATATTTTACTTGATAGATAAGATAGACTATATTCAGATTTTGAAATTCCATATCCAACAAACTGTATTAATAAGATCATAGTGAATAAATTACGAAAACTATTTATATTAAAATTCTGTGAAAGTTCAATATTTATTTTTTAATACAGTTGCTCAAAAAGTGGCATATTGCAGGGACGTATAGCGTTCGGAAAGTGGGCTATTACACACTCGTGCTTTTTCTTTACCGCTAGTGCGTTATCATAGTCTTAGTATATACTGGCGTATATACTAAGTCTATGTGCGTTATCATTCCCAACTGTCAAAACAATGTCTATTAAAAAGAAAAAACCAACCACGAAAGTTTTACTAAAAAAATCATAGAGGTTTTTTTATGAAGCTACTAATTTGTTTTAATATCAGATTTAATGATTGGATTCAATGAGTAAGGTTTGGTTTCTTTTCATTTCATATCAATAAAAATATTCTACTGAAGACTTGGCTGTATGCGAAGTTCCCTTTGCCTACCCAGAATGGGTGAAGATGAGAAAAAAAAATTTGCTCATATTCTTTGACGGTTGGCGCCATTTTCCAAAAATGTAATTTCACAAAGAAAATGAGTAATTTCGACGACATTTTATTTGAATTTATATCACTCGAACTCAGTATAATTGCACTAAATGCTTCGGAGAATATTTTTCCGGAAACGTAAAAGTCGCTACATATCGACGAGCAACGAGTTTATTGCGTGGAGAGAAGAGAAAAAAAAGCAAATAGTTTTATTAAATTGCTTTATTTTTTCGCAACTGTATTAAAAATAGCTGTTGTTCAGTACACGTGCGGAACCGTCATTGCAACTTGTTCCGACTGTCAACCCTCATTCGTCGAAACTCTTTGCAATGACAGGCTTTCCGCACTTGTATTGAAATATACTATACTAGAGTGATTGCATAGAGTGAGAATGAATTCATATATTACTAGAATCCGGCAGAATGAGAACCTGCACGGTGATATCGTCTGTACAGGATAATTCTTATTTGATACGTTTAGTTTCATTAATTCACAAAATTTATATACTTTTACTTTTATTCTTGTAATCAGGATAATCTATCAAACTAAAATAAATGTTATTGGGATGCCAAAATAAAAATAGCATGAAGCTGCAAATCCTAGAAGGTTTATTTGCACAGACTATTAAAAGCGATACTATTCCAACTAACGCTACATTTTTGAAATGACTTTAAACTCCAAAAAAGTAACTGATAAAAATTCAAACATTTCCTAGATAGTAGTAGTGTAGAAAGGAAAACTCAGAATTCTTCCTCCGTTCTAGTAGTTTTTAATATTATTTAAAATATAAAATACAGGCAAAAGAATCTTACATTTTCTGTTCGAATTTTGACAGCGTCTAAATACAGTAAAAAAAATTGCGATCAACTTTCTATCCTCATATAGATACTATTTAATCTGATGTACAATCCATTAGGTACTGCACAGCCATGTTTCAAATGCAATTCCTCAGGACAAGGGGCGCATTGAGCAACTTGACTTGGGAAGAAAAATAATCAGATTGACTGCTTTAACTGACCAATTAAAATACTTATAACCGAATTAAGACCAAAGGGAGTGTTGGTCTAGAACAGATCTTTTAAGGAACAGAAATACATCGTTCGTAGAGAATATTTTTTCAAAACACTAAAAGGTTTTTATTGGCATTAACTTGGCGAAAGTATCGTTAAAGTATTATTTGCCTTTTTTTTCATTTAACATTTGCATATTTATATTTCTTAATCTAGATTAAGTATTTTATTTAATCACTACATAGTATAAAACAAAGTCGCTTTCTCTGTCCCTATATCCCTTTGTATGCTTAAATCTTTGAAACTACGCAACGGATTTTGATGCGGTTTTTTTAATAGATAGAGTGATTCAAGAGGAAGGTTTACATGTATAATAACATCCATTAAATAGTGGAGAAGTACTGTTATTTTTGAGGTTTCTAATGTGATGTCGTAAATAATTACATTTTTTCCGCTTACATTGCAAACGCAGGCTGAACCCTACGAGTTTTATCAAAATAATGTACTAAGTATTGTAAACATTGAAAAGGTCAACAGAAAAGTCCGTGATGGTATATGCTCTTATGGATAACCCATAATAACTTTTTTTGTCATTTACTTTTTACGACAAATAATGGCTAATTTTCGAAGCGATTTTAACCAATACAGCATTAATCCTTAACCAATTAAATACCTTGATTACATTGTTCATTTAATATAGATCTATACAGCCCATTACAGCTTATTTAGCGGCGATCGAACGTGTATATTATCGGAGCTTTCCAGCGACGGGAATAACAATACATAATAAAAACCTGCTTTTCATCAGCATTGCACCCGTGCGAAGCTGGGGCGGGTCACTAGTAGTATAATAAAGAGAAGGCATAAATAGAAGAAACCAGATAGGAGGTAGATACGGTGCGCTCTTTATTTGTATTAAATTACAAAACTCGCAGTCAGTTTCCGGAGACGGCCTGTTCACAGGCATGACGGCAGCCAGCCATCGGTTTACTTAACCACATTTGAGGGAATTAAACGAACCGTCACACAACGTGATCTTCAAGTCACATTTAACGCCCAAACCCATCTATCTCAATCCATTTTTGACCATCTGAGATAGACTTCTTAATCCAAATAATGATAAAAATGTGCATCCAATCGACAGATTGGAACGGCCATCTGTCGATACAATCTATCCATGGTAGGTGGATTCGGTGTATGTGGATTGACCTTTGTATTAAAATGTCAGTTCAACTGTGCCAATATCCTGTCTTAAGACTTTAACTTACACCAGTTTTTTAAAATAATTAGACATATATATTTTAATATTATTTGTAGATAATTTATATAGTTTATTTGGTTTATATTGATTATCTAATATGAGTGTGAAGAGGGAAGAGATTGAATTCTAACCGTCGCCAAAAATGTATTGTCTTCGTAGGGTTTGGTTATTGAGATGCAGATAGGTGATCGATCGACTGTCACGAGTCACTGACATCAGACATCTCAGATAACAATCTGTGGATGTGGATAAATTATTGGGTTCGGGCGTAAATGATCATGACTACTCCGCCTTCATCACCCTTCCTACAGGCTTAACACATTGAATGCTTAAACAATGGATACAAAGTAATACCAAAACTTTTTATGTAAAATTTTGGTTAAGTAAATATGAATTTTGTTTGTTTATATTAAAATGTTTGAAAATTAAAAAAAAAACATTTTTTCGTATCCGAGTAGTCGGCATAAGCACCCAATGGTGCCAAAAATCCGAGAGCTAGGGATGACAATAGTTTAAAAAAAATTAACATGACGCTCGCACGGATCCGAGTGGGCGGCACCGCTACTCAGATACGAGCAAAGAGCACTTAATGTGTTAAACACCAGCAAGAAACCACAAGACAGCGAGTAACTAATAGAGATATGTAATTTTCAACAAGGAGCTTTATTGAAATATTATTTGAAGGCCAATGCCAGAATAAATGAATCTTATATATATAAAATTCTCGTGTCGCGGTGTTTGTGGTTTAAATCCTCCGAAACAGCTTGACCGATTCTCATAAAATTTTGTGTACATATTGGGTATGCCTGAGAATCGGACAACATGTATTTTTCATCCCCCTAAATGTTAAGGGTAGTCCACCTCTAAATATTTTTTTAAATTTTTAGATAAATTTTTATTTTTTTATCAACTGTATCAACAACATTAAAATATACATACAACCCTAAATTTTCAACCCTCTACGATCAACCCCTATTTTTATTATAAATGATACACATGGCAAAACGACGTTTGCCAGGTCAGCTAGTAATAATATAAAATTGACTTAAAAATATTACATTTTAAATACAATGTGGTATAATATTAATTATGTCAATTGTCAAACATTGAAATTTTAAACAGACTAACAAAAATATCTGGCTTATTATCGATTTTTTTTCTAAGATATTTTACCTGAAAATACAAGTGTTCCATGTAGTTTTTTAAACCCATACTAAGATACTACACTACACTTAAGTTTATTCTCATCAAACTAGTTTTTTCACTATTTTCCTTAACTTTAGAACAATGAAATTGCTACGCAATATTTCTGCGACAGCGCAGATGCGGCCTACCACATCTCACAATTTACAATTTAAACACATAACCATTGCATCCTCCGCATGATTGCGGACCGAGTCGATTGCCCATACCTGTTCTGCCATTTTATGCGGAATGATTCGGGTATGAATATAATGTAAACCTACTAACACTTAGATTTAAGTGAATTAGATGTAATTACTAACATAGTTATGTAAACTTGTTCTCCAAAATAAAATATTAAATTATAAAAAAAATGTATTACAGCCCTCAGCAGTAGTCGTCAAGAACGAGAAAGAGAAACCAATCTCAAAAAATGTATTACCGTTTTTAAGATTATTGTTTACTTCATAATGAAGTTATGTATTAAATAATAGTGTTACATTTATGAATAAAATATTTTTTTTTTATAGAACAGGGGCCAAACGGGCAGGAGGCTCACCTTATGTTAAGTTATACCGACGCCCATGGACACTCAATGCCAGATGCCTCGCGAGTGCGTTGCCGGCCTCGTTCGGCTTGGTTCGCATTGTTTGAATTAATGTACCATTTATTTAACGACTGTCTACCGAAAACTTTTTTTTATGTTTAATTTATCTTACCTGCCCATCAACTATCATCATGTATGGGAGGTATCGCGTAAAATACACAGTTGAAATTAAAAATATATAAGCTTCGTTATTTTTAGATTATTAAAAGAATAATATAATAACTTATTTTAATTTAATATTTGCATTAAGATGTCTATCTCAGATGGTCAATATGTATTGTTATAGGTTATTGGGTTTGGGCGTTATTCGGTAAGCGAGCCTATAAAATTGACAAATGATCATGAATCGGATACAGAAATGTGAGGCCTTGACCTAAAATCATTGCAGGTCATCAAGGTTTTATTTTTAGTATTTATTTTAATATTTCACTTACTCTCGATTATATGTATATAACTTTCAGAATTGCAAAAGATAAATGTACAATCAATTATTTTAAGCATATTTTAATCTGATTGAATCAAGGTCAAATTACAATCTTTAAAAAGTCCAATCGCTGTTAAATTACGAGAATCATACAACCGATAGGGTTCTCAACTTACAACGTGAGAAATACAGGTAATAATAATTCATTAAAGTATGTTTTTAACATTTGTATAAGCAGAGATACAAGCATGCATTATAACATTACGAAATTACAGATTTATATAAAAACGTACATATTTATTTATACTTTATTACATTATTCAAAAACATACACATACCTAACAAAAATAAAAAAAAACAGATTACAAAAGTTATAAAGCGGTTTTATCGCAAGCGATTTCTTCCAGGCAACCCTAATGTGAAAGAAAGAGAAAGAAAGTCCAACAGAGTACAATAAATGCAAAATAATTAACAAAAAAAAATAAAAAACTCAAAATAACACGTTTTTAACTAATATGTATAAAATAAAGTAAAATTTAAAGAAAAAATAGCAATAATAATAAATCAAAATATGTATATACAAAAATTTAAAAGCCAATCAAAAGGTTAACTAAGAATAACTAATATATATAAGCAGAGCTAATTACGAGGCAAAAAGAAAATGATCAAAAAGAAGCTTTTAAAATATATATATATTTTTTATATGATAGGCAAACGAGCCTGCGGGACGCCCAAAGAGGCAGTCGTCGCAGCCCATAGACACCCATTTTTAGTGAGTGAGTTGCCGGCCTTTAAGGGAGGAGTACGCTCGAATTTTGAATTTTTGGAGGTCGTATCTCTCAGGGACGATCCCCGCCGGTAATCAATTCCACAGTTCGCTAGTGCGCAAAGGAAATGCCGTGTAAAACGGACCGTTGAAGATGTCAAATTTAGCATTAATTACGTAATTACGTACATGTAATTCTAAATCTAATAATTCGATAGTCAATGATAATAATTAAAAGCCCGTTTAATTTGTAAATATACATCTACATTTTTAACATTGTATACATATATGAAACTAAATCCTATAATTAACTTAAGAAATAACATAATACATAAAAATATACCTAATAACTAACCTTAAAATTTAATTATTAAAAAATATTATTAAAAGTAGTCCCTTTAGGCAAGGTTCCGAAGATACTGGCAGCGTTCCCCCTTTGAATAGCCACACTAATTCTTTGTCCAAGGTAGCTGCCAGCTCTTCGTTCTCCTGTGATATCGACTAACCTTTTTGATAATTCCCTAAAAAGCCTTAACGGGCTAGGACCCCACGGACCAAGGGTCTCGACACCGAATGGGACAAAATTATATTCAGAGCCTAGACCCCTGTATTTACAGGCTTTAGCTTTTTCAGCCGCATCACAAGCCGCACCAGCTCTGTTGTTGGTTTACATATATTATGACGTTGTGGTTTATGACATTTTCCTTTGAATTATTGTATGTAGAGGGAGAATAAAACTTGCTGAGTTTCTTGCCCGTTCTTCTCAGAACAAGGCCTCCTGGTAGTTTTGCGAACGGATGGCGTAGTTTTGCTCTTTCGCGAATTTTGTAAACGTTTTTGACATTCATAAGCATGCCTTAAGTCGCATCTAAATTGAATAAATAAATTTGATTTGATTTGATATAAATTTTCTTGTTATCCCATATCTTTAGTACCGTCGATCGGTTCCCCTTTAAAAGCCTCCAGATTTTACCAACTATCTCCATGCTTTTCTGTCCTATTCGCGTCGTGCTACCGCTTGTATTTCTTTTATCCACCTGTTTTGGGCGTCCTCATCTCCATCTTCCCCTCGGTCCTTTCCCTATAGAATTTACGTAATACCTGAAGAATATATTTTTTATTTCTAATATACTTCCTGAGATTTTTTTTATTATTTTTTATTATTCTTGATTACTCAAGATGTAATATGGAATATGGTGTAATGGCTGCAACTCCTGACAAACGTTTTGTAAAAAAACTTGGCGATTAAAATGAGTGGAGGAGAGTTTATTGCCAGTTCTTCTCTTCCGTTCTACGCCCTTGATTTGAGAACTGGCACAATTAATTTAATTGTTTTGACGTTCATAAGTTACTTGTTTACCTAAATATGAATAAAGATATTTTGTTTTGTTTGTTTGTTTATTAAGATTTATTTCTAGAGATGATTCGTTTCTGCCTAGAAGGAACCTAACTAATTGACTGAGCATCGCACCCTTAAAACCAAAATTACCCCTAGTTTTTACCATTAATAAATTGTAATTTCTCGTTTCCGATAATATCTAATAACATAAGTGTCTCTTAGATTTACTAACTCTTCAATAAGTCAAGTTAGTGTTTTTATTATCATACGTCGCACACATTATCTTAGTTATAAACTCATATATTAAACCTAACTAATCGACTGAGGGGCGTTCAAGAAAATAGCGTACCATACAAAAAGTCAAAACGCGTTTTTTAAACAAACTTTATTTATTATTTATTTATTTATTTCGTAATCCTAAAGCTAACATAAATTATATATATACAAACAAATACACTGAAAATATAGCCAAAGATGGAATACATGATACATTTTACTACAAAAAGATTTACAATAGGGATCAAACAAACAAAAAGTATTCAATACATTTAACTAATTGTGATTTAATTTATAGTTTAATAAAATTTGTATTGGCAACCCTAGCCGTAATCCAGCCAGTGAAACGAGTTTTGCGAGAGGTGCGGGGAGGGACCGACCACGCGCGAGCCTCAGCGAGGCGCTGCGAGGCCGGTTACCCCTCGCTCCGAGGCACCTTTAGTAACAAATAAATACTGGTTATACACGGTCATGGAAAAGTTTATCGAAGCTGTGCGTATGCAGCCCTGTCTGTGGAATCCGTTGGACCCAGATTACAGAGAGATGCACGTGAAGGATGAAGCTTGGTCCACCGTTGTGGAGATCTACAATAACCGATCTATAGCAAATAGTAAGTAGTTTGATGACGTCAACGATGACGTCAACGATGACGTTGGTTGAACGCGTTTTCGCCGCCAGATCTAAATGAAATTTTGCATTTCAGCGCTTAATAAAGTTAGTTAAGCGCTGTTTCTACTGGGTTTTGAGTTGCGTCTTAAAAGAAGACCAGCGCTGTTGAATTAAAAAAATACCAAAGCGATAATAAACCTAGCATATGTATATATATATTTTTTTTTCTATTAGGTAGTTATTACATTTTTTTTTCTTTCCTTTGCGACTGAGGCGCAAACTAGCTGTGGTCTCTGGCTGAATGACCAACTCTAGAACATTCTGCTCCTCAGCATAATGGCCAGCGCCAATTACAGCCACAGCCCACACGCATTACACATTTGAAACGAGCCGAATGAAAAAAGAAATTTTATTATAATCTTTTTTGATATTGCATTTTAAATTTTTATTTTTTTTTCTTTGATTTTTGTTATTGTGTGTGTATGTTTTGTTTGTAAAAAATGTTATGTCTGTCTGTCAAAATATTATAATCATCGCAAACTTGAAGCCAAAATGAGCCTTAGTTTTTAACATTCATAAATTGTATTTTCTCGTTTCCGACATAACATGTCGTGATATATGAATATTGAAGTGTCCCTTAGATTTAGGAACTCTTCAATAAGTTAAGTTAGTGTTTTGATTATCCAGCGTTGCAACCCCCAATGTTATCTTAGTTATAAACTCATGTATTAAACTATCAAACCCAGTTGACACCTAGCTTCAAATAGTTTCATTAGATATATATTTAAACATGTCCATACCAACCATCACCGAACTTAACTCGCTGTTAGATTTAATTAATTCACAACTGTTAATAGTTCAAAAGGAAGGAAGCTATATCTACACTTTCTCACTGATTGCGGCTGATGCAGATGTCATTATAAACAAAATAGTGATGAATTTTTAAATACATGAGTAAAACGTTTTATTTCAAATCGTCTTGTCTATTGACAGCGTATGTTATATTAAATATAGCATTATTATTAAAGAGCGGTGGTTACGTGTGTCTGTGCGCCAAATCACTTGTTTTTATAGAATAGGGCAAACGGGCAGGTGGCTTCTGATGTAAAGTGATACTGCCGCCAATGGGCTCAATGCCAGATGGCTCGCGAGTGCGTTGCCGGCCTTTGTTTCTACTTTTGTAAGAAATTTAAATTCACGGAAAATATCGACATTTTCCGTCACACACATCATAATAAATCCGTCTGTCCCGGCATAATAGTGAAAGATTATTTGTATTAGGTACAAAAATACAAATCATTACATTATAGATACGTTAATTCGGACATATATAACTGTTTAATAGTAGTTAATAATTGCAAAATTGTTTTATTACAGTTCAAGTAGCAAAAATGGAATGGAAAAAACTGCGCGACAATCACCGTGACGCGCTCAAGCGCGCGAAATTGGGCAAGAACAAATTATTACCCGCGCAAATCACAACTTGGAAGTACGCAAAAGCAATGCAATTTCTAGAACCGCACATGAAGTATAGAATAACAGAAAACATAGAAATAGAACCATCCAAACACGATGATGTGTCAACGACCGACGATTATTCAGCGAAGCGACGTTGCATAGAGAAAAGAAGCCTGGAAGACGGCGCTCTTGAATCGTTTTTCAAATGCATGTTACAAAGCACTAAAACGATGCCATACTGGATGCAGACACAGGTTAAAAAGAAGATATTTAGCGTTATCATTGAGGCTGAAGAACAGCTTTCGTCTCAAGGTCAAAGTGAGGTTGCAAGTGAATATGAATCAGAACAAACTATTCCGTTGGGTATTGTTAAGGCTGAAATACAAACTGATAGTGACGATTGTACTTAAAATAAACCATCCATAGCGACTGTATTAGAAATAAATACTCTGTCGTAAGGTAAACGCAGGCATAACGACATGAGCATAACAATCGGTTCAGTGGCTGATTACTTTAAAGAAAAATGATCAAAGAACTAAGTCTTTATATGACAGCTTATATAACGATTGTAAAGGATAGTTGATCTAGTTATTAGGGTAGGAAATAAAACACACCAATGTTGACTTGATTCAATATAATACCTTCAAATTTGAACAAAGGAATTGCCCGTGCGCATGTTACAACCTCTTTTATAATTTATTCCCTACCATCTCACTTCGGGTCATTGTTCGAGTCATTTCGTAAACACGAACGAGTCAAATGAGTAACTATTGTTTAAAATTTAACTAAGGTAATATTAAAAGCTAACACGATGTTAATTTATTAATATATTTCGCGGCGTATAATAGACGCGGCGGAGGTCTTGTTATATGTAATTAATAAATTTATACATCTAGAGACATGTATAACACATCTTTATGTTTTTATCTGAAAATAAATTTATTCATATGTAACAATACACTATTATATATATTAATATTTATACATAGGTAACAAGTTATACCATTATAATATATATTAAATGAAGAGCGGTTCGAATCGTCGACAACCAATCTCTCTCCGAGCGCCTTGATCCTTTGGCGTTGCGTAGAGATTTATTTATTTATTCAATTACAGACATGGCTAAACTCACAATAAAAATAGACTATAATATATACAATACAATATTTATTAAAATAACATAAAACAGTATATTCTAACCCCTAATACCCTCCAAGTATACCCTCAAATCAGAGTACACTACCGCCATACGCTCACCAAATAGGTCGCTCTCCGGTGAAGAGTCGAGAAACCCATTAAGCATCGAGAGTAATCGAGGAATGGGAGGTTATGTTTCCGGCAGCGGTAATAATTGTCCGGAACGTACAGTCTGATGATTTCCTCCATCAAGTAAGCGCTTTCCGTTTCGTTTTTAATAACGTTTAGACCAAACCTTACCACAGCCAAATCCCTACGAAGCTCTAACGAATTGTACCAAGTGATGTGGGGTCACTCTGCATCTTCTACCGCATTTACCATGGAGTGTTCAAAGGATTTACTCGGATTAATACCTACAGCTGAGTTTCATCATCGGACGTCGGGGCAGAATACGAAATTCCACCCGTATCACCTCGACGTCCGCCGTTCCACAACTACGCGTTTTTCGCGGCAGTTTTTGCCGCGCATCACCACTTTGTGGAACCAGCTGCCCACTGAAGTATTTCCGAACCAATTCGACTTAGGGTCCTTCAAGAAAAGAGCGTACCAATTCTTTAAAGGCCGGCAACGCACTCGTGAGAGACTGGCATTGAGTGTCTATGGGCAGCGGTATCACTTTACATCAGGTGTGCCTCCTCTAACATGCTCATGGTTCCTAGCTAAGTAATATATGTTATATGTAGGCATTTAGATATCTTAATCAGACATTGTGATCACCGCATCGGTGGATCCTGGGGGGAGATAACCCAGGGTATGGACAGTCTAACTGTTTCACCAATTTTTAATGTTCCTTTTGCGCCCTTGATTCGTCTCATGTCACAATGCATGTCTTTCTTATTGGGAAATGGTTTATGGGATTTTGTAATAAAACAACTTTATTTAATAATAATTTTTACTCATTTACACATTACTACCACATCCATTTAATACCGAATTCACAAGTTCAAGCAATTAAACATTATTTGTCTTAAACCTAACGTAAAAAGACCTGATCAATATAAAATTTACATAAATTACAGTTTCCTTTTAAAGGAAAATTAAGAAAATTGATCAGATCTCCTTGTACATAAATTACAAAATCGGCAAATTATTGAATCAATTACTAAATCTAAATGTTTTTAATGTCTAAATATTAAATCACCAGGCGTCTTTAAACCTGTCAAAATGTAGATAAAATCGTACTTCTAAAGCAATGCGGCATCTGACAGCAGCTGTCAAAGAGCTTTGTTAGTATTTGTAAAAAAAAA
Source organism: Pieris mannii (assembly GCA_028984075.1). NCBI lineage: Eukaryota > Metazoa > Arthropoda > Insecta > Lepidoptera > Pieridae > Pieris > Pieris mannii. The sequence continues at coordinate 3,430,263 of CM054798.1, read as the reverse complement.
ATATTTAATTAAAGTATTCATATAGACAATAGAAGACAGAGAACATTCAGTGGAAATTTAATGTAATACGAGTTTTTGACAACTCTTTTGACAGCTGTCAGACGCCACATATCAAATGGCTTATACACTAAGACTCAGGATCGTGGGATTCATACGTCGACGCTTTGCTTGTCTGTAAAAAATGTATTTCTTATTAAATTTCGGTATACAAAAATATCTATCTAAATAACAATTTATTTAATAGTAAAGAGGGGAATCGTTGCAGCCCATTTTTGTGGGTGCGTTGCCGGCATTTAAGAGAGGAGTATGGTCTTTTTAAACAGTCAATTCCACAGTTCGCTAGTTCATAAAAGAAAATGTCAAGTGAAGCAGAAGAATGGAAGATGGAATGAAAATATTGCCACTGTATTTCTGTCGCAGTTAATTACTTAAATCAGAGTTTATTGTATCTCTATATAGTTAATTAAAGATCAATATTCGATCAAGTCGCTGAAGTTCCGTCAGACAAGTGAGTGAACGGAACGTTTAACGAGTTTCCTAAACGTTCCTAGGAAACAAGACTAACCTAAAGATTTACAATAAAAAAACAGAGAATTATTTACGATCACACCGAAATAATCATGGAGTCGTCAACATATTTACAATTTCACCAAAGACCACAATAAGAAACAAAAACTCTAAAAGCAAACATCTGTTGTCGTGACCGCCATCTTGTTTTACATTATTAATTAACACGCTGGCTTTCGGTCAGACAGATACTTAAACGTTTTCAACGCTGCTTTTTTTTAATCAAAATGCTAGCGACTTGATTGAATATCGATCTTTAATTAACTATCTAGAGATTCAATTAACTCTCTGATTTAACTACTTTAGATATAAACCCAATACTGTTCAAGACGACATCGTCTAGAACTACATACATACATTTAACAAAACCAAAAGCTGAATTCTATTGTATTAGGTACTTAATATCAACGAAATAATCGGTTTTTACGACCAAATATAATAACATGTATGTTATCGACCAGTCCCTTGTTACCTAATAGTAACATATTATGAAAAGTTTGTATGCTATATCAAAACGATTACTTTATTGACAATAAAAACCCATCTATATCATTATTGTTTAACAATTTGAAAGATTGCTTTTGTTCATGAATTAATAAATAAATTTTAAAGTAGTTTATAACTAGACAGCCGCTGCCCGCAATTCGTCTGCGCACGATTTAAATAATATTTGTCATAATGTAAAATAATAGCGAATAAAGTAAGCAGTATTTCATTTAGGAATCAATTTATTACAACCAAATGTGTATTTGAAATAAATTTTTATTGTACTTATGGGTCACTATTTTGGTTATAAGGCTTACACAAGACACATATAGATACTGTGGCAGGCTTTTCTTAAATATAAGATATATGCAACATACATTACGTATTTGGTAGCACACGCCAGAATAGCTAATAAGTAGATTTTATGTCTAACTTAATATTTTGGCCAATTTACACAATATCTTTATAAATTATATATTTATTATTCTGATGTGTAAGCTATAGTAGCTGGATGACCGAGCCTTGTTCGGGATTTTTTTTATAAGTTGTGTTTTTTGGAAATTATATTTAAGTACGTATTACATACTAATAAAATGATATATTCATATTTAAGTTTTTATTTGACTGACATCTTTAAACGAGCAATTCTATGTTTAAGTTGATAAAACACGAATAAAATTACATTTTCTAAAAATGATTCCTAGCTAGATCGATTTATGGCCCTCGAAACCCCCCTTATACTAAATTTCATTAAAATCGTTGGAGCCGATTCAGAGATTCCAATTATATATATATATACAAGAATGGCTCGTTTAAATATATAAGATTATTGTAAAGTTTCATTAAAATCCATTCAGTAGTTTATACGTGAAAGAGTAACAAACATCCCCACATAGAAACTTTCGCGTTTATTAGTAGGATTTTGGTGTATAATTCCTGTATTGTATGACAATTGACTCACCTCGCAGCTGTCATAAAAGTCCATAGTCGTTTCACTGTCCGGAAAGTTTACTGTAACCGTCTTGTTAGCTGGAATATTACTGGTATAGTCGAATCCCGACCAGCTACACGAGTCACCAGATATCTATGAAAATTAATAATTTATTATGTAATAATCTATTTATTTAAAATTTATATACACAAATAGATTATTTTAGACTTAAATTAAAAAAAAAACATGTGTGCAATTAACACGTAGAAGTGAAACCTTCCCAACTTTGGTTTCAAGATGATGAGACAAATTTAATTATTATTATAAATATAAATTATTAATGTTGATAAAAACTACAACGATGAAAAAAAATTATAATTAATAACATGAATATTAATTATTGTTTCCCTGTCTCAATGTAATCTGTAATTTTTATAAAAACTATAAAATGAGAAAGATTTGTGGACCACAAAATTGTACTCTGTGCAAGATATCTGTAGCCTTTGTGGACCACTGTACGGAATGCACTTCACTTACTTGGAACACTGTATCTGTGTGTATCAGCATATCAGCAAGTATTTCCCCGGTATTGTTATCAGTGATGAGAATCTTCGGGGAACAGACGTCATGATCAAACAGCACTTGTATGTGAGCCTCTTCTACTATATTCCTTATATCCTCTTGTTCCAATATGACTTCGCCATCACATGCATAGTACATTGCCGATTCTTCCTCTTCCTCCTAAAAAAAAATCGTAAACAGTTGTATGATTGTCCGTTCTTCTTCTTGCCAGTTCTTCTTACCCGCTCTATACCCTTGACTTGGGAACTGGTTGTAAATGTAAATTTACAATTGATTTGTTTTTCTTGACGTTCATAAGTGTACATGTTTACCTTTTTTTTTTTTTATATAATAGGGGGCAAACGGGCAGGAGGCTCTGATGTTAAGTGATACCGCCGCCCATGGACACTCTCAATGCTAGAGGGCTCGCGAGTGCGTTGCCGGCCTTTTAAGAATTTGTACGCTCTTTACCTATATTTGTTTACCTATATGAATAAAGATATTTTGATTTGATTTGATTAACCCAGTCGTTCATCAAAATCAGCTCAGTGGTTTGGAGATGTAGTCTTTCTGGAGCGTACTTGTTGAAAAAATAATAAATTATTTGTGTTCGGTAGACAAGTTGTTTTTTATAGCTCGCTTTTGAAGACTGTTTAAATAGACGTTAGATATTTATTTAATTAAATTATATTTAGTAAATTTACAAAATATAAACAAATCTACTCTAATTAATCACATTAAAATTGGCAACAGGTAAAAGTAACACAATGGTGACTAAACAATATATAATAACCATTAACTATGAAAAATTGCTACTAGTAAAAGTAAACAATTATTATAATTATGTAAAATTGTCAGTCTTGTAAACTATTGTAAATGTACAATTATTATAATTATGTAAAATTGTCAGTCTTGTAAACTATTGTAAATGTATAATTATTATAATTTTGTAAAATTCTCAGTCTTGTAAACTATTGCAAATGTATAATTATTATAATTATGTAAAATTGTCAGTCTTGTAAACTATTGCAAATGTATAATTGTTATAATTATGTAAAATTGTCAGTCTTGTAAACTATTGTAAATTTAATTATTATTATAATAAACGACTATAGTAATTTGTAGTATATAAAAGTGTGTATCTATTTTCTCTTTAGAAGTACCTTTTGCATGTATCGACCCGGCAAATATTTATGACTTACCTCATTATAATAACCATCATAATCTTCGTCATACTCATGTTCATATTCTTCTTCAGTCTCAAAATGGACCTGCTTGCCGGCATCACTCTGTTCACCATTTTCTTTTTGAGAAGTCTCCGGTTGTGAGACATCCGCCCGCGAACTCTCCGCCATTCCCTTCGGGAGTCGGAGAGGAGCTAAATTTCCGAACGGATTCTCTTTCTCTTCTTTCTCTTTTCGGATGGCGTCAGCGGCTGCTACTTGCAGTTTCTTTAAACATAATTATAATAATATATGAATTATTTGTTATGGGTACAAGTATTGTGTAAGAACATTTACTGAAATTAATCCCCCCCCCTCCTGTTGTAAGCAAAAGTAATCAAAGCTCTCAAAAACAGTACACACAAATATACAGTAATTACAATAATCTTAACCTTATGTACGGTAGTAAAGGCCATAATAATAATCATCAAAAATAGATAAATAAGAAAAAAATATCAAATAGATAAGTATGTATTACCTTTAGGTAAAAAGTGAAAATTTAATAAAAATATAAATAAAATACGTTTATTTTGGAACATAAGATCATCATGGTATCACTTATTCCACGTCATTAAATTCGAACCTGTAGGCATCCCTACTTATTGGCAAAGAAGACAGATGGTGTAGGCCGAGAGAAAAAGCCGGTGTAAAAAACTCTCTGTACTCTTTTTAAAAAAAAGCAAATAATCAAAAAACACTTATTTTAAAAGAAATATAACAAATAAATTAATAGTATCATGCCTAGCACTAGTCCCAGGCCCTTTTATCAACTAGATAATCGCTAACTTTATAGTAAGCCTTTTTACACAGCTTTTCTTTAATACATTACTTAAGTTTATTAAAAAGCATAGATAACAGAGCCTCGGGGATTTTATTAAAGAAGATCCTTTTTATTTTATTATTATTTATAATTTTTTCCCAAAAAAGAATAACTAACTTTAGATAGTTTAGTACGGGGCAATTATAATAATATGAATAGGAGGGTAGAATTATAATTATCAATTTAACACTTACCCTCACACACTGGAGGACTTTATCCCGGAAGTTATTAGCCAGTTCGACGGATTTGAATCGAACAGCAAGTGTTTCCTGTGACCCATTCCCGTCGACGTAATTATTTCCGGCCCAGGTCCAGGCGCTGTTAGAGTTCTTCATTGGCAATAATTCCAGATCCATAAAGATCAACATATTCAACACGGCCTTGTGTACTTGTTCGCGTCGGAGGAGCAAACGGTACGTTTGTCTATGTGGATGATATAATATCTTCATTTCACCAACACCACGCTCTTTCCATTCGCGAGATTTCTCGTCAAATCTGTATAACTTACAGCGTTCCCCGAAAATTTTCTCCTAAACATTCAAACAAAAAAAAAATCAGTGGCGCTACAACCTCTTTAGGTCTTGGCCTCAGATTTCTGAATCTGTTTCATGATCATTTTTAAATTTAATAGGCAAGTAGGTGATCAGCCTTCAGTGCCTGACACACGTCGTCGACTTTTTGGGTCTAAGACATGTCGGTTTCCTCACGATGTTTTCCTTCACCGTTCGAGCAAATGTTAAATGCGCACATAGAAACTCCATTGGTGCTCAGCCGGGGATCGAACCTACGTCCTCCGTATGAGAGTCGCACGCTGAAGCCAAAACTACTTTAGAAAGGAGAAGGTTAAGGAAACCATCCTGAGCAAAACGGAATTAGACCCAAAAAATCGATGGTGTGTGCAGGCACAGGAGGCTGATCACCATATTATTTACTTAAGATGTCATGTGGAACCGGACAAAATGGTTTGTAATCTCTGACATGTCAAAAAATGATAGCTGTCAGAATTCTACGGAATTAACTCTAAGTGATAATAAGAGTAAGAGTGATAGTAGAGCCTTCTCCCTCTACACGACACTGGCGAAGTACCTTGTGCCCAGATGGCACAAATAAAAGCCATATTTAAAAAATATATATATATACATACTTATTATATATTCTAGTTATCTTTCTTACCTCATCTTCTTCGCCAGTGGTAACAATGATTTTATCAGGCAACGGAACAATAGGCTCATAATGAGGATCATATTCATCATCACCAGTCTTGTCATTGTCTGTGCTTTGATCACGAGCTGATGAGAAAAGTTGCACACCAGCGCCTTCCCATTTAAAATCATTCGGTTTGTCTGCAATCAAATTATATTATTATATTGTAATCTGTGTCGGCTTAAAGGCATGTGTTTTTATCAGGTAAATTCCAAATTTCATCAAAATCTGTTCAGTGGTTTTTGAGGTACATTAAAAACAGTCGTAAAAGTTCAAGTATTACGTAAGCACTAGGGGGGAGAGGGATGGGACATTGATTTTCTGATTTGGTAAATACTTCAACAGTAATTATTTATCCACACATTCTGTATGCTTCAAAACGAAATGCATTTTCGAGGATTCTTACAAAAAAAAAAAGTTTATGTACTATTAATTGGAGAGCTTTGCATACTTTGCTAACAAGAGAAAGGGGGAGGGGGATAAATTGCAGGAGTAAATTTGCTTACGTAATGCTTAAATGAGTTATCAAACAATCAGAAAAATACATACTTTGAATGCCAAGTTCTGTCGTCTTCGATAAGTCAGCAAATGACAAGCTATCTGCGACCAACATTTTATTTACAACAGAGATTTCACTATCATCATTTTGAGCTTTTGTGTCTTGTGTATTCGCTTGCCCAAGAACATCGCTTGGCTTGCTTTCTACCTGAACCGTGGACCCAAACAAACTACCTTGAGTTGGATTGCTAAAGTAATTCACCGGATTTTGGTTGTCCGTTGAGAAAATTGATTTCACTTCTGGTTCATTATTGCCAAACACTGATTTATTTGGCTCAGTTGATCCAAAGATTGGTTTATTTTGGACTGTGGACCCGAATATTGGTTTATTTTGATCTGCTGAACCAAACATGGATTTGGTCTGCTCTGTTGAACCAAATATAGGTTTACTTTGGTCTGATGATCCAAACACAGATTTATTTTGGTCTGTTGAACCAAATATGGCATTATTTTGGTTGGTTGCTCCAAATATTGATTTATTTTGCACTGTGGATCCAAACACCGATTTACTCAGCTCTGACGATCCAATTATAGGTTTACTTTGATTGGCAGTTCCAAACACAGATTTATTTTGCTCTGTTGATCCAAATTTGGGTTTATTTTGATCTGCAGTTCCGAACACAGATTTGTTTTGCTCTGTTGATCCAAATATAGGTTTATTTTGATCTGCAGTTCCAAACACAGATTTATTTTGCTCTGTTGATCCAAATACAGGTTTATTTTGATCTGCAGTTCCAAACACAGATTTATTTTGCTCTGTTGATCCAAATACAGGTTTATTTTGATCTGCAGTTCCAAACACAGATTTATTTTGCTCTGTTGATCCAAATACAGGTTTATTTTGATCTGCAGTTCCAAACACAGATTTATTTTGCTCTGTTGATCCAAATATAGGTTTATTTTGATCTGCAGTTCCAAACACAGATTTATTTTGCTCTGTTGATCCAAATACAGGTTTATTTTGATCTGCAGTTCCAAACACAGATTTATTTTGCTCTGTTGATCCAAATACAGGTTTATTTTGATCTGCAGTTCCAAACACAGATTTATTTTGCTCTGTTGATCCAAATACAGGTTTATTTTGATCTGCAGTTCCAAACACAGATTTATTTTGCTCTATAGATCCAAATATAGGTTTACTTTGCAATGTCGTTCCAAAAACACTTTTATTCTGCTCCGTTGACCCAAATATTGATTTTTTTGGCTCTGTTGATCCAAATACTGATTTACTCAGCTCTTTTTGTGAACCAAATAGGGAAGTATTAGGATCCTTTAATGCTAATAGTGATTGATTCTGCTCTGTCGATTTAAAAATTGATTTAGGTGTAGATGTTTCATCGTTTGAACTGGTATTTAGCTTTGGTGGAGCGAGAATAGAACTTTTAGTAGAAGCCTGAAGACGGTTAGCAAAGGTATCTTTTTCTGATTTATCGGACTCCTTAAAAATACTGGTTAAGGGCGTGCCAAAAGTTGTGGTATCAATCGTTCTATCTAATGGGGTTCCGTACACAGAATTTGTAGTGCTTTGCGCGAAAGATGAAAATGCGTCTGGTTTTGATGGCTTTCTGGGCGTTTCCATAATATCTTCCTCACAGCCACGACAGCCTTTACATGGTTCCTTTTCCGAGTACGTATAGAAATTATCAGGTAACATCAACTCTTTGGCTCTTTGCTTGTCTTCTTCAGACGCCTCAGTTTCAGAAACAAAGATGACGTCATCGTCCTTTTCCTTTTGTGGGCCAAATTTGCTCTGTATTGCTTTATCAATTTCATTTTTGAACTCCAGTGCAATATTTTTGTTTTGGAATCGTACACAGAATTGTTGTAAGTGCAATTCTCCTTCGCTGAAATCATTGGCAGCAAAGAACCATGTTTTTTCATCTTTGGGTTTATAAATGACATCGGGTGAAAGGATGTGGTTCAAGCATATTTTGTGAACCTGTTCACGGCGCATTAAAACTCTGAAAAGTATGAGAGGTTTTTAGGACACTAAAGTTCTTACAGTAATTAATTAAATCTAGATCATTATGGGCACATTGACCTCTATTGATACTGGCTATTTACAAAGATAGACATCGTTCAGCTATGAACAGAAGAATCACTAATTAGTTTTTTCATTACAGGTCAAACACAGATTGATAGAAAGAGACGAAGGGGGTTTAGTCTAAAGGTTTCAATTAGACAGATTAAGTTTTCTCAATGAGGGTGTTAAGTTGCGCAAACACAAGTGTCTGATGATATTGATTATTTGTCTTAAGGTCTGTTTTACAATGTATGTAGTATGAAGATGCTCATCATCATCTTGAAGAGAATGTTGTACGCTCTGTCTAAAAACTAACGTGCGCGAAGACTCAATGTCTAGTATCGCTAAGTTATTATTATAGTGAATTATATCATATTTCGGCCATATAAATAGGCGATGAGAACTTGGAGAAACTGATCGGGGTTGGTAACACAAAAGGTTCACATGACCACCAACCAGATGGAGCGAACAAGTCAAAAATTCCTCATCCTCAAAACTCAATGAATAAGAGAGGCGTAGGACAGAAAGCAGTGGAAGATTGATCTGCTCCAGAAATTTCCTTGCCGAACACGACGCTCGACATGCTACCGAATGAAGAGACAGTGATATGGAGATAAGGACATATACTATATGCACTATGTACATAATTAAAAATATATTTTAAAAAACGGTTCTCTTTAAAATATCAAAGAAATAGAAATATTACCCATTTGAGTTCATATACTAAGCAACAAGAGTTATTTTATGAATGCAATATAATCTATATTTACCTTAGATTTCCTGACTTTTTGTCTTTTAATATTTTAATTATTCCAAGTCCTCTTTCTTTCCATTCAGTGTTAGTGAAAATAAATAATTTTGCCCTGTGACCATAGAGCTCATCTTCATTTTCTTCTCCAGTTACGACATCAATCTAAAAATTGTATATAAGTTATGACTTAACTTTTAAAGAATGCATTGTTACGTGATTCGGCTGTTTTTCTGGATTTGTAAAAATCTGAGCTGTTTTTTTTTGTTGGTGGAGCCGTGATTCGACAAATTAACCTGCTTTTATTAAAAAATTTTAACATTATGAAAACCAAAATTGTCATATTTTTAGGAGAGATACCTTATTTCAAATAAGTACACGAAAATCAAAGAAACTGTGCAAATGAGTCTTTATTTATTTATTGAAGTATACCACATTATACAGTAACATGTACAGTATATATGATTTGTATATATTTTTTGATTTGCGTGAAGTGATTTGAATAAAAACGTATTTTTGCGTAATTTTAAACAAATTTATTAAGTATTTACTTAAAACCAAAATGATGCCTTTTTGATGACCACCACAACTCTTTAGTTTGTGCATTAGCTCCCAAATTATTGACTTAAATATAAAAATAGATAATAGATTGCAACACTGCAAATAAGCTCATGCGCAGTGTTGGCCTAGTGGCTCTGGCGTGCGACTCTCATACCTGAGGTCGTAGGTTCGATCCTCAGCTGTGCACCAATGGACTTTCTATGTGCGCATTTAAAATTTGCTTGAACGGTGAAGGAAACCATCGTGAGGAAACCGACATGTCTTCGACCTACAAAAGTCGACGACGTGTGTCAGGCACTGGAGGCTGATCTCCTACTTGCCTTTAAAACTTGATCATGAAACAGATTCAGAAATCCGAGGCCAAGTCCCAAAGAGGTTGTAGTGCCACAGATTTATTTTAGTAGATTGCAAGCTCCACGGTTGTCTGAGTCAGGAGTTATTAAATTATACAGATGGGTTCCGCGTTGTAGGAGTATTCTCGGATAACGCGCGTTTACAAATGATTCACATATAACGTCTCGTAGGTAATACGTTCACCTGGTATCAAGTCAACTAAAATATACATGCATGCAATTTAAGCGTGACTTAGCAAATTTAGATCAACTTACCTTGTCCGGCATTGGAATCACTGGGCTGAAGTGTATACTGGCTCCCTCATCATCAGAAACATATTCTTCATCACCACTCTCGTCACCCTTACTTTTTGGAGATTTCATTGGACTCTTTCCCTTTGTTGGTGATTTCGGTTTTAAAGCGAAATGAAATGAGCCGCCTTCTTTCGACCCGAAGGGATTCGACGTAGGCGTAGGTAATAAAGCGGGTTTTTGCACTGCTGTGTCTGTCTCAGGTTTTTTGGCACTGAAATTTATGGCGGCGTCACTGCCATTCGCATCTACGACATCGCCAAATGGTTTTGGAGTGGATTCTTTAGCAATGCCGAATTTAAATGTTTGCGAAGCATTTGTATTAAAAAGAGACACGGGAGCAGTTTGCTCCACTGCCTTTTGAGTGATACCAAATGAAAACTTAGGTGTTGTTGCCGCTGATGTTGCAGTTGTTGTTGCACCGGGATTTCTTGGACTATTGCATGCTGGACACACTTCTTTATCTTTCTCATTTCGTACGAAGCATTGCTGGCACTCCCACGATCCTTCTTTCGGTTTGAATTTATCGCCCCAACCGGAAACGGCTGGTGCTTTAGCGGGTTGACTTGGTTTTGCTGGTTGTGTGATGCCAAAGTTAAACTTGGGAGCGCTTTCTTTCGGCCCATCAGACTTTGGGTTGAGGTTTTGTTCTCCTGGGCTATTGCACGCGCTACAATTAACGTTTTCGGCCTGATTACGGACGAGACACTGCTTGCATTCCCAAGAGCCTGGTTTAGGTTTAAACTGATCACCCCAGGAGCTTTGAGTTTTAGTTTGAACTGCACTGGGCTGACTCGTAGAAGTACTCTGTGGTTTCGGCTGCTCACAGCAAGCACATTTAGTAAAACTTTCTAAGTTGTTTGTATAACATGCTGTACAGTACCAAGATCCTGGCTTGGGTTTAAACTGATTACCGAAGCCACTGGAATTGGATTTAGAAACACTTTCTTCTTTATCGGCTTTTACGTCCTCTCCCATATTAGCCTGAGCTTTCTTTACTGCTTCAATGAAATCATTACAAGTCTGCACTGTTTTAAAACGAAGGCAAAAGGTTTCAGACATCAGTTCACCCTCAGAAAAATCTTTAGCGCACCATGTCACAGCCTTATCCATGTTTGGCATTTTCACAAATGTGATGTCCTTAGTAATAGCGTGATTACAGCAGACCTTCATTATTTGCTCTCTTCGCATAAGTAGACGAACTTTTTGATTATTTTCTTTATTTTTCAATAACTTAATATTCCCGAGACCCCTTTCTTTCCATTCTTTAGCTTGTCCATCAAATCTCAATAACTTAGCTCGATGTTCAAATAATACTATTTCGTCTTCTTCGCCAGTCTTTTGTTCAACTAAAGCTGGTAACGGAACCACTGGTTTAAACTCAGCTGTTGGTTCAAATTCCTCTACAAGATCGGACGTATTTGCGTTGTCGGATGATTTGCCGGATGATTTCGTGTCTTTACTGTCTATCGCTGAAGTGGACGTAGTACCAAAAACGTTGCCAAACGGAGAACTAGTTGCATTCTTAAAAGTTATACCACTGAAGACGTTAACTTTAGATGTCGGTGTTTCATCCTTAACAGCCTCTTTTTTAGGTGCTTCTATTACAGTTTTAAATGAAGGAGTGCTACTAAAAGTGAAACCACCAATAGTGGGTTTGCTGATTGGAGGATCACTTTTATCCTCAGTTGAAGTAATCAATTCCCCTTTTACTTTAATATTTTCATTCGACGTTTTCACATCAGTTGAAGAACTTTCACTTCTGGCCTTTTCAAAGGCATCGAAAAATTCTTTGGCAGTGTCTGCAGTCTTAAATCGTATACAGAACTTCTCTAATATAAGAGATTCTTCAGCAAAATCATTAGCCACCCAAAAGTAGGCTTTTGCTTCGTTCTTCATAGGTTTGATTTCCATTTCTGGAACAATTATGTGATTGGCACATATTTTATGCACTTGTTCTCTACGCATCAGGACTCTTACTTTTCCAGTAACGTTATGTTTTAAAAGCTTCATCTCACCGATGCCTCTTTCTTTCCATTGTTTATCTACGAAACGGAATAACTTAGCCCGAGCGCTAAATATCGAAGTTTCATTCTCTTCTCCTGTTGTTACTTTCACTTCTGCTGGCAACGGAATTATGGGCTTAAAATCTGGACAGGGATCATAATTTTCAACAGAGGTGTTACTTTTTTCAGATAAAGTCCTAGATTTATTTAAACTTGTGTTTGGTGATGATGATTTGTAAGGCCCATCTATAACTGATTTAGAGACTTCGGAAGTGAAAAAATTCTCACTCATAGCAGGTTTATTCCAGAGAGATAGGTTCTCTGACAGAGTAGAACTTGGTGTTGTTTCTTTTGTTCCTGATAGATTAAAAATGGGTGGAATAACTGATTTAGCCTCTGTGGTGGAAGGCATTTGTATTTGATAATTATGTGGACTCCCTTTTATATGTTTCTGAGGAATAGTGACGCTCAGAATTGGAGCAGGTGTTGTAGTACAGGAAGGTAAAGGATCCGATGTAGTAATAACGACATTGACAGGCAATGATCGCGCTACTGGTTTAGCATTTGACGTTGGTGTTATAATTTTACTCGCGACAGCTGATGATGTAGAAGCGACTATAGTAGTGGGTCCAATGGAGACCACAGGCATACTTGGAAGGTTTGGAACCACTACAGGTGCTTGCGGTATCCCTGGCTGAACTAGATTTGCCATTTCAAGGTACATTTGGTCAGATGCGGGATAAATGCCTGGGTAAGTTGGTTGTCCTTGGTTTGGATTGAACATTGCAGATGAAACCGGAACTGCTGTGTTTTGTGTGAGTTGGGAGAATTGATTGTAGAGATTGCAAAAGTTCTGTCCATACAACTGATAAGGATTAGGTGGCACTGGAAACGGTGGTACCAATCTTTGTGCAAATGGAGGTATAACTGGCGGTGGAGCAAATGGTATCTGTGTAGGAAATGTAGGATTGTCATTAGAGCGATAGTCATCATTTAAATTATACAGATCGCTTTCATCAATGGCCTGCTCGGATTTCTTTAATTTATTGACTTCTCTTTTTAGATCGGCAATTTGTTTCTTTAGATCTGCAACATCTTTACATTCTTTTCGACATTCAGAGACTTGATCTTTCACTTCTTCAACTGACAACTTTAAAAGCTTAAACTGTTCTGTTGTTTGTTCAATATTGGAGTGGATTGTGTTGATAATTTGATTTCCTAACCTCCTATTTTCATCAAACCAGTTCCTTGTCTGTTCTTTAAAGTCTTCTATTGTAGCATCTCTCTTTTGAAGACTTTTTATCTGTTCTTCAATGACTTTTAGATTCTGCTGATCAACATGACTGTTATTGAATACTTGTGAGTCCAATGCCGTTCTGTAATTGGTGGAATTCAAATTTACCTGGTTCTTTGATACCTTCGGTGTAGAACTGAGATTGTGGTGACTATATGGATGTCTCAAAGGAGCACTATCAATTTCAGAAACATTTTCATCTGATGAAAACTTAGTATCACCATCATTTAGAACAGAAAATGAAATGTTTGAATCCACAATACCCAGAGAAGACTCAACATCCTCTATGAGATCTTGAATATTGGAAAATAGAGGCAAATATTTGTATGATTCTATTTTTTTTATACCTTCAAGTGCTTTATAAGCATAATACTTAGATTTTCCCAATAATGTAACAAACTTAGAGTTTCTATCATTATTCTTGATTAGTTTTTCTTCATTTGCAATCTTGTGGTATGATGCACCAAGGTAGAAATAACTTTCAGGTGATTTTAAATCGGTTAAATATTCAATTGCTTTAACATACTCATCATCATTGTAATTTTTCAGAGCAATATACAATTTACTTTCATGTAATAGTGTGTTTAACTGTTTATTATCTAATTCATTGTGTGAATAAGCAAAAAGCCTTTTGCTAGGCAGTTTAACCATTGATTTTGATTTTAATTTTTCTAGAAGAGGAACGGCAGAAGCATAGTAAAGGTATGCCCTAGACTCAAGCATACTTTTATCATCTATTGTACTTTGTTTAGATAAACTACTAAATATACCACCGAGAATACAAAGCAGTTCTGGGTCCAAGCCGTGGTTATCCACACAACGTACTACTTCTATTCCTCTACTTAATGTTGAGCGGATATCTGTGTATTCACTTCCTAACTCATTCTGTGTAAATTTATATGCACAGTCCCACCATTTAATTTGAGGCAAGGAACATAATAAGTCGGAAATATTGGCAGGTATAAGGGTTGGGACGTCTGCTGCAATATAGTTACGTTTTTCTTTCTGTTTCTTAGCTGACAATGTAGCAGAGTAGAGGAATGCTAATATATCTAACTTACTCAATGACTCTGGCCCACAAGAAGTAATGGACGGTGAAAGCATGTCAAATATGGTACATTTAAAGTCGGATAACTTGGAATAGTTTGACAGAATCCATACAAAATGATGAAGTGAATTTGGATAAAGTTTCTGTGCTTCATCATCAAAGGCTTGCACTTCTAGTTTTTGGGGAAGTTTCGATGATGGTGCTTGAAATGAATTAGATGTGATATAAGATTCGGCTTTAGCTCTCCCATCTTTACTCACATAAATATTCTCAAATAGTTTATCTTTCCAATTGTTGCTGCTACAAAATTGTGATATTTGATCTAGGAATAGATGACCTTTTTCTTGGTTGTTCCCAAGAATCATATGTCCTGATTGGGAGCATCTATATGACGCTTCTCTATACCACCGAAAAACAGCCGTCTTTTGTTTCTCTGGTGAACCAGTTAACCAAGTGGGATGAGGATCTATTGGTGAAGTTTGCCATGCAGTTAGCAGTAACAAGGAAGAGTACTTTGTAGCATCATACCAATTAAGTTTTTCTTTCTTAGCTCTCTTAAGTAGTAACGTTGCAGCGAGGAATGCAAATTGTCCACGATGGTGTCTCAAAAGATGAGAATGAAATTCTGCATAA
Organism: Pieris mannii; assembly: GCA_028984075.1. Classification (NCBI taxonomy): domain Eukaryota; kingdom Metazoa; phylum Arthropoda; class Insecta; order Lepidoptera; family Pieridae; genus Pieris; species Pieris mannii. Next base: position 3,414,957 of record CM054798.1, on the reverse strand, counting down.
CCAGACATAGGGCCAGCTTTAGCAACTGAAACTATGGCTTGGTCATATTCCTGAAGGAATTCTTTGGATTCCATTAAGCTCATTGATGATCCTTGAGGTACTTCAGTTTCACTTAAAGTACAAAGTCTTTCCTTGACAGTCAGTAATAGCAATTGGTATAGCCAATCAATGATTTTATCTGCATTGCATTTCAGAACTTCCGATAATGTTTCATACCAGATTATATTGTTTAGAAACTGAGCATTTTCAAACTCTACATTGCAACTGTGATCAAAGGCTTCTTTCATTTTATTAGTTGATAAATAATGCTTCAACAAGCGCACATGAAGAACAGCATCTTTTGGTCGAGCAGCTAGTTCAGATGTGAGAAGGTTTACTATTGCTTCTGGGTTGGGGTTGGCTACAGCTAAAAGTCTTTCTCTAAGTTTAAAGGTAATAGGATGTTTGGGAAATGCCAATTCTGCTTTTTCACACCAATACCTGGCTCGTCCAGCTTCAATAATAACATCATCATCAGCAAGCAACTCACAAACTGTAAGAAATATTAAATGTTAAGTTAAATAAAGTAGAAAGTAACACCATGGTTCACCAATTTATATCACAGAATTGATTCTTGCTGGGATCACAGTAATAAACATAGCAACGAGATAATATTTACATATTTTTTTTTTACTTTACAGTATCAAAATGTTTATGTAGTATATTTTGTTTCAAACAAAATATTAATAATCATAAAGAGATAGATACATTATTTGTAAATAGTAGTAGTATAAAGAGTGTCTTAATATTACTACAAATGAATTTGATGCAAGATATTTAATATTATTATTTTAGTAATAGCAGCAATGCTGCTAGAAAATGATAACAAATAAATGTGATATAGAAAGAGTAAGACTTATCCTATCCAATTCTCAATGGCAATGGTAAAATAAGTTAGAACTTACTTTCCAGGATGATATTTGTTTGGCCAGGGTCTAGATCGAGAGATATTTTAAGCTCTTCGAGAGCTTTATCTTTCAGTCCGAGTTTTCTAAAAGTCAGTCCGAGAAGCTTATGAGCGGCTGCATTGTTAGCTTTGTAGGTAAGATATTGTTCCAAGTATTTTTGGCAGCTTCCATAGTCTCCTACTTCAAAATATAATCGGGCAACCGTGTAGGCTCGAGCGTTAAACTGAAATTCAACTTAAAATATATACTTTTCTTTAAAAGCTGGCTAAAGAAAATGTTAACGGATTTACAACTCACGTCTTTGGGAGATAATTTCGACAGTAACTTTTCCACGTGTTTGTCGACGTCTTTTTTGTTCTTATACATTGTTCTGATTAATTGTTGTCCTGAGAAACGTTATTTAACGTCACCACTCTAAAAACATTAAGATTATAAGAATTATAAAAAGCAAAATCAAATTTTTGCAAAACCCTCAAGCGCATTTTCTAGTACATTTTTGACGTGCGGGAGACCGCGATTTGTTGCTATCTACCAACATAAAGAAATTAGAACGAACAAAAATTTTCTGCCACGATTAAAAGCATTTTTTCCACAGATTCATAATTCAGTAAATAATAAGAGCGAAAGTGAGAAAAGTAAAAATATTCAAGAAACCGATTGATTGTCCATTGATTACGATATTATAAATAATTATTTTTTAATAAGATAAATTACAATAATGATTATATATGCAAATAATTGCACTTCCATTTTATATTATTTAAATATGTAGTGAAGTGTACAATAATTAGAAATCACTTCCGTCGTCTTTGTTTTACTATTGTTCTGAACTTCTGATATTGAAAAATGATAAAAAAAAATTGTTGTATTTTTTTATGATGATTTGAAGTGATATGAAGTTTAAAATAATTTATACCCAGTGGACTCAGCGCACAAACCAAGGTAAAGAATTTCATGGAATAATGTTTGGTTGACAAGCAGCGAGTTCAAAGGCAAATTTAATGCTGAAATTCAACCTAGGACCCCCAGTAAAGCATGGTTGTTAAAGTTGAAAATTCTAAAATTGTCTCTTCTATCATTTCCAGGATGCATTTAGTACATATTGTTTGTACACCTCATCATGTAACAAGGATTCGTATTGTTGATATTTGTGAGTGTGAAGAAGATATTGGTGACCGCGACCATATTTTTATTATTACTTTGTGAATTCCTTACAATTACTACATGTTCCGTTTCTGACTAAAATCTCCTGCCTTTTACTTTATCCTTTATTGTATTGTAATGTATTATGTTCTTTTATAAACAATAATAATATAAAGATTTAATATTTATATTTTTAAATAGCTTATCCCTTTGTTTCTTTTCGATGTGTTTCATTATTTTTTCTCGCGTTTAGTTTCCTTACCTTTCACTTGCAACTGGCATAAAATTACATTACAACTTACGATTTGCCATAAAAATAAAAAAAGCTTAAGACTGTGCTTGGTCTTAATCTAGCCTGTGCATTTCCAACTATTTTAGTAAACTGTATTCTGTTATCTGTAAATTGTAATTCGTTTACTATTAGTAAATTTAGTCGAAAGTTAAGAGGGAATTAAATAAATCCTTTTCCGTAAAATAAATACTAACTAATAATCCACACAAAAATCAACTAATAATACTGATTTTTATATTTCATTAATATTATATATATAACGTGTGATGTGTCGTTCATATATATTAGCATTTATGTAGTTAAATAGAATTATGTGTTTATTGCTTGTTCCGTAAACAAAATCTAGTTAAGGTAGATCGCCTTCACCTTATTGCCTCAGTTTACAGACTTTATTTTCATTTGAATAATGGGTGAACCAGAATCGGGATATGGATCAGCTCTGACGCTAGATTCTATGAAAGTTATTGCCGAAAGTATTGGTGTTGCAAATCTTGGTGAAGATGCCGCAAAGGAGTTAGCTGACGATGTTACTTTTAGGTTAAAAGTGATTGTTCAAGACGCTATGAAGTTCATGAACCATTCTAAACGTCAAAAACTTTCCATTACCGATATTGACCATAGCCTTAAAATAAAGAATGTTGAGGTAAAACTACTTATTTATTTATTGAATACTGACTTTGGCTGATGTACCCTTATATCATTAAAACATATATAAAATCTGGCTGTCTCCTGCTCTGTCATATTTATATTTTTTCTCATGATGTCTCTAAATATACTTGAGTTCTTGGAGTCAAAGTAGAGATGGTTTAAAATGATATACATAAAATATTGTTATATATCCCATATCTTTAATAATTTAGTCACGAGGAATATGGTTAATCATGTGTTATATAGATAATAGGTATTTTCTTACATATTAGAAAGTAAATCTGTTTCTTCTTATCAATATTAAAACCCAATTATCTTTTTCAGCCACAGTATGGTTTTATTCAACCGGACTTTCTTCCATTTCGTTTTGCCTCTGGAGGTGGGAGAGAACTTCACTTCATTGAAGAAAAAGAAATTGATCTATCAGAAATACTGTCAGCACCACCCCCAAAAATTCCTCTTGATGTATCCCTAAGAGCTCATTGGCTAAGTGTGGATGGTGTTCAACCAACAGTTCCAGAAAATCCACCACCATTGTCAAAAGAAGCTCAAAAGTTGGAGTCTGTTGATCCTATTACAAAATTAAGTAAACCTGCTAACAAAGATTCTGCAGGTACTGTCCAATAAATAATAATTTAATTCAATTATCATTTAAAAGCATATAATTACAATGACATTGAAATGTTATGAACTTTTCCGGCTGAATCCTAATAATCCTAAAATTCTTGTATTAGGTACTTAATAACACTTCATTGGCTGTTACGGCTAACAGGTTATAAAACCAAATCGGAGTAGTCCCAGTCCGATGCAGTTGTAACAGATTTTCACTGTAGATACTGTGCTATTTTCTATGGTTTATGCAAGTACTATACATTTAAATGAAACCTGTATGAATAGATATTTAGATAAATGTAAATTAAAAAACCTACTTTAAACTATTTAATTAGAACTTTCATAAAAAAAAAACAAAATTTTTAATATAACTTTTTTGTTGCTGAATTTATAATCTTAGTACATATTATGTGCATTGACTTTTCTGTAGTATTTTTAAACTAGTGTCTTTGCATATATGCAATGTGTGTTAGGGTAAGTTAAATACTTGGAGTTAGTCACTGAAGATTGACTTAATTAGTATATATTTACCTGTTCTGAGATATGCTTCCAAAATAAATCCAATGTGTTTTAGGAAAACCAGCTTGTGGTAAAGCAGCAAGATTGAAGGCATCTGAGTCTGTCCATGTGAAGCAGCTAGCAACACATGAGTTGAGTGTTGAACAACAATTGTATTATAAGGAGATAACGGAGGCTTGTGTCGGTAGTGATGAAGGACGGAGAGCAGTAAGTTCATTACTAAAATTAGCAAGTTGTATGAAATATTAAGCCGTTCATTGGGTATATTTATAACTTTATGAACATAAATTGTTGTATTAGATTTCCTTATAATAATGTATGTTCTGTGAAAAATTCTTACGAGTTCTCAGAAACAGTCAAACCTATGTCAATAGTCGAATAATAGTATTGTATTCTTAAGAAGAGTGATATGAAGAATTAGAAAATTTTTGTGTGTTTACAGCCATTAATGCATGAAGCTCATTATTTAGTCCTAGCGCTTGACCAGGGGCGGATATACTTAAAGGATCTTTGGGCTTTTGTATACATGGGGCTACAGGCCCCATGTTCACAAAAGACCTCCAGTCCCCACTGAAAATAATTGGCCATATTTTTAACCTAAAAAAACCCAATCAGTGTGTCGGAATCCCTGAGAACAATCATCATATTTGTAGGCGCGACTATTGACAGGAACGGGGAATTACCCGTCGCTTGTTTTCGGTCTGTGACGGGAGACTTCTCCTTAAATAGCCCAGTAGCCCGCAAATTCATGATCCGCCCAAGTCCCTGACAGTAAATCAAAATTGTTGAAATGAAACTTCTTTAAGCGCATGAGGGTAAAAATTTTCTGGCACGACACGAAGATGTGCAGCATTTTTGTAGAAAAAAGGAGAGAGTGATTGAGAGAGAGTGAGATAGGGAGATCGAGAAGAAATACACGCTATTGGTTGATGTGTTCGTTTAGTAGTAGAACTTTAGATGGCAATTCTGTCGCATAACATCTTATGCAGTAAACGCAGATTTTTTGCTAATTTATCTTATCATTAGCACGTATACAGTGTGTAAACATTTTGAATACAGATATACAAATACATACAGTAATCACCTACTGGTACATCTATTGGGGCTTTTACCTTAGTAATAATTAATTCTCAAAGAAGTTTTTCTTAAAATTTGTACTATATACGCACGTAATTTTTTTCAGGAAGCCCTTCAATCATTGGCGTGTGACCCAGGCCTTCATGAGATGCTACCGCGGATGTGTACATTTATATCTGAGGGTGTGAAAGTTAATGTTGTACAAAATAATCTTGCGTTGCTCATATATTTGATGAGAATGGTGAAGGCGTTGCTCGACAATCAGTCTTTGTATCTGGAGAAATATGTAAGTGTCCTTTACTAACTAACTTTTCAGATTCTGCCATATAGCTATTGTTCTGACAGCTGTCATTTTTTGACATGTCAGAGATTACAAATCTTTTTGGCTAGGCAAACTTTTCAATTTCAATACGAGTCTGAACATACGTTTTATTTATTAGTGAATGTATCCATTTTGTGAAGTGCGGTGCTCCACATTAAAAGTTGTTTCACGGCGAGTGATACTGAAGTCCCTTTTAACATTTTATTTTATTAAATAGGTTTAGTAGCCCTGTACCTCAGGGATGAGAAAAAAAGCTAAAAATGAATAATAATATATTTTTAAGCTTCTTTTCTCATCTCTTTCTCCTCTGTCGATTGAGTCATTAGCGAGTCAGTGAGAGTGTCCATGGACGGCGGTATCACTTAACATCAAGTGAGCCTCCTGCCCGTTTGCACCCTGTAAAAAAAAATGAGCGATGCTTTTATTAATTTTTAATATTTCAGTTACACGAGCTAATACCGTCAGTATCTACGTGTATAGTATCCAGACAGTTATGTTTGAGACCGGAAGTGGATAACCACTGGGCCCTGAGGGATTTCGCCGCGCGTCTCATGGCCCAAATTTGCAAAACATTCAATACATCGACGAATAACTTACAAACAAGGGTTACAAGGTATGTAAAAGAAGAGAAGGAAGGAAGAAGAGGTGGAGAAATTTGGCTTCTGGGCTATGTCATTACGGCAATTTATTCCCCCCCCCCCTTTTTTTGTTAGAAAAATTAAGCAAAGTTCTCGAAAGTACATAAAGTATTAATATTTTAGTAAGAATCCTCGAAAATACATTTCGTTTTTAAGCATAGACAATGTGTGCGAGCATAAAAAAGTTAATAATTACTGTTGACGTTATCACCAAAGAAGAAAATTAAAGAAACCCCCCCCCCCCAGGCGTTGAAACTTGAACAGCACCTTAGTTGAAGTATTCACTATTCTCAGTATTATGTCTTAAATCCATATGAGATTTAGATGAGGAAAAATATCCAATTTAGCCGGGCCAGGACTAATTTGGCCGGCAACGCACTTGCAACGGCAATGTGTTATGGACGGCGGTATCACTTAACATCAGGTGAGCCTTCTGCCCGTTTGCGTCCTTTTACATAAAAAATAATATATATATTAATAGATATATTAATTATATAATAATGATATATTATAGAGAGACAAGTTAAGTAATATATAGTTCTCCAACAAAAAAGGGACATATTTGACCCATTTGAGGACAATTAAAAATTATATACTAAATTATAAATATACCTTATACCTTTCTTACATATAATCAATTAAAAACAAATATAAGTCAGTTTGATGGTCTCATGGATCCTTCAGATCTTTCCATTCTGCCCATACTCGCCCCCCACTCTGGGCCAAATATGGCCTGTAACGAGTTTTATATCTGCATTTCTAGATTTTGATATTTGCTTTTCTTACAGATTATTCTCAAGGGCATTACAGTGCCCATCTCAAACGAATAGCGAATCTGGGCCATCAATGGTCACGACTATGAAGGAGTCGGAGAAGACGCCGCTCGCTTCACTCTACGGAGCCGTTCAGGGGCTGGCTGAACTGGGCCCGGAAGTTGTAAAGGTATACCCTAACAGTACGGTCGGTTGACTCGCAACTCGGAAGTTTTTTTTTTATAGAAAGGGGGCCAAACGGCAGGAGACTCACCTGATTTTTTTAAGTGGGGGGCAATCGGGCAAGAGTCTCAGCTGATGTTAAGTGATATCGCCGCCCACGGACACTCAATGCCAGAGGGTTCACGAGTCCGTTGCCGGCCTTAATGAGCATAAAATGAACTTAAAAATAGTGTTTATTTGATAATTATCTGAATTAAAAAAATAGATTTACCGACTTAATATTGTCTTTTATTAACATAGCTTTTACACATAAAAAAAAAACAATTTTTGTACCGGATTGAAGCTATGTATTAAACTTATAATTATTTAACATAATTTTAAAATTATCCGACGTTTCGCGTGCTTTACAGCGTGATCGATCTTCTGTCTGCATCCCAATAACCAAACCCTACGAAGGAAATCCATTTTTGGCGACAGATAGAATGCAATCTCTTTGCTCTTTAAACTCATATTTAATAATCAATATAAATAAAATAGAAATAATATTAAAATGCACATGTCTTTGTTTAAAATATATCAAATAGAGTTTTAATTATTTTAAAAACTGGTGTAAGTTAAAATCTTAAGATAGGATATTGGCACAGTTGAACTGTCATTTTAAACCTAAGATCTATCCACATACACCAATCCATATCCATAGCATGGATAGCTTGTATCGACAGATGGTTTTACAATCCGTCGATTGGTTATTGGCACAATTATCATGTCTATCTCAGATGGTCAAAAATGGATTTAAATAGGTTATTGGGTTTGGTCGTTGATGTGTGTCAAAAATTATATTTCATCAGGTTTTCATACTACCCCGAGTTCGTTGGTTGGGCGAGCGTGTGGAAGGCGCTTTGAGTGGTATAGGCGGCGCTGACCGTCTCGCTGCGGGCAATCTCAAACATCAACTGCTCAAGGTCCTGGCACCAGTTGTAAGACAGCTACGCCAGCCACCAGACCTGCCCGAGGATTACAAGTACGTTAAAGGCCGATTCATATCAGTGAAGGCACACTGCGATATATTCTTTATTCTATCTATTGTTTATTTAGGCGACTAAGTGTTATCACGGTGAGGATAGATTTGATGGATTGAATTTAATCTAAGCAGAGTTATCCAAAACAAAAATGACTTCACAAAAAAGACACACACAGATATATAATAATATTTTTTCAGAGATTCTTTATGAATTCCCACTTGTCAGTTGTCAGTGTCAGTGACGACGCCGGCAATCACGGACGATTTTTTTGTAGGGATGCGACATTTCGCATAAAAATTCGATGTTTTACTAATCGATTTTTTTCCTAATCTTTCATTAATTTCAAAATAAACACTGAATATTGTATTTATCATGGTTTTATGAATTAAAAATAAACAATAGAATTAATAAAAAAAAAGAGTGGTGGAGAGTTTATTGACAGTTCTCTTCCGTTTTACGCCCTTGATTTGAAAACTGGCAGTAAATGTAAAGTTAGAATCATTTAATGTATATTTCTTTTTTTGACGTTCATAAGTGTACATTATGTTAGCTAAATGAATTTTGAATTATAAACACAAATTAAAGTGGGTAGTGCAAACGTGTATTAGTGTGTCTCTTGATTTGTAAAAAATTAAAATAGTATTTCAGTTTTAACTTTTTTACTTACGGTTCCAGTGATAAACTAGTGGCCCACTACACATTATTCGCTAACTTTCTTTAATAATATCCTATATTAAACTGTAATTTACTTCAAGTTTGTTAATCACTTTTCAACTACCTTCTTTTGAACAATTAATTGCATTTAATTTCACTGTCACCTTATTATGGAGGATCTTAAGAAGTCACTAAGGGATGTATCCGAAATGGTGTCTGCCAAAATGGAAGAGTTCCAGCAGCGCCTCATTGCAACGCAGAGTAGGTCCCCTTCGCTGGAACAAACTCCTCTTGCTAAGGAGTTTGAAGTATTTAAAAGTTCAGTTCTCTTTTGCCTTGAGAATCTTCAGGCTCAAATGGCGATGCTATTTAAAATACAGGACGAGCAGGAGATGCGCAGTAGGCGAAAGTGTCTGTTGCTGCATGGGGTTAACGAAACTAAGGATGAAAGTTCGGGCTCAATAGCAAAGATGATATCCGTCCTGCTTAAGTGTCCCAACTTAACAGAGCAGAGCCTAACCAGGTGTCATCGATTGGGAATTACATCCAGAGAGAAGCCTAGGCCAATATTAATAAAGCTTCGAGAGCACGACGATAAATTAAGGATCTGGGCTGCCAAAACTAGTCTCAAAGGCACAGGCATAACTAAATCAAGGCACTCCTTATTTATGGAGGCGAGAAAGCGGTTTGGTGTCACTAAATGCTGGACCAGGGATGGACGGGTACAAGTGATAGGGGCTGATGGGAAACTTCGACGCATCTCTTCACTGAAGGAACTGGATACAGTCCCAGACAGCATCCCCTTATCGTCCGCCGCTGATGATCCAAAGCTGAGAGGAGACAAGACCCGTAACAAGAAGGGTCCAAAGAAGGTTCAATAACTTTCATATGTATTATGTGCATATGTTCCGTATGTGCGTTTAATTTTAACTTCTTCTTGGTTTCTGGGCATAAGTTTAAAGTGATAAATAGTTCTCTGTCATTTACTTATTTGGTTTCTCACAATCTTCACCTTGTCTTGTTTATTTATTGTTATTCAGTTGTTACAGCTCAGTGACAGATACCTAGTAAACTTTATGTGACACTGTCAAAGTTTGTGATTGTCAGCGAGGTATAGATTGTATTGTCCGACCACAGATCATTAAATTATTCTCTCATAATATTGTACCACGTCTTAATCTGTGTGTTTCTCGGATCATAACATAATCTTTTTTTTTTTAATGTAAAATAATTTAAACATATTATTATCCTTATACTTTGAATGTGTTCGAGATACCTACAGCTCTGATACGATAGCCACATAGCGAACTAGTGTGATTTTTTGGGCTTAATTGTAATTTGTTTTTTGTTTGCTTATATATTATTATTATTATATAACTATTTTCTTTTGTGTTCTTATAGTTATATAGGTTTATTTGTGTGTGTGATTTGTTCTTGGATATAGCCATATCTCATTGTCTGTTGGATATATCTTGGAAAATTATCATACTTTTGTGAATTCATGGATTGCAATAGTGATAACTCTGATTTCTTATCTCTGGAATCGTCCGATTGTGACTCCTTCCATAGTATAGACTCTTCCACGCCTCCCCTACCTGATTCCTTATCCTCTATTTTCCAAAACTTGTCTAAGCACTTTAACGTTATACACATTAACGCTCAAAGTGTTCCAGCTCATTACACAGATCTGCTCACGTTGGCTTCTAAAGACATCCATGCCATACTTATTTCTGAAACATGGTTCAATCCTTCCCTCTCCTCTGTTACTTACTCTCTTCCTGGTTACAATTTAATTAGAAATGACCGAATTGGCATGCGAGGAGGTGGTGTAGCGATTTATTTGCGTTCTCACATTCCTTTTTCCATCATTAACTCATCGCCACAGCCTCCACCTAGCAATGCAGCCGAGCACCTCCTTATAGAAGTTCTTCTCTCCAATTGTAAGCTTCTCTTGGGAGTCTTCTATTCCCCGTCATCATCGGTGGACTACTTTGCTTCCTTTGAAGACGCTATTGATCAATTTTCTCCCTTATATAAAAACACAATAATCATGGGTGACTTTAACACATGCCTGCTGAAAAATGATTCTCGCTCCAGACGGCTTATTTCTTTGACTCACTCCTACAACTTACAAAACTTGCATCTCAATGCTACGCATAAAATCCCCGGTCTTACTCCGTCACTTTTAGATCTTATTTTTGTTTCTTCTCCTCACCTTGTGGCTAAGTATGGGCAACTTCCTGCTGTCGCTTTCTCACACCATGACCTTCTCTATCTCTCCTTTAATGCGAAGCCACCCAAGCAGAAATCGACAGTAGTTATGCGTCGCAGCTTTGGGGGAATCGATCATGAGAGCCTGCTTAGTGATGCATTCAAATTCGACTGGAGTGGTCTATACGACTTAGCCTTCCTTGATGACAAAGTTGAGCTGTTCACCTCTTCTATCACAAACCTCTATGATAAGCACGCCCCAGTGAGACGTGTTAAACTTAAACATTTACCTGCTCCCTGGCTATCTGATGAGATAAAAAGTTTGATTCACAAGAAAAACAGAGCCAAAGCTAAAATGAGAACCGCCAAATCTGATGCAGAGCGCGAAAAATATAAAGTAGTTCGTAATCGTTGTAACACTCGCTGTCGTGATGCTCAAAGACAACATATTCACGATTCAATATCCAATGGCGACACCACGAAAATCTGGAAGTTCCTCAAAAACTTGGGGATTGGCAGAGCTGCACAGAATAATATTTCTTCAGCTATTGATATAGACAATCTTAACTCTCACTTTACCTCCTCTACTACCCATGATAAATCTTCTCTTGAGAAGACACTCAATAATCTAGCATCTCTTCCTACTCCAAACTTCATTCCCTTTAATTTCACTGAATTCACCGAGTCTGAAGTGGAGGGTTGCATCCGGTCCATCTCTTCGGATGCTGTCGGATGTGACCAAGTTAGTCGAGCTATGATATTACCTATCTTGCCAGCTGTTCTTCAAGTTATTACTCATATCTTTAATTATTAAGTTAAGACTGGTAAAGGTCTCTGACGATATTCGTCGGGGGATGGATGATGGGCAGCTCACTGTTCTCACTCTGCTTGACTTTAGCAATGCTTTCAATACTGTGAACTTTGAAATTCTGCTTGGGTTGCTTCGTTCTTTAAAAGTCTCTCCATCCGCTATTGCTTGGTTCGATAGCTATCTCAACGGTCGTCGCCAGCGTATTAAAATTAATGATACACACTCGCAGTGGAATAACGTAAGTACTGGTGTTCCGCAGGGTGGAGTACTTTCGCCTCTTCTATTTTCTATCTTTATTAACACATTGACAGCACGTCTTTTGGTTGATTATCACCTTTACGCTGATGACCTCCAAATTTACGTTCAGTCTACACTGGATCGACTTCCTCTTGCGATTCAAACAATAAATGATGCTCTTCAAAATATAGCCAACTGGAGTAAAGACTTTGGTCTTAAAATTAATCCTACTAAGAGTCAAGTAATTATCATAGGAAGCCCTTTCTTTATTTCAAGAGTCAAATGGGCGTTTACCTTGACGGTGTGGCTTTGGCTCTTAATAAAAATGTTAAAAATCTTGGGGTCTTCTTCGACCAAACGCTATCCTGGGGTCATCACGTAAAGGAAATGAGCCGTAAACTATACGCCGCGTCAAATTCTCTGAGACGTCTTTCTAATTTCCTTCCTATCCGCACTAAAACTATGTTAGCGCAATCTCTTCTGCTTCCTATTCTTGACTATGCGGACTCGTGCACCTCCGATATGAATGAAGAGCTACTCAACAAGATCGAACGCCTGCAGAATTTCTGCATACGTTTTATATTTGGTCTTAGGAAGTATGACCATGTGTCTAAGTTCCGCAGGCAGCTGGGGTGGCTACCTATTCGACTCAGACGTGACGCTCATATTCTTCAACTTCTATATTTAATTCTTTTCAATCCCAAAACCCCTTCTTATCTCAAAAATCATTTCAAATTCTTAGGTCCTTCTAGCTATACGCTACGCTCTTCCAATAGATGTCTATTGGAAATTCCATCCCACAGCTCATCCTTCATGGGCAATTCATTTAGGATTTCCGCCATTAGGCTGTGGAATAAGCTGCCTGAGTCTATACGATTGGCTTCCTCGCTATTGTCTTTTAAAACTCTTCTATATAAATATTTCCTAACCTTATCATATCCTGATCAATCGTGACCTGTGTAATTCTTGTATCTCCTCTTCTTTTTGTATATTATGTAATCCACTATTTGCTGTTCATGAATCTGTAAGATTAGCTTTTTAGTTTTATTTAGTTATTAATATTGTTTTTTATTTCTCTCTAGATTAAGGTTTTACAGATTAATATATATATTTTGTTTTTTATATAACTTCTGGTTATGCACTTCTTGCACTCATCATTTTTTATTTATTGTTTTCTTTCTTACTAGGGTTGCCTGGAAGAGATCGCTTGTTAGTGATAAGGCCGCCCGTTGCATCCCTTGTAATTATATGTATTGTGTTATTTGTGTTTCTTTCTAGCAACGAAGTGTTAATAAATAAATAAATAAATAAAATAAAGTTTTCAAATCGAAATTGACATAATCTCGTTTTGTTAGATTATATGAGTAGTACTTTTCAGTCTTTTTGTTCTCTTCTTTATTGTATGTAACCTGGTGCTGCTGAATAAATGTATTTTAGTTCAATCCGAACTTGAATTTTTGTAAGATTAACTGGTTTTATCATCCTATCTTGTCAATACAAAGCATCGGATCTATTCAAAATATCGCATTGTAAAAATCGATGTATATCAAATATTTCTAATAGTTCGAGGTCTGGATTGTAAAAGACCAGACAATGTCGGGAGGTGGAATTATTTTGACTATTAAAATCGCGTACAAAAATCGATTTTTCCTTAAAAAAAACTATAATAGATTTTTTCCATAATCACAATCCCAAATTCGTTAACAACGATATTTTTTTGTTGCATCACTAAAGCCGACCCGGACGTTCCTAGTTTCTGTAAGAATATTCTGCAGCTCTCTGACATTTTAAAATATTCAAAATATTTTCTTTTTTCTAACTCATTCTTTGTATAATGTAATAAATTCGTCTCTCTTAATGGCCATGCTTCATGCACCCATTTTTTTTCCTTGATGCTGCTCTTCTAGCTAATCTGAAGAAAAAGTTTTTTTTAATGGGACTGCCAAAGTGACTTTGAAGGAAAAAAAATTCAAATTTCAGACGCGAATATGGCTACCTAGGGCCCAGTCTCCAACAAATGGTTAGTAAGCTACGTCTATCGCCGTCCACGACCGGCGGCGGCGGCGCCGTGGCTGTGGTCACATGTACGCCGCCTTTGGTGCCGTCAACGTCCTTACCGACGCCATCACCTCAGCATCAGTTGCTCACCAAATCTATGGGTAAGATGCTTTAATCTGTATAGGCACTTATCTAGGATTTAGTAAGAAATTTATTTGAGGTTGAAATGTTTTGTTGGGGTGCTGTCCAATTAGGTTTGTTTGACATATGCTTGCTCCAGAAGTCATCTTTTAGTCTCCTTAAAAAGAGTGGCGAAGAGTTTATTGCTGGTTGTCGCCCGCTTCACGCCAATTATTTGGTAGTAAGTGTAAGAGCCAAGGTTTTTTAGAGGATTTAACTAAAATCCTACTTTAAAACACCCAGGTCATCGAGGAAACGGACATTTTAATCTGCACTTATACTTTGCTTATCTATTGGTAATTTACACCAATTTTTTTCTTATTTATTTATTGTATACATAATCTTAAATAGAAAAGAAGTTGTCGTGGAATTGTCGCAGTAAAGAAATCAGAGAGTTAATTAAATATCGATATTCAATCAAGTCGCTAGCATTTTGATTTAAATAAAGCAGCGTTTAAATGTTGATTAATCATGTAAAACAAGATGGCGGTCACGACAACAGCTGATTAATTTTAGATTCTTTCTTTTGGCAAAGTGGTTTTTCGTCTAATCTGCCATGATTATTTTTGTGTGATCGTGAAGAACAGAGAGCTTGGAAATTCCTTGTTTCGTTTTATTGTAAATGGTTAGGTCAGTCTTGTTGCCTAGGAACATTTAGGAAACTCGTTCAGTCACTTGTCTGACGGAACTTGATTGAATATCGATCTTTAATATAACTGTATACAAATTCAATTAACTCTCTAATTTAACTACTTTGCGACAGAAACAAACTGGACACAGCCATTTTTACTTGATCTATACTTACAGAAGATAGGAGTTACCATGATTTAGATTGTATTATTCTGTCAAAAAAAATATTAAATTGTTATTTTTATAGATTCGGGAACTCGAAGTATAATCAATGCACCACAATCGCCAGCATCATCCACGCCACCGCCCCAGAAGTTTGTGATTGTCTCCCAGCAGAAACCTCAGGTATATCTTTTGTATAGGCGTTGAAAAATTTAAAGATACAGTCAAAGTCAAGACAAAAACGTCACGACAAAAACGACAAAAATGTACTTACACGGTTTTTTGTGACGGTGTGTGCGTGTATTGTAAAAATGTACTCTCATCATTTTTTCCCAAACACGCCAAAAGAACAGAAAAAAACTAAATACTTAACAACACTAAAAAAAATCATGGAGAATTTATTACGTGATTCAATTTGTACAAAATTCAAATATGGAATAAGAAAATATTGCTACTTGACTGTTGACGTAATCACCTAATAAGCCAATCCAAGACATTTTCTTCTACATTACGAGTGTTCCGTATTTAAATAGTCACGTTTACTATAAAAAAGGTTTCACTTGAATGTGTAGTACTCGCGTAAACGAAAGACAAAAAAGCTAATGTCTTCTACATTACGAGTGTTCCATATTTAAATTACGTTTACGATAAAAAAAGTTTTCACTTGAATGTGTTGTACTAGCGTGAACCAAAGACAAAAAAGCTAATGTCTTCTACATTACGAGTGTTCCATATTTAAATAACGTTTACGATAAAAAAGGTTTCACTTGAATGTGTTGTACTAGCGTAAACCAAAGACAAAAAAGCTAATGTCTTCTACATTACGAGTGTTCCATATTTAAATTACGTTTACGATAAAAAAGGTTTCACTTGAATGTGTTGTACTAGCGTAAACCAAAGACAAAAAAGCTAATGTCTTCTACATTATGAGTGTTCCATATTTAAACCATCGTAGTGCAAGAGTTTTTTTTCGTACAGACGCAGCAAGCAAGCGGTGCCTCTCACATTGTAGTCCACAGCTCTCAACCAACTATAGTTCGGAGCCAAAATGTTCAGGTAATTTTTTATTATCTAGAGGGTATATCGCCGATTTGCATTATATTATCAGATATTGAAAGAAATATATTTAAAAAAAATACAGTAGGACTGCTTTTATTTACACAATAGCTTTAGGTTGGAAGGCAAAAAAATATTAATTGAAACTTGGATTGGATTGGAAAACTGGAAAAAATATTATTAAATCCCCTCTTAAAAATAGCGATAAAGTTATATTTCCACGTGCAAGTGTTATAGATGGTAGTCTATTGAGATAAGCTAAGTAGTGGGTTTTATTTGCATAATTACGTACCTAGATAGGGTGCCTAAATACTACTATTAGCAAGATTACTTTTATAATATTATATATATTCTCTAGTCTCTATCGCTTAGTGTAAGATTTTATATTAAGATGTCTTGTTTCTTTTGTGAGGTGACGAAATTTTTCCATAGATTAAGCTGCTTTATTAAGTTGCGTAAAATTAAAATTTATTCTACTCACATTTGGCAATTTTTTTTAAATATTACATATAAAATATTTCTTCTCTTTCTGTCGAGTTGTCTTTACACTGTGATGAAGAGACTTATTATTTATGGAATTTTAGAGTAGTTTTTTTCTCCAACAGACTCAGTAATCTTTGTCGGCTCCGACTTTTAACGGGGTGCTGGTTGTATGACGCTTTTTATAGTTTAATAATGTCTGTAATTGTCTGCTCGGAATTTTCACTTAATTAAAATCTCTTCTAAATTACATTTAACATTTACTGCTAGTTCTTAAATCAAGGAGATAGAACGGACGAGAACGTTAGATATTAAAGAAAAACAAATAATATTAAAATTATACGGGGTTCAATGGGTTTATCGCTAACAAGCAAGTTCTTACAGGTCAAGTGCAAGAAGTATATAACCAAATCTTATATTAAAAAATATACTATCACCAACCTTAATCTAAAATTAACTAAAAAAGTTAATCACGCGGACTAATAAGTGAAAATGCAATACAATAAGAAATACAAGAATTGCAAAAGTTACGATTGAACAGGATAAGATATGGTTAAGAATTTTTTTTGTAGAAAATTTTAAAAGATGTCGGGTAGTTTATATTACCTTAGGTTAGTTTTGTTTTTTAGTACAATACATACTTAGTTTAATATTAACAAGTTTTATTATTTGATACAGTAAAGTCTGATCCTAAACAAAAGGTAATAAACAAAAACAATAGGATTCATATCCGGCTCGAAGGACCAACTTCTATAATACCTGGAACCTATGCTTTTATTAATTAATAAAACATTTAATTTTCACTCTATAATAAAGCAACTGAATGCTTATATTATACGTGCTAATTTAAAAATCGAAAATGTGGTGTTTCGTAAATTAATAAAACTAAAAAAAACTACATGCAGAATTTAAACCATGCGACAATGTTGTACCAGATGCTCGGTGGACGCGTGATCGTTTATCTTCAGACCCTATCAAGTTTGTGCCTTCCAACCCAAAGCGCCATTAGAGGCCTATTATGAAAAATAAACCTGCCAAGTTCCGAGCAGACGAACATGTTTTCGAAGCCTATCTATATTTGTTGATGCTTGAATAATGGCGAGAATGGTAATGGTGCATGTATTGTCTAGTCGATGGTGGTGACAAGTGGTCCAGCCAACCAGCAGGCCCAAAAAGTGGTAGTCGTGGGGATGCAGCCACAACAAACCCAGGGGGGAGTCAGCCAGGTATACAAAAATTTTGTTGTCTGCGGGTAGATTACAATTTTTACTTGTTAGGTGTCAAAGTTGGATGTGGGTAGATTAGAATTTTGTATGTATGTTTTGAGTAATTTGTTATTGCGAGCCAACATTAATTTAATACAAGTATATTTTCTTATAATATTATATAATTAAATAATTATTTACTTAGTTTAATAATATGATTTTTGGATGAAACTGGTTGGTCGATGCATGCATTTTTCGTTTTTTTTCTCCGTTAACCATTCTCAGAGTTCAAAAAATTGTTGCTCCAGACATCTTGGTTTTGAGCTTCGCAACATACTTTGCGTGTCATTTTTATTTATATAGGTTATATCTAAGTGCACGTGTTCTATAGTACTACACGCAGAAGTTAACTAGGCACCTTGCTGTAATGACGTCATAAATTAACTGTAAAAAAAATCAAGTAACCTAAGGCTACTCGACACTCGCGATAGTAGGTATCCATCTATTATTTATAATATAAACCTTAAGCAATAAGGGAGTTAATTGCAGGTATATTTATTGGTAATACTTCAATATCCATAGATTAATAAAACCAATACAATTTTAGTTTATTTTTAATAAAATGACAACGTAGTATTTAATTTACTGATCGTACTGTCGCGTCAAGGGCGAGAGCGGTAGGCGGTGGGAGGGGAAGCACATTCCACGCAGGTGTCAAGTTGATTTGTGCGTGTAGTATTCAAGACGATTGCTTGCGATACTTCAGAATATTGGCCTTGCCCTAGCCTATATTTATGCCGGGTTCCCTAGACACTGCTGTTTCATTCTGATTCTGATCGTAATAAAAATATAAAGTATGTGTAACAAAATTCAAAGTAAATTTTCATTTATTTTATACCATAAACAACTGTTGGCCGGAAAATGCAGTTGGGGCGAACTCTCATCATGAGGTCGATCCTCGGCTGTGCACCAATAGACTTCTATGTGCGCATTGAACATTCGCTTTTACACTGAACGAACATCGGAAGGAAACCCGGTCTACCCAAAACCTCGACAGCCTGTGTCAGGCACAAGAGGCTGATCAGCTACTCGCTCTCTAATTAAGGTCGTAGAACTTACGAGAACTTGCTGTGAGCTCTGACACTCTTGCGTTTTCCATTCTTACCTCCAGGCATAAACCACTCACAAATGATTCTCAGCAACTCCTATTTGCAGGCGCCAGTGTCAGTGGTAGCCAAGCCAGTCTTCGCCAGGGCCCCCGGGGCCCCGCAGCCGCCACCGGAGTTAGATGACCTGTCACACCTCGCTTGACAGCCACGAGTCGTCACCATTATCAAACAGTTTAAGAAAAAATAAATAATATATTTACAAAAGTAAGACCATTCAACCTTGTGCTATTGACATAAGGTCGTATGTCAAATGTCATCGCAATGCACACAGTTTTGTAAAGGTTCAAAATGTTTTTTTTAATATGAAACTGGTATGGGATAGATAATATACGAAGAGAGGTTGAGTCTTCTTTCTAGGTCGTCGTTTCTATATGAAAAATGATGGAATTTGTTGACTGTAAGGGATTCGGAATCGGAAGAACGTATTTGATCTGGACATATGGGAGTCTAACTAACGCTAACTAACTAAATCGTAGTATATTTGGGGCGACAATCTGGGCTACCATTAGAAAATATTAAAATAAGTATTAAGTGATTTTTATTATATAATAAATTATTAATTGTAATATAGCAATTGTGATTTGTTTAACTTTTCCAACCTGTTTAATATAAATTTATAATTAAACTGAGTTGAGTGATTTAATCCCCTTTAAGTTGGCCATACTATTCTATGATTTCATTTTTGACGCAAACTAAACATGTGTCAAATGTCAAGTTCAATTGTTACTAATTACAATGTCAACTTGTCAAACTGGTATCTGTAGTGTCAACGCCTTTTGGAATAGAGATTTTTTCTACGTATAAAAACAATTTATTAGTTTTGAATTACCTTTCAACTAAGTGGAGGAAGCGAAGAGGTTTGTCAGGATCGTCTTAATTGGGAGTCGGTAATCTCTGCCCACACTTCGGGAGAGCGTAAAATTAAGAATAAATTGCCTAACAATCCGCTATCTTGTTTAACAGTAGGTTTTTTACATTGTTAGATTAGTTTAAAGAGTCCTCAAGGCTGAATTGGTTTATAAGTAAGAGGGTTATTAACTACGAATTAACGATCTTTTAGAAGGTTAAATATGTTTCCAAAAATACATCTGAAACATAGTTTATAAACGTTTCGGTGACGTAAACTGGTTTGACATGATGTTGACAGATGTCAATTGGGTATGACATTGACACTTATCCAAGTCTATATGAAATCCTTGATAAATTTGACGAGTTGACAAATCCTATCAATTTTAATTTTTAAAAATATAAATTTCCAAAATGCGTTTATCTTGATCTTGAAGATGTGATTTGACGAATGGTCTGTGACAAACCATAGCCTATAGAGCTTATTTTGATACCATGGTTTTTGGTGCAAACTTCTTTGAGTATTTCGTTGATATCACGTTTTGAATGCCTAGTTGTGATAATTTACATGTGACGGCATTTAATAAAATTTGTAAAAAGCACCATTTTGTAACATTTATATTATATTAATGTAGTTTGTAGTTAAAATAAAATATCATAATTGATAAGTTTTTTTATTTTCCTACTTTATTTATTAAGTTCCCGATTAATTGCGCTTTCTGACATATGTATGTTAATGTAAATTTACAATTAATTTAATTTATTTTTTTTGACGTTCATAAGTGTACATGTTTACCTATATGAATAAAGATATTTTTGAGTTTTGAGTTTTTATGAGGATCATCATCATCAATCTCCTTTTTATAGAACAAGGAGCAAACGTGCAGGAGGCTCATCTGATGTTAAGTGATATCGCTGCCCATGGACACTCAATGCCAGAGGGCTCGGTGCGTTGCCGGCCTTTTAAGAATTGGTACGCTCTTTTCTGTGTTATGGATTCAACACAAAGACATCCCTCTCGATCAATATCAATTATGCTTAAAGTGAATTGTCCAAAAGATTTTAAGTATTGACTCGGGAGAAAAATATCCAGTATTTACAAAATTCTTAACCTACATAATGATTTAAAAGAAATAAATAGAAAATTAAAGTAAATTTAGAATGTTTCTGTATGAAAGTAGAAATCTTTAACTCTGTCATATCCTCGCTGTATTGCGATACTAATTCGTCTAGCGAGGAAGGCACACACCAGGGGGTCTAGTCAAGACGGCTTAACAGTAGTGTATGTAGTAAGTCGAAAACTAAATTTGTATGAAAATGACAGCTAGTGTCGACAGTTGGTACCAACTACAGCTGTCATTTTCATACAAATTACTACTATTGTATTATTATTATATATATTACTACTATTATATATATTATCTGTACTACCTACCAGGGATGATATGGAGCTCTGTAACCGTAACCGAAACAATCGGATATCCGAAATAAATATATATCCGTATCCGTTTCACTTCTTTTGAATAGATTCCGATAAGGGCGGAGTCACGGAGTAAAATCTAGATAAAACTACACGTTTCTATAGTTTTTTGTAAATAGTTTCATTAATCACAATAGAGTTAAGTTAATATGTGCAATGTATCAAGCTATTAAATTTATAGCACTTTTATTTTAATAGATAAAACTGAGTTTTTTTTTTTAATATTTTCTAGACCATTCCCCGACTATGTAGTCGTCGGAGGCATTAAGTATCTTACATAAGTCGTATTGCTAACTCCGATGATTATGCACCACTGCCTATTTCTTTTAACCACCCTTTGTATAACTACTACAGCAAATCCCAAAAATATGCCTCTCAATTTGACGTTGAACATTATTTCCTTTAAATTTGTCGTTACTTTAAACTGAGGAGGTTTATAATAATTAATTACCTATATGAACTAAATTATTACAATATATTACTTGTGTTTATATTTTACTTCATTAGATTGGACCGTAACCGAAACTATCCGAAAGTAATGGAAAATCCGAAATACAGTGTAACCTCTTTATAACGTTATCCTTTATACCCTCCATATAACGTTGGATTGGGCCTAAGTTGGTTGGTTTGCGTTAAAACTCACTTATTGAAACACTCTTTATAGCGATACGCCATTCTCTATTATTGTTTATGTTATGTTATCAGGTAACAAAAGACTTTGAAGCTCCGAAACATCCGAGGTCGGTCTAGCTTTTGTTATCCTTAATTGCCTTGTACACGTGCAGTATGACGCATTGTTTTCTCGGAAGTGATGGTCTTCGAACAAGCATACTAGGTACCTATCGTATTATCAGTCGTAAACCTACTTTGAAACTGTTAACATGGCCAGTAAACGGAAAGCGCTCAGTCCCTCGAGTTTCGTTATAAAGAGTTTACACTGTAATTACATATCTGAAACCGATATAATTTTATTCCTATATCGATATCCGTATCCAGATCCGAAATATCATATCCATAACATCTCTACTACCAGGCGCCAACCTAAATGTAATTATGTATAAGTAATTTATACTTAGCTCCTGTGCTATTGAATTCCACTGCCCAAAAGTTTACTCCAAAGAAAACAAAATCGATCGAAAGAGTTATAAAAATTACTTATTCCCGAGATAACGTACGACAAATTCAGAAACTCCTTTTAAGAATTTAAAGATACAGGGCCGAGACGGGTTGGAGGAACTGTATCCCTTCTTCCACAACATTGTAGACTTCAACTCTGAACTTTATCTTTAAATTCTTAAGAGTACTCTTCTACAAATTCTTAAAAGGCCGGCATCGCACTCGCAAGCTCTCTGGCATTGAGAGTGTCCATGGGCGGCGGTATCACTTAACATCAGGTGAGCCTTCTGCCCGTTTGCCCTCTGTTCTATAAAAAAAAGAAGTGGTCGAACATTATCTCGGCTTTGTAGTGGGTGCGCCATGTATTAGTTTATTTTTAAAATTTTATTGATAAATGAAGTTTGGTTTATACCATTTATGTATGAAAATAACATCGCTCATGTGACCACCGCGGCTTCGTTTACAGGCCAACATCCGAAGATAAAAAATTTCAATGTCTTTTTCCAGAATTGGTATCTATGTGTTTTAAATTTTTATAAGGATCTTTGTCCAGTTTAACCCACGATTGGCTCGAAGACTGGCTGGCTTGTTTGCTTGCTGACTCAGGTCGCGAAGTTGTATATTTCACGGTATGATATTGTCACAGTTATTGTAGCCTACAGTTAGAACTAAGGGATAAGTATAATCTTCATATGTCAAAAACGTGTTGGTGTTGGAGAACTCTGAAGTCTGTTTTATAATCTATGACTAACAAATGTCAAAAGTTTTGGATTTGACATACACGCTACGTCTGACTCCCGTATACACATTGGCATTCTGAATGTTACTTACAATCTAACTTTAAAAACTATAAACTGTTGTCTCTGGATTCTTACAACAAAGGAGATCGTATATTTAAAAAATAAATGTGTTTTTCATTTATGAGTTTTACATCAAAAGCTAACTTCTTTGACTTATTTTAGCTTAGTAGCGAACGGGTAAATAAGCACCGAATCCGCGCATAATAGACACAATCCTTCACAATGAACGAATGCCCACTCGACTGAATTGATAAGTGGGTTGTACCGTGGGGAGCCGCCCGCCCGCCCGTAGAGTGCGCAGATGTGGCATTTTGATTTCTATTAGTTCTCTGTGAGGAAACTTGTGCGTGAAGAGCATAGGCACTTATAAAAACATACTTTAAGTATCAGAGACTAGTTTTTAATTATCGTTTAAATATTTGGTTTTAATCTTAAAGTAAACGTTAGGTATTTACAAAATCCATTGTTTAAATAAAACTTAACTATTAGGTATACACGTGATATCAATTACCACAGGGGGCTTGTCAACACGAACTTTCATTTTCATACAAATTAAATTTCGACTTTCTACATACACTACTGGTAAGCCATCTTGACTTAACCCCCTGAAATGGCCGCAGTAAAGTATTTGAGTTGTATAAATAATATAATAATTATGTATTTCAATTCGCCTTTGAAATCTAAACATATAGTCTCCTGTAGACAATATCTTTTTATTGTATACTTTTGTGTATTATTAAATTATTGTCTTATTTTTTAATTTAATTTTATATTAAAAGTATTTTCCCCGTCAACCGAGTAGAGCTATGAGACATGCAAAATGTCCGAATCCTTTTATTATCTTAAATTTATATAATTATTTAAAGTCATATTTTATGTTAATTTTATCAATGAGATTTGCTCTAACACTTGTAGTTAACTATGCATTCACCAAATTGAAATAAATCCAGAAGTTTTCAAGAATTTAAAGATGAAGTTCAGAGTTGAGACGGCAAGAGTTACAGAGCTGAGTGTGTGAGTGGTATATATTTGGCGTGCAAGTTATTTATTTATTTAAAACCAAACAATAATAACTACAAAACAATAATAAAAACAAAACAAACCAAAACATCTCTATAATATAAAAGTAAAACATAAAATTAACCCATTGGACATATTCACAAAAAGTTTCACTGGCATACTGAGAAATAATATAAAAAGCAAAACATGGATACAGAACGAATGTCAACACAAAATATATAATAAAGAAGAAAGATTATTTAGATTTGCTTAGGACAATAATAGTTGTTTTTACTTACTCTTAAAGGAAGCAGTAGAGTGCGAAAAGAGGTCTATAATAGTGGCAGAATCCAACGTAGAACTCATTCTGAACGGCTAGCGGAACCCAATGTTCGTTCTATTAAGTTACTGCAATATCTGTATAATCGTTAGTATCAATAGAGAACTGAACTTTATGGAGTATCTGGAAACAAAATACTCTTTGGACAGTCATTCGGCGCGGCGGGCGGCGCCGGCTGACCACTGGACACGCGAGTCCCGCAGGCGACAAGCGACTCCCGTGACCCACGCACGTTTCGGGAACAGCGGGGCCCGTGAATTTCGCGCCCGAATTTCGCAACTTTTCGGAACATTCGTTGACATTTTTTGATTTAGTGATGCGCTGTTTTGTTGTGTTGTTCGTTTTATTTTTTGTTTTCTTACCGAAGCCGACGGAGGCGATTCGATGGCTGTAAGTATTTATATACTATTTATTTGATTTAACTAAAAATATCGCAACTGTTTCCCGTTTAAAGACGAAATATTAATAAAACCAAGTCATTATTTCCAACTAAGCAATAATCGTACCAATTCTTGAAAAATCTCTTTTAATTAATTAGATCAATGCATCCCAAAAAAAATCCCGTAAATAGATCTAATTTTTTCACGTCGGGCAAAACCTCTAACGCCCAAACCCAATAACCTATCTCAATCCATTTATGACAATCTGAGTAGAGATCTCAATCTAAATTTTGATAAACGTGTGCCAATAACCTATCGACGGATTGATATTAGATAGGAGAACGATCGACTGTCACGGTCTGATTGAAAAAAATCTGAGATATTGGGTTCAGGCGTAAATTTATTTACAATTCATCAGTGCAATAACGCATGCAAGAAACGTCAGTATTTGCGTGTCCGCTTACTTTTAGCGATTAGATTCCCGTTTTAATACCAACATAATTCCCAGTCTGCGAAACCGCTCTACGAATATTGAAAGGATTTCGTTAGACGTAGCAATTATAGTAATAGGCTCTTTGTTGGAGAGGCATCACGAGCCAATTTAGTCATGGGATATCGGTATAACAGAGAATGCGTTGGTGGCTTTTTCTTTTGTTTCGTTACATATAGTATTTTTTTTAGTACAATTCTTTTCAGTTGCATTTTAAAATAAAATCTTAACTAAAAAAACGTTTAAGGCCTATAATTAAATTAGTTTTGTGTACACATTTAATTATTGAGGTTATTGAAAATGATATTATTTTGATTACGGAGCAAAAAAACTATTTTTTAGGTTTGTGCATATTTTTAATACAAATTTTTGTTATATTATTGCACCTCGGAAGAGTCATCCACATCAGGAATGTCCTAGTGGACCAGCGACTGTTAATAATGCGACTAAAGGCGGAATTTAACTAATCGTATACCTAAAAATATGATTGAATTTTTAAAGGCAAAGTGTAAAGAGTTTTATAGCGTGAACGAATATCTAGATTATAAGTTTGACACAGATTTTAAATACCTAACTTAACTTGGATACTATTGTTTGTATTATAATATATGACATTATAAATTAATATGACATTTGCATGCCTATTTATATGCGGCGGATCTGAGGTGTAGCTAATTGTAACACTGTAAAAATAAACTATTTGATTTGATTAAAAATATGCAATATTTCGCGCCTCCCAGCAGTGGTATAATTTTATTTTTTTTACATTGAAATAAATATTCTAACAATGAAACACCAGGCAAAAATGATTAAAAGATACTTGCATCAAAAAGTAAAACTGCGCGTTTTACCAACTGCCCACTGAAGTATTTTCGAACCAATTCGACTTATGGTTCTTCAAGAAAAGAGCGTACCAATTCTTAAAAGGCACCGCACTCGCGAGCCCTCTGCCATTGAGTGTCCATGGGCGGCGGTATCAATTAACATCAGGTGAGCCTCCTGCCCGTGTGCCCCCTGTTCTATAAAAAAGAGTAAGAATTATTAAATAATATAAATATTATGATCCTTTGGAATAGACCCTTGAGACGTGGGGTTTAAGTGCACCGGCGTTAATTGATGATTTAAATTCGCGCCTGGTTAATAGTAGGTACTGTCGAACCCAGACTTGGTGCTTTTCTCTCTCAACAAATAACAGCAATACATCGAGGAAATGCGAGCCTAAAAGGTACACTACAACGGCCAAACTTTTCAAATTTATTTATTTTATATTTATCAATTTTGACGTGACTTCTTATAATTCGATAGAACCGGCTGCACGCACGAAAAAACATGACGCATGCGACGTTAACTCGCTCTGAGGCGTTCCATTTAAGGCTTGAAGTGCAAGCGAGAGCGCGGAACGAGCGACAAAGAGGAACAATCGGCTTCCGCGTTCGATATCTGTCTCTTATAATTGTATTTATGCGTACAAACAAATAAAATGATAATATTCTTTTGATAAATGCAACCATTCAGTATTTTCTTATGACGTTGGCTTTACAGACAACTGATTTTTAAATTATTATTATTACTTTGTATTTTAGGAATATAATTATAAACCTGATCTTTAAGTAATAAGCGATTCACAACTTAACCCCCTCCCCCTTTTTGGTCTTGGCCTCAGATTTCTGAATCTGTTTGATGATCATTTTTAAATCTAATAGGCAAGTAGGTGATCAGCCTCCAGTGCCTGACACACGTCGTCAACTTTTTGGGTCTAAGACATGTCGGTTTCCTCACGATGTTTTCCTTCACCGTTCGAGCAAATGTTAAATGCGCACATAGAAAGAAAGTCCATTGGTGCACAGCCGGGGATCGAACCTACGACCTTAGGTATGAGAGTCGCACGCTGGAGCCACTAGGCCAACACTGCTCTGACTTTACTTACGAAACTTAATATATTTAAGGAAGAAATAACTTTGAAATTCTTAACGAAAAACGTTAACTAAGCTTTCAACACATATGATGAAAAGAGAGATTTAAGAAATTGTTGAACTAACAATAGAATTGCACCCTGTTTGGGCCCCACGTTGAGAAACACTACTCTAATCCATTCAAATAATCCAAAAAGAACAAGATCAAAGTTGGGGGAAACATTACATTCTATTCTTATTAACTTATTTACGGGAACATTTATGTACATATAAGTAATTTGCACCAACTTTTAACAGTAACGCAACACAAAAAAGTGCGTGCTTACAAAGTAGACATATCAGAAGTGAAACTTCTTTGGCAAACTAACTTTTAAGTCTTGTTTATATTTTGCCGCCCGTTGCATCCCTTGTGATTTTTATGTATTGTGTTATTCGTGTTTCTTTGCAACGAAGTGCGAATAAATAAATAAATAAAATATTTATACAAATGTAAAACTTTAGATTTCCGAGTCTTAGAGGGAGGGAAAAATGCATATATGTTAGAAATTTAATGATTTTAAGGGCCTGTTTCACAATGTATGGATAAAGTGCCAAATAGCTATGCAACACATAAATTATTCGAAAGATAAAAGTTCCGAATAAGATACTTGGCATTTCATGACAAATAGCGCTACCTGCTATAGATATAGCTATTTGGCACTTTATCCATACATTGTGAAACAGGCCCTAAGTGTCATTAAATATTAAAAGTGTCGAATATTAATACAAATTAAAAATTTAATTTCATAATTTATATTTTCAATGTTTACATTATTCGATTTATTCCCGTATTGGTTAGGTATTGTTGTGACTAAATCATTATGAAAAGTAACATACTTATGTAATATAGGTTCGTGTTTCAACATTATCTAAATATCTTGTAAAAATAGCATCTATTGTCGCTCCATGACTATTTGGTTCTTGCTACGTTCGCCCTTTCACACTTTATCACAACCAGTCTCAATCGCTCTCTCCCTTTTCTTCGACAAAAACGCTGCACATCTCCGTGACGTTTCATCCGTAAAAAAATTACCCTCCTGCGCCTGAAGAAGTTTCCCATCAAAAATGTATATAAGAAAATCTTCATTGGTATGTGTGTATATGTCATAACTTAATTGTTAATCTCATACATTACACTATTATATGTCCTATAAATTATTGCCTACCTAACATTAAACATACAATTTAGAAAAAAATCAGTGGCGCTACAACCTCTTTAGGCCCTGGCCTTAGATTTCTGAATCTGTTTCGTGATCATTTTTAAATCTTATAGGCAAGTAGGTGATCAGCCTCCAGTGCCTGTCACACGTCGTCGTCGTGGGTCTAAGACATGTCGGTTTCCTCACGATGTTTTCCTTCACCGTTCGCGCAAATGTTAAATGCGATAGAAAGACAGTCCATTGGTGCACAGCCCGGGATCGAACCTACGACCTCAGGTATGAGAGAAATCAATTAAGAGTCATCTTTATTCTAAACTTTTCTATCCTGCACTACAAATTTCCCTATTTTATAAATATATGACTATTTTATTGTTCAATATTGAGATCTCAATCGCCAGTTGTATAGGCGAGCTTGGTAACTCGACGCCATGCCACCCTAATTGAACACTGCGCTAATGAGCACCGTTGTTCCGCTGCAGCCCACAATTATTCGCCCCCGAGATTAAATCCGGAAATATCTCTGGAAATTCAAGCTTTGACGTCAATCCAATTGGACTATCGATTCCAATTATTTTGCACAAACATCCTAATGATTGGATTGACTCAAGGTAACAACTACATAATATGTTTAACTTAAAATAAAATGGTTGTAATAATAATAAAAGCCTTTATTGCTGTAATTACTTAACATCAGGTGAGCCTCCTGCCCGTTCTATAAAAATATACATAAAAGTGAGGGGCTAATAAATTATCACAAAAAATATATAATAAAGCCCGTTTAATTTCCAATAATGACAAAAACATAATATACAGCTTATATTTTTTACATTTTAAACATTATTATATTTATCTTGTTATATATCCTATATCTAAGCTAGATTCAGTACCGTCGATCGGAACCCCTTCCGAAAATGCGTTACGCATACCCTCCCGCGGCACGGTTGCCTGATGGTGAAGGGTTATGTGGGACTCGCCACTGTGCATACCCTCTAAAACTCCGCTGCGCCACCTACAATCGCCCGAGCCAGGACACTGTAACAGCTTAGCCTCGTCCGGCCACGCGATCAGCCTTTAAAACTCACGGTCCTCTGTGGCTACGAATGATGTCGAATGGACCTTCGCTCAGCAAGGGCCATTCTCATCGGCCCATTGGCCTTGTTTAAGAAGCTGGGGGAGGTACAACTTTTAGACGCATGAAACCCTACGCGGGTAAAGGCCTCCTCCAGCTTTTACCAACTGACTCTGTCCATGGCTTTCTTTCACAATTCGCTTCCTGTTACCGCTGCTATTTTTTCTATCCACCTTTTCTTGGGGCGCTCTTCTTCTTCTTCCCCTTGGCCCTTTGAAAACATAATAGTCACTCTTAAGAGATCTTGGTCCCTTGGCATGGCGTAGAGATGTAGGGTCTCTCTGCATCTGCCATGGCGTAGAGATGTAGGTCTCTCTGCATACCATGGAGAGTGTTCAGAAGAGTTGTTAGGATTACTACTTTCAGCTGAGTTTCATCATCGGATAGATACGAAATTCCACTGGTATCACCTGAACATCCTTCGTTCCACAGAGCGTTTTTTGAGGAAGTCTTTTGCCGCCAACCATGGAACCAGCTGCCTACTAAACTAATCCCAAACGAATTTGACTTAAAAAGTGCGTACCAATTCTTAAAAGGCCGGAAACGCACACGAACCCTTTGACATTGAAAGTGTCCATGGGCGGCATATGAATCTGTTCTAAAAATAAACGTAACATATATATTATCCATTCGTATATGTACTAAACTAAACTAAGTAGTACACAAAAATATTATTTAGCAATCAAAGTATTATTTTTAAATTATTTAAATGGTTACTCCATACTTTTTTACATAGTTGCACATATTGCCAGAGGGCTCGCCAGTGTGTTGCTGGCTTTTAAAACTATAATAGTAGTGTAATAAGCGCATAGAATCCAAAACAAAAGATTAGCAAACAGTAAAAATTTTATTCTTTTACGTTTGATAATTTTGTGTCATCAACGTGCGACTCTAATACCTGAGGTAAGTTCGATCCCCGGCTATTCACAACGATGTGCCCATGTGCATATTTAACACTCTCTCGAACATTAAAAAAAATCGTGAGGGCATGCCGATTATGCTTTAGACCTAAATGTCGACGGCATGTGTCAGGTATAGCAGGCTTATTACCCACTTGCCTATTAAATTGACAAATGATAAAATAGAAATCTGAGGCCCAGACGGAAAAAAGTTGTAGTGCCACTGATTTATTTTATCTTTTAACTCCTACAAATAACATTCAATAGATAAAATATATTGAACGAAAATATATTTACGTAAATTGGAACGAACTGCATTCCTTTACGGACGCCGTCAGCCGAAATAATTATTACTTCTCCAAAGAATGCCGTAAACAAAGTTTATATATTAAAACGGCATTCTTGGCTCACCGTGAAATTATTATTTAAATTATTTGGAAAACTATACAATTTCCCCTTACTAAACTATCTCAAGTTAGTTATTCTTTTTTGGGAAAAGGGACACTTCTTTAATAAAATCCCAGAGACTTTATCTCTGCGATTTGAGAAATATATTAAAGAAAACCTGTGTAATAAGGCTTACTAAAAAGTTAGCGATTATCTAGTGTAGTAATATTAGTAATATTAGGCCCAGGCCTTTTTATCAAGCTCTAGAGCTGGGCAAGCTACTTTTAATTAATTAGCTATATTAGTTTTAAATATTGTAGTATTGTTTGATGATTTGCTATTTTAAAAGAGTACCGAGAGTTTAGATTAGAGATGTTAGATGCTTTTTGACAGTCATCATCTCTACATAGTATAAAACAAAGTCGCTTTCTCTGTCCCTATGTCTCTTTGTATGCTCAAATCTTTGATACTACGCAACGGATTTTGATGCGGTTTTTTTTAATAGATAGAGTTATTCAAGAGGAATAAGTTTATATGTATAATAACATCCATTAAATAGTGGAGAAGTACTGTTATTTTTTAGGTTTCTAATGTGATGTCGTAAATAATTACATTTTTTCCGCTTACATTGCAAACGCAGGCTGAACCCTACGAGTTTTATCAAAATAATGTACTAAATATTGTACACATTGAAAAGGTCTACAGAAAAGTCCGTGATGGTATATGTCGCGTATATTATCGGAGCTTTCCAGCGACAGAAATAACAATACATAATAAAAACCTGCTTTTCATCAGCATTGCACCCGTGCGAAGCTGGGGCGGGTCTGTTATGTTTCTAATTTTTCATTTACTGCCAGCTCTTAATGGCTCAGAACGGACGAGAACTGGCAATAAACTCTCCGCCACTCTTTTCAATCGCCAGGTTTTTTATACAAAACATTTGTTAGGAGCTGCAACCATTACACCATGTTCCATGTGACATCTTAAAAATATTTAGTTAATAATATAAAAAAAAGATTTGTCCTCTATCAGCAGTAGACATGGTGGCTCTTCAAGTCATTGATAATTTATTTCCGCAATATTTTATTAACCAAAATATCGCCAGAAATCTTAGAATCAATATACTAAACATTCACTTAAGGCATCAAAATGGCGACCATTTCGTAACAATAATTCCGGAGAAATTTCGCTTAGTTAGATGTGAGGTGGACCGAAAAAAATAAATTCGCCGATTCAACTTGTTCCGTGCATCTGGCGTCACAAAGGTTTCTTAATACCCTCTCCGATATTTTATATGACCATTTATTTTTATGATTTCTATTCCCGCAACTATATGACATACATATTAAATATAAAACAATCTACAGCCCTGGAATTTGGACATCTACACCATATTACACAAGACTTCATTACCGATATTGCTAACTTTCACTAACGTTATTATCATTTCCTATTAAGTGCTAATATATTCTTTGTTTGCGACTGAGGCGGAAACTAGCTGATGTGGTCTCTGGCAGAATGATCAGTGCTGTGGAACATTCTGCTCCTCAGCATAATGCTGAGCCAAGGCCATTTACAGCCACAGCACACACGCAGTACATGCTCGAGACGAACCGAATGGGAAAGGAAAAATATATATAATATACCTCTCATTATATCTTTTACTTAATCTTTTCTGTTTGATTATTGTTAATTTGTGTGTTTATGTGTGTGTTTTGTTTGTAATGAATAATATATCTATGTCTATTATTAAGATAGATTTGGTTCTATATTAGTTAGTATATTCATTGTCACTCGCATCTTTATATGCGTAGACATTTCGACAAAAATTATAAAACACAAAATTATGAAAAAAGTTCATATAATAGGGGGGGGGGGGGGCAACATTGGGCAGTCATCTCAGCCCATAGATTTCCATTTTTAGTGGGTGCGTTGCCTGCCTTTAAGTACGCTCGAATTTTGAATAGTTGGAAGTCGTATCTCTCAGGGAAGACTCCCGCCGGTTGTCGATTCCACAGTTCGCTAGTTCGCAAAAGAAAATGCCTTGTGATACGAACTGTGGGAACTTTTGTCAAATATCACACATCAAAAACATAACTTGTAAAAAACCCAGTCTCTACCCAGTTGTACCGTTGTGAGATTCACGTAAACCAAGTCAGTTTATTCAGTCCCCACTTACGGACCTTCTGTCTTAAGTTATTGCCTAACAACATCTAGTGATCATAAAATTAAATCAGTGGCTACATTATTTTTATATCTGGGCCTCAGATTTATGTTGTATGATCATTTGTCAATCTAATAGGCAAGTTGGTGATGAACCTCCTGTCGACACGCCGTCGACTTGAAGAAGCGGAAAGACTCTCATTTTGATTAAGTAGTTATTTGAAATTTAAATATATATATATTAGTTTTTTTTAATGTATCTTTGTCTATTATTATTACTTACTATATAGTAATATAATTATAAGTAATATTACTTACTTGTTTTCTGTTTCATAGATATTGTTTATCTATCTAATCTATTTTATGTTTAAAGAACTTTCTCATTACAAAAAAATATTTTATTTACATGAGAAACTTAATATTAATATGTATATATACGAGCGAGATACACGTCGCCATTAGCCGTCTCAATTTTAGTCAACTGTGTTCACTCTAACATGCATCTTTACTGCCTTTTTGAATTTGTCAAATACACCAATATTGCGAATTTTAAATAGTAATTGATTAAATAATTGCACACCCTCATACCTAATAGACTTCTTCGAATAATTTGTACGCGGCTTCGGCAAGATAAGCAAACCCGCTCGACTAGTTGTGTCTTTGATTTTTTTTAATGAAAAAATTTTGCCTTTCTGTATTGTTGTACTGTTTTGTCTTATGTCTATATAAGTTGTAAGATTACTTATAATTAAATAAATAAATATCCCTTGATATATGTGATAGAAGATAGAGAGGGCCTATATCTCTACGCAGCATACACGTGTCTTGTGAAATCTATGCTTATATAATTATTATTATAAAAGTGTAATCGGTAAATAAACTTACCTTTATATATGAACGTATGAACGAAGCACATCTGTGGGTGAAGGTTTACTAAGGTCTTAAGATTTATTTTATTACTGAAATTCTTTCCCGTTTCCGGATTTTTGCTACGCTTACTTTCTCGGTTTAAGTGTTCATAAATCCATTGAAACAGATTTCTATGTCGGTTTCAGTGAAATTATATTTTATATTTCTATTCGTTAAAGGGATTTTCGAAAAATGTTCTCCAAATATATCTAAATATAAGATTAACGAGAGAGAGCGCCGAAATTTGCGTCATCAAGTTTAGTTTTAGACTATAAAAAGCGCGCCAATTATGCTAATCTGTGGATGCGCCAGCTTTAGCGCCAAATGTACGTTTGACAATCTATTATGATAGGTTTTTCAGTAAATCAGATATAAAGTATTAAAAACAATGCTGTTTTGTTTTTAATTACGCAATCATATATGAAATAACGCGAAAAGTTATTTTGAACATTTCAAATTCAGAGTAAATAAAAAAAAATCTGATCAAAAAAATGTTTACAGGCGACATTCGAAGGCCTGAAAACTCGATTTTGTTGATAGATAATTATCATATTCAAATTCAAAAATGGAATCCTCTTAGTTTAAACCATAGATATTAAAAAAAATGTATTTGACAGTTGAGTATTTTACGAATTATCTATTTCAACGCAACGAAAGTTAATAAATTAAGAATCTTTTCTTCAAATCCATGTTTATTTAAAACAAAGCTTATTTCACCTTACTATATGGCTTCACGAGCTAATTTTGCTGAGTGCTTACTATAAGGTTCCCTATTTTTAGCTAACTATAGTTGTGTAGGGCATATCGATTCTAACAAAAAGGTTTCATTGTTCGCGTACAATGAATGATTCACTTCGTAACGAGGTTTTATTTAAAAATAGGTTTTAATAAGACTTACTACGGTTTACTTACGTGGGCCCTCGTGGTCGAAAATTGTGTGTAGCAACTGATGGAACACCAGTTTTATGTCTTTATTAAAAGTAGATTAATCAGTGATGGTGTGTACTCAGTATGCAACTCTCATCCCTGAGGTTGTAGGTTTGATCACCGGCTGTTCACCAATGGACTTTTTGCCTATGTGAGCATTTAACATTCGCTCGTACGGTGAAGAAAAAAATCGTGAAGAAACCGGCTTGCCTTTGACCCAAAAAGTCGACGGCGTGTCTCAGGCACAGGACGCTGATTACCTACTAGCCTACCTATTAGATTGACATATGATTGTAGCGCCACTGGTATTATTATTATCAAACATATATTTAGCCCAGTGTAGTATCACGGAACATATAGTTAGCCCAGTGTAGTATCACGGAACGTTCATAATAAAGTTTGTGCAACAAGAAGGACATATACTTGTAAATTTGTTGTCGAGGAAGAAAGGGATACTGTTTCTTCCACTAATCTCATCACTGAATGCCTAAATACGTACCCATACCCTAAAGGCTATTAAATACGCTAGAGGTCCAGAGTTCTAAGTATATATTTAATATATATTTAAAGCAGCCATTTTAAAATAAAGTTATTGTTTTGTTTTTATTCAATTGAAATAATTTGTAACTTTCTATTAACCAATTTTTAATTTATTTATTTATTTATTTATTTATTTATTCGGAAGATTCACAGCACAATACAAAAATAGATGAATATATACATAACAATATGGGCCAATTACCAATCTTCACAAATAGTTAATTTTATATATATATAACAAGAAGATACCTAAACATTTCAAAATTGTTTAGTGTTAAACAATAAATATAAAAAGAAAACAGAATTTAATTTGTTGACAAATAAAATGAAAATGAAATCAATACATTTCATTCATCCTGGTTAAAATAATTTTGTACCAAAGCTCTCCTTGCTGTCACCACACTCCAAGCGAACATGTCAATGTCAACCGCTAAGTTATTAAATTTGTTTGCTGCTCTAACCATAAAGTTCCTCCCTCTATAATTTGTGTTTACTCTCGGCACGTGCAATACATTCATAATTCTAAGTGGTTTGTTATATGTTCGAAGGCTTATTTTGCTTACTAGCTCCGTACAATCGACCTCGCCAGTAGCAATTTTCATAAGGTAGATAGTGTCCGCAATATCACGTCGTAATGACAATGGTAACATGTGAAAATGTTTACACCGGGCTCTGTAATCAGGCAGCGAAATTTTGGCCTTAAATTGCAAGTGTTTAAGAAATTTTTTTTGGATATTTTCAATTCTATTATTGTAAATAGCATACTGAGGGTTCCAAATTTGTGATGCATACTCTAAGTTGCTTCTAACAAACGAACAATATAGAATTTTCAATGTCTTTACTTGGGTAAAACTAGATGCTGTTCTTAAAATAAAGCCAAGCATTTTGGTTGCTTTTCGTACAATACTATCTACATGTAAGTCAAATATTAGCTTATTATCATGCAGAATTCCGAGATCCCTAATAACATCGACAGCCTCTAATGCAGAATTTTTAAGTTTGTATGTTGTACTGATTTTATTACTTTTCCTAGTGAATGTCATACAAAAGCATTTCGAGACATTCAAGTCCAGCTTGTTACGAAAACAGTAATCCTCAAATCGATTTAAATCTTCCTGGAGGTGTAATGCATCCTGCGTGTTTGTTATTAACTTCATAATTTTCATGTCGTCCGCATATAGTAATATTTTAGAATATTTAAAACATGATCGTATATCGTTCACAAATAGTATAAATAAGAGGGGACCTAATAAAGAGCCCTGTGGAACACCTGAAGGAATAGACATCCAATTAGATGTATATCCTTGTAAAACGACCGCTTGTGAACGATTGTCAACGTATGACTTGAACCAGCGAAACAGGTCGCCGTGTATACCCATGGATGCCAACTTAGTAAGTAAGATGTCATGATCAATACGATCAAAACATTTGCTGTAATCTGTGTAGATGACGTCGACCTGCGCTCGCCTATCCATGCCACTCGATATGTATTCATTGGCAACAATAAGGTTTGAGACCGTAGATCGATTCCTTAAAAACCCGTGTTGTTCACTGGTGAGCTGAGGCTTTACAGCTGCATACACCTGTTGATATATAATTTTTTCAAAGATCTTGGCAATGAGACATAGCTTAGAAATTGGTCGGTAATTTTCAAGATCACATTTATTGCCCTTTTTATGAACAGGAGTAATGAAAGCTGCTTTCCATATGTTAGGCACTAGACCTTTGCATATGGAGAAATTAAATAAGTACGAAAGCGGTTTTGACAAATTATCAGCACACTTCATTAAGAATATTGGTGGAATAAAATCGGGCCCACCCGATTTTGAAAGATCTTGGTTTTTCAGCATTGCCGTTATATTTTTAGGTTGTATTTCAATTGTGGATATATTAGAGACACTGTTTTGAGCATGTTGTGATGTGGTAGTTATGGTTGTGTATGTATTATTGAAGTTATCATTTCGATACGTAGACTTAAAGTATTTAATAAAAAGATTAGCGATATCTTCACCCTTGCTGGCTGTTTCGCCACAGTAATTCATAGCTTTTGGGAAGGAGTGGTTAAGTTTTTTACTTTTAATGTAAGACCAAAAATGTTTAGGATTAGTTCTTATTGCATTTTCAGTTCTGCTAATGTATTCATTGAAGCACTTTCTCTCAAGAATCTTGACACGTGACCTGAGAAGCGAAAACGATTCATAATCCGAGAGGTTCTTGTAATTTTTAAACTTACGATGAAACTTAAATTTTTCCTTGATCATTTTAATTAAAGGTAATGTGTACCATTTAGGGTAATCATACAACTTATAAGTTTTCTTTGGTATATATTTATCTCTTAAGGTGTATAAAATTTCATAAAATGTTGATACAGCGTCTTCCAAATCATTCGACGATAAAGTATTCTGCCAATTGTAATTTCTTAGCTCATTGTTAATTTCATCATAACTTCCTTTATTATACATGTATTTTACTATTCTGTTATCCTCAATATTATCGGTAAGTAAAAACTCAGTTAAGATACATAAAGATTTGTGATGTGGGTCCTCAGGTAACAAGGGATCATCACATGCACTGACTTTCACCTCAATATTAGAGAAAACCAGATCCAATATTCTACCGTATACATTTCTTACATGATTGTATTGGTTAAGATTACCAAGAATCAATGTATCCATTAACTCGATTTGTTGCACTCCGGAGTAGCCCTTCGGTAGGAGGCAAGTGTTATCCTCGTCGCTCGCAGACCAATCTATATGACTAAGATTAAAATCTCCTAATATTAAAAATTTGTCTTGTGGGTTTGAAAAAATTAATTCATTTAATTTACGCGTAAAGTTACTTAGTTGGTCTAAAAAGGAATTACCATAATTTTCAGCACAAAGGTATAAAGTACAGATGTGTAGATTGTTAATATTTTTTTGTTTTTTATCTCCAGACGTAATTGTAATCCAAATGTCCTCAGCCGTTGACCTCCATTCTACTCGCTCTCTTACGTTTAAATTACGATTCACTGCAAATAGGACCCCTCCGCCCTTGGTCTGTCTAGTTTTATCATAATCTCTGTCACGTCTCAAGACCACGTATCTGTTGTCAAACATTTCGTTGTTATAAATGCCATCAACTAACCATGTTTCCGTAAAAGAAAGTATGTCATAAGAGTTTAGCAAAATACTACTTAGAAGATCGCTACACTTAGTACGTAAGCCACGTAGGTTTTGATAGTATATATTCAAAGAATCGAAACTAAGTTATTGCCAATGTCTATGTAATATGTATATGCAATTTTGAGCAATACATACATACACAAAATGATATAATGACGTTGTTCAATACAAATATAACTACTTAAATAAAATAAAAAGAACTTAATAATATACATATTATATATTACACAGAATTTGAGCTGTAACGATGATTTTTCGAAAGTTAAGTTATTTACTACGACTATAAAAGTAGACGTTAGTATTTTGATGCAAGTTATATTATTAACAAGCATTGCTACTTTATCTATCGCCAGCTTACCGTCAAAATAATTAAGTCCACATTGAGATAGCAGCCTATTTTCTTTACAGAATCCGTAAAAACAAACAACAGTTATACGACTTATAAATAGTTCCCGATGAGACAGTGTAACTGTAAATAATATAAAATATTTTAGGTATGTATCGTATGTGCAGAAAAACTTATATTTTTCATATAATACCAATTCGATGTACATTACTGAAAGTCTTAAATCAATATCAAAGTGAGTGAGACAATAATATATCCAGGTAAAATCATGCAAATTATTTAGTACCCTCAGCATGCGATAATAGATTAATTTCGTAAACAGTGAGGTACAGCAGGATATGAGCCTTATGATTATAGCAGCAGAGTTGTATTTAGCAATCGTATTAAAGTATCTACTTGTGACAAACCGGTCAACCCAGAGCGAAC
This sequence comes from Pieris mannii, assembly GCA_028984075.1. NCBI lineage: Eukaryota > Metazoa > Arthropoda > Insecta > Lepidoptera > Pieridae > Pieris > Pieris mannii. The sequence goes on along the minus strand of CM054798.1, from coordinate 3,375,556 downwards.
AATAGAGAGGTCTGGTAACAATAATGTGTAAATGTAAAAAAATAATGGTAACAATAATGAAGAGTAATGATAATAATATCAGAAACTGAGCTGGATATAATACCGTGCGAGAGTAAAGTCACATTTCTCCTTTCGTTATTTTCTGAAGATCCTTGTCTGACTTTATTACACAAACTGGTGACGAGTCACTTCTTCGTGCTTGAATCTTGCAGTGCTTGACCCAAACATACCGCCAGCCCATTTCCTTGGCTAACTGTTTTGTCTTATTTAAAAGAACTTTGTTGCGGGTGGTCAGGTGATCGTTAGCAAATATTTTTGCAGAGCCTCTAAGTCCTAACAGGTTGGCAGATAGGGTGCTCTCCCTGTTAAACGATCTCACAGCTGCCACAAAGTTCTCTTTAACATACCTGCTGTTGAAACACGCAACAATCGGCTTTGGATGATTATAGTCTCTTGATGGTGTGCGGGCTATAAAGTTTAACTGCTGTTTCGTCACAGCAAAATTAACTTTGGATCCTATGCTTACTATTAAATCCAGCAGGTTTTCATTCGCAGTCTGTGGTATTCCCTTTAACTCAACGTTGTTCATTCTATTCCATTGCTCTGCCACATCCCTTTCACATTCTAAGACATCAACTCTGCTTTGTAAATTATTAATAAGTTCTTTGGTTTTTTCTACTTCCAGAAGCCTATGAGGTTAGGTTAAGAATTCTGATAATACTGTATACTTGTGTTTTTAAATTAATATAAATTCATAATAATGTCTCTTTCCTTCAAAAAATGGATAAGATTGTTTTATATTAGCTCGAGTAAAAACAATTAAAATGTACTTCGAATCAAAACATACAATAATAAAACACTTTCATCTATAATAAGATAGCGTTATACATTCATATTGTCTCGTATTAAAAATAAAAGCAAGGAAAGTCAAAACGCATTCAAAAAAAAGCACAACAAATCGCCACTCACGAGTCATTTGATCTGACACGAATTTATCCGCGCCGTTCTCTTTATTTACGCCGACGCTTCGCCCTGACAAATTCATAAATTACCGACATCCTTGCAGTTTGTTCGCCTTATTTATTCGCCGATTTCTTGTTTAGCCGCATCGACAGACCCTTTGAAGTGTGACGCATTTATCAATGAGTCGTGGTTTCAGTTACGAACTAATTAAGCTTTAACGTTTCGGAATATTCTCATGTGCAAATGCTGTTAGCTTGGAAATGTCCGACTCGATTTGGTCTTTAAAATTTCTTTTTATAAACAATCAAAAGTTCCTTCACTCAAATACTAATAGTATGACTAACTAAATATCATATTAGTTTAATAGTAGCGCCATCTTGATGGCTGGAAATCTGCCACAGTCCGTTTCACAAGGCTTTTTCTATTGAGAACTAGCGAACTGTGGAATCGACTCCCGGTAGGCGTCTTCTCTGAGAGATACAACCTCCAACTATTCCCGCCGGCAACGTACTCGCTAAAAATGGGTGTCTACGAACTGCGATGACTGCCCTGTTTGAGCGTCCTGCAGGCTTGTTTGCCCCCTATTATATAAAAAAAATCTATGTCAGCCTCCGAATTGGCCATAAGAAAATTACTTAAAATTATTTTTGTCACATATTTCCAAAAATATACAGTATTAGTCGTAACCTAAATAGTTTTTTTTATAGAACAGGGGGCAAACGGGCAGGAGGCTCACCTGATGTTAAGTGACACCGCCGCCCATGGACACTCTCGATGCTAGAGGGCTCGCGAGTGCGTTGCCTTTTGAGAATTTGTACGCTCTTTTCTTGAAGGACCCTATTTCCTTTATAAATAACGACTATGACTTAACTCGAAAGTTAAGTATGAGCAAAGTGTAAGTGCGCTCTATAGATATATATCTTGCCCTAACAGTGCCGGTATGTCGGCCCATTGGTGACGACGCGGACGTCACGCTGTCTCGGACTTGACGTTTTGAATCGCGTACAAAAAGGCAATGAATAGTGTTGATACGACTTTATCCACATGTAAATTATTACGTGCACGTTTGGAAAATGTATTTATTTACTCAATAATATACATACTTGCGGTCAAAAGTATTTGGCCACCTGCAATTTGTTTAAGTTACAAGCAATACAATAATGATATGATAAAAGGGCCTGGGACTAGTGCTGGGCAGGCTACTTCTAATTAATTTGCTATATTTGTTTTAAATATTGTAGAATTGTTTGATGACTTGCTTTTTTTTAAAAGAGTACCGAGAGTTTTTTACGCCGGCTTTTTCTCTCGGCCAACACCTTCTGTCTTCTTTGCCGATGTGTAGGGATGCCAACAGGCTCGAATTTAATGACGGGGAATAAGTGATACTTTTATGATCCTATGTTCGAAAATAAACGTATTTTTTTTTTACAATTTAAAGAGATCATTTATTAAATTTAATTGTTTGTAAAACACCGAAAAATACTTCTCTACAGTACAATCATAACCACCTTACTGTTCTTTCCCTAATCCTGGTCATACGATCATAATAGTGTTATTGTCGGAAATTCTTTGAATCAAATCAAATCAAAATTCGTCTTAGGGCATGCTTATGATGTCAAAAACGTTTACAAAATTCGCGAAAGAGAAGAACTACGCCATCCGTTCGCAAAATTACCAGGAGGCCTTGAGAAGAACGGACAAGAAACTCAGCAAGTTTTACCCTCCCTCTACATTACAAATATTCATAGGAAAATGTCATAAACCACATCGTCATTCAAGTTACATAAGTAAAAAATTAAATAAAAATCTGTTCTGTGATTTACCACATTCACCATCACACACATATTCACAACACTTCCAAGATAACAAAACAAATTATTGTATTAAAATTAGAACTATTGCCAAGCGCTTTTATCTTCTAGGTAGTCATTAACTGTATAGTAACCTTAAAAATAATGTTTTTTGATATATGTTTTGAATAGCGATAGGCATCTCCTCTCCTCTCCTCCTCTCTCCTCCCCTCCTCTCATGCTCTTCAAAGACCTCTCCACGGACACGGCGATATAGACGTTCTGTTTAAAAAACTACATAAAAACGGGATGTCAAATTATTCTGCAAACGTTTTTAGCCAGTCTTTTTAATAATTTAGAAACTGTTAACATAAAGAACGACCCTTTCCAACCACGGCTGTGTGTTTTCCTACATTACACATTCAGGCTATTCCCACATCGCTACTCCACAAGCTATAAAAGCCCCTTTTAATCAAGACTGTACATTCAAAAACACTTGGAAACGAACGAAATTCATAGCATTTTGAAAAGAGATAATAAAATAGAGTAAATGTTACTAATAATAATAGCCTTTATTCAGATACGTTTGTCATTTGTTGGTTTACAGTAAATCTTTTTACGTAATTCTTGAACGGCTCCAGAAAGGTTTTTGTGGCTTTGCTCCTGGCTGCGCAAATTAGCGACGTTGCAAAACCGTCGCCAAGTGAGTTAACTTCCATACATTTCAAAACAAATTGTTTGGTTACGTAGTCAGGAGCCTGTGAATGGCCTCACCATAAATTCCGTTGTAGCGTAAATTTTTAATACTATTTTTCAATAAATCGGTCACTATTATATTAGTGCGTGGTACACATCAACAATTTCCTACAAAAATTAACTACGATGAAGATTTTAATAAAATTTATTTCCAAAACATAATTATACAATATTCTTAACCTATATACATAGTTATAATTTATTTGTAACTAACCTTAAAATTTAATAATTAAAATATATTATTAAAAGGAGTCCCTTTAGGTAAGCTTCCGATATAGTGATACGACATACTGGCAGCGTTCCCCCTTAAGAGTAACTAAGTAACTTAAGTGGTAACTTAAGAGTAAGTCTATAGTATACTATAGACTTACTCTTTATGCGAGGTAGCTGCCAGCTCTTTGGTTTCCAGTGCTGTCGACTAGCCTTTTTGATATTTCTCTAAAAAGCCTCATCGCGCTAGGACCCCACGGACTAGTTATAATACTATAGTTAAAACTTAACTTTTTACTATACTCTATTGCAAGAGCGTACCAATTCCAAAGAACCGGCAACGCACTCGCGAGCCCTCAGGCATTGAGAGTAAAACTTAACATCTAATGAACTTGCTGCGAGTTTGCATGTTCTATAAAAATCCTATACGTCCAAGGAATGCAATTTTTTCCATACACAAGCCAGATGGAGCCAGTATGAACCGTATCTGTTGGAAAGTTCTCACATCACGTTTGGAATCCTATGCGTCGTTTGAGTTCTTTATTAGTTTTATATAATACTAGCTGACCTGGCAAACGTCGTTTTGCCATGTATATCATGTCTAATAAAGTTCTTTCTTTCTTTCTTTTCTTTCTTTCTTTCAATAAAAATAGGAGTTGATCGTAGAGGACTGAAAATTAGGGGTTGTAAATATTTTTTAATGCTGTATCATAAATTTTTTTTTATCTTAAATTGAAAAAAAATAAGGGGGTGGACTACCCTTAACATTAAGGGGGATGAAAAATACAAGTTTTCCGATTCTCAGACCTACCCAATATGCGCATAAAATTTCATGAAATTCGGGAAAGCTGTTTCGTAGGAGTTTAACCACAAAAACCGCGACACGAGAATTTTATATATGTATAAGATAAAAGTAATTACATTTTGTACTTATCTTGTATTTACTTGTTTTGGGATCTTAATTTATAAACACCGTAATAGTATGTTGAACTCAACCCTAGCAAACACGGGATTTTGGCGTCATGAAATTATAATTATCATTGTTTATGCGGAGCACGCATTTGTAATCCCATTTCCGGAATGTGGGTTGTAGGAAGTCAAAATAATTGAAACAAATGCAGGGATTACTCGACAAATTGTTCAATACAAACGCAATTTGTCTACGTTCTGAACAATTGTTTTTCTTATTTAATATCACGCTTTATCAAACGTTTGTAACTTTATTTATGTCGCACTGACACTGTTCATTTACTTGGATTACGGTGTACTTTAGGGTCTTAGCATCATCTACATCTATACCAATATTATAAAGATACACTTGTGTTTTAGTATGTATGTTTGTCACAAAAACTACTGGACCGATATCAAAAATTATTTCACCATCAGAAAGCTGCATCTTCACAGGCTCTATTACATGTTTAAGAAAGGGATACATAATAAAATTAATTCTCTATAAAAACCTGTAATCGCGTGGAAACTATTGGTGATGGAACAAAAAAAAATGTTGTGTATATTACAGAACGTAACCTGCAAAAAGAACCCTTTACCTATGGGCATATTATGTTGACCTATCCTGAGTAGGAATTCCAGAATATGAAAACATTTTTTTTATTGAACAGGGGGCAAACGGGCAGAAGGATCACCTCATGTTAAGTGATAACGCCGCCCATGGACACTCAATGCCAGAGGGCTGCCGGATTCTTAAAAAGAATTGGTACATATTTCTGCCAGAAAACAAATCTACGTCAAATATTGTGTATAAGTTCTAAGATACTGATTTTCTTCAAATTAAACTCTTCTCTAACATTAAAGAAGAAAGTTTTGCATATTGAATTTTGTTTTAATTTTTAACAATTCACAATAATTAAACTAAAAATGTACTGGACTGTTTAAAATAATCTATCAGTATTTAAACTTATAATTATTTAGACATAATTTTAAATTTAAACCGACGTTTCGCGTGCTTTACAGCGTGCGTGGTCACGGTGACTGAAGACAAAGGTGTTAAATGTCAAAAAGTATTACAGCTGTAGAAAATGTTGTGTTATCTGTATTTATTTCCCCGGAGTTGGTATCGACTAAAAGATGTAGGGTTTTTGCAGAAATTGCAGAAACCGTCGGTTTCACAACATTTTCTACAGCTGTAATACTTTTTGACATTTAACACCTTTGTCTTCAGTCACCGTGACCACGCACGCTGAAAAGCACGCGAAACGTCGGTTTAAATTTAAAATTATGTCTAAATAATTATAAGTTTAAATACAATAATACATAACTATAATCCGTAAAAAAAGTGTTTTTCTTTAAATAATCTATCAGTACCTACTTGATATCAAGAATTTTTCAAAATCTGCAGAGTAATTTTAAATTTACTACGCTAGTTAAACCGCGGTTCATTGTTTTTATATTTATACTTTAAAAATTTGTTGATAAAGGTACCAAGACTACATACTAACCCAATTGGATCTTTGTTATCTAAAGTTAATATAATAATTTGAAATACGCTATGAAGCCAGCATATCCAGATAACAGTAAAACATATAATATCAAACACATAAATTCATAAAAAATAATAATTAGAATACACAATTAATTTTTAATAATAAAAAAAGAGTGTGTGTACTTATGTACACGCGATAGAAGTTATACTTCTTCGGCGTATGGAAAAAGATATAACTAAAATGCAGTAGTAATTAACGACAAATATTAAAATTAATCAAAAAGAATGTATAAATTATTAGTAAATACTATCACCGTCGTATATGAAATTGATATAAATACAACAAAATAATATTTATTTATTCACACTGTTTAATTGTAGTGTTACGAAACACGTGTTCTAAATATAAAAATACTAGAATATACAACTTGAACATAGTTATCGATTTCCATGCCACCTAGACCTAACTTTACGATGTCGAATTTAGGTGTTGTTGTGCGCACGCATCGTAAAAAATCACTCTCATCATTTTGCTCCATCGCGCCATAAAAAGTATAACTTCAAAAAATTATAAATGAAAATAAATATTTTTTTTCTATTAGCGTTCTGTGCCTGATTTACGCGACGCAATCAACAGTTTTTCCTATTATTGAGAACAACTAACCTCTGAGTTTAGTTTAACAAATTCCAGCCACTGCTCGTTCAGCTTTACCCCCATAATTAACAATTAATTCTGATTAATAGCAATCATTAGAGAAGCATTGTAATTGACTGTGTCGAATGGTATGTAATTACAATGTCATTGTACGTGTGCAATGAAGCTCGAAGTCTTTCTGTGACACAATAGGGGAGATTTGCCAAATTGAGATTTCCTCACATTAATGTAATACTGAGATTCGCTAAGCTTAAACAAAGACGAAATTCAGTATTATAGTTATTAATGCAAGGAGCAAAGGTATTCTTCAGAAGTAAAAGAACGGTTTTTTTTATTACATATCGCATATACGTATGAAAAAAGTGTTATTGAGTCTGAATAAAACGTATGATTAAAAGTTATGAAGGAAATAATTATTGTAAGGTTCGGGAAGATGAGTAATTAAACAAACGAATGTTCGAATAATACTGACTATATATTTCAATAAATGTTCCTTAAATACTAGATACAGAACTATAGAATATTGATTATGTAGAGGTGACATCACACCTCCCATCCAAAGGAAACATTTATTACATGTTTTTTTTCGAATAATACTGATTATATATTTCTATAAATGTTCCTTAAATACTAGATACAGATCTATAGAATATTGATTATGTAGAGGTGACACTACATAATCAATAATAGATTAAAAATCGATAATTAAAAATCTATATTTGCTTTTATACATCATTCACGTAACGCAAAGAGGCAAACAGTTGCAGCGTATAAATTTGTCATCGCTTAATCCTTATTATTGGCGTTTAATTTCGTCCGGAGACAATCCGGAAATATATGAGTATTTGTGTAATTTAGGCAATTAACTCATAAAAACATGACGTTTGTTTATGGCGTGCCTGTTCCGTCGCCATCTTGGCTCGAGAATAATTTTGGCGGGTTCTTTAAAATATGAATGTTTAATGTGATTTTTAAAGGCTTTTTTTTAAATTATGATTTTTATTCTTAAACGAATTAAAATTTGTATAGGTTTTATAATTCCTAAAAAAATTCAATCTGATTTAATTATTAATCTATTCATGAATATTTATAGCCATCAACAGCTTATATGCTTTTGGTTTGTGTCATAGTGGGAACACAGATATTTAAAATTGTTTAGCACGAAGCAACAATCATAGAGCGTTTAATCATCATTAAAGCCGAATCTGTGGTGCGTCAGCTGCTATGGTTAGTAAATTGTTTTTGTTCGGTGAGTTTGGCATTGTATGTCGTTATTAAATTCATATTATAGTCTGTGCATCGAAACAGACTGACATAAAAACGTCCTTTAATAATAAATTTAAATATTAACGTGGTAACAGTTGTTCTAATACTTGTTGTATTTTGAACAAAGAAATAAAACATGTTATTTATTGTAAAACAACGAAAATCAATCTGTATAGGAGTGCGCAAGTCTCGACTTATTCCATGTTATCTCCAAACGTGTATTTACTAAAGCAAATCGAGAATTTTAAGACCACAATAAAACGCGTCCACACACCTTAACAGGAAAGTTATCATTAATTTTCTTATAAAATTATCTTAGTATGATGGTAAAATTACAAATTTATTAATAATACGTTAAAAAGTTTATGTCAAGTAGAGGAAATAAATTAACAAATTACTTAATATTTTTATTTTATCAAGATTACTGCAGTGTTGGTGTAGTAAGACTCTCATCTTGGTGGTCGTATGTTCGATCCCCGGCGTGCACCAATGGTGTTTCTATGTGCGCATTTAACACTCGCACGATTGGTGAAGGAAAACGTCGTGAGGAAACCTGCATTAGATCCAATAAGTCAAGCACAGAAGGCTGATACCTACTCGCCTATTAGAAAAAAATGAACTTGAAACAGATACAAAAATATGAAGTCCAATCTCAGTTTGCTTAAATCAAAAAACAGGAAAGACAAATTATGTATGCATCACCCATTTAAACCTACTGGATTCCATTCATAGAAACCGCACTAAAATGTTGCATTCAAATACATATACAGCAAAAACTTTTTACATAAAACTCTTTGGTGCGAACGGCAATGTTCTATTCTCTATTGCCCTTTATAGTTTAGCGAAGCGATGTAATTGTTCGTCTGTGTATAACATTATCTTATTCGTCACGCAACGCACGTGCGTTTACAATAAAATAATATAATTCCCGTATCAAATTTAACGTCTATCTGATCTGGGAGACAAAGGGCTAAAGGGGACGATTTTATCATAACTGGTCGTAAATAAAGGAACATTTTGCGAAACGGCTTTTTGTAAATTTTAAATGGGTTAATATAATATAGTACCTGGATGACCGAGCCTTGCTCGGGATTTTTTTTATAAGTTGTCTTTTTTGGAAATTATATTTAAGTAAGAATTACATACTAATAAAATGATAAAATATGAATATAATTATCGAATAAAGATACTTTTTTTTTTTTTTTTATTTATTCAATACATGTGATAAAAAAAATACATGAGGGTACATGCAAATAACCATGCGCTGAAACCAGCAGATTTAAGTGCAGATGTCACTTGAACTTATATTCATATTTAAGTTTTATTTGACTGACATCTAGCAATTCTATGTTTAAGTTGATAAAACACGAATAAAATTACATTTTCTAGAAATGATTCCTAGCTAGATCGATTTATCGCCCCCAAAACCCCCCGTATACTAAATTTCATTAAAATCGTTGGAGCCGTTTCCGAGATTCCAATTATATACACAAGAATTGCTCGTTTAAAGATATAAGATAAGATATATTTGAAATTCATTTTCGAGAATTCCTACAGTAAATTAATACGTTTATGTACTATTATTTTTGAGGTCTTTGCTTACTTTTGCTGACAAGAAAAGGGGGGGGGATAAGTAACAGTAAACTGCTTACGTAATACTTTTACGGCCCAGAAGAGTTGCAAGACATCTGTATTACAAATGACTTAGAAGAATATCATCTTCTTCATGGTTTACATAATTGAAGGTTGTGCCTGTCTTGAGAAGCCCTGGCAGAGACGTGGACTTGCCTCCACACTGCTCTATCCTTTACTTGTCTCAGGGATCCATAATTGTCTTAATTTGGTCAGATCAAGACCAATTTCTTGCCAGTTCTTCTTACCCGCTCTACGCCCTTGACTTGCGAACTGGTTGTAAATGTAAATTTACAATTAATTTAATTTGTTTTTTTTTGACGTTCATAAGTGTACATGTTTACCTATATGAATAAAGATATTTTTAAGTTTGAGTTAAAAAAAAAATTGATCAGTCTTTCTTTTTTTGAATTAACCAGCAAAACAAAGAAGAAAGGTAAAGACGCAAAAAAATGGCTGTTTGAAACCTTCTTCAACTCGTCTTTGTAGGACTTAATTTTAAATTTAAACAATACAAGTTTTTAATTGTTATAAATATTATTGTAATAATAATATATTACATTAATTAAGCAATGTAAAATTAATATTCTTTGAATCTAAACGTAAAAACCTTAAAAATAATAACTAAAATATATCATTATAAGGAGTCCGTTTAGGCTAGGTTCCGAAGATACTGGCAGCGTTTCCCCTTTGAATAGCTAGACTAATTCTTTGTCCGAGGTACCTCCTCTTCAAACATATCTATTAATAATCAAGTGATGGTAGAAATCTGCATGTAGAAGACTACATTTGGATTTTTTAAAATGTATATATAATGCATAATTGAATATTTAATTATTTAGTAGTTTTTATAATAATTTGAAACAATTTGTCGATTAAGTTATATCTTTGTGGGTACGTTATACGCATAGATCTTTTAGTATTTATAATAAATATAATAGACTCCCACAAAATATAAAAAGTTCAGGCAGCCTAGCAATATTTAAATTAAGATTAAAAGACCATCTATTGAGTGATTCCAATCTACGGAAATGAAAGTTCATCCAAGTTCTACCAAGTTTTTTTTTTCAAATTGTACCGTTAGCATATAAGTCTTCTCATGTAAGTGACTAATGTATATTATGGGAATGTCTTTAAACCTAATATATTAAATATTTTAAAAGATTACCAATTACTGTAATATATTTATTTCCCAAACCGTTCGAGTTAGCCGATCCGAGCGTTAGTTTAACCATTAGGTACGCCGTGGTATCACAACATGGGTTTGACTGGTTTGATAAGTACATAATACATTGACATAATAAGAATTATTAATATATATAATTGTCTTTAAATTTACGTGTATTTTTGATAATAAATTCCTTCCCTCAAAACCTAGATAATATTTATAACATACGTTAAGATGAATAATATAAATTTCCGTCCGTTTCCGCGCGTGAAAATTTTAATAAAACCCTCTACGGATTAAGTTTTTAAATCGTAGCCAAACCACAGAGCTATAAATAGAACGCAAGTAAAAGTTGCTACGTGTTTCACATCACTGATGACGTCGCGTGCGCCCTTTTAACAATCACGATACATTACATAATACAGCTTACGAAGGCTGTGAAAGCCTGACAATACAGCAGGCTTATTCCGTTTTTATAATAGCAAGTTTTTTTTATTTAAATATTTTTTATTATCTTAAAAGTTCGCGACACCTACATTCTACGACGACAAACGTGATAGCTTTAAACGTGCTAATGAAGTATTTTCCGCTAAGGATAAATAGGTTTATATACCTATTATTTATTAACTATAAGTTATATTTAAGCCGTCGTACGGCTCTTCGTATCCAAGACATGCCAATATCCTCAAGACGTTTCACTTCCCCTTACTTACGAGCAAGTGTTTTTGATTAGATAGGAGCAGTGTTGGCGTAGTAACTTGAGCTTGCGGCTCTCATTCCTGAGATCGTAGGTTCGATACTCGGCAGCGATGGAACATCTATGGAACTATTTGAAGAAAAACATTGTTAGGAAACTGGTATGTGTACAAAAAAAAATAATCAGACAGATAGTCGATCACCTATGTTTTAATTTTTTTATAGAACAGGGGGCAAACGGGCAAGAGGCTCACCTGATGTTAAGTGATACCGCCGCCCATAGACACTCTCAATGCCAAGAATTGGTGCGCTCTTTTCTTGAAGGACCCTAAGTCAAATTGGTTCGGAAATACTTCAGTCGGCAGCTGGTTCCACAAAGTGGTGGTGCGCGGCAAAAACTGTCTAGAAAAACGCGCAGTTGTGGAACGGTGGACGTCGAGGTGATACGGGTGGAATTTTTTTAAAACTTTTTTTATCGTATAATACCTACGTCACCGACTTGTCTATTAAATCATCAAAGAAATGGAAGGAATCTGAGACCCATTTATTATTGTTTGCGCACAGCGCATTGGCATAGCAATACAGGGAGGTAATGCTTGAATGGATAAAAGGTGTGTTCCAACCTAAAGGATCATTGACCAGACGAAGAATTACTGACTGGGAAAGTTTAGGTATCTTCTGTATACTCAAACAACTTGATTCATATACTCAAACTCAAAAATATCTTTATTCATATAGGTAAACATGTACACTTATGAACGTCAAAAAAAACAAATTAAATTAATTGTAAATTTACATTTACAACCAGTTCGCAAGTCAAGGGCGTAGAGCGGTTAAGAATTGAATTTTTCAATCGCCAAGTTTTTAATACAAATTGTTTGAACTGGAGCAAATCAATCCCAAGGATTAGGGTCATTTAAGTATTCGTCACATTTATAAAAGGCTTTATTAATTAATTTACTTTTAACAAGGGCTTTGAATTTATTTACTGAGAGTTCTTTAATTTCGCTTATGAACGTCACCAGACAAGGTGTTAAATTGATTTTAAATTTAAAGTTACAGTTGCAAATGGGTAAGAAGAACTGACAAGAACCTCTCCGCCACACTTACATCGCTAAGTTTTGAATCATACAATTTTTTTGAACTGGAGCATTTATTGATTAATTAACACTTATAAAAACTTATGATACACTACTAAGGAACTACAGATCTAACACTCATTGCAGACACCACACTTGAAGCCAACAGGTCAATATCAACAGTTAAGAAGAGAGTGGCGGAGAGTTTATTGACAGTTCTTGTCGTTCATCCTACCTCCTTGAGACGACCGAGAAGAAAATGCATAATAATAATTAATAATTGGCAGTAAATATAAAATTAAAAGCATTTTATATGTATTTCTTTATTGACGCTTAAGTATACATTTGGGACGTAAATGAATAAATGATTTTGAATTTGAATTGGTTAAATTGTATATAATATACAACAGTACTGTTTTAACTAAAGCACATTCATAACTATAGGAAAAACATAAGATATCTTTACATGAGGCACAAATAGGCTCATTTATTTAAATATTAATTTTGGTAAAACCTAAACCTTCTCATATCGAAACATTGTCTATAAATTCTCTAAACTATTAAAAGCATAATTTGAGAAAACAACAAAAGACTACCTTTACAAGAGGCGCAAATGGCTGGCTTGTCTTAATATTAATTATTGTTAAATTATAGTATTAAATAATAATTATGTGTAAAAACCCTTCATAGCGAAACATTGTCTATTACACTAACCATTAAATCTTCAGTTCTCCGAAGGCTTGATTAATACGGAAAATTCACAGAACGTATAACTCATTGGTTAGCGTGCACGTCGATGAAATTTAATATTCCGACAATAACCTAGTTATCTGTATAAAAAACAAGCTACGTTGAAGGGATCGTGAAGGCAGTACCACTTGCCCGCCCGCCCTAGCCGCACGTAAGCTCACTATAAACTTTGTACGCACGCACCTTATTATACTTTTTACTTCCGTTTTGTGCATCGGCAATGACATTTCGCCTTTATACTGCGATAGACACTGTTTTTTTAAGTGAATCGATGTGTTTGAAACAATTAATATTCGCCGGGCACCGAACCTAGCACGCGTGCTTTGTTACGTTAACGAATATAACATTGTTTTCAATTATCCTTATCGTTTAGAAAATATCCTTATTTTTACCTATTTAACTGCCTGTATAGGTTATAACTTTTAATATATACGTTTTTTAATATGGATAATTTTTAAATTTATTGTATTTTACAGTGTAAAAGATAAATATGGCATACTGAAATGAGCCTATTCGTCGATTTACGTCGGATAAAAACATCCGTAGCCAATCTATCAGAAATGGTTGACAATATATCCAAAGCTAAAGCCCGAAAACAAAGCATCGATTCTGCGTTTACCTACAGACCCTTGGGGCTTGGTGTACGTTTCTCCCAAAGCCAAGAAGACATCGAAAGCTTACCGTCCAGACTGCGAAGTCACATGTCACTGCCGAATCTGGGTAAATGTGAGCCGGAGAAATCTCGTTTTGATTCCAAAATAGTGGAGATTGATAATGAAACCTCAACTGACAAATTAAACGGCCTGATTGTTGCCTCGTTGAACAGGCGGCCGTTCTTCAACGATAGTGCTGAGACCCATCCCATGGATTTCCTGGAGAACGTTAAGTATTACATTTCCGAACTAAATATACCAGAGGAGAAACAGTTCCCCTTCATCATATCTTGTCTCGGTGGTCTACCACTCATGTGGCTGCGATGTTTCAAAAGCGAGTTCAAAACAGTAGAGAACTTCTACACCGCTTTCGAAGAGGAGTTCTGGGGACCAAATAGGCAAAAGGCAGTTCTGTATGATATGAAACTGGGGAAATACGATGAAAACGATACGCGGAGTATGTCTGAATATTTTCTGTGTAAAGTATCGAATTACAAGCATTTGAATCCGCCAGCGTCTGATTTGGAAATTGTCTACTCTCTCGCTGCTCACTTCCCGTCTGCCGTGGAGCTGGAATTGCGTTTGACTCCAAAGCCGAGTCTCCGCGAAGCATATGGCCTGCTCCGTCGAAGGGAAGGGGAGGGGAACGATTTCCTTCCTAATTATTTGTATGAAATGTGCGAGGCGTTTCAACGTGGAATACGGCCGGAATCAGCTAGACGCAATGATCTTTCCCAGGATACTCAACGAACTAAATAATTGATGTAATTTAAATAACAATAAACAACAGTTTTTAACAATGTTTTTCAGTACCTAGGAAGCGTTCAAGTTACGTAACGAATTTTGGGGGGGTTTTGGGGTAAAACGTTACGATGCGGGGCTGGGATTGAATTATGCGTTATTGTTAATACTATTTCCGACTTTCTGATACTTTACACCACATAAATGGCTACTTATAATAATAATAATAGCATTTATTCGGATACATTTTACATTTTATATTTACATTAAAACAAATTTCCATTTTAATCCTCTTGTAGTGTATCTGTGTGCCCTTTTTTGGCAAAGGCCTCCTCCAAATCCCGCCATTCCTCTCTGCACTGTGCCACTCTCTGCCATGTACCATCTACTGTTTGTTACAGTTAAGCAGTTTTTTGCTCCACTTTTCTGTACCTCTTGCCATGTGTCCCACCCATTTCCACTTTAGTTTCTTGATTGTTATTGTATTGTTATTGTAACATCTGATACCTTAGTTATTTTATAAATTTAGTTTAGGTACTTAGCTAGGTA
The DNA here is from genome assembly GCA_028984075.1 of Pieris mannii. NCBI lineage: Eukaryota > Metazoa > Arthropoda > Insecta > Lepidoptera > Pieridae > Pieris > Pieris mannii. The sequence goes on along the minus strand of CM054798.1, from coordinate 3,360,208 downwards.
AATTATATGGATAACTTTATATAATATGTGCAAGTATTTCAAAACGCCCTGCCACGATTTGTCATTTAGCCCATATTTTAAAAAGTAATAGAAAAGCACGTTTGTGTTTTTTTTATTATATTTTTTATAAATATTGCTTTTAATAAAGTCTATTGAAACAAATTGAAAAGGCCGTTCTTTGAGTCTCATATTTCGGTATTTAACCGACATTTAAACACAAATAAATTAGGTTATTAGGTCAAAATTACGTTTGCCTTAAAATCATCAATGCGTTAATACCTACATACATATAAACCTTTACTATTTATTTTTACGCATGCTACGGAATCTTTAAGTTTCTTAAAAGCATGTAATAAGCGATAATTTCGTTACGCCCTTTTGTGTTAATTGTTTTTGTGTTAGAGGCAAGATTCTTTTATTACATACCAATACTTCCAAGTCCGCCAACTTGGAAGCCTTGCGGCGTTATGATCTTAAAATAAAATACTGCTTAAATTAATAAAATCGTTTATTAAATTAAATAGACATGCCAACGTTATATTATTTTTTTATAATGTCATATAATACAAACATTAACATAATGTCATAATAGGTAAGTTATTTAGAATTGGTGTCATATTTATGATCTAAATATTCGCCCACGCCTTTAAAAATTTAATAAAAGATAAATGATTTCTGTATTTCCAACAAACAAATATAATTAGAGAATTTTAAAAAATAATGGTCCCTGTGGCAGTGTACCTTTAACGTGGAGTTTCCCTGCTGTGAGGAACCCAACAATTCTAGAGTCACCAGTCCTGACCTGGCGCCAACTTAAATCTTTAATTAGCGCCTGGGTACTCGACTCCCACCAACCAAGATTCTACTCCAAAGAGCATAACATCTAAAGTAAAATCCGGTACCTTACAATTATTTAACGATCCAAGTCTGTTCCGAAACAATGTTATATATTCCTAATCTTTTATCATGTCTTCAGGTGAATTCAGCCCTTTCACTCCTTGTTATAAAAAACTTATATGAGGTATCAGATTAACACACTTCTTCGCATTTAAGGCACTTTTTGCTGCCGATGTGGAACTGCCGGTTGAAGTATTTCCGAACCAATTCGATACTAATTCATTAGAAGGAAACGCACTTGCGAGTCCTCTGGCAGTGTGTGTCCATAGACACGCAAACGATCCTTTTTTTTATACAACAGGGGTCAAACAGGCAGGTAGCTCACAAGATTTATTCATATAGGTAACACAATGTACACTTATGAACGTCAAAAAAAGAAATGTACATTAAATCCTTATAATTTTCCATTTACTGCCGGTTAACAAAGCAGAAGCGTAGAACGGAAGAGAAGAAGTGGCAATAAACTCTCCGCCACTCTTTTTATCGCCAAGTTTTTTTGTTTTACACAAAGTTTGTAAGGAGCTGAAACCATTACACTATATTCCACATGACATCTTAAGTAATAAATAAAAAACATTTGTCTCAGATTGTCAAAAATCCTCTATCAGCAGAAGGCATGGTGAAATAGGAGCACGCACTTAACTTAGTCGAAATAACTAATATTACCGCAAAAACGAATTCAAGTACGACCATTCACCACAAGTAGCACCCGTTCACGAGTATGACGCATGACCAGCCTTCGGCGCCCTCGCCATATTTTAGGGAGAGAGACAACCCGACGCATGGACGGTCCTTGAAATATGAATTTGACGATCGCCCCAGAATGCAGAATGCAGCCGAGATTCATATCCAACTATGATCGTTTAAATATTCAATTATATTATAATAGGCCTTAGCAAGCAGTTTTACTTTAATGTACGATTTAAATTTATTTATTGACAACATTTAAGTATCTCACTAGGTATTTTGTGGAAAAATTGGATACAATTGCCTTGGTAATAATTACTCGTTTTATGCAGCCTTGTGGTTGGTGCGCTAATTTTGCCTTTATTACGAGTACTATAATCATGAGAAGTACTATTCTTTTTAAAGATATCTATATTTTTCCGCACATACAAAATATTCTCATAAATGTATTGACTTGCCAATGTCAAAATATGTAATTCCTTAAACCGTGACCGTGGGGACAACCCACAGATCGATATTAAGTGATACCGCCGCCAGTGGACACTCACATTGCCAGAAGGCCTAGTGCGTTGGCGACCTTTAAGAATTGGTACGGTCTTTTGTCAAGGAACCTAAGTCAACTGCTTGTATACAGAAAACTATTTCACCCTATATACGAATTCAAGTTTAATTAACCGATAATTTTAAAATGCGATGATACATACATAGTTTTGCTACTATTTTTTTTTAATATTAAAAAACACCCAATGGGGGAGTCTCACCCCTAGATGCCCAATGATGAGCAGCTTTAGAAAACTTCAGAAACGTAATCCTAGGTAACACTGAAAATGTTTAAAAAATTAAAAACGGTTTAATGTAGAAAGTTGCCAATACTTTTATTGTTTTTCGAAGTAATCTCCATTCCTCTCAACACATCCGTTGCCTTCGATGGAACCACTGAGAAAAGTCAAATCAAATCAAGTCAAAATATCTTTATTCATATAGGTAAACATGTACACTTATGAACGTCAAGAAAAATTAATTAAATTAACTGTAAATTTACATTTACAACCAGTTCGCAAGTCAAGGGCGTAGAGCGGGTAAGAAGAACTGGCAAGAAACTTTCCGCCACTCTTTTCAATCGCCGAGCAGTGGGCCCATTCTTTCTTAGGGGTCTGTATGGCAATCATCTTTTTTCCTTGACATCCTTTCTTTACTTTAGCTGGCGGATCCTCGAAAGGAAACACATATGAGCTGATTGTATTTTGGTTTCGGGTTTGTTGAAATATCACATGCTTTCATCACCTGTTATTTTTAAAATTTTATCTAAAATTTAGCGATACCAGTCCATGCGTTGGTGTTGTCGTCGGTTTAAAGTATGGGGAATCCATCTGGTACAAAGCTTCCTGACGCCTAAATGTTCGTGTAATATATTTTGAACTTGACTCATACCAATGCCTAGGCTTGCCCACATCTGCTATGGATGAGGTCACTCTCTTATCTGTCTGTATGAGTCGTACAGCAATGATGTTATCTTCAGTAGTCGCTGTTAAACGACGTCCTTCACGCGAATCATCATTCAGATTGTCCACGCTTAAACTCGTTAAACCAATTGTATATATATAATTATAGATTTGCCGCCAATTCACAAAAACAAATGACAAATAAATGCAAAATACTACATTAGGTTACCAAAGAGTTGTAAAATTAAAATTCAAAAAAGTTTTCATTAGCAATGTTTCTAACTGGCCAGTTCTAAACATTTTTAGTGTTGCCAACGTATTGTAATTATTTAACAAAAACTTTGCAAATTTATCAAAGGCGAATAGATCGTGTGGTTATTTATAATTGTGTTAGCTAATATTTTGTTATAATAATAATAATAATAATAATACAAAAGTAGCTATAATATTATTAAATATTTTAACTCATAAAAAAAAGAAAAGCCCATGCAGTCCATTGCAATTACTAACTGATTACTAAATAATGTGGAAGGCTTACGCATCGTGGCGATAAACCACACCTACACAACCAAACATTGAAGACGCACTGTAATGATGTAACAAATATCAATATTGAAATTGTAATTAAACTTAGAAACGTGTATTTACAGATCCCTGCACGAGAGCGTAGGAAACTGGACAGAAAGCGATTGCTGGGAGGCGAAACAAAATGGCAGCCTCTGGGGTGAACAGGCGCGAGTCTGTAGACGTCAGCCAACAGCGATGCCTCACGTTGCGGCCGCAGCACGGCTGGTCCGCTCAGCCTGCCTTTCTGCCCACTCGGGCGAACGATGGAACTGCTCAACTATCGAACTAGCGCCGAAGTATACGCCGGATTTGCTCACAGGTATTAATATCAATACATTAGGTAGGATCAATGAAAACCACCATACTTTTTGCCCCAATTTTGAGTTCCACTATCTCATATTATCTGATTAAAAATGGTTAAGAGTCACCGACTAACAGATAGTTCAGACCTCTACCGCATTTACCATGACTCCATGGTAAATTCAAAGGAGTTGTTCGGATTAATGCATCTGAGTTTCATCATCGGACGTCGAGGCAGAGTACGAAATTCCACCCGTATCACCTCAACGTCCGTCGTTCCACAACTGAGCGTTTTTCAAGGCAGTTTTTGCCGCGCACTACCACTTTGTGAAACCAGCTGTCCACTACAGTATTTTCGAACCGATTCGACTTAGGTTCCTTCAAGAAAAGAGCGTACCAATTCTTAAAAGGCCGACAACGAACACGTGAGCCCTTTGGCAATGAGAGAGTCCATGGGCGGTATCACTTAACATCAGGTGAGCCTCCTGTCCGTTTGCCCCTGTTCTATAAAAAAAACTCAAAAGAAAGCTCTTAGAACTTTAGATGACAATTCTGTCGCAAAACGTCTTGTGCAGTAAATGAAGAATTTTTATTTATTTATATTATCATTAGCACGTATACAGTGTGTAAACAGTGCGAATATATACATACAAATACATGGAGTGATCATATACTGGTACATGTTCCACTATTGAGGCTTTTACTTTAGTAATAATTAATTTACAAAGAAGTTTTACTCTTGACATGTGTACTTTGTGCGCACTCACTTTTTTCTGTGTTAGCATACTCTTCAGCCCACCTAATTAATCGGAAATATTAATAATAATAGTTCAGTGTCGTTACAGTGAAGGACTCAGAAGTTGGTAATCAGCCGTCTGTACAAATATTGTCGGGGTATGACTTTTAGTGTAGAGACTCTTAACCGCCTAGCTATGTTATATTTAACATACAATGTTATCAGAAACTTTTAATCAAGTTTAAAGGCTAGACTAGCGAAAGACTATATAGAGACTGCTTGTCGTACAAAGTTTTGTAAAAGGAAAAAACAATTTTCTATTCTTCAGAAAAGAGTCGCATGTAAGTTGAATAGAATTAAGAAAGTTGCCGACTGTATTCATTTCATTTAAGTTTCTTTACACGTACGGTATTTCACAATTTGAATGAAACACGGTTTTTCAATTGCAGAGTGAAGGTATGATCATTTATTTCCGAATCACAGCCTTTAATGAATCCTATGTGATAAAAACTTTAGATTTTTATAGTTAAACTTTTATTACATGGTCTCAATCTTTTTGGTCTGTGTGGTGCATGTCGCGTGACGGTCGGCCGCGGAGTAGGGATAAAGTGAAAGGCGCGCGCACATAGTTCGTAGCAGCTGACCGTGTAGTGTATAGACTACCTATTATTCCTTTGTGCCAGTGCTCCACGCTATTTAAATATGTGTATATAATCTAAATAATTGTTAAATATTATGTATGTCGTACCCTCTTAGACACCGAATTCAATAAAATATTCGTCGGAGACTTAGTCTACTTTTATTAGTCCCATTATCTTTCCAATTTTCCAAGTATAAAATTAAGATTGATAAAGCGATTTCATACCCTTAATGGATTATTATTCCAAAAATTTTTAGTTAAATGTCCATAATGTGAAAAAAAGTTTCACTTTAACCGTGGTTTCATAAAACCACACAACATTTTTTTTGTATTTACATGGTACGATGCGCGAAGAACTTCCGAATTAATATAATCCTACTTAGTGTTAACCCTGCTAAGAATTCCACTAGTGCGACTGGTTATGGAAACGTCTCAAGGATTTAACTCAACTCAAAATAACTTTATTCATAAATTATCTATACGAATAAAGTTATTAAGTACGCTTGTCAATAGAAAAGATGTTTAATTGATTCTAAATTCACATTCACTATCAGTTCCCAAGTCAAGGGAACTGTTACTGAACTGAACGTTACTCAGTTGCTAAGTTTTGAGTCAGAAATTGTAATGCAGAGCAGCCATAAATATTTGAACTGAAGCAAATCAATCCCAAAGATTAAGATCATTTAAATAATCGTCTAATTTATAATTTACTTTAACGAGAGTTTTTTTTATAGAACAGGGGGCAAACGGGCAGGAGGCTCATCTGATGTTAATTAAATTTTGTATTACTTAGTCAAGTATTAGTTATCAAGTAAAATGAATAATTGTATTGTTTGTATTCATATGTATGATAATAAAAGCCTTTTGATAAACTTTATTCAACAAATTTCTGTAATTATCGAAAAATTAGGTCATAAAGAAATTTCACTTACGTGTGTTCACAAGTACACGCTCATATTTTTTTTAATTTCTTTATTTTACAAAATAATATAATCACAATAACTTACATAACCGCTGTGGTATGTATGTATATATGTATATACTCCAAAAATCTGGGTTTCTTAGTACCTATGGGATGTGTGCGACGGCGAAGGCCTAGGTTATTTCCGATACCCAAGGCAAGAACCAGTCTGTTGCACAGATCCCCGTTATCCAGGACGTTGCGCCTACTGAATGCTGTCCCTGACACTATCGACATATTTGTATGTTCGCAAAGTGAATTCGCAGTAGCGATATTGTGTACAATTTTTATGTGTTTTATTAAATGTTCCTCTACATTTACAAGCATTGTGTAAAAAAAAAAACTTGGCGATTAAAAAGAGTGGCGGAGAGTTTATTGCCAGTTCTTCTCTTCCGTTCTACGCCCTTGATTTGAGAACTGGCAGTAAATGTAAATTCACAATTTTTAAATTTTTTGACGTTCATAAGTGTACATTGTTACCTACATGAATAAATAAATTTTGTTTTGTTTAAGCTGGCTGTAAGCATACTGTGTGTATTTCTGAAATAAATAAATGTATTTGTTACCTTAGTAGTCTTTTTTAAGAAATATAATAATAAAAGCCCTTTATTCGCTGACCATTTCGCTTAAATGCTATTCTTATCAAACTATATAAATATTACTATATTCCTAAATCTATTTAATCTATCTAATTCTTAACCGCCCTGGTCAGGTTGTCCGTCGACATAGGCCTCCCCCAATTGTTTCCATGTCTCTCTATCCTTGGCAGAACAAATTATTAAGCTGCCCAAAGTTCCGAAGAGTGGAAAAAACAGTAATGGTGAGATTTGGAGGAGTTTCCTAAAAGTATTTTTTAAGTACAGTTGTGGTCCCAATCGCATTAAAATTGTGCAATAGCTATATTTGTTCGTAATAATCCTTAATATTGATAGTAAAGCAAGTTGTGTTTAAACGTTATGCGAACGGACGCGGACGTTTCGTTCCGCATTCTACTTTTATCGTTTTTCGGGTAATTAACTTTTAAATGTAAAAGGATGTAATAAATTGCTGTTAAAGATATATCCGACAAGGCTTTTAGAATACAATTATACTATTTTGGACTATAATTGTGATGAAGATGAAAAGAAAGAGTCAGGGACCGTATCAAGTGTCGATTCGTGTTCTCTGCCTACTTCCGAAAAAATGTGATAAATATACAAATAACACAGTTCAAACCAAATAAAACATATTACTTTCGATCTAATATATATGTACTTTTGACTTTTAATGTTATTTTATTACATTTTTATAAAAAAACTGGTAACTTTTATTATTTTTTTTTTCTAAAAAGTATTTATTAAAATCCTTTTCTGTCTTTTTTTGCGACTGAGGCACATACTAGCTGATGTGATCTCTGGCACAATGACCAGCGCTGTGGAACATTCTGCTCCTCAGCATAATGCTGACCAAGACCAATTACAACCTCAACACACGCATTACTCATTTGAAAGGAGCCGAATTTAATTTATTGTTTTAGATATTTCTTTATATTTTTTTCTTTAATTATTGTTATTCTGTGTGTTGTGTGTGAGTTTTGTTTGTAATAAATGTTATGACTATCTGTCTAACCGAACTAAAAGAATATATATATTGTTCGCAAACGTGTGGAATATTATTATGAAAAATCGATTCATGGGAGCTGTTCATATGATTGTATTGGTCACGATAACTTGAACTGGATTCTTATTGTTCAGAGTAACAGTAAACCCATAGGTGCTAAATTATTCACAATATTAATTATATTTTTGTCAAACTTAATTTTTTATTGACTACTATTGTTTATTACTTAAACAATGTTTCTCTTTTAATTGTTATTTAAAGACTAAATAGTGTTTCATCTTCTTTTTAATTTTAGAAGTTCAGTTATCGAACAATTATATATTGATAAGTAAGTTAGTTACAATTTTGCACTTTGAACTTTATTTTTCTTAGTATTTTATTTATTAACACTTCATTTCATTACAATATAAAAATTGAACATAATTAAATGAAAAGGAGGTTTCTTCCAGGCAACCATACTGATGCAATCGAATCAATCTAGCTAGTTTTGTACTCCTAATGCAACAAAGTGTTAATAAATAAATAATTATTCAGCAATCGCGCCGATATCAGATCACCAATGGTATCCAATGTACTTTATATACGATATCTATCTACTATCTATGATGTATCTATCTATTTTACACTCGGTACGACCGAAAAAATCTTAAGGGCAGGAGGCTCACCTGATGTTAAGTGATACCGCCGCCCATGGACACTCTCAATGCCAGAGGGCTCGCGAGTGTTGCCGGCTTTTTAAGAATTGGTACGCTCTTTTCTTGAAGGACCCTAAGTCGAATTGGTTCGGAAATACTTCAGTGGGCAGCTGGTTCCACAAACCTAAAGACATTCTTTAGATAAATGAGATTTAATACGAGCGACAGATTTCAACAGTTCATGCATAACGTGGCCTGCTATTGCGTGTTCCAGGCCAATTGCTTCTCAAAATCCCTGTTTGTTTGTCGTGAATAACGTGACATCGCCTATTCGGTTGACGGTAAATAGCCTTTTTGCTGAAGAAATAAAAGCGAATGTTGCATATCGTTATTAGATAATTGCGCTATTCGCGATTTATTGATCTTTGAATTTGTTTGCGTGAAACGGTAAAGTTTAAAGGTGAATTAATATTTGGCGGCCTCCTTCGTTTATACAATTTATACTGAAAAATACAATTTAGCATTTAACACACAATGTAGAAATTAAAAATCAATAGGCTCATACGCCAAAAGAAGTTTACATACATACACATTACCAGTGGCGTAGCAAGGGGGGGGGGGACCCACCCGGGGACCCACCCGGTCTCTCAACTAAAAACAATGTACAAATATGAAAAATAAATAAATCGTTGGCATTAAAATTTATTTTTCAGGGATTCTTCCACTAGCACTAGCTCAGCTCTATGTAGAATTCGGGGATTCCCGTAATAGAGCCTGATGCTGTCGTGGGGGATTCCCCGTCCCATACTCGCGATCTGCTAACAAATGATGTCCTTTATCATATAAAATTTATTGCTTTTTACTTTCGATGGGGTGACACCAACTTCCGCACCGGGTGCCACCCAAGGTAGCCACTGCCACTGCACATTACACAGTTATAACAGAAAGAAACCAAAATTTAATATCACACAACACACAATTTATGACTTAAAAGTGTTGAATTTTTAAAGAAGTTTTTCATAGAAGTTTCATAGAAGTTTTTATTATAAATGCAAATACATATTTCTAAGAAGTTAACCAATAATTAGATTCAATACGTTAGGTAATGTTTCTTGTTATTTCATATCAATAAAAAAATATTAAAAAGAAAAAAACAACCACGAAGTTTTTACTGAAAAAATCACAGAAGTTTTATGATTCAAACAAATATTTTAAAAAGAAGCTACTAATTTGTTTCAATATCAGATTTAAGGATTGGATTCAATGAGTTAGGTTTGGTTTCATTTCAATAAAAATAGTCTACTGAAGTCTTGGCTGTATGGGCGAAGTTCCCTTTGCCTACCCAGAATGGGTGAAGAAAAGAAAAAAAAAGCTTTTCTTTGACGGTTGGCGCTATTTCCCAAAAATGTTCTTGCGAGTTGAGCTATTGTTATTGTTGCACAAAATGAATTTCGACGATATTTTATTTGAATTAATACCACCCCAACTCAGTATAATTGCACAAAATGCTTCAGAGAACAATTTACCGGAAACATATAAGTCGCTACATATCCACGTTCAACGAATTTATTCCGTAGAGAGAAGAGAAAATAAAGCAAATAGTTTAATTAAATTGCTTAATTTTTTCGCAACTGTATTAAAAATAGTTGTTCAGTACACGTGCGGAACCGTCATTGCAACTTGTTCCGACTGTCAACCCTCACCTTTGGCTGCACCTCGGCTCGGGTAGACATTTGTCGGAACTCTTTGCAATGACAGGCTTTCCGCACTTGTAATGAAATATACTATATTCATATAGGTAAACAAGTACACTTATGAACGTCAAAAAAAATTAAATTAATTGTAAATTTACATTTACTACCAGTTTGCAAGTCAAGGGCGTAGAGCGGGCAAGAAGAACTGGCAAGAAACATTCCGCGTCTTTTCAATCGCCAAGTTTTTATTACAAATTTTTTGAACTGGAGCAAATCAATCCCCAGGATTAGGATCAATTAAGTATTCGTATTTCTTAATCTCCTAGAGTAGCGCGTTGAGCAATAGATTCCATAGGATTGGTCCTGAAGGATCTATCAATACAGCCTTAAATTGTACCTTACTTCTCCGGCATAAGGCAATTTAACCATGTCGGTGTGATTATACAGATTCATGGGCCACTGTTCTTTGACGAGACGTACATTGATAGCTTCCAGGCGCTATCGTAAGTATCCGTTATATCTAATGAAATTTCTACAAACTTTTCATCTTCTGGGTGGTGTAGCCTTCTCTTCTCTTTCTCTACATCTATATTTATTTTATTTATTAACTCTACAACATTATACATATTACGAAATCTACTGATAATTTTATAAAATCTTCTATCTAATATGTACGACAATATATGTAAACATAAGTTTTGCAAAAAATAGGAATTAAAAAAAATACAATTAATAACCTATACAATAAAATAAAACTACCAACAATTTTGGTAATTAAAGGAGAGAAAAAAAAACATCAGAAAAACAGCGAATTAGGTTCGACAAAGGCACCCAACAATGCTTTCTCTAACACCGATCAGCCCACTACCGAGTATATCCAGCTCCGGATAAGCTGTGTTCAATCCGTTAAAATCGCGAAGAATTCGAAGGTGCCTAAACTCCTAGGTTGGTTTTCAGAGGGAACTTGGAAAATATTGGTGATTTTAGACCTAGGGAATGAGTATGGGACTACAGTTTTAATATTTATTTATCCTTTATCGCCTTATACAAAAACACACATAACAAAAATAAAAAAACAGTTACAAAAGATATAAGGCAAAGGGCGGCCTTATCGCTTACAAGCGATTTCTTCCAGGCAACCCTAATGAGAAACAACGATAAAGAAACACCAACAGAGGGAAGAGTACAAAAAATGAAAAATAATTAACAAAAGAAACAAAAAAACTTAAACGTTACTATAACTAATTAAATATAATAAAACAAGATCAAATACCCTGTAAGAGGTCACTGCTCTGTATATGATTCAATCAATCAATCAATCAAAAATCATTTATTCATATAGGTAACATAATGTACACTTATGAACGTCAAAAAAAAAGAAATATACATTAAATGATTCTAATTTTACATTTTCTGCCAGTTCTCAAATCAAGGGCGTAGAACGGAAGATTATCTCTAAATCTTTAGTCCACTAAGTAGAAATTTGTTTATTCTCTTCTGCCTTTTTGCATTAATTAAATGAGAATTATTTATATTGCACACAAAAGCGTGGAAATCGCTAATGGAAGTTAGAGAATACGAGCACAGATTATCAGTTCGGTCCACTTACGGCGCATGTTCGTTGCCAACGATACAATACGCTAAAACTAGAAAGAAAATGTTTTCTTGTGTTTCTCAGTATTCGCAATACCTTTTCTAAAGATTACAATACCATTGTTCTCTTAGAATAAAAGTTTTAGAAGACTTTCAAAGCAATTCTTGGCATCTCAGATCGTTTAAAACATGGACTGTTTATGTATAATATAGTTTTAGGGATTTATTTGATACTAGTATTTTCAGAAATTAAATTGAAAAAATTCAGTGAGGCGCTACAACCTCTTTTTCTGTTTCATGATCATTTTTAAATTTAATAGGCAAGTAGGTGATCAGCCTTCAGTACCTGACGCACGTCGTCGACTTTTTGGGTCTAAGACATGTCGGTTTCCTCACGATGTTTTCCGTCACCGTTCGAGCAAATGTTAAATACGCACATAGAAAGAGAGTCCATGGGTGCACAGTCGGGGATCGAACCTGCGACTTCAGGTATGAGAGTCGCACGCTGAAGCCACTAGGCCAATGCTGCACTTTCAGAAATTAATGGATTTTTAATTGGATTTTCGTTAATAGATTGGTTACATTGGTTTAGAAAACGCTAATCATTCGTGCAATTTTTCCTCACTTTCACACCACAGTCGAATTAGGTATTAAGTATTTAATAATTTTGATTGATTTTTTCCTTTCGTAAATGTGTGAACCTTTATGTACGTGGGTAACACTGAAAACGTTTAGAACTGGCCAGTTAGAGACATTGCTAATGAAAACTTTTTGAATTTCAACTTTAGAACTCTTTGGTAACCTAATGTAGTATACGCGGGTGGTAACACTGAAAATATTTAGAACTGGCCAGTTAGAAACATTGCTAATGAAAACTTTTTGAATTTCAATTTTAGAACTCTTTGGTAACCTAATGTAGTGTATTGCATTCATTTATTTTGTGAATTGGCGGCAAATCTAAAAATTCTTGATACATGTGGAAATGAAGCTAACGCGAGAAAATTTTCGGTCAATTATTTATTATGACTTTCGTTGTGGGCTTACTCAACAACTATAGGCTGCGATTAGCATTTCTTAATGAAGCTCCATTTCCTGCCACTATTTACAATTGGCGTCAGAAAGCTTTGTACCAGAAGGATTTCCCATGCTTTAACTTACGCCACACCTACGCATGGACAAGACAGTTACTGCAGACTGGTGTGTCAACCGCTGTTTGCCTGTTGTCTAAGAAAAATTTCGACAGCAGCGCCCTCCTTCACCACGACAATGCTACAGCGCACTCCGCAAAACCGACTGTTGAATATTTGACTATGGCAAGTGTCCAAATAATGAGTCACCCGCCATATAGTCCTGGCGCCCTGCGACTGATTTTTTCCCAAGAACTAAATTCTAGAAATTCGCTTTACGAGCTGAAAATGAAAGATATAGAAAATACCCCTAAAGAGACCATCTTGTGATGATGTGTCGAGAAGAACGGAGATTACTTCGGAAAACAATAAAAGTATTGACAACTTTCTACATTAAGCGATTTTTTAATTTTCTAAACATCTATGGCTATGGTAAGTAGAATTGTTTTTTGTTGTTCATAATGTATGTTACCTGTAAGTTTACGAAACATATCAAAACTTGCTGATGTCAGAAAGAACACAGAGTATAAATGCAACTGGTGACTTAACCATGAAGTTGGTTGAACACAATCTGTATAAATTTTTAATTAAAAAAAAGAGATGATTGTCTGTGATTTTTGGATTTGGATATTTAAGAAGAATGATACATATATGAGTATATTAAGCTTATAGCAACAACATATTGAAGCAAGGTGTAATGCATGATGGAGTGATGTCACAGATTAAATTTAAAAAAAAAGTCCCTTTTAAATCCAGCTTACAAAAGCACCTAATTAGTGCAAAAGTTCACTGCGACCAGCCCCCGCAGAAACCCTGAAAGTTTTAATTAAAATGTATCATGGTAAGCACGTCTGAAATATTCATTTATTTTCTCTATACATTAATTTTTTAGTCTATATGTGTGTGTAAAATTGCCTATCCTGGTACATTTTGAAGATACTTGTGAAAGTTAATTGCAAAATGTCGAAAGCTGTATATTAAATCGTTAATTTTACAATAATTTTAATAATAAGCCAGCAGTGACCGTAAAAATGTGACTATATTTTTTTAAATTAAAACCACAAAATATGAATATATCGTAATACGAATTTTTTTAATTACCAATAACTTAAAATATAATTTAGTAAGTACCTAATAGAATTTAGACCAGACATTTACCATGAATTAACTATATGCTAGCTGTATGCAAATTTAATCAATCTATTATTTTCTGGTATGGCAATGCATATAATTAATAAATTATATTAAGTATTGCAAATTGCAATACAGCATGGAAATGCTGCCAGCGTTAGATACACTGCCACAGGGACCAGGGGGTCTAGTCAAGACGGTTAGTGTCGACAGTTGGTACTGTCATTTTCATACAAATTTAGTTTTCGACTTTCTACATACACGTTAAGCTGTCTTAACTAGAACCCCAGACTATTTAAATTTCTGTTTATCAATTTTTTAATATTATTTTAAGAAAACTGTAAATACCTACTATATATTTGACTATTCGGTTTCAAAAACGATATAATGTATTATTTTAATAAAATTGCACCCTTTAAAATTTTTTTCGTCCTAATCAATTTCTAAATAATTATGTTTCGCTTTGCACGTAAATATAGCATTATTAAAGATACATTTCTTAACAAGTCTACGACGTTTTTGTATGCGTTTCAATCTAGTTCTCACAACATCTGCAGCGCATCACAGGGTATACACCTTAATATCAAATCACAATCGCAAGGGTGTAGATTTTTTTATACCTAATTGTATTAGAATCAAGCCACAAGTCGCAATTGTCACAAAGCCACAAAAGTTAAACAAAATTTTAATTGTAAAATACAAAATCTAAACCACATCTACAAGAAATACATTGAAGCAATGGAGAATATACAAAAAAAAGTTTTAAGGATTTCCAAAAGTTTAGTAGCTACTTAGATTTTTGCCAGTACTTTGGTATTGAATCCCTTGTAGACGTAAACAATACTACCTAATATTTTTACATGGTATTTGCAATGGTTTAATTGACTGCCCTGACATGTTATCGCTTTTACTGTTTAAGACCTCTTCATTACACAATACAAGGCAAACCAAATTATTCGAAATTCCTCGTTCTAAGACCAACTATTAACGAAACTCGGTTATGTATCGCATACCTACAGATTACAACATAAACCAGCAAATCGATATATTTAATGTGACTAAAAAATTCTTAAAAAAATATTTAAATAACTCGGGTATCTTTTACTAATAATGGCTTTGTTTGTTCCTTCATATTAAATATATATTATAATCTACCAATCAATCAATCTTAGAACTGAGCTTTTTAAAACTGTGTTTTATGTTTCTGTTTCAATATGTATTCCGTTTTGGCTCTTGTGTGTAATGTAATTGTTTAGTAATTAGCTGTAGGAATACTTAAATAAAATTTGTTGAAAATCTACTAGTTCGCTTGACTAGGCGTTTCTTATTGAGAGTTTTGAATGATCTACGCTTTTTTCACCCAGACCGTACCCTTTCCTCACCACGCAGTAATTAAATGTCATTTTAGGACCCGCGGTCCGTATTAAAATAACAGTCTTCCAAATGTTGACCCCGAATAAATCAAGTCGCAAATCTCTACTGACATTTCGATCTTAACGTTATCTTAAATTGGATCGATCATCCCGGATGAGTTCTGGACAAAAGAATTAATTCCACGCATGAATCAGGCACAGGGAGTCGGTGATGCTCAAGCGATAGCCTGATTCCTATTGTCTAACTAACGTGCTGATCTTATCGTGTTTACGGATACCTAACTTATTTATGTATGTTGCTGTTTTCTTATATATTTTTCACAAATTAATTTCGCTAATAATATACTGAACCTGCATTGCACACTAGTAACAAAGAGCAATATAAAATAACTGAATAAAATAAATACTGAAAACTTCTATGAGTCGTGTTAAATCCTTTTTAAAAATAGGTATTGAAAAAAAACAACCTGTATTGTCTTTTATTAACACAACTTTTACACATTTAAAGAAAAACACTTTTTTACGGATTATAGTTATGTATTATTGTATTTAAACTTATAATTATTTAGACATAATTTTAAATTTAAACGACGTTTCGCGTGCTTTACGGCGTGCGTAAATTGCTCACGTGCAGGACACCGTGAGCAATTTCTGCAGAAACCTTACATCTTTTAGTCGATACCAACTCCGGGGAAATAAATATAGATAATAGAACATTTTCTACAGCTGTGATACTTTTTGACATTTAACACCTTTGTCTTCAGTCACCGTGACCACGCACGCTGTAAAGCACGCGAAACGTCGTTTAAATTTAAAATTATGTCTAAATAATTATAAGTTTAAATACAATAATACATAACTATAATCCGTAAAAAAGTGTTTTTCTTTAAAAACAACCTGGTCACAATTAGAAAAACATTTTCACATCACAAAAATTGTCCACATATTCAAATATATGGAACACACTGCCATTGGTGGTGGTAAGTAATTTACACCACAACCGTAAATTACGTTTAAAGTAAGCAATAACTATAAACATCAGAACAAACAAGCAAAATTATTATTTAATTAGACCATAATTGGTAACTATGTCTAAACCTTTTAAATCACCAGTTACCAAATCAAGATGGCGGGCGAGAACTGGCAAGAAACCCCGTCAATCTCTTTAGTAATCTTGTAACAGCAACCATTATTATATATTTATTACATAAGCTTTATATAACTAATTATATTTAACAATAAAAAATAATATAATATAACAGGATAGGTTACGTAATAACATAATACATAAAAATATACCTAATAACTAACCTTAAAATTTAATAATTATAAAATATCATTAAAAGGAGTCCCTTTAGGCAAGGTTCCGAAGATACTGGCAGCGTTCCCCCTTTGAATAGCTAGACTAATTCTTTGTGCGAGGTAGCTGCCAGCTCTTCGTTCTCCTGTGATGTCGACTAACCTTTTTGATAGTTCCCTAAAAAGCCTTAACTCGCTAGGACCCCACGGACCAAGGGTCTCGACACCGAATGGGACAAAATCATATTCAGAGCCTAGACTCCTGTATTTGACTTTCACTTTTTCAGCCGCATCACAAGCCGTACCAGCTCTGTTGTATATTATATTTTACATTTATTTTTAAAGGTACACGGGAGCAAGCGTACGTATACGCAATGTCGGCGGCCGCATTGTCGTGGAGCGTGGCGCGTGCTTGCGCGTCGGGCTCGCTCGCTGCTTGCTCCTGCGCTGCCCCTCCACGTGCTCCCCCGCGGCCACCACGACAGGCAACCTCAGAACCCCATGCGAGGTTTAAATGGGGTGGTTGTGGGGATAACTTTCATTGGGCAGAAAGGTACCGTACATTTAGAATTACATTTGCAATAAATTCGTGTTTATAACAAACTCAAATATTATTATACTAAAATATTTGAGTTTGTTATAAACACGAACACAATTCAAGAACAATTTCTCTTAATTTCCGTAGATTCGCCAGGCAGTTCCTAGATGCACACGAAATAGATATCCGAGATGGAAACTATGAGGAATATGAAGAACCAACCACGACTGAATTAACAACGCTGGAACCCACAACAGTCCCACCAATTGTTATATTGGTTGATGATCAACCTGCACCGCCAAACTTCACGACTATGACCCCAAAAAGGAAAGGTCGGCGGGGACGAAAGCGTCTTCCACGGTCACCCCGGAGAGGCAGGCCAACTCGGAAACGATTCAGAGAACGGTAAATATGATTTTAGTAAGACAATTTAGCTTAGGCTTTCAGCGTGCGATTCTTCCCATCCCATCCCTGGTTGAGGACGGTTAAACTTTTCCAAGTGCGCATTTTTATATTATAACTAGCGGACCCGACAGACGTTGTCCTGTCTACACGTCTTTAATTTGAAAATTTCAAACTTTTTTTAATAAGCTAAAACATTCTGGACCATTTTGATGAAAATTATTATTCAAATGTTATGACAATATCTAACGATCCAGCACATGGTCTACAATAACACAATGATAACAATACTTTTTTTTAATTTGATCGCAGCGCTAACTGTCGGGATAGACTAAAATTAAAATTCGAATATTATTTAAAATTTGACACTGCGATGGTAGCGCCGTCTGTCGCATCCAATGTAAAACATTCCAAAATCAACAACTACCAATAAATTAAAAATTAATTAAAAAAACATTGCCCAGCGGACAAAATTGTGAATCTAAACCATTCCCAGAACACACACAAAAAATTTCGTCAAGATCGGTCCAGTCGTTTGAGAGAAGTTCAGTGACATACACACTCACAGAAGAATTATATATATAAAGATAATTATTTGATATAATTTTATAATATAAAAATAGTTTAATCATTATAACCTTATGTGGTGTGTACATGTGGGAGAAGAAATGAAGATTATTATAATTATTATTATATTATTATTATTAGTTAAGACTCGCTCGTATCAAGAGCTCGGGAACCGTGACGGTGTGTGTCAGACTCAGAAGGGTCAAGATGCTACCGAACCTGGAAACAAATGAATCAGATACATCAAATCTCAGGCCCAGACTGTAAGATTTAGGCACTTTTTGGAATTTAGTGGAACCGGTTGTCCGCTGAAGTATTTTCCAATTCGTCTTAGGTTCTTTTAAGAAAAGAGGGTACCATTTTTTTAAATCCGGCAACGCAGTTGCAAGACTTCTGGCAGTGTGTGTCCAGGTGGTATCACTCGACATCGTGCCTTCTTTTATACAAAAATATATAATATAGTTTTTCAAATATAAAATAGTGAATCTGTTTAGAAAGGAAAAGATTTTTGGGCATTTTGAGCAGCTCCTCGGCCCGTTAATATTTAAAACATGTTTTAAATATACCATCTACAACCTTGCTAACATTATAGTTTTCTATAAAATACAGTTTTCTTTAACTTTTCTTTCTTAATATTTTACGTAACTGTAACTTTTAGTTAAGTTATTTAATTTTTTCAAACAAACAGCACCTTTGTTTCTAATCTTGGTATAGATAACATTATGAAAAGGAATCTGTCCTTTTAACCATATTTACATATAAATATAAACACAACTTTTAAATTATATAAGTTATTTTTAAGTATCGTATGTGTTTGAATTGTTATGAATAAAGGTATATTATTATTATTATTGAATCTGATAACTGTTTAGGTTCCATTCATGATCCTGGTTCCTCTTGCACTTGGGCCTAAGCAGCGAGCTATTCTTAAGATAAAGATCATTTTTGATTCTAAAGATAAATAGATTTCAAGAGGTTAAAACAATCGTATCGTATAATTATTTATCTTGGGTCGCACATGTGTTTGTATTTTTATGGATAAAGCTATATTATTATTGTTATTATGTTTCGTAACTGTTAAATTTAGCTCAAGATCGATTCATAATCCTGGTATCCGGGTATTTCTTACCGTATTTAATTATGCCGTATATTAAAAACTGTTTTTTGAAGGATGAATTTCGGGAGGTCAAAAAAATTCTAAATTTGATTGATTTGTGCAACTGTAGTGGCCAAAACGATAGGCACTATTCATATTTTGTTAAGGGCAAAGAGTTTCTGGGATTTTTATTACTATAGATAACATTATGATACGTTTCCAGATATGAATATGACGATAGAGGCTTCAGACATCGCAATATAGAATATCGTATGGCTGCAGACGACCCTCGCTTCGACCCTCAAGTGGATTTGCAAACTCGGCTCGAACGTTTACGACCGCTTATAGCTTCTGCAAATTTGATGAACGTACGCTTTGGCAGGAAAGTACGTACTTCATGATCGTTATTTACACTAGAAATTGCGTGGTCATTATAGGAAATAGTTTATAATATTTTGGTTTAAATCCAGTCGGGTTTTTGCATAAGTTTTATTAGTGCTTCCTTTATTTGTGTAGTATAAACAAGCGTGTTTCATCTACAATCTGTAGTCTGTGACAACAATAAATTGCTGACGTGGTACCCTGAATGGTGCTAACCAAATATAACATAATTAATATATAGGAATATAGAATCTTCTCGACTTTAGCCTTTGGGACACTCAGCCATTCAGTGGTCACAGATTGGAGCAGTGGGTACATCATGCTTTCTCCAGAAGTAGATATCCCCATGCTTTTGGATTAAATTTCATATAATTGTTAGCGCAATCTCTTCTGCTTCCTATTATCGACAATGCGGACTCGTGCACCTCCGATATGAATGAAGATCTACTCAACAAGATCGAACGCCTGCAGAACTTCTGCATACGTTTTATATTTGGTCTTAGAAAGTATGACCATGTGTCTAAGTTCCGCAGGCAGCTGGGGTGGCTACCTATTCGACTCAGACGTGACGCTCATATTCTTCAACTTCTATATTCAATTCTTTTCAAGCCCAAAACCCCTTCTTATCTTAAAAATCATTTCAAATTCTTAGGTCCTTCTAACTATACGCTACGCTCTTCCAATAGATGTCTATTGGAAATTCCATCCCACAGCTCATCCTTCATAGGCAATTCATTTAGGATTTCCGCCATTAGGCTGTGGAATAAGCTGCCTGAGTCTATACGATTGGCTTCCTCCCTATCGTCTTTTAAAACTCTTCTTTATAAATATTTCCTAACCTTATCATATCCTGATCAATCGTGACCTGTGTAATTCTTGTATCTCCTCTTCTTTTTGTATATTATGTAATTCACTATTTGCAATTCTAGAATCTGTAAGATTAGCTTTTTAGTTTTATTTAGTTATTAATATTGTTTTTTTTTTATTTTCTCTAGATTAAGGTTTTATAGATTAATATATATATATTGTTTTTTATATAACTTCTGGTTATGCACTTCTTGCACTCATCATTTTTTATTTTTTTATTTATTGTTTTCTTTTCTTACTAGGGTTGCCTGAAAGAGATCGCTTGTTAGCGATAAGGCCGCCCGTTGCATCCCTTGTAATTTATATGTATTGTGTTATTTGTGTTTCTTTCTAGCAACGAAGTGTGAATAAATAAATAAATAAAATAACTCTCGATAAATCTTTAAATTAATTAATCAAATAAAAATCACACAAAATTATATCTTATGAAATACCTAGATAACACTGAAAATGTTTAAAAAATGAAATACTGCTTAATGTAGAAAGTTGCCTGTACTTTTTTATTTTTCAATAGTATTCTCCTTTCCTCTCTACACATCGTCTAATTCAATGGAAGCACTGAGAAAAGCAGTGGGCCCATATTTTCAATGACATTTTCCTTTCTTTACCTTAGTTGGCTGATACTCGAAAGGAAACCTATGACCTTTATGATTTTGGTTTTGGGTTTGGTGACGATGTCAAATACAGCATTTGAGTCACCGCCGTTGACTTATCTAACATTTGGCGTCTGTTAAAGTATGGGGTCACCTCGTACAAAGCTTCCTGACACCCAAATGTTCGTGTAATATTTATTGAACTTGTCGTATACCAATCTGCTGGTAGGTAAATTTTTTATCTTCTATCATGCGTCGCACAGCACTGATGTTATTTTCAGTAATCGCTGTTAAAGGACGTCCCTCACGTGAATCGTCATTGAGATTGCTACGTCCACACTTAAATTCGTTAAGGCGATTGTTAATAGTGGCACGAGATGAGGCTTTATTAAGAAATGCTAATTGCCTATGTTTGTTGTTGAGTAATCCCACAACCAAATTTATGATTTATTATGACTTTCGTTGTGATTGAAAAAAATTCTCGCGTTAGGTTCAATTTCACGTGTAACAAGAATTTAGATTTGGCGCCAATTGACAAAAACAAATGACAAATGAATATACTACATTAGGTTACCAAAGAGTTCTAAAATTGATTTTCAAAAAAAGTTTTTATTAGCATGTTTCTAACTGGCTAGTTCTAAGCATTTTCAGTGTTACCTACGTTTAATTCCGCAACAGAGTAAAAGGCAAGGCACCCATCATTAATGACATCTTGCCTCTACTTAATTAATATTATTATTTATCCAGACAGTATCAAATAGTATGCGCACGAAATGCACCTGTCATGGCGTCTCAGGGTCGTGTTCGGTGCGAACATGTTGGCGCTCCTTAGCACCATTACAAAGAACAGCCTCTGAATTAGCGAGGGAGGCAGCACGAGCTGGGCCTCTGAGGGCTACAAGACGCGCTGCTAGGGCGAAGCCCCGGCTGCGATATGTTACACCAAGTCCAGACTATTGCGAACCGGATACCGCTGCTGGGTCCTTGGGAACCCATGGCAGGTAAGATACAGTCGCCTTTGGGCTTTGGCCTATTCGGTCAACCGTATTGAGTGATTCTTACAAGTATTACTATACTGTAGCACTCCCATGCTATATCCCATGTCCTAGTCTTCTGTGGAGGACTCGATGAGTACACAGGGCTCTCAACGGATAGCCTCTGAACAAAATTAAACCATCAAAGTGACTTATTTGTCTTATGAATCTATTAGAACAAAAGTGCTCTTATTTCTGATAATCCATACTTACAGTTACGAAGAAACAACCTATAAAGTTTATACCAATGTGTAGCGTCGATAAGTGCGGACGGCACATGATGCTTATATTTATTAAGTTTGCAAAGATAAATATTACTAATGGATTGCAAAAATTAGGTAACACGACTGAATCTCTCGACTGCATTTCCAGACACCGATCATAAACATCCACGACTGTTTTTATGTAAAGATTTGAGAACTGACAGTAAATATAAAATTAGAATCATTTAATATTACTTTTTTTGACGTTTATGTGTACATTGAGAATTGTGAACTATGTTACTATATATATATGCTATATGAATAAACAATTTTGACTTTAATGGGGTAAACTTCAAGGGAAAAGCAAGGCATATATTTAAAAAGCCATCTCAGGATTACCATTATACCATAACATATTTGATACATATACATTCAGATAACATATATTAACGGAGCACCAAGCAATGTCTCTAGAGCTATTCTAGTGCATAAAAAAAGAATTACTAAGTGTAAAGTGAAAATTAGGAACGCATACTTATGTTAATTTTATTTTATATCACAAAATCGTTCGCATATTATTTATGTATTTAACTTTATTGCATTACATATTTGATACATATACATTCAGATAACATATATTAACGGAGCACCAAGCAATCTCTCTAGAGTTATTCTAGTGCGTAAAAAAAGAATTACTAATTGTAAAGTGAAAATTAGGAACGCATACTTATGTTAATTTTATTTTATATCACAAAATCGTTCGCATATTATTTATGTATTTAACTTTATTGCATTACATATTTGATACATATACATTCAGATAACATATATTAACGGAGCACCAAGCAATCTCTCTAGAGTTATTCTAGTGCGTAAAAAAAGAATTACTAATTGTAAAGTGAAAATTAGGAACGCATACTTATGTTAATTTTATTTTATATCACAAAATCGTTCGCATATTATTTATGTATTTAACTTTATTGCATTACATATTTGATACATATACATTCAGATAACATATATTAACGGAGCACCAAGCAATGTCTCTAGAGCTATTCTAGTGCATAAAAAAAGAATTACTAAGTGTAAAGTGAAAATTAGGAACGCATACTTATGTTAATTTTATTTTATATCACAAAATCGTTCGCATATTATTTATGTATTTAACTTTATTGCATTACATATTTGATACATATACATTCAGATAACATATATTAACGGAGCACCAAGCAATCTCTCTAGAGTTATTCTAGTGCGTAAAAAAAGAATTACTAATTGTAAAGTGAAAATTAGGAACGCATACTTATGTTAATTTTATTTTATATCACAAAATCGTTCGCATATTATTTATGTATTTAACTTTATTGCATTACATATTTGATACATATACATTCAGATAACATATATTAACGGAGCACCAAGCAATCTCTCTAGAGTTATTCTAGTGCGTAAAAAAAGAATTACTAATTGTAAAGTGAAAATTAGGAACGCATACTTATGTTAATTTTATTTTATATCACAAAATCGTTCGCATATTATTTATGTATTTAACTTTATTGCATTACATATTTGATACATATACATTCAGATAACATATATTAACGGAGCACCAAGCAATCTCTCTAGAGTTATTCTAGTGCGTAAAAAAAGAATTACTAATTGTAAAGTGAAAATTAGGAACGCATACTTATTTTTTTTTTTTTTTTTTATATAATAGGGGGCAAACGGGCAGGAGGCTCACCTGATGTTAAGTGATACCGCCGCCCATGGACACTCTCGATGCTAGAAGGCTCGCGAGTGCGTTGCCGGCCTTTTAAGAATTTGTACGCTCTTTTCTTTTATTAACTTATGTTAATTTTATATCAAACGAAGCATTCAATACTACAAATCTGTTCTGTTAGCTTCTAAAATTTAAACTCTGTTTTTGTAATGTTTTTTATATATATTTATTTTTACAGGTTAACCTTTTTATTTGCTTTTAAATTTTTGTCTATAATTATTTTTATTTATTATTATTGCTATTTTTTCTTTGATTTTGTTTTATTATATTCAATTAGTTATAGTGACGCTTTTTTTAAGTTTTTTTTTGTTTCTTTTGTTAATTGTTTTTTTTTTGTACTCTTCTTTTTTTTGTTTCTCATTAGGGTTGCCTAGAAGAAATCGCTTGTAAGCGATAAGGCCGCCCTTTGCCTTATATCTTTTGTAACTGTTTTTTTTATTTATTTTTTTTATTATTTTTTTTTTTTTGTTATGCGTGTTTTTGTATAAGGCAATAAAGGATAAATATATATATATATAAATATATATAATCCTTCAGTAATATTTATCTGTGTTAACTTCATAATTATAAGCATCATGTATGTTCCGTCCGCACTATTATCGACGCCATACTTGGGTATAAACTTTATAACACATTTCTTTCTGGTCTTATGTTTTTTGTTGTGGGAGGCCTGTTGGTAATTTTTTTACTTAAATACTAATTTCACCCTTCTCAGAGTTCAAGCAAAGAGATTCTCAGTCATTTCAAATCGGTGAATAATATACAATAATATTAACAGGCAATGCAATGTCAGCCTCGGCACCGGACCTGGTGGCTGTGGAAGGTTGTGTTGTGGTCGTGGAAGAAAGGCACTCCGGCACAGTCGACTTGAACGCTGTCATTGTCGTTACCACTGGTGCTGTCGAGTGGACTGTCAACTATGTCGAGTCACCAGCGAAGAGCATTATTGTAACTAAAACATTCCAATCAAAATACAGCGAGGAAATACGATTTTAATTTTATATAAAAGGCAGACAACGTTATGCATGTCTCCGCTAGATGCGTCAATCACACAAATACAAGAGTTTTAGATTCTTTAATACTGGTACTCTTAATAAGATAGACAATCAGACTTAGTAATCTCGTATCATTCATTTAAAAATAGGCTTGCAGATGTCATGTTAATAATGAAGATGTTTATTTATTTATTTATTATTATTATTTTTAGGCATACACATTCTAAAACAATGTGCATGCCTTAAAGTAATAGAAAATATGACATCACAAATTTAACACACACACACATCAATTACATTAGAACGTAAGCAATATATCAAAGGAACTAACGAAACGGCCACAAAATAAACAAAATACAAATTATTAATAATATAAATAATAACTAAAAAAAGAGAAAAAAAACAGTAATAAACAAACAAGAGTCATCAGAACAGTTTATTTATTTGTAATTGTTGTAAAAACATATGGTCTGAATACTCTCTGTACCATTACTAACTATTAATAAAATTATAATCCTATACGAATAACATGTACCAACAAGGCTTACAATGGAATACATTTTTTTCTACGGAAAGTTAATACAAAACCACGTATTGGTAAATCACGATAAGTAATGTTTCGAGCGGTTAACACTGATGTTTGAGGGTATGTTTCGCAATGTCCGGATAGGTTCCAAATAAGCTATTTGTTACTTATTGGTAGGATAAACAGTATTTTTGCGTTTCACGACTGTCAGATAGCGCTATTTGTCAAATGCCAAGTATCTTATTCGAAACTTACTCAATTTATGTGTTGCATAGCTATTCGGTACTTTATCCATACATTGTGAAACAGGCCCTTAGTGTTTTAATAAATAATATATTTTACTTATAATGGAAGACAACTCCATGGGCGTTGAAATTAACGTTCGTTTCTATACAATTTCTTTGAGTTTTCGTTCCGTTTCAGCTGTCAAAAACTTAAACTAAAATTGATGTATACTTAAACCTATCGAGACATTGCCAAAATCCTCGCTGTATTATTTCCAAATGATAATTTCAATTTGTATTTCATTTAAATATTGATTGCATGTTTTAAATTTTTATGTAACCAAAGAATTTTACGCGTTCAGTACTAGTCATATATACCCTTAACATATAAAAATTATAATTTTGTTTATTCAAAAAATGTCTTTAATAGCAAATTTTAACTACACATGAAACATATTTGAATAATTAAAGATAAAAAATAGAGTATTGCTGCCACATTATCTTATCCTTCAGGGATCTAAAAATATATCCTACTCAGAGTCATTCATTAAGTCTAACGGTAGATTACATTAGATCTTTGCAAACCGGCTACAATATTTACTGCTCGTTATTATTTTTTTAACCATTAAAGTAAAAGAAGCGATACAACCCTATTATGCAAAAAAATCCGCATAATATGTCTAAACCGTGATTTGAATGCACGACCACAAGTTTCAAAGACACGCTCAAGCCACTATGCCACTACTGCACTATGATTATAAGCAGCAGTAACATTTTATTAATCATTAACTCATAACAAAATATGTGTGTGTACACAGGTAAGAAGTGTTCTTTACGACATATCATTTTTCTACTATTTGCAACTTCACGAAAATGGGGTAGATAAGGCTTAAGCCTTAAGAAAAACAATTTTTTTCAGTCATATTTATTAATACTTGCTAATTTTAACAGATTTATATACATTCACTGATACTTACAATCAAAAAGTGAGGTTAACCTCACATAAATATTACAATCATGCTCATACGTGTTGAATTTATAAAACGAAATGTATAATCACTCTCACTTTTCTTGTAAATTCACTTAAATTTAAACAAGTCTTTTTATTTTATCACTTTCAAATTAATATATTGTTATTCTTATTTCAAACCAAACTTCAAAACTAATATATTGTTGTTATTATTATCATATATTACATTATATTCTTTACGTATACTGAACTTCGATAAAAAGCAAAATGGCGCGTAACCGAAAAACGTGACGTTTTCTTACAAAATGTCTCCCATATGTCGATAAAGAAGTTTCACTTCAATAATTATTTATTTATTTCTCTCCCATATAAAATGATGACCTAATAATGAAAGACTCTGTGCGGCTGATAGGCTTGTAGAAATGTAATATCAACGTACTTAGAATTAAATTATTTATTTAGAATAGAATTAACGACAATAAATGTGAGTAGTTGTAGGTGCGGTAGATTTTATCATGCACAAAGACTTAGAATGTTGTAAATAGTTGTGTAATCGTATTTTAAAATGTATGTAATGTTAAAAATAGTTGTCAATTGTCATCAACATGTTTTATCTGTCTAAATACAACGTCTATGGTAATGATCAAATGTATGGGAATGTCAGCCACACATGTGTTACCATCTTCATTGAAAACAATATATTATGACTGGCTTTTAGAAGCATTTGATAAAACCAAATCCGAATGCTTTTCCCGTACATATTCTTTCTACGTAAAATGTTGCCATGTACTGGACTGATTCAATACTAGTTATTATATTTTTATGACATGACAATATATTTTTAGTCCATATGTATTTTAATAAGATAATATTATGAAGGTTCAAGCACAATAAAGCCTGCCTGCCTTATCTCTACTACTTTTTGACATTTTCCTTTGAATAATTGTAATGTAGAGGGAGGATGGAACTTCCTGAGTTTCTTGCCCGTTCTTCTCAGTACAAGGCCTCCCGGTAGTTTTGCGAACGGATGGCGTAGTCTTTCTACCTAAATGTCATACCTATCGTTCACAGATAGATAATTTAGGTTCCAAATCACACCTTACTTTCCCGTCCAATATATGTCGCTGCAAACCTTGGCCATAGTCACTAATCTGTTTTGTGATCTTTATTTTTACTAATACGCAAGTACGTGATCAGCGTTCTATGCCTAACAACGAACATTTTGGGTCTAAGGCAGTTTCCTCACGATATATCCTAAACGAAATGCGAGTCTATTGATGCCAGGGTTCGTTACAACAGTGATGAGAAGCACGAAGTTTTGTAAAGTATTTTTTTTAATTTATTAACACCTTGCTATAACGATAATAATTCTAATAATAGTACTCTCCATTAACGGTATGTTGGCGGCACTTTATAAACACACTTCCGTTTAAAGGCTACTGATGTATATTATTTTCACAAATTATCATATTTTTTTGAATATAGGTGATAGTAATTATTTGTAAACACTTATTTCGTATTTATAGACTGTAAATAAACTCGTACTTAGCACAAGAATATATTCATTTTAAACCCACCTATTTTGTTCCTTATTTACTCCCTCCCTGTATCAATAGTTTTTATTTATACAAATACTAGACGTACTTGCTACGAAGCGTTGATATTCCTGTAGAGGATGTGGTTCTTTAGGAGGACAATAGTAGTATAAGATATTTCAAGAAGCAATTGTGATTAGTATTAAATATAGAAACAGGAAGAATGATTCATCTCGTCTACACATGACACACAACTCCTGAATTTGGATTTCAGTCCTGATTGTTTCGGGTTCATCACCTTTTACTTATAAAATCACCTATAAAACACCATTAGTCCAGTCATTTAATCTTAAATTAGGTAAGAATCTCGGAATTTAAGATACGCAGCTATAGTCTGTAAATACTTGTATATTGACACCCAAAAAGTTTCACGTAGTTCACAGATTTACAGCTGGGTTTCTCGAATTCCGAGGTGAACTTACTATAATGACTGGACTACATTGCTATTTGTCTAATAAACATTCAAAGGAATTTATTAGCAGTTGAATTTCTATGAGTTTTCGTTCCGTTTGAGCTGTCAAAAACGTAAATTAAAATTAATGTATACTTGAAACTATCAAGAATTTGCTAAAATCCTCGCTGTATTATTTCCAAATGATGTTTTCAATTTGTATTTCATTTAAATATTGATCGTATGTTTTAAATTTTTATGTAACCAAAGAATTTTTACCCGTTCAGTACTAGTCATATATTATTATACCCTTAACATATAAATTATAATTTTGTTTATTCAAAAAATGTCTTTAATAGCAAATTTTAACTACACACGAAACATATTTGAATAATTAAAGATAATAAATAGAGTATTGCTGCCACATTATCTTATCCTTCAGGGATCTAAAAATATATCGTACTCAGAGTCATTCATTAAGTCTAACGGTAGATTACATAAGATCTTTGCAAACCGGCTACAATATTTACTGCTCGTTATTATTTTTTTAACCATTAAAGTGAAAGAAGCGATACAACCCTATTATGCAAAAAAATCCGCATAATATGTCACCACCGTGATTTGAATGCACGACCTCAAGTTTCAAAGACACGCTCAAGCCACTATGCCACTACTGCACTATGATTATAAGCAGCAGTAACATTTTATTAATCATTAACTCATAACAAAATATGTGTGTGTACACAGGTAAGAAGTGTTCTTTACGACATATCATTTTTCTACTATTTGCAACTTCACGAAAATGGGGTAGATAAGGCTTAAGCCTTAAGAAAAACAATTTTTTTCAGTCATATTTATTAATACTTGCTAATTTTAACAGATTTATATACATTCACTGATACTTACAATCAAAAAGTGAGGTTAACCTCACATAAATATTACAATCATGCTCATACGTGTTGAATTTATAAAACGAAATGTATAATCACTCTCACTTTTCTTGTAAATTCACTTAAATTTAAACAAGTCTTTTTATTTTATCACTTTCAAATTAATATATTGTTATTCTTATTTCAAACCAAACTTCAAAACTAATATATTGTTGTTATTATTATCATATATTACATTATATTCTTTACGTATACTGAACTTCGATAAAAAGCAAAATGGCGCGTAACCGAAAGACGTGACGTTTTCTTACAAAATGTCTCCCATATGTCGATAAAGAAGTTTCACTTCAATAATTATTTATTTATTTCTCTCCCATATAAAATGATGACCTAATAATGAAAGACTCTGTGCGGCTGATAGGCTTGTAGAAATGTAATATCAACGTACTTAGAATTAAATTATTTATTTAGAATAGAATTAACGACAATAAATGTGAGTAGTTGTAGGTGCGGTAGATTTTATCATGCACAAAGACTTAGAATGTTGTAAATAGTTGTGTAATCGTATTTTAAAATGTATGTAATGTTAAAAATAGTTGTCAATTGTCATCAACATGTTTTATCTGTCTAAATACAACGTCTATGGTAATGATCAAATGTATGGGAATGTCAGCCACACATGTGTTACCATCTTCATTGAAAACAATATATTATGACTGGCTTTTAGAAGCATTTGATAAAACCAAATCCGAATGCTTTTCCCGTACATATTCTTTCTACGTAAAATGTTGCCATGTACTGGACTGATTCAATACTAGTTATTATATTTTTATGACATGACAATATATTTTTAGTCCATATGTATTTTAATAAGATAATATTATGAAGGTTCAAGCACAATAAAGCCTGCCTGCCTTATCTCTACTACTTTTTGACATTTTCCTTTGAATAATTGTAATGTAGAGGGAGGATGGAACTTCCTGAGTTTCTTGCCCGTTCTTCTCAGTACAAGGCCTCCCGGTAGTTTTGCGAACGGATGGCGTAGTCTTTCTACCTAAATGTCATACCTATCGTTCACAGATAGATAATTTAGGTTCCAAATCACACCTTACTTTCCCGTCCAATAGATGTCGCTGCAAACCTTGGCCATAGTCACTAATCTGTCTTGTGATCTTTATTTTTACTAATACGCAAGTACGTGATCAGCGTTCTATGCCTAACAACGAACATTTTGGGTCTAAGGCAGTTTCCTCACGATATATCCTAAACGAAATGCGAGTCTATTGATGCCAGGGTTCGTTACAACAGTGATGAGAAGCACGAAGTTTTGTAAAGTATTTTTTTTAATTTATTAACACCTTGCTATAACGATAATAATTCTAATAATAGTACTCTCCATTAACGGTATGTTGGCGGCACTTTATAAACACACTTCCGTTTAAAGGCTACTGATGTATATTATTTTCACAAATTATCATATTTTTTTGAATATAGGTGATAGTAATTATTTGTAAACACTTATTTCGTATTTATAGACTGTAAATAAACTCGTACTTAGCACAAGAATATATTCATTTTAAACCCACCTTTTTTGTTCCTTATTTACTCCCTCCCTGTATCAATAGTTTTTATTTATACAAATACTAGACGTACTTGCTACGAAGCGTTGATATTCCTGTAGAGAATGTGGTTCTTTACGAAGACAATAGTAGTATAAGATATTTCAAGTAGCTATTGTGATAAGTATTAAATATAGAAACAGGAAGAATGATTCATCTCGTCTACACATGACACACAACTCCTGAATTTGGATTTCAGTCCTGATTGTTTCGGGTTCATCACCTTTTACTTATAAAATCACCTATAAAACACCATTAGTCCAGTCATTTAATCTTAAATTAGGTAAGAATCTCGGAATTTAAGATACGCAGCTATAGTCTGTAAATACTTGTATATTGACACCCAAAAAGTTTCACGTAGTTCACAGATTTACAGCTGGGTTTCTCGAATTCCGAGGTGAACTTACTATAATGACTGGACTACATTGCTATTTGTCTAATAAACATTCAAAGGAATTTATTAGCAGTTGAATTTCTATGAGTTTTCGTTCCGTTTGAGCTGTCAAAAACGTAAATTAAAATTAATGTATACTTGAAACTATCAAGAATTTGCTAAAATCCTCGCTGTATTATTTCCAAATGATGTTTTCAATTTGTATTTCATTTAAATATTGATCGTATGTTTTAAATTTTTATGTAACCAAAGAATTTTTACCCGTTCAGTACTAGTCATATATTATTATACCCTTAACATATAAATTATAATTTTGTTTATTCAAAAAATGTCTTTAATAGCAAATTTTAACTACACACGAAACATATTTGAATAATTAAAGATAATAAATAGAGTATTGCTGCCACATTATCTTATCCTTCAGGGATCTAAAAATATATCGTACTCAGAGTCATTCATTAAGTCTAACGGTAGATTACATAAGATCTTTGCAAACCGGCTACAATATTTACTGCTCGTTATTATTTTTTTAACCATTAAAGTGAAAGAAGCGATACAACCCTATTATGCAAAAAAATCCGCATAATATGTCTAAACCGTGATTTGAATGCACGACCACAAGTTTCAAAGACACGCTCAAGCCACTATGCCACTACTGCACTATGATTATAAGCAGCAGTAACATTTTATTAATCATTAACTCATAACAAAATATGTGTGTGTACACAGGTAAGAAGTGTTCTTTACGACATATCATTTTTCTACTATTTGCAACTTCACGAAAATGGGGTAGATAAGGCTTAAGCCTTAAGAAAAACAATTTTTTTCAGTCATATTTATTAATACTTGCTAATTTTAACAGATTTATATACATTCACTGATACTTACAATCAAAAAGTGAGGTTAACCTCACATAAATATTACAATCATGCTCATACGTGTTGAATTTATAAAACGAAATGTATAATCACTCTCACTTTTCTTGTAAATTCACTTAAATTTAAACAAGTCTTTTTATTTTATCACTTTCAAATTAATATATTGTTATTCTTATTTCAAACCAAACTTCAAAACTAATATATTGTTGTTATTATTATCATATATTACATTATATTCTTTACGTATACTAAACTTCGATAAAAAGCAAAATGGCGCGTAACCGAAAAACGTGACGTTTTCTTACAAAATGTCTCCCATATGTCGATAAAGAAGTTTCACTTCAATAATTATTTATTTATTTCTCTCCCATATAAAATGATGACCTAATAATGAAAGACTCTGTGCGGCTGATAGGCTTGTAGAAATGTAATATCAACGTACTTAGAATTAAATTATTTATTTAGAATAGAATTAACGACAATAAATGTGAGTAGTTGTAGGTGCGGTAGATTTTATCATGCACAAAGACTTAGAATGTTGTAAATAGTTGTGTAATCGTATTTTAAAATGTATGTAATGTTAAAAATAGTTGTCAATTGTCATCAACATGTTTTATCTGTCTAAATACAACGTCTATGGTAATGATCAAATGTATGGGAATGTCAGCCACACATGTGTTACCATCTTCATTGAAAACAATATATTATGACTGGCTTTTAGAAGCATTTGATAAAACCAAATCCGAATGCTTTTCCCGTACATATTCTTTCTACGTAAAATGTTGCCATGTACTGGACTGATTCAATACTAGTTATTATATTTTTATGACATGACAATATATTTTTAGTCCATATGTATTTTAATAAGATAATATTATGAAGGTTCAAGCACAATAAAGCCTGCCTGCCTTATCTCTACTACTTTTTGACATTTTCCTTTGAATAATTGTAATGTAGAGGGAGGATGGAACTTCCTGAGTTTCTTGCCCGTTCTTCTCAGTACAAGGCCTCCCGGTAGTTTTGCGAACGGATGGCGTAGTCTTTCTACCTAAATGTCATACCTATCGTTCACAGATAGATAATTTAGGTTCCAAATCACACCTTACTTTCCCGTCCAATAGATGTCGCTGCAAACCTTGGCCATAGTCACTAATCTGTTTTGTGATCTTTATTTTTACTAATACGCAAGTACGTGATCAGCGTTCTATGCCTAACAACGAACATTTTGGGTCTAAGGCAGTTTCCTCACGATATATCCTAAACGAAATGCGAGTCTATTGATGCCAGGGTTCGTTACAACAGTGATGAGAAGCACGAAGTTTTGTAAAGTATTTTTTTTAATTTATTAACACCTTGCTATAACGATAATAATTCTAATAATAGTACTCTCCATTAACGGTATGTTGGCGGCACTTTATAAACACACTTCCGTTTAAAGGCTACTGATGTATATTATTTTCACAAATTATCATATTTTTTTGAATATAGGTGATAGTAATTATTTGTAAACACTTATTTCGTATTTATAGACTGTAAATAAACTCGTACTTAGCACAAGAATATATTCATTTTAAACCCACCTATTTTGTTCCTTATTTACTCCCTCCCTGTATCAATAGTTTTTATTTATACAAATACTAGACGTACTTGCTACGAAGCGTTGATATTCCTGTAGAGAATGTGGTTCTTTACGAAGACAATAGTAGTATAAGGTATTTCAAGTAGCTATTGTGATAAGTATTAAATATAGAAACAGGAAGAATGATTCATCTCGTCTACACATGACACACAACTCCTGAATTTGGATTTCAGTCCTGATTGTTTCGGGTTCATCACCTTTTACTTATAAAATCACCTATAAAACACCATTAGTCCAGTCATTTAATCTTAAATTAGGTAAGAATCTCGGAATTTAAGATACGCAGCTATAGTCTGTAAATACTTGTATATTGACACCCAAAAAGTTTCACGTAGTTCACAGATTTACAGCTGGGTTTCTCGAATTCCGAGGTGAACTTACTATAATGACTGGACTACATTGCTATTTGTCTAATAAACATTCAAAGGAATTTATTAGCAGTTGAATTTCTATGAGTTTTCGTTCCGTTTGAGCTGTCAAAAACGTAAATTAAAATTAATGTATACTTGAAACTATCAAGAATTTGCTAAAATCCTCGCTGTATTATTTCCAAATGATGTTTTCAATTTGTATTTCATTTAAATATTGATCGTATGTTTTAAATTTTTATGTAACCAAAGAATTTTTACCCGTTCAGTACTAGTCATATATTATTATACCCTTAACATATAAATTATAATTTTGTTTATTCAAAAAATGTCTTTAATAGCAAATTTTAACTACACACGAAACATATTTGAATAATTAAAGATAATAAATAGAGTATTGCTGCCACATTATCTTATCCTTCAGGGATCTAAAAATATATCGTACTCAGAGTCATTCATTAAGTCTAACGGTAGATTACATAAGATCTTTGCAAACCGGCTACAATATTTACTGCTCGTTATTATTTTTTTAACCATTAAAGTGAAAGAAGCGATACAACCCTATTATGCAAAAAAATCCGCATAATATGTCTAAACCGTGATTTGAATGCACGACCACAAGTTTCAAAGACACGCTCAAGCCACTATGCCACTACTGCACTATGATTATAAGCAGCAGTAACATTTTATTAATCATTAACTCATAACAAAATATGTGTGTGTACACAGGTAAGAAGTGTTCTTTACGACATATCATTTTTCTACTATTTGCAACTTCACGAAAATGGGGTAGATAAGGCTTAAGCCTTAAGAAAAACAATTTTTTTCAGTCATATTTATTAATACTTGCTAATTTTAACAGATTTATATACATTCACTGATACTTACAATCAAAAAGTGAGGTTAACCTCACATAAATATTACAATCATGCTCATACGTGTTGAATTTATAAAACGAAATGTATAATCACTCTCACTTTTCTTGTAAATTCACTTAAATTTAAACAAGTCTTTTTATTTTATCACTTTCAAATTAATATATTGTTATTCTTATTTCAAACCAAACTTCAAAACTAATATATTGTTGTTATTATTATCATATATTACATTATATTCTTTACGTATACTGAACTTCGATAAAAAGCAAAATGGCGCGTAACCGAAAAACGTGACGTTTTCTTACAAAATGTCTCCCATATGTCGATAAAGAAGTTTCACTTCAATAATTATTTATTTATTTCTCTCCCATATAAAATGATGACCTAATAATGAAAGACTCTGTGCGGCTGATAGGCTTGTAGAAATGTAATATCAACGTACTTAGAATTAAATTATTTATTTAGAATAGAATTAACGACAATAAATGTGAGTAGTTGTAGGTGCGGTAGATTTTATCATGCACAAAGACTTAGAATGTTGTAAATAGTTGTGTAATCGTATTTTAAAATGTATGTAATGTTAAAAATAGTTGTCAATTGTCATCAACATGTTTTATCTGTCTAAATACAACGTCTATGGTAATGATCAAATGTATGGGAATGTCAGCCACACATGTGTTACTTTTACGTTACGTTATCTTCATTGAAAACAATATATTATGACTGGCTTTTAGAAGCATTTGATAAAACCAAATCCGAATGCTTTTCCCGTACATATTCTTTCTACGTAAAATGTTGCCATGTACTGGACTGATTCAATACTAGTTATTATATTTTTATGACATGACAATATATTTTTAGTCCATATGTATTTTAATAAGATAATATTATGAAGGTTCAAGCCCAATAAAGCCTGCCTGCCTTATCTCTACTACTTTTTGACATTTTCCTTTGAATAATTGTAATGTAGAGGGAGGATGGAACTTCCTGAGTTTCTTGCCCGTTCTTCTCAGTACAAGGCCTCCCGGTAGTTTTGCGAACGGATGGCGTAGTCTTTCTACCTAAATGTCATACCTATCGTTCACAGATAGATAATTTAGGTTCCAAATCACACCTTACTTTCCCGTCCAATAGATGTCGCTGCAAACCTTGGCCATAGTCACTAATCTGTCTTGTGATCTTTATTTTTACTAATATTCAAGTACGTGATCAGCGTTCTATGCCTAACAACGAACATTTTGGGTCTAAGGCAGTTTCCTCACGATATATCCTAAACGAAATGCGAGTCTATTGATGCCAGGGTTCGTTACAACAGTGATGAGAAGCACGAAGTTTTGTAAAGTATTTTTTTTAATTTATTAACACCTTGCTATAACGATAATAATTCTAATAATAGTAATCTCCATTAACGGTATGTTGGCGGCACTTTATAAACACACTTCCGTTTAAAGGCTACTGATGTATATTATTTTCACAAATTATCATATTTTTTTGAATATAGGTGATAGTAATTATTTGTAAACACTTATTTCGTATTTATAGACTGTAAATAAACTCGTACTTAGCACAAGAATATATTCATTTTAAACCCACCTATTTTGTTCCTTATTTACTCCCTCCCTGTATCAATAGTTTTTATTTATACAAATACTAGACGTACTTGCTACGAAGCGTTGATATTCCTGTAG
Organism: Pieris mannii; assembly: GCA_028984075.1. NCBI lineage: Eukaryota > Metazoa > Arthropoda > Insecta > Lepidoptera > Pieridae > Pieris > Pieris mannii. The sequence continues at coordinate 3,323,011 of CM054798.1, read as the reverse complement.
AGAATGTGGTTCTTTACGAAGACAATAGTAGTATAAGGTATTTCAAGTAGCTATTGTGATAAGTATTAAATATAGAAACAGGAAGAATGATTCATCTCGTCTACACATGACACACAACTCCTGAATTTGGATTTCAGTCCTGATTGTTTCGGGTTCATCACCTTTTACTTATAAAATCACCTATAAAACACCATTAGTCCAGTCATTTAATCTTAAATTAGGTAAGAATCTCGGAATTTAAGATACGCAGCTATAGTCTGTAAATACTTGTATATTGACACCCAAAAAGTTTCACGTAGTTCACAGATTTACAGCTGGGTTTCTCGAATTCCGAGGTGAACTTACTATAATGACTGGACTACATTGCTATTTGTCTAATAAACATTCAAAGGAATTTATTAGCAGTTGAATTTCTATGAGTTTTCGTTCCGTTTGAGCTGTCAAAAACGTAAATTAAAATTAATGTATACTTGAAACTATCAAGAATTTGCTAAAATCCTCGCTGTATTATTTCCAAATGATGTTTTCAATTTGTATTTCATTTAAATATTGATCGTATGTTTTAAATTTTTATGTAACCAAAGAATTTTTACCCGTTCAGTACTAGTCATATATTATTATACCCTTAACATATAAATTATAATTTTGTTTATTCAAAAAATGTCTTTAATAGCAAATTTTAACTACACACGAAACATATTTGAATAATTAAAGATAATAAATAGAGTATTGCTGCCACATTATCTTATCCTTCAGGGATCTAAAAATATATCGTACTCAGAGTCATTCATTAAGTCTAACGGTAGATTACATAAGATCTTTGCAAACCGGCTACAATATTTACTGCTCGTTATTATTTTTTTAACCATTAAAGTGAAAGAAGCGATACAACCCTATTATGCAAAAAAATCCGCATAATATGTCTAAACCGTGATTTGAATGCACGACCACAAGTTTCAAAGACACGCTCAAGCCACTATGCCACTACTGCACTATGATTATAAGCAGCAGTAACATTTTATTAATCATTAACTCATAACAAAATATGTGTGTGTACACAGGTAAGAAGTGTTCTTTACGACATATCATTTTTCTACTATTTGCAACTTCACGAAAATGGGGTAGATAAGGCTTAAGCCTTAAGAAAAACAATTTTTTTCAGTCATATTTATTAATACTTGCTAATTTTAACAGATTTATATACATTCACTGATACTTACAATCAAAAAGTGAGGTTAACCTCACATAAATATTACAATCATGCTCATACGTGTTGAATTTATAAAACGAAATGTATAATCACTCTCACTTTTCTTGTAAATTCACTTAAATTTAAACAAGTCTTTTTATTTTATCACTTTCAAATTAATATATTGTTATTCTTATTTCAAACCAAACTTCAAAACTAATATATTGTTGTTATTATTATCATATATTACATTATATTCTTTACGTATACTGAACTTCGATAAAAAGCAAAATGGCGCGTAACCGAAAAACGTGACGTTTTCTTACAAAATGTCTCCCATATGTCGATAAAGAAGTTTCACTTCAATAATTATTTATTTATTTCTCTCCCATATAAAATGATGACCTAATAATGAAAGACTCTGTGCGGCTGATAGGCTTGTAGAAATGTAATATCAACGTACTTAGAATTAAATTATTTATTTAGAATAGAATTAACGACAATAAATGTGAGTAGTTGTAGGTGCGGTAGATTTTATCATGCACAAAGACTTAGAATGTTGTAAATAGTTGTGTAATCGTATTTTAAAATGTATGTAATGTTAAAAATAGTTGTCAATTGTCATCAACATGTTTTATCTGTCTAAATACAACGTCTATGGTAATGATCAAATGTATGGGAATGTCAGCCACACATGTGTTACCATCTTCATTGAAAACAATATATTATGACTGGCTTTTAGAAGCATTTGATAAAACCAAATCCGAATGCTTTTCCCGTACATATTCTTTCTACGTAAAATGTTGCCATGTACTGGACTGATTCAATACTAGTTATTATATTTTTATGACATGACAATATATTTTTAGTCCATATGTATTTTAATAAGATAATATTATGAAGGTTCAAGCACAATAAAGCCTGCCTGCCTTATCTCTACTACTTTTTGACATTTTCCTTTGAATAATTGTAATGTAGAGGGAGGATGGAACTTCCTGAGTTTCTTGCCCGTTCTTCTCAGTACAAGGCCTCCCGGTAGTTTTGCGAACGGATGGCGTAGTCTTTCTACCTAAATGTCATACCTATCGTTCACAGATAGATAATTTAGGTTCCAAATCACACCTTACTTTCCCGTCCAATAGATGTCGCTGCAAACCTTGGCCATAGTCACTAATCTGTTTTGTGATCTTTATTTTTACTAATACGCAAGTACGTGATCAGCGTTCTATGCCTAACAACGAACATTTTGGGTCTAAGGCAGTTTCCTCACGATATATCCTAAACGAAATGCGAGTCTATTGATGCCAGGGTTCGTTACAACAGTGATGAGAAGCACGAAGTTTTGTAAAGTATTTTTTTTAATTTATTAACACCTTGCTATAACGATAATAATTCTAATAATAGTACTCTCCATTAACGGTATGTTGGCGGCACTTTATAAACACACTTCCGTTCAAAGGCTACTGATGTATATTATTTTCACAAATTATCATATTTTTTTGAATATAGGTGATAGTAATTATTTGTAAACACTTATTTCGTATTTATAGACTGTAAATAAACTCGTACTTAGCACAAGAATATATTCATTTTAAACCCACCTTTTTTGTTCCTTATTTACTCCCTCCCTGTATCAATAGTTTTTATTTATACAAATACTAGACGTACTTGCTACGAAGCGTTGATATTCCTGTAGAGAATGTGGTTCTTTACGAAGACAATAGTAGTATAAGGTATTTCAAGTAGCTATTGTGATAAGTATTAAATATAGAAACAGGAAGAATGATTCATCTCGTCTACACATGACACACAACTCCTGAATTTGGATTTCAGTCCTGATTGTTTCGGGTTCATCACCTTTTACTTATAAAATCACCTATAAAACACCATTAGTCCAGTCATTTAATCTTAAATTAGGTAAGAATCTCGGAATTTAAGATACGCAGCTATAGTCTGTAAATACTTGTATATTGACACCCAAAAAGTTTCACGTAGTTCACAGATTTACAGCTGGGTTTCTCGAATTCCGAGGTGAACTTACTATAATGACTGGACTACATTGCTATTTGTCTAATAAACATTCAAAGGAATTTATTAGCAGTTGAATTTCTATGAGTTTTCGTTCCGTTTGAGCTGTCAAAAACGTAAATTAAAATTAATGTATACTTGAAACTATCAAGAATTTGCTAAAATCCTCGCTGTATTATTTCCAAATGATGTTTTCAATTTGTATTTCATTTAAATATTGATCGTATGTTTTAAATTTTTATGTAACCAAAGAATTTTTACCCGTTCAGTACTAGTCATATATTATTATACCCTTAACATATAAATTATAATTTTGTTTATTCAAAAAATGTCTTTAATAGCAAATTTTAACTACACACGAAACATATTTGAATAATTAAAGATAATAAATAGAGTATTGCTGCCACATTATCTTATCCTTCAGGGATCTAAAAATATATCGTACTCAGAGTCATTCATTAAGTCTAACGGTAGATTACATAAGATCTTTGCAAACCGGCTACAATATTTACTGCTCGTTATTATTTTTTTAACCATTAAAGTGAAAGAAGCGATACAACCCTATTATGCAAAAAAATCCGCATAATATGTCTAAACCGTGATTTGAATGCACGACCACAAGTTTCAAAGACACGCTCAAGCCACTATGCCACTACTGCACTATGATTATAAGCAGCAGTAACATTTTATTAATCATTAACTCATAACAAAATATGTGTGTGTACACAGGTAAGAAGTGTTCTTTACGACATATCATTTTTCTACTATTTGCAACTTCACGAAAATGGGGTAGATAAGGCTTAAGCCTTAAGAAAAACAATTTTTTTCAGTCATATTTATTAATACTTGCTAATTTTAACAGATTTATATACATTCACTGATACTTACAATCAAAAAGTGAGGTTAACCTCACATAAATATTACAATCATGCTCATACGTGTTGAATTTATAAAACGAAATGTATAATCACTCTCACTTTTCTTGTAAATTCACTTAAATTTAAACAAGTCTTTTTATTTTATCACTTTCAAATTAATATATTGTTATTCTTATTTCAAACCAAACTTCAAAACTAATATATTGTTGTTATTATTATCATATATTACATTATATTCTTTACGTATACTAAACTTCGATAAAAAGCAAAATGGCGCGTAACCGAAAAACGTGACGTTTTCTTACAAAATGTCTCCCATATGTCGATAAAGAAGTTTCACTTCAATAATTATTTATTTATTTCTCTCCCATATAAAATGATGACCTAATAATGAAAGACTCTGTGCGGCTGATAGGCTTGTAGAAATGTAATATCAACGTACTTAGAATTAAATTATTTATTTAGAATAGAATTAACGACAATAAATGTGAGTAGTTGTAGGTGCGGTAGATTTTATCATGCACAAAGACTTAGAATGTTGTAAATAGTTGTGTAATCGTATTTTAAAATGTATGTAATGTTAAAAATAGTTGTCAATTGTCATCAACATGTTTTATCTGTCTAAATACAACGTCTATGGTAATGATCAAATGTATGGGAATGTCAGCCACACATGTGTTACCATCTTCATTGAAAACAATATATTATGACTGGCTTTTAGAAGCATTTGATAAAACCAAATCCGAATGCTTTTCCCGTACATATTCTTTCTACGTAAAATGTTGCCATGTACTGGACTGATTCAATACTAGTTATTATATTTTTATGACATGACAATATATTTTTAGTCCATATGTATTTTAATAAGATAATATTATGAAGGTTCAAGCACAATAAAGCCTGCCTGCCTTATCTCTACTACTTTTTGACATTTTCCTTTGAATAATTGTAATGTAGAGGGAGGATGGAACTTCCTGAGTTTCTTGCCCGTTCTTCTCAGTACAAGGCCTCCCGGTAGTTTTGCGAACGGATGGCGTAGTCTTTCTACCTAAATGTCATACCTATCGTTCACAGATAGATAATTTAGGTTCCAAATCACACCTTACTTTCCCGTCCAATAGATGTCGCTGCAAACCTTGGCCATAGTCACTAATCTGTTTTGTGATCTTTATTTTTACTAATACGCAAGTACGTGATCAGCGTTCTATGCCTAACAACGAACATTTTGGGTCTAAGGCAGTTTCCTCACGATATATCCTAAACGAAATGCGAGTCTATTGATGCCAGGGTTCGTTACAACAGTGATGAGAAGCACGAAGTTTTGTAAAGTATTTTTTTTTAATTTATTAACACCTTGCTATAACAATAATAATTCTAATAATAGTACTCTCCATTAACGGTATGTTGGCGGCACTTTATAAACACACTTCCGTTTAAAGGCTACTGATGTATATTATTTTCACAAATTATCATATTTTTTTGAATATAGGTGATAGTAATTATTTGTAAACACTTATTTCGTATTTATAGACTGTAAATAAACTCGTACTTAGCACAAGAATATATTCATTTTAAACCCACCTATTTTGTTCCTTATTTACTCCCTCCCTGTATCAATAGTTTTTATTTATACAAATACTAGACGTACTTGCTACGAAGCGTTGATATTCCTGTAGAGGATGTGGTTCTTTAGGAGGACAATAGTAGTATAAGATATTTCAAGAAGCAATTGTGATTAGTATTAAATATAGAAACAGGAAGAATGATTCATCTCGTCTACACATGACACACAACTCCTGAATTTGGATTTCAGTCCTGATTGTTTCGGGTTCATCACCTTTTACTTATAAAATCACCTATAAAACACCATTAGTCCAGTCATTTAATCTTAAATTAGGTAAGAATCTCGGAATTTAAGATACGCAGCTATAGTCTGTAAATACTTGTATATTGACACCCAAAAAGTTTCACGTAGTTCACAGATTTACAGCTGGGTTTCTCGAATTCCGAGGTGAACTTACTATAATGACTGGACTACATTGCTATTTGTCTAATAAACATTCAAAGGAATTTATTAGCAGTTGAATTTCTATGAGTTTTCGTTCCGTTTGAGCTGTCAAAAACGTAAATTAAAATTAATGTATACTTGAAACTATCAAGAATTTGCTAAAATCCTCGCTGTATTATTTCCAAATGATGTTTTCAATTTGTATTTCATTTAAATATTGATCGTATGTTTTAAATTTTTATGTAACCAAAGAATTTTTACCCGTTCAGTACTAGTCATATATTATTATACCCTTAACATATAAATTATAATTTTGTTTATTCAAAAAATGTCTTTAATAGCAAATTTTAACTGCACACGAAACATATTTGAATAATTAAAGATAATAAATAGAGTATTGCTGCCACATTATCTTATCCTTCAGGGATCTAAAAATATATCGTACTCAGAGTCATTCATTAAGTCTAACGGTAGATTACATAAGATCTTTGCAAACCGGCTACAATATTTACTGCTCGTTATTATTTTTTTAACCATTAAAGTGAAAGAAGCGATACAACCCTATTATGCAAAAAAATCCGCATAATATGTCTAAACCGTGATTTGAATGCACGACCACAAGTTTCAAAGACACGCTCAAGCCACTATGCCACTACTGCACTATGATTATAAGCAGCAGTAACATTTTATTAATCATTAACTCAAGAAAAATATGTGTGTGTACACAGGTAAGAAGTGTTCTTTACGACATATCATTTTTCTACTATTTGCAACTTCACGAAAATGGGGTAGATAAGGCTTAAGCCTTAAGAAAAACAATTTTTTTCAGTCATATTTATTAATACTTGCTAATTTTAACAGATTTATATACATTCACTGATACTTACAATCAAAAAGTGAGGTTAACCTCACATAAATATTACAATCATGCTCATACGTGTTGAATTTATAAAACGAAATGTATAATCACTCTCACTTTTCTTGTAAATTCACTTAAATTTAAACAAGTCTTTTTATTTTATCACTTTCAAATTAATATATTGTTATTCTTATTTCAAACCAAACTTCAAAACTAATATATTGTTGTTATTATTATCATATATTACATTATATTCTTTACGTATACTAAACTTCGATAAAAAGCAAAATGGCGCGTAACCGAAAAACGTGACGTTTTCTTACAAAATGTCTCCCATATGTCGATAAAGAAGTTTCACTTCAATAATTATTTATTTATTTCTCTCCCATATAAAATGATGACCTAATAATGAAAGACTCTGTGCGGCTGATAGGCTTGTAGAAATGTAATATCAACGTACTTAGAATTAAATTATTTATTTAGAATAGAATTAACGACAATAAATGTGAGTAGTTGTAGGTGCGGTAGATTTTATCATGCACAAAGACTTAGAATGTTGTAAATAGTTGTGTAATCGTATTTTAAAATGTATGTAATGTTAAAAATAGTTGTCAATTGTCATCAACATGTTTTATCTGTCTAAATACAACGTCTATGGTAATGATCAAATGTATGGGAATGTCAGCCACACATGTGTTACCATCTTCATTGAAAACAATATATTATGACTGGCTTTTAGAAGCATTTGATAAAACCAAATCCGAATGCTTTTCCCGTACATATTCTTTCTACGTAAAATGTTGCCATGTACTGGACTGATTCAATACTAGTTATTATATTTTTATGACATGACAATATATTTTTAGTCCATATGTATTTTAATAAGATAATATTATGAAGGTTCAAGCACAATAAAGCCTGCCTGCCTTATCTCTACTACTTTTTGACATTTTCCTTTGAATAATTGTAATGTAGAGGGAGGATGGAACTTCCTGAGTTTCTTGCCCGTTCTTCTCAGTACAAGGCCTCCCGGTAGTTTTGCGAACGGATGGCGTAGTCTTTCTACCTAAATGTCATACCTATCGTTCACAGATAGATAATTTAGGTTCCAAATCACACCTTACTTTCCCGTCCAATAGATGTCGCTGCAAATCTTGGCCATAGTCACTAATCTGTTTTGTGATCTTTATTTTTACTAATACGCAAGTACGTGATCAGCGTTCTATGCCTAACAACGAACATTTTGGGTCTAAGGCAGTTTCCTCACGATATATCCTAAACGAAATGCGAGTCTATTGATGCCAGGGTTCGTTACAACAGTGATGAGAAGCACGAAGTTTTGTAAAGTATTTTTTTTAATTTATTAACACCTTGCTATAACGATAATAATTCTAATAATAGTACTCTCCATTAACGGTATGTTGGCGGCACTTTATAAACACACTTCCGTTTAAAGGCTACTGATGTATATTATTTTCACAAATTATCATATTTTTTTGAATATAGGTGATAGTAATTATAATAATAAGTCTTTATTCATTTTAAGTAGGTACATCTTTCTTTTCATAGTGTAAGATTTGGGAACCCTTTTAAGTAAATATACCTGTGTTAGGGTTCCCAGCTCTTCCATAACAAACATAATTACTTAAAATATCATTATTTAACCAATTCGTTTTCTTTTTATTTATTTATTTATTTTTTTTAACCGTTATCATCACACCTGAGTGTGTGCATGAGTAAGTGTGTGGGTGTGAATGTGTGAGAGAGTGAATGAGTGAGTGAGTGAGTGAGTGAGTGAATGAGTAAAGTGTATTTATATCGTGGGTTTCAAAAGCAGCTCTAACACTGCATAAGGCGTGATCAAAAGCCAGTCTTTTATTAGGGTTTTTAGGTTGTAGGCGGTGAGAGGGTAGATGTTAAGCAGCCTATTTAATTTATTATAGATATAGGCTGCTTGCATATTGCGTCTAGCGAAGTCGGTCCTGACGGTCTGACCGACTACAACATCCTTATTTCTTTTTAAGACCAGCCTACTCTCAAACGGGAGTGCTCTGTGGGTTTTTAAAATTAGACTCAGGACATACAGCTTCCTAACGGAAAGTAATTTGCTAAGATGATAAAGCTCTTCCGATGGGAATCTGTATGGCCGGAACAGCATCACTTTTAAGAGAGCCCTATGTCCCCGTTCCAGTTCCAAAAATTTTGTTTTATTGGCCGCACCCCATATGTTTATGCAATATGTTAATACGGACTGAACGAGTGCTGTGTAAATTCTTGTAAGTATGACATACGATGTGATGTGTCGCAAAATTTTAAAGATGTATGTAAATTTCCGTAATCTACCAGTCATGGACTCTATATGGGGATACCATGATAGTCGTTCGTCTATGTGAATGCCTAAGTATTTGATACAGCTAACTTTTGTAATTGGAGGACAGGGGCAGTTACTGACACTTTCCATATCGCAGTTATGTAATTTAATTTTAAAATCTTTAGGTGGTTGAGTTCGTTTAGAAATTCTGAAACATATATAGTTAGTTTTTTCTTTATTGAGAGACAACAGGTGGAAATCAAGCCACTTAGCAATAGTTGTCAGTCCAATTTCCGTTGATTTTTTCACTTCTGCCCAGTTAAGCCCTGTAAAAAGTACAGCTGTGTCATCTGCATAGGAAAATATTTGCCCGTTATCAAGTTTAAGATTGCTTAACGCATTAATATATATTAGAAATAACGTTGGGCCTAATATGCTTCCTTGCGGAACCCCATAGGTTATTTCCATTTCATCACTTATGTAATCGCCTATTTTCACTCTCTGTGTTCGCCTTGAGAGGTAGTCACAAAATAGATTTAAGGGTATATCTCTTATACCAATGTGCTCCATATTATGTAAAAGTGAAGAGATACAGACAGTATCGAAGGCCTTTCGTAAATCTAGAAATGCACCAAGGCATTTCTTTCCCTTATCTAGGTTTGACACTATCAGAGACGTAAATTGAGATATGGCATCTTCCGTGGATTTTCCTTGTCTGAATCCATATTGTGAGCTTGATAGAATATTAAATTTATTAAGGTAGTTCATTAATCTAATATTCAGAAGTTTTTCTAGTACCTTGGAGATGGCTGGAAGAATTGAAATTGGCCTGTAGTTATTGACTTTATCCTTATCGCCGGATTTAAATACTGGTACAATAATAGCTTGCTTAAGTTTTGTCGGGAAAATCCCTTTTTGAAAACATAGATTGGCCAAATGACATAGACAAGGTACTAAGAGACATCTAGCGAGTTTTAAGAATCGTACGGGAATATTATCCCACCCTGGTGCGCTATCTGATTTTAGGTTTCTGATTATATGATCAACCTCTAGAGGGTCAGTACTAAATAAAACAAACGAGTGGGAGCTAGATTTATGGGCAAGTGGTGATGTGGAGGACCGTGACGGGTTTTGTTGAATTTCCTGAGCTAGTAATGGGCCAAGATTTGTAAAGTAGTTATTAACTTCATTTACAGACTCTGTGGGCGTAGGCTTAACGTTTATTAGTTCGTCATTATTATGTTTTGTTTGACTCATATATGCAATCCTCTTAATATTTTTCCACAACTGTTTAGGGTCATTAACTGAATTATCCAATTGTGTTCTTTCATATTTCCGTTTTAATTTTTTTTTATTAAGTTGTTACAAAAGTTTATATATCTTTTATAAGTAATTGATAGAATTTCGTCATATTGATTACTTTTTAAACGTTTTTGCATTTTATTCCTATTTCTTATGCATCGCAAGATACCGGCAGTTATCCACGGCTTTAATACCTGATGTCGTTTGGATACATTTGAGATTGTTGTATTTTCTTCTAAGGATTTTTTAATCTTATCTATCAATTTGTCAACGACTACATTAGGATCCGTGCAAAGTAAGAGATTATTCAAATTTTTATTAGCTAATGTTATTACCGCTTTATCAAAATCTGTATAGGTTTTTAATTTTTTTGCCTCAACTGCGTTATGCATTTTTACTTTCTGTAAACTTAAAAATACCATGAGATGATCTGAAATTGAAGTATTCAATACAGCTACTTTTGCCTGAATTTTTTTATTTTGTTGTTTTATCATAACGTGGTCAAGGCAGCTATTATTTCTAGTCGCAAAGAGATGTCCCGGCATTAAGCCGTATATTGATAACATGCTAAGATAGTTTAGTCGGTTGGTTTGGTTACTGTTGTCGACATTATAAATTAGATTTATATTTATATCACCGGTGATGACTATATTTTTCTTGTTTTTCACATGTTCCAAGTGTAGACGAAGTGATTCTAGAAATGTGTCTGAATTCGGAATAGAAGGAGAACGATAAATTCCTAAGATTAAATGATTTAGTACCTCGACTTGTATACATGATGCATTTTCTAGGATTATTTCGCGTACTTTGGGTTTCAGATTATTCTTGATATAAGCTACTACGCCATCATTCTGATTGAATTGATTCGTAGTGTAGTATGATGAATATTGGCTAAGTTGAGGAATAGGTTTTGTAAAATATGGTTTTTAAAATATGGCGAGGGGGCCGATGGCTGGCCATGCGTCATACTCGTGAACGGGTGCTACTTGTGGTGACTGGTCGTACTTGAATTCGTGTATGCGGTGATATTAGTTGTTTATACTACGTATTTGCGTGTTGTTCTCACGAGTGTGTAAGTGCGTGCTCCTATTTCACCATGCCTCCTGCTGATAGAGGACAAATCTTTGCTTTTAATTTGTTTTTTTATTCTTTATTACTCAATATGTCATATGGAACATGGTGTAATGGTCGCAGCTCCTTACAAGCATTGTGTAAAAAAAAAACTTACTTAAAAAGAGTGGCGGAGAGTTTATTGCCAGTTCTTCTCTTCCGTTCTACGCCCTTGATTTGAGAACTGGCAGTAAATGTAAATTCACAATTTTTAAATTTTTTGACGTTCATAAGTGTACATTGTTACCTACATGAATAAATAAATTTTGTTTTGTTTGTTTTTTGTTTTTGTATTATGTGTTCCGTTTGACGTCCAAGGTCCATTATGAGGAGAGTACATCGTTTCCGTTTCCGCCCAAATCGCTAGTTTACCGACCTTTTCCCACCACGTGACACCGCCGCCAGCGCCCAGCGTTTGAAACTGGAACTAACTTTTTATCGCGCTAAAGCAAGCCGCCAGAATTCTTGTTCATTGTTGCGTCGTTTTTCGGCTAGCACAGTCGCTAGTGCAAACTTAAAAACGAATCAGTATATTTAAAGTTATATCGATCTAAAATTTATTTTCAAAGTGGAAATATTTATATATACGTAAATTGGTGAACTCGGTTTTCACGTTATAAATACAAAATGGTTAATAAAAGTGCTAAAATCGGCGGTGTTGGCCACGCGGTCCAACGTGCCTAGCCCGCACTTTACAAAGCTTTCTCATAATGTCACGGAAGATTTTGTCTCTGCAAGTTCTAACAAGCCGAGTTCTTCGCATAGTTAGCACGAGTGAAGAGGATGAAGAACCGCCGCCAAAACAAAGACGTAATAACCACGTGCGCAGTAATTCACGTGATTCTTCTCCAGATTTGTTTTAAAGGTTTGAGTAATTGTCGCAAAAATTGGTGAGTCATCTTAATAATACTTTCTCCAATTATGCTGCGTCATCTGGCATGTTTAAAAAGTGCCTGAATCTAATAATGCGAACCTAAACGACCCGTTTTTGAACCATGCGGCTTAACACTTCTGATAGGAACTGTGTACGTTATATGATATACAAAAGAAATACGTTGCTTTTCCTGCTTTTACCGATTTCAAAATTAATAAAGACGTTTCCTAGAGGATTCTTTATAATTGTATATCATGGAACGAAGTTTTGCGCTCTTATCGAACGCGTTCGTAGCTCAAAATGAGTTAGTCAATAAGGCGTTACGTAGCGTTTTATTCTCACTTGAACGTGACGCTTAATTAAATTCTATACATGATCAATTGTACGAATGTTTTGGTCAAAGTATAAAGTGAGTAACGGGCTCACGATGTTTTACAAATTATTTGCGGCAAGCGGGCCGAAGTCTTAGAATCTCGTTGTAAATCATTGCTAAAATACCTAAAAAGAATTCCCCCTCTTCGGAATACATGTTCAATCCGGAACTATTATCTACATATTGACATAAAGTTGGTGGTATTGACAAATTTGGCAAAATTCGCGGGTACCAACCTAAAACAATACGCGTTAAATCACCTGTACGTTCTGAATAGCCTGTAGCTTCAACTTCTCAGGTCAGTCAAAAGCCCTTTCTTTGTAACCGATACAACTCAAAACAAGGACAAAAGAGTCACAACTTCGATGATCACGAAAAGAAAAAAGGGGGGTGCAAAAAATAACAGATTAAATAAATACAAGTATAAGTGACTCGATAGGCTTTTCGGGCGGTTGTTTAAGGTACTATCACAAAAAATTGGGCGATATTAAAACCTCTTTCTTCCATTCTAAAAATTTTTTAAAATAAAAATTACCTCCGCTCGAATACCTTTCAATCGAAAACCGCCAGTAATACTGCCAACGCGGGAAATCCTAAAAAAGTTGCAAACACCTGTTTCAACTTCGATGTCGTTGGAAATCCATTTCATGATTCTAAACCATAATAAGTACTGGAGCCAGCCCTATTGACACAGTTGTTCGTATCTGCTCTTTTATAATAACGAAAAAATAAATAAATAAATAAGATTTATTTTCAACCCAAGATCCTTATTTTCATGAAACCAGAACCTTTTCATCTGTTTCATCACCACCAAATGCCAAATTTCCTATAATAAAGCAATGGTGAAGGATCTCGGCCAAACCCAGTACCATGTACCGATTCTCCACGAACATCGTTTCTTTCTGTGTACCAGTTATGAGGGAAGGCTCATTCAAATGACATGTCTACCTCTTGGGTTGGCCATAGCTCCAAAAGTTTTTGCGTCGGCGACAACTTGGACAGCCGAGCTATTACGCCGTCAAGGCTTACTAGTAATCGTTTTCTTGGACGATTACTTACTGGTCCAACAGGACAGAACAATTCTGAACTCCCAGGTTCTCGTAGCCATGCCCTTTATCTTTAAGAACCTGGACTGGATCATAAATCTAGAGAAGTCGATATGCACTCCAATGAGGTCGATCGATTTTCCGGGTATCACGTGGGACACAATATCAAATTCAAAGTCCTCACCTGCAGAAAAAGTAATCAAAATTCGTCAGTGCCAGTTAACACGCCTGTCAGCCGGCAAATTGGACCCTCAAGCAGGCCCAACGCCTCTTAGGGTATGTCAATTTTGCGACCTCCATCACCCACCGGGGGAGGTTGCATTGCCGAACGCTACAGCGATACAGGAATGAATTAAGGAAATCTCCTCTTTGCCCGAATCCTTTTGCAGAGGAGGTGAATCAAGACATGGTATAGTGGATAACCTATCTCAATTTTGCGACCTTCATCACCCACCGGGGAAGGTTGCATTGTTAAACACTGCAGCGATAAAGCAATTCATTAAGGAAACCTCCTCTTTGCCCGAGTCCTTTTGCAGAGGAGGTCAATCAAGACATGGTATAGTGGATAACCTATCTCAATTTTGCGACCTTCATCACCCACCGGGGAAGGTTGCATTGTTAAACACTGCAGCGACAAAGAGATTCATTAAGGAGACCTCCTCTTTGTCCGAGTCTTCTTGCAGTGGGGGTGAATCAAGACATGGTATGGTGGTTGCATAACCTCGGTCACAAGACCCCGATTCATTTCGAAACAAGGCATAAGCGTTACATTGTCACCGATGATGAAAGGTTCTTGGACACAGTCAGATGGAGGGGCATTGTAATCTAAAGGAGATTCACGCTCTGGTAGCAGCAATCTCTTTGACACACTCCGAGGTCCTAAAGAACTCGACGTTAATCCTGCAAAGCGACAGCAAAATTGTTAGTACATAAAAAACGAAGAAGGATCAAGGTTCCCAAATGCTGTTAAAATTGACAAAAGATCTTCTGGCACTGACGTACAGTTTGAATATTGTACTTATCCCTCCCGACACTTGCCGGGAATGTACAACGTGGAAGCCAATTACCTCTCGCGCAATCGCAGGGGGGGAATATGTCGATTCCCGGCTCCTCCTGATGTAGTTAGATACTTAGCAAAACTATTTATCAAATGATCATCTGGCATATGGTTCAATTTGTGAGACTCTAAGCGATGTTAAGATTCCATCTAATAATAATTTATTAAAAACGTACATAGTAAAGCATTTCCTTTTCTCATATCGCTTATAGCTAAACCAATCACGCAGGAATTGCCCGTATGGGATGCACATCCATTATGATTTTATTGGCGTCTCGGCGCAGAGTTCACGATTTGACTCTTGCGTGGCGACCTTCATCATTTTAATATTAGCCGTAATTCCATCACTTTGCATCTGGTTTTCGGTTCTAAAACAGATACAGAAACGTATAGACAATCAAGTTGGACGTTTTTATCTTGCCCGAATAAGCATCTAAATCCGTCATTTGTCTTAGGACACTCATAACCATCTCTAATAATAGGCGTGGCTCCTTGACAAATTTATTTATTACAACCAGAGATCCTGTAAGACCAGCTACCCCCGCAATTATTGGGAGCTAGGTTAAGAAAACCCTTTGGAATCGGGTATTGAATAATCGCCGCGTAGTTGATTAGGTGTAGCGTCGCTAAAGTTTTTAGAAAGATTTCCCATAAATTAAATTATTGCCAAGGCAAAGTTGCGTCATGAAAGTACATAAGAAATATTATTGTCGAAATCTAGAAAATAAGTCTCTTTCTCAGTAGGATTTTCGGCCGCTTAATGAATAGCCAGGTTTTCTACTTCATTATAAACAATGAAAATTTATTTACCATATTTATTAAATGGTACTAAAGCTTAGGCTTTAATTAGATTGTATTGTTTATTTCATCATGATTCTATCGGAAATAAATAATTCAAATCACATTGTTGCGTTTTTTAGTTATATTATATAACTTTACAAGCCACCAGGAGATAACAAACACGTCTCTCATAATGGACCTCGGACGTCAAACGGAACACATAATATATAAATTTTACCTAAAAATAAAATTTGTATTATGTTTCCTAAGACGTCCGAGGTCCAAACAAGCTCTTCCTGGTTCTCTAATTATGAGACAAACAATGAACAAGAATTCTGGCGGCTTGCTTTAGCGCGATAAAAAGTTAGTTCCAGTTTCAAACGCTGGGCGCTGGCGGCGGTGTCACGTGGTGGGAAAAGGTCGGTAAACTAGCGATTTGGGCGGAAACGGAAACGATGTACTCTCCTCATAATGGACCTCGGACGTCTTAGGAAACATAATTCAAATTTTATTTTTAGGTAAAATTTATATATTATTTAATCTGCATTCAGTCAATATAATTATATCAACCTCAACCTCCAAACTGCTTGAGGTTACTTCCAGATTGTCGAAGTTCCTATAAATACTTCTTATATTTTGGGTAATGATTGTTAAATCGCTTTTTTTAGGATTTATAAATTGCTTCAGGTTTTTTATTTCACATGAGGTGGATATAGTCATTTCAGTTTTGTCTAAGTCATTAATTGTTGTCAGTGTACTATTCATAATAAATTTTGAAAGAAGAAATATTTTCTTTTATGTGACCACAGTCAATGTTAAACGAATAATTAGTAGGTATTGGTAATTCAGTACTAAATTCCATGTCATGCCGTAGTTGAGGGTAATAATGAAAAGTATTTTTGCATGTATATGCGGAAATATATCTTTTTATATGACGATAATCAGTGTTGATCGAAAAAATTGGTATTTTATTAAAAAATGTTGTGTCATACAGTATTTGAGGGTAGTATTGAGTATTATTGTATTTTGCGTGATACGTGTAAGAGAGAGAGAGAACATAAATTAAGGTGATCATTTTTGTCCGAGCAATAGAGACAGACAATAAAAGAGGTAAATTTTTGTGATGATTATAAAGGTGAGTGTACAATGGTATATAATGTTTTAGTGTTCTGATAATAGTTAACGGATAACAGTTGCTATAGATAAACTGACAATTAATTTTTAAAACTAATAAGGCCTGCAATAGTCAGCAGGATTGCATTATTTGCTGTATTTGAGCTTCCGTCTTGAGTAAAAGTATTGGTGTATTATCATCTTTCCTTAAATATACTTTACCATACGAAGTCCAGCAATATTTATATGCCTTTGATCTCACCAACTCTTTTCCTCGATAAAGGAGTCTAGATGCTTTTGGCGTTAGATTTTCAGATATGTAAATCGGAGTATCTTCATTGATATGGAATCCTAGGTGTTTAGCGCACAATTTAGACTTGTGTTTTATATTGAAAGCTTTACTCATTTTTATGATGTGTAAATTATTTGTAAACACTTATTTCGTATTTATAGACTGTAAATAAACTCGTACTTAGCACAAGAATATATTCATTTTAAACCCACCTATTTTGTTCCTTATTTACTCCCTCCCTGTATCAATAGTTTTTATTTATACAAATACTAGACGTACTTGCTACGAAGCGTTGATATTCCTGTAGAGAATGTGGTTCTTTACGAAGACAATAGTAGTATAAGGTATTTCAAGTAGCTATTGTGATAAGTATTAAATATAGAAACAGGAAGAATGATTCATCTCGTCTACACATGACACACAACTCCTGAATTTGGATTTCAGTCCTGATTGTTTCGGGTTCATCACCTTTTACTTATAAAATCACCTATAAAACACCATTAGTCCAGTCATTTAATCTTAAATTAGGTAAGAATCTCGGAATTTAAGATACGCAGCTATAGTCTGTAAATACTTGTATATTGACACCCAAAAAGTTTCACGTAGTTCACAGATTTACAGCTGGGTTTCTCGAATTCCGAGGTGAACTTACTATAATGACTGGACTACATTGCTATTTGTCTAATAAACATTCAAAGGAATTTATTAGCAGTTGAATTTCTATGAGTTTTCGTTCCGTTTGAGCTGTCAAAAACGTAAATTAAAATTAATGTATACTTGAAACTATCAAGAATTTGCTAAAATCCTCGCTGTATTATTTCCAAATGATGTTTTCAATTTGTATTTCATTTAAATATTGATCGTATGTTTTAAATTTTTATGTAACCAAAGAATTTTTACCCGTTCAGTACTAGTCATATATTATTATACCCTTAACATATAAATTATAATTTTGTTTATTCAAAAAATGTCTTTAATAGCAAATTTTAACTGCACACGAAACATATTTGAATAATTAAAGATAATAAATAGAGTATTGCTGCCACATTATCTTATCCTTCAGGGATCTAAAAATATATCCTACTCAGAGTCATTCATTAAGTCTAACGGTAGATTACATAAGATCTTTGCAAACCGGCTACAATATTTACTGCTCGTTATTATTTTTTTAACCATTAAAGTGAAAGAAGCGATACAACCCTATTATGCAAAAAAATCCGCATAATATGTCACCACCGTGATTTGAATGCACGACCTCAAGTTTCAAAGACACGCTCAAGCCACTATGCCACTACTGCACTATGATTATAAGCAGCAGTAACATTTTATTAATCATTAACTCATAACAAAATATGTGTGTGTACACAGGTAAGAAGTGTTCTTTACGACATATCATTTTTCTACTATTTGCAACTTCACGAAAATGGGGTAGATAAGGCTTAAGCCTTAAGAAAAACAATTTTTTTCAGTCATATTTATTAATACTTGCTAATTTTAACAGATTTATATACATTCACTGATACTTACAATCAAAAAGTGAGGTTAACCTCACATAAATATTACAATCATGCTCATACGTGTTGAATTTATAAAACGAAATGTATAATCACTCTCACTTTTCTTGTAAATTCACTTAAATTTAAACAAGTCTTTTTATTTTATCACTTTCAAATTAATATATTGTTATTCTTATTTCAAACCAAACTTCAAAACTAATATATTGTTGTTATTATTATCATATATTACATTATATTCTTTACGTATACTAAACTTCGATAAAAAGCAAAATGGCGCGTAACCGAAAAACGTGACGTTTTCTTACAAAATGTCTCCCATATGTCGATAAAGAAGTTTCACTTCAATAATTATTTATTTATTTCTCTCCCATATAAAATGATGACCTAATAATGAAAGACTCTGTGCGGCTGATAGGCTTGTAGAAATGTAATATCAACGTACTTAGAATTAAATTATTTATTTAGAATAGAATTAACGACAATAAATGTGAGTAGTTGTAGGTGCGGTAGATTTTATCATGCACAAAGACTTAGAATGTTGTAAATAGTTGTGTAATCGTATTTTAAAATGTATGTAATGTTAAAAATAGTTGTCAATTGTCATCAACATGTTTTATCTGTCTAAATACAACGTCTATGGTAATGATCAAATGTATGGGAATGTCAGCCACACATGTGTTACCATCTTCATTGAAAACAATATATTATGACTGGCTTTTAGAAGCATTTGATAAAACCAAATCCGAATGCTTTTCCCGTACATATTCTTTCTACGTAAAATGTTGCCATGTACTGGACTGATTCAATACTAGTTATTATATTTTTATGACATGACAATATATTTTTAGTCCATATGTATTTTAATAAGATAATATTATGAAGGTTCAAGCACAATAAAGCCTGCCTGCCTTATCTCTACTACTTTTTGACATTTTCCTTTGAATAATTGTAATGTAGAGGGGGGATGGAACTTCCTGAGTTTCTTGCCCGTTCTTCTCAGTACAAGGCCTCCCGGTAGTTTTGCGAACGGATGGCGTAGTCTTTCTACCTAAATGTCATACCTATCGTTCACAGATAGATAATTTAGGTTCCAAATCACACCTTACTTTCCCGTCCAATAGATGTCGCTGCAAACCTTGGCCATAGTCACTAATCTGTCTTGTGATCTTTATTTTTACTAATACGCAAGTACGTGATCAGCGTTCTATGCCTAACAACGAACATTTTGGGTCTAAGGCAGTTTCCTCACGATATATCCTAAACGAAATGCGAGTCTATTGATGCCAGGGTTCGTTACAACAGTGATGAGAAGCACGAAGTTTTGTAAAGTATTTTTTTTAATTTATTAACACCTTGCTATAACGATAATAATTCTAATAATAGTACTCTCCATTAACGGTATGTTGGCGGCACTTTATAAACACACTTCCGTTTAAAGGCTACTGATGTATATTATTTTCACAAATTATCATATTTTTTTGAATATAGGTGATAGTAATTATTTGTAAACACTTATTTCGTATTTATAGACTGTAAATAAACTCGTACTTAGCACAAGAATATATTCATTTTAAACCCACCTTTTTTGTTCCTTATTTACTCCCTCCCTGTATCAATAGTTTTTATTTATACAAATACTAGACGTACTTGCTACGAAGCGTTGATATTCCTGTAGAGAATGTGGTTCTTTACGAAGACAATTGTAGTATAAGGTATTTCAAGTAGCTATTGTGATAAGTATTAAATATAGAAACAGGAAGAATGATTCATCTCGTCTACACATGACACACAACTCCTGAATTTGGATTTCAGTCCTGATTGTTTCGGGTTCATCACCTTTTACTTATAAAATCACCTATAAAACACCATTAGTCCAGTCATTTAATCTTAAATTAGGTAAGAATCTCGGAATTTAAGATACGCAGCTATAGTCTGTAAATACTTGTATATTGACACCCAAAAAGTTTCACGTAGTTCACAGATTTACAGCTGGGTTTCTCGAATTCCGAGGTGAACTTACTATAATGACTGGACTACATTGCTATTTGTCTAATAAACATTCAAAGGAATTTATTAGCAGTTGAATTTCTATGAGTTTTCGTTCCGTTTGAGCTGTCAAAAACGTAAATTAAAATTAATGTATACTTGAAACTATCAAGAATTTGCTAAAATCCTCGCTGTATTATTTCCAAATGATGTTTTCAATTTGTATTTCATTTAAATATTGATCGTATGTTTTAAATTTTTATGTAACCAAAGAATTTTTACCCGTTCAGTACTAGTCATATATTATTATACCCTTAACATATAAATTATAATTTTGTTTATTCAAAAGTTGTCTTTAATAGCAAATTTTAACTACACACGAAACATATTTGAATAATTAAAGATAATAAATAGAGTATTGCTGCCACATTATCTTATCCTTCAGGGATCTAAAAATATATCGTAGTCAGAGTCATTCATTAAGTCTAACGGTAGATTATATAAGATCTTTGCAAACCGGCTACAATATTTACTGCTCGTTATTATTTTTTTAACCATTAAAGTGAAAGAAGCGATACAACCCTATTATGCAAAAAAATCCGCATAATATGTCACCACCGTGATTTGAATGCACGACCTCAAGTTTCAAAGACACGCTCAAGCCACTATGCCACTACTGCACTATGATTATAAGCAGCAGTAACATTTTATTAATCATTAACTCAAGAAAAATATGTGTGTGTACACAGGTAAGAAGTGTTCTTTACGACATATCATTTTTCTACTATTTGCAACTTCACGAAAATGGGGTAGATAAGGCTTAAGCCTTAAGAAAAACAATTTTTTTCAGTCATATTTATTAATACTTGCTAATTTTAACAGATTTATATACATTCACTGATACTTACAATCAAAAAGTGAGGTTAACCTCACATAAATATTACAATCATGCTCATACGTGTTGAATTTATAAAACGAAATGTATAATCACTCTCACTTTTCTTGTAAATTCACTTAAATTTAAACAAGTCTTTTTATTTTATCACTTTCAAATTAATATATTGTTATTCTTATTTCAAACCAAACTTCAAAACTAATATATTGTTGTTATTATTATCATATATTACATTATATTCTTTACGTATACTAAACTTCGATAAAAAGCAAAATGGCGCGTAACCGAAAAACGTGACGTTTTCTTACAAAATGTCTCCCATATGTCGATAAAGAAGTTTCACTTCAATAATTATTTATTTATTTCTCTCCCATATAAAATGATGACCTAATAATGAAAGACTCTGTGCGGCTGATAGGCTTGTAGAAATGTAATATCAACGTACTTAGAATTAAATTATTTATTTAGAATAGAATTAACGACAATAAATGTGAGTAGTTGTAGGTGCGGTAGATTTTATCATGCACAAAGACTTAGAATGTTGTAAATAGTTGTGTAATCGTATTTTAAAATGTATGTAATGTTAAAAATAGTTGTCAATTGTCATCAACATGTTTTATCTGTCTAAATACAACGTCTATGGTAATGATCAAATGTATGGGAATGTCAGCCACACATGTGTTACCATCTTCATTGAAAACAATATATTATGACTGGCTTTTAGAAGCATTTGATAAAACCAAATCCGAATGCTTTTCCCGTACATATTCTTTCTACGTAAAATGTTGCCATGTACTGGACTGATTCAATACTAGTTATTATATTTTTATGACATGACAATATATTTTTAGTCCATATGTATTTTAATAAGATAATATTATGAAGGTTCAAGCACAATAAAGCCTGCCTGCCTTATCTCTACTACTTTTTGACATTTTCCTTTGAATAATTGTAATGTAGAGGGAGGATGGAACTTCCTGAGTTTCTTGCCCGTTCTTCTCAGTACAAGGCCTCCTGGTAGTTTTGCGAACGGATGGCGTAGTCTTTCTACCTAAATGTCATACCTATCGTTCACAGATAGATAATTTAGGTTCCAAATCACACCTTACTTTCCCGTCCAATAGATGTCGCTGCAAACCTTGGCCATAGTCACTAATCTGTCTTGTGATCTTTATTTTTACTAATACGCAAGTACGTGATCAGCGTTCTATGCCTAACAACGAACATTTTGGGTCTAAGGCAGTTTCCTCACGATATATCCTAAACGAAATGCGAGTCTATTGATGCCAGGGTTCGTTACAACAGTGATGAGAAGCACGAAGTTTTGTAAAGTATTTTTTTTAATTTATTAACACCTTGCTATAACGATAATAATTCTAATAATAGTACTCTCCATTAACGGTATGTTGGCGGCACTTTATAAACACACTTCCGTTTAAAGGCTACTGATGTATATTATTTTCACAAATTATCATATTTTTTTGAATATAGGTGATAGTAATTATTTGTAAACACTTATTTCGTATTTATAGACTGTAAATAAACTCGTACTTAGCACAAGAATA
Source organism: Pieris mannii (assembly GCA_028984075.1). Taxonomy (NCBI): domain Eukaryota; kingdom Metazoa; phylum Arthropoda; class Insecta; order Lepidoptera; family Pieridae; genus Pieris; species Pieris mannii. The sequence continues at coordinate 3,299,828 of CM054798.1, read as the reverse complement.
TATTCATTTTAAACCCACCTTTTTTGTTCCTTATTTACTCCCTCCCTGTATCAATAGTTTTTATTTATACAAATACTAGACGTACTTGCTACGAAGCGTTGATATTCCTGTAGAGAATGTGGTTCTTTACGAAGACAATAGTAGTATAAGGTATTTCAAGTAGCTATTGTGATAAGTATTAAATATAGAAACAGGAAGAATGATTCATCTCGTCTACACATGACACACAACTCCTGAATTTGGATTTCAGTCCTGATTGTTTCGGGTTCATCACCTTTTACTTATAAAATCACCTATAAAACACCATTAGTCCAGTCATTTAATCTTAAATTAGGTAAGAATCTCGGAATTTAAGATACGCAGCTATAGTCTGTAAATACTTGTATATTGACACCCAAAAAGTTTCACGTAGTTCACAGATTTACAGCTGGGTTTCTCGAATTCCGAGGTGAACTTACTATAATGACTGGACTACATTGCTATTTGTCTAATAAACATTCAAAGGAATTTATTAGCAGTTGAATTTCTATGAGTTTTCGTTCCGTTTGAGCTGTCAAAAACGTAAATTAAAATTAATGTATACTTGAAACTATCAAGAATTTGCTAAAATCCTCGCTGTATTATTTCCAAATGATGTTTTCAATTTGTATTTCATTTAAATATTGATCGTATGTTTTAAATTTTTATGTAACCAAAGAATTTTTACCCGTTCAGTACTAGTCATATATTATTATACCCTTAACATATAAATTATAATTTTGTTTATTCAAAAGTTGTCTTTAATAGCAAATTTTAACTACACACGAAACATATTTGAATAATTAAAGATAATAAATAGAGTATTGCTGCCACATTATCTTATCCTTCAGGGATCTAAAAATATATCGTAGTCAGAGTCATTCATTAAGTCTAACGGTAGATTATATAAGATCTTTGCAAACCGGCTACAATATTTACTGCTCGTTATTATTTTTTTAACCATTAAAGTGAAAGAAGCGATACAACCCTATTATGCAAAAAAATCCGCATAATATGTCACCACCGTGATTTGAATGCACGACCTCAAGTTTCAAAGACACGCTCAAGCCACTATGCCACTACTGCACTATGATTATAAGCAGCAGTAACATTTTATTAATCATTAACTCATAACAAAATATGTGTGTGTACACAGGTAAGAAGTGTTCTTTACGACATATCATTTTTCTACTATTTGCAACTTCACGAAAATGGGGTAGATAAGGCTTAAGCCTTAAGAAAAACAATTTTTTTCAGTCATATTTATTAATACTTGCTAATTTTAACAGATTTATATACATTCACTGATACTTACAATCAAAAAGTGAGGTTAACCTCACATAAATATTACAATCATGCTCATACGTGTTGAATTTATAAAACGAAATGTATAATCACTCTCACTTTTCTTGTAAATTCACTTAAATTTAAACAAGTCTTTTTATTTTATCACTTTCAAATTAATATATTGTTATTCTTATTTCAAACCAAACTTCAAAACTAATATATTGTTGTTATTATTATCATATATTACATTATATTCTTTACGTATACTAAACTTCGATAAAAAGCAAAATGGCGCGGAATGACGTTTTCTTACAAAATGGCTCCCATATGTCGATAAAGATGTTTCACTTCAATAATTATTTATTTATTTCTCTCCCATATAAAATGATGACCTAATAATGAAAGACTCTGTGCGGCTGATAGGCTTGTAGAAATGTAATATCAACGTACTTAGAATTAAATTATTTAGAATAGAATAGAATTAACGACAATAAATGTGAGTAGTTGTAGGTGCGGTAGATTTTATCATGCACAAAGACTTAGAATGTTGTAAATAGTTGTGTAATCGTATTTTAAAATGTATGTAATGTTAAAAATAGTTGTCAATTGTCATCAACATGTTTTATCTGTCTGAATACAACGTCTATGGTAATGATCAAATGTATGGGAATGTCAGCCACACATGTGTTACCATCTTCATTGAAAACAATATATTATGACTGGCTTTTAGAAGCATTTGATAAAACCAAATCCGAATGCTTTTCCCGTACATATTCTTTCTACGTAAAATGTTGCCATGTACTGGACTGATTCAATACTAGTTATTATATTTTTATGACATGACAATATATTTTTAGTCTATATGTATTTTAATAAGATAATATTATGAAGGTTCAAGCACAATAAAGCCTGCCTGCCTTATCTCTACTACTTTTTGACATTTTCCTTTGAATAATTGTAATGTAGAGGGAGGATGGAACTTCCTGAGTTTCTTGCCCGTTCTTCTCAGTACAAGGCCTCCCGATAGTTTTGCGAACGGATGGCGTAGTCTTTATACCTAAATGTCATACCTATCGTTCACAGATAGATAATTTAGGTTCCAAATCACACCTTACTTTCCCGTCCAATAGATGTCGCTGCAAACCTTGGCCATAGTCACTAATCTGTTTTGTGATCTTTATTTTTACTAATACGCAAGTACGTGATCAGCGTTCTATGCCTAACAACGAACATTTTGGGTCTAAGGCAGTTTCCTCACGATATATCCTAAACGAAATGCGAGTCTATTGATGCCAGGGTTCGTTACAACAGTGATGAGAAGCACGAAGTTTTGTAAAGTATTTTTTTTAATTTATTAACACCTTGCTATAACGATAATAATTCTAATAATAGTACTCTCCATTAACGGTATGTTGGCGGCACTTTATAAACACACTTCCGTTTAAAGGCTACTGATGTATATTATTTTCACAAATTATCATATTTTTTTTAATATAGGTGATAGTAATTATTTGTAAACACTTATTTCGTATTTATAGACTGTAAATAAACTCGTACTTAGCACAAGAATATATTCATTTTAAACCCACCTTTTTTGTTCCTTATTTACTCCCTCCCTGTATCAATAGTTTTTATTTATACAAATACTAGACGTACTTGCTACGAAGCGTTGATATTCCTGTAGAGAATGTGGTTCTTTACGAAGACAATAGTAGTATAAGGTATTTCAAGTAGCTATTGTGATAAGTATTAAATATAGAAACAGGAAGAATGATTCATCTCGTCTACACATGACACACAACTCCTGAATTTGGATTTCAGTCCTGATTGTTTCGGGTTCATCACCTTTTACTTATAAAATCACCTATAAAACACCATTAGTCCAGTCATTTAATCTTAAATTAGGTAAGAATCTCGGAATTTAAGATACGCAGCTATAGTCTGTAAATACTTGTATATTGACACCCAAAAAGTTTCACGTAGTTCACAGATTTACAGCTGGGTTTCTCGAATTCCGAGGTGAACTTACTATAATGACTGGACTACATTGCTATTTGTCTAATAAACATTCAAAGGAATTTATTAGCAGTTGAATTTCTATGAGTTTTCGTTCCGTTTGAGCTGTCAAAAACGTAAATTAAAATTAATGTATACTTGAAACTATCAAGAATTTGCTAAAATCCTCGCTGTATTATTTCCAAATGATGTTTTCAATTTGTATTTCATTTAAATATTGATCGTATGTTTTAAATTTTTATGTAACCAAAGAATTTTTACCCGTTCAGTACTAGTCATATATTATTATACCCTTAACATATAAATTATAATTTTGTTTATTCAAAAGTTGTCTTTAATAGCAAATTTTAACTACACACGAAACATATTTGAATAATTAAAGATAATAAATAGAGTATTGCTGCCACATTATCTTATCCTTCAGGGATCTAAAAATATATCGTAGTCAGAGTCATTCATTAAGTCTAACGGTAGATTATATAAGATCTTTGCAAACCGGCTACAATATTTACTGCTCGTTATTATTTTTTTAACCATTAAAGTGAAAGAAGCGATACAACCCTATTATGCAAAAAAATCCGCATAATATGTCACCACCGTGATTTGAATGCACGACCTCAAGTTTCAAAGACACGCTCAAGCCACTATGCCACTACTGCACTATGATTATAAGCAGCAGTAACATTTTATTAATCATTAACTCATAACAAAATATGTGTGTGTACACAGGTAAGAAGTGTTCTTTACGACATATCATTTTTCTACTATTTGCAACTTCACGAAAATGGGGTAGATAAGGCTTAAGCCTTAAGAAAAACAATTTTTTTCAGTCATATTTATTAATACTTGCTAATTTTAACAGATTTATATACATTCACTGATACTTACAATCAAAAAGTGAGGTTAACCTCACATAAATATTACAATCATGCTCATACGTGTTGAATTTATAAAACGAAATGTATAATCACTCTCACTTTTCTTGTAAATTCACTTAAATTTAAACAAGTCTTTTTATTTTATCACTTTCAAATTAATATATTGGTATTCTTATTTCAAACCAAACTTCAAAACTAATATATTGTTGTTATTATTATCATATATTACATTATATTCTTTACGTATACTAAACTTCGATAAAAAGCAAAATGGCGCGTAACCGATAAACGTGACGTTTTCTTAAAAAATGTCTCCCATATGTCGATAAAGAAGTTTCACTTCAATAATTATTTATTTATTTCTCTCCCATATAAAATGATGACCTAATAATGAAAGACTCTGTGCGGCTGATAGGCTTGTAGAAATGTAATATCAACGTACTTAGAATTAAATTATTTATTTAGAATAGAATTAACGACAATAAATGTGAGTAGTTGTAGGTGCGGTAGATTTTATCATGCACAAAGACTTAGAATGTTGTAAATAGTTGTGTAATCGTATTTTAAAATGTATGTAATGTTAAAAATAGTTGTCAATTGTCATCAACATGTTTTATCTGTCTAAATACAACGTCTATGGTAATGATCAAATGTATGGGAATGTCAGCCACACATGTGTTACCATCTTCATTGAAAACAATATATTATGACTGGCTTTTAGAAGCATTTGATAAAACCAAATCCGAATGCTTTTCCCGTACATATTCTTTCTACGTAAAATGTTGCCATGTACTGGACTGATTCAATACTAGTTATTATATTTTTATGACATGACAATATATTTTTAGTCCATATGTATTTTAATAAGATAATATTATGAAGGTTCAAGCACAATAAAGCCTGCCTGCCTTATCTCTACTACTTTTTGACATTTTCCTTTGAATAATTGTAATGTAGAGGGGGGATGGAACTTCCTGAGTTTCTTGCCCGTTCTTCTCAGTACAAGGCCTCCTGGTAGTTTTGCGAACGGATGGCGTAGTCTTTCTACCTAAATGTCATACCTATCGTTCACAGATAGATAATTTAGGTTCCAAATCACACCTTACTTTCCCGTCCAATAGATGTCGCTGCAAACCTTGGCCATAGTCACTAATCTGTTTTGTGATCTTTATTTTTACTAATACGCAAGTACGTGATCAGCGTTCTATGCCTAACAACGAACATTTTGGGTCTAAGGCAGTTTCCTCACGATATATCCTAAACGAAATGCGAGTCTATTGATGCCAGGGTTCGTTACAACAGTGATGAGAAGCACGAAGTTTTGTAAAGTATTTTTTTTAATTTATTAACACCTTGCTATAACGATAATAATTCTAATAATAGTACTCTCCATTAACGGTATGTTGGCGGCACTTTATAAACACACTTCCGTTTAAAGGCTACTGATGTATATTATTTTCACAAATTATCATATTTTTTTGAATATAGGTGATAGTAATTATTTGTAAACACTTATTTCGTATTTATAGACTGTAAATAAACTCGTACTTAGCACAAGAATATATTCATTTTAAACCCACCTTTTTTGTTCCTTATTTACTCCCTCCCTGTATCAATAGTTTTTATTTATACAAATACTAGACGTACTTGCTACGAAGCGTTGATATTCCTGTAGAGAATGTGGTTCTTTACGAAGACAATAGTAGTATAAGGTATTTCAAGTAGCTATTGTGATAAGTATTAAATATAGAAACAGGAAGAATGATTCATCTCGTCTACACATGACACACAACTCCTGAATTTGGATTTCAGTCCTGATTGTTTCGGGTTCATCACCTTTTACTTATAAAATCACCTATAAAACACCATTAGTCCAGTCATTTAATCTTAAATTAGGTAAGAATCTCGGAATTTAAGATACGCAGCTATAGTCTGTAAATACTTGTATATTGACACCCAAAAAGTTTCACGTAGTTCACAGATTTACAGCTGGGTTTCTCGAATTCCGAGGTGAACTTACTATAATGACTGGACTACATTGCTATTTGTCTAATAAACATTCAAAGGAATTTATTAGCAGTTGAATTTCTATGAGTTTTCGTTCCGTTTGAGCTGTCAAAAACGTAAATTAAAATTAATGTATACTTGAAACTATCAAGAATTTGCTAAAATCCTCGCTGTATTATTTCCAAATGATGTTTTCAATTTGTATTTCATTTAAATATTGATCGTATGTTTTAAATTTTTATGTAACCAAAGAATTTTTACCCGTTCAGTACTAGTCATATATTATTATACCCTTAACATATAAATTATAATTTTGTTTATTCAAAAGTTGTCTTTAATAGCAAATTTTAACTACACACGAAACATATTTGAATAATTAAAGATAATAAATAGAGTATTGCTGCCACATTATCTTATCCTTCAGGGATCTAAAAATATATCGTAGTCAGAGTCATTCATTAAGTCTAACGGTAGATTATATAAGATCTTTGCAAACCGGCTACAATATTTACTGCTCGTTATTATTTTTTTAACCATTAAAGTGAAAGAAGCGATACAACCCTATTATGCAAAAAAATCCGCATAATATGTCACCACCGTGATTTGAATGCACGACCTCAAGTTTCAAAGACACGCTCAAGCCACTATGCCACTACTGCACTATGATTATAAGCAGCAGTAACATTTTATTAATCATTAACTCATAACAAAATATGTGTGTGTACACAGGTAAGAAGTGTTCTTTACGACATATCATTTTTCTACTATTTGCAACTTCACGAAAATGGGGTAGATAAGGCTTAAGCCTTAAGAAAAACAATTTTTTTCAGTCATATTTATTAATACTTGCTAATTTTAACAGATTTATATACATTCACTGATACTTACAATCAAAAAGTGAGGTTAACCTCACATAAATATTACAATCATGCTCATACGTGTTGAATTTATAAAACGAAATGTATAATCACTCTCACTTTTCTTGTAAATTCACTTAAATTTAAACAAGTCTTTTTATTTTATCACTTTCAAATTAATATATTGTTATTCTTATTTCAAACCAAACTTCAAAACTAATATATTGTTGTTATTATTATCATATATTACATTATATTCTTTACGTATACTAAACTTCGATAAAAAGCAAAATGGCGCGTAACCGAAAAACGTGACGTTTTCTTACAAAATGTCTCCCATATGTCGATAAAGAAGTTTCACTTCAATAATTATTTATTTATTTCTCTCCCATATAAAATGATGACCTAATAATGAAAGACTCTGTGCGGCTGATAGGCTTGTAGAAATGTAATATCAACGTACTTAGAATTAAATTATTTATTTAGAATAGAATTAACGACAATAAATGTGAGTAGTTGTAGGTGCGGTAGATTTTATCATGCACAAAGACTTAGAATGTTGTAAATAGTTGTGTAATCGTATTTTAAAATGTATGTAATGTTAAAAATAGTTGTCAATTGTCATCAACATGTTTTATCTGTCTAAATACAACGTCTATGGTAATGATCAAATGTATGGGAATGTCAGCCACACATGTGTTACCATCTTCATTGAAAACAATATATTATGACTGGCTTTTAGAAGCATTTGATAAAACCAAATCCGAATGCTTTTCCCGTACATATTCTTTCTACGTAAAATGTTGCCATGTACTGGACTGATTCAATACTAGTTATTATATTTTTATGACATGACAATATATTTTTAGTCCATATGTATTTTAATAAGATAATATTATGAAGGTTCAAGCACAATAAAGCCTGCCTGCCTTATCTCTACTACTTTTTGACATTTTCCTTTGAATAATTGTAATGTAGAGGGGGGATGGAACTTCCTGAGTTTCTTGCCCGTTCTTCTCAGTACAAGGCCTCCTGGTAGTTTTGCGAACGGATGGCGTAGTCTTTCTACCTAAATGTCATACCTATCGTTCACAGATAGATAATTTAGGTTCCAAATCACACCTTACTTTCCCGTCCAATAGATGTCGCTGCAAACCTTGGCCATAGTCACTAATCTGTTTTGTGATCTTTATTTTTACTAATACGCAAGTACGTGATCAGCGTTCTATGCCTAACAACGAACATTTTGGGTCTAAGGCAGTTTCCTCACGATATATCCTAAACGAAATGCGAGTCTATTGATGCCAGGGTTCGTTACAACAGTGATGAGAAGCACGAAGTTTTGTAAAGTATTTTTTTTAATTTATTAACACCTTGCTATAACGATAATAATTCTAATAATAGTACTCTCCATTAACGGTATGTTGGCGGCACTTTATAAACACACTTCCGTTTAAAGGCTACTGATGTATATTATTTTCACAAATTATCATATTTTTTTGAATATAGGTGATAGTAATTATTTGTAAACACTTATTTCGTATTTATAGACTGTAAATAAACTCGTACTTAGCACAAGAATATATTCATTTTAAACCCACCTTTTTTGTTCCTTATTTACTCCCTCCCTGTATCAATAGTTTTTATTTATACAAATACTAGACGTACTTGCTACGAAGCGTTGATATTCCTGTAGAGAATGTGGTTCTTTACGAAGACAATAGTAGTATAAGGTATTTCAAGTAGCTATTGTGATAAGTATTAAATATAGAAACAGGAAGAATGATTCATCTCGTCTACACATGACACACAACTCCTGAATTTGGATTTCAGTCCTGATTGTTTCGGGTTCATCACCTTTTACTTATAAAATCACCTATAAAACACCATTAGTCCAGTCATTTAATCTTAAATTAGGTAAGAATCTCGGAATTTAAGATACGCAGCTATAGTCTGTAAATACTTGTATATTGACACCCAAAAAGTTTCACGTAGTTCACAGATTTACAGCTGGGTTTCTCGAATTCCGAGGTGAACTTACTATAATGACTGGACTACATTGCTATTTGTCTAATAAACATTCAAAGGAATTTATTAGCAGTTGAATTTCTATGAGTTTTCGTTCCGTTTGAGCTGTCAAAAACGTAAATTAAAATTAATGTATACTTGAAACTATCAAGAATTTGCTAAAATCCTCGCTGTATTATTTCCAAATGATGTTTTCAATTTGTATTTCATTTAAATATTGATCGTATGTTTTAAATTTTTATGTAACCAAAGAATTTTTACCCGTTCAGTACTAGTCATATATTATTATACCCTTAACATATAAATTATAATTTTGTTTATTCAAAAAATGTCTTTAATAGCAAATTTTAACTACACACGAAACATATTTGAATAATTAAAGATAATAAATAGAGTATTGCTGCCACATTATCTTATCCTTCAGGGATCTAAAAATATATCGTACTCAGAGTCATTCATTAAGTCTAACGGTAGATTACATAAGATCTTTGCAAACCGGCTACAATATTTACTGCTCGTTATTATTTTTTTAACCATTAAAGTGAAAGAAGCGATACAACCCTATTATGCAAAAAAATCCGCATAATATGTCACCACCGTGATTTGAATGCACGACCTCAAGTTTCAAAGACACGCTCAAGCCACTATGCCACTACTGCACTATGATTATAAGCAGCAGTAACATTTTATTAATCATTAACTCATAACAAAATATGTGTGTGTACACAGGTAAGAAGTGTTCTTTACGACATATCATTTTTCTACTATTTGCAACTTCACGAAAATGGGGTAGATAAGGCTTAAGCCTTAAGAAAAACAATTTTTTTCAGTCATATTTATTAATACTTGCTAATTTTAACAGATTTATATACATTCACTGATACTTACAATCAAAAAGTGAGGTTAACCTCACATAAATATTACAATCATGCTCATACGTGTTGAATTTATAAAACGAAATGTATAATCACTCTCACTTTTCTTGTAAATTCACTTAAATTTAAACAAGTCTTTTTATTTTATCACTTTCAAATTAATATATTGTTATTCTTATTTCAAACCAAACTTCAAAACTAATATATTGTTGTTATTATTATCATATATTACATTATATTCTTTACGTATACTAAACTTCGATAAAAAGCAAAATGGCGCGTAACCGAAAAACGTGACGTTTTCTTACAAAATGGCTCCCATATGTCGATAAAGATGTTTCACTTCAATAATTATTTATTTATTTCTCTCCCATATAAAATGATGACCTAATAATGAAAGACTCTGTGCGGCTGATAGGCTTGTAGAAATGTAATATCAACGTACTTAGAATTAAATTATTTATTTAGAATAGAATTAACGACAATAAATGTGAGTAGTTGTAGGTGCGGTAGATTTTATCATGCACAAAGACTTAGAATGTTGTAAATAGTTGTGTAATCGTATTTTAAAATGTATGTAATGTTAAAAATAGTTGTCAATTGTCATCAACATGTTTTATCTGTCTAAATACAACGTCTATGGTAATGATCAAATGTATGGGAATGTCAGCCACACATGTGTTACCATCTTCATTGAAAACAATATATTATGACTGGCTTTTAGAAGCATTTGATAAAACCAAATCCGAATGCTTTTCCCGTACATATTCTTTCTACGTAAAATGTTGCCATGTACTGGACTGTTTCAATACTAGTTATTATATTTTTATGACATGACAATATATTTTTAGTCCATATGTATTTTAATAAGATAATATTATGAAGGTTCAAGCACAATAAAGCCTGCCTGCCTTATCTCTACTACTTTTTGACATTTTCCTTTGAATAATTGTAATGTAGAGGGAGGATGGAACTTCCTGAGTTTCTTGCCCGTTCTTCTCAGTACAAGGCCTCCCGGTAGTTTTGCGAACGGATGGCGTAGTCTTTCTACCTAAATGTCATACCTATCGTTCACAGATAGATAATTTAGGTTCCAAATCACACCTTACTTTCCCGTCCAATAGATGTCGCTGCAAACCTTGGCCATAGTCACTAATCTGTTTTGTGATCTTTATTTTTACTAATACGCAAGTACGTGATCAGCGTTCTATGCCTAACAACGAACATTTTGGGTCTAAGGCAGTTTCCTCACGATATATCCTAAACGAAATGCGAGTCTATTGATGCCAGGGTTCGTTACAACAGTGATGAGAAGCACGAAGTTTTGTAAAGTATTTTTTTTAATTTATTAACACCTTGCTATAACGATAATAATTCTAATAATAGTACTCTCCATTAACGGTATGTTGGCGGCACTTTATAAACACACTTCCGTTTAAAGGCTACTGATGTATATTATTTTCACAAATTATCATATTTTTTTGAATATAGGTGATAGTAATTATTTGTAAACACTTATTTCGTATTTATAGACTGTAAATAAACTCGTACTTAGCACAAGAATATATTCATTTTAAACCCACCTTTTTTGTTCCTTATTTACTCCCTCCCTGTATCAATAGTTTTTATTTATACAAATACTAGACGTACTTGCTACGAAGCGTTGATATTCCTGTAGAGAATGTGGTTCTTTACGAAGACAATAGTAGTATAAGGTATTTCAAGTAGCTATTGTGATAAGTATTAAATATAGAAACAGGAAGAATGATTCATCTCGTCTACACATGACACACAACTCCTGAATTTGGATTTCAGTCCTGATTGTTTCGGGTTCATCACCTTTTACTTATAAAATCACCTATAAAACACCATTAGTCCAGTCATTTAATCTTAAATTAGGTAAGAATCTCGGAATTTAAGATACGCAGCTATAGTCTGTAAATACTTGTATATTGACACCCAAAAAGTTTCACGTAGTTCACAGATTTACAGCTGGGTTTCTCGAATTCCGAGGTGAACTTACTATAATGACTGGACTACATTGCTATTTGTCTAATAAACATTCAAAGGAATTTATTAGCAGTTGAATTTCTATGAGTTTTCGTTCCGTTTGAGCTGTCAAAAACGTAAATTAAAATTAATGTATACTTGAAACTATCAAGAATTTGCTAAAATCCTCGCTGTATTATTTCCAAATGATGTTTTCAATTTGTATTTCATTTAAATATTGATCGTATGTTTTAAATTTTTATGTAACCAAAGAATTTTTACCCGTTCAGTACTAGTCATATATTATTATACCCTTAACATATAAATTATAATTTTGTTTATTCAAAAAATGTCTTTAATAGCAAATTTTAACTACACACGAAACATATTTGAATAATTAAAGATAATAAATAGAGTATTGCTGCCACATTATCTTATCCTTCAGGGATCTAAAAATATATCGTACTCAGAGTCATTCATTAAGTCTAACGGTAGATTACATAAGATCTTTGCAAACCGGCTACAATATTTACTGCTCGTTATTATTTTTTTAACCATTAAAGTGAAAGAAGCGATACAACCCTATTATGCAAAAAAATCCGCATAATATGTCTAAACCGTGATTTGAATGCACGACCTCAAGTTTCAAAGACACGCTCAAGCCACTATGCCACTACTGCACTATGATTATAAGCAGCAGTAACATTTTATTAATCATTAACTCATAACAAAATATGTGTGTGTACACAGGTAAGAAGTGTTCTTTACGACATATCATTTTTCTACTATTTGCAACTTCACGAAAATGGGGTAGATAAGGCTTAAGCCTTAAGAAAAACAATTTTTTTCAGTCATATTTATTAATACTTGCTAATTTTAACAGATTTATATACATTCACTGATACTTACAATCAAAAAGTGAGGTTAACCTCACATAAATATTACAATCATGCTCATACGTGTTGAATTTATAAAACGAAATGTATAATCACTCTCACTTTTCTTGTAAATTCACTTAAATTTAAACAAGTCTTTTTATTTTATCACTTTCAAATTAATATATTGTTATTCTTATTTCAAACCAAACTTCAAAACTAATATATTGTTGTTATTATTATCATATATTACATTATATTCTTTACGTATACTAAACTTCGATAAAAAGCAAAATGGCGCGTAACCGAAAAACGTGACGTTTTCTTACAAAATGTCTCCCATATGTCGATAAAGAAGTTTCACTTCAATAATTATTTATTTATTTCTCTCCCATATAAAATGATGACCTAATAATGAAAGACTCTGTGCGGCTGATAGGCTTGTAGAAATGTAATATCAACGTACTTAGAATTAAATTATTTATTTAGAATAGAATTATCGACAATAAATGTGAGTAGTTGTAGGTGCGGTAGATTTTATCATGCACAAAGACTTAGAATGTTGTAAATAGTTGTGTAATCGTATTTTAAAATGTATGTAATGTTAAAAATAGTTGTCAATTGTCATTAACATGTTTTATCTGTCTAAATACAACGTCTATGGTAATGATCAAATGTATGGGAATGTCAGCCACACATGTGTTACCATCTTCATTGAAAACAATATATTATGACTGGCTTTTAGAAGCATTTGATAAAACCAAGTCCGAATGCTTTTCCCGTACATATTCTTTCGACGTAAAATGTTGCCATGTACTGGACTGATTCAATACTAGTTATTATATTTTTATGACATGACAATATATTTTTAGTCCATATGTATTTTAATAAGATAATATTATGAAGGTTCAAGCACAATAAAGCCTGCCTGCCTTATCTCTACTACTTTTTGACATTTTCCTTTGAATAATTGTAATGTAGAGGGAGGATGGAACTTCCTGAGTTTCTTGCCCGTTCTTCTCAGTACAAGGCCTCCTGGTAGTTTTGCGAACGGATGGCGTAGTCTTTCTACCTAAATGTCATACCTATCGTTCACAGATAGATAATTTAGGTTCCAAATCACACCTTACTTTCCCGTCCAATAGATGTCGCTGCAAACCTTGGCCATAGTCACTAATCTGTTTTGTGATCTTTATTTTTACTAATACGCAAGTACGTGATCAGCGTTCTATGCCTAACAACGAACATTTTGGGTCTAAGGCAGTTTCCTCACGATATATCCTAAACGAAATGCGAGTCTATTGATGCCAGGGTTCGTTACAACAGTGATGAGAAGCACGAAGTTTTGTAAAGTATTTTTTTTAATTTATTAACACCTTGCTATAACGATAATAATTCTAATAATAGTACTCTCCATTAACGGTATGTTGGCGGCACTTTATAAACACACTTCCGTTTAAAGGCTACTGATGTATATTATTTTCACAAATTATCATATTTTTTTGAATATAGGTGATAGTAATTATTTGTAAACACTTATTTCGTATTTATAGACTGTAAATAAACTCGTACTTAGCACAAGAATATATTCATTTTAAACCCACCTTTTTTGTTCCTTATTTACTCCCTCCCTGTATCAATAGTTTTTATTTATACAAATACTAGACGTACTTGCTACGAAGCGTTGATATTCCTGTAGAGAATGTGGTTCTTTACGAAGACAATAGTAGTATAAGGTATTTCAAGTAGCTATTGTGATAAGTATTAAATATAGAAACAGGAAGAATGATTCATCTCGTCTACACATGACACACAACTCCTGAATTTGGATTTCAGTCCTGATTGTTTCGGGTTCATCACCTTTTACTTATAAAATCACCTATAAAACACCATTAGTCCAGTCATTTAATCTTAAATTAGGTAAGAATCTCGGAATTTAAGATACGCAGCTATAGTCTGTAAATACTTGTATATTGACACCCAAAAAGTTTCACGTAGTTCACAGATTTACAGCTGGGTTTCTCGAATTCCGAGGTGAACTTACTATAATGACTGGACTACATTGCTATTTGTCTAATAAACATTCAAAGGAATTTATTAGCAGTTGAATTTCTATGAGTTTTCGTTCCGTTTGAGCTGTCAAAAACGTAAATTAAAATTAATGTATACTTGAAACTATCAAGAATTTGCTAAAATCCTCGCTGTATTATTTCCAAATGATGTTTTCAATTTGTATTTCATTTAAATATTGATCGTATGTTTTAAATTTTTATGTAACCAAAGAATTTTTACCCGTTCAGTACTAGTCATATATTATTATACCCTTAACATATAAATTATAATTTTGTTTATTCAAAAGTTGTCTTTAATAGCAAATTTTAACTACACACGAAACATATTTGAATAATTTAAGATAATAAATAGAGTATTGCTGCCACATTATCTTATCCTTCAGGGATCTAAAAATATATCGTAGTCAGAGTCATTCATTAAGTCTAACGGTAGATTATATAAGATCTTTGCAAACCGGCTACAATATTTACTGCTCGTTATTATTTTTTTAACCATTAAAGTGAAAGAAGCGATACAACCCTATTATGCAAAAAAATCCGCATAATATGTCACCACCGTGATTTGAATGCACGACCTCAAGTTTCAAAGACACGCTCAAGCCACTATGCCACTACTGCACTATGATTATAAGCAGCAGTAACATTTTATTAATCATTAACTCATAACAAAATATGTGTGTGTACACAGGTAAGAAGTGTTCTTTACGACATATCATTTTTCTACTATTTGCAACTTCACGAAAATGGGGTAGATAAGGCTTAAGCCTTAAGAAAAACAATTTTTTTCAGTCATATTTATTAATACTTGCTAATTTTAACAGA
Organism: Pieris mannii; assembly: GCA_028984075.1. Classification (NCBI taxonomy): domain Eukaryota; kingdom Metazoa; phylum Arthropoda; class Insecta; order Lepidoptera; family Pieridae; genus Pieris; species Pieris mannii. The sequence goes on along the minus strand of CM054798.1, from coordinate 3,284,104 downwards.
TTTATATACATTCACTGATACTTACAATCAAAAAGTGAGGTTAACCTCACATAAATATTACAATCATGCTCATACGTGTTGAATTTATAAAACGAAATGTATAATCACTCTCACTTTTCTTGTAAATTCACTTAAATTTAAACAAGTCTTTTTATTTTATCACTTTCAAATTAATATATTGTTATTCTTATTTCAAACCAAACTTCAAAACTAATATATTGTTGTTATTATTATCATATATTACATTATATTCTTTACGTATACTAAACTTCGATAAAAAGCAAAATGGCGCGTAACCGAAAAACGTGACGTTTTCTTACAAAATGTCTCCCATATGTCGATAAAGAAGTTTCACTTCAATAATTATTTATTTATTTCTCTCCCATATAAAATGATGACCTAATAATGAAAGACTCTGTGCGGCTGATAGGCTTGTAGAAATGTAATATCAACGTACTTAGAATTAAATTATTTATTTAGAATAGAATTAACGACAATAAATGTGAGTAGTTGTAGGTGCGGTAGGTTTTATCATGCACAAAGACTTAGAATGTTGTAAATAGTTGTGTAATCGTATTTTAAAATGTATGTAATGTTAAAAATAGTTGTCAATTGTCATCAACATGTTTTATCTGTCTAAATACAACGTCTATGGTAATGATCAAATGTATGGGAATGTCAGCCACACATGTGTTACCATCTTCATTGAAAACAATATATTATGACTGGCTTTTAGAAGCATTTGATAAAACCAAATCCGAATGCTTTTCCCGTACATATTCTTTCTACGTAAAATGTTGCCATGTACTGGACTGATTCAATACTAGTTATTATATTTTTATGACATGACAATATATTTTTAGTCCATATGTATTTTAATAAGATAATATTATGAAGGTTCAAGCACAATAAAGCCTGCCTGCCTTATCTCTACTACTTTTTGACATTTTCCTTTGAATAATTGTAATGTAGAGGGGGGATGGAACTTCCTGAGTTTCTTGCCCGTTCTTCTCAGTACAAGGCCTCCTGGTAGTTTTGCGAACGGATGGCGTAGTCTTTCTACCTAAATGTCATACCTATCGTTCACAGATAGATAATTTAGGTTCCAAATCACACCTTACTTTCCCGTCCAATAGATGTCGCTGCAAACCTTGGCCATAGTCACTAATCTGTTTTGTGATCTTTATTTTTACTAATACGCAAGTACGTGATCAGCGTTCTATGCCTAACAACGAACATTTTGGGTCTAAGGCAGTTTCCTCACGATATATCCTAAACGAAATGCGAGTCTATTGATGCCAGGGTTCGTTACAACAGTGATGAGAAGCACGAAGTTTTGTAAAGTATTTTTTTTAATTTATTAACACCTTGCTATAACGATAATAATTCTAATAATAGTACTCTCCATTAACGGTATGTTGGCGGCACTTTATAAACACACTTCCGTTTAAAGGCTACTGATGTATATTATTTTCACAAATTATCATATTTTTTTGAATATAGGTGATAGTAATTATTTGTAAACACTTATTTCGTATTTATAGACTGTAAATAAACTCGTACTTAGCACAAGAATATATTCATTTTAAACCCACCTTTTTTGTTCCTTATTTACTCCCTCCCTGTATCAATAGTTTTTATTTATACAAATACTAGACGTACTTGCTACGAAGCGTTGATATTCCTGTAGAGAATGTGGTTCTTTACGAAGACAATAGTAGTATAAGGTATTTCAAGTAGCTATTGTGATAAGTATTAAATATAGAAACAGGAAGAATGATTCATCTCGTCTACACATGACACACAACTCCTGAATTTGGATTTCAGTCCTGATTGTTTCGGGTTCATCACCTTTTACTTATAAAATCACCTATAAAACACCATTAGTCCAGTCATTTAATCTTAAATTAGGTAAGAATCTCGGAATTTAAGATACGCAGCTATAGTCTGTTAATACTTGTATATTGACACCCAAAAAGTTTCACGTAGTTCACAGATTTACAGCTGGGTTTCTCGAATTCCGAGGTGAACTTACTATAATGACTGGACTACATTGCTATTTGTCTAATAAACATTCAAAGGAATTTATTAGCAGTTGAATTTCTATGAGTTTTCGTTCCGTTTGAGCTGTCAAAAACGTAAATTAAAATTAATGTATACTTGAAACTATCAAGAATTTGCTAAAATCCTCGCTGTATTATTTCCAAATGATGTTTTCAATTTGTATTTCATTTAAATATTGATCGTATGTTTTAAATTTTTATGTAACCAAAGAATTTTTACCCGTTCAGTACTAGTCATATATTATTATACCCTTAACATATAAATTATAATTTTGTTTATTCAAAAAATGTCTTTAATAGCAAATTTTAACTACACACGAAACATATTTGAATAATTAAAGATAATAAATAGAGTATTGCTGCCACATTATCTTATCCTTCAGGGATCTAAAAATATATCGTACTCAGAGTCATTCATTAAGTCTAACGGTAGATTACATAAGATCTTTGCAAACCGGCTACAATATTTACTGCTCGTTATTATTTTTTTAACCATTAAAGTGAAAGAAGCGATACAACCCTATTATGCAAAAAAATCCGCATAATATGTCACCACCGTGATTTGAATGCACGACCTCAAGTTTCAAAGACACGCTCAAGCCACTATGCCACTACTGCACTATGATTATAAGCAGCAGTAACATTTTATTAATCATTAACTCATAACAAAATATGTGTGTGTACACAGGTAAGAAGTGTTCTTTACGACATATCATTTTTCTACTATTTGCAACTTCACGAAAATGGGGTAGATAAGGCTTAAGCCTTAAGAAAAACAATTTTTTTCAGTCATTTTATTAATACTTGCTAATTTTAACAGATTTATATACATTCACTGATACTTACAATCAAAAAGTGAGGTTAACCTCACATAAATATTACAATCATGCTCATACGTGTTGAATTTATAAAACGAAATGTATAATCACTCTCACTTTTCTTGTAAATTCACTTAAATTTAAACAAGTCTTTTTATTTTATCACTTTCAAATTAATATATTGTTATTCTTATTTCAAACCAAACTTCAAAACTAATATATTGTTGTTATTATTATCATATATTACATTATATTCTTTACGTATACTAAACTTCGATAAAAAGCAAAATGGCGCGTAACCGAAAAACGTGACGTTTTCTTACAAAATGTCTCCCATATGTCGATAAAGAAGTTTCACTTCAATAATTATTTATTTATTTCTCTCCCATATAAAATGATGACCTAATAATGAAAGACTCTGTGCGGCTGATAGGCTTGTAGAAATGTAATATCAACGTACTTAGAATTAAATTATTTATTTAGAATAGAATTATCGACAATAAATGTGAGTAGTTGTAGGTGCGGTAGATTTTATCATGCACAAAGACTTAGAATGTTGTAAATAGTTGTGTAATCGTATTTTAAAATGTATGTAATGTTAAAAATAGTTGTCAATTGTCATCAACATGTTTTATCTGTCTAAATACAACGTCTATGGTAATGATCAAATGTATGGGAATGTCAGCCACACATGTGTTACCATCTTCATTGAAAACAATATATTATGACTGGCTTTTAGAAGCATTTGATAAAACCAAGTCCGAATGCTTTTCCCGTACATATTCTTTCGACGTAAAATGTTGCCATGTACTGGACTGATTCAATACTAGTTATTATATTTTTATGACATGACAATATATTTTTAGTCCATATGTATTTTAATAAGATAATATTATGAAGGTTCAAGCACAATAAAGCCTGCCTGCCTTATCTCTACTACTTTTTGACATTTTCCTTTGAATAATTGTAATGTAGAGGGAGGATGGAACTTCCTGAGTTTCTTGCCCGTTCTTCTCAGTACAAGGCCTCCTGGTAGTTTTGCGAACGGATGGCGTAGTCTTTCTACCTAAATGTCATACCTATCGTTCACAGATAGATAATTTAGGTTCCAAATCACACCTTACTTTCCCGTCCAATAGATGTCGCTGCAAACCTTGGCCATAGTCACTAATCTGTTTTGTGATCTTTATTTTTACTAATACGCAAGTACGTGATCAGCGTTCTATGCCTAACAACGAACATTTTGGGTCTAAGGCAGTTTCCTCACGATATATCCTAAACGAAATGCGAGTCTATTGATGCCAGGGTTCGTTACAACAGTGATGAGAAGCACGAAGTTTTGTAAAGTATTTTTTTTAATTTATTAACACCTTGCTATAACGATAATAATTCTAATAATAGTACTCTCCATTAACGGTATGTTGGCGGCACTTTATAAACACACTTCCGTTTAAAGGCTACTGATGTATATTATTTTCACAAATTATCATATTTTTTTGAATATAGGTGATAGTAATTATTTGTAAACACTTATTTCGTATTTATAGACTGTAAATAAACTCGTACTTAGCACAAGAATATATTCATTTTAAACCCACCTTTTTTGTTCCTTATTTACTCCCTCCCTGTATCAATAGTTTTTATTTATACAAATACTAGACGTACTTGCTACGAAGCGTTGATATTCCTGTAGAGAATGTGGTTCTTTACGAAGACAATAGTAGTATAAGGTATTTCAAGTAGCTATTGTGATAAGTATTAAATATAGAAACAGGAAGAATGATTCATCTCGTCTACACATGACACACAACTCCTGAATTTGGATTTCAGTCCTGATTGTTTCGGGTTCATCACCTTTTACTTATAAAATCACCTATAAAACACCATTAGTCCAGTCATTTAATCTTAAATTAGGTAAGAATCTCGGAATTTAAGATACGCAGCTATAGTCTGTAAATACTTGTATATTGACACCCAAAAAGTTTCACGTAGTTCACAGATTTACAGCTGGGTTTCTCGAATTCCGAGGTGAACTTACTATAATGACTGGACTACATTGCTATTTGTCTAATAAACATTCAAAGGAATTTATTAGCAGTTGAATTTCTATGAGTTTTCGTTCCGTTTGAGCTGTCAAAAACGTAAATTAAAATTAATGTATACTTGAAACTATCAAGAATTTGCTAAAATCCTCGCTGTATTATTTCCAAATGATGTTTTCAATTTGTATTTCATTTAAATATTGATCGTATGTTTTAAATTTTTATGTAACCAAAGAATTTTTACCCGTTCAGTACTAGTCATATATTATTATACCCTTAACATATAAATTATAATTTTGTTTATTCAAAAGTTGTCTTTAATAGCAAATTTTAACTACACACGAAACATATTTGAATAATTAAAGATAATAAATAGAGTATTGCTGCCACATTATCTTATCCTTCAGGGATCTAAAAATATATCGTAGTCAGAGTCATTCATTAAGTCTAACGGTAGATTATATAAGATCTTTGCAAACCGGCTACAATATTTACTGCTCGTTATTATTTTTTTAACCATTAAAGTGAAAGAAGCGATACAACCCTATTATGCAAAAAAATCCGCATAATATGTCACCACCGTGATTTGAATGCACGACCTCAAGTTTCAAAGACACGCTCAAGCCACTATGCCACTACTGCACTATGATTATAAGCAGCAGTAACATTTTATTAATCATTAACTCATAACAAAATATGTGTGTGTACACAGGTAAGAAGTGTTCTTTACGACATATCATTTTTCTACTATTTGCAACTTCACGAAAATGGGGTAGATAAGGCTTAAGCCTTAAGAAAAACAATTTTTTTCAGTCATATTTATTAATACTTGCTAATTTTAACAGATTTATATACATTCACTGATACTTACAATCAAAAAGTGAGGTTAACCTCACATAAATATTACAATCATGCTCATACGTGTTGAATTTATAAAACGAAATGTATAATCACTCTCACTTTTCTTGTAAATTCACTTAAATTTAAACAAGTCTTTTTATTTTATCACTTTCAAATTAATATATTGTTATTCTTATTTCAAACCAAACTTCAAAACTAATATATTGTTGTTATTATTATCATATATTACATTATATTCTTTACGTATACTAAACTTCGATAAAAAGCAAAATGGCGCGTAACCGAAAAACGTGACGTTTTCTTACAAAATGTCTCCCATATGTCGATAAAGAAGTTTCACTTCAATAATTATTTATTTATTTCTCTCCCATATAAAATGATGACCTAATAATGAAAGACTCTGTGCGGCTGATAGGCTTGTAGAAATGTAATATCAACGTACTTAGAATTAAATTATTTATTTAGAATAGAATTAACGACAATAAATGTGAGTAGTTGTAGGTGCGGTAGATTTTATCATGCACAAAGACTTAGAATGTTGTAAATAGTTGTGTAATCGTATTTTAAAATGTATGTAATGTTAAAAATAGTTGTCAATTGTCATCAACATGTTTTATCTGTCTAAATACAACGTCTATGGTAATGATCAAATGTATGGGAATGTCAGCCACACATGTGTTACCATCTTCATTGAAAACAATATATTATGACTGGCTTTTAGAAGCATTTGATAAAACCAAATCCGAATGCTTTTCCCGTACATATTCTTTCTACGTAAAATGTTGCCATGTACTGGACTGATTCAATACTAGTTATTATATTTTTATGACATGACAATATATTTTTAGTCCATATGTATTTTAATAAGATAATATTATGAAGGTTCAAGCACAATAAAGCCTGCCTGCCTTATCTCTACTACTTTTTGACATTTTCCTTTGAATAATTGTAATGTAGAGGGGGGATGGAACTTCCTGAGTTTCTTGCCCGTTCTTCTCAGTACAAGGCCTCCTGGTAGTTTTGCGAACGGATGGCGTAGTCTTTCTACCTAAATGTCATACCTATCGTTCACAGATAGATAATTTAGGTTCCAAATCACACCTTACTTTCCCGTCCAATAGATGTCGCTGCAAACCTTGGCCATAGTCACTAATCTGTTTTGTGATCTTTATTTTTACTAATACGCAAGTACGTGATCAGCGTTCTATGCCTAACAACGAACATTTTGGGTCTAAGGCAGTTTCCTCACGATATATCCTAAACGAAATGCGAGTCTATTGATGCCAGGGTTCGTTACAACAGTGATGAGAAGCACGAAGTTTTGTAAAGTATTTTTTTTAATTTATTAACACCTTGCTATAACGATAATAATTCTAATAATAGTACTCTCCATTAACGGTATGTTGGCGGCACTTTATAAACACACTTCCGTTTAAAGGCTACTGATGTATATTATTTTCACAAATTATCATATTTTTTTAAATATAGGTGATAGTAATTATTTGTAAACACTTATTTCGTATTTATAGACTGTAAATAAACTCGTACTTAGCACAAGAATATATTCATTTTAAACCCACCTTTTTTGTTCCTTATTTACTCCCTCCCTGTATCAATAGTTTTTATTTATACAAATACTAGACGTACTTGCTACGAAGCGTTGATATTCCTGTAGAGAATGTGGTTCTTTACGAAGACAATAGTATTATAAGGTATTTCAAGTAGCTATTGTGATTAGTATTAAATATAGAAACAGCAAGAACGTTTCATTTCAAATTCAAATTAAAAAATCATTTATTCACGTAGGTAACATAATGTAAGTGAACGTCATAAAAAGAAATATACATTAAATGCTTCTAATTTATTTTTACTGCCAGTGCTCAAATCAAGGCCGTAGAACGGAAGAGAAGAACTGGCAATAAACTCTCCGCCGTTCTTTCATCGCCAAGTTTTTTATTTTACACAACGTTTGTAAGGAGCTGCAATCATTACACCATGTTCCATATGACATTTTGAGTAATAAAGAATAATAAAATAAATTAAAAACAAAGTCCTCTATCAGCAGGAGGCATGGTGAAATAGGAGCACGCACTTACATACTCGTGAGAACAACACGCAAATACGTATTAGAAACAACTAATATCACTGCATATACGAATTCAAGTACGACCAGTCACCATAAGAAGCACCCGTTCACGAGTATGACGCAAGGCCAGCCATCGGCACCCCCGCCATATTTTAGGGAGAGACAACCCGGCTCATGGACATTTTGTCCACACATAACACATAACTCCTGAATTTAAATTCCAGCCATGATTGTTTCGGGTTCATCAGCTTTTACTTTTAAAAATCAGCAATAAAACACCATTGCTATTTGTCTATTAAACATTCAAAAGAAATTATAAGCAGTTGAATGTCTCCTTACCAAAAATATGTCTGCAAATATCCAGTCTCAATAAATATAAAAAATTTATTTACTACATGGCTTTATTATTATAATGTTTTATCCCAAACAATCTTTTGCAATTAAAATGATTAGCGAACAGAGAGAGGCGGAGATCTTAGAATAGTTCCTTCTACGCCGTTCGTTTGAGAACTGGCAGTAAATTTGAATTTATCTTAAATTTTTTGGCATTATATGACAGAAATTTCCTAATTAAATAAATTGACTTTGACATCTGGGGTTAAAATAAAAACAAAATATTATCAAAAACTTTATTGCAATCTGTGGTGTTCGTGACTGGGAATAGAAGTGGGAATCTTGCAAAATAACATTTTTACAAATAATCTTATATCTACGCAATCACATTTTCCTTAACGTACAAAATGATAATAATGGAATAGTTGCTCCTTATACAAGGTAAGAAAAGATTTTTTAAACCATAGAGATTTCAATTGTTCGAGAATCTTCAGCAAAGAGTTTTCAATGATCATCGCTGGTGGTGTTCAAATAAATAGCTAGAAAATATTCACGAAAATTTGACAAACACATAAAATTAAGAAATTATAACAAGAATTTTATTTGACTGTGGAATAGATTGGTTAAAATTGTTCCGTCAAAAAGTTAGTGGAACCAATATGATAGATGACATTTGACACCTGTCATTATCAGCTTCATGTGAGCCGCGTAAAACATCGATTAAAATTATTAAATCGATACTTCAAACTGTAAATCAAACTACAGGCAGTCCTCGTACTTACGGCATGTTAGGTTCTCGAAATACGCGACGTAAATCGAAACGACGTAAGTCGAGACATAATTTTTCATATGTTTACATGTAAAACTCAAGGGTTAGGTTCCATACGGACTCGAAATTTAAGGAAAAAACTGCATTTAGAACAATATACTATATAAAATATACATACTTTATTATCGAAAGTAAGTTCATAAAATATATTTTTTTGGTATTTGTGTGTTATTAATTTTGTTAATAATTATAAAACTACAATATGTAATAAAAATATGCAATGAGAAATAATAAAATAAACTTTAGGCTTAAAGAAACTATAGCATAACAGATCATCAATATGATCCGCAGTAACTGCAATTTCAGGCAAACGGTTAGCCAAATGAACAATGTCAGTTGTGATTTCATCGATATTTGGTTGATCTGTGGATGAAGAACTTACAGATGGCTTAAAAAAAAGTGGGCATAACTTTTTCCAAACTCGTTATAAATTGTTGGGTGTCACCTCATCCCATGAAGCAGCAACATTTTTTACGCATTGCAAGATATTATAACTTTTCCAAAAATCTCTCAGCTCCATGCCATCATTTTCATTAGCGTTTACAGCCTGTGAAAAAGTTCTCCTGAGATAATAGGCCTTAAAAGACGCTATGACTTCCTTGATCCATCGGCTGTAACACCAAAGTGGTGTTTGGTATGCCGTCCCCACGGACATTGACCTTGCGACAAGTGAATTCTCCTATGCCGGAAATCGAAACAAATGAGGTATCTTGAGGAATAGTATCAAAAAATTGTTTGACGTAACTTGAAACGACGTAAGTCGAGGACTGCCTGTATGTTAATTACTTATACTGTATTATGATTTTATATCGTAAGATTAAGGAACAATCAAGAACAAAAGAAAACATTAATGATGCAACAAAACCGTCAAACATTAGACGCACCCGTCATAAAACAAACTAATAAAATATTCGAAGACTGTTTTTAATATTCTCTTTGATCAAGTCTAGTCATAGACATTTAATACAGCTACCTTAAAGAATTTCATCTATGACGGTAAATAAATTATAAAAAAAGTACTTTATTTAAATTGGATATCAACTTATCCCGATCATTAAGTGTTAATGAACGACTCAATACCGAAATGTAATGATGGCACGTAATAAAAGAGATTTATGACCAGTGGCAGATACTACACCTTTGAAAACCGGTTAAATACGCCATGGAATAGTCGGTTCTGTCACACCCTTGTTAGTCGGTAATGTTGTGAATTGAAAATATAAACAATTATGGTAATATTACTACTAGTACTGTTATAAGATTTGGTGTATTTTCTGCATGACGGAATCGTTGTTTTTGACAGTAATATGACGCAATCATATTTGTAACGTCATCAATTGACATTGCAGTTTTGACAACTCGATCTCTCAAATGACAACTGAGAGTTTAACAACTATAATCTTATGACGGTAAGAGAAGCCTTAAATTAACAAAATTAGTTCAATTAGGAAAATTGTTTATTCTTGTAAATTTTTTTGTTAACTTTTTGAATTTTTTTTTTCACAAATCAACGCTAAAATATATTTTTATAGAAATAGTTACAAATTGGACATCTCATCACGAAATAGTACGATTAATGGACCATAAGCGCTGATAAATGGAATGGATGATTTTCCGGACGGTAAAATCATCTACAAATCTATAAATTTCGTTAGCATATTTTGTGATTGTGTCACAGATATGACTTCAATAAAAAATAAATTCAGGTATAATTAAAACAAGAAAAAAAACTGTTTTCACAAAACTGTCCTTACTTCTAAAATGAGGAGGGCTCGATTATGTTAATCAAAATATACGATAGTTAAAAAAATCGCAAAATATATTTTCAAATTGTTTACGTCCCGCCAAAAAAAAAAAAAAAAACTTTTGACATATTCTCTTTGATGATCCACTATCATTCTCTATGGCAAAACTTACAAAATTGACTAAAACTATACAGTCCTTTGTCACAAATAACCAAAAAAATAACAAATATACCAGTTCATCATAATTCTGTGTGTTCGTGATCACCTGAAACAAAAAAAATATATTTTTTTTAATTGTCGTGTTTATACGTTCGTAGAGTTCACAGTAGATATATGTATTTAATATTTATTTTTTCTATGTAATTTATGTGAATAAATAGATTTAAAAAAAATCTAGTGGCTTTCTTTCATCAAGATCGTTAAGAACCCAAAATGTAAGTGTATAGTCCGGTCAAATTAGACTAAAAAATAGGGGTAAGGTTACAAAGATTCAGACTAGGCTGAATATTGGTAAGATTATTCAATCCATTATAAAGGAAATGTGATAAGTCGTCATCGATCCGGCACGTGAAAAAAAACGGGTTTTTCGCAATTTTCAGCCAAACGGTAAGTTTTGTGATAAAATTATCTCAGACAAAAATTGTAAATCAGATCTATAAAAAATGTATGAATACTTTTCCTAAGGGCCACCGTTGAGATAAAACGATTAAAAAAGTTAAGTTGCGATGTTGTGTATTCAGTTTTTGGCTTTTGTGTGTAAGTAGTTAAGATATTGTATAAGCAGCTAGAAAGGGGACCGTTGCTGGATGCACTCCAGGGCGAGGACGCAACACTACCAAACGTAGTGAAAGCTCTAGTGACCGCGGGAAATGACGGCCCGTGGAAAATCTTTTATAATTTCTGCGAGGCGGTAATGAAAATAAAAGAAGAGGCGGAATGGACCAGGGTGCTTTGTCCCGATGCTCATCCGCGACGGCGAAGGAAACCACAGGCCCGTCGCGTAAGCGCGATGCGCTCACTAAATCCTCGCCCCAAAAAGTGCCTAAGCGAGCAGGGGTCCATGCGTTGAAAAGAAGGGATGATGACCCATCTCTGCAAGTATTGGACCTGTTCTCCTCTAGCTATTTGTAATGCGTATGGCCCGATCTGTGAAAGATGCTTGCTGTGCCAAGCATCCTCACAAACCAGCAATGGGCGTGAAGACGCGGAAGCAACCGCCGCATCGCATGTCGGGAAGCGGAAAAGGCTATGCTGTTACGGCATCCCGCATAAGGCGATTGTTGGTGGCACCTTGGGGTTTTAGTGGGTATGCACAATAGCGAGTCCCACATAACCCTTCTGCACCAAGCAGTCGCGCCGCGGAAGGGTATGCGCAATGCATTTCCCCAAGTAAAAAAAAAAAAAAAATTGTATAAGCAGCTGTAGGAATACTCATAAGCAAATGAATAACTAAAGATAAATTGGAGGAAGTTTGTATCAATGAGTTATTAAGATCGCTGGGCTCACAATATTAATCTATAATATTGAGCTTAATTTTATATTTTAACTAGTAGACTCGGCCAAGCGTTGCTGTGGCTAAGGTTTTTCTTATATTACATAGTAGTAAACTATTCAAGGGAAACGGTAGGAGAACTTATGTGAAACGTTGGTACTTTTAACACAGCGCCATCTGTTAGAAATGTATCAAATTATAGACAAATAATTTGCAATAAAATAAAATTGCTATTATAATTTGAGATTTAAACTATCCTATCTCTCAAGTTGGATCGAACTGCACATGGTGTGCGAATTTTATTATAATCGGTTAAGTGGTTTAGGAGTCCATTGAGGACAAACATTGTGACACGAGATTTATATATATTAAGGGCCTGTTTCACAATGTATGGATAAAGTACCAGATAGCTATGCAACACATAAATTATTCGAAAGATAAAAGTTCTGAATAAGATACTTCGCGTTTCATAACGAATAGCGCTATCTGACAGTCGTGAAACGCAACAATACTGTTTATCCTACCAATACGTAATAAATAGCTTATTTGGAACTTATCCGGACATTGTGAAACAGGCCCTAAGATATACATATAAAGAAAATAACGACTCTCATTTATATGAGACGTAATCATCTTTATGTTTGAATTTGCCGCGTTTCGCACAGAGTGATAGACTCGGGTTATCGATGGTAAAACATGAATACTCGATGGTCGGGATTCTAACCTAAAAATATCGAACATTGAAGATTTCAATTATTGGTTTAAAGGTTATTAATTTTAATAAGAAATAATAAGTAAATCACCTGGAGTAAAAACTTTTAATGTTGTTTTCTGTTTTTATAGCAGGTAAGACTATTTCTAACTGTCCTTTGTAATTTTATCTTGTAAACAGAAAATAAATAAATGAATCTGTTTTTATTGCAGAAACCCAACTGAGTTAGTATTTCGAGAAGACGTGGTATATAATAACCTTATTACATACATTATGTGTTCAATATTATATATGCACTTTATTATATTTAATTAAATGATTCTCGACATTATTGTATTGGCAAAGTCTGTAAGGATAATATATGTATTTTGTAATAAATAAATAATCCTATAACAGAAAAACAGTTGAAACTTTGTGTTGGAAACTCAATAAAACTGATTTAAACTGTTTTAAATTAAAAATCACTTACCAGAATTCTTTTCCGTATTATGTGAATCATCGACTCGATGCTCGATTTCCTGAAAAAATAAATACATTTTGAAATAATAGAAACACAAACACTGAAACATTACAAAACATCAGAAACTAACCTGATCAGAGTCATTCCTCTGATAAAGGCCGCGACGTACCCGCGCCTGCAGGCCCTTAACTTCAGCGTCGTATTCCTTCCATTCGGGTACTATACGCATCGCGGCCGATAATTTAGCCTCCTTCGTCAATGGGTTGTTGCACTATAAAAACACGATAAACGCTTGAAACTTAAAAACTACGTGTAAAACTTTTGAACCCTGGGTGTCAAACTTTAAATCAAATCGTTAATCGTACGTTATGTTGGCTGCCATGCCAAGTGCTTAACGTATACGTACGCCTTCTTGTATCAATAGTCGGATTGGTCAAAATACTTTGATCTGCATTTGTTTTACTGTATAAAAAAAAATGTTGTGTGGTTTTACGAAACCACGGTAAAAGGGAAACTTTTTTTCACATTATAGACATTTAATTAAAATTTTTTGGAATAATATTCCATTAAGGGTATAAAATCACTTTATCTTAATTTTATACTTGGAAAATTGGAATGATAATGGGACTTATGAAAGTAGACTAAGTCTCCAATAATTTTAGGCCGGCAACGCACTCGCGAACCCTCTGGCTTTGAGAGTGTCCATGGGCGGCGGTATCACATATATAAAAAAAAAGAATTGGTACGCTCTTTACTTGAAGAATCCTAAGTCAAATTGTTTCGGAAATTAATATTTTGTATTAACAGATGTGTCATTTAATTAGTTTTTAGTCTGTGAAAGAATTAATTTTTTTTTTTAAATCTTATACAATCATAACTAATACTAATACATATTAAGGAATGTAATAATATTATAATTATTAATAAATAAACTTAAAATAATTGAAATATTTTTTAGAACAACAAACGGGCAGGAGGCTCACCTGATGTTAAGTGAAACCGCCGCCCATGGACACTCAATGCCAGAGGGCTCGTGAGTGCGTTGCCGGCCTTTTATTCAACTATATACAGTACTTACAAGATCAATAGTTTTCGCATATGTCTTAGATTTATTGTCACACCAGGTTTCACACCAGAGCCACTCCTGGGGCAAAGACTTGATCGCTACCTGGTGGATCATATTGTTCGGCAGGTCTTGATCTGGGAATTGATTTTTTAATTAAAACACAATACATAATAGTGACATTTAAATTGTTCAGGAAGTCACAGACTTCACATAAACGAGATTCCAATATGTCTGATGAAAGATTCAAGTGTTATCTCCGAAAAATCTGAAAAGTCATATTATTTATTGGTGACTTTTGTCATTTTTAACTTCCCCCCCCCCCCCCATATACATGCAAAAGTAAAGCATTTGAGTTATCATATTTTTAGCTTTTCTTAAATAAGGAAAAAATTGCAACATCAAAAATTAATTCAAAAAGTAATGTTAAACATGTCTGAATTATAATATTAAAATTAATCAAAAAAGATTTTATTTAAATAAATAAATTATTAGTAAATACTATCACCGTCGTATATGAAATTGATTTAAAGACACCAAAATAATATTTATTTATTCACACTGTTTGATTGTACTGTTACGAAACACGTGTTCTAAATATAAAAATACTAGAATATACAACTTGAACATTGTTATCGATTTCCATGCCACCTAGACCTAACTTCATTCTGTTAATTTTGTGTCACGGTGCGCGCGAGTACAAATTCACTCTCATCATTTTTCTCCATCGCGCCAAACGAAGTATTACTTCAAATGAGCTTCCAACCAAACATACCCAAATTGGAGAGACTATTAGGATCCTGGCTCAAAGCCTGGTACTGGCCACGTAGTCTGTCACCAGCAGCAATACGTCTGAATCGTTTCAGATCCACCACGTATAAGGCACTTATGTGGTAACTTCTACCTTGAAGATGGTTACGCCAGTAGCCCTGTTTCCAGAACCTGTAATAAATAATAGACATTTTAGTACGAATTCGCTAGTTGGAGACATACATACAAAACTCAGTTTTGTATCGCGCAGCCCGGACATACAATGACCACTGTTTAGGCCTTGACTTGTTTAGGTTATCGCGGAATGTGGTTAAAAAGTGTATTAAAAATATCCATAGCGCAAAATCACCTGCATCATGAGCACACCCCACATACACACCATCACGTACATACCCACACTTTTACACCATCACACTGCACAACCAAATTAGGCGTAGTTAAATAGATTTAATCACAATTAGTTAAATGTATTGAATACTTTTTGTTTGTTTGTTCCCTTTTGTAAATCTTTTTGTAGTAAAATGATGTATTCCATCTTTGGCTATATTTTCAGTGTATTTGTTTGTATTAGTTATATATAATTTATGTTAGCTATAGGATTACGAAATAAATAATACATGAATACTTAACACACTCACACACTCATTCACAAACACACAGACACACACACACACTCATTCACAAACACACACACATACATGCGCACATACATAGACAAACACGCATGCATAGAATAAGTTCATAGCAATTCTATAAGAGAAACTATGAGAATTTGTATAAAAAAGGGAAGTAGCGAGTCAACCCCAACACAAGTGTCTCTGAATTACGGGGGCTGTCTCATACATACATACTCACATACATACATACATACTCTGTCTCATGTATTAACGTAAAATTTGAGAAACAATAAACATTTTTATTATTATTTGCATTCTTTTCTAAGCAGGTGAACCATCCGTTCTTTCACGTGAATAGCAGCAATGAAGTAAAAGTGAAGCACATCCTAGTGGTTTCAGTGTGACTCTCATGCCCGAGGTCATAGGTTCTATCCCTGCGCTGTGCACTGAAGGAGAATATACTAAACGGTTTTGCCTTTGACCCAAAGCCGTCAGCGTGTTTCAGGCACAGGAGGCTAATCACTTGCCTATTAAATGGACAAATGATCACGAAACAAATTCAGAAACCTTAGGCCTTGATCTAAAAACGCACCACTAATATAATTTTTATTTTAAATGTAACGGTCAGGCTACTGTGTCTGACATTTGGTTAAGCGTAAGTCTAAAGATAATAGAATATTCGTTTATAATCAATAAAAACTAAAAGGTTGATAATTTATAAATTATTCTAAGTAACATTATTTTCTTACTAGGGTTGCCTGGAAGAGATCGCTTGTTAGCGATAAGGCAGCTCGTTGCATCCCTTGTAATTTTTATGTATTGTGTTATTTGTGTTTCTTTGCAACGAAGTGTAAATAAATAAATAAATAAATTATTATTGAGTAACTTTGTTAATATTTCTTCATACCTGAATCCTTCCATTTCCCGTCTACTGTCACAGAATGGTGTGTACCCGTAAGGAGCACCGCCTAAGTCTAAATCGACTAGCTCTTTGAGATCAGCACGTACAATCTAAAAGTCAGTTCATATATTTTATAACAAACATATTAATAACGAGGGATTTTAAATCATCTTTATAGTTCAACGTTTTAGTTGACAATTGACATGTGTCAGTTGATATAGGTGACAGTCGACAGATGACAGTTGACACAGATGACAAGTGACATAGGTGACAGTTTAACGTGCTTGATGTAAAAACAACAGAAAGAAAGAAAAAGAAAGAAAGAAAGAAGTTTATTAGACACAATATACAGGAATGTTTTAATAAAGTAGAGTGCACTGGCCCCCACACTAGGATTCCCTGTGTTGTGGGCAGCCAGTCTCTTCCTTTTCACATCTAAACAGTATTGCTTAATGAATTCTACATAACACATTTATATCTATACTATTTTTGTACAATAAGAATGTTTTCTGTGTCAGTATAGGACAGCTTAACAAGATATTGTTTGGGTTTTTTAGTAAAAGTATGTAATGTGATTTTTGTGATATTAGTGAAAATTTTATTTTTAACTAATATCACAAAAAAGGAAGGAGAAAAAGCGTTGAGCGAAAAAAGTGCGATTTTTAGGTTGCTTATATACATTTGCGCATACCTACGTTTGGTTTGATTTGGTGTTGTGGGTGTTTGTTTCCAAAAAAGTCTGCATAATGCTATTAAGCATAGTTGTAAAAGAAAGAAACTGACAGAAAGAGACTGATTGCTGTGACAGTGCTTTATTCTACTCCAGGCAAACAATTATTGATTAAAATACAATAAAATAATGCAAGCCTAATATGAATTGATACACTGGAATGTAGTGGAAGGATGTGAGGAGCTGGTTCCACCTAGTTTTTGATATAAACAATATAAAAAACAAACTATATAAAGATAATACGTCAAAGAAAACACATTCCCAATTTAACTGTAAAAGGGGGTGAAAGACGTGATAAGTCCTGAGGTCTCTAGGAACATTATATTATTGACTTTGACCCCGATGAACATCTTTCCACCCGTCTTCATATAGTTACATATATCTTACCTGGTCAGCATCAACAAAAATGATTTTCTTAACGTGCAGAGGGAAGAGAACATCTAAAAAGAGTATTTTGTATCCCCATATCGTCCTTTGCCTGTCTCTTTGCCTTTGTAGCCAACGAGGCCAAACGTACTGAACCAATTCGTACGAGAAACCGTACTCTTCTGCCATGTACGGTAAAATGTCCTGAAATATTATTAATCCTAGTATATTTGATTTCATACTAGCAGCCGTTCTCTTGGTTAAATGTTTATTTCTCAATATTTCATTTTAAACAGGTCATATCTAAAATATTAAAAATTCTCGTGTCACGGTGGTTGTAATAAAACTCCTCCGAAATGGCTCGACCGATTTTCGTGAACTTTTGTGTCCATATCGATTAAGTATGCGAATAGGACATCTATTTTTTATCCCCTTGCTTTTTTTATATGTTATAACACAAAAATATGTATATACAAGCCTTTTTAAAATTTTGAGTTGTATATGTAATTTTTTTTATGGCCTAAATAATAAAATATTTGTATACATTAATTTGCCTTTTTTTATGAGAATTTTGTATGAAATAATTTCTATCGCATTTTTTATTTTTTTCCTTAACTATACAGTTATAGTAGTTAAGCAGTTTGACAAAAATCTCTTACCTTGAGTGACGGACTGAGGTAGTTCTTCAAAAACCAGAATTTAACTGGCGACTTAGTATTCTTAAGTACAGACAGCATCATAATCCTTAAGAAGCGTTCGTATAAATGTCCTGACGCTACCGAGAACACATTGATTGTTTCATCTTGGCCTTCCTGCTCATCGCCACCCACGAATGAGCTGAAAACAATTGTAGTAATATCAATAGTAGTTTAAAACTAATTTCTGA
Source organism: Pieris mannii (assembly GCA_028984075.1). Classification (NCBI taxonomy): domain Eukaryota; kingdom Metazoa; phylum Arthropoda; class Insecta; order Lepidoptera; family Pieridae; genus Pieris; species Pieris mannii. The sequence goes on along the minus strand of CM054798.1, from coordinate 3,265,329 downwards.
ACGTATAATTAATAAAAAATCTCGTGTTGAAACTGGTGTTAAAACGACCTTATGGCGACCAAAATCCACTGTAAAAATATGTACAAAGCAAACTCGTCTTTGTGTTTAAATATATCATATGCATTAGGTTTAAAGACATTTAATCTCATAAAAGACATTAATCACTTACATGAGAACACTTATATGCTAACGTTACAATTGGTAAGTTGAGAAAAAAAAATAAACTTGGTAGAACTTGGATGAACTTTCATTTCCGTAGATTTGCATCACTCAATAGATGGTCTTTTAATCTTAATTTAAATATTGCTAGGCTGCCTGCACTTTTTATATTTTGTGGGAGTCTATTATACCGCACTAATCCCCCAACGCTCAATGTTTTTTTGCCGTAATTGGTTCTATACTTAGGTATAATTAAATTTTGAGGGCGTCGTGAACTGCGCTTTTGAATTTGATTTATTTTAGTGAATGTAATGTTAGTGTGTATGCAGTCATTTAAAATTTTGTAGATTAATAAGCTGGTATTGTATTGAAATAATTGTTTTATATTCATAAGTTTTGTTTCTGTGTAGATTTTTTGTGTGGAAGTTAAGTATGGGTAATGGAAAAGCAATTTAATTACTTTATTTTGAGCAATTTGAAGATTTGAGATGTTTGTTTTAGTCGCAGCTCCCCAAATCTCAATCAGGTAAAGATTGTGATTTAGCCAAAGATTTATAAATAAGAAGACGGACTTTACGAGGAAGGCTCCGAACCATGTGTCTAAGCATGCATTAATTTTGTTATAATTTAGGCGCGTTATGAAAAATTGATTAGAGTGAAATTATACGATGCGCACGCAAATTAACGAATGAAGTTGCCCACTAAGTCGCTCATTAAGTTGTGGAAAAAATTCCAACAAAACAGAAATGGAACCTCTGTTAGTGATGCATGTTGGCACGCACGCCGCCACTGTTCACTGTGTATTTATATTTATAATATTTATCCACACGCTTTGCGTTTCTAGATTTAAATTTATTATTAAGTTTATTGCCAGTTCTTCTCTTCCGTTCTACGCCCTTTTGAGAACTGGCAGTGAATGTAAAATTAGATTCATTTATTGTATATTTATCTTTTTTTGATGTTCATAAGTGTACATTATGTTACCTATCAAATACACAACGACACGCAATACTCGTCGAGCGAGTTTGCTTATCTTGCCGAAGCCGCGTACAAATTATTGGAAGAAATCTATTAGGTATGAGGGTGTGCAATTATTTAATCAATTACCATCTCAAATTCGCAATATTGGAGTGTTTGACAAATTCAAAAAGGCAGTAAAGATGCATGTTAGAATGAACATAGTTAACTTAAATTGTGACGGCTTATGGCGACGTGTATCTCGCTCGTATTATATATACATATTCATATTAAGTTTCTCGTGTAAATAAAATATTTCTGTTTTGTATTGAGAAATAAAGTTCTTTAAGCATTACCTATATGAATAAATTATTTTTGACTGAGAGTTTGACTAAAACACGTGTTTTCATTATACAAGTGCGAATTTTATATGTGAATTGAATTTTAAGTCAATTCTAATTAATATTAGAAAATATTTGTGAAAAAACTGTGTTCATCAACCATCCAAAATGCTTCAATAATAATAATGGTTTTTTGAAAAAAAAATTTTTTTATGATAAATGGAAAGATTATAATATATTAGTATTGTACCAAAACTATTTTTTTTTCTTTTTTTCGCAATAATGCAAAAGTTATTACAAAATAAAAATTAATTTTTGAATCCAGTACCGAAGACACGCCGACAACTCCCGAACAAAGCCGTGCGCGTGTGACGTCATAATGTTAGTTTTCACTCATTGCAGTTGATAGAAAAATAATAAATACAGTGTTTTGATCTATTTAATTTTGTTGTCATTATTAAATATTTAAATTTATATTAAAAATATCGAACCTCAAAAGTTATCGTTTTTGTTTTGTACCATTATGTACGAATACTGGCAGTCCTCGACTTACGTCGTTTCGAATTACGTCGTTTCAAGTTACGTCGTACAATGTTTTGATAGCAAGAAGCATACGTCATTTGTTTCGATTTCCGGCATAGGAGAATTCACTTGTCGCAAGGTCAACGTCCGTGGGGCCGGCGGGGCGCGTTGTCGGCGTGCGGGGATTACTCCGCACAAGCTGCTGATTTTGTTTAGTTACTTCAGGGACAACGGACAATCAAGACGTAATACATTAGTTTGACAGTTTTTTACATACATATTTAAGTGAATTTTAAACTATGCCACCCGAACAAGACAGTAATAGTAAAGTGAAGAAGAGAGTTAGAAAGATAATTACAATGGAGGTTAAATGTAAGATTTTAAAACTCAAGGATCGCGGTTGTTCGACTTCATCTATTGGACGAGAACTTAATTTATCACGCACGACGGTACAAACAATATTGAAAGATAAAGAAAAACTCTTAACAGCTCTACCTTCCGTCTCTTCAAACAGTACTATTATACGAAAAAGAAATGCTTTAATTTATGAAATGGAAAAACTCTTGTACACTTGGATTCAAGATCAAACTCAGCGACGGGTTCCTCTAAGTTTTGCTATTATACAAAATAAGGCGCTGAGTATCATCAACACACTGAAAAATAAACGTGGCGAGAATGATAGTGAAGAAACCAAATGTTTTTCTGCCAGTCGCGGATGGTACATGCGTTTTAAAACGAGATATTCGTTACATAACATTAGAGTGCAAGGAAAAGCTACTAGTGCCGATCATGTGGCAGCTCAGAGTTTTCCTGGAATATTAAAGGAAGTTATCGAAAGTGGAGACTATTCGCCTAAACAAATTTTTAACGTGAACGAAACTGGTTTATTTTGGAAAAAAATGCCTTCTCGTACTTTTATATCGCAGGAAGAAAAGTCTATGCCTGGGTTTAAAGCGGCTAAAGATCGTTTGACGCTGTTATTGGGTTCGAATGTTGAAGGTGATTTTAAATTGAAACCCCTTTTGGTTTATAGGTCTGAAAACCCTGGAGCTCTTAAAAACTACGTCAAAAGTACTCTCCCAGTTATATGGAAGGCTAATCCAAAGGCATGGGTTACATCAATACTTTTTGAAGAATGGTTTACTGAGCATTTTATACCTGAAGTGAAACAGTACTGTTTAAACAACAATTTGGCTTATAAAGCTTTACTTATTTTGGACAATGCTTCCGGCTATCCTGTGCGTATTGCCGATATCGATCCTCAAATCAAAGTTTTGTTCCTGCCTTCAAACACCACTTCGTTGTTACAGCCGAAGGATCAAGGATTTATAGCGTTTTTTAAGGCCTATTATCTCAGGAGAATTTTTTCACAGGCTGTAAGGGCTAATGAAAATGATGGCATGGAGCGGAGAGAGTTTTGGAAAAGTTATAATATCTTGCAATGCGTAAAAAATATTGCTGCTTCATGGGATGAGGTGACACCCGACAATTTAAAAGGAGTTTGGAAAAAGTTATGCCCACTTTTTTTTAAGTCATCTGAAAGTTCTACATCCACAGATCAACCAAATATCGATGAAATCACAACTGACATTGTTCATTTGGCTAACCGTTTGCCTGAAATTGCAGTTACTGCGGATGATATTGATGATCTGTTATGCTCACATTCGCAAGAACTGGATGATGAAGATCTTATTAAATTGGAACCACAAGAACAAAACGAAGCAATTGAGTCAGAAGAAATAGCTTCTTATATTAGTAACTCTGAAAAAGAACTTACACTAAAAAAACTTTCCGTAGCCTTTGCAAATTTGGAGAATGCCATGAAAATTTTTGAAGAAAATGATCCTAACTTTGAAAGAAGTTTTAACGTTAACAACAAAATTTGTGCAGCCTACCAGTGTTACCAAGATCTATATGATAGCAAGAAGAAAGAAGCAAAGCAATCTAGAATTGATAGTTGCTTTGATCCAAAAGTTTAATTAATTATTTCTCATTGCATATTTTGATAAAATATTAAAGTTTTATAATAATTATTAAAATTAATAACACACAAATACAAAGAAATATATTTTAATAACGTATTTTGATAATGAAGTATGTATATATCCTTCGTTCTAAATGCAGTTTTTTCTTTAAATTTCGAGTCCGTATGAATCCTAACTCGCTGTGGACGCCCTCTGCCCCACCTAGGGGTTATAGGACATGAAGAGAAGAGATGGATCCTAACCCTTGAGTTTTACATGTAAACATATGAAAAAATATGTCTCGACTTACGTCGCGTATTTCGAGAACCTAACATGCCGTAAGTACGAGGATTGCCTGTGCGAGTAGGCAACTCCTGACAAAATGTTTTTAAATGTTCCCCAAGATGACAAACGTCGAAATAAATGGTTTCAAGCAGTGCACCATTATAATCCCAAATCAAAATCTATAATTTTTTTTGTTGTGAAGATCATATCGATGTAAGTAAATATAATATATAATACCATTGTTATTAATTATTATTTATCTAAGTATTCCATTTTTTCATTATTCAAATTATTATTATATATGTAAAGAAACTTGCATGTTTCTTTATTATGATGGCGTTTACAGCCATCGCGGTTGGAAAAAACAGTTAGTTTGAAGTTTGACAGAAGTAAAAGTCATTGTGATTGAAATCAATATTGTTTAATTGTGAGGTTATTGTAAGCTTAAAAAGGGTTTGATAATTTTAATAATTAATAATAAGACTTTTAATGTCGTTTCTTTATTTTCAGGTAGGATATTGTTATTTAAGTTAAAGATAATGTAATTAGTATAGTGTGTAAGTACTAAAATAAATATCAATATTTTCAGAGCAACACAATTGTTTATTTGAATTTTATCAATCACTACATAGTATAAAACAAAGTCGCTTTCTCTGTCCCTATGTCCCTTTGTATGCTTAAATCTTTGAAACTACGCAACGGATTTTGATGCGGTTTTTTTTAAATACATAGAGTGATTCAAGAGGAAGGTTTATATGTATAATAACATCGATTAAATAGTGGAGAAGTACTTTTATTTTTGAGGTTTCTAATGTGATGTCGTAAATAATTACATTTTTTCCGCTTACATTGCAAACGCAGGCTGAAACCTACGAGTTTTATCAAAATAATATACTAAGTATTGTACACATTGAAAAGGTCTACAGAAAGGTCCGTGATGGTATATGTCTATATGGTATATGTCGCGTATATTATCGGAGCTTTCCAGCGACGGAAATAACTATACATAATAAAAACCTGCTTTTCATCAGCATTGCACCCGTGCGAAGCTGGGGCGGGTCACTAGTTCCATATAAAATAAGATATATTATCTTATTATATATTTAAATAAATTTCAGTGTTAAAAATTTTGTTGACTGGACGCCAAACCTTAACCTTTAAAATCATTGCATTAATTTTTTTTATTGAGAATTTAAAGTGCTTAATTAATAAATTTATATATCTTTATCATTTGATTGGGATTCAATTTGATATATTTATAATTTTATAACGTTCCAGGTTATGTATTTGACTAATAGTATTAAATAGTTTTAATTTTATGTTATGGTAGTTTTTTTTAATATATAATAGAGGGGCAAACGAGCTTGCGGGACGCCCAAAAAGACAGTCGTCGCAGCCTATAGACACCCATTTTTTGTGGGTGCGTTGCCGGCCTTTAAGGGAGGAGTACGCTCGAACTTTGAATTTTTGGAGGTCGTATCTCTCAGGGAAGATCCCCGCCGGTAGTTGATTCCACATTTCGCTAATTCACAAAAGAAAATGCCTTGTGAAACGGACCGTGGAAGATTTCCAGCCATCAAGCCGATGTTGGTGAAATTGGTTTTTCTGTTGTTATAACATATTTAAATAATTCTTATGGTTTTTTTTTTCACAGCTGAAAGATGACATGGAAAATTATATAATCGGCTAGTATAGCTAATCGGAACCAACTACCAACTCGAATTTTAGCAATAAATTTTCAATATTATTGTGTAATAGCCGTAAACGCTGTACGTTAATAAATAGCTATAACATTATGACGTCACAACTATGGTGACCAATCATGGCGCGTTTAGTCACGTGATTGTTATTTAAATTTCATCAATTTTAATTGTTTAATATTAATTTTAAAAAAAATCTTTGAAGTTTTTTGCATTAAATATCAATAACAAAGTTTTAAAATACATAAAAAAACAATAATTTTGTTTTTTCAAAAACCCAATTGAGTTTAACTATCCGTATGTATTATTTATTAATATAAATGACAAAATTATTATTTAATATAATTCATACGAAATATTATTAAATTTTTAACGTTAAATATTTATTAATTTTATTTTTTATCGTTAATCACTACTGGATTTTTTTAGAAGATTTTTAGAAAGAAGTATAACTTCTAACGCGTGTACACAAGTACACACTCTTTTTTTATATGATTGGTTTTACCTTTTTTGGTCACAATAATGGACATGTGTCAGACAGAACACACAGAAGTTTTTAGGCTATTGCATAGATTTTACCGCGGGTTAGAGCGAATCAAGAAATTCCGTAACGAAAATAAAAACCTAACACGCGTACACGTATGTAGTGCGGTGAATACGCGACTGCGTCTCACATCGGTCTGGCGTTTTTTTTCACAGAAATAAATAAATATAACAGTTCTCTTGGGCCGCGCCTGGTAGCACAGGTAACCCCAGAGCTGATCCTTTCACTCAACAAATAAGTATCGCAGTACAGCGAGCAAATGCTGCCAGCATTAAAGTATACTGGTACTACCACAGGTACCAAACTATAACCGTTTTTGTGGTTAACAAATTTATAAGGCATATATCTTACATACCACAAATGTCAAACAACGTTAAACCATTGGCTCGGTACACCAAAGTATAACAAAACAGAAGCATTGTTAAATCCTCAAACATATTTTTTTTCCTTAATCCATCTTTTCATGCACACTTTCGCTTAGATTTGTTTCATCTTTCACACACACACAATAGAGATGAATATATATTTATATATCTATTATTTTAACAGTACCCTCGCTTTTAAAACCCTTGTTGAAACTTTTAAATATAAAGAAGAGCGAAGCTTCCCTGTCACAGGTCTCTTACTTACTAGGGAGGCCTCAATCTGAATTCTATTGTACATAGCTAAACAAATAAATTTTTTTTTTTGGGGCATTGAAGATACAAAATAAAATAAATCAGTGGCCCTACAACCTCTTTAGGTTTTGGCCTCAGATTTCTGAATCTGTTTCATGATAAATTTTTAAATCTAATAGGCAAGTAGGTGATCAGCCTCCAGTGCCTGACAGACGTCGTCGACTTTTTGGGTCTAAGACATGTCGGTTTCCTCACGATGTTTTCTTTCATTGTTCGAGCAAATGTTAAATGTGCACATGGAAAGAAAGTCCATTGGTGCACAGCCGGGTAACCTCAGATATGAGAGTCGCACGCTGGAGCCACTAAGGCCAACACTCCTCAAAGATACAAAAGAGCCCCAGAATACTAGAATCATTTTGTTAGAGCATTTTTATTGCTTCACAAACAGGCGATTGTCATTAATAATACCTGGCAATAGAGTTCCATATTCCTCCTGTATTTTTTTCATCATTCTCAGCTAGAAGATCGAGATGCTGCTTCTCAGGCTTCTTGCTCACGCGCAGCTTGATCACGTGACTGCGCAACGAACTCATCAACACCTGTATATCGGAGCTGCCCAAGGGCGTATCCGTGTTTTCATGTCTGTAAAATAACACAAGCTTAATGACGATTCAGGGACCTATATGTCTTCCATGTCCCATCTAATACCAACTCATTGAAAAATATAACATTCAATTATTATATCTATCTCTAAAACAATTAACATTTTTATATGTGCACAGAAGGAATTGAAGGAATGAGAGAAAGCGATATTGAATGGTCAATGGAATGATAATTTTGTATGATGATTTGTTATTTTAAAAGAGTACCGGCTTTTTCTGTCAACACCCTTTGTCTTCTTTGCCGATGAGTTGAGATGCCTACAGGTTCAAAGTTAATGACGTGGAATAAGTGATGCCTGTCTAATTACGTTCCATAATAAACATTTTATCTGTGTAAAAAGGCTTACTATAAAGTTAGTGATTATCTAGTTGATAAAAGGGCCTGGGACTAGTCCTGGGCAGGCTACTTCTAATTAATTTACTATATTTGTTTTAAAATAAGTATTATTTTGATGATTTGCTTTTTTAAAAGAGTACCGAGTGTTTTTTACGCCGGCTTTTTCTCTCTGTCTACACCCTCTGTCTTCTTTGCCGATGAATAGGGATGTCTACCGATACAAATTGAAAGACATGATACATGTAACTTTTATCTCTTAATAAACATATATAAAATTAAGCGTATGCCTCTCACAGAGCGCCCCCAATTATTAATGGACCACAGTCGTCGCAGCTTACTAAATTCCTGCATATCGATATCCAAAAGGGTTTTATCATACCAAAGTTATACTTAGGGCTAAGTTTTGACTATGAATCTTCCTAGAACGGGACTATAAAAAATTTTGGAAATCTTAGTAATGTCAATATATTTCTAACTATGGTCGACGCATTATGAACTGAGGCTTCGAGTCATAAATCATATTAATCTGTCTGTCTCGCTCACACTTGATGTGCGTGAATTCCTTCAAGAGCACGTCAGAAAATAAACTCTATTGTGCTTATTGCATAACAAAGTCTGAATAATGTAGTGTTATAACAAAAAATCTTATATTTATAGAAAATCAACAACCCTCACTCGAAAAATCAGAGCGCGTGCGCAGGTAAGTATCGATAACGGGTTCCATTGCGTGCACATTCGTACTGTCAGTGACACTTTACGACGACTCATTTTAAAATGGGCCAAACTTTAATCAACGTTTATATAAAAAATACATACCCAACAATTTCGTAAATTTCTTCAGAGCGGCCTGGTCTAAGCCTAAGAATCCACGCTCCAGGGTTCGCCTTTAGCTGGAAGTACCCAAGATTTGCCATCACGATAGTGTCCATGATTTCTGGATTGTCTCTGGAGCCGAGAATAAGTTGGAGGCCTCTTGGTGGTGTACCCAGGGCCGTGTCCCACGCATGACCTTCTAGAAGAAGGTACTCCAATTCGAATTCGCTGTCAAAAATGAAAAAAATCGTGAATTTTTGTCATTTAAATTAATTCCTTTTGAGTAACCAGAGACAGTAAACTGCTTTAAATTTAAAGTTTCATAGACAGCAAAAAAAATTTATTATACCTGTGAACCAGAGATTCGACATCCGCTAGACGTATATTGTCGAGATCGTACACAGACTTGACACATTCAACAAGCCAATTGGGCGGCGTCCGCATCTCCATAGACAATAATGGGGCATGGGGCAATCGGTTGAAACGAGCTATTGCCCCACCGGTGAGGGATCCCGAAGGTGTGAATTGTAGTTCCGCTTCCAAAACGTATCGGTAGAAACTGTTTGTAAAAAAAAAAATTTAACACTCATAGAAGTAATAAATATATGTTTTATTTATTAGTCTAGTGAGGAAATCAGCATCAGACCTCAACAAGTCAAAGCGTGTGTACGGTAAAGATTGATCACCTACTTGTCTATGAAAAAAAGCAAATGATCACGAAACAGATGCAGGAATCTTAGGCCCCGACCTAAAAGTAACCTACTTTTTTTGGTCTGAGGCTTATCTTTATATGTTTGCCTTTATCACTTGCTTGTACTCATACTATCATACTCAAGACATATTGTGTCAGGCACGGAAGACTGATCACCTGAGATAGTACTTTCGTGAATTTATCAAAAAACATGTCATCGGTGGCTTACATTTATTTATAGGACCACTGACTGATTTTATTATTTTATTCAAGCGAAAAAGCTTTGATATTTGTTAGACTTATTCCAAATTTCCATACAAATTGGAATTTAAAGATTACTATCGTTCCTGTTTTGTTCAAAACTATTATTGAAACTTGATTTTATATACTCTGTTGGTTGCTTATACATTTGCATGATAATTTCTGTGATAAATATAAAAAATCCGGCTCGAAGGACCAAAAAACGAGTTAACGTACTCGTTTACCTTTTTAATGGCATATCCGAGTTCTTATCTTGAGGATTAAGGAACAACTTTATACGACAGTTAATAACACGTCGTAAGACCAGGAGTAATGGCGCCAATCTTTGAGCTGCGGTCGATGCTGGATCTACCACAGCTACAATCTATAAAAAAACAATTATCTTTAAATTCTTTAGAGGAATTTCTGCTGTTCTGTGTCTTATTAAATTTATTAAGTTGGTAAACGACGTAGCTATGTTTACCAATCAGTGATGACAGCTTGGGGTTTTCCCCCAAGTAAGGGAGAATAAAGATTTTTAGGGAGTACTTTTTAGAAGATCTTATATGTGGTATCATTATTTTACAAAATGACAGTAGCTAATGTCAAATGTGGAATGGAATTAGAAGCCGTGGTATAATATTATTAAGAGGAATAATATGTAGTAGAAACAGTGATGCCAACTCTTACAGAACATTCCCTCTAGGACCGAATTCAAATGTAATCGTTGCAGCTCCTTACAAACGGTGTGTAAAAGAAAAAAAATTGGCCATTAAAAAGGCGGAGAGTCTATTGCCAGTTCTTCTATTCCGTTCTACGCCCTTGATTTGAGAACTGGCAGTAAATGTAAAATTAGAAGCATTCAATGTATATTTCTTTTTTGACGTTCATAAATGTAACCGTCATAAATAATATTATACAACAACATATATAATATTTTTTTAATTTGAATTTGTTGTAAACTCGGTTAAAATCTATCATAACTTTATGATATTTCAGTTACGGCCATTATGTATACAATAATGTAAAAAAAAAAAAAAATACGTTTATTTTGGAACATAGGATCATAAGAGTATCACTTATTCCACGTCATTAAATTCAAGCCTGTTGGCATCCCTACTCATCGGCAAAGAAGACAGAAGGTGTTGGCCGAGAGAAAAAGCCGGCGTAAAAAACTCTCGGTACTCTTTAAAAAAAAAAAAGCAAATCATCAAACAATTCAACAATATTTAAAACAAATATAGCATATTAATTAGAAGTAGCCTGCCCAGCACTAGTCCCAGGCCCTTTTATCAACTAGATAATCACTAACTTTATAGTAAGCCTTTTTACACAGCTTTTCTTTAACACATTTCTTAAATTTAATAAAAGGCAGAGATAAAAGAGCCTCTGGGATTTTATTAAAGAAGACTATCCCTCTTCCCAAAAAAGAATTACTAACTTTACACAGTCTAGTACAGGGAAATTGCAGCCTGCGTTTGTTCCGAGTATTTACATTGTGCGTATGTTCTATTCTAGTATACTTATCACTATTTTTGTATATATACATAATATTTTCATAAATATATTGCGAGGGAAAGGTAATTTCCTTAAATTTATCTCTCAGAGATTCCCTACATTTTAAATTATAGATTGCACGAATAGCTCTCTTCTGCAGAATAAAAATAGATTCGACATCAGCAGCATGACCCCATAATAATAAGCCATACGTCATTAAGCTATGAAAGTAACTAAAATAAACAAGTCTAGCTGTGTCGACATCAGTCAGTGAGCGAATTTTTTTAACCGCGTAAGCTGCAGAACTAAGTCTCTTCGCCAATCCGTTGATATGAGGGGACCACTGAAGTTTTGAATCCATGGTAATTCCAAGAAATACAGTTGTATTATCCAGATTCAATTCCTCATTATTTATAATTGGTCTAGTATCCATAACCCTTGCATTTTTTGCACAAAATTTAATGCATTTCGTTTTTTTTGCATTAAGCAGAAGGTTATTCATACTAAACCAATGGACAATCGAAGAGAGAGCTTTGTTTACATCGTCAAAATTCGTTATATGTCGTTTGATTTTAAAAATCAAGGATGTATCATCTGCAAACAAAACAATCTGATGTTTTTTCTCTACAATGAAAGGTAGATCATTTATATAAACAAGAAAGAGGAAAGGGCCAAGAATTGAGCCCTGTGGTACTCCCATATCTACTGCCGACCCAGAGGACCTCTTACCATTCACTTCAACCTTCTGAGTTCTACCGTGTAAATAGGAAGTCAGAAGATTCAGTGCGGTATTTTTGCGTTTGTGTGCCAATTAAATACAAAATGATTGATTATTTAAATAAAAACATAATTATTTATTAATTAGTAATCGCTGCTATATTTTATAAAAAGTTAATATTTTTGTTTTTTTATTACTGAAAAAGCAATGATCTTAATAAAATGAATCGTCATAACTTAATTATCCGTTCAGAAATATTTAATTTCCTGATATAATTAGTTTCTATTAAAGTAGTAGTTGTTTCGATATATAACTAAAAACCAGAGGAATCGATCCGGAAATATTCCTATTCCGTATCGAATAATTTCGCAACGTCACTATTTATTACTTTTCATAACGTTGCAACACTGAAATTGTCAAATCTTTAATCGAATTAAAAGATTTTGTATAGTGTGTACTACAGTAGAACCTCGGTAACTTAAAAACCTCTATATGTTCAAAATATTAATATGTTACCAGAGCCAAAAAACCTCCATAACTTAAAATACGCAACCTCTGTAACTTAAATAAGTAATCTCTGAATTGGCCCTCAGTAACTCAAAGAAATGTTTCCACAACCTCTATAACATAAAATTGATTGTCGATGAGTCATTTTGAAAGAGTGTGCAAATCAAAAGGTTTGGTTATTGCTTTAACAACTGTAAGATCATTTGTACAGCAGTGTAGCAACATAAAAGATAATGTATTCCTTCTCTATTTGTCATTGAAAATCAAATCGATTTGGAAACTGAATTGTTTAAAACAAAAGAAAATCACAGACTTTTTTAAGTAGACTAAACTTTAATTGTAGTTTTATTTTTATGTAACGTGTGTAATGTGAATAAATAAATAGGATTATTTAAATGTCTGTATTTTATAGAACCGATCCTTCTGACGCATTCGAGTAAAAAAAGGGATTAAGGGTACATACATACATATGCACATACCTACCTCTATATTAACCTATACCTAACATAGACCCTTGATAACTTAAAACCTCTATAACTTAAAATATATTGTGTTTCCCTTGGTCTTTAACTTATCGAGTTTCTACTGTATTTTATTTAAATTTACCTCTATAGCTGCCTCATCAGTGTATAAAGGCGGTAGTTCAACCAGCGAATGTTCAGTCTTCAGACCGGTGGGTAGAGGTGTCCTTGTTCGTGGACTACGCGACGCCAATATCGATATAACTTTGAAATATTTTTCCGTATCTATATCGAATATTGTATCATCTGAAAAATAACAAAAATTTATTTCAAATTAATTGTAAGTTATTAGTAACACATATTTAGCTGTTTATACTGTCATATCCACGTAAACTTTGTCAATAAGTAACAAAAAAATTGTCTCAATTTGAAATTTTAATTTCTCGTTTAGTTCCTGAGTTTTTAACGTAATTCTTACAATAATTATGACATATCATTCCCTAAAAGTAACTAATTATAAAAAAGTAAAGTACCATTTAGTTTCTGCAATGCCTGGATCTTAAAAACTATTTTGACCGTCTCCCAAATTTAAAATTATAATCTCTATATAACTTTTGATATAACAATTACTCAACAATAAAAATCACCTTTGAGTTAGGTCTAAATTGAAATATCTTAATCACGCAACTAATAAAATGCAAACTAATTAAACATATTAAAAATGTGTATATATTTAAAATGAATCGCAAAATATGTTGCTAAAAAAAGAGTTTTTTTTATTAATTCCTTGAATTCCGAGGAAAGTTTTTATGGAGGGCAAAATTGGAAAATATATTTTAAAAATTGTTTTTATTCCAGAAAAGCGAACTATTTCTATGGGTTAGCAGAAATATTTCTTATGAAGGTACTAAGAAAGCTTAGTAAATTAATAAAAGTATACATTCGTCTAAACCACTCCTAATGTAAGAGAAAGAAAAGAGAGTCATTTACCATCATCATCATCTTCGATATTTGTTAAAGTTCTCTTCTTTTTGAAAACTTCAGCTAACTTCTCGCCGTACACTTGATTGCTGTATCTATGGTCATACATAAACTATAAACTCCTTCTACTCCTAATAACTTATATACAATACAAAAAAATCCTAATAAAGGCACGGGTTTATTAGGTTTTGGGCATCGGGTTGGATCAAAAACAAAATAATAGTTAAATAACCAAGTTAAAATATGGTATTTATTAAAAAAAAAACAGATAAAACCCAAATTCATTTATTAACATTGGTACATTGTGTACTGACAAGAACCGCAACTTCACTCTTTCCAATCACTTATACATTACGAACATCAATTAATTTTCAATAAATGCGGGTAGAAGCAAAAATTTAACATACCTCTCCAATAGCACAAAATCGTCCGAAGAAAAGGTTTCATTTTCAGCCAACGGTCCAATATACCTCGCATTGTACACCAGTGCACGTTCACCCGCTCGTAGCTTCATACCGCGTACGCAAAGTATACGTGCAGCTTTTAGCACCCATGCGTGCTTGTTTAACGCGCTTACTAGCTCGGGCTACACATACATACATATTTGAATTATTATATCGTAAATTCTTTGGAGGAGGCCAAGTAAAAGTAGGAAAAACTAAATAACTAAATTTAGGATAAAAATTTAATTACTAACAAAACTAACACTAGTATGTAAGTAAATTTAATTAATCCAACTTCTTGTTCTGCTGTAAGAATTAAAAGGCTTTTTAAAGTGAAACTTTTATTACATCGCTCAAACTTTTTGCTCTGTGTGGCGCATGTCGCGTGACGGTCGGCCGCGGAGTAGGGATTAAGTGAAAGGCGCTCAAAGTTCGCAGCAGCTGACCGTGTAGTGTATAGTTTCACTTTTACCGTGGTTTCATAAAACCACACAACATTTTTATTTATTTATACATCGTAAATGCTACATAAAAATTGTCGACTCGTTGCAATTACAATTCGTATATTATAGACACAGGACTCACCAGTATATCGCAATCCTGTCTCTCATGGCATCCTTCATCATCAAGCAATTGGGCAACATATTTAGTTGCTTTCGCCGGCTCGAGTGTTGTCAACGCCGCTATGACAACTTTATTCAACGATTGATCAACTTTTGATTCTCCATCAACATTAGGTATGAAGGCAACTCTGACTCCACCAGATTCTCTCTAAAATATAATACATTAGTTTATGATAACTAAGAGTTTTGGTTTTTTTTAATATTTTTATAAGCAGTATTGACCTAGGGGCTTCAGTGAACGTGCACATTTAACATTTGCTGGAACGGTGAAGGAAAAATCGTTAGGCACATAAGACTGATCACCTACTTGGCTATTAGACTGAAGACTTATTATCATGAAACAGATAAGAAATCTGAGCGTTGTAGCGCAATATTTTATTTTTATTTTGGGAAAATAAAAATCATAACACTGGGCCAGCCAGTTATAAATTCTTTATCTAGTTATATAAAACAAAGTCGTCTTAGTTAACACCACACCACTTCTAACTCAAGATCGGCTGGACTGATGTTGATTTAGCTGCTGATCTCTTTCTTTGTGGATTCTTCTCCATTCCGAATAGGAGAATAAGTAATAAAATATGGGATAAGTTATCGAATTAGGATAAATAAATAAATTAATTTTACGAATGAAAACTACGCATCGTTTTACATCGAATTAGTGGTAGTTCATATAATTCTGAACTTGGGGTGAATCAGGAGATGCAAATCCAGGCTTTGATCTTGATCGAAGACGTGTTCCTCATCAAAAAATGTTGTATATCAGAAACTGCTTTAACATGCAGTATCGCAATATTGGTGCTAGAGAGCAGGTAATGGCAAGCAATAAACAACAAAATCCTAAATTTAGTTTACCAAAAGTAAAATTAAAGTAAAAGGATATTATTAGACTGTAATGCGGAACGAAGTTAGCCGTTTAGTATATAATAAAGGCTTATACTTAAATACATGCATAATACACAGGCATTCATATAACGAGGGAAATCGATCCCTGGACTACACTAAATCCTTACCATGAAGTTCAATGCATTCTTCAAAAAGTCTCGCGTCCTTTTATCATTCAAATCACCAATTACCCAAATGGTTTGAGTGATTTTTTCCGTCTTTGCCGACTTGGCGAAATACTTGAGCAGTGGTAGGGCTGTAGCTAGTGCGTCTCTGCCTGTAAAGTGAACCGCCGTGAGATTGGAGGTCGATTGGTGTGAAGGAGGATTGGATCGATCGGCGATACTTTGGGTTTACTGATATATCGGTATCGGCGATATTTTAATTGCCGATACAAACATATTTTACAAATTTAAAAAATTAATGTAAACGCGCATCTTGTTTGATCTAGATCTACGTGCGTAAAACGTACGTACATGTGTACGCAAACGAGACACGGACTATCATTGCCCCTCTCACTTGCATTGCCCCGCGTATTTCATTTCGCTCGACACTTCAGTTGGCTTTAAACTGCTATCGCACGTATAGTACGCTTCGCGCTTCTCGATACCAAAAAATAAAATACAGAATTACAGAAATCTTAATAATGTTAAGTTAGTTATTTAATGATTTACTCTCAATTATGAATTTTAATATAACATTTAATCTTATTCAAAGATTGTGATTGTTAAACCTAGTAAAACCGTTTTTTATGGATATTTAAATCCACCTTTTGTTATAAAACCGTACAGCTTGTCCATTATCTATAAATCGGAATCTATCTATATCTAGTGTAACCCAGATTAAACTAATACTGACTAGACTTCCATAGATTCATGTAACTTTTACATTTATGATTATAAAAAAAATGGTCTTAGATTACATTAGTGCAAATAAATAATGAACGATGAGCGAATGAATGAATGTAAAACGAATGAATGAGTGAGTGAAGAAAGATGTCCGCCTTAACACACTTTGACAGGGACAGATAGTAATCAAAACATTGCTGCAAAGGAGCCATTACATACCTGTCAAATGCATCAACTTGTGTATTTTGTCTTCAGTAAACAATTCGGGCGATGAGGGTACTCCAGACAAGTCTAAATATTGCGATGGATCCGTGGCCAAAATGCGACGGTTCAGTCTAGAAAAGTTTTGACTATGGTGAAGCACGCGCAGTAACTTATTTATTAAAAAAAATTGTCTATAAAAGCTTACATCTAGGAACACAACAATAATATTAATAATTATTGTACTGCACGCACATATCAACTTGGCACCTGATTTAGCGATGTGACTAGTGAACCTCTGCGTGTAGTACACTCTTTAACAGTTGACAGCATAATTAAAACTTCATAACTATTAATAAGTGAATTTTTATAAACTATAAACATGTGTTCTGAAGACGAGATATAAAATATATTGCAAATTTTTGAAATGATTGCAAAATAATAATGCTTTCAGGATGTTGTTGGCTCTCGCGATACGCGCGCATTGAAGGGATGATGACCCATCCCTGCAAGTACTGGACCCGATCTCCCCTAGCTATTTGTAAATGCGTATGGTCCGGTCTGTGAAAGATGCTTGCTGTGTCAAGCATCCTCACAAACCAACAATGGGCGGGAAGAGGCGGACGCAACCGCCGCATCGCGTGTCGGGAAGCGGATAAGGCTCTGCTGTTACCGCATCCCGCATAAGGCGATTGTTGGTGGCACCTTGGGGTTTTAGTGGGTATGCACAATGGCGAGTCCCACATAATCCTTCTGCACCAAGCAGTCGCGCCGCGGAAGGGTATGCGCAATGCATTTCCCCAAGTAAAAAAAAAAAAAACGCGCGCATTGAGTATGTTAGCGGATGCACACCTGGATGACTTTTCATCAAGCATCCGGAAACGGATCCAGAATCCACTGATGCGGGTAGCAACAATATTGTGATGGTTATAGCTAATAACGAATGTGCTGTTTTGAGACACTGTGTTCATGTACCTGGTGTCTCGAATCAGCGTAGACTCATGAATTGAATATTTAAATGTTTTTAATAATTTTGCTAAGTATTGCAATACTAACAATATATGGACTTCTTAATTGGTCTGAGATAAATGATTATTATTTATTTTATTTATAAATGTAACAATTGGCAGAAGGAAGCAATTTGATGATTTTGATGAAAGGTCAAAATTCTTATAAATTTAACTACACTAATTAGAGAAATAAAAAAAAAACATTAACAAAAAGTTTAAAAACGATGTAATAACAGTTATTTATGGTACACGATACATTACCTGGGCATAATATGTGGTTGCTTCATAATATAATCTGTGGCATCATCTGAATCTGACAGATCACCACGAAAGACCGCCCTTTGCAATCGTCCCGTATGCCGAGACAGAGACGTCACCAGCGCCTCCTCCAAACTATCAACTGATGCCGATAAAGATATCGGACCTTCGTCCCATAACGGTACACCATTTACCAAGACCTGCAATTTATATAAAAACTTTTTGCTAAAGGTGGTTTTTAAAAGTAAAACTCTCCCATTTAAGGCACATGGGAGAGTTTTGACAATAATTATAGATATCTTAACTGCTCTAATGGCATTATCATTATATGTATATCAGTTGCTTTATTTTTACATGCCTGATTGTACGGGTATATTACTCAATCTAAACGCACTTTCTTTGCGAATAAACGATGTATTATTGCGCAGTTAAAAAAAGATTCCATAGTTATTTATTTAATAAACAAAAGCCGCCGTACGTCATCGCCTATCAGGAATGCAATCACCGAGAAACGAGGGGGCCTTTTAAGTAAGTAAGCAGATTTACTATAATTCCCCCCCCCTAAATAAAAATAAATCTACTCTCTCTAAAAATAAAGGAATACACGAAAATGCTTTTCGTTGTCATAGACGATGTATGGGTGATATGTAAAGAAGTTATTAATTACTGTTGACGTAATCACCCCAGACACAAGACAGTCAAAGAACCCCCCCCCCCCCTCCAGTACGTAAGCACTATAGGGAGGGGGGCACTTAGGTTTTCTTATTTGACGATTACGTCAACTGTAGATATGGAATAAAAATTGCGATGAATCCGCTTACGTCATACTTGAACGGCCCCATATTCCTATTCTCTTATTAAACCAAAATGCCATTTAATTGCCAAATGTTGAAGGGTGTATGAAGCAAAGAACATCCAAATGGAAAGTTCGGTAGGCCTTTACACAAAAGGGGTCCATACTGACACTGCACTGGTGATACCTTACCTGGGGATATTTATCAGCACCAAGTTTCCCAACGAACTCCTCAGCCAGCTGATGTCCAAAATTATATTCGGAATCCTCAGAAATGATCTCATTCACATTTGCACCAGAGCTGGTAAACTTCTTCAGAAGACGCTTAAGAAGATCGAAGTTTAGCTCTTCGTCTTCTGATGAGCTTAGGAGCTAAAAATACATAATTAAATAATGAAACGGTCGTCGCATAACCTTCTGAATCTATCTATTGTCTGAATCTATAGATAATTTTCCTAGCTGAATTCACAAGAGCTCTTTGTTAAAACAACAAACCGACAGTACATCGTAGTCTACTCTTGACAATTTGAAACTCAAAGGACCAGAGCTAAATAAATATAATGGGTGAATGCTGGGGTTAAGAATCAAGTAAATAAAAGTTTGATCAAAATTCGTCATTCACTATTTATTTCTATGTATAACAATATTTATATTAGGACAGAAATATATAAAATATATTATTAAAAGGAGTGCCTTTAGGCAAGGTTCCGATGATAGTGGCAGCGTATTTATTTTTATGTATTTACAATTAAATACAATTATTGACTAATTTTTAGTAAGCGACCTTAGTCTGTCGTCTTAATGTCAGTAAACATTGACATGACTATACTCTGATTTTTAATTCTGTCGAATTCTGACAGCTATCATTTTTTGACATGTCAGAGATTACAAACATTTTTCGGCCGGGCACATTTTCAATATCAATACGAATCTGAACATCTGAGTCAAATACATTTTATTTGTTAGTGAATGTATCCATTTTATTAAGTGCAGTGCTCCACATTAAACATGGATTTACGGCGAGTGATAATTACGTCCTTTTTATTTATTTATTTATTTAGTAATCCTACAGCTAACATAAATTATACATGATACATTTTACTAGAAAAAGATTTAGAAAAGGGAACAAACAAACAAAAAGTATATAATACATTTAACTAATTGTGATTTAATTTATTTAACTAAGCCTAAATTGGTTGTGTTAATACCAGCTAAAGAATAAAATAAAGTACTTAAAGTTAACTCGATATATTTTTCGTGATATTGAAATATGTGTTATTTTTGTATTAGATCACTTGAGTAAGTAAATATCTAGACTTACTTTTGTGTAGGTAAAACATAAAAAACGCATTTTTTTTATTACCCTCAAATATGACAAATTTGTCCATTTTTCGGTAGAGAACTTAGTAGAAATACTTATGAAATGACAGAATTCTAAGGAAGTAAATTCGTATATCACTACATAGTATAAAACAAAGTCGCTTTCTCTGTCCCTATGTCCCTTTGTATGATTAAATCTTTGAAACTACGCAACGGATTTTGATGCGGTTTTTTTAATAGATAGAGTGATTCAAGAGGAAGGTTCATATGTATAATAACATCCATTAAATAGTGGAGAAGAACTGTTATTTTTGAGGTTTCTAATGTGATGTCGTAAATAATTACATTTTTTCCGATTACATTGCAAACGCAGGCTGAACCCTACGAGTTTTATCAAAATAATGTACTAAGTATTGTACACATTGAAAAGGTCAACAGAAAATTCCGTGATGGTATATGTCTATCTCTTATGGATAACCCACAAAAACTTTTTTTTGTCATTTACTTTTTACGACAAATAATGGCTAATTTTCGAAGCGATTTTAACCAATACAGCATTAATCCTTAACCAATTAAATACCTTGAATACATTGTTCATTTAATAAAGATATATACAGCCCATTACAGCTTATTTTAGCATCCGATCCGCTATACGCGTTCGATCGCTGCTAAAGGATCGGAGCTTTCCAGCGATGGAAATAACAATACATAATAAAAACCTGCATCAGCATTGCACCCGTGCGAAGCTGGGGCGGGTCTACTAGTAATAGATATTACCAATTGTCAATCTCAATGTGTCAATCTGTCAATAGTTCCTTGAATTGTCTTTGATCGGCGCCTGCGCTGGTCGTGCGCACCAAACCAACATGGACGATATAACCTCGTTAATTACAATATGAAAGTTATTGACTTACCTGAGTCAAGAAAAAGAATGCTTCCTTATTAGAATTCCTGTCTTGTGCCACATAATTAAAAGCGCTGCGTATAGCGATTCCCAATGGGGTGTTATTTGGGGCCAATACCACGCCCACGCGAACCGGCGTCGAATGCTTCAGCAACGTCTCACCCAGTTTAAGTGGGGGTAATGAGGCTGGTGATGTTGGATCTATTATTATTACCTGAAAGAATTTAAAAAGTTTCAGGGCATCACAGGACAAGGCAGTTGATTTGTAGAATTGTGATAAACCCGAAATTAAGATTTTGATTTTATATCAAAGGTAACATACATACATGTATACTTATGAATATCAAAAATTATTTTTGAAGTGAAACTAATTTACGCACGCTTCATTTAGGGAGTAAGTTGGCGAACGCGTGACGTAAGCGTTACGAAAAGTGTGATCGAGCAAGGCGAACGGAAGTTGAGTGGGGGATATAAGCAAGAGACAGCAGTGCGCGCGCACATTTTCTTTCTCTCTTTCTCTTATAGCTAGTAAATGAAATATATATATATTTATGTCAGTAGTTTTTACCAATGAAAACATGAAATAAATTTAAATATTTGTAGAAAATTAATATAAGTAAATTAATATATTTAACATACATATACATATATATGATGCGCGAGGTTATATTATACATATTATATAGATAATTACGAAGAACAATTAAAAGGCCAGCAACGCACTCGCGAGCCTTCTGGCATTGAGTGTCAATGGGCGGCGGTATCACTTAACATCAGGTGAGCTTCCTGCCCGGTTGCCCCCTGTTCTATAAAAAAAACAACTCTTCTGAACATTCTCCATGGTAAATGCTCTCTACATAAAACTCTTTGATTTAAACTAGTCTATAATATTACCAGCTGAAGTGAAAAAATATTTTTAAATGTCTATTTTATTTAATCCATGCAGTACTCACATAATTATATATATTCCTTCTTAAATTCCTCAGCATACCAGGGTAAGTTGGTCTCAATAGCTCCATGAATGAAGCTGGCCACCTTCTATATCTCTCATCAGTTTCTAAATCATTTAACCACGTGATCGCTGTATCTCTGATGTCCAGCCCATATTCCTCCCAGGTAAATGATTCACCAAGCTCCAACGACATGAGCTTGTTGATAAGTTTTTTTGATAGACCTGAATTATTAAAAACATTGAATTACTGACAAGAACTAGACTGTGAAACTGTACTAAAGAGGGTAGTTCAAAAAACTATTTTAAAAGATCATTCTTATTTAATTTAATAGATTATCGCACAATCATTGGAGGAAGTTAGTCTTACAACCAATAAAGTTATATTTACATTAAAAAATATACATTTAAAAAAATGAGGGTACTTCATAAATATTTACATAAAATATTTCCGTTGAATTAGTTTGTTAACAGCAGTATCATACATTATATACTGTTGTAAAATATTTTTATCACAACCATCAATTTTATAATTATCGATATAAGAAATAAAATATAAATTAATATTATATAACATATTACACATACATGTCAACTTTCACAAAGAAAAGATGCATCATAGAATTTGCGTTGCAGTGCTAAACTACCCACTGTTACGTCATTATAGTTCGACAGTAACTATTTAATTATTATGAAAAAAATAAAAATAATTTTATGAATAAATGAAGTGACGTAACAAATAAAACAAATAATATGAATAATAAATTAAATCTTTCTGCTGAATCAAATTCAAACTGCTAAGTCAAAACAAGAAAATCTTCTTTACTCTTAAAATAAGATTATATTAGGCTAGATGGTAATGTCTGTTTCAGTGAAGATACAATTTACAAATCGTACTTAGACTCGCATCGATTGTATGAACTAACCATTATTTCGTTACATCAGTGATATTTACATATATGACCCAAAAAATCCCAGTCTGAAAAATATCATTAAAAAGGACACACAAATGTCGTTCATACATACCAATTGCATGTAAAGTGTTCATGGGTCCAATATCTTCTTTCAGCGAGTTCAACAGAGCCATGATGTCAACCTCTTCAGCATCATATTGGGCTCCAGAGACCAATAGCAAGGGCTCGGCAGCTCGGAGACCGAGTGAAGATGCCCAAATATCCTGGTTATATAGAACCTCATCTCGAAGGGACCGGGGTACATTCACGTGTATTAAAGACTTTGTCTACAAAGAAAGGTGTCAATTGTCAAGCAAATGTCAATGTCAGCTGCCAATGTTGAAGATGACAAATCAGCATTTCAGAAACATTGAATTGAATTGAATTGAATTGACCTGGCTGTATGGACTAAAGTCCTTTGCCTTTCCCATTAGGGATAAATTGAAAAAAAAAAAAAAAAATGAATTGAATTGAATTTTATTAGAATTTCTATGAAAATTTGACATACGAATTGGAATAAGGGAGTGATTATTTTTGTATGTGTGTGTTTTGTGATATGATAGTTATTTCGACTGTTTATTTGCGTGTTGTTCCCATCCGAATATAAGTGCATGTAATTTCACCATGCCTCCTGCTGATAGAGGACAAATATTCGTTTTAAGTTTTTTTTTAAACTCAAAATGTCATATGGAACATGGTGTAATGGTTGCAGCTCCTTACAAACGTTGTGTAAAAGAAAAAACTTGGAGATCTAAAAAAGTGGCGGAGAATTTATTGCCAGTTCTTCTCTTCCGTTCTACGCCCTTGATTTGAGAACTGGCAGTAAATGTAAAATAAGAAGCATTTCATATTTAGTATTTTTTGACGTTCATAGGTGTTACCTACATGAATAATTAGGTTTGAATGTGAATTTGATTTATGAATGCTTTTTATTTTATATTACGTTATCCTTTTAGAACTAAATTCTCGGACATTATTTAAATAAAACCCCGTAGTCATAGAGAATAGATTAGGGGCCGTCCATAAATTACGATTTTTTCCCGATTTTAGACCCCCCCCCTATAATCATCCTATCGTCATTTCTTACTGACAATAAGAATGACGTCAATTTCGAAACAACCCCCCCCCTCCCCCCCCCCCCCCATCAATCATTTTACCGTCATCCGCAGACCAAACCCCCCCCCCCCCCTAATTTAGAATGACGTAATATATGGACGGCCCCTTACATTCCTTGCAATTGAATGAATATCATACAAACATCTAATTTTGTATAGTGAAAACCGTTTACGACGACATCGTTTACAACATCATACCGGTTATATTTACCAAAATCAAAGGTCCCGGCTGAATTCTATTATAAGTTACTTAACAACGTCATCAGCTGTTACGACTATCGGTTATTAAATATGAGTAGTTTTGATGTCGTTATTAATTTGTATTCCAAACTCCGCGTCATCTAAAGTAAATAGAAATGGCCAGGTTTTGAACTTACGCCACACTTCAAGATGCACCTCTAGGCACCAAGTTTTCTAGTATATTACCTGCATAGGAAAATTCTGAGCGATGGAGGTAAGAACTCTCAAAGCCTCATCGCCCCCAGCATCATGGGCATCGATGACAGCAGCAGCCGCTTGCATGCTGAGACCTTGCATCTGCCAAACCTTGAGCGGTTCCAGCTCTTCACTCATTTCTGATAAATGTCTCCTAAACCTTTCCAATGGAGTTCTAAGAGCGGGGAATAGATTTCTGTGAAAGTTTATAAGTTGAAAAATTATTTCATGAATTCAAATTTCCTGTAACTTTAATTGACCTAAATATTTTCTTTAACTGAGGGGCCGTTCAAGTATCAAGGAGATTGCATACTGAGAGATGAAATACCCTCGTTTTCAAGCATAGACAATGTGTGAGTAATATGTATAAAAAAAACTCATTACAACTACTATATATTTGTGAAAATATTATGTATGTATACAAAAATAGTGATAAGTATACTAGAATAGAACATACGCACAATGTCAATACTCGGAACATACGCAGGCTGCAATTTCCCCGTACTAGACTGTGTAAAGTTAGTAATTATTTTTTTGGAAAAGGGATACTCTTCTTCAATAAAATCCCAGAGGCTCTTTTATCTCTGCCTTTTATTAAATTTAAGAAATGTATTAAAGAAAAGCTGTGTAAAAAGGCTTACTATAAAGTTAGTGATTATCTAGTTGATAAAAGGGCCTGGGACTAGTGCTGGGCAGGCTACTTCTAATTAATTTGATATATTTGTTTTAAATATTGTAGAATTGTTTGATTATTTGCTTTTTCTTAAAAAGAGTACCGAGAGTTTTTTACCCCGGCTTTTTCTGTCAACACCCTCTGTCTTTTTTTGCTGATGAGTAGGGATGCCTACAGGTTCGAATTTAATGACGTGGACTAAGTGATACCATGATGATGTTCCAAAATAAACGAATTTTATTTTATTTTTTATTTATTGTTCTACTGAAAATATTGTACTAGGACCTGTTCTTTTTTAAAATAAATAAATAAGTAATCGAAAATTCTTGCCCTGCCATATCCATTATGTTTTTATTTGTGGTTTTATTATAGAATGTTAAGGAATGATTAAATTATTTCGGATATATAACGATTAAGTGTTTTTGTTGTGCCTTGAGAGTTTGGCTATTAAATACATTAAATGAATTTGTAACTATTTTGGTGTAACACACTTTTTGGTTTTATTTACCAATAAAAAAATTATATATTCACATCAGTACATAGTATAAAACAAAGTCGCTTTCTCTGTCCCTATGTCCCTTTGTATGCTCAAATCTTTGAAACTACGCAACGGATTTTGATGCGGTTTTTTTAATAGATAGAGTGATTCAAGAGGAAGGTTTATATGTATAATAACATCCATTAAATAGTGGAGAAGTACTGTTAATTTTGAGGTTAATGTGATGTCGTAAATAATTACATTTTTTCCGCTTACATTGCAAACGCAGGCTGAACCCTACGAGTTTTATCAAAATAATGTACTAAATATTGTACACATTGAAAAGGTCTACAGAAAAGTCCGTGATGGTATATGTCGCGTATATTATCGGAGCTTTCCAGCGACGGAAATAACAATCCATAATAAAAACCTGCTTTTCATCGGCATTGCACCCGTGCGAAGCTTTGTATATTATAAATGCCATAGATTACTTATTAACACTTCAACAAATAAATATTACTTACTTTAATCGGCCAAAGTTGAAACCATCTATTTGATTTTGGGGATCATTTTCATCTTCTTCCTCAGATGGCACCGGAGTATCTGTGTCAGACTCTTTTGGAGTTGCATCATCTTGGCTTTTGTATTCTGTACTTTTTAACTGTAGCTCAACTCCATATCCCGATAGACGGAGCTTAGGATTACCTCTTGGCTGTAATAAATTATTAATTTAAAAGGTTTTAATTAGACAACGAATATTCGGTTACTATTCGGTATTCGGCCGAATACCGAATACATAAATAAAATATTTTGTCATAGAGAAATAATTGGTAAAATGAAAAATTAAAATCTTTTGATTAAGTATGTATATTCATGTTTTTTTATTTCTGTTATAATCCTTTAAGAATGCATTGGTACATAACACAGGAACATAATCATCTTCTGAATTGGAAAAATTGAGGATTCTATAATAATAATAATAATAATTTATTCATTGCACGAATATGGTACAAAATGTCAAGGTGGTACAATTGTCAGTCGTTCGCATATTCTGCCACACACAGTGGCGCGCAAATTTATCTAAGTTTAGATTTTACATTATTAGTCAGATTCATATTAATTAAGTAAATTATCATACATTATTAAATTTGTATAAATTACCATGTCTCACACAAATAATCGTTTGAGTAGTACGTTTTTTCTAAAAGTAATGCACTAAGTCGCTTTTTAAAGACTCTTGTCGGAAGATCTTTAAGTTCTTTCGGTAATCTATTGTAAATTTTAATTGCCATACAGAAGGCGTTTTTCCGAAACAATTCTATATTTATTTTTGGCACAGCCAATTTCTCCCCATGTCTACTACTTACTACATTCGATTTAAAAATATGTATATTTCTGTGTACGAACAGGGACATTTCTAATATATAAATACATAGAAGAGATCAAACTTTGATTCTATTAAATAGAGGCACAACTATCAATTGCATTGATAGTTGCGTGCCTCTCTGTATTTAAATTATTGTGGTAATCAAAATTTTAAGGTTAAGGTTCAATATCGTTTATAAACATCCATTAAGTAGTTATGCAGTGCGTTAGCAATATACCGCGCAGAGCAACAGCGGGCGCGCGGGCGATGAGTACATTAGGACAAAACAAAGGAGCGCGAATCAAGCACGTCTGCCTAATATTCGGCTATTCGGTCAGGGACCTCGCCGAACAATCGCTATTCGGTACACTGCCGTATATACTATTTGTTGCAAGTCTAGTTTAAATTTAATCCAAGAGCAACAAACTAGTGTTTAACACATTTCTATTACACTACCCTGTGCAATAAGGTTTTATGTAGCCTTAAAATTCTAGACATAGAGAAGCATTTCAACTGTCAACCTTGAGCTTGATTATTCAAAACACTAATGGATTTCTCTTTCTATTTATTTATTTATTTATTTATTTATTTGGTGCACAAAACACATTATAATCTTTACAAAAGTACTTTCTAAGTACATACTTAAGTAACACGTAAAATATTGAAGGAAAACTTTGTGTAGACTCAGAAATGGACATATGTCAGGCACAGAAGCCTCTTTACCAGTGTTTCCCAACGTGGGGCCCAGTGGGGATATTGAAAATTTCTTTAAATGAATTGATATTTAAATTTTTAGTACATGTTTTGAAAAATTACTTACTAGAGACTAATTACTTATTTAACAAGAGATTACCTTTATTATTGATTTTTTAAGACTTTCGTTAGAGAATTAAAATAAAAATTCAATTTTTTATATTAAAAGTTATGTATGTTATATAGGGGGGAATATATGCTGCCGACGAACTTGCGTGAAGAGGCTCCGGAATGACGCCTGGTGGCCCTTATCCGCTCTCCAGCAGTGAACCCACAACTGAATAAGCGACTTCTAAGCTTAAACAGAACCGATCTCAAAACAATGATAGGGACAATTACAAGCCATTGTCTCCTTAATAAACATCTATTTATCCTAGGCGCGACAGACAGCCCCATGTGCAGAGGAATCAGTCACCCACGTAGTCTTGGATTGCGAAGCTGTGGCTAAACAACGTACGAAAATCCTCGGAACAGTGAGGTCGCTCCGTGAAGCCTGTGAAGTGCCCAGGAGACTTCTGTGCTTCTGGAAGGAGCTAGGCTGGCTTAAGCAGCCAGGACTTTATGCAAAACGGACCAAATTTAAATCTAGTTGCGGAAATTGAGCCCACCTCCCATTCCCATTAGGGAAGAATAAGAATTTTAGAAATGCCACAGGTACACATGGCGCCAAAAAGGTTTAAAAACACATTTAAAAAAAAAAGAAAATAAAGACTTAGATCCATCATCAAGTTGACTAACTTGATGATGGATCTAAGTCTCCAAAAGTTAGTAATAAATCTCTCACCTTAACATTCCATCTGACAACATAGTTAATAAGCCCTTTATCAGCATATGTTGACAATATCTTATGCTTTACTGTAAATTCAGGCATGCCCAACTCTCCATACAAAATAGCAGTAAGGGATTTGTTGTCGCTACTTGGATAAGTATGGTCTAACAGATATGTTTCAAGTCTGTGTTCATCCTGAAATACCCAAAAGTACTAAAAATATAGTCCGTTTAATATGACGTCTAAAAGCTGTCTATTAATAGATATTCTCTCATCTCTCAACGAATTGAAAACTAATATCAACTTTATATAAATGTAGTCAATGATGTTTCATAGAAAACTTAAGTGTACAAGAGTAACTGTAATTTTTACAGTTTAGTTATATCAAGATCTGAACAATGTTATTGACTTTCTTTTGTTACACCTGAAACAATTATTCCTTCACTAACTGAGAGCAGAGAGAACTGAGAGCCTATATACGCAAACATTTATTCAAATACTTACTGCATCATACTGGCTTGTTGATTTAAGAACATCCCTCAAAATATCATTATCACAAATATTTTGTGATGCAATTGAAACGAATACATCACAGTTTACTTGTTTAGCTCCATTTTGAGTAGCAATCTCATCAAACATCCGTACAGTGGGTGAATTTAAGTGCATAGAAAGTGCAAGTTTAGCCATACGTAGCTGGGCTGGAGCTAATAATGAACTTGCTATACCAATGCATGTATCATAAACTTCCTTGTCTGTATCTGTAATTCAAAGTTTAGCATAAATTGAATTTTTAAATCATAATTTACCTTTTTTAGGGCAAATTTTATATTATTAATGTTGAAGCAAAAAGCAGACAAACATAAACTGAAGCTATTTAACTACAGTTATTTGTAACATTATCTTAGGCGATACCTAGATACATTTTTTCTGCTCATTACTTGTATATTACTTCCAGAAATGCAGTTGCTAGCCGTGTGTGCGTCCATGGGCAGCTATATCACTTAGCATTAGGAGAGCCTCTAAATAATAAACATAAAATGTACTTTGTCAACCTTAAGACCATGCCAATAATGTTATGACTTACTAAGACTAGACAGACTAGATTTCAATGAATTTATGCCATCAACGAATGACCAAAATATATCGCCACTCTCTCCAGATAAATATTCTGCTAATTCCAAAACTATTGGAGTTGCTTCCCATTTTGCACTGACGAATGTTGTCACTCCTTTTGATTTCTTTTCTTCTCTCTTAGTGTCGGCGTTGGATGCAATTGAGTGAAAAACTTGTGTTAAAATTAAAAACAGTAACGCATTAAACCCCACAGCCTTCATTGCTTCCAACGTACGAAAACTTATTATTTGTAAGTATTTGAAGAAACTGAAGACTCTTGTAAAAAACGATTATGTTCTCTAAACTGGTGAAAAATACATTGTTTTTTTTATTGAAGTATCTAAACACAAAATTTCTTTAATACAACAGTATACGACAAATCAACGTGCCATATTTTAAAGATATTATTAATGTCTTTATCTTATGAGATTAAAATAAGAATTCGGTTTTATCGCACAATAATTTTGTTGAAGCCTATTGAAACTTGGCTTGAAATGTATGCGGCAGTACGAAGATGTCTAGTGTCATTTGTCTACCAATAGGAGATTTCCACGATTTTTGACGTATGGCATAATGTTACCAAGTTTGCATAATTTCTGTCAAGAAATAACATATAAACCTTGCTGTAGCAAATAATTTATGTGAAAGAATATTGTTTCTTTTTTATATAACGCAATATTGACAATAGTTTCCCGACTAATATTATCAGATTATTCATTGAATTATTTTAGGGTTTTTTTTATTATTTATGCTCGATATGTTTGAATCTTAACGTCAAACGATTCTTTTTAATTGGGCATTTAAAAATATTATTTAATATTTTAATGAGTATGCAAAAATCATAAATGTTTTTTATGTTTGTATATTTAACTCATATTTGAAATTACCTCTCAAAGCGAGCGTGTTTTATTAATATTTATTCATATCAGGGGGTTTTGAAGTTGCTCCTATCGAAAATATCTATAGGAGTTGAGATTACTTACGCTTGTCATGTCGCCGACAGTTTATAGCTTAGTGCTCGCTTAGTGTTTTTGAAATATGACCTAGTTTTGACGTTACTAAAGCTGTCATATTATATTTATTTCTATTTTGAATTTTTCTAAATTTCATATCATTTCATATTCTGTCAAAAATTGTGGCCATTGGCCAAAAAGAAGGTAGGTTTCTATTGGTTTTAATCCAGCTTATGCGGAATTAATTAATTTTAATTCTAAGAAACTAACTCTGAGTAAACTCAGCATTCGAGGTCGACTAATAGGTAATATAGTCTATTATTATTAAAAGTGGTTCCAAACCATTTTTTTGTTCATAGATGCGTTGATTAATTTCCGATTATTTTATTTATAGGGTGTTAAATAAATCTGGACATCAGTATTCAATCATAGATATCCTAAGTGAAAAGTTGTAAAAATGCAGTATACATCAGACGAAGCTTATGCAAGGCTTATAAGTCATAATATGACTGTGCCACACAGAATAAAGGTAATTAAGATACCCTCATATCTTTCACCACCTAATGTGCGTAAAGACACTTCTTTGGTAATAATTAAAAGTCAAGAGTAGCAACAAAATCATAATATGAGTGTAATCAAATATTCAGGTGATAATTCAGAACAGCTAAATAATACTTTTATGTGTCAGTCTATAGTTTCTTTGTTAATTATTTATAGGGCAGTTAAGATATAATAAAAGTGAATGTTTTCAGGCAACAGGTGATGTAGTTGATGAGGAGAATACTCCAAATGGAATTATTTCTGGATGGGACTATGCTAATGAAAAATTTGACATGAAGGTTCCTGAGAGGATTCTTGTTATGGGACAAGATCAGCATATTGGTATGGCTTCTTAACCCAACTATAAAAATATATGCCAAATTGACAAAAATTCACTCAAACCACAAATAATATGTGTTAACTTCAATTTAATGTTATGGCACTTTCATTCTCTAACTAGCAAATTATGTTTTAAAATATTTCTTAGTGGTTGTCCAGTAAAACTTTTTCTATACACAACTTGTTTCTCACAATCACAAGTCTAATATTCTTATTACAGGGACAAAAGCACCACCCAGAGAAATCCAATTGGATAATGCAGTATTACCAACTGACCCTGGAATGATACGAGTGACAACCCCGCCACGTGTTATTACACTGGACCAGCACTATTTCCCATCAGCTGATGATTTTCTTCCAGGTTCTGCAAACTCTCCACCAAGAAATGCTAGAGCTGTTCGTTCTCAAGAAGTTGCCCGTCAGATTCTCCCCCATTCTGACATTCTTAATGAGTCTACCATGACAGAATCACGTCTAGTTTTGAGGTAATATAAAATTTTCGATCTCTCCCTTAAACATATTTATGGTTAGTTATTTAATTTTTAGTTACATTTGATCATGATTTTTTGCATATGCAGAAAAAACTCACATTACAATAAATAAATTGTAACTAAAAATTAAATTGTGAAAATAAACTTTTAGACTTGAACTACATGTCAGCTTATGTAAATATATGTTTCCTTTATTTATAAGGGACCCGACTCCACCTATAAGTAACGGCGAGGGTCTGTCTGCCGCTGAGGAACTTGTGCATCTTCGCCGTCAAATAGCTAAACTCAATCGTCGTGTTATGTCTATTGAAGCTGAAACACTTCAAAGACAACAAAAGGAAAAAATTGCTTATGCAATAAGTATTGCTTATTTGTTATTTAAAGTGATTGCATGGCTCAACAGATCTTAAAAACTTAAGAGTAGAAACATAAGAATAAGATGAAGTATAGTATGTATTGTTGACTTCATGATGGAAAGATGTAGCATGGTCGTTTAGTAGAACTGTATTCCATTGTAAATTTACTATTTGATGAAGTGTTCATTTAGCTAATAGCTACCTTTTATACCTTCCGTGATTGTTAGCTCTTGCAGGTGATTGTCTAATAAATGGGTATATTGTTGATATTTTAGTCACATGAATTTATAAATGAACTGTTAAGTTTCCTTTAATTATTAACTCAGTCGGGTCATTTTACTTCTTAATAAATCATACTAAATTACTTGTTTTATTATTTCAATTTATGAATATAATCCTTTATGTTAAAAAATTAAGATCTATAAAAAAAATAGCAATATTATTAATGTTAGAAAGATTGCAAAATTGCAAATAGGGGTAAAAAAATTGATTACAAGGTAACACTCAATATATTCAAAATATGTCAGTAATGTTAACACAAAACAAATAAAATTAATCATTCTTAAGTGTACAATTACATTTTCCTGTTTCAGTTATATGTAGGTAAATTATTTAGTTTTCATTAAATACTGTCGTAAATAACTAATAATATTTATGGCATTGTGTGAGTAGGTTTATCTTCATATTTAAAAATAACAGAAAAAAGGGGTCCACCAAGCCGTTCTGCAAGCCATGCATTTTTTACAACCGCTAATTTTAATGAGTCTACTGCTAGACAAGCATTCAGATTTGTATGTAGAGCTCTCCCCATTCCTTCTAATACAATTAAATCTACTCCTCTCATTTTCATCTCAGTGGCAAGATCTGCAAAATAAAACTTAGCTTCAGGCACATCATTAAGGCTGAGTAGGTCTTAAGTATACCAGTATAATGTACTTTTCTAATATAATTTAAGAATGTTTAAATTAAAGAACTATTTATATAAATCCCAAACATACCTAAAGTAATTGTTCTTAAATCGAGACATGGTCCCCTTTGGCCATTTGATCTTACAACTAGATTACCAGATGCACTGGCTGCAGCGATAATCGGACATATTAGGGATGCACTCTGAAGTACACTCTCCAACTCTGAATTTGTAATATCATTTAAAGCAGGCCATTCATTGGCACATAGAATAACTGAAGTCCCTCGTAGCAAAAGCCCTCTGACAAATGGTAAAATTCCTAATACAACATCAACACCACTGTTATCTACAAAAACAGCAGCACAGTGATGCACTGTATTCTGGAAATTATGTTAAAACCATTATTAAAAAAAAACATAAACAAATATAATAAAGACAAATTCTATTATGAGATGATGATGTTATTTGTAAACAATTATTCTTCATATTGGGGCTTTTAGGATATAAATAAAGTAGTATCATTAGGTTTGACAGTAGAATACCTGTAATTTATTCAGCCATTGATCAAACCCATCACACAGCCAGGGACGCTTTTGTATCTTTTGCAGTGCTTCATATAGTCCACTATCTAATATTGATGTTACAGCTTGGGCCCCCCAATCAAACATATTACCTTTAAAGACAAATTGTATATAATAAAATGTTTTATGTTTATCCACAGGACTAAAATTAAACAAATTTAATTTACCTGCTAACACTCCACTACATAACGCAATCCATTTCTGACTATCATCTAGTATGGCATCTATTTCAGCCAGTCTTGATGCAAGCTGAGCAAGAGCAGCATCATTTTCATACTTTTTCTGCTGTTTCCACAAATCAAAAAAACCTTGAGCTCGAAGACAAGTTTCATTAATATCAAGTAATAAGCGTATAGTTAAGTATCCATGAGCTCTGTAAAAAAACAGTATGTTTCATTCATTAGATGTGTACATCTAATATAGATAGATAGATTATCATTATGGATTACTTAGTGACAAATATATTTTTTTTGGTTTAATCCTATGAAAAATGTTCAATGCTGCAGATTCATAATATGCGCTATAAAGAAAGTAGAGAACTAAATACTTACAGTGGATTTACTCTTATTTCTTTTAATGCCTCCACATAACATGTTTTAAACTTGAGTGCTCGTATTTCAACTGTGGGATCATCTTTCCGACTTAATGCAAAATTGACATACTTGTCTACAAGGTTTTCACATGTATTTAACCAATATTCTCTTGCTTCGTCATCTGCTAATAAGTCCAAAGTATCTGGACTATATTTATCTGGCTCGCGTAATATGTGCGACAAACCAAAATGTTCCATTACTACCGATATTATGAGGTGTATGTTCAATAGAAAATAATTATGTTAACTGTTCACACATCGCGTTCATTGGTTTTTTTGTTATCCCATTGTTTATCAGTAATGCTAATATTAACAACGCCTTTATCTTATCAATGTGGTTTCTATATGGTTAATAATAAATAGTAAAAATAGAGAACTATAAAAGTTCTACAAACGACTACTTACTAGTTTAATTTACTATTAAATAACTAGCATAAAATTATCAAAATATTAATCCAGTACCAATAAATTAATAATATGAAATAATTTTAAATCACATTATTTTCGTTAACATAAACAATGACGTTGTTGACAACATTCTAATGATCGCCTGTTGGCTGTTACTTGTTGTCTTGTACCTAATTGAGGTATTGACTAAAGTCTACTCACTACTGATGGCTGATGCCTACTGTGTAGCTATCGCTTAATAGCCCACCTTATAACACATATTATGTGCTGTGGTTTAAAAAATGTAAAATTAATAAAAATATTAATAATAATAAGGAGGGCCTCATTGTATCGTATTATCTAGTTAACTAAAGTTTATTTAAATATCACAAAAAATACTCGATTACTATGAAACTTTTAAGTTTAATCATGTATTTTTAAGTTTTAACTTATTCTACATAATTAAAGGAATGGACATTTTCTATTTTAAAATGTTGACGATGCTCGAGAAAATTGACTCTAATCATTTTTCTTAAATTCGCCAAAATAGGAATTATTTTGTTTTATAATACCTACTGTTTATAATGTAAGAATGTACTTCTTTTAACTGTACTTACGTTTATATTATACTTTACTAACCAATTTATTTTTTCATAGATATAAAATATATATGGTACGACAAAAATATTTAGTTATTATACTTAAATTCAATTTCTGAGTTGGGTAATTATTTTATCCCTACGTTAGATATCCTATGGTTTGACTGCCTTGAGTCTGTGCTGGACCGCGATAATGTCATCTGTGGCTAGTTTTCAGTTTTTTGTGATTTGAGCATTGAGCTTGATATTATTTTTGAAGTTAATAAAATGCTTTCGATTTTAAGAAAACTTTTGTTTAGTAAAAACAAGAATTCAGATTTCTCTAACGTGTTGTGACTTATATTTCATGATGTGTAAAACTACTGTGCAACTAAGCATTGAAGAATTGAATTAACGATTTATTTAGTGGTACGCAAGATGGACGAATTGTGTAAGGGAATGTCACAAACAGGAAGCTCAATTATTGCAACTGACAAAACTCAAGAAAATAATGGTGAATTTTTAATTGTATATTTTCAAACTTATAATTTAGCTGTAATTGTTACAAAACGACTGGGTGTCGTTGGCTGTTTGTGTTTTCAAAATCGTGTTAATACATACACCTCAAAATATTTGTTTTTGACGATATAAGCGTAGCAATAAATTCATGCCTTAATGTGTTTTGGCGCACTTAATTGAGATACAGTTGACATAGAATTAAATAAAATGATCTCGTATCAGTAGGAACATATCTAACCTATTGCTGCATAGACACCAGTTGATTTATTACCCTAAACTATATTTCAATAACAGATATCAACAAACTGTTTCCCTCCTTTTTCTGACTTGGGTATAGTAATGAACAAAATTATTATTATTGGATCAGAGATAAGACCCTTTAGTCATGAAAACTGATGTTTATCACACACAATACAACTCTTTAATATTATAACTGTATTATTATTATGTTAAACTATTTCTATCACTATTTATTACACTACTATAACTTACATATTTCTCTTTTTTAAGTTATTTGTGTTATTGTTATTTTATAATGAATACAGTCTAAACCATATACCTACATTGTTTACAACAACATACCTTTTATATTGACCGAAATCAAAGGTCCTGGCAGAATTATATTGTATTAGCTTCTTAATAACAATGTCAATGGCTATTATGACTATTGGTTTTTAGACTGAGTATGAGTAGTCCCTTCTTTGTTGTTATAACAGATTTTGACTGTACATATATGTAATCTTTTTCATTTTGAATTAAATAAAGTAATTGTAAAATTTGTTAAGTATAAAATATGATTTTGGATTGTTCAGTAATCTAACTGATATTATACACTCTGACTGATGTTTCCGTTAACATGGTTCTTAGTTAAAGGTTAATATTATTTAGAAGGCCTCTTACTAGTTCAGGGTTCTCATTCAAACTTTTTTGCACAGTGTCTTCTAGTTTAATTTATAATAATGTAGAATAACCCAACCATTGTGCCATGCCCCACCTTAGCCTACCTAAAATTGTGATCCTGCCCCCCTATGGAACATCCATAATTTATATATTAAAAAATATGATATGAATACAATCACAAAATAAATAGAAATTTCATTAGAAATTTAAATTTATGGGTTTTAGGGAGAAATTACTAGGATTTTTTTAAATTTAAATGATAATGAAAACTTGGAATTCGAAGCCCAAATAATTTTAATAAAGATTTTTCTATATTAATTTAGTGAGATTCTTGTGCTTGATGCTTCTGCATAGAGATTTTGTATTTTGGTTCCAATTTGGTTAGCTTCAGTCTAAAGTCTCCATGTTGTGTAATAAATGATGAAAACACTGCTATACAAGGATGTGTAGTTCCATAACTCTCATACCACTATGGATGGGGTGGATGTCTGATGCAAAGTATGTGAATAACCAATAGCATTATAGCATAACCAATAGTTTTTATAAAAGAAGTTGTAATTTGTTACAGTTCATGTGGTAACTGATACCACGTTCTTTAGATAATCATGCCACTATATCAAGCTAAGGTCAATGACTAACGGAACTTTTTCTATAGGTTCTATGGTGTATGTTAACGATCCATGTCTGGAGTGCGAACGCGTGCGTGCTGCGTGCGAACGTCTCGGTTCCGTTGTTGCCGTTAGCACTGGGCAAGGACTTCCTACGCTGACGTCGCCAGCCTATTTTATTACGTCACCGTTTGAGGGTGACTTATTCGATGCAGCGCACAAAGCTAAATATAGGTGAGTTTTTTTTATTTTATATTTACGGAAGACTACTTTAGAAGTGATTTTACTAATATACAACGTCAAGTATTCATCTACGTTAATTTCAATGAGTAACCCGAAAGAAACGACTTTTCAAACAAATTGTTATTACGTATTGGATTCGAACGATGCATGTTCCTGCTTCCGTTTAAACTTTAGACACATACATACACCGCAAAACGCTTATAAGTTTTCCAAATAAAAATCTATTGTATCGTTGAATATACTGTATTTAAGCGTCGTTCGTGGCAAGGAAAAAGTTACCTGCGATTATGTAAATAGATAAACAAATAAATATTGCAAAATCATTTCTGAATCTTTGAAGTAGTACAATAATATACTGACGAATCCACTATGTAATAAAATCGTAAACAACCCGGTTTTTAGCTATATGTTTTTAGATACATGCATCTAACACAAATACAAGCGTAGTGCTACCCAATTAAAGGCGCATACAACATTTTGATTCTATGAAGCTTATACACAAAAAAATAATTAAATTAAGATAAAATATAGCAAAAATTAAAAACATTAAAAAATTAATTGAATATCCCTGATAAAATCCTAATTACTAATTAGTTGAGCCGCTAACTTTTTGAATGTTGGATAACGTCGGTGATTTTTGCAATAATAATTGACAAAGAAATAAAATACAGTGGAATAGTTTGAAGTTTATTAAGAAACAGAAAAAATATATTA
The DNA here is from genome assembly GCA_028984075.1 of Pieris mannii. Lineage (NCBI taxonomy): Eukaryota > Metazoa > Arthropoda > Insecta > Lepidoptera > Pieridae > Pieris > Pieris mannii. The sequence goes on along the minus strand of CM054798.1, from coordinate 3,226,739 downwards.
TAGGTACACAGTACTTTGATAAAGAAGAACCTTTTAATATATGTTTGTTGATAAAGAGTAGAGAGAAAGAGCGAACGGAACTACGAAGGGAACGACGTGGTCGCAAAGAATGAAGACGCGTTCAAAATTTTAATAAACCTGATTTGTGGATGCGTTCATAGAAGACATAATTTGTTTCGTAAGTTGCATTGGTCGTGTGGGAGACCGTGAGTTAACATCGATGATTGGTTATTAACATCGATGTTACGATATAAGTCGTATAGCAATATCGATGTGAAAACATCGATGATCATCGAGCGTCCCTAATCAGTTGACGTTTGCGTACCGCGCTGCTATACGATGCGCATAATTGTCCCCACTCCCGTGTTTAATGCTCAAGAAGTTTGCCGGTACTTGTATGAGTACCTTTGATGTCGTTTTCGATTTTGAATGTACGAGAGAGAGAATATTAAATGATAATATTAAAAAGAGCACTTGCAATCCAGCATGGACTCCGCACACGCCTTACCAGATATACGATTGCGCATCGTGCCGTAGAAACTGTCCATACCTGCATATTCAAACATTGTTGTCGCAATGCAATAGCGAGGGAGCCCCATTAACATCCCTAGCGCATTATAGAACTAAACATGGGACATTGTTTTTTTTAAAAGGCTTTTTAAAACTTTTCTAAAAATCGCATAACAAAGTCAAATTTAAAGTCGCGTTAACCAATGGTTAGGAGGGTTATTAAGGCCGAATCAAACATTGTTGTCGCAATGCAATAGCGAGGGAGCCCCATTAACATCCCGAGCGCATTATATAACTGAACATGGGACATTGTTTTTTTCTTAAAAGCTTTTTTAAACTTCTCTAAAATTTAATAACAAAGTCGAGTTTAAAGTCGCGTTAACCAATGGTTAGTTATTAAGGCCGTTTTGGTGTTTGTCAACTTCATACGTTGTTATGTAATTCTATTAACATAGCTTTATTTCAAGGTGACTGTGCATATTTACGAGAATCGACGGCCATTTAGCAAAGTAATGGAAGTTAGCACGTGAATGTGCGCCTGTTCCGAGGCGAGGCGATTACGTTACGATTCCGATTAGTTTACGTTGCAGTAGAGAGTTTCATAAAAACAATACTGAACGGCTCGTGTTGATCCCTTTCCGAGTTGATATGTTTGCTTTGGCCTTTAAACAGCTCCATATTCCAAGTAATATTAAAGAAGCTATGGCTTCTTCACTATCACTATCACTACATAGTATAAAACAAAGTCGCTTTCTCTGTCCCTATGTGCATTTGTAATTTGTATGCTTAAATCTTTGAAACTACGCAACGGATTTTGATGCGGTTTTAATAGATAGAGTGATTCAAGAGGAAGGTTTATATTATGTATAATAACATCCATTAAATAGTGGAAAAGAACTGTTATTTTTGAGGTTTCTAATGTGATGTCGTAAATAATTACATTTTTTTCGCTTACATTGCAAACGCAGGCTGAACCCTACGAGTTAGTAAGTATTGTACACATTGAAAAGGTCTACAGAAAAGTCCGTGATGGTATATGTCGCGTATATTATCGGAGCTTTCCAGCGACGGAAATAACAATACATAATTAAAACCTGCTTTTCATCAGCATTGCACCCGTGCGAAGCTGGGGCGGGTCACTACTTACTATTAAAAATTAAACAATTCTGGGCTTTAGTTTTATTTGTAATGTTTTTAGCACCTAGAGCCCTACGATGTACCATGTAGTTTTATATATTAAATTTTATATAGAAGTAGTATATAAACAATGATTATAATATTATGAAGCACGTCATATACACGGCAATCGTCGTCCCTACTTATCCTTTTCCCCTATCTAGCCTATAGCTTCTAAGGGATCTTTGGGGAAATTGCAGTTAATCTGCTTACGTAATACTTTTACGGCCCCTAAGCAAGGTTTATTGATTTGGCGAAGACTTTCTGTAATTAAACCTTACGCCAATCAATAAAGGTCGTATTTTAAATAACATGGTCACGTACCGCATATTAAAACAATGTTAGAGCGAAAATTCACAATTTACTTCAACTTAAATATAACCTTAAAGTTTACACGGTTTTTCATTCGTATTCGCTTAGTTGTTTTTGTAATTCAATTATTGATTAAACATTATATATTATTATATTGACAGTACCAAGTTTATAAATCCCTGAAGTTTGTAAGCAGTAAATTCAAAGAATCTAGGCTGCATATACCGAGGGATCCAACACGGCTGTTGGTACCTGCTTGCTCCACTACGATGTGTGCACAGAACTGTTACCCCATGCTATCAAACTATATAATCACCTTCCTAGAAGCTATAGATCACTGCCGTGTAATTCTTTCAAGGGTAAGGCGTCTTTATAGCGTGGGCGAGTATCTAAATCATAACTTTGTGGAACCAGCTGCCCACTGAAGTATTTCCGAACCAATTTGACTTGAATGTCCTTCAACAAAAGAGCGTACCAATTCTTAAATGGCCGGCAATGCACTTGCGAGCCCTGTGGCATCGAAAGTGTCCATGGGCGGCGGTATCACTTAACATCAGATGACCCTCCTGCCCGTTTGCCCCCTGTTCTATAAAAAAAATCTAAATAACTTAATTTATAAAAATTAATAAAACATTTATATATTAATGTATAATATTTTAATATTATTTGTACGGTTTTAGTTAATTTATTTGGTTTTTATTGATTATCAAATATGAGACTAAAGAGCGAAGCGTTTGCATTCTATCCGTCGCCAAAAATGGATTGTCTTCGTAGGGTTTGGTTATTGGAATGCAGATAGGAGCTGGAACGACTGTCCACAATCTCGGATTGTTTTCTATCAGAGATTGTGGATGCATTATTAGGCAATAATAGGCAAGTTAAATGAGCACAGCAATGATGAGAGTCGTATGATGATGCCTAGGCTTAGTATTTAATAGACGACTGTGACTATAGTGTTATTTTAATAAGTACATTATATATCGACTGTATTTGTGAAATGTTGAATAATTTATTTCTATTAAAACTCGAGACTCGATCGTTTGTGAATGTTTCAGAATTAATTTCAATTGATGAGATAAATTGTTTATTGTTTTAAACGGTCGCCGCACCGCAACGTTTGCTTTATTAATTTATAACACGTTTTGGCCCTTGCTCTTCCGATGTGAAAATGCGGTAGATTTAGAATGCAGTAGAAGATATTACAATTCAAACTTCATTTGTTCAATTTAGATGCGTCTTAGGGCATGCTTATAAATGTCAGAAACGTTTACAAAATTCGCGAAAGATCAAAACTACGCGATCTGTTCGCAAAACTACCAGAAGGCCTTGTTCTGAGAAGAACGGGCAAGAAACACAGCAAGTTTTACCCTCCCTCTGCATTACAATAATTCAAAGGATGTCATAAACCACAACGTCATTTAAGTTACATAAGTAAAAAATAAAATAAAAATCTGTTCTGTGATTTCCACATTCACCATTATCTTATTATATATCATAAATTGTTATAGGACTCCAGAACAAAAATTTCTAGTCCTGGCGTATTAAAAGCCTTTTTTGATTTTTGGGGGCTATCTACTATAGTATAGGACTGACCAATTGACACTGACACATTGTTTTTTTTGAAAGAATGGTTGTCTGAAGTCGGTTTACGGACAATATTTAAACGGGACCACGTTATGACAAAACATTGATTAGACGTATAGTCCAAAATAATGGAAGATATGTTGCGGCGCAACATCAACTGTGTCAATATCCTATCTTTAAAATTTTTTTATTGTCGCCAAAAATGGATTGAAAGCCAGAAATCAAATCAAATATCATTTATTCATGTATGTAACACAATGTACCCTTATGAACGTCAAAAAAGAAATATACATAAAATGCTTCTAATTTTACATTTACTGCCAGTTCTTAAATCAAGGACGTAGAACGGAAGAGAAGAACTGGCAATAAACTCTCCGCTAATCTTTTTTTTTAAAAAAGGAAAGGACGAAAGGACGCATGTCGTCGGCCTCAAATATAGCGAGAATACAATTCTGAATCTGTTTCTTATGTTTGTAATTAAAACCTGGATCATGCATTTACCACTGGAGCTTTTGACGGAGCTTAAACTGTAAATCTACTGAATTTCCGGTATGGTGACTCACTGATATGTTTGGAAGATATATCATATTATAATTTATAAGGAAATCGTTTCAAAGTAACGCACAAAAGATACGCCAGTGAGACGTATTGAAGTTATTAATTGTTCATTGAATTCATGCTTCTAAGAAATGTATCTGGGCGAACTCAATTGATATTAAGATTATTTACGTTGTTTTTATAAGATTCCGAATTTTGAATGTAACTATAGGACGTTTAGATGACATTGTTAAGCATTTTGTTCGGGGATCAAACGGGCAGAAAGCTCATTTGAAGAGCTCATGTTTTTTTTCTTGAAGGACTCTAACGCCCAAACCCAATAACCTATCTCAATCCATTATTGACTTCTGAGATAGACATCTACATATATTCATTTAATGTGTGCCAATAACCAATCGACGGATTGTAATAGGCATCTTGTAGGTCGGTTCGGTGTACGTGTAGCTTTGTATGAAAATGACAGTTCAACTGTGCCAATATCCTATCTGAAGATTTTAATTTACACCAGTTTTTTAAATACATAATTAAAAAGCTACTTGATATGTTTTTAGCATAGACTTGTATATTTTAATATTATTTGTACGGTTTTATTAACTTTATTTGGTTTGCATTTATTATCAAATTTATTGATAGAATCGAGAAGAGATTGCATTCTATCCGTCGCCAAAAATTGTTTGTCTTCGTAGGGCTTGGTAATGGGATGCAGATAGGAGATCGATCGAATATTACGGTTAAACCTCAGATTTTGTACAATCTGAGATTGTGGATTAATTATTGGGTTCGGGCTTAAGTCGAATTGGTTCGGAAATACTTCAGTGGGCAGCTGAAGCTTCAGAGATCAGCTTTAGGTACCCTTCTAAAATGTATTGGTATGTATCAACCTAGTGAATACATAGATTTGGTTTACAGAAAAGTTTTTTGTAACCAAATCAAATGTATGAGACAGGATGATATGATTGTATTATAGATGACAGTTGTGAAGCATGATTGACGCCTACAAAGAAAATCTGCAACTGCATTTGTTGTGTTTATTACTTGCCACGAGATGGCGCTGCCGGTCCAATCACGCGCGGTATCAGTACTGTTTGATAGAGTAGTTTTTTTTAAAGTAATATTCTACTTTTGCTCCCACTTCACAGGAGACGCGGGAACCCCACCCTTTCAGGCTGAGCTAAGCTCGCCAAAACAGCCCGTGCTAAGCTGTAAAGGTCCTTAAGGCCAACAGCGAGATTCCATACAAAAAAAAATTTGCTCCCACAGTAGGAGCGATATATATATATAGAGTAAAGGTTATAGAACATGTTTATCTATATTTTATTTATCTTGGATTGATATTCTATTGTCGCGATAAATAGTAAATAGAGATGGCTGGATCGATAAGGATTTTGGCTTAAAATATTTGTATTTTGTGGAGGTTGAGGGGAAGTTTCATCGGTGGGAAAACTAAATGAATAAGAAAATTTTTTAGACAATTGAATTTTCAGGAAAACTCTTCCCAGCTGGCCTTGTCTCTTCGGTCTGTTGTAAAAATTTATGTTTGCGATTAACTCATGCATGCATAGTGACAATTTATTCTTTGACATAAAACGAGACATTGGTTTAATTTAAGTCAAATAATAAGTAATCAATGAAAAGAACCTTTATATATATTTATTTAGAAAACTTAGTTAAGCTTAAAAGTTACGAATCGCAAAATATAGGTACCCAAATGTTTAGTTAGTTGATCAGAAGAACAAATTTGTTTTAATGTGATGATTTCAAATTTGAATGAAACTGTTGGCACGTTTTTTAATATTCTGCGTAAACTTTCCCGCGGTTTCTTTCAGGACAAATTTCCACAATTCATTCTTGGGACATCGAGACTCGTGATTGGAAAAAGTGACAAAACAAAACGGGACGTCTAGTCACGTTATGCACGCATGGATTTGTTGTTTTCAGAAATATCTAGAATGTTCCATGAGGAGGTGTGCTAGTTTTAACACCTCACCATGACCATGATTGTAATATTATTAATACACGATATCCAACGATAAAACCATTCACATTCAGCCTTTGGACAAATCCTAAAGCGCCAAAAGTCACGAGATAAAACCATAGTATTATGTGAAATATTTATTGTTTGATGCGTTATATTTTCCTCTCTTCGCTGTGGTAGCAATTCTTCTGATGGTGGTGACTGGATTTTATCATGAGTTTTGTAAACCATAATGGCGGTTTTAAAGTAGCTGAGAGTTTTTTGCCAGTTCAGTTATGTACAATAATCCGTCGTAGATGCCCGCGTTATAGGCAATCGCGTTGTGTGGCTATTCACGAAATACTGTTTAACGATTCAAAAAATAGGAACACGAATTTAGTAGAGTTATTTCGTTTAATTTTGTAACGACACAATTGTAACTGCAAAACTAAACAAATCAAAGACTTGACAAATCATAAATTTTACAATACTGACATTATTAACTTGAAATCACCGCGTCATATGGGGGACGGACTCCGCGTTATAGCGAGTTTACTGTATTTCGTTTCCTTTTTACCACCCACCACAAGTCGGGGAGTTTAAGAAACTTTAAAAAAAATTCAAATAGATAAGTATGATATTCGTTTCTTCAAGCCTCGTTCCAATTTTAATTATGCTGTGTCAAGTATAAAAGTTACCAAACCGCATTACTAGGAGTTTTCGTACGTTTGACGCAATGAGAAAATTTTGACAGTACAAACTTCACACTGACAGTTATGTTATCTGACGTTTGGAGTTATAAACACTTTAACCTTTGTAAAGGTAGTGAGGAATGCCGCGGCGGGGTACTGCGCCCGCCCTTGTTCACGCTCGACGCTCGCTATTTTCGGCGAGCATTCCTTGTGGGATGTCTCTATACTGAGAGCGTCTTTGTTAATTTTACAATAACGCGGCTAAAATAGTTTGTGAATCAGTTTATATTCGTGTATTTGTGTGAGTGAAATGTTGGTAATGTGTGCCTCGTTCTGATTATGGGACCCACGAGATTACCGTCGACCCCTGAAGAGGATGAGACCAGATATGACCTCGTGGTTAGGACCCCGGAACCATGTGAAATGTAAATAAAGTGGTTATAGGTAGAAGTATAAGCTGTGATTAAATATAGATAATTTACACATTGCTAACAAGGTAACTTTGTTGTCTATTACGGAGAGCGTTAATGTAGTTCAAGTGATTACAACTGAGTATCTTTGTGATATCTTTTGTTTTTGTAATGTAACTTGTAAGTAAAAAATATAATTCGAAAATCGAACTAATAAACTCGATTATCTTTTGTTTTTTATACGTGTAAGGAGTTTTTGTTGTCTTTGAAAAATATACCTAGTTTGAAAATCGAACGTATTAACTCGAATGTTTTGGTTTTTTTATAGACGAATATAGACTGTATTAATTTGAAAATCGAACAATTGAAATTAACCGGTAGTTTCGTGATGTGGTTTCTTTTTAATTTAAAACAAATTAAGAATAAGGTTTTATGATTTATAATACTCTTGGAGAAATTAAGTTAAGAAATTTATATTTGTAGTCTTCCGATTTGGCTGTCTGGCATTTAAAGAGAAACGTATAAAATTCAATTTGAAGCGTTTTTTTTTCTATGAATTAAATACACTAACCCAATTCTCGATACATGTGACAACTCGCATTCCGCGGAATTTATTCGTCAGAACTATTTCAATCTCTCGAAAAACGTAAATATTGTTCAACGTCACAATCCGCGTCATTCATGATCTATAAACATAACCTTTGACGGTTTAACGCGAACTTTCAATGCATAATATAGCATTTTTCACACCGCCTATTAAAGTATTTCCTAACCAATTCGACTGTTTTCATTTCATTCTAAGCGTTAAAGAATTTAACGGCTTGAGTCAAAATTTACTTGAAGGACTTTTTCTCAATCACTAAAAACATTGTTCATTATTATTACTGGAACGATGGAACGGATCCACTCTAAGCTAAAGGGAATTTACGTTATTTTTTTAAATCACCCCATATCGATAAATGGGCTATCAAACTAATCAAGTAATTAATTCTTTATTCACGTTTAATGTTTAACAAAAAGAAGAGTTGGTTCAAAGTTAAAAAGGATGTCTATATTTACATCGCATGCTTCCGTTTCATTCGGACGGGAGCCGGAAGTCGTAATATAATAACAATTAATCACTGTTTCTGACAAATGTGTATACAGTCTAGTTACGTAGCGTGCGCATCAATTAAATGATTAACAAGGTTTAAATAATGAGTAGTTTAGGCTTGCGCGTGCGACTCCCGTTCCTGGCTTTGTGGGTGGCTCATACGGTGAAGGCATTAGACCACGGCCAACGGATAATCCGTTAAAATTAACAGCCTAGCCTTTTAACCAAACGGCGTCGTTTAACTAGCGGTCTGATATATGTTTAGTTCGTTTGTTACGACATTTGCGCCCAAACCCCATAGTTGATAATAACCTATCTCATTCCATTTTGGACCATCTGAGATAGAATTCTTAATTCAAAAATTATAGAAGTGCAATTCAACGGATTGTATCGCAGTTTTGAATAATTAAAAAGCTATTTGATGTTTTAAACATAGACATGTATATTTTAATATTATTTGTATGGTTTTATTTACTTTATTTGGTTTATATTGTTTATCGAATGAGTGTAAAGAGTGAAGAGATTGCATTCTATCCGTCGCTATAAGTGGATTGTCTTCGTAGGGTTTGGTTATTGGGATGCAGATAGGAGATCGTTCGACTGTCACGGTCTGATCTCAGATTGAATTATTGGTTAGGCTGTTAATTTTACCGCTAATTAAACTAGTTGGCTGCGACAGACCCTAAAGTTTGACGGCGTGTGTCATAGACAGTAGGCTGATCACCTACTTGTCGATTAGATAAAAAGAAAATGAAACAGGTACAAAAATCTGAGGCGATTACAATCCGTCCATTCGTTATTGGCACACTTTTATTAATAATGGATTGAGATAGGTTATTCGGTTTGGACGTAAGACAAGCCGGTTTCCTCACGGCGTTTTCCTTCACTGTTCGAGCGAATGTTAGTGTGCATATAGAACACGCTGAAACGACTCGACAAACACTGTTCTAATAGTAGCTAAAATCCGTCGTGTGGTTTTTGAATTTATTTGATGTGATATACGAATTCTTTTTTAGTACTCAAACATTTGTCATCAATCAATCAATCCATCAAAATATCTGTATTCATGTAAGTAAACAAGTACACGTATGAACGTCAAAAAAATTTAATGAATTGTAAATTTACATTTACTACGCTTAGTTCGCAAGTCAAGGACGTAGGGCGGGCAAGAAGAACTGGCTAGAAACTTTCCGCCACTCTTTTCAATCGCCAAGTTTTTAATACAAATTGTTTGAACTGGAGCAAATCAATTATTTAAATATTCGTCACATTTATAAAAAGCTTTATTAATTTACTTTTAACGAGGGTTTTGAATTTATTTAGTGAATTTATTTAGTGGTAATTCTCTAATTTCGCTTGGGAGTTTGTTGAAAAAACGAATACAATTTCCATATCAGGAGTGGTTTAGATTCTGGAGCCCGGTTGGTCGTACACTCAAATTCTATTTCGCGTGTTATACTGGTGAAAGTCACCATTTGTTTTAAAATCGTTTTAATTTATTTTGTACTCAAACTTATTCCGTACCAGCTCCCTCGGGGATATACAACAAATACCCCGACCAGCCCGCGTACTAGTCATGTATTACGCAAGCCATTTAATAGGTATTTTATCCAAATCGAATTACGGCGTTTAATGAGGTGTCAACGCAGGATTCTTTGTGCATTTGTAGGGCCTCAAGATCCGCATACGCCACCATTACGTTAATTAGTCGTTATTTTGTATGAAGTGCGGATTTAGGGTTTGTTTCAGGGTAGGTCGTAGTTGATTTAAAAAACTTAATGTACCAGTATCTAATTATTAAAAAAAAAATGGTTGCTTGGAAGAAATCGCTCGAAAGCGTTAAGGCCGCCAGTTGCCTTCATTCATTTATTTATTTATTTATTTAAAGTAATCTAACAGCTTACTAATTAATACATATTATTATACAAAATACTAATCTAATACAAAAAGCCAAAACAGATTACATAGATTAACATATTGTGTATAAAAAGCAGAAAACAAGTAAAGCGCATTAAAAGAAAATTTTACATTAAAAAAATAATAATAATAATAATAATAAAATTAAAAGACTGAAATTTGACATTTAAAAGCAAAACAAATAATACTAAGAATTTAAAACTACTACTTAAAAAAACTACTATTTAAAAAATCAGAGTCTTCCCGCTTCTCCAAGTACTTCTTGACATCTCTCTTTTTGTGGTAGAAAAGATCAATGTCTTGACAATGGTTGTCATAGTTCGATAAAACCCGAAACATTGGAGAATTACGCAGGTAATTCGACTTCGTACGAGGCACACTGAACAATTTTGAGTATTATTTCATTTAATTATGTTCAATTTTTATATTGTAATGTAACGAAGTGTTGTTAAATAAATATGTTTATTATGGAACATGCGATACAGGTATCACTGATTGCACGTTATTAAATTTGAATGGGCATCCCTACTCATCGGCAAAGAAGACAGAGCGTGTGGGCCGAGAGAAAAAGCCGGTGTAAAATTCTTGGTACTCTTTTAAAATAGCAAATCATCAAACAACATTTGTAAAAAAAATATCGCAAATTATAAGAAGCCTGTCGATCACTAGTCCCAGGCCCTTTTATCAACTAGATAATCGTTAACTTTATAGTGAGCCTTTTTACACTAATTTATAATAATTAAGCTTTTTTTATTACTTGACACATTTATTGATATTTTCAAAGGATATACACACTATTCTTACCGTTTACTTGTAGCTGACATAAAGTTATAACTATTGCCATAAAATAAAAAAATAAATATATGTATAGGTCTCCTCCAACAGGCTTCATTTGGTTCTATCTTGAGCAGTTTTCTCCCAAACTTTCACTCAGGCAATGAGGAAATAAAATTTTAACTTTTCACTATTACTAGATCGCTACTACGTACCCAATTTTTACAAATAATGATAAATATTACCGGTTAAAGTTCAACAATTTATTTATTAATTATTTCCTACATCCTGCCAATAGAGGGCTCTTTATTGCAAATAATATACACTTACTAAAATCAAGGGCGTAAAACGAACGCATTTCCTAAAATTAATTCGTTAATTTATTGTTATTCGATAACTTATCCGACATTTGATGAATTAAGAAGGAGGAAAATCCACCAAGAAAGAGATAACTAACATCGCTCCAGCCGATCTTGAGTTATAAGTGGTGTAACTAACACGACTTTGTTTTATATATTTAGATGAAAATTCACTTCACTAATACTCACATATATCTGTTAAATGGGCGTATATAATTGACAAAATTCTTACCAATTTCAATTTAAGTTTACCACATTATCCATGATATCTACAGTGAATGTTACGAAGTAAATACGAAATAAAATAAAATAAAACAAAATTCCAAGCAATACAGTGTATGAAAGCGAAATGAAAAGTTATAAAGACAATGCCGTGGGCCGTGTCAATCATTTTTGGAATCGACAATTTTTTATAAATTAAAAAAATATGATGTTCGAGAAATGGCTCCATTTTTGTGCTTATTTTTTAACTATACATTAAAATTAACTGGTTTAAAAATTATACTATAATCTCCCTAATATGCTTTTTCGTATAACGCGATTACCGGTACCCATATAACGCGGAGATTTCTCAAGTTATTAGTAGTGAAATTCATAATGATTTCTCAAGTCCATAATGACTTACCTTTGCACGTGTTTCAATTTTTTATTAAATTATACCATCTGGAGTCCCAAATTCCCCGGTAAGTGATTTTCCGTAAACAGAATTTTATGTTCCTTTCTGGTGGTAGTTATGATCTGCGTTCCTATAGACAATCTAATTTTTGAAACTCTTGCGAAACTAAATTCTATCACTCGTCCTTGACTGTGCAAAGTAGCCTAACCAAGTGATGTCAGACGAGCTCTGTCTTTGAATTTAATTAAAACTCTTCTTTTTGTCAATTTTTCTTCTGCCTCGTAATTAGCTACTTCTTATATATATTAAATGTGGGTCAATTAACCTATGTACAAGCTTTTACATTTTTGTTTATACATATTTATTTATTTTTGTTAATTAATTATCCACTTCTCATAGTTTACTGTCTGTGGGTATTTCTTTTTTATTGTTCCATATTAGGGTTGTCTGGAAGAAATCGCTTGTTAGCGATAAGGCCGCCCGTTGCTGCTTGCTGGGTACCAGCATTTTTTGTTTTATATTTTGTATATTATGATAACGAAGTGTAAATTAATGAAATAAATACAGCCTTCACTGTTAATGATTATAATAGTGGTATTATTGTAATTCTTAATTCCAGGGTGCTGGGTCCTACTGCGGTGCTCCAACTGGCGCAGCGTGATGAGCCACCACCAGCGAACGCACGTCCTCTATACTCTTTGGCCATGCGAGGAGCTGTCATATGCTTCTCGGGGTTTAGAAAAAAGGATGAACTCGTGAGTTTTTGTAATTAAAAAAATTGGTTTTTTTTTGTCTAAAAGGCCGGCAACACATTCGCGAGCTCTCTGGAATTAAGTATCCGTGGGCGGTAGTTACAGGTCAGCCTCGCCTGCACGCCGTGTTGCCTGTTCTTTAAAATGTACGAATACGTAACGGAGATATATTCCTGAGGTCGTAGGTTTGAACACCAGCAGTGCACCAATGGGCTCTATGTAATACATGATGAGGAAACCGGCATGCCTCCGACCCGAAAGTCGAAGGCGCGTGTACAGCATCAGCTCGTTTACCTATCAGCAGGCTGATTTGGCTACAGTCGAGACTAGCAAATTTGGGCAGCGAATTTTTGTTGCTACCTCTTAGAAATCTAACCGATTTCAACTTATTCTGAAGTTTTACAGATTTTGCCGTTGACTTTCCCCTCTCATTTGTCATTGTACATTTGGTGTAGAAATTTTCCAGTAAAATAGATAGTTCGCCCCCAACAAGTAATCCATACCTCACTCTTTGTATAAATGAAACCAGTTGCACATAACGTATTTCCCTCTTCTCTCTTCCCTTAAGTTGGTCCTAGTAGGTTGGAGGCTGTTGGATGGTTGTGTATAATTTTACACTCATCATTTTTTATATTACGTGAAATTTAAATTGTTGCATTGTAAAAATAATCTAGGAATAAATGGCGGCACATACAGGCTCAAACTAGTCAAATCGCGACGGTATTTAAAAGGTTTAAAAAAAAAACTTTTCTTTATGTCGTTGGGGCTCTCGCGGTACTGTAGGGCATCGGGTATGTTTGCGGATGCACACCAGGGGGTCTAGTCAAGACGGCTTAACAGTAGTGTATGTGGAAAGTCGAAAACTAAATTTGTATGAAAATGACAGCTGTAGTTGGTACCAACTGTCGACACTAGCTGTCGTTTAGCTACAAACACTACTGTTAATCTGTCTTGACTAGACCCCCTGGATGATTTTTCATCAATCATCCGCAAACGGACAGCCTCACTGATGCGTGGGGTTCGTGCGAGTAATATATCCTGATGGTTATAGCAAATAAGCCCGAATGTGTTGTTTTGAGACACTGGGTTCATATTCATGCCCATGTGCCGGGTGTCTCAAATCAACGAGACTTATGAATTAAATATGTTTAAGAATTTTAAGAATTTTACTAACATAGTTATAAGTTTTACTATACTAACAACATATGGACTTATTAATTGGTCTGAAATAAAAGATTTTATTTTTTATTTATTTATAAAAATTATATAGGTAAATAAAGTCATAATCTAGTTAGACAACTACTTGTTGTTAATTTTATAAACTTTAATTTACCAGACATACCTCATAACCTTGATACACTACATGGGTGGTTCAATACGGAAAGACATGTCCAGTAAAGTCACCCATCTGATAGCGGCCGCCGCGACTGGTGATAAATATCGATATGCCTCGGGCTTTGGGCTCCCGGTGCTGGCGAGATCGTGGGTGGATGCGTGCTGGGAAAGGCGGGATGATCCCGCCTGCCTGGCCACTGATGATGGTATTATTGTAAGTATTTCTTTATTTATTCAAGATTACAACAACTTATGACATCACATACAGAAAAAAAAACAACATAATTTTAAATAGTAATAGATTATAATATTTACAAACAGACTGACTGTATGTTATTTCTTTTTTTGTAAAAAAATAGCGGCTCGTTCCGCCTTCGCATGATTGGATATTTTTTAATATAGTTTGTTGATATTAATATGTTATTTAATAGGATTTTTTTTACACATTGGGGAACATTATTGTTGTTATAGCAGGGTACCTTATTTTTCTTGCAATTAAAATACACAGTGATAATGTAGCATTCAAAGGGTGAAATAATTTTTTAAATCGGTCCAGTAAATAAAATAAAATATAATGAAAAAACTCGTGTTTGGATTATTATTTCGTATCACCTGGATGTATGTCGTTCCACAATTGACCATAATTTTACGCATCACCCCTATGTGGAACCAACTACTATGTATGGTCCTTCTAGAAAAAAGCGTACCAATTCTTAAAATTAATTCTTCCACTCATGAGCGTGAGAGAAAAAAATACAAAATTTAGCAGATCGTATAAATTTTTATGGTGATGTCAGTGTGAAGCCGCAGTGTTGGTTTTTAAAAGAGTCCCAAGAATCACTGGTTATTAAATAAAATAGCGAATATTTGTACAAATCGTCAAAGTTCTCTTATTGCTAACCTAATTATTCTTCTTTTTATCTGTATTGTAAATAAAAACTGCAATTATATGAATGTGCAACCGCTAGACATGAATGATTCCCTCATAAATGTCCGCAATTATTGTTAAAGTTTTTTTCTATTAATCACGGAGTTGACCGTCCGATATTTGGTGACCATGAAATTTTCCCCTTTCAGAAAGAGCATAAGTTGCGAGTATTCGCAGGTGCAAGGGTTTGTTTTGTGGGATTCCCCGAAGATGAGACTCAGCACATGGCAGAGGTCCTTGCGAGTAATGGTGGTGCGTCATGCCAATTGGACGATCCTGACTGCACGCACGTCGTAAGTATGAAATTATAAATGTTGTTACGTAATTGACTCTAAAATTTGTTTTTTTTTTATGTTTATCGCTCTTGGATTTCGTTTTTGAGGTTTTAGTATAAGTCACATGCTGCGTAGTGTATGGCTCAGTAGAAACGCCAATTTCATTCCTACGAACATCTCATTAGGAACTTTTTCGTTCACATTTGCAATCTCAAACCACATTTCCCTGATTAGGTTTTGCCTAAGCATTGATGTTGCCCGCTCCTAAGGCTTAAAGTCGACCCATTGTCTAGTATTTGTTTCACTGCTTCAGCAAAACCAGCTAGCTTTACATTACAGCACATCATATTAGCGTAATTCACACATTGAGTAGTTGCTTCCTCTAATTGTTCCAAAAATATTAAATAGAGCTTCAATTATTGCATGAAGATGGAATGGCTCCATTACATCATTGCTTGGTGTGTTTCACACATGTTTCAGGTTATGGCCAATGGGGAGACTTTCGGTCGTTCGCTTATCCTTTCACCCCATTCGAATACCCCTAACTCCAAAATCCGCTCAACACCCACAAGACCTCAGACCACACCAAAAACCTCCCTCTATCGGAGACTCTCAGCACGGTTGTCCGGTTGTCGCTCTAGTCCAAATAAACAAGGCAATACAATCGATGATGAAAGAGAGATGCGTTTACAAAACGCAAGAGATAGGTTTAGAAAAACAAAGGATAATAGTTGCGAAAGTAGAGACGCGAGCAGTATTAGTAATAGTGAGCCGGTAGCTAACGTAGGTAGTGAAACTGAAATTGATAGTATAGATACACGGAAGTACAAAAATAGCAATAAAGAAAATAAGCATGTGCTACACATAAACAGAGCACCCCTCAAAGACAAAAGGGAAGTGTTTAAAAATAAATCTATGAATATATTCAACATTGTAGACTGTTTAACGGAAGCGGGCTCTTTAAACTCATCCCTAACGAAGAGTCTATGTGATCTGGATTACAAAGATGAAACTGGCTATCTGTTACCATCAGCTGAATGTAACTCGACTACAACGATATCATCAGCTAAAAAAAGGAGTCGCAACTCAACAGACTCCAACATACAAGTGAGCCCAATAGATGCTGCGAATGTATCGCCGGATAAAACGGAAGATTCCACTTGGAAGTCAATCAAAAGACTGAAAATAAAAGACTCTTTCAAGTTCAAGAATAGACCGACGATATTTAAACGCACTAAAAAGGATTCAGTGACAAAAGTAGCTGGTGATATTTCTGTGGAACCAGTTAGCCCTGATAGTGTGAAGCCGACGGATCCAGGAGGAGAGTTTGTGGCATCAACGTCGTCACCCATTAGAGAAGATGATAATACATCGATATGTTCAATGAATCTCAGCAAGCAGTCCAACGTCTTTGACACTTCCATCACGTCCATGAAGAGCTCGAAAACAGTCAAATCCAAACTTCGTAGAAGCGTGAAATCGTTCACGGCATCGTTTAGAAGCGAGCGAAAGAAAAAATACGAGAAACGAGCTGAACGTAATACAGTGGAAGTGGATCCTTCACACCTCGTTGATTTGAAGAATGTGTCTACACCAAAGAGAGATTTGGATGATATGCATCTTGACATATCACCAGTACAAGTTGATACAGTCGACAGCACGGATATGAGAACACCCCAAGTGACTTTGGATGAGTTGGATGACTCTACGATATTTAAGACGCCGCATAGGATTGTTAGGAGTCAGCGACACTCTATTTGTGGGGATGTAAAGGCGAAAAGTAGCATGTGCTATGAGAGTCTCCCTTCCTTGCCCTCTGAAGCGGTAACTAGCAACGTGACGCCAACTTCGACAACCATCCGTGACGCTCGCGTATCATGCCTTGGATTCTTGCCGGTACTAACCTTCATTTAATTCAATCTACTAAATGAGCTTTCTATCAATTGAGCTTTCGATCAAAATACCAGTCTTTGTTTCATTAGCACTAACTCTTCTGTCTGGTATATAAGTTTTATAACAAAGGCATAATAGAGCTTTCTTTTGGTAGTTTAATAAACTTGCGGATAAGTTTAACAAGTTAAAATTCTTTAATCGTAATAGACTCGAACTAATTCAACGGCGCTTCGTGGTCGAATTCGGAACTACAAATGTTTAATATACATAATACAGTGGAATCTTGATAACTCGAACCTCGTAAAGTCGAAAAAAATGTAATTCCCTTCCGCTGAACCCTTATATTCGCTATCTCTATTATTTAGACTATGTAACTGAAACATGGTCTAAATAATTAAATAGAGATGTGGGATCTCTCTTCTACCGCATTTACCATGGAGTGTTCGGAGGAGTTGTTCGGACTGATTGCAGCTGAGTTTTATCATCGGACGTCAAGGCCGAATATAAAATACCATCCGTATCACCTTGACGTCCGTCGTTCCACAACTAAGCGATTCTTAAGGCAATTTCCGCCCCGCACCACCTCTAGCTGCTTACTGAAGTATTTCCAAACCAATTCGACTTAGGGTCCTGCAAGAAAAGAGCGTACCGATTCTTAAAAGGCTGGCAGCGCGCTTGCGAGCCTTCTGGCAGTGCGAGTGTCCATGGGCGGCGGTGTCCCTTAACAAAAAAAAAAAAATTGAAGTATTGAAAATATATTTCGGGTACGGGTATGCAAAACTATTGTTTTTGCATTGTACGTGTGCAATGAACAAATATGTTTATTGTAAATAAAAAAATACGCGCCTCGGAAAGTCGGAAACTTGTTAACTCGATTTTTTTACATTTCCCTTGACATTTGAGTTATAGAGATTTCACTGTAATATAAATGGCTAAATGGCTTTGTTTGGTGGGGTATATTAAATATATTAATAAATATTGTTTGTGCTAAGGAAAATAGAAGTCAGACGGACTGATATTTTGATTTTAGCTTTTTTCTAGATTAATAGCAGTACTTATAGTTTGTAAATGTTTTTAGGTTGTGGACGAACATAATACAGTTGTGGTACCGGACTGTTCTCAAAGTATTCACATCGTGAAGGCCGAGTGGTTCTGGGCGTCTGTTCAGAATGAAGAAGCGCAAGATGAAAGGGATTATTTGTTCAAAGATGTGAGTTTTATAAATAACAGTATTTCTTAATTAAAAAGGTTTATCTCCTCCCTTAAAGGCCGGCAACGCACCCACTAAAATGGGTGCCTATGGGCTGCCACGACTGCCTTTTTGGGCGTCCCGCAGGCTCGTTTGCCCATTATAGAAAAAAAAGTAACTTGTATTTTCAAATTTTTATTATCATTTGACTGGCAATCAATTGTAGAGTTGTGTATTAATTGTTTATTATACAACTATTTGTTTTATTTAAATGTTGCCATGTAATTGATTTTAATTGTAGTAACAATACAAATATAAAGAAATATAATTTAATTTACAGTACCTCGACGAGATATCTCGCCGTTCATCTGTAGGCAGTTCAATTCCAGTAGAAGAGAACGCGGAACGCAACGTCGCGGGGACGCCCGCGCACCTGCGTATGCGCAAGCGCAAGTTTCGTGGCGGCGATGCGGCGTTGCACAAGAGAAGGTCCTCCGTTGGCGATGCAGTGTTGCTGAGTTTATCCGGGAATTTGTTGGATTGCACACCCTCGCCGGATGGAAAGCAGTTGCTTGAAGGTTTGTGTTTAAAATTTACTTACTTTTTTTCTTCGCGCCTTAGTCATAGAGTCATTAATCTATTCCTACCGTCTATGCTTAAACAATAATAGGGTTGAATAGTTTGTCTATTTAATTTTTTTTTTTTAACTCGATTCTGGAATAATTTAGGGAATAATGTATGTTAATCAAGTTTACAGACAACTACGTTTTTTTGTATATTCGAGGTGGAAATGCGTTTGCGCATTCCCTGCCCTAGAACGTTGCAGTTGCATGTGGAACTCGAGCCACACCAAAATGTCTGTTATTCAGAGATTGGGTGAACTATACTCACTAAAACCACCTCGAGAAGTTCCTAAAAAGCCGCGTTACAGAGGCTCCGGGGTGGCTGTCGCATTCTACCAGGACCTCAACGGCATGTTACACTAAAAAACCTTCGGTGCAGTAGACACTACATAGGGGGTAGGAGATGGGCATATCTTCTCCTATTTACTCCCCGTCTTCTACCCCTAGGAAGGACTACCGGAAGGCGAAAAATAAAACATTCATAATTACTTTAAAATAATCTACATAAAAAAACCTATGTGGTCCATATTAAACATGGTTCAAATTCACCATTTTTTTGTCATAATAAATTTGATACAAAAAAAATTAAGCGCCTATGGGTTCAAGACTTCAAGTATTACGTAAGCAGTTTTACTGGAATTTATCCCCCCCCCCCCCTTTCTTGTCAGCAAAAGTGAGAAAAGCTCTCAAAAACAATGATATGTATACGTATTTTTGAATGAATCCTCGTAAATGCATATCGTTTTCAAGCATAGACACATTGTAAAAAAGTAAATATTTACTGTACACGTAATTACCAAATCAGAAAATCAAATACCCCTCCCCCTATAGTGTATTTGTTATTTACTCAACAAAATAACAAAATTATTTAAATCTATTTAACATTTTTCAGAATCAGAAGTCCCAGATAATGTTGTCCGGAAGTTGATGTCACCGAGGCAACAAGTGTTTATGGAATTATTACAGACTGAGTCGAACTATGTTGGAATACTACAAACAATTGTCGCAGTAAGTTTGTGTGTCACACAGTTTTGTGTTTGTTACAAAAATTATGTAAAACTAATATTCAAAGTACTAACTCTTTTGTAACTTTTGAGTGAAAATTAACCTAATTGGCAATATTCAATACTAACCTTGGGTTCAAAGATAAATTGCAATAAATCTTCTTACGTAATTCTTGAACAGCCTCTTAATTCACTTTGGAATTAATTTAGTTCGGAAGCTCATTTTTTTTAAATTTACAGATGTTCAAACAACCGCTTGAAGAAATGGCAGAGGAAGATACGAATAATGGCAAAAATCAGGCATTACTCAACAACACAGAACTCAAGATAATATTTGGGAACTTACCACCGATATATGAATTACATCAGTTAGTTTACTTATACATGTCTTAATTTGAGTCTTGTAACATTTTATCATTACACACACACACACACTCACACACACACACTCACACACATATATATATGTGCAAGAAAGTGCTTGTTACGGTAAAGAAAAGGATACTCGAGTATTTCGGACACGATTTCCGTTACAAAAATAGGAGCTCCTTCAACTAATCTTACGAGGCAAAGTGGCAGGTGGAACGAGACCTGGCCGCTGACGGATGTCCTGGTTGAAAAACTTGAGACAATGGTTTGCTCAAAGCACCAAGTCATTGTTTAGAAGCGCGGCATCCAAGACTTCGCGGGGTCACACAGACAAAGTGTGAATAAACAGTTTGTTTGTGTGTGTTTTAGTATCTTGGAATCATTAAAGATTTATTTATAATTTCTACCGTTTAGTGGAAACGGTAGAAATTTGTGATACTTTAATGTATCAAGGCCTGTCTCAGGTATGCGTAATGTGAGGGTAGTTTTAAAGCGGGTTTTAAAAATTTCAGACGTATGTTGGAAGAGCTGAAATGGGCGCAGGCGCACTGGAGCGAGGAAGTCAGTATCGGGCGTCTCGTACTCCGATATACGCCGGATATGGTGAAAGCCTACCCTCCTTTTGTCAACTTTTTCGAGAACACCAAGGAAATGCTGCAACAGTGCGACCGAGAGAATCCCAGGTATGTTTTATTTCATAAGCTTTATATTATTATAAGAGCAGTGTTGGCCTCAGCGTGCGACTCTCATACCTGAGGTCGTAGGTTCGATCCCCGGCTGTGCACCAATGGACTTTCTTTCTATGTGCACATTTAACATTCGCTCGAACGGTAAAGGAAAACATCGTGAGGAAACCGACATGTCTTAGACCCAAAAGTCGACGACGTGTGTCAGGCACAGCAGGCTGATCACCTACTTGCCTAGTAGATTTAAAAAAGATCATCAAACAGATTCAGAAATCTGAGGCCAGGACCTAAAGAGGTTGTAGCGCCACTGATTTATTTTTATTTATATTATTATAGAAAAATAAATTATTTTTTAAATTCGATTCGTTGTTTCTGGATGTTAGTGGTGTTATCTAAATAATAAATAAATTGTTTATTTGCAAAGAAAGTAAACAAACTTTTGAATTGTCATATGTTATGAGGCAGTGACAAAAACTTGTTTTTTAACTAACAAAAACTTTTATTTAAAATTATGCTTACAAAAACTAGCGGTCAAGTGGGAATATGGAATAGAAGTGTCTTTCAAAGGATAGGGACTTGATATTTAAAGGTTTGGGTGTGGTTTAAGAGTAGGGATACATTAAGTGGAACAAACTAATTAATCTCAACTTATAACTACGTACACAGATAGTTAACTTATACAAGGTGAAGAAATAGTAATTAGGTAAATAGAAATATTAATAATAATACAGTGGGGATCACATAACATAACTTATACAAGGTAAAGAAATAGTAATTAGGTAAATAGAAATATTAATAATACAGTGGGGATCACATAACATAACTTATACAAGGTAAAGAAATAGTAATTAGGTAAATAGAAATATTAATAATACAGTGGGGATCACATAACATAACTTATACAAGGTAAAGAAATAGTAATTAGGTAAATAGAAATATTAATAATAATACAGTGGGGATCACATAACATAACTTATACAAGGTAAAGAAATAGTAATTAGGTAAATAGAAATATTAATAATACAGTGGGGATCACATAACATAACTTATACAAGGTAAAGAAATAGTAATTAGGTAAATAGAAATATTAATAATACAGTGGGGATCACATAACATAACTTATACAAGGTAAAGAAATAGTAATTAGGTAAATAGAAATATTAATAATAATACAGTGGGGATCACATAACATAACTTATACAAGGTAAAGAAATAGTAATTAGGTAAATAGAAATATTAATAATACAGTGGGGATCACATAACATAACTTATACAAGGTAAAGAAATAGTAATTAGGTAAATAGAAATATTAATAATACAGTGGGGATCACATAACATAACTTATACAAGGTAAAGAAATAGTTATTAGGTAAATAGAAATATTAATAATACAGTGGGGACCACATAACACATACTTGCGCGCTTCTCCTAGTCTTTGCTAAATATTTTCATTTTTTTTCTAGATTTCATGCCTTCCTCAAAATTTGCCAAACGAAACCCGAATGTGGCCGACAAAGTTTACAAGAACTGTTAATAAGACCTGTGCAGCGGTTACCGAGTATTAGTTTATTGCTGGATGGTGAGTTATACTGATATCAGAAGTGTCTTACTGCGTTAAATCAATTGCTTTTTAAAATATTGTTAGTTGTATATATTAGGCTTCAATCATCAAATCATTCTATAAGGATTTGTCAGGAAGAAAGAACTTGGGAGTTAGAATGTATACGGTTTTAATAAGCGGATTTAAATTTTAATAAAAAAGTTTTTTAAGAAAACACTTTTTTGCCGGGTTGAAGATATGTATTTTTATTGTAAACGTATAATTATTTAATAATTTTAAATTTATCCGACGTTTCGCGTGATTTCCAGCGTGCGTGGTCACGGTGACTGGAGACAAAAGGTGTTCAATGTCAAAAAAGTTGTATTATCTGTATTTATTTCCACGCAGTTGGTATCGACTAAAAGATGAAGGGTTTCTACAGAAATTGCTCACGGTGTCCTCCATTTTCGCGGATTGTCAGTCAAATTTAAAATTATGTTAATAGTCCAGTCATTTCGTCCGAAAAAAAGGCAAATAAAAGAAAATGAATTTGCGCTTCTAATTTTTTAATATGTTGTAGGGGATACCTAGAAAAGCTTAACTTGAGATTGTCGACCAAGCTTTCCTAGGAGCTTTCGCCGCCATGTTGAAAAAAGGGGTAAAATTTGTTTCTCGGCAATAACTCGGCTATCCGATGAGATTCGAAAATTTTTGTAGGACACTTTTTGTAGCTTTCTTGGTGCTCTACAATAACGCCCGAACCATTTTTAGCGTATCATGCATCGTTATCGAGATATCAATCGATAAAGTCAAAATTTAGGACACAATTTTTGTTTTTTGCTTTTTTTTTCTTTGGGTCTTAATAAATATGAAAAATTGTGGAATTCAAACTTGTAGAGCATATTCAGACCTATAATTTCCTTCTTGGATTTTTTTATGTTGGCCAAAAATTACGATCTCCAGCGCGCCGCAAAGTCGGTGAATCCACGCTCAGCGTCGAGCGCGCTCAAGTTAGTATATCGTATCGTGTTGAGTTTTTGCTGTGCGTAGTGTAAATCGAGGGTTCCGATATTCTGGGCAAAAATGTCTGCGAAGATATCGATCTTCTGGTTTTACTCGCCGGGCTTGCTCCGGATAAAAATAATATATTTTTCCGCAAACCAGCAAAAGGAAATACGCCGGAAAAGTTGTACTCGCCGCACAGTTTCAAACACAAGTCAATTCTGGAGCACATTCTTTTCATTCACGCTTTTAGCGGTTGCGACACGACATCATCTTTGTATAACATCGGCAAGTCGAAGTTCATTAACACTCTCGAGAAAAATCTAGAGCTACGGTCATCGGTGGAATTATTCAAACAAGAAAAGGTCGATCCGGAGGTTCTCACTTGCGCGGGAGAGCAATTCCTTATCGCCCTATATGGTGGTGATAAGCACGAGAAATCCATAAATATTTTGCGATTCCATCGCTTCGCAAAATTAATGACAGCGAATAAAGTAAATCACCTCTCACTACTCCCGCCAACCAATAGCGCTGTGCGTCAACATATTTTCCGGACGTATCTCCAAGTTCAAACCTGGCTCGGATTTTTCAAGGATCCACAAGGATGGGGTTGGCGTCAGACCAATCGAGGGCTCGAACCAATCACCAGCACCGCCGAACCCGCTCCGCCTGAACTATTAAAGCTCATTTCCTGTAAGTGTAAAGGAAATTGTGAGGCCGCCTGTGGGTGCAGAAAAGCGGGAATCAGTTGCTCCGTTATTTGCATGCACTGCAGTGGGTCGTGGTCGTCATGCAGAAACGTCGCCAGAGTCGACATTTTGCTTGACGACGACGACGATGTCTGTAACGATGATGATGACGATGCTCTCATCGAATCAGCATCATTTCCAACGTTTCAACAGACACAACAACTCGAAGAGTTTACGGAGGACGAAGATCTTCAGCCTGGACCATCCAAGCGAAAAAAGACATGAAAAAAGTCCATCGTTCGTGTCTCGAGTGCAGAAAAAAAGATTTTTCTTTCCGTTTATTTTGTTTTGTTTATTTTGTATTGTAAAAAAATATTTTTTTTTACTGCACAAACAAATTATTTGTTTAATAAATTACTATTGTGTGATCCTTAATTTGTTGCTCTATGTACTTATTTTTTATCCCATCAATTTCCTGAACAATTTCCCATTCGATTCGACATCCAGACACAACCGAGCAAGCAGCTCACTCGACGCTGAGTGTGGATTCACCGACTTTGCGGCGCGCTGGAGATCGTAATTTTTGTCCAACATAAAAAAATCCAAGAAGGAAATTATAGGTCTGAATATGCTCTACAAGTTTGAATTCCACAATTTTTCATATTTATTAAGACCCAAAGAAAAAAAAAGCAAAAAACAAAAATTGTGTCCTAAATTTTGACTTTATCGATTGATATCTCGATAACGATGCATGATACGCTAAAAATGGTTCGGGCGTTATTGTAGAGCACAAAGAAAGCTACAAAAAGTGTCCTACAAACATTTTCGAATCTCATCGGATAGCCGAGTTATTGCCGAGAAACAAATGTTACCCCTTTTTTCAACATGGCGGCGAAAGCTCCTAGGAAAGCTTGGTCGACAATCTCAAGTTAAGCTTTTCCAGGTATCCCCTACAACATATTAAAAAATTAGAAGCGCAAATTCATTTTCTTTTTTGAATGTACGTAATGACTGGACTATAAATGATTATAAGTTTACAATAAAAATACTACCTACATACATAGCTTCAATCCAGTATAAAAGTGTTTTAATAAAATACAATACTATAAAAAAGTATTGTAAGATAATTTATTTAAAAACACATTAATAGAAAACTAATCACCTAGAAGCGTATACGTATACGGACGCGCTTTTTGTGATACGCGATATAACGAATTAAACTTGAACACGCCATACCGACAACAGTAGCTTTACTAAATAATGTTAAGCCTAATTTGATAACTTTCAGATATACTGAAACACACGCACAAAAGCAACCCAGATCACGTGGCCTTGGTGTCGGCTTTGGCCGGCCTCAGAGAGGTGATGTCTCACATCAACGAAGACAAACGCAAGACTGAAGGACAGCTGCAGATGTTTGACATTTACAACGACATTGATCAGTGCCCGGTAATTCTTAGCTGCTTTAATAATATACCCCTCCTCGTTTCAATACCGTACGAGCCGTTTCAATGCAAAATTTCATCAGATCTCCTTGATGGCTGAAAGTCTTCCACAGTCCATATCACATCATCGAAAATCCAAGTCAAATCAAGTCATATAGTGTTGTGTAGTCAAAAGTGGCATTAGAGTGATTTAGTACTTATAAATAAGAAGACAGTTTTGTGTGTATGTAGGAAATTGGGGGGGGGAGTCTTTGATTTTCTTTATTGATTATTACGTAATTATTTGAACAGCCCCATACATAATGAGTAGGATTTTATGTTGATGTGATATTTCAGGCGCATTTAGTATCGTCACACCGTTCTTTTGTGTCCCGATGCGAAGTGGTGGAATTGTCCAAAGAGCTCTCCGGGAGGGGAGATCACCTCGTACTCTTTCTCTTCACAGACACGATGGAAGTCTG
This sequence comes from Pieris mannii, assembly GCA_028984075.1. NCBI lineage: Eukaryota > Metazoa > Arthropoda > Insecta > Lepidoptera > Pieridae > Pieris > Pieris mannii. The sequence goes on along the minus strand of CM054798.1, from coordinate 3,200,593 downwards.
CAAGAAGAGATCAAAGGTAGTTCTAGTTATTTTTATACATTAATAATCCTCAATTTCGTAAGATGTGCAGTATAGACTTTGGGGTAAGTATGAATGAGCGTGCACGTATTATGTAAGAAATTTGGGGGGTGGGGGGCTAAAACTTAACAGACGGGGGTTAAATTATGCGTTATTGTTTATATTATTTTCGGCTTTCCGGATACTTTACACTACATAAATGGTAACTTATGTGTGCGTTAGTTAGGGGGGGGGGGTCAAGAACCTCCAAAAATGCGTGTCGTAATATATTTACGCTCCCAAAGACAGATTTCTAACAAGAATATGTCTCACTGATAATATTATATTTTAACATTTTGCATGATAATTTGATATAGTTGATTTGTCTTGTTTGTTGCAAATATATATATATATATAATAATAGTCTTCAGATACATTTATATTTACATTAAAACAAATTTCCATTTTAATCCTCTTCTAGTGTATCTGTGTGCCCTTTTTTGGCAAAGGCCTCCTTCAAATCCCGCCATTCCTCTCTGCACTGTGCCACTCTCTGCCATGTACTGCCGTTTCTTTAATGTGGTCAATCCACCTTCTCAGTTGTCTCCCTCTTTTGCGTTTACTGTACCTTGGGCACCAGTTAACCAGTTTTTTGCTCCACTTTTCTGTACCTCTTGCGATGTGTCCCACCTATTTCCACTTTAGCTTCTTGATCGTTATTGTAACATCTGTTACCTTAGTTATTTTCCTTAATGCTGTATTCTTTATTTTGTCTCTTCTTGTTTTCCCTATCATACATCGTTCCATCGCTTTTACACACCTGTAGCTTTATATATTTACTTGTGACCCGCCGCAGCTTCGCACGGGTGCAATGCTGATGAAAAGCAGGTTTTTATTATGTATAGTTATTTCCGTCGCTGGAAAGCTCCGATAATATACGCGACATATACCATGTAGACATATACCATCACGGACTTTTCTGTAGACCTTTTCAATGTGTACAATACTTACTAACTCGTAGGGTTCAGCCTGCGTTTGCAATGTAAGCGGAAAAAATGTAATTATTTACGACATCACATTAGAAACCTCAAAAATAACAGTACTTCTCCACTATTTAATGGATGTTAAATCTATTAAAAAAAACCGCATCAAAATCCGTTGATTTAAGATTTAAGCATACAAAGGGACATAGGGACAGAGAAAGCGACTTTGTTTTATACTATGTAGTGATATATATATATATATATATTTTAAATTTGATTTTCAGGCCTTCAACAGCAAGAGTCCTACGAACGGTACCGGTACAATGCGAATAGGTTCCAGCAAGCCCTACAGGCATATATCGTTGATGCCTCTCAGCACGGTTAAGCGGGTCGTGGACATCAGAGAGGCGGAAGGTAAAGCATTTATTCATTCGGGTTTTTAATATTTAATTAAATACATTTATTACCTATCGAGTGTGTTGCCGGCCTATTTTTTACTATGTGCCTTTAAAAGTATGGTATACGCTTTTCATAAATCATTGCCATAGGCCTAATATAAGATATAACATAAATTAAAAAACGTATCTCAAAAAATACTTAACCGATTTTGATGAAATTTTCAATATATAAGCGAGCCAAAACGCTACCAATGAGTTCAGTATCGAATGCGATTCCAAGCGATAAACAGCGAAGAGAAAAAGTGCGAATAAGTGATACCAGTGATAAAGTACTGAGTAATTTAAGTGATTAGTGTTTCATTGTGTGTGTATTAGTGCTTTTCTGTGCGTAATTTCCTGTGTAAACGAATTCCTCGTAGATTTTATTGAAATAAATCGACGGCATTTTCTATCCGATCCCCTAGCTCGTAACATTTTACGTAACATATTGGAAGCCTAAATTGTCAATAATTCTATGCCGTCATATGCTAGCATAATACAATGTTTTAGTAAATTTTCAGATTGCCACAATGTGTTTGCATTGATGTGTCGAAGTAATCAGGAGCTGAAGGAGAAACTGTACTCGTTCATGATAACTGACGATGCTGTCGACAAAGGCCACTTCCTTCGGCAACTCTGCAGGCAGATGGCTAACACCGTCTGCAAAGCTGATGCTGTAAGTACTTTGGACCAATTGAAGATGTACAGGCACCTCTTGGTAAAAATTAAATACGACCAAATTTATCTCATCTTCTGTCTCTTTCTGTCAAGTCTTGATTACGCTTTTATAAACAGAGACAGTTGTTAAAATGGTGTAATTTAAAAGAATATTGATGCCACTCCGGGAAACATTAGTGCTTCTGCTTCGTGCTTATAGGCTTCATACTTAGCCATGAAGTGCGATACATACCGAGTGAAATAGTTCCTCTTAAATACAACAGATGGCGCTGTAATCGCCTCAACTTCATACTTATCTTTACCAGCTAGGACGTTGTCATTTCCATAGTCATACGTTGCGTACGTTCGCCGCGTGCATTCAAAATCAAAACGACTGAATATTAACAGTAAATCTGCATAGGCAACTTAAAATCTTATAGACCGTCTTAGTGTTAATTTTTTGACCGCGTTATATATATACGTGCGTTACGGACTCCGCGACGATCACGAGTTGATTATTTTTTATTTGGACCACAAAATTAGGACGAACACATGTCAAAATTAACATACGTACGAAAATGTAAAAAGCGGTGTCGTCCCTAAAACATGTGGACACGACCCATTTTTTCTTTATTTGGACCACAAAATTAGGACGAACACATGTCAAAATTAACATACGTACGAAAATGTAAAAAGCGCTGTCGTCTCTAAAACATGTGGACACGACCGATTTTTTCTTTATTTGGACCACAAAATTAGGACGAACACATGTCAAAATTAACATACGTACGAAAATGTAAAAAGCGCTGTCGTCTCTAAAACATGTGGACACGACCGATTTTTTCTTTATTTGGACCACAAAATTAGGACGAACACATGTCAAAATTAACATACGTACGAAAATGTAAAAAGCGCTGTCGTCTCTAAAACATGTGGACACGACCGATTTTTTCTTTATTTGGACCACAAAATTAGGACGAACACATGTCAAAATTAACATACGTACGAAAATGTAAAAAGCGCTGTCGTCTCTAAAACATGTGGACACGACCGATTTTTTCTTTATTTGGACCACAAAATTAGGACGAAGACATGTCAAAATTAACATACGTACGAAAATGTAAAAAGCGGTGTCGTCTCTAAAACATGTGGACACGACCGATTTTTTCTTTATTTGGACCACAAAATTAGGACGAACACATGTCAAAATTAACATACGTACGAAAATGTAAAAAGCGCTGTCGTCTCTAAAACATGTGGACACGACCGATTTTTTCTTTATTTGGACCACAAAATTAGGACGAACACATGTCAAAATTAACATACGTACGAAAATGTAAAAAGCGCTGTCGTCTCTAAAACATGTGGACACGACCGATTTTTTCTTTATTTGGACCACAAAATTAGGACGAACACATGTCAAAATTAACATAGGTACGAAAATGTAAAAAGCGCTGTCGTCTCTAAAACATGTGGACACGACCGATTTTTTTCTTTATTTGGACCACAAAATAAGGACGAAAACATGTCAAAATTAACATACGTACGAAAATGTAAAAAGCGGTGTCGTCCCTAAAACATGTGGACACGACCCATTTTTTCTTTATTTGGACCACAAAATTAGGACGAACACATGTCAAAATTAACATACGTACGAAAATGTAAAAAGCGCTGTCGTCTCTAAAACATGTGGACACGACCGATTTTTTCTTTATTTGGACCACAAAATTAGGACGAACACATGTCAAAATTAACATACGTACGAAAATGTAAAAAGCGCTGTCGTCTCTAAAACATGTGGACACGACCGATTTTTTCTTTATTTGGACCACAAAATTAGGACGAACACATGTCAAAATTAACATACGTACGAAAATGTAAAAAGCGCTGTCGTCTCTAAAACATGTGGACACGACCGATTTTTTCTTTATTTGGACCACAAAATTAGGACGAACACATGTCAAAATTAACATACGTACGAAAATGTAAAAAGCGCTGTCGTCTCTAAAACATGTGGACACGACCGATTTTTTCTTTATTTGGACCACAAAATTAGGACGAAGACATGTCAAAATTAACATACGTACGAAAATGTAAAAAGCGGTGTCGTCTCTAAAACATGTGGACACGACCGATTTTTTCTTTATTTGGACCACAAAATTAGGACGAACACATGTCAAAATTAACATACGTACGAAAATGTAAAAAGCGCTGTCGTCTCTAAAACATGTGGACACGACCGATTTTTTCTTTATTTGGACCACAAAATTAGGACGAACACATGTCAAAATTAACATACGTACGAAAATGTAAAAAGCGCTGTCGTCTCTAAAACATGTGGACACGACCGATTTTTTCTTTATTTGGACCACAAAATTAGGACGAACACATGTCAAAATTAACATAGGTACGAAAATGTAAAAAGCGCTGTCGTCTCTAAAACATGTGGACACGACCGATTTTTTTCTTTATTTGGACCACAAAATAAGGACGAAAACATGTCAAAATTAACATACGTACGAAAATGTAAAAAGCGGTGTCGTCCCTAAAACATGTGGACACGACCGATTTTTTCTTTATTTGGACCACAAAATTAGGACGAACACATGTCAAAATCAACATACGTTCGAAAATGTAAAAAGCGGTGTCGTCCCTAAAGCATGTGGACACGACCGATTTTTTCTTTATTTGGACCACAAAATTAAGACGAACACGTTAAAATTAACATACATACGAAAATGTAAAAAGCGGTGTCGTCCCTAAAACATGTGGACACGACCGATTTTTTCTTTATTTGGACCACAAAATTAGGACAAACACATGTCAAAATTAACTATACAAAAATGTAAAAAGCGGTGTCATCCCTAAAACATGTGGACACGACTGTTTTTTTTTTATTTGGACCACAAAATTGGGACAAACCTTCCAGAACAACATTTTCTTGTTTGGTGATTTAAAAAATGACGATCTCGTATTATCGGGTAGTTTTCCAATTAAAGCACTAGAGCGCATTATGCGGCACAATGCTCGACGTTGAATGTTCCAACTGCAGCAGCTTTGCACAATCGAGCACTCTCAAAAGTAATGCTCTCGCGCGATACTCGCAATCAATACCAACTCAGTGACAGAAAATTGACTTGTGTTTTTTCTTTAAGTTGGCTTTTATCGAAATTATCGTTAGTAATATTATTTATTGGTGAAAAATTTGTAAGGCTTCCGTTTCGTCGTAGATTTTGGAAGTAATCAAAGTTATTTCAAACTGCTAAAAATATAATTATAATGGCTCAAATGCTTGGAGCATTCGATAAATCATCGCCATCATTTGGATAAGATGATTCAATTAAAAAGTGTATATTTTATTTAGATATAATTTTAAAAAATCCAACACTGTACTTAGCGCACTCGTCCCAATTAAGCTTCAGCATAATTGGAAAACTAGGTCATATTGTTTTACGGTTTTCAGGATAAATTTCTGGCGTGCCTCGAGTCGCACCAACTCGACATCGATACAAGTGATCTGGCGTTGAGTACGCTCTCAAAGGTGTCTAAATTCGCAGCAAAGACTAGGATAAAGGTGGGTTTAAATATATTTAAAACGTGGACTATATATGTTTTAATTTGCAGCCTTGTTTCAGTTTGAAACGGTCTTAAATGAGTTTTTTTTTTTTCAAAAAACTCTGGTCCGTATAATGTGTATACGCGAAACAGAAAATGTCTGATTATTGTATACGTTAAGTTTTAAGTAAAAGGTGAATTGTTTCTATGCAAATACGTTTAGATTCATGCCCTTCAAGATAAAAACGAAATAATTTGTAAAGGGTCGGCAACGCACTTGTAAAAATGGGTCATCGATTTCATAACTACAACTGTCAAAAATGTAACTGAACTTTGTATGGGAGACCGCGTTCTTAGAAGTCTTAACTTTTTTTTAATAGGAGTCTTAATTGATATCGCCGCCCATGGACACTCACATTGCCAGAAGGCTCGCAAGTGCGTTGCCGGCCCAACTGAGTTTTTGGGTTATATTCTCCTCTCGTATGAGGAAAGTGTATTAAATTTCTGTCTTTGAAGTCTCCTTCCTGAATTCTAACTCTAGTGGCTTCAGCGTGTTTTGATCCCTGAGGTGGTAGGTTCGATCCCCGGTGCACCAATGTTTAACATTCGCTCAAACGGTGAAGGAAACATCGTGAGGAATCCTTGCCTTAGATACAAATTGCCTTTTAGATTGAAACAGATAGAGAAATCTGAGGCCTAGAACTAAAAAGGTAGTATCACCGATTTAAAGGGTAAATCATAGTATTAATTTAAATATGGTAATTTTGTTTTAAAATGTGTAATAAGTGTTCGTAAGTAACGTGATAATTATAAAGATGGATAATGATTTTTTTATACGTAAATATTAACACTGAAGACAGAAAGAAATATAAAAAAAAAACAGTGGCGCTACAACCTCTTTAGGTCTTGGCCTCAGATTTCAGAATCTGTCTCATGATCATTTTTAAATCTAATAGGCAAGTAGGTGATCAGCCTCCAGTGCCTGACAGACTTCGTCGACTCTTTGGGTCAAAGACATGTCGGTTTCCTCACGATGTTTTCCTTCACCGTTCGAGCAAATGTTAAATGCGCACATAGAAAAGTCCATTGGTGCACAGCCCGGGATCGAACCTACGACCTCTTGTATGAGAGTCGCACGCTGAAGCCAACACTGCTCAGAAAGAAAGAAATATAAGCTATCGATAATCAATTGGAAATATATGTTTAATGTCTAATAATTATTTCCAGAAACTTGTAAATATTTTTTTTTAATTACATTTAAAATCATACTTTAAAAACAGGTTCAAGTCTTTTTTGTAAATTGTAAATAGCTTTTGTGTTTGGTATAATAATGAAATGGGGTTTCTTACAGTGGAATCTCGATTACTGAAACCTCGGTCAGTTAAGTTTGAGAGTGTTCAGTTTACTTATGTAAATCGTGTTAATATATAAAATACTAGCTGACCCGGCAAACGTTGTTTTGCCACGTATGTTATTTCTAGGAAACATTTTTGAATTCAATAAAAATAACTATGTTCTGTAAGTGTGTATATATTTATAATCGAAAGCGTTATAAACAATAAAAGTATGTGTTATTAAGGTTAATAAATTAATCTTTATTAAAGTAACGAATCTATTTTCAATTACAATCCCTATGACAGAATAAAAAAAAACTTGCAAAAAAAAATATTTTTTTTAAGTAACAAATAAAAAATAAGGGTTGATACGATCAACGAGGGGGGGGGTCATACGAGGGGTGAAAATTCAGAGTTGCGCGTATATTTGTTTGCTGTAAAAAATTAAAATAAAAATTTTGTCTAAAAAATTAAAATTAGGGGATCCCCCCCTAACATTTTGGGGGATGAAAAATAGATGAACACCGTGAAACGAGAATTTTAAATATTAAATTTACTACAAAAGTAGAATTGTTATTCAAATTCGAGTATAATAAAGGAGCGTTCGAGTATTACGTAACAAATTGTGGGGGGGGGGGACGTAACGATGGGGGGCGGAGATTGAATTATACGTTTTGTTAATATTATTTTCGGCTGTCCGATACTTTACACCACATAAGTGGCAACTTTTAGGTTTAATGAGTCACAGGCTCACAACGATACGTTTTACTATTGGGAACAGAAAAATGTTACGGCGCGTTACAATGGGGGGGGGGGGGGGGCAAGATCTCCAAAAAATGCGTGACGTAATACTTGAACCGGAATTAACAATACTACTTATGTAAGCTATTTAATACCTCCGACGACTACATACTCAGGGAATTATCTCGAAAATATTTATAAAAAAAAAATTTGAACGCTCCCTAATACACATCGTGCTAAGTTTCTTTCGAGTTATCGAGATTCCAGTGTATTACAAACTGAAGAGTATCGGCACAGTATCATATCAGGAAAGATGTAATCGTAGAAGAGATAGAGCTTATACTCTATTGTAAGAGGAGATCTTTTATAGCTGGAGGCGCTGGCAGGTCTTGGCGGTTGGCTGCGAGCGGCGCCTTCCGCTGCACTCCTTGACACTTGGGTATTGCGCGCTCACTTACTCCCGCAGGTCTGCCTCGCGACAACACTAACCGCATCCGACAGGCTTACTCACCACGCTTTCACATGGTTTCATGGTTGCACAAATCTCACTCTCTTCTCTCTTCTGTTTGAGGCTTACTCGAAATCTATGGGTATCTAGCTTTCGGTTGACATACGCAGCATCTTTGTAATAGGCATGGGTTGCTCACATGGGATTTAAATAGGATGTTGCGCAGGCGTCGTTCCACAACTTTTTGGGAATTCGACTTCAAGAAAAGAGCGTACCAATTTTTAAAAGGCCGGCAACGCACTCGCGAGCCCTCTGGCATTAAGAGTCCATGGGCGGTATCTCTTAACATCACGTGAGCCTCCAACCGATTTGCCTCCTGTTCTATATAAAGGAAGAGTGGCAGGTGTTTCAAGATGAAAATATCAGAGCGTCATCTTGATAATTCTGGTAAATACTTCTACTGAGCAAGTCTTTTCTCTTTTTTATTTCGTTTTTCACTTCTTCTTTTGGTTTTTGGTTGCACTTGCATTGTATTTGAAATACACAAACATCATTTACTTGACATTACTATAGTTTGTGAGCGTGCTATACCCTTGATAAAATAGTTTGTCACAACTAACGATTCATACAATTGGTGCTCATGTTGGCCTCTTTCATGTCTTACATATTGTTGTTATCATTGTCATAGTCGTTATCACAAAATTGGCATACATTTGATATTATTTATAAAGAAATATAACAATTTCAAGAATATTCTAATATAATTTATTTATTTATTTAATTAGTAATCCTACAGCTAACATAAATTATATATATACAAACAAATACACTGGAAATATAGGCAAATATAGAATTCATCATTTTACTAGAAAAAGATTTAGAAGGGAACAAACATACAAAAAGTATTTAATACTAAACTAATTTTGATTTAATTTATTTAACTAAGCCTAAATTGGTTAAATTGGTAATGCATACAAATTTCTACTGTGTTCAGACGGATTGGTTTGAACACATTAATTTCATACAAATACATTATGATTGTATCTGAGGCCCTATTTTATGATGTTAAATAGAATATAGATTTTCCGAAGTGAAACTTCTTTAGGCGCATGAGAGTAATTTGTAGGAACGAAACGTCACGAAGATGTGCAGCGTTTTTGTCGTGGAAAAGGGAGAGAGCGATTGAGAGAGAGAGATAAAGGGAGATCGTGAAAAAATACACGCTATTGGTTGATGAATTCGTTTAGTAGTTAGATCTTTAGATGGAAATTCTATTGCATAAAGTCTTGTGCAGTAAACGCAGATTTTTTATTTATTTAAATTATCATTAGGACGTATACAGTCTGAATATAGATATACAGATACATGGATTGATTATAATATACTGGTACGTGATCATCTATTGGGGTTTTTTTTTTTGTATAATAACGGGAGCAAACGGGCAGGAGTGATACCGCCGCCCATGGACACTCTCGATGCTAGAGGGCTCGCGAGTGCGTTGCCGGCCTTTTAAGAATTTGTACACTCTTTTCTTGAAGGACCCTAAGTCGAATTGGTTCGGAAATACTTTTTTAGTAATAATTAATTTACGAAAAAGTTTCACTTCTGACTTTAGTACTTTGTACGCACTAGTTTAAGTATTAGACTGTAGCTTGATACATATAAATATGGGCCCAAGATCTATCATATTAAAAAGTTATTTCACTCACCAAACAAAACACGATACACGGAATCATGGAATAGTCGCTAACTGTGGTTTAATACGAAAGGGTAATTAAGTAGATAATGCTAAGCTACTGATACTAATCACTAGGTTTTACTTATTTTTATGAAATTATATTTTTGAAATGAGTCTTATGTATTTATTAAAAATAAGTTATTTAAAAAAAATATATTTTGTCACACTCGTGTAGTTATAATGTGGTAAATATCTTGTAAATTTAAATTTAACTAAATCGCAGTGTTGGCTTCAGCGTGCGACTCTCATATCTGAGGTCGTAGGTTCGATCCCCGGCTGTGCACTAATGGAGTTTTTTTTCTATGTCCGCATTTAACATTTGCTCGAACGGTGAAGGAAAACATCGTGAGGAAACCGACATGTCTTACACCCAAAAAGTCGACGACGTGTGTCAGGGACTGAAGGCTGATCACCTACTTGCCTATTAGATTTAAAAATGATCATGAAACAGATTCAGAAATCTGAGGCCAGGACCTAAAGAGGTTGTAGCGCCACTGATTTCTTTTTAATTGTGAGTTAATTAAACACTGAAATCTTAGAAGTTTTGCGTGTAATTGCTTATGGAAAAACTGAGTGCGTTATTAATAGTCTTATTTTCAAACATTTCAGGTGGAGAGGGCGTTGTCCTTTAACAAAACACCGTCCAAACTAAAGAGGGCGATGTCATCAATAATCTCGCCGTTTGGTTCAACGTCCAGTTTGACGCCTGCCTCACAGCAACTCGCTCAAATGAGGCTCGCTAGCTGCAACAATATCAATGTAAGCTAGTCTTGTTCATTAACATACTAAATAAAATAAAATATGTTTTTTTTTGTAATATAAGATACAGGTATCTTTTAGGTGGTGGCTTATGATCACGCCTAATGCAGTGTTAGAGCTGCTTTTGAGACCCACGATGTGAATACACTTTACTCATTCACTCACTCACTCACTCACTCATTCACTCTCTCACACATTTACACCCACACACTTACTCCTGCACTACTCTTGTACTCACTCAGGTGTGATGATAACGATTCAAAAAAGAAAAATAGGTTAAATAATGTCACTATTTTAAGTAATTAAGTTTGTTATGGAAGAGCTGGAAACCCTAACACAGGTATTTTTACTTAAAAAGGTTTCCAAATCCTACACTTTGAAAAGACTTTTTATTATTATTATTACATATGTCACAAAATCCATACTCATCGGCAAAGAAAAAAGACGGTGTAGGCCGAGAGAAAAAGCCGGCGTAAAAAACTCTCGGTACTCTTTTAAAAAAGCAAATTATCAAACAACATTTATTTTAAAATAACGCAAATTAATTAGGCCTGTCTAGCACTAGTCCCAGGCCCTTTTATCAACTAGATAATCGTTAACTTTATAGTAAGCCTTTTTATACAGCTTTTCTTTAATACATTTCTTTAATACATTTCTTTAATTTATTAAAAGCCTCTAGGATTTTATTAAAAAAGAGTATCTATTTCCCAAAAAAGAATTACTAACTTTAGACAGTCTAGTAAGAGGAAATTGCAGCCTGCCTTTGTTCCGAGTATTGACATTGTGCATTTGTTCTATTCTAGTGAACTTATCACTATTTTTGTCTACAAATATAATATTTTCATTAAAATATTGCGAGGGAATTTATCTCTCAGATATTCCCTACATTTGAAATTATAGATTGCACGAATAGCCCTCTTACGCCCGTACCCAATAATTATTCCACCATTCCAATATTAAGAACTCTATCTCAGATGGAGATAGAAATAGGTTATTGTGGTGGTGGTGTAGTGGATTGAGATAGGTTATTGGGTTCGGGCGTTAGCAACTATAAGAGTTAGTAATTATATAGTAGTTTGTACAAATGTCACTTGAATGATGCTCCTAAGTCCAAATCCAATACAGCTTTGACTTAGCGCTAAGTCCATTTCCACTTCTTACCATGAGCTTTTTCACTAAGAATTGAAGTCAGTGCAGACAAGAGATCAGAATTGTACTTTTCCATAGACTATATGACTTGTTTGTTGGCCGTAGACTAGGAATTGCGTGCTTTTAAAAATATCTTTACAAATTGATTGTGCAATTTTCAGGAAATGGGCAGCAGCGGAGGTGCTGGAGAGGCCAGCGAAGTATTAGTGGCACCGTTATCAGTGCAACCTACCCGTAAAGCCACGGCCGGAGCCGCCGCAGCTCTGCGGCGCTTCTGACGTACACGTACGTGCGCACGCGCACACACCTAAGGTATACAACCGGTGCCTAGTGCATTAATACGGAATTTCGCATTGTCGTCGATCGGGTCTTTTTGCTATTTTTAATACCAATTCAATATTGATTTAAAAGTAGTAATCATAAATGATTAATTTATTTGTACGCCATTGGGTAGTGAGTAGTTCGTAAATCGTCAAATGCCATTATGTGATCTACGTGTATGATCGTAAATCATTCATACCTCACAGCATGTTAAAAATAAATCAGTAATTGCCCTAATTAAAGTACTCTGTCGTCTCTGTCTGTCTTTGCGTCAGGAAAAGAGGACGAATCCTTTGCTGCTTGGATTTTTTAAAGTCGTGGTTATTATATTTATTTAACCGGCTAAGCAGTAAGCTTTAATAAATCTAATGTGCTATTAACGTTAACTTTCGTTACTGCATCTACAATAGTTTGTTTTCGAATTAAAAATAGCAAATTTGACGTCAATAAATTCAGCTGGTATATAAGTACCTTATATATAGAACTTTTAACGTACAACTTCGCACATAAACGAGAAGTGTTTGGTATTTTATTGCATGTGCCTATTGAATGCTTTGTCCTTATCACACTTGAGTCAATTTCTTATTAAAAACGAGACAAAACATTCAACATCTATTTATATGAAGTTTAGTATTGTAAATACTCTTATTCGCAAAAACATAGCCGTCTCTTTCTATCGAATTGTGTTAGTATGTAATGAAAAGAGACAGATATAGTTAGAACAGTGTGACTGTGTACCTTTGAATTGATGAATTGTACAATTGTATTAAAATTTATTTTATCTTTAACTTAAATGCACATAAACGCGATTTGTTATGATTTTAAACTGTGAAATTTAGTTCATTTTCATAATTATTGAAATTGCTCTTTAAATATCACACAATCAGTAATTTTTCTGTTTATGTTAAATCCTTTTGGTCTTAAGAAGTTGGACTATAGTTTCCGTTACCATGGTTACCATTTTTACATGGAAATATAGTAACAAACGCGGTACTATATTTAATTTTTTATAAGGCCTATGGGATTTAGGATGATATCAAAGAAGCCAAAAACGTATACGGGGAAGCGTATGTTTCAAAGAGAACAGAAGTAATATGGCGGTTGATTTTAGTGTTTTTTTATCATATATAAACTAAACGGGCAAATTTATGGGCTATTATTTTTTTGCCATCGTCTAAACCAGAATATATATTTTCAAAGGAAATGTAGTTTCTTACCAGTGAAGATAGTGTAATAATTTGTAAATAATATTGATACTAAAAAATCAAAGCTATTTGTAAAACGGCTTTCCGGAATCTTTAAGATGTACCCTCTTTTTGTCAAAACTAAATCAATCTAAAGTTATTAAGCATCTGTCATATAATTTAAAATACATAATTGAATTATTAATAAATTAACATTTATTTAAATCGTATAATTACGTCCATAGCTAAGAGTTTCTCTTTAAATATAATATGAAATGATAATTCTCATGTATTTTTCCATTTAAAATATAAATTAAAATCTTAGAGGAAATAAAACATTAGATTGTTTTAGTTTTACAGTGTTAATTTTACCTGTATGAGGCCGTTCAAGTATTACCTAAACAGATACAATTTATCTCCCCCCCCTCCCCCCTTTTGTCACACTAATCAAATTCCTCAAAAAATAGTACATAAACGTATAAATGTTTTGTAGCAATCGAATCTGTAAGCACCAAATAAGAAGAAACATCAAAGGACATCCCCCCTCCCCATTAGTGCTTAAGTAATACTTGAACGTACGTACGTACGTAATATTATGAAGTTTGGGATTATGTTAATATTAGAGTAGACGGCGAGGCCGTATCTCGGCTAGTGCCTTCAAATGCCTCGAATCTAAAGTATTTAGGACTTGTGTCCAGTGATTTTAAATCAATGAAATGGTGCAAATAATAAGAGATTTCATTACGGCCATTTTACAACTGTCAGTATACAGGGAGTTCTATTAATTGCCGTCAAAACTATAGAGATATTTTTACTTCTTGTCAATCAAAATTAATAATATTATCACATGTATTTCCATCTATTATTAAAGCTACAGAGGGATGGGATTTAAGATTGTATAATGTTCTCTAAATATACTCAAACACACACACATTTTAATATAATAGAAATGCCATTACTTAGATTTTATAAAAAGTGATGGATAGTCATTTCTAGTAGTTACTATATAAATAAGTAACTTCTAGAAGTTACATCAGTAATTATTCAGTGACTACAATCAAATATGTACGTTGTTCCATCAGTAACACGAGACTGATGGAACAACGTACATATTTGATTGATGTCACTACATTCAAGTGTTGTAGTAGACTACAATCAAATATGTAACAGACTATAAATTTTGTATTTCTAAATACTACTTCTAGTAGTTTGGGAGCGTACAAGTATAACGTTACGAATTTTGAAGGGGGGGGGGGGGGATAAAACGCCCCGATACTTTACACCAACCACATAAATGGCAACTTTTAGGTTTAATGAGTCACAGGGTGGTAACGAAACGTTTACTATTGTGTACAGAAGAACGTTACGCGTTACGTGGGGGGGGGGGGGGTGTCAAGAATCTCTAAATTGCGTGACGTCATACTTCAACGCTTAAACAAATCGAAATGGCTTAATTAAAATCTCTTCAAATCACTCGAATGACTAAGTCGAATCTGTTTTTGCAATTATGATTTGCAATTTGTAAATATTGTGATATTATTTAAACTTGAAACAGTAGGTTAGTTAGCGTTCCTATAATGCCTCGTTAGCGCAAAACTACGCTTCGTAGAGGATCGTGACCTCTGTAACGCCATTGTATATAATGTTTTATTTATCCCTCGAATATACTTGATATGCGAAGGCATTGTACAAAGATTAATGATTGAGAATAAAGGTTTATTTTGAAGACGATTCTTTTATTTCTACTTCCTTGTATTTTCTAGTAGTGGGTAAACCTTGGGCACCCGGTGCGGAAGTTGGTGGGGTCACCCTATCGAAAGTAAAAAGCAGTCAATTTTATATAATAAAGGACATGGATCATTTCTTAAGAGATCGCGAGTATGGGACGGGGAATCCCCGACGATAGCCAGGCTCTTTCGGGAATCCCCGAATTCTACATAGAGCTGAGCTAGTGCTAGTGTAGGAATTCCGGAAACATATTTTTTTAGTGCTTGCGATTTTTTTTGTACCTTGTTCTTAAAGTTGATAGACCAGGTGTGTGTCACCCCAAAAAAGGTGACACCCGGCTCCGATGGCATGTACGGGCGAGTTTTGGCTCTGACCCAAACTCTTGAACGCAAATCTCGAATTAAACGTTTATTTTGCACTTTTTGTGTAACAAGAGAGCGGATACAAATCTTTTTTTCAAAGCAGCAGACACCATAGTCTCTATCCGTAAAGCATTAATCTACTCCAATCAAAAATAATATTTAAGATACGTGTAATTAGAGTTTGATGGTAAAGTATTATGGTGCACGTAGCGCCATCTAGCGCCAATAGAAAAATGCAACTTTGAAATATATTTATAATTATTGTCCTGAAACAAAACTGTAATTATATTTAAATATAGTAACGTCTGTTATAGTTTAAACTAATATTGATTAATACAAGTATAAGACTACCATTGGATTTTACCAGTCTATGGCAACTTGGAGTAAAACAAAAATTCCGTTTCTTTATTGATAACTTGTTGCTATGATTAAATAATATATTCTTATGCTGGGAGTTTCATTTATAATCAAAAGGAAAAACCAACCAATAAAAAATACAGTCAAATGTTATTTTTAAAATAAGAATTACCCAGTTACAGCCCTAAGTCTGGATTTAAACCCGTTACACTGCAATATGTGAGTAAATATGTAATCAGATTTAATCTTGTTTAACCCTAACAACTATAATTGTTAAAGATTTATGAGTATATAACTAGACTGTCTAAATTGGCCGCAATATACCATTTAATGTTTGAAGTGAAACTTTTATTACATGGTTTAAAACTTTTTGGTATGTGTGGCGCATGTCGCGTGACGATGGGCTGCCGAGTAGGGATAAAGTGAAAGACGCTTGTCATAGCAGCCAAGGCCACTATGGCGGTGCACATAGTTCGCAGCAGTTGACCGTGTAGTGTATAGACTATTATTCATTTGTGCTATTTAAATATGTGTATATAATCTAAATAATTGTTAAGTATTATGTATGTCGTACTCTCTAAGACACAGAATTCAAAAAAAATATTTGTTGTTTGAGACTTAGTCTACTTCTATTAGTCCCATTATCATTCAAATATTCCAAATACAAAATTAAGATTGATAAGCGATTTTATACCCTTAATGGAATATTATTCCAAAAATTTTTAATTAAATGTCAATAATGTGAAAAAAGTATCACTTTTAAGTACCATGGTTTCATAAAACCACACATTTTTTTTTCCAAGACAATAAAAACGGTCAGATAGGTTCATTATGGGTCTCAGAACCTCAATCTGGAACTGGAAAAAAGCCCTCATATACATATTATGATTTATACTCCAAATGAGGTTTAAGTTTCTATTTATTAAGTTTTTATTTGCCGTTTGCTTATGTTTAAATTTTTTACTTGCTAGTTTACATATATTTTATGCGTATGTGCGTAAAACGTTTTATTACACATAAATAAATATAAAACAACTAATATCCTATTCGTTATTAACGAACATTATATATATGTTGCCAGTAGTAGTAGGCCTGAAAGATATTCAGTCGTAGCTATTGTTATATTTAATAAACAGACTGGCTAATGCTCAGGCCATTCGTAAAGATAGAGTCGATACTTGGCAGAAATAAAAACAGATGAAACATTACATACAAAATATTTATTTGAAATTTTGAGTCAAATTCACATTATTATTGTCACTTTAGTCTTCAGTATACTTGTTGTTTTTCATGAAACTTTGGAAAACACCATCAAAGATGTTGTTTGCCGACGCCATATTGACAGTCTGAAGAGACGTTTCGAGTGGCAAAGTGGAAGTAAATTGAACAGTCTGAACAGTCATTTGCCTAGTTGTTCAATCAACTGACTGAATATTTCAGGCCGTTAGTTAAACGGCTAGGCTATTAATTGAACGGCTAATTAAGCTAGTTGGCTGCGACATATATAGGCTGTATTTCCAAAATATGTAGTCAAAATCTCTTATATCATCGAACTACTCTTATTAATCGTAAAAATAGATGACGTAGTTATTAAGTACTTAATAATAGAATTACGCCGGGATTTTGGTCAATATAACCGGTATGTTCTAATTGACTCATCGTCTTCAAAGCTATACAGTGTCATAAGAGAAGCGCTGGACAGAAACCGGTGGAAGCAGATAGTCCGCTCTAGATGTTTCGTTGCCGACCACGACGCTCAGACATGAGCTGCCGACTAAAAAGAGAGTTCTAAACGATGTCGTCGTCGTTTTTTTTTAAAAGAGTACCGAGAGTTTTTTACGCCGGCTTTTTCTCTCGGCCAACACCCTCTGTCTTCTTTGCCGATGAGAGATGCTGTTGGCTCGAATTTAATGACGTGGAATAAGTGATACCATGATGATCTTATGTACCAAAATTTTTATTTATATTTTTATTTCAAAGGGTTTTGACTGTTTTCATAGACAAGTATAAAATAAAAAACAAATCAATTTCTTTATTTTTATTTTGTAAATTCACATTCAAATTACAGACCACGGTGATAGATGTTCTAAGGACGAAATTTAACTAGATACTGTATCGCTTTCTATCCCTACAGACTACTAGGGTGCATAAATGCTTAGATTTTTCGGAAATTGTGTTTCAGAAGACAGAAAATTAACACGATACAGAAACATCAAATCTATATTTATCGACTAATTTCAAATCGCGACCAATGACATAAAAATTATTACTTAGAAATTTAATTTGCTAATTCTGATGTTTTAAAAGACCACTTAGATTTGGTTTCATACAGCTAAGACATAATTGAAATCACATATTAAGAGCTAAATCAGTTATCTGTTTTAACTGTCAAATTATTTTTATAAACTCTGTCTGGTTTAAAACAATACTGATTTAAAAGTGATTTAAGTAGCGTTTAAAACCTTTTACATCAGAATTAACTTGGCCTAAAATCGCGATTCACAAAGGTACGGGCCATGTTCTAAAACCTGTCAAGAGCTGTCAAAATTTTTGACAACGCTCAATTACGTCATAGAGCAGGCCTAACACTAATTTTTAAGTCGGGATCGTTCACAAATGAGATTCAACGATCGCGACGCACCGCCCTCCATTTAAATTGCCGCCTCGGGAACAAAAACTATATTCAAATTTATATGCTGGTTTAACTTTTTTAAGTTTAGCGCCATCTATTGCAAGACGGAAGTACTTGAAAAAAAATCGAAACTGTCAATTGGAATTGTCAATACAAATTAATAGTTAGGTCGAATTCCGGCTTTGTAAGTTTTGGGGAAATAGGGGCATGAGACCAAATCACACAACAGTCTTGACCCACTAACGCCAAACTTTGTATGATAGTGGTCACGTGACAAAACGTGACCTAATGTCATTCCCATACAAATATGTTCATCGTTAGTGGGTCACGAATGACGAATTTTGTCTAAGCCCTTTATATATGACTGTATATTTTGAAAATACAACTCGGCCGTCATATTCGAAATTTGACAGATGCCAAATATTAATGACGTCTCTTAACAAGACCACAAATGTCATAATGGCGCTGTCATTCCATTTTTGACAATAGCATTTGACAGTTCCGCGTCAATGAAAAGATTGTGACCATTTTAATACATTGAATTTTATTTGAGATAAATGAAAAACTGTTACAAACTTTGCAATACTATTTACATAGCAACAATCAAAAAACAAAGTTTGATGAATCATTGGACCCTTTAAAAAAAGGAACTAAGGGCTCCGATATTCAACTATTAAATAAATACGGTAATTTGAATTTTTATTAGGTATGCCGCTTACGTAGGCTAAAGGGACTTAGGACACTGGATATACGACAATCACATTTCTTTAGTAAGTACATAACACATTTTTTTATTGATTCTATACAAAAAATAACATGTTTTTTCAATCCATATATGAAACAATAATTATTTTGATTTAAATAGATTTTTTTTTTTCAAAAAACTCAATATATTTTTTTTACCTTTCGATCATACTGCTACTACATTATATGAACAAAAATAATTTTTAACGCAAAATTTACTTTAGTATCAAGGTATTACATTTTTAATTGAAAAATAACAAAAAATATACAAAAAAAAAACTGAAATTGTCAATTTTAAAAAATCCCGTTAATAGCAGCATACCTCAAACCCTATGGACGAGCGGTGTTGTCTGATCGGCTTAAGAGTCCCCCCACCAGTCCGGTCCACCGCCGCCGCCGCCGCCACCGCCGCCGTACGAGCCGCCATAGTTGCCTCCATATGAGCCGCCGCCGTACCCGAAACCTGAATAGCTCACTGTCAGAACCATGTGAATAACGCTCATACTTTTCAGTACAACGGTAGACACTAGATTAAATACAAACAAAAAATACAACGATATATGCACACAGAAAAAGGAATGTATGATTCCTTTAGCTTATTGAAGTCGGTTAAAACACTAACATATAATAAAAACTCTTACTAATGTCAATTGTCAAAATGACAATATACATTCAGGTAGAAATGCATGCTTTTTATTTTTTTAATGTAACAGGAGGCAGATGGGCAGGAGGACACCGCCGCCCATGGACACTCACACTGCCAGAAGGCTGAAGTGCGCTGCCGGCCTTTTAAGATTTGGTACGTTCGTTTGAATTGATCTATGCCGTATGAGTGTCAAAGGGATACACGTTTCCCTAAGTAACTCCGGGTCATACTCACCATTACCCATGGAAGGTCCAGCAGACCTCGGCTGCTGTCTTGACTGCGTCCGGAAGTCCCTTGCCCCGAAGCCGTTTCCGGTGGCAAACCGAGTGCCGCCGGAGCGACTTCCGGCACGTCTACCGCCGCCACCCGCACGTCCATCTGCGGCCGTGCTCGTTAGCCAACTAAAATTGTTTTATAGAATATTTAACACATAATTTAGATAAGTAGTTCAAAAAAACACCGAGAATCTTACAACAACAGTAATTATTTACTTTTTTACAAATAATATCCAAACATTGTCTATGCTTGAAAAGAAAATTCATTTTCGAGGATTCTTACAAAAAGTTTTTTTTATTTTTTTTTTATTCTCTCACTACTATATTATATATACTCACTTTGGCACATCCTGCTTAGCCTCGACCAGCAGTTCCACCAGGTCCCTGGCGAGTCCCCGGTTCGAGTCGTTGAAAAACGAAGTCGCAACCCCGAGGTTCCCCATACGTCCGGTACGTCCGATACGGTGAACGTACTCTTCCACGTCCGAGGGTAGGTCGAAGTTGATCACGTGACGTACGTGGGGTATGTCCAGACCTACGTACGACTTGTATCGTTAAGTTCTTTTAATGTATTAAAAAGAGGGGCGGAGAGTTTATTGCCAGTTCTTCTCTTCCGTTCTACGCCCTTGATTTGAGGACTGGCAGTAAATGTGAAATTATAAGCATTTAATGTATATTTTGACGTTCATAAGTGTACATTATGTTACCTACATGAATAAATTATTTTTTTTTTAATTTGAATTATTAAGTAACCAAAAAAAAATCCTTACTATCTGTATTGTTCGTATGTAACTTGAACAATTTTAAAAATTGTAACAATAAAATTCAGATACACAAATTTGAGGTCCAGACCTAAGGCCATACATGATCTAATAGGCAGCCTCTTGTGCCTTACACACGTCGTCAAATAATCCTTCACCGTTCGACGGAATGTTAAATGCGCACAGACAGTCATTGAACCTGTGACCTCAGAGATGAGAGCCGCGCGCTCAATTCACTAGGCCAATACTTTTGTATTAAAGAACATTATGGGCTTTAAAACAAAAAATTGTATTTAGCTTCGTATATTTCCATGCTTAAGATTAGTACAGTAATCACGCCTATAACACGGTAGACCCGGAACGTGTTATAGAAAATCGCGTTGCAGGTGTATTCTCGCAAGTCTGATTTTTGAAAGCCTAGGAACACAAATTTAATAAATTTAGTTTAATTTGATACAACACAATTGAAACAAACAATGGTAAGCAAACCTAATTATGGACTTGACAAATCTCCGCGTTATAGCTGGGATTACCGCGTTATATGGGGAACAGAAATCGCGTTATAGGGGGACTTACTGTACATATAAACTTCAACTTTACTTGCTAAGTACAAGTGTACTAAGAAATTTGTTTATAATTTTTTATAGGAAAGAAAAAGCGACCTCTAGCGGCGACAGCAGTGGCCACGAGTATCGGAGTCTGTCCAGATCGAAATCTGCGCAGGGCGTCTTCTCTTTCGCGTTGAGAGCGATCTCCGTGGATGGATGTCACTGGGTAACCATCGCGGTCCAAAAACTCTTCCAACTGATCCGCACCTGGAAAGATTAAATTAATTTATTGACACTTCGTTCGTCCAATAATTAAAAAAAATATATCTTTTTTTATACTTAATAAGATTCATTATTCCATGTCTGGACATGGAAATTAACAAAACTTAAAATTGATCAACATATTAAGTTGTCTTTTATTAACATAGCTTTTACATATTTAAAGAAAACACTTTTTACCGGATTAAATCTATGTATTATAAACTTATAATTATTGAACATCAGCATGCGTGGTCACGGTGACTGAAGACAAAGGTGTTCAATGTCAAAAAAGTATCACAGCTGTAGAAAATGTTACATTATTTGAATTTATTTCCCTGGAGTTGATATTGATGTTTGTCCGCGATGGACTCCTAAAATACTTAACCGATTTTAAATTAAATTGGCACAACGTGAGCAGTCTGGCCCAACTTAAGCGATAGGATAGCTTAGATCTTTAATTATAGTCGCAATTTTATTTTATTGCAAATTATTTGTCTATAATTAATTCAGTCACAATTATTTGTTAACTCCAAAAGATTCTAACAGATGTCGGGTACAGTTACAAATATTTGTTGATCATTTGATACAATTCTAACAGATGGCGCTGTGTTAAAAGTACCAACGTTTCACATAAGTTCTACAGTTTCCCTTGAATAGTTTACTACCATGTAATATAACAAAAACCTTAGCCACAGCAACGCTTGACCGAGTCTGCTGGTTATACATACATGGTGGTACATAGTTTCAATTAGGTAAAAAAGTGTTTTTATTAAAAAAAAAAAATACCTTTCTTAGTCTCAACAAAGACGAGGGTGAGCTGGTCGTCCTCAGAGGGCGCTCGCTGCAAGAGGTTGGAAGCATTCAACAGGTCCAACAGGAAGGACCTTTTGTCCTGCTCTTCCACCCAGACGACCTGAAAATTCATTTTCATTAACATTTTTTTCAAACAAAATTGTATACAAATAATAATTGGCGGTACAATAAATAATTATTAATACAGATTTAATTATTGAATTATCTATTTAAAACTTTCGTGGCAGTGTTTGTAACCAAACTCCTCCGAAACTGCTAGACCGATTTTGATGAAATGTTGTGTTTATTAGATAAATAGGAATTTATTTGCAGCAAACATATTTTTTTTTCATGTTTTGAATTTTTATGATATGGCAATAAAAATACATTTAATCTTCAACCTTCTTCCCAAATTTTTTAATAGTACTGTAATAATCTTTCTATAGCAAAATAATATTTGCTGTCAGCTAGTTTTAATATACTAGGAACTAACCTGGCAGGTAATGTAATAAAATATTCTTTCCTTTAACGCGGTATTTCCCTGCTATAACGCGGAGATTTCTCCATTTATATTTCATGTTTTTATTAGTGTGAAATTTATAATGATTTGTCAAGTCCATAATTGTGTTGTTATCAAATTAAAACAAATTTATTTAATTTGTGTTCCTAGTATTTGAATTATTCAAAAAAAAAGACTTAAATGAATAAAACTACGACGCGATTTCCTATAACGCGTTCCGAGTCTATCGCGTTATAGGAATCACTGTATCACCTTTTGGACCACATACCTGCGTTTAAATACCTGTTTAAGACCATCGCATCAAATCAACGAATTTTTTAAACTGGATTCAAACCGGTTAAAAAATGAGTTGCATCATCTATTGAGCCAACCATAAATACTAATTATTTCGTGATTCACAGACAGATCCATATTCCATTTCGTATCTTAAGTTACAATCTCGTTTTGAAGGCTTTATAAAGAAAAAGGTTTTGACAGCTCTTGACACTACATTTAAGTTTGGTTGTCATTCAAGAGCCATAATGTGTTATCTAATTCTTAAAGTCTTATCAATGTCATTTGAATACTTGTTTGTCGTTTTTTTAGTGACAGATAAATTTACAAACAGACAAACAAATATAATAATAATAATAATAAGCCTTCATTTTTCTACATCCTATTTACATAGATAAAATAAAATAGATATAAATGCAATTTTAACTAAGATGCGGCCCCTGTCCGGGATAAGGCCTCCTCCAACTTTTACCACTCTAATTTATTTTGTGCCATCGTCATCCAATTTCTTCCAGCTACCCTCCCCATCCCGTCAGCCCATCGCTCTATTGATCTTCCTTTGTTTCTTGTTCCTTTTGGACCAGTCCATTCGGTTACTGCTTTAGACCATCCGTCATCTGTATAACGCGGTACGTAGCCTGCCCATCTTCATTTAAGTTTTTTTCAAACAAATATACTTATCCCTCCCCAATCCATAAAAATTACTTGAAGAAAAAATTGTCAACTCACCTTCTGTGTAATATTCTCCGAGGTGGATCCAACTCGACCGACAGCCAAGAACACATAGTTATAGAGGAAGTCCTGCGCCAGCACCTGGATCTGCTTGGGGAAGGTGGCGGAGAACATCAACGTCTGCCGTTCACCCGTCTTGGGCATCGTGTGGCACTCGACGATCTTTCTTATCTGGGGCTCGAATCCCATGTCCAGCATCCGATCGGCCTCGTCCAGCACCAGATGGCGGCAGTGGTCGAGGGCGACCCGGCCGCGGGCTAACATATCGACTAAACGGCCAGGAGTCGCCACTAGGAGGTGACAGCCGCGGTCAAGTTCGCGGAACTGCTCGTAGATTGGGGAACCGCCGTAACTGGAATTTCAATATTTCTTCGTTAATAAAGACAGAGCATCACCGGCTGTGCACCCATGGACTTTGTCTATGGGACGGCTCAAGTACTACATTTTTGACGGCTTTGCTTACTTTTTCTTTTTGACGAGAGAAAGAGGGGGGGGGGGGGGGGAGAGGAGGAGGAGGAGGAGGGAGAGAGTTATGAGTCGCGGTAAACCGGCTTGCCTAAGACCCAAGTTGACAGCGTGGGTCAGGCACTGGAGGCCAATCCTAGCCTATTAGATTGACAAATGATCATAAATCAAATTCAGACATAGCCAAGTATTGTTATTTCTATATCAATAAAGGAATAAATTACACTATTTTGAAAGCAAAATTTATTTGTGTGTATATAATATTAAAAATACTCACACAACACAGGGCCTAACTCGGGAGCGATAGGCGAACTTCCTGGCTTCATCATAGATCTGTGTTGCCAGTTCACGAGTCGGTGCCAGCACCAGACCCAACGGGTACTGCTTGTGGCCTGTTCTTCGGACCGCGCTGTAATTTAATTTATTTATATATAGCAAGGTACATTGGAAAGTGGCGAAAATAAGGAAAAAAATCGAGATCTTCCCAACCTTTATTTACAGAAATACGTGTATATCAAAAATTACTGAACCGATTTTGATGATACTTGATCTCTTGATACCAATTAACTTATTTAAAATTCGAACAATGATAACCATACCCATTTATATTACTTTATTATCACTCACCCCATATTCTTAACAGGCCCGGCCTCGTAAATCTGGTTGAGGATGGGCACGAGGAAGGCGGCCGTCTTCCCGGAGCCGGTCTGCGCACAGGCCATGACGTCACGCCGCCCCAGCACTATAGGGATCGCGTACTTCTGCACCGGGGTCGGCTTGTCGTATCGGGCGGACGCTATGTTCGACCGCATTATTTCCGTCAAGTTAACATCCTCAAACTGAAAACGTTTTTTTTTAAATTTATTTCTTAATACGTAAGCTAAGGACTCAGAAACACCAAACTTATCCTGGGATAAAGGAGATGCAGGGATAGATTGGAAAATAGCCACAAGAGAGTAAAAGAATTTGGAATAGCTCTTCATTGTTTTACAACAGACTACCAACATTCCGTAACTTTGTTTTGCAAGCTCTTAAATCTTAATGTGGTTTGTTTATTACTGTTATTTTTATCTTTTTAGTTTTTATTTATATTATTAGTAATTTGTTTTTTGTTTTATTTTTGTTTATTTTGTGGCCGTTTCTTTTGTTCCTTTGACATATTGCTTACATTCTAATGTAATTGATGTGTATGTGTGTTAAATTTGTGATGACATATTTTCTTGTATTTTTAGGCATACACATTGTTTTAGAATGTACATATAAATAAATATGTAACATAACTAAACTTGACATTTCATTCCATAGAATTCTGTGCCGTCATAAGTGTTGCTACTATAAAAAAATCTCCACCGTCAAAGTCACTAATTTGAGGGCAATAACATTGAAATGCTACAATTTTTCGTGTTTTACCTACAAAAAGGTAATACTTAAATAACAGATTTATTTTTTATCTGGCATCACTGTATCGTGCAGCAAACGCAGATTTTATTTTTTTATATTTAGCACGTATACAGTGTGGGGCTTTTACCTTAGTAATAATTAATTTACAAAGAAGTTTTACTTCTGACATATGTACTTTGTACGCAAGCTTTGTTTTTGTTGCTGAACTTATACTATTTTTGTAAACAGGAGAAAAACAGACAAGAGTTTCACATAATTTTCAAGCACACACTGCAGAAGGCGGGTGCGTAGTCGGCCTTTTAATTTCTTCTCAAAAAGTTCAACGAACAAGTACGTACGTTATACGCAATATACGTACGCTTGTAATGAAATCCGGCACGTTCTCGCCGCTGGCCTCGACCGGTATATCCTCGTATTTGGAGAAGTTGATGCCAGTGTTGCCCGTGCCAAACAGCTCCAACTCCTGCCGCTCGTCGCGAGGTAGCGGGACTGTCCAGTCGTTCTGAAAGAAAAAAGCAATATGTCATCACACTAAAACACACAAATTAGCAGTTTCTTTTCTTCACAAATAGGATTGAAATGTGATGATGGGATGAAGCGTGGGTTTGCTGCCAAAGATGTAACTATAACAATTAAAAAACTAAAATCCAAGGCACCATCAGAGGGCAGTCAAAATGGAGCATGTCATTAATGAAGTGGTACACAGGTCACATTGATGATGATGAAATAAGAGCCGTGGCACATGGACCTGAACTGTCCAAGTCAGAAATTTATTGTGGCAATTGGAGGCTTTTGCCAACAAAAGCAAACAGACAAGGTGGTTGAAGGAAATTAAATATTCAATTATATTTCAGTTAATGTTTTAATACTAAAAATGTTTATTCTTGCTTAAGTAAAATTGTATCTTATCTGAATAAAGGCTTATTTATTATTATTATTGGCAGTGTTGGCCTAGTGGCTCCAGCGTGCGACTCATACCTGAGGTCGTAGGTTCGATCCCCGGCTGTGCACCAATGGACTTTCTATGTGCGCATTTAACATTTGCTCGAACGGTGAAGGAAACCGACATGTCTTAGACCCAAAAAGTCGACGTGTGTCAGGCACTGAAGGCTGATCACCTACTTGCCTATTAGATTTAAAATTGATCATGAAACAGATTCAGAAATCTGAGGCCAGGACCTAAAGAGGTTGTAGCGCCACTGATTTATTTTATTATTATCTAATATATAAAAATTATCGTGTCACAATGTTCGTTTCCATACTCCTCCGATAAGACTCGACCGATTCTTATGAAACTCATTATGCATATTGATTAGGTCTGAGAATCGGCTACTATCCATCTTTAGAACCCCTAAGCGATAAGGGGTGTTCAGCCAATACTAATTTTTTTACTTTTAATAATTTTTTACATACAACCCATATTGTCACCCCTCAACGATCAACCCCAATTTTTCATTATGGTACATTGTTAATTTTATTGAACTAAAAAAAGATAAATAAATAATCCATTGTACGAAAAAAAAATCCTCCCTTCCTTGAAATGATATACATGGCAACACCACGTTTGAGGGGTCCGCTAGTTATATATAAAAAGGTAATTACAGAATGAACCTCGCCCCTGCGAGACGCAGTGCGACGGACGTCATCAGAGGGCCAGCGTGAATTGGAGCGGTCTTCCCTCGGCTCGGGCTCCTTCCAACGATCGTTCCGGGGCTGAGGCGGCTCGTTGAAGTCCTCGTCCTTCCTGACGTCCCTCGTCGGCTCTCGTGGCTCGCGAATGTCGCGTGATCCGCGACTGCGGTCTGTCCAGCGATCGTTCTCGTATCGCTCAGCATCGCCATTCTGACTGCTGGATTCTCGACCTGGAATTGTAGCAGTTGTTTTATCAGTAGCTGTATACCTTTGAATAAGTATACTATTGAACTCTTCATCGGAATTTGATTTGTTTAGAAATCTATGAAACAAAATATCTTTATTCATCTAGAACAAGTACACTTATGAACGTCAAAAAAATTAAATTAATTGTAAATTTACATTTACTACCAGTAAAGACTCGATAATATAAGAAGATAATTATTTGTAAATAGGCTAATTAATATAGCTACATCAATTTAAGTAATTATGAATTGTTCTAAATTAAAATTTAGCCTGTTCTTAACTCAAGGGCGTAGAATAGACAAGGAGAACTGACAATAAAGTATTCACTTCAAAGTATCCAAAAGACTTTGGGAAACGTATCCTTTCAATTTCAAAAAAGAGAAATAAGACTGGACACTCACCAGAAACCGGGGAAGGTGAAATAAAAGAGGTAGCAGAGGAGAGATTCGAAAATAGTAGCAAAAAAAGAGTCAAATAGAAGAGTTTAGAGGCCAACACTCCATTGGTTGTCGCGTACTAATATTAAATATAATAACTTAAATATAATGTTATCTTTATAGTACACGAATATTTGGTTTGACTATTGCATTATTTTATTTTATCCTTTCAATTCATTTCAATCATTAATAATAAAATATTTACATAAAAATCATAAACTTTAGTTTTCCTACCATCTTTTGATTGTATCGTATCGTTGTATAGTATCGTAACGTTGTTTGTGGCAGTATCAAATGAAATATGACTAGTGTTGATAAACTCAACTAGGTGGCGCTAAAGTCAGTATTAAACAGTGAAGCTGTACAAAAGTTAAACAAAAAGAAAAAATAATTTATCAACCTTGGTTGACCTAAGTGACACGTGCCGTCCCGCCAAAGAAAATTACTCTTCTGGAACCTTCATCCGCCAATAGCATCTTATAAGTTTGTTTAATTACTAGTTATGTATCTATATAGAAAACGCCAAAGGCCTATTAGGTCTAGTCTTTCATGGTCCTTCGAGCCGGATTCAGCTAGTATTGTAAATTCGAAATCCCATGTAAATCTAAGACTATAATAATGTTAAGAAATGCATAAACCAATACGAAAATTCGTATTAGCCTCTTAAAATCGGGAATTTTTTGCAAAGTCATGCACATCTCAAGGCCCATAACTTTTACTGATAATCATTGGTCTGTCATATCAATGCAGTGTACATCAACAGTATTGTTTATTTATTTCATTCAAGTACACCACATCATACATTTTCTTTAGTATCAGTAGCAATCTATACAAAACATGACAATTACGATGTACAAAATATATATGCAAAAAAAATAACTTCCAACTTTTAGATTGTTTCTTGTACCAGAAAGAGCTTAACAACGCTTTTTTAAATCTAACCTAACAGAACGCTAGTTTTTTTGCCATCGTGTCCAGGTACTTTATATATCTCACAATTTTTTTTTTCAACAAACAAAAAATACATATCACTGCTACTATTTGTGAAATAGTGTATTGGAAGTGTTCTGTTGGATTTGCAACGAACTTCCAATGAAAGGTGCCTGAACTACTTCGTCCAGCAATTTCCATGAAAATAGTTGTATTATTATGTATATGAATTTAAATCTTCTGGTTTTTCATACTTAATTTCAATCTTTAAATTGTTTCGTAGTTTTATAAATTCACCATTGTTAATTTTATTCTTCCTATCTCCCTAAGATTTATAGGTAGAGATGTAATAATTAGTATTGTTTTTATTTGATTGTAATCATAATTTACATCCTGTTAAAATATATAAATCTTCCTAAATGCAATAATAATAAATTTTTACAGACTTTGGAAGATTCCGTTGATTTCGCACCTTCAGAATGAATAAGGGACGACAATGTCGATTATTCTATGAGAGATTACTGTTATGTATTTGAAACCGAACATACAGTGAAGCCATTTTAAATTTCCTAAGTCGCTGAATCTACCCTACGCTGTGGTAACTATGGCACAATACTGTACTTATATTGCAAGGTGTCTAGTCGATCGCATATACGTACTAGGTGACTGGTCGTACTTGAATTCGTGTATACGGTGATATTAGTTGTTTATACTACGTATTTGCGTGTTGTTCTCACGAGTATGTAAGTGCGTGCTCCTATTTCACCAAGCCTCCTGCTGATAGAGGTCTTTGTTTTTAATTTATTTTAGTATTCTTTATTACTCAAGATGTCATATGGAACATGGTGTAATGGTTTCAGCTGCTTACAAACATTGTGTAAAAAAAACTTGGCGATTAAAAACAATGGCGGAGAGTTTATAGCCAGTTCTCTTCCGTTCTACGCCCTTGATTTGAGAACTGGCAGTAAATGTAAAATTAGATTTTTTGACATTCATAAGTGTACATCATGTTACCTATATGAATTAATGAATTTTGACTAGAGCATTGCTTCCCATGACCCACAGGGAGCAACTTGATTGTTAAGGGGACGAAAGTAATCTGAATACACCAATACCAGATTGGAACTTAATATAGTCTCTGTTCAGCAAGTATCAAGCGTACATATGTACGTATATCTATTGTATTTTTTTAAATGTATACGTTCGTCTCGACTAATATTATTGGAAAGTTTGTTAATTTATATATATTTTAAAATTGGCATGTGTGTATTTATTCATTTACGATATGTGTGAAATAGAGCTATATATGCGTCTGACATATATCGTGACTGATACATTTATTGAACCTAACGACAATTTCTTTTACGTCAATTACCTTGAGGACACTTAGTACTGACGTCAGAGGTCAGATATTTGAACATGACGTATACACGTATAAAACGCATGTTAAGAGAACATTTTCATATCTTAATAAATTTATCTAGGAAGAGTTAACCAACTATTTTATCTATCAAAGATTTACTAACTATTTTATCTATATATATCAAGAATTTAACCAATTTTTTTCTATCAAGAGTTTAACTAACTATTTTATCTATCAAGAGTATAACCAACTATTTTATCTATCAAGAGTATAACCAACTATTTTATCTATCAAGAGCATAATCAACTATTTTATCTATCAAGAGTATAACCAACTATTTTATTTATCAAGAGTATAACCAACTATTTTATCTATCAAGAGTATAACCAACTATTTTATCTATCAAAAATTTAACCTATTTTTTTTTTCTATCAAGAATTTAACCTATTTTTTTTCTATCAAGAGTTTAACCAACTATAAAATCTTACCGCGGTTAGTGCGCGGGTATCGCTGATCGTAGCCGCGATCGTTCTCATGGTCGCGGTCACGTTCGCGGTCGTCGCGCCGACCACCACGGTCGTACGTTCTAGAGTTGCCTCCGTATGATGAACGGCTGTCCGACCCCTCACTGTCTAAGCTTTGACGCTTAGACCCTTCTCCTGCAATTTCCAACTCTATGAGCGCTGTCAAAAAACTATATAGCTCTCGGCACGCAAGTCCAGCGGTGATCATTAGTGCATAGTCGAAAAGGCATCGGAGGAGTGTTCGGCAGACAGTAAGCGCTGTACTCTGCTGTTAAAGCGCGTTTAGCTTTACGAGTTTGTAATATTTAGTTGATACAAAGCAATATAGTATTGAAACGCTTAACGTTTATCTAACTTTGACATCCGCTTGGATATTTCATTTGATCTCAACATATTAACATTATATTTATTAATAAAATTATCAAAATATCCTTTTCAAATTAGACTTTATTGAAATCCTCCACGGTTGCGTCGCTACACTTACGTGCCGAGGGCTTATGTCGGTACATTAGCTATTTCTTGGTGATTCTACACAATATGTTAAAAGTAGTATATGCTAGCAATACAGGTTAAGGTAAGTTTTAGAATCTACTTAGCGTCGTAACGTGTCATACTTAGGTATGACACGTTCTTTGACATATACGAGTCATACTTATCACTGTATGTGATTAATCTGTGGGTAAGACTATTGCAAAATGAAGTATACAGCACGCTTGCGAGTATCTTCCGCATATCTCTATTTATTATATATTCTGTTGGTCATTGCTTTATTTTATTGAACCAAGTAGTTCTGGGTTTGAACATCAATGATTGGACCACGCCAAAAAAAAATCATGGTGTTAAAAAAATTAAAGATAAGTGTTGCAAAATCTAAATACTATACTATACTATAAAACTTATAGTCTCATAATAAAAAAATAACTTTATTATGAGACTATAAGTGCAATGAAATATACTGTTATAAATATAATAGTTGGGTCAGCCGAACATTCAGGGTTGCGCTATTGCCACTTCAACAATACTGTTCAATAACTAATCTAAGAAATCTTAGAGTCATAGAAAGCTATTCTACTTACTTGCAAAGAAAAGTAATCAATAAGAAACAATGTTAGAACAATAGTAGTATTGTACAAACAAAACTAATATAAATTTATGTATCTTTGATACAATGTATATACACTAATATTTGCAGCTTTTTTAAATATATTTAAATGTATATTATGATAGACATTTAAATTTCCCCATTTAAGAATAATAATACCAACTGATAGTAGTTTATTTTTATCATTTACCCTACATACAGTCGTGTAAATGATAAATTTAAAAAAGTTGAATTGATTAAAATCCAATCCAATGTAACATATATATGTAATGTTTGAAACACCAGATTCATAGATTAAAATAAAAATTATTAAAGATTTACTCCAGCTGTTCAATTCAATACCTCGATTTTAAGGTGATTTTGAGGGTATACTTAGCACCCCCAACCAATTTCAAGTACCAGAAACAGTTATTTCAATAAAAAAAAATAAAAAAAACCAAAACATACATATAATACCCAACATTAACCGGGCCCATCATCCTCAAAGTCATCCACATAAGCCGGTCGTTTACCAAGCATAGTTCACCAAGTTTAAAATTTTTTTTAATAAAATCACTCACATTCACGAGAAAACAAAAGTAATGGCATTTTAACGAATAATCCGCACTGTAACACCAACACACTGTTCTGGCGGATCGTTTACAAATTTCTAATATTGCACAAAAAATTTGGAAAAAAAAATTTAGTTTAAATTACTACTCAAGCAGCATAAATGACTCCAAATCTCACGGAGGTTTTCGAATCAATGTCCCCCGAGACTCCTACACACTCAGTATAATCAAATTCAAGGTATTGAATTATAAACCCAACCCATTAAAATTTTCTATGGAAATTCAGTTGAAATAATAAACAGAACTTAGAAAAAATTCTTTACCTTCAGAAGGTTTGGCCTCCAACTGCTTGCGCAGATGTGGAGGAATGTAGCGGCCAGAACTCTTAGGAGCCTGAGGCTGCAAGTCCAGACCAGCAAGCTGAAAGAATGGAATCATAGTAAATATATATAATTGTATGAAATTGCACTCACTCACTGTCTCTATCTTTTTAACACCCTTTTTCACAATAAAAACAAGTTAAACTGTTACTTACAGGATACTTAATATCCAGCAAAAAACCTAACTACTTAAGAATTATGATTAATAATTTCCCATTAAATATTTATTTCAATAATTATATAAAAATAGATCCTAATGCCCATGTTTCAGAATGATTTCTATCACCATACCAGCAAATGTTAAATGTGCAAATTGACAGAAAGTCCTTTGATGCATAGCCAGGGTTCAAACCTATGATGTCAGGGATGAGAGTGGTACAGTGAAGCCACTAGGCCAACACTTCAATATTGCTTAAGGCTCATTCCATATAGCTGTGTTCCAAATATATGTAGTGTTTTTCATAACAATGTATGACTTTGTGTAAGTGCTTAAACATATAATAAAAATTTCACCTCAGGTGCAATTATAGATGTTACAAAGATGGTGATAGATAATTGCTAATTTTAATCCTGGAAAATAAGTGGACTACTATCATTTATTTTTAATTATTATTAACCAACCAAAATTGAATATGTGAGCAGAAAATTTGTCATATTTATGTTTAGTAGCTGATTAATTCTATGAAAATAAGTAATCAAGACTTTAATTATAGTTTGCAGACAAAACAACTTATTGTCTGTCCATTGAGACTCTACTGTTGACCAATCACAATACAGCAATGACAAGAAAGATATACAAATCATTATAACTCCTAATGCTATCACAGTATTCTATGAGTGTCACAATTGTGCCTCAGTCAAAATCTAGTATATATATATAAACCTTTAACAGAAAATTTAAACTAAAATTTTCAATTATTCAATACGCCTATATATACATATATATATAGCTAATTTGATATAAGGTCACTTTTAGATGCATCTGTAGTTGATGCTTCTAATGTAACTAAAGTAATTTAAGCTTTGTTCCAAAGCAAATAAAACATAATTTGTATTTAACTGATTTCAGGTTGTCAATACTTATACAACTATTAATTCATCAATAAAACTAACACAACAGGGCTGATTGAAGTTCTCTTTGATTGAGTTGTGAAATAATGCTAAGAGTTAATGTAATTATAGCAAAGGTCATGTCCGATACAGCCATGAATGAAGATAATGGGAAACTTAGGAGTACATAAAACTTCAAATCTTAATTCATCATTCTTATAAAGATTATCTGAATAATTCTAAGATATTGTTTATAGGTTATAAAAAGAAACTGTTTACAATCCCAGGATTAGTTGGAAATTGTGGTATTCAAGAGGAGTAAAATGGACCAATGTCTATCGACTTCTTTTTTAAAACATACATAGCACAACAATACATGTAGATTTTATATAATATTATGAAGCATAAATTTTATATTGTACCACTAGTTTACAATATTTCTTATCATTTAATATGTCTACAGTAAGTTAACTGTATTAATAAGTTAGCTATTATAACTATGTAAGTCTATAATTAACACAAAGAACACTTTCATATAAAACCCAATCACTAAATAGATTTTTTGACCTTTAAGGGTGACTCATATGACAAAAAGTCATGGAATTTTTAGATGTTTGCCAATTTCCTGTATAAAGTTTAAAGTGTTAAAAATTAATAGCCATAGACATTTGACAAAAGGCAAAGCTGTAACAAATAGTATCAGTAGAGTAACTGCTTTTGTGCACATAAATTTTACCGTGTCAAATAAAAACTAATTTGCAATTGCCAAGGTCATGAAATCTAATATTAGTTTTTATTACATAAATACAAATGATTTCATTGTTTTTAAATATAGCTATCAGAAAGGTTGTATTATAAAGCCAGGACTCAAGCCACCAAACCAAATCAATCAGCAAACGCATATGTTATATTGAAATTCAATCAAAATCAGTGTTTTCTTTCATTTAACCACCTATCTAGAATATTTGTTTCAAATAAGCTATTATAACCACTAAATATTAAACAAATGATAGCTGAATTATACAAAGTTCTTCAACCTTAAGTGTCATAGAATGTTCATGCTCAGAAAGTGTTTGTATAAAGTATTGTATTTATAAATGAAAAACCATTTTGAAAGACTATGCATAGTTGTAAAATATACAACATTCATGTAACCTTTCACACCGAAATTTCATTATATGCCTATACAAATAAAGAATATGAACATAATAAGCAAATTCCATATACTTAAGTATTTAATATTATTTTGCAGTTTTAGAACTCTCAGCTACTAAACTCATAATTTGATAAATTAACTCCAACACAACGGCACTAACGATGTATATATAAAGGCACCCAGATTGTATATGTTGATTTTAAACTAAACTATTTACATTTTGACTACCAAAAAGTAAGAGCCTACTCTGACCCAGTCATCCTATGATCCTACCTTCCCAAGATTAGGACGCCATGTTGGTTAAGCTAAGACACGTAAAAGTATTTCTGCCATAAAAAAAAACCATTGGGCAACATGAAATCATATTGATTGGTTTTCAAATAAAACATTTATCTAAACTACACCCTCCAAAACGAGATTTTCATTCATTAAAAGAAAAATCAATACAAAGAACATGAGGTACCGACCTGCTGCTCTAGACCTGTTCCATTTTGGTTGGTAACATTACTCATATTACTACCAAGCGGTTCGTTTTTTTGGGAACTTTGCTCCAAAAATATTTATTTAAACCAAACACAGTCTACAATTAATTTTGCACAAACACAAATTCACAAAATCACATTAAAGGCTATGTATAATTTCTTTCGGAAACACTTTTCATTCGCCGTTTTTGCAGTATTGCCAACTTGAATAACTATTTTCCCCTACAATCCAAAAGACAAAAAATCGCCATGATTTTTGACCATCAATAACGAAATGTGACATTTGTGGCTTGACGTTTTGCAGTGTTTGCCAAATTTTTAAAATTATTAATTTATTTTTTAACATATTTCCAAGTTTTTATTACGGGAAACATATAACATTTCTAGAATTATAGATTAACGACTTGTGGAATCTTCGTCTTTACATTAGAAACAACAAATTATATTTTATTTCTTTTAGATAATGTTGCTGATACCACATAAGTTAAACAATATTATGCATATATCTGAATATGTCTTCTGAATTACCTCGAATCTAATCATATATATACTGTAAATAAAGAGTTAACCACCGCCCATTGACTCCTGTAGCGCCGGGGACTAGAGAGAGTGTTGTCGACGTTTTAAAGAAGGCTCTTTTCTTGAACGCCCCTCACAATTCAAGGTCCTCACGGTTTCACTCATGTAATATTTCTTCTCTCATCTCTATTCTACTGAAAATGTAATATTTTCATTATAATATTTATATTTAATTAAAATGCAACAAATGTAAATGATAGTTGTTTAAAATTTCTTTATTCAGTTTTTACCCGTGAATTCAGAACCATAGGCCATAAATGGTTACCCCAGAAATGTTCTTTAAAACTAGTCTTGCCATGACTAATAATCAATAGAACACACTCAATAAAAAATAACAATAATTAATTACAGAGCTACATAGCTGTAGTACATTAATGTACTTTGGTTTATTTTTCAAATATATAATTAAAAATACATACATTAATGTATGTTAAATGGGTATCATTGTTTGCTATATTCAGAATATGGTAAACTAGTCTAAAATTCGTTTGAGTTAATAAATCAATCCACATTAAACAGTAATTTGATGACTTCTAAGTTCTATGGGCATTCTCTTAAGACCATTGATAATAGTAATTAGTATAAAAATTTTCTAATCTAAGTGACATTGTTGACATAGTATGTTTTGTATTATTTGATATTTCGTTAGATTTAATTCAATCCATCAAATCTATCCTCACCGTGATAATGCTTATAACGTGACATTGGCGGAATTGTGATTGACACAGAAGTCGCCATTAAAAATAAAATGAATGAATGAATGAATATTTCGTTAGATGTCAATCGTATGACATATGTACAGTGTTGCTGTTCTAGAGACTTTGTCGCTAGATCTAGCGGAATTCATGAGTGGTTAGCGGCAAAAAAAATTGAGTTAGCGACAAAAAAATATTTAGAGACTTCTAGCGGATTTTGAGCCGTCGCATATGCGACTTTTTTTTGAAAAAAATGGAAAATATGTAATGTGTTGTTAAGGCCACCACTACACCTGAACAATCTTAAACATCCGTTCTGGCATAAAATATCTTCAAATAGCTTCAACCCCAAAATTTGTCTCGTTCACAAACTTTTTCTAAACAATTTCTTTTCTTTTATTAGCTAGCACATAGAATAATACTAAACGGGAATTCCCTGCCTATAAACAAGCTGTGTAGTTGGACAAATTCAGTTGATTATTTCGTCATTCTTGCACGTTCGCAACACGTCAATTAGTGTTGCCCAAAATCGGTCTTGGTCTTGCAGTCTTGGTCTTGTTCTTGCATTTTTGCAAGACCAATACCAAGACCGCCTTATCGCAGCAAGACCAATACCAAGACTGAAGCCTGCAAGACTTGAGCAAGACAATACTTAAGCCTGCAATACTCTTGCGTCTTGCAGTTAGGACAAACTGAGATTTGGGCGTTATTAAGTAGGTATTTGGTTTCAATCCCGATTTTTAGAGACGTTCCCCAGTATCAAAACCATAGGTATCCTCATAACACTAAACTAAGGGCTGCAGTTGTATCTGCTGTTGGCAACGTGCCGCTCGTCTGAAAGAACCCTGAAAGGTATTGTATTGATTAGATAGGTAAGTACAAAAAAATCAAAACAAAAAAATCCCTTTATTAAGTTCCTGGTCTTAAATTATACATTTTAGTACATCCCTTTTAAGTTCTATAACCTGTGTTAGGGATGCACACTCTTTCCTATATGTTGTTACTTAACAAAGGTCTAATCTAAACAAAAACAATGAACTTACATACTAAGTAGTACTTATACCTTAATATAACTTAATGTAACTTAATAAACAATCCAATACATAATATATTTAAAAAAACCCAAAATCTAAACAAAAGTTTACTCTAAATCGTAAAAAGTAGAAGCAAACTACAAAAGTAGGGTAGATAAGTAAGTAGATAAGATCGCACCATCATCTTTTGATTGAGTGTAAGACATGAGTGTAACTGTAGTGCAACTCAGACGATTGTAGCCCGTATGTCATGGCGAGTGCAGGTTAATACAGCGTAACATGTACACTATATAACACTATTTAAATAATTATAAATGTTTATTATACACCACATAATACTAAAGATAACGATAGGTCAGATTAACAATATTTAGTATATATAACCTACGTTTAAGGTACCTAACACAAACATAACATTATATTAAAATTTGAAGGATATATTATTATTTTTTTTAGTACTTACGTAAGATTAGATAATTGTTATTGAACATTGTCATTTGTATTGATTTTTAATATATATACATTTACTCAACTTCTACAAATAGATCTTCAGTTTGTTGATAATTTAATGTTTTTAGCCATGTTGTTACTGTTTTTACACTCTTTAAACGTCAGAGGATTATATATTTAGGGTTTTATTTATTTTATTGTACAATTTTGTAGATTGGGTTGCAAATTGCTTCGAGGCAAAAGTTTAGCGACTTCTAGCGGATTTTTTAAAAATATATTTACCAATATCTAGCGGATTTTTTCATATTACTAGGGACTTTTAATTTGGTAGAACGGCAACACTGCATATGTATTTTCAAAAATATAAATTTGTGACGAAAACAACAAAGGTTTTCTCAAAATGTTGTTCTGGTAATCCACATTTGTAACTCAACCGAACTTCGGGTTTAGAATAGATAAGAATACTTTGGCTCTACTCACCCCCGTATTGAACACTAGTCTTCTCGTAAGTAAACTCCGTATTATAGGATTTAGTAAAAAAAAATATATGAATAATATGTTTGCTATGGTATTGTTATGTCTTGAATAGCTTCGGAGAGAGCTTCTTAAGGAGATTCTTTTTATAGATTGGATTTCTCGTTCAGTGTTCAAACCAGTATTTAATTTGATATGTGAATTAATATTTAAAATAAAAAGTATGGAAGTCAACTTGTAAGCCGCAATAACATTTCTTACTTATGTAAATTTTTTTATGTCAAGTGTCCACTTATTTCAGAATGGCAGATCCTCCTGCCCCTAGGGTTCATCAACCCCCTCCTGAGCCCAGGTCACGTCAAGCCCCTCCTGAGCTTAGGCCTCGCCAGGCCCCACCAGAACCCAAAAATGCTAATGCCATGCCTCCACCCCAGCCTAGAGAACGGCACCCACCACCCCAGCCCCGAGAACGGCATCAACCACCCCAACCACGCGAAAGGCACACTCCACCTCAACCAAGAGTAAGGCAACCTCCACACACATAACACGGACATTTTTATTTACAATTTCTATTTCATTCTCAACCATGCATCAGTTTTGTAATATAATAAAAAATCATAACACATTTAGGACAAATAATGTAATATAATGAAACAGTAGGGGACTCCTTTACGTTATCGTTTTTTTCTTATCTAGCTAAATATAATAGGTTATTTGAGATAAAGTATTAATTGTGGGGCTAAATTTATTTATGTGTGGACAAGCCATAATTCTGAAGAATAGCAACCCTATATTATAAGTCAGAAATATATGTTAAAGTTCTTCTGTTAGAATCCATTGGATTTTGGATGGATGAATATAGTGAGTTGGCATTAAAATTTCCTAATTTGTATTTTAATCATAGTAATATTTCTTAAGTTGTTAAAAGATTAACATAGTTTATAGTATTACTTTACACTTAAATATATGGAATCAGTACTAAGTATGTTTACAAATATGGTTTGAATATGAGAGCGGTAGCTACTAAGTCTTACATCTTGAACGCTGTATTGTGTCCTTTAAAATTAAAGAGAAAGGAATTTTTGTGTTTATCTATAAGTCTTGCGCTGTGGTTAACTATCAGACATCTGTTCCACTTAATGTAATTTAAAAAAAATAGTTTTAACTGCATTTATCAATGTTTAGCCATAGTAATCAAAACAAGATTTTGATAAAAACCAAGTTTTTAAAATACAGTTTATAAACTAAAAAATTTTTTTTTTACAGAATATATAAAAAAAAATGTGATACTATTTGTACCATTAAGCCAAATTTTGTGAAATAAATGTTTTTATGTTGTTCAAAGTTTTCTTCGTTTGTCCTGTGTGATACATTATAGCATCATTAAAAGGAATTTCATCAAATAATGTTTAAATTGCAGGTGATTTTATGAAATTTGATCTACCTATATGAGCCAGAAATTACATACCCAAATAGATACAGTTTTACGGTCTTATAAATAAACTGATTCAGAACTCCCCTGCACCCTACCAATGAGATTTTCCTTAGACATATTTATATAAATTAAGTATTTATATTAATGTCTATATCAACTGTAAATAAATAAATTGTTTTGAATTATGTCTTAACACATAAGGAATGGCAGAAAAGTATGACGTCATCGCTTAATTATTCTATGTGGCCTCTTAGATCAGGGCCTCAGATTACTGTAAGTTTGTGGTCATTTGTTAGGCTGACTGACTATGCTGCTTGACATACGCCGTTCAATTTTAGGGTAAAAGTCAAGCAAGGTTTCTCAGGATGTGTTCCTTCACGAGCAAAAGGATAATGTAAAAAAAGGCCGGTAACGCACGCGCGAGCCCTCTGGCATTGAGTGTCCATGGGCGGCGGTATCACTTAACATCAGGTGAGCCTTCTGCCCGTTTGCCCCCTGTTCTATAAAAAAAATGTAAGGAATGATTGTCTGACCTAAATTTCAACAACGAATAAGAATTCAGCATATTACAGTGATGTTTTGGCTATTTAAATTGTAATATGAAAGATACGTGGCATTACGTGGGTAGAACGGATGTGCCTAACTCGATAATAAACTTTAACGGCAGTCGAGATCACACTAAGTTACACACAATGTTGCGTTATATTTTGTTTTTTGTAATATCCTTATTTATAATGGCAAACTGCACAGTTTTCCAAGATGAGATATTCTTTCCTGAGCCGATACAAGAATACGATGTTGTTATAAAGAGTGTTGATCTGGAAGAATCGCCGGTGGTTAGCGATGGTTGTCCACCTGGATCACAGATCGATATATCGGGGATCTGTCGTGAGGTTTGGTGAAAATCAGTGAAATTGTTTTGTGAGTGAAATAAATGGTATGCCTGTATTCTTCGTTTTATTGAAGCTTACATTTTTTTATTTAAATTTCTAATTTTTATTAGTTCATGTTGCGTCTCCAATGCTGTGTCGGTTGTCACCGCTTACAAGTTATATTCCAGTGAGATGGCTCTTTATTGCCGTAAATAATACCAACGCAGCAGATATATATGTATATATGTATGTTGTATATTCGGTTAATGTTGTTGGCTGGGTTCTAATTTTAATAAAATATGATCGTGCGTTTTAAAAACTCTTGTTTTATAGTAACTCTTAAAACCCTCAAAACCTTTTTCCCTAAATTTGGGGGAGGAAACCCCCACGTTGGATGATGCCGCATTAGAGTTGTTTGTTAGGAAGTGTTGCCAGCTAATTTATTTAAGAAGTTATATTACTATTTCTATAACTCGCTACATCGCCTAATATAATTTTCCTGATAGAGCTTGTTAAAAGGCGCCATCTAAGGTAAACAAAAAAAAAAAACAAATAACAAGATGATGTATTTATTATTCAAAATATATTTTTATTATAAAAGATTCAAGCTCTTGGTAGAATCATGGCGATCCAGCGCCAAGTGTCCAGTTGTTCCAGAATTGGATTAAGTATAGCTATCACAGCCATGTTCACGACTTTGGATATAGCACCACGGAATCGGTTAACATAACCTATAATTACTTCTTCTAAGACTGCGTCCACAATTTTGTCTATGTCACCTCCTCCAATGGCGCCGGTTATGTTTGACTGGGAACAAATAATATTGAAATAAAAATGGACGGTTAATTCGCTTGTTCACGTTATTTGCAATAAAACAATTTAATTCTGCAATTATTAAATAATTATTTGTAATTTGATAAAATGTAAAAGAAAAATACAATAGACAAGACATTATGGTCTACAGATGAAGTCAATATGTATCATAAAATACAGTAACTGTCGCAGTCATCTAGCTTACTTAGCCGTTTACTCAACAGCGTTTCCTCCTAACTAAACAGAATTGAATCAAATTTAAAATAGTTTATAGAATACTGGATCCAAGTAGCCTAATCGAGAGAGGACTGACTATCTTTGGAGGAGGCCTTTGCCTATAGAGGAGTTTTTACAGAAGAATAATAATTTAAAAGTAGGAAAAACTAACACACTAAATTTAGGATACAAATTTAATTACTAACAAAACTAACACTAGTATAGAAATAAAAGGCTTTTTATTTATTTTTATTATTATAGAATCTCTGCTTGGTAAATGAATTCAGGCTTCTAGTTTAATCAGTACAGAAGTGATATGGTGTCATGAATGGCCTAACTACTTCGAAAAGAAAAAAGAAAAGGTTGGTAAGGCCGTTTGGCTCGAATCGGAGGACGCACTGCCGTTCCTCCAGATTGTAAGAGTCTCCTTAAAATAGTATTTGCAAGGCTTACCTTGAACTTAGGTATTTCGAAACTTAAGTTTTCAATTCTATCCAAAATGGCGGATTTTTTATCGTCAGATTGTTTTAGGAACAACTTCGCCTTAAAGCGGAAATCGGTGATGATGAATCTAAAAAAATTAAAAACACTTATTAGATTTTTTAAATGTATTCTTATGACTCCTTTAGTAGGTTAATATGGTATGCAGCTGGTATTTTAAATAGAAAAGACAATAGAGTATGCTTAAAATACGCCCTCTACATATCTATGACTCGTAGGATTTTGGGTATTCGTAGAATATCAGAAGTGTGCATTTTTTACCCCCTTTCTTGGCCTGCACGGTTTGTATGTCAGCCATGCAAAAAAGTTAGGATTTGCGTTATTAGGGAGAAGTGTACATTGAATCAAAATTAATTTGCTTACAATAGAATTAATGAAGAATATTTTATTATGATTATAGTCACTTACTCAGCTCCACCGTCCCCATATATGGGAATAGCTGTAAGGATGTCACCATCCAATTGGTAGCTACCTGAAAATTAAAAAAAACATTGTATTTATATATAAAAAATCATAGAGAAATATCAATATATAATACTTTTGATAGCTTACCTGCCGATATCTTAAGTTCTGGAACCGATATTTCAATGTCGAAAGAAATGTCTGATGTATCTAAATGGGTCCTGTGAGCTTTGAAAGCTCCAATCCCAGTTACCAGTGCATCTGTCAGGTTCAGTTTTAAGCTGAAACAGGGTTCATTGGTTA
This sequence comes from Pieris mannii, assembly GCA_028984075.1. Lineage (NCBI taxonomy): Eukaryota > Metazoa > Arthropoda > Insecta > Lepidoptera > Pieridae > Pieris > Pieris mannii. The sequence continues at coordinate 3,157,166 of CM054798.1, read as the reverse complement.
AACAATATAAAATGTGGTACAGAAACTCTACTGGAAGTTACAGAATGTCGTCACTAGATGGAGTTAGAGATGGATACCAGCCTGTTGTCGGATTTCTTAAACGGGCTTAATGGGGTTGTAATAATTAAATTATTATGTAACCACTTGGAAGGTTAGTTAGATGTGTGTGTGGGATAAGGAGATTTTATCCAGGCTGTTTGTAACTAATGACATTTTCTGAAAGATTTCTGCTATGTACTAGGATATTTTATTTAATTGCGATTTGAGAATAGGAAGTTACAATATTTCAGCAAGCGTAAACAGCTAATACTAGTCGATAATAATAACACTTTATTCACATCACGATAACACAAAACTGGAGAAAAATGAAATTAAATAAAGGTTACAATGTTAGTTGTTTCTTAAAAGTCAATTTTGAAATGAAAAAAAGAAAAAAAGGAAAAAGGAGTCGTTAAAATATGGTAGCATATTGCTTGTATTGATATAGTTTTGCCTAGTGACTTTATTTACACCTTTTCAACGACCAATATTCTTATTGTTCTTCTGAACTTCTTTCCTCATACTAAACAATTACCAGTCTCAATCTCAAATCTCTGTAGCTAACTGCGGTACTAGTGACTCATTAAACCTAAAAGTTGCCATTTATGTGGTGTAAAGTATCAAAAGGAAGGTCTTCAATACCTGCGTTCTTCCATGTGAATATTTATTCTACGAATATTTATTATTCACCCATATGGGTTTGAAATCTGGGCTGTTACGAAACTTCGTAGAAACTGTCAAAGAGCTATGGAATGAAGTATGATAGGTATAAAAAAACAAGATAAGATAAGAAACACCGTCATAAGAAGTAAGACAAAAGTCATAGATGTACTTACTAGAATAGTTTGAAGTGGAGATGGACTGGGCACATGCTGCGCGGAACACAAGAGAGGTGGAGTGACATAATAACAAACTAGCACTTTAGATATGGGAGAAGGAACAGAGGGAGACAAAGCAAGAGATGGGAAGGCGAATTAAAACTAACGGCAGAAAAAATGGAAAAGGGTTGCTAGAGACAGAGGAAATTGTTAGAGGAGGCCTTTGTCCAGAGGCACACAGACACCACTATACAAAGAAAGAAGAAAGCAGTTCAGGATAAGAGGCTTATTATTTGTACGAGCCAAGGCTGTACATTTTGCTCACTTAAGTTTTCTTAGTTTTATAAGCGTGATGCTTCTCTATATACGTGCCAAGGCTCATACATCATGTTCAGCTACAAACGTGAAGATTTCCAATGTATGTACGTGCCATGGTTATACATTTGGATCAGTTATAAGCAGGACGATTTCCTAAATCGTCGGAGTCACGCCCCGAGAGGATAGCCGACCGCAGGTACCCTGAACCCGCTTCATCTGCAATTAACTTAGTCATGGGAGTTACACCCTGAGAGCATAGACAGACGTCGGCACTCTCTTCGATTGTTTAATTATAATTTTATTATATCGCTCATAGTCTATTAACAATAACGCATAATTCATCGCATCGTAACGTTTTACCCCAAATAACCCCCCCCCCCACCAAAGTGCGTTACGTAATACTTGAACGCTCCCTGATTGAATGGCGGGAACACACTAGTGGGTAAAGTTGAGAAGTTTTATATCCTTAGCGGAATAACTTCGTTCAGGGTGTAACGGCATCGCAGTGATTGCAGCCGTGAAATAAAGATATTTCGTATTCCATACCAAAATTACTTTACTTACTTTATCAGACCCGCTGGTATTTCCAAATGGATATTCTCTATCTTCAGAGGGTCCAATGGGGGGATTCCGAAAAGGTCGTTTCCGTTGGCGATAAGGTTTCGCAGAAATTCGAGGAGTTGGCGAATCAAAGTGTTAATTAGGAAATTTCGGCCCTCTGGAGTTGCCTGCACTAGGGTTTCTGTAAACAAATCAAAATGATAATAATTTTATTTATTGATAGAATATGGTACAAAATGTTAAGTTGGTACAATCGTAAGTCGTTCGCATATTCTGCCACACACAGTGGCGCGCAAATTTACCTTAATTTACATTTTACATTAGTTACTTTATTAAATTTGCATCGTCACACGTCTCACGCAAATAATCATTTATTGAATAGTACAGTTTTTCCAAAATTAATGCACTAAGTCGCTTTTTAAAGACTCTAGTCGGAAGGTCTTTTAATTCTATCGGTAATTAATTGTAAACTTTAATTGCCATACAAAAGGTGTTTTACCGGAACAGTTCTCAAATTATTTTTGGTACAGCCAATTTCTCCCCATGTCTTCTGATGGTATATTGTTGTACGCAAGTGGTTAATACAGAGTAAAACCTCTATTAATTAGCACCCCGATGACTCAGGAACCGTACAATAATACTGTAACCATCATTATTTTACGCAACACCACCACTTTGTGGAACCAGCTGCCCACTGAAGTATTTCCGAACCAATTCGACTAAGGGTCCTTCAAGAAAAGAGCGTACCAATTCTTAAAAGGCCGGCAACGCACTCGCGAGCCCTCTAGCATTGAGAGTGTCCATGGGCGGCGGTATCACTTAATATCAAGTGAGCCCGTTTGCCTGTTCTATAAAAAATAACTTACCATAGTACTCTAGAGCATATTGCTGGTCTTCAAAAACATTTGGTGTAGCCGTCGCTGCCGCCACAGCCGCCGCCAGCAGCAAAACTAATACGATTTTCATGCTAAAAACACATTTTGTATATTGAAAAACGATTCCATTTTTAAATTTAAATTCAAATAACAAGCGGCGCGTCAATTATTTCCAAATTATGTTAATACCAAAATAATTGGGTCTGCATAATCTATTGTGAGTATACGTTTTACGGCGACATCGTTTAGAACATACCGGTTATATTGATCAAAATCAAACCGGCTGAATTCTATGTATTAGGTTCTTAATAACAACGTCATCGGCTGTTACGACTATCGGGTTTTACGACCAAATATGAGCCTTAGATGTCGTCATAAAGGATTTTGACTGTGTTGCCAAATTGTATTGTAGTAGCAGCCTATTGCGTGTAGATGTATAGGTCGTGTGTTTGAAGTATACGGTAAAGGAAAACCGAGGAGTTTTGTTTTGTGGAATATATTGGCCATAATATATTTACGTATACATACTGACAGCTTTCTTTAAAAAAATATATTGGACAGTCTTTGTATTATCGAACGAGTGGCTTTAACGCGTGACTTCATCCCTGAAGATCCTAGAAGTTCCTAGTTCCCTCTGTCCACCAATGGACTACCTCTGTGCGTATTTGTGACTCACATGTGATGGAAAACATCGTGAGGAAACTATAAAGTCCACGGCATCGAAAATATCACCTGCCTTTAAGAAAAAACAAAAACACGGAAGAGATGCAGTAGTCAGAGTCCCAGAGCTCAGAGGATTTGTTTATTTTATATTAGAGTATATATTTTATCGGTTTTAACTTTATTGATTTCTTTTATGTAACAAGAGGAAAATGGACAGGATCTAATGTTAAGTGATACCACCATGGATATGGGCATTGCCAGGAGCAAGTGCGATACAATTGTAGGAATAAAAAAAAACAGTGGCGCTACAACCTCTTTAGGTCTTGACCTCAGATTTCTGATACCTGACGCTGTCTTCGACTTTTTGGGTCTAAGACATGTCGGTTTCCTCACGATGTTTTTCTTCACCGTTCGAGCAAATATTAAATGCGCACATAGAAAGAAAGTCCATTGGTGCACAGCCGGGGATCGAGTCTACGACCTCAGGTATGAGAATCGCACGCTGATGCCACTAGGCAAACACTACTCTCAATTGTAGGAATAGGTACGCTTTATTCTTGAAATCCCTGAAGTAGAAAAGAAAAAGAGTAAGAATTGAATAAGAAAACACGGACAATTCCTCAGTCAACTAACAATTTAAATAAGATTAAAAAGGTAAAAAAAGTTAAAAATATATATATTAAAGTGTAAATATCTAATTAATAGGTAATTAATTGATTAATAATATAAAAAACATACCTTCGTTCGTTTCCAATAAGTGTTTGTCGCACATAAATTAATGATTAAATCAAAAAAAATATCGCGTTCACAAATCAGAGATATATGTGATCAATGTAGTTAATTATTTATTTTATCAATGTTATCATTATAAAAACTATTCTAATTCATAGATATATCATATGGAAAGTTTTTTTTAAATTCCCAAGATTGCAGGAGGGTCACCTGGTGATAAGGTCTACCAAGACACATGGACATCAACAGATAATCGGAATCGGTCGTTTTTTACTTGAAGGGCCCAAGTTGTATTGGGAAGGCTTCAATGGTTTTTTTTCACATAATGCTGGTGGCGAACGGTGTCTTAAAATCGCTCAGTTGTGGAACGTCGAGGTGATAGGGGTGGAAGAAATTGATTGGTCAGGGCAAATAAAAATATTGATAAGGAACAGAAGCAGCCTCTCGCTCGAATGGAAACATAGCCAGTCTTAGGGTTTAAAATCGACAGCTTGTGACAGACACAGAAGGCTGATTACCCAATACCTTATAAATACTCCTCTTTGTGCTAATGACGAAACAGAGTCTGATACTAAAGGTAGCGGTGGTTTTTGTATATCACACTTAGAAAGAAACTAACGGAACGAATATACGAATTGTATGTAGTCTATAAATCTAAATGAATGCTTCACAACTAGTGTAAAATAATAAAATCCGTGCCAAATCCAACATCTGTGATTTGCTCATGACTGTGCAAACCTTAGATGTTCTCTGACTATCTCAGATTCTTTCAACTGTCAAATATTTAAAGTCCGTAGAATATATTTTGCAAGGATTTTAGGAATTAAGGAGGAAGGAATTTAATTTGCATGACCCGCTCCCTTATCCGCCCTTGTATCTGTGCCTTTGTAACCAAATTAAACATATATTTTCGAAGTGAAAACTTGTTTAGGCGCATGAGGTTATAATTTTACGGATGAAACGTCACGAATATGTGCAGCGTTTTCGAAGAAAACGGAAAGAGCCATTGACATCGATTGAGAGAGAGAGTGAGATAGGGAGAAAGAGAAAGATAGGTCGAGAAAAAATACACGCTATTGGTTGATGTATTCGTTTATTAGTTACATATTAAAACTTAAGATTGGGATTAATTTGCTCCAGTTCAAACGATTTGTATTAAATTGGCGATTGAAATGAGTGGCGGAAAGTTTCTTGCCAGTTCTTCCTACCCGCTCTACGCCCTTGACTTGCGAACTGGTAGTAAATGTAAATTTACAATTAATTTATTTTTTTAATATAACAAAAAGATTTATAAAAGGGAACAAACAAACAAACTTCTTTAGGCGCATTATGAAAAATTGATGAGAGTGAAATTTTGCGATGCGAAGTTATATGTTCGATAACTATGTTCAAGTTTTATATTCTAGTAAGTTTATATTTAGAACTCCTGTTTCGTAACAGTACAAATAAACAGTATTATTTTGGTGTTTTTAAATCAATTTCATATACGACGGTGATAGTTTTTACTAATAATTTATTTATTTAAATAAAATATTTTTGATTACTTTTATTATTTATCCTTAATCTCTACTGCATTTTAGTAATTTTTTTTCGATACGCCAAAGAAGTATACACAGTTTCTTTTTTTTTTGACGATCATATTAGTGTACTTGTTTACCAATATGAATAAAGATATTTTGAGTTTCAGATGTAGTTTAAGACGGCGTTTCTGCCGCATAACGACTTATGCAGTTAATGCAGATTTTTTATTTATTTGTGTTATCATTAGCACGTATACAGTGTGAATGAAGATATACAAATACATGGAGTGATCATATACCGGTACATGGTACATCTATTGGGCTTATACCTTAGTAATAATTTATTTACAAAGAAGTTTCACTTCTGACATGTGTACTTTGTACGCACGTACTTTTTTTATATAAAACGGGCAAACGACGACCGAAAAAATCTCAATACCACGCCTTTTAAGAATTGTTACGCTCTTTTCCTAAGTCCAAGGGGTTAAGAAATCAGTAGGATTTATTTTTGGTTCCACATAGGTTTTCTGCTGAGTAGCATTGAAAACCGGAGAGGGAAGATGATTGGACACCTGGTGCGACACGACAACTTCTTTAGAACCATCTTGGAGGGGAAGACAGAAGGCAGGAGAGGACGAGGAAGACCAAGATTGGCTTACATAGATCAGATTAAGGAAGAAGCTGAGGTCGTGACGTACCAGGAGTACACTGACGGAGATCCGCACTGAGTGGCCATTAATCCTCAGACAACAGTCCGGTTCTTAAATTTGATGATATTGTTGGTATGCTTTAGCCATAAAAATACGATTTAAAAAAAAACCAATTGTTTTAATTTTTATATTATAGTAAAGAAGATATAATTCTCCAAGTGTCAAATCTATCCAGAAACACATTTATATAATCTTTAATAGTTTCAGAATATGTGTATACAATATATTTGTTAAATCTAGTTATATATGTTGCTAGGACGTCCTTTACGATGTTGTTAATTATACAGTCAATGGTGCCATCAAATTCCGTGTTCGACTAGAAAGAAAAAAGAAAATTAAATTTTTATTTCGGAAATAATTATTATTCGACATTAGAAATAACAAAATGGACTGACGAACTGGAAAGAGATGTATAGGACGACAAAAGATGGACAGATGACATTTTAGAAGCGGGGAAAAACTGGATGAATGTCGCTCAAGACAAAGAGAAATGGAAAGATATGGAGTATAACATTAACCCTAAAATGGCCCATACAAACTAGACCAATAAAAAAGAAAAAGAAATCTAAGTTAAATTTTTTAAAACTTATTCTAGCACAACTAAAACTTATTTTAAGGGATGTAAACTAAATGAAAATTGGCAGACATATTTCTGTGTCTGATGCGGCGGGTCCTATATTATACATATACTGCTCAAAAAAATTTGCGGAACAAGATTTTTCTCCTTTCTATTGCTTAAACTAAAATTAGATTTAAATTAACTTGTACGCTATTTTTTACCTTGTTAATTTGTTAAGTACTACAATTAATAAAAAAATTCAATTTGTATTTTTTTTATTAAAAAACAATTAAAATGTGCATTGTAGACGAAAAACTAATTGGTGATAAAAAAGGTCCATCAAAGAAATCTTAATATATATATTTCTTCTGTGCGTGTGTATGTGACTGAACTCCTCTCAAACGACTGGACCAATTTTGACGAAATTTTTTGTGTGTGTTCAAGGGGATCTGGGAATGGTTTAGATTCACAATTTTGTCCGCTGGACAATGTTTTTTTAATTATTTTTTAATTTTATTAGTAGTTGTTGATTTTGGAATGTTTTACATTAGATGCGACAGACGGCGCTACCATCGCAGTGTCAAATTTTAAATAATATTCGAATTTTAATTTTAGTCTATCCCGACAGTTAGCGCTGCGATCAAATTAAAAAAAAAAGTTTTGTTATCATTGTGTTATTGTAGACCATGTGCTGGATCGTTAGATATTGTCATAACATTTGAATAATAATTTTCATCAAAATGGTCCAGAATGTTAATTTAGCTTATTAAAAAAAGTTTGAAATTTTCAAATTAAAGACGTGTAGACAGGACAACGTCTGTCGGTTCCGCTAGTATTCTTATATAGTTTGAATATTCGTCTTTAGTGACTTTCAGTAACGTGTGTGGCCTCCATGAGCCCTAATCACGGCTTGACAACGACGCGGCATGCTTCGTATGATCCTCCGAATATCTTCTTGTGGAATTCGCTCCCATTCTTCAATCAACGCTTCAGTGAGCTGCTGCAGTGTTTGAGGTGCAATCGGACGCTTCCGGATACGCCTGTCAAGCAAGTCCCAAATGTGTTCAATTGGATTTAGGTCAGGGCTCATGGAAGGCCACTCCATTACACGGATTTCCTGCTGTCGTAAGTAATCTGACGTGATGGCTGCAGTATGCGGCCTGGCATTATCTTGCATTAAAAGAAAATCTGGGCCCATGCCATATGCTGCGGGCCAAACATGATCTTCGAGCACATTTTCAATGTAAGTTTGAGCACACAAGCGCCCGGGAACAACGACGAGATCTGTGCGCTCGTCCAAACTAACTCCGCCCCAAACCATCACAGAGCCACATCCAAATTTGTCATATTTCTGGACTGCTGCTGCACTGTATCGCTCGCCTGGGCGTCTGTAAACACGGAGACGACCATCGTAACGTGTTAGACGGAATCGTGATTCGTCAGTAAAAAGCACTGGCCTCCAATGACTAAGTTGCCAATTAGCGTGATTTTGCGCGAACTGTCGGCGAGCTTGTCTATGTTGAATTGTTAGACGCACAGCCCGAACTGGTCGGCGTGATCTCAAATTGGCTTCCAACAACCTATTTCTTACCGTCTGGTCGGAAATTTCTACACCAGTAGCCGTCCTTAGTGTATTTTGTAGATCTCTTGCAGTTGTGTGCGGTTACGTAAAGCACAGTTGACGATGTAGCGATCTTGCAAACGTGTAGTTTTTCTCTTTCGACCTTGACCACGCCTTCTTGAGTATTCTCCCGTCTCACGGTATCGCTTCCAAAGTCTGTAGATAACAGAAGGGGCTACTCCTAGATCATTTCCTACATAACGCATAGTTCGACCCTCTTCAAACAAAGCGATAGTCAGATCGGGCATTATGACCTAAACTCACTCGCTTCAATGAATAACAATACTCAAAAGGCTCACTTCAATTTCTATTAATACTCGAAAGATTGAAAAAAACTACTTAAAATGTGTTTTCTGTGATTAGAAAGTAATGAAAATTCAAAGACGTCACTTTGTTTTTAGGTGTTTCTAGACACACTGCCACTTTACTATAGGACTACTAACCAAAACGCCGATGCTCTTTTGTTTTTTATTTTCTTCGACAATGCCTTAACATTATCTAGTGGCCAGTAATAATTAAAACCTTAAGTATAAAGTTTAGTTCTACTTTAAAGTTTTGTTCCCGTAATTGTTTTGAGCAGTATATATATTTTTTATATGTATTCCACATTATCTTTGTTTTTTTATTTACGAATTGTTATTTCATGATTATTACTTATCAAAAGATTTTTTCTTTGATTACAATACAATCAGTGTGTGACTTTGAGATTTCTATCTTATACATTCAGGGCTAGTTTCTGATAATACGATATTTATTTGAAATTTAATAACAAGATTTACATCGCACGCAAAGTCCTTCGTCGCCGTTTTTGGATATGTCAGGGATAGTTGACGGTTGCTCATCTGACAATTGTCTGTAAAAGACAAAATGAGATTTCTCAAAGTGGCTTTTGTCACTTGATTGACTAATGAGGTTGTAGTTTAATTACTTTAATTGGTTTTAATGATTTATCTTTCAAATCGAATCATGTATGCGAGAAGTTTCCAATGTCTGTCAACATGTTCTAAATTTGTCTAAGTGTTGGATTTAGTCATAGCCTGAATTTGATGATATTGATTATGTATCTCGAGGGACCTTGATTGGAACGCCACCAAGTAATTTTACCGTTTGTGAGGTTATTATCATATGCTGGGTCAGACCCCTCATAGAATTTGGAGCGGAGTGTTGTGTCTGCACACTTCTGTTCTGTCATATCACTTTTGTTCAACACAAGGGGACAAACGACCCCGCGATATGGCAACTACCGCAGTCAATAGACACGAATCACTGTCGTTGTCGTTAATTAAATTAGTTTTTTATACCTTATTATTATAAAGATAATACAAAAATAAATCGTTAGAGTAAAACACTTACAAGTATTTTTTGAACGCTGAAGTGGGGATTTTCAAACCTCTCAATCAACGTCGCTATTCGATTTTCAGATAGTGTTAAATGAATTTTACTCTTTATTTCCAAGCCTTGTACCTCAAACCTAAAAACAAATGAATTGTCAAAAGGGTTCAAGAAACATTTGTATCAAAACTTTATAGTTTTTAAGTTTAAAAAGTGGCATGATAAGTTCCACAGATAATCAACCTAATAATTGATATGTACACGTTAATTTAAGACCGTTCTTGACCATTATCTTGTGACTAAGGTATTTTAAAATTGAAATGTCATTTGTCAACATCAAGTACTTGTGACGTACCGTATTTGAATTAGAAATATTAGAAAGTATTTAAGTACCAACCTGAGTCTACCCTCACCAAAAAGAGGCAAGCCAAAACTATATCCCATCATTTGATAGGTATCTGAAATATAAACAAAAATTTTAGTGTTTTTTTCAGTTACGATAAACTTATATCAAGTCCATAAGAAACGATAACGTTAGCGTTTTAGTTAAAACAATAATTATAAAATTTGCCTTTATTAAGACATGTTACATAGCAATAAAATCGTGTAGTGTAGAAAATACTAATTCGACAGACAATTAACTCACACCGCCATTTTGTACAACATGCATGAAAGGCGCCAAAATTCAAATTCGGATAAAATATTGAAATGGACACGTTCAAATAATAATATAATTATAATCAAATAATTATAGTCCTCAGTTATATTCTGCTTGGGTTAAATTGTATCGCGGTCTTAAAATAACTCCAAAAATATTTATCAATATACCTGACTCCATAACTAGTTTTGGGAAAAGTAATGTCAAATCTATTGCGAGTTCTTCCTTTAAAAATAATATTTCTTTTAGCTGAAAATCTCCCAATCCACTGTAAACACTATTAGTTAAATTGGCGAACAACCTGAAAGACAATAGATAGGTAGTATAGTTTTTGGTTGCAAGTGCAAAGTGTCAAATGATAGATAACATTTTCCCGCCATTCTTCGTTCCGCCTTAATTTTGCATTTTTGACTTTAACATCGACAATGCTAGTGGTACATAGTTTATTTACCAATGAATTTTAATTTTAACTTTTAATTGAGTATTGTCTACAAATGACATTAGACAATAAATAGGTGCAAGCGGGGTTAGTTAACTTGTCTTAACAATAGTGTATTTAGAAAGTCGAAAACTTATTTTGTATGAAATTCATCAGTTCTTGACAGTTCGCGCCGACAAATTTAGTTTTCGACAGTTTTCTCTAAATATGTATATAGAAAGTAATGAAATTAAAGTATATATATATATTTATATACTATATAGAAATAGTATTTAACCAGTTATTTCTCATAATTGTGTTTTCTGTGCAGACAACTAACAATCGAATTTCAACTATTTTAGGTGCATAATTGTTATTTTTACCGATCAATCTCCTTCGTGCCTTCTCCATCTAAACGACACTGGCGAAATACCTTGTGCCCAATTGGCACAAATAAAATCCATAAAAAAGGCATCTTGTCTAAGCCCCCTGATGCTAAGATTTATATAGGATGTTTGCGTCAATTGATTATTATCTATTTCTATATATATAATCTCTACAAAATTGTGACATTCATATAAAAAAATACGAAAGATTTTTTATGCTATATTATGTCCAAAAAACCATTTTACCTCGTATTCGCGTGATCTATATTAAATTCAGATTGTAAAATCACGTAAGGGTCCAAAATGGGCACGTTGTTTTCTTTGCTGCCATTTTTGATAGCATTTCTGAATATTTCAAAGAGTTGGCGCATAACTGCATTAGGACTCAAAAACTTTTCGACATCTGTTGTACCTAAAATTAATTGGATCAAGATTCAAATGCCTTTTGGCGTGAATTCATTATCCCTATATTTATCTACATAGATATGGAGAGAGCACATTAATATCGGAATCGCCATTAAAAAAAAAATCAAAACAGGATATAAATCAGTTAATATACAGTATTTACAATTTTCTTAATCTACATAGAAATAATAGAAATAATCAAAAATTAATAAAAGACTATTTAAAAAAAATTACACATGTGGCAGTGTACCTTTAACATTTATCAGTTAATTGTAATTAGGTATCAATGTTATGTCACATGGGCCAAAGATATAATAATATTTTTTTCAAAACTCGAACCAAATGTTCATATTTATAGACTAGTATCAGAATAGAAATAATGGAACTTGATAGCTCCCATCTGTGTCTTAATAACCTCAAAAAAACCTTTGAAGAACCCGTGGATATATACGCGATTAAAAATACACGAAATTAAAACTTGGCTCGTTAGTTGATAAATATTCAATAAAAAAGAAATATAACATAGACAAAAATATTTTCCAATTAGCGTGACCTGCTAATGTCAATCGAATGACTGATCCTACCGACCGATTGGTGATCTCATATCAATAAATAAAATTAGCTAAATTAGAACATACCGAGTGTAGCAGACGCGAGTAATATTAAAAACAGAATCTTCATTGTTTAATTTGTTAACACTTTAACTGAGGAAAGATTTATGGATTACCTATTTATCGTATAAAGACGGCCATGAGGTGATAAATTTTAATCACTGTTGCGAAAGCAGAATTTTACGTGACGAAACTGTTTCAAGACTTCTATTGAAACGACTCTTAAATTAAAGTGTATTCAAAACTGGACCAATCACTCAAATAAGTCGGGATCTACGGACAGAGAAGATGGCTCATGACGGACGATTGCAGATTTCAACTGTGTAGTATTTTTTGTTAGATATATTAACTGTGATAATGTATTTATCTTAATTAATTGGACAAAAGCGATCACATTATTATTATTATTGTTAACGATTTATTAATTAATTTCTATAATTATTATTTTCTTTCTTAGCAAAAGATCTCTCCTATTCTGCGATTTATCTTTGTCCGGTAAAATAAAAGATGCACAGATAGCATAAGAGAACGAACTGTCATATGATAATAATTTAGTTTTCGACTTTCTACATACACTACGACGACGTGTGTCAGAGACAGGAGGCTGATCACCACTAGCTGATTAGATTTAAAAATGAGCATGAAACAGATTCAGAAATCTGAGACCTAAAAGAGGTTTTAGCGTCACAGATTTTTTTTTAATCTGTGGACACTTGGTCGTAACTACTAAGCCACAAGGCTGTAAAAAATATATATAAGTACATTTATATAACATCGGCTCGGCGCTAACATATGCCCATAATCAACAAAGAGAACATGTTAAAAAGCAGTTTAATTCAATTAAATGACCATTACTATAAATGTAACAATGACTATTCATGAAAAACCTTGACACGAAAAACTTGCACCAGATTTGGGTAAAAGGCATCTTGAACTCAGCCATCATGATAATGTTTAAAGAACTTTATTTCTCATTACAAAAACAGAAATATTTTATTTACACGAGAAACAATATGAATATTATGTATATATAATACGAGCGAGATACACGTCGCCATTGGCCGTCACAATTTTAGTTAACTATGTTCATTCTAACATGCATCTTTACTTCCTTTTTGAATCTGTCAAACACTCCAATATTCCGAATTTGAGATGGTAACTGATTAAATAATTGCACACCCTCATACCTAATAGATTTCATCAAATAATTCGTACGCGGCTTCGGCAAGATAAGCAAACTCGCTCGACGAGTATTTCGTGTCGTTGTGTATTTGATTTTTTTAAACGTCAAGCGGAGATGTGGATAGAGTTAAAACTGAATCACCGTAAAAAGAACTCAAACTCAAAATAAATTATTCATCTAGGCAATGTACACTTACGAATGTCAACAGAGACAGTTAAATTGATTCTAAATTTAAATTTGCTACCAGTTCGCAAGTCAAGTTTGTAGAGCGGGCATAAAGAACTGGCAAGAAACTCTCTGCCACTGTTCTAACCGCCATGTTTTGAGTCATAAATAATGTTAGGCTGCAACCATTTTTATTTGTACTAGAGTAAATTTATAAAAAGCTTTATTGATTAATTTACATTTAATGAGTTTTGAATTTATTCAGTGACAATTCTCTAATTTCGCTTGGGAGTTTGTTGTTAAAACCAATACAATTTCCATATTAAGTGGGTATATATTTTTATTTATTTATTCACACTTCGTTGCTAGAAAGAAACACAAATAACACAATACATATAAATTACAAGGGATGCAACGGGCGGCCTTATCGCTAACAAGCGATCTCTTCCAGGCACCCCTAGTAAGAAAAGAAAACAATAAATAAAAAATGATGAGTGCAAGAAGTGCATAACCAGAAGTTATATAAAAAACAAAATATATTTATATTAATCTATAAAACCTTAATCTAGAGAAAATAAAAAAACAATATTAATAACTAAATAAAACTAAAAAGCTAATCTGACAGATTCATGAACAGCAAATAGTGAATTACATAATATACAAAAAGAAGAGGAGATACAAGAATTACACAGGTCACGATTGATCAGGATATGATAAGGTTACTGATACTGTTATATCCTACGTTATTCTAAAATTTATCCAGTGGATTCTTTAACCCTGGAGGTAGTTGAGTCTCCTCACACCACAGTGACTAAGTAGAGATATAAAAGGAGACAGAGAATGAGCTAAGCGAATAGAGACGGGAAGTGAATTCCATAACCTCACTGTTTTTTTAAGATCCACCCAGAATCCCCAGCTGCAGCAAGAGGATTCGCCAAGAAAGGAAGAGTTATGAGATGGAATTTCAAGGAATTTCGGAAGAGCTAAAGCCACCCAATTTTTTTTATCTCTTTATGATAGAAAAGAGTTTCAGGAATGAACACGATGGACCTTCTGTTTAGATATATAATTAACAACCTATTATTATGACATCATGTTAATGTTTGTATTATATGATATAACTAGCAGAATCGGCCAAGCGTTGCTGTGGCTAAGGTTTTTGTTATATTACATAGTAGTAAACTATTCAAGGGAAATGGTGGTACTTTTAACACAGCGCCATCTGTTAGAATTGTATCAAATAATAAATAAATAATTTGCAATAAAATAAAATTGCGACTATAATTTGAGATTTAAACTATCCTATCTCTCAAGTTGGATCGAACTGCACATGGTGTGCGAATTTTATTATAATCGGTTAAGTGGTTTAGGAGTCCCTTGAGGACAAACATTGTGACACGAGATTTATATATATTAAGATAAGAATTAAGATGACATTTGCATGTCTATTTTTATATGATTGTGCGCTTTTTTATAATTAATCTATTTAATTGTACCACTATCTTAGTAAATAAACGATTAAATTTTTACTTAGACTATATATGTATATATGTGTATTACGCAATAAAAATTATTAGAGAAGTGTCTTTAACTTTTTTTCAATTGCTTAAAACGGAAACAATATAAATGCCATAAAATCATTGAACATTCGTTGAATATAGGTCAACAGCTGATCAGGCAAATGGAGTGTGACGAGAGGAAACACCAGGAATGGTTGCGGTAATCAATAATACAGGAACAGGGCACACTAAATATAGCTGCAGACGAGGAGAATATGCTTTTCATTGCATTTTATCAACTGAAGGTACAATGCCACAGGGACCAAACTTTAAAATTAGTTTTACTTATTACTAAGTAGGTAAAGATATTTGTGGAAAGTATAAAAACATTTTTAGTATTTTTATAATACAATTATTGTATACAGGGTGTCCCAAAAGTCGACGTCTAGTCGAAATTTTCTCATAGGTAATGCCACACCAGTTATCAGAAAAATTAAAAAAAAAATTAAGTCATGTATTTTTGAAGTTATGGAAATTTTCCTTTTATTCCAGAAAATGTACACCATGTGACAGTTTTTTCATTCCTGTTGTTACAAATATTTACTTTTTGCAAATATTTTTTCTCTTACGTCATCCCGAATAGTGCTTTATGTAACCTATGATCCTAAACCCTGTGCCGATGACTCCAACTTGTAGGAAAATGTCATTTTATACCGTACCAAGTTTTCAAAATTAATTTTTCGCACTAGTTCAACTGATCGTCCTGAAAAAAAAATGTACCACTCCAGTTTGGCAAGCAGCTTTAAAAGTTCGCGCATTTAATAAGGATTCTAGCGTGGTATAACACTTACTTCATTATTTCTTAGATCGGCCATAAAAAATTTTTTTGTTAAACAAAGTCTGTTTTTAAAAATTTCTCTGGAATTACAAAAAACGATTCTAGTGTACCCAAAGCGTTCCTAATAACCACAGCGTGGTTTAAATAAGATGGAGAGAGACATTCCATAAAATGTGAGCGAGACAGATAGTGACGCTTATGACATACGGACGCAAATAAGTAAAATAGACAGTTTCTTTTTTATGATTAGATTTATTACTTTTTTTATAAAAGATGTTCAAAATGTATGTTACTACATATATATGTTGCTATCTGCCTCCTCTGCCTAGCCTACCTGTTTAGTACGTACCAATATGGATTTTGATGATCAATTTTGATGCTACCTTAGAAACTGCTCAGAATTCTGATATAAAACTTTTTTTTGGTTATTGTATGATTTTTCTCTATATTAACCTCACATTCAAGTTAGGTATAAGTTCTTAACAAGGAAAAGTAATATAGAGGTTGATCGTAGCTGAAAATTAAGGGTTGTATGTATTTTCCTGTAAACATGAAAATTGCAAAAAGTGTTCGTTCGAAGTCGACACCTTTCTTGACGGAAATTTGTCGGTGACACGTTTGAACATTTTAAACATTATTATTATAGCCCTTTTATTTCCATTATGAATAATATATTTTAAACAAGTATATCATTTAAGCATGCATTAGAAAATAAAATATTACTATTTATCCTTAAATTTATCCAAACATTAGTAATTTCAATGTTTAAATTTTTTAAATGATAAATCAGTTAAAAAGAATCAAAATTTTTATTTTTATTTATTTATTTATTTTCAGTAAATTTTTCTATCTTAACTACTAATAGTACGCAATAGTTACTACTAATGCGACAGAATTCCAAAATATTTCCCACACCAACTATCCTACATAAAAACATTAAAAAATTAAACTTATATGCCTAAATCTTATAACTAACAATATAGCAAGCAACTCTTGTGAACTCAGCCAGAATAAATCCCTCTATGGGTAAAGGCCTTCTCTAATACTTCTAAGATAACATAAGGGGTAATGGGGTTACGACGCTTACACACTCTGTACGAGTGTACAGAGTGTGTAACAGGTGAGTACCAGTTCTCACCTTTTGGCGGGGGCTCCCCAAACATATTAATTACCAGCTTCTTCCTTTTGACCAAATTCAGCGAATGGTCTCTCGAATTGTCAATGACCAATGTCATACTGATCAGCATGATTCTCTCTCTCTAGTCTCTACGCAGAGACATAGCGTCTCTTTGCGTTTTCTATAAAGTATACTACGGGAAGTTGTTCTGAGGAATTGTTGGGGATGATCCCTCTTGCCTCGTATCAGCATCGTACGAGCCGTATGAATACTAAATTTCACCAACATCACCTTGATGGCTGGAAATCTTCCTCTTCAAAATTTGAGCGTACTTCCTAAAGGCCGGCAACGCACCCACTAAAAATGGGTGTCTATGGGCTGCGATGACTACCCTTTTGGGCGTCCAGCAGGCTTGCAGGCTATAAAAAAAACTTGTTTATAAACACTTAAACATTTTCAAATAATAGATACAAAGTAATAGACGAAAGCCAAAACTTTTTATGGCGAATTTTGATTAAGTAAATATGAATGTTTTAACATATATATGCATATTATTGTTTTTATTTAAAAAAAACATTTTTCAGAACCTAGAGGTCGGCACCGCTACTATGACCTCGCTCCACTCGGACCCGAGTAAAGAGCATTTCATGTTTACAAAATGCGTTTTATAAATATTTACATAGAACGTGAAAAGTTGTAAATTTTTCGCACCTCATCTGTTCGTTGATGCCTTCGCCCTGCGAATCTATTTCAGGCAGTTGCCAGACGCCCTATATTGCGAATATAGACAATCTATTTTTCAAATACTACACATCCACAGAGTATATCACGTGGCGCTGTAGCCTCATACAATAAATCAGTAACACTAAAACCTTTTTAGTGGTGGCCTTTGTAGTGGGTCTTACATCTCTGTTTCATGACTAAATAGTCAATGTAATAGACAAGGTGATCAGCCTCCTATGCTTGACACACGCCGTCGACTTCTGCGTATTCCCCGGGGATCAAACTAACGACCTCTCGGTTGAGGTTCGACCCCGGCGCACCAATGGGCTATGTGTGCATTTAACATTTATTTATTTATTTATCCTTTATTGCCTTATACAAAAACACACATAACAAAAATAAAAATAAAAAATAAAAAAACAGTTACAAAAGATATAAGGCAAAGGGCGGCCTTATCGCTTACAAGCGATTTCTTCCAGGCAACCCTAATGAGAAACAACGTTAAAGAAACACCATCAGAGGGTAGAAAAAAAAGCAATTAACAAAAGCAACAAAAAAACTAAAAACTTAAAACAAGCGTTACTATAACTAATTGAATATAATAAAACAAAATCAAAGAAAAAATAGCAATAATAATAAATAAAAATAATTATAGACAAAAATTTAAAAGCAAATAAAAAGGTTAACCTATAAAAATAAATATATATAAGCAGAACTAATTACGAGGTAGAAAGAAAATGATCAAAAAGAAGCTTTTTAAATACATTTAAAGATTGCGCTCGTCTAATATCGATTGGTAGGGAATTCCATAGCAGGACATAACATTCACTCGCATGGTGAAGGAAAACATCGTGAGGAAGACCTTAGACTCAAAAAGTGGACGGTGTGTGTCAGGCACAAGCGGCTGATTACCTTGCCTACATTAGATTGACAAATGATCTTGAAACAGATATAGAAATCTGAGATTCAGATTTAAAGAAGCTTTTAGATGACATATTTATTTTAATGTACAAATATTGTTTGTCAAAAAGTTTAAAATTACATTAATTGAAAACAGAACGTAATACATATGTTAAAGATAGTATGTTGTATGGTCATTATAATTAAATTTATTTTCTAAAGTCTCTTATCATTAAACTTTTAATTTTAATTAGGTACGTAATGAATCATTTAACGGTGTAAATAGCCTATAATTTAAAAAAGATCGTGTAAATTTAATATTCATAGTTAATTATTATAAGATATGCCAAAGACAGATACTTAAGGTAGTTAAATTTTAAGTCGACTAAAAAATAAATCTGGCAAGTCTCTGACGTGTCTGAAGGTTCGAAAACAATCAAAAGCAATGATGGGGGGGGAAGTTTCAGTTCAAGAAACCCAAAAAAGCCTCCAGACTTGGCTAAAATATCCTTGTGGCTGCGACTTTGCAAGGCGTCTTCTATTCGGTCTGGATGCAGATTGATGAACTGGTCTCCCGGTCCCCACTTTGAGCTGTGACCCATATTGTCCAGGTCAATTTTCACGATTGCCGATTACTTTAGGCTGAATAACGGAGAGCCAGCTCCCTTTGATAAATAAATAAGAAGAAAACATTTATTTCTCAAAGACTAAAGTATGTTAACAAGTAAAATAACATACTAATTAATAAAAGGCCGCCAACGCACTTGCGAGCCTTCTGGCAATGTCCATGGGGGCGGTATAACTTAACATCAGTTCATCTTCCGGCCCGTTTCTCTCCTATTTCATAAAAAACGTACTCTAAAGTCCCTTTGAGAGGAAGATAGATAACTGTCAAATATACCATTTAGTCAAAATAGATTATATTACCTCACTATAGTCTGTAACTCTCAGACACGCATATATACAAAACATGCTCTATGTTCTCCCAGATTTCGTTTCGCCCAGTTATCATTCTGACGTCTACGTTCAATTAAATGTTGTTCTAATAAATAAGAATAAATTAATTGTTCAATATGTGGCAGCTAATTGTTTTAGTGTTATCAACGTCAACTGTGATTTCTCATGTATTACCATCGCCTGCAAATAGTTATCGTAAGTAATAATTGTGAAGAATTTATATTTAAGATGTCTCGGATTGACGCGTTTTATTGGCGGGAAATTAAGGAATAATGATGATTTCTTTTTTCGTGTTTTGTTTAACCCAATATATAAAGCAAATATCATAGGATATAGTCCTATTCTATAGACGACAGTTATTTATTTCCAACCCACAAATATACAGTATTTGCAATATTCTTAAATTACATAATAATAATAATCATTAATAAAGATAAAAGAAAATTATTGTGTGGCTGTGTACCTTTAATGTTGGCATCTCTCTGTATTGCGATATTTATTGGTTGAGCGACAAAAGCACGGCCCAAGTCACTTCTCCAAAGAAAACAAAGTCTTAATCTTAAATACCAAGTTATATTTCGCGCCCTTTAAATGTCAAATGACAAATGTGACAGTACCAATATAGTCTATTATATTTAAAAAAAATCAGTGGCGCTACAACCTCTTTTGGTCTTGGCCTCAGTTTTCTGAATCTGTTTCATGGTAATTTTTAAATCTTATAGGCAAGTAGGTGATCAGCCTCCACGCCGTCGACTTTTTGGGTCTAAGACATGTCGGTTTCCTCACGATGTTTTCCTTCACCGTTCGAGCAAATGTTAAATGCGCACATAGAAAGAAACTCCATTGGTGCACAGCCGGGGATCGAACCTACGACCTCTTGTATGAGAGTCGCACGCTGAAGCCACTAGGCCAACACTGCTCTATGTCTATTATATTAGTTCAAATATAATTCTCAAAGTGAACGATATCCATCCACCAATAGAATTTCTATGTGGGCATTTAACATTCGCTCGTACGGTGATGGAAAACGGCTTGCCTTAGTCAGGCACAGGAGACTGATCACCTACTTGTCTATTAGATTGACATGTCATAAGATAGAGAAATCTCAGCCCAGACGTAAATATGGTGAAACGCCACTGATTTATTTATATTTGATATTCGCACTACCAGTGCAAGTTTTGTCATTATCAATCCAATATTTCTCAAAGGGCTTTGTAATGAAATTTAAAGTTGGCTTTGCTACAAACACATTAAGTGCTCTTTTCAAATCCGAGTGGAGTGGGGTCATAGTAGCGGCGCCGTCCACTCGGATCCGTGCGAGCGTCTAGTTTCTTTTTTAAAGTGCCATCCCTTGCACTCGGATCCGAGTATTCATCACTCGACATGTATCGTGCCGTTTTTTTATAAATATAATAATATACCTTTATACGTAATTTCAAACATTCACCATAAAAGTTTTGGTTTCCGGCTATTACTTGGTATCCACTGTTAAAGCATTCAGTGTGTTAAGAAAACGATTGCTAACACAACAAACTACACAGTAAACTGTACATAGATATTATCAAGAAATTTTTCAGAACGCGGGCCTCCCCACTCAGAAACTACAATAACCAACGACAGGAAACCGTTTATCGAAGTTCGGAACTCAACGTATCGTGGTAACGGGCCGAGGGAAGAAGCGCGCGCAATGTGCTCTGTCAAAACGCACGAAATAAACGCCACAGCTAATGCAACAATAACAAGACGGCTTCACGGTGTTGTTACATCTAGTAAGTGAATAATTTTAATACCTATTTCTCTAGTCTTTGGCTTATATTTAGTTATTTATTGTATAGGAATTTGGCATTTTAAAATTCATAAAATATTTTTATTTAACTGTTTAAATTGATTGTATGACAATTAATTATAAAGTCTATGGTATGGTCTGGCCATAGACTAGAATAGCAGTTTATTATTTATGTATAACTTTTTTTTCAGGAGAATTTCAGACTTCTATTCAACGGTTGGAAGTGATAATATTCGGTCAAATGCAACAGTTGTGGCAGAGTCTGGACGCACTGCGGGCGCAAGTTTCTGGTGAACCTCACGTATCCTACCCAGACCGACGGAGCGTCGTGTTTAGATATAAACCATAAAAATAATAGTTAATATAAATAATAGTAAAGATATTCAGGAACTGTTATTCTAATATTATATATTAAAGAGCTGGAGTCACGTTTTCTTGATTCATTCATCACCTATTTTCAGGGGGTGGGATTAGGGGGGTGTATTTGACGTTTTCCTATAGACTTCAAAATCAATCTGGCAAGGCAAGGGTCTGAAGATTTGAAAGAAAACTCAACGGCCCTATTAAACAGTGATACCTAGGGGGATCGAATTTAAGAACAGTATTTACAATTTTCTTAGAAATAATAAAAATAATTTAAAATTACTCCCCATACGTGTCCCTTGTTTATATAGTGGCTTATAAGTATAAGTAAGTAGTATATACGTGGCTTTGAAGAAAGAAGTCTTGGATACCATAGCCTCCATTGCCAAAAGAGTGCAGGTCGGTTTTCTCCCCACGCCGCTCTCTTGCCTCTGTCTATGCTAAAGTCATATTTGGAGCCAACATCGTAAGAAACGATGGCAAGCCGGATGGGATGTCGTTGATCCTTTGGAAGATGGGCTTTGGTATACGATGCTACTCGTGTGCGTGTGTATTAGCGTCGCACCTACCTCGGACGAGTTAAAGATCCACACAACAGCTCAAATATAAGTGTCTTCTAACTTTAATTTTGTTCGTTTTGGAGTAGAGACTCTTGGGTCGTGGGAATCAAGTGCACAGCTTATTAAAGATTTTAGTTGGCACCTGGTAGATAGAACCGGTGACCTCGGAGCAGGTTCTTTCCTCAGTCAACGAATAAGTATCGAATATCAGCTGCTGCATAAATGCTGCCAGCGTTAAAGGTAAACTGACAGGGACCAAACTTTTTAAAATTTATGTTACATTTATTTTTATTATTACTTAAACATTATAGATAAACTCAATGTACAAAAGCACCAAAAATATATTAGGGTTTAACTTTGGTACATGAAGGGCTACATACACCACAGTACAACTTCCTGAGGCTAAAATTGTGTACCATAGCTACTTTCACAGCGTTATGTCGTACGGTATTCTACCGTGGGGTGCTGCTGCAGAAGTTCAATCCATATTTGTGTTGCAGAAGCGGGCTGTTCGGGGTATTTGTTGTGTTTCCCCGAGGGAGTCGGTACGGAATAGATTTAACGAACTAAATATTATGACATTATCCGGTCAATATATTCTTGAAGCCTTGTTGTATGTACAAAAAAACTTAAAGATTTCAAAACAAATGGTGACTTTCACCAGTATAATACGCGTAATAGAACTAATTTGAGTGTGCGACCAACCAGGCTCCAGAAGATAAACCACTCCTTATATGGAAATTGTATTCATTTTTACAACAAACTCCCAAGCGAATTAAAGAATTATCACTAAATAAATTCAATGCCCTTGTTAAAAGTAAATTAATTAATAAAGCCTTTTATAAATGTGACGAATACTTAAATGATCCTAATCCTTGGGATTGATTTGCTCCAGTTCAAACAATTTGTATTAAAGAGTGGTGGAAAGTTTCTTACCCGCTCTACGCTATTGACTTGCAAACCGGTTGTAAATGTAAATCTACAATTAATTTAATTGGTTTTTTTTGACGTTCAGAACTGTACATGTTTACCTATATGAATAAAGATATTTTTGAGTATTGAGTTTGAGTTTAAATTCCTTGCAAACCACAGAATTAAAACAATACAATTAGTACAAAAACGAAACGAAAACATTACAACAAACAGAGAGATTAAAAAAAACGTTGTTATACCATAAACCTATAAAATCTATCTTTTATGGAGTCGAGCAATCAAGTTGACCAAAAATATAATAGTAGGCAATCGCGCAGAAGGCTTATCTGATGTTTAGTGATACCCATGGAGACACATTACGATTAGGTTACCGGCCTTTTATAACTTGACTGTTCATACTAAAACAAATTTGTTAAAGCGGTGAATGTACCATCACGAAAACCAATGTGAACTGAATTAAAACGATTTTCCATAATAAAAGTTAAATTTGGAATGGAAAGGCTAGATTGAATTAGGAAGAAAGCGTCCTTCCACTTGGAAGGACATACGCCTGAAGAAAGAAATATGTAATGCGATGGAATGTATTAAGAATACAAGAAATACTGACGTCACTGAAAGAGACTTGCTTATAAATTACCTAAAACTAATGGCTATCAAAATTTTATCAGGCGTTTTAATGATTGGAAGTACACAATTAACAAGGCACAGAAGAATTAATAAAGTTGTCTATTCGCCACATACAGTGCCAAAACTTTTCTTGGCCGGCGGTACTGTCGATATTTTGTTGCGAACAATAAATAATTTTAATATCTAATAAAAATTGTAATCGTAATTGTAAATCATAGTCAAAACATTTAAAAAAAAGTTAACGTTAACCAAATTTTTAACTAAAAACTAACTGATATAAGATTTATTGGTGTATTTACAAAAATATTGTCTAAAAACCTAATTTTCAAAGGTTTTTTGATTTGGTTTAGTTAAAGTTCAAAAACAAACTTACCGATAGAAGACTTCTTTGTGTATTTACTAACATATTTTCCAAAAACGTAATTTTCAATAAAAATAACTTTTTTAAAAAAGAGATCGTTAAAAAAACTTGTTAACTTTTGCTTTTACAACTTTATTAATTATTTTTACGTGCCCTGTTAATTGGGTACTTCCACTAATTACTACCTTATGTAATATACTCACAGTGTTTTTTTTCCTTTACTCACATTGGTTGTCTGGTAGAAATCGCTCTAAAGCGATAAGGCCGCCAGTTGCTTTTCATTAAATTGTTTAATATATTTTTTAACTTTTATGTAATGCAACGAAGTGTTATTAAATAAATAATTAAAACGCCTGATAAAATTATGTTAGCCATTAGTTAGCAAGTCTCTTTCAGTGACGTCTGTATTTCTTGTATGCTTCATGCATTCCAGCACATAACATTGACTGCCTTACTACCGTTGTTTCTTATATTTGATTGAAACCTTGTCTCTCTCCTACTGCCTTCCTAGCCTTCCTGGTTGTCAGTCCATAAATGTATATTGTTAAATCAATCTTTCTACGACAATAATTTCTTTCTGGCACCAGCCCTGTGTAGATGATGAGGCAAAGAATCTTCTACTAAAGGTACTCAGCCATATTAAGACTTGGCCAGGACAAATACATCCCATGTTTTGAACACGTTATTCGAGATTTCAATACGTGTATGCATAAAGATAAAGCTATCAGACATTTTGTTGGCAGGATGTTGTTGGGGCTCTCGCGGTACTGTAGCGCATCGGGTATGTTTGCGGATGCACACCTGGATGATTTTTCATCAATCATCCGCAAACGGACAGCCTCACTGATGCGTGGGGTTCGTGCGAGTACCAACAATATCCTGATGGTTATAGCAAATAAGCCTGAATGTGCTGTTTTGAGACACTGGGTTCATATACATGCCCATGTGCCAAGTGTCTCAAATCAACGTAGACTAATGAATTAAATGTTTTTAATAATTTTACTAACATAGTTATAAGTCTTTTAAGTTTTACTTATGGTTTTAACATATGGACTTGTTGATTGGTCTGAAACAAAATGATTTTTTTTTTTTTGGAATAATTCCTACTACCACTAAAAACCACTAACCCTACCAAATTCGACGGATTTTCTTCTCGACCTTAAGCTTGATTCCTCTTTCTAAAAAACTTGTGTTTACCATTCATGTCATACATTTTAGATGTAAGATTATATATGTTAAATATTCAGTACACTTAGAATTATTATGTATGACGTCGTAAACTCAATAAATAAATATAAACCACTAACTACTATACTTATAAGCCAACACAAATATCGGAACGGTGAAACAGCGGCAATAACAAAGTTATTCTTTCCAAATGTTGTTTCGGCTTTTTTGATAGTTAAACAAATGAAACCAACGGGATTGATTACCCAGATGTTGACAGGTCACGGTGGATTTCTGTCGTACCTTTACAGATACAGGATTAAACAAAATGCTGCCTGTCCTTGTGGCGATGCGGACGAGGAGACGGTGGTACATGTTCTGACCGAATGTCCAATGTATGGATACGACAGGTTTAACACTGAGCAAGCTATGGGCATAAAAGTAGCAGAGACAAATTTAAGGGAAATAATGTTCAACGTCAAATTGAGGGGCATATTTTTGAGATTCGCTGTAGTGGTTATACAAAGGGTGGTTAAAAGGAATAGGCAGTAGGGTATTAACATCGGAGTTACCAATATACTTACTTACAAATTACAATACAATACAATATAGATACCAATATACTTACTTACAATACAATA
Organism: Pieris mannii; assembly: GCA_028984075.1. Lineage (NCBI taxonomy): Eukaryota > Metazoa > Arthropoda > Insecta > Lepidoptera > Pieridae > Pieris > Pieris mannii. The sequence goes on along the minus strand of CM054798.1, from coordinate 3,131,120 downwards.
CAATATAGTTACATACGATATAGATACTTAATGCCTCCGACGACTATATAGTCAGGGAATTGTGTAGAAAATATTAATAATATAAAAAAAAATAAAAAAAATAAGCCAACACAAAGGACACGTATGGACTATGGGAAGTAATTTTTAATTATTTGTATTATTAATTTGTATGTTTAGAAAATTCTAAATACTGAACTAAATAAATTTTTAACAGTGTTTTTTGTTCGGTTCTTGATAAGGATAAGAAATGAAACAAAAATTAAAAATAACATGTTTATATATTAAACAAGTTCCATTGAAATACACAAATCTATAAACACACATTCAAACTGAGTACATAAACGATATAAATCCTTAATTAATTGGAAGAGAAGTGCGTGATAGATATTTCACTTGGACATTTGTGGCAGTATTGTATTCGTATTTACGCGTATCGCTGGGTACCGATATGCCAATGGCAGGGCGGGACTGCCAGCGACGGTCTCACGCCAAATCTTCGCCCTTACCGTCCAATCTCTTTAGCTGAAAATATAAAGATATATTCTAAAGGGCAGCACGTTGATGAATTCATATACACACAAAACAATTACCTGATAGATATTTAATAAAGATTTATGATTAATTAAGTAAAATAAACAGAACAATAAGTCAAAGTATACAGAACTATTAACTCTGACATTAATTCTCTTTCTTAATAATAGTACGAGATTCGGCTGCAGGATCGGTTGCTAAAAACCAATTTTTTATGTATATTTATAAGTAGGAGAATGTATATCTGTAAGTTGCCTATCAAAATTTGGCCGCTAGTATTGTAGAAGTTATTTTGATTTGATTTTTGGAAAACATTTCGTTCATTCGTTATTTAAATAAAATATTGTTTACATGATGACAATTTACATAAAAATTAAAAAAAATCACGGGTTTTTGATCACCTGGCCGCACTTCTTCGCAGCCAGGTGTAAACAGATATGATTTCGATACATTTATACGTTCATAACATACATTTATTAATTATATATCACATTCAAGCTAATTTTTTTCTAAAGCAATCCTGCAGCCGGAAGTTAGACCATAAGAAAGAGATCCGTCAATGCCATGGAGTGACATACATTAAATATATATATATACTTATAAATAACTAGCAGACTCGGCCAATCGTTGCTGTGGCTAAGGTTTTTGTTATATTACATGGTAGTAAACTATTCAAGGGAAACTGTAGAACTTGTGTGAAACGTTGGTACTTTTAACACAGCGCCATCTGTTAGAATTGTATCAAATGAACAACAAATATTTGTAACTGTACCCGACATCTGTTAGAATCTTTTGGAGTTAACAGATAATTGTGACTGAATTAATTATAGACAAATAATTTGTAATAAAATAAAATTGCGACTATAATTAAAGATCTAAGCTATCCTATCTCTTAAGTTGGACCAGACTGCTCACGGTGTGCCAATTTAATTTAAAATCGGTTAAGTAGTTTAGGAGTCCATCGCGAACAAACATCGTGATAGGAGATTTATATATATTAAGATAAGTAGAAGAACGTATTCAAAACGTTGTTAAGAACATCGTGATTGCCCAGAAGGACGTTCTTACATGTAACTTTGTTTAATTAATAAAAGGGCTGCCTGTCCTTACGACTTACGACTTGTGCAATACAGCTAAGGAGACGTAACATGTTCTCAGACTGACCTATGTATGGATAAGATAGGTATCACACTGAGCAAGCTATGGGCATAAAATAACGGCGACAAAAAAGGAAATAATGTTCAATATTAGGTTAAGAGGGATCTTTTTGGGACTTGCTATAAAGGTCATACAAAAAGTACGTAAAATAGGTGGTAGTATTTTACCATCCGGGATAATACCAAGGTAAACTATTTAATACCACCGACGGCTACATAGTCGGGGAACATATAACATATCTAGAAAACATTTATTTAAAAAAAACATGTTTTTGTCTATATTGACCACCATTGTTTGGCCGTGGCATTTATAGAATTCGACAAAAATACAAAAGTAAAATTTGCCAATATTAACTTACGTATTAATTTACATGATTGTCTGTATAATGACGATATTCATTAATTAACTGAATTCGACCTAAAAAAGTGGTTTTAATTAGGTGCCCATATTTTAATACCTAGGCTGAATTATAAATTAATATATCAGAGCTATTAAATTCTGAAGGGAATTATAAAAATGTTTTATGATCTAAAAAATCTTGGAGCAAAATTGTGCTTGAACTAGACTGAATGGTTCTCAAAAATAACGTTTTGTTTTGCTTACTGTATTTTCAACCGTCCACGCCGTTGAAGCCAAACGTCCAGTACGCTTGTAAAGAATTGTATTCATACAAAATATATAATTTATAATAAAGGATTTGTAGGAAAATTATCAGTGAATACACTACAGTATATTGGTTATATTATCTCTTATATAACCAATATAGTTGTACTGCACCCGCCAAAAATGTGACGCATGCGGCGTTACCTCGCTCTGAGGCGTTCCATTTGAGGCTTGAAGTGCAAGCGAGAGCGCATAACGAGCGACAAAGAGGCACAATCAGCCTCCGCATTCGGCAGCGTTCGTTAAAAAATTTACATAATTGTGTTTATGCGTACAAATAAATGTAACTTGATCAATTCAAATGTGATTTCCATTTACCTATTTCTTTTAAAAATGCAACCATTTCTTCAGAATTCCTAACAAATTAAAGACTATATTTCTGTATACTATAATAAATAAAGTAAAATGTTACAGATACATGTATTTTTCTTTTTTTCTTCTCTACCTGAATATGTACCAAATATAGAATTTAGAAGAATGGTCTTACCTCTTTTTCGTCACCAGCAACGGGCCTGTATCGGGGAGGGATGTCAACTGGAGGTGCGGAGAAGCCATGGACGTATAACAAAGCAGCAGCGACTCCACCAGCCACCGGGCCAGCCCAGTATACCTAAATAAATTATTGTTTATGACTGATAAAAAACTTTGCGATATAAGTGATCCAACTATATGGGAATGCGTGATGACGTATCGTCACGTGATTTACTTAAAAAACAATTTTTACACTAGCAATATCAGTGTGTTTTTCAATTGGATTGTAAAATTGTGTTAACGATGTATAAGAAACAGATTACTGATTTGTGATCTTAATAATATAGTTCGCGTTTCATTTCCAATTCAAATAACAATAATTGTATATACTAATCATTTAATTTATCTGTTAACCAACAGATGGCGTTGTGCATTTGTAAAAGTGTACCTTTTAGCAGCATTTCCACACTGTATTTCGATACTTACTCGTTGAGCTAGGAAAACTATTAGTAGTACTATCTACCAACTTAAATTTATAATTATTAGCTGTGCACTTGACTCTGTACGCCAAAGGGAATAAATTAACAAAATAATTAAAAACGAAAACAAAGAAATGTAATGTGTTGGCATTTTTAAAAACTAAAATTAGATTTTTTTTTATAACAAGATTAATTCAACAAACTTAAATTAATTTTTCATAAACTCTTCAATAGATGGCGCTGTATACAACAGCTAGTTATGTATGTTAAATCCGTTATCAATTACCATACAATGCATTACCCAGATTTGGCATCGTATCAAAGGTCTAAAATTACTTTAATGTATTCATTATTTTATGTATTCGGGTTAAGCGCCTGGGTTCGATTCCCGGATATATTTTATTTTAGTTTGTTCGAAAAGAAATGCCTGCTACTTAATATTCTGAGAAGCCGCGTTTGCGAATATCAGAGACAATCGCCGACACTAAACCCTATTTGGTGGCCAAAGATAAATCGAGAAATTAACCGCTATAATCGTTTCGCTCTTGAAGGCGATATAGAATAGGTATGTATGTATATATGTTGGACTCTGTTTCCGCACTTAGACGCTCAATAGGTCCGTTGTGCCTGAAGTCCTGGCTAACTAAGCCAGCCCTGGGCACTTCCCTCACTGTTCCGAGGATTTCTGTACTGAATAGGTATTGAATTTATCGTCTATAAAATAGAAAATGATTTTTCTACGTCAGCCTGCGAAAATTTCAGCGCACCTTATATTTCTGTTTCTTATGTAACAGGAGTCTAACGGGCAGGCTCATGATGTTAAGTGATACGGCCGTCCATAGACACTAACATTTCCAGAAGTCTCGCAAAGCCATAGTCAAATCATTTATTCCAATTAGACCACCTAAAATGGCACTTATGATCGTTAAATATAATATAAAGATAATTCTATTTGCCCCTTACAAAAGGTTCTGTGTGGAGAATGCGCAAGAAACTCCACAATTTTTAAAATAGGATTTACAATATTTGTATACACTAGTTAAATAATTATATGTGAAGACAATGTACTCCTATACAAGTGTATTACCGAGGCATGACTCTAAAAATTTATAAACCACGCTTCTTAAGAACTAACGTGGCCTAGTGGCTTCAGCGTGCGACTCTCATACCTGAGGTCGTAGGTTCGATCCCCGGCTGTGCACCAATGGACTTTCTATGTGAAGCCAAGACCTAAAGAGGTTGTAGCGCCACTGATTTATTTTATTTTCTTAATAACTAAGAACAAATGACCAAATCGTCACTTGTCAAAGGAATAAGAAAATACAAGAATTATAAACGTCACGATTGAGCAGGTTTATAACCCGATATGGGAACCCATCACGGGTCCTCCACCAAATGTATACTATGGAATAATTTAACGTTTTAATATTTTAGTCCTCAACACAATCTAGGTTTAATCGCTTATTATGTAAACAGAACAGATAATACAACAAACTAATTATATGGGTACATTAAGATTAGACCAAGTTGGTGGCGCTGCCGTGTAAACAATAGCTCCGTGTATTTTATTGTTTACAAATAGTTTAATCGCGTTATTTCAAATAAAAAGTAATTTGGTGAAGTTTTTAAAAGTTATCTTTGTGGTGGTAATGTTATACAAATCTTTTTTTATGAAACAGTGACAATAATAGCAATAAAACATTTGGCCCCTAACATTTTATATAAAATCATATTTTTACTTTAAAATACAATTCCCGCTCAATCTAAAAACTTATAATGTGACAAACTTACCAGTAAAGTGCTATAAACTAGTGATCTATGATAAAAGTGAAGAAACATATAAATTAAGTGAATCCTTTGTTCTCCGACGTGACTCACTTCAGTTGAATTTTAACGTATTTTCTAAGCAATCTATGCAAATTGAAGTATATCGCTTAATTTAGAAACATTTGTAATAGTCTTGTTGGCTAATTGTGTTACCTAGGCGCCTATAAATGTTCATAAAGATTTAAACGTCCCGGTTCAAATCACGACGGCCATAAAATTGTTGTCTTTTTTTTTTTTTTTTTTCTTTTTCTTTCTGACAATGGAGGATTCCTACGTTACAATAAGAAGGAAACAAGGAAGATCTTTTGAATCCCTTAACATTTCATCTAATTCAACTCAATCGAACTATGACTGTTATGAAGTTAGAAGTTTACCTGACATTTCTACAAGAAATGTATGTGAACATTCCGAATTATTGGAGCAAATAAAACATTTAAAATTAGAATTGGATTCGGCGCACCAAAGAATTGAAAACCTATTACTTGAAAATTCCACAAAAAATCTCGAAATTTCAAAACAAAAAGAAACCATAAATAATCTAAAAGAAATATGCTCCTCACCTTATAATATTTCTACACCCAACACATCAAGAAGCAAAAAACAAAAGAAAACGCAAAATCGGAAAATAAAGAAACAAAAATTGAATGCAAGTTGTGGCGACCTGGAATTATTGGAAACCTCGATAGAGGCACTTAACGCTGATTCCAGGAGCAATCTTATAAAATCCAAAGAATGCCTACCGCAATCGAGAGATGATGCTATCTATCCTATAGCTGATCATCTGCCTAACACAAAATTCAAGATACATATAATAGGCAGTCAACAATGTCGAGGACTTGCCTCGGAGCTTATACGATCGAGATTTAATACACGATACGGACGTTTTGAAATTACCTCAATCATTAAACCCAATGCAAAAACGTGTGATCTCCTAAGTACAGTTGACGGTTTGGATGACTTTGTGGGAAATTACCTGGTACTATGCTTAGGTGAAAATGATACCAACCCATACCAAATATTTATAGAACTATGCGCCTTACTAAAAATTATCAAAAATAGCAAAATAATATTATTAAATGTCTGTAATAATAGGTTTCTCAATGAAAAATTACTGAATAATATGTTGAAAATGATTTGCAATAGCTCTAAAAATTGTTCATATTTAGATATTGAACGTGGTACTAAAAAGCAATATTTGGCAAGTGTTTGTAAAAAATTGAACTATATATTTGACTATGATTACTATATCAAAAATTTTTTGACTTTCAATAAAAAAAATGAAAAAAAACTATGTAATCGCGGCGACATTCCTAGAAAGGGTACCATACCGTACTATTTTCCCGTGATAAGACCTAGCCAGAACTCACATGTAAATAATAGAGATTTTTTAATGAAGGCTCTAATTCCTCACGAAATGACCTAATCAGCAGCTCTTGCTTATTACACCAAAATATAGCAGGACTTCTTAACAAACTAGATTCTATCGAACTTAATCTTAGCGAAATCAGGTACACTACAAATACTACTCCTAAAATTTTATGTTTTTCTGAAACTTTTGTAAGAAGAGGTGATGAAAGTAACATGATTTTGAAGAATTTTAAGTTAGCCTCATCATTCAGTCGGTTAAATAAAAAGCGTGGCGGGGTATGTATCTTCATAGATAAATCTCTGGATATCTTGCCGCTTAGCTGTTGCAACGACATATCAGTAGAAAAAACATTTGAATGTTGTGGCATAATAGTACCCTCAATTCAATGCCTTATAATTTGTATTTATAGAACGCCCGATTCTGACGTATATAGCTTTTTTAATATATTTCAAAACCTTTTACATAAATTAAAAAATAAAAAACAGCGAATTATTTTATGTGGTGACATGAATATAGACATTTTAAAGATAAATAATATAACTATGAATTACAATGAAATTCTATCAAATTATAACTTGGAACACTTTATTAACGTACCGACTAGAAATTTATCCTGTATTGACCATATATTGAGTAATATTAAAGATGCTAAAGGCGAAACACTCCGTTTATATATGTCAGATCATGATACGTGCCAAATTTTAAGGTTTCCCTTCACAAAAACAAAGTCAATTTACTTAAAGTGGTGCATATTTAGAAGAGATTACTGCTCTGAAAATATGAAAAAGTTTCGGGAATGCCTTTCAAATTTGTCCTGGAGCGAGGTATATGAAGAAAGTTCTTGCGATAAAGCTTTCCAAATTTTCCATGACAATTTATCATTATTATTTTATCTCTGTTTTCCAGTTATTAAAGTTAATGTTAACAACAAAACGACAATACCCAAGTGGATTACACCAGGGCTTAGAATCTCTAGTAGGCGTAAGAGACAACTTACTTTTAAATATTTTAGAACAAAAACAAATGAAAATAAACAAGCATACAAAAAATATAACAATTATCTGAAAAAATGCGTTATTACATCTAAAAAATACACACATTTCATGTATCTAAAAAACGCAAAAAATAAATCCCGTGCAACTTGGCATATTATAAAAGACCAACTAGACCAGAATCGAAGTCCGGTAGTTGCTTATAAAATCTTAAATGATAATAACCAACTGATATCTGATCCAAATGAAATAGCGAATTTATTTAACAACTATTACATAAAGAATAAAACAATTAAGAAACCTAGCACTGATCTGCAAAACGTTCATTCTGTAAACCAATCCTTATTTCTAACTCCATGTTCATGTGACGAAGTTTTCAAAGCTATAAATAATCTTAATAATACTAAGGCAGCAGGTTATGACTCAATAACTACAGAAGTGTTAAAATTCTCCTCACAACAACTAGCAAGTATCCTTACCCATCTCATAAATTTATCTTTTACACAGGGTATTTTTCCCAGCTCTTTAAAATTATCAATAGTTAAACCTATGTTTAAAAAGGGTAATACAGAGGATGTTAGAAACTACAGACCTATAACTTTAATACCTACCTTAGCTAAAGTGTTGGAAAAACTTATGCACAATAGGTTGAGCTCTTTTTTAGGCAAATTTAGTGTTATAAATGATGAACAGTACGGTTTTCAAAGAGGTAAAAACACTATCCTAGCAGCTTTCTCTTTAGTTAAGGCAATTGTAGAACATATCGATAGACGCAAGCACGTATCTGTAGTTTTTTTTGACATGAGCCAAGCATTTGATTGCGTAGACTACAACATTCTTCTTCAAAAGTGTAGACTTTATGGAATCCGAGGATTGCCTTTAAATTGGCTGGAAAGTTACCTGACCGGTCGCAAACAATACGTCGAAATCATACATACTTCCTCTGCTAAACACATTGAAAGGAGTTACAAGTCTGTGGCTATAGATAGCAATAAAGGCGTTCCTCAAGGGAGCATATTGGGTCCATTGCTGTTTCTTCTGTACATTAATGATTTACCGAATTTGGTTAGTAATAAATGCATTCTTTACGCGGATGATATTTCAGTGGTCGTGTCAAATGATACAACGCGTAACCACGAATCATTATTGAATGAAACAGTAAAGAATGTCACAGAATGGTTGGACATTAATAATTTAAGTGTAAATATAAAAAAAACCAATTTTATACAATTTTGGAACTATAATAATTGCAGACCCAATAACCTCAAAATTAATTATAAGAGCGAGTTTATTGAGGAAGTTGTATCAACCAAGTTTCTAGGCATAACACTAGACCAAAATCTTAATTGGAAACAACACGTTTTAACGATATGCACGCGCCTTAATAAATTTGTTTTTGCTTTGAGTCGAACTCGAAAAGTGGCTTCAAAACACGCAGCAATTATTGCATATCACGGCTATGTTGCCTCAGTTTTGCGCTATGGTATCCTTTTATGGGGAAATTCGGTAGATGTGAGTAAAGTTTTAATTACTCAGAAAAAATGTATCAGGGCAATTATGGGCGTTGGACCTCTTACGAGCTGCAGACCGATTTTTCACGAACTCGGTATTCTGACAGTACCGAGTTTGTATATCTTAGAAGCAGTTATGACTGTAAAGAGGTATCCAACATTATTTGAAACATTTAAAGAAACTTCCTTGCATATACCGAGGGATCCAACACGGCTGCGGGTACCTGCATGTTGCACCACGCTATATTCTAAAAATTGTTACGCCATGGCTGTTAGAATATTTAATCACCTTCCTAGAAGTTACAGATCATTGCCATGTAATGTTTTCAAGGGGAAGGTGATTGGGTTTTTAAAGGCAAGGTGCTTTTATAGCGTGGGCGAGTACCTAGATCATAAGTTTGAAATTAACGCGGGGAACATCACTTCAGATGTTATTAAATACAAGAAAAAGAAGCCTAACGATTAAATCGTTGTATTTTTTAGATAAGAATTATTACAAACAGTTTCGGGAATTGCGAGCTTTTTAATTGTTTAATATTTTTTCTTTTTTTAATATATAATATAGAACGAAGCCTGTACTCTTGATGAGCTAAAGTATTTCTGTCAATTTAGTCCTCTGTATTGTTTGCATAATGTATAAAATGGTAATGTACCCATATAATTAGTTTGTTGACAGTTGTATTATCTGTACTCTTTACATAATAAGCGATTAAACCTAGATTGTGTTCTTTGGTTCAAATGAGAGGACTTAAAAGGTTGCCTGGAAGAGATCGCTTGTTAGCGATAAGGCCGCCCGTTGCATCCCTTTTAATTTTTATGTATTGTTTTATTTTTGTTTCTTTGCAACGAAGTGTAAATAAATAAATAAATAAATAAAATAAATAAATTACCATTTTATACATTATGCAAACAATACAGAGGAATAAATTGACAGAAATTCAGCTCATCAAGTCTGTTACGGCCTCTTTCTATATTCAATATCGATCAAATTTTTACTACTAGAGATTGATATTAAATCAATTTCTCATAAAATACTTTTCAATAACCAGCCAACAATTCGATTGCCAATCTTTTGTGAACCATCATTGAGAGGACATTTGCATGAATATGTGAGATCAACGTTTTTTAAAAAAAAATTTTTTTCAAGAACGCGCAATAAAGCTCATTACAAAAAAAATATTTTATTTACATGAGAAACTGAATATTAATATGTATATATACGAGCGAGATCACGTCGCCATTAGCCGTCTCAATTTTAGTCAACTGTGTTCACTCTAACATGCATCTTTACTGCCTTTTTGAATTAGTCAAACACACCAATATTGCGAATTTTAAATGGTAATTGATTAAATAATTGCACACCCTTCATACCTAATAGACTTTTTCAAATAATTTGTACGCAGCTTCTGCAAGATAAGCATTCTCGCTCGACGAGTATTGCTTGTAGTTGTGTATTTGATTTTTTTAATGATTTTTGATGAGAAATTTTATTATTTATTATTATTAAAATGTAAGTTAGACATTATAACTTCAATTGTTTTATTGATGCAACCACGTTGGTTCTATAGCTAACATTACACTAACTATTATTTCTCATAGTGTTAACACAATTTATAAGGAACAGGTCGATAAAGCGTAAATAAACTTACGATGTTAATAAATTTTGTCAAACAAATTTGTTTTTTAATAACCATTAATGTCCAACTTACCCAATGATCAGCCCACTCGTTGGCGACGAGAGCAGAGCCGAAGGAACGAGCTGGGTTCATGGCTGATCCAGTGTAGTCCACAGCCAGCAAATGGCCCAGCGTCACAGTTAGTCCAATCGCTAGAGGAGCAGTGGCTTTGCTATCCGGCTTGTTTGGGTCACATACCTGTAAAAAACATATTTTCTTACTCCTCTCTCTCTTCAACTTTGAATGGATTTCTTGGAAGTGGAGACAGTGAAAGAGTTTCCTATACCTATTCTAGCAGAGTGATGAGGGTACCGCGGCACAGTTAACGTTAGCTCTGTATATTTTTTTAAAATTAAAATAGAATCGGGGCGTAAAAAAGGTTAAAAAACGGGAACTATGATATTTTAAGCAACATATTTACACAGCAAATGTGAACAATAAATACAGTGCATTAAACAGTAGTTAGTTAGCCGTGATCAAACAATTTGCTATCCGCCATACCGCTTTGGATATTTCTCGTTCAGTTATGGTTAAAAATGACAATTGCTGCAAAAAACTGACAAAGTGTAGTGAAGTGACTTTTAAAAGTGTCTTGTGCAAATCAAGTACTTTAATCTAACATCCTAAGCACTGTTTAAAATAAATCACAATATCATAATATATGTTATATACGATTTATTTGGCACTTGCGACGAGTCGTTGGGAACATCGTGCACATTAAGGCTTCCGGATCGAATCCTGTCGCTTTCATAACTACGAAGCGAAGTTTACTTTTATTTTTTACCACTAAACAACAATGGAAGACCAATTTCAAATGCTGTTTGAGAAAATGAGAATTGAAATGAAGGAACAGAATACAAAATTGGAAGAATCGTTAACTAATAAAATAATAAATAGAATTGATGAGAAATTAAAACCTATCTTAGCAGAAAATGAAAACCTAAAATTAAAAGTCGCAACCTTAGAAAACGAAGTCGAACATTTAAGAAGAGAAAAAAAGGAAAACAATTTAGTCATTTTTAACTTGAAAGAGGAGGAATGTAGTAGTACCGAGTTATTGCAGAATGTCCAAAGGCAATGTCTGGCGGATTTAAATATAACACTCGAAAAAACAGAGGTAAACAAAATATATACCGTATCGGAAAACCGACAAAACAGGAAGGAAAACCAAGGCCGATTTTAATATCCTTCGTTAATAGTTGGAAGAAACAGGAAATCTTAAAAAATAAGAGAAAGTTCAAGCAATTGTTTATTTCTGAAGACTTTTCCAAAGAAGTGTTAGAAAAAAGAAAATTATTGAAACTAAAATTAATAAAAGAATTAAAGAATGGTAAGATTGCATATTTAAAATACGACCAACTTATAGTCAAGGAAAATGTTTCTAACACAGACAAAAGGAAGAGAGAATTATCAGCTTCTCCACAAGCTGAACATATGGCTCAACCAAAAAAACAACAGGCACTTCTTTCGTCTAAAACTAATCGAACAAGTGCTTTTGACATGATGAGGGCCAGATCGAACTCTCTTTCTAAACCTACTTCCTCTGATAAAAGATCATAGCAACCATGTGTTGGTACCCAGAAAACAAATAAAATAATAAGAACAATCTCCCCCAATACGGCTGGTCCCCGTGGGGGCACTAGACCACCACCCTCCACCCAAAAAAATAGAAAAACACTCTCGCCATATTCAAGGCACACGAATTTGTACAATGAATGTAAGGTCGCTCGTAGGCAACGGCCGTCAAGAGGAATTAGAACATGCTCTGCAAAACATAAAGTGGGATATTATTGGCCTCTCTGATATTAGAAAAGAGGGAACACACATTATTGAATACGAAGACTACATCTTTTTATACACCGGAAAGAAAAGTGGAAGAAATGGTATAGGATTTATGGTTAAAAAGGAGTTGAAATCAAATATTGTAGATTTAGAGGTTCTATCAGACAGAGTAGCAAAACTTTAAATGTCCTTTAATAATTATAAGATTAACATAATTTAAGTCTATGCCCCCACAGCGAAGTCAAGCCAAGAAAACATAGATATTTTTATGATAGTTTAAATAATGCACTAGTAAATTCTCTGCCATACACAATTGTGCTTGGAGATTTTAACGCACAAATAGGCCGAGCCACTCCAGATGAAAAGTTGGTTATGGGTTTATGGGGACACGGTAAGAGAAGCGAGCGAGGCAAACGACTTATTGACTTTTGTTTAGAAAAACAACTGTTTATTGTGAACTCTTATTTCAAGAAAAACACCAAAAATAAATGGACATGGTTATCACTAGATACTCGAACCGCTAATGAAATAGACTTTTTTATTATTTAAAGACCCTATCATCATACCGTCGAAAATATAGATATAATTAATACCACCCACCCAACAGACCATCGTATGGTTCGGGCAACAGTGAAAATTTCAGCAAAAATTAAAAGTAGAAAACAATTTAAAGGCAGACAATCAGGACTGAACCCACTAGAACAAGAAACACTTAAGAATATTTTTTCGGTTCAACACACTTAAAAATCTAAGAATATCCAAGAACAATATAATAATATTATACATCGAATTAAAACCAGTGTCGAAAAGTTACCAACAATACCAGGGATAAAGAGAAATAACTAAATTATAACTGAAAAAATAAGAGATATGATAAATGAATATGCCGCGCCTGGCCCGCGACAGACGCGAGTGGAACCGGAAGGAGGAGGCCTATGTCCAACGGTGGACAAACCAAAACTTAACTGAATGACGTTTTATCATCTCTAAATTGTAAAGTTTTTTGGAAATAAAGGCTATTATTATTATTATTATTATTATTATTATTCTAGCAGCTAAAAATAGGGGGTCTAATGTGCAAGACGCTGTTGATGACCTCGCATCCGCGAGCCCTCGCTCGCGGGTGCGTTCCCGGACATTACAGAATTTTGATGTCCGGGTATGCAGTAAGACAGAATTTTTTACGAGTAATTTGTGGATATAAATTCCTCAATGATTTTTCAAGAAATAAACCCTGGACAATTTCTATCCGATCCCCTAGCTCGTATATGAAAACAAAACACAACTGTTTGAGATGATTGCTTTTTTATCTGGTGATCCCAGAGAACCTAGGGAACCTTTATAATAAAATGGCATAAAGTACTTTTTTTTGTTTTGTTTAACCGAACCGAATAAAATATATACTTTTATATTTTTATCGACTGAAGGGACTTTCCACGTAATTCCTTTATACGCTCCAGATGTACGTGTTTTGGCCCCCATGAGGCACCCTTAATCCACCATTAAACATATCACATCGTTAGTAAATTAGTTTTCTTGAAACTTTTATAATTGTACACGCATTGACACTCCCCGTGTCAGTCGAGTCACGCAAGATAATTTTAATATTTAGTGTTTCAAGAATAATTGAAAATACCAATTGAAGTGCATTCTTGACTGAGATAGACATCTTAATCCAAATATTGATAAAAGTGTGCCAATAACCAATCCATGGATTGTAATAGCCACCTGTTGATTGATACAAGCTATCCGTCGTAGGTTGGATCGGTGTTTGTGGATTTTTGTATGAAAATGACAAATTAATTGTGCCAATTCTATGTAAAGATTTTAATTTACATAAGTTTTTAAAATAATTAAAAAGTTATTTGATATGTTTTAAACATAGACATGTATGTTTTAATATTATTTGTACGGTTTTATTTACTTTGTTTCATATTGATTATCAAATATGAGTGTAAATAGCAAAGAAATTGCATTCTATCCGTAGACAAAAATGGATTTTCTTCGTAGGGTTTGGTTATTGGGATGCAGATAGGAGATTGATCGACCGTCACGGTCTCACTGATTGAGAACAATCTTAGATTGTGGATTAATTATTGGGTTCGGATGTTAGAAGGCTCCACCATCATCAGACCATTTATCATGACCATGGGCCTAGTGAGAAGATTGTAATGAACAAATTTGAATCAGTGTAAAACCTTATTTATACTTTATTGCTATAATATACTTAATTATATAGAAAACAATAAGTAAGTAGGTAACATAAGTCATAAGGCAACGGGCAGACTTATCGCTAACAAGCCATTTCTTCCAGACAGCCCTAATATGGAACAATAAAAAAAATAAACACCTACAGAGGGTAAAGTACAAGAAATGCATAATTAATTAACAAAAAGATTCTAATAATAGCATGAAACTATAACTAAAATAAAATAAAATATATATAATAGTATGTATAAACGGTTTGCCAAAGGTTAATTGACCCACAATTAATATATATAAGTAGTAGCTAATCACGAGGCAGAAGAAAAATTATCAAAAAGACTTAAATTAATGTACTTATACATTGAGTTCGTCTGATATCGCTTGGTTAGAAATTCCATGGTATGATACTTTGCACAGTGAAGGAGGAGTTTTAAGTTCATATTCATTCAGACAGTTTTAATTGTTAAACAGTGGTGGAATAATAAAACACAACAATAGAGTCTTCTCAGAGACTGTAAGCAGTATTGGACGCTAAAAGTAAATGCGGTGATGTTAGTTCTATTGACTATGTATTTGCGTGTTGCTCCCACGAGAATGTAAGTGCGTGTTCCTATTCCAACATGCCTCCTGCTGATAAAATAAAATAAAAATAAAATACGTTTATTTTGGAACATAAGATCATCTAGGTATCAATTTTTGTTATGCGTGTTTTTGTATAAGGCAATAAAGGATAAATAAATAAATAAATATTCTACGTCAATCAATTCAAATCTGTAGGCATCCCTATTCATCGGCAAAGAAGACAGAGGGTGTAGGCCGAGAGAAAAAGCCGGCGTGTAATTAGAAGTAGCCTACAGAAGATAGAGTACAAGTCTTTGTTTTTTATTTATTATTAATTACTATTTACTTAAAATGTCATGTGGAACATGGTGTAATTTGCTTTATTGGTGTAGGTTGCAGTTCCTTACAAACAGTGTGTAAAAAAAACTTGGCGATTAAAAAGAGCGGCGGAGAGTTTATTGCCAGTTCTGCTCGTTCGTTCTACGCCCTTGATTTCAGAACTGGCAGCTAATGTAAAATTAGAAGAAATAACCTAGATGAATGAATGATTTGAATTTGAATATCCTTATTAGTAAATTTGGTTTGATTTAGTACTAAGTTTCAGTAGATCGTAATGTTCAATGTCTCAGTGAAGACAATTAAAGAAATCATCATCATGAGCACACCTCACATTCACACCATCACACAACACAGCCGAATTAGGTATTGCTTAGTTAAACGTGTTTAATATTTTTTCTTTTCGTAAATGATCGAACCTTATTTATATATAAAGTATCTGTATAGTATATCTTTGGCTATTTTTAGCTTAATCCTAAAGCGAAACGAAATAAATAAATAAAAGTTTATGGATCGTGTTGTATTTTGTGTCTTTAAGCAGTTCTAATATTGATTATGCTAAATTAAATAGGGGCACGCGATCAGTCGAATCTAGCTATTATCGAGACAAATGATTCGACGCGCCCTCATCGAACGTCTGTTTTAATCAAATATTATCTGTGGAAACGCAAGTCCTTGATATTGACATTGGATAAAACTTGCAAGTGTATTCCGTTTTGGCTTTTGTGTGTTTGGATATTGTTTCGTGATTAGCTGTTGGAATACTTAAATTAAAAAAAAACTAAAAAAATAAATAAAAATATATTGAAAACTAGATGACCTGGAGAACCTCGGGTGGCCTACATATATGTCAAAACTTAATACAAAGTGTTTAAAACGGAACAAAGATCGGATCTCATGCTGCAGCTATATAACAAATATCTGAAGGCATCTATATATATATATATACTAGCCGACCCCGCCCGCTTTGCTGGGCGAATTTTCAAAGGAAATAAATTAAATTTTATTCATCATTTTTATTTTATTTTTGCTTTTTTTGTTAATTTTTTTTTATTTATATTTTTTTTGCTTTTTTGTTCATTTTTATTTTTTTTTCTGAAATTTACAATATTTTTCAAAGAAGAGTCAAATTCACTTAAAGTAAAATTTATTGACATAATAAATTATTATTATTATTATAAATGTTGATGAACAACAAAACAAAGAATAAATGGAAAAATTGTCCAATAGAAATGGTCCGATTCATGGAGAAATGAGTATTAATCTTCCTCCATCTCACATTCGACGACTCGTCGCTCGTAAGTTGAGTTTGCCGGGACGTAAAACATACTCGTTAACATAACGGAGTTAAAGTATAATAAGAAGGTACTTCACTTCAAAATAATCGCAATTCGCATCGAATGGTGGTAGTTTCATGTCGATACGATCAGTGGTTTAGGCGTGATTGAGCCTCAAACGAAGACCATTTTCATTATATATATATATATATATGCCTTCAGACCTTCATCCCAGATCCTTCTATCTGTTCTATGAACAGCCAAGAACATTTTTTATTGTTAAATGCTGAAATATTGAATTTAGTTCTTCACTTGCCTTTCCATTAGGGATTAAATATCATCATTTTCCTTCACTAATTATTTGTCATACCGTTTAAACCTTCCCTGAACTTTCAAAGTTAAAGTAATTTATTATTTTTTTGCCGCTTCTAAAATACTTTACTGAATGGGTAACGAATATGATACCATCAAGCAAATCTACAAACTTAATTATTAAATCTCTAGTGCTATAATTCTGTCCGAGTCACATATTCTTCTACGAGCAGAAGGCTTGCAAGTATGCTACAGGGTTATATGTAAAATACATGATAGCATAGGCTTCACATGGTGGATGAGCACTCAGTAAGAAATGTTATTTCCAGTTTGAATTGATAATGACATCTTGTCACGGAAACTAATGTTTATTTCAAACAACGCTCGAAGGGAATTTAATAGGTTTTGTAGACGAGCGTTTATTTGACTACTAGTGTGGACTCTCTAGTTGGACTACTTGTGTGCTGGTCCGAACAGCCGGCAGAGTTGACAATTCACAGTGATCACGTGATTCAACTGAATAAATGAATTTTGCCTTTGACGCAATTTCCGCACTAAGTCTATCATATAATCCGATGTGTGCGTAAAGTCCTGGCTCTAGCTTAGAAGCTTCCTAGGCACTTTGCAGATTTCTGTTAGTTGAGAAGCCACAAGACTACGTGGGTGACTGATTCCTCTACGCTTAAGCAGCCTCTGCACAAGGAACTGAGATGAAGTAATAAAACAAAAATTAATAGTAAAGTTAAACGTCACGTTGTTAAAAAATGCTTTAAAAGTGGTTTCCTCTGCCCTGTTGTTAATTTTTCAGTGTAATTATTTTATTATTAACTTTCAACTAGAGAGTTTTGTTTTACTTTCCGCGTGGCTTTGTTGGACCCAATCCTATTGCCCATATAACCACTACCATCGATTTGTTTAAGCTATCGCAGAATATCCTTAAAAGAAGTACAAGAATATCCATAGATAAATCACCTACATCATGAGCACACAGACTCACTTTTATACCATCACATAGCACAGCCCAATTAGGTATTAGGTTTTTAATAATTTGTATTGGTTGACGTAAACTTTTAACCCTTTTGGTATATATTATGTATTCTATATTTTTTATAATTATAATACTCTGCTCCCCTGTATACCTTTGTGTACAAGAACTTCTATCTCTCAATTTTTTCGAAAAAAAAAACAAGATATTAAATTAATTATAAATAAAACATTTCATTAATTCCAATTCACTAATTCACGAATGGCGTAATTTTTGCTTTATATGTAGTATAATTGTTTTTTTTTAAGATTTCGAAATAAATAAATATGAATCAAATTCAAAGCATTACACTTGCATTTATCTTTTATTATGAAATACTAAATTGTTTATTTCGTAACTCTACGGCTAGTTTACATTATTTATGGCAAAAAAAACACTAAACATAACCAAAGATGGATTATAATATATATACAGTAATATACAATTAATTTTTTGCACTAGTTCAACTGATCGTCCTGAAAAAAAATGTACCACTCCAGTTTGGCAAGCAGCTTTAAAAGTTTGCGCATGTTTTTTAATAAGGATTCTAACGTGGTATAACACTTACTTAATTATTTCTTAGATCGGCCATAAAAAAAAATTTTGTTAAACAAAGTCTGTTTTTAAAAATTTCTCTGGAATTACAAAAAACGATTCTAGTGTACCCAAAGCGTTCCTAATAACCTAACATACAATCAAGCGTTTCTCTAACGTTTCACGACAGAAAACCGTCGGTTTACTAACACAATCCAGACAATTGCGGCTAATCGTGGCTTCGCTAAGGCCATTCGTGAGAAACATGATATCATTATGCCTAGATTTGTAATTGTTATAATTTGTAATGACTAATTTTATTATTTGTATTTCCACTATTAGACTTTCCGTTACAAATCTTTGAAGTTACCAATGATTCTTTGTCTATGCCATTTGAGTTCCTACTTTGCTAGAAGTAGAAAACGATATTTTTTTTAAACTGCCACTATCGACCCTTGTTCGCACTTATCTACTTCATTTAATAATAAGTTAAAACTATTATTATCCTAAGGGTCTGTTTCACAATGTCCGAATAAGTTCCAAATAAGCTATTTGTTACTTATTTGTAGGATAAATCGTATTTTTGCGTTTCACGACTGTCAGATAGCGCTATTTGTCATAAAATGCCAAGTATCTTATTCGGAACTTTTATATTTCGAGTAATTTATGTGTTGTATAGCTATTTGGCACTTTATCCATACATTGTGAAACAGGCCCTTAGCCTCGTTTGTATCTTTCTTTTTTATAGCTACTAGTATGTTAGTCGTTCTCCTTTATAAATTTTGGGCTGTCATGTTTTCTTTTGTTTTGCTTTGTATGTTATTTTTTATTATTTTGTTTTCTTAATAAATAAATATTCGTTGAGCGAGAAAAGCACCAAGTCTGGTGTCTTTGGGCCTGTCCAGTTGGGTATTGAGTATTTTTTACAATTTAATTGAGTATTTCGCTGTAGTAGGAGGAAGTTGCTTCTCTTTTTTCAGTGGTTTATCATCAAAGGCAGGAAGTTCATTGAAGCAAGAGAAGTGCGAAATAAACCCTGTCTTCCCAGGTGAAAGGTCTCAAGTATATTTCTTTGTATTAAGGCAATTAAGGAAAAACTTGGTCAATTGAGTCTTATTTCTTGCAGATGATTTTAAATCGTTGATTTGTGAAGATTGCTTGCATTTGCAGTTGGTGAGAGAATGTAAGTGAATGGAACACAATTTCTTTCACCACACCAAAGTCTCCGATTTAAATTATGGTATGGAGATGAAACACAAAAGACACGGAAAGATTTAGGGATACAGATAGATGATCATTTCCATTTGCGACACGAAATAATAATTATCTATAATCTGATATGGTGGACTAGTGGCTTTAGCAATTAAATAAAACGTTATTAACTTTTTATTTAATTGCTTGTAAAAATTGTGTTTACTTGTATAAGAAAATATATAATAATCTTTAAACGAGCAATTCTTGTATATATATATATATTTCATGAAAATCGTTGGAGATATATATATATATATATAATTGAAATCTCGGAATCGGCTCCAACGATTTTCATGAAATTTAGTATAAGGGGGGTTTCGGGGGCCATTAATCGATCTAGCTAGGAATCATTTCTAGTAATTTTATTCGTGTTTTATTAACTTAGACATAGAATTGCTCGTTTTAAGATGTCAGTCAAATAAAAACTTAAATATGAATATAATTATCTTTATTCGATAATTATATTCATATTTCATCATTTTATTACTATGTAATTCGTACTGAAAAATAATTTCCAAAAAACACAATTTATAAAAAAAAAATAAATACCGAGCAAAGCTCGGGCATCCAGGTACTACATCTATAAATGACAACGCACATCAAAAGAAAACAAAACATAATCTAAAATTCAAACGTAGTGCATCATAGACAATTATATGTGGACAGCACCACGACCTTCCAACATAATCCACATAAAAATATTAAACTGGAACCTTATATTAATATCTCTAAGCATTAAAACTAAAACTTACCCCACAAACAACGAAGATTAGCACGAATCCCAGGAAGAACTCAATGCCAAAGCCCTGTAGTGACGTCACTTCCGTCCCGAGGCCTGTAACGCCCAACTTGCCCGCAGCCCTATCCGGCGTAAAGGCCTTGAGTAATCCAGAGCCGGCGGCTGCGCCCGCGCACTGTGCTACTACGTACAGAATAGCACGAGCCAGTTTGACGCGTCCGGTCGCCAACATACCAGCTGTTACAGCTGGGTTAATGTGACCTCCGGATATGTGGCCTATAGCCTAGAAGAGAAGCATTGTTGCATGGTCAATTATTTTTATTTATTTATTAACACTTCGTTACAATATAAAAATTGATCATAGTAAAATGAAAAGGAGAACTACCAGCGGCCTTATCGCTTTCGAACGATCTCTTCCAGGCAACCACAATTAATTGTAATAGACATAACATTTATTATTAAAAAACACACTAAATAACAATAATCAAAGAAAATATAAAATAAAAAGAATGAGAGATATTTTTTTTCAACAACAAGGTACGTTTTAAGTGTGTAATGCGTATGTGCTGTGGTTGTAATTGGCCTGGCATTATGCTGAGGAGTAGACTGTTCAACAGCGCTGGTCATTCTGCCAGAGACCACAGCAGTTTGCGCCTCAGCCGCAAAGCGAATAAGAATGTACTGATACTAATACTTAGGAGAAAAATAATAGTAAAAGTTAGCAGTGTAAGTAAGTCTGTGTAAAAGTTCATAGATAATAAAATAGACATTGAAAATAAGAATAAATGTTAAGAAATAGATAAATATACTTGGGCGGATTAAAAGCTATAGTTCGTGAGATTTTTGTCGAGTAAATTATTTATTTGATTTCTGTACCGGTAACCAAACATACTCTTAAGTTATTATTTAATTTAGAATAGGCAAACGATCCTATGTGACGCCCAAAAAGGGACATAAATCTTAGCATGGACACCCATTTTTTGGACCTCATTTGGGTGCGGTGCTGTCCTTTGCAGTATACTATTTCAAACAATTGCATATCGTATCTCCCAGGAAGTCCCCCCACTGGGAGTCGATTCCACAGTTCGTTAGTTTGCTAAAGAAAGTGTCTTGTGAACGGGGAAATCTTTCATCAATGTGATGCGGACGCAATTTTGATTTAAATATTTACATATGGATATAAAAAACGCCCTGGGTTTTTTGGAGGAAGAGGCCTAAAATGGACTAAAAAACACGCTATTGATGATACTTACTGAAACAGCAGCAAATACAGCTAGACCAAAGCTAAATGCGATGAGTACTATGTTGGGAGCTGCATCCACACCTTGGGTCACGTTAATACACGCTCCGCAACCGAAGAGATTCAAAAGGAGATTTCCTATAAAATATTAATAAAAAATATATACTTGAGTTATTTAACACACAGAGTTTTATTGCTCTTTGTAAAATTCTACGGTTTCGATATTTGTAATTAAGGAACATGTATACTAACAATACAATAGACCTGGATAGTATGAGTACATTTCACATATAAATATTTATTACCATGCCAAACGGGACTCCTTTTAATAATATATTTGAATTATAACATTTTAAGGTAAGTTAGGTACATATATTATATGATTAATATTTATTTTTTAAATAACTAAGACAATATTGGTTTTAATTAAATTATATGTACATACACTTGCTTAATCTTAATTAGTAATATTTTATTCAAAACAAATAATATAATACATAAAAATATACCTAATATTCTTTTGTATTATATCGCTAATAGCGATGTAATACAAAAGAAGAGGATACAAGAATTATACAGGTCACGATTGATCAGGATATGATAAGGTATGATCTATTATTGTAAATTTATAATAATACATAGCTTCAATCCGTTAAAAATGTGTTTCTTAAAAGGATTGTATATATCAGATATGTTCTTGATGAAGGAGAAGGGATAGTCTCCTCTGTCAACATACAACATGTTTTTGACATCCGGGAGTGATAGTCTCGTGTCTGAATCTTTAGGCTAAGATGTGACTGAATCTCAGAATCTGATGAAACTAATAATCTTTCTACTGACGATATGTGTGATGCACTTGATAATCACTACATAGTATAAAACAAAGTCGCTTTCTCTGTCCCTATGTCCCTTTGTATGCTTTAATCTTTGAAACTACGCAACGGATTTTGATGCGGTTTTTTTTTAATAGATAGAGTGATTCAAGAGGAAGGTTTATTTGTATAATAACATCCATTAAATAGTGGAGAAGTACTGTTATTTTTGAGGTTTCTAATGTGATGTCGTAAATTATTACATTTTTTCCGCTTACATTGCAAACGCAGGCGGAACCCTACGAGTTTTATCAAAATAATGTACTAAGTATTGTACACATTGAAAAGGTCTACAGAAAAGTCCGTGATGGTATATGTCTATATGGTATATGTCGCGTATATTATCGGAGCTTTCCAGCGACGCACATAACAATATATAATAAAAACCTGCTTTTCATCAGCATTGCACCCGTGCGAAGCTGGGGCGGGTTACTGGTGTTACATAAGAAATACATACCGATAAACTCGGCCAACAAAGCTTTGCTGATTCCCACGGCGCCTCCCGCCAGCTCATCCAAGCCAAGTTTGTGTCCCAGTTCACCCATTGTTCTGAAATCGTTATAACATGAAATTAAAAACTAATAATACACTTTTAATAGTTGATTACAATTAACAGTTAGTTACATTAAACAGTCGTTAATTTACGAAGATACTTACTCGTAGTTATCTTTTATCTTTAATGATACATTAATACATTTAAAAACGCTTTGTCATAATTAAAATCATAATTAGGGTATTCAAACATAATTATTGACTACCTTAATTGATTTATAGAAACGTACTTAAAATATGATTTAAATGGATGAATGAAGCAAAAATATCATTCGCTGCCGGGATGTGAACTTTTTTAAATGAATGTACATAATAAATGTAGCAGTGTTGGCCTAGTGGCTTCAGCGTGTGACTCTCATAACTGAGGTCGTAGGTTCGATCCCCGGCTGTGCACTATTGGACTTTCTTTCTATGTACGCATTGAACATTTGCTCGAACGGTGAAGGAAAACATCGTGAGGAAACCGACATGTCTTAGACCCAAAAAGTAGACGACGATGTGTCAGGCACTGGAGGCTGAACACCTACTTTAGATTTAAAAATGATCATGAAACAGATTCAGAAATCTGAGGCCAGGACCTAAAGAGGTTGTAGCGCCACTGATTTATTTTATATAATAAATGTATTAAATAACAATGAGAAATCAAAATGTCAGATAAAATCACGTAATATTTGCTTGTACATACGAGTATATTGAAGTAATACTTCTTTTGGCGCGATGGAGAAAAATGATGAGAGTGAATTTTAACGATGCGCGCGCACACCAACACCTTAATTCGACATCGTAAAGTTAGGTCGAGGTGGCATGAAAATCGATAACTAAGTTTAATGGCGCTTCTAAACGGGCCATGTTTTGCTGCAATTGATGGCTGCAATACATGGCCCGGCAACATTGCAAACAATGTCAGCCACACTATGCAATATTGCAGTAATGTCCCGGCCATATAGACAAACGTGTTTTGTATAGCCACTTATGGCCGATATTGCCCCGAGGGGTGGCCGGACGATCGCTAGGCTATCGAATTCAACTGCAATATTGCATGGCCAGTTCTATTGTTGTCTCAGTCACTCTCTTTGTTATGGCACAGTGTATCCTTTTCTACGCGACATGAAGTTTACTATGAGTGAAGTATGCCTGTTGCTATATTCTGTGTTTTGCGATCAGCTGCATTTTGACAACTACGTAAAAATGGTTTAAACTTTTTAATGAATCTTCAGTTGGCAAAAACCGTATAGTTATCGCAAATCTCGTGATGGCGATGAAACAGGTATTGCTGTTCTCATGGTTGTATCATTTCTTTTTATTTTTGGCCCAATTTTGTTTAAAAGAAAGTCAAAGTCGCCTTTTGAAATTCTAATAAAATTCTTGAATAATTTATTATCAAGGCTTATTATTTCTAGACTGAAATTGTCTACAGTTTCACGCCTATTTAAGTAAGGTCGAATCCACAATCTCTTCTTTTTCTGTTATTTTTAAATTAATATAAGCTGCTGCGACAAGTGTGATTTCGTCAGCCATTGTTGCCGGTATGTGTGGCCCGTTTAGGAGTCTGCATCATGGGCCATACTATTGCAGACATATTGCAACACATGGCCCGGCCATAGATTGCTCGGCCATCATCTGCATTAAAACATTTTTGTGGTGGCCGGGCAATTAGTTGTCAATAGTGCAGCCATCAATTGCAGCAAAACATGGCCCGTTTAGAAGCCCCATAAGTTGTATATTCTAATATTTTTATATTTAGAACACATGTTACGTAACAGTACAATTACAACAGTGTGAATAAATATTATTTTGGTGTCTTTAAATCAATTTCATATACGACGGTGATAGTATTTACAAATAATTTATTTATTTAAATAAAATCTTTTTGATTTATTTTAATATTCATCGTTAATCACTACTGCATTTTATTTATTTTTTTCCATACGCCAAAGAAGTATAACTTCTAACGCGTGTACATAAGTACACACACTCTTTATTAAGATAATAAAAAAAAAAAACAAAATATATTATTAAAAGGAGTCCCTTTAGGCAAGGTTCCGAAGATACTGGCAGCGTTCCCCCTTTGAATAGCTAGACTAATTCTTTGTCTGAGGTAGCTGCCAGCTCTTTGTTCTCCTGTGATGTCGACTAATTGTGCTATTTCCTTAAAAAGCCTTATAGTGCTAGGACCCCACGGACCAAAGGTCTCGACACTGAGACTAGTGACTTCATATTATACATATATATTGTATAATCATAACAATATGCATGTACGATTATATCATTATAGCCATAATTATAATAATAAGTGGGTATCATATCATGTTTTGTGGTAGACCGCTATTAAAAATCGTTTTATTTTACATTTATACTAAAACTAGCCCACCCAACAGACGTCCTGTCTTAACTATGAATATTGATTTTGGTATTGCTATAATTAACTTAAAACTTTATGGTATACGACATTCTTCGTTTGTTTTTTGGACTTCTGTAAATTCAATAAAACTATTGTGTTCTTCTTTATAACCAGGCTAAGTGTTGTCAGTATTTTATCAATTTTTTAATATGTATTTTATCAATGTATCCGTTCCAAGAAGCATTTGTTTGAACGATATTAAATTATCCTACATACTCTTTGAAGATATTTGCATTCTTTCATTTTTTTTATAAAACATAGGGCAAACTGGCAGGAGGCTCACCTGATGTTAAGTGATACCGGCTTCGTGATTTACATTATTAATCAACACGCTGACTTTCAGTCAGACAGCTAGTTAAACGTTTTCGATTTATTTATTTAAATCAAAATGCTAGCGAATTGATTGAATATCGATCTTTAATTGACTGTCTAGATATTCAATTAACTCTCTGATTTCACACTTTACTACGACATTTATTTAGCATGATTGATTTGCAGCACTTGGCAGTCCATATTTGTATGCACCGTATATGCACATTCGTTCGCCGTGACCGCAATGACATTTCTTGACCATACAAACTATATTTTAGTGTAAACCGTTTTCACCTTTCGCAGAATCTGAGTAGGTCAAGATTCAAGAATAACGCACGAGGACATTTATTTATAATTCTCATGATAATATTATTTGACTACAAAGTACTTGTTATTGTACTAAAGATTTATTAGTAATCATAACAATGAAATAAACAGTATTTACAATTTTCTTATATAATAATTTTACTATATATTCCTATAAAGTAATATTAACAATTAATAGAAAGAAAATTAAAACGGATTCAAAAAGTTTGGTCTCTTTGTGTTTGCACAGCATTTCCTTGCTGCTTATTCATAGAGCGAGGGGAGCACCAGCACAGGGGTCACCGGTACTACCAGGCGCCGACTTAATAAGCTGCCCACTGAAGTATTTCCGAACCAATTCGACTTAGGGTACTTCAAGAAAAGAGCGTACCAATTCTTAAAAGGCCGGCAACGCACTCGCGAGCCCTCTGGCATTGAGTGTCCATGGGCAGTGGTATCACTTAACATCAGATGAGCCTCCTGCCCGTTTGCCCCCTGTTCTATAAAAAAAAAACAGAAATGTGAGGCCCAAACCTAAAAACGTTGCAGAGCTACTGATTGAATAAAAAAAGTGCGTGCGTACAAAGTACACATGTCAGAAGTGAAACTTCTTTGTTAAATAATAATTACTAAGGTAAGCCGTTGGCAAGCTTTTTTAAAAAAAAGGTAAAAGCCCTAATACTCCATGTATGTATTTGTATATCTCTATTCACTGTACGTATAAGTGCTTATAATAAATTAACTAGTAAACGAATACACAAACCAATATAGCATGTATTATTTGTCAATATCCCTCATTCTCTCTCTCTCGTTCAATCTTTCTCACTATAGCTCGCTCCCACCTCTCGCTCCATGGCACTGTGCGTGATACGACAATCGCTCTATCTCACTTTTTCTCTCGATCTTTCTCACTTGCTTGCTCCCTACTCTCACTCCATCGCTAGTTGCTTCATGCTACGTTCACCCTGTCTTACTCTCTCTCAATCGGTCTCGATCGCTCTCTCTCTCTTTTTCGACACTTCCGTTGCATATTTGCGTGACGTTACATTTGTAAAAATTTTACCCTCATGCGCCTAAAGAAGTTTCACTTCAATAAGTTAATAAATACATTGAATCGGTCAAACTGTTTGGGAGGCTCTGGATGGCAGATCTTTAGCCCTTTTTCCTTCGAGAAACGTATGTGATGTGAAAGTTGGTGTGGTTTTCATATTTGTCATGTACATAATGCATTTTTCTATGTGTTAACTTTAATGTAATTTACCGTTATGTACCTTAATTATTAATCTTGATAGTCGGGATCGTTCTCCTATCTGCATCCCAATATCCAAACCCTACGTCAATCCATTTTTGGCGACGCAATAGAATGCAATCTCTTCGCTCGTTACACTCATATTTGATAATCAATATAAACCGAATAAAATAAATAAAACCGTACAAATAATATTTAAATACATGTCTATGTTTAAAACATATCAAATAGCTTTTTAATTATTTTAAAAACTGGTGTGAGTTAAAATCTTAAGATAGGATATTGGCACAGTTGAACTCTCATTTTCATACAAAGGTCTATCCACACACACCGATCCGACCTATCATGGATAGCTTGTATCGACAGATGGCTATAACAATCCGTCGATGGTTATTGGCTTTTATCAATATTTGTATAAAGATGTCTATCGCAGATGTTCAACAATGGATTGAGAGAGAGAGGTAAGGCGGCAAGGTGCCACTTTATTTACTTATTTTAAAGTTTAAATTGATTTTAAACATGTCATATTTTATTATTTAGTATTATTAGATGATTTGTCACCATGGCCTTGTAGTCGAAGATTTTCTAATTAA
Organism: Pieris mannii; assembly: GCA_028984075.1. NCBI lineage: Eukaryota > Metazoa > Arthropoda > Insecta > Lepidoptera > Pieridae > Pieris > Pieris mannii. Next base: position 3,102,894 of record CM054798.1, on the reverse strand, counting down.
ATGTATACATATAGGAAGATGCTGAGCTATTAAAGAATCTAACTTTAATGTAAATATCCGCTTATCAGGTATTATTTTTTAAGCTATTGCATAGACGGATACATATGTCACGGGCTTTGATCGTGGTAACCGAATCAACAAATTCCGTAACGAAAATGAACCTAACACACGATGACGCATTATAGGCGCGGCCATTACGTATTACATTGGGACAGAACGCACATTGCGTCTCGTATTAGAAATGTTATATGAAATGCTTCTAATTTTACATTTACTGCTAGTAACTTAAATCAAGGGTTTTGAACGGAAGAGAAGAACCGGCAATAAACTCTCCGCCACCCTTAGTGACAGGGACACAACGTCAAAGGGCGACTGCCTTCGATTGGTCGGTGAAGGAAGCCACTTGAGCCAGCCATGTTACCAGTTTATCGTTCTAGGTTAAATAAATGTCATTAATTGACCATGTAACACGCTTAAAAGATGCAAGAAACGAAAAATCAAAGCGCCACTTCTTCCTTGCGACATTATCCTTCTGTGTAAAGATTATCTAAAACACAAATGTGACAAAAAGGCATAGGTATCGCTGTATCGATGGAGGAACTGCTGCAGTTAAAAGCCAGGAATTAGTGCGAGGTTGTAGACAGACAACAATGGTTTCTCGAAGTTTCACTTTTTGGGTTGCAGAGGGCGTGGGTAAATGTTTATCCAATGATGATGATGAATGTAATCCAATTAGTTCTAACTCTGAATTATACATGCAGATTTAGTATTATGTAGGCAGGAAGTTTAAGCATTCATCGTAAAACATTTTTTTTAATTAAAAGAGGTTGCCTGGAAAAGATCGCTCGCAAGCGGTAAGGCCGCCAGATGCTCTCCTTTTCATATAACTATGTTCAATTCTTATATTGTAATTAACTAAGTGTTAATCACTACATAGTATAAAACAAAGTCGCTTTCTCTGTCTCTATGTACCTTTGTATGCTTAAATCTTTGAAACTACGCAACGGATTTTGATGCGGTTTTTTTTAATAGATAGAATGGAAGATAGAATTCAAGAGGAAGGTTTATATGTATAATAACATCCATTCCTTCCATCCATATTAAATAGTGGAGAGGTACTGTTATTTTTGAGGTTTCTAATGTGATGTCGTAAATAATTACATTTTTTCCGCTTACATTGCAAACGCAGGCTGAACCCTACGAGTTTTATCAAAATAATGTACTAAGTATTGTACACATTGAAAAGGTCAACAGAAAATTCCGTGATTGTATATGTCTATCTATTATGGATTACCCACAATAACTTTTTTTTGTCATTTACTTTTTACGACAAATAATGGCTTATTTTCAAAGCGATTTTAACCAATACAGCATTAATCCTTAACCAATTAAATACCTTGAATATATTGTTCATTTAATATAGATCGATCGATAGAGCGATCGAATGCGTATATTATCGGAGCTTTCCAGCGACGGAAATAACAATACATTATAAAAACCTGCTTTTCATCAGCATTGCACCCGTGCGAAGCTGGGGCGGGTCACTAGTAAATAAATAAATAATTATTTAACAATCGTTGCTTTGTTTCTGCCTCCTAGAATGAAATTATAGCTACTCATGCCATATGTAATGACTATTCAGAATCCCTATTAAATGCGCCAAAGCCTGTAATACAGTATCACTTTTCGGTAAAGTATTATTTGTACAATGGGGTCTGAAGTAAATAAAAAGTTGTGATTGGAAAAAAATATTTGGTAAAATTTATTTTCAATACACCCCATAAACAATCATAAAAAGCATGACTAACGAAAGGTTTTATCAGTACCAATCTAGTGTGTACTATAAAAAAGCTACAGGATGTAGATTTTTTCGAATTTCAATAAGAATTAGTAAGAAAATTTCATTTTCTTATAATTACGCAAAATAAATTATAACTCTGCAGGGGTTGAGTTTGAGGAAAGAGAACAAGAAGAGAAAGAAAAGAGAAGAGGTTTTTTTTGCAGGTTATGACTTCATCCATCCTCTAGTTGCGTTTGATCCACGATATTTTGGCCACCCTGTATATGCGTTTACACTGTTGTATTAACACTGTTTTTTGGATACATTATTTATTTAAACCAAATACATTTCGTTAATTATATAGTAATGGACAAATGTGGTCGTTAGCATTCAGACAAATAAGCTTTCTGTTTATTATTTATTATCATGAATAAATAATGTGTGTCGATAAAGTTAAAAAGTTCTGAACATATTTTCTATGACACTTATGTACTTGATTTTTACTACAGGTAATTGGTAAATCACAGAACAGTTTTTATTTTATTTTTTACTTATGTAACTTTAATGACGTTGTGGTTTATGACATTTTCCTAAAACTTGATGAGTTTTTTGCCCTTTCTTCTCAGAACAACGCCTCCTGGTAGTTTTGCGATCGGATGGCGTAGTCTTGCTCTTTCGCGATTTTTGTAAACGTTTTTGACATTTATAAGCATGCCCTAAGACGCATCTAAACTGGATAAACGAATTTTGATTTGATTTTTGTTTGCTTATAACAAAAAAAAACAGTATAAGGCCTCTAACACATGCTCTTTTCTCGGATCCGAGTGGAGCGGTTTATATTACCGGTGCCGCCCACTCGGATATATGCGAGCGTCCGGTTAATTTTTACAAACCGTCCCTAGCTCTCGCGCGTTCGGCATCCAATGTTCTGTATGCCGACCACTCGGATCCGAAATGATTTTTTAAAATCAAAAATTCATAATATTTACTTAATCAAAATTGGCCATAAACAGTTTTTGTTATTACTTTGTATCCGTTGTTAAAGCATTCAATGTGTCTGGGCCTCAGATTTCTGTATCAGTTTTATGATTTGTCAATCTAATGGGCAATTAGGTTTGATCAGCTGTGCCTAACACACGCCGTCAACTTTTTGAGTCTAATTCATGTCGGTTTCCTCACGAGCATTCCTTCGCCGTTCGAGCGAATGTTAAATGCTCACAGACAGAAGTCTGTTGGCGGAGCTGGGAACCTACGAGCTTTGGAATTCTTACACTGAAGCCACTACACCAATATTGATGGTTCTTATTTGAACTGCTAATAATTTGATTGGATTTTCGTTGCCATTGTTGTATTTATTAGATTAATTAAATAGCCCTTTGTTTTCAGACACTTATTGAAATAAGTTTATTTTATTGTCACTTGTAATATTTATTCGCAAACCGTCATTGTTTCACACATAAATTTATCCCTTACACAATCATTAAATATATCAAATGATTCAGATTTTGGAGATATGGAATTTGACACATTCATGATATAGTAAATATAATTTTCGATTATTAGACGCTGATAATCAAACTTTATCTATCTTAAGTTTAATCGTATATATTTATTATACTCTATATAGAGATATCATTCGAAAAATAATTTTTGGAATGTGTGAAAGATTTTCAGTTGTTCAACATCGGCTATTTACGGCTGGCGGATTATGAACTTAAAGATGTTTTATACTAAACAAAAAATAAATTCAATTTTAATATATAAATAACGAAAGTAGAAAAAACAAAATGAATATGCAGTGTATATCGTTTTTACAACATTTAACATGGAATGATCATTGAATAAATTTAAAACTCTCGTTAAACATAAATCAATCAAGCTTTTTATAAATTTGACGAATATTTAAACGATCCCAATCCTTGGGATTAATTTGCTCCAGTTCAAGCAATTTGGATGACTGAATACTTGGCGATTAAAAAGAGTGGCGGAGCGGTTCCTGCCAGTTCTGCGCACCCGTTTTACGCCCTTGACATGCGAACTTGTAGTAAATGTAAATTTACAATCAATTTAACATATTTTCTATTGACGTTAAAGTTATATATGAGTATTCCTCTAAATTTTTGCTGTACATTACCTGGCCACGTCATATCCCTAACTTGCGTACTAACTACTAACTGACGTGAGACTGATCTTGAATTAAATTATCATGATTCATGTGCACTTTATACTTTTTGTTTTTCATGTATCCTGTTTCAGTTTAGTTTATTCTTTTCTTATTATATATGTAATATGTATTTTTGCACTTCTTGCCTACCTTATGTAATTTAATACATTTTTTCCTTTACTCACAGTGGTTGCCTGGAAAAAAGCGATAATGCCGCCAGTTGCCCTCCTTTTTATTTAATTATGTTCAATTGTTATATTGTTATGTAACGAAGTGTTAATAATATCTAATGTCTAATAAATAAATAAAATAAATGAAGACGCTGTTAGGCTACGTCCGCACAGACAAGCGCCTTGCTTAGCGACTAGAGCCTAGTAGCTTGCGCTCTGGCTACTTGCTAGGATACACGGTGGCCGCACTACAGCTGGTTTGCGAGGTGGGTCGCTAAGTGTCTTGGCCATTTGCTTGTCGGCACGTTTACGAGATGTCACTTTCAAAATTAGCTCTAAAACAGCTACTTACAGAAAATTCATATTTGAAATATACCATTTCACGGCCTTATCCATCATGTTGGGTTCAAGACATAAATAAGTCACGGTCAAGTCATGGGGAGTTTAATGTTCTGAATAAACAGTTGCGTAATTTTGACGACAAATTTTACGAATATTTGCGTATGGCAAGAGAAACATTTGATCTACTTCTCAGTAAAGTGAAAGGAAAATTAACTCATTTGGATAATTAAAGTATTAATTCATCCATTTTATTCTGTTAAGAATGCCTCGCGCCTAGTGACAAAAAACCAACACGTTTCTTTACTTGGATACACGCTAAGCGACTAGCTAGGCGCCAAGCGCGCAGTGCGGCAGGTCGCGAACATTCTAGAACGTTCGTTTTACTAAGCTACTCGCTAGGTGACTCGCTAGGCTCTAGGCGCTAAGCAAGCCGCCTGTCTGTGCTGCGTCCGACCGTGCATGACCTACGCTAGCGTAGTCTTCGCGCACTGTGCCCCCTCGTATATCCACCGGTTGCAAGTGCTACAGTCGCGTTTCATGAGAATCGCGACCGGCGCACCCTTCTACGTGAGAAACGTCGATCTCCACTATGACCTGGAGCTCCCTACCATAGCCCAATGGATGAAGTTGGCGTCCAAACGCCACTTCGACAAGGCTAAACACCATCCCAACCCACTGGTGCGTAAAAGCATCAATTATCATCCCTTCCCGACTAAAAAGGCTCGCAGGAGGCCCCGACACATTCTAACGGATCCGGATGATCCAATCACAATAGCTAACAATAGATTAAAAGCCGCCCGCGCGCCAATAATAATAATAGCAGTAGCAACAAACAGATTAGGGTTAAAAACCGCCTTCTCCGGGGAAGGCGAGGACCTTTACTTCGCATTTCGCTCACTCCAGTGAGCTTCCGTCCTGCCCTTCAGGCGATTGACCCCCCCCGCGACGGCCCAAGCCGAGGTTCGAGTCTCACAGGAGACGCCCTTGCGCGAGTCGCGGGAACCCCACCCATTCCGGCTGAGCTAAGCTCGCCAAAACAGCCCGTGCTGAGCTGTAAAGGCCCTTAAGGCCAACAGCGAGATTCCATTCAAAAAAAAAAAAAAAAACCTGTCTGTGCGGACGTAGCTTAAGAAATACGGCGCAGCGTCCTAAACCATAGTTAACGAAGACAGTAAATATATTATTAATCAATCATTACGCCCCCAAAACATCAATGACAAACACACAAACTTTTCCAATCAATCATCATTTCAAAGAAAAAAACATAAAAATACTTTTCGTTGATAATGCATATCAATTGAATTTTAGTATTCGCCGAAGCGAGTGTTATTCGGCTTATTTTAATAAGGTGATAACAATAGTAATAAATAATTTATAATGTGTGTTTTTTCTTCACGTGTCCGTAATTTATGAATCGTGAACAATTAACATCCAAACCCAATAACCTGTCTCAATCCATTTTTGACCATCTGAGAAAGACATTTTAATCCAAATAGTGATAAAAGTGTGCCAATAACCAATCGACAGATTGTAATAGCCATCTGTCGATACAACTAATCCATGGTAGTTAGGATTGGGGTATGTGGTACCTTTGTATAAATATGACAGTTCAACTGTGCCAATATCCTATCTTAAGATTTTAAACTTACACCTACTTACTTGTTCGGTTAATTTACTTTATTTTACTATCAAATATGAGTGTAAAGAGCGAAGAGATTGTCATTTCTATCCGTTCTATCCGTTGTCAAAAATGGATTGTCTCCGTAGGGTTTGGTTATTGGGTTGCAGATAGGAGATCGATCGACTGTCACGGTCTGTTTTCAATATGAGATTGTGTATTAATTATTGGGTTCAGGCGTAAGACAGACAGTTGCATACGAAAACTAATTAAAAAGCTTAAGGATAAACGCCTCTGTTTTGTATACCTACAGAAACGGATGAAAATTGAATTATGAAGCGCTGATGTTACAACTTCTAAAGTTCAGTAAATTAATTCCAAATAACTCCACTGGCGCAGTCGCAAACTTCACTACAATATATCTGCTTAATATTTTAATCAAGCTCAAATTAGTATCCACCTCGCCACTGGCCCTCAAATGACAGTCCCAATATCACTGCACGTATGTAATTTGCGTGATATGCATGTATTATAATTTAAAATTTCACCTTGAATAGCTCCGGTATTTGACGGTATTCCAGTCTATATAGCCCAAAAACGGGTTTGCTTAGGTTAAGTTGAGGCTATGGACCTGTAGTTATGTCGAGTCGATGTGTTTCCATCATACTTATTGAAGTGAAACTTCTTCATCGGCGTTGGAAAAAAAAATACCGTCACATGTTTCTGTTACGTGTCATCTTATTGTCCCTACCACGGTTGATTCGAAGAGATTCGAAGCCAATAACAAGGATATATAATAACGATAACAATGATAGTAATAATTCTATTACAAATAATAAACACCTTCTGTCTTCTTTGCCGATGAGTAGGGATGCCAACAGGCTCGAATATAATGACGTGGAATAAGTGATACTCTTATGATCCTATGTTCCAAAATAAACGTATTTTATTTTTTTATTTTAAAATTTTGCAATAATCTTTGTAGTAATAAGGTAAAATGAAATAATTGTATTATTTGTATTTAAATATGTATGTGCCTTTTGTTAACTTTATCTAATTTAACTTTATTTTACCAATTTCTGTAAAGTTGCATACATTAGATCATTTTTCATCATAAAGAAGATTCACTTCTTATGTGTGTACACTAGTACACGCACACACATTTTATTTATTTATAATATATAAAAAAGCAGGTTACTTAAATTATTAGGCAACGGGCGGACTTATCGCTGACAAGCGATTTCTTCCAGGCAACCCTTATACATATACATTTCAGTATAATCATAAAAAATCAACAGTCAGATTTCTATAATAATACGAAATTTCACAATTTCATTTTACAGGTATCTCTGCATTGACCATCTTTGTGAGAGGCTATTAGTAGAAAAAGAAAAAGAAGAAGAACTCATGTGGGCCTAATTCTGTATTTTTTTTGTGTAATTTTGTTTTTCCTAATTAAATTCTTTGTTTTTTTTGTTTTGTGTGTACATTTTTTTCATAAGTTATGCATTCGATTGTCACCCGTTACAACAGGTTTTTTTTTATTTTAACCAAAAATAAAGTACCTAACAAATAAAATAAGCAAGATTGGTTATAAATAATTATTTATAAAAATAATAATATAAATTGAACATAATTAAATGAAAATGAGGGCAACTGGCGGCCTTATTGCTTTCGAGCGATTTCTTCCAGGCAACCACTTGGAAGGAGGTTGTCCGGAAAAAGATGAATAAAATTAAAAGCCTTTTTCTATTTCTGTATCAGTTTCATGATATCTTTCCTTAATAAGCATGTGAGCTGCCTTCTGTGGCTGACACACACGGTGGACTTTTTATAAGGTCTCAGGCATGCCGGTATCAGCTATACGATTAGGGAGAGTCATACCCTGAAGTTTCTGGGGAAAAAACTGTTCACTACTAATTAATAGTATCAGACTTAGGATTTTAAAACCCAACCAAAATCCAATAACATTTCGACGTGTATTTGACGAGAATGTCAAATGTCATCCATGTTTCCCAGATAACAGTAATGCGATCACAGATAACAACACCTGCTTCGCGCGCACAGAATAAAAATATTCAAAATGGTGAATTAAAGTCGCCTCTTGATCGAGATAAGATAAAATATTTCTTAAATTTTTAGATGACTTTTGTGCTTGCTGCCAACGAGCCAGCGTGTTACTAACAGTAAAGTCGATGCACCATGAACAACGAGAGGACAAGTACGTTGCATGCCTTAAAGTTCCAAGGTGTCAAAATGTAGTTAGCGTCAGCGTTGACACGAATCGTATAAATACATACAACATAAACCAAACCGGGTAGTGGCCGACTGAAATAGGCCTCCGGAAAGAGTAATCAGTGCACCATCATTGAACTCTTTTAAAAATAAAGTGTATATTTTCTCCAAATCTCAAAATACGCGCGTATCAGCTTATTAAGCTGCTAGTGTGTTTATATATATTGCCCGCTCTACGCCCTTGACTTGCGAACTGGTAGTAAATGTAAATTTACAATTAATTTAATTTTTTTTGACGTTCATAAGTGTACTTGTTTACCTAAATGAATAAAGATATTTTGTTGTTGTTATACATAATAATATCAATAATCGATTGTATGATACATTTTATTATTAATAATAAAACTATTTTAATGAGTTTTGCATAATTCCTTATACGTCATTGAACTTCGGACTAAATAACTAATTGACATTTCAATATGAATTAATTAACCACAATAGGAAGTAATATCCCAGGCTACGCTATCTTCAAGGGCCTCATAGACTAGCGGTCCCGTCAGGCGTACTTTAGGTGTATCGGGTAACAGGTTCGATTCCTGGTGAGAACGCAAGTTTATTTCTGTATACAATTATTACTAACGAAATACACAAAATAATAATAAAACAAAAAATATAGATAGAAAAAAGGAACAAGGTTCATTATAAGTGTGTATATGCGTGCTGTGGTGGTAACTGACCCTGGCTCAGCATTATGCTGTGGAGCAGACGTGTTCCACAGTGCTGGTCGTTCTGACAGATACCAGTACCATTTAGATTTGTCCTCTGCCTTTGGGAGGGTTGTGGCGGCGAGCGCTTATAACGTACATGGCATTTACAGAGGCCATTAAATCGTGGAATGGAGACTGTGGGAGTGAAATCAGCAGCTATAGATATTTAGATAAAGTGTTGAATCAAATCTCAAAACTACTGGAAAGCGTAACACAACCGCTCATGCTCTTTAGTGTTCATCGAAGGCTTCAGACGTAAATGTGAGTCCAGAAGTTGCAGGTGCTATCTTGACATATGGGAGACCTATCCCTATGTATCCTGGAATGTGAGGCTGATGGCTAAACAACGTGCAGAAAACCTCGGAGCAGTGAGGTCGCTCCGTAAAGCCTGATAAATACCTAAGAGACTTCTGTATTTCTGGAAGGAGCTAGGCTGGCTTAATTAGCCAAGCTGGCGAAATTCTACCCGTATCACGTCGACGTTCGCCGTTCCACAGCAGCGCGTTTTTCAAGGCATTTTTTGCCGCGCACCACCACTTTGTGAAACCAGCTGCCCACTGAAGTATTTCCGAAAGAATTCGACTTAGGGTCCTTCAAAAAAAGAGCGTACCAATTCTTAAAAGGCCGGCAACGCACTCGCGAGCCTTCTGGCATTAGAGAGTCCATGGGCAGGTGTATCACTTAACATCAGGCGAGCCTCCTGCCCGTTTGCCTACTGTTCTATAAAAAAAAGCTATACGCACAACGGACTAATTATGAGTCTAAGAGCGGAAACTGAGTCCACATTACCATACGATACCACCATACCAACTTCTAACGGTGATTAACGCGGGTGATAATAATAATTACTTTTTGATGGTAAAACCACAGTTTAATATGATTTCCTTTCTGTCGAGTTTTACGTAAAATTTCTCCGAATTCTTCACTTATTTTATCTTAATTAATTTATATACTGTGGAATATTAATCATCAAAATGATTCAGAGTTACGAGAATACTGATTATGATAAAAACCCCGGAAATATTAATGTTTTTGCGACCGTTTCGAAGATGTTTTTAGGTACGTACCGCGATAACTCGGAAAGTTCACCCACACTTTCGCAATTTGCTTTGAATAAAATTTAGTTTTTTGAAGTCTGGGCCTCAGTTCTCTGCAACTGTTTCGTGATAGCGATTGTATGAAGTTGCAAGGACCGGTTCTGCACCTGCTTTATATTAATTTTATGCTCACTGAAGTATTTCCGGAACAATTCCACTTAGGGTCCTTCAAGACAAGAGCGTACAAAACCCAGCAACGAACTCGCGAGCCCTCAGGATTTGAGAGTGGCCATGGGCATTGCCCCCCGTTCTATATTAAAAAGGCTATTTGATAGTCCTTATTCTAACGTTTAATTTTGAGAGCATAAATAAAATAAAGTATTTCTAAATAGGCGAGTAAATGACGGATCTGCACCTGCTTTATATTAATTTTATGCTCACTGAAGTATTTCCGGACCAATTCCACTTAGGGTCTTTCAAGACAAGAGCATACAAAACCCAGCAACGGACTCGCGAGTCCTCAGGATTTGAGAGTGTCCATGGGCATTGCCCCCCGTTCTATATTAAAAAGGCTATTTGATAGTCCTTATTCTAACGTGTAATTTTGAGAGCATAAATAAAATAAAGTATTTCTAAATAGGCGAGTAAATGATCAATCCGTGGTTGGCACATGCCGTCCACTTGGCTGTAAGGAATGCCGGTTACCTCCCAATGCATCATACAATGGAGTAATTGCGCGCGTAATAGGTCCATTGGTGCACAACCAAGGTTTAAACCTCAAAGATTTGAGAAGCCCGACGAAGTTATAGTAACTATATACAAAAGAACACAGAAAGAACAAGTGGATAAATACTTCTTCTTATAGTGATATTTCCATGCGAAGGTTGGCGATCATAATGGCTATTTCAATTTTGGATGCCGCGCTTCTAAACAATGACTTGGTGCTTTGACCAAACCAGTGTCTCAAGTTTTTCAACCAGGACGTGCGTCTGCGGCCAGGTCTCCCTGGTATGGTACTGTTTCTCCGAATTTTTTGAGTAAGCTTATAATTATATGTTATAAGAGTCGCATAAATGATTCATTTAGTATTAAATCATCGGGAGCTTTTCTAGAATATCATTATCTACAATTATAATAATTGCCATGCCTTATACGTTATTATATTATTTCCTTGTTTGTGATTGAAAAACTTCATGACGGGTTCAAAGGGATTTTCCACTCAATGATCAACTGGAACTGAATTAAAGGGAAATGGAGCGAATGGATAAATGGGACACTTGATTTTAAATATTAAAGTTATGTGCCACATATCTCTTTTCCGGTGATCAGATTGCGTTTTTGATTTAAAAATATGAAGTATTTTCTTAATATTACAGACCCAGGAAAATATGTATTAGGCGACTATATTTACTGATATTAGTATACTATTGATATTTTTCCTGGGAAATCGAAGCCATGTTTGTTACGCATCGTTTGTTAGTTATCGAATGTTTTCTGATTAATTCCCGGAACGATATGATTCGAAAATTAATAATATTCGGCAGACTAATTGGTTTGAAAAATATTCTTAATAATGGATTAGTTGAATTATGACGTAAACAAATTATTTGATTTTTTTGTAAACATATGTGAGTCATCATCGTTTTGACAATTAGTATTTAGTAATAATTTTGACATTTTAAACTGTTAAATTATTTTCATGCATATTTCAAATTTTACAGTTTACTGGAAGATCCTTTCTCAGAATGCGAAACATGTTACAATGTATTTAACGATCTGTGTACGAGATTTCAGCCGCCATAATGATTCCAAGATTACGAAACTAAAACTACAGTGCCAGATGTTAGGTATTCAAATGCACAGTAGAATTTTTCCTATTTATAGTTTGGATAACATTTTTTTTTGAAGTAAAACACTTTAGGCGCGACTTGGGAGTGTATGTAGAAAGTCGAAAACTAAATTTGTATGAAAATGACAGCTGTAGTTGATACCAATTGTCGACACTAGCTGTCATTTTCATACAAATTTAGTTTTCGACTTTCTACATACACTACTGTTAATCTGTCATGACTAGACCCCCAGATTTCTTTTCTGACGGAAGTAACGCTTACTATAGTTTGTGTAGTTTCCGCTATTTAAAAGTAATAATTCGGATTGCTTTTAATTATCGATAATTAAATTATAATATGATATTTATTATTTAATCATTTCAGTGAAATATCCCGTCAACGCCAAAGAAGTTTTAATTCAATCGCGCGAAAAGGTTACATACACACATTTTTAATATTTTATGTCAACATATTATAAAGAGTATTGTTTGGTTGAATTGAAATTCTTTCACCATTAGAATCCTACATTATCCCTAGACTATAGTATTTTAAAAAAAAACTTTTAAAACAATTCGGTAATTTAAAGGTCTGTTTACAAGAAGACTAATATAAAATAATAGAATAAATAGAAAGTCTGTGGACACTCACATTAGCAGGAGGCTTGCAAGTGCGTTGCCGTCTTTTTAAGAAATGGTACATTTCTTGAAGGGAAGTCGAATTGCTTCGGAAATACTTCAATGGGCCCATTTAGTGGTGGTGCGTGTTTAAGAAACGTTCAGTTGACTGAGCTAAACGATGGACGTCGAGGTGATACTGTATTTTGTACTTTGCCTTGATATCCGATGATGGAACTAAGTTGCAGGTATTAGTCCGAACACCTCTGAACGCTCTCCACGATAAATCTCTATGCATAAATAGATAGTATTTATAAAGATATAACATCTATATATATCAAACTGAATCGCAATAATGTCGCTAAGTGCAAAACTCAAAGAGCAATGGAACACTTACTCAGTTGAACCTATTTAAGAAAATATACTTTTTGAATAAATAGGTGTATAAAAACCTTTTTGTGGAGAAAATTTTTTTCTCGATAAATCTGAACACCAATTTTCATAGCAAAAAGCGAATATATAGATATAAAAATGTTCTATATATTGGTCTGTTGCTACTAACGTCCTGTCAACGTCAAACGTCAAAACGAAGTGTTTTGACAGCTTAAGAGTTTGAGTGAAGATGGCCTAAGCGTTGATAAGATAGTTAATTTTACAATCGTTAAATATATCATTTCTTTTAAGGTTGTTTGATATAAATATGACATCTTAATAATACATTATCATTGTATAAAGAGGTGTGGTTTATCACTTGATATTTTACACAAATATTTGTAGTGAGTTCATTTTCCTATTATATTTTTTTATTTACGGTGAAAGAAACCGCAGTCCCATCGCGAAATTACGTCATAAAATCCTCACCACCTAAAACGTCTCTAACCGTGGAAGCAGGGCTCCATGCGTTCAGGATAAGGGATGCTGATCTCTGCAAGTACTGGACTCGATATCCCCTAGCTAATGGCCTGGTTTGTGTAGAATACTTGCTGTATCAGTATCTTCACAAACCAATATATGGTATAGCTTATCACATGTTGGGATGCAGATCAGACTCTGCTGTTACTGAATCCTACCTGGAGCGATTGTTGGTGACGCCTTGGGGTTTTAGTGGGTATGCGCAATGCATATCCTGAAACTTCTTTAGGCGCATGAGGGTAATTTTTTTACGGATGAAACGTCACGAAGATGTGCAGCGTTTTTGTCGAAGAAAAGGGAGAAAGCGTGGGAGAGTGAGAAAATGAGATCGAGAAAAAATACACGCTATTGGTTGATGTATTCCTTTAATAAAACTGAATAAATAAATTTTGATTTGATTTGATTTGAATAGTTAGGTACGTATTAGAAATTTAGATGGCAATTCTGTCGCATAATGTCTGGTGCAGTAAACGCAGACATTTTATTTATTTTTATTATCATTTGCACGTATACAGTGTGTAAACAGTGTAATATAGATGTGAATGGAATAAGAACGGATAGATGTGCCGGAAACGCACTCGCGAGCCCTCTGGCATTGAGAGTGTCCATGGGCGGCGGTATCACTTAACATCAGGTGAGCCTCCTGCCCGTTTACTCCCTGTTCTATAAAAAAAAACAAGTGTGGAGAAAGGTGCTGCTCTTACACCGACATAAAGAGAATTCTCGAGCAGATTAGACCCACTGGCCCAAAGGTCCACATGGCTCATGAAGAAGCGGCGGTTTAACGTTTATATAACTGAGCGTGACTGACGCAAGTCACATTTCTGAACCTTACCCCAAGTTAACCATAGTTTAAACATTTTGCGATCTTATCAGCTACGTTATCATAAAATAAACTGTTTGAAGAGAGAGTTTATTTTATCCCTTAAGTATTCGGCGCTAATGCCGTCATGGCGTATTTAAATATTAACATTAACTGGTCTTTACTATGATAATGAAGCTATGTATAGAAAATATTTATTGCCCATTTGATTACAAAAAGGTTATCTGAAAGATTTTGTTAGTATGAAGTTTAGGTATATATATTTATAAGAACAAATAAAAACAAGTAACAAAAATGATTAGGGATGTGCCGACAAGCCGCCTTAACAAGATACAAGAATTACCTCTTTAGGTCTAGTCTCAGATTTCTGAATCTGTTTCATGATCATTTTTAAATCTAATAGGTAAGTAGGTTATCAGCCTCCAGTGCCTGACACGTCGTCGACTTTATGGGTCTTAGACATGTCGGTTTCCTCACAATATTTTCCTTCACCGTTCGAGCAAATGTAAAATACATAGAAAGAAAGTCCATTGGTCCACAGCCGAGGATCGAACCTACGACCTCATGAGAGTCGCACGCTGAAGCCACTAGGCCAACACTGATCATAGATCTCTTGTTAACGACTCTCAAAACACTCTTCAAGTGACACTGGGAGTAAAATAACTAAACAACAATTACTAAGGGTAATAAGTGTCCAAATCAACAACTAAATTACCTACAAGAAAACATCATCAAGAAACCTTAGACCTTGAGGCTTGCCAAGACCCCAAATGTCGAGTGTGTCAGGCACAGGAGGCTGATCACCTACTTGCCTGATAGATTCTTGATGATGAAATAAATACAGAAATCTGAAGCCCAGCCTTAAAAGGTTGTAGTGCCAATTTATTTTATAGAAGAATATATAGTTGAAGTTACTTAAAATTGTAGTTGAAGACTCATTATAATCAATTTCTTAATATAATTGAAGTCTCTTTTTTATATTATGTTCGAATTCCTGAATAACCTAGCATTTATTCAACATTGATTTAAAATCTTCATAATTTTTGACGTGACAACGTCTTATAATTCGATGGAGCCGGCTGCACGCTCGAAAAAACATGACGCATGCGGCGTTACCTCGCTCTGAGGCGTTCCATTTAAGGCTTGAAGTGCAAGCGAAAGCGCGGAACGAGCGACAAAGAGGCACATTCGGCCTCCGTGTTCGGCAGCGTTCGACATCCGTCTCTTATTATCTTATTATTATTATAATTGTATTTATGCGTATAGATTTACGCAAAACGGACCAAATTTGAGTCTAGTTGCGGAAATTGAGCCCACCTACCATGCGTATAGATATTATAACTCTGTCAATTCAATTGTGATTTCCATTTACCTCCTTCTCTATATCCATACAAAATATCTGTCAAACAAATAAAATTTTCTTTAGAAAAATGCAATTATTCCATCAGTATTTTCTTATGACGTCACGTTCAACTATTGTAAGTAAAGCGACTAGAGACAACCGATTTTTTGTATTTAAAGAAGCGTATTTCAAACACGTTGATAAGCGGTTCGAATGCAATTTCAAGCAAATCATGACTAGTTCTATACAGGGTGTACGTTAATTTTTTATAGAACAAGATTTGTTCTTCTGGCGTTAGTTAACAAATTACATATGTATTTTTTATGATCTTTACGAACAAAGTGTGTGTGTTTGTGCAAAAAATGCAAGGGTTATGGATACTAGACCAATTATAAATAATGAGGAATTGAATCTGGATAATACAACTGTATTTCTTGGAATTACCATGGATTCAAAACTTCAGTGGTCCCCTCATATCAACGGATTGGCGAAGAGACTTAGTTCTGCAGCTTACGCGGTTAAAAAAATTCGCTCACTGACTGATGTCGACACAGCTAGACTTGTTTATTTTAGTTACTTTCATAGCTTAATGACGTATGGCTTATTATTATGGGGTCATGCTGCTGATGTCGAATCTATTTTTATTCTGCAGAAGAGAGCTATTCGTGCAATCTATAATTTAAAATGTAGGGAATCTCTGAGAGATAAATTTAAGGAAATTAATATACTTACCTTTCCCTCGCAATATATTTATGAAAATATTATGTATATATACAAAAATAGTGATAAGTATACTAGAATAGAACATACGCACAATGTAAATACTCGGAACAAACGCAGGCTGCAATTTCCCCGTACTAGACTGTGTAAAGTTAGTAATTCTTTTTTGGGAAGAGGGATAGTCTTCTTTAATAAAATCCCAGAGGCTCTTTTATCTCTGCCTTTTATTAAATTTAAGAAATGTGTTAAAGAAAAGCTGTGTAAAAAGGCTTACTATAAAGTTAGTGATTATCTAGTTGATAAAAGGGCCTGGGACTAGTGCTGGGCAGGCTACTTCTAATTAATATGCTATATTTGTTTTAAATATTGTAGAATTGTTTGATGATTTGCTTTTTTTTTTAAAAGAGTACCGAGAGTTTTTTACGCCGGCTTTTTCTCTCGGCCAACACCTTCTGTCTTCTTTGCCGATGAGTAGGGATGCCAACAGGCTTGAATTTAATGACGTGGAATAAGTGATACTCTTATGATCCTATGTTCCAAAATAAACGTATTTTATTTTTTTTATTTTGAACTGAGTAATTTTCTAGTTGCGACATTCTTTTTAGATCCTCTTTAAGTTGACTTGAGCGCCTCTCAACCCTGATACCGTGCGTTCACGTCTGCATTAATGAACTTCTATATAAGAACGAATATTCTATATGCACACACTCACTCGAAAGGAGAAGGAAAATGACAGACTTCGAGGTGTGTACGAGTGGAATTTTGTATTATGCCTTGACGATGGTGAATCTCAGCTGCAGGTATCCGAACAACTACACTGAACACTTTCCGTGGTAAATGCGGTAGAAGATGCAGAGATACCCCACATATCTTGAGGCCAAGGGTTCAAGCCGCTCCTAAAGTGACTAGTCGAATATCAGGATAATGCCTGCCTTAGACGTAATACACAGTGCCAGACAGGCCTTCTTCCCTGTTTAATGCTTTGAATGCATAGAATACTTTAACAATGGATACAAAGTAATAGCCGGAAGCCAAAAAAACATTTTTAGGATCCGAGTGGTCGGCATACAGCCGAATACTCGAAAGCCAGGGATGGCAATAGTTTAAAAAAACGAACGGGACGCTCGCTCGGATCCGAGTGGGCGGCACCACTACTTTGCCCCGTTCCACTAGGACCCGAGAAAAGAGCACTTAATTTGTAAGAAAAATGATCACGATACAGAAATGTAAGGCTTACACCTGCAGGTTTTTCAATAATTAAGCCTGTAAAAGCCCATCAAGTTTTTCATATTTGTACTTAGGGGCCGTTCAAGTGTTACATAATAAACCCCCTGTATATAATTATACATTCCAACAGTGTTTACTACACAATAACACTCAAGGGAGTTGAATAGAAAACATCCTATGGGATCCACGATCCACTGCGAATTGCGACACGAAGGTTGCCTTTTGTTATATACACTAGCTAAGCCCACAGGTGCGCATGCGTCGACCGAATTATATGTACTGAAACTTTCGATAGCCTGAGTATCATTGATTTATCTAAGAAGCTGAAGCACACAATTTTGAGATGTAGGGCTTTATGGGTGGGAATGGGAATCGTTGATGACACTTTGCCTTTAAGTACAAATACAAGTTTACAGGTGCACAAAACATTGACGAAGGTAAACATATTAAAATTACTAATCGGGGTGCAATTTTAATATGTAAAATAAAATTGGATTTGTTTGAACACTTATAACTCGAGATCGGCTGGGCTTCGTCCCGAATAGAATAACTATAGAAAACATTTAATGATTATTAATAAATGATGGAAACGTTAAAGATACAAAACCGAAAATATTTGCCATACATTCAATAATTTAGGTCTGGCTGGGTTTGTTTCGTGCTAATTTGTCAATCTAATAGGCATGTAAGTGATCGACCTCCTGTGCCTGATACACGCTGTTGACTTTTTGGATCTAAGGTATGACGTTTTTCACGATGTTTCATGCGAATGTTAAATATGAAAATATAAAGAATGTCTGGTACAGCAGGTATATTTAATACTAAAACACTTATGATTTTACACATTTTATTCACACTATCAATTGGTTAAAACAGTACAAAATGTGTTAGTTTTTGAATTATAGATACGCGACCTTCATAATATGTAAGGATAAACATGCAATAATTGAATGGAAATTATATCTTGCAATCCTTCTATGTAAATACCAGATTAATTATCACAATGATTAATGTAAACAATTCTATTTAAATCGATTGATTTGTGTACAGCTAGTGACTGATAAGTAGGATATTTAAATTGGAAAATAAATAGTTTTACCATGAATTAGCTTCGAGTACATTAAGTGAAGCATTTGAAACTGTATACCACAACATATCAATGTAATTCATTCGATATATAAAGTTTAACATTCCTTTAGAAATAGAATAACCATCACAATTATTTTTATACAATTTATATATCAATTCATATATACATATATTGAGACAATAAAACGCATCATAGGTGTTACCCAAGGGCACTCATTAGGATCTAATTTTATCAAATTCTGTTTAAAAACGTAGTACAACAACCTCCTTAGTACAATATAAACAAATGTATATATACAGTGTTATTAATAAAAAATCTTAATGACGGAAATGCTACTTCCGCTCTCGAGGCCACAGAAGAACCACTTACTTCGATACATCATAATAAAAACAATATTGCTACAGCAAAAGTGGCCAGTATGTTAATATCACTAGAATATCCATGACATCATATAACAAGGTGAATATGACTTATTTAGATATAAAATATTGTCTTTGTCCCACAAGGGAAGCCAACTATTACCTCATCATCCGCCGGAGCCAAATTGAATAAACTTGAAAATTGCTACAATTTTCTAAATAGTTCACAGAAATAGATACGATCTCACTGTGTGGTCATTACTCCTACATATATAATGGTTTTGGGCTGATAGAAATCATTTATTTGATACAACGTTTGAAATGTTTAAGAACGATAATTTTTATAGTATTCAGGACCCAACAGACTGACTGATTGAGCGATCGAAGAAATGACCTTTTCAAATTTAAAATACATTAACGGCTCATTTGTATGTGTATGTATATTAGTGCTAGGATTATAAAACAGTTCTTTAAGAATACTAGTATTGTATAACTTTATTTCTTAGATTTGAGGAGAATTATAGTTAAGGAACTCATAGTTAGTCATCATCTTTTAATTTTGTAGTATTTTAACTTTATTTGTAATATCGAATCTGTTTTAGATTAAAATGATTATTAAACAGAACGAATAAAACGATATTTACATTAAAATTAATTATTTTTCTTACAATAATTGTATTTTTAATTTAGCTGTATATATGCGATTTATCGGTTTTAAAGAAAGCATTGTGAAGTGTCTATGTCATATCAAATCCACTTATTTGCTGGTACTTTTTTGTGCAAAACAAAAATTTCTGCTATTTCATTGTATTTTTATCTTAACTTATTTCTTAATTGAATTTTTTGTTGAGTATGTTTCCCTTAATTGTAATACATTTTAGATAAAAGAGTTTGTAACATATACCTCAGATTTAGTACTGTATGAACTAAAATAAAAAAAAAGTTCTTTTTGTATAAATAGCATTGTAATTTTAGTAGTGACACTTTTATATTTACTCGTAGGTGGCCTATTTATTTATAAAATAGTTATTATTTGTGCAGTCTAAAAATATGTTTATCATATCTGTATCGACACATAAGAAGGATAGTTAATTTTTTTTATTAATTCAGGAGTAACAGGAAATCTATATTTTTTTATCTTTTAGTCAATTTTTCCTGTTAGCGTGTACCCAGTTCACGCGAAAAGGCACCGACCGGTACGAATTAACGACATTTCCGTTTTATTAGGTTCGGTGAAGTTTTGCAAGGACACGCGCCAATGTCACTATTTTTTGGATTTAGCTTTTTGCATCTTGGCCGTCTTGGAGCATAAACCACAAAAAAATACAAATCAAAAATTCTTTATTTGTTTAGCAATTTGTACAATAGGATTCAGATTGAGGCCTCCCCAGTAAGTCAAAGACCTGAGACAGCTACGCTCTTCTTTAAATTTACAAAGTTTCAACAAGTCGTATTCAAAACAATTGATTTAAAATTAAAAATCGAGGGTACTGTAAAAATAATAAAAATAAAATAAATCAGTGGCGCTACAACCTCTTTAGGTCCTGGCCTCAGATTTCTGAATCTGTTTCATGATCATTTTTAAATCTAGGCAAGTAGGTGATCAGCCTCCAGTGCCTGACACACGGCGTCGACTTTTTTGGGTACAAGACATGTCGGTTTCCTCAGGATGATTTTCCTTCACTGTTCGAGCAAATGTTAAATAACATAGAAAGAAAGTCAATTGGTGCACAGCACGGGATCGAACCTACGACCTCGGGTATGACAGTCGCACGCTGAAGCCACTAGGCCAACACTGCTCTAAAAACTTTGCTTTACTGCAGGTAAAAACAATAAATATATGAATAAATTATGATGTATGTGGGTTGAAGATGAAAAAAAATGTGAGCCTTAAATTATTCTGTGAAGTAATATGCAGAAAAGAACAGATTGTGATAGGAACTAAATATGTCTTAATGATAAAATAAAAAATTAAAATTTTGTTTTCCAGATAACGATGACTATTTATTGAATAAACATTTATTTTCAATAAATACAAAAATTTACTACTGCATATAGATTGTATGTATATAGCGTGGCGTTGAGTCGCCACGCCAGAAATTTTACGTGCCAGGTTTTACGTGCGGCTATAGATGTTTCACATCAAAAATAAAAAAGAAATCTAAGCGATAGTGTGCATGAAAAGATGGATTAAGGAAAAATTTAACTTAAAAGATTTAACAATGGTTCTGGTTTGTTATAATTGAGTGTACCGAGCCAATGGTTTACAATTGTTTTACATTAACAATTTAGTTTTGATCGCGGCACCTATAAATTTTCTTGCACCTTGCGACCGCGGGGTGTGGCACCAAAGGTTAATCAAGTTTCTTATTAGAAAGAAAAATAAGTGCGGAATTATACTTTTAACTGTGGAGGTTAACGTGGTGAAACCGGCTTGTCTCAGAAAAATAATATGTCCTAGAAGGCTGATAAATATGTTAATAAATAAAAATAAATCAGTGGCACTACAACCTCTTTAGGTCCTGGCCTCAGATTTCTGAATCTGTTTCATGTTCACTGATAAATATGTTATTTAATAAAAAACATTTAATATAACCATATTTACTCTACGGGACTCAAACTCAAAATATCTTTATTCATATAGGTAAACAAGTACACTTAAGAACGTCAAAAAAAAATTACATTTACTACCAGTTCGCAAGTCAAGGGCGTAGAACGGGCAAGAAGAACTGGCAAGAAACTTTCCGCAACTCTTTTAATCGCTAAGTTTTTAATATAAATTGTTTGAACTGGTTTAAATCAATCCCAAGCATTAGTCATTTAGTCAAGGCAACGCAACTTCCGATTTAAATATCTAATGTTACTGCTCAATTACATACAAGTTTATTACAAACATTGATGAAAATATTGATGTGTTTACCAACTTACCGTAACTTTGTTTTGCAGGCTCTTAAATCTTAATGTGGTTTAAGTTTGAATTTTTGTGTTTTTATTACTGTTATTTTTATCTTTTTAGTTTTTATTTATATTATTAGTTATTATATTAGTAATTTGTTTTTTGTTTTATTTTTGTTTATTTTGTGGCCGTTTCTTTTGTTCCTTTGATATATTACTTAAGTTCTGATGTGTATCTGTAAGTGTGTTAAATTTGTGATGAGGCATACACATTGTTTTAGAATGTATATTTAAATATATTTCAAGCTTAACGAAAAAGTCCGTAAGTATTGGAATCGGTCCTTATTTATTTACATGACCATGGTTCTCAGCTACTAGCACAGTATTATTTACTATACAGTGACTGCGAATCAAATAAATATTTTACTTATATATATTTTTAATAATTACTAGCTGTCCCAGTGAACTTCGTTTCTCCTTAATGTAATCACTTAGCTAGCCTACCTAAGTATATACCAACATGGAAAATTTGCTATGCTACCACAGAGACTGTTCAGTTTTCCGGAAAGAAAACTTTTTAGGTTTTTTGTGATTTTTTTTTCTAAAAAAAACATCAGAGTTCAAATAATAAGATCTTAACTAACAATTAAAAAAAAGAATTGATCCTAGAGGGTAGATGAATATAAATAAGAGTTGTATACATTTTTCTACATTAACTTATAAATACAAATAAATATAGTCTACATTTTTTTTGTGGTGGACACCCCTTACCACTTAGGGGTTTGTAAGATAGATAGTAGCCGATTCTTAGAATATATAAATACAGTCAAACCTGAGTAAGTGAGAACTGGATAAGAGAGAAAACTCTATAAGTGAGAGAAATAGCCAGGACCCGTCATTTTAAGCTCCCAAAACCTCTATTAGCGAGAAACAGAAGCCTCTGTAAGAGAGAGTCGTTTTTCCCTCATGGACCTCCGTAAGTGAGACTGCTACTTATCTATACCTCTATAAGCGACAGTCGAGCTTCATTTATTTATGTATATTATTTACGAGGAACTAATGACAAATTTAACATCTGCTATTTTATGACTCATTCTTAACTTTCGTGGAACTTGTAAGAAGTTGTTAAGATCATTCCAATGAAGCTAGCTTTAAATGAGTTGGAGACGGTCCATCAGTACTTTGAATACGCGGCAGTTGTTGATCAAGCAATATTCGACAAAATTTATGATACAGAAAAACATTCAAAATACAAGAACAGAAACCCAAACGAAATTGACGGATATTTTTAAGTGTAAATAAGTCCAAATAAAATAAAATTACATAGTGCATGAATATACGTCTTGTTATTGCTGCGTACCTCTATAAGAGAGAAACGCTACACATGTACCTGCATAAGCGAGAAACTCGGGTTAGTGAGAAATCTCTATAAGCGAGAATGAGATTGTGCTCCCTTGAACTCTCGCTTATCCAGGTTTGACTGTATATATATATATATACACTATACGTTTATTTTACTTACAGTATTCTTCTGCTTCTTCAACACAAGACACGATACTGACTGACAATAAGTCAATTTTAATTAATAAATAATTAATCTAATTACTGTCTTAATGGTATTTGGAGTGTTCAAATAAAAAACTTTATAAAGTGAAAACTCCTTCAACCAATTAAGTTCTTTACTAGCGGCCGGTCCCGGTTTCGCAGGGGTGGACATTTTAATTTTTTTTAGATAGTATATGTTATTTAATATTGTCGAAGATTTCTTTGTTCTATTAATAGTTTTATAAGCACATGCGATGAAAGTTATTTGTAGGCATTTTTTATACCTTGGTTAATATTATTGTAGATTTAGTAGGGTACATTATTATTTTCTTGCAATTGAAACAGCCTATATTAATCAGACATCTTATAAACAATATAGAAAAACTTAATATAGAAAAAGATAATTGGTAAATAATCCAAGCGTATTATCAACGGAATCTAGCAAAAAGGGAGACAACAAAAATCGAGAAATTTTACAAAGAGGCCTTTGTCGGAAGACAAGTTGTAACCGAACTATAGTTTGCCGATAATCAATAGATAATAAAACTGTTAGTATATTAGTTAAACTTTAGTTAATAGTCAAGATGTGTTTTTTAGATAGTAGTCATAAGTAAATTAATTTTAGGCACACGAAACTACTCTGTAGAACTTGTTACAACAATAAAGGCTTTATTATTATTATATTAATCAGTGATAATGTAGCATTCAAATGATGCAAGAATTTTTAAAATCGGTCCAGTACTTTTTGAGCCAATTCGTTACTAACACGCTTACATATAAATCTTTCCTCTTTGTAATATAAGATTACAAAAAATATATTTTTACTATTTCAATATTATGGAGTATTACTCGATGGAACTTTGGAGTCATCAATCTCACAAAAACTGTAAACGCATACTGCTCCTAGGGATATTAAGGTACATGTGTGATTCGAACTACCCACATCAGTGTGAAAAGGTTACCTAACACACAATTCTAATACATTAAGCATTAGGTTTAAATCATATCATAATTCTCAAAGCACTTATAATGTATTCTAAAACCAGTTCAATGTTACATAATATATTTCTACCTGATCTTGAGGTTAATGACCTTTGATTCAAAAACTCAATGCTGTGATGTTTAGGCCGCACTACGGTTGTTTACCGTGAGTTAAAAAGCACTATTCGGTGTAATTCAAGGGAAGGGCTGTTTTTTCAATGAAGGCGTTTAATCTTAAGCCAATGGTAAGTTACAAAATACTTTCGGCAGTATTTTTTCTTTGACAGTAAATTGCTTGTTATTACGGGTAACATTGTAACGACACGAATGTATCCATGCGAAACTCTATCTTTATTAGTGATTTGCAAAGTATGACTCTCATATGTCAAAATTCATGTAGAAACAAAATACGGCAACAAAATTAGATGTAGAAATGTAGAAAAAAATTACAATTACATAAACATTTTTTCTAAACCGCGACGTCTTCTACCAGCAGTCATTGTCATTGTTTACGCTACACCATATAAGGTGTGAAATGACTGCTGGTAGAAGACGTGGCGGTTTAGAAAAAATGTTTATGTAGAGTTAAATACTCAATTTTGTTATTCAAATATTCAAAAATGAAAAAAAAACCACACCCTTTCTAACAAGATTCCAAATAAATTTATTCAGTCTATACTTTGGATAGTATTCATGTATAAAAACGCTATCGAAAGCTTTTTGGGGCGCATGCATTGTTTTACGCCCAAACCCAATAACCTATCTCAATCGACCATCTGGGATAGACATATAAATCCAAATATTGATAAAAGTGTGTCAACCAATCGACGGATTGTAACAGCCATATGTCGATACAAGCGACGATATACATACAACGATATATCCATAGTAGGTCGGTCATCTTAAGATTTTAACTTCCACCTACTGATATGTTTTAAACATAGACATGTATATTTGAATATTATTTGTACGGTTTTAATTACTTTATTTAGTTTATATTGATTATCAAATACGAGTGTTAAGAGCGAAGAGATTGCATTCTATAATATATTCATTGGTTTGGTTATTGGGATGCAGATAGGAGATCGATAATTATTGGGTTTGGGCGTTAGTAAAGACCTATCTCAATTTTTTCTATACAGGCCTTGTAAAGGTCCTATATGTCTTATTTACGACAGGATGTATCTTAGTTTCATGTAAATAAAAAAAAACAATGCTAATCACAAGTGAATAAATAGGAACGAAGACTCAATATCAAAAAGAGGCTGAATTTAGTACGCAAACTTGCTATAAACATTCAATTTTATCTCCCTATAAATATATGTATATAGACTCGATATCAGCAAAAAATAAATTATTATGCCGCGGTTACAATTAACGTGATATTTTATACCATTTATGAGGTTAAATACACATAGGTGATTATGATATTATCAAAACATAGTATTGTCTTTTATTAAAATAACTTGTACACATTTAAAGAAAACACTTTTTCAACAGATTGAAGCTATGCATTATAAATTTATAATTATTTTACATAATTTTAAATTTATCTGACGTTTCACGTGCTTTACAGCGTATAATACATAGCCCCAATCCGTTGAAAAAGTGTTTTCTTTAAATTATCAAACATGTTTTTTATTGAACCACGTAGGTCACTTTGAATTAAGTGAAACCGCCGGTAAGATAACGACCTTTCAATGATACGCTATGTTGTATCGATTTCGAAATACCACTACTAACAGCTGGTTCCAAAAAGCGGTGGTGCGCGGTAGAAAATGTCTTAAAAAGCGTTATATTGTGAACCGCCAGGCGTCAATAGAGAGGCTGGAATTTCGCATGCCCTTATGTCTCGTGATGGAAATTTAATGATTACACCTATGGCCCTAAAATTGTCTCTGGTAGCTTAAAATTAGAGATGTTATGGATATAATATTTCGGATCTGGATACAGATACGGATATAGGAATAAAATTATATCAGTTACGGATATGTAGTTATTTCGGATTATCAGTTAGTTTCGGATAGTTTCAGTTACGGCTTAAGATTGAAGTAAAATATAAACGCAGCCTGTAATAATTTAGTTTTATATATAGGTTTTATCTAAGTCTAGGTTATCAGTTGGTATAGGTCATATAGGTAAGTAATTATAATAAACCTCCTTAGTTTTATCTTTTAAAATAAAAGTGCTATAAATTTAATAGCTTTGCAGAAACATTTAGCTTTATACATTGCACATATTAACTTATAACCTATGTATAACATATTAAATGTTTTCTTTTTAATTCTTTTTGTGAGTAATGAAACCATTCACAATAAACCTGTCGAAACACGTTTTATCAAGATTTTAGACTCCGCCCTTATCCGAAAGTTGTAAAATGGTTATGATATTATATATTTATTTCGGATATCCGATTGTTTCCGTTACGATTACATCCATAACATCCCTGCTTAAAATATTGAAAAATCTTTATCATATCTTACCCGCTCTACGCCCTTGACTTGCGAACTGGTTGTAAATGTAAATTTTATATTTGAATAATATTTTTGATTTGATTTTATCAAAATGTCGCTTCTATTGGAGTAAGAATATTTAAATGAAAAACTCCATTAAAACGGTCTATTTACCGAGCCGGATGGAGGTTCAGACCCGTAATTACTTTTTTTTAACCAACAATTGAGTTAATTTTTTACCGGGAAAGGGTTTTACGCATCGTGGCCTCGAATGACTCTGTAATTTTGAACATTTGATTACATCTCGTAGGGCGATGTGTTTTTTGTCGGTCGATAGTTCAATGACACAATTAACATAATATGGAATTCTAGAACCTTCCTGTGTTGGCTTAGAATGAAAGCTTTTAAATCTTATATAAAAATTCTCGTGTCGCGGTGTTTGTGGTTAAACTCCTCCGAAACGACTTTCCCGATTATCATGAAATATTGTGTGCATATTGGGTAGGTCTGAGAATCGGACAACATCTATTTTTCATCCCCCTAAACGTTAAGGATAATCCAACCCTAATTTTTTTTTTCAGTTTCAGATTTAAAAAAAATATTATATAGCATTAGTAAATACATAAAGCCCTGAATTTTCAACCCTTTACAATCAACCCCTATTTTTTATTTCATTATTAAAAACTTATGTTGTGAACTCTGAGGTTTATACAGAGAAAAATTCACAGAAAAACCTAAAAAGATTTCATTCCGGAAAACCGAACAGTCTCTGGGATAGCATAGCAAAATGTTCCATGTTGGTATGTACTAAACAGGTAGGCTCAGTAAAATCTCATTAAGGAGAAACGAAGTTCGCGGGGGCAGATAGTAAAGTCTATATAAACAGATTACAACATAAATAACCAGCAAGTCGATATATTTAATGTGACTAAAAAATTCTTAAAAATATATTTAAAATACTCTGGTATCTTTTACAAAAATGGCTTTGTTTGTTCATTTTTATTGTATATATATTATAATCTATCAAACAATTAATCTTAGACCATATAATTTAGAATTTAGTTTGAATTTGTGCTTTGTAAAACTGTGCTTTATATTTGAATGTGTATTCCGTTTTGGCTTTTGTGTATAAAATAATTATTTGAATAATGTTTATTGAGTAGCTGTAGTACTTTAATAAAATAAATAAATATATAAAAAGTTATTTTTCTAAGTAGACATAGACATAACACTTATTACTAATGAATCAAGGGAAAATTAAAAAAGAGATAACATTTTTTCTTTTAAATAACAAGGTATGTTGCCGTTGCAAGTCTCCACGGTTATTTTGTCATTTTTATTATTACTAAGTTATGAAAAATATACATATTGTTAAAGTTTTGTAGATAGATAATATAATGTGTTATAAAATAAAATATAAATTCTAAACGAATACATAAAAAAATGAATTACTTTTGGAGGGTACATCTTTCAAAGTACCCTCACAAAAAATTCATATCTCGATGCTTTATCTAAGCCAAAATAAATGTTTCGCGTTCAAACAATCCAAACATAACATGAATGTTCAATATCTTATCTTGTCAGGTTAACTGAAGTAATCTATTGTCAGTGATATTATCAAAGTTTGGAAATTACCTTCAATATGAAACATTCGACCCAACTCCTCATACAGAATCGCTTGCCGCATGCCGAAAACGAATTATATATAATATACGGCCATAATTCAATGGTTAGAGTGGACAACCAAGACACTACCATATCCGTTGTTGGTGGCGCCTTAGGGTTTTATTTATATATTTATTTACTCACACTTCGTTGCAAAGAAACACAAATAACACAATACATATAAATTACAAGGGATGCAACGGGCGGCCTTATCGCTAACAAGCGATCTCTTCCAGGCAACCCTAATAAGAAAAGAAAACAATAAATAAAAATGATGAATGCAAGAAGTGCATAACCAGAAGTTATTTAAAATATATATATATATTTATATTAATCTATAGAACCTTAATCTCAAAAAAATTAAAAAAAAAACAAATCAAATCAAATCAAAATTTATTTATTCAATTTAGATGCGACTTAAGGCATACTTATGAATGTCAAAAACGTTTACAACGATACTGAGAAGAACGGGCAAGAAACTCAGCAAGTTTTACCCTCCCTCTACATTACAATAATACAAAGGAAAATGAAATAGATTATGAATAACTAACTAAAACTAAAAAGCTAATCTCAAGGATTCAAGAATAGCTAATAGCGATGTGATACAAAAGAAGAGGAGATACAAGAATTACACAGGTCACGATTGAGTAGGATATGATAAGGTTAGGAAATGTTTATATAGAAGAGTTTTAAAAGACGATAGGGAGGAAGTCAATCGTATAGAGTCGGGCAGCTTATTCCACAGCCTGATGGCGGAAATCCTAACTGAATTACCTATGAAGGATGAGCTGTGGGATGGAATTTCCAATAGACATCTATTGGAAGAGCGTAGCATGTAGTTAGAAGGACCTAAGAATTTGAAATGATTTTTGAGTTAAGAAGTAGTTTAAGTAGATATGCACAAAGCGAGTCTCACATAACCCTCTGCGCCAAGCAGTCGGAATGGTATGCGTAGTGCTTTTCCCCAAGTAAAAAAAAAAGTATAACCTGGACATAAATTATTTATGAATTACTTTAAAAAAAATCAAAACACTTTAGAAGCCAAAAAGGTTAAGGTTAGGTTAGGTTTGGTTGTCCACACGTGCTAACGTAAATACGATTCGACTATATATTATTTTTACTTATATCTAGAGCAGTGTTGGCCTAGTGGCTTCAGCGTGCGACTCTCATACCTGAGGTTCGATCTCGGCACCAATGGACTTTCTTTCTATGGTGAAGGAAAACATCGTGAGGAAACCGACATGTCTTAGACTCAAAAAGTCGATGACGTGTGTCAGGGACTGGAGGCTGATCACCTACTTGCCTATTAGATTTAATGATTATGAAACAGTTTCAGAAATCTGAGGCCAAGACCTAGAGAGGTTGTAGCGCCACTGATTTATTTATTTTTAGAAGTACCCGAACCAGTAGGTAATCTTCGAGCTATGCCCTTAGCAATATTTTGCAATTTATTTAATATTTATAGATGTAAACATATCATATATCTAATTATTGTAATTAATACTTCATATAATCAATAATTAAACTGTGAATAATGCGATTTTTCGGTAGCGATTAATACTTCTATACAAATCACGATCGTAATTTACGTCGTAGTCAAATTATATCCAGTTTTTTGTGAAGCCAGACAATCAAGTTTTTTGTACACCTTTTTGTTACACTTCTTAATATAAACGACACGGAGTGCACGAGAATTCGTTTTAAATTTTTTTTTTATAGAACATTGGGAAAGCGGGTAGGAAGCTCACCTGATGTTAAGTGATACCACTGCCCATGGACTCAATGTCAGAGGGCTCGTGAGTCCGTTGCCGGCCTTTTAAGTATTGGTACGCTCTTGAAGGACCCTAAGTCGAATTGGTTCGGATCTTGTTCAAGCATTGCTTCCGTAAATCAAATATCAGTTTTGCATAAGTTATTTTTTATCGTAACTTCTTAAATTAATTTTATTTTATCTTGTAATAATTATTTTTATAAGGTTAAGAAAATTGATCGTTCTGTATATTTCATTGTTAGTTTAGCATTTTCGTTTTGTGTATCACGAACAATAATCTTTAGGCGCCAGTGACCATAGATAATGTCAAAGTGTCAAAACGATTATGCTCTAATGATTTTTTAACTGTGAATTTTTTTGTGGCTATTTAAGTTTGACAAGGAAACAAAATTGTGACGAATTTATAATTAAACAATTTTTCGTTAAAATATGTTTCTGAAATATATTTAAAATTTTAACGGATTTTAATTAAATACTTTATCAGCCTGTCTCGGCTTCGTACGCTTGGTAATGTTTCTATATATTTTGGATACAAACCTATGCCACCCGAACATTGTTGGTATTATAACGATAAAATATGTTTTTAAATCGCCCCAGTATTAATTCAATTCCTTCCTCACTAAAACATTAGTATAAATTTACATACATAAGACGAGTTGAGAGCTTACGATGACTAACACATACATAAATATTTGAATCTTGTAATTTGAAATGTACTAATCGCTTAAGGCCCTATCTCAGCACGAATTGCTGTGGTCTCGGGGCGGACTTTTTTTTTTTATCGAACAGGGGGCAAACGGGCAGGAGGCTCACCTGATAGTGATACCGCCGCCCGTGGACACATATGCCAGAGGGCTCGCGAGTGCGTTGTCGGCCTTTTAAGAATTGGTACGCTCTTTTCTGGTGGTGCGCGACAAAAACTGCCTTGAAAAAACTCAGCTCAGTTGTGGAACAGTGGACGTCGAGGTGATACGGGTTGAATTTCGTATTCTGCATCGACGTCCGATGATGGAACTCAGCTGCAGGTATTAATCCGAACAACTCCGCTGAACACTCTCCATGGTAAATGCGGCAGAAGATGTAGAGTGACCCCATATCTCTACAGAGGATCAAGCCGCACGGAGAGAGATTGGTCGTCAACGATTCGAACCGCTCTTCGTTGAATACGGTCAAGTGGAAGGAGCTGGTACTGGGGAGCCCAGAAGGAGAACAGACTTTAAGAGGACTGCGGTGCTTAATGGAGAGCTGAAAGACTGAGGCTGGCTGTCCCGTAATAATAATTAGTTATGTAAAACATTAAATTAATGTAATTTAATCAAATTTTTATTTGGATTGGCTTACAATAACATATATCGTGTTAATAAAAATCATGTTCTAAATTAAATTTTTGTCATAAATGTATTCAAAGTGTCAAGACTGAATTGTATTCTCTTTTCTATCGATCGAAGTTATTAAAATCGTGTATCGATCTTTTATTTGGATACATAAACTACTCAATTCCACCATATCCCTATTAAAATAAAAAAATAAATCAGTGGCGCTACAACCTCTTTAGGTCTTGGCCTCAGATTTTTGAATCTGTTTCATGATCATTTTTTTTAAATCTAATGGGCAAGTAGGTGATCAGCCTCCAGTGTCTGACAGACGTCGTCGACTTTATGGGTATAAGACATGTCGGTTTCCTTCACCGTTCGAGCAAATGTTAACATTTTTCCCTTTTGCCCTATTAATTTCTTAAAGTCAAAGAGCCGATGACAAAAAATGGAAAGAATAAAAGTACTTTTTTTGAGTTTGGCGATCGGATAGGTCCTTAAACTGGCTCCGCGCTTGCGAGCCTTCTGGAAGTATCACTTAAAATCAGGAGAGCCTTCTGCCCGTCTGCCCCCTGTTCTATAAAACCCCTGACTGAAGCCTCTGAATAATGATGACTAAACCTATATAGTTTGGTATATTGACGCTCTCGGGCTATGTATTAATAACTTAGTAATGTATCCAACTTTGTTTTTATTTGGTGTAACAGGATGTAACAAGTTAGTGGTAAGGAGGAACCTTACTTCATATTAAGGTCCTTAGAGAATAAAGCGGAAATATTGGAGAGACTGGGGCTGCGTGTGCCAAATAATCACACTCGGCGTGGTAATTGGTCGCAATTGCTTGCAGTGCCTCAAGCGCGTACAAATTGGTCACCAGAGCTGAACAGGACCGGATTAGTAACGAGCAAGAGTAGCAAATGATACGGGCCCCGCGCTCCAACGTACCCGAATACAATAATACCCGTAAGCGTAATTAAAAAAAATACATAGCAGCGTAATATATCTTGCCTCACTTCTACTTAAAAATCTAAAAATTGGTTTCGTCACGTTTAATCGTAACAATAAGTAGATATTTTAGAAACTTCGTTGACTATAGAAACACTATCTCTAAATTTTCCGATAATAAAAAAATATTAACGGTTTTTTTGTTTTATTAAGGACCTGTTTCACAATGTATGGATAAAGTACCAAATAGCTATGCAACACATAAATTATTCGAAAGATAAAAGTTCCGAATAAGGAACATCGCGTTTCATGACGCATAGCGCTATCTAACAGTCGTGAAACGCAAAAATACTGTTTATAATACCAATAAGTAATAAATAGCTTATTTGGAACTTTTCGGGACATTGTGCAACAGACCCTAAATACCCAAAATTTGAGAAGGGCACTTGATAGAATTTGCTAAAGGCCCCGCGATGGCTTAATTCGGCACTGGATGAACCTCACACACCGCCCTATCATCAGATTGTGGAGATTTTTTGCGCCAACTATTTTAGGCGGGAAAAAAAAACTGCCGCATTCCAAATCTTTTTGACAGAACGAAGTCTGTCGGGTTCGCTAGTTACTTATAAAAAAGGTTAAGGTTTTGTTTATATTATTTTTATACTTTTATTTTAATATAGGGAAATGAAATAAATAAATAAACTTTCCGCCTGCATACACCGCGATGTTTTCGTGTTGATCCGACTGTAATATAAGTGAATGTTATTTTGCGTTGCTGAGGTTACAGTTTTGGCCTTATTATTATTATTTAATTACAATTAACAGGTTTAATATGTGCAAGGTAATAGCTTACAAATAAAGAGCTTGCGTACAAAGTACACATGTCAGAAGTGAAACTTCTTTGTAAATTAATTATTACTGAGGTAAAATCCTCAATAGTTGATCATGTACCAGTGTATGATCACTCCATGTACTTGTATATCTATATGCACACTATTTTCACATTCTATACGTCCTAATGATAATATAAATAAATAAAAAATCTGCGATTACAGCACAGGACGTTATGCGACAGAATTGCCATCTAAAGTTCTAATATTATGTAACTACTAAACGAATACATCAACCAATGGCGTGTAATTTCGCTCTTTCTCACTCTCCCTAAATCGGTCTCAATCTCTCTCTCTCTCTTTTCTTCGACAAAAACGCTGCACATCTCACACTTAAAAAAAACCCTTGGTGATTAAGAGTGACGAAATAGGACCAGTTCTTCTTGTTGTCCTTTTATAAGAGAACTGGAGTAAATTATATGAATTTATGATAACATCACAGTGCAGAGCAGTGTTGTCCTTGTGGCTTCAGCGTGCGACTCTCATATCTGAGGTCGTAGGTTCGATCCTGGGCTGGGCACCAATGGACTTTCTTTCTATGTGCGCATTTAACATTTGGTCGAACGGTGAAGGAAAACATCGTGAGGAAACCGACATGTCTTCGACCCAAAAAGTCGATGATGTGTGTCAGGCACTGAAGGCTGATCACCTACTTGCTTATTAGATTTAAAAATGATCATGAGACATATTCAGAAATCTGAGGCCAGGACCTAAAGAGGTTGTTGCGCCACTGATTTATTTTTTATTTTATTTTATGATAACATCACATATGGTGCAGTTCCATTTAAGCATGCTCAAAAATGGCGATTTAAAATTGTTACAGTGTTCATGTTCAGCTCATCTCTTGATTCCTGGGAGTTCTGAAGCCATTTTGTTGTCGTTCAAATTTGATACCACGGATAAAATTATAAGGAAATCCAAACTCAATACAGGAGTAGCGCAGTAATAAATCTCAACCCAAAAGATGACAGACAAGTCTCTGTGCATAATTATTTATATTTATGGCGATCTATGACTCAAATAAAAATTGTTTTATACCATACAGAAATTAAAATCATATGTATGTGTCTACAAGGATTTTAAAATCATATTCAAAAACTAAAAATTTGAGTAAGTTATTGATGGTAAGAAATGATTGTCAGGAGTTTATGATCACATTACATATGACTCATGTCCTTGCAAATATTAAAAAAATGATGATTTAAAATAGTGGCGCATAGTTACTTGCTTCAAAACAAAAATAATTTATTCATGTAGGTAACATAATGTACACATATGAACGTTAAAAAATAAATATACATTAAATGCTTCTAATTTTACATTTACTGCCAGTTCTCAAATCAAGGGCCTAGAACGGAAGAGAAGAACTGGCAATAAACTCTCCGTCAAAATATTGACATTCATAAAGTATTTTGAGTTGATTATGATGATCGGAAAATCATCGCCGTCGCCGTGGTTACCTGGCCGAGCCTGGCCCGCGACAGACGCGAGTGGAACCGGATGTAGGAGGCCTATGTCCAACGGTGGACAAAGCAAAACTAAACTAAATGATAAAACATTCCTAAATTTTAAAGTTTTTTTTTGGAATTAAAGGCTATTATTATTATTGTTATGATCGGAATTATACCGACCACGAATTTCGACCAACCTCCAATCTAAATTACATTACAATAGTACGTAGATAGTATTGTTTTTTTTTATACAGTCACGTAATAACTTACGTGATTAATCATTTCTATGAATACACCTGCAGGATAATTATATGTTGAGTAATTTTAGGGTATTCTTATTCATGCCGGTTTCTGTAGTAAACTTTCCGTGAGAGTTTAAAATAATTGATACGCAGGGAATCGACATCCCCCCGCGACGGCCAAGCCGAGGTTCGAGTCTCACAGGAGATGCCCTTGCGCGAGTCGCGGGAACCCCACCCTTTCCGGCTGAGCTAAGCTCGCCAAAACAGCCCATGCTGAGCTGCCCTTTAGGCCAACAGCGAGATTCCATACAAAAAAAAAATCGACATCAAGATAGGATAGTGGTTTACTCAAGTTTTTGATGGGAGCTTGAGTGAGACACTTAATTCATAATATTTAATCATTGACACAGTATCTATTTACTTATTTACTATTGATTACATGTACGTTAATATTGTGATAACGTTAACTGTATATATTTACTTAAATTAAAATACGCCCTGATCTAGAAGCACAGGGAAAACATTCAGTCTTTCTAGAACATTAACATAATTTGTTTTATGTGCTTTAAACATTTAACATAATTTGTTTTGTGTAAAAGATTACTTTGTATATGTAAGTTCCTAAATAATAGTATATACTAGCAGACTCGGCCAAGCGTTGCTGTGGCTAACGTTTTTGTTATATTACATAGTAGTGAACTATTCAAGGGAAACAGTAGGAGAACTTATGTGAAACGTTGGTACTTTTAACACAGCGCCATCTGGTAGAATTGTATCAAATAATAAACAAATATTTGCAATAAAATAATATTGTGGGTATAAATTGAGATGTAAGCTATCCTATCTTTTAAGTTAGATCAAACTGCACACGGTGTGCAAATTTGATTGATATCGGTTCGGTAGTTTAGGAGTCCATCGCGAACAAACAACGTGACACGTGATTATTAAGATTATTCATAAATCTTATCAAGACAAAAGTATATAACACTAAGATGTATCCGCATTAAACAATACTAGTACAGTATAATATGGATTGCGGGTAAAATGCGGCAAGTGTCGCATTTCTTTTTAATCTAGGTTCAAGGCTTCTGCACAGATAAATATCTGTCACCGGATATCCGGAAAATTTACATTTTGCGTTCCAACGTTTCTATAATGTATACCAATTAAGTTAACTTTTGTTTTAATTGTATAAAAAGCTTGTATTTTTTTAATATTTATTGAAGTGAAACTTCTTTAAGCGCATGAGAGTATAATTTTACGGATACGAAACGTCACGAAGACATGCAGCGTTTTTGTCGAAGGAAATGAAGAAATTGAGACCGATTGAAAGAAAGTGAGAAAGATCTAGAAAAAATACACGCTATTGGTTGATTCGTTTAGTATTTTCTTTAGATGGCAATTCTGTCGCATAACGTCCTGTGCAGTAAACGCAGATTTTGTATTAATTTATACTATCATTAGGACGTATATCGTGAGTAAACAGTGTGCATATAGTTATACAGATACATGGAGTGATCATATATGGGGCTTTTACCATAGTAATATTTAATTTACAAAGAAGTTTCACGTCTGAGACGTGTACGTTGTACGCACGCACTTTTATATTTGAATGCTTCCACTTGCAATTCGAGGCGGCAGTGCGTCTGGATTAGAGATAATGTATAAATGGCAAATAATGTATACTAAAACTTCACTGTCTTGGCGCAATTTTGTAGTTTATGAATTCACTCATTAAAACTTGTCATTTCTGTATTTATGGTCCCATGATTAGTAACACGTGCGATAAACTCCAATAAAATTTGTCGTCACTCGCTTTAACATCTGTAATATGTCAACTGCATTCCTCACATCCTAATCTCAAATAGGGCGTAGTTTTATTTGTCATTTTAATTTTTATAGAGCTTTAGATCTTAGAGATTCTTTTTTTATAGAACAGGGAACAAACTGAAGGCGCAACGGATGTTATGTGAGTGAGCGAGTGGTGAGAGCATTGGCGGAAAATGCCGACTAGGTTTGAAGAAGTTTATTCTGAATTAATTCGGGTCACTAAAAAAAGTACACGCCGTCGTACGGAATAACTGCATCAACGCCCAAACGAACTGATCCACTGGTCCCAAGGCAAGTTGTAAACTCGCTCCAAAATACATGTGCGAATGTGTGTGATTGAAAATTGTGCGAATCAAGTCAAAGTCAAAAATAATTTATTCATATAGTAACATAATGTACACTTATGAACGTCAAAAAAAAGGGAAATATACAATAAATGAATCTAATTTTAAATTTACTGCCAGTTCTCAAATCAAGAGCGTAGAACGGAAGAGAAGAACTGGCAATAAACTCTCCGCCACTCTTTTTAATTGCCAAGTTTATTTACACAATGTTTGTAAGGAGCTGCAATCATTACACCATGTTCCATGTGACATCTTGAGAAATAAAATAAAAAATAAAATATATAATAATAAATAAAATCATGTGTTAGTTGATTGCTTATAGAAAATATTGGTTGGGGTTTAAGCGTGGCTGTCTATAACATATGGAGTAGAAAATTAAGACCTAAGAAATTATGAACAAAATACTTTTAACGATATAAATGAATTTACAGCGTACGTTTTCTTAAAGACCAGTGACATACTTGCCGTCTGGCTGTGTGAGTGTCTAACCAAACATCCTGTGAGCATTCCAGCCCATTTAACCCGTGTTAAAAAATCGTAACGTTCCGAGTGAAAATATAAAAAAGTTCGCAAAATTTCTAATACGGTATCAGATATAAATATGTATCTTGATGATGCGTTGCTGACCACGACGCTCAGACATAAGCTGCCGACTAAAGATAGATCAGATATAAAGTATTGTTTATTAAATTTAAACTAATTGTGAGTTAAACTTATGTTTTTACTCAGTTTATCTTAAAGAATTGTTTGATTTTTTATTTAAGTCAACATTTAAAAACTACTGGACTGTAAAAAATATTTCTCTCAATTCTGAGAAATATTTTTTACAGTAATACATAATAAAGCATTCGCTTTATTATTAATAAAATAATAAAAACTGTAGAAAACGGCGACTGTATTATTATCAGTGGCGTTATAACCTTTTTAGATCTGAGCCTCAGATTTCTCTATCTGTTTCATGATCATTTGTCAATCTAATAGGCAAGCAGGTCATCAGCCTCCTGTGCCTAACACACGCCGTCGACTCTTTGGGTCTAAGGCAAGCCGGTTTCCTTATCTCGAATGGTGAGCGAATGTTAAAATTCCATCGAACCTACGATCCCAGGGATAAGCGTCGCACCCTAAAGCCACTGGGCCAACACTACTTTTTTATGTGTGTCACACATATCACAATGTGGGTGTGTGATTTTGTTTAGATAAATATTATTGTCTTTCATTAACATAACTTTTACACATTTAAAGAAAAACTTTTTTTTACGGATTATAGCAAGCACGCGAAACGTCGGTTAAATTTAAAATTGTCTAAATAATTATAAGTTTAAATACAATAATACATAACTATAATCCGTAAAAAAGTGATTTTCT
This sequence comes from Pieris mannii, assembly GCA_028984075.1. Taxonomy (NCBI): domain Eukaryota; kingdom Metazoa; phylum Arthropoda; class Insecta; order Lepidoptera; family Pieridae; genus Pieris; species Pieris mannii. Next base: position 3,064,175 of record CM054798.1, on the reverse strand, counting down.
TCAGATAAATATTACTAATAATATAATTAAATAGATTAATTAATTGTGAGTTAAAACTTACGTTTTAACATAGTTTACCTTAAAGAATTGTTAGTTTTTTAATTAAAGGCAATTAAATACGATATGACCTTAAACATATTTCTTCCAGAATTCTATATTAGTATTACCAAAATATTTTATAAAAGTACTTAGTAGCCGCAACCGTATTGAATGTTTATTTTTTTTTATTGATATGATAGACGTAGATACGTACAAGCTCTGATAGTCTTTTTAAATACATGTGTCTTAAATATTGGTCGTTGTAGTCCAGGCTGCCGATTTTTTTTTTGTTTTTTTTAATAGTTATTGTTGATGTGAGGAACATGAAACAAAGCACGATTACGAGTCTGGTAGGCAGGAATAGGGAAAGGGATTTTTTCTAGAAGTGACCTGCACATTATTTTATTTGAGATGATGTCATGTAGTAGCAGTAAATAGTATTGTTTTCGAGAGAATTAATTTTAAAATGTTCACACGCGTTTTTTAGATATTAACCTTGACTTATAGGAGATGCATTTTATAAAGTCGTCACAGATCTTATCATAATGAAATAATAATTCTAAGTAATAATACAATATCTACTCTAAACAAAATTATTGACGATAAAATTCCGTCATGGCGTGGAAGGTTGTATTAATATTTACACATTTTTTATCACCCTACATCTAACAAGCTACTGGCGACATTGCGCGTCTTATGGAAATATTTAGTATAGATATGACAAAAAAAAGGTTTTATAAGCATCGTCTTCGTATTACTTCGTTCTTCGGTCGCGCGTTTAAACCCTGTATTTACATAATAGTTGAGTTGAAATGTTCATAAGCTGATATAGTATCTTTTGATGGAATTCGATTATTCAATATAGGGGTAATGGCAGAAGGCTATTCGTGCAATCTATAATTTAAAATGTAGCGAATCTCTGAGAGATAAATTCAAGGAAAATAATATACACACCTTTCCCTCGCAATATATTTATGAAAATATTATGTATGTACACAAAAATAGTGATATGTATACTAGAATAGAACATACGCACAATGTTAATACTTGGAGCAAACGCAGGCTGCAATTTACCCGTACTAGACTATGTAAAGTTAGTAATACTTTTTTGGGAAAAGGGATACTCTTCTTTAATAAAATCCCAGAGGCTGTTTTATCTCTGCCTTTTAATAAATTTAAGAAATGTATCAGAGAAAAACTGTGTAAAAAGGCTTACTATACAATTAGCGATTATCTAGTTGATAAAAGGGCCTGGGACTAGTGCTGGGCAGGCTACTTCTAATTAATTTGCTATATTTGTTTTAAAATAAGTATTGTTTGATGATTTGCTTTTTTAAAAGAGTACCGAGAGTTTTATACGCCGGCTTTTTCTCTCGGCCTACACCCTCTGTCTTCTTTGCCGATGAGTAGTCTACTACAGGATCAAATCTAATGACGTGGTATAAGTGACACCTGTCTATCTTATGTTCCATAGTAAAAGTATTTTATTTCAAGAGAGAGAGTAGGAGAGTGAGAGGCTTAAAGAGAGGCACATGGATAATACACAATATTTCGCTGCAATTTTTATAATAAGATTTGTCTTTAGCCTCAAAATAGGCTTTAGTTTTGACATTTACATGATTTTTTAATTTACATTAACGATTACCTCTTCATCAGTGTAATGATGCCTCATTATTTTAATTCATTTGTTACCGTGCATTGTGTTGATGAAACAGCACTTTCTTTTACTCAAAATCGCGCTAATCTCACCAACTACTATAATTTAATATTTGTCTTATTGGTAAATTATATAGGCCACACACCCGAAATACATCTCACCTAAATATAACAAGATTTTGTTACGATATAGGTTCGCTATATGGAATAGTTTTATGCCGGAAAAATGTTTGGTTTCTTTGGAGGAATTTTCACGCGAGGTCACGGCTGAAACTATGTGTTCTTGTTTCAAATGTGAATGTATATATTTTTATAGTTATATGTAAAAAAAAAACAGTGGCGCTACAACCTCTTTAGGTCTCGGCCTCAGATTTCTGAATCTGTTTCATGATCAATTTTTTGAGTGTAGGTGATCAGCCTCCAGTGCCTGACACACATCGTCGAATTTTTGGGTCTAAAAGATGTCGGTTTCCTCACGATGTTTTCCTTCACCGTTCGAGCAAATGTTAAATGCGCGCATAGAAAGACAGTCCATTGGTGCACAGCCGGGGATCGAACCTACGACCTCGGGTATGAGAGTCGCACGCTGAAGCTACTAGGCCAAAACGGCTCAGTTATATGTAATGCACTGGTAAATATCTTTGTAGGAGTCAAGGCAAGACAAGGAATACATTTTCATTCCGATTTTATTAGCTTTAGTCTTCTCATTCCTGAGCATAGTTTTTCATTAAATAAATAAATTAGCATTAAATTATTCTTTTGTTTTACGAGTGATGATAAATTGTAAATTATCTTCCATTATTTAATCCCCCGACAGAGAAACCGCTCCTAAATATGTATAACCGCAAACGAATTCATATCCGCAAAAATATAAAAAGACGCTAATAATAAATAAGTTAAAAACAATATTTAAAATGCGCAAATTTTTAATATCAAAAAAAGTTTTCTAAAATATTACAGAAATTTGTGTATTAAAATATATGCCTAAAATCATATACAGTTGAATTAAATATAAAATAAGCATTATATAAACGATAACTGTCAAAATTAAGCATTAACAGTCCATAAAGTTGTAATAAGTGCCCATAGATAATAAAAATACAAATTTGCCTAGAAAATTTTCGAGTGTTTGTGTAGTAAACAAGTATTATGTATCTTATCTATCAGCTGTAAATACTAGGCTTAAGAGTATTTGTTTAACCCAATTTTTATTTATTTAATAAAAAGATAATACAAGAAGCCCGAACCAAAAATAACATAAAAGTATTAACGAAATTATAATAATTAATTAGGAGTATTTACCTATAATTTTTTTAAGTAATACGTGTTTTTAAGAATTTTAAAAATTAATTTCTTTCAAATTTTAATGCACTAAATAATTTCAGACTAAAATTAGTTATATATTTCCCCAAGTACTAATTTAAAATAAATAAAATACTTACGCGCTACGATTCCTGTTTTTTTTAAGAACGACGAAACTTACACTTCACAAAGAGTCGATAATTAAATGACTAATATTGTTATTTTATATATAAAATACAAATAATATTTATTATCTGCAAGTGTCGCGCGTTTTTCACGCCGTTGGAACTTTGAATGGACAATTTTGAACAAGCCGCGAAGTGGTAACTTTTAGCGGGAAATAATTGTGACGTTTCACTTGTCCCGTCACTTTGACGGTTCAACAGCGACATCTATCACATTCCGATTAAATGAAAAGAGTTGTCAATTGTCTAATGCCATCTAGGGGCAAGTAGCGGAATCTAAACACACTATGATTATCCACTAGGTTTTAATCACGAAATGTTTCTCTTATTTCCCGTAATATTACATACGTACGTACTAATACAAAGCAAAATTGCAATGTATTATATTCACATGAATATAGTCATAGAAGATAAAACAAATCTAAACAGGAAAGACTGGATTGCAACTATTCTGCGCCTTATCATATATGTAATATATTTATAAAGTCCCATTTAAACTAAATTAAGGGAATTGAGATGTTTTGTATAAATGAGTTTCTTTATAACTAGTTTGTATTGGGTAAATAAAAACAAATTATACATAATATTTATTATAGCATACAGTTCTGTACAGATAAACACTCATATTTTCTAAACAATAAAAATAAAGCCTAATTAGAAAAAAATGTACTTCATTGCAATACTTGTACAAAATAAAGGTTTCTTTTATTGGATTTTACATATTTATTCTATCCATATCTTAGTATTGTCAGTTACCATGGTAACCACTACATAAAACATGGCAGTCATGACAACGGTGAATATTAAGGCAATTCAAAGGAGTCGGCCTAAATCTTTTATTTCTATGAAAAGACATTCAATAGTATGATAATAAGGAAAATAGTGATTAAGAAAAGAACTGTTTGATTTAAAGAATTTTTTTTAAAATGTATTATTTGTGACAGTTCATTTATGTCATGGCCATAATGATATATGATTTGATATTAATTTTATATCTTAGGTTTATTCTAGTTCATTGCTTATTAATAGACTTAAACCGGAATGGATTTTTTACAGTATTTTACACATAAAGGTTACGGAAAGTTCTGGATTTTTAATATTTATTTAAACATGTTTTGTTTCGGTAATTCAAATGTGTAATGGCCGCCAAAAAATAACGCACCTACAAATTAATGACCACGCAAAACACAAATCTTAATTAAATTCTATATCAAACATAATTTAAATATATTTAATGCTAAATTACCAGCTAGAGATGGGTGACACTGCGCTAACTTCCTATGACACTCTAAAATAAGCGGCACAATATGTCATTTGCGACTGACAATTTGTTAAATATTCTCCTTAAGTTTCATAGACTAACGTCAAAATTCAATAGTTTTTACACAAGTGTCAACTAGCACCTGTCAATGTCAACCCAAAAAAAAAAACTGTATGTCACCGATCTCTAGCATTATGAACCCACAGGGTCGGATATGCTTGTAGCACTACAGAATTAATCACTCTCCAATTTCGCACCTGGTCGGTGCTGCTTTATCTCTTTTTGGTGTTTCTTTAATTTCTGTAACAAATTATTTATTTTTAATTGTAGTTATGGGGCCGTTCAAGTGTTACGTAAGCACTATTTTGTAGTCTTTGATTTTCTTATTTGGTGATGACGTCCACAGTCACTATTGACTTTTGTACACATTACCCATAGTCTATGCTTGAAAACGAAATGCATTTTCGAGGATTGCTACAAATAATACGTATATTTTGAGAGCTTTGGGCGCAAACGGGGAGAAGGCTCACCTGATGTTAAGTGATACCGCCGCCCATGGACATTCTCAATGCCAGAGGGTTCGCGAGTGCGTTGCCGGCCTTTTAAGAATTTGTAGGTAAAATCTGAGGCCAGACCTAATTTTATTTTACGCTCTTTTCTTGAAGGACCCTAAGTCGAATTGGTTCGGAAATACTTCAGTGGGCAGCTGGTTCCACAAAGTAGTAAAAACAGAAACAGAAACAGAAACAGAAACAGAAACTGCAGAAACTGCCTAGAAAAACGCGCAGTTGTGGAACGGTGGACGCTAATAAATTGCAGTAAATCGCTTACGTAGAGCAGTGTTGGCCTAGTGGCTTTAGCGTGTGACTCTCATACCCGAGGTCGTAGGTTCGATCCCCGACTGTGCACCAATGGAGTTTCTTCTTTCTGTGTGCGCATTTCATCATCACGATGTTTTCCCTCACGTTTGCTCGAACGGTGAAGGAAAACATCGTGAGGAAACCGACATGTCTTAGACTAAAAAAGTCGACGATGTGTCAGGCACTGGAGGCCGATCTACTTGCCTTTCAGTTTGAAAAATGATCATGAAACAGATTCAGAAATCTGAGGCCAAGACCTAAATAGGTTGTAGCGCCACTGATTTGATGATGCTGCACTGGTTTTCAACTACAAACGCTCGCTTTAATATGCTTATTAGGCAATTGCTAATTTTAACAATTCAATATGTAGGGGAAATTTTCATATACATAAGACATACCTACACATATCAATATTTAATTCCCAATTCATAAAATCAAACCTACGACCATTTTTATATATTTAAATGGTTTTACCTTTGTTAAGTGTATTCGCTGGCAGCTTAATGCCCGGCTTCAGAACCATATTGCCGTCCTGCAACACCAATGTTATAATTTATATAATGTTCAAATCAAATATCATTTATTCATATAGGTAACATAAAGTACACTTATGAACGTCAAAAAAAAATACAATAAATGATTCTAATTTTACATTTACTACCAGTTCTCAAATCAAGGGCCTAGAACAGAAGAGAAGAACTGGCAATAAACTCTCCGCTACCCATTTAAATCGCCAAGTTTTTTTTACACAATGTTTGTAAGGAGCTGCAACCATTACACCATGTTCCATATGACATATAAAGAATAATAAAATAAATTAAAAACAAAGATTTGTCCTCTATCAGCTGGAGGCATATTTAAATAGGAGCACGCACACGAGTATAATCGTGAGAACAACACGCAAATACGTAGTAGAAACAACTAATATCACCGCATACACGAATTCAAGTACGACCAGTCACCACAAGCAGCACCCGTTCACGAGTATGACGCATGGCCAGCCATCGGCCCCCTCGCCATATTTTAGGGAGAGATACAATCCGACGCATGGACGCCGCCACAAGCAATGACATTTAAAACATCAAAGAACTTTATTTCTCATCACAAAAATTTATTTTATTTACATGAGAAACTAGTAAACGAGTACTCGGTAATTATTTATTTATTTAATTAAATGTAATTGATTAAAATTTTTGTCAAACCATGTTTAGAGCATGTATTTACAGAAATTGGTTAAATTAGAGAATTTCTAAATTAAATAAATAACTAAATATACATTCTGAAATATATGATTATATATTTTTTGTAATTAAATTAACAAATTTTTGCAGAATTAGAAATATAATTTCATTAATCGTAATAGAATTATTACTATAATTGTTATCGTTATTATATATTTTTGTTATAACTGGCTTAGAATCTTTGAATCAACCGTGGTATGGACACGAAAAAGATGGCGCGTCACGGAAAAATGTGACGCGTAACCGAAAAATGTGACGGTAATTTTTTTCAAACGCCGATATAGAAATTTCACTTCAAAAATATCTTTTGTTAGTCTATTAAACAATTTATAACATACCTTCATTTCGAGTAATCCCTGCTTGGCCATCGCTTCAACATCCGACTTGGTCATCACAATTTTCTGTACCTTCACAAATTTCTTGCCTATTTGCATTTCACATAACTCACGTTGCGCTGAAAATAAATTAAATATATGTCGGCAGTAGTTGATAGTTGGTACAAATGAGACAGCGTTATCGAGCGCTAGCGGCACGTGCACGTGTACGTGCATCTGACGTCATTGCCACTACGTTACGGGTGTATAAAAATCCGTTTCGCCGCAGTCTTAACCGACCACCTCTCTCTCTTTCTAGTCAGTGTCCACGAAATTGATGGTTTCAAGTAGTATAAAAATGATGAAAGGTTTTAGAATCGGCTCCAACGATTTTCATGACATGACTTAGTATACGGGGGTTTTCGGGGCGATAAATCGATATAAAAAAGTCATTTAATTCGTGTTTTATCAACTTAAACATAGAATTGCTCGTTTTACGATATAATTATCTTTATTCGATAATTATATTCATATTTCATCAGTTTATTAATATGTAATTCGTACTTAAATATAATTTCAAAAAAACACAATTTATAAAAAAAAAATACCGAGCTCGGTCATCAAATCAAATCAAATCAAATCAAAATATCTTTATTCATATAGGTAAACATGTACACTTATGAACGTCAAGAAAAACAAATTAAATTAACTGTAAATTTACATTTACAACCAGTTCGCAAGTAAAGGGCGTAGAGCTGGTAAGAAGAACTGGCAAGAAACTTTCCGCCACTCTTTTCAATCGCCAAGTTTTTAATACAAATTGTTTGAACTGGAGCAAATCAATCCCAAGGATTAGGGTCATTTAAGTATTCGTCACATTTATAAAAGGCTTTATTAATTAATTTACTTTTAACAAGGGCTTTGAATTTATTTAGTGACAGTTCTCTAATTTCGCTTGGGAGTTTGTTGTAAAAACGAATACAATTTCCATATAAGGAGTGGTTTATCTTCTGGAGCCTGGTTGGTCGCACACTCAAATTAGTTCTATTACGCGTATTATACTGGTGAAGGTCACCATTTGTTTTGAAATCTTTAAGTTTTTTTGTACATACAACAAGGCTTCAAGAATATATTGACCGGATAATGTCATAATATTTAGTTCCTTAAATCTATTCCGTACCGACTCCCTCGGGGAAACACATCCAGGTACTTATTAAAAATTTGTTAAATTATTAATATCTGATATATATATTACTATATCTCGTGTTTTACTTCGGATATCTGGGCCTATTCCGACATATACAACACTTCAAAAGACACATTAGATATTGCTGTCAGGGGGTCTAGTCAAGACGGCTTAACAGTAGTGTATGTAGAAAGTCGAAAACTAAATTTGTATGAAAATGACAGCTAGTGTCGACAGTTGGTACCAACTACAGCTGTCATTTTCATACAAATTTAGTTTTCGACTTTCCACATACACTACTGTTAAGCCGTCTTGACTAGACCCCCAGGTCTTGCACATCATGCAGTCTTGACGTTAGACATGTATTCCACATGATACAGAGTTTGGCTAAACGCTGGTAAATGGAACGAACACACAAGAATTGTGTTATTGAATACTTTATGTTAATAATAATTTTAAGTAAATTAGTTTAGAATCAACTTATGTTAAGTTCGGCTACATTATAATTAAAAATAAAAAATCAATACTTATTATAGATACAAAATGAATTTTGGTTAGTAATTACTTACGTCTCGCATTCATGGGTAGAGGCATAGGTTTCACTCCTGGCGGCAAAGCCTTTATTGGCACCTGGAAAAGCAATTAAATCTTTGTATTGAGATTAAGACAAAAACAGCAGTCCTTGGTATTGCAGTGTTAGAGCTGCTTTTGAGACCCACGATGTAAATACACTTTACTCATTCACTCACTCACACACTCACTCACTCATTCACTCTCTCACACATTTACACCCACACACTTACTCATGCACTCAGGCGTGTTGATAACGGTTGAAAAAAGATAAATAAAATAAGGTTAAATAATGTAATTATTTTAAGGAATTAAGTTTTTTTTTGTTTATGGAAGAGCTGGGAACCCTGACAGGTATTTTTTACTTAAAAGGGTTTCCAAATCTTACACTTTGAAAAGAAAATGTACTTAAAATGAATAAAGACTTTTTATTATTATTATTACCTTCTTCAGTGTCTGTCCGGTTGGGGAGAGTATGACGTCATTCGATGGTGACTTTTGCTCTATTATCGGGGACTCTTTGACAGGAGTCTGTAAAAATAATAATTCTAAGGTCACATCAGAAGTCACCATTTCATCTTGAGCGCTGTCAATCATTTATGTATCCAGAATTTTTTATGGTATGATTTTATGTTTATAAGACTTGGATATGCACTTCTTAACGTTACCCATCACATTTTTCCTAACTAGGGTTGCCTGGAAGAGATCGCTTGTATCGATAAGGCCGCCCGTTGCATATCGTATCTTTTTTTTATGTTAAGATATTAGCTAATTAAACTTAATTAACTTAGCTAACTAACTAGTTAGCTGCGACAGATATAAAATATCTTTGTTTTCCTACTGTCTGCGTAGATATAAAGACTATCGGTTTTTCCGACTTGGGAACATGCAATATATATTTATAAATGAATAGATATAACAACTTTTAGAAATAAATATGCGACATGATGTAATATTTAAAAATTGAAAAGCATTTATTTATTATATTAATAGTATTGTTTTGAGTAATATAGTATTTAACACACTCCCACACACACACACACACACACATACACCCTCTCACCTTACTCACAGGGAGAACATTCGAACACTTCACACCCTAATATAACTACTTGTTAAATACAGTAGAACTCCAATTATCCGAACTCCGACTATCCGAATCGCCGATTATCCGAATCACAAAAAATTGTCCAAAAAAAGTCTAAGTGCGCTATTATTCTTCCGGTTAACGGTTGAAGACCGCAAAACAGCTTACATTGACGGAGATGTTTAAAAAACAATGATTTTTATTTCTAAAGTTGTACATAAGTACATTTTATTTATATTTAAAACATGTGAAAATTTCATGTTTCTTTCATTTAATTCAATAAAAAAATAGTGCAATATCAAAACGTAGCTTTTATTCTCTCCAATGGCAATTTTTTTTTTAAAAATCCGATTATCCGAATATTTGATTATCCGAATGGGTCCCGGTCCCCATTAATTCGGATAATTGGAGTTCTACTCCAATTATAACATATAAGTTTCGAATGTTATTTATCATGTGACTGCGCCATTACTATAACGGTTGTCAGTGTTACCCTCACTTAAAAAATCCGTTTTTTTTGCGGTCACGGATATGTGACTGATGCAAAAAATTGAAAAAATCCTTGATGCGTTTTATATATCATGCTAAAATTTCATCTCGGTGCAGAACTTTTCGAGATTTTGTAGCGTTCACAAACCAACATAACATTTATTTACATATATATGTAAGGTAGAGATATATTAGTAATAGATAGATTGTGTAAAACTTCCTAACTTTAGTGGTCTCTGGCAGAACACGGCTGCTACACAGCATAATTCTGAGACAGGGCCAGTTATCACCACAACACACACTTTAATTGTACTTTATCCCATTTTTTTTACGATTTATTGTTAATTTTCTTTTTATATAATAATTATTATTTTGTGTTTCCTTAGAAGTAAATCGTATTTTTCCATAAAAATTACAATTAACAACAAATAAATTTTATGTAATGTAATGCAACGAAGTGTTAATAAATAAATAAATAAATAAATAAATAAAAATATATTACTACAAAATTTTAAAATATTTTACCGTCGGAGTAGAGGATTTGTCTTTTTTTCCATTATTAATTTTCTCTTCAATCTCTTTCAAATCGTTACTTGCACTGTCTTCTTTTCTCATCTTCTCTGGTCTGAAAGAAACATTTTTACATTCACCAAGTTAATTAGTGAAGCAGACAAAAGGATATAAAAATTGTTTTTAGTCCTAAAATTTCTGTATGTCTCTGTATCATGATCACCGGATCATAATAGGCCAGAAGGTGATCAGTCACATGTGTCTGACACGTGCCCTCGTATGTGAATTTCATACAAGCAAGTGTTAAATGCGCAAATCTATTTACTAAAAATCCTTACTCACATATTTATAGTTTATTATCAGTTTTATAATAGATTAGTGTTCGCCTAGCGCAAAAAAAAGCAGGAGTGTCTAAAAGCCCACATCCCGAACGCTATACGTACGTATACGTAAACAGTTGCACTTTTTGAGCAACTGTATTAAATCGTTACGTAATACTTAAATGCCCCCTTAGACCCAAAAAGTCGACAGCGTGTGTCAGGCACAGGAAAAAGAAACAGATTTAGAAATCTGAGGCTCAGACCTAAAAAACGTTGCAGCACCCCTGATTTATTTATTTTTATTGGGGGAAACAGACCGGATGTTAAATGGCACCACCGACCCTGGACACCCACTGGGGACAAGCAAGTGCGTTGCCGGCCTTTTAAAATTTGGTACACATCTTAAGACAGTTGTGTGTTATTAAATAAAGCTTACACTTCTTTGCTCGCGTCCTTACGCGGTCTGCCTCTCTTCCTCGGGGTCGGCGTAACACCAGGCGAGGGCAATGACCCCGGCTGAGGCTTTGCTTTAAAACTAGTACGGCGCTTTATTTTCATCTGTAATAAATACAATTATGTAGTAGTTTTAATCAATTCCAAAAATAATCATATATTCTTATATAATATATATTTGTAGGTAGCCATAAGCTTTCACAAAAATTACAAAATATAATGTATTAACAAAGAATTGCCACGAACAACATACCGTACTTAAATATGATACTAAAAAAGTGCGTGCGTACAACGTACACGTGTCAGAAGTGAAACTTTTTTGTAAATTAATTATTACTATGGTAAAAGCCCCAATAGATATGTACCAGTATATGATCACTCCATGTATTCGTATATCTACATTCACACTGTATACGTGCTAATCTTTATATATATAATTCTTCAGTGAGTGTGTATGTCACTGAACTTCTCTCAAACGACTGGACCGATTTTGACGAAATTTTTTGTTTGTGTTCAAGGGGATCTGGGAATGGTTTAGATTCACAATTTTGTCCGCTGGACAATGTTTTTTTAATTAATTTTTAATTTATTAGTAGTTGTTGATTTTGGAATGTTTTACATTGGATGCGACAGACGGCGCTACCAACGCAGTGTCAAATTTTAAATAATATTCGAATTTTAATTTTAGTCTATCCCGACAGTTAGCGATGCGATCAAATTAAAAAAAGTTTTGTTATCATTGTGTTATTGTAGACCATGTACTGGATCGTTAGATATTGTCATAACATTTGAATAATAATTTTCATCAAAATGGTCCAGAATGTTTTAGCTTATTAAAAAAAGTTTGAAATTTTCAAATTAAAGACGTGTAGACAGGACAACGTCTGTCGGGTCCGCTAGTGATAATATAAATTAATAAGAAATCTGCGTTTACTGCATAAGACGTTATGCAACAGAATTGCCATCTACAGTTCTAATACGTAACTACTAAATGGATACATCAACCAATAGCTTGTATTTCTTCTCACTCTCTCTCAATTGCTCTCTCCCTTTTCTTCCACAAAAACGTTGCACAACTTCGTGACGTTTCCGTTTTACATCCGTAATAAAATTACCCTTGTTAAAGAAGTTTTACTTCAAAACCTGTAACCTACCTCTGGCAAAGTACCCTCAATATACTCTTCGTCATCCTCTTCCGTATCGCTGTCCTCCTCCGAATTGCCCTTCATGTGGTCTCCCACCATCTTGGCGTAGTCCTTCACACGGGATGGTCGACTGGACCGACGCACTTCATCGCTTTTATCGCTTCCGTTCTTCACTAGGCTCTGTAATGCGTTTAATAAAAATATATTATTTTTCTTATTTATATAATATTAAGATATAATATTCTCGTTTCTTGAGCCCCAAGTCGAATTAGTTCGGAGATACTCAACTAGACATTTGATATTTGATATATTACATCGTCTCAAACGTTTTGGTCTGTGTGGCGCATGTCGCGTGACGGTCGGCCGCGGAGTAGGGATAAAGTGAAAGGCGTTCGTCATAGCGGCGCACATAGTTCGCAGCAGCTGACCGTGTAGTGTATAGACTATTATTCATTTGTGCCAGTGCTCCACGCTATTTTATTATATGTATATAATCTAAATCATTATTAAGAATTATGTATGTCGTACTCTCTAAGACACAGAATTCAATAAAAATTAGTTGCAGACTTTTATTAGTCCCATTATCATTCCAATTTTCCAAGCATAAGATTAAGATTGATAAGGCGATATTTATACCTTAAATGGAAAATTATTAAACAATTTTTTTGTTAAATTTCTTTAGTGTGTAAAAAAATTTCACTTTTACCGTGGTGTCATAAAACCACACAAGATTTTTCAAAATTATTTTGTTCAGAATTATTTTTTTTTACTTTAGAAAAACAAAATTTAATAAATCTGTTTTTGTTTTATTCGGGACCATTTTTAATTCCCTTTAATTAAGTTTATATATTTTAAGTCAGGCTCATAGGCAAGTAGGTGATCAACCTCCTGTGCCTGACGCACGCCGTCCACTTGTTGAGTCTACGGTATACCGTCACCGTTCAAGCGTATGTTAAATGCGCATGTAGAAAGTATATTGGTGTACAAAACATTTATAGTAGCACAAAATAAAGTAGTAAGTAACATGTAGTTGTTCTTAATTAGTCACCATCTGACTGAGGAATAAATAAGCTTTTTTTTATGTCAATTCAAAAGTCAAATGTCAAAAAATTCCACGTCATTTACCTTCATTAAGTTGTTTATAAACAAATTATTGGCAAAATATTCAAATATTCCCTTTAATTAAATTTCTTTATAAATTTTTAAGCTACATAGATTTTATCGCGGGCGTTGAGTGGCAACCGAATCAAGAAATTCCGTAACGAAAATAAAAACCTAACACTCGATGATGTAATATAGGTGCGGCCAATAAGCGTTAGAGCGGAACAGAACGCATACTACGTCTCACATCGGTCTGGTATGAACGGTGACGTAGCATAGATGCGTTAGAGTGAGACAAACTATAGGCGTATTAGTCTGCTTGAGTGGATATACCACTTGAATTAATATCCAAGAAAAAGAAAAATCTCGGCAGATGGCGCTGCAGTCGGAACTTCCATACTTTGTTTAATATTCAAAAATTTACCTTTGGTATTTCTTTTACTTCTTTATCCTTCTTCTCCAGCTCTCTTTTCTCTTCATCCTTTTCCTTCTTATCTTCTTTCTGCGGCTCTTTATTCTCTTTTGTGAGACGTTTTTCAAACGTTTTCCTCTCGACCGCTGGCGATTTAACTAAAAATGATTTCCTTTCTTCGTTTAGCCTGTAACATTTAAATGAAAAATATATAATCTTTAACGGATATTTTAATTTATTTATTGTATATAAATATATGAAAAATATTTACTAATTTATTACAGAAATACATACATTATCCTTACTATCTATGCCAAAACGATTATGTTGAGAGAAATTAAATAAATAACTAAAAAGTATATAGATAGATGTTAAACACTAAGATTTTCTATTTTTCAGGGGGCAGGAGGCTCACTTGATGTTTAGGGATACCGTCGCCCTCAATGCCAGAGGTCTCACGAGTGCGTTGGCGGCCTATTACGGTACGATCTTCTTTTGAAGGACAATTTTTTTTTAGGCTCAGCTGATGCTAAGTGATACCGCCGCCCATGGACATTCAATGCGAGAGGGCTCGAGAATGCGTTGCCGGCCTTTTAAGAATTGGTACGCTCTTTTTTGAAGGACTAAGTGGAATTGGTTCAGAAATACATCAGTGAGCAGCTGGTTCCACAATGTGGTGGTGCGCCACAAAAACTGCCTTGAAAAACGGTCAGTTATGGAACGCCGGACGTCGAGGTTGAAATTTCGTCTTCTGCCTCGACGTCCGATGATGAAACTCAGGATGAGGCTCATTAATCCGAACAACTCATCTGTACTTTCTAGAAGATGCAGCTCTCTACGCAGACTGTTTATCTATTTCTTACTTACTTTAATTTAGGAGTAGAAGTTATAACTTGTGTACGTCGAATTTTGGGAAGCTCCTGAATCTTGGGGGTCGATTTTCCAATGTCCGGCCGTGGGTTGGTCTGGAATAGAATATTTTTTTTAAAATAACGTTTAAATATATTAAAGTATGCCTTTTAAATAACAAAACAGCTGTATTTTTAATAAATTATTACACGGTTTTTGGGTTCAGTACTTTATGACATTCTTACGATGTTTTTCTTCTAAACGAGAATATTAAAACCGGGGATTCAAAGACATTTTTAGGTCTAGGGTTCAGATTTCTGTATCTGTTTCATAGTCATTTTTCAATCTAATAGACAAGTTGGTGATCAGCCTCCTGTGCCTGACACACGTCGTCGACTTTTTGTGTTTAAGACATGTCGGTTTCCTCACGATGTTTTCCTTTAACGTTCGAGCAAATGTTAAATGCGCACATAGAAAGGAAGTCTATTGGTGCACAGCCGGGGAACGAACCTACGACCAGAGATGAAAGTCGCACGCTGAAGCCTCTAGGCTAACAATGCTCAAGCATTTATAGTGACATATAATAAAGTAGTAAATTACACGTCAAACCTTCGGTTAAGTATAAACAGATTCTTGTCAAAATACTCAACCTCCAAAATATATTAATAATTATTTAAAACCTTATCTGTACACAAGAATCTTACAATTAGCGCTTATATTTGATGTTAGTGTAGTGTGAAAGGGATGGATGTAGTATTTGCTTTCCTATTCGTTTTTGTATTAACAACGCAATAATAATAAAATTACAATTAGCGCGAAAGAGACCGACATATGACGTTAGTGTAGTGTGAAAGGGATGGATGTAGTATTTGCTTTCCTATTCGTTTTTGTATTAACAACGCAATAATAATAAAATTACAATTAGCGCGAAAGAGACCGACATATGATGTTAGTGTAGTGTGAAAGGGATGGATGTAGTATTTGCTTTCCTATTCGTTTTTGTATTATCAACGCAATAATAATAAAATTACAATTAGCGCGAAAGAGACCGACATATGATGTTAGTGTAGTGTGAAAGGGATGGATGTAGTATTTGCTTTCCTATTCGTTTTTGTATTAACAACGCAATAATAATAAAATTACAATTAGCGCGAAAGAGACCGACATATGACGTTAGTGTAGTGTGAAAGGGATGGATGTAGTATTTGCTTTCCTATTCGTTTTTGTATTAACAACGCAATAATAATAAAATTACAATTAGCGCGAAAGAGACCGACATATGATGTTAGTGTAGTGTGAAAGGGATGGATGTAGTATTTGCTTTCCTATTCGTTTTTGTTTTATCAACGCAATAATAATAAAATTACAATTAGCGCGAAAGAGACCGACATATGATGTTAGTGTAGTGTGAAAGGGATGGATGTAGTATTTGCTTTCCTATTCGTTTTTGTATTAACAACGCAATAATAATAAAATTACAATTAGCGCGAAAGAGACCGACATATGATGTTAGTGTAGTGTGAAAGGGATGGATGTAGTATTTGCTTTCCTATTCGTTTTTGTATTATCAACGCAATAATAATAAAATTACAATTAGCGCGAAAGAGACCGACATATGATGTTAGTGTAGTGTGAAAGGGATGGATGTATTAGCTTTCCTACTACTGTATGAATAATAAAATTATACCCTTTTAAGATCTTGCAGCTCCTTTTCCAACAGACGTAATGATTTATCCGTGAACCCTGCGCTGTTCGCAGATTCCGCTTTCGCCTTTATTTTCTTCATCGGTTCTGTAAATCGTAAATTAAAAAATCGATATATAGATCGAGACGATATTTGAACGTGACAACGTCATAAGAAAATACTGATGGAATGGTTGCATGGATATAGAGGAGTTAATGGAAATCACAATTGAATTGACCAAGTTACATTTATTTGTACGCATAAACACGCTTGCACTTTAAATGGAACTCATCAGAGGTAACGACGCGCCGTGAGGTAACGCCGCGCCGCGAAGTAACGCTGCACGAGTCATGTATTTTCGTGCGTGCAGCCGGCTCCATCGAATTATATGACGTTGTCACATCAAAAATAAAGACATTCTTAAATCTAACTATCGACTCTTGACATTTGCCTACGTGGTGATGATTTTTACATATAAACACTTGTGTGCAAATGTGTGAATGAGTGAGTCAAGTGTGCTTATGTGTATGTATTACTTAATTTTTAGTCTAACAAACTTAATACTACATTTAATGCGACAACCTATAGGCAAACAAACACGAAGAGATAATTAAATTAAACTATTCTAAACGGATAGTAGGTCAAAGACAAATTATTTATTCATTTAGGTACTCCCCGCCATCTTCATTTTTAAGTGATACCACCCATTGCCAGAAGGCTCGCACGTGTTTTAAGAATTTGTACGCACTTTACTAAAAATCTTACGTACACGTATACGAATTAATAATTTGAATAATTTTCACCTGTCTCCGATACTTCAACTTTTCGTTTCTCCTCAACGTGGCGAGCAACAATTATCTGAAATCCAATAAAAAAAAAATATTACACAAATTCTACATAAATTATACTCTGATGTTAAACTCCGTAGAATTCTGACAGCTATCATTTTCTGACATGACATTTATCAAATTCAATATTCGTCTAGGTATACTAAAACTTTTAATTCGATTCAAGATTTGCCAATTTCAGTATTGCAACGTTATGAAAAGTAATAAATAGTGACGTTGCCAAATTATTCGATACGGAATAGGAATATTTCCGGATCGATTCCTCTGGTTTATAGTAATATATCGAACAACTACTACTTTAATAGAAACTAATTATATCAGGAAATTAAATATTTCTGAACGGATAATTAAGTTATGACGATTCATTTTATTAAGTTTATTACGTTTTCAGTAATAAAAAAAATAAATAAAAAATAATAATAAGCTTTTTATAATTATTGTGATTTATTATGTATTTATTCAAGTAAAAATCAATAATTTAGTCTTTAATTGGCACACTAATATTAAATAAACATAAATCGCGATTGCTTATCAATTTTTGTGTACAACACTACACTATTAAATGTGGTATCATTATTTTGCAAAATGACAGTAGCTAATGTCAAATGTGGAATCAAATATAAGTCGTGGTATAAGTCTATACATTCTATCAGTAAGTATGGTGTCAGTTTGAAATAAGATACCTATAAAATACTTAGTCTATAAGAGAAATGCACTCTAATTATTAAGTGGAATTACATTTCATAGGAGATAGACTTGTTTACATGATTCCCTACATCGAGCCTAAGAAGCGAGTGGTCACGTCCTTTTCATCACAAATAGTAAAAAACGAACAAGTAAAGATACTTTTTTTAAAGGTCCTTAGACCTAGAATTAATAGGAATTGATTCCAGCTAAAGAATAAATTTGTTATTTTTGTATTAGGAAACTTGAGTAAGTAAATATTTAGATTTGCCTATTTTACTTTTTATTGCCCTCAAATGGGTCAAATATGTCCCATTTCCGGTGGAGAACTGTTATAATAGCAACATTTATGAAATGTCAGAATTTATGAAAAACGAGTATAGGAAAAAACTTTACTTGAATTTTAGTGTCAATCCTTAAATTTAAAAACTGAAAGGCATTTTTTTATTTATTTATTATATTATTTATGTACTGGTATAATATATAAATTTTTGAGTAATAAACTATTTAACACACTCTCCCCCACACACACACACACACCCTCTCACCTTACTCACAGGGAGAACATTTGAACACTTCACACCATAATAGAATCACTTATTAAATTTATTGTAAATTACAACATATGTGTTATAGTTTTTTTAGATATAAGTTTCGCCAATGAGTCATGTACTTGATGCTAGTTTTTGTCTATTATATTTAAGAGGTTAGGCGCTGTATGCTGAAATACAGGTTCACACCTAGTTCAGCGTCAGATAAACCTGACTAATTTTGTAAATATAACTAGCGCAATTAGATATAAGTTTTTTCTGTGAAACAAATAGGAAATAAATTATTATTACAATCCAATCTAAAATATCAAGCAAATCAAAAATCATTTATTCACATAGGTAACACAGTGTACACTTATGATCGTCAAAAAAGAAGTTCTCAAATCAAGGGCGTAGAACGGAAGAGAAGAACTGGCAATAAACTCTCCGCCACTATATTTGACACAACGATTGTAACGATTTAGTAATAATAAATATTAAAATAAATAAAAAACAAAGGTCCTCTATCAGCAGGAGGCATGGTGTAATAGGATGCGATGCAATAAATAAAAAAAGACTGCTACCTGATCACTTCCTACATTTGGTTTAACACGAAATATTTCCGTTAGAGGCACTGTTATTTGTGTGGTCACTCGAGTAAGTAAATACTTAGACTTGGCTTTTTGTAGGTAAAACATAAAAAAAAAAGCATTTTACTTTGATTGCCCTCAAATGGGTCAAATACGGCCCATTTCCGGTGAAGAACTTTTACATTTATGAAATGTTAGAATTCTTATGAAAAATCAGAGTATAGTATATACTTTTTTACTACAGATCAAGCGATGCGATAAATAAATAAAAAAGACTGCTACCTGATCACTTCCTACATTTGGTTTAACACGAGTTAATTCCGCTAGAGGCGCTGCACTTTGGATAATCACTTCTGAGGGCTTCGCGGTGATCTTCTCTATCGTGGCCTCGATTTGGACAGCCTCTGGCTCTGGTAACTCAGTTTCGCTAGCTGAAAACATTTTTATTTATTTATTTCAAACATACACACATTATCTCCACAGCCTATGCCAATACGACATTGTGGAGAACCATTTAATAATAATGTACATACAAATTAGACACATAATTTACACAATATCGCTCCTGTGAACTCACTCTGCGAACATACAAATATACTTATACGGACATTGTGAAACTGACCCTTAATTTTCATATATAATTTTTAGTATTTACAATATGAATATGTTTGGCCTAGTGGCTTCAGCGTGCGACTCTCATACCTGAGGTCGTAGGTTCAATCCCCGGCTGTGCACCAATGGACTTTCTTTCTATCGCATTTAACATTTGCTCGAACGGTGAAGGAAAACATCGTGAGGAAACCGACATGTCTTAGACCCAAAAAGTCGAAGACGTGTCAGGCATTGGAGGCTGATCACCTACTTGCCTATTAGATTTAAAAATGATCATGAAACAGATTTAGAAACCTGAGGCCAAGACCTAAAGAGGTTGTAGCGCCACTGATTTATTTTATATACAATATTTATTTGAGCAGTTAAACTATTACGTATAGGTCGATTATCGAAAACAGGCACGTTCACAGTACCCACACCATAGACTTAGTATATACTGGCGTATAGACCAACAAAGCGAGCGAGGGAGAAGAAAATCCCTTACGGAAATTTGGCAAGATAGAAAAGGATAGCGAATCCAATGACTCTGGGACTGGTTTTGAATGACAGGTCATCACAAGTCGGCACGCGGAGAAACAACCCCTTAGTATTTTGGATTTTTTGCGTACATCGTGGTTTATTTTCAGTAAATCTAATTGTATTCAACAATGGTTAATGTTCTGTGAGTGATTGTGGTGTTAATAATAGAAATAATCCTGAAAATTGCACATTTCACAGGTAAATACCCAAATCCCAATCGTCATCACTGGCATGACGCGTTTAGTTTTGGTTAAAATTTGTCTTTTATCCTATATAAAATATAAAATAATGCCAATGCTTTTGTTTACTTTCATATTTTGTATATGTGGAAGTCCATTTGTTGATAATTTACATGATTTTAGTGGATAAATATTTCATCAATTAATTTTACATGTACGCTAGGGATTGACTCAAATTAATCGATAGAATTATCGATATTTTATCTTGAATGTTACTTATGAAAATAAATGCTTGCTTACGTTTACCGTCTCGTATCTGAACCATTTTGCCCAATTTTGTATTATTTGTCCAACAGATTCCCTCTAGATACTATACTAAGAGGAAAATGGTTGAGATTAATTGGGCGCGTTGGTTGGAATCCAAAGAAGAACTCTACCATTTGCAGAAAAACATTTCCCGGACGAATATAAAAGAAAAAGACGAATAAATACAGATTTAGTTAAAGGAGCCATTCCAACTTTATTTGTACCAGTAAGCATATTGCTATTTTACGAATATCAATAACACCTATAAAAACATTGATATACGCTAGAATTGGTGAAATTTTAGGGCCTATTGCGCCAAACGCGTTGCCAGTTTGTTGGCGTTGATCGCCTGGTTCATTTTAAAATAATTGTAAAAAATACCAGATTTTCATCCAATACCTTTTTATTCTAATTTTATGAAGTTTATTTTTTTATTAAATAATGATGTATTTTTTTTCTTCACATTTTCAGGGACATATAAAAGAGAGAATCCCGTCATCGTATATCAATCGGGACATAGTTCTACCTTCGATATCACAAGCTCCAGAAAAAAGTGTTCAGCTCACACCAAGAACAAAAAAGCTTATTAGCAAAAACGACAAACTGAAACAAAAGCTACAAGAAAAACAAAAAAAAATAAGTAGATTAGCAGCAAAAAATAAAAGACAGGCTCTAAAAATAGTCACCCTGCAAGACGTTCTACATGAAATTCATTCAAGACCGGGATTGAAAGATCACTACAGTGATGTTACTATGGCATGCAGTAATGAATTAATACAGAATTTAATTAACCGGGTTCTGTGTAAAGGTCAATAAATTAAGAAGCAATGAAAAAAGTTGTTTTTTTATTACTTAATGCATTTTTTTTTTACATAATGTCATAATTATAATCTGGACAAAAACAGTCTATGGAACAACTTTCTCCAAGGGTCGAACATCTAACTTCAATAAGTTATCGATAGTCTTCCAAAGTAAAAGGTACATCACTAGCTAATGCACACACTGACAAATCAAAATTGGTCACGCTTTATCGAGCTGCCAGTTCGTCTATACGCCAGTATATACTAAGTCTATGACCCACACTAATGCAATTTCACTATACAGTATGTTTAAAAATATGCATTTTTGTTTGCGTACTTCACTAACAATTCTATCAATACTTCTCTAACGCCCAAACCCAAAAACTTACCTCAATCCATTTTTGACCATCTGAAATAGACATCTTAATACAATTATTGATAACCAATCGACGGATTGTAATAGCCATCTGTCGCTACAAGCTATTCATGATAGGTCGGATCGGTGTATGTGGATAAACCTTTGTATGAAAATTACAGTTAAACTGTTCCAATATCCTATCTTGAGATTTTAACTTACACCAGTTTTTTAAATAATTAAAAAGTTAAATTATTTGTATATTATTTATACGGTTTCATTTACTTTATTTGGTTTATATTGATTATCAAATGTTGAGTGGAGAGCGCAGAAATTGCATTCTAACCATCGCCAAAAATGGATTGTCTTCGTAGGGTTTGGTTATTGGTATGCAGATAGCAGAGCGATCGACTGTCACGGCGTGATCTCGGATAGTTTTTATTCTGAGATCGTAGATACATTATTGGGTTCGGGCGTTAAAAACACCAGTCGCATCTGATATCAAATCGTACAATTCTTTCATTAACCTGTTTTTATGAATATGATTCAAATAATTTAAAAAATTGTGCTCACGAGATTGTCCTGTTAATATTTTGCCACAAAATCTCATATTGAAAACAATATGAGATCAGACCGTGCCAGTCGATCGATCCTACATACACCATGTAAAGAAAATAATGTAAGACACATTTTAAATCAGACAAATCAGACCGATCCGACCTACCATTGATAGCTTGTATAGACAGATCGCTATTACAATCCGTCGATTGGTTATTGGCACACTTTAATCAATATTTGGATTAAGATGTCTATCTCAGATAGTCAACATTGGATTGAGATAGGTTATTGATTTTGGGCGTTAGTACCAGGTAGGTAATGCGGACAGTATCATTACCAACATCATTACCCTTGGGTTAAAACACTTACCTTCTGAATTAGTGTCCTGTTTAACCTCATCTTCATCAGCTTGAAGCTCTTCGGACATCTGCAATTTTTATTTATTTTAAAACAAACATTTTCGATGTCAAATCGGTCGAAATACTTCAGAAAGTTCTACACACAGTAATCCGTCCTAAAATACGAAACAATTGTTGCGCGTTGTAGGAGTATTCTAATATAACGCGTTATGTATAATTGATTCTAATCTGAATTTTCATCAAATATTACAAAAAAACTGTTATGAACGACATATGTGCGTACAGATCATTATAAATGTCAGTACAGAAAATTCCGTACGAAATCCCCGCGTTTTACGAGGTCCTGAAATCGCGTAATATGAAATGCGTTATAAGAATTTTACAAGGACGGCGTTACAAGCCTTGGGTATTGGCAGAATGCATATTCTTTGACCATTATCATTTCATATCCAATATCAGTCTTCTGTCTGTCACATTAGAATTTTGGATTTGAGATGAGGGTTTCCTCACGATGTTATCTTTCACCGTACGAGCGAGTGTTAGTTTGCCTTCAGCATACGACTCTCATGCCAGAGGTCATAGGTTCGAACCGGCTGTGCATCAATGGACTTTTTTCTATTTGCGCATTTAACATTCGCTCGAACGGTGAACGAAAACATCGTGAGGAAACCGGCCTTGCCTTAGACCCTAATAGTTGACGGCGTGTGTCAGGCAGAGGAGGCCGATTACCTAAAAATTTATGAAAAAGCCCATAACTCTCTACCTTTACCCTTCTACCAAAGAGGTGGGGGAAGGGGGCTATTTAAAAACTTATAAACTCCTTAATAATAATAATAATTAAATTCATTGCAAGAATATGGTACAAAATTTCAAGGTGGTACAATCGTCAGTCGTTCGCATATTCTGCGCGCAAATTTATCTTAGTTTGGATTTTACATTATTAGTCAGATTCATATCAATTAAGACAATTATCATACATTATTAAATTTGTATAAATTACCATGTCTCACACAAATAATCGTTTATTGAGTAGTACGTTTTTTCTAAAAGTAATGCACTAAGTCGCTTTTTAAAGACTCTTGTCGGAAGATCTTTAAGTTCTTTCGTCGTTTTCCTAAACAATTCTAAATTTATTTTTGGCACAGCCAATTTCTCCCCATGTCTACTACTTACTACATTTGATTTAAAAATATGTATATTTTTGTATACGAACAGGGACATTTCTAATATATAAATACATGGAAGAGATAAAACTTTGAGTCCATTGAAGTAACAAGATAAAAATCTTATAAAATTTTTCTACGTTTGTAGAAAAAACTAAAATGTTCACTATAGCTTAATTCAGGGTGTCGCTTTTTTGCGACGGTGTGCGCGAATCGTAAAAATTAACTTCCATCATATTCCCCTAAGGCGCCAAAAGAAGTATAACTTCAATAGCAATTATTTTATTATTAATATTACTTTATAAAATAACTTAAATTATAAATTGACAATTCCTGCTCCATACTGGTTTTTAAAATACGGTACACCCAACGAACGACTACAAACAACAATACATCATTTCTGGAACTGAGTGTCCATGGGCACTTAACATTAGGTGTGCCTGCTGTATGCTACTATAAAATACATTGCAAACTAAGTCAAATGCCTACCTCTTTGCAAAGTTAAAACACATAAAAAATTACAACTGGCGTCGCTAAAGTACGTACACTATACGTCCTTATGTTATTTAGAGTACGCGTATTTGAACGCGTATATTTAGTTAGACCAGTGTAGGCCTAGTGGCTTTAGCGTGCGACTCTTGTAAGTTCCATCTCCGGCTGACAACAATGAGCTTTCCATGTGCGCATTTATCATTTGCTCGAACGGTGAATGAAAACATCTTGAGGAAACTGGCTTGCCTTAGACACATTTTTTTTAATGAGGTGGAAATGCACTAATGCAGGCCCGCATCAAGAATGTCGAACTTGACGCGGGGACTGTGGGGCTGGATCTACACTCAAATCCCTCTGCTATTAAGAGGGGTAGCGAGAACCCACCCACTAAAAACACCTCAGCCCATCACACGCCCTTAAGATGGGCCCTCGGGGTTCGCTAGGCATTCTAGCCAAGGAGCTTTAGACCCAAAACGGCGTATGTCAGCCTGTAGTAAGTTAGTTCCTACTTGCCTAATAGATTGTCAAAGATCATGAAACAGATACAGAAATCTGAGGCCCAGACCTAAAAAGGTTATACAAGTAGTTAAAATCAGTCTTACCATTAAACTATCAGCATCCGCTTTCTTTATTTCAATGACCATACTGTCACCGTCCTCTTTCACTGAAAACAAAAATCGAGGGTATTTGCAAAAAATTACAGATTACTTATTTTTTGCAAAAATAATATTTAAAATATATAATTGGTCCATATTTTAATTCGTATGTCAAGACACAATCTCGTCTTGAGCGTTGTCAATTTTGTCGAACTTTACAAAGACAAAATGGTTTGACAGCTCTTGAGACTGAATATAAGGGTGATTCAAAATTTTAAAATATTTGACAGCTGAATTCAATTTCAATTCATAATAACGAACTTTCTTGTCTCTTAGCCACTAAACGCGTTTTAATCCCGTAAAATTGTATATTTACCATTAATGCTCGCATCATCTTCGTAGTCCTCTCCATCCACTTCCATTGACGACTCTTCATCTCCTATAGCCTACAATTAAAATCATTTAATTGTAAAAATATAACCAGCATTTTGATTATCATATTATAATGTTTTTATTTCTCTTGAAGCCTTGGTAACTGTTACCCTAGTCTGATTTGGCTTTGCGCGGGCGGCTTTTAATGCATATAATATACTTAGCTTTCCCTCGCAATATATTTATGAAAATATTATGTATATATACGAAAATGTATATGTCAATACTCGGAACAAACGCAGGCTGCAATTTCCCCGTACTAGACTGTCTAAAGTTAGTAATTCTTTTTTGGGAAAAGGGATACTCTTTTTAATAAAATCCCATAGGCTCTTTTATCTCTGCCTTTTATGAAATTTAAGAAATGTGTTAAAGAAAAGCTATGTAAAAAGGCTTACTATAAAGTTAGTGATTATCTAGTTGATAAAAGGGCCTGGGACTAGTGTTGGGCAGGCTGCTTCTAATTAATATGCTATATTTGTTTTAAATATTGTAGAATTGTTTGATTATTTGCTTTTTTTAAAAAGAGTACCGAGAGTTTTTTACGCCGTCTTTTTCTCTCGGCCAACGCCTTCTGTCTTCTTTGCCGATGAGTAGGGATGCCAACAGGTTCGAATTTAATGACGAATGAATTATTCCAATAAGTGATACCATGATGATCCTATGTTCCAAATTAAACGTATGTATTTTATTTTTATTTTTTTTATGTCATTAGCAACGGTGATTGGATCATCACGATCATTTACGAGACTTCCTACCGCACCGCACGTAAAGAGAAACGTGACAAAGGCAGAAAAAACAATTCTGAGTAGAAATAAATAACAATAGAATACAAATCTTGAAGAAATTGATACTGACAAGACACGGTACAATAAAAATAACGATATTATACGTAAATAGGGATTACATCGGTTTTCCATATGGCCAATCTCAATAGATTTTGGCTAATAAAAATAAAAAAATCCTTTGAATTATTGTAATGAGGGAGGGTAAAACTTGCTGAGTTTCTTGCCCGTTCTTCTCTGAACAAGGCCTCCTGGTAGTTTTGCGAACGGATGGCGTAGTTTTGCTCTTTCGCGAAATTTGTAAGCGTTTTTGACATTCATAAGCATGCCCTAAGACGCATCTAAACTGAATAAATTAATTTTGATTTGATTTAAATACATACATTATGAATTTCATCTTCATGCGCCAACATCAAATGGTTGTCGTACTTCTCCTTAGTGGTGAAGACCAGCTCACAATACTCGCACATAAATTCGATGCCTGAAACAAATTTATTCCAAAAATTTATCTACATAAAAATAAGATTTGTTGCTAAGCAGAAAACTGGAAGACGACTACATAAATTGAGTATTTTTAAATTACTCTGCTTTTTATATATGTAGTTAAATTGGATATAATTAAAATTTATTTATTTATACAGTCCGAGTCACTTGAATAGCCTCACCCCCAAAATTAATATAAATTCTGTTGTATATTCATTATTGCCTGTTTTACTTCATAAGTAAACTTCATTAGCGTCGTACTATAGCTTAATCATAAAAAGTAAAAATAAGATAAATAAATAGTACTAACTGTACACTAAAGTAATGAAAATGGTGCGTCATTTGAATAGCATCAGTGAAATAAAACACAAATAAATAAGGCTATAATTTGTTTTAATACTTAATAATATAATACTTTCCATTGCTTTTAATAACTTCAAAAATACGTTCGGGAATAGACTTATATAATGAATGAATGTAATTTTGATCCAAATTATTCCAATTTTTATGAATTTCTTGTTCAAGATCTGCGCTGCTATTAAACTGGCGTCCACCGGCAAATATCTGGCGAGATAGATAGCCCCAAATATTTTCCATAATATTCAAGTCCGGAGAGTTCGATGGCCAATCTAAAACTTCAATTTTACTTTTTTGAAACCAGGCTTTTGTTTCCTGTGACGCATGTATAGAGGCATTATCGTGTTGGAAAATCCAGTTCCGGTGTTTTAAAATTTTACAAATATTTTTTTTTCTTTTCTTCTAATAGATTAGTTACAATGCTGAATTTGGTTTGCCTCGGAGAATTGAAATTGGAATAGGCCCCTTATAAGAAACCGCCCCCCATACCATTACTGAGCCACCTCCCGAATGACGACGTGATAACACCCGCTCTTCTTTTCTTAGATCGTGAAAATAATATGAATAGCCACCTGGACCATCTAAATTGAATTTTTTTTCATCACTAAAAACAACATTATGCCATTGATTTGTCCAAGACATATGTATTTTAGCAAATAACAATCGGGCTTTTTGATGTTGATCGCGCAAATGAGGTTTCCTCTTGATTTTCTGCCGTTTAAGGTATGGTGATGACTTTATAATGCATCGCACGGTAGACAGTGATGCGCTAGTGTTTACTTCATTCGCAATTTGTCGCGTTGTCTTTGAAGAATTAGATGCTGCACGTAAAATAAGCCGACGTTCACTTGACGAAGTAGCCAATTTTGTACGACCATTATAGTTTTTTCCATAGTTTTCTTTATTTTTCACATAATTATTAACTACTTTAGGACTGCGACAAATTTTTATTGCAATTTCACGGTGAGATAGTTTTTGATCCAAATAAAAATTCACTTTTTCTCTTTCGATTTCAGTTAATTTTCGACCACGACCCATGATAACTAAACAATTGAATAAGACTTCGAAAAAAATATATACGTAATATTCGACGCTTAAATAAAGAATTGCTACCAAAAAACCAAAACAAACGCACGCGAGTAATGTTCGAATAGCACTGAGGCTAATCATGTGACGCGGACGAAATGTCGCACTGACGCGGGGCGCGGTATTCCAGTGCAGGTTCGTACGTGTTTTGTTTTGTATCGTAATGCACTGCGCTTGAAGTCAAATTAATACTATTATGAAAATAATATTCGTTCATATTTATACAGATATTACAAATTTTAGGGGTGAGGCTATTCAAGTGACTCGGACTGTATATTAATTCTTAAACAATCTATGCCTACAAATACAAGAAAATATTAACACACACATACACATCAATTACATTAAAAAATAAGCCACATATAAAATCAAAACAGAAATAAATAAATAATAATAATAACTGAAATTGAAATATAAAAAATAACAGTAATAAACAAACAAAATGAAAACCTCAACCACTTAAGAGCCTGCAAAACAAAGTTACGATAAGTTGGTAGACTCATCTAATGGTACGTTTACACGCTTGCCAAGCCTTGGCAAACTGCAAACAGTCCCAAGCCTGCACAAATCTCGTTTGGCGTTTGAAAGGCGTTTACACGCTTGTGAATGCGTCAGTCTGCAATATACATCCAAGCATGGCGGACACCGAACTTGTGACGGCTATTGCATTTGGTACTTTTAAACATCATGATACCATAATATGATATGATATGATCTTTTTTTACATCAGATTTCAGATGCATGGTTCCATTTGGTAATGTTCCAGAAACGAAAGACTCTCATTCAACCAGCAAATCATTTTTCTTTATTTTTTGTAAAATCAAGCAAGCGTAAATGTAAATGCATCGCAAGCGCTTGCCGCAAACTCCCTTTTCTCTGCGTAAAAAATCCGACACTCGACTGGATCGGAAGCAAGCAGGCACAAGCCCACGCAAGCCAAGCCAAACGCCCTCTTTATGGTAGGTTTACACGCTTGCCAAGCCTTGGCAAACTGCAAACTGTGCCAAGCCTCCACAAATCTCGTTTGGCGTTTGGATGGCGTTTACACGCTTGTGAATGCGTCAGTCTGCAATATACATCCAAGCATGGCGGACACCGAACTTGTGACGGCTATTACATTTGATTTAACGTACTTTGAAACATCATCAAACCATAATATGATATTATGATATGATCTTTTTTTACATCGGATTCCAGATGCATGGTTCCATTTGGTAATATTCCAGAAACGAAAGACTCTCCTCATTTAAATAAAAATAAAATAAAATACATAGATCACAATGGCTTCTAAACGCGTACCAACATGTAAATGCATCGCAAGCGCTTGCCGCAAACGCCCTTTGATCTGCGTTAAAAAACCGACACTCGACTGGATCGGAAGCAAGCCGGCACAAGCCCACGCAAGCCAAGCCAAACGCCCTGTTTACATGCTTGTGATTGTCGATGCTTGCCAAGGCTTGGCAAGCGTGTAAGTAAACCTACCATTACATGCTTGCGATTGTCGATGCTTGCCAAGGCTTGGCAAGCGTGTAAACGTACCATAAAATATATCAATATTTTCATCAATATTTGTAATAAACTTCTAAGAGCGAGATAAAAGTAGGAGAAAGGCAAGTCGTAGACACGTATAGAAGACTTTTAGTTCGAGTCACTCTAGGATTACAAAGAAATGAAAGGAAATTGATAATTTATTAAATATAAATAAATAAAAAATAAAAAAATCATTTATTCATATAGGTAACATAATGTACACTTATGAACGTCAAAATATACTTTAAATGATTCTAATTTTACATTTACTGCCAGTTCTCAAATCAAGGGCGTAGAACGGAAGAGAATAACTGGCAATAAACTCTCCGCCACTCTTTTCAATCGCCAAGTTTTATACACAATGTTTGTAAGGAGCTGCAACCATTACACCATGTTCCATATGACATCTTGAGTAATAAAGAATAATAAAATAAATTTAAAACAAAGATTTGCCCTCTATCAGCAGGAGGCATGGTGAAATAGGAGCACGCACTTACATACTCGTGAGAACAACACGCAAATACGTAGTATTGTAATAGTGAAGCATTAAATCAATCATGATCTTGTGGTTACATCTATTACCCTTTCTAGTTTTAAGTTCTAAATTATATTTTTTAACCTAGATTAAAGTATTTATGTAAAATCTTTTTCCTGAAAATCTCGTATATATATTAGTGATTAAATAGTTAATATTTAAAGAACACACCTTTTTTAACGGATACAAATATGTATTATTGTAAACTTATAATTATTTAAACATAATTTAAAATTTGTCCGACATTTCGCGTGACCCTACATCTTTTAGTCAATACCAACTCCGGGGAAATAAATACAGATAATACAACATTTTCTACAGCTGTGATATTTTTTTTTTTACATTTTGTCTTCAGTCACCGTGACCACGCACGCTGTAAAGCACGCGAAACATAAAATATAATAATAAATAAAATAATAAATTTAAAATTGTTTAAATAATTATAAGTTTACAATAATACATAACTTCAATTCGTTAAAAAAGTGTTTTCTTTAAATGTGTAAACTATGTTAATAAAAGACAATACTAGTTATTATTTAATATAAAATATCACATATATAAACACAGAAGGCAAAAGATCACGTGGCCGATCATCTATCAATTGAAAGACTCGTCGTCCTGAAAACTGTACACTGTAAGAAAAACCGCCGGACAGAAACTGGTGGAAAAAGATTGTACGCTCCAGATTTTTCAGAAGATGCTCAGACATAAGCTACCGACTCACCATTGACATGAGACTTTATGTGGGTAGTCACGTCATCCACATTGTCAAACTTCTCCTGACAGAGGGGGCATGTGAGATTCTGCGTAGCATGGATCGCGGAGTGGAAGATCAGCTCGTCCTGGTTCGCGAAGGTCTCTTCACATTGCTCGCACCTGTACAGCTCGTCGGGGCTTTGGCCTGTACGCATTTCATCGCGATGCTTTACACGGAGATGTCTGTAATATTTTAATTATTAATTACAACTGAAATACATAAACGAATACGTTTAATTCCTAATAAACTGTTAAAATGGAAGAAACTATTGTATATAAATTCTACTAATACCAACATTTAATTGTAAGTATTGATTGTCATCTGTCAAAGTTTGCTATGGTGTCGATTGTAGTTTAAATTATAATCGTAAACTCGAAAAACTATAATCAACCAGACAGATATTTAGATGTCTAAGCTATTTTTCTCTATTGTTATTGAGAGATACTTTATATTTATATATAATATATATATTCCAACATTTAACAATATTAAACGAAGTCTACAAAAATAATTGACTTCATAAATAGGTCGACAAATCAAAACGACCCTTACTGGAACGGCTCAGTGGGAAGAGAAAAGACAGAGAACTGGGAAGGCGAAATAGTAGCGAAGATGAGAGACAAATAGAAGAATTTGGTGGTTTTCACTGCGTCGGAGGTTCTATTTTAAATATAATAACATACATATTGTAAACTTTATATAAAAAACTGTACTCAAATATAATCAGGATTTTTCAAATTTATTATTATAACTATCTATATATTTAGTGTAACGTCTTTTTGTTATTTATTTATTTCATCTTACAGCTGACTCATATGGAATGAAAATATATATTAGTTTTGAAAAAAAAAAATTATAGTATAATACATGAGCTTGTAATCAAACCTCTTTGGCTATGTCGCAGTAAAGTAGTTAATCTCTAGACAGTTAATCAAAGATTGATATTCAATCAAGTCGCTAAAGTTCCGCCAGACAAGTGAGTGAACGAAACCTGTAACGAAGTTTCCTAAACGCAACATTCCACCCGTATCACCTCGACGTCCGCCGTTCCACAACTGCGAGTTTTTCTAGGCAGTTTTTGCCACGCACCACCACTTTGTGGAACCAGCTGCCGACTGAAGTATTTCCGAACCAATTCGACTTAGGGTCCTTCAAGAAAAGAGCGTACCAATTCTTAAAAGGCCGGCAACGCACTCGCGAGCCCTCTGGCATTGAGAGTGTACATGTGCGGCGGTATCACTTAACATCAGGTGATCGTCCTGCACGTTTGCCCCCAGTTCTTAAAAAAAAAAAAAACAAGAATAACCTAACCTAACCATTTACAATAAAACAAACACGGAATTTCCAAACTCTCTGTTCTTCACGATCACACCGAAATAATCATGGCAGAGTCTACAACATGTTTACGATTTGAAACAAAAACTATTAAAGTAATCAGCTGTTGTCGTGACCGCCATCTTGTTAATCAACGCTGAAACGTTACTCGAAACGACGTAAGTCGAGGACTGCCTGTATTTAAGTTTTCAAAATACAGTGTTAACTCCATGAAACATCAGTCGATTTAACGACAACTCTCTAAAGCGTCGAAATCAATTGACGTTGGTTGAGCTTGTCTACACTGATACACTCTACATCAAATCACACTCTCAATAACGATAACAATTGAGTAATAAAAAGTACCTTTTACCTACAATTAATAAAAACTGCGCAAAATTAATAAAAATACGCAAAAATTATAAAAATATAGCAAAAAGACGTCAGACAAAAATAACAGACTACACGCAATAGTGTTCAAATAAGATTATTTTTGTATACATAACTACTAAGCCTACTCTGAAACATACTTTTTCTTTTTCTAATTCTGATTTTTCTTCCCTCCATTTAACGACACCACTCTATAACACCATAAAATGTCCCTTCAGTGTCGTTATATAGAGTGTACACTGTATTGTCACATCACCTGGTATAATGTTGCGATTTGATGAAACTCTTATCGCAGTACTTGCACGGGTACGGCCTCTCACCCGCGTGCGTTCGCAAATGTCTTGACAATTTCGACACGGAGCCGAAACCTGCAATAATACACTTATTAGATTCATCAACTAATTACATGTAATGCACATTGGTGTTTAGAAAGAGATAGCTGGATAGATATCTACCTCCATTTTAGCTTAGAGTGTGATTCAAATAAAAAATCATTTATTCATATAGGTAACAATGTACACTTATGAACGTCAGAAAAAGAAATACCAGTAAATGCTTCTAATTTAACATTTACTGCCGGTTCTGAAATCAATCTCAATCTCTTTTTTTAATTCAGAAAGACGCTATGGGGCTGTTCAAGTATTTAAGGATTTACTAAAACTTTTTTTCTATGAATCCTCGTAAATGCATTTTCAAGTATAGAAGTATAGACAATGCGTGGGTAATACGGACCTAATACAAATAATCAATCACGAACAATATATCGAATTAATAATTCTATTTTATCCAGGTTTAGTAAACTTTAAAAAAATGTTATCTTTAATTGTGCGTTTTTTAATGTTTGTAATGAAAAGGGACCGCCGTGAAACCACTTTTAACGTAGACCGCACTTAATAAAATAGATACATTCACTGACAAATAAAATGTATGTAGACGTATTGAACCTTTTTGGCCGGGAACATTTTTCCCGGCCAAAAAGGTTTGCAATCTCTGACATGTCAAAAAATGATAGCTGTCAGATTTCTACGGAATAAAAAATCAGAGTACGTCCTGGATTTGGTGGAAGATGTTTTTGAAGTTATACTTCTTTTTGGCACGTTAGGGAAAAGTTATGATTTTTAAGATTCGCGCGCATACCGTCACAATAAACCGACACCCTAAAGTTAACTATAGACAACATTTAAGTTTTTTCTACATAGAATAAGCCGAAATATAACATTTTTGAAAAGATTTATATCTTTGCCAAAGACAAACTAACGTGTGTTCATAAGTACACACACGTTTTTTCCTGTTATGTTTCGCAGCCAAGTCTTTTTAAAAACCAATGTGCATTATATTAAAAAAAATTATCGTTTGTATGTTCATAGCTTAAATTTTTATTATGTATACAAATACCTGTAAAAATATTCATAAATAAAATGTACTATAAACTTCAATTAGTTATCATATCACAAAACACAAGAGTGATGATAAAATTGCTAACGGTAATATAAAAGCTGAAAAAGAGGGTAGTTCATAAAAATAAATATAACAAGCAAATAAACAATAAATTATTTAACTAAAAGTTTTTAATTCAACTCCCAGCGAAACAAATATAATCCGGGAATTATAAAAAAAATACTGCCTGGACATCAAACTTAGATACTATGAGCAAAATAAAGTCACGCCACAGATAAGAATAATCATTGAAGGAATATTATTCTGAGACTCACGCTCAGGACAATATTCGCAGTTGAATTGGGGTTCGCGTTTATGTAATACGGCGATATGTCTTTGAAGAGTCGATCGTACGGCGAATCTGAAAATAAAGATTTGTATAACTAATGGGAGACATTAAAAATGTTTTTGAGGGTAGTCCTAAAAAAAATAAGGTACCCTCGTAATTTGTTCATAAAAACTATAAAAAATTCAACTGCACCATTGTAACTAAAGTACTTCTGGATTTGGATTCTGGAGATTTTTTTATCACAGTGTAATAGAATTTGATGGAAAGATACGAACGAGTACTTCAGTTACAAGGCGGTAGATCACAGGCACAAAATTTGAGAGTACACAAATAAATTTGAATACTCTCAAAACACGTATTTAATACAAAAAGCATTTTTTTACGTTTTAATTTCATTTACCAAAATGTTTTTACATTTTTTTTATTAAAGTGAAACTTTTATTACATCGTCTCAAACTTTTTGGTATGTGTGGCGCATGTCGCGTGACGGTCGGCCGCGGAGTAGGGATAAAGTGAAAAGCGCTCGTCATAGCAGCCAAGGCCAATATGGCGGCGCACATAGTTCGCAGCAGCTGACCGACAGTGCTCCACGCTATTATAGTATGTGTATAAAATCTAAATAATTGTTAAGTATTATATGTCCGTACTCTCTAAGACAGAATTCAATCAAAATATTAGTTGGAGCCTTAGTCTACTTCTATTAGTCCCATTATCATTCCATTTTTCCAAGTAGAAACTTAAGATTGATAAGCG
This sequence comes from Pieris mannii, assembly GCA_028984075.1. Taxonomy (NCBI): domain Eukaryota; kingdom Metazoa; phylum Arthropoda; class Insecta; order Lepidoptera; family Pieridae; genus Pieris; species Pieris mannii. The sequence goes on along the minus strand of CM054798.1, from coordinate 3,028,775 downwards.
ATTTTATACCCTTAATGGAATATTATTCCAAAATGTTTTAGTTAAATGTCTATAATGTGAAAAAAAGTTTCACTTTTACCGTGGTTTCATAAAACCACACAACATTTATTACTATTTGTCAATCTAAATATAACCCGAACCCAAATTACACAGGTATAAGATCTGACCCACACACATCCCAAAACAATTACTGTTGAAAAAAATTAAGTTGTCCCTATTTGAGGGTATATTTTTATGTACCCTCAAATAGGGACAAAAAAAATTCTTTAAAAGATAGGCTTTATGTATTAATTTCCTATACGACAATCCTTTTAAATTTGTATGTACATATATATCTGAATATTACCTGTACCAAAACTACTCACGTCTTATCACACACATCGCATACATATGACCTCTCCGCTCTTTTTATGTGTCTCTGTTGATGGGACGTTAATTCTTCTACGGAAATGAATGTGGCAGGACAACTAGGACAACTGTGTTGAGGCAGGTCCGAATGAACCAACTGAAACACAGAATGCGTAAGACAGATTGCATATAAATAAAAAAAAATAATAAAAGAAATACAATTATTATATTAATAACTATAAAGATTATTGTATTTTATTTAAGACGAAGAGAGATTAGTAGCAGTTCGTCGTTATACGACCTTATTTTGAGAACTAGCAATAAATGTACTTAACTTTTAGTTTCAGAACTGGCAGTACATGTTTTACAAATAATTTTACTTGTTAATGAACTTTTTCTATTGAGAACTAACAGTTATCAGTAACCGCACACGCCACGCGCCCGCCCAGCACACGCTCCTCACACGCGTCACAACCCTTGCGCCCGCGCTTCGGTTAGTGTTGTAAATACAATTTTGAGATCTATTGATGTGTATTAATTTAATTAAGTATATTATACTCAAATTTGTTTGAAAAAAAAAATCAAATCAAGTGCGCTTAGCGGGCGCGTGTCGTCATAACAAGGCCTTAATGTACTACAATAACTTTTTTAATTTAACTTTTTCAGTTTGAGAACTAGCAGTTAATGTATTACAAGAAGTTTAACTTTTCTAACCCACATTTTTATTGAGATTTGCCAGTTAATTTAATACAAGAATTTTAACTTTTCTAACCCACTTTTTTATTGAGATTTGAGAGAAGAATTTTAACTTTTTGAATCAACCAGTTGTAGTTGGCAGTAGATGTATCAGCCCTTCACCGTTTTTCCGTTGTATAAATAAAATGATAATTAGATAAATAATATTCACCCTCTCATGTCTCTTTAGAAGTATAAGCCGTTTGAATTTATGATCACAGGCCACACACGGAAACGGCGTCTCATCGGAATGTCTTTGTTGATGTATTGTTAAATCACTTTTTGAGAAGAATTTTCTGAAACATATATCGTTATATAACACTTAAGAACTAAATTAAATTGAACATATATTTGAAGTGAAACTTCTTTATCGACGTATGGGAGAGATTTTGTAAGAAAACGTCACGTTTTTCGGTTACGCGCCATGTTGCTTTTTTATCGAAGTTTAGTATAGTGACGTAAAGAATATAGTGTAATATATGATAATAATAACAACAATATATTATTAGTTTTGAAGTTTGGTTTGAAATAGCAATATATTAATTTGAACTAACAATATATTAATTTGAAAGTGATAAAATAAAAAGACTTGTTCAAATTTAAGTGAATTTACAAGAAAAGTGAGAGTGATTATACATTTCGTTTTATAAATTCAACACGTATGAGCATGATTGTAATATTTATGTGAGCTTAACCTCACTTTTTGATTGTAAGTATCAGTGGGTGTATATAAATCTGTTAAAATTAGCAAGTATTAATAAATATGACTAAAAAAATTGTTTTTCTTAAGGCTGCCTTATCTACCCCATTTTCGAGAAGTTGCAAATAGTAGAAAAATGATATGTCGTAAAGAAGTTTCACTTTTTACCTGTGTACTCTGGTACACACACATTTTTTTTTAAATAGAACAGGACTCAAAAGCCACGGGAATTATTTCCAAGGCATGACGTTAACAAAGAAAATAGACTTGGGAACCTATATAATGTTTTATTGCATATTCCAATAACGAACATAAATTATATTCAAATAAAATCAAGTTTTTTCAAGAGCAAACGAGATGTTAAGTGATACCGCCGCCCATGGACACTCAATGACAGAGGGCTCGCGAGTGCGTTGCCGGCCTTTTAAGAATTGGTACGCTCTTTTCTTGAAGGACCTTTAGTCGAATTGAAGTGACGCTAAAACCTTTTTTAATGCTAGGCCTCAGGTTATTGTATCTGTTGCATGATCATTTGTCAATGTAATAGACAAGTACGTGATCAGCCTCCAGCCTAAAACAAGCAGTCGACCTTAAATCTAAAGGTATAGTTTCCTCACGACGTTTGCCATCATCGTTCGAACAAATATCAATTGCGTAGATGAGAAAATCCATTGTACACAGCCAGGGATAAAACCTACGACATATGGGCCTCATATATATAAGAAAGACTTGTTAGTCACACTATTTATAACTGAAGAACGGTTGGACCGATTTGGCTGACAATTGAACCAGGAGATATTTTTTATACTGTTTCCGCCGAACGTGATATAGGAAAATTTGACAATTAGAAGTATTGAAGTTGATCGTTCGGTGTGTATCTTTCGATTTTCTATTAGATTAACGTGCCGATATTATAAATTACAATGCCACATTAATTGCCACAAAACTTGTACGTACGAACGGCTCACAATTGCTAAGATTGAGTCGCTAGTAGGATATTACAAACGAAATACTTACGAATCGCACATATCGCATTCAACGAGCTTAGGACGATTGTGCTGTCTCATCTTGTGCAGGGTCAGCAATTGTTCCAAGGGGTAGGTGCGATGGCATTCCTCGCATGGCCAACAGCCCTCGGCCACGCGTGCCTCTGTCTCTACTGTATCTATGGTAATTGGCTGACACATTTATTAACTATACAAATAATTATAATTACAAGTAGCAGTAGTCAATACCATACAGTCTTACTCTTGTATGTCATCTTAAAATAAGTCCTTTTTAAAATAAACAACAATTAATTGGTCGTTTGGCTCTTCAAAATAACTTTAGTTTTTTAAGTGAAATTTAGACCCATGTATTTTGTTGCAATTTGCTTTTTTAAAATACAGAAAAATAATTTTAAAAAAATGTCAAACTAATATCCTACACTACTCTACTTCAGATACTGCTAAATAGTTTTTAACTAAAGCAAAAAATAGACGTTTATCATAAAATCACAACACATTAATCAATCAAATGTCAACTGTCAGCCGTCAATGTCATCTCTGCCGTTAATACAGGAAAACAATAAAATATAAAAGTCAAACTAAAATCCTACACTACACTCTAATTCAGATACTGCTAAATAGTTTTTAACTAAAGCAAAAAATAGACGTTTATCATAAAATCACAACACATTAATCAATCAAATGTCAACTGTCAGCCGTCAATGTCATCTCTGCCGTTAATACAGGAAAACAATAAAATATAAAAGTCAAACTAAAATCCTACACTACACTCTACTTCAGATACTGCTAAATAGTTTTTAACTAAAGCAAAAAATAGACGTTTATCATAAAATCACAACACATTAATCAATCAAATGTCAACTGTCAGCCGTCAATGTCATCTCTGCCGTTAATACAGGAAAACAATAAAATATAAAAGTCAAACTAAAATCCTACACTACACTCTACTTCAGATACTGCTAAATAGTTTTTAACTAAAGCAAAAAATAGACGTTTATCATAAAATCACAACACATGAATCAATTAAATGTCAACTGTCAGCCGTCAATGTCAGCTGTTACGAATGCGCGGCAAACTAAGCTTGTGGTATTTAAACGTGAAAAAAATGACGAAATCATGCGTTGTAACCAAGAATAAACAACAATCAATACCGTCACAGAATTTATTCGATGAATATAATTTAAAAAATTATATTTTTTTCTGCACGATATACAGAGCGAACAATGCGTCAAAGAAGACAACTTGTGATACGCTGTATAGTGTTTTGTCATCCGAGTTACCAATACCGTTTACGTAACCTATTTTAATACCTCTACGTAGTCGGAGAATTATCTAGAAAATATTTATTAAAAAAATAAAAAATGTTAGCTTTGAAAGAGATTATTTAAATAATTACTTTTTATATTAAAAGAAAGAGTTTAAAAAAAACCAAACTAACCAGACATTTGCATTTCAAATTAAAATGAATAGAGACAGTATAAACTGTCAGATGCTGTCAAGCTGTCAAGTGTCAAACTTCGTACACGAGATTGACATACAAGAGTTAGTACACGTCTGAAATACTTATCTGAATCATTCTTAGCAAAATAATTGAACCAATAATACTCACCGAATCATGCCATTCGCCTAAACACGTGACATGCTAATCAAAATAAAAAGTATAACATGCAAATAAAAAATACGGGAAAATTTAAGCTATGAACACACGGTGAAATAAAAATAAAAAGCGAAATAAAAACTTAACCAGATATAATACTCTACCTTTTTTTGCTTTTTTCTCTATAATGTCTGTGGTGACAATCTTCACTTGCGTTGTCTTTGCTTCGTCGTCTTCACCAATCTGAAAGACCAAAGTTAATTGTTTTTAACTAATCAAATTACTTTTATTAAAATTTTATTATCTGTAATTATTATTATAGATAAAAATATATCACTATAATAAACGCTGTAGGTTCAATCAAGGGCTATGCAGCAATGGACATTTTTTCTACACAATTAATTTCGCTTGAACGGTGAAGGATAATATTATAGTGAGGAAACCGGCTTGCCTTAGACACAAACAATCGACGGATCGATCACCTAATCCCCATTAGATTAACAAATTATCATGAAGTACATACAGAAATCTGAGGCCCAGAACTAAAAAGCTTATGGCGCCACAGATTATACAAAAAAATTCAGGCACTAATTTTGAATCACCTTCATAGTACCTTAGGTTATATTTGTATATATGTATTTAAAAAAGTTCAAATTGTTGTTCAATTTCAGATACAGATTAGAAAGTTTTAGTTTAATTTTCCTTATACTGCTCAAAACAATTACGGGAACAAAACTTTAAAGTAGAACTAAAACTTTTTACTTAAGGTTTTAATTATTACTGGCCACTAGATAATGTTAAGGCATTGTCGAAGAAAATAAAAAACAAAAGAGCATCGGCGTTTTGGTTAGTAGTCCTATAATAAAGTGGCAGTGTGTCTAGAAACAACTAAAAACAAAGTGACGTCTTTGAATTTTCATTACTTTCTAATCACAGAAAACACATTTTAAGTAGTTTTTTTCAATCTTTTGAGTATTAATAGAAATTGAAGTGAGCCTTTTGAGTATTGTTATTTATTGAAGCGAGTGAGTTTAGGTCATAATGCCAGATCTGACTGAATTGCATGTCTCCCGAGCTATCGCTTTGCTTGAAGAGGGTCGAACTATGCGTTATGTAGGAAATGATCTAGGAGTAGCCCCTTCTGTTATCTACAGACTTTGGAAGCGATACCGTGAGACGGGAGAATACGTGGGAGACGGCGTGGTCAAGGTCGAAAGAGAAAAACTACACGTTTGCAAGATCGCTACATCGTCAACTGTGCTTTACGTAACCGCACCACAACTGCAAGAGATCTACAAAATACACTAAGGACGGCTACTGGTGTAGAGATTTCCGACCAGACGGTAAGAAATAGGTTGTTGGAAGCCAATTTGAGATCACGCCGACCAGTTCGGGCTGTGCTTCTAACAATTCAACATAGACAAGCTCGCCGACAGTTCGCGCAAAATCACGCTAATTGGCAACTTCGACATTAGAGGCCAGTGCTTTTTACTGACGAATCACGATTCCGTCTAACACGTAGCGATGGTCGTGTCCGTGTTTACAGACGCCCAGGTGAGCGATACAGTGCAGCAGCAGTCCAGGAATATGACAAATTTGGATGTGGCTCTGTGATGGTTTGGGGCGGAGTTAGTTTGGACGAGCGCACAGATCTCGTCGTTGTTCCCGGGCGCTTGTGTGCTCAAACTTACATTGAAAATGTGCTCGAAGATCATGTTTGGCCCGCAGCATATGGTATGGGCCCAGATTTTCTTTTAATGCAAGATAATGCCAGGCCGCATACTGCAGCCATCACGTCAGATTACTTACGACAGCAGGAAATCCGTGTAATGGAGTGGCCTTCCATGAGCCCTGACCTAAATCCAATTGAACACATTTGGGACTTGCTTGACAGGCGCATCCGGAAGCGTCCGATTGCACCTCAAACACTGCAGCAGCTCACTGAAGCGTTGATTGAAGAATGGGAGCGAATTCCACAAGAAGATATTCGGAGGATCATACGAAGCATGCCGCATCGTTGTCAAGCCGTGATTAGGGCTCATGGAGGCCACACACGTTACTGAAAGTCACCAAAGACGAATATTCAAACGATATAAGAATATTTCTTTGATGGACCTTTTTTATCACCAATTAGTTTTCCGTCTACAATACACACATTTTAATTTTTTTTATATAAAAAAAATACAAATTGATTTTTTTTATTAATTGTAGTAATTAACAAATTAACAAGGTAAAAAATAGCGTACAAGTTAATTTAAATCTAATTTTAGTTTAAGCAATAGAAAGGAGAAAAATCTTGTTCCGCTCATTGGTTTGAGCAGTATATTATCAATATAAGCATTAATTTATCTTTAGGATATTATAAGATTTTTAAAAACAAATTTGTTCAGAGCAATTATATGGTATTAAATTCACTACTACATATTAATTAACCATAATATTTCTTATTTATTAAATCTGTAATTAACAAAAAAACTATTTTATGGTTGATGTCAGGTCTACCTTTCTTAGAAGGATTTAATGTGAGAAAATCAAAACAAATCTCTGATATTAATGTAATTTACATATTATGACCTACGAGTTACAATTCATATCAATAAGACTGACGACATAACATATATTACTAACGAAACACACAGAAACCCACAAAATAATAATTTAAAAAAAAATATGGAAAAAAGAAGAAGTAATAACTGGCCCTGGCTCGATATGCTGTGGAGCAAATGTACCACAGAGCTGGTCAATTTGCAGATACCACAACAGTTAGACCTCAGACTCAAAGAAGGAAAAATAATATAATAATAATAAGACAAGAGTAGGTAAAAAAGTCTTGAAAAGTTGGTGTGAAAAAATAACAATATTTAATTGTTACAAATAAAATTAATCATGTATATTTAATACAGATATATTAATGTTACATTTGTAATCAATGTTGGAATTTCAATTGTTTTAAAACTTGTCAGTTTATTTTATAATAGCTTTTTAGAATGAAAAAAATAAAAACATTTTTTGCATTGTAAATGACTAATGTATATATATTTATTTAATAATTTTTATTATTTTTTTAATTTACTCAATATTTCAATTATTTCAACATAAATAGAAAATACACAAAATTATTTTCCCACAACCCTTTGTTTAACCGAAACAATGTCGATCCAATAGACAAGTAGGTGATCAGCCTTCTGTGCCTGACACAAGCTGTCAACATTTTGGGTATAAGACATGTCTGTTTCCTCACGATGTTTCCATTCACTGGTTAAGCAAATTTTTAATTCTCACATAGAAGGAATTATTTGCACAGACCGGCATCAACCCTTTGAACTCAGACATGAGTCTCTCGCTAAAGCAACTAGACCAACAATATGTATTTTTCTGTCTCATATATTATTAAATTATTTAGAATATATATTTCAGCTGTATGATTACTAGAAAAAATAAACTAACAATTATAAGCCTTGTTTACCCATAGCCTAAAGGATATATATTTCTGTGGTCATAGATCAGACGATGAAAAGTACATTGTTTATGGCATGATTTAAGTTACAGTTGCTAAGGTCACCAAGGTAATAATGTAAATTTCAGTTTCAGCTCTGTTTACCAATAATAAAATATTACCTGAACATTGTATACATTTGCATCTTCATCTTCACTATCCGATGTATCTTGCGAGGATACTTGCACAGTTGTTCCACCTTCAATGATTGTATTTACCACATCTTTGGAACTGTCATACACCTAGAAAAATATGGTTCATTAGGATTTTGTATATTATTAAGCTGTCAAGCATCAGATGTTACACCCCATCTGGTTAAGACAATCAGATACTTATGAAAATATGTTTAAGAAAGGATTTACATCTGTGAAAATAATATTAGGACTTAAGTAAGATATTTACAAGTATTTAGACTAGAAATGGAAGGATGGATACATATGTCAATAGTAAATAACAATCTGTACAATACAAATAAAATCAATTTAGAATAAATTTAGTTTATAGAAATTTAGCTTTTCTACACTAAATTAATGATTTGTCTAAAGTTTGTTTAAGGTAGTAATATCAATTTAACTAAGACTACCTAAAAAATATATACCGGATCATTTTGTCAAATAAGTATGCTAAATCCTTTAACAAACACTATACCAGTCTGAGGCATTGGAATTAAGTTAAGTTGTTTGTTATTTATATCTATGACTTAAGTATCTCAACAAAATTGAGAGAAATATACCACATCAGCCAAGTATATATTATTACAGTCAATTTAATAGACCAATTTGACATCTGTCAGTGATAGTTTCAAACAGTGTGTGGGCAGTTCTCAATTATAATGGATTATTATAATTATAGGAAACAATTTCATAGTTGGAAGTTATTCCAAATATATATATATATAAGGCAGTATAGAGTTAAACTTGGTGTCCGAAAAGAAACTAATCAAGATACAGAAAATGCTGCCATCTTCATGACTCGAACAACAAGGGCTTTAGTCATAGCTGTATTTAAATTAATTAAAATTACATATTTTAACTTAAGTTTTATCTGTCTAAAAATAAATTTTCAGTGGTAATAAAATATCTTACTTTTGATAGTGCTTTAGGCCAAGCAACAGGCTCGAATGCTTTCCCATTGCGGATGAATTTTAGAACTAATTCCTCCGATTGTCTACAAATTTTCTTAAATTCATAAAATGAGTTCATAAAGAACTTGCAACGTTCACATATATATGTTGGCATTCTATCAGAAGGAAACACCTGTAATAAATAGAAAATAATTAAAAGTTACAAATTTTTCATTCAGTATTGTTACACACCAGATGGCGCTTTTGAGGTCACTCCCAAATCAATGTAATATTTAGTAGATTTTACAACCGGAGCCATATAAGCAAATAGGAAATCATATCCACAAAATCAATTTTTATTTTAATATATTGCTACAATGTAAAGATTTGTAATTATAGCTACGAAAACATGATTTTTCTGTAGGCCATACTAGTCGTTGCGGTAAAATTGCAGTGGCGTCTGCTTCAAATTAAACTATAGATTATTAAAAAAGCTGCACTTACCTCGTACGAGAGACATGACAAAACTTTAAATTTTAAACTTAAAGCGTCTTTATTTGTCTTATTTTTGGAATACAAACTCTTCAGAGGTGTTGTTTGTGTTAAACAAAACCGACACATTTTTGCCATGGTTAAAGTATCTTTTCTACTCTCCATTATTAAGATTAATTAATTTACACACTACACTAAAATCTAAATGTTGTTTTAGTTTTACACATAACCTCTATATGAAACGGGATTCGGGAATACAATTAACAGGCCAAGTAAATAATTAAAAACACTAGCGCTGCTTAAAGTTTAGTTTGAGACTTGAGAGTTGAGTGACATGCGTTAATGAGCGCCACTCCCCACTAGTGGCGCTGCCGGCTGCGTGGCGTAAACTGACGTAGGGATGTGACCATCGGATTCTTTTACGATTCAATCGATTCGGAGGCGAAAAAAATATAGACCATGCTGGTTTGGATTTAATATTTCAAAGGGCGCGGATCCAAATAGATTTAGATACAATATAATATGATATATTATTTAGTCATCAATATGTATGATCTGGAATTTTAGGTAGCTTTTTTATATTTATATTTTTCAATTAAAAATTGTAATATTTAAAAAAATATGGGTTTCCAATTACAAATAGAAAGTATATGCGTCCGATAAAACTAATGTATTATATTATATTGTAATCATAATATTTTTGAGTAAGTTACATCTTTAAAAATTTAGACGTCAAAATATATAATACAATCAATTCTCTTTTCAAACTCAAGGGACCAGAAATAATCTAAAATGACCTAGATGACCTAGAGTTCAAAATAACAGACATTTATATGTCCAACAGGGGCGGGGGAACCAAGTAAATAAGAATTTGATCAAATTTTGTGATTTATTGGTTCTATATTAAATTCACAATTTATTATTTTGTAATTAGTCCTCAATCTTTGTTTGACATCAGTATATCATCGTCATTATGTCATCAAACAATTTACATAACTTAGTTACGTTTAAGAGAAGACTGGAATGCGATCATACTCATATCTCATTTATGTATACAATTGACAGGTCTGTATGGTCTTCAAATTATAGAGAATAGGGAAGTCCTGACTTCAAATGATTGCATTTTCAAACCATGCAATATTTTTTCTTCAATTTAAAATTATCGAGGGGATCAATTAACATTGATTTTCACAACAATTAAAATTCGAATTACCGAGAGATTCAAAATAACGAAAGTGAAAATGTCGAAAATATTCCATACAATATTTATAGATTTTTATTTATCGAATAAAGCACATGCGTTCCGATCCGCATATCGGTACGAAACGTCATGATCCTCAAATTCCGATCAAGCATACAATACATCACTAAATTGACGCTGGTCGACCACGCCTCTAGTGGTGAGTGGCTTCATTAAACAAATTAGATTTTGATAAAAATAACAAGATGGCGCAATTTGTAAATCCTAAACGAATTATTATTTTTTAAAGTATTTCTTAGTAAATACATATTGCAAAGAAAATTTACACGATCAAAGATCATATTGGAACATACGGGCACTTGCCATATGCACAATTTGGTAATTGGAGATAAAGTAGTCCAGTAGTCCAGGGAGCTGGATGGGAGGGTGATGATTAAAGTGATCATTTATTCTTTGACACAAAACGGGACATTAATTCCATATAGTTTAAATAATAATTTCTGCCACGTACCACCACGACGTGGAACCAGCTGCCCACTGAAGTATTTCCGAACCAATTCGACTTCGCTCAAGAAAAGAGCGTACCGATTCTTATAGGCCGGCAGCGCGCTTGCGAGCCTTCTGGCAGTGCGACTCTGTGTGGCTGTCACTTAACATCAGCTGAGCCTGCTCATCTGCCTCCTGTAACATAAAAAAAAAACAGTTGCCTTCCAATATGTGTATGAAAATATTATGTACGTTATATAATATAAAACATTAATACATTTCTAAAACTTCGTGTTTAAAATGTGACAGTCACATTTTAAACACGAGACTACGAAACAGGAGTAGACTTGCTTTTCCATCTTTCAGGCTTCATAAAACTGCTCACTCATTTATGAGGAAACGTATACAGATATATAACAAAATTTCAGATCATGAAACGAAATTTCTGCTACATAAGTTTAGAATATTACATCAAGGAAACCCTAATAAAAAAGGATATTATACAGTTCAAGAATACTAGCCTATCTAAAGTTGGTTGGGAAAAGGCATACTCTTCTTTAATAAAATCCCAGTGGCTCTTTTATCTCTGCCTTTTAATAAATTTAAGAAATGTATTAAAGAAAAGCTATTTAAAAAGGCTTACTATAAAGTTAGCGATTATCTAGTTGATAAAAGGGGGGGAATGCTGGGTAGACTACTTCTAATTAATTTGCTATATCTCTTTTAAATACTGTAGCATTGTTTGAAGATTTGCTTTTTTAAAAGAGTACCGAGAGTTTTTTACGCCGGCTTTTTCTCTCGGCTTACACCCTCAGTCTTCTGTGATGAGTAGGGATGCCTACAGGATCGAATTTAATGACTTGGAAAAAGTGATACTTACCGTAATAATCCTATGTTCCAAAATAAACGTATTTTTGTTTCATAGACGATAACAATGTGTGGACACAAATAGTGAGATGGCGTAAATTGACATGCATAAGTGTACAAATTGTACCTAAATGAATAATGACTTTTGAATTGAATTTCAATTATTTATTTTAAAATCAAGAACCAGGCGGCACTTATCTGCCGTTATTAGATATTTAAGTTGGCCACTGGTAGATAGTATCGGTGACCCGAGAGCTGAGGATTTCCTTGCTCAACGAATCAGTATCGCAATACAGCGAGGAAATACTGATTTGGTTAAATTAAATTAAATCAAAAATCATTTATTCATAATATAGTTAAGATAATGTACACTTTTGAACGTCAAAAAAAGAAATATACATTAAATGGTTATAATTATACATTTACTGCCAGTTCTCAAATCAAGGGCGTAGATCGGAAGAGAAGAACTGGCAATAAACTCTCCGCCACTCTTTTTAATCGCCAAGTTTTTTTCTTTTACAGAACGTTTGTAAGGAGCAAAACATTGCTCCTGCAACCATTACACCATGTTCCATATGACATCTTGAGTAATAAAGAATAATAAAATAAATTTAAAACAAAGATTTGCCCACTATCAGCAGGAGGCATGGTGAAATAGGAGCACGCACTTACATACTCGTGAGAACAACACGCAAATACGTAGTAGAAACAACTAATATCACCGCATACACGACACCACACACACCACAAGTAGCACCCGTTCACGAGCATGACGCATGGCCAGCCATCGGCCCCCTCGCCATATTTTAGTTAGAGAGACAACCCGCCACAAGCAATGATATTTAAGTAAAGATACGCACAGTGACTAAATTTTTAAATTTTGGTTCATTTGTATTATTAAAAAAAAATCAGTGGCGCTACAACCTATTTAGGTCTTGGCCTCAGATTCCTGAATCTGTTTCATGATCATTTTTAAATCTAGTAGGCAAGTAGGTGATCAGCCTCCAGTGCCTGACACACGCCGTCGATTTTTTGGGTCTAAGACATGTCGGTTTCCTCACGATGTTTTCCTTCACCGTTCGAGCAAATGTTAAATGCGCACATAGAAAGAAAGTCCATAGGTGCACAGCCCGGGATCGAACCTACGACCTCAGGGATGAGAGTTGCACGCTTAAGCCACTAGGCCAACACTGCTGCATTTGTATTATTACTCTGAAAAATTCGTGAGGAAACCGGCTGGCCTTAAACCCAAACAGCCGAAGACGTGTCAGGCACAGGTGGCTGATCACCTACTTGTCTTTTAAATTGAAACATGTAGCAGATACAACAATCTGAAGCCAACAGTTATATAGGTCACAGCGTTACAATTTTTTTTTATATTAGCTACATCCGTTTTAAAGATTAAATTATTAATCTCAAATTGAAAACAAACATACTTACACAATATTATCATTAATTAATAGATAAGATATGATACTAGGATAATCTGTGTAACATTTAATTTATATTTTATTTGTTGTGTGCATGTGAATTTGGTGTTATCTAAATGGATACTGCTTCAGAAACTGCGGTTACTTTTAGAAATAACTCTAATAGTATAAAAAGGTATGTTTCTCTATCTATCTATAAATATATATTAATTAATTGCTGTTTGTTTGTATCGCTAAAACTCGAGAATAGATGAACTCATTTGATGGAATTATTATGATCTTAAAACATTAGTGATGTTCAGGGAAGGTTTAAAACGGAATATACTAAAAATGCAAATAGAATTTTCCAATAAATATATTATTGTTTTAGAAATAATTGGCACTTGTCAAATGTTTGTTTTAAACATTCTCAATTTCCATATAAATTACATATGTTTAACTCTAGCTGTTTTGGTAGTGCACGCCAGTATTCCTCGCAGGTGGTAGATTCTTTCCTACTTGCTTGATAGACATTTCACGTAGAATCTATATAAATTGTAGCCCATGTGTTTTTCTTAGTATAAGCTGTATTATTGTAGTTTCATTAAAATCCATTCAGTAGTTTTTACGTAAAAGAGTAACATACATCTATCCATATCGCGTTTATAATATCAGTGGGATAATAACCGAATATAAACAAATTGAAATATATACGGACTTCCGGTTTTTTGAAGTGCGTACGCTGAAACGTATACGCGCAAAAAAATACGCTAGTCTGAAACGCTGACTTCATGGTTAATATATTACACTATACACGTTTAAAATATTTTATGTAAATCCTAGGATGTTTCACTGTCACTATCTACGTATAAGTAAGTTTTTTTTAACAGAAAACAATCATCTGTAATAACATTAGAATAAAGATTCATATATTTGAAAAGCAGTTTATTCACGTGTGAGAAGTGTTGCCTGCCATTGCTTAGACATTCAAACTCTATCAATAATCTATTTAATAATATAATTATTGTTTAAGATGGCGTCCCAGCTCCCTCATGAACATAGTGTTTAAGAATAACAAGCCCGACTCAATGTTACAGTCAATTGATGTTGATAAAGAAATAGTAAGTAACTCGATTTCTATAAATTTACATTTTGACTTATAAATAAATAAGCCTAGTAAATCCTTGACAAATATGCAAATTTAAAATTTCTATTTGTCGATCCAAATACACACCTCTGTATATTTAATACCATCATAACACCTCTCCAGTCTCCTACCTTCTCTTTCTCCAGATGGAAGCGGTCGTTCAGATATTTTCCAAATTTTGTCGAATTGTTTAACAAATGAAAATATTATTATTTTATTTTTATTTATTAACACTTCGTTACATTACAATATGAAAAGGAGAGTAGCCTTATTAGAACAGGGTCGATAATTTTTAAAACCAAAAAAAATAATAGTAGTATGAGACCCATTAGAAAAGGAGGGGTATATTATAAAAATGAAAGGAAAAATAAATTACGGGCGATCTGAGGTCGGGAAGGGGATGGGGCGAGGGAGGAAGGGTAAAAAACGGTTTTTCTCGATTTCCGGCAAAACCAAGTCCTATCGAAAAAAGTCAAATGGCAAAGTTGTAGGTAATAAAAAGATCTAAAACTTTTGTCGTTACACTTTTTTCACATAACCTCAAAATGTATGTGAAAAAACCGTTTTTTACCCTTCCTCCCTCACCCCTACCCCCTTCCCGACCTCAGATCGCCCGTAATTTATTTTTCCTTTCATTTTTAAACTATTCCCCTCCTTTTCTAATGGGTTTCATCCTACTATTATTTTTTTTTTCACTTTTTATTATTTTTAAAGACTTCTTCCCTGATCTATCTATATATATATCTTTTTCGAGCGAGGCAACCACTAAAATTGATCTAGTATTTTGTATATATTTAGTGTAGGCGGCCTGCCCATCTCCATTTAAGTTTTAGGTATATTGCTTAGCGTCAATAATTTTGGTGTTTCTGCGTGGTCACCTTAGTCATAGACAATAGTTACTTTAATGTAGAACGTATAGTAAATCGCACAGCTTAAATATTTTTTTATTTCCAGAATGAAAAGAAAATCAATAGATCAAAATCGCTGAACAATAGTTGGACAACGGTGGTGTCTGTTGTTTTGATTGAAGCAAAGAATGTATCACACTTGCTTCAAGATGACATGACAAAAGGACTGTATTGCAAATTACGGTATTTTTTTCCTTTCTAATATATATGTGTTGCACCCAACTAGCTTAATCAGCTGTTTAATTAACGGCCTGAAAGATATTCAGCCGTAGCGTTTGTTACAGCATTTAATAAACTGGCTGGCTTATGCTTAGGCCATTCGTACGATAGAGTCATTATTTGGCGGCGAGTATTTCTAAATCCTTATCCAAATTTACATTTTTATTGTCACTATACTCTTCCATTGTACTTGTTTTCATGAAAATTTGGAAAACACCATTAAAGGTATCTTTGATCGCCATATTGACAGTTTGAAGAGTTTTGACGGTATATGATAGATGCTAGGTGGAACTAAATTTTAATTAAAAAGCTAGGCAAGTAATGAAACGTTATCGATCCAAGACATTTGCCTAGCCGTTTAAAATAAAATACCTTTATTTTGGAACATAAGATAATCATGGTATCACTTATTCCACGTCATTAAAATCGAGCCTGTTGGCATCCCTACTCATCGGCAAAGAAGACAGAGGGTGTTGGCCGAGAGAAAAAGCCGGCGTAAAAAAACTCTCGGTACTCAACTGTTTGTTTAATCAACTGCCTGAACATATTTCAGGCCGTTAGTTAAACGGCGCCGTTTAGTTAAACGGCTAGGCAGTTAATTGAACGGCTGATGAAGCTAGTTGGCTGCGACAAATATATATGTCAGAGAAATATTGTCATTCCATAGATATTACCGGGTCATTGTGAGAGCACAAGACACGAATAATTATCGTAAAATATTTAATTTAGATTGATTTAAAACTACTTCTACAGCTTGCCGGCGTGTCGCTTGGATCACCGACTTATTTATTAAATATCTTACATAAAAATAAAACTTAGAGGATATTTTTCGTTACTAGTTTTGAGTGGCGAAGAGTTTCTTGCCAGTTCTTCTTACCCGCTTTACGCCCTTGACTTGCGAACTGGTTGTAAATGTAAATTTACAGTTAATTTAATTTGTTTTTCTTGACGTTCATAAGTGTACCTGTTTACCTAAATGAATAAAGATATTTTGATTTGATTTGATTGATTGATAACATTTTTAAAGCATGTATAGCTCCTTCGTTCGTAGACAGATTTTAATGGTTAAGGTTTCAAAAGAATTGTCTAAATGGAATGGATACTACTTCGAAAAAGAATAAAAGTATTGGCAACTTTCCACATTAAGCTATTTCCCATTTTTTATGTTACCTAGGTAATTGTTTTGTTTAATAATTGTATTTGTATTATCTCTTCGTGTATGTCATGAATGCATATAAGTGCTTGTCTAATTAAAAAAAATATTTTATGGTCAAGCGGAAGAATTGGAATCAGTCTAATGTACCAAAACTACCAAATCCAGCCAAATACAAATAGCATAGCCAAAGAGATTTGATTACATGTTCATGTAATACGAAAATACTTTTTTCCAACCTAATATAAAGACTAAACAACATTTAAATAATATATACCGTTTTTCCGGAGACGAAAATTTGTTTTTAATAATGCATGAATATATAACTTAGGCTAAATTAACATTAGGTTGGCGTTATTTTTTATCTAATGACTCTGTATATAACATATTTAGAAAAATATGAAATCGATATGTTTTACATGATTTAATTATCAATCAGAAAATAGATACGGTTGGCCTTTCTCGAAAAAATGCCGCGATAGTGATAATAGTGATAATTGAAAAATAACCTCGTGTTAATTATGAAATCAAGTTTTATCAAAATCATGTCTTTGTAATTGATTAACTAATAATTCTGAAACTACTGAAGTGATTTTTATTATATTTATATATCACGGAATACAATTGTGGGGAGCTACATGCGACTCTAACAAAACTAAAATTCAAAGAACACACAATTACATCCTTAAACAAATAAGGAACTCGCACTGGTTCATTAAAAAGACCGAAGTACATGAACACCAGGGCTTACCTACAGTTAAAGCGGGAATAAAATTGTACGCTCTGAAGTACAAGACTAGGCTGGAAAATCATCCTAACTCACCCTACCTGAGTGTATAAGCTCAAAAGACGAAGAACCCTGGAGCTCAGTAACATTGACTGAGCTAATATTATTATGGTAGATATTCCTATTGAGGAATATTTCCACCCGTAAATCCAACTAAAAAAAACAACTTATCTGCTCATAGTCAGAAGACTGATTGTACAATACGCTCTTGAAAAAAAAGAAAACAAATATATTTTTTATAAAACACTTGAACACTTCAACTCGAATATCAGCATCACAATGATAACTGGAAGTCTTTCACGATCCGTATCCCAAGACACTTTCCCTGGGAGACGAACTTAAATTGCTTAAATAAAGAGAAACGAATATATCAATTCTCAAGACCGCTAATACACCCACTAATATATACAGATATGGGGCCAGACGACACTACGGGACGCCGATAACGGGCAGGAATCGAAGGCCATAGACATCTAATTAAGTATATCTTAACAAGTCGGAAATTTTGACGTCCTACTAGACGGAAAAATTTCCCCCCCTTTTTTCCATCATATTATTTTTTTTAACTATGTTTATAATATAATACAGTTTTAGCGGCAAGGATATAAAACGATTGTGTTTCGTCTAATTGTGATTGGGCAAAAATGTATGTAGTGTAAGCACGCGATACGAACGAACTAATCACAAACAAACGACACGCGATGTGTCTTTTGTTTTTCATAAAGCCTTAACGTCATTTTCCTCTTCTTGACAGAAAATTTGTGTCCAGTTTGTGTTCCCACCAACCCAACTTCTTTTCTATTTCAGATACAATAATAATCAGTTTATGATTTCAGGTTGGGAATAGAATCCTTTAAATCGAAGTCATCTCCAAACAGTATACACCCAGAATGGCGTGAAAGATTCAAGATGCATCTATATCATGACAACATTCTCCATGTGTCGCTATGGGATCGAGGGAACCCGAAAATATCAATAGGCAGGTATATATTTCTCAGTTTTTAATGAAAATAGAGCAGATAATTCTAAAAACAGGAGGCAAAGGGGCAGGAGACTCACTTGATGGTAAATGATATCGTCGCTAACCATTGCCAGTATCATCTTTTAAGAGCTCTTAGTGGAACTGGGTCAGTTATACTTTGGTGGGCTGCTGGTTCCACATAGCGCGGCAAAAACAGCGTTAAACAATGTGGATTATTTATTTATTGTGTGTTTTAAAGAACCTTTATTGATATGGATTTTACAAAATGTTCTAATTACGTAAATATGCTTTTGTTATAATACTCTAATCCCATTGAAGGAGAGAAACAACTTACGCTCAAACCCAAATAGTAATCGCCATCTGTTGATACAAGTGAACCATGGTAGGTCGGATCGGTGTATGTGGATAGACATTTGTGTGAAAATGACAGTTAATTTGTGCCAATATCCTATCTTAAGATATTAACTTACATCAGCTTTTAAAATAATTAAAAAGCTATTGATATATTTGAATACTATTTGTACGGTTTTATTTACTTTATTTGGTTTATATTGATCATCAAATATGTATGTGTAAAGAGCGAAGAGATTGCATTCTATCCGTTGCGAAAAATGGATTGTCCTCGTAGGGTTTGGATAATCAAACCATATTAGGATGCTAATAGGAGATCAATCAATCAATTAACAAGATTAATCAACAAAAAATATTTCGACAGCTGCGTGGTGGATTTAGCGAAATACCAAAAGGAGCGTACTCATGACTTATGGCTGGAGCTTGGAGAGAGTCCTGCAAAAGTCCACCTCTCCATTACCATGTGTGCTGTACGTGCTGCGGTCTCAGATGAATGTATATGCAACTTCAATAAATATAAAGAAACATATGTATGTATACTTATTATTTTTTTTTATTGATAAAGTTTGCCAACGCTCGGCACACTGATACATTGGTAAAAACAAACTCAAAATACAATTTTTAATGTGACGAGCACTTAGAGGCAAGCATGACATTAATTTAGAGCTCATACAAATATCAATCGAAACAATTATTAAACTAAACAAACATATAAAAGAATATATAATTATTCAAATATACAGTATGTATAAGATACTTTGAATATATAGTAATAAAAATATATAAATAGTAATAGCCTTTATTTCCAAAACTTAATTGTAATAGATTATAAGTTTCTTTAACATTTAGGAATATAATCATGTGCTTGTTAGCTTTTGGTTTGTCCACCGTTGGACATAGGCCTCCTCCATCCGGTGCCACTTGTGTCTGTAATAATTTATAAATAGAAAATTAAAACAAAATTGAACACTTTGGTTCCTGTAGCAGTGTAACCATAATGCTGGCAGCATTTCCTCGCTGTATTGCGATACTTATTCGTTGAAGAAAGCACCAGCTGTGGCGTCACAGCTGAATAAAGTGCCAAATAGCTATGCAACATATAAATTATTCGAAAGATAAAAGTTCCGAATAAGATACTTCGCATTTCATGACTAATAGCGCTATCTGACAGTCGTGAAACGCAACAATACTGTTTATTCTACCAGTAAGTAATAAATAGCTTATATGGAACTTATCCGGACATTATGAAACAGGCCCTAAGTCTACTGAATATTTTACAAAATATTTACATGTCTTACAAAAAAAAAATACAATTAAAACATGTATTAGAAAATACAAACACAATAAAATTACCACAAATTGTTGGTACTTAAAGCAGAAAAAAATCATCATTTTAGAATGCTATCACTAATTTCGTTTACTCTGGAGTACCGGGACTATCTACCAGGCGCCAGTAAATGTACTAACTGTCCGTTATATGTTCTAAACATCTTTCTTCTTCAATCACAACATCACCGCAATAATAATTTTTCTAGTGTCTGGAAACTTGCGTTTTAATCCAAAACGTCGTAGTAGGTATATAGTTGATAATAGTATTACTCTCCAATGTTACGAGTTTTATCAAACTATGACATCCATTATCAGGATCATTTCCCTCTCAAAATAAGATGTCAAGGAATACTTATTTCTTTATTTATTTATTTGATGCACCAACAAAGTAGACACTGATACATGCATGTAACACAAACACAAACACAAGCCTAGTGCTACCCCAATTATAGGCGCATACAACATTCTGATTTAATGAAGCTTCAACAAAAACAAAATCAAAATAAGATAAAATAAAGCAAAAACTAAAACATTACAAAATTAATTGAATAAAATTAATCGAATAAAATTTGTTGAATATCCCTGATAAAATCCTAATTACTAATTAGGTTAGCTGCTAACTTTTTGAAAATTGAGGAGGAGTTCGAAAAGATATCTATTTGGGTAAATTTACGAACCTCCCACTGCGATCCAATACCACCATCAATTTCTTATACTTGAAGAAGCGGGAAGACTCTGATTTTGTTTAAGTAGTAGTATTTGTTGTTTTAAATAATAAATTTAAGTTTAATTTAGTTTTTTTTAAGTTTTTTTGTTTATGTAGTTGCTTTTTATCTGTTTTATGTACATATATTGTTTATCTATGTAATCTGTATTGTCTTTTTGTCTTGTAATATGTATAAGTAGATTACTTAATTATGAATAAATAAATAAATAAATAGTGACAAGTTTACTTAAAAAATGATTAACGCAAATTTGATGTGAATCATAAATATTTGATAAACTGAACTGATTTAAGACTGATGTATCAATAGAACACCTGGACACTAAACTATTTAAATATGACTTGGTGTCTGAAAAATTTATGGACACACATATAAATATACACAAAATCACAATTATAACCTCTGTTAAACCGATTAAAATTCCAGAAAATTTCCAACTTGGATATTATGAATTTGAATGATGTTGGAGTGCTCCACGTGAAGGTGATTGGAGCAAGAGGTCTAGGTTCAAAGCCAAGTGCGTACTGCACTCTGCAAGTGGACAATCAAAAAGTTCAAACGCATCGAGCTGGTACCACTTCAGAGATCCTCTGGAACCGCTGCTATTTATTGTAAGTGTAAAAAAAGACGATGGCTGGTGATGTGAGTGTTTGGTCAAAGAGATATAATATGATATGTTGTCAACGCGTTTTGAGGCAGGTTTAATGGACTAATTTCTATGGAACATAATCAAAATATTTATTTATTTATTAGCACTTTGCTGTAAGTCTTCAGAAATACAGTACAATAAAAATAATTAAATGAATAGGCAACTGGCCGTGCACTCAATCAGGCAATCACCGTGGAGTTTTTTAAAATTAATGATTGTAAAAAATATATACAAGTTTTAACTAGAGTTGGCCTAGTGGCTTCGGCGTGCGACTCTCATCTGTGTGGAGGTTCGATCCCGGTATCACCAATGGACTTTCTTTCTATGTGCGCATAAACATTCGCTTGAACGGTAAAAAATATCGTGAGGAATCCAACAAAGAAGTCCACTTATGTCAGGTAGAGGATGCCAATCTTCCACTTTTCTATTAGATTGACGAATGTCATGAACAACTACAGAAACCTTTTTTTTATTTATCTGGGGCAAACGGGTAGGAGGCTCACCTGATGTTAAGGGATACCGCCACCCATGGACACTCTCAATGCCAGAGGGCTCGCGAGTGCGTTGCCGGCCGTTTAAGAATTTGTAGGTAAAATCTGAGGCCAGACCTAATTTTCATTTATAACCAAAAATGTCTCTGTAGAAAGAACTGTATTTTACAGCAATGTAAGCGATGTATCATCAACGCTAGATCTCAAAGTGTATGAAAGCTCGATTGCTAATACGCTTCTCAACGAGTCTATAGGAAAAGTGTCGATTCCATTGTTGAGGGTAGCGAACAATGAAAAGCGCTGGTATGCTTTAAAGGACCGGAATAAGCGGAATAGTGCAAGGGGCGACCACCCACGAGTGCTTCTTCAGATGACGTTGAAGTACCATCCAGTAAGTAACCTTCCTTAGGTTTTTTTGTCTAAAAAACTAAATAAATTTGGGAATTTTTTCATTAGCAAAAAATCCAGTGCTATTTGGAACTGTATAAATTCACAACGTTATATCCTTACCAAACATATACAAATACATAGGAATTTATTTCAAACACAAATGTAAAGTATTCATAATCGTAATCTACATATATACGATAAAAAAATTATCTACATACATATATATATAGCTCAACTCTTAATTATTTATATATATGTTCTAAAACAATGTGTATGCCCAAAAAATATGACATTACAAATTTAACACACACATACACATCAATTACATTGGAACTTAAGCAATATAAATATCAAAGAAAAAATCAAAAGAAACGATCACAAAATAAATAAAAAAACAAAATATTAATAATATCTAAAACTAAAAGATAAAAATAACAAAATAAGCAAACAAAATGAAAACTTAAACCACATTAAGAGCCTATAAAACAAAATTACGGTAAGTTGGTAGACTGTTGTAAAATACATCAACATTTTCATCAATGTTTGTAATAAACTTGTAAGAGCGAGATAGCCTATGGACCATTCAAAGTAGGAGACAGGCAAGTCGTAGATACGTATAGAAGACTTTTAGTTCGAGTCACTCTAGGATTACAAAGAAAGGAAAATGTTGTAAGAAGATTAGTGTGTAAATATTTTATATAATTATAAACCACAATTTTAGGTGAAGGCATCGCTGCAATTGTTTCAAGCCAAGGAAGAGCAACACGTGAAGAAAGGAATGAAATTTGATATTGGTCTATTGTATAGCAACGTCTTGTTTGTCTCTCACGTATTCCAGGCATTAGAACAAATTAACGAATATTATAAGTAAGTAACGTGTTTCGTATAAGAGAATCGACTATCGGCGAATCAAGTTGGCTTGACTTACCTATCAGTCAGACTACAGTCCCACGTGGGGCAGATGCCTCTCCCTCTGGATGCCCGGAGAACACCAGCCAGCTCGATTTTGTGCAGATCCGAACTTCACTTCAGATTCTGTTCTTCTACCTAAGCAATGATAAGGTAGCTTCTGCTACACCCTCGCGAGAGGGCTGTTTAGGCCATATGGCATATGCCCCCCTTAGGGTTGTGTCTATGTTCGCACCCTGCTAATACAGGGCCGGTACGAGGGCTCACTGTATAGCCACTTGATGGGGGCTGCAATGCGCGGGGAGACGTGGTCTCTAGTCGCTGCGCGCAGCCGATGGGGAGCCTCCTTGCCTGGTCATAGGTTGCAAATGCTACTTTTATTCATTAATAAAGTAAAATCTTACAGTTTCTCTCTATAATGTTATGTTTATAAGTCTAATAATTATGCTGTATGTAATAAGAATGCTTGCGTCTGGTGTATAATACCTGCTGAATTTCATAATTGGATGACAGAATACAAAATTCCACGCTCGACATGCGTCGTTCCACGCAGTTTTTGCCGCGTACCACAACTGTGGAACCAGCTGCCGAATTTCCGAACCAATTCGACTAAGGGACCAAGAACAATTTTTAAAAGGCCGGCACGCACTCACGAGACCTCTGCATCAAGAATGTCCATGGGTCACTTATTATCACTTAATATCAGATGAACCTCCTGCACGTTTGCCCGCTGATCTATAAAAAAATACTTGGACCGTAATTCTGACGACGTAGGTAATCTTCGCGCTTATAATTAAGGAAACCTGCGTAAAAAATTACAGCCTACAGACCTTTTTTAGCTTTAAAATTAGTGTTAAATGTGTTAATAAGAAAATCGATTTGTTCCTCAGACGATTATTCGAGTGGGACGACCGGGAATTTTCATTATTCGTATTAATTGGATGGATTATCTTCTGCTATTTCATACAAATCTGGATGATACCACTATCATTATTATTGCCATTCCTCTGGCATTGGATATGGAATAGACACCAAGGTATATAGAATAAAAATAATTTAAGTACAATAAATTGTAGCAGCGAATTCCGTTAACGAGCACGACGCATGGTCAGTAATAAACTAAAACCCAATTTTTAATTGAAAGAGTAGTCATTATAATTTATTATACGATCTGTCACACAGAGTTGTTTTTAAGAGTTAAAAAGTAATTAAGACGAAATAAATGGATCAACTATGATGGAGCTATGAAGTCCTTGATAATTAATTCAGGGCAATTATTATGTAATATGATAATTGGTCAACCAAAGACAATTTAATATCCGTGGTCAACATGTACCGTCGTTTAAGGGCGCTGCTGTATGGTTTTTTATTGACAATACTTATTCAGGAGTAATCTTGATACTTACTTAAGATTGCATAATTGTCAATAAATTGAGTAACGTGTTGCAAGTAACAAGTGCTCTTTCCACACAGTCTAGTGATATATCTGACAATCTAGAAATTTGCCTTATTAATTACATTGAATATGTGCTGATGAGCTACTGGTGCCAGGTAACAGGTACCGGCAAACATCTTGAACAAATGTCCTTGCCTGCGCAGAAGAGATTTTTAGTTATCACTTGGAGAGTTGGGGGGGGGGGGTGTGTGAATGACGTTTGTGACCCGCACTGCGATACGATGCGCAAACTTTCCCCCACTCCATTGTTTAATGTTCACGATGTTTGCCGGTATCTTTACAAAACATAACATCCAATTTATTCTAGATAACGTACTTGTGGCACGAGAATCATTTAAGGAAGATGAATTGGATTTAAATAATAATGTAAAGGTAAGGAAAAATTCGTAAAAATCTATATAAATATTGCTATTGCATCAATAGGATATAATATATATATATATATATATATATAATCCTACAGCTAACATAAATTTTATATTATATTATTATATGATATAGCAAAATTATATTTATTTTATTATTTATTATAAGACTATTTCTTTTTTAGTTTATTGTTTTATTTATATATTTTGGGTTGTTTTTGTTTAAATAAAATAATTACCAATGAATTTTTAATACATTATTTATATATACATATTTTTTTATCACTTTTTTATGTCTAAATTGTATTTTGTAGCTTTTTAACCGGGAATTTCTCTGTTCACCTTTTATAATTGATAACTTATAATAAATTATAATTGTAATATAATCTGTATTCTCTAACTTCTGTAACTTAACTAAATTCATTTAATTTTCGTAAGTAAAAATAATATAAATTCCTTAGTATATTTACTAAACAAAATTGATATCACAAAAATCTAACACAAAATAGTTTTTTTAAAACTTGTATCTTTCAGGACGAGAGTGACAAAGGTCTAATTGCTCGAGTTAAAATAAATGAAATACCGCAAGTAACTGTAACAGTCACAAAAGGGATTGAAATGATTGCTTCCTACGCAGAGAGAGCTCAGAAGTAAGAATGCTACTTTACATTTCCCGATTTCAATATCAAATTTCGTTTGTATGGGATTGATAAAATGTATGATTACTAAAGTATACGAGTATAAAAAGTTCAGTATATGGGCATCCAATTAGTCACAGAGCATGATGTACTACTAAAAAAAATAAAAATAAAATATGTTTATTATGGAACATAATATACAGGGTATCACTTATTCCACGTCATTCAATTTGAATCTGTAGGCATCCCTATACATCGGCAAATAAAAAAAAAAAAAGAAGAGGGTGTAGGCCAAGAGAAAAAGCCGGCGTAAAAAACTCTCGGTACTATTTAAAAAAAGCAAATCATCAAACAACACTTATTTTATAACAAATATCGCAAATTAATTAGATCTGTCTAGCACTAGTCCTTTCATCAACTAGATAATTGCTAACTTTATAGTAAGCCGTTTTACACAGCTTTTCTTTTTACATTTAACTCCCAGGTTACATGCGTACACGTACACAAACTGCGTACGCGTGAGCTAAAAGATGTCGATAAAGATTGAATAAATGCAAATTTGAATTATAAGATAATAAATATTATATAGAATAAATAAATATTTATTTGCAGTTAGTACTAAAACCTCGGTACTCTGCCACTTCTGCGATTTCAATATCCGTACCCCCTTTTGACAGTTCATGTCGACTTTCTACATACAATACTTTTATGGCATCTTGATTAAACTCAATGAATTTCAAAGTATAAAGTACGTTATACTTTAGAGTCCTTTGCATTGGAATTTTATGAAATATATTAATCAAGTTTCTCATTATTTACTTTTATTAAAGCTATATATGTGTTTCCAACACACAAGTAATACAGTAGTTTGTATCCTACATAAAACAATGCAGTGGCACTAAAACCTTTTTAGGTCTAGGCCTCAGATTTCTGTATCTGTTTCATGATCATTTGTCAATCTAATAGACTCATTATATTTAGTCTCGACTATAGACAAATTCCTAAATCGAATTGTACTTTTCCGATCGGATAACGTTTCGGAAAGTTATAGCACCACAGGTAATTTATATTTTCAGTTTAGTCAGCTTCAAGGTACCATTTATTAGCTACGTAGCGATATTTCTACTGATTGGGGCGTCTTTTGGTCTTTATCTCATACCTTACAGATACATCATGATGGCTTTTGGTAAGAAAAGTTGTAATTACATTTACCTGTTTTATTATCTATATTTTTATGTATTTTATCTTTAATTTATAATTTAGTCACACTTCATTGCAAAGAAACACAAATAACACAATACATAAAAATTACAAAGGATGCAATGGGAGTCCTTATCTCTAATAAGCGATCTTTACCAGGCAACTCTAGTAAGAAAAAAAAATGATGAGTTCAAAAAGTGTATAACCAGAAGTTATAAAAAAATATATATTTATATATATCTATAGAACCTTAACCTAGAGAAAAAAAAACAATATTAATAACTAACTTAAACTAAAAAGCTAATGTTAACTAAAATATTTATGACTAATCAATAATTGCAGGTATAATGAAATTCACAAGGAAATACTTAAATCCGAATCGTGTTTTAAACAACGATTTATTGTATTTCTTCTCAAGAATACCTGATGACGCAATATTGGTATGTAATTGTATTATGTTTTTAGTACAGTGGTACCTCGAGAAAGGCCTTAATAACGATTGTTTTGAGATGAGAGTAATTAAAAATAACTTTATTCATATAGGTAAACAAGTACACTTATGAACGTCAAAAGAAATTATGTTATATTAATACTTATTTATATTTACTACCAGTTCGCTTGTCATGGGCGTAGAACTAGTAAAAAACAGCCACTCCTTATAATCGCCAAGTTTTGAGTTTTCCAAATTGACTTTTGTCAATTTGGATAACTCAATGGATGGATGTTTAACTGGAGCAAATCAATCCCAAGGATTCTGATCATTTAAATATTCGTCAAATTTATAAAAAGCTAAACTGATTAATTTAGTATTGACTTTTATTAACATATCTTTTACACATTTAAAGAAAACACTTTTTCTACAGCTGTGACACTTTTTTGACATTGAACACCTTTTGTCTTCAGTTACCGTGAGTCGTGACCACGCACGCTGTAAAGCACGCGAAACGTCGGATAAATTTAAAATTATGTTAAATAGTTATCAGTTTATAATAAAACATAGCTTTAATCCGGTAAAAAATTGTTTTCTTTAAATGATTAATTTACGTTTAACGAGAGCTTTGAATTTAATGTTAATTCTCTAATTTCGCTTGAGAGTTAATTGTAATACAATTTCCATATAAGAAGCGGTTTATCTTCTGGCGTCTGGTTGGAGTGGAGCAAGATTTGAGATGGCACCAATATAAGACTCTGTCAGTTTGTTGTTTCCCTCGTTTTGCGATTGAGACTGCTTGAGAGAGAGAGAGAAGGGGAGATCGACAACAAATCGGTTGATGTATTCGTTTAGTAGTTATATATTAGATGGCAATTCTGTCGAATAATGTCTTGTGCAGTAAACGCAGGTTTATTATTTATTTATATTATTATTAGCACGTATACAGTGTGAATATAGATAAACAAATACATGGATTGATTATATACTGGTACATTTAACAAGGGTTTTTTCCTTAGTAATAATTAACTAAGAAATTTCACTTCTGACCAGTGTACTTTGGAAGCACGTCCTTTTATAAAATACATATTAACTCACGTGAAATAATAGGGTGATTAACTTAAACAAAAAAAATCTAAAATAATCATTTAATTACAGAAAGATTGGAAGGAGCTACACATACCGAAACCACAGGAGGATAATTCTAGATATCTGGCAAGATCTGTCAGCACCTCAATTTGAGGCATACCATTTGCGACCTCCGCTAATTATTTGTAATTATACAGTAACATTGATATTATAGCGATAATGACAAACTAAGATTTATGTAGACTTAAGACGAACATACTTTGCGGTGGGTCCAGTCACGTGCCGTACACGAATTTGATTAGCGTTGAAGGGTCACGCCTGTCGCTATGAATACTTGTCTAGTCCAACTTGCTTTGTTAAATATCTGTTGCAGCCAACTAGCTTAATAAGCCGTTGAATTAACGGCCTGGCCTTTTAACCAAACGCCGCTGTTTAACAAGCGACCTGTAAGATATTCAGCCGTAGCATTCGAAATATTTAAAATGGCTAATCCTTAGGCCATTCGTACGCTTGAGTGAGCATGTGGCAGAAATAAAAAAGTAAAACATCTGATACAAAATAATATTTCTTTAAAAATTCAATTGCTTGAGTCAGTCACAGCTTAATTCAGATTATTATTGTACCAACACTCATCCATTGTACTTGTTCATTTTCATGTAACTTTAGAAAACACCATCAACGTTGTGGTTTGCCGATGCCATATTGACAGTTTGAAGTTTCGTTTCGAGTTTGGCTGGGCAAGTGATAAAACGTCATCGATCCGTGTCATTTGCCTAGCTGTTTGATCAACTGGCTAAATAACTTTCAGGCCGCTAGTTAAACGGCGCCGTTTGGTTAAAAGTCTAGGAAATTAATTAAACGGTTTATTAACCTAGATGGCTGCGACATTACATAATAAATATAATTCTTTATAACTCATAAGATGACGACATAATATAATATTTTTAGAAATATTGTAAACAACTTTATATTTATTGCTTTTTATTTCTATTGTTAACCTTTTAATTATTAATTCGTGTTAATAATCCTAATTTATTAAGAGATTAAAAATTTGCTCATGTATGTAAACACACGAAATTTCAATTAAATATATTATTAAAGCATTTTTTATTAAATTTATTTATGTAACCTTATTTTATGTTTACCAGCGGAGGTCTGAGGTATTTATTGAAATCACTTAAAAATATTTTATAAACTACGATCACAATGTTTTAGTAACAACGACAAAGAATTGAGCAAAACTTGTCTACACTCTACATACATTTAAAAATAATAATTAATTGCATATTAAAATTTAGTTTTACTAATTAAATCGACAACAAAACCTTTTCGGTTCTCCAACCTGACAGCTGTCACTAATGAAATATGAACGTGTCCTCTAAATGTCAACTTGACAGCGCGCGATGTCAAACTAAATTGGCGCGAAATACAAATAACAGATAATACACAGCACCATAAAATGCTATTTTTATCACATAAATAATATTTATATAATTATATATATACCTACGGAGTTTATTATCTTGTAATTATCAAAATGTTATGGGCTTAATAATAGTAATTATTTATTAGTAATTTTATAAGAGGTACAGGAAATTTTTATCACAGCATTCAAATATTTCAATATAATATCCTTTATTATATCGTAAATATTCTCTATGACCCATTTCGCAGTCTATGAAACGTTCATCTCCTCTATGGCACTACGTTAGTAGGATGGGAATGAGCGTAAATAAATGCAGACGTTTGCACGTTTTTGTACTATCGTCTCTTTTCCGGGTCTGACCGACCTTCAGCTGCTTCTGGAACCTTCAGCTCGCGCCATTGTTTCTGTGAAGAGAAACTATATTAAATATCTAGAGATAGCTTAAATAAAAATATCCTATACTCAAGTAATAATAAATATTACATTCGACATATTAATAATAATAAATATTACACGCTCGCAGAGTGAAAACAGTAGCGATATTGGGTATATTATGTGTTAAATATTATACAAAATTTATTTTTTCTCGACATTATGATATTGCCATAGTTTGTAAGGATAATTTATATATATTGATTGTTTTTAATATTACTTAGTACAGACCATCTGTCGGCCCATTTCCACACAGTAGTTTTTGTAAGGTAAAAAAAAGGAATATTCGTAAATGATTTATAGCAATGGACTGCATGAGCCCTTTTTAATTTCCATGATTAAATACTTTAAGCTTAATAATATATTATTTATATTATAACTCATTGTAAAAAATATATTATTATTATAGACCTTTTACTTTCTGTGGTTCAATGGCGGAATTACCAGCAGCAAGCCAATGGCGACACGTTTTTGCAACGTCATAGATAAAAAGATTACTCCAAGACGGTTTTTTGATGTTTTGAAGATAGCCAACCCCCCCCCCCCCGTGTATGAGTCAAAAGCGAAATTGTAGAAAGTGTATTTTCCTGTACCACCTACCAACTGAACCCTATCAATCCAGTACTGGTGGGAGGCTGCGAACTGGATGGTTTGTGTACGATTAAGTAGTAAAAAATAAAACCCAAAAAGCTTTCTACGTGCAACAAAATTGTGGAATTCCAAAATATCATAGGGTAAATACGCACTGCCGAGGACTGTATAATGAATAGTAGCCATGACTTACCAACATCTGATTATCAGGCACCCGCGATATGAAGTCCAAAACATCATTATTCGGCACTCTTTGTGGGTTTATAAACTTGCGACCAAATTTATAAATACCTGAAAATATTAAAATATTTGGATTTTTATTTAGGGTTAGAGATTTGAAAGTATTATTAAGTAAAACTCCAGCAACACATTTGCGAGCCTTCTGGCAGTGTCCATAGGCTGGTATCACTAATTATGAACCTTAAATAACGACAAACATGACATCTGATGCCACCACATACTGCCAGAAGACTCTTAGGATCAAGAATTAAGAAATGGTACGCTATTGATGGATCCCAAGTAAAATTGGTTCAGAAATACTTCATGACCAGCGGACATTTGTGGGTTTGTGAACATACATACAAGTAAAAAAATAATAATAATTTATTTGCAAGAATATGGTACAAAAATGTTATGGTGGTACAGTCTTTAGTTCACAATTCACATATTCTGCGTGGTGTGCTAATTTGTCTTAATTTTTTTTAAAGGAATTGTGTAATCGCCTCATAACAATCACCATCACCTAATGTTAACATAACAAAAGTCATTATAAAATCAGACCACAATGAAGAAAGAAAATTCCAGAAACTTACCAAAAGCCATGAACAAATAATTCGCTGGTATCAGGAGGAAGGCTATAGAGGCACCGACCAGCGCTAACATGAATAAGTAACTTATATATGGGACACTGAAATTCACCAAACTGAAACAAAGATTTCTAAATTAGAACCAAAAAGTTGATGGGGTGCGTCATGCACAAGTCACCTACTTGCCTAATAGAACAAATGATCATTACACAGATACAGAAATCTGAAGACAAGACCAAAAAAAGGTTATTTATTTATTTATTAAGTTTACGACATCACACGTAGTACTAAACCAATGGCATATATCACAAAATCGTCCATTTAATATGTATGACAAAGTTAACATAAGTGTTACAAAAAATAAAATATACAATTAAAACATATTATAAAATAAGGACACAATATATTTCAGAATTTTTTGGTAAAGGGTTTTGGCAGAAGGAATTTGAAAAATATTACTGATTTTAGACCTAAGGGTTTTGGCAGAAGGAATTCGAAAAATATTACTGATCTTAGACCTAAGGGTTTTGGCAGAAGGAATTCGAAAAATATTACTGATCTTAGACCTAAGGGTTTTGGCAGAAGGAATTTGAAAAATATTACTGATTTTAGACCTAAGGGTTTTGGCAGAAGGAATTTGAAAAATATTACTGATTTTAGACCTAAGGGTTTTGGCAGAAGGAATTCGAAAAATATTACTGATCTTAGACCTAAGGGTTTTGGCAGAAGGAATTTGAAAAATATTACTGATTTTAGACCTAAGGGTTTTGGCAGAAGGAATTCGAAAAATATTACTGATCTTAGACCTAAGGGTTTTGGCAGAAGGAATTTGAAAAATATTACTGATTTCAGACCTAAGGGTTTTGGCAGAAGGAATTTTGAAAATATTGCTGATTTTAGACCTAGGGATTTTGACAGAAGGAATTCGGAAAATATTGCTGCTTTTAGACCTAGTAAAGGTCAGTGCCATTGATTTATTATAATCATAACGATCAAATTTACAGTATTTACAATTTTCTTAACCTACAAAGTAATAATAGAAATAATTAAAAAAAATTAAATCAAAACAAATTTAAAAAGTTTGGTCCTTGTGGCAGTGTACCTTTTAGCAGCAGTTCCTTGTTGTATTGAGATACTTATTCGTTGAGGAAAGCACCAGGCACCACTACTATCTACCAGACGCCAACTTAAATCTATAATAAGGTGTGCACTTGAACCCCACGGCCCAAGGACAAACGATTTTGTTCGATAACTTTGAAGACTCTTATATTAGAGCCGTTTATCATTTTCCTTCCGTGAAACTACTGTTTATTTACCATAATGGTGGCAGTCGAAAGAGTAAATAAAGTCAAGAAGAGCGCGTACAAATTCTTAAAAGGCCGGCAACGCACTCGCGAGCCCTCTAGCATCGAGAGTGTCCATGAGCGGCGGTATCGCTTAATATGAGGTGAGCCTCCTGCCCATTAGCCCCCTGTTCTATAAAAATGTACATAATGTGAAATGTACTTACTTGTGTAACCTCTCCAAGAGCGACACGATATAATCAATCCCATTTTTAATAGTTATTGTAAGATCCTGCAACTCATTTATTCGCGTTTTGATTGTTTTGTCATCCTGTAAATACAATAATAAATACACACATAAATATACATATATAAAAAAATACAGTAAAAAAATCATCTTTTTATATAAATTATCATTTGCCTATTAGATTGACAAATGATCATAAAGCAGATACAGTGGACCCCCGGTAATCCGGCCCCTGTCTATTCCGGCACCCACTGTAATCCGACATGGTCTATTATTTATTTTCGCTAGGCCAGATATAGTCGCCAATCCTACCAACGATCCACAAATCAGTGTACCTTCGGAAGTAATAGAGCAAAGCTTTATTCTCGCGTTTTAACAACGTGAAACAAAAAAAAATTGATGAATATTTGCATGCTTCTTAAATTACATACATATGTAGTTGATTCATAGTTTTTGATTATTTTAGTATGTATGTACATTTTTTTGTACAAAATTATTTCCTAACGTAAAGTTATTGCATATTTCTTGTAAGTTTCATAGCATTAATGACTTTAATTTTATAATAAAACGTAAGCTCTCTATTGTGTTGTTTAATTTACTAAATTTGACATATGTACATAATGAAGTATGATTTGTACTTCAGAGTACATTATACAATGTATTTATTATAAAGAATCATCATTGGATCTATCATTTGTTGGATTACAAGGTACTCTTTTGTAAAAAAAATCGGACTATAAGGGGTCTTAGGCAGTACTCTATAATCCGACAAATTCGATAGTTCGACACTGCCCTGCAAAATGATTGTCGGAATACCGGGGGTCCACTGTACATAAATCATAACTTAACAAGAAATGGCGGCCAGCATTGACCCCCTCGGTCACATAGTTGTGGTTAAGTAATTTTTTTATATTTTTTTATTAGCCGGATACATTGCCCATTAGCTGGTCAACTTATACGTTTGCCATCATACAAAGTTATTATATTAAATGAATATTATATTGAAATAAAATCATTATGTTCAATTAGTCCACCTAAGTCCTGGAACCAGGGGGGGTCATGAATCTCATGACCCTCCCCTGGATCCGCCGTTGTTAACAAGGTTGTAGCGCCACTGATATATTCTATTTAGTGAGAGAAATAAAAAAAATCTCTGCTTAATCTTTGTTTTTTTTTTATATAACAGGGGGCAAACGGGCAAAAGGCTCATCTAATGTTTAGTGATACCGCCGCCCATGGGCAGTCATTACCAGTTTGTTCCCTTTTGTAAATCTTTTTGTAGTAAAAAGTATCATGTATTCCATCTTTGGCTATATTTTCAGTGTATTTGTTTGTAATTATACATAATTTATGTTAGATGTTGGTTTACGAAATAAATAAATAGAAGACTAGGTGGTCTTTGAAAATGGTCTATGACAACACAAGAAAAGTATTTTAAAAATTTCCTATTTAAATGTTACAAGACAATGCACTCACGCTTCCGCACTTGTAATGCCATACTAATTACCTTTTGTGTTTCCGTCTCCTCGTCTGAATCGTCGTCATCTGTCTGGCACAAAGGCACTGGGGTATCTGAATGAAAAAATATAAAGATATGTATCTGCGCAACTCGCCAATGTTGGGTTTTAGAATATGTAAAATTGTGTGAGAATTAAAGGTAAATGTAAAATTAGAAGCTTAATATGAGAATTATGACGATTAAACAACTATATGTTCATAGAACCTGTATCTTTATTTAAACATCATCACACAACACAACTAATTTAAGCTTAGTTAAATAAATTAAATCACAATTAGTCAAATGTATTAAATAATTTTTTTTGTTTGTTCCCTTTTATAAATCTTTTTATTGTTAAATTTATCATGTATTCCATCTTTGGCTATATTCTCAGTGTATTTGTATGTAATTATGTATAATTTATGTTAGCTGTAGGAGTACTAAATAAATAAATAAATAAATAAATATCTATAAAAAAAATAATAATAATATTACTAACTCTCTCCATAGTAGATTATCATTAAAAAAAATCAAATACACAACTACACGCAATACTCGTCCAGTTAGTTTGCTTATTTTGCCGAGGCCGGCAGCCGCGTACAAATTATTTGAAGAAGTCTATTAGAGTCTATCTTTAAGAAATCATGAAAAATAAGAAAACAAGCATGGTTATTAAAAGAAAGGTCTTCAATACTTGTACACTACCTGTACCTACTAACATATGTACCTACTAACATATGGATCACAAACTTGGGCGCCTACTAAAGCGCAGTATACAAAGCTACAGGTGTGTCAAAGAGCGATGGAACGATGTATTATAGGGAAAACAAGGAGAGACAAAATAAAGAATACAGCATTAAGGAAAATAACTAAGGTAACAGATGTTACAATAACAATCAATAAACTGAAGTGGAAATGGGTGGGACACATCGCAAGAGGTACAGAAAAGTGGGGCAAAAAACTGCTTAACTGGTGCCCAAGGTACAGCAAACGCAAAAGAGGGAGACAACTGAGAAGGTGGATTGACCACATTAAAGAAACGGCAGGTACATGGCAGAGAGTGGCACAGTGCAGAGAGGAATGGCGGGATTTGGAGAAAGCCTTTGCCAAAATAGGGCACACTGATGCATCAGAATTGGATTAAAATGGAAATTTGTTTAAATGTACATAAAATATATAATGTAAAATGTTTCTGAATAAAGGCTATTATTATTATTAAGTATGAGGGTGTGTAATTATTTAATGAATTACCGTCTAAAATTCGCAATATAAGCGCGTTTAAAAAATTCAATAAGGCATTAAAGATGCATGATGCGTTGGAGTGAACATAGTAGACTAATAAGGGCCTGTTTCACAATGTATGGGTAAAGTACCAAATAGCTATGCAACACATAAATTATTTGGAAGATAAAAGTTCCGAATTAGATACTTGGCATTTGACAAATAGCGCTATCTGACAGTCGTGAAACGCAAAAATACTGTTTATCCTACAAATAAGTAATAAATAATAGCTTATTTGGAACTTATCCGGACATTATGAAACAGACCCTTAGGGTCTGTTTCACAATGGCCCTTTATCCATACATTGTGAAACAGGCCCTAAAATTGGAACGGCTAATGGCGCGTGTATCTCGCTTATACATATTAAGTTTCTCATGTAAAATACATTTTTAAAGAGAAAGTTTTTGACGTTCATAATACAGTTATGAATTATACCTAAATTAATAGTCTTCTATACGTACGTACGGCTTGCTTATCTGCTAGTTTTAATGGTCCAGTGAATAGGCTATCTCGCTCTAACAAGTTTATTACAAATATTGATGAAAATATTGATATGTTTTATGGTACGTTTACAAGCTTGCCAAAAGCATCGACAATCGCAAGCATGTAAAGAGGGCGTTTGGCTTGGCTTGCGTGGGCTTGTGCCTGCTTGCTTCCGATCCAGTCGAGTGTCGGTTTTTTTACGCAGAGAAAAGGGAGTTTGCGGCAAGCGCTTGCGATGCATTTACATGTTGGTCCGCGTTTAGTAGCCATTGTGATCTCGCGGCGAGTACACGCTTGCTTGATTTTACAAAAAATAAAGAAAAATGATTTGCTGGTTGAATGAGTTTTTCGTTTCTGGAACATTACCAAATGGAACCATGCATCTGAAATCTGATGTAAAAAAAGATCATATCATATTATGGTATCATGATGTTTAAAAGTACCAAATGCAATAGCCGTCACAAGTTCGGTGTCCGCCATGCTTGGATGTATATTGCAGACTGACGCATTCACAAGCGTGTAAACGCCATCCAAACGCCAAACGAGATTTGTGGAGGCTTGGGACTGTTTGCAGTTTGCCAAGGCTTTGCAAGCGTGTAAACGTACCATTAGATGAGTCTACCAACTTATCGTAACTTTGTTTTGCAGGCTCTTAAGTGGTTGAGGTTTTCATTTTGTTTGTTTATTACTTACTGTTATTTTTTATATTTTATTTTCAGTTATTATTATTATTTATTTATTTTATGTTTTGTTTTGATATTTTGCTTAAGTTCTAATGTGATGTGTATGAGTGTTAAATTTATGATGTCATATTTTCTTGTATTTTTAAGCATAGACAGAATTGGAATGTATATTTTGATTTCATAAAGATTTAAACATTTTCCACAAACAAAATGGGTGTAAAAGTATTTTAATTTGTAGAATTTAACTGATTGGAACTAATTCCACTTTGTAGTTAATAACTTAGGTATTTTTTTTACTTATAATATCACGAAATGTTACATTAGAAAATTGCTCTGGTTTGTATTAATGTAACCATATCAGTTTTGTTTAAGAGCGCGACAAATGCATGTAAAAGTATTTTTTTTAATTTGGAGTTATGTTGGTTAGTGTTATCTATATATACTAATGATATATGTAGATCAGCTGTCTTTTGCATCATATTAAATAATGAAACTGTCAGCCGATACATACTTTAGCATATGTATAATGTTAAATATTTATTGATAAAGGCTGAAAACTTGACTTACTTCTTCGTACGAGCCAGTAATGTATAAATGGTAATAGAAGTATTAGCGGAGTCATCCACAATCTGAAGAAATACCAGAAAATCAGCCAGCCCCCAAGCGCCATTGCTGATAGCTCTTGGTTCTCCCATTCGAATACTCTCCTAAAACATTTTTTTTAAATTAATACAGTATAAATCATGGTATATTAGAAAACGCCTGTGGTCTGTATTAATGTAACACGAGCAACAAATATAAACATGCCGGCAACGCACTTGCGAGTCCTCTGAAAATGTGTCTATATACGACGGTATCATTTAACATAAGGTGGCCTTTATCTTAATATATTTAAATCACGTGTCCCGGTGTTTGTCCGCGATGGACTCCTAAACTACCAAACCGATATCAATCAAATTTGCACCGTGTTCAGTTTGATCTAACTTAAAATATAGGATAGTTTACATCTCAATTTATAAAAAAATAAATCAGTGGCGCTACAACCTCTTTAAGTCTTGGCCTCAGTTTTCTGAATCTGTTTCATGATCATTTTAATCTAATAGGCAAGTAGGTGATCAGCCTCCAGTGCCTGACACACGTCATCGACTTTTTCTTTTTTGGGTCTACCCACAATAAACCGATATGTCTTAGAAGACATGTCGGTTTCCTCACGATGTTTTCCTTCTCTTCACCGTTCGAGCAAATGTTAAATACGCACATAGAAAGCAACTCCATTGGTGCACAGCCGGGGATCGAACCTACGACCTCAGGTATGAGAGTCGCATGCTGAAGACACTAGGCCAACACAGCTCATCTCTATGGATACCCACAATATTAGTTTATTATTTTATACAGTTCTAACAGATGGCGCTGTGTTAAAAGTACCAACATTTCACATAAGTTCTCCTACCGTTTCTCATGAATAGTTTACTACTATGTAATGTAACAAAAACCTTAGCTACAGCAACTCTTGGTCGAGTCATATATATAAAGAACTTGTTTTTATGTCGGTTAACGTTAGGCTTTCGTATGACCGGGTTGTTTCAGTATTTTTTAACCGCTGTAGCCAATACCTAAATGTTATTTCACTATAGACGTAGTTTGCTACGAAGTACAGAGCCAAGTTTTTGAAGTGACTCATGGGACATTGGTTTAATTTAGGTCAAATAATAAGTAAATAAAAAAAAACACTTTTTAAATTTATTTATTAAGAGAAAGGTAGTTGGCTAAACTAAGGAATCGCTAAATATATGTACCCAGAATGTTTAGTTATATTTATCAGAAGGACAAATTTGTTTTAATATAGTGAGGATTTCATCTATGAATGAAACTCTTGGCACAATTTTTTTATATACCGTTGCTTAAATATTCGCGCGGTTTTTGAAAACGGGACCATGTCGCGTCCCACAGTTTATTCCGGGGAAAGCGGGACTCGTAATTGGAAAAAAGGGTCAAAACACTAAAGTATTCCCGAACCAATTCGACTTAGGGTCCTTCAAGAAAAGAGCGTACCAATTCTTAAAAGGCTGGCAACGCACTCGCGAGCCCTCTGGCATTTAGAGTGTCCATGGGCGGCGGTATCACTTAACATTAGATGAGCCTCCAGCCCGTTTGTCTCTTGTTCTATAAAAAAAAAACAAAACGGGACGTTTGGTCACGTTAGCCTCATGCCCCACTAGTAATATCATCTCGAAAAAAGATGATTGAACAATTGACATTTAACAATTAGTTTTAGCAGACATTTCCGGCTTTTGACAAATTTGCTAACGCCCAAACCCAATAACCAATCTCGATCCATTTTCGACCATCTGAGATAGAAATTTTAATCCAAATGTTGTAAAAAGTGTGCAAATAACCAATCGACGGATTAAAATAGCCAACATACAAGCTATCCATAGGAGCTTGGTTGTGTGGATAGACCTTTTTATGAAAATGATAGTTCAACTGTGCCAATATCCTTTATTAAGATTTTAACTACCACCGGTTTTTTAAATAATTAAAAAGCTATTTGATATGTTTTAAACCTAGACATGTATATATTAATATTATTTGTACGGTTTTATTTACTTTATTTGGTTTATATTGCTTACCAAATATGAGTGTAAAGAGCGAAGAGATTGCATTCTATCCGTCGCCAAAAATGGATTGTCTTCGTAGGGTTATTGGGGTGCAGATCGAGCGACCGTCACGGTCTGATCTCAGATTGTTTCGAGATTGTGAATTAATTACTGGGTTCGGGCGTAAGAGAAACTAAGATCGCTAGTTGCCAGTTCTTCTCGCATTTACTTAAGAACTGTGTAAACTAATATTGATTTATTTTATTTTGAGAATAAACAAATGTTAGTCACAATTAATCACTAGTTTTTATCTTGGTCGTAAAATGTTTGAGTTGAGAATTGTATATAATCACAAAAAAAAAATTTTTTCTTTACTCACAGCGGTTGTCTGTATGAAATCGCTCGAAAGCGATAAGGCCGCTAGTTTCTTTTCATTAAACAATGTTTATTTTTTTTTTCTTTTATGTAATGCAACGAAGTGTTAATAAATAAATAAATATTATGTAACTATGTCCTAAATAAGATATATTAATAAAGATACTTACTTGAAATGTTCATTTCCCATTTGAAATACTTTAAATATATGTTTAATAAATATTAAATTACTATAAATAAGTGGAATATCAAACTTAGGCGGTTTTTGTATATATTTCGTTTCTTTTGGTCGCAATAGACGCATCGAGGCTTTTATCTGAAAAAATATTTAATATTAAAGAAAAAATATTAATGTGGGCGTCAAAAATATGATAAAAAATCGGTTGCTGTAAAGTCGGTTTACTGACGATAGTTGAACGTCTTGAACTGACGTCATAAGAAAATACTGATGGAATGGTTGCATTTTTCAAAAGAAAATTTTAATTTTATGTGTTTGATAGATATTTTGTATGGATATAGAGGAGGTAAATGGAAATCACAATTGAATTGATCAATTGTATTTGTACGCATAAATACAATTATAATTATTAATCAATAACAGACAGATGTCGAACGCTGCCGAATGCGGAGGCTGATTGTGACTCTTTGTCGCTCGATCCGCGCTCTCGCTTGCACTTCAAGCCTTAATGGAACGCCTCAGAGCGAGGTAACGCCGCATGCGTCGTTTTTTTTCGTGCGTGCAACTTGAATTATAAAAAGTTGTCACGTCAAAAAATTCCATTATTGAAAAAAGATTTTAAATATTTATACTATTACTGCAATATTGTTTATTTATTTTATTCCAAATTAAAAAACACTTGTTGCAAAACAAACTAAATAAATTATTTAGTAAAT
This sequence comes from Pieris mannii, assembly GCA_028984075.1. Taxonomy (NCBI): domain Eukaryota; kingdom Metazoa; phylum Arthropoda; class Insecta; order Lepidoptera; family Pieridae; genus Pieris; species Pieris mannii. The sequence goes on along the minus strand of CM054798.1, from coordinate 2,987,560 downwards.
TAACATACCGGATTCCATACAATGGACATTTCTAATAAAATCCTGGGGCAGTTCCCTCTCGCACTGCTCTTTTTGGATCTATTTTTGAGGGCATACCATCTCTTCTCGTTATTATTTATTCTCAACAATGGTATTGATATTCTTCCCAGCGACTCACCCTTCATTGACTGAATTAATGACTCTTCATGAACTGCTATGTCGACTGTAGATGTTATATCCTTTATTGGACTGAAAATAAACATTCATCATTCGACCCATCCGTGAATTATTAGACATACTACGTTCGCTACTTCTTGAAAATTAACCCACCCGACGTGCTGTATATCGACCACTCAGATCCGAAAAATATTTTTTTTTTTTAATAAAAATAATATAAATTCATACATATTCCTTCATCAAAATTCGCCATAAAAAGTCAATTAAAAAAAACACATTTTAATAGTTATTTATTTAGAAGTTAGTGAGCTAATAGTTACGAATCACAAAATATTGGTACAGATTTGTTTTAATATGGTGAAGATCTCAAATAAGAATGAACCTCTCGACACTGCTCGAATTTTCGCGTGGTTTCTAAAATCGGGACAATTTTGCGTCCGTTAAATTTGAGGACACCGGGACCCGTAATTGCAAAACGGGACATCACGTTACTCATACTTAAAGTGACCATTTAATATTTGACTCAAAACAGGCATTAGTTTAATTTAGGTTAAAAAATAAGAAGTCAATAAAAAAAATCACTTTTTTAAAGTAATTATTTAGAAAAAGTTAGTTGGATTAAAAGTTACGAATCACAAAATATAGGTACCCAAAATGTTTATTTTTTAGAAGAACAAATTTGTTTTAGGACACCGTGAGCAATTTCTGCAGAAAACCCTACATCTTTTAGTCGATACCAACTCCGGGGAATTAAATACAGATAATACAACATTTTCTACAGCTGATCAAAAGTATCACTTTTTGACATTTAACACCTTTGTCTTCAGTCACCTTGACCACGCACGCTGTAAAGCACGCGAAACGTCGGTTAAATTTAAAATTATGTCTAAATAATTATAAGTTTAAATACAATAATACATAACTATAATCCGTAAAAAAGTGTTTTTCTTTAAATGTGTAAAAGTTATGTTAATAAAAGACAATACTAAATTTGTTTAAATTTTTTGACGATTTCAAATAAGAATGAAACTCTGCATTTTGTATACTACAACTTTGGCACAATTTTGCGTCCCACAGTTCAATTCGGGGACATCGGGACTCGTAATTGGCACGTCTGGTCACGTTATGACTCGTAGTAATTTATTAAGTTCATATCAACTACACAATAGTAGCGACTATTGTGTAGTTGATATGAACTTAATGTATCATGTACTGTGAATTATATTACGAAAGAAGACTAATTTTAACTGGGTCAAATACGCAATTGAATGTAAATGATTGATGTCCTTTATACATCAATTAGATTAGTTGAGACAGTTACAAAATAATGATTTATTACTAATCAAATCAAAATTCATTTATTCAATTTAGATGCGTCTTAGGGCATGCTTATGAATGTCAAAAACGCTTACAAAATTCGCGAAAGAGCAAAACTACGCCATCCGTTCGCAAAACTACCAGGAGGCCAGTATGATATCATATCATATCATATCGACTACACAACGACAATCAACACTGATTATGATATGATATCATATCATAATCAGAGTTGGACTAGTCTATAAACTTTTGCCTGCCACCACTGTGTCGGAGACAGCCCGGATGACGCCCTGCATACGCTGAGGGACTGCCCAGCATGGGATGTGGAAAGGGGACCGTTGCTGGATGCACTCCAGGGCGAGGACGCAACACTTCCAAATGTATTGAAGGTTTTAGTGAGCGCGAGAAATGACGGCCCGTGGAAAATATTTTATAATTTCTGCGAGGCGGTCATGAAAATAAAAGAAGAGGCGGAAAGGACCAGGGAGCTTTGTCCCGATGCCCATCCGCGACGGCGAAGAAAACCGCAGGCCCGTCGCGTAAACGCGCGACGCGCTCACCAAATTCTCGCCGCCTAAAAAGTGCCTAAGCGGGGAGCAGGGGTCCATACGTTTAAAAGAAGGGATGATGACCCATCCCTGCAAGTACTGGACCCGATCTCCCCTAGCTATTTGTAAATGCGTATGGCCCGGTCTGTGAAAGATGCTTGCTGTGTCAAGCATCCTCACAAACCAACAATGGGCGGGAAGAGGCGGACGCAACCGCCGCATCGCGTGTCGGGAAGCGGATAAGGCTCTGCTGTTACCGCATCCCGCATAAGGCGATTGTTGGTGGCACCTTGGGGTTTTAATGGGTATGCACAATGGCGAGTCCCACATAATCCTTCTGCACCAAGCAGTCGCGCCGCGGAAGGGTATGCGCAATGCATTTCCCCAAGTAAAAAAAAAAAAAAAAAAAAGTCTATAAACTTTTAACTCGATTCCTGATTTGACAATTTCAGTGTTGCAACGTTATAGAAAGTATTAAATAGTAAAGTTGCGAAATTATTCGATACGGAATAGGAATATTTCCGGATCGATTCCTCTCAATAATAGTAGTATATTTAAACAACTACCACTTTAAAAAAAACTAAGTATATCAGGAATTTATCTTATCTATTATTAATTTTTAATATATATTTATATTTCTGAACGGATGATTTAGTTATGACGATTCATTTTATTAAGGATCATTACTTTTTCAGTAACAGTGAAAGCTTTTCGTGGATTTTTTTTTCTTGGGGACAAGAAAATATCCACGTCTTTTTGTGATGTACTTGGCTGAGGATCCATTATGATGGAAAACCAAAACAAATAGATTTACTTAAAGTTCACAAAAAACTAAAAACTATACTACAATAAAAAACAGAAATATTAACTCTTTATAAAATAAAGGAGATGTTTCTAATTAATAAATTATTATTATGAATAATTATGTATTTATTTAAATAAAAATTAATAATTTAGTCGTTAATTCGTACACCAAGATTATGATTGAATGACATAAACATATATCGCGTGGTATCATTATTTTACAAAATGACAGTAGCTAATGTCAATTTAAAAGAGTGACATTACTGAGTCATAGTTCGCACTAGTCTCATTTTAGAATCTCACCGGCAAGGGTAAAGGTGATATCAGTGTGCGACTGGAAGTTAATGAACGACTCGGTTATACACTAACAATAGAAAAAAGGTATATAATACATTGAAAGCTTATTTAAATATCACAAATATATTACAATGTTGGCTATGGCTAACTTCAGGGTATCGGTGTTTTGTGACGGTGCGCACGTGCATCGTAAAACATTACTCTCATAATATTCTGTAACGCGCAAAACGAAGTATAACTTCAAAAACTTCTCTTAACTGAACGGCCATATAAGAATCATACCTTCCCGGTAAGTGATTGACGTAAAGTGCACCCTCAGGCGTTGTCCTAATTGGCGAAGATCGCACGATGACACGATGCGATCTCGTCGTGCGATGAGTTCAAACACAGATTTCATCAGAGTGTCCTATTTGAACCTCGCAAGTAATCGTGCGAACACATGAAATGCTTTAATAACGATCGTACGATGTGTTTGATCGTGCGATCATGTAATCAAAGCAACAGATCTCATTTGAGTGTCCTAATCGGTTACTACGCGATGCGCGAGGGGCGCGAGCCATCGAACGACGGCATCACACGATGGACATCGCGCGATCTATTAGGACACCTGTTAGGTCTTCGCACGACCACTTTGATCGTGAGATGAAAAACGCATCGCGCCATCAGACGATCGCTCCCAATTAGGACGCCGCCTCAAAGGAAGTTACAAAAACAGTGATGCCAACTCCTACAAAATGTTCCTCCTAGAACCAACATCAAAAACCCAAATAACCAAAACCTTTAAAATGTTTGTAATACAATTGGTTTGAGAGTATATTAATAAAAATTGGGATCTATTACTTCGATCGTCGATAATCTGGATATAATGGAGAGACTGGGTCTACGAGTACCAAGTAAAAACCTAAGGCGAATGTCTAATCTTTCGATGTACCGCGCGCATTAAAAAAAATTCTATTGAAGTAGACCTATTTGTTTGTATACTGGATGAGTTCTCAAGAGTGGCTTGCTATATTGTTAGTTATAAGATTTAGGTATATTAATATATTTTTCTGTAAGTTTTTTATAGGTTAATCAGTGTGGGTAATAATGTGTCGTTCTATCGTATGAGTAATAACTGTAAAGATAGAATAAAGATGTGAAATAAATAAATAAAAATAATACATAAATTCTTGAGTATTCGTTATAGCCACAAGTTACCTAACATCAACATCACTATCACTACATAGTATAAAACAAAGTCGCTTTCTCTGTCCCTATGTCCCTTTGTATGCTTAAATCTATGAAACTACGCAACGGATTTTGATGCGGTTTTTTTTAATAGATAGAGTCAAGAGGAAGGTTTATATGTATAATAACATCCATTAAATAGTGGAGAAGTACTATTATTTTTGAGGTTTCTAATGTGATATCGTAAATAATTACATTTTTCCGCTTACATTGCAAACGCAGGCTGAGCCCTACGAGTTTTATCAAAATAATGTACTAAGTATTGTACACATTGAAAAGGTCTACAGAAAAGTCCGTGATGGTATATGTCTATATGGTATATGTCGCGTATATTATCGGAGCTTTCCAGCGACGGAAATAACAATATATAATAAAAACCTGCTTTTCATCAGCATTGCACCCGTGCGAAGCTGGGGCGTATCACTAGTATACATTTATATCTTAGTTAATAATAAGAAGCGTGGACAATATGTAAACAGTCATCGCACGGAGACCAATAAGTCCTTTAGTTTTTACACTCATAAATTGTAATTAAACATTCTCGTTTCCGATAATGCCCAATAACATACGAGTCAGATTTACGAACTCTTCCACAAGTCCAGTTAGTTTTTTGTTAGCGTCGCAACTCCACTGCTCCTAAAGTAATCTTAGTTATAAGCTCACGTTTTAAACAATTAAACCACTAGAGCCCATCGGCTGCGCGCAGCGAGTCGAGCCATGCCTCCTCGCGCGAAGCAGCCCCCCATCAAGGGCTACATAGCCCGCCGCCGTACCGCCCTGTATCAGCAGGATGCGAACCGTAATACCACCCGAAGGGGGCACATGCCCCGAACGGGCTTAAACATCTCCCTCGCGAGGGAGGATGCAGCAATTACCACTGGAATTAAAGCCAGTTGACACCCTGCTTCAAAGTATTTAACATATATCTGAACATATATACTACAACAACCGAACTAAACTCAGGGTTCAAGTTTATTTGGTTTAGTTTACAAAAGTTCGACGATTAACTTGTATATAAATGTGAATTTAAAAAAAGTACCCCAAAAAATAAAATAAATTGACCCCGTTAGCCCTGGACATCTGGGTTTCCCCTTTTGGGGGAAAACGCCTAAGATGGCATCACTGCAGCAAAAATCGTCGAAAACACGTCTGCACAACATTTAACGTTATTGTTAGGTTCTGTGTAAATCTATATTTACAACTCCTATCCAGTACCATAGAAAAATAATATTTGAAAAAATTGTTGGTAGATTTCTAGTCTGTGAGCTAGACTAAAAAACAGGAAATGTCACCATGATATGCTAAAATCTGTGCATTACAATCAATAACTTGCTAAAGTGTTAACAAGAATGTCGAACAAATTAATACTGTCTTGAGGAAAAAATATCCATTTAAATGTATTAATAATTCTATCTTCTGGTTTTTGGTATTTCTTAATAAAATAAAATATATTCATGTAATGTAATTAATTTCAATAAATCTACTTCAACAAATAAATGGTGACATTATACATATCTATTGTCTATGCTTTTTGCCATTATCTGTGACAATATGTCACCTTGATGTGCTAATGTGCAATACTTTAATTAGCTTATTGATAAAAAACTAACAAATTAACACCGTCTGGCGAAAAATTTACATATACATACATTATAATAATTTAGGTAAAAACATTTTAGTTTTAAGTTATTATTAAATAAAATTTAATCAATGAATATTTAAGTTACGTAACATACACATTGCCGTAGGAACAGTACAAGTGTTTTAATATAATTATTTTGCCATATATTTTTAGTTTTCTTATCTAATATATTTAAATCTCCTGTCACGATGTTTGTTCGCGATGGACTCCTAAACTACCTAACCGATATCAAACAAATTTGCACACCGTGTGCAGTCTGGTCCAACTTAAGAGATAGGATAGCTTAGATCTTTAATTATAGTTGCAATTTTATTTTATTGCTAATTATTTGATACAATTCTAACAGATGGCGCTGTGTTAAAAGTACCAACGTTTCACATCAGTTCTCCTACCGTTTATTAATATAACAAAAATCTTAGCCACAACAACGCTTGGCCGAGTCTGCTAGTTATATTATATGCTATAGATGTGTCAAAAAGACACTTGGAAAGGCCCAGTAGGTAAGCAAATTAAAGCGATTCCGGCGAGAGATTGGAAAATACTAGTGAAAATGAGACACAAATGGAAGATTTTCAGGAGGACACTCCGTCCTGTCGTTTACAAATCTAATATAGAAAATTCTGTCACAGTGTAATTGAACTCCGCCGAAATGGCTCGACCGATCATCGTGAAATTTTGTGTGCCTATCGGCTAGGTCTGCGGATCGGACATGTACAGTTATCCCCCTAATTAATGTTTTGCTTCACCCCAAAATATTGTATTTTTCAGACAATTTTTTTTTAGTTTTATTTTTTTATTATCAATGATTCCACCAATCTACGGTGAACCCCTATTATTTATTTGTTAATTAAAAAATTATGACTTGAATTCTGAGGTTTATATAGAGAAAATTTCACAAAAAAAACCTAAATAGTAGGAAAACCGAACAGTCTCTGGCTTAGCATACCAAAATTTTTGATATATATATATATCCTATGTACTAAGAAGGCAGGCTAAGTAAAACCACATTAAGAAGAACAAACTTAACGTAATCCGTATAATCGTAACGTATTGCTAGAATTGGCGAATAGTTTTAATTTAATTAAAATCTTTCCCCTAACGCTAAATTATTAAAAAATACTCACAAAACAAAGTTTTTGTCCCATTCCGGGTCCGAAGTCCCTCGAATCGTATTTGTTTGTACCCTTGCGTTATCCAATTCGATGATACAGTATGCGTTGACATTCCCGCTTAAGTTCATAGCACTCAACCCTTTCGCGCCATGTAGTGTTAATGACAATTGACCGACTTCGCTCCAGCCATTGTCAAAGCGATACCATTGCTGAAAAAAAGAAAAATTGTAACGTGCCAGCTGCAAAACTTGTTAAGGAAATAAATACTTTTTAACCAAGTTCTTCAAAACATGAGTTACCCTAAGTGTCCGACTCAGAAACCTTTACGTCAAAAATAAATACTAAAAACGTTGTTATCTGTAAACTCGGACATCAGTTTAAAGTGACAACGACATAACAAGACATTGGTAACTTGAGAATTCAATTAATTAAATAATTCATTAGATAATTGAATTATCACTATTACACTATATGGATATAAAAAAGAAGTGGAATATAGAAGCGGTGCTAGCGTACATTGAGAGCGCGGACACACGATGTGGTAACGGTGCGGTGCGGCGCCGCACCGCAATTATTACGAGCTATAGGTGCCACACGTGCGTTGCGGTGTGTTAATATATTTTACCTCTCACCGCCTCGTCTCACAGGACACAAGTTCGGCGCGTTTGTGGTGCGACGCATCTTGTGACATGGTATATTAATTGTATCTAGGATGACATTGCGGTACCGCTCCGGCGCCGCACCGCACCGTTACCGCATCGTGTGGCCGCGCTCTGAGGCATGCTTTTTCGTGCGTGCAGTCGATGTTCATCGATTTATTAGACGTTGTTACGTCAAAAACGCTTTTTAATCACGTGTCTCCCAGCGTGCGAATTTTGAGTATCGAATGTAAAAATTCAATTTGTTAAATAAAATTCCTGATATACAATATTTATTATGTCTTTTCTGTTAATTATATAAAACAATTGTCAATAAACATTATTTACATAGCGCTGTTAAGAGATTTAAGTAAATAATGATGTAAATGTTTACTTTTCTTACTGTTTTATATTCAATACACTCTTGGAATATATTTCCATATTAATTAGTAACTTAAACACGAAAGAATATTCTATGAATTACCATGACAACTATAACATATAAAATATACTTTATTGTTAATTATTTATACCAATGAATGTTAGCAATAGGTCTGGGCCTCAGATATCTGTTCCGTAATCGTGTCTAACACATAAGTTTCTAAAAGATGACTTTTGGGTCTAGAGTCTAGACTCTCATCATCCATGGTGTCGTAGGTACGATGCCCTCTTGTATGGTTAAGGAAAACATCGTGAGGAAATTGGCATACCTTAAAGCGATTGCCCACGGCCCTTAAATCAGGCAAAATGGCGACAATATGGTGGGCATGTAATCGGCTGCAATTTCTGAGTTAGGGTACGACTAGCCTACACCGGAAGCGATCTAGGGTTCTTCCCACCACTCCCCCAATATTGCCTATGATTTTAGGGCCGTGGTTTTGAAGTATGCCAATTTCCTCACGATGTTTTCCTTAAAGTGGGCATCGTACCTACGACACCATGGATGATGAGAGTCTGAAGACACTACCACCACGGTTTGAATTAATTATTTACTGAGAATTTACATATTATGAACCGCTATAACCATTGACACGGGTAAAATCGTATAGCATATTTTTTTTTAAATAATTTGAATAACAAACATTTAGGATAGGTTTTCCATTGGATGTTTAATGATTTTATGGTATGAAGCTACGTTTATTAGAATTCATAAACAATTTACGAAATTTGGACAGCATTTAAGTGATGATGGCGATAGGAAGCATTGTATTATTTTAAATGATCTTTGGTTAAATTGAGTTCTGTTCGATAGGAACAGAAATATTCTTTTATTACAAGCAGTAGATTTTGTGTAAAACAAATGAATTCCACTTTTTTATAGTATAGTAATACATTATACACATACATCTTGAAGCAGTAGTTCAATAGAATTTTAATACGCAATTTAAAAGATGTACCGTGTAAATGGCGGGAAATAACCTAGTCTTATTATACTCTGTGGAGATTTGCCGATATCAGAGACAAAGCATAGATTAAATAAAGCTATATATCTACTATTTGACTTATGAAATATTGTTTTTGTAACAATGTTGTGGATAACTGGCAACAACCTAACAATAAAGAATATTTAAATATTATTATTTAAAATATTATAGAGAGATTAGAGATTACTTATCAAAATACCTATCTATTTACTATTCTTCTGCCTTGTGATTATTAAAGTGTATATGTCTCAGCCACCTTAATAAGCCGTTAAATCAACAGCCTAGCCTCTTAACTAAACGGCGCCGTTGAACTAGCAGCCTGAAAAATGTTCAGCCAGTTGATCTAACAGCTAGACGAGTGAATTGAATCGATGAAAGAATGGCCTAAGCATTAGCCAGCCAGTTAATTAAATGTTGTAAAAACCCTACTGCTGATTATCTTACAGGCTATTAGTTAAATGGCACCGTTTCGTTAAAAGGCTTGGCTGTTAATTGAACGGCTAATTAAGCTAGTTGGCTGCGACATACAGGATGTCCCAAAAGTCGACGTCAAGTCGAAATTTTCTCATAGGTAATGCCACACCAGTTATCAGAAAAATTAAAAAAAAAAATTAAGTCATGTATTTTTGAAGTTATGGAAATTTTCCTTTTATTCCAGAAAATGTACACCATGTGACAGTTTTTTCATTCCTGTTGTTACACATATTTACTTTTTGCCAATTTTTTTTCTCTTACGTCATCCCGAATAGTGCTTTATGTAACCTATGATCCTAAACTCTGTGCCGATCACTCCAACTTGTAGGAAAATGTCATTTTATACCGTACCAAGTTTTCAAAATTAATTTTTCGCACTAGTTCAACTGATCGTCCTGAAAAAAAAATTGTAAGTACCACTCCAGTTTGGCAAGCAGCTTTAAAAGTTTGCGCATTTAATAAGGATTCTAACGTGTTATATATATATTAACGTTGCTATGATTAGGATTAGTAAGTATACGATTAGCATGAATTGGCTGAAAAAGCCTGAAACTTCATTTTTATATTTTTCTTGTGTACAAAGAAGGCTGAATAAATGTGATAAATACTTACAGATGTCATATCTTCGAAATATGTTTTTTTTAATAATTTGCACTACAGAACACACAGGGAGACCTTTTAAAAATAACTGACGATTTTAAGAAAAGTATATAAGGCTATAAGCATGCAAGGACACTACAAAAGTAAATGTCAATGTTATATTGATATTAAGTAAACAAAAAGATATTTCCTTACAATTTTACATTAAAAATGGATTACATATATACGAAGAAAATATTTATTTTATATAAGGTTGCCAACGCTTGGTGCACTGATAGATTGGTACAAGAAAAGTAAAATACATTCTTTAATTTGACAAAAACAATTTAATTATAACGGAAATCGATTTCAAACTGTCATAACTATCGTTTATTAGAATGCTCAATTCCACATTATGTACTAAAGACAATTTATTAATCATGTATTTCAATTATCAAGTGAATCCTAGGGGTAGGAGACTCTTCTTTAACTCTGGTATTTTCTTTGCTGTATTGCTATACTTATTTGTTGAGTGAGGACAGCACCAGATCTGGGGTCTTCGGTATCAGCCAACTTAAATATTTAATTAGCACTTAGAACCCCACAGCAGCAGCGAAAGAGTCTTCTCTCTCAAAAAGACTCTTTGAGCATTTTATTATTTTTCTTTTTCAAATTTTTAAATACTGTTTATTGTTATGATTACTAATGAACACAAATTATAATTAAATAAGTATTTATTTAATCATGTACATTTAATATTGTCCCACAAGCAATGTAACATTACAAAATAATTAAAGTGTTTAAAACAAATTTTCTTTATGAATTTATTTTTAATAGATTCAAATCTGTTTGTATGTTTAGTATATATCTTCGAATTCTCGAATATAACGGAATAAATACTTATTATCCAGAGCTTGATATATTGGGTAGTGGGCTGATCAATTTAAAACCAACATTGTTTAGTGTTTTTATTTTTAATTATTATTTTTTGGATCATATATTTAAAAAAAAAATTGTAATATACTGCTGGTAGAATTATGTATGATGTGGTGAACGTCTGTGCCTGACTTACCATCGATTTGGATCTAAATCATGTGAAATCAGTTCATTCTACGAGCGAGTTGATACATGTCCGTGGACACTCTCAATACCAAAAACTCGCGAGTGCGTAGCCGGCCTTTTAAAAATTGGATCGCTCTTTACATGAAGGACCCTTAGTCGAATTGATTAGGAAATTCTTTATAGACATTCTCAATAGATAAGTAGATGATCTGTCATCTGTGTCTGACACACCGTCGATTTTGGTCACGCGGATTTCGTTCATCGTACAAGTGGGCGTTGTGTTTTTTTTATACTACATTATGAATGATGGATTAAGTGTCGTTTACTTTGTCTTAGGTCATAGCCAATTATAAGACCTTTAAGCCTAACCTTCCTAGTTGAACAGATGCAATTAAGTAATCATATAAAACGCATAAAATTGTTGTTATAACTTTTATACAATGATCGCTTGAAAATAGGTCATGACATGTAATTAGTTTTATTAAGATTTTCTTCAACTGAAGTTTCTATATTAACTCAGTCTGGCCATAAATACTGTTACAATTAAAAATAAACAAAATATTTGAATTTGGAATCTGTCATTTTTATATGATTGTTCATTTTGGCGCCAATACATTGTACAATATTTTGCGATATTTAAATGAAGTGGGTGATAAAATTAACCGGAAAAAACCACTATTATTGCATTACACAAAGTGGGTATGGAGCCAAAGGCAATTTTTCTCTCTCTTAACTCTCGGTATTAGTATAAGCTATGATGGAGTGACTGAGCCATACTTTTGTGAAAAAGGTATCAAAACATTTACACTAGATATCAAGATATCATGCTTGAGAACATACTGAAGCCTCTTAACAACACCAAAAATGGTCCTTCCAGCAAGACGGTGCCAGGTATAAACTTCGGACTACGCAGTCTTGGTTGGAAACGAACGTTTTGGACTTCATCACATCTGAAGCCGTCGTCTAGCCCCGTCACCTGTTTTAGTGGGTACGTCCAAATAATTCCATAAATAAATACTTACGAATTGATCATCAGCTGGCGGTTCATGTCGAATACAGTTTGATGTTGGGATGCTGTCCAACGGTATGGTTCTATCGGAACAACTCAACGTGATCAGCATGTGAACAGAGCCAAACCCACAATCTAAGTCCTGCCAAAGTTCGTGGGTCTTCTCTTTCTCCAACTGTGACAGGTCGATGATACATCTGTAAAATATTTTCTTTTATATTCTTTGATGATTTCCTTCCTTCAAGCTTTAATGTTACGGATATTGTAAGAACTACACAGAAGTACATAGACATAGCTATATTATTTATTTCTAACGAAACACACATAATAATAATAATAAAAAAATAACTAAATAAAACACACGAACAGGTTGTCTTCCCTTAATATGCTAAAAATTATAAATTTGCAACCGCCGGCCCGCTGTCAGATATGATTCGGCGAGACTTTTTGCAAAAACTAAATTAATAATATATTACATTAGGTACTCACGACAAGACGATCTCAAAATATTTCTACAAAAAAATTCCTAGAAAAAGACAATTTTGCGCAGCTTTGAAAATTCGCAAGAAGATTAATTTGTGCGTTTGTCAGTAGGTATTTATAAATGCGAACAGTTGTTTTCATTCATGAGTTTAATAAATGAACAAATCGTGTAAGAATGACGACGAATATTTGGAAAAATTTTATCGTCTTTGTTTATTTATTTATATATAGATTCTAAAACAATGTGCATGCCTAAAAAATACAAGAAAATATGACATCAAAAATTTAACACACACATACACATCAATTACATTAGAACATAAGCAATATGCCAAAGGAACTAAAGAAACGGCCACAAAATAAACAAAAATAAATAAAAAACAAATTATTAATAATAACTAACAAACTTTTAAAACTATTTTATCTTAAACAGTGGTTGTAGTCAATTCGTAAACAACCGAACGAGTCAAATGGGCAACTATTGCGCATGCGCACTTGTAACAAGATTCTTAAGAATATATTTAGAATTTAATTAAATCAATATTAAAAGCTAACAACTGTGATTAAAAGTGAGATCGGTACTTTGAACCCGCTCGTTTTAATTTAAGCTAAAGTGTTATTTATAGTGTTAAATAAATTAAATATTGTATAATTATTCATGTGTTTTGTCGCACATGACGCCCACAATCCGCTAATGACAATATATTGAAGCAGTGATGATAATTCACGTGTATTAATACTATATTAATAGAGAAAATATGTTTATTATGAAATATATTTCTTATAGATAAAAGTAGGTATCAACTTATTCCACGTCATTAAATTTGAATTGGTAGACCCTACTCATCAGCAAAGAAGACAGATGGTGCAGGCCGAGAGAAGAAGCCGGCGTAAACTTCGGTACTTTTAAAAAATATCAAAATGACAGCCTTGGCTTGTTTAGGCTATCGCGAAATATGTTTAAAAAGTGTATTAAGAATATCCATAGCGCAAAATCACCTAAATCATGAGCCCACCATCACGTAGGTACATACCCACACTTTTACACCATCACACAACACAACCAAATTAGGCGTAGTTAAATAAATTGAATCACAATTAGTTAAATGTATTGAATACTTTTTGTTTGTTTGTTCCCTTTTGTAAATCTTTGAACCTTTTTGTAGTAAAATGTATGATTTATTCCATATTTGGCTACATTTTCAGTGTATTTGTTCGTCTTATATGTATATAAAATTCTCGTGTCGCAGTGTTTGTGGTTAAACTCCTCCGAAACGACTTTCCCGATTCTCATGAAATTTTGTGTGCATATTGGGTAGGTCTGAGAATCGGACAACATCTATTTTTCATGCCCCTAAATGTTAAGGGTAATCCACCCCTAATTTTTTTTTAAATTTTATATAAAAATATATTTTTTAATTTTTTTATGATACAGCATTAGTAAATACAGATGAATTTTCAACCCTTTTCAATCAACCCCGATTTTTTATTTCATTATTAAAAACTTATGTTGTGAACTCTGAGGTTTATACAGAGAAAAATTCACAGAACAACCTAAAAAGATTTCATTCCGGAAAACCGAACAGTCTCTGGGATAGCATAGCAAAATGTTCAAAAAGGAGAAACGAAATTCGCGAGGCAGCTAGTAATCTATATATCTTCTATCTATCTATATATATATAATGAAAATGGTCTTCGTTTGAGGCTCAATCACGCCTAAACCACTGATCGTATCGACATGAAACTACCACCATTCGATGCGAAATTTTTCCTAGATGGTTTATCGCTATTATTTTTCGAATTCTAACCTTCCTTCATTTTTTTATTGCTGTTTTACTTTTATAAACATTATCCCACTAATTGCAAGCGTTTTCTCTTGATTCTTTTGTTTCCATGGCAACGGAGTTTACTAAACGGATAATGTTCTTTTACATTCAGCTAAGAATCTACTTACAAACTTCCACGCACCCCTGCACACCCACTAGTTTTTTGATAAAAATTAAATGCCGTATCTATGATCGAGTATCACTTGAGAACGGCTGGACCGATTGGGTTAATTTTTTTTATTATATATAATTTATGTTAGCTGTAGGATTTACGAAATAAATAAATCATACAAAATTACTATGGCACATATAGATAGAAGAAACTAGAAGGATCTATAATAAACTATCCGTCATAATATCGTATATATTTCTGGTCTTGTTAAATAGTAAATATATCTCTTATATCCTATATCAAGGGCGGCTTGAATAGACCTTGTGCAATCTTACAAAGCCCTTTAATCGAGAATGTTTCATACAAAATAAACGGTGATTCGCTTCCGTATGATCGAAGGCTAAGTTTACATTTAAAAATATTTACATTCATTAAGGCATATTTATGTTAATTATATGCGTAAAACTGTCTCTGTATATCGACTTTTGCGTCTCATTCTGAGAAATTGTGTTAAGATATAGATGACTGTGTAAGCTACAATAATGCATCTCTAGATTGGATATTTGCGTATTAACGCCACCGCGGCAAAAATTTTCATATCATTAACCGAAATCATTGATGATTAAATATAAAATGAATTTTTAGTAAAAATCAAAACACTTTAGAAGCCAAAAAACTTTAAGTTAGGTTAGGTTTAGGTTGTCTACACTTGCTAACTATTAAATTTTTATTGCGGTAGCGTTGTAAATACCGATTTGTGTATGATGAAGCAGCAACCTGACTTCAGTATCTGTTCTCTGCGTTCAAAACCGTCTGTACACAACTCGTTGATGGAAAACATCGTGTGGAAACCATGTCTCCAATCCAAATATGGACTTGTGTCCATCAGAAGGTCACCTACTTGTCTATGAAATAAAAATTATCGTGCGTGTTGTTCTTACGAGAATGTAAGTGCGTGCTCCTATTTCACCATGCCTCCTGCTGATGGAGGATCTTTGACCATCTGAGACAAATCTTTTTTTTTTAATTTGTATAATTATTATTTATAACTTAAGGTGTCATGTGGAATATGGTGTAATGGTTGCAGCTCCTTACAAACGTGTTAACGAAAAACTTGACGATTTAAAAGAGCGGAGAGTTTATTGCCAGTTCTCTTCCATTCTACGCCCATGATTTGAGAACTGGCAGTAAATTTAAAATAGGAAGCATTTAATGTATTTTTTTGACGTTCATAAGTGAACAATGAACCTATATGAATAAATGATTTTTGCTTTTGACTTTAAAAAATACCAATACGCCGGAAATCCTACCATTTCCGGCCCGTATGTCAAAGTTTGACATTGAAGATTCTACAATGAAAACGGGTAATATGGAAATACCTACATACCTTCCAATAAAATTTTTCTGCTTCACCTTATGCCATATCGTGACTTCCAGCGTGTTATCATCGTATAGGAATAAGTTAAATCGTTCCCGCCATACAGGTTTCGATTTGTGTACTTGTTTTGATTTGTGTGATTCCGAGCCCAATCTGAAAAAGAAATAAAAGTTCATTTCGGTCACCAAACAGGTCTGTGCTACCTGAACATTGACCAGCTGCATAGCTCACTAGATTTGTGATTTAATTTTTGCTCTCAAACATCGCCCATAGCCCGCAATATCTCAGTATCAACTCATGAGGGAACTCTTTATATTGAAGGCACATGGGTCTGCGAAGCATCCGCGAATATACTACAGAAAATAGTAATAGCAAATAATAAACACATCAATGTTGCGGTCTCTTTGCGTTTTTTTAAAGTGTACAACGGTGAGAAATAGCAGTGTTGGCCTAGTGGCCTATGTAGGTCGTAGGTTCGATCCCGGGCTGTGCACCAATGGAGTTTCTTTCTATGTGCGCATTAAACATTTGCTCGAACGGTGAAGGAAAACATCGTGAGGAAACCGACATGTCTTAGACCCAAAAAGTCGACGACGTGTGTCAGGCACTGGAGGCTGATCACCTACTTGCCTATTAGATTTAAAAGTGATCAAGAAACATATTCAGAAATCTGAGGACCTAAAGAGGTTGCAGTGCCATGGATTTATTTATTTTTATAATGGTGAGTGTTCTGAAGAATTGTTTGGGGTGATCCCTTCACCTCGTTTCAGCATCGTACGAGCAGTATGAATTTTAAATTTCACCAACATCACCTTGATGGCTGGAAATTTTCCACAGTCCGTTTCACAAGGCATTTTCTTTTGCGAACTAGCGAACTGTGGAATCGACTGCCGGTGGGAACTTCCCTGAGAGAGACCTTCAACAATTCAAAATTCGAGCGTACTCCTCCCCTAAGGGACGGCAACGCACCCACTTAAAATGGGTGTCTATGGTCATTTACTCCCATATAGAAAAGAAAAAAAAGCGAAAGGTGAAATGTATGTGTGTACTCAGATAGTAAATAGATATAGATCAGTAATCAGATTTGAATATTGCCCTCTTATTTGCACTTCCTCTCAAAGGTCTTCTTCTCTTCTTAATAATTATAATCTCACCACCTTGACCCTTTGGTCTCCTTGGGGCTCCGTTATTTAGATATCTTAATGCGGATATTCCCTACTAATTTAAACATTCGCATTTTATTTATTGGAAATCGATCGATGTATATATTTGCTACGCATATATTTATAAATCGTTGCAAAAAGAGAACATTTAATAATGAGGATTGCCTCGAGTAAATAAAAAATAAAACTAAATAAGTATTTTAATATTTACTGCTTACAGCCGAAGCTCGAAAAACAAAATACCTGCACTTTAACAGTTAAATTAACTATGTAGGAACAATTATCATAGTCTATGCAAAGTAGTTTAAATTAAATTATATAGTAAAGGCTTGCTAAATAAAATCAGAGCAAATTAAAATTAAATTTTTAGTCAAAGGTGATTTTTATGAATTCTTGTCAAATGTTTTATTTATATCATCAATAGAATATACGATTTAAGTAAGATTTTAAAAGGCCGGCAACGCTGTCGCCAGCCCTCTGGCATTGAGAGTGTCCATGGGCGGCGGTATCACTTAACATCAGGTGAGCCTCCTGCCCGTTTGGCCCCTGTTCTATAAAAAAAGTAATTATCTAAGTTCGCAATAACCGCGGACATGCGATTTGCAAGCAAAAAATAAAAGAAATATTTAAAGATAATATTGGCATATAATAGGGCGGCGAACGAGCCTGCGGAATGCGCAATAAGGGCAGTCCATAGACACCCATTTTTAGTGGTTGCGTTGCCGGCTTTTAAGGCAGGAGTACACTCAAAACATACACACAACAATGAACAGTTAATTAATCGTAATCGTAAACTCGTTAAATAACTGTTCGTTGTGTATGTTTGAATCCATTTTACAGTGCACATTTAATGGTTAACACATTGTGTAGGGTTTACAAAAAAACTATGAAGAAAAATGACTCGATGGACAGGTTTTGCAACTCCATGTAGTCTTTTAGCAACCTTGCATTCTTAAAAATTTCTTTTTTTTTATTTTCTTGTACTTTGTTATATACCTAATAGCTATTTATGTATTATATTTGCGGAGACGAGTTTCTTCAATAGATATATATATATATATATTTTTTTTAACTTTTACACATTTAAAGAAAAAGACTTTTTTAACGGATTGAAGTTATGTATTATTGTAAACTTATAATTATTTAAACATTTTTTTTTTGTTTTTTTGTGGTTTTAATCGTTTTAATGGTTAACAGATTGTGTAGGGTTTACAAAAAAACTATGAAGAAAAATGACTCGATGGACAGGTTTTGCAACTCCATGTAGTCTTTTAGCAACCTTGCATTCTTAATAATTTCCTTTTTTAATTTTCTTGTACTGTATTATATACCTAATTGCTATTTATGTATTGATATTTGCGGAGGCGAATTTCGTCCTTGTTTTAGAATATATATATTATATTTCGGGAAATGTAATCCGTTATTATAAATGTATAATTTACTTGAATTTCTATGTAATTGCTAAAATCGCACGGAAATGTGTAAAATAAATTATACTAGATTTTTCTTCCTAGGAAATTTTATTGTCTTACTCCAAAACCCAATAACCTATATCAATCCATTTTTGAGCATCTCAGATAGACATTTTAATGTAAATATTGATAAAAGTGTGCCAATAACCAATCAACGGATTGTAATAGCCACCTGCCGATAGCTATCCATGGTAGGTCGGATCGGTGTATGTGGATAGACCTTTGTATGAAAATGACAGTTCAACTGTGCCAATATCCTATCTTAAGATTTTATGTTTCACCGACTTGTACGGTTTATTTACTTTATTTTATTATAAGTACAGTCGACTCTCGTTAATTCGAAACTCAAGGGACTCTTAAAATATATCGAATTATCGAATGTTTGAAATATCAAATGGTTCGAAATTTGTGAGAGAAAATCAATAAAACTTTGAATTACCAAGTATTGATCAATAATTATTCATTAACTGCTATTCTATAACAATGAAAAAAGTTTAGAGTGTACATAAATAAATCTATTCATAATGTGAATTAATTAATGTTTCGAAAGAACTCTGTTATACTGATTTGCTTCAAAACACATTGCTGCTGCTCAAACTGCTCAATAACTTCAATCAACAATCATTCGACCTTTTTCTCTCTGCAACTTTGAATTGTCGAGTGTTGGACGCCGATGAATTCGAATTAACGCGTCGTTTTTTTATATAGCAACGATTTTTTCGTTCGAATATAAAGAGATTTTGTAGGGCACTCGTGATAACTTTGAATTATAGAGAGGTTCGAATTATCGCAGGTTGGAATTAACGAGAGTCGACTGTATGTATAAAGAGAGAAGAGATTGCATTCTATTCGTCGCCAAAAATGGAATGTCTTCTTAGGGTTTGGTTATTGGGATGCAAATAGGAGGTTGATCGATTGTCACGGTCTGATCTCAGATTGTTTTCAATATGAGATTGTGGATTAATTATTGGGTTCGGGCGTTAATAGCAATCGGAAATGTAAATATTTGTGATGTCAATGGGTATGCGGTGATAGCGGAGAGAGGAGAGGGTATGGTTTTGTTTGATCAGGATATCGCTAGTACTGAATTAGCTATTAGATTAGGTTAGGTTATTTGTATACATTTCCTAATACGATATTGGAATTACATACATTAATTATATACATTTATGTATTAAATAGTTTTTGAAACAAAATATACATTTCCTAAATAGTTTCGTAATTATATAAATTTCCTAGGATTCGGATACAATTCCTAGATCTCATATATATTTATTTATATATATGTTACCGGGAGGTAACAAATAATATATAAATAAACTAGCGGAACCGACAGACGTTGTCCTGTCTACACGTCTTTAATTTGAAAATTTCAAACTTTTTTTAATAAGCTAAATTAACATTATTATTCAAATGTTATGACAATATCTAACGATCCAGAACATGGTCTACAATAACACAATGACAACAAAACTTTTTTTTTAATTTGATCGCAGCGCTAACTGTCGGGATAGACTAAAATTAAAATTCGAATATTATTTAAAATTTGACACTGCGATGGTAGCGCCGTCTGTCGCATCTAATGTAAAACATTCCAAAATCAACAACTACTAATAAAATTAAAAAATAATTAAAAAAACATTGTCCAGCGGACAAAATTGTGAATCTAAACCATTCCCAGATCCCCTTGAACACACACAAAAAATTTCGTCAAAATTGGTCCAGTCGTTTGAGAGGAGTTCAGTCACATACACACGCACAGAAGAAATATATATATTAAGATAAAT
The DNA here is from genome assembly GCA_028984075.1 of Pieris mannii. Taxonomy (NCBI): domain Eukaryota; kingdom Metazoa; phylum Arthropoda; class Insecta; order Lepidoptera; family Pieridae; genus Pieris; species Pieris mannii. The sequence goes on along the minus strand of CM054798.1, from coordinate 2,967,047 downwards.
TCAAAAGGTCTGCGGGCTACTATTGAGGTAGTTGCCTGGATCTGTCAAAATATATATTATGTACTTCGAATATTCCTATTAAAACACTTTTGATAGCCCAAATTTAAAGTCGAAATGATGACGCTAGTCGATGCTTTCAAAAGATCGTTATATGTCGTTATATGTAAGTCGTTGATATTGAGAAAAATGGGCAAGAAATTCCATACTTCTAAAATAGTTTTTACAATATTTCGTGTACATTGATTTAATAATTATATGTAAAGAAACGAAAAAACAGGCAGGAAAAGAAATAAAACAGGCTCATATCCTTTATAAAAAAAGTCAATCTCTTTAGGCCTGGGCCTCAGATTTCTGAGTCTGTTTCATGACCATTTTTAGTATGCAAGTAGATCAGCCTCCAGTGCCTGACACATGCAGAGTCGAAGTCGACTTTTAGGGTCTTAGGTAAGCAGGTTTCTTTAAAGCCACTAGGCTGATTTTTTTTATTTATTTATAATTTATTTAAATGTGTCATGTTTAAGAGTATAAATAAAACAAATTGATTTCCCGTTTCGCTGTGCATTCTATTATTTATGTTACTAATGAAAGATTTCCCATATGCTTTAAGGAAAATTTACTGAACGCAAGCAACAAATGTATATAATATGTATATTCGTATATATATTTGAACGAATTGTACATAATATAGAAATTCTAATATACCTAATAACTAACCTTAAAACTTGATAATTAAAATATATTATTAAAAGGAGTCCCTTAAGGCAAGGTTCCGAAGATACTGGCAGCATTCCCCCTTTGAATAGCTAGACTAATTCTTTGTCCGAGGTAGCTGTCAGCTCTTCGTTCTCCTATGATGTCGACTAACCTTTTTGATATTTCCCTAAAAGGCCTTATAGCGCTAAGACCCCACGAACCAAGGGTCTCGACACCGAATGAGGCTAGACCCCTGTATATTGTTTAAAATGTATGCTAAATAGAGGTATTTTTAAATAGATGTTAGACTCTACAGCTGAATCACGCTATTTTTGATTGCTAAACACATCACTACTCAATGGAGACTCCAAATCAGATTAAGGTAAAAATCAGACGAGGGTAAAAACCGCCATTATGGAAAAAGGCATAGTCCATTCACTTCAGCGAACTTGCGTTTTACTCTTCAGCCAGACGCACTTGCGCTAGTCGCGGGATTCCAGCATTCAAAACAGCCCGAGGTAATCAAGACCCTTCAGGCTTTTTTTTTTATTCGAGGTGAAAACACCTCGATAAATTCCTACAAAGCCGCGTTACAGAGGCTCCGGGGTCGCTATCGCATTCAACCAGGACCTCAAGACAAGGCAAGACCCTTCAGGCTAACAGCGAGATATCATTAAAATATAAAAAACGTATATATTTAGAATGGTCGAGAACCCGTGATGGGCAAAGGAACACATCTTGCGTCTTCCACATATTTTTTATGACTATTTGAACAGTATAAATTAACTAAAAGTATAAAAACACTTTACAAATGCTTAGAGGTTTAAAATTCAAGAGTCTCACTGTTGTAAACAATTATTTTAAATGAAAAATCGCAAGTAGTGCACAAAAATTGAGGGTAGTCGATAAAGTTCTGTTCAATTTGATTTGTAGTTTATAAAAACGTCAATTGTTGCAATGGCCATATATGTATATCATCACTACATAGTATAAAACAAAGTCGCTTTCTCTGTCCCTATGTCCCTTTGTATGCTTAAATCTTTGAAACTACGCAACGGATTTTGATGCGGTTTTTATAGATAGAGTGATTCAAGAGGAAGGTTTATATGTATAATAACATCCATTAAATAGTGGAGAAGTAGTGTTAATTTTGAGGTTTCTAATGTGATGTCGTAAATAATTACATTTTTTCCGCTTACATTGCAAACGCAGGCTGAACCCTACGAGTTTTATCAAAATAATGTACTAAGTATTGTACACACAGAAAAGTCCGTGATGGTATATGTCTACATGGTATATGTCGCGTATATTATCGGAGCTTTCCAGCGACGGAAATAACAATACATAATAAAAACCTGCTTTTCATCAGCATTGCACCCGTGCGAAGCTGGGGCGGGTCACTAGTTTCTTATAATTGGATTGGATGGTTAAAATTATTCTTGCCTTTTAAAAGGCAAAAGGGCCATCTTATGGTATGTGATACCGCCCAAGCTCACTGACTCGGAAGTGTGTTGCCGGCCTTTTGTCTGATTGGTTAAAAACTCGTTTCGTTTACGATAATAATAATAATATTTATTTGCAAGAATATGATACAATAATGTTTTGGTGGTACAATCTAATGTTCGCATATTCTTTTAAACGTACAATGGCGTGCAAATTTTTCTTAAATTGAATTTTACATAGATATTACATATGAGTTATAATATAGTTAATCCTTGTAATGTTTCTATAATTCAAAAATTTATATAACTCAGCTTGCCTGATTGTCTTGTAATAATATTAAAAACATACTTAAAACCATTTACAATCGTTTTTGTTGAAGATTTTTTGTGTGTATAACCTTGTATACCAGTTAGAATATTGAATAGTCATCATTTCGCAAAAAATATAGCAAAAAATTCAGTGATGGGCGTTTACCTTGTTCATATAAAAAATTCGTTATCTAGCTTTACGAGGCCAAAGAATACTTAAAAGAATGCTCTCTGTTTGGTTAGATTGGGTTAGTTTGGGTTAGATGAAAATTAATGATGACACCGAGGAAATACGTTGCGGAAAGAGAGTTTTAAGTTTTTCATTGTCACAAAAGTCATACTATGAGTAAATCATATAATAGTAGTTTAATAATAATAATAATCAGTGGCGCTACAACCTCTTTAGGTCTTGGCATCAGATTTCTGAATCTGTTTCATGATCATTTTTTAAATCTAATAGGCAAGTAGGTGATCAGCCTCCAGTGCCTGACACACGTCGTCGACTTTTTCGGTCTAAGACATGTCGGTTCGAGCAAATGGTAAATGCGCAAATAGAAAAAAACTACATTGGTGCACCGGGGATCGAACCTACGACCTCAGGTACGAGAGTCGCACGCTGAAGCCACTAGGCCAACACTGCTCATAATAGTAGTTTATGTATTAAAACATGAGTAGTTTTTGAAAGATTACACGAATGTTATGATTACAGTGATTACAGCAATAATAATATTAGCGCCATGATGTGCAGCGTTTTTGTCAAAAAAGGGTGAACGTAAGATAGAGATAGAGAGATAGAGAAGCAAACAGTCATGGAGCGAGAGTAGGAAGCAAGCAAGTGACAAAGGTTCAGACACGGAGTGAGATATAGCGAACGCTATATACATATACAGAGATTAGTATCTCTCTCAGTAACTCTAAGAGAGATCGGGGAAGAATATTGGTTGATGTATTCGTATTTGTAGTTACATATAAGAACTTTAGATGGCTATTCTGTAGCACGCAGTGACTTGTGCATAACGCAGATTTTTAATTAATTATATTATCATTAGCACGTACACAATTTGAAGTATACTGTGTGTTAGCAGTATGCATATAGATATAGAGATACATGGAGTGATCATTTACTGGTACGTGATCATCTATTGGGGCTTTTACATTAGTAATAATTAATTTACAAAGAATTTTCAATCCTGACATGTGAACGTACTTTGTACGCACGCACTTTTTTTTTTTTTTTTTGCTGTGTGAAAGCTATTTTTTTATGATACAGCATACAAAATACATACAACCCCTTATTTTCTACCCCTCAACGATCAACCCCTATTTTTTATTTGTTGATTATAAACTTATAGCGTGGGCGAGTACCTAGATCATAAGTTTGAAATTAACGCGGGGAACATCACTTCAGATGTTATTAAATACAAGAAAAAGAAGCCTAACGATTAAATCGTTATATTTTTTAGATAAGAATTATTACAAACAGTTTCGGGAATTGCGAGCTTTTTAATTGTTTAATATTTTTTTCTTTTTTTTAATATATAATATAGAACGAAGCCTGTACTCTTGATGAGCTAAAGTATTTCTGTCAATTTAGTCCTCTGTATTGTTTGCATAATGTATAAAATGGTAATGTACCCATATAATTAGTTTGTTGACAGTTGTATTATCTGTACTGTTTACATAATAAGCGATTAAACCTAGATTGTGTTCTTTAGTTCAAATGAGAGGACTTAAAAGGTTGCCTGGAAGAGATCGCTTGTTAGCGATAAGGCCGCCCGTTGCATCCTTTGTAATTTTTATGTATTGTTTTATTTTTGTTTCTTTGCAACGAAGTGTAAATAAATAAAATAAATAAATAAATATGACAAACTCTGAAGTTAATATACATTCACAGAAAAAGCCAAAAAGTTTTCATTCCGGAAAACCGAACGGTCTCTGCGGTAGCAAAGCAAAATGTATCATATTGATATGTACTTATATCTCGGCGTGGTGATTAGTCATTAGTAACGGCTTTTAGTCCAGGGGATGTTGGAAGGCACTAGACCGCGCGGCAGGTCACCTACGCGTTGGACTGATCAGATCAAGTCTGCCGTGGGAGGATCGCTCCATCAGTGCTGCCGGATGACCTCTAATAGGCAACGATGGTGGAATGTCGTGTTGCGCATCACTGCCCCTTCTATTACCAATAAACGACCCCTCTGTCAAGAGTGTACCGGATAAGAAGGAGAAAGAAGAAAAGAAGAAAAAATAGGTAGGCCTAATAAAATCACATTAAGGAGAAACGAAGTTCGCGGGGGCAAGTATTTTATAATTAAATTATTTTAATACTGAAATTTAATCGTTAAACTTACTTGAATTTGCAGTAGAGACCATTGGATGTATCTTCTCCAACAGGCAAGTCCTTTGCTTCTACCAGCACGATGTTAACTATGGACTTCCATGATTTCTTCAGAACTTCAAACTTTCTATTTTTCAATAGATACTGTAAAAAGAATTACAATTATTTTTTAATTACATTCAACTTATCAGGTTTTTACAAGTACTTGATAATAGTTAAAAAATCTTAATCTTGAGAGGCATCGGCGTGTGACCTGGGCCAATGGACTTTAGATGTGCGCATTGAACATTCACTCGAACGATAAAGAAAACATCGTGAGGAAACCGGCTTGCTTTAAACTCAAAAAGTCAACGGCGTGTGTCAGGCACAGGAGGCTGTCACCTAGATTGACAAATGATCATGAAACAGATACAGAAATCTGAGGCTTAGACCTAAATAGGTTGTATCGCCACTAATTTATTTTTTTTATTTAAAAAAATTCTTTATTGCTGATAATAAACTTAAATGATCCTAATCCTTGGGATTGATTTGCTCCAGTTCAAACAATTTGTATTAAAAACTTGGCGATTGAAAAGAGTGGCGGAAAGTTTCTTGCCAGTTCTTCTTGCCCGCTCTACGCCCTTGACTTGTGAACTGGTAGTAAATGTAAATTTGCAATTAATTTATTTTTTTGGACGTTTATAAGTGTACTTGTTTACCAATATTATTAAAGATATTTTGATTGCTTGATCATCTCTTATCGTTCAAGAATTCATGTTTTTTTTTAGTTGCCAGAGTTAACTTCATGTGAATTAATTTACACGATCATAAGTCAAACAGTTAAATTTAATTTAATTAACTGAAATCTGACCTCAGAAGGAAAATTTCCACCCATTGCTTGCAAAAGTGTTTAATTACTGTAACTGTTATTTAATTAACTTAATATAGTTTTAGTCATTAGATTTTTTGTATAGTAATAAATTAAATAAAAATAAAAGAAGCCTGTTTATTTCTTGCAAAGAACAAAGTAAATTGAATACCATTTTTTTTTATAGAACAGGGGGCAAACGAGCAGGAGGCTCACCTGATGTTAAGTGATATATATATATATATATATATATATATATATATATATATATATATATATATATATATTTTCCTACTGTTTTGTAATTAATTTGTAAGAATCCTTCCACTTTCACAATTATTTGTATAAACGCGGTTTAAATCTCTCAGTATTTTCGTTATCCCCTTATGCTAAGCGATACATCCATGGACACAACCCTAAAAAAAATATAATTAAAAAGGCTGGCCTAACTTGAATCATAGATTTTTGATTGTTTTATAGATTAATATACATGTTTTGTTTTTTATATAACTTCTGGTTATGCACTTCTTGCACTCATCATTTTTTTATTTATTGTTTTCTTTTCTTACTAGGGTTGCCTGGAAGAGATCGCTTGTTAGCGATAAGGCCGCCCGTTGCATCCCTTGTAATTTATATGTATTGTGTTATTTGTGTTTCTTTGCAACGAAGTGTAAATAAATAAATAAATAAATTACCTTTTGAACTTTCTTCCCATGCTCCCTGAGCAGGGTTAGCCCACTGCCAATGCGGTCCATTATATGGTTGGGGACTGCAAGCGCTGTGGGTGACAACGGGTCCATCACCAGGCCCTCCGGTATCGGAATTGACCTAAAAATTTACAAAATAAATATAAACAATAAGAATCCAGACCCTTATCGGCCTTAGGCAGAACTTTAGGACAAGTATCTCTTTCTTGTGTTTCTTAGGTCCAATTGTGAACACGTTGTGTGGAGTTACGTAGACATTCCACCACACCAACGGAGCTGGTCTACCGGGTAAATATGTACCGTTTAAAACACTATCACACCCCGTCAGCTGATCTAATTTCTTAACACGCGTACAACGATAAAAAAGCAATGAAGCATCAGAAAACAAGAAAATTCTTATAAATACCAAATACTATTTCTTTAAATATACCCAGTCCAAACCTCGCATCGTTAATTCCGTTTTATTGATTTTCTTGGATGTTAAAAATCTTAATTGGACTAACAATTACTGAGCTACTGCATACATTTTATCGCGGGCTTTGATCGCGGCGACCGAATCAAGAAATTCCGTAACGAAAATAAAAACCTACAACACGGATTTCGGATGCGAAAAATATTTTACGTGACATATACGTATACGTGACGTAAAAAATAAAATAAAATACGTTTATTTTGGAACATAAGATCATCATGGTATCACTGAGTCCACGTCATTAGATTCGAGCCTATTGGCATCCCTACTCATCGGCAAAGAAGACAGAGAGTGTTGGCCGAGAGAAAAAGCTGGAGTAAAAAACTCTCGGTACTCTTTTTAAAAAAAATCAAATCATCAAATAATTCTACAATATTTAAAACAAATATAGCAAATTAATTAAGTAGCCTGCCCAGCACTAGTCCCAGGCCCTTTTATCGACTAGATAATCACTAACTTTATAGTAAGCTTTTTTACACCGCTTTTCTTTTATACATTTCTTAAATTTAATAAAAGGCAGAGATAAAAGAGCCTCTGGAATTTTATTTAAGAAGAGTATCCCTTTTCCCAAAAAAGAATTACTAACTTTAGACAGTCTTAAATTGTTATATTATCCAATATGAGTTTTGTACTACAAATAACTATTCGGTAGCCGATATAATTTTATACTAAAATATTTCGTAGTGAGTACATACCTCGTATATATGTCTAAGGAGAAGAATTTACAAAATTTTCGGCTTTCGGATATAGTATTATATTAGTTTGGGGGAAATAAGAAAAGTCAGACTGATAATCTGCTGATCCGTTGCCTTACTAATGTTACTATTCTAGCAAAGCGCACAAAACACAACAAAATTATAAAATTGATGACGTAACAACTAACAAATATAAAGATAAAAAGGTAATAAAAAAACGCGTCAATCACAATCCGAGTTCAAAGCTAATATTATGCATTTCCAACACGTTTATAACAAAATCTTTACAAATAAATTCAAAACTCTAATAGTAATAGTAACATTGTAAAAAAATGTATTTAAATAAAATATTACAACACAGATAGTAATAAATTGTGAAACCATTTGCAATTAAATATTTGATTGCATTATTAAATTATCGTGATAAGACATGTAAACTACATTTTTAATATAATTTACATGTCTTGAGGGTTCAAGTGCGCAGTGCTAATTTATATATAAGACCCCAGACCCCAGACCCTAAAGCTGGTTCTTTCGTCAACGAATAAGTATCGCAATATAACGAGGAAATTCTGCCAGCGTTTTAAGTACAGTGCCACAGGGACGAATTATTATTATTATTTTAAATTTTATCTATTATTATTATTTTAAATTTTCTTTGTAGTCAAAAGTCAAATGTTTAAATATTAATACATTGTAGGTTTAGAGAAATGTAAATATTTTATATTTGATTGTTATCATTAAAGTTGAATAATATGTTAAAACTACGACCGTTCGTTCGGTCAAGGCGACGGAAAGGCGATGAAAGATTTATACATAGTACCTGGATGATTTTTATAAGTTGTGTTTTTTGGAAATTATATTTAAGTACGAATTACATACTAATAAAATGATAAAATATGAATATTATAATTATCGAATAAAGATAATTATACTCATATTTAAGTTTTTATTTGAGTGACATCTAAACGAGCAATTCTATGTCTAAGTTAATAAAACACGAATAAAATTACATTTTCTAGAAATGATTCCTAGTTAGATCGATTTATAGCCCCGAAACCCCCCTTATACTAAGTTTCATGAAAATCTTTGGAGCCGATTCCGAGATTCCAATTATTCAAGATCGAATCCTTTGTTTAATAATATATAATATACAAGAATTGCTCGTTTAAAGATATAAGATAAGATACGAAGGCATGAGTAAAGAAAAAAAATGAGGCATAACATACGGGATATCACGATGGACTGCTGCTCTAGCTAAACCTAAAGTGAGTGGCATGTGGTCCGACTCGAGAACGAACAATGGTTAAAATAGTGGAAGAGAAAAAGTAGACAAGGAAATAATGCAAGATAGGATAATGAAAACGAAAGTTCAGGGACTGGTTTCGCGAGGCCTAATCAAGGGCATACAAAAATTATTACAGGACATTAAAATTGTGGTCCCTTATTTATTCCCTAGGTCTAAATTCGGCAGTTTTTTCCAAATTCCTTCTGCCAAAACCAACCCAGGATGAACCAAGAACCAAACCAGCTGGATATATTCGGTTGATCGGTTTTAGAGAAAGCATTGTTGGGTGCCTTTCTCGAAGCTAATTCGCTGTTTTGCTGATGATTTTTTTTCTGCTTAAGAACCAAAATTTTCTGGTAATTTTATTTTATTGTGTGCTTATCTTATCTTAGATATGTTTAAATTGTATTTTTTTAAATTTCTTTTTCTTGTATAAATTATGTTTATCATAATGGACATATATTTTAGATGGAAGATTTTGTAAAATAATCAGTAGACTTAGTGCTATGTATGACGTCGTAAACTCAATAAATAAATAAAAAATACTATTGGAGAAGCCTTCACTTCTAAAGGGAATATTACATTTACATGTATTCAGACAACCTAGGGAACTAACCCAGTGTCTTATTACACCTTAAAGATGCCATGTATGTGTACAGTAGCGAAAAGTCGAAGATAAAATTAACAATAACGCATAATTCAATCCCCGCCCCGCATCGTAACGTTTTATCCCAAAACCCAAACCCAAAATTCGTATTATTTTTTATACCAAACTGTTTTATAAACAAGTCGACAACCTTCAGGTAAAAAACCCCGGTGATTCAACCTTTTTGGGCGGATACTCGTTTCGTGGTTATTTTTCTAAATAGGTTATCTTCTGTCCCTGACACACTGATTATTTGATTCTAAGGCATGCGAGGTTTTCCTTAATGAGAGGTGTTAAATGCGCACATAGTCTATTGGTGAGAAACATTTAACCTACGACCTCAGAGATGAGACCTCTACGACCTTGTTAACAGGAAAATTTCCCTATTGATGTCTAATATATAAAATTCTCGTGTCACGCTGTTTGTAATTAAACTTTTCCGAAGCGGTTTGACCGATTTTCCTGAAATTTTGAGTGCATATCGGTTTGGTCTGCGAATCGGAGATCTATTTTTCATATGTCTAAATGTTTAGGGTCGATCCCTAAATTTTTGTTTTTGTCGAAGTTTTTTTTATGATACAGACGGCAGACGAGCAGGAGGCTCACCTGACGTTAAGTAACAGAAGCCTCGGAAGCGCGCTGCCGCTTTGCGCGGCAAAAACTGCCTAGAAAAATGCGCAGTTGTTAAAGTTAACAACATCTATATAAAGAATATTTATTTTATTTATTATGTATATTTTTACATTTTATTACCTTATTCAAAAACATACACATAACAAAAAAAAAAGGTTACAAAAGTTATAAGGCAACGGGCGGCCTTATCGCTTACAAGCGACATCTTCCCTGTGGCAGTGTACCTTTTAACAGCATTTTCTTACTATATGTACTTAATCGTTGAGGAAAGCACCAGATCTGGGGTCAACGGTACTATCTACCAGGCCCTAGTCTCTACTCTAAAGGGAACAAAATCGAAGTTGGAGCAAAGACTGCTTATATTTGTGCCGATCATTTTTTTTTTCGCAAATTAACATGTGAAGCTCTTAGCGCCAAACACGAACACGAGTTGACAAATTCGAGTATTCATTAAATTTTATCCATGAGCTCTGAGGAGAATTTTATGGAAAGAAACATGGCACGAGAAACCCTTATTAGATAAAAACAAAAAAAATATTTTTCTAGTAATTTGTGCCCAGTGTAATAGTTTATTTTTTCAACTACAACATAATTTATTAAACTAATAGTCACACACACACACACACTCACATAAACACATACGTACAGACACAGAAATGTTTATAAGTATTAATATATGTAAAATAATTCTTTGTTAATTGATTTGGTCTCGTGATTTGTATAAAAGCTGTTGGCTACCTCATTGAAAATAATAAAATAGAAAAAAATTATATGTGTAAAAGAATTACTAATTTTTAATAATTACTTCATGCCGTAGAAAACTAACTTCTATTTAATTAAAAAAATGTTTTAGATGCTGGGACAGCGGGCTTAGTTAGGATGACTTAACAGTAGTGTATATTATAGAAAGTCGAAAACTTTTCATAATTTAATTGAAAATTTGTTGACACGAACTGTCATCTTCATACAAATTTAGTTTGCGATTTTCTACATACATTACTGTTAAGGCATCTTCCCCAGGCTTCAAATCATTTAGCATATACTGGAGTATTAACTATATGTATCATTAAAAATAAGCTATCTATTACTTATTGGTCGGATAAACACTATTGTTGCGTTTTACAACTGTCAGATAGCGCTATTCGTCATGAAACGCGATGTGTGTCATTCGGAACTTTTATCTTCCGAATGATTTATGTGTTGCATAGCTATTTGGTACTTTATCCATACATTGTGAAACAGACCCTATATATTACCCTCAGAAACATTATTATTTAGAATAGTTAATTATTCATATACTAGAATAATTAATTAATCTTCGTGAGTTAAGTCCACATTTATTTAAATTAGAAGCGGAGACAATAAGTTTTAATGCAATCCGAATTTTATTTTAAATGACACACGCAATCACACAAATAAAACATATGTAAAAGGTTCATGCAAAATGGAAAAAAGGTAACAATAAAAAGGAAACAATTCGTAAAACCAACATTTCAAACAACACACAATGTTGTTTACAATTTTCGGCGGGAGTTTCCGAGGTCACAGGATACTCAAACCAAACTGTCAATCATATGTCAACAGACAAAAAATATTTCTAATCTGCATTTTAAATGCTTGAGTAGGTACTGTTAATCGATACGATCAACATTGACGTTTGACGTTGATTACAACACGTTTCTTAATTTAGTAGACTTTTTATTAATAACATAATTGTATGGTTAAATTTAAATTTAAAAGCAAGCATTGACATATGACATTACGCAGACAATTTATGCATACGACAGAAAAGGATTTTTATGGGTTTGATTCTTCTTGCGTTTTGCTTATAATTTAAATTATATTATATTATTATTGTAACGTTTGTTAAAAATTATGATTAAATACGCAACGCGACCATAGAGATTTTCTATGTTGATTCAAAAGAGCAACTTTTTAGTTTTTATTGACAAAAGCTTGCCAACATTGGTAAAAGAATCACTACATGTAAGTTTTAATGTGACAAGCTCTCGCATATGAAAGAGTAATTGTGGAATTTCTCGCCTATGCTTCTCCACATGAAAGTACCCTTTGTAAGGGGCAACTAGAATCATCTTTATATTTTATTCAACGTTCAAAAATGCCAGTGAAATACACGAACAGAACAAACATTAAACCAAACAATTATTATATTTAAACGATTTTAAAGTGTGAGGGAAGCAATTATGGATATCCAGACCTAGCTCATTTACCAGAATGCTCAATCTGGGCATCGGTTAGCTTCGTCGTTCTTCGGAAAGAAAGCACAAATGGAATGATGGATACGAATTAGATTTATTCAAAAGAATCTAGGGTAGTCTAGAAGTATAATTTTATTTGGTTCATTCTATAGTCAACATTAACTTTAAAATGACCAAGGCATGGTTTTTACGAGTCACGAAAACATGATTTAATAGGAAACGGAAATCAAAGTATGTGAAGCAAATGCTTTGACCTTCACACGTAATAATATAATTTACTAAATAAACTTAATGTTAATATGCGTTGGCCTAACGATGTACACTAGAGAGGCTAGTAACCCTTGGGCCGAGGTTCGAGTGCACAGTGCTAATTATTGATTGATACCAGTGACCCCAAGACTGGTGCGTTCCTCGCTCCACGAATAAGTATCGCAATACAACAAAATTCTGGTAATAAAAGTCTAACTATATTTATTGAAGTGAAACTTCTTTATCGACGTTTGGGAGAAATTTTGTAAGAAAACGTCACGTTTTTCGGTTACGCGCCATGTTGCTTTTTTATCGAAGTTTAGTATAGTCACGTAAAGAATTTAATGTAATATATGATAATAATAACAATAATATATTAGTTTTGAAGTATATTAATTTGAAAGTGATAAAATAAAAAGACTTGTTCAAATTTAAGTGAATTTACAAGAAAAGTGAGAGTGATTATACATTTCGTTTTATAAATTCAACACGTATGAGCATGATTGTAATATTTATGTGAGGTTAACCTCACTTTTTGATTGTAAGTATCAGTGAATGTATATAAATCTGTTAAAATTAGCAAGCCTTATCTACCCCAATTTCGTGAAGTTGCAAATAGTAGAAAAATGATATGTCGTAAAGAAGTTTCACTTCTTACCTGTGTACTCTGGTACACACACATATTTTTTTATCAATCCTTTGTATGTATGTGGGTTAAATATATTGTTCTATAGATTTCATACAAAAAATAAGGTTTAAACCATTAAAATAATCATGAAATGCGTGTTGTGTCAAGGCTGCATTTTGCTTCAGATTTTTGCTTCCAGAACTTCTACTACTACAGTGTACAGTTTGAGGACGATGAGTCTTTCACTTGATTGGTCCATCTGCTTTTTTAACGGCCACGAATTGCCTCTTTGTCGCCAACCACGATTAATTTCTCAAAGTTCTCATCGCCTCTGCGCATTCGAGAGCTTCACTGAATATATATCTGTAGTTTTTTAAGCGTAGCGATTATGTTAATCTTCAGAGTACCGTTAGACAGACGCTTCAGTATTTTAACATAACGCGGCTTGATTGATTACATTTTATTTTTACATTACGAACCTCACCCAGAAACCATACAGCGTGGATCTCCCATTTTGAAGGATCCTTATGTCGATGTATGACTTAAATGGATAAGATTGTTTTCCGAGAAACTTGTGGGCAAGAATATCGATATTTTTAGAAGCCTCAATATTTCATCAAATGTTCTCCTGAATATATTCGAACGGATATTTAGACTATAACTAAATATCAGTTCATAAAATCCAAATTGGTCTGAGAGGTAATAGACTCTTTTTTCAGAAGAGGTAGAGATCACAGAGCTCTTGCTACGGACCTGACATACCTCTCTTGCTGGCTCTGACATTCACCATACATGCGTCCCCTACTTTACTTTTTAAAAAATATTAAGAAATATTACGGTTAAGTGTAGAAGTGTAAATTGACAAAAAATTGAGGAAAAAACTTAATCCTACATCCACCCTCGCGACGGGGTTTTAGGCCCGTTCGGGGCATATGTACACTTCGGGTGGTGTTTTGGTTCGCGCCCTGCTGATACAGAGCGGTACGGGGGCGGTCATATAGCCCTTAATGGTGGTCATATAGCCCAGCGCGCGAGGAGGGTGTACGCAAAAAACCAAAAATTACCTTACCCTTAATATTAAGGGTAAAATGTAAAAAATACAAAGCAAATTAATAAAACTTCAGAAATTGAAACATTCGTATCATAGCGACAAGTTCGCGGATGTGGTAAAACCAATATAAAAGAGACCCTGAAAACAAGGTCAAGCACAAATTGACTTAAGGAAATGAACTTTTTGTTTACCAAATCCAGTTTTGAATATCGAAAAGATTTTTAAATTTTACTAATATTGAAAGAATTTCAACGTGTGGTGCAAAGCTAATAAAACATTTAAGTTCACACATCACTGGTGCTCGCCTCACCAACGAATAAGTATGGCAATACAACAAGGAAATGCCAGCTTAAAAAATGCCACACTAACCTGATCCTTACCCGAATTAAATTGATTTTTTTCTCTGTGGTAATTTGCAATCAGCCCTAAGGCTATGAGCGAATGTATTCTGTGGTGCTGGATGATTAAATTCAATTAATTGTAAAAATTGAAATTTGTTGTTGGAAGTCTAATTTTTTTTTGCGGTTATGTAATTGTCATTTATTTAAGTATAATGTAGTTTAAACTGCACAAAATGATATGATATATAATGACTTTAATATAATTGTAGTTAATTCTAATATACCTGATAACTAACCTTAAAATTTAATAATTAAAATATATTATTATATTAAAATTACCCTTTAGGCAAGGTTCCGAAGATACTGGCAGCGTTCCCCCTTTGAATAGCTGGACTAATTCTTTGTGCGAGGTAGCTGCCAGCTCTTCGGTCTCCTGTGATGTCGACTAACCTTTTTGATATTTCCCTAAAAAGCCTTAGGGCGCTAGGACCCCACGGACCAAGGGTCTCGACACCGAATGGGACAAAATCATATTCAGAGCCTAGACCCCTGTATTCTTATGAATTATTACATAAATTTGATTAAATTATAAACACTCACTGTGCAGTGTACTTTTGTTAATTTAGAGTCGCCTGATAAAGCAGGATTGTTGTTATGAATAAAAAGAAAATAGGTAAAAAAACATTTTAAGTTAAACGGTTTTATGTTAAACATACATTGCAATGTTTAAGATAAATGTACTAAAAACCAAAAAGTAAATAAAATAGATACAGTCGTTGGAATTATAAACATATGCATAGACTAGACTAAAATAAAACCGTGGGGCACGTCAATTGTCAACAAATTATCGACTTAATGTGCGACAGAAGAATCGTTTAATTCGTCGTTAAAATAGGCAGTTCGCCCGCAGACGGTGAGGAAATTACTTACTATTTTCTTGCTCATGGAAATTCCCCACGGTTTTATTTTAGTCTAGTCTATGCATATGTTTATATTTCCCACGACTGTATCTATTTTATTATTTTTTGGTTTTTAGTACATTTAGTATTGTCTTTTATTAACATAACTTTTACACATTTAAAGAAAAACACTTTTTTACGGATTATAGTTATGTATTATTGTATTTAAACTTATAATTATTTAGACATAATTTTAAATTTTAAACCGACGTTTCGCGTGCTTTACAGCGTGCGTGGTCACGGTGACTGAAGACAAAGGTGTTAAATGTCAAAAAGTATTACGTCGGTTTAAAATTTAAAATTATGTCTAAATAATTATAAGTTTAAATACAATAATACATAACTATAATCCGTAAAAAAGTGTTTTTCTTTTAGTACATTTATCTTAAACATTGCAATGTATGTTTAACATAAAACCGTTTAACTTAAAAAGTTTTTTTACCTATTTTTATTTTCTAGTTTTTAGTTTTTATTTCGCATTCTGTTTAATTTATTTAGTGCTTCATTATTGCAAGGTTTCTTGCCCGTTATTTATAGTATATTTTATTCTGCTTGTTGAGCCCTTTCATTTGATACCCATATTGATGGGATTGATAAAACCTACGTTATCCGCCATTTTGTAGCGGCTGCCATCTTGGATTTCAATTTTTTTTATAGTATATTGCATTCTGCTTGTTGAGCCCTTTCATTTGATACCCATATTGATGGGATTAATAAAACATAAATTATCCGCCATTTTGTAGCGGCGGCCATCTTGAATTTATAATGATAATGAATAAACATAATTGTATTGTTACCAAAATCCAAAGTGTATACAAAATTTCAGATTAATCGGTTGACAGGAAGAGGGTGAAATTTGAATTACTAAACTTGACCCAAGAAAAAAGAATAAAACAAACGAGGCGAGCTAAATAAAACCGTTTAAAAAAATACGGCACGAGTAATATTAAAAAAAAAATTATTAATTATAAAATGTGCTTTTATTGTTTACATGTTTCAAATGCTTTGTTCTATTAGTTATGTCTAAGTAGAACATCTTATGTAGTTTTGCACTTTTTGCAAAAAGTTGTAAAAAATATAGATAAGGCGAGCATCTTTTTTTTCCCACAGTGGTTTAAAGAGATGGTTTAAAAAGGCGATCAGATTATTATTTAACTGTATGGATTTCTGTACTGAAACGAAGCGTAATTATAAAAATTAAAATAGAACAGTTCGAATTACATAAAAATTACTATTAGTAGTATTTAAGAATATTATAATTTAAACTACACAAAATGATATGACATGTACTTTAATATTACGTAAATTTAATTCAGTTCTTTGCACTCTTGTCAAATTACGGTCGCCTGTTAAAGCATGGAACAGTGTTGGCCTAGTGGCTCCAGCGTGCGACTCTCACACCTGAGGTCGTGGGTTCGATCCCCGGCTGTGGACCAATGGACTTTCTTTCTATGTGTACATTTAACATTTGCTCGAACGGTGAAGGAAAACATCGTGAGGAAACCGACGTGTCTTAGACCCAAAAAGTCGACGACGTGTGTCAGGCACTGGAGGCTGATCACCTACTTGCCTATTAGATTTAAAAATTTATCATGAAATAGATTCAGAAATCTGAGGACAAGACCTAAAGAGGTTGTAGTGCCACTGATTTATTTTGTTAAAGCAAGAGTGTTTTTTAATATTTTTTTTAAATATAAAAAGTCCTCTTTATTCTCCCTTTCAGTGTAATGTTTTAATTACTTTGTTCTATTAGTTTTTTTCTATGTATAATATCTTACGTAGATTTGCCATTTTTCTGCGGTCTGTACTTGAACAAAGTATAAATAAATTAAAAATATAACGGAAAAGTTCAAATTACATAAAAAGTACGTAAATGGTAGTCAAAATTGCCAAGGATTTTTGTATGAATAACAATTTCTTTTTACTCGTACAACCTTATCCTTTGAGGACAAAGACTTGACCTTCTTCGAACGTCGAGGCGAGAGTATGAGGTCATTGAACTGTATTTTTCTTGTAAAAGTTCATTTTTACGTCACGGAACAACATGTTTGGATACGGTATATGATAAAGAGAATTTATTTAGTGGTTATTTTTCAATCGATACCTACTACAATTATATGAAAATGTACCTACTGGAGAATTGACGCTTTTCCGGAATTAAGCACTAAATAAAGCTATTTTTTTTAATTAGCTTAGTGGAACCAGCTCACTGAAGTATTTCCGAACTAATTCGACTTATGGTCCTTCAAGAAAAGAGCGTACCAATTCTTAAAAGGCCGGCAACGCACTCGCGAGCCCTCTGGCATTGACAGTGTCCATGGGCGGTGGTATCACTTAACATCAGATGAGCCTCCTGCCTGTTGCCCCCTGTTCTGTAGAAAAATCGTTTTAATTTTCTATTTATAATTTTTTATTATTATTATTATATACGTAATACTGTATATGTGTTGGACATTTTTAGTTCGTTACTGTTCTGTCGTTATTGTTCTGTCCACAAAAAACAAAAATCAAGCAATAAATCTTAAATTACTCTTATTGGTCCAGCTAACATACTTTACGATTTATTGAAGTGGTACTTCTTTAGACGCATTGGGTAAATTTTTTTCGGATGAAAAACGAAGATTTTTTTTTAAAAGCGCATCGTACATCAGTCTTTTGACTATGAGTAGATAAGCTGTAGCATGATTTGCGGATGGAGATATTCCTCATTAGTAATATGTATGTCAATATTTTCGAAATAAATAAATAAATAAATAAATAAATAAATAAATAAATAAATAAAAATAAATAAATAACTGTCTTCTTATACACTCAGGTAGGGTGAGTTAAACATCTAGGTGGTTACGTCACGCTACGTCACGAAGATGCGCGTTTTTTTTTCAAAGAACAGGGAGAGAGAGTGCGAGAAAGGGTGATCGAAAAAATACACACTTGATGTTCATGTATGCGTTTAGTAGTTACATATTAGATGGCTATTCTGTCACATAAAGTCTTCTGCAGTAAACGCAGATTTTTAATTTATTTATATTATCATTAGCACGTAAATATTTATTATTATTGCTATTTTTTCTTTGATCTTGTTTTATTATATTCAATTAGTTATAGTAACGTTTGTTTTAAGTTTTTTTTGCTTATTTTGTTAATTATTTTTCAGTTTTTGTACTCTACCCTCTGTTGGTGTTTCTTTATCGTTGTTTCTCATTAGGGTTGCCTGGAAGAAATCGCTTGTAAGCGATAAGGCCGCCCTTTGCCTTATATCTTTTGTAACTGTTTTTTTTTTATTTTTGTTATGTGTGTTTTTGTATAAGGCGATTAAGGATAAATAAATAAATAAATATACAAATACATGAACATCTATTGGAGCTTTGCGTTAGTAATAATTAATTTACAAAGAAGTTTCACTTCTGACATGTGTGATTTGTACGCACTTATTTAAATAGATGTAGTATATATTAATTAAAGTTATATTGCACAACAAATATTATTATAATTATGAAAACGATGTCTAAACGACACAGTTACGGGCATTTCATAGAAAACATACTTAAAATAATTTATGATAGATTGTTCATTGTACATAATATGCAAATTATATTTAAAGCTAAAAATATTGCATATACACATTTGAATATGATATAGTACACCATTCATGTTAATAAGCAATCGCTTAGTGAAAAGGCGCGAAACAAATGAAGGCTATGACGATATGAGACAAAGTCACTTTGCGACCGGCGTGACCCACTAACGCCAAACGTATGGAAATGGTCACGTGATACAGCGTGAGCCTTTGTCATTCTAATAATCCTTTGGCGGTAGTAGGTACCTGTCGTAATGTATCTTTGTCTCAAGTCCCTTAATCCAATATGTTTTAAGCATATAGGAGTCGCACTTAACGGTTAAGTAAAGAGACTAAGCGCTAAGTGCGACTTCCGTACGTCCAAAAAGTATTTGGCATTATTGGTTTTTTTTTATAGACCAGGGGGCAAACGGGGAGGAGGCTCACCTGATGTTAAGTGATACCACCGCCCATGGACACTCAATGCCAGAGGGCTCGCGAGTGCGTTGCCGGCCTTTTAAGAATTGGTACGCTCTTTTCTTGAAGGAGGATTTAGGAGACATGGTGCAAAATGTGAGGGTAGTGTGGTGTTCAAACAGATAAAATTTGATATTTATATGAATTCAGGAATTTAGTCGAATACTTGTGTGCAGACTGTTTTAGTAGCCTCATCTATAGACGATTTCCAAACGCGTGGAACATAGCTCATGAAACTAGCGAAAGAGACTTTTGCAGTAAAGATGAAGGCCGAAGGTGGTGGTCATTTCTCGAAACGACGCTTTGAGATTTCTATCTGTAGCTGCAAATACATTAGAACAAGTGCGGCAACAAAAATTTGGAAACTTGGGAAGTGAAATCGAATTGAAATTTGCTAAGGATCTTTCAACGATATGAAGAAAGTTGTGATGTTTGTCATTTGAACATTAAACCCCAAAAATCCAGGGTAAACGGCGTGTTGGGAGAAGGGTTCGATCATGGCTTCGTGAGGTTAAGGAGTGGACAGGTATTGCGACTGCGGAAGAGTGTCATCTGCCTCAGGATTCCAGAACAGAACCTTCAGTAGTGGAGAGGCATCAATACAAAAAGAATATGAATGGACCTCTGATTTAATTGTAAAATAAACTTTGCGCAGACATCGAACCCTGAACATTATTTATTTCTACACAAAATGGAGGACACGCACCTTGCTACAAAATTTGTTATATCGCTAAAATTAAATTATCATATCCTGTAATAATCATTATAACGTAAAATTTTAATTACTTACTAAATATATATTTATTTTTAGCAATCTACAGGTTTTTGTTGGTTATTTTTCAAATGTATTTTATTAACTCTACTGAATTAGAAATTAAAGAAATTTCACGGTGCCTCGAAATCCAAAAAGTATTTATGAATATTTTGATCTGTCATTTATTTCTGGTCTACACCTAATCTGTGCCATCAAAAACTAAGCTACACAAGGGCTTCTAACGGTTAGTAAACAGTCTTATAATTAGATTAAATATTATTTATTATAAATCATAAAGCTACTACATATACGAAAAGTATATCAATATTTTTTTATATTATTTATTTTTTTAGCGTGTTAGGAAGCGCGCACACCGTCACAAAAATAACCCTGAAGTTAGCTGTAGTCAACAATATTTTTTTTGAAAATATACTTATTTTGGTGCGTTATGAAAAAATTATCAGAGCAATTTTCTTTCTATTGTTCGTAAAATTTAAATGTAAAAATAAATACTCGTGGTAACTTTTTCCAAATTCAATTATATACATTTCAACCGTTCAAACGCTGCCATTATGCGCGGGCTTTTGCTTACGTCACCTGACACGTGTTGTTCTGTCAGTTATATCTTAATTACTAATGCAGATAAAAAATGCTAAAAACCTTACAGGTAATGTAGAGGCCATTCGGGACAGTTATTAATTTAAATTCTGCTCCTCAGTATAATGCTGAGCCCTGGCCAATTACGTATTACTCTAAACTTATATTATTATTTAACATAATTTTAAATTTATCCGACGTTTCGCGTGCTTTCCAGCGTGGTCACGGTGACTGAAGACAAGGTGTTGAATGTCAAAAAAGTATCACAGCTGTAGAAAAAGTTATTTTATTATATAATTTAAAATTATGTTAAATAATTATAAGTTTACAATACTAGCGTCAATCCGGTAAGAACGTGCTTTCTTTAAATGTGCAAAAGCTATGTTAATAAAAGACAATACTAAAAAAAATATATATCTCTCATTATATCTTTCATTTAGTTTACTATTGTTATTTTGTGTGTTAATGTGTTTGTTTGTAATGAATGTATATTGTCTATGTTTAAATAATCAATGAATCAAAGTCTAGATTACTATTCATAGCATAACAATAGTTTGAGGTTATCCTTTGATCCCTTGTATCCTTTCAAGGTGTAAATAATACTTGAATACTAAGTAGGTATTTACATCTTTATGTGATACCTATAAGTTGAATTACATAATGTATCTAGATATTTGGAGTCGGAATTCTTTGATGGATGGAGATATATGTATATGTATAGATGATAGATGGAGATATAAGTTAATTATTAAAATATGTTCGACATCCTGATGGGCCGAAAAACTGTGTCCAGTTTGTGTTTCTATATAAGATTGGGTATACAATAAATAAAATTGGGCAGTGTTGGCCTAGTGGCTTCAGCGTGAGACTCTCATACTTGAGGTCGTAGGTTCGATCCCGGGCTGTGCACCAATGGACTTTCTTTCCATATGCGCATTTATCAATTGATCGAACGGTAAAGGAAAACATCGTGAGGAAACCGACATGTCTTAGACCCAAAAAGTCGACGACGTGTGACAGGCACTGGAGGCTGATCACTTACTTTAGATTTAAAAATGATCATGAAACAGATTCAGAAATCTGATGCCAGGACCTAAAAGCGGTTGTAGTGCCACTGATTTTTTTATACAAAAAAAAAAGTTATTTATTTAGAAAAAGTTACGAATCACAAAATATAGGTATCCCAAATGGTTAGTAATACTCATATTTATCAGAAGAACTTATTTGTTTTAATATAGCTGGTGACGATTTCAAATATAAATAAAACTCGTGGCACGTTTTTTTATATTCCGCTGCTGAAATTGTCGAACGGTATCTGAAAACGTGACAATTTTGCGACACAGTTCGGCGACACCGGGACTCGTAATTAGACAAAACGGGAGGTTTGGTCACATTAGGTATAACAACGAATTTCGTTTAGGTCATTCGAAATCGTTTAAAAGTACTGGAAAGTTTTAAATCTAAAACATTTTTGACTAAATTTATCGTAATGTAGAATTTGTTGACTATATTTTTAAATAATAACAGGACATGTAGGCTCGTACGGGACGCCAAAAACGACCATCATTTTCGTGGGTGAGTTGCCTCCCATTGAGAAAGTAGTAAAAGAATTGGAGGTCCAAAGAAACTTCACCGGGAGTCGATTCCTCAGTTCGCTAGTTCGCGAAAGATGTCTTGTGAAGCGGACTGTATAAGACTTCATCACCTTCATCGCCTTAAGAACATGATCACAAATATTCCAAGTATTATTTGAAAAAGCGCATCATATGCGGCACGGCTCTAATATCTACGATATATATAGTACTAGTGACCCGCCCCAGCTTCGCACGGGTGCAATGCTGATGAAAAGCAGGTTTTTATTATGTATTGTTATTTCCGTCGCTGGAAAGCTCCGATAATATACGCGTTCGATCGCTGCTAAATAAGCTGTAAGGCTGTAGGCTGTTTAGATCTATATTAAATGAACAATGTATTCAAGGTATTTAATTGGTTAAGGAATAATGCTGTATTGGTTAAAATCGCTTCGAAAATTAGCCATTATTTGTCGTAAAAAGTAAATGAAAAAAAAAAAGTTATTGTGGGTTATCCATAAGAGATAGACATATACCATCACGGACATTTCTGTTGACCTTTTCAATGTGTACAATACTTAGTACATTATTTTGATAAAACTCGTAGGGTTCAGCCTGCGTTTGCAATGTAAGCAGAAAAAATGTAATTATTTAGGACATCACATTAGAAACCTCAAAAATAACAGTACTTCTCACTATTTATTGGAAGTTATTATACATATAAACCTTCCTCTTTAATTACTCTATCTATTAAAAAAAACCGCATCAAAATCCGTTGCGTAGTTTCAAAGATTTAAGCATACAAAGAGACATAGGGACAGAGAAAGTGACTTTGTTTTATACTATGTAGTGATACTGTACGCACACATTTATATTATGTATATATAATACATCCGTAGTCCGAACCTAATCTATAGACAAAACAACATCTGTGGCACGGCTTTATATCCTGTTCTTCAAACAATTCTGGCCATTTTCGACCTCCTACGTTGTGGATATAATAAGAAGCCTGAATTATTACTGAGCAAAGACACTTTGTATAAACATGGTATTTAATTAAATTTGAACCAGAATTTAAGAAAAACTAAAAAAAAAAAATTTTGTTACTCACTGACTGATAGAAACTTCAAATTGGTATACAGTGTAAAAAATCATAAAAACTTTAAAAAAATGCAATTTCCGTCCACTTTTCCAGTCAATGTACATATTTATATATTTGATACGATCACTATATGTAGTAAGGTTGCCTAATAACATGATAACTTACAGATGGAAGAAGACAGAAGGTCCTTTAAGTACTGAATAAATTTTGACAGAAAAAGAAATGAGTTACGATACTTGGTTGTCATGCGTAGACAGACTATGGTTCTATACTCTAATCAAATCAAATCAAATCAAAATATCTTTATTCATTTAGGTAAACATGTACACTTATGAACGTCAAGAAAAACTAATTAAATTAATCGTAAATTTACATTTACCACCAGTTTGCAAGTCAAGGGCGTAGAGCGGGTAAGAAGAACTGGCAAGAAACTTTCCGCCACTCTTTTCAATCGCCAAGTTTTTAATACAAATTGTTTGTTTGAACTGGAGCAAATAAATCCCAAGGATTAGGATCATTTAAGTATTCGTCACATTTATAAAAGGCTTTATTAATTAATTTACTTTTAACAAGGGATTTGAATTTATTTAGTGACAGTTCTCTAATTTCGCTTGGGAGTTTGTTCTAAAAACGAATACAATTTCCATATAAGGAGTGGTTTATCTTCTGGAGCCTGGTTGGTCGCACACTCAAATTAGTTCTATTACGCGTATTCTACTGGTGAAAGTCACCATTTGTTTTGAAATCGTTTAAGTGTTTTTTGTACATACAACAAGGCTTCAAGAATATATTGACCGGATAATGTCATAATATTTAGTTCCTTAAATCTATTCCGTACCGACTCACTCGGGGAAACACAACAAATACCCCGAATAGCCCGCTTCTGCAACACAAATATGGATTGAACCTCTGCAGCAGCACCCCACAGTAGAATACCGTACGACATAACGCTGTGAAAGTAGCTATGGTACACAATTTTAGCCGTATCCTTATCAGTAAGCTGTCGGATTTTCTTTACTGCATATGCTGCAGAGCTTAGCCTATTCGAAAGAGTCTCTATATGTGGGCCCCACTGGAGTTTACTATCTATTGTTAAGCCTAGGAAAACAGTCTATCTACGTTGTGTTGGCATTAATTTGACATTGACATGCCTTACGCGTTCACAGATTGACCAAATCCAATATTAATTCAACGCATTACGAACATTCAACAAAATCCATTTGTCTTTAATTAATTTATCGTTGAAAACTTTCCGGTGACTGCCTACATCAAGTTTTTCTGTGATTTTCGGTCTTGGTCGGAACCTTTGGCCTTGTTTACTAGATCTTAGGTCGCTGCGAGGTCGATTTGTGTTCGTAAACTCTATACATGGTCGTGTGTATCTCAATGTTAATTGAATACGGATCCGGGTTCCACGTGATTTTTATAGGATGAGTATAGTTGCTAAATTAGTAGTCGATTAAAAAGAGTGGCGGAGAGTTTATTGCCAGTTCTTCTCTTCCGTTCCGTTTTGATTTGAGAACTGGCAGTAAATGTAAAATTTAATGTATATTTATTTTTTGTTCATAAGTGTACATTATGCCACCTATATCAATAAATGATTTTTGATTTGATTTTTTTTTTATTGAGAAAGATTATTAATATTGGTTAAGTAAGACTTAACAGTTTATTATTACTTATACACTTGCATCAATTCTGCCTGGCAAACAATGTTGCCATGTAAACTATGTCTAGGAATTATTTTTAAGTTCAATAAAACTACAATCCACTTAAATAATAATAAGTATTGATTGTAAAGGAGTGAAAATAATATATTGTATGTAGTTTTGTATGCATCATATAAAATAATGTCATAACAATAAATGTCTTTGAAAAATATAAATAAATTTAGAGGGATGAAATAGATGTTGTCCGATTCGCAGACCTCATTTCACACAAAATTTCACGAAAACCGGTCGAGCCTTTCACAGGAGTTTAAAGAAACACCTTGGCACGAGAATTTTATATATATATTATATTAAACATATAATATACGGATATAAAACAATCTATTACTACTTTAACATAAAAAAATTAATTAGGCTGGACACCCCTTATCGCTTAAGGGTTCGAAAGATAGATAGTAGCCGATTTTCAAACCTACTGAATATGCCTAAAAAATTTCGTAAGAATCGGTCGAGCCATTTCGTAGGAGTATGGGAACTAACCTTGTGACACGAGAATTCAGGGACAACCCGTAAACCGTAAGCCTTGAAAAATTACGTACCTAAAGCTTCCTCATATTTTCTGACTTTCTTGAAGATATTATCTAGATCTCCTCTAGAAGTTAATTATATTTCTAATCATTCAGCAGCGTTCCTATAAAACCGTTTTTTCCTGGACTGCAAATCCACTAACAACGCAAGGGTTTTAATTTTCTGAATACAGTCTTTGACACACAAATAACGTCACTATCTATTGGTATCACATAGCAATTGACTGGATTTCCGTTTATGAGCCCTGTTATCAGTACTATGCGCTTCCAACTCCGGGACAGATTTAAAATAATTGCCTAATTAAGATAATAACTCCCGTAATTTTTATTTATAATTAAAGTTTATCATAACGCTGAACTTGAAACCATAGATAACAATTGCCAAGCTATGTCGCTTATATCAAAATTATTGGCTGACACTGGTTGAATAAAAAAGTAATCGCGCCAAAAAGTGACAAGCATAGACAATAAAAAACAAAAAAGTTAGACGTTGGAAAGATAACCTCTTTGGGTATTTTTGAAGTCTGTAAATTAAGTGTACTACTCGTATGTAGGTAAAATACTATATAATACTGATAAACCTCCTAATATATGTATATAATAAAATGTAAACGTAACACGCGTGATTCTTATTACTTACTGAATATTTGCTATTAAGCTAAAAAATCTTGTTTGGATCTTATCTCGTCATTATCTAATTATTTTTGGTAATATATACATCGTTTCCTTAACTAATAAATATGTTTTTTGTGAATGTAATTAAAACTTTTATGACGTATAACCATACCATTTGACTCCGTATTTATTTTTTATAATTGTATAATTTTCATTTTCCCGCAATAACGCCATCACGCCATAACATTGTCGTTTTTTCAATTGACATAAAAAGTTGTATTCTTTTATTCATAATCAAATGTCACCTAATTTTTTGTGTTTTAATTTGATTTGGAATAAATATTAATTCATTTGTAATACATTATAAGGTTTGATAGTTTTCTGACATGACTGTTATAGTAGAATTATTTTTTTTATGAAATAAAAAATATCCTATTACAGATTACTTTCAGTTCTCTTAGCTTCAGTGTGCGTCTCTCATCCCTGAAGTCATAGGTTCGATCCCCGGCGCACCAATGGACAGTTATGTGCGCATTTAATATTCGCTCGAAGGAAAACATGGTGAGAAAATTTTAGAGGCTTTAAACATATGCGTGTGTCACTTACAGGAGGCTGATTTACTTGCCTATTAGATTAACAGATCATGAAACAGATACAGAAATATGAGGCCCAGACCTAAAAAGGTAGCGTAACTTTATAAATTATATACAAATCTACTTTAAGTTTAAACAAATACGAAAAAATGTTTTTTAATAATTATGGATCCTTCAAGAAAATTTTTCTACTTCAAACCGGTATACTTTACAAGTAATTACGGAGCGTAATACCGCTTTTTAAAGTAATTATCTTTTGCCGCTATTTTTCCTGATTTCACCGAATTTACCAGTTTTTTGGAATATGAATTTTAATTACTATTTACCATATATTATATATTCCTTATATATTATTCGTACGTTTGTGTGTATGTCACTGAACTCCTCTTAAACGGCTGGACCGATTTGAATAAATATGTTGTATGCGTTTGGGTGACGCCCTGCATGGTTTGGTTTCACAAATCAACCCGGCAGATGACGCTGCAATCGATATCTAGGTTATTTATCTAAACAACAAATATATATATATATATCTTATGTGCATCTGTTCGTAATTATACTCCTAAACGGCTGGTGGCAGCTACCACGGACAAAGATTTAGTCTAGCTATTCAAAGTTACGCTGCCAGTATCTTCGGAACCTTGCCTTTGAAAGGGACTCCCTTTATATATTATTTTAATATATTTTAGTTATTTCATTTAAAGGCTAGTTTTTATATTATAATTACTTTTATATATTAAATACTTTAAGATAGTTTAGAATATTATAAAGTATTAATAAGAGAATTGTTTATGTTAATTGTGTTTCTCTTATTAGTATTATAAGTACTGCAACGTAATGTGAATAAATAAATAAAGAACCCAGCAAAAAAAGAAATATAAAAATTCCAGCCTATCATGAGGCCAGACCGCGAACTTTCCGATAATTTCCACAAGTTTACGTCACCTATAGTCATGGGAAATCACGTATAAGTCACATTTAAAATGAATTGCTACAATTTGTATGAATAACCTTCGGATATTGCACGGATATCTGAGAAAGAAAACAACTGGACGATCGGCCGCAAACCCACCTGCGAAATGAGCGGTCTATTGGAGACGCCTGTTCTAGCCTTATTAACAGCCGCTCAACCCAATAAAACTTTTAGTTCTGGGCATCAGATTTCTCCATCTGTTTCGTGATAATTTTTTTCTTTATTAGTCTATACTTTATAGAACTATAAACGAACAGGGTCACCTATGACACGCTAATGAAGGCTCACAAATACCCAGGGGATCTCAGTAATCCATCAGACGGGATTAAGGTTTTAGGAGGAATTTTTAGAGGGTTGGTTTCTCCTCTCTGGCTCGCAGAAGATTCAGAAATACCAGCCACTGGATAGTCTCCGCGATAGCAACTGCATCCGTGCATTTTTACCTCCACATAAAATGGCGTCAGCGTGAGGTTCAATCCCCGGCTGGGCACCAATGTATTTGTGAGCATAACACTCAAGTAAAGTAGTTCATGCAGAGATTGTGTATCTGTGTACGACCTACTTGCTTTTAAAAAAAATTGTAAAAAAGAAAGAAATTAGATGAAAAATTAGCTATTATAAGAATTTGTTCAATTCGCTTTAGGGTCTTTCAAGAAAAGAGCGTACAAATTCTTAAAACGCCGGTAACAAAACCGCGATCCATCTTGTAATGTGTGATTTAAAATTATGGAACATATGTTATGTATTAATAAATTGTAAAAATCGTATAAAATATATTGTATTTTTATTATTAACATAATAAAAAAATCTTACTTATATGTGTAATTAAACCGCATATAGTATTAGAATTGTGTGCAACAGTAAATTTAAAAAAAAAACTAGAATCCTTTAAAATAATATAAAATGTTATTAAAATTCAAACATATATATGTGTTATATATATGTTTGAATTATAAAACAATTATATAACATTAAAACGTTTATATGCAAACAGGACAGGGCAAAGTTTGTATGATATAAAAATAAAAAAAATCATAACATTATTATTAATCATAACAAACAAATAAACCGTATTTATAATAGCCTATATAGTAATGATAATTAAAAATTAATAAAAAGAAAATTAAAACACATTTCAAAAGATTGGACCCTGTGGCAGTGTTGATTGAAATTTAGTTAATTAATAAAATATAAATTGTTGATTGTTTCAGCAGCTATTTAATTTTAATAATATACATATTTGTGTTTGTATTAATTTTTCACACATATACTCACGCATCAAACGTCAAATTAAGACCATATTTATGGGATACTCAATTTCCGATTCAAAATCGATACTAACGAACATCACTATCACCTGTAAAACCGATATCACTCCACGTTTATCACATAAAATTTTTATATACACGACATTATCACTAAAAAATTTAGACGCACAAAACCGGTTCGTCATTCGAAATTTAAAATTATCTTACCTCTGTATGGCCGTGCGTTGTGAAGGTACAGATAGAACTAAGATACGTCCGAGAATCGAGAAAACCAATTGCGGAACATTTTTACACGTCACAGTTTATTTACAAAAAAAAATCACACAAACTTAATGTTCCACTTCAACGATTACACTGTCATTCGAATTATTGAATATGTAA
The DNA here is from genome assembly GCA_028984075.1 of Pieris mannii. Taxonomy (NCBI): domain Eukaryota; kingdom Metazoa; phylum Arthropoda; class Insecta; order Lepidoptera; family Pieridae; genus Pieris; species Pieris mannii. The sequence continues at coordinate 2,937,389 of CM054798.1, read as the reverse complement.
TTCGACATTAACATAAACGTCATTATTGTAAGGTTAGAGATTTGGTGAGCAGTCTGTCAACGGGTAGATTTAATTTCAAATACCGACGTTCTTTTTTCAAAATTTCCAAAGTGACAAATGAATTTGTTTTTTAAGATTTGTATTAGCGGCCAGTATTTTTATTGTCACAGGTAATTCATAATTTGCGCTTTTTTATCTATAACGACAACAAATACATATAGAACATTTTTAATCTCAATATATTATAATGAATATTATAAATTGTTGATACCTGGTAATTTCTTTTCAATTTATTGCTATTTTTATATAATTTAAGAAAAAAATTAACGATTTTCAAGGCTGTGGCCGTGCATTCAGTGTTCGGTCTATATTTAATAATATATAACGATTTATAACCCATTGAATTATCAAGTTAAGATTTACTCAGTGTAAAACAATTTCACGTAAACATGACAAAATCGTAGCACGATGATTTTAATTAAGATAATTGTTTTATAACGACCATTCTAGTTATTATTATTACTGTATATTAAGTTTTATTAATTATCTAGTATTTTTTTAGATGTTAGTATTGTTATGTTGTTATCTGTAATTTTATTTTTATTAATTTAATTATTTACAATTAGTACTTATATTTCTGTACTAGGGTTGCCTTGAAAAATTGAATGATAGATGTTATGATTAATAGTTAGTAAATTTTCAAAACATATAAATAAAAAGTGAAATACAAATTCCAAATAAATGTAATAGTTTTCGCCCCCTTTGGGGCGTGAGCCAACATTTTTGTAAATAATTGAATTTTAACATAAGAAAATTAAATGTGTGGTTTGAAAAAAGTAAATTTTAAACACATAAATGAAAAAGTGAAATTCGAATTCCAAAAAATTTTTTTGGATTGGGCCCCTGTAGGGCGTGGGCCACATGTTGGCACACTGGTCTAGTTGTTCATTTGTTTAAAATGGGACCTGCCATGAGCGTTCTAAATAGAATCCACTTGAGATGAGGTTTCAAAATTCAATAGCATTTTCTTGTAACATGACCTCCTCCTTTATGATGAACTGAAACGCATTGGAATAGCCAGACCGAACGAAAGAACGATAATTTTATTTGAGGTACATAAGTTTTGAAATTTAACTGTCAAACAGGTGATTCTATAATGATAAATAAAATCTAATAATAGTTTTAAATAATTCATCAAAAACATTATATTTGAATGTATATAATTTAATAAAAACTATGTTTTTTTTTAATATAACAAAGTTTTCTGGTGATATGATAGTGGACACTTACATTATTAAATGATTCCGTAAAAAAAAATTAGGAGCTATCAAAATCTGAATTTTTACAAAATGTCAGTTTTATAATTTTAATTACTACATATATCATATTTAAGGTTTTTAGTTTTAGATTCAAAGAGTATTATTTTTAAGTCCACCTTGACTACAGGTTATAGCAATTAGTTAAAACGTAAATAATACTTGAAAATGACTATATGAGAAAATATAATCCATTATGACAGCGCAGAAGAGACAGACAGAACAAAACAGAACCTAAATACAAATTCAGACGCAGTGCATCATAGAGAAGTATACGTGGACAACATTTATTTATTTATTCAATTACAGACATGGCTAAACTCACAATAAAAATAGACTATAATATATACAATACAATATTAATTAAAATAACATAAAACAGTACATTCTAACCCCTAATACCCTCCAAGTATACCCTCAAATCAGAGTACACTACCGCCATACGCTCACCAAATAGGTCGCTCTCCGGTGAAGAGTCGAGAAACACATTAAGCATCGAGAGTAATCGAGGAATGGGAGCTTGTTGACGCTGGACAGTGCGAGCCGAACGCACAGCAAAGAGGTTATGTTTCCGGCAGCGGTAATAATTGTCCGGAGACTACAGTCTGATGATTTCCCCCATCAAGTAAGCGCTTTCCGTTTCGTTTTTAATAACGTTTAGACCAAACCTTACCAAAGCCAAATCCCTACGAAGCTCTAACGAATTATACCCTAATAACATCACGACCTTTCAACAATTTATAAGTTGCTTCATGTAGTATTGATATTTGTTTAACTTATAAATATGATGGGTTAGAAAAAAAATATCAAAATCAAAATTTATTTATTCAATTTAGTATCTATATATATAATAATCAGTGGCGCTACAACCTCTATAGGTCTTGGCCTCAGATTTCTGAATCTGTTTCATGATCATTTTATTTTATTTTTTCTATTAGGCAAGTAGGTGATCAGCCTCCAGTGCCTTTGATACACATCGTCGACTTTTTGGGTCTAAAACATGTCAGTTTCCTCACGATGATTTTCACAGTCGGTTTCCGACTTCACCGTTCGAGCAAATGTTAAATGCGCACATAGAAAGAAAGTCCATTGGTGCACAGCCTGGGATCGAACCTACGACCTCAGGTATGAGAGTCGCACGCTGAAGCCACTAGGCCAACACTGCTCAACTAATTCATATAACCTTTATAATTATATTTTCTTTCCAGTTTAAACTTGACTTGACAACTTCGCTGAATTGAGAGACATATTGGTGAAGAACAGCCCCAATAACATACATATACATTAATGTATTTATACCCAATTGAATTTTGCCTAAAGACAAATTGATGGCGTCGATTGATTGATTTTCTATATTGATGGCGTCATCCTAACTAAATAAATACTGTTCTTAGAATGTTTTCAAATGGCTTAATTATAAATAAATTTGAATCTTCATTTAAAGAAACAAAAAAACCGAGGTATTCATGAACATAATAAGGAAAAGTTGAATTATAATAAATACTAATGATATGGTTAAATAAATTTATATCTAAATGAAAAACGAGGCGGTGGCTATTTTTGTAATTTTTACTTATGAATAAAGATTTCAGTGTGTTTTGCATTATACTATATATTAATACACGGAATTGTCGATGCAGAAGTCGCAAGACACTGGTAAAATATACGAAATAAGCGAAACGCGGAGCTGATGACATCCCCATCGGCTGCGCGCAGCGAGTCGAGCCAACGCCTCCTCGCGCGAAGCAGCCCCCACCAAGGGCTATATAGACCGCCCCCGAACCGCCCTGAACAGCAAGGTGCGAACCATAACACCACCCGAAGGGGGCACATGCCCCGAACGGGCTTAAACATCCCCCTCGCGAGGGAGGATGCAGCAATTACTACTGGAGCTAATGATATAATTTTTGTTATACGTGCCTTATTAATTAATTGAATATTATTAAACATAGTTAGTGGAATGGTTTGTTTACACTGAAATTTTCAACAAATTAAAGTTTTTGATCTATAGCTATATTAATTATATTCTACTTCAAAAATATTTTATATAATTAATATATAATTATATCTATATATATATTAATTATATAAAATATTTTTGAAATCGGTAGAAGAGGATTTATGTCTTGTGTTCCGATTTAATCAATTTTTCCCTCATCCGAAACTCATAATTCACCCAAATTAGAACTCTTCAATATCCATAATATGACAGAAAGAGCGGGTCTCGCGGGGAATTGCGCCCCGGCTCGCCCATGAATATTGTTAATAAAAATATTACCGATGTAGTCGGGGCGTAATTCCCGACGCGTTAAATGTGTTATATAAAGTCCCTGGACACTATGGCAGGGGAGTAGAGTGAACATTAATAAAAAAAAAAAAAAAAAAAATATCCATAATATACAATTATGAAGTTTTTACTATATTAGACATCATTTTATTTTTCTACACTAATATTATAAAGAGGAAAACTTTGTTTGTTTGCTTGTTTGATTGTAATGAATAGGCTCATAAACTACTGGACCGATTTTAAAAATTCTTTCACCATTCGAAAGCTACATTATCCACGAGTAATATAGGCTATAATTAATTTTGATCAAAAATAGGGTTCCGTAAGATATTAGGGTTTTTCGGACACAAGGTGTAAAAAATCAACCAAAAAAGTTACTTATTTTGCGTATCCTGCCTGAACTATTAAAGATAGAACCATAAAATGTTCTAAGTAATTGTAGATCTTATAAATATCTACAAAAAAGTCCGCGACACACTATACCTATCTATGTCGAGTGAGGCACAATAACCATAAATGATATAAGTACATAGCAAAACGATGTTTGCCAGGTCAGCTAGTACTTTATAAACCAGTTTTAATAAAATACTGATTTATATGGTCTAAACATTGTGGATATTTCGATACAAGTTGAACAAACACTAGTTTTTAGAATCGCATATTATGATATAATTTGAAGACGTACCAGTTATATTTTGGTTCAGTCAGGTTATGGTACGAATTTTCATACAACTTGAATGAACGGAATTTAATTATCGCTAAGGTCACGTGGAAACATAAACTGTCAAAATGTTTGACGTCATGGTATGAATAAGCGATGCATCTCAGTTGTAGGTTGTCAATAGGCTCGCAATAAGAGCTCATGTTATAAAACGCACCTGACAGCTCAACGTAATGTTATCTATGGTTAACTATAATTTAAAATTTGACATTGGCATAAAGGATACCTGGCCATAAACTAAAAAAAAAATATTTGACAATTAGTATTTTTGAAGTTGATCGGTTGATGTTCCTTTCCCTTTTCCATTAGGGATAATTTAATATTATCATGATCGTTTGCCTATCGTGCGGATATTATCATTAACAATGCCACGAATAAGATAATCGAATCTTTCCCGACAAAACTGTTATGCAATAAATGATTGGACTTTGATTAGTGTTTAAGTGCCTTCTAGAATAGTTCAGATTAGTAACAATTAGATTTTTTTTTGTTTAAAGTCGGGTACGCTAGTAATTAATATCTACGATTTATAATTAGGTTAAAGTGGTGTTAGACAAGTTTTAACAGCGATTGGTTCTAACTTTCTTGTTTACGGTTTGTGTGACACACAGGTCAATTAACTGTACCTATGCATAGCTTTCGACTCTTTCGGTACATGTAATAAAAATCGCTTTTTGAAGCTTCTTTAGGCGCGATGGAGAAAAATGATGGGATTGAATTTTAACGATGCGCGCGCACACCAACACCTAAATTTGACATCGTAAAGTTAAGTCTAGGTGGCATGGAAATTGATAACTATGTTGAAGTTGTATATTCTAGTATTTTTATATTTGGAACACGTGTTTCGTAACAGTACAATTAAACAGCGTAACAGTAATATAAATATTATTTTGGTGTTATTTGTAATTTCATATACGACGGTGATAGTATTTACTAATAATTTATTTATTTAAATAAAATCTTTTTGATTAATTTTAATATTTATCGTTAATCACGACTGCATTTTAGTTATTTTTTTCCATACGCCAAAGAAGTATAACTTCTAACGCGTGTACATAAGTGCACACACTCTTTTTTTTGCATATATATTTCTTCGCACATCGCTTTTCCTCCATCCGAGGCCAGTTCAAAACTCACATTGCATTCATTCACTAAAAATCTTTCACAACATCTTGTTAGCTTGTCCTTTGCTGATACGGAAAATATTCTTATTGGGGAACGATAGTTTTATTAAAAATTGTATTATGCGGATTACTTGTTATGTTTGTATTATGTTTTTAGCTTAGTTTTATATTGTATTAGTATTAAGTTACTGTAAAAATAGTAAATAAGGAAAATAATAAATAAATAAAATAAAAATTCTTTCTTTGTATGTTTATCTTTAAACTTACGCAACTGATTTTATTATGAATTTCATCAATATAAAAATTAACTTATAAATATATAAGAATAATATCACCCACATCTTTACCAACGGTAAAAAAAAAATGATTTAGAAAAATGCTTAAACTTATATTTTAAGTCATCCTATTTTTACGTCACTAGTCAAAATTTGAGTTAGTGCCTGTTTTTAACAATGTTATGTTCAGTCAAACGGGCAGGGGACTCACCTAATTGCAAATGGCGGCTGACTCATATAAGTACCTTCTATAACAGTTTACTTTTTACTGGGATCTGTATCTAACCCGGCACTAGCATTCGACACATTCAACTACATAATTCAGTATCTGCTACATATATTATTACAAACCCCTTTTTAGATTGGTCTAGCATGTCAAATTCTATACTTTTTGACATACGTCATACTTAGCATTAAGACTGTGATTTTTAAGAAATTAATTTGCATACAGAAGCTGGAATCTTAAACAGTTTAAATATTATTAGTGATTAAGTAGTTTCTGTTATATTTTAATTGATCTATGCCTTAGCCAAAAATAACTTCGCTATCTTATTGAAATGTCCTAAACGACCTCGTCTCGTCACCATAAAAACTTTGAAGGGTTTTTGGACAGGACTAAGACCCTGACTTATTTTTAAAAGGACAGCCTAAACCACATTAACCGCAAATGTTAGATTTTACGAATTTGACAATTGACATATCCTTCGCTTGTCTGTGGTCGCGTCATGAGTCCCAATTCACGAACTCTAATGAATCTCGGTCCGTTCCTCAGGATTGTCTCGATGACTTTTAGCTTGATGTAATACTCTAATGCAGATCTATAATGATTAAGTATTCAGTTCATAATGAAAAAAAACGTGTGTGTACTTATGTACACGCGTTAGGAGTTATATTTCTTTGGCAAAACCAGATATTTTTTTTATAATTTTATCTTTCGCCTGATTCTACTTTTGTAGAAAAAACGACACTAACTATAGCAAAATCAAAATGTTGACTGACGGTGTGCAACGTGAAAATTTAAATAAAAAACATCAGTGGCGCTACAACCTCTTTAGGTCTCTGATTTCTGAATCTGTTTCATGATCATTTTTAAATCTAATAGGCAAGTAGGTGATCAGCCTTCAGTGCCTGACACACGTCGTCGACTTTTTGGATCTAAGACATGTCGGTTTCCTCACGATGTTTTAAGAAAGAAAGACCATTGGTGCACAGCCGGGGATCGAACCTACGACCTCAGATATGAGAGTCTCACGCTGAAGCCACTTAAAGCTGAAGAAGTTGACCTAGGCCAACACTGCTCTTACGTGAAAATTTATTCTCATAAAATTTCTCTAACGCGAGAGATTTTCTCTAGAGAATAACTTCAAAAATATGTCATACAGGCAAACACAATTAATTGTCTATTGTACAGGTTTGACTTTTATTTATTAAGAAGAAACCAGCAGATACATCGCTTAAACAGAAACATAGAAAGTATTCAATATATACTTACTGTTTCACAGATTATATACACATATGTCAGTAGAACGATGAGCTAGTAGACAATATTAAGGAGCTACGCAAAATGACAAGAAAAGAATGTAGGTACCAATTCCTAATATCAAACGCCACGCCACCTATAGGCGACAAAAATAACTAATAATCATAAAGAGACAAAACAATTGCTTTCATTTATTGTATGACCATTTTGGAGAATATTTTGAATATTTATAGAAATAAAAAATTACGAAGACCTGACTGTATTGGTAAAACCTTGACGCAGGCTTGGGGTCATGGGGCACTTTTTGTGGTACTTCAAACTATCGAATAAACAATACGTTTTTGTTGATTGAGTATTTTCGAACATTTTAAATTACTCCCAGTTGTCAAAGACAGAATTATTTGTAAAGGCAAATGTATAAATCAATTACAGTTCATATATCGTTTGCGTTTAAGATATTTATAATTCAGGTCGATTGCCCCAATCAATTAAATTAAAACCTCGTGTAGGGTACACCACACCCCAGGCATCATCCCATTTGTGACAGAAGAACGCCAAAATATCCATATTTTGCAATCTGATACACGAGCTAGATATCCATAGTAACATTTTCCTTGGTTTTAATAGTTTTTTTTTCAATGTTCATTTTATTTATTTATAAAAGAAATAAAACAGACAGATTCTAAATCTGAGACCAACACTTAAAGAGGTTGTAGCGCCACTGATTTATTTATTAATTATTTTATTAACATATTCTCATCTGTCCTATGCTGAAACATAGCAGCATTCTTACTGTGTACTTACAACAAAAGTTTAATTATAATACAAAAAGGTGCTATTTAGAAATTATTGTCAAGTAGGTACCGTTAATATGTCAAACGGAAAAGGCTTTGTAGGAAGACTTTCTTTTTTACTAACCATCCTTATTATGTGTAATAATATTTTTGTTTTAATACTGAGGGTACTTATTTTACTTTATGACAATAAATTATTATTATTGCACAAATTCTATGGAACAGATATTTAAGTATTCTATCGACGGATCATGAATCGTAAATTTCATGGTAAGTGAGCTATATGTATATGTGTGTGTGTGTATGCGTGGGTGTGTGTGTATGTGTGGCAACAGGTTCTTTGAAGTTAAAAATTAAAATTATTCTTTTATTTCTATAAGTTATTATGAGTCTCAATTAACATATATTTCTGAATCCTCCAGAACTGCCAACAACAGTTTTGGAGACAGAGAATCATCTAGAAGAATAACTAAGGCCGCAAATGACTCAATAAAAATAAACTTAAATGGAAATATGTGCAAGTATTAAACTGGCGCCCAAGATACAATAAAGGGAAAAAAGAACAATCTAGAAAGTGTATAGATTAATTAAACAGCAAGCAGTTGGCAGAGGGGCACAGAGCAGACAAAAATTTGGGATTGGGATTCGGGCTTTTAATATTAATATGAATGTATAAGGGCGGTTACAGACTAGCGTATTTATCAACATACGCGATTACACGCGCGCTTCAAAAAATCGGACGTGCGTAAACTGGCGTATTTCGCCGTGTTCACTCGAACCGGTAGTGGTGATTTGACGACATCAACATGGATTCTGATAAAGAAACATTGGTGTTTACGTTACTTATTCGCCGTCGACTGAGAAGGTTTAAAACTAAAAGATGCAGGGTGTCGTCCATGTTGAGTTTATTGCCAGTTCTTCTTTTGATTCGAGAACTGGCTAAGTAAATCTAAAATGTAATATATACATTTCTGTTTCTTACGTTCATAAGTGTACATTGTATATGAATAAATTTGAACAAGATAGAGAACATTTACTACAGTCTACGAACTGCGAACTTATACCAGCTTAGAAGCGCGTACGAGTTGCACATATACCTACATGCGCTTCCAAAAACGCTAGTCTGTGACCACCCTAAATGTCGCCAGATGTAAAGTTTTTTTTGTACAGATAACGGCTCTTTTTTTGAGTATACAAGCAACGTTCACGAGATTGCCGAGTTGAATCGAGCTTTATTTTGTTTAGAACCATGGGCAACGGGCATGAAGCTCAACTGATGATAACCGCCCACGGACACTCAATGCCAGAGGATGTCATTTATGAATAAAAATGCCGGCAATCCACTCGGACTTCTCTTTAGTTCTAAGGAATTTACGAATGAGCATGTGAGACTTTGCCTGTTTGCCCCTTGCTCCATATAAAATCCAACGAATTACCACAAGTGTACATACAGTTAGTTAACCACAGACCCAGACACTCCATTGTGTCGGATAGCTCCATCAGGGTATGAAAAGTACAGATTGCACTCCTGCGCACATAATTGATCATAATCTCAACAGTCTCAAATGTACCATTCATCAACATAAGAAATAAATACTCCAAAAACCAAAAGCATTAGTACCTATACACTATATCACTCCTGTATTTAAATTTCACTGTTTAAAGTTTAAATTAACCTCAATTAAATGGACGATACATTTGTGGACAAATATATCGCATGTATTAAAAACCAATAAACACTCACCACAAGAAAAGCGACTCCATACTACGCGACATTTCAATTGTTTTTCACATCAAAATTACGTACGAATCTGACGGCATCTAAATCTTTAATGAAATATTCAATGACGAAAAACGAGTTAGAATCACCTTGCGTTTTAATTTTGGTCAAAGCTCAATAGAACATTTCCTATATATTTATTTACCGATACATAATACGTTTAATACACTCATACGTTACAATCTGTTCTACATGACGTGACAAAATTTACAAGCTAATGGAAAATGTGAATATTTATTTACATACAATTCAAAACAAATAACATAATACATAAAAATATATCTAATAACTAACCTTAAAAAAAAGCTAAAGTCTGCAAATACAGGGGTCTAGGCTCTGAATATGATTTTGTCCCATTCGGTGTCGAGACCCTTGGTCCGTGGGGTCCTAGCGCGTTAAGGCTTTTTAGGGAATTATCAAAAAGGTTAGTCGACATCACAGGAGAACGAGGAGCTGGCAGCTACCTCGCACAAAAAATTAGTCTAGCTATTCAAAGGGGGAACGCTGCCAGTATCTTCGGAACCTTGCCTAAAGGGACTCCTTTTAATAATATTTTTTAATAATTAAATTTCAAGCTAATTATATACATACTTATATTTTTCCATGATAGGTTAAAATTAATTAAAACAAATAAATTGCCATTCGCCTAATGCGCCGCCCGTTGGGAGCTTTACTAGCTTTTATTAAATTGATCGACACACTACCGAATAGATGTATATAATCTATTATATATTATTGCGGCGCATTAGGCGAATGACAATTTTATTTTATCATAGTAGAAAAACTTTAAAGACTTCTAAAGCTATATATATATTAATAATTCTTTTTATGTATTTTGCTTCATTATATGATTTGTTACGAATTCTACATTTGTTAACAACTAACGAATAAAATTTATATCGTTAATTAAAATAAAACTTTTTCAAATAACAAAATAAAAATGTATATTCATTAAATAATATAATGATATAGCCTTTTATTCAGATCAACATAGGTACATAAATCAACAAATATCATTATATTAAATTAGATATTAACAGCAATGTTATATTTATATGATGTCATAATTATGGCGATGAAGACTCACTGTCGACGCCTTCTGCCTTAATCTAGGGGTTATAGGACATTAAGTCAAATTCGATATTAGAAGGTTAAAAAAAAACTATTCTAATATGAGGATCTTGCTTGATATCTGCAGATCCGTTTGCCAGTCGGCAAAGGCCTCTCAAAATTGTGTCTCTCACCGTAACTTCTCTACAGGCGCAATGAGGAGTAGCGGGTGTCACCTCTCCATTATATCCAGGTAACCAACCAGGTCCCAAATCATCAGTGCCCAGAACCTGAACGAGATGACAGGAAAGTGTCCACCCAGTGTCCTTAAAAGGGACGATTAAACCAAAATTTATAGACCAAGCCAACATTCTCCTAACTTCTTGGGTGAAGACCTATCCAACCCTTTTAATAGATGCTGTATCTTTGCCAATAGTCTGTCAGTATTTCCTGGTTTTTCATCAAGTAATCAAGCCTTTCAATTCTTCTTTTCCAGGTGGCCCCTGCCATTGTGTTGCCTGTAGATTCTTCAGTTGTCTAGACCATTGTCATTTTAGTTTTAAAACTTATGACAGGGCATGTCTAGCCCGTTGTCATTTACTAGACTGATTTGGACTGCTTTTCTCAAAGTATGTAGAATTGATAAGTGATCCTTAACATAAATGAGCAAAGTCACTCCGAATGCCAATGAATTAAAATCAAATATATTTGTTTTCTTTGGCAAGTTCTTAAACGATGCCTCATCATAAATTAAAAACATAACAAAATTACCCGTGACGTCATTATTCAACATTATACATTCAAATACAAGTTATACCTGACTAATGACGTCAAAGCGCAAAATTATTTCGCAACATTACGGTAAAAAACATAAATGGTGTTTAGCTTCGGCGCCATATTTTATTTAGTGCTTGTCTACCTATTAATCATTTAATGCGTTTTAATTTGAGGACCTGGCTGTAGAAAAGACTAATGAAACGTTTGTATTTATTTGCTATATTTGTTTGAAATTAGGAATTGTTTGATGATTTGCTTTTTTTAAAGAGTGGGCGAGAATTTTACGCCGTCTCTTTCTCTTGGCCTAGACCCTCTTCTTTGCCGATATGTAGGGATGCCTACATGTTCAAATTTAATGACGTGGAATAAGTGGTACCTTGATGATCTTATGTTCCAAAATAAACGTATCTTTTTATCTTTCGTTTTTAGAAAGGTTTTTAGGTTAACATGGAAAAGTTTGATTAAAAACTTCTAAAGAAAGAAGTAATAGTAACCCAGTGTAACGTACGGGGACGGTTTTCTTATCTAAGGGTTCACAATGGCGGTGAATCACGTGTTAGGTGCAAGAAATTGCAACCCTATTGTAAAGACTTCTCAGGCGAGGTCAATGTAATGGAAAATGGTTGTTGCAGCAGCCAGTCACGGGGTCTCTTGGTAGAATGCTTACGCGACCCCAAGTTACCCCAACAGTGACGTGATTGGTGGGAGGGGTTTAGTGGATAGGGCTTTTAGGGCAAGTCCCACACTCTGTACGGATATGCATTCCCCTCAATAAAAAAAAATAAAAAACGGGTTTACTACAATGTTACACTTATGTTATTGGACATTATCGGAAACGATAATGTTAAAACACAATTATTGAGTGCCGTGATATTGTATTGGTAAAATTAGAAGTAAGGGAACGTAGTCGGAGAATTTTTTTTTATGTAATTTTTTATTTTTTGAACATATACACATTATGCTTATGTGATTGAAAAAGGGAAACGAAACAAACACAAAATCAAGATAAATACTGTGTTAGGTTTGAAATATTTTTAAGTTCGCCAATTTAAAATATAATTTTCAATTTTGAAATTAAAAAATGTCTACAAGAAAGTACCTGCTGTAACGCGTTCCGTTTCTGAAACAAGATAAGTCGTCGATCGTCGTTCCACCGCGTTTCCCTTCTAATCCACCACCGGATGACAGTGGTAAACTAAACGGCTCAATATTGGCTTCAAATGTACGTTTCAGGCCGAGCTAAGCTTTCAGGCCGAGCTAAGCTTTTTAGGCCGAGCTAAGTTTTTTAGGCCGAGCTAAGCTTTTTAGGCCGAGCTAAGCTCGCCAAAATAGCACGTGCTGAGCTCTAAACGACCTTAAGGCCAACAGCGAGATTCCTTCCAAAAAAAAATTCAAATGTACGATGATTGTTACGATTCTAATTACCTTAAATATTTATATATAACTCAAATAAAGTTAGGTTACATAACTCCCGCCATAACCTGTTTTGATAGTAATATAGATTCATTATCTACCTTCCTTTGTCTTTGGTCCTAAGAGCGAGTGGAAGAATACAGTAAGTTAATACATTCGTGTTTTTATTTTTATTTATTTATTTATTAACACTTCGTTGCTAGAAAGAAACACAAATAACACAATACATATAAATTACAAGGGATGCAACGGGCGGCCTTATCGCTAACAAGCGATCTCTTCCAGGCAACCCTAGTAAGAAAGAAAACAATAAATAAAAAATGATGAGTGCAAGAAGTGCATAACCAGAAGTTTTATAAAAAACAAAATATATATATTAATCTGTAAAACCTTAATCTAGAGAAAATAAAAAAAGAAAACAATATTAATAACTAAATAAAACTAAAAAGCTAATCTTACAGATTCATGAACAGCAAATAGTGAATTACATAATATACAAAAACGTAATATTTTTACGTTGCGTTCAGTCTTTGAGTATAAACTGGGGCAGGCGTTCTTTGTTTTTAAACATTAAATCAAGTTTCTATGGAAAATACTTGCATAAATAAACCATTGTTCAAGTATCAGGTAGTTTAATTGATCTCTTGAACAAACATAAAGCCATAATCACCAATCATTAAAAATAATTTGTATAGCATAAGTAATTGGCAATTATTAGTAGTATTGATGAAAATTTCATTTAATTTTGTCAAATCTATTATGTCATTGCAACGAAGTATTAATAAATAAAAAAATATATCGGTCGGCCGCAAAGCATGCGGAAATTAATGAACTTCTCAAGTAGACCTATTTGTTTGTATACTGGCTGAGTTCACAAGAGTTGCTTGCTATATTGTTCGTTATAAGATTTAGGCATATAAGTATAATTTTTTAATGTTTTTTTATGTAGGATAATTGGTGTGGTATCATTTTGGCGTTCTATCGAATTAGAAGTAACTGTTAAGGTAGAATATTGTAGCGGAATAAATAAATAAATTATTAGTCTTTCTTCCAACTTCCAACAACATTCTTCGATTTTGTTCCCTTTTGAGAAGAGACTCTTTAAATGGCGCCTGGTAACCCCAGATCGAGGAAATTTAATTTTTGAGAAAATTGTAAATACTGTATACTTGATTGGTTATGATTACTAACAAACATTTAAGTATTTTTATATTCGCTTTATGTGAAATTGTTTACGCTGATAAACCGAGACAGATTATAAAAAATAGTAATTTAGTATTTGTTAAAGCGTTATTTAAAACTTGGCTTTGAAAAGTGTTTTAAAGTAGAATAACTTGTAAATATTCATATTTCTTTTAATATTTTTGTTACGTCACCCAAGTGACACAATCAGTCACATATGTATACCTGAATAGAAGGATGGCAGCACCAATCCAATCTAAAGGGAGGAATTACGACCAGTCTAATCGACTGGCAGAGCCTAGTAGCCTGTTTGTTAAATGGAATCCTACTGTTGGCCTTGACAGTAGCTTTTACCACGACTAGTGCAAGGACGTCTCGCATGACGCGGACCTCGTTGGGAGGCAATGGCTTATTGAGAACTTGTAGATATCCTCACAGGAAATACTTTGTGCGATGCTAGGTCATCGCATTGTCGCCGAAGAATGTAGGTTTCGCCACACTATGATAACGTCGATATTATTGTGTTGCGAATCTATGTCTTCGTCATATTATTGTAAATCTCTGAATGACAATTAACAAAAACAACTAGATCCTAAAAACTTGACGTCTGTTTACTTGACAGTTGACAGCGTGCGACGCCATTTTGCATGGAAAAACTTTTGGCGGGTTCATGAAATTATGTTTAAGTTGAATTATTAAAGACAATATTTAAGTGAATAAAAATAATTTCTAGGTTCTAGTCACTTGTAAATTTAAAATTGTTTTTAATTCTTATCAAATAACCTATTAATGATTCTACGAACTTAAGGTTACATTTACCTACGTCAATGCGTGATGCATGTCAGGCATTTAATAATAACGTCATTAAGCAGTAACAGGTTTAATGAGCTTTAATGTGTCGTGACCTCAGCGACACCAAATTACTCTTAATTTTCATAAAGTTCTGGTAATATTTTCTATAATTATTGCTTTAATTGTGCCAACATTTAAATTCAAGGAAATTTGCCTCCAAAATCGTGATACAGTAGAACCTCGATAACTTAATCCTCGGTAACTTAAAAACCTCTATAAGTTCAAAATATAATATGTTACCTTCCCATCAGAGCCAAAAAACCTCCATAACTTAAAATACGCAACCTCTGTAATTTAAATAAGTAATCTCTGAATTGGCCCTCAGTAACTCAAAGAAATGTTTCCACAACCTCTATAACATAAAATTGATTGTCGATGAGTCATTTTGAAAGAGTGTGCAAATCAAAAGGTTTCGGTATTTATTGCTTTAACAACTGTAAGATCATTTGTAGAGCAGTGTAGCAACATAAAAGATAATGTATTCCTTCTCTATTTGTCATTGAAAATCAAATCGATTTGGAACCTGAATTGTTTAAAACAAAAGAAAATCACAGACTTTTTTAAGTAGACTAAACCTTTAATTGTAGTTTTATTTTTATGTAACGTGTGTAATGTGAATAAATAAATAGGAATATTTAAATGTCTGTATTATATAGAACCGATCTTTCTGACGCATTCGAGTAAAAATAGGAATAAGGAATAATGTACAAACATACATATGTACATACCTACCTCTATATTAACCTATACCTAACATAGACCCTTGATAACTTAAAACCTCTATAACTTAAAATATATTGTGTTTCCCTTGGACTTTAACTTATCGAGTTTCTACTGTATATGAAAAACATACACCTTACAAATTATGCCAATACGATAACGTCGATAAAAAATAAAATTAAGTATGTAAGTACCTAATAGTAAACACTACTAATTATTATCGCTACTGTGAATTCACTCGGCGAACATATAAATATGTCAATAGTGTCGGAGAAATAGTTATTGATTCCCGGTGATGTCCAATCCTGATGTGGGTTAACTTCGCTAAGGAGTATTGAAAACACTTATTAATATTACAATTAATATAAAAACTGGCAGGGCTACTCTAAAAACCGATTGGGAATTTCAATGATGGATTCTAGATAGAATAATATCGCTTTTATGGGGTAAGCCTGCAGATGCTCCAAGCTGTTTTTAAGATTTTCGGCTTTTAGTGACGTAATGAAAGACGGCTACGTGTCTATGAAACATAAAATTAAGATTTACAATTTATGTATTCCACCATGCCATGGGAGAAGAATACATATATGTGGTAGGTGGCAGAGTAAACCCCTATGGAAGGAGAATCGAGTGAGGCGTTGGGAATACGAAATGGTTAGCCGGGCAAGAATGGTATAGAAAAGGACTGAACAACATTTTTTTTTAAAACGGGGCAAACGAGCTCACCTGATGTTAAGTGATACCGCCTCTCATGGACACTCTCAATGCCAGAAGCTCGCGAGTTGCCGTTGCCCGCCTTTTAAGAATTGGTACGCTCTTTTCTTGAAGGACCCTAATTGGAATTGTTTCGGAAATACTTCAGTGGGCGGCTGGTTCCACAAGGTGGTGGTGCGCGGCTAAAACTGCCTCGAGGTGATACGGGCGGAAGATCGTTAGAAATAAATTCGTAGAAGAATTTCGTAGAAGATGCAGAATGATGAAGATAGTAAATAATGTATAAAATGGAAAAAAGGTTCACTTCTAAAGGATCTTTTTACTTATAAAGGGTATTTCAACAAGAACTTTGTTTTCTAAAACAAAATAAAACAAAGAATTTAGAGGAAAATGAATGAAATTTTTATTGTATTACAAAGAGAAAAGTTTGGCAATTATGAATGAAAAAAGATATCTGGCAAATGTCCACCACGACCACGCTGACAGATGTTGATTGTTTCATCAAAATTTTTAATCACTTTTTGGCAAAATGGAGGGTTTATTTCGTTAATGACATCACGGATTTTGAGTTTTAAGGCTGCAATCGATTCGATTTGCTCCGTATAGACTCTGTCTTTAACATAGCCCTACAAAAAATAATCCAGTGGTGTTAAATCACACGATCTGGCTGGCCACTTAACAGCTGAATTTCGCGAAATTATGCGCTCGGGAAATTTGGTTTGCAATAAATTGATCGTTTCATTGGCTGTGTGACATGTTCACCGTCGTTGAAACCACATTTCAGTGATATCCATGTCATCAATAATAGGCCAAAATTTAGTGGTTAACATCTCGCGATAATTTATAATCGAAGATCATTTGCCATAACCTTGATTTATCTATTTTTACAAGTACCAAACTTCATCTCAGATGAATATGGAGAGGGGTACGGGTTGACCGTGCCCGCATCTAATACCTCAAGATATCGGATTTCGGATTAGTAATGGTCTTCCAAGCAGCCCCAAAATAAACCTTATTGCTCAGATAAATTTTAATTATTAATGAATAATAAATTAATAAAATTTAAAAAAAAAATATCTGTTCTTTTTTGTCTGAAGTATACCATGTTATTTAGACCTAAACAGGGAAGATGATGCTTGATGAATGCCGTCTGTCTTTATTTATTTTATCCTTAAGTTATTATTCCTGTTATGCGATGTGTTATTATTCTTGAACTAATACAAGAAAAAAATCAATTCAAAGTGAACATTTTAATAAAACGCTTATTACAAAGCAAGTGCTTGAACTAACATATAGGGTATAAATTACAGAAGTACAAAAAATATAAGCTTATTGTCATACAGATTTAAAAAAAACAATCAAATTTTTTAGCTATGCTAAATTCTTGGGCCGTGGCTGATGAGCCCTCGGCCTTAGTTAGGCCTAAATTGATACATTTTGAAATTGAGCATGTGACAAAATTACCTATGATACTAGGCCCGCCATCTAGTGGAAGCTTGTACAATGAGCCATAAAAATACTTGAGTAATTATAAAATACTAGTTGTTTTCAAGTCCCAATAAACAGCTGATTATGTTTCAAAATGACTTCCGTCATAAGAAAACGATTAATAAAAAGAAGTCTCGCACAATACTGGTAACAACAAATTCGATTCCGGGTAAAATTTAATGAAGTCTAATGACGTGAATTAAAGAATAAATCAGATACAATTCTACAGAACAATCATTTCTTAAACACAGCAAACATAACTTTTACCGTAAGCCAATTTCCCGCCACTGACGCCATTTTGAAGTGTCAAATTTACTGCTATCAATTTAATGATTCACTGGATCTTCATATTAAAATTTAAATAAAATATTCAATGCTTCTTAAACAATAAATATTATATTCTATAGATGTTGCACCATTAAACTGTAAAGAAATTTAACAGTTCGGTCTGTTCTCTTTGTACATATTCCACTAACTGCTAGAGCGTCTTAAAAATTCTGGCTTCACAAAAATTTTATAAAACATTTAAGGTACAAAACGGTTTTATTAAATTGTTGCCTATTAATATTATCTGTATTACTCAGACTAATTCATTGAGTAATCGGAAACTTCAATCATTAAGATTTACACATGTAATGCTACAGAAAACTAAATGCAATATAAAATATAGATAGACAATTAAATAAGTTTTATTGCTACCATAACAGGTAGTGAACAATGTTAGGTTGTTATTCGCAAAAAAAATCCATCCATTACAAAATGTTAAAGATAGCATTGTTTGTTACCATAGTTACAAAGTTTAACATTACAGTCATATATAACATAACATTTAAGTCATTACTATAAGTAATTTCTAGTTTATGTTTAAGAGCACATTTTTGCTTTGTACAGAAGCCAGTTATAATGTCATTCAAAGGATCTGTTTCACAATGTATGGATTAGGTATCAAATAGCTATGCAACACATAAATTCAAGAAAAGTTCAGAATAAGAAACTTTGGGCCGATAGCACTATCTGACAGTCGTAAATCACAACAATGTTTATCCTACCAATAAGTAATAAATAGCTTATTTGAAACTTATCTGGATATTGTGAAACATACCCTTAATCTGTAGATAATTCTTATTAAGTGGATACAGTAAAAAATAATTGTACTCAACTTCTGAAAACTTGTACATATATTAGTACCAACAATAACTTCTCTATACAAATCATATCATAACACAAGGTAAAGACTGAAAAATTTTGTTAATGAGACAAAATCTCCAACAAAATAGCATGGAAATATTTTGATTGACATAACATTGCTCTGCTTTATGAGTTAAAGACTTAAGGGTTATTAGACATACAACTTGTGGGATAGTCTATGTATTGAGGAGACTATACATATAATATTAAGATACCAGCAAATTAATAACGGTAACACAGATAGTATCAGATAATAGTAAGATTGTTAAGACTTTCCAACCCCTGCTCTCATGAGTCAGCCAATGATGCATCAATTTGAAATACTTAATTATTATTCACGTAATGTTGTCTTTTCAACCATGTTTGCATGAAAATACAAATATTAATCAATCAAATGTGTCACTACAGATATTATTGAAATAATGTAGCTCTGGTGGCTTGAATGTTAGATAAGTACTTTTTAATGATTTTTTCCTACAAACTTACAAATGGTTTTATCTATGTTGATTTTTGTAACACAAATTTCACTTCTGTGTAGATAACAATAAAAACATAGATTAGTATACCATAACATATATTACCCTCTAACAAAAATAATCAAATTATTTTTTTTTAACTTCACTTTAGGCAATATGGAATTTTGAGTAATTTTAAATCTCAACGAAATCTAATAATATATATTTAGGCCAGGAACTCAACCTAAAAATTGTACTCTAAATTGCAAATAATCTACAACAATTCCATGTAACTTCAAATCTATTTAGCTACCTTATAATCAAGTCTGCCACTCAGTCTTAACAAACTGATATCATTTTCATTTTCAATTCAGCTGTTATACATATTTGTACAATATACCTTTCTAAGGTAAACCTTAAATAATTACTGGATAATCAGAGCTACTTAGTCTTAATATATAATGATTTGTGCTACACTAAACTTATCTAAACTAGCAGTCTTATTCATAAACACACTAGAAAAAGATGTACATGTTGTCACATCTACTAGCTATTGTCTCAATATAAAATACAGTACAACCCTTTTAAGAAAATTTCAGTCTGGCAAAAATGATTATTAAAAGGAAAGTATATCAGGTATGAATCTATGCAATAGTAAAGAAGAATATGTCTATGTCTGCCTTTGGGCATTAATATTCTTTTAAGGGACTAGTTAACTGAAAATGATATGATAATTTACTTTAAGTTTTAGTATGTTTATAATAAGACTTTAAGGTTCCCTATAATGTAAAATATAACAAATTACCTTAATATTAACGGAATGTCAAATTTGAACAATTCACAGTGGTCTAAATAAGATATGTGACAATAATTTGAATCATCATCTTCACCATACATCAGTCTTTTTATATTTTCATAAGATGAACACAGGATTTAGTAGGCATTTTTTTTCAAACATTCTGTCACATTTTAGTAGTAGCTTCAAGGGAGCGCAGTAATGGCGCACGGGCCATATACTAGAATCTGTCTTTGGAGGCATGTAGGTTTGGGTTTGTGAGGTATTGCAATTCTTGCAACTCCTGGAATTTCTCATGATCCCTTATGTGTGCATAGTTAGCAGATAAACACATTAGATAGTGTACCAAACTCAGTATAACTAGAAGGCATGACACCATAGCAAGAATAAACATAAATTCAGCTTTCTCAACATAGTCCTTGCAAAATAGTTTCATTTTGTGAGCTTCACAGATTTTCATATCTTCTTGTTTAACTGAAGCGGGAAACATAAAATCAAACTGTGTAAAATCTATGCAAGTTGATAATTCAATGTTTCCTGGTTTAGAACAAAGATTCCAAAAAATTGTAAATAAGAATGTAGTTATCACGAGGAAACCAAGTAATATGATCCAAGTAAATGTCAAAATGTAGGTTATTATCATGAAAATTGCGCAAGAGATCCTTCCGCCGACTCTAGCTCGCCAAGCTCGGTACACTCTTTGTCTCGTGGCACCTGTGGTAAGGCATCCGAGACAGAGGAGCATGAATCCTAAAGCGGCCATACATGCACTCCCAACTATAAATATCATTTGAAGAGCCTCGATCCATATTAGGCGAAAGTGAAAAACTTCATCAAACATTAATATAGACAGTGCTGAACCTCGGTACATCGTTCCACAAAACACTCCCACGCCCAAGCAGCACATTATAGTGGCTATTAAAGTAGCATGGGGTACTCTTGTAAGACAAGCTTGACACGGATCACCCATTTTAGCAATTATATTTAACTGTATTGTATTTATTAAATCTCCTTCAAAGTAATATTTATTTTTCGAAATATATAAACATAAGTCACTGACTAAAAAAAGCTACTCAACTGATTACGACAAGCAAAGATTACATCCACAGACTATGATTTATACACTGCTGCACTCCACAGGTTTTTAACTATTTCACAGAAAAGAAAATTATTATGTTATCAAATAACTATTAACGATATTTGTTTCATGGTTGATTAATTTTCTAATGAAATTAAACTTATATTCTTTCATAAAGTAGATAACTTAAATGAAATGCCATTTGATAAATCTTACGTGTGTATTATTTTTTTACTTTAGCAGCTTGTCTTGAAGTGTTGTCTTTTTTGTTAGTTGTCTGCGATACTTAATGAATGCCTGATGATACTTAATAGAAATTATGTTGATTATCACCGATTGATCACCGGACAATAGATAATCGTAATTTTTCGTCATTTATCACATAAATAAGTAGATGTTTAATTTGTGCACAGAACAGTGAACGATTACGCTATAACGTCAATTGTCACATTATTAATAAATATGTATTATGTGGCACTGAAGAGTGAACTCGGACACTGGAATTTAAATAGTAAATGAAAACGAGTATGAAATATTATTGTGGTGAAAATAGCGACAAATATTATTTATAATTCCGGTATTGCATTAAACATATGACGATTTATCTTTTTTATGTTTTAGATTCTTTAATTCAATTGTTATTTGACTTTTCAGCCAGAGCTAAGTGGACACTTGTTTTACATTTTTATTTGTAATATAAATAATATAACGATTGGAAACTTTTTATTTGAAATGCCATGGATGTACTTTATCATCAAACCAGTCAATTAATACAGGAAGCATTCGATTTATTTCATAAACTTGATTCCATTCCAGACTCTGAAAGAGTTGAAAATGATATACAATTTAAGATTAACGCTATTAATGGGTATGTACATATATGTATATATTACAAATAACTATGACATATTTTATATCATAAATAGGCATAATAATAGGCTTCTGCTTTTAATGTCAAAGCATTTTTGTCTTCTTGGTAAATGATTCTAAAACTGTCAGTGCTAAAAGCAAGCCTTCATAAATATAAATATATTAATTTAAAATGTATTTATTATAGAAATTGTGAAGGGCTTGATATTTTGGTGTTCAAAACACCAATTAATCAGAGACCAATGGCTAAGATGAGAGTTGATCAGTTGAAATATGACAGTAAACATTTACAGGTATTTTATTTAATTATTGTTTTTTTTTAAGTACAATCATGTGAGATACTTGTTACTTAACATATTGTGCTAATTTTTCCTGTCCTAGAAATATAGACTGCAATATTTTATAAAAATCTGTGACATTACATGTTGCTAATTTGTGTTCCATTATTTAAATAGTACAATATGTACTGTACATTGTTGTGAACATGTATTATCACAAATTGTCTACTGTATATTGTTTTCAGCAAAATTATATAGTGACATATATTATGGTACAATAGAACACAGCAGTTGTGATTTACTAAAGATTTTACAACCATGTATTTAACATCCTCTTGCTTCATCTTTCTTAAACTTACACATGTGTCATCTCTAAAAAATACTTTTTGTTTATGATGAGTTAACATGGTGATGTTAACTCATCATAAACAAAGGAGATCAGTAGGTGTACTGTATCAAGAAAATATCAAAATAGTCCAGGGTTGTTGACCAAGTTACATATATTTCATTTATTTAAAGCCTTTAATTTATAGAAATATTAATATTACAGGCCTCATTAATCAATGCCCAGAATAAAAGGAGAAGGCGAGAACAAGAAAAGTCTGAAAGGGAACAATTGTTGAGTCGACGATTTAATGACCATATGGAAATAACGGTAGATTATTTGGCTCAGGAGAATAACTCGTTGCAGAATTCTCACAGGAATGTTGATGAAATGTTGCATACAGGTTTGTTTTGGTATATACTACTAGAAACACTTAGACTCATTTTTATGGAAAGGGTAAGATTCTAAACCGAGACTTAGTATGATCAAAGACTTTAATATGTCTATCTGATACATTTTTAACCTACAGAAGACTCTTAAATGTCGTTTTTTTATCTTACCGGATGTTGCATTTGTTAGTCACAAAAATGTGGCCTATCCTATTTGCAAGACACTTTTAAATACTTGTGGAAGAAATTAGACTCGTTACCTAGAGATAAATGGCGTTCTTATGGAGAAAGAGTTTTTTAATCAATTCTTTAGTAATCCTGCTGTTTTACAATATCAGCATACTTGAGAACTTAGAGAAACATAACAGGTTCTGCCTATTATATATTTAATATTATTATTACATTATTTCTACTATAGTAATTACAATTTTACAATTACATATTATTGTACCTACTACTTCACATAATCTTTTTGCTGTTAAATGTATCATAACTTGCATATCTTAGACAAATTACACAGCATACTTATAAAATTAAGTGTTTACAATTATTGAAAATAGATGACGCTGATATGTGTTAAGTTAGCTAATGCTGAGTATAGATGGCGCAATTTGCAAAACCAATTAATAGTCACAAAACAACAGATAAGATTAACGAACCACAGAGTATTGGCACAAAAAAGATTCTTTTAACCTTACAATAATTTTGGTAGAATATATAGATTATATGTTCATTTATTTATTAGACTACATGTAATACATAATTACAGATGGATCTTGCATTTGTTTCTATAATAGACAAGTATGAGTTTCCACACATGGATCTAAGATATGTCGCATTCCTTACGATATTTTTCTTTACACTACTTAGCACTGGCTAATTGCATAGGTACATATAATAATTTGTTTGAACATTGTTCAGTCGGATTTCAAACGAACGACCTCAGGCGTGAGAGCCATAACTTAGGCACTAGGCCAACACCGCTTAAAACTATATCTAGCAGCTATATTATTTTTGGCGCGAAATTGAAAAATTATTATCTGTATGTATATAATTCTTATGCATTTGGGTGGCTTACATTAACAAATCAGCTGCTTGTGCTGCAGTTGGTATTTGGGTTATTTATCTATACAGCCAATAAACAGCTATAGATTATATGTGCATGTGTTTGTAATTAAACTCCTAAACGGCTGGACAGATTTTTATGAATTTTTTTGTGTGTTCAAGAGGATTCATGATAGTTAGTAATATGATGATGAACATATTACTCAGATATAAAGTTTGTTTGCAGAGTGTGTTTGTGTGTGGAGGCATTCCCAAAAATCATTTATAAAAAACGTTACTCCTGATATTATTCAGATACCTGTGTATATACATAAATATATACATAAAGATACATGGAATGATAATATTTTAAATTAATATTTATGTTTTGAAAACTAGTCACAAATTAAATAGTTTTTATAAAGTAACTTCTATGTAAAATTCAAATTTTTAATCATCACCCTAATGTGCCAAGTTTAGCTTGACCATCATACAATTTTCTTTCTTTTTTCTTACAAATAAATTATTAATTTAAATAATTTCAATGTAAAATCCCATCCCTGGATACTCTATTGAGTAAAGTAGGCATCAGCTATGCACTTTAGAAACTACAAGAAAAATAGTATGTACGAAAAGAGTGAAACATTAAAACCTTTTAGCAAAGAGTTAAGAGATAATCGATGTCTATCTATCTAGCTTTACAGTGCAAAAATAAGTAATATTCAGAGTCATCTGTATAAAAAAGTTTACAAGTATTGGAGAAAAATAACTTATAAACAGTTTTATTTATGAAAACATTTAAAAATAGATTTTATGCGTCATTTGCAAATTTGGTTTTTTAAAGCAAAATCTTAAAAGACTAAGGGTCTGTTTCACAATGTCCGGATAAGTTCCAAATAAGCTATTTATTACTTATTTGTAGGATAAACAGTATTTTTGCGTTTCACGACTGTCAGATAGCGATATTTGTCATGAAATGCCAAGTAACTTAATAGGAACTTTTATCTTTCGAATAATTTATTTGTTGCATAGCTATTTGGCACTTTATCCATACATTGTGAAACAGGCCCTAAGAATAAACAAATAAATGTAATAGATTCAGTAATAAATTATCTGAATTGGTAATTAATAGTATATAGTTAATTGGCAATTTTGATTGTTTGTTAAATAATAATTATTTATTAATTATTGATCAATCATCATTTATTAAATATAAAAGACTTCATATTAATTAAAAAAATAATAATTCGATTTGTAAGTCTATTGTTATTATATGTGATTAGTGATTGTTTTATATGAGACTAGTGACCCGCCCCAGCTTCGCACGGGTGCAATGCTGATGAAAATCAGATTTTTATTATGTATTGTTATTTCCGTCGCTGGAAAGCTCCGATAATATACGCGTTCGATCGCTGCTAAATAAGCTGTAATGGGCTGTATAGATCTATATTAAATGAACAATGAATTCAAGGTATTTAATTGGTTAAGGATTAATGCTGTATTGGTTAAAATCGCTTCGAAAATTAGCCATTATTTGTTACGACAAAGTAAATGACAAAAAAAAGTTATTGTGGGTAATCCATAAGAGATAGACATATACCATCAGGGACTTTTCTGTAGACCTTTTCAATGTGTACAATACTTACTACATTATTTTGATAAAACTCGTAGGGTTCAGCCTGCGTTCGCAATGTAAGCGGAAAAAATGTAATTATTTACGACATCACATTAGAAACCTCAAAAATAACAGTACTTCTCCACTATTTAATGGATGTTATTATACATATAAACCTTCCTCTTGAATCACTCTATCTATTAAAAAACAACCGCATCAAAATCCGTTGCGTAGTTTCAAAGATTTAAGCATACAAAGGGACATAGGGACAGAGAAAGCGACTTTGTTTTATACTGTGTAGTGATTCGAACCCAGGCCTGTTTATTATCGTAATAATATTAATAATAACGCCATGTACAACGATTCTGCGTTTTAATCTTTATTAGCGCAATCTAATAATTCAATTACAAATTTTATTTAAGTTGATTTTTTGTCAGTGCAGTGCTGGCCTAGAGGCTTCGGCGTGCGACTCTCATACCTGAGGTCGTAGGTTCGATCCCCGGCTGTGCACCAATGGAATTTCTTTCTATGTGCGCATTTAACATTTGCTCGAACGGTGAAGGAAAACATCGTGAGGAAACCGACATGTCTTGGACTCAAAAAGTCGACGACGTGTGTCAGGCACTGGAGGCTGATCACGTACTTGCCTATTAGATAAAAATGATCATGAAACAGATTCAAAAATCTGAGGCCAAGACCTGAAGAGGTTGTAGTGCCACTGTCTTTTTTTTTTGTCACAATAGCCAGTGTAAAAAAGTTGAGTCAGACAACAGATATCATTATTGCAAGACGCTGGACATTCCTGTGTTGTGATAATAGAACTTGTATATGCACGAAAATGTGTGACGCATGCGCATGTTTCTCACTAATACTATTTGCCATAGACACGTAGGTCATTGATGTGTCACTTCGTAATTTTTGGTTTTAATACCGGTTTCCTTACGACGTTTTTAAGGTCACAAAATACGTTTTTTACGCGTATACCATACTTTTATAATTACGCTTCTTGGAGATTTTAAATGAAAAATCATCTCTAATTACGGCCAGTAATTATACACAAATTGTTAAATTAAGTTACATTTATATTTATACAAAATTGCAACTATAAATAAACACAAGTATGTATGTATGTTTAACACAAATACTAATTAAATTAACTTGCTAAATGCTTCTATAATGTGACATAATAAAATTAATGACATTTGCATGCCGATTTATATATGGCGGATTGTGAGGATTTTTATAATAAAGAACTGTTAAGGCAGGAGTGTTTTTATAAATAAATAAATGTTCGGGAATTCAAATTTAAGACATTGGGTTGTTTTATATGACAGAGGGCAAGCGGCTAACCTACGTGATACCCATAAACGCTTACATTGAGGAGGTTGTCGGCCTTTTAAAAATTGGTACCCTCTTTTCTTAAAGCACCCAAAAAAATATTTCTGTGGGCAGCTTGTTTCACATAGTGGTAGAAAATCATTTAACGCTTTGCAGTACGTCGAGGTGAATACAGGCGGAAAGTCTCTTACGTCGAAACCCAATAACCTATCTCAATCCATTTTTGATTTGATAGACATCTTAATCCAAATATTGATAAAAGTGTGCCAATAACCAATTGCCGGATTGTAATCGCCATCTGTCGATACAAGCTATTCATGGTAGGTCGGATCGGTGTATGTGGATAGACCTTTGTATGAAATTGACAATTCAACTGTGCCAATATCCTATCTTAAGATTTTAAATAACACCAGTTTTTATAATAATTAAAAAGCTATTATGTTTTAAACATAGACATGTATAATTTAATATTATTCGTACGTTTTTATTTACTTTATTTGGTTTATATTGTTTATCAAATATGAGTGTAAAGAGCGAAGAGATTGCAGTCTTCGTAGGGTTTGGTTATTGGGATGCAGATAGGAGATCGATCAACTGTCACGATCTGATGTCAGAGTTTTCAATCCGGGATTTTGGATTAATCATTGGGTTCGGGCGTAAGACGAATCGGTTTGGAAACACTTCATGTGGGCAGCTGTTGTGTTCTGCCTCGACGTCCTACTATAAAACTCTTGGAAAATAAACTATATATGTATATATATATATCTGAAACCAAAAGCCTTATAACCTTGCATTTCTATATTACCTTGTATAGTGTGATCCCACGTAGTAAATAATTGTGTATTGTTATTTTTTTGTTTTCCATGACACGACCTTGAATTAATCTCCGGTTATGTATTTACTTATATATATTGTATACTATCGTATACTATTGTATACTATTGTATACTATTGTATACTATCGTATACTATCGTATACAATATATATACAAGCCCCTCCCCCAGGCCCGATTCGAATTAGCGAATTAACGAGTAATAAAACAGTCCATTGATAAGATTTAACTTGCTAAATGTGGCATCGCGTTTACGATCTTCTTGTTTGATTATATAATAAATTATTCTAGTGTAATTAATTAATTACCAATTCCTTGACTTCAAAATGCACAAAACGTCCACCATGGACCGAAATATTAACTGCGCACCGCCATCTGATCCCAATAACCAAACCCTATGGTAAAGTCATATGACGTTTTGGCACTATTGACAGTATTGTATTGGCATTGACACTAAATAGTATGTTATTTTTTTGTTTTCCATGACACGACCTTGAATTAATCTCCGGTTATGTATTTACGGTCATATTTACGTCAACATATAATTAATATATGTCAGCGACGTGACGGATATATGCCTCAAAGTACAAAGATTGACTATTCCACGAACATTGTTTCGCATTAATAATTCTAAATCGTTAATTGCAAAGGTACATTTAGATCGTCTTAATATAACAATTTGTCATATGGGAGCATATACATAATGTCATAATAATAAATTGAGAGTAATTGTTGTTAAACTTATGGTCCAATTGCCTACGGTTTTGTTCTAAATATTATATTAATTAGCTAAAGTACAGTGTAACGTAACGTAACGTAACAATGATATATTATAAATTACACCCACTCACAATAACGACAACAATTGAGTAATAAAGTAATTTTTAGTTAGTCATGGGCGGCGGTATCACTTAACATCAGGTGAGCCTCCTGCCCGTTTGCCCCCTGTTCTATAAAAAAAAATGCAGAACATATATGTGACTACCGATAAGTTTAGCAGTAAGAAAAAAAACACTTCATAGATAGTTACAAATATACTACCTAATTTTGTTCACTTTTTTCTGTTAAGTATACCTATTGTATCTGCTTTAATAGTTTTTGTAATTAGTGAACACTGACAGCGACGGATAAACAATGTCAGGTTTTAGTTCGCTGTAATGTACCTAAACCTAGGTTTTTAAATTAAACGCAGCAGTGTACGTACATTTTTCGCTTATCCTAGCCCGCAATAGACTCACTGCCATTACGCATACGAACTCTAAGGAAATCGTTCTTTTGTTTACAAATTGCGATTACTTCCACCGGTGGACTGGAGCATGACTAATCAGTAGGAGTCATGGATTATGTATACGATTTTCTTCTCTTTTTGAGATTCTTTTTATAAATGATTTATGAAGAGTCGTACATTGTTACTACAAACGATTATTTTTGTAGTTTTTATTTAACCACACCTTTATTTCCGAAAAGCAGATACCACGTACCTAGGGTTCCTACCTCTCCATCTACTCTCATGACATTCACCATGCTCGCCGGTTATGCGTACTTCTATCTTGACTCTTCTCTACCTCCTGGATTTGCTTCAGGCATATATGACGAGGCCTACCCAACCTGACTTCACCATCCACGGTTGCTTTGTATTAACCGCTTCTCATTTTTTATTCCACATGGCCAATCCACTTGAGCACTCCCTTTCGAATCTTGTCTTCTCTATTAACCCATACTGCTCACGTATTATTACTTATCACGCAATGTTTTGTTTTATCTGTGTTGTTATCATATTTTGGTATTTGTGAAATTGCATCTAATCTAGTCACAATCATTGTCAATGTCAATAGTTTGACAGCTCTTAAAATTATAGCACAATGTCAAACATGTTAGCGAAATTAAAATAGTGTATCAGCTCTTTATTAATCTGTTTTCTAAACGTTCTGGGGGTCTAGTCAAGACGGCTTAACAGTAGTGTATGTAGAAAGTCGAAAACTAAATTTGTATGAAAATGTCCTGTCATTTTATCAAATTTAGTTAGTTAGAATACAAAAACATTTGGTAGTAGTAAAGAATAGCTATCTAATAATATTCTAAATTGTAGTCTGTGCTGAATATAGCAATTAAGTCATTAATACGTAAAATTGCTTTTTGAACTGTCACACAAGATAGAACCACTTCGACAGACAGAGACAAACAATACTGTTTTTGTTTTTAACGTGAATCTTAATTCTATTCTGTGGTACGACTTTCTCTATACGCCATTAATTTTTTACTCTGTGAACCGTATCACAGCATAAACTTGACAGATACAAGCACTTTTGTTTTACGGTGAACATTCTATATATTGTACTTACCACATTTTGTTTTGTTTGTATACAAACAAAAAACGTAAGTTTCACTTCACTTCAATTCAATCAACACTAAAATCACTTACATTTTTGATTACATATTTCGTATCACGACACAAGAAACGCGTTCGCTTGTTAACACTGTATTAGTTTAATTGTTAAAGATAGTATTTTATAGCAAGTTCTTTAATCTCTGCCTTGAACGTGAGGCTTAGACAACCAGTTATGTAAATAATTGACCGTGATTATCAATACGAAAATAAGTCCACTTCTCTATGAGTGTAATAATACCGTAAATCTAAAGATTGTATACAACGATCATCGTTTTTAGTATGTTTTCCAGGTAAGAGAAAATTATCTAGAAAATATCAAAAGGTTATCCGAAACGTGAAGAACATACTTAATATAATTAGTTAATAGATATGTTGGCTTATGGCTTTTCATATCTTCTTTTGGGAATCTGTATGATCGTAATTTTTTGTTGGATATCGTTAAAAAAATTAAACCAATTTTCGTAAAGGTCACATCACATGTTTTTAAGTCAATTTTGTCGACCTTAGATTGACGGCACTATGTATATTACTAATTAACTTTTACGGTTGCTAAGGAGATCGAGCCTTATAATTGTAGGTACAATAAATATTAATAATGAATATAGTATCCTGTATATACGTGGCTTCGCATAGCGCTTTTTTTTATGTAAAAGGAGGCAAACGGGAAGCTCACCTGACTTGAGGTGATACTGCCTATGGAAACTTTCATTATCAGAAGGCTCGTAAGTGCGTTGCCAGCCTTTTATATATGCTATTTTTTGAAGGTTCCTAACGCCAGAACCCAATAATTAAACAATCTCAAATTGAAATCAATCAGACCGGGACAGATGATTGTTCTCCTATCCGCATCCCAATAACCAAACCCTGCCAAGACAATCCATTTTTGACGATGGATGGAATGCAATCTCTTCGCTCTTTACACTTATATTTGATAATCAATATAAACCAAGCAAAGTAAATAAAACCGTACAAATAACATTAAAATGTACATGTCTATATTTAGACATATCAAATAGCTTTTTAATTATTTTAAAAACTGGTGGATGTTATAATCTTAAGATAGGATATTGGCACTGCTGAACTGTCATTTTGATACAAAGGTCTATCGACCTACCTTGGATAGCTTGTATCGACAGATGCCTATTTCAATTCGTCGATTGGTTATTGGCACAGTTTTATCACTATTTAGACTAAGACGTCTATCTCGATGGTCAAAAATGGATTGAGATAGGTTATAGGGTTTGAGCGTAAGTCGTTTCACCTGCGTCGAACTGCTAGTCTAGGTTTTTCCATATACCAATATAGCTTCGAGTTGCAGGTGGGCGGCAGATTTAAAATCATTAAAAGTCACCTGCCTGCTGGTAATAATTGAACTATGTATTAATTATTTTCTGTCTTGATTCACCTTGAAACATGTTTCCGTGTTTTTCCACAGTTATGTACTCGTAATCAGTACAGTATAAGCTACTATTCCACGCCTTTGGTCTCCTTTTTTCTTCATCTATTATTAATTTACCCACAATTGTGTCTGGTCATTTCTTAGCTAAACTCTGATATTTAATTATCGCCAACAATACGTTATTAATAATTAATGATTGCAATGATACTTGCATAACTCCAGTCATGAAGGACATTATTGTGCGCATAAATGTTAAACAAAGGGTCTACTACGCAATTTTAATTGTTTTCGTATGTAATTCAAATTCAATTCAAAATCATTTATTTATATAGCCAACACAGTGTACACTTATGAACGTCAGCAAAGAAATGAAATGCTTCTAATTTGACATTTACTGCCAGTACTCAAATCAACGGCGTAGAACGGAAGAGAAGAACTGGCAATAAAATATAAATTTAATTAAAGTAATAATACTAAACTCTCTCTCCCTAAAATATGGCGAGGGAGCCAATGGCTGGCCATGCGTCATACTCGTGAACGGATGCTATTTGTGGTGACTGGTCGTAGTTGAATTCAAAATAGTTGTTTTTACTACGTATTTGCGTGTTGTTCTCACGAGTATGTAATTGCGTGCTCCTATTTCACCATGCCTCCTGCTGATAGAGGACAAATCTTTGTTTTTAATTTATTTTATTATTCTTTATTACTCGATGTCATATGGAACATGGTGTAATGGTTGCAGCTCCTTACAAACATTGTGTAAAAAACTTGGCGATTAAAAAGAGTGGCGGCGAGTTTATTGCCAGTTCTTCTCTTCCGTTCTACGCCCTTGATTTGAGAACTGGCAGTAAATGTAAAATTAGAATCATTTAAAGTATATTTTGCGGTTCATAAGTGTAAATTATGTTACCTATATGAATAAATTATTTTTTATTATTATTATTATTAAAAGCCCGTTTAATTTTCCAATTATTAGAAAACTGGAATAAAAGGTTATATTTTTTTTCTTGTTCCTGTTGATGGAAGTCTTTACTCTAGCCGCTGGAGGAAGTCTTTAAACTTCCTCCAGATCATTCCAAATATCTTTGTCCATGGCTTTGTTTGTCCATTTACTTCCTGTTAAAGCTCCTATATCTTCTAACCATCTTTTATGGGCACCCTCTTCTCCTTCCTCTTCGATCCCCGGCTGTGCCCCAATGGACTATCTTTCTATCGCATTTAACATTTGCTCGAACGATGAAGGAAAACATCGTGAGGAAACCGACATGTCTTAGACCCAAAAAGTCGACGACGTCTGTCAGGCTGGGGCTGATCACCTATTTGCCTATTAGATTTAAAAATGATCATGAAACAGATTCAGAAATCTGAGGCCAAGACCTAAAGAGGCTGTAGCGCAATTGATTTCTTTATTTATTATTTATATATGATGGTTGGCTCATACGTCATGCCTGAACATGTACCGCTTCCAGAAAGTGTACGAGGCGTCCGGTCAGTTATGTAATTTAATACAAATAAAGAGCGGACCGTGTTTCTCCTTTCTTCTATAATTACGATAGTCATTTTGTATGATGATTTGATATTTTCACATGTACGGAGTTTCACGCCGGATTTTTCTCTCGGCCTACACCTTCTGTCTTCTTTGCCGACGTGTAGGGATGTCTACCGATACAAATTTAATGATGTGGAATAAGTGATACCTGTATCGTATATTTCATAGTAAACATATTTTTTACCCTCGAAAAAGGCACACCATTTATACTTGTAGTTTATTCAGAGGAACACTAACGAAAAATATACAAACACAGCCTTAATAATAATATATTGTTGAAAATTTAATTTAAATAGTAAATATTAGTTTTCATACTAAATAACGACACTCATCCCCAATTTCAAATCCACAAGACTTGAAAATCTTTGTCGAAGTTCACACTAACTACAGTCTAACCAATTACAATAATTTAAATTTAATTCTACCTTCATTTAGTCCAATAACAATCAAAATCAATAAACGTCGAATGGCAAAATTAACTTAACCAATTTCTTAATGACACTGGAAGAAACTAGCGTTTAACATACAGGCTAGGCCTAGTTTAAACGCTAGTGCTTATACAAGTATATTATGTATAAGTTTAACCACTGTGAATATTGTATATAGAATGTAGTGTTTGAGTCAAAAATAAAGAAACTTACAGAGAAACACGAGACGACAAGTGTCAATGTTAAATTACAATTAATAAATACAAATCTGAAATTTAAAAATTGTAGTAGTCTATGCATTGGTCGTGTTCTGTGGTATACTAATACTGTATCTTCAAACAATATAGGTTATGGGTGAGGTTACCTGTTTCAAATTGAGTGACGTGGAATAAGTGATCCCTTGATGATCTTATGTTCCAAAATAAACGTATTTTATTTTTTTGGATAATGGTAGCATAGCATTTAATTGTTGAATTTATTAAATAATACTTTGTTAACCATTAGTATTAATAAGCTATTTTACATTTTGAATGTTTATTTCGGAATTTTGTTTGACATGAAAAGTTTGAGTTACATGGCGCGAAATATGGGTCAGAATAAAATTTTGATGTCCGTTTTTTTTTATTAGAATAAAAAAAATATTTAGATCGAAAATAAAAAAAAATTGTTAAAACTTTCGTACATAAGACTATTAGTAACATAGTTGTGAGAATTATTTGTAATAAGCTTTTGGTTTCACAATAATTTTTATTGTTACTAAAAATATTGACTACAACTCGTATTATTATTATGGTTCTATAAATATAAAACCTCTTTTCAGGCTCAAGTATTTTGGAGACACTGCGATACAACCGAGACACACTCAAAGGCGCTCATAGAAGACTTATTGACTTGGCGAATACCCTTGGCCTGTCCAACGCAACGATTTCTCTAATAGAAAAAAGGGTGTCGCAAGACAAATACGTCCTCTTTGGTGGAATGTTTGTGACATTGTCTGTGATCGTTCTTGTAATAATCTATTTTATTTAATGTATACGATTGTCATTGTTGATGTAAAAATAGAGTTATTCAACATTTTTTTTGATTTTCCTGTGGTTTTGACTTTTTAGTTAAATTAACAAACACGAAAAAAACAGATTATCACTGATATTTTTGGAATTACAAAATATTTCAATATATTTTTTTCACGTTAGTTTCGTTATATCGGAAATGAACGTTAAATTTATAGAAAAACTAAAATAAATCATAAAAATTATAAGGGATGTAACGGGCGGCCTTATAAGGTCTTGTCCGTACTATACGTTTATAATCTGTATTTAAATGTCAAACACATGACAATTGCATTAAGATTGTTGCTTGGAATTATATATTTTCATCAATTACTTGTTTTATTTATGGTTTTCCTTATAAAATAAACGACCTTCATTAGTTGTAATTTATTTTATGATAATATGGATAGGTCACCTATGAGGTGGAAAGATATACAAATGCATAAGACAGTCCGTCAGTCACTTGTCAAAAGTTACTGCAAATTGTCAACTACGATCGTTCATGAGCTCACCACTTCGATAAGAAGAACTATTTCTGTGTATCAAGGTAGGTATCACCAAGACATTGATAAAAAACTGATTGCCGAGTGCCATTTTTGTATATAAAGCCAATACTTAACGGAATTTAAAATAACAATTTCTTAGTAAGTAATAAATACTCTGTAATGGCTTGTTAATAGCCCTGGAGGCTAAGTAAAATGCACACTATATTTTTATCCAAAACAGTAGAAAAAAACGTGTCAATATTTCTATTTATTGTGGTTGACACTATAAGCCCTACGCAATTTTGATCTGAGGCCCAGACCTAAAAAGGTTCTAGCGCCACCGGCTTAGGTATTTACCTTTATATTTTTTTTCTAAATTGTTTCTATTATTATCTACACAGGCTATACTTTTAATGAAATATGTGGCTTAATAGCCGATTATATCCAGAATACAAAAAACATTTTAATGCAGCATATAACTGAAGGTTCAGCATATAT
This sequence comes from Pieris mannii, assembly GCA_028984075.1. Taxonomy (NCBI): domain Eukaryota; kingdom Metazoa; phylum Arthropoda; class Insecta; order Lepidoptera; family Pieridae; genus Pieris; species Pieris mannii. Next base: position 2,901,410 of record CM054798.1, on the reverse strand, counting down.
TCAAAGGTGGACAAACTCTTACTCGTTGCAGCAAAACAATACAATAAAAAAAAATGTGGATTCGATCTTATTTCAATATGGCAATGACATTATTTCTCGATATGATTCATTAGATGATTTAAGTCTGAAAATAAGGCTCGAATAGCACCACTTAACAAACAAATCGTGGGCCCCGTGTTGCCTAAGACCCATAAACACCTCTGTCACGAAATGAGATCCCGACCTAAAAGCTTGTAGCGCAAATTAAATATTAACAGGTTTTGAGGATATGCAGTAGGCTCATCATACATTGAAGAAGAATCAATTAAAAAAATGTTTATTTTATTAAATTTTATTTAATATATATTAAAAATCGTTAAACCGGTCCACGTTTATCAGGATCGCAGCAGGGCATCACAGCTTTAACGTGGGGACAAGCGAAAGCCACGTCTTCCTTCTTCTTGGCACACGGGTTGATTGGCGCTGGTGGCTTGAGACAGGTCTCCACAGGGGGTGGTGGCTCCCGAGGGTGCTCCGCGACCCTCGCAGCCGCGGGGGATATTTCGGGAATATCGCGACGTAGTTTCTTGACTTTATCAAACGCGTCGGGAGATAAGCGCATGTAATCAGGCACCTGAAATAATATATCTGCATTATTGGTAATCCCTCTAAACCTCTTATCGACAATTTTTTGCTTCAGTTAAGCAATATGTATTTATTCATAATATAATATATTAGAATCATAGAGCAGATGATGGCCAAATGGCTTCAGTGTGTGACTCTTATTCCTGAGGTCGTAGGTTCAATCCCCGGCTGTGTGCTTTCTGTGCACTTTTAAATCAACCAACGGTCAAGGAAAGCATCGTGAGGAAACCGGTGTGCCTTAGAACCGAAATGTCGATGGCGTGTTTCAGGCACAATTGACTCATCACGTCCTTAGAGAGACAAATAATGATGAAATAGATACAGAAATTAGAGAGGGTTTTAAAAATCGATACTTAACATCCCGTATGTCAAAATCAAATACGTTTTTGAGTTACGAAAGTTATAATTGGCGTTAAGGGTTATACAAAAAGGCGTTTCTCAATCTCAAGATTACTTCATCTCGACTCTCGATTTGAACCTTCGACACGAGTCACGACACCATACAAGGCCAATCTTACCTGTCCGTATTATTATGACATTACAATAATTATACATTTGCATGCCAATTATTGTGTGTTTTTTATAATGTTCACTTAATCAAGACGAGAGAGATTAATTTATTTTTAAAATCATTCACTAGATCATCGCAAGAGTAAATACGCATTTACCGTCTTTAAAGCTCAAAGAACGTTTTTCCTAATTTATATAAAGCACCACGAGTCATGAGGAAAAATTGAAAATTATGAATAAATGTCAAAGATCAATTATAAAAGATATTATTTTTATATCAAATATATTGTGTATAACATTAAAAACCGATTAAAGTGATTATATTAGTATAATAAAAATCTTTAAATATAAATTAAATATCATTTCATTTTCCATATTGGTGTACTAAAGATTTTTGAAATCCGACAATTCATGTCATTCATAAGTAGAATAAATTATTTGAAAATATATAATTTTATACACCTAAGAAGTATAACTTCTAACGCGTGTACATAGACACACGTTTTTTTTTATTATACTGACACGCGACAGGCAAACCAACCCATAGTATTTAACCGAGTGAATGGAGCATCCTGAATATAGTTTCCAGATACCCAGGCTTACTCAACTGTTTAAGTTTATAAGTGAGAATAAAATCTGACCTCTTTGCAATCAACTCCATAGGTGCCGAGGTATCCAGGCAACTGTGGTTTGGGTATAGCCTCTTCACCTGTCGCCTCTTGGCTCTGTTTATTCGGAATCACTTCATACGGGCATATGTTTTGTTCGCGTCTCGCTGCTCTTTCTTCAGCGTCCTGTCAAAAGTAAATGTTATAACATCAATAACGTTTCATTGGCTTCCATCAGTCTTATTCATTTATTTACTTACTAAACTTTAGCACATCATCCATAATGCTATAAAAAATACGTTTATTTTGGAACCTTATGATCATCAAGGTATCACTAATTCCACGTCATTAAATTTGAACCTGTAGGCATCCCTACTCATCGGCAAAGAAGACAGAAGGTGTAGGCAGAGTGAAAAACCTTCGGTACTCTTTTAAAATAGCAAATCATACAAATTGAGTATGACAAAACAAATTCATTAGACGTAGCCTGCCCAGCACTAGTCCCAGGCTCTTTTATCAACTATATAAACGTTAACTTTATAGTAAGTCTTTTTACACAGCTTTTCCTAAATTTATTAAAAGGCAGAGATAAAAAAGCTTCTGGAATTTTATGAAAGACATGTATCTCTTTTCCAAAAAAAGAATTAGAAACTTTAGATAGTCTAGTGCGAGGAAATAAGCCAACCCTTGCATAGAGCAGTTTTGAGGCAGTAAGTTGATGTATCGGTAAGGGGTTTTAAGCATGACCTTCAGTAATAAAGGAAGAAAAAAATAGTTTGGTTTAATAGGTTCCAAGATCTATATTTATTTATAGAACAGGTAACCAACGTTCAGCGCTTATCTAATTAGTGATACCGCACACATGGACACGCCCATTGGCAGAAGACTCACGAGTTTCTGCCTGTATTTATTTCGTATCTTTCTTCAGATGTTTGGGGTCGATTTCATATTTAAAATTATATTTATTATATTGCTGGCTCTCTTACCGCATCCTTGTATCTCTCGCAAAAGTCTTCATCATCAGTAAAGTGAGGCTGCTGCCCCGGTGGGTACGTAGGTCTAACAGCTTTCTCCCGATGTTCATCAGGCGCTGGTCCACTGAAGCATACCACCTTCTGCTGGTCTTCTCGAGCCATTCCAGACTTTAAGATTCCTTTCAGTGGTAGAACATTGTCACATGTTGGGTTGCTAGAAATGTTGTTGCTTGGTTACAATATGGCAACAAAAAGACTCAGAAATTACAAAACTGATTTTAACATACAACTCTACAATCATCGAGTAAAACCCAGAGATTTTCTGACAAAACCTTTCCAGTTGATGATTTTTTTTTTATGTTACAGGAGCCAGACGAGCAGGAGGCTCACCTGATGTTAAGTGACACCGCCGCCCATGGACACTCGCATGCCAGAAGGCTAGCAAGCGTTTACGTTACTATTCAATAATCGCAAAATGCATGTTGTAACAGCATTGCGAGCTACCTGCACTTTTGCAAAAATATAATATAAGTTATACTTCTTTTGGCGCGATGGAGAAAAATGATGAGAGTGAATTTTTACGATGCGCGGACACACCAACACCTAAATTCGACATCGTAAAGTTAGGTCTAGGTGGCATGGAAATCGATAACTATGTTCAAGTTGTATATTCTAGCATTTTTATATTTGGAACACGTGTTTCGTAACAGTACAATAAACAGTGTGAATAAATAAATATTATTTTGGTGTTATTAAATCAATTTCATATACGATGGTCATAGTATTTACTAATTATTTATTTATTTAAATAAAATCTTTTTGATTAATTTTAATATTTATCGTTAATCACTACTGCATTTTAGTTATTCATACGCCAAAGAAGTATAACTTCTAACGTGCTACTTCTAGCGTGTACATAATATATATATAAGTACTCACACTCTTTACTTTTTACTATGAAGCTAAGTTATATGAAAACATTAATTGCCGTTAATTAATAGATATGTTTATAAATACTTTGAAAAATGTTGTTATAACTTGTAACAGCGGAAGGCCCTCTATTGTATGAATTATTTGTAGTCAAGTAAGTTATAAGCCTCCTTTGCCCAACACACGAGAGAATGTTAAATGCGCACATAGAAATAACGTTCATTGGTGCACAGCGTGGAAACAAACCTACGATCACATGCATGAGAGTCACACGTTGAAGCCACTAGGCCAATACGGCACAAATAACCTCGCAATTTAAACACTGGAATGAAGTAAAGATAGACATTTATCATATATGGTCATTGATATCAAATAATTGTCGTATGATTAAAAACATATTTATGCTAACAGCGTACGAAGTCGCTTATTATAAATATTAATTCAAATCCCTTTGAGTTATTTTGCACGTATTGCAAGGGATTGGTACTTCTGGATTAAAACAATGTTGAAAAACTTAAGTTCTCAAATTAAAAGTGTAGAACGGACTAGAACTGATAAGAAACTCTGCCATTGAATTTTAAAAGTATTTTCATCAAAAGACTAGAACTCTATCTTTATAATAAAATTCTACTGTACGGGTATAATACGAAACTCCTCTTAAACGGTTGGACCGATTTGAATGAATTTTTGTATGCGTTTGGATGGCGCCCTGGATGGTTTAGAATCACAAAGCAGACCGTCAAATGTCGCTGCAGTCGGTATCTAGGCAATTTCTCCAAGCAGAAAATAAACAGCTGGTATTTATTGTGTACTAGTGACCCACCCCAGCTTCGCACGGGTGCAATGCTGATGAAAAGCAGGTTTTTATTATGTATTGTTATTTCCGTCGCTGGACAGCTCCGATAATATACGCGACATACACTTTTCTGTAGACCTTTTCAATGTGTACAATACTTTAGGGTTCAGCCTGCGTTTGCAATGTAAGCGGAAAAAATGTAATTATTTACGACATCACATTAGAAACCTCAAAAATAACAGTACTTCTCCACTGTTTAATGGATGTTATTATACATATAATCCATCCTCTTGAATCACACTATCTATTAAAAAAAACCGCATCAAAATCCGTTGCGTAGTTTCAAAGATTTAAGCATACAAAGGGACATAGGGACAGAGAAAGCGACTTTGTTTTATACTATGTAGTGATAGTGATTGGAGTAGAGTCGTAGATTTATATTATTTGTTTTTTTTTTATGTAAGATGTGTGTACAGGACGTGTGTCGGATCCACTAGCATATAATATATGTGTATAATTATAATAGACGAATCAGATGTTTATACTAAAATAAAAGTTTTGTAACAAATTGATCTCAAACTGTAGTTAGGGTTTAACTATTTTAAATTAAAGTTAAAACTAGTTTAGCAACAATATGAAGAAGTAAAACGTCAGCCGATTCAATTTTGACTAAACACTTTAAGTGCGGCCTATTTGAATCTGACGCGTATACATATACGAAATGATGTTCATGCATGTGCTTTAAAAAAAATGTTGTGGTTTTATGAAACCACGGTAAAAGTGAAACTTTTTTTCACATTATTTAGACATTTAACTAAAATTTTTTGGAATATTCCATTTAAAGGTATAAAATCCCTTTATCAATCATATTTTTAGACTTGGAATATTGGAATGATAATGGGACTAATAAAGTAGACTAAGTCTCCAACTAATATTTTTATTGAATTCTGTGTCTTAGAGAGTACGACATACATACTTAATACTTGACAATTATTTAGATTATATACAAATATTAAAATAGCGCGGAGCACTGGCACAAATGAACAATAGTCACTACACAGTCAGCTGCTGCGAACTATGTTCGCCGCCATATTGGCCTTGACTGTTATGACGAGCGCCCTTCATTTTATCCCTACTCCGCGACCGTCACGCGACATGCGCCACACAGATCAAAAAAGTTTGAGACGATGTAATAAAAGTTTCAAAAAAGAAGTGAAAACTTGAATATTAACGTTGTGCATTTTTTATATTTTGGAATGGTTAGGGAATAATTTTGCACGTATTATGTACTTTAATATTATAAAAGTACTATCATTTATGAGGTAGAATACGATATCTATTCATTGCGCTATCGTACACAAGCATGACAATTTATATTACATTAAATACGCCGCGCCAGCTGTCTACTTTCCATCCGTCTTACGAATTTTCGATCGGGTCACGTATCTTGACGCGAGTTTAACATTTTTCACCCATTCCAAAAAAATTGTACAATAATGCCGTTAAATAACTTTTCACTCCAAAAACTGTAAAAGCAGTCAAAATTCCGATTATCACCATTAAATTATTAACATACCTCATTCGTTGCACGCGCAACGCGTCATCATAAGTGATGCGATCTGTAGTTTTGGGCGGCGTGGGCGGCCTGGGCGGCGTAGCACTCCCCTCTACGACGTCAAGAGCTGCTAGACAACGCTCCATCGCGCTTGGCTCGGCGACAGCTGCTTGACCAATCTTCGCCAATTGAGCGCGTACTTCTGCCGCTTGTTCGTCACGTATTGCCTCCTGCCACAGTTAAAATGAGCGATGTTACACTCGTCTCAATCCCAGAACACCAATGAGCAAACGAAATATGAGCGTAATAATCATAATGAATAAATACTCATTATGAATGAAAGGCCGGCAACGCACTCGCGAGCCCTCTGGCATTGAGAGTGTCCATGGTCGGCGGTATTACTTAATATCAGGTGAACCTCCTGCCCGTTTGCCCCCTGTTCACTAAAAAAAAATAGTACAGAAATATAACGCGTGTGTGGCGCGTTAAGCGTGACCTGTGAGACTAGGCGGAGAGGGGGGAAAATATATTGCCACACCGCAACGATCGTGTGGCATCCGAAATATTTCGGTGTTGAGCCGCACCGCACCGTTCAAAATCAAAATACATTTATTCAGTTGAATCACATGATCACTGAAGAGTCAACTCTACCGCCTTTTCGACATCGCGACCGGCGCACATAGTAAAAGGCAAGAACCGAAAGAAGTTTTTTTTAATTAGTATATTTCAGTTCACATCCTGTAGTCGATTGAGAATTCTCGTCAAGAACAGGTTTCTTGCACCGGTTATCTATGAAGCGGCAATGTTTCAACGGGTTTACTACGTTGTTTGTGCAATTTTTGATGGTTTGATGGCAAAAATGTTTTATTGTATATTATGTCACTGGCCTTAGTATGTATATAAGTTAATTATCTAAATATTTTCGACGTCCTGGTGGACAGAAAAACTGTGTCCAGTTTGTGTTTCCACCACACCAACTTCTTCTATTTAAGATTATGTATACAATAAATAAATAAAAATAAAGTTAAATTAAATAGCTGGAGAAAATTATTTACTTATATTATTTTTTTATTATGCAATCGCGTGGCTTAGCCTAACACAATGTTGAAAACGGCCACATTAAATAAAAAAAGCAAAACAAATCAGTGTTCTCACCTGCAGTTCATCCTTCAGGTTGCCCTCACTCATGTGATAGTTACGAACATTATCAATCACCTCCTGCGGGAATTTATCCGGGTTCGCGCTCATGTATCGATACACGAACAAATCGCATCCGATAATCTTGAAACGATGTTTGAACACTGGTACAATTGCACCTAAAACGCAAGCAATTTTAGATCTTGTGACAACTTATCATTGAATTCTTCAAGAAAGCTTGGTATGTAATTGATTTGCTATATTTGTAGTATTGTTTGATGATTTGCTTTTTTTAAAAGAGTACCGAGAGATTTTTACGCCGGCTTTTTCTCTCGGCCTACACCCTCTGTCTTCTTTGCCGATGAGTATCGAATTTAATGACGTGAAATAAGTGATACCCTGATGATCTTATGTTCCAAAATGATTGTATTTTATTTTTTTATTTAGTAGTGGGCTGATCAAATTAAAAAAGCGTTATTAAGCACCAATCTGGTTTCTTATACGCATTATTACTGAAACTTAAAATATCTTTATTCAGATTGGTAAACAAGTACACTTATGGACGCCAAAAAAATTATATTTACTACCAGAAAAAAAACTCAACTTTTTGGATCTGAGGCAAGGTGGATTCATTACTATGTTTTACTTCAACGTTCGAGTGAATGTTAAATGCGCACACATAAAGAAAGTCCATTGCTACACAGCCGGGTATCGAACCTACGACCTCAGCGAAGAGAGTCGCCTGCTGAAGAAACATTGTGAAGGAAAAAATAGCCAATAAAGTCTAAAATTAGAAGTAGAATATTTTATTATTTATACAATTTATGTTCGCCATAATTCTCATTTTTTTAGAATAGATACTTTGTAACATATACTGTAAAAAATGCTTTATATATGATCTGATGACAGAAAGTACACCCACTTTGATAAATAAACTTATAAGCAATCTTCTTTTGAGATATACAAGAATAATATTTTGTTTTTAGTGTTACATCCCGTAAAGTTAAGGCCTGTGTTCACTTTGATTGGTGCGAGTGCAAGTGATTAGTGATTAGGAGAACACAAGTATGGACGGCGACTGATTAGTGCAGGTGATTAGTTGTCTGCGTAGTACAGTGATTAGAAGCGTGTTCTATTTAATTGCGAGTGAACTGCGAGTAGTGATGTTGCGTGCGCCCTTCCTTCCCCCTCACTCGCAGCGTGCCTGCCAAACTATATGACTAAACACTAAACAATAATTAGACACTATTTGCACAACACACACACACAATGAATTTTGATTTCTTTAGAGTCCAAAACAGTCCCATAAATTTAATTATATGGTAACAAGCCACAGTTTGCTCACTCAGGTTTACTAAGTTTTATCAGCATGGTGATTTTCTAAATCATCGGAGTATCGCCCCGAGAGTATAGCCAGACACAGGCATTCTTCAGTATTTATATTCTATCAGAGATAGAATGGCATAACATAACAGAAATTTTGCGCTGATGAAGAGAAAATCAAAGACAAATAGAACTATAAAAATGGTATCGAAAATTTTTATGACGGCTATAATCTTTGAATCGCTCTTGAATAATCAAATCAAATTATATCAAAAATATATAAATTTATCCCAGCCATATCACAAATATATATTAGCACACCTAATATATATTTTGTTTAAAGCAGGTCGAAAATAGTCAGTGTATATACAGACTCAGGAAAGTTACATTTTGGTCCTTCAAGCCGGATTAAAGCAGTTTCAATAATCTCTTGAATTTAATTTGTGGTTTTCATTTAAACAGCTCGTGTTAACATTTAAAACCAATTATAATGATCTCATTTTACTCATACGGTGCCATGGACCACATTAACCACAACTCCAATATATAGCTACCAGAATAATTGTTTTATTATTCAGCTAGTATGTGATACCTGTTGGGATATGGGACAAACACAAATCAGGTAATTCATTAAATAGGGAAACATATCAGACACGCCACAGGATATATAAAAAGAAGAGCATGTGCAGTTAGAGTCCTTAAATTTCTTCACAGATAAGAATTAAAACTTCTGTAAATATTTAAATTATCATTATATTCTGTATAGGAATTTTGGTGGTTGGTGAAAGAAAAAAAAAACATTAATTTAAAGCTGCAGAAGAACATTCCTAATTTATAAATAAACAATATAATTGTTAATAATATATAAAAATTAATTTTTAAGCTTCCGCGATAGCTTATACAAGTCGAGACTTAAATATTGGTCGTTATATGCTCAGGCTGCGCGATACATAACTAAGTATTTCCTCTTAAGCGTTATCAAGTTGTGTTGGATAATTTTGCTCACCAATAAAAAATCTATCCGGCGTATAATACGTCGGGAAATTGGGATCGGACTCCGGGGTCTGCAAAAGCATAGCCTTCAGGAATTTCCCTTCACGAATCCCGGAATTTCGCCGTGGAATTTCGCCAATTTTTATCGTCCCGTCGGCGAGGCTGTATGCAAACACGAATTGACGTCCTTTATCCTCCGGATGGATCCAGTCCAGTTCACAGAGATAGCGGAGGTACTGCGAAAATATAATAAATCACTACATAGTAAAAAACAAAGTCGCTTTCTCTGTCCTTATGTCTCTTTGTATGCTTAAATCTTTGAAACTACGCAACGGATTTTGATGCAGTTTTTTTTAATAGATAGAGTGATTCAAGAGGAAAGTTTATATGTATAATAACATCCATTAAATTATTTTTGAGGTTTCTAATGTGATGTCGTAAATAATTACATTTTTTCCGCTTACAACCCTACGAGTTTTATCAAAACAATGTACTAAGTATTGTACACATTGAAAAGGTCAACAGAAAAGTCCGTGATGGTATAATTATGTCTATCTCTTACGGATAACCCACAATAACTTTTTTTTGTCATTTACTTTTTACGACAAATAATGGCTAATTTTCGAAACGATTTTAACCAATACAGCATTAATCCTTAACCAATTAAATACCTTGAATACATTGTTCATTTAATATAGATCTATACAGCCCATTACAGCTTATTTAGCAGCGATCGAACGCGTATATTATCGGAGCTTTCCAGCGATGGAAATAACAATACATAATAAAAACCTGCTTTTCATCCGCATTGCACCCGTGCGAAGCTGGGGCGGGTCACTAGTTAAATATATTTTGATTTAATTGTATTTCTTGTTAGTTTACATGTTTTAAAATGCATACATATATTTAACAAAAACACGAGAAAAGAAAATATATGGTGCTACAACTTTTTATGTCTAGGCCTCAGATTATTGTACTATATTCGCAGAGTGAGTTCACAGCATGGTATAAGTATCTTGCATCTTTAATATTTTTCCGACATTATATTATAGGATAGTGTAAGTAATTTTTTATTTCTTCGCGATATCTTCCTTCACGAAAAAATAAACATAATCGACTTAGTCCTTTCAGAAAAGAACGTTCCAATTCTTAAGAGGAAACGCACTCTCGAGCCTGACATTGACAGCGCGCATGGGCGGCGGTATCACTTTACATCAAGTGAGACATCTGCCTGTTTGGCCCGTGTTCTATAAAAAAAAACGAGGGAGTGTTAAATGCGCACATAGTCCATTGGTGCACAGCCTGTATTCAAACCAACGAACTCAGGCATCAGCGCTCGTTAAAACACTCAAAATACAATAAAAAAAATGGTTGTACGTAAAGTCGGTTTACTGACGACAGTTGAACGTGACATCACAAAAAAAACTGATAGAATAGTTGCATTTTTGAAAAGAAAATTTTAATTTTATTTTTGTTTGATAGATATTTTGTATTGATATAGAGAAGGAGGTAAATGGAAATCACAATTGAATTGATCAAGTTACATTTATTTGTACGCATAAATACGCTTGCACTTGAAGCTATAAATGGAACGCATCAGAGGTAACGACGCGCGCGAGGTAACGCTGCATGAGTCATGTTTTATCAAGCGTGCAGCCGGCCCCATCGAATGTTGTCAGTCAAAAATCGTAACAGAAATTTGTATGAAAATGACAATTAAATAAAAAGTAGTAGGTCCTTCAACCAGTTTTAGCAGAGAGTATATGAAACGCGTGACATAATTAAAGAGTGAACCCAAAGCTCTCAACGTCCCGCTCAAAAGAGGCAAGCAAGTCTCGCTAAAACTCAAGAAGGGCTGGACCGATTTGGCTAATTATGATCTTGAAATATTTGTGGAAATTCAGGGAATTAAGTAAGCCAAGGAAAATACTAAAATACAATTCAACATTCGACAGTAGAAACATTTTTCTTTTTAGAAATAAAAGATTGACTGGGTTATCACATATTTATAGGTGCTTTCAGAAATGTATTTTTCTTGGCTGAAGCAAGAAGTCCGATCTGTTTGGTTTAAAAATGTGTGTACTTTATGTACACATATTAGAAGTTATACTTGTTTGGCGTAACAAGATGAAAATCTTTTCAAAAATTATAATCTACCTTTGAAGTATAAACAACACTAACAATATTAAAAAGATATTTAATACTTTGAAAGTTTTATTGCATTATCTAGTAAGATTATTTAAATATCACAAAAAAAAACAAAAATGTTGACTATAGCTAACTTGAGGGTATCGGTTTTTTGTGACGGTGTGCATCGTAAAAATTTACTCACATAATTTTTCACTAACACGCCTAAAGTAAGTATAAAAAAAAATTACGTTCTGACTGATATATGTCAGTGTTTGTATGTGTTTTGTCAGTGTGCCTTTAATAAAAGGGCACACAGATACCTAACACAAGATAGAAATATAAATGTGTTTAAATGTATTAGTATCTTAAATATAACGCTATTATTATTATATTTATTAATGTTCAGAAATATTTTGTTTCTTTAACGTGTAGTCCATAAACTACTCTAACCTACTATTTGTCTCTCTCCCTAATATATGGCGAGGGGGCCGATGGCTGGCCATGCGTCATACTCGTGAACGGGTGCTACTTCTGTTGACTGTGGTCGTACTTGAATTCGTGTATGCGGTAATATTAGTTGTTTATACTACGTATTTGCGTGTTGTTCTCACGAGTATGTAAGTGCGTGATCCTATTTCACCATGCCTCCTGCTGATAAGGACAAATCTTTGTTTTTATTTTATTTTTTTATTCTTTATTACTCAAGATGTCATATGGAACATGGTGTAATGGTGCAGCTCCTCACAAACAGTGTGTTAAAAAAACTTGGCGATTAAAAAGAGTGGCGGAGAATTTATTGCCAGTTCTTCTCTTCCGTTCTACGCCCTTGATTTGAGAACTGGCAGTCAATGTAAAATTAGAATCTTTTAATGAATATTTCTTTTTTTATTGACGTTCATAAGTGTATACATTATGTTTTTATTATATTAGCTATATGAATAAATAATTTTTGTTTTGTATTGTTTACTGTTATTAAATTGTAATAATCGACTCAAGAGTTGTTCACCGCTTACTTGACACAGAGAATTCATAGTCGAGAAGTATAACAATTATATTATGTAATATTTGACAAACGATTTTTCGATTTAAGTTTCGTGTTCATTCCCCAGATTTTGTAAATCCGAATAGCCAAAATGGTCCATTCAAAAGTATTTAAAGTTTTAGTTATAAACTTATAACAGCACAGATGCTGCAAGAGTTGCACGAGTTGGCTTTGAAGTACAACTTTAATTGAATCTGGCAGGGTTATTCTGTTATACTAGTCGCACTATTGAGCGATTGCTGTGTAATTCTTGTACACTTGTATGATGGTATTTTATTGCTGCACAGATTTACAGTAATTTTGTTTGTTGTGTCTCGAGATAACCAATAATCCCCCCTCCTCCCCCTTGTATAACTATAATACGTTTTAGATAGACGGAGTCATACTTCAGATCACCGTAGAGCTGGCTCATACGTCAAAAGGAAACTTAACTTAGTATTCATTACGAAAATAGAGAAACATGAACGCACAGCCCATTATAATCGGATGTTAAACCCAGAAAGCAAAAAATAATCCACTATATAGTGGATATAGTCCGATAGTCAAAAATGGGGCATTATTTCGTACCGATCGTTCTTATTAATCAGCAGTGCCTACCTTGTTCCAATGTTTATCTGAATATATTCTAGAAGTGGTTAAAAAACAAAAGCTAAGCTAACTGTAAAATCCCTAAACGTGGTACCAAATAACGTACTGATAGACCTTCTTCATCTGTAGTGTACTAGTTCCTACGTTTAGCTGTCTATATATTCAATAATGGTAACTCAAAGTATTAGTAAAAGAATACTAGTGCCTATCTTTAGTTCCTAAATCTTCACTAGCGATTCCATCGACAGTTTTGACAAACTTGATTTAACGGAATAGCGCGCTAAACTTACCGCCAGTCGCATTCAAATACGTCGCAAACCAATACAAAGTGCTCCTTCGATCGTTTATTGGAAATGTATTGTGATTTCTAATATCGTTTATTTATAGAAATTTTACTGTCGGCATCTACTACGGTGGCTACTTTGAGCTTATGGGCTGACGATAATGTGTTATTCATGGTCGGATCGGTATATGTGGATAGACCTTTGTATGAAAATAAATTTAATATTATTTGTACGGTTTTATTTACTTTACTTGGTTTATATTGATTATCAAATTTAAGTGTAAAGTGCGAAGAGATTGCATTCGACATCCGTCGCCAAAAATGAATTGTCTTCGTAGGGATTGGTTATTGGGATGCAGATAGGGCATCGATCGACTGTCACGATGTGATCTCAGATTGTTTTCAATCTGAGATTGTGGATTAATTATTGGGTTTGGGCGTTAGTCGAGTACCCACCAAAACCACGGCGTGTCATCCCCTATAGGTATTATTACCCTACTTGATGATTCAAGATGTAGAATTCTGAGGCGTTTAAAAGCTGTAGTGCCGGTGGGTTCCATATATTTTAAATATTTGTGCTTAATATATTTTTTAAGAGCAGTGATAGCGTGCGACTATCGTCTATGAGGTCATAGGTTTGATCCCCGGCTGTGTACCAATGGACTATCCATGTGCGCATTTAACATTCGCTCGAACGGTGAAAAGATCGTGGGGAAACCGGCTTGCCTTATACCCAAAAAGTGGACGGCGTGCGTCAGGCACAGGAGGCTGATCTACGTGCCTTTTTAGATTTACAAATGATCATCAAATAGATTAAGAAAACTGAGGCCTAGACCTAAGGTTGTAGCGCCACAGAATTATTCTTCTTTATTTTATAATTTTGTAAGTAGTTCTGGATATAGTTTATTAAGTTGATGTAGCAAGAAACTTAGCATTGGCTAATGAATGCTTATAGAACATTTTTAAATATACGTCGATATCTGATTAGTTAAGAAAAATATTATTATTATAATCATTATATGATAGTGAGCTTTCTTTACCAGTGGCGTAGCTTGGGTGACACCCGGTGCAAAGTTGGTGGTGTCACCCTATTGAAAATAAAAAGCAATAAATTTTATATGATATAGGAAAAAGACATGGATCACTTATCAAGAGATCGCAAGTATGGGACGGGGAATCCCCTACGACAGCGTCAGGCTCTATTGCGAAAATCCCCGAATTCTACACAGAGCTGAGCTAGTACTAATGAAGGAATCCCTGAAAAAGCATTTTTTTTTTTGGTTGTACTTTGTTCTGAAAGTTAAGAGACCGGGTGGATGTCACCCCAAAAAATGTGACACCCGTTGCAGACCGACCTCGCCGCCCCCCCTTTGCTACGCCACTGTTATTTACTTCAGGCTGTGAAATACCCTGCCAAATAAGTACATATCCTTTTATCATTTTTGCATCGAATTCTGACATTACCTTATTAGCATTTAGATTGTACTTGATGACATCTTTATGTGGTGGTTTCGGCATCAGCCCGAAGCAAGATTGCAGTGTATCCTCTGGAGTACCGATACCAATGTGGGGCGGTAGACTCTGAAAATTCATTAAAATTAAATCTCAACACACGGGTCCGATTGTGAGATTTATATGCAACACAATGAAATTTTTCAGTCAGTCGTCTCTCTCACTCGCATCCGACATCTTTCAGCTACCTATTAAGAAAGTGTCACATTTAAAATGACGAAAAATATGAGTTTCGTTAAAATCGTTTAGACTTAGAAAGAACAAATCGTATTTGATTTGATATATACAAAATATAGTTATATTTCCAATGACGTCTTTACAACGAATTATTCCCGATTCTGTATATTACAGACTTATATGTTGGAGCACTTTATACTATGCCCAAATCTTCCTTTAGTGACATTATCAAAAAATCTGTAGTTTTTTAAAGAACGGGACAAATTGGCATGTAGCTGATCTGATGTTATACCGTCGCCCATGGACACTCTCAATGCCAGGGCTCTCGAGTACGTCACCGGCCTTTTCTTTTCCTTGCTTAAAGTTTCCTAATTTATTTATTTAATTATAAACACTCCGTTGCAGAAACATATTTAATTTGACTTAATTAATTGAAAAGTATTACCGGCGGCCTTATCGCTTTCGATCGATTTCTTCCAGGCAATTGGTTGCCTGAGACAAAAAATGAGGCAAAAAATTGTGAAAAATAAAATAAAATTATATATGGCAAGCAAGAAGTACAAAAATACATACATCAACTTATTTAGACAAAACCTATAGATTTACCTATAGATGTATCACAAAACATCTAAAAGAAGAAGAAGCCTCGTGGTTCTCTTACGAAAACAAGCAGAACAGACCAATACGAGTTATGGCAAAAAATCTGCATGCTTCTTGCAAGCCCGATAGGATAGTTGAAGACCTCATCCTCCAAGGATTTAAAATTTTAGACGCAGCCGTTAAATATAGCTGGAAGAACAAGGAACCGCTGAACATGTTCATTCTCTCTTTCCATCATGAGGAAAACATAAAGAACATTTATCAAATCAAATCGATACTTGGCTGCAAAATTGATGTACAGCCACTGAAATCACCAAAATTGATTCCTCAATGCAAGAGGTGTCAGGCTTATGGGCACACACAAAAATACTGCTCCAAGGAGCCGAGGTGTGTAAAATGTACTGCAAAGCACCTCACAGTAGACTGTAACAAGCCTCGAGACGCGAAACCGAAGTGCGTTCACTGTGGTGAGTCACATCCAGCTAACTACAGAGGCTGTGTAGTTGCAAAAGAACTGCAAAAAATGAGAAACGTCTTAAAATCAAAATCAAATACAGAACCGGTCAAATCTGTAAAACCAGAAAAATTAGTTTCCAAGACTGTTTCTTTTGCTCAGGTAACTAAAGGCCCAAAGGCTAAATCCTCAACACAACAAAACGAGAAAGCTAACACAGGCATAGATGAAAAGATTAACACTATACTTTCATTATTGACATCTTTTGATGAAAGACTTAAAAAACTAGAAAGCGGCACCATAATAGCAGCTTCTAAACGTCTGAAGCAATGATGTCTTTAAAAATAATGGCATGGAACGCTAATGGGTTTTTAAAACACCAAAGAGAACTTCATATTATTCTTAAACATGAAAACATTGACATCTGCTTGGTATCGGAAACACATTTTACCAGGGAGTCATACATTCAACTTAAAGGATATAAAGCCTACCATGCCCTTCATCCCAGTAATAAATCCAGTGGGGGAAGTACAGTTATAATAAAGGACAGTTTAAAACACCATGAGACATTTAAATATGAAAAAGAGCATATTCAAGCTGTGGCTGTAAGCGTAGCAATGAAGCAGTGTCCATTAACAATTTCATCTATCTACTGCCCACCCAGACATGCACTTAAGTATGATCAGTACAAAAGCCTACTAGAAAGTCTTGGAAATAGATTTGTGTTGGGAGGCGATTTCAATGCAAAACATACCTACTGGGGATCAAGATTAATATCGACTAAAGGAAAAGAACTGTTCAATGCTATGAAAGATTTGAGATGTGATGCAATTTCGACAGGAAAGCCTACCTACTGGCCAACAGACAAGAATAAAATACCAGATCTTATAGATTTCTTCATATTTAGAGAAGTATCACCAAATGTTCTCCAAATAGAGGAAGCCAATGATATGAACTCAGATCACTCACCAATCTTGCTCACAATTGGCGAAGACCCTATAAAGCGAAAACTGAATCCATCTCTCGTGAACCCGCATACGGACTGGGACAGCTTCAAAATTTATCTTGAGAATATGATAGACCTAAGAGTACCTTTAAAGACTGAGGAACAATTAGAATTTGAAGTAAATAAATTTACAAAGAACATCCAACAAGCTGCTTGGAGCAATACTCCTAAATTTAAGAAAAAGGTACAAAACAACTACTTTCCAAAAGATTATAAATCTCATACAGACAAAACGAGCTCAAAGAAAAAGGTGGCATTCCACAAGATGTCCTGAAGACAAAAAACATCTGAATAATCTTACTAACAAACTAAGGAGAGAGATAAAAATATATAAAGATACCTCAATAAATAAATACCTAAGCCAATTAACATCTGATGGTTCCACCAACTACTCCATCTGGAAAGCGATAAGAAATATCAAAAAACCTACAACACATATTCCTCCCTTACGAGAGCCTAATGGGAATTGGGCTGCAAGTAACATACAAAAAGTTAGGAGGTTTGCTGATCACCTAGAAAATATATTTCAAATCGATGAAGAAGATTCACTTGACTTCGAAGAAACATCGTTAGAAGAGTTAAACATCCGTCTAGTCACACCGAAAGAAGTTATAAGAGAAATTAAATGTTTAACTAAGAAAAAGGCGCCAGGTTTTGATTTAATTACGGGTGAGGTACTACAGCATCTCCCCCGTAAAGCCGTAGTTAAAATGACAACCTTAATAAATGCCTCATTTCGACTTCAACATGTTCCCAGTATGTGGAAAGTTGCGGAAGTTATAATGATTCCCAAGCCAGGAAAACCACCACACGAAGTAACATCTTACCGGCCAATCTCACTGTTACCTGTTATAGCAAAACTATTTGAGAAACTCTTTCTCAAACGTCTTAACCCCATTATTACCAAAAAGCAGCTCATACCGGATTACCAATTCGGTTTCAGAGAAAAACATTCTACCATAGAGCAGGTTCATAGAATTACAAATAATATTGAAATAGCACTAGAAGAACAAAAAGTCTGCTCCACGGTCTTTCTGGATGTAGCTCAGGCTTTTGACAAAGTGTGGCACCGAGGACTTGTTTACAAATTGAAGAAACTACTGCCTCGTCAATTTTCAAATATCCTCGAGTCATATTTAACACAAAGAATGTTTAGGGTACGACAAGATGATTATTCAGAACTGAAACAAATAAAAGCTGGGGTGCCGCAAGGGAGTGTATTAGGTCCGGTCCTGTACCTCTTATACACGTGCGATATCCCTGAACTAGAAGATAACATAATCGCGACCTTTGCCGATGATACTGCTATCATGTCTACGGCAGCTACTGAAAAGGAAGCGGTAGTAAAACTACAAAGAGCTATAAATATTGTTGGCTTGTGGACCAAGAAGTGGCGGATAAGACTAAATCAGTCGAAATCAGTTCACATTAACTTTTCCAACAAGACATCAAATTACCTGCCAGTATACATTGATAACGACAAAGTGCCGTTCGAAAATTCAGCTAAGTACCTAGGTATGACGCTGGACACTAAACTCCGATGGAAGGTCCATGTTAAAAAGAAGCGCGAAGAGTTGGATCTCCGTTACACTAAATTGTACTGGTTGCTCGGAAGGCATTCCACTTTATCAGTACAAAACAAATTATTGATATACAAACAAGTCCTGACACCTGTATGGACTTATGGTTGCCAGCTGTGGGGCTGTACCAGTAATAGTAACATCCAAGTGATCCAACGTTTCCAAAACAAAGTGCTCAGGGGAATAGTCAATGCTCCCTGGTACATTCGCAATTACGACCTCCACCGGGACCTTAATGTAGAGGACGTCGCTACAGTAATAAAAAAGACTGCTGGAGCACACGAACATAGGCTCCACCATCACGTGAATGTCGAGGCTATCCAACTCCTTGACACCACGGGCTTAGTGAGAAGACTGAAAAGGACAAAACCATTTGAACTAGTGATTTAGTGATAATGTACGTAAATATCAAGTGCTAAAGAGTGTCTGCAAAATAGAACACAAGAACAGAGTGTCTTCTTCCCTTTAATAGAGACTGTAAGTAGTGTTATTGGACTTATATAATAATCCTTTTTAGTAAATTAGGTTAGACTTAAATTACTTATTAGTCTTAAGTTAGGCTAGATCGTAATGTTCCATGATGTCTTAGTGAAGACACATGTATATAGAAAAAAAAAAAAAAAAAATTTAGACAAAACTAAAATTGGACCAAAAAACCTAAACTAAACTGGACACAATATGAAAAAGAAACTGCACATGAAAGACGATAATTTTAGATCAGTTAATACGAATGTTAGGGATACGATATGGACAGGTAATGATTGTACAGAAGATAGTAAATAAAATCAAAAAACAAGCCGGAGTGGAAGAATAAAAATCTTGTAACTCAATTTCCTTTCGAATGCCTTTGTAAAGGCCTGAGGGTGCGCCTGCCCCCTTACTCTGAACCCAATAGCGGACTGGAATCGCATTGATACACATATATAGTTATCATATCAATGTATTTAAAATATTGTAAATACTATTTTATAAAATCGGCAAGAAACTAATTGATTTTCCATATGAAACTACCTTTTCGAACTAGTAATTTTATTTGTAATATTGACTTCCAGCGTGCCTTTTTAATAGTATAGGCCTAATTGAAATAAATGTCTGACTTGACAAAAAACTCTTAATTGAGACCGGAACAGTCTTGGAATTACGTATGAAGGTTGCAGAATTACTCTGGAGTCAGTTAAGCAGGAGGAGGAGGAGGCGGTGGAGGCAGTTGGGGCAAAATTGATTAAAATTTATTTATTATTTATTTTAATAGTATAAAAGATTTGTTATATTATATATTGTATTGACATGTTTACTATTATGTCTTAGGTTAGCTAATTACGTAAAAACTTAAAAAAAAGGGCTATTAAGTACCTTATCAATAAATTATGGATCTCCCAACTTCATATCATACCGTAGATTGATTACATAACTTTTATAGGTCTGATTGATTCCTTATAAAAGTTATCTAGCAATTTCACATACCTTTGGGAATTCCTTCTTCGTTTCATGGAACACTTGAATCCTCTGCGGCTGATCAATATTCAGCATTGATCTGAAAATATCGTGACCATTATTACTATGTAATCGCAATAATACTTTTTTTACAATATACGTTGGTAATGTGTCTGTGGTCAGAGACAACATCGAATCAATTATTGAAGTCACTGATATTCTTTTTTAACTTTTGAAAATATGTTAATTATACACGTGTGAAAAAGACATGAGAACAGAGACAGTTTCATGCAACTTCCTCAACAGCCGCCCGCAATATATCAGCATACAAAGCACCCGAGGACTCTTTTTTGTATTAATTGGGGGGGGGGGGGGAACGAGCCTGTGGTACACCCAAAAATGCAAGAGTACGCTCGAATTTTGAATTGTTGGAGGTCGTATTCCACAGTTCGCTAGTTCGCAAAAGGAAGTGCCTTGAGAAACGGACTGTGGAAGATTTCTAGCCATCAAGGTTCTACGTTCTTTAGGCTGTTGGTTCCTTGTATTGAAGTCGCATATGGGTCCCTCAAGCATCCGCGAATATACAATGTACATACATAATTATGTAGAAAAAAAAATAGCAAATAATTAACACAAGGTTTCAAACACTTTTATTGTATATAAAAGAATTAAGTTGTCGCAATTTAAATAGTATTTAATGAAAAAAAAAAAAAAAAAATTATTAAAGTCACAATTTTGGTAGGTGCGTGGCCGGCCTTTGACGGAGAGATTAAAATATTTCATTATTTATTTAACCAACTGCCTATATCACAATTAAAAACTTGTAATTAAATAGTAAAAATGTTGGAAATGTTACGAAAAATGTATTTTTTTGTATTCAATAACGTAATGTTTTGTTTTTATTGTCAATCTTCGTCTAGACTCTAGGTTGTCGAAGAGACTGCTATAAAAACATTTACACCTATTAGCCCAGGGTCCATAATTTTTAAAACCAAAAAAAATAATAGTAAGATGAAACCCATTAAAAAAGGAGGGGAATATTATAAAAATGAAAGGATTATCGAATAAATTACAGCGTATTTGGGACATAAAAAGGTAACTTTTCACCAAATTTCGTTAAAAAAAATTTTTTGTAAAAGATAAAAATAAAAAACCAAAAACTTGGTATTTTGAATTTTTCACATCAATTTTGAGGTTATGTGAAAAAAGTGTAAATACAAAAGTTTAAGATCTTTTTATTACCTACAACTTTGCCATTTGACTTTTTTCGATAGAACTTTTAGTTTTCCGGAAATCGAGAAAAAACGTTTTTACCCTTCCTTCCTCACCCCCATCCCCTTTCCGACCACAGATCGCCCGTAAATTATTTTTCCTTTCATTTTTATAATATTCCCCTCCTTTTCTAATGGGTTTCATCCTACTATTATTTTTTTACTTTTTATTATTTTTAAAGGCTTCTACCCTGGTCTATATTGTGTTAATTGTGAATAAAGTGTTTATTAAATGTATAACAATTTATAATGCTACCGTGCCACTCAGAAACACCATTATATCTAGTTTGACTTACATAATCCCATCTTGGTTGTCAAATGTCATATTGAACATTGTCAATCACTGACGTGAGTGATATTGATTCAGCTCCGCCATTGATTCCCGGAGGTATCATGGCATGCAGCGATTTGATCAATTTAATATTTGAATTTCGAATGAACTTTAACACAGAGCATTGAAATTTAAATATATATCATAAGGTCAAGTATCAATTCCACAGAAATTCAATTGAGTTTTTATTTTTTACAGTTTATTTTTTTTTCCATTTTATATTGTCTATGGGGAATAAATAGTAGCCACCCGCCATTTTGATCATTTAGTAACGTTGTTTATTGGTTCAATAATAACTCATCAGTTATCAATCATTAGATATAGTTGCTGCAACTAAAGTGATGGGAAATGAAAAATTCTCATTTTGGAGACTAAAATATTTTTCTTACCTAGTTCATCTGTTTCTTTATTATATGGAATTGCTATAGATTTATTTAACAACGTTTTATAATGAAAATAATTTAAGGTGCTTTTATTTTTTTAATATTGATTCAATAAATCTTTCTTTAAATTTCCGTAACTTTGGTTGCCTGGAATCGCTTCTTAGCGATAAGACCGCCCGGTTGCCTCCCTAGTTCATTATTATGCCTATTTTTACCATTAATTTTAATTAGTTAAAAGTGGGCAACGCACTTGCGAGCTTGTGTCTATGGGCGGCATTCCTTAAGTCCTCCTTTGTCCCATGTTGTAATAAATATCTTTAATCTGTCTAAATAATCAAATCATATTTCTGTAGAGAATAGACTATAGGTACTAAAAAAAATCAGTAAAGAAATGTATCATAAACTAAAGAAAACATAATATAATTTATCTATAAACCCCTACAAAACTCACTTATAATAATGTCTAGTGAATTTGTCGCAGTCAAATATCAGGAAACGTCGTCCCAGAATGAAGACAGTTTCGCCGACAATCAGATCCCTTGGTGAATAGTACTCAGTCACTTCTTCATCTGTTATCTCCATCGCGATGGACGGGAACGTCACTGCAATGTGGTAAAATGAAATGGATATTAAGAATTACAAATTTATTGCATTATTAAAACATTTTGTAAAACTTGACAAATTAAAAGGCCGGCATCGCACTCGCGAGCCCTCTAGCATCGAGAGTATTCATGGGCGGCCGTATCACTTAACATCAGGTGAGCCTCCTGCCCGTTTGCCCCCCGTTCTATAAAAAAAAATGTGCAATTCACACGTGGTAGAAGTGAAACCTTCAAAAACAAAGTTTTTATAATTAATTATATATAAATTAAACATTTTTCAGTATATAAATTTTTCTTTATAAACAGTATATTTTAATGATAAATTTTAATTTATAAGTTTAATATAAATCTTTAATTTGGCAAAAACTAAAACAACAAAAGTTTGAAATTTGAAAAAAAACGCCGGTAAATCTTTTTACTGGCGGCTGGAGGCTGTACAATGCCTCCTATCTCATTTTCTCGCACGTTAAATCTTATGAATTTATGTTTCTGTCTCTTTTTACTGTCGCTTTTTCCGTTGCATGTGGTTTGAAATCACAACGATTCTCAGGAAGTTGTTCTATCTATCTCATTTTCTCTCACGTTAAATCTTATGAATTTATGCTACTGTCGCTTTTTCCGTTGCATCCGGTTTGTTTGATGTTCTGATTTCAATCAGAACGACTCCAAAGAAGTTTTACTCCAATAATTTTTAATGTAAGAAAAACGATTTCTGATGGATCATTTCTTGATCACCGTTGTATCTTCTCTTCAACAGAAAAATTATCAAAATCGGTTAATAAACGACAAAATTATCTGCGTAAATACAAACGGCTGAATTGAGAAACCTCCTTAAAAACTCCGTAAAAACCTGTAGAGGAAGGACTGGTACTGTTCCTTCAACCTGAAGGGAGGATAAACCACTGACAGGCCCGAAGGCACCAGTGATTTCTGGAAAGTTGTATGTCAGGGAATGCTAGTGTAATCAGAAAATGTTCTAAGCGAGTTGATTGATCGTTGATTTTTATTGTTGCTTTTGTTAATCGTTGAGATTCCTCCTATTACTTTTAAGAATCATAATTTGTTTTATAGTAATTAAATGGTTTCCAATTTTGGAATTATTACTTAACTAATAAAAGCACGACCAATCAGAACACAGCCTTGAGTGGGGTCGGGTACAGCTTACAAACGGATTCCATTTGAATTTATTCATAGTGTCCGTCATCAGTACTGTTAGTGTTTTCACACACTTAAATTTTAACAAACCAATTCGCATTCCAATTTATTATACATGCTATATGAATGTAATTTACATTTGTTCATAAACTAGTGGCTGGCTGACATTTTAAGTATTAATAATAAAAAATAATAATAAGCATTTATTCATAATAAAATTAAATAAATCAGTGGCGCTACAACCTCTAGGTCTTGGCCTCAGATTTATTGAATCTGTTTCATGATCACTTTTAAATCTAATAGGCTAGTAGATGATCAGCCTTCAGAGCCTGAGACACGTCGTCGACTTTTTTTTAGGGTCTAAGACGTGTCGGTTTCAACACGAAGTTTTCCTTCATTTTTCGAGCAAATGTTAAATGCGCACATAGAAAGAAAGTCCATTGGTGCACAGCCGGTGATCGAACTTACGACCTCAGGTATGAGAGTCGCACGCTGAAGCCACTCGTCCAACACTGCTCTTATTATTCATAAATATCTAATAAATATAATATATCTATTTTTGTTATGATATGGATGAATACAGACTTTTACAACAATTCAGCTATATTTACCTGGCCTTTCTTTCCACTTCTTTGGTACTTTCCTCTTCTTCAAGAGTAGAGGAAACGGATCCTTCCCACCCCTTTCGTCGTGAAGTTCCTGTGAAGTAGACTCTACTAAGTTTTCAATAGCACATTCAGAAATAGATTTAGAGGTCTGGAAGACTCTTTACGTATTACCGATTCTTGACGCATTTAACAAATATATAAAAAAAGTTATTTACTCTTAGTAGGAATTTAAAACAATTTTTCCGAAGTCTCTTTCGTGGAGTCGGCGAGTATATAAAAAGCTTTATTGATTACTTTACGTGTAAAGAGACTTTTAAATTTGTCATCAAATGTCAAAGCAAAAGTGGGTTTTTGAAAAAAAAAATTAACATTAGCAACTTAGTAATTAACTGCGTCGATAGTTTGCTGTAAGTTTAACTCTAAATCAAGCGATTTTTTATTATTTAGTTTTCGTACTACGGAATTTCAAGTTATATCAATGAATAAAGCAATATTTGTCAGGATTCCAAAGTACCTATGACAATAATTGTTAGCCAATTGAGTCAAGCATTTACATGGCTTGGCTGCTTTTTAAGAGGCTGTATTTCTGACATTAAAAAATAATTTGTTTATACTCCGATTTTTAATTGCGTAGAATTCTGACAGCTTTTAAAGAAAAACACTTTTTTACGGATTATAGTTATGTATTATTGTATTTAAACTTAAAATTATTTAGACATAATTTTAAATTTAACCGACGTTTCGCGTGCTTTACAGCCGTAAAAAAGTGTTTTTCTTTAAATGTGTAAAAGTTATGTTAATAAAAGACAATACTATTCTGACAGCTATCATTTTTTGACATGCCAGAGATGGTTAACTCTTTTAGCCGGCACATTTTTCAATTTCAATACGAGTCTATAGATACATTTTATTTGTTAGTGAATGTATCCGTTGCATAATGTGCGGTTATCTGCATTAAATGTGGTTTAACGGCGAGTGATAGTTACGTCCCTTTTCATCAAAAATAGTAAAAAACGCACAATTAAAGGTAACTTTTTTTTAAAGTTTTACAAAACCTGGAATTAGTAGGCGGTGATGCCAGCTAAACAATATAATAAAGTAATTAAAGTTAATTCGATATATTGTTCGTGATATTTAAATATTTGTTTTTTGTTTTAGGTCACTTGAGAATATATCCATTGCACTCCCTTTGCCCCGCATAACTAATACCGGTGCCCCTTTGACGCAACACCGTAATAAAAGGAGATGGACAAAATATACCAGGAGCTGTGATCGGACACCTCACATCGGGCCGATCAATTCTCAATTAGGAATAAGTTTAAAATCAGAGGCTTTTGATTGGATAGCATTGGACCGGTCAAACTTCCATCAGTATTAAGTATAATATAGATAATTGTCGCGCATCTAATATCGGGCTGACTTAATTATCATATTTAGTTAAGTTATCATTTATTGTAAAATTTAATTAAAGGATTTAAATCCATTTTGTTTTTTTTTGGTATTCAGCGCTGGCCCTTACTTAATTAGTAAGTAAATATTTAGATTAACCCTTAGATAAAACATAAATAATTCATAGCATATTATTTTTTATTGCACTCAATGAGTCAAATTTGTCCCTTTTCGGTGGTGAACTTTTTTAGTAGTATCAAATATGAAATGTCAGAATTCTACGGAATAAAAAAATAGGTGTAGATTCCGAGCAGGCCCCCAATTAACGAAATTATTGGTCACATGGAAGTTACGTGGTAAGCATACCGATCTATACGAAGTTTGCTCGCCCATCAAACCCGTGCAAAATTTAATGGCTAGGAAAACATCACCAATTAGGGGCTTTCAGCCATAATAGGATTATCATGTAATTGGAACTTTGGATGTTTGAAGAGCATTAAATTATCAATTATTTTGTTTATACAATGCTAGGGACACGCTTAATCATTTAAGATATTTAAAAAGCCGCACTAACCAGTGGCGGATAAACAAATTTTGAAGGTATAGGCTGACAATTTTTTGCCACCTTTGTCCCTTTTTTTAAATTATAGGGGGGCAAACGAGCCTGCGGGAAGCCCAAAAAGGCAGTCTTCGCAGCCCATAGACACCTATTTTTAGTGGGTGCGTAGCCGGCCTTTAAGGGAGGAGAAAATTCACACAACAAATTTTTAGGATTGGGTTTATTACAGACTTCTATCTGTAAAACAATAGAAAATTGTCATGTAAAAATATTTCGATTTCTGAGGTAGCAAAAAAATCAGTTCCCAAATTTTCCGCCTACAAATGATCATGAAATAGACACAGAAATCTAAATCTCAGACCAAAAAAGGTTACAGTACTGCGCCACTGATTTATTTATTTTAATTGCCCGTTTGTCGTTTAATACGGCCAACTTTGAGCGCCTCTGAACTGAAATAAGAACATAGTAATGGAGCTCTCTCTAAATTATATATATATATTATTGATAATTATATATATATATATATACACACAGTGCCGGTTTTAGCACTACCACCGCCATGGGCGAGATTTATACGGCGTCCCCTAACTGTAATTCAAACCCATATGAAAAAAGGAAAAAGATTTAATGAAAAAAAAAAAAAAAAAATTTACTTTTTCTAGCCTTTGTCTTTTATTATTTTATCAAAATCGAGGTTTCCAGCAATTTCATTCTCGATTGACAGAGTTGCCAAGTTTGTCAATCGGGATTGCGATATTGTCGATCGCAGATAGGTTTTATCAGCTTAAGTTAGGCGCCTGCGGTGCCCCTTTATACCCGGCGTCCTGGGCGGTTGCCCAACCGCGCCCCACCGTAACGCCGCTACTGTATATATACCTTAATTGCAATGGTGTCGTCTTGCAAAAAATACATCATTTTATATTCTACCAGCTCCCCGAATGCGGAATCTCTATTATCCCACGCCACGTTAAATCTGAAATATTTATTTATTTATTAAAGTTCACCACAACATATAATGCCATACTTACAGTATATATTACAATCTATATTTTCTAAAATATATGACAGTTATGGATAACATAAATATTAAAACAAATACGAGCAAAACAGCGGATTAGGTATCAGACAGGCAAATTCAATTCCAATTGGTCCACAAATCATTGTAATTTATATTACCCCTAAATATCGCTTTAAAACCCCCAAAGATTGTGTTGTTTGTATCAAATATTCAGAAAAATAAATCTATATATCTATCTATTCTGTTCTTTCTATCTTGGAGTATTATAGCATTTTGATATTTTATTTATAGGCTGGGTTCTAGACTTAGTAGAAATTGTATAGAATCTTGCTTTTTTTAAGAATAATTTGTAGTTTAAATTACCACCTAAACAAAACCCGCCATCTAGATTATAAATTAGGCGGAAAATTTTAAATTTTAAGTATTTCAGTACCAAATACTTAATTATGTGCACGAGTTTACAAATAAAACCAGTTTTAATACATGTGGTAGATTCAATTTATCAATATTAATACATCTACAAATTAACGTCTATTTAATAGTCATTAGTATTATTGATTCCACTATCATTAGTAATATTAAAACTAATTCCTTATCATTTTAAACTCATCTAAAGAAAATCAATACTAAGCCAATATTTCAACTGTAATATGAATGTTGCTTTGGTGGAAAGAGTACACCATCATCGACCTTGCTGCTAAAAATACAGGCGCCAAAACAGCCCGACCTGCTCTCAATGTCCTTCAGGCAAGTCAGAAAGACAAAGAACACATGTCAGAAATGAAACGTCTTTGTAAATTAATTATTAATAAGGTAAAAGGCCCAATAGATCACTCCATGCACTTGTTCTTCCATATTCACAGTGTTTACACACTTATTACACACTTATTACACACTTATTACACTCTTATTACACACTTATTACACACTTATTACACACTTATTACACACTTATTACACACTTATTACACTCTTATTACACACTTATTACACTCTTATTACACACTTATTACACACTTATTACACACTTATTACACTCTTATTACACACTTATTACACACTTATTACACACTAATCCCAATATATATTTAAATTTCTTTAAAAAAATTAATAATAATAATAATAATTATCTTTATTTCTTCTCTCACATATACATACAAGATTATAATGATTAAAACTAAGATGATAACATGTGAAAGTGTATGTGAGAGACTGATCTCTGTAACAGGAGACCTGAGTGACAGATAGCCTTTAAAAAAATGATTACAAACATTAATACTTAACTAAATTTGAAAATTTAATCGGCCCGACATGAGATTCACGATTAATTATCTATTTTATAGATTTATTATAAATTGATATATGTTGTCCGTTTCATTTTATAACGGTGTTGCGTCAGGGTTGCAGGTAAGTACAGTCATTATAGTAAGTTCACCTCGGAATTCGAGATACCCAGCTGTAAGTAATCTTTACCTTTAAATGTAATAGTTGCGTACACCCTATCATATGTAGGTTTTGGAACAACTTTTAGGGTGTCAATATACGAGTATTTACAGACTGGGTATCTCGAATTCCGAGATACTTACCTAATTTAAGATAGACTTACAGTTGGTTATCTCGAATTCCGAGATTCTTACCTAATTTAAGATTAAATGACTGGTCTATGGTTATGCCGGGCAAAGGGAGTGCAATGGATATGTAACACACTATATACGTGCTAATGATAGTAAAAATAAATAAAAATCTGCATTTACTGCACAAGACGTTATGTGACAGAATTGCCATCTAAAGCTCTGTTATGTAACTACTCTGTCAATCGGCCTAAATCGCTTTCTCCCTTTACTACGACAAAAACGCTGCATATCTTCGTGTCGTTTCATCCGTAAAAATTTTACCCTCATGCGCCTTATTTTCTTAAGTTCTTCAAACTTCTTTAGTTTTGGAGTCTCATCACCGACAGAGCTACGTTAGTTAAAACAATCCGAGCTGATCTATCAACGCCTAGGCGAACATAAAGATTTTATGTAATCTGTTAATAAATACATAATAAGGGAAATTTAATTTAAACCTGGCAACACCAATTTAACTTTGTCAAGAGGTAACAATTACGTCACAACACAATCTCCCCAGAGCCAGTCTGATTAGGTTTGTCAGGTCACGTTGTATATAATTGTATTACATGTCTGAGATTCACTGGGTTTCTGTCTATTATAAATTATACATCACTAGCTTAGCTCACGATGCATTGGTTATTTTTCAGCCTGGGACTCCGTGTAAAGTGTCTTAAATAAATAAATCCGTTATATGCCTTGAAAGAATATTACGGCTTAATGTGAACTTGTTGCGTACTTTTACTGTTTCTGTTAGCTCTCCGTTCCTCACACATCGTCGCATTCGATGGAACCACTGAAAAAAGCAGTGGGCCCCCTTTTGGTGTCTTCTATGACATCATACGCTTTCACCGCATATTCAGGGCTCGTAAAGCGAATACCTGAATCTTTAATTCTTGGGAATAAATGAAAGATGCAAGGCGCCAGGTCAGGACTGTATGGCGGATGACTCTTTATCTCAACACCTGCTATAGTCAAATATTTAACAGTCCTATTTGCGGAGTGCGCTGAAGCATTGTCGGGGTGAAGGTGGATCCTCCTTCGAGGGCGCTTCTACGAATTTTTCCAAGACAAATCATCTACAAAATCGACCAAAGAATGAGGCAATCATATTTTTTCCTTGACTTCTT
This sequence comes from Pieris mannii, assembly GCA_028984075.1. Lineage (NCBI taxonomy): Eukaryota > Metazoa > Arthropoda > Insecta > Lepidoptera > Pieridae > Pieris > Pieris mannii. Next base: position 2,871,098 of record CM054798.1, on the reverse strand, counting down.
TCTTTCTTTACCTAAGTTGGCCTATCCTCGAAAGTTGAGGATTGGAGGACCCACTGCTGCTGATTGTCTATATGTTTTTGGTTCGTAGCAATACAGCTTTCATCAACTGTGACGATGTCAAATACAGCATTTGAGTCACCGCCGTAGAACTTATCTAATATTTGGGGACACCAGTCCATGCGAAGGTGTTTCTGGTCGGCGGTTTAAGTATGGGGAGTCCATCTGGTACAAAACTTCCTGGTGTAATATTGCTGCCAATGCCTAGGCTTGCCCGTATCTACTGATAGGTCACTCTCTTATCTTTCTCTATCATACGTAGCACAGCACTGATGTTATCTTCAGTAGTCGCTGTTAAAGAACGTCCTTCATGCGGATCATCATTGAGATTGCTACGTCCACGCTTTAACTCCTTAAACCAATTGTAAATAGTGGCACGAGATGGGGCTTCATTAAGAAATGCTAATCGCAGCCTATCATAGCTTTGTTGTTGAAAAAGCCCACAACGAAAGTCAAAATAAATCATTGAACGAAAATTTTCTCGCATTAAATTTCACGTGTAACAACATATTTAGATTTGCTGTCAATTTACAAAAACAAATTAATGCAAATTAATCAATGAATTGTGTTGGGTTTGTTTTATAAATGATTTATATTAGAAACAACCTTAGGTTAAATAATTTACTTTAAAACTTACGCAAGCACTTTCCCTTCGTACTCCAAAAACCTTCGCAAGGCATCATTATGCGCCTGCGCACGCTGCGGCGGCGGCACCGACTTCCATCTCTCCTTCTTCTTATACGGGTCATCGGGAAGACTCTCTTCTTTAGATAACTCGATGCCCTGAGATTCTAGCCACTCCTGCGCACGTAAATTTTTAAAAGCTTAGTTCAGGTTAAATGACGGTAGCACGCCGTAGTTTAGGAGAAAATCTGGGTCCATAAAGCCTGTTGTTCTACTACTAAATCTATGGTTCACTTATTCGTACGGCCTTAAACCAATGACGTATGAAAGGTATCAAAAATTCATAATCTTAGTTTCAGACATAGTTAAAAAAAATCCAAAATGCAAGAATAGCTTAAATTTGTATTTGGGTTTTTTTTAACAGAAGGCAAACGGGCAGGAAATTCAAGCAAGCGGTGGCCCGAAGTGAATATCCGTCTCGCCTTGATGAGCACACCAAGCTTCTTAGAGGCTAATTAAGCATTCCCTTCCAAAATACCACGAAATTGAACGTAAAACAGTCGCATTAGCCCACTTAGTTTATATCATGCTTATTATTAATAAATAAATAGGAAGGACAAATAATTATAAAACAAATGTTTTCGCCTCTCGTCTTTTGTTCAATGAATTACAGATAATAGAAAATAGAGTTAGATGTTTTGTTTTTTATTTTTAGCCATGACACATATGCCTCCGTGGCGCAATTGGCTAGCGCGTTCGGCTGTTAACCGAAAGGTTGGTGGTTCGAGCCCACCCGGGGGCGGATTTTTTTATTTTATTAATTATTTTTTTATTGTTTCTCAAAATTTTACATCAATAAATGAGTATGAGACAATCCCCGTAAGTAGTCAAGAGACACTTGTGCTGGACTCGCTACTTCCCCTATCTATACAAATTCTAAAAAGGATAGCTATAAACCTAATCTATGTATGCGTGCTTGTGTGTGTATATGTGCCTGTGTTGTGTGCTGTGTGTGTTTGTGCGTGAGTGAGTGTGTGCACGTCGGCAAGTATACAATTAGGCCTGTCTCAAACTAGCGAATTCGCACCAAAATGTGCTCAGTTTCCTCTTCTTCTTACATATTTTTTTTAATTTCTATTTTTCAATCTGCTTACATAATTAAATTCTCGATAAATATATTAAGTTCGATGTAAAATTTTGCACTCACTCATTTTTAATCGACGTCCCTTCAATTATATTTGGTGTTATATCTTGATACCGTATCTCTAGTTATGATGGCCTGATTCAAGATCAAGGAATATCTACGACCTAATTATCCATTCGCTTCTATACAGCCAACGAACGACAAATTACGAATTATTATCTCTAAATGATTATATTATTTTATGATACGACGAAACTGTTTTACGCGAATTCGCTACAACTATAACAACAGGCGTTTTTAGTTTCAAAACTTAATTGAAATGAAAAATTCAGTTTATATAACCTTTTTCCAATACTCCACGCGCATACAGAGCATTTCGTATACCAAGACTACTAGTAAACTTACATAAAACTCTATATTAAACGAAGCCTCGACAATAATGCGTCAGTGTAATTTTATTAATGTCAAAATAGATAGATTTAGATTAAAGTTATTATTTCTTCGGAACCTTGCCTAAAGGGACTACTTTTAATAATATTTTTTAATAATTAAATTTTAAGGTTAGTTATTAGGTATATTTTGATGTATTATGTTATTTCTTAGGTTTCATATTAAACACTAAACTGGCTTATTATAAGTTTAAATACAATATTAGTTATAAACTTTGTTACATATTAATACAGTTTATGAAGTTATTAAGTTGTAATTACTAACACTGTTATGGAACCTTGTTTTCCGAAATAAACAATTAAATTATAAAATTATAAAAAAAGTCCAAACCCAATTGTAATATTATTATATTATTGTAAAAACAAAATTGTTTATTAATATTCAATTATCACGCCTTTTGCTTGCTATGGTATCTATCTCTCTCATCTACTTTCATAACCTTTACCATGCATGCTTATTCATCCGTTCTACATGGCCAAACCAGCTAAGCACTCCTCTAAACCCACACTGCTAAAATTATCCATTTACGTAAAAACAAATTATTGCCATGTCAAATAAAAATTTATCGCAAAATTTGTTGCTAAGCGCAAAACTCAAACACGTTCAAATCTAGTACTTTGAAGCTTGAACTCTGAGGTAGGGTTTTATTGAGAGAAAAATGAACAGTCTCTATCATGCAGCATAAATATTCCATATGTTGTGTAGCTACTAAAAAGCTAGGCTTAGTAAAAAAATATATTAAGGCGAAACGATTGCGGGGGCAGCTATTTATGCAATGGGATCGTTAAGATTGTTACTAACATTAGACTGACTAAAGTTAGTAATTCTTTTTTTTGGAAAGGGATAGTCTTCTTTAATAAAATCCCAGAGGCTCTTTTATCTCTGCATTTTATTAAATTTAAGAAATGTATTAAAGATTTAAAGAAAAGCTATGTAAAAAGGCTTACTATAAAGTTAGTGATTATCTAGTTGATAAAAGGGCCTGGGACTAGTGCTGGGCAGGCTACTTCTAATTAATATGCTATATTTGTTTTAAATATTGTAGAATTGTTTGATGATTTGCTTTTTTTTTAAAGAGTACCGAGAGTTTTTTACCCCGGCTTTTTCTCTCGGCCTACACCCTCTGTCTTCTTTGCCGATGAGTAGGGATGCCAACAGGCTCGAATTTAATGACGTGGAATAAGTGATACCATTATGATCCTATGTTTCAAAATAAACGTATTTTATTAATATTTTAAATTTTGCATTTAATAGCATTCTGAGAATACTCCATGGAACTAAACAACCTCGCTCAACGAATAACTATCGTAATACAGCGAGGAAATGCTGCCAGCGTTAAACACTGCCACAGGAACCAAACTTTTTTAAATTAGTTTTTTTTTTTTTTTAATTAATTTTTAAGTATGTCTATGCCGCTTAAGAAAATTGTAAAATATATTTATATATAATAGATTGTTATGTAAAGGTTTTAATAAATATTTATAATTAATAATGTTTACATTGCGGTTATCTTTTGTTTAAAAACTGTTTGTTTGACCTATATATCAAAATAAATCATCATTGTTTTTATCTCTAAAACTGGACCAATGCGATTTCTTTATTTATTCATTGAACTTTGAGGCAGGTATTTATGGAGAGAAGAATTGTAAAATAAACGTTTATTTAGTTTTTAGGATTTTATTTCGAAAAAGTTAACAGTCTCTATGGGGCAGCATAGCAAAATGTTCCATAATATGTTGATGTGTATATTCTAAAAAGATAACTACTGAGGCGAAAGGAATTTAGCGGGGGTAGCTAATTGTAATAAACTCAAATCTTTATTGCATTGCTTATGTTAATATTGTACACAGCCAAAGGGCTCAGAAGAGCGTCGCCTTTTGCATAGTTATACATTATTCGATCGAGTACCTGCCTAACCTTGTTGTTAGATTGTTTGTATAACAATGTATTGGACATCTCGAGATAGTAATACGTGTATAAGTTTTTCCCAAATTAACCCTGCACAAAGAACAAGCTAGCCTGGGGACGAAAAGCTAACTAAAATATGAAATATAATCCTTAAAACTACATTGATTAAACTATATTATAATGTATTACTATAAACACCTTGGTTAGGCACGGCAATGCTGTGAGAGGGCATGCTCCACCATATTTAAATCTATAGGAACTCCTTTCCCTTCAAACTTTCCTAAATATGGGATCAAATCCTACCCATTGATAGACCGCATCTGACTAAAATCAGGTAAGATCAGAGTTACCAACGCGGGGCCCACAAGGGGCAATTTGAATGTTTTTTGTAATACAAATAATTTTAATATTACAAAATCGATTAAAATTATTTGAAATTTAAAAAGTTTTGAAATATATAAGTTAGTTAATAATAAAATTTTGTAAAATTAAAAAATGTACCTTAGATAAAAATTTTGGAAATGCTAAGGGATGGGACGAAATTTTTGGGTAAGATTGTGGCCAGTTCTGTGTGAAAAAAATGACTCCAAAGATCAAGCGACTATATCAAAATTATATCTATCTATTTCCTTTTAATATTATATTTTAAGGTTATTTAGTGTTTTTTTGTTTTATTAAACTATGTAACATTAAATTTACACTTAAGAATAATGTATATATTTTTATATATATTTCTTCTTTGACTACACATTTCGACTCTCACACAAAGCTATATATTTTCATAAATATACTAAACATCACTGTCATATGTACATATTATATATTATCTTTCTTGTTCGTACACGAACACGATTACATAACAAACTTGATTACTTATCAATGCCATTGATAAAATGGCCTTGTATTATGAACATATTCAAATATTTCCAATATTTATTCCTTCAAAATATAATTCAAATGTCTAAAAATATTAATATTAAATATTATTGTGTATAATATTTCTTGTTATATATCAACTTATTTACATAATTACCACTTAAATATGTAAATAGTACACAAGAAATGCTAGATATATTTCAAAATTCATTATTCATTTAGGTAACTCAAGGTGGTAGAACTGGCAATAAACTCTTCGCCACTCTTTTTAAATCGCCAAGTAATACAAAATGTTTGTAAAGAGCTGCAATCATTACACCATGTTCCACATGTCGTGTTTAAGTAATTATTTTTTTTTTTTGATGTTTCTGCTTCATGGCAATCTGCTTCCCAGCAATAAGCCACTTGTTTGTTTTATTTATTTCTCTATGTGCAGACATAATTTATATAAAAAATACAGGTTGATCAATGTAGTTGTTTTTAATTATATTTGATATTCTAGTTAGCTTTTCATTTTTAGACTGTCCGTTGTGCAGGGTGGATTTAAAAAACTTATAAACGCATTACTACCTAGAATATGTTTTCATACCAACAATCTAGCAACAAGGTTAGGTAGGCAGTCGATCTAATAATGTATAACTATGCAAAAGGCGACGCTCTCCTGAGCCCTCTGGCTGTGCCACTTAACATCAGAACTCTCTTGTCTAGTAATAATGAATCAGCAACGATATTAAATGTATCCACACAATTTCATCTCAATTTTTATAAGAAAACAGAGTTTTAAGTTACATTTTCCTTGCGCTATTACACTATACACAAAAAAGGCCATACATTTTTAATTCTGATTACACAAATCATTCTCTTATCATCTATAATGTTTTGTATTCCAAAGCCAATAAGAGTCCGACATTAATTCTATAGTATAATATCTGCTAAAATCCAAATCCGTTTACGAAAATAATTAATATTAACCGAGATATTTAATATTAATGAAGTCGCTGTTCGCGTCCGGCGTCATTCACATTATAAAGTACTAACTAAACGGTTGTGCGCGCACAAAATGAACATCTCAATATCAGACCCCGTCGTGCAGGCGTTTATCGTTCATTCGGCCATATTGGCCTTGAAGCTACTCGCTATGAGTCCATTGACCGCTTTGATGCGGCTCACATACAAATGCTTTGCGAACCCCGAAGACGCCAAGTTCCTAGGTGGTAAGGTGAAGCTGGACCACCCGTCCGTCGAGAGAGTTCGCCGCGCCCACCTGAACGATCTGGAGAACATACCGGCTTTCTGGGTGATTGGTGCTTGTTATTTAACGACTGGACCATCAGCTGCCTTTGCGATATTACTGTTTAGACTCTTCACTGTGTGCCGTATTGTACATACACTTGTATACGCCGTGGTTCCCTTCCCACAACCCACCAGAGCGATCGTCTTCTTGATCGCAATTGGGATAAACTTCTACATGGGAATACAGGTTTTGTTCTTTTATTTATTGTAAAAAAATTTTTAATAAAATATTTTTTATACAGTCTGTGTGTCTTTTAAAATCAAAGTCATGCTTACAACTGCTTTTTTAAGTTAATCGTGATGTACAAAACAAAGTATTTACCTGTTATTACGTCATTGAATTTTGTAATCCGATTAAAAATCTATTAATAATCACAAAGTTTTTGAAAACAAGGAAAAACTTCATTAAATATTTTAAGTATATTTCGTACACACACATACAAAGTAATCATTATTACAAGAAAAATATTCATTAAATCCCACACCTTCGTATACCTATAACTGACAAAAAAAAAATCCATATGAAAAAAGATCGAGTCGGGACCATGGCCATTCATAGTTCAACACAAAAGCAATTTCTAAAGCTATTTTTTTGTATCATTGTGATTACACAGGACTTCTTTCACACGTACACAGACATTCCCGGGTACACGACGCGCAGTGCTTCATTTATTTTATCACATTAAAATAAAAAACCACAGTGCATATAAAGTGTTTAAACCATTAATTTTCAATTAAAACCTAAAGTGCATCATTAAACGTGGTAAGTCATTCCTCACAGCATAAAAATACTTATATCATATCAGCATGACTTGCACAAAACACACCCATATCTATATTAAACTAAACGCCGACCGTCTGACATCATTCCAACGTCGTCCCGCGTTTCAAACGTACGTCAAAATGGTTCCCGTGTCAATAACCGAGCCCGCCGTGCGGTCGTTCCTATTCTACTCAGGTGTTTTAGGATTAAAAGTGTTGTCTATGGCATTCCTGACAGCCAGACAGAGGATGAGGAAGAAGGTGTTCGCCAATCCCGAGGACGCGGCTGCAAAGAAATCGGCGGTTGTTAAATTCGACGACGAGGATGTTGAGAGAGTGAGACGCGCGCATTTAAACGACCTTGAGAACATTCCCCTGTTCTGGGTGCTCGGCGGATTGTACCTCACAACAGGACCGTCTGCGGCCACAGCTATAACATTATTCAGAGTATATGCCGCGGGCCGTATTCTACATACTATTGTCTATGCTGTCACACCATTGCCACAACCGGCGCGAGGCATTGCTTTCGGTGTTCCCATGATGATTACTATGTACATGGGTGTTACGGTGGCGTCACATTATTTATCCGCCTTTTAATTACGAGTATGTATCCAGTATTAGCATTTATTTTTAGTTATTAAATGTTTTTTACAAAACTGTACATTATTTCGCTTCCCACATCGAACAGAATACCGTCTCTCTTTATCGTAGTGTAAACACAACGGGATGGAAAGAGATGAGAATAAACTCACACAAATAAACCGTTACACATAAAGCTATCTGCGTATATATTGCCTTAAAGTATATTATAACAACAAAACAATATATCTTAATATTTTCATGCTTTTTGTTCGAATAGTATCAGAAATATACGACAAAAACAATTTCATTGTAAATAATTATCTACCAAACTGCCTTGGCCTTCGAGTTATTGCGTCATCGCTTAAACGAATATTTTCCTTCATTAAAGTATATTTCAAGTAAACAAAATAAATAATATTTTGTCATAAACTTTTGCTTTTTCTACATACATCACAACGAAATTGATTGCATATAAAATGCGTGCGCTTTTCTGATGACTGGCCTTGAATCGTATTGTATTGAGTTCGATACACCGTAAAAAATTAAATGTATTCTCTAACAGAGATATTAAGAAGAGTGGCGGAGAGTTTATTGCCAGTTCTTCTCTTCCGTTCTACGCCCTTGATTTGAGAACTGGCAGTAAATGTAAAATTAGAATCATTTAATGTATATTTCTTTTTTTTGACGTTCATAAGTGTACATTGTGTTACCTATATGAATAAATGATTTTTGTTTTGTTTTTAATACGATTTTATAGACACGTATCAGGCACTACCAGACAAGAATATATATTATTTATTTATTTATTTTGTAATCGTACTAAGTAACAAATTATATATAATTACAAACACTGAGAATAAAGGCAAAGATGGAATACATGATACATTTTACTACAAGAAGATTTACAAAATGGAACAAACAAACAAAAAGTATTCAATACATTTCACTAATTGTGATTCATTTAACTAAAATTTTATTATTTAATGATTTATGAATCTACATCATGAGCACACCCCACATACACACCATCACGTACATACCCACACTTTTACACCATCACACAACACAACCAATTTAGGCTTAGTTAAATAAATTAAATCACAATTAGTTAAATGTATTAAATACTCTTTGTTTGTTTGTTCCCTTTTCTAAATCTTTTTCTAGTAAAATGTATTATGTATTCCATCTTTGGCTATATTTTGTTGTAATTATATATAATTTATGTTAGCTGTAAGATTACTAAATAAATAAATAAGGGAAAATTCGAGCCTCAGTCAAATTTATACGTCTAGTACAAACATATGTACGGCAAATGTAATAAAAAATATTCTCTTAAAAATAGCTTCCTTGGCAAACATTACCATGAGCCCTGTTCCTCAATAGGTTTTATTCGAAAAGCTATTAAAGATTTTACGACATTTCTTTTCACATTACATCCCCGTTAATGGGAAAAGGAACAATGCTTCATGTATCAGGCTCAGAGATCAGATATCAGATATTTTAATGTCTATTTCTTTCCTAGAATTGAGCAAATATTTTAATTCGAATTTGGGTCACGAAAAGAGCGTTTCTAAAAGGCTGGCGACCCACTGGTAAACCTTCCTACCTGTTTGCTAATTGTAATACAAAACGTTGTATGTTATATTTACGGTACCAGTATCAACTGAGTCAATTTATCGTTAATTATGATTGCTTGGTAAACATTAAAGTAAATATATACAGTAGAATACGATTATAGCGACATCGTTTACAACGACCGATCGGTTATTACAGCCAGATTGTAAGGTCCCGTCCGAATCTCTAGTAAACCACTCAGCAAACATACCGCCTATAACAACACCGGATACAGCGACATATCGCTTACAACGACGAAACTTTATCTATATTCATTGACTATAACGACCAACCGCTTCTTGTCCCAGCAAAACAAAACAATACGGACGATTTTAAATCTTATTGATAAGCATTGATAACTACGCACTTTCTCCCACCTCATCCGAACCTCTTCCCGGCCATTTGACGAATTCTTGCAAAAGTTTTATAGCCCGTACTGTAACCAGCTTTGTACTTTAATGACGTATTTTTTAATAAATATTGTTATTTCTTTTCTAACATTTCATTTGACAATCAGTTCACATACATTTCACATACAAGTTCACCAATACCTACACTAGATAGATATGTACCTATAATAATATAACTACACAACTAATGTAACTACATATGTATGTTTGTGTATTGCTTATAACAACTATCGGATATAACGTCGGCAACTGTACGGTCCCTTCAATGTCGCTATATCAGGTTTTGACTGTATGTATATATATATTATTCCCGTAACCTGGCTAACCAGGGCATATTGTATCGACATCAAAAAACCCGCCAAACATCTGACGAAATTATTCTAGGTATATAGGCGCATGAGGGTAATTTTATTTACGGAATGTCACCAAGATGTGCAGCGTTTTTGTCGAAGAAAAGGGAGAGAGCGATTGAGAGAGAGTGAGAAAGGGAGATCGAGAAAAAACTACACGCTATTAATTGATTGTATTCGTTTAGTAGTTACATAATTATTAGAACTTTAGATTGCAATTCTATCTCATAACGTCTTGTATATGTAGTTTGTTTTTAGCTTAATTAATTTACAAAGAAGTTTCGCTTCTGACATCTGTACTTTGCTCGCACGCACCTATTTATGTAACACTAGTGACCCGCCCCAGCTTCGCACGGGTGCAATGCTGATGAAAAGCCGGTTTTTATTATGTATTGTTATTTCCGTCGCTGGAAAGCTCCGATAATATACGCGACATAAACCATATAGACATATACCATCACGGACTTTTCTGTAGACCTTTTCAATGTGTACAATACTGAGTACATTATTTTGATAAAACTCGTAGGGTTTAGCCTGCGTTTGCAATGTAAGCGGAAAAAATATAATTATTTACGACATCACATTAGAAACCTCAAAAATAACAGTACTTCTCCACTATTTAATGGATGTCATTATACATATAAACCGTCCTCTTGAATCACTCTATCTATTAAAAAAAACCGCATCAAAATCCGTTGTGTAGTTTCAAAGATTTAAGCATACAAAGGGACGTAGGGACAGAGAAAGCGACTTTGTTTTATACTATGTAGTAAAAAGGCAAACGGGTCGAAGGCTCACTCGATGTTAACATACACACACACATTGGCAGATAGCTCGTTTGGTAGACGGCTTTTTAAAACTTAGTACATAAGGACTCTGAAGCACTACGATAATCGACGAATTTAAATTTAGAACACTACATTTGACGTCACTTATATTTCAGTCCAACTCATACTATATTTTCGCCTTCAATTCTCTATGCTATTGTATAGGAAATCTAAAAATAGCTGATGAAACGAGCCATCGGCCGCAGAAAGTAATCTATCCTGTTGACATTTGGTTGAGCACCGTGCGGTTTTCCCGTTCTCTAGTATTTGCTTGAAATTGAAACGGAAACGCAAAGTATTAATCTAGAATTGATATAATTTAATTGCTTCAACAGTCTAAAACTGCTTCAGACAATTTGGTTTTGGTTGGTATTTTAGTTTAAAATTTGCTTTTTAAATGTATGTACTTATTATACGTTTATTAAAATAAAATATGTTTATTATGGAATAAAAGATACAGGTATCACTTGTTCCACGTCATTAATTTTTAATTACTACTCATCGGCAAAGACAGAGAGGAAAAAGCCGAGGGCAAATAAGCAGATAAAGCTCTGCTGTTACGGGATCCCGCCTAGGGTTATTCTTGGGGATTCAGTGTGTGTGCACCATCCCACAAAACCCTCCATGCGGGAGTCCCCAAAAAATTTCTCGCATTAGGTTCATTTTTACGTGTGACAAGAGTTTTATATTTGCCGCCAATTCAAAAAACAAATGACAAATGAATGCATTACTTACCAAAGAGTTCTACAAATTGAAATAAAAAAAAAATTAGCAAGGTTTCTAACTGGCCAGTTCTAAAGATTTTCACTGTTACCCTCGTATAGCGATCAAGGTTTATAATAAATAATAATAATAATAATAAAAGCCTTTTATTCAGATCAATTAAAAATCTTAAAGTTAACAAAATTAACATTAAATTCTAAAGATTTATATTATGATTAAATTTACTGTAATATTTGTTGTTTTGTTATCTTGCCTAGATCTGTTTGCCAGTCGACAAAGGCCTCCTCCAACCTTTTCCATTCCTTTCTCTCTTGAGCCACTCTGTTCCATGTGTGTTTTTTATGTCCCGGCAGTTTCAGGTTCATAATCGCTATGCGTTCTGAGATTCCTATGAATTCTTCCACATATTGTTTTAGGTGTTGTTTAGTAATAAATCCTACCCCATATTGGCCTTGCGTCTCCCCTATTTGATATATTAAATAGTCTGGATGGCAGTAATACTTTCGCCCTTTCTTCTTACTTCGCTCAAACCAATTATGTCCCATTTAATAGATTTTAACGCATATGTCAGTTCCGTAAGGTTTTCTTCATTTCTCTAGGTGAGTACATTGAGGGATGCTATGGAAATTACTGATTTTTGGTGGTTGTTGTCTTTAGATGTTGGAGGGTTGTGGTCGCTTTCCCCCTCGAGGACCAGTCGGCTTGGGGGAGTTCGTTGTTTTTTTGTTTCTTTGTTGGCTGTTTTATTGCTTGGTTTTGGTTTCCATTTGTCGTTCTTGAGTTGCTATTGGTTTTTATTAGCTATAGGCATATTTGATAAGGAGCTGGATCTGCATCGCATTAAATCAAAAGCATTTGTCCTGTTTTCGTCCTGTGTTCTTCATCGCGTTTTCGGTTTGTTGCTTTTTTGGTTGATTGTTACCTGAAGAGGGTGAAGCGGATATTTCCCTTTTCCTTTTCTCTTGACTGTAGTTGTTCTCTTTAACAATAAGTTTATCGTATTTCAGATATGCAATATTGCCCTTTTGTCTCTCTTCAGTTAACTTGGCTTGCAGCTCCTTTCTTTTTTGTAACACATCCTTCGAGTAATCTTCCGCAATGTGTATAGTTTTTAGATTCTTTTTATTTTTCATAATTTCAGTCTTTTTCCAGTTGCTTGTAAACGAGCACAGTATCGGTCTCGGTTTGTTGCTCTCTCTCTTTCTTTTTCCTAAGCGAAAAATTTTGTTGATGTCATATTCTTCCATTTTAATATTTAAATCTTGATTGAAGGTATCTTTGAGCTTTAAGATTAATTCATAAGAGGATTTTTCGTTTTCTTCTAAGCCGAATATAATAATATTATTGTTTTTCTCAGATCTCTTAAAATAATCTATTTCTTTTTCTAGTTTTTCTACTTTAGTTTTCAGGTTCTTATTTTCTTCTATTATAGGGATTAGTTTATCATCTATCTTTTTCATAATACTATTTGTTATAGACTCCTTCAATTCACCATTTTGACTTTGCTCTAATTTAATTTTTTCAAATAATATTTGAAATTGACCTTCCATCTTATATTTGTTGTTTACGTGTAGCGAAACGTAATAGTAGAATATGGCTATAATATTTCTCACAATTGGCAACACTGTTTGATATGTCAGATTACTTGACGTTTACGGCAAGTGTCACTGAGTAAAAATTTTTTGTTTTCGTGTTTACTAACCTCCAATCCAATAGTTGATATTGTGGTTGTTGATTTACAGTGAATTCCAGTAATCACACTTCCCTGTTTGTTTTTTAGTCACTTCCAGAGGTCCCAGTACTGTATCGACGGATACTAGCAACCAAAAATTACGTTTACTGTTTTATTTCACTTTATTTCACTCGGAGTTGTGGTTACGGTGTTGACAGTTCTGATGCCGGAAACGGAAAACCAAGGTTTATAATAGTTTACGAAAAACATTAAAGAATGTTCCAACTAGAGTTTTTATAAATCGACCTAATATTCGTACTACTTTAAAAAAAAAGTAAAATTATTTAATTATTTGCATGAAAAAATTAATAGTAATTTGATATTGTGATAATTTATTACGACAAATAATATAAAAATTGTATAATGTAATGTTTTATGACTTATCATGTAATTGTAACTTCTATTCTACCTTTTAAGACAAATTTTAAGTTTGCATATATTATATACTAGTGACCCGCCCCAGCTTCGCACGGGTGCAATGCTGATGAAAAGCAGGTTTTTATTATGTATTGTTATTTCCGTCGCTGGAAAGCTCCGATAATATACGCGTTCGATCGCTGCTTAATAAGCTGTAGTGAGCTGTATATCTATTTTGAATGAACAATGTATTCAAGGTATTTAATTGGTTAAGGATTAATGCTGTATTGGTTAAAATCGCTTCGAAAATTAGCTATTATTTGTCATAAAAAGTAAATGACAAAAAAAAATTATTGTGGGTTATCCCTAAGAGATAGACATATACCATCACGGACTTTTCTGTAGACCTTTTCAATGTGTACAATACTTAGTACATTATTTTGATAAAACTCGTAGGGTTCAGCCTGCGTTTGCAATGTAAGCGGAAAAATTGTAATTATTTACGACATCACATTAGAAACCTCTAAAATAACAGTACTTCTCCACTACTTAATGGATGTTATTATACATATAAACTTCCTCTTGAATCACTCTATCTATTAAAAAAAGCCGCATCAAAATCCGTTGCGTAGTTTCACAGATTTAAGCATACAAAGAGACATAGGGACAGAAAAAGCGACTTTGTTTTATACTATGTAGTGATGCAAACTTAAAATTTAGTTATATATAAGATATATATAACTTTAGTTTGTACCACCATAACATTTTCGTCCCATATTCTTGCATATAAATTATTATTATTATTAAAATACAACTAACGTTTACCTATAACTATATACTCCCAGCATTTAAAATGGAATTTAAGGATATCGAACAAAGGTTTTATTATTAACATACGTAATCTCTATCACCAAAAATTTCACGTGCACTTATCTCGTACTTGACATATAAAGACATTCAAATTTGTCAGTCGATAGCACCTGGCACCGTTTGATTGATTGGTCGGTCGTGAACATTCGCCAAGCCAAGTTTAACAAATCTACAGCACATTGGATTGTGCAGGATTTGTAACACATCGTTAAATCATTATATCGTTAAATCAATGCCATATTGACTAAATTTTTCATCTGCCTTTGCGTCACACACAAAATATACACAGAGAATCTATGCGAACATATCACCAACATTAAATAAGAAAAATGGTGGTTCGGCATACCATGGAATATCGTCCCATCAAATCAAAGTACCTACAATTCTATAATAAACTTATAAAGTCTCTTTCGTATTAGAAGAGGTATAGATAAAATGGCGTGATAGCAATTAGTTCTAGGCCTTGAATTTCTGTATCTATTTTATGATCATTTGTCAATCTAATAGGCAAGTAGACCAGCCTGTGCCTGACACATCCCGTCTACTTGGGTCGAAGGCAAACCGATTTCCTCACGATGTTTTCCTTCACCGTTCGAGTGAATGTTAAATGCGCACATAGAAAGAAAGTCCATTGGTGCACAGCCGGTGATCGAACCTACGATCTCAGTCGCACGCCGATGCCACTAGGCCAATACTGAAGACGAGACTAAGTGTCTGCTTCACAATGTATGGATAAAGTACCAAATAACTATGCAACACATAAATTATTCAAAAGATAAAAGTTCCGAATAAAATACTTCGCGTTTCATGACGCATAGCGCTATCTGACAGTCGTGAAACGCAAAAATACTGTTTATCCTACAAATAAGTAATAAATAGCTTATTTGGAGTTTATCCGGACATTGTGAAACAGGCCCTTAGCCGTATTTTGTACACTTAGGGTCTATTTAACAATGTCCGGATAAAGTGCCAAATAGCTATGCAACACATAAATTATTTGGAAGATAAAAGTTCCGAATAAGAAACTTCGCATTTCATGACGAATAGCGCTATGACAGTCGTGAAACGCAACAAACACTAGTTAATCCTACTAATAAGTAATAAATAGATTATTTGGAACTTATCCAGACACTGTGAAACAGACCCTTTGTGTGATAAATTAACCACAATTTTAAATGAATTAATTTAATAAATTTGTTACAATTTACTAATAATATTAAGAAGTAAACATATGAGCATCAAATAAGCTACCAAGCACACAGACTACGTGCCTCCCGAGTCCCGGTAAACTGCGTGCGCGTGCACGTCACGCACACATACGCGCGAAACACGCATGACCAGTTTTATGTAGATAAATTTTTTTCGCTGTAAAGTGTCGATAAAATACATAACATGTATATAACCGTTGCTACGATTTGACAAAGGGTAGTTGCGACTTTGATTTTACCCAAAAACCATGCAGTTTCCTATCTCTTTAAGTGTTAGTATATCTTATATTGCTTTAGTTTCTGTTATTTATTAATTTAAAAAAAGAACGCGTTCCTATCTCTTTAAGTGTTAGTATATCTTATATTGCTTTAGTTTCTGTTATTTATTAATTTAAAAAAAGAACGCCCAAAAATCTTGAACCTTACCTTAGTAAATAGATCGCAGGAAATTGTATGAAAAACCTTTCCATAAATGCAAATATCTTTCCCGACGTCGAAATCTTTCCAATGCCAATATTCCCCGAGGTCATTCTTAGGAATCTTCCCACGCTTCACCATTCTGCCTTGCCACAGACCCGAGTTCTGAAAATATTTTATGTAATCAATTGGTGAACTTATAACATGTACAGCTTAATAGCCAAGGTACAAAGATGGAAAGAACTAAGAGGGTATGTAATACGTTCCAGTTCCAGCTTCGTATGAGCTTTTAAGCTCATACGAAACATAAACCTCACTTTGAATAAAAAGACAACATTAATGGCGACTTTTAGAAGATACTTTTAAAGACAATTAAATGCATACCGGCATGATATGATAATTTTTTAATAGAGTTGCCTGGAAGAGATCTCTTCTTAATAAGGCATCCCATGCAATTTTTATATATTGTGTTATTTGTGTTTCTTTTACTAGTATTAGAATTACTGCAAAAAAGTGTGAATAAATAAATAAAAAAAAATATTTTCATAATATATTTGTGATATAAACGCAAGGCATTATAACATTGGTAGGTACATAACGATAATTAATTGAAGAATGCCTCGATAAAGCGCCTTGCGTGTGGAGCCGACTTTAAATTTATTGGAAATAATTTAAATTTATAATTCCTTTGTTAATTTGTTAATTAAAAAGGACTATTAAGAATGTCCATAGCGCTATATTCACACCCTCTCATACACACCCTCACTTTCACAGCATCACACACACCCGAATTAGGTATAACTTAATTCAATGTATTTAATATATGAAGCTTATAAAATAATCGTCTAATTTAATTAATTACTCTTCTTAAAACTAATCTTATTTCACTAGATTGAAGTACAGTTTTACCACAAATTCAGTTTCAAATTGTTACTATAACATGGTTATAGTTCTTAAAATGAACACTAGATGGCGTGCTTACCAATATGCCTGTATGCAGCAAATCTGTGTGGTGTGATAAATTGAAATCACTTGATGTATTTCTAAATATTTTGATGACTATTTAATAACGACCGAGTTTATTTTGTTTTTTACTTAAAAATAACCGTGGCCAGCGAGTGACTGCCAACTCCCTTAAGATTGATTTGAGATTGCAGCACAGGCAGTCTTCGACTAACGTCGGTTCAAGTTGCGTCGAACAATGTTTTGATATTATTCCTCAAGCATATTACGTCATTTGTTTCGGTATAGGAGAATTCACTTGTCGCAAGGTCAATGTCCGTTTTTCTTCTGTGTCTGAAAGTTCTTCATCGACATATCAACCAAATATCGATGATCTGTTATGCTCACATTCGCAAGAACTGACTGATGAAGATCTTATTGAATTGGAGGCACAAGTACAAAAGGAAGCAATCGAGTCACAAGAAATAGCTTCTGCTATTAGTAACTCTGAAAAAGAACTTACACTAAAAAAACTTTCCGTAGCCTTTGCAAATTGGAGAATGCCATGAAAAATTTTTAAGAAAATGATCCTAATTTTGAGAGAAGTTTTAACGTTAACAACAAAATTTGTGCAGCCTATCAGTGTTATCAAGATCTGTATGATGGCAAGAAGAAAGAAGCAAAACAATCTAGAATTAAAAGTTTCTTTAAGCCAAAAGTTAATTTATTATTTCTCATTGCATATTTTGATTACATATTAAAGTTTTATAATTATTATTAAAATTAATAACACACAAATACCAAAATTTAAGAACTTACTTCTGATAATAAAGTATGTTTATCCTTTGTTCTAAATGTAGTTTTTTCTTTAAATTTCGAGTCCGTATGGAACCTAACCCTTGAGTTTTACATGTAAACATATGAAAAAATATGTCTCGACTTACGTCGTTTCGATTTACGTCGCGTATTTCGAGAACCTAACATGCCGTAAGTACGAGGACTGCCTGTACTTGCTTTAATTGCTTCAGGGAATAGGTTATCTTGCTCTTTCAACTTAATTACGAACATTAATGAACATATTAATATTTTATAACAATCTTCCTACTTACTGTTCTTTTGTATAGCGCTTTTAATGAAGATGAAGCATCTATTTATTTTTTTAGTGTTAGCTGGGGTTTAATTGTTTCATTGCTTTATTTATGTAACCTAACATTAGTTAAGTTACATATTTATACAACGGCGGATCCAGGGGGGCCGGGTCATGGGGGCCATGACCCCCCCTGAGCTGGTTCCAGGACTTAGGACCACTAATTGAACATAATGATTTTATTTCAATATTTTGTCACCATCCAGATTGTATGTAACTACATATCTTCAATATTTAATTAATTTAATCTAATATAATAAGTTTGTATGATGGCAAACGTATAAGTTCTTGAGTTGACCACGACTATGTGACCCCCCCCCCTCCCTGGC
This sequence comes from Pieris mannii, assembly GCA_028984075.1. NCBI lineage: Eukaryota > Metazoa > Arthropoda > Insecta > Lepidoptera > Pieridae > Pieris > Pieris mannii. Next base: position 2,852,476 of record CM054798.1, on the reverse strand, counting down.
GCCAAACCAGATCCGCCCTTAATTATATATTAGTTAGTAATAAGTAAAGCACATTGCACACTTGAAGCCAAACTGAGCCCTTAGTTTTTCTCACACTAATAAATTGTAATGAGCAGTGTTGGCCTAGTGGCGACAGCGTGCGACTCTCATACCTGAGGTCGTAGGTTCGATCTGAGCTGTGCACAAATAGACTTTCTTTCTATGTGCGCATTTAACATTTGCTCGAACGGTGAAGGAAAACATCGTGAGGAAACCGACATGTCTTAGACCCAAAAAGTCGACGACGTGTGTCAGGCATTGGAGGCTGATCACCTTCTAGGTTTAAAAATGATCATGAAACAGATTCAGAAATCTGAGGCCAGGACCTAAAGTTGTAGCGCCACTGATTTTTTTTTAATAAATTGTAATATAACATCCTCGTTTCCAATAATTTCCGATCGTCGATCCATATATCGTTAAAAAGAAGCAATAATTGATATGTTTTATTTATTTTTCTTTTAAATCACTCGCCACAGACTGCTTTATTTCCAACACAAACAGCACTTGCTTTGTCAATTAGTCTACCGGAAGATGCTTTGCTGCAAAAGTGACTATTGAAACTCGTTTCTATTGACACATGTTCCTTTCCACGCTGCAACATCGGTTTTAATTGCAACGCGTTTGAAGAGGCGTGGTTTGTTTAGGTACCTTTTTTTTTATAGAACATGGATCAAACGGGCAGGTGGCTCACCTGATATTAAGTGATACCGCCGCCCATGGACACTCTCAATGCTAGAAGGCTCGCGAGTGCGTTGCCGGCCTTTTAAGAATTACTAGTGTACTTTACTAATAATCCAAATTAGCAATACACAATAATATTTAAATTTAGAACAAGATGATTTAGTTTTAATTCTGGCGTTCCACATTTAAAATTTTCGGGCTTGGAATTTGGATTTTAGACTTGTTGGTTTCCTTACGATGTTTTGACGATCGAAAGAGCAGAAATTTACGGTTATGACTACTTTGGGGTGCTGCTGCAGAGGTTCAATCTATATTTGTGCTGCAGAAGCGGGCTGTTCGGGGTATTTGTTAGGTTTCCCTAAGGGAGTCGGTATGGAATTAAAATTTAAATATTATGACACCATCTGGTCGATATATTCTTGAAGCCTTGTTGTTTATACTAAAAAATGAATGATTTTAAAACGTATGGTGACTTTCACCAGTATAATACTCGGAAGAGAATAAATTTAAGGGTACGACCAACTAGGCTCCAGAAGACTCGCTATATGGAAATTGTTTCTTGCCTTCTTTTTGACCGCCCTTTGCTCATAACTTGCGAACTGGTAGTCAATGTAAATTTAGAATTAATTTAACTTTTTTTCTGACGTTTCTAAAACATATCTGCGGTTAATGACACGCAATCGGCTTTAAGCCCTTGCTATTTTCTCAATCGAGTATGACGTAGATCTTTCATCAGATTATTGTCAATTAAAGGTTTAGCCTTATTTTTACTCTTAGGGTCTATTTAACAATGTCCGGATAAAGTGCCAAATAGCTATGCAACACATAAATTATTTGGAAGATAAAAGTTCCGAATAAGAAACTTCCGCGTTTCATGACGAATAGCGCTATAACAGTCGTGAAACGCAACAAACACTAGTTAATCCTACTAATAAGTAATAAATAGATTATTTGGAACTTATCCAGACATTGTGAAACAGACCCTTAATTTGGTAAACCATATGTAAAAAAAATTATAACTCAGATTTGGTGTATCTGCATAACTTTAGTATTTCTCCTTAAACATGACGAAATACCTAAACCAAACAAATTAGACCTAATTTCGCATCACGAAGGACAAAGGGCCTCGTAAAAACCTGCCGCCCGGAGCCTCGCAAAGGGTAATGCCTCTGAATTCCATGAAACCATTATCGCCAATAGATTATTCCACATACAGTATTCGAGTGTACTATTGATATTGCAAACGTTTGCATTTGATATAACGGAAGAGGCTATACAAAACAAAACCGGTCCCTCAATCACTCAAAGTCAGATTATATAGACAAATGCCTGCTCATTTGTTAGCTATATGTTCAAAGATATATCAACATTGTAAAATACACCTTAATGTGATGCGATAAAGATTAAATTCCCGTGAAGTGCCAGTAATATTGAATTACTACAAGCACTATATCAAACAAGTCAAAGATGTTTTGCATGTAATTTCTTGAAACCTGTTAACGCCTCCAAGACTATCTCATTTGGTTTATAACATCAAAAGCGACTCGAATAATTGGCGAAATTCAATCCCCAAATTGATTTTAGGTATTATTATTAAAAACAGATAAAGTAAATGTGTGTTGCGTTAGAAAAAAAATGCTGTGCTGTTCTGTGAACATTTAATGCTGTAGAAGCCGATAAGAGACTGAGAAAGAGCTCTGGAAATGACAGTAGACTAACCGATGATTCCACAGACTTTTTTTTTTGAAGTTTTACTTCTTTGGCGCGTGTACATACACTTGTTTTTCAAAAAGTAGTTGTTATCTGCCATGAAATGTTTAAACCTAGTTTTGTATAGACGGTTATAAAGCTAATATACAAAAGCATTTTATGAATGAGCAATTAAAAGAAATGCGTTTCATTGTCGATTGGAAAAGAGGCATTCATACCTTTTTTCCATGCCAACACAAAGTTTTAGTATTTATAAACGCAATTTCTCGGTTATTTAGTGAAAGAAATCAGTGGCTTTACAACCTTTTTAGGTCTGCGCCTCAGATTCCTGTTTCTCTTTCATGATTTCTGAATCTAATAGGCAAGTATGTCATCGACTTTTTGGGTACGGCAAGCCGGTGTCACACCTTACTTATAATACCTTCCCAGCTCGAGGGAATGTTAAATGCGCACACAGACGGAGTCCATTGTTAACATCATAGACATTGGTCTAATTCCAATCGCACACAGTCGGGGATCGAACCTGTGATATGCTTTCGATTATGGCATCGATGTTTTTGTAACATCAATCTTCCCTAACTCGAACCTCGGCTTCTGCCGTCGCGGGGTGGTCAAACGCCTGAAGATCAGGACGGAAGCTCACTGGAGTGAGCGAATTACGTAGTAAAGGCCCTCGCCTTCCCCGGTGAAGGCGGTTTTTTTTATCCTAAACTGTTTATGCCTATTAGATAAAGTTTACCCTTCTTACGGACATCTAAATCTAAACTTCTTAAGCGCGTTTAAAAATAACACGTTTTCCTGTGTCGCCATCTATTGGAGAATAAAATAACTTGTGTTGTTTAAAAATTTGTTAATCAATTTTTAGACAAATTATTTTTAATTCGAACCCATTATTCGTAGATCTGAAATACATACAGCTTTATAAATAAAGGTATATTTACCCTGACTCTTGGCTCCATGACAGTAAGAGTATCATCTTCTAGAAAATATACGAGGTTCACAACTCGCACTCGGTAATTCTCGTCTGGATTATCGTACACTGGCTGTTTGAAGAACGCCGTGAAGTTCAGGCATCGTTTGTCGTAGTGCACCCAATGTGGTACCACCGCTGGCAAGGCGGCTTGCTTCACACGTCCATACGTCAATGATGGGTCATAACTGGAAGATAATTTTTATTTATTAATTACCTATTTATATATTTTATATATTATGGCTAAATTTGATTAAGTAAATATGAATTTTTGAAAATATGTATGAATATAAATTATCTATTATTTTTATTAAAAAAACATTTTTAGGATCCGATTGGTCTATATATAGTACGTCGGGTGCCGATTACTCGAATCCGAGAGCTTGGTGATAGGTTTATATGATTTAAAAAAAAATAACGGGACGCTCGCACGGATCCGAGTGGGTGGATCTGGTACTACGACCCCGCTTCACTCGGATCCGAGAAAAGAGCACTTATTTATTTTTTAAGTCTACAACATCATACATATTACGAAATCTACTGATAATTTTATAAAATCTTCTATCTTATATGTACGACAATATATTATGTAAACATAAGTTTTGCAAAAAATAGGAATTAAAAAAATACAATTAAAAACATATACAACATAAGGCAAATAAACAATAAAATAAAATTGCCAAGAATATTGGTACTTAAAGCAGAGAAAAAAAAATCATCAGCAAAACAGCGAATTAGCTTCGAGAAAGGCACCCAACAATGCTTTCTCTAAAACCGATCAGCCCACTACCAAATATATCACTTAATGTGTTAACATTGTATTTTTTAATAGAACAAGAGGCTCGTTTTAAAAAAACATTACAAGACTCGACACCTGGATTTAAAGTGTCATTCATTTGAGCATCCGACCAATAACCGACCTTAACTCGTGTCTCCGATACTATCGACATATTTGTATGTTCGCAGAGTGAATTCCCAGAAGCCATATTGTGTATATTATGTGTTTAATATTAGATATGCACTGTATTATATTTTATTAAATGATTCTTGACATTATCGTGTCCATGGCTGGCGGTATTACTTAACATCAGATGAGCCTCCTGCCCCTTTGCCCCCTGTTCTATATAAAAAATCGTATTGGCATAGTAAGGATATGTATTTTTTGTAATAAATAAATAATAAAGTCGTGTCTCAAATCTTAAATCTTTAAACGAGAAATTCTTGTGTATATATAAGTAATATAATTGGAATCTCGGAATCGGCTCCAACGATTTTCATGAAAGTTCAAGTATACGGGGGGTTTCGGGGGCGATAAATCGATCTAGCTAGGAATCATTTCTAGAAAATGTCATTTTATTCGTGTTTTATTAACTTAAACATAGAATTGCTCGTTTTAAGAGGTCAGTCAAATAAAAACTTAAATATGAATATAATTATCTTTATTCGATAATTATATTCATATTTATTAGTATGTAATTCTTAAATAATTTCCAAAAAACACAATTTATAAAAAAAAATGTCGGTCATCCAGGTACTGGTTAAATGAAACCATATTTTATAATAACCATATTCTTATAGTAGTTAAAACTGGTGTTATGTTTTTAGCTTTAATTCTTTACTTTATGAACTACGGAATAATTCCAACATTTTCCGCATTTAATGAGGCTGATTTTGAAATACAGCCGTGACTGACACGCAACGCTTATAAAATATGAACCCCTAATCGGCGCTGCCCGTTCCAATTTGTTTCCAAGTTTAACATTTTATATCTAATCTAAGATTACATTTACCTAAACATTCGTATAACAAATAATTTAGTTACACTCGCTTCGTGTTTTTGATAATACCTAGGTAACACTGAAAATGTTTGGAACGAAAAACGGCTTAATGTAGAACGTTGCCAATACTTTTATTGTTCATCGAAGTATGCTCCGTCCCACTACATCGCATTCGATGGAACCACTGAGAAAAGCAGTGGGTCCATTCTTCCATAGGGATCTCTTCGATGGCATTCGTACGCTCTACGCATACATCAAAAGAGATAACAATTATACGTCGTTTTTCTATAAAAACAATTTTAAGTCAAATCAAGATTCATTTAATCGGTAACTTATTTTAAAGAAGATATACTGGGCGGGCGCTCCCCAGTACCAACTCCTTTCACTTGACCGTATTCAACGGAGAGCGGTTCGAATCGTCGACGGCCAATCTATCTCCGAGGGGCTTGATCCTTTGGTGTAGCGTAGAGATGTGGGGTCACTCTGCATCTTCTACCGGATGTTCTCAGAGGAGTTGTTCGGATTAATACCTGGCAGCTGAGTTTCATCATCGGACGTCGAGGCAGAATACGAAATTCCACCCGTATCACCTCGACGGCCGCCGTTCCACAACTGCGCGTTTTTCTAGGCAGATTTTCCGCGCACCACCACTTTGTGGAACCAGCTGCCCACTGAAGTATTTCCGAACCAATTCGACTTGGGGTCATTCAAGAAAAGAGCGTACCAATTCTTCAAAGGCCGGCAACGCACTCGCGAGCCCTCTGGCATCGAGAGTGTCCATGGGTGGTATCACTTAACATCAGTAAGCAAGGGAGAAGAGCGAGAACTGGCAATTCCTCCATACTTTTACAAAAAATGTATACAACCACTAGCTGACCTGGCAAACGCCGTTTTTGGATGTACATGATTTATAATAAAAAATAGATAGATCGTAGAGGGCTTCAAATGTAGGGTTGTATGTATTTTTTAATGTTGTTTATACGGTTGATAAAAAAATTAAAAATAATCTAAAAATTAAAAAAAAATACTAAGGGGTGGACTACCCTTAACATTTCGGGGGATGAAATATAGATGTTGTCCGATTCTCAGACATACCCAATATGCACACAAAATTCCATGAGAATCGGTCAAGCCGTTTCGGCGGAGTTTAACCACAAACACCGCGACACGAGAATTTTATATACATATATGATTATTACAGCCATTTCGCCATTCAGTTGATGTATTGCAACTGTCATAATGGTGGCGTCGGGACGTGACGACCCCATCGCCCACTGGTGAAATAACCTGTGGCAGAGGTTATTTCATCAGCGCAATCAGTCAACCCCTTCCTAGTGGGAGTGCCATACTGTTGCCTTCGGGCTTCAGCCAAATGGGCAGGCACGACCGGGGCAGAACCACTGTCTCTCAGAAAACCGGCGTCAAGTGATGCAATGGGTTCGCCTTATTGTACTCGCGTTTCGTCCGGTGAGAGAGATTCCCGGAGCCCATCCCACCCATCCTCCTTCCCCCCTCCCCCAAAAAAAAAAAATGAAGGTGCAGAAAAAAAAGAATCTACCCCAGGGGGGTACCACACGCGCCCGCGGTGGAGAATCCCCCTCTGGGCGTCAGTCACCGGGGCACTCTGCACCCGGTGGTGGACGCACAGGCTGCCCTTCGTATTCTGGGGGGGGGCAATTCTGCGCTCTACAAAAATAATTGTCCTTGGGGCAAACGGAGGAATTTACCGAAGGCAACCCCTTCCACGCTCACAGTGGACTTCACCAATGTTAGGGGGCTCAATTCTAACCTAAACGCGGTTCACTTTCACCTTGAAACTGCGAAGCCGGCCTTATTCTCCCTTACTGAGACTCAGATATCCTCCCCGGCTGATACTTCTTACCTCTCCTACCCGGAGTACAAATTGGAACATTCATTTGTGCCGCGGGCGGGAGTTTGCGTGTACGTCAGAGAGGATATCTGTTCTCGTCGCCTTGGGACGCTTGAAGGAAGGGACCTATCTAACCTTTGGCTCCGCGTAGACTGCGATGACCATCCGCTATTCTATGAGTGCCTGTATAGGTCCCATAGCGGAAATGATGAAACTGACCGACTCATTGAGCGCATCCAAATGGCTACAGATTCCCTGCTCGAAAGGGTTCGGCTCTGAAACCACCGATCACGCGGGAAGATCCTTTCACGACTTTGCTTTAGCCTACGACCTGACACAAATGGTCCCTGCGATTACGCGAATACCAGATGTGGTTGGTCATAAACCCTCTTTGTTGGACCTTCTGCTGACTTCGCATCCGGAGAACTATCAAGTCTCTGTTGACCCGCCATTGGGTTCATCGGATCATTGTGTGGTCCGGAGTACTGTGCCATCTACGCGCCCTTCGCGGCCCCGCTTTTTGGGTTGTCGCCGTATTTGGCACTATAAGTCAGCAGATTGGGACGGGATGCGGTCTTTCTTTGCGTCCTACCCTTGGGGGCCTATTTGCTTTTCGTTGGATGCTCCAGATTCCGTCGCTGCCTCTGTCACCGAAGTGGTTCTGCAGGGCATGGAACTCTTTATTCCATTTTCTGCTGTGCCGATCGGTGGCAAGTCTCAGCCCTGGTTTAAACGTTCTTGCAAGGCGGCCTCGCGTCGAAAGCGAGAATGCTTTAAGGCATGGGCGGAAGCGGCGAAATCTCGTGATGCTAATACCAGCGAACTCAAAAAAGCATATAACTCAGCCTCCAGGTCCTTCAAACGGGAAATCACTAAGGCAAAGTCAGAGCACATTGCCAGATTTGGCGAGAGATTGGCCCAACTCCCTTCGGGGACTCGAGCCTTCTGGTCTCTCGCCAAAGCTGTCCAAGGGAATTTTTGTCAGCCCTCCATACCACCATTGCACAGGGAGGATGACTCGCTGGCCCACACTGCGAAGGAGAAGGCCGACCTTTTAGGCTGTCTCTTCGCATCCAGCTCGACTTTGGATGACCGAGGGAGATCACCACCGATCATTTCAAGGTGTGATTCTTCGATGCCGGAAGTTACATTCCGGCAACGTGCTGTCCGCAAAGCATTATCTTCCTTGGACATACATAAGTCGAGCGGGCCGGATGGTATTCCTTCAATTGTGCTGCGTACTTGTGCTCCTGAGTTAGCTCCGGTCTTAACGCGCCTTTTCCGGTACCTGTACTCGCTTGGCACTGTCCCGGAGTGCTGGAAGATCGCTTCGATACATCCGATCCCTAAAAAAGGCGATCGCTCTGATCCGTCCAACTATCGCCCAATAGCGATAACCTCCTTGTTCTCCAAAATAATGGAATCCATTATTAATGGCCAGCTCTTGAGGTATCTGGAGTGCCACCAGCTGATAAGTGACTCTCAGTACGGCTTTCGTCGTGGTCGTTCGGCTGGTGACCTTCTTGTATACCTTACGCATAGATGGGCGGAGGCAATTGAGTCCAAGGGGGAGGCTCTAGCGGTTAGTTTGGACATAGCGAAAGCCTTCGATCGGGTGTGGCACAGAGCACTGCTCTCGAAGCTTCCAGCTTATGGGCTTCCCGAGAAATTATGCGATTGGATCTCCAGCTTTCTGGCCGATCGGAGCATCAAGGTCGTCATTGACGGAGCATGTCTTAGCCTTAAACCCGTGAACGCTGGGGTCCCACAAGGCTGTGTTTTATCCCCGACCCTGTTTCTTCTGCATATCAATGATATGTTGCAACTTAGCAACATTCATTGCTATGCGGATGACAGCACTGGGGATACTCTTTACATTGGCCGGGCAGTTATTTCTCGGGCTGATGTCGATGAGTACCGGAACAAACTTGTGTCTGAAGTAGAAACTCTACTACGTGGAGTCTCCGACTGGGGCAGACTAAATCTAGTCCAATTTAACCCCAAGAAAACACAAGTTTGCGCGTTTTCCGCTAAAAAAACACCCTTTGTCGCTACTCCTCTTTTCGAAAACACTCTTCTTAAAGCCGCAGCCAGCATTGGAATACTTGGCGTTGACATATCGAACGACGTTCAGTTTCGCGGTCACTTGGAGGGAAAGGCTAAATTAGCCTCCAAAAAGCTTGGTGTGCTCAACAAGGCGAGACGGTACTTCACTCCGGGCCACCGCTTGCAACTATATAAAGCGCAAATTCGGCCCCACATGGAGTACTGTTCTCACCTCTGGGCGGGGGCTCCCCAGTACCAACTCCTTCCACTTGACCGTGTTCAACGAACAGCGGTTCGAATCGTTGACGACCAATCTCTCTCCGAGCGGCTTGATCCTTTGGCGTTGCGTAGAGATGTGGGGTCACTCTGCATCTTCTACCGCATTTACCATGGAGAGTGTTCAGAGGAGTTGTTCGGATTAATACCTGCAGCTGAGTTTCATCATCGGACGTCGAGGCAGAATACGAAATTCCATCCGTATCACCTCGACGTCCGCCGTTCCACAACTGCGCGATTTTCAAGGCAGTTTTTGCCGCGCACCACCACTTTGTGGAACCAGTTGCCCACTGAAGTATTTCCGAACCAATTCGACTTAGGGTCCTTCAAGAAAAGAGCGTACAAATTCTTAAAAGGCCGGCAACGCACTCGCGAGCCCTCTAGCATCGAGAGTGTCCATGGGCGGCGGTATCACTTAACATCAGGTGAGCCTCCTGCCCTATTATATTAAAAAAAAAAAACTGTCATAATAGTCGTTACAATTTTACCGTCACATTTTTCGTGACGTCGGTTTCTTGTCCCTACCACGAAGATTCGAAGCCATTTATAACAAAAATATATAATAACGATAACAATGGTAGTATTAATTCTATTACAATTATTGAAATTCTGTAATAACCTTAGTAGTAATAAGGTAAAATGAAATAATTGTATTATTTCTAATTAAGTCTATGATAATAAAAGCCTTTTGTTAATCTAATTTAACTTAACCAATTTCTGTAAATTTGTATTTAGTAGATCATTTTTCGAAGGTCATATTATTTCACTTCTTACGTGTACCACTATACGGTCACAATTTTATTTAATATGTGTAGGAGAGGTATGAATATTTTAAAAGCCGTTTTCTTAATGTAGGTTCCTACAAAATATTAAGCAGTGTTTGCCTAGTGGTTTCAACGTGCAACTCTCGTCCCAGAGGTTGTAGGTTCGAGCCCCGGATGTGCAGTTTATATTTATCATAAAACCACACCTATCATTTATTCAGCACGCTAGTGTTACCCTAAATCGGGCAGTGACTTTAAATTCTAATAACAACAATCCTGTGGCGCTGCAACCAACGTTTTTTGAAGTCACCTTTTTACGTTACGCGTCACATTTTTGCGGTTACGCGCCATATTTTGCTTGTCCCTACCACGGTTGATTCGAAGAGATTCGCAGCCCTTAAAAACAATTTGATAACGATAATAATAGTAATAATTCTATTCCAATTAATAAAATTATGTAAAAACTCAATCTAATGTTTGAAATGTTGATTATTGATTTCACAAATCGTACACATCGTGCAATGACCAATCCACTAGTGATTTTTCTTACATTACCTATCTGTATAATTTTATTGCATTTTATTTGCGACGATAAATATAAATAATGTGAATATTTTAATTTTATTTTAATGTGCATTTGTTCTATACTGTGATTGTTCTCACATACTTTAGTTTCTAAATAAATAAAAATGTTATAAGAATAACATTGATACTAATATTTCTATTACAATTAATGAAATTCTGTAATAATCTTAGAAGTAATAAGGTAAAATTGTATTATTTGTATTCATGTTTATGATAATGTTGTTTTGTTAAACTTTATCGAATTTAACTTTATTTACCCAATTTCTGTAAAGTTGCATGTACTACATAAATAACATCATAACCAAGATTCACTTGTTACGTATGTTGGTGTGTCTTGACTTTTATTGATCGCTTGTATTTTTTAATGTATTACATTAAAAATTAAAAATAACAGGCAAACGGAAGGCTCATCTGATGCTAAGCCGCTATGGACACTCACATTAGAGGGCTCGCCCCCTTTTGCTACTACTTTCCAGTATCTAGCTTAAATAAATTTGTATTAGACAAAAGACGACGTACTTGACAGAGTCTTCAGGCAGGGCAAAAGCGTTGCTATCGACATCTGTATCCGTCCCTCCAGACCCGCGTACCAAGGTGTCTGGGAAGCGATGCCCTTGGTAGTACCGCAGGGAGCTACGTACATGGTACTGGGTCTTAGTCGGGTCTGCGAACGTCAACCCAGGCAATTTGGGTAGGCCCCACGCCATTTATAAGCTGAAAAAACATTTTATTTAAAAAAAAGATTCCAGTAATAATTTAATCACCTTCCTAGAAGTACATCACTTAAGAGAAAGGTGATTTAATTTTTAAATTTTTTAAAGGCAAGTGACTTTATATGGAAAGTATTTAGGGCAGAAATTTTGACAAAAATTATAAATAACTTATTATGAAATTATGTCATTTTCATGCGTATTTTTAAATTTATTTATATTTATTTATTTATTTATCCTTTATCGCCTTATACAAAAACACACAACAAAAATAAAAAAAACAGTTACAAAAGTTATAAGGCAAAGGGCGGCCTTATCGCTTACAAGCGATTTCTTCCAGGCAACCCTAATGAGAGACAACGATAAAGAAACCAATAGAGGGTATAATTAACAAAAAAAAAACAAAAAAACTTAAAACAAACGTTAACCCATTAAGTGCGTGAGACGATCCAGACGTCCAACAGGTCAATTGCTGATTGTGCGGATTATAATTATTCGATCTAAATGTACCACTTTCCTGGCAAATAACCGATTTATTTATTGATTAACCGGGATTGATTCATTCATAAAATACAAACATAATAATAATAACTTCTTTATATCAGTTTGTATTGATATGTAGATTTTGTTTATCAATCAAAAGTTAGTTTTTCTGCGAAAACAAATAAAAAAAACTCCAATAACATGGACAGCATACCAACGTTTAAAGATTCTGTTCTTTGTGATCAACACATTAGGATACCATTGGTGCTTTAACGATGCATCTAGAATGCTATCCTTTTCCGAATGATGGCATTGAAACCAGTCGGATGTCGGCAGACAACCCTGACGCACTGAAGATCGTCATCAAGCCCAATAGCAACTTATAGTAACGTCTCTTGCCTTCAACGCCTGGGTCAAATTACACATTGCGTCATTGATCTTCTTCTTTTGGTGCCTCTCCATTACTGATGGCTGCAGTGATCAGTCGAAATTGATACAGAACTATGGTCTATGGCTACGTACTCACAAACACTTGGTGCCTCTCCATTACTGATGGCTGCAGTGATCAGTCGAAATTGATACAGAAATATGGTCTACGGCTACGTACTGACAAACACTTGGTGCCTCTCCATTACTGATGGCTGCAGTGATCAGTCAAAATTGATCCAGAACTATGGTCTATGGCTACGTACTCACGAACAATTGGTGCCTCTCCATTACTGGCTGCATTGATCAGTTCAGATCAGACTCACAAACGAAATTCTCTACACAAGTGAAACAGGACACCTTGAAATATAAAACACTTACCTTTAAATCAATGTAAATTATCAAAACTGATTTTCTCACAATCACTAAACATGTCGATATGTCAATGGGGGTAAATAAATGTCGTGGTTGCCATGGCAACGCTTTTCCACCCTCTTTGGTTGAACTGGGGTTAAACCTTCTTCACATAAAATTACGAATGCTATAAAATATAACTGTAAGTAAATATATATCTGTACCTGTTTCATTTGTCAATCTAAAGGGCAAGTAGGTGATCAGTCTCCAGTAACACACGTCGTCGACTTTTTGGGTCTAGGGCAAGCCGGTTTCGTCACGATGTTTTCTTTCACCATTCAAGTGAATGTTAAATGCTTATAGAAAGAAAGTCCTTCTTGCACAGCCGGGGATCGAACCTACGACCTCAGGGACACTGCTCGAATGTTAAGTTTTCATTTAACTGAGAAAAATTAAGGCAATGTTCCTTTGGAAATAATACAGTATTTAGGTAAATCACGGAATAGATTTTTATTTACTTATGTAACTTAAATGACGTTGGGGTTTATGTCATTTTTCTTTGAATTATTGTTATGTAGAGAGAGGGTAAAACTTGCTGAGTTTCTTGCCCGTTCTTCTCAGAACAAGGCCTCCTGGTAGTTTTGCGAACGGATGGCGTAGTTTTGTTCTTTCGGGAATTTTGTAAACGTTTTTGACATTCATAAGCATGCCCTAAGACGCATCTAAATTCAATAAATGCATTTAGATCTCTATGAGCTTAGCATATAGATATTGATATATTCAGAAGTGTGCTGATCAATTAAAAAAAATATATATGTGCAATTCACACGTGGTAGAAGTGAAACCTTCAAAAACAAAGTTTTTATAATTAATCATATATAAATTAATTTTTTTCACTTTCAAATGTACTAAATTTCATTAAAAACAGTATATTTTAATGATAAATTTGAATTTATAGGTTTAATATAAATCTTTACTTTGACAAAAACTAAACCAACGAAAGTTTGCAATTAGATTAAATGAAAAAGCGGCTGTATAATGCCTCCTATCTCATTTTCTCCCACGTTAAATCTTATGTATATATGTTTCTGTCTCTTTTTACTGTCGCTGTTTTCATTGCATCCAGTTTGAAATTACGATTCTAAAGAACTTTCTCTATCTATCTCATTTTCTCCCACGTTGAATCTTATGAATATATGTTTCTGTCTCTTTTACCGTCGCTTTTTCCGTTGCATCCGGTTTGAAATCACATCGATTCTAAAGAAGTTTCACTTCAAAAAAATCAATGTAAGTTCAGCGGTTAAGTATTATAGCGGGGTTTGATTTTCTTCTCTCAAGAGTAAATATTTACTCTTTTACACATTGTGGGTAATATTTTGTCTATGCATGAATACTGAATGCATTTTCAAGTCATCAATTTTAGAAAAGCTAGCTTTTTACATTATACTGTACACATGATTTGGTAATCATTAATAAATAAATAAAAGAATTATGTTACACTGACGAACTCAGCACTGCTACAGCACATGCCTCTCTTTAAATTGTGTAGATTAGATGATGAAGGCTAGATTTGAGTACTTAAAAACTTACTAGGCTGTTAATTGAACGGCGCTCCCACCGCGGAACACGTAGTTCCGCGGGGTCCAGCCTTGTCGTGGCGGGAGGGCTCAGTACCGGCAGCACGGGGCTTATACCTGAACGTGCTGCTGGAAAGCAAATGGGACCACCACGACGTAATTAGCCGCTCCCGACAGGTTCTCATTAGAAGAACCATGCGAGATGCGGCCGGATAGATGGCGCTTTAGGTGCCTGGGCGCTTTAGCGATCTGTGTTTTGTCTTGTTCGTGTCTCAACGTGCTACCAGCTCTTCAACAGACTGGTTTGCGGAGTGTTGTGTGCGTGCTCGCTTATTGTATCCCGCTTCCCTTATCCGGGACCGGCGTTTACTTGTGTTGGTGTTATGTGTGTTTCCTACTCCCTTAAAGGGGATTGGGGAGAGTGGTGTTTCACGTCCGTCTGTATAAATGTTCTTGTGTTGCTTCGGTGCATGCGAGGCCAAGGTGGAGGACAAGCGGTTATTCATTCCGTGCGTCCTATGCGCGGCTGTCTCTTTCTCGGCCTACATTGGTCCGCCGTACCCGCGCTATCTCTAATTCTTATTACTACAACGTGTACTATTCATGTATACTTTTCCGTATACAGGTCACCTGAATCCCAAGTTTCGGTTCCCGGCGATGGGATGCATGACCGGGGGGGCATAAACCCGGTCACTAGGGCACCAGGGAGGGGAGCTACCCCTCCTTAAATTAAAAGCACCACAAAGCATGGAAAGTAACGGACAAGATAATAATACCCCAGGAGGGTCAAATCCCTCCCATGACCAAGAGGTCATGGCATCCGGTCCGCATCGTATTCTGGGGGCGGACCACGACCATGCGACAGAACCCAAAAACTCACGACCTGGCAATAATACGGAAATACTGATCAAGCTTACGGATCGTAGCGGGCCGTTGGAGGGGTGCTCAGGCGCCTCTAAAACGCCTTCTACACAAGGAGAGATCGCAAAAAGGGAGAACAATGAGACCGTCCAGCGCACTCGATGTCAATCACCGGTGCAAAGTGCAACCTGGTCCTACGCGATGGCTGACGATATGGGCTCAGACTCATCCGGCTCCATGTTGAGCATAAGCTCGACACACACTCAACAGCGTCCTCGAGGCTTAGGTGAGGCCCCTTGCACCCCAGGGGAGAAGTCGCGCTTTTGGCGTCCCCGAAAGAGAACGAGACAGGACGACGAGGAGAGTAGCTGCAGCGAAAGGATGCTGATAGTCTGGCGGAGAAAACGCTTTCGGATGAAACTCGAGCTTTGCAGCTAGAAAATGAACGTCTCCGTGCACAACTTAATTTACTACAAGGCGAGATGCGCGAGTTGAGGCTGATCTTGAAGGGGGCCCCGAAGGATCACCCAACTATCAATGTAGAAGAAATGGAGGCTCGTATCCTCCGCCAGGTAGGTGAGCATATTAATGCTCAACTAAAGGATCTCGGCTCAATACCTAACCTGGAGCCGCCACTCCTTCCCCTTCCAACTGTAGATAGTAAAAAAAGCAAAAAAGGGAAGCCCCCTCTCAAATCACCGAGGTCAAGGGATCCCCTCACTTCCTCAGCGGCACCGAAGACAAAGCGGAAGAAGGCAACCGTGCAGACGCAAGCTACTAGAAAGGAAGAGCAAAACAGCTTGGCAAAAGTGCCGAGAAAGGAAATGTTTGGAGGAAATACCCCTGCCTCCTCTCCTGCAAGTGCCATTGTATTACCACCCACTCGACCCTCTTTGGCTACCAACAATGAAGAAGGTTGGACGATGGTTACCAAAAAAAGGCGAAAAGCGGCAACGGTAACACAAAAAAATGTGACAGCTTCAAAGTCTGAAAAGCCCCCGGCCAGGTCGCTGCCCAAGCTTAAAGTACCTCGCACCGCTGCAATTGTGCTGACTCTGCCTAAAGACGCCGAAGCTAAGGGCGTAACCTATGCCGCTGCCCTTAAAGAAGCGCGCGCTCAAATAGATCTGAAGGAGGCTGGCATTGAGGGTGTCAAGTTTCGCCGAGCGGCAACCGGAGCCACTATAATTCAGATCCCCGGAGCTGGTAGCGGGGAAAAGGCTGACATTCTAGCCAAGCGCCTCAAAACAGTACTGAGTGACAGTGGAGTCAAGATTAGTCGGCCCATTCGATGCGCCGATGTCCGAATCTCTGACCTGGACGACTCTATCACAGCGGACGAACTGCGCGAAGCGATTGCGGCAAAAGGAGAGTGCTTGGCTGATCAAATTAGGATCAGCAACATACGGCAGGACAGATCGGGTCTTGGTGCAGCCTGGGTTAACTGCCCGATAACGGCCACTAAGAAACTCTTAGCGGGGCGATTCCTCGTCGGCTGGGTGGCGGCAAATATTAGTGTTGCAAAGCCAAGAGAGCTACGGTGTTTCCGATGCCTACAAGTCGGGCTCGTAGCTAGCCGCTGCATGTCCGACACTGATCGTAGCCAACTATGTTTTCGCTGCGGTCAAGCCGACCATAGAGCAGCCTCCTGCAGTGCAAAACCCAAGTGCCTACTCTGCGACGAGGCCGGTAGGAAAGCGGATCACAGGCTAGGGGGAAACAGTTGCACGGCTCCCAGTGTGAAATTTTCCAGGCGCCACCCTTCACTTAAAAAGAAGTCGCCCGCAAAGTCTCCGCGTAACAATGCGCGCATGGAGGTTATTTAAACCGCAGTAAATTATCATGGCCTTACGGATTCTCCAGAGCAACTTAAACCATTGCGCTGCTGCGCAAGACCTACTGTACCAGAGTCTGGCGCAGTGGAATATCAACATTGGCATTATTTCCGAGCCTTACTCAATACCCGAAAAAACTAACTGCATTGGCGACCTCGACGGTCTGGCCGCAATTATCGTTACTCCGGCAGACGGCTCGCCCTGCATTGGCCCAGTCCGAAAAGGCCACGGCTATGTGGCAGCAAAGTTGGGTAGCGACATGTGTATCGTGAGCACTTACTTCTCCCCCAATCGCTCCCTAGCTGAATTTGCGGCCTTCCTAAACGAACTGGAAACCCTGGTGCAATGGAGTCACCCGAGACATTTAGTCATCGCTGGGGATCTAAACGCGAAGTCCGTGGCCTGGGGTTCGCCGGTGACCAGGCCACGGGGAAATGCGTTGATGGATTGGGCAGCAGCGCACTGTATGGTAGTGGCTAACAAAGGCTCTGATGCTACGTCTGTTCGAACAAATGGTGAGTCGATTGTGGATGTCACGTTCACGAGCCCCCAACTTTCATGCTGTATCCAGGACTGGGAGGTCCTGACGGAGGTTGAGACGCTTTCGGACCACCGGTATATCCGTTTCTGCATCCTCCCTCCGTCGGCAAATCCTGTTTCGGTTTCGACAGAACTGGGCCCAAAATGGGCACTTAAGAGTCTGAACAAGGAGCAGGCGGAGTTGGCAACGATTGTGCAGGCCTGGTGCCCCAGCCCAGCCTCCGTAGACCCTGAAAAAGAGGCAGAGTGGTTTCGTGGCGCACTGACGAACATCGCGGATGCTGCGATGCGAAGAAGCCGCCCTGGACCTCACCGGACCAGTGTATTCTGGTGGTCGGCAGAACTCGCCCAGTTGCGGTTTGCTTGTGTTGCAGCTCGTCGAGGCTACACCAGGACTCGCAGAAGGCGACCCATTCACGCAGTAGAGGAACGGCAAGCATATAGCGCATACCGAGATGCAAAACTGGCGCTGCGAACAGGTATCGCCGAAGCAAAAAAGAAAGCATGGCAAGAACTGCTGGACACTCTCGGGCGGGATCCATGGGGGCGCCCGTACCAAATAGTCACAAACAAGCTACGCTCGCGAGCCCCACCCCTCACAACACACATGGAGCCGGAACTGCTCAGTACAGTGGTGACGGAACTCTTTCCTGAACGTGTCGCCTCGAGCACCCCATATGATACGACTTTGGATTACGGAGAAATAGTGTCTGAAGTGTCTCCTTCGGAGCTTAAGACGGCAATAGCACGCATGTCCTCTAAGAAGACCGCACCCGGCCCCGATGGCATGCACGGACGAGTGTTGGCTCTGGCCCTCGACGCTGGCCTTGACATGCGCTTTAGAAACCTCCTCACGGAATGTCTTAAATGGGGCCTTTTTCCGTCGACATGGAAGACTGGTCTGCTAGTTCTTCTAAAAAAGGGTGGAAAACCTCCGGAGTCACCATCAGCGTATCGTCCTATAGTTCTCCTAGATGAAGCCGGTAAACTTTTCGAGCGTATCATTGCCGGCCGAATTTATAATCATTTGGAAACTATAGGACCGAACATACATGAGGCTCAATTCGGTTTCCGAAAAAACAGGTCAACGATCGATGCAATTGCGCAACTGCGAGGCGTGTGCGAGGAGCAGGTGTCACGGGGCAGAGTAGTTCTAGCGGTGTCGTTAGACATTGCGAACGCCTTCAATTCCTTGCCCTGGGACTGTATCTTGGATGGCCTGCGCCACCACGGCTTACCGGCCCATTTAAGAAGATGTGTAGCATCGTACCTTAACGGCCGTCGTGTTATCTTCCCGAAACAAAATAGCATAGGGAGCCACCTCATCAAGTGCGGCGTTCCACAAGGTTCGGTTCTTGGCCCCCTCCTTTGGAACATAGGTTACGATAGAGTGCTGCGAGGGGAACTAGTTCCGGGAGTGTCAACGATATGCTATGCAGACGACACCCTCGTGGTCGCTATTGGACAAGATTTTAAGGAGGCGCGCCTTCGAGCGACAGCTGGAGTAGCTCGGGTGGTTTCTGAAATCAAAAAGATCGGCCTCGAGGTCGCCCTTCAGAAATCAGAAGCTATATGCTTCTACGGACACAGAAAAGCTCCACCCCAAGGCGCAGACATCATTGTCAGTGGAGTAGTCATCCGGGTTGGTACCACGCTTAAATACCTAGGGCTGATTCTCGACCCTCGGTGGACTTTCAGACCACATTTCGCGGCACTTGCCCCTAAGCTCACCGCCACCGCAAACATGCTCTCGCGCATAATGCCGAACCTCGGTGGGCCGAATGGGGGGTGTCGCCATCTATACGCAAATGCGATCCGGGCGAAAGCACTCTACGGGTGCCCAATATGGGCCGACAAACTTACCAGGCACAATCGCACGATTCTCAGGCAGTCGCAGCGAGTGATCGCAGCCAGGGTTGCGAGGGCGTACCGCACTGTGTCCTATGACGCAGTGTGTGTCATAGCCGGTACCGCACCCTGGCATCTCGATGCGGTTGCTTTTAGCGAAGTATATTGGCGGAGAGCTGAAGCCAGCGAAAGAGGAAGCAACCCCACGCTGGAAGAAATAAACGCTTGGCGAGCTCTGGAAGCCCAAGAAATGCTAGCAGAGTGGGAAAAGGAGCTGGCGGGAGCGACTGCCGGTAAATATACTATAGAAGCCCTCAGACCCCTGCTTCAACACTGGGTAAGGAGGCGCTGGGGCCAGCTCAGCTATCGTCTTGTGCAGATCCTGTCCGGACACGGATGTTTCGGTAGTTATCTGCACAGAGTAGTAGGGTGTGAAGAGGCACCAACCTGCCACCACTGTGTCGGAGACAGCCCGGATGACGCCCTGCATACGCTGAGGGACTGCCCAGCATGGGATGTGGAAAGGGGACCGTTGCTGGATGCACTCCAGGGCGAGGACGCAACACTTCCAAATGTATTGAAGGTTTTAGTGAGCGCGAGAAATGACGGCCCGTGGAAAATATTTTATAATTTCTGCGAGGCGGTCATGAAAATAAAAGAAGAGGCGGAAAGGACCAGGGAGCTTTGTCCCGATGCCCATCCGCGACGGCGAAGAAAACCGCAGGCCCGTCGCGTAAACGCGCGACGCGCTCACCAAATTCTCGCCGCCTAAAAAGTGCCTAAGCGGGGAGCAGGGGTCCATACGTTTAAAAGAAGGGATGATGACCCATCCCTGCAAGTACTGGACCCGATCTCCCCTAGCTATTTGTAAATGCGTATGGCCCGGTCTGTGAAAGATGCTTGCTGTGTCAAGCATCCTCACAAACCAACAATGGGCGGGAAGAGGCGGACGCAACCGCCGCATCGCGTGTCGGGAAGCGGATAAGGCTCTGCTGTTACCGCATCCCGCAACAGGCGATTGTTGGTGGCACCTTGGGGTTTTAGTGGGTATGCACAATGGCGTGTCCCACATAATCCTTCTGCACCAAGCAGTCGCGCCGCGGAAGGGTATGCGCAATGCATTTCCCCAAGGAAAAAAAAAAAAAAAAACGGCTTATTTATCTATTTGGCTGCGACTTACACATGCAGGCGCACGATTATCCACGCGCTTTAAGCAGCCATTTTGTTATAGACTTGAACGCGCGCTTCAAAATGCCTGTAACTCAGTTATAGTGATAGAGGACAAATCTGTGTTTTTACTTTATTATAGTATTATTAATTACTTAAGATGTCATGTGGAACGTGATGTAATGGTAGCAGCTCCTTACAACATTGTGTAAAAAACTTGGCGATTAAAAAGAGTGGCGGAGAGTTTATTGCCAGTTCTTCTCTTCCGTTCTACGACCTTGATTTGAGAACTGGCAGTAAATGTAAAAATTAGAAATTTTTGTATATATTTCTGCTTTGACGTTCATAAGTTAACATTATGTTACCTATATGAATAAATGATTTTAGTATTGATTTTTTAGTGTTAAACTTAAATAGCGAATAGTTGGTAATGAGAGTTATATATAAGGCGGAAACATATTAAAACGCAACGCGACGCAACGTGTCGACACCCGATATACATCGTGCACTTTGCCAACACGCTTTAGTCGCAATGACACGCAGAAGACATAGCTGACAATAGTGAAGGTATATGTGTGCTAATTGTGCTATAGTTTAATGTATAACGAGTTATATGAAGATTTTGAAGACGATTAGATGCAAATTTTTGGGTAACTCTGATCTTATATATGCCTAAAATTGTCATAATATGCTTTCAAATGGTACTTTTCATTCTGCGACTGTTCAGCTTCTTCTTCTGATGTCATAACGTGTGTCGTCTGCTGTTGTCAAGAAGCTCACTGCGCGCGAGGATTAGGGTCGAGTCGAGTGCCATCGTCAACACATCTGGAAGGTCATGATCGGGTGGTGTTAGCTCATATGGAGTCACGTCGGATGTTTAAAGTGTGATTCTAGACATAGAAAATAGTACAATTTGATTTGACGCAACACGCGTCGTGTCGCGTCGCGTCGCGTCGTGTCGCGTCGTGTCGCGTCGTGTCGCGTTAATAATGTGTTTCCGCCTTTAAGCTATTGGGTCACTCCAAAGCGGACGTTAAGGGGACGCGATAAAAGATCGCAGGACATAGGTTAGCGTGACTTGCTTGATTAATGTCCCTTGTCTAAGATAACACATTTCCTTGGCAACATTGTATTGAATTTAATTGGCTGGAATGAATTCTACAAGACGGAACATACAGTTGCCCTTATATCTACTTAAAGTTTAATGTATCTGTGGTCATAGAATAGTCAATGATAAGTATCTACATCTTTGATCAGTATGACTTATAAATATATCGAGTATTTCAAATTTTAATAGTGCCTTCAAGTTTTTTAATAATTTAATAGCTTATCTTGTAAAGTAATGAGGAAGTATTTACATAGATATATAAATTATGCGTCACGTACGCTATGGACTCCTAAACTACTTAACCGATTACCATCAAATTTGCACACCTTGTGCAGTTTGATCTAAGAGGTGATGCTAATAACTGAGTGAAAAGTTACCATGAAAATAGAATGAAGAATTCAAAACTAGAACAAAAAAAATGCGTGCGTACATAGTACACGTGTTAGAAGTAAAACTTCTTTGTAAATTATTACTAAGGTAAAAGCCCCAATAAAATAAAAATAAAAATCATGGTATCACTTATTCCACGTCATTAAATTCGAGCCTGTAGATGTGTAGATGATCATGTGCCAGTATATGATCACTCTATGTATTTGTATATCTATTTGCACACTGTTTTCACACTGTATACGTGTTAATGATAATTTAAATAAATTAAAAATCTGCTTTTACTGCACAAGACGTTATGCGACAGAACTGCATCTCAAGTATATCTTATATCTTTAAACGAGCAATTCTTATATATATATATATATATATATAATTGGGATCTCGGAATCGGCTCCAACGATTTTCATGAAATTTAGTATAAGGGGGGTTTATACTAAATTTCATGCCATGCCATTTCGGGGGCCATAAATCGATCTAGCTAGTAATCATATCTAGAAAATGTAATTTTATTCGTGTTTTATTAACTTAGACATAGAATTGCTCGTTTTAAGATGTCAGTCAAATAAAAACTTAAATATGAATATAATTATCTTTATTCGATAAATATATTCATATTTCATCATTTTATTATTATGTAATTCGTACTGAAATATAATTTCCAAAAAACACAATTTATAACAATAAATAAAAACCGAGCAATGGACGTCGGGCATCCAGGTACTAACTAATAAACGAATACCGTTTCGTAAAAAATTTACCCTCATGCGCCTAAAGAAGTTTCACTTCAAAAACCTATAGATGAAATTTTAAGAAAAGTTATTACTGAATACACCAAGGCAGTATTTTGGGGCCACAATTTTTTCTAAGATACATAAATGACCATATGATATACATCAGAAGTTCATACTATTTGCTGATGAGACTACACGTATAATAAAAGGTTAAAATAAACAAGATTTAAAAAAAAAACCTAATTAAATCTCTAGACGACTACATCAACAGAATTCAAATAATCTACAAATAAACATGAACAAAACTAAGGAAAATTATTTTTAGACATATAGCTCAAAACAGAAATAGATTGACTGAATAAACTAGACATAATGAATGGTGCGTATTTTTAGGTATACATTTTATAGTTGGAAAGCAGATATTTAAAAGTTACAGAACAAAAGAGACAGCTTCAACTGTTTACGGTATTAGCTGCTTTTCGTGCATATGTTTCATTTATACTTAGACTAGCTGCCGCTGCGAACTTCGTTTCTCCTTCGTTACACAAAATAAATTTAATTTATACTTTAGCCTCAATAACACGTAATATTGAATTGTAGCTCTTATGACAGTCGAAAAGTATCGACATCTGTTAGAATCTTTTGGAGTTAACAAATAATTTGCAATAAAATAAAATTGCGACTATAATTAAAGATCTAAGCTATCATATCTCTTAAGTTGGACCAGACTGCTCACGGTGTGCCAATTTAATTTAAAATCGGTTAGGTAATTTAAGAGTCCATCGCGGACAAACATGGTGACAGGAGATTTATATATATTAAGACTAGCAGACTCGGCCAAGCGTTGCTGTGGCTAAGGTTTTTGTTATATTACATAGTAGTAAACTATTCAAGGGAAACGGTAGGAGAACTGATGTGAAAGGTAGATAGCTTATGTGAAACGTTGGTACTTTTAACACAGCGCCATCTGTTAGAATTGTATCGAGTAATAAACAAATAATTTGCAATAAAATAAAATTGCGACTATAATTAAAGATCTAAGCTATCCTATCTCTCAAGTTGGACCAGACTGCACACGGTGTGCAAATTTGATTGATATCGGTTCGTTAGTTTAGGAGTCCATCGCGGACAAACATCGTGACCGGAGATTTTTATAGTAAGATATGAAATTATAGTTTGGAGAAATTCTCCGCTCCTCGTTACCCGCTGTATCGCTATACGTATTCATAGTGCTAGCAAATCACTAGCTCTGGGGTCGCCGTCATTTTAAGTAATGTCCATATTTGGAGAAACGATGCAGTATGCCTGATATCACCACCACCCTGCATTCATAGCTGAAACCCCTTTTACGCAATGCTTGAATTCTGTTGTCTTTTGTTTCAGAAACATGGCAGGTCTTCTCAAAATATCTAGGCATAGCCTAACGCTCATCAGGCGGTACAGCACACCATTGATCTACTCCGACGAAGTTCAAACAGCCAAGAATGAGAACAAGCCAATCGTCGCCTTAGAATCGACTATTATCACCCATGGGATGCCTTACCCAAAAAACTTGGAGACTGCTTTGGATGTGGAGAATATAATTCGGAAGCAGGTAATTAAATATATGTCACCCATGTTTTTTTTTTTATATAATAGGGGGCAAACGGGCAGGAGGCTCACCTGATGTTAAGTGATACCGCCGCCCATGGACACTCACGATGCTAGAGGGCTCGCGAGTGCGTTGCCGGGAAATGCTCCATGTGGAGCAGAGAAGGTGGAACACCATCATGAACAGTCTTGAGCAACTTTTTTTCAGGTTCGTTTTTAGGTCATTTCCTGAGTTTCGTCTTGGGGATTCCAGTCGGGAACTTTCATGACAGAGAGACAGTTATCCCTCAGAATATCCATAGCGCTAAATCACCTGCATGATGAGCACACCCCATATACGCACTGTTATGGGTTTTTACTATAAAATAAAACAAGTGAACACATTTTAAAACATTTACAAAAGGGAACCTTGAGCTAAGAAAATACCATCAAACATTAACACTAATTAACTAATCTTATAACTAAAAATTAATCTAAATTAATAATTTGTGGGCGCCAGGAGGATTTTATTTTTGGTTTACCTATCCTACCAAAACCTATTGTATATTGTTGTGTTTACAACATAATCATATTATCGTCATTTAATTATTCATTATTTGAATATTAAATTTGAGGGCATTTCTCAAAGCTCTCAAAAAAACAAACAAAAAAATACATTTCCTATAGTTTCTCAACCAAACAAAAGTAAGCCACAAAATAATAATAAAAGAAACATACCGCTCAACACAGTTATAACACAAGAACTAAAATTTTGTATCACACCAAAATATTAAACACTGTCACTACATAGTATAAAACGATTTTAACCAATACAGCATTAATCCTTAACTAATTAAATACCTTGAATACATTGTTCATTCAATATAGATCTATACAGCCCATTACAGCTTATTTAGCAGCGATCGAACGCGTATATTATCGGAGCTTTCCAGCGACGGAAATAACAATACATAATAAAAACCTGCTTTTCATCAGCATTGCACCCGTGCGAAGCTGGAACGGGTCACTAGTATTTAATATGTCACAGACACGTCCAGTTACGGGCAAACACCGACCGTGTCTGTCACTTCGTGCCTACCCTCCTCCTATCACAACACCTTCAAATACCCCACATTTACACCATCAACATTTATCACTGCCAAATTAGGTATCACTTATGTATTTAGTAATTTTTATTGATTTTTAGTCCTTTCGTAAATCTTTAAACCTTTTGGTATATATTACGTATTCCATTTATTTAAGAAATAAATAAATAAGTATATTTTTTTCTGTAGCGTGAATATACTGAATACTACTGACTCACTGACTTTAAAAAGCATTTATCTCAATATTTATGAATATTCGCCATTGTATATTTTAATAGTTTTATAATGGATAACAAATCCAGGTGCACAATGTTTTAACACTCTGTAATGGAATTCAACTAAACCAAAATAGAAACATTTGCAACCATCTAAATAAATACTTCATCTATGATATTATTCTTAGATTAAATACTAGTAGATTGGATCTAAAAATTATGAAAGAGAGACAGTGGAATAGAAATGTTTAAGGGTAAACAAGACAAAAGATTTTTACACAGTCTAAATCTCAGACTCTAATAGATTAGCAATTAATAGATATGGTACAGTAACAGTTAGCAAAAAATTATCATGGAGACGAGAATTTACTGACTTTGAATTAACTCAGGACGAAAACTATTATTTGTAATGCGTATACATGTATACATTCCTTATAAATTAATTACTATTGCCTACTATGTCTTAATGCTACATGTGCACTGTTATGAGAGGCGCTGGACATAAACTGGTGGGAAAGGATAGTCCACTCCAGACGCTTCGTTACTGACCACAACGCACAGACAAGATCTGCCGATTAAAGAGAGAGAGAGTACCTGTAAGGTTACTCATAAACAAATAAAAGGATTGTGTGGTTTTATTAAACCGCGGTAAACATGAAACCTTTTTTTCACATTACACACATTTAACTAAAAAATTTGGAATAATATTCCATTAAGGGTAAAAAAATCGCTTTACCAATCCTACTATTATACTTGGAATCTTGGAACATTAACATACATACACTAATATTAAACAAAATAGCGTGGAGCACCGGCACAAATGAATAATAGTCTATACACTACACAGTCAGCTGCTGCGAACTATGTGCGCCCCCATATTGGCCTTGGCTGCTATGACGAGCGCTTTTCACTTTATCCCTACTCCGCGGCCGACCGTCACGCGACATGCGCCACACAGACCAAAAAGTTTGAGACGATGTAATAAATGTTTAACTTTAATAAATAACATTTCAAGTTCATACATTATTCAAGACTATTCACGAAGATAGTTTAGTCTAAAGCTTGCGGTAATCACTGTGTAGATAGGGATCAGATTAAACATTGAATCTATTGATCGATTTAGGCTCTTGAGGTAAACGTATACATAGGCCATATATTGCAACTGAAATTGCCAAATTCCTGTATAACAATGTTAATCTAAGATAGGCTATAGTTCTGCATTGCCACATACTTTTCTTATACGGCGGAAGAAATTAGAAATTCCGTCGCCATTTTGCTGTGTACAATAAATATTTTATTATCTACCAACATCTGATAAAATTACAAGTAAAATGAACTTATATTCCTTTCATTAATACAATGGCAAAGTTGTAATGTATGTATTTTTATAATATAACTAGTGACCCGCCCCAGCTTCGCACGGGTGCAATGCTGATGAAAAGCAGGTTTTTATTATGTATTGTTACTTCCGTCGCTGGAAAGCTCCGATAATATACGCGACATGAACCATCACGGACTTTTCTGTAGACCTTTTCAATGTGTACAATACTTAGTACATTATTTTGATAAAACTCATAGGGTTCAGCCTGCGTTTGCAATGTAAGCGGAAAAAATGTAATTATTTACGACATCACATTAGAAACCTCAAAAATAACAGTACTTCTCCACTATTTAATGGATGTTATTATACATATAAACCTTCCTCTTGAATCACTCTATCTATTTAAAAAAACCGCATCAAAATACGTTGCGTAGCTTCAAAGATTTAAGCATACAAAGGGACATAGGGACAGAGAAAGCGACTTTGTTTTATACTATAGTGATAAAGAGCAGTGTTGGCCTAGTGGTTTCTGCGTGCGACTCTCTTACCTGTGGTCGTATGTTCGATCCCTGGCTGTGCACCAATGGAGTTTCTTTCTATGTGCGCATTTAACATTTGCTCGAACGGGGAAGGAAAACATCGTGAGGAAACCAACATGTCTTAGACCCAAAATGTCGACGACGACGACACTGGAGGCAGATATATACTTGCCTATTACATTTAAAAATGATTATGAAACAGATTTTTTTTTAATTTCTGTAATAAATAAATATCTAACGGTTCTGATTGCTAGATATCTAGAAAGATATTATATTAATAGTACAGGTAACAAAACCTATCACATTTGTTGGTTCTATGTTTATATCACATTTATTTAAGCCTGTATTTTCTAGATTCTAGTATATATTATTATTTCGTATTTGAATTACTACATCATCAGTCTCAGTCATATTAACCCAAGTTTTTTTTTCATCCAGGGTGCGGTGCCAGCAACAATCGCAATTCTCAAGGGGCAATTGACAATTGGCTTAACAAGAACTCAGTTGGAATATCTTGCTCAAGCCAAAGATGTAATAAAGGCGTCGAGGAGAGATCTTGCGATGGTGGTGGCTGGTAAACAAGATGGCGCCACTACTGTTGCCGGGACTATTATATCTGCTGAATTGGCCGATATTCCAGTTTTCGTCACTGGAGGGATTGGTATGAAGTTCCTAATGAATATATAGCACATTTTTCTAAACTAAATTTTATGGTTACGTAAAGTAAAAAAAAACGGTGGCGTGAAAAAAGTGATCAGGATCATGATGATAATACCGCTTCCGAACGACACTCACGATTTCTGAAACCTCTCAACTGATTTGCGGCGTTTTTTTGGATTTATACGCTCTTTTTTAAAGACACCCAAGTTGAATAGGTTTTTTTTTGTTTTTATAGAACAGGGGGCAAACGGGCAGGAGGCTCACCTGATGTTAAGTGATACCGCCGCCCATATACACTCTCAATGCCAGAGGGCTCGCGAGTGCGTGGCTAGCCTTTTAAGAATTGGTACGCTCTTTTCTTGAAGGACCCAAAGGTTGAAATACTTCAATTGGCCCAGAAGGTACTCTAATGTTTAGCGATAACTCCGCCCATGGACACTCTCAATGACAGAGGGCTCGCGAGTACGTAGCCTCGAATATTCTTGAAGATACTTTGGGTTTGAAAATACTTCAATAGGCAGCTGGTTTCACAGCTGGCAAGAAATGTTTTAAAAACGTTCTAATTTATAATAATTAAAATTTTCTATATTAAAAACTCTGCTAAGTATTTTGTTAAATTCTCACACGTATTTTCAACATAAAGCCGTGTTAGTGTTACTCGTAAATATTATCTACGCTTCATTTTAGAGAATTTCCTGTTTCCATGGCAACTAATCGGTATTATACGAATATAAACGATATGTGTGTTATCGGCTCTAAGCTTGTAAACACTCTGAATTCCCTATGCGAAAAGAAAAACATCGGGAGGGAACCGGCATGTCTTAGCAATATGCCTGTCAAGTATGTCAAAATCCAATATATTTTTGTTGTACGCGAGTGAGAGTGAGAGAACCAATCTGAGAAATTATCCTAGGCTTTAAATATCATAGAATTTCCTGTTCAGGTTATCTCGAATTTTCGAAGGACTGGGCGGTTCCAGGTTCTCCTAAAACGGAATAATTTCAGTTTCATCAGCGTTACCTTGGTGGCATTTTCTTTTGCGAACTCATGAGTTGAACCGGCTCCTCCATTATATAAAAAAACAGTTTAATTCCACAGAGCCCGGCAACGCATCCACTAATAATGTGACCATAAGCTGCGGTAAGGCTTATGTGGGACTCGCTGCTATGCCTACTCACTAAAACCCCACGGCGCCACCGGCAATCGTCCGAGGCAGGATATGGTAAAAGCATAGCCTTGTTCGCATCCAGGCATGCGATCAGCCGTTACACTCATGGTCTTCTAAGGCCATGAAAGATGTGGAATGGATCTTGCAAGGGCCATTCACATCAGCCAATTCACCCTGTTTTAGAAAGCTCGGGAAGGCCAGTTACAATGTTTGCAGGTATGCATTGCAACGGTGAAGCTGTGGTCACTTACGGTGACGCGGATGGGCATGGTTATCGGAGAGGGCCAGGGAGGATGATCCCGCAGCCCCTTTATGACTGTCCCGTAGGCTCTTTTATCCCCCTTATAAAAAATACATTAATAATAATAATCTTTGCCATGTAACCTCTCTAGCAATATCCGCCCTATTCTTATTTTTATTGTCTTTTATTAACATAGCTTTTACACATGGGGTATATTTCCAATTCAAAGCTTTCAACAGCCTTTTAGTCACGTTTTCATTTCAGCGCGTCTACCTTTAACGAATTAAGATCCATAGACTATAATTTTAAATTATTAATTAGATCAATTAATTGAAAACAATTTGAAAACCACAACTGTTGAACAAGGGCGGATATTGAAAGAAAACACTTTTTTACCCGATTTAAGCTATGTATTGTAAACTTATAATTACTTAATATAATTTTAAATTTATCCCACGGTTAGACGGTGTCACGGTGACCACGCACGCTGCACGCTGATAAAGCACGCGAAACGTCGGATAAATTTTCGAAAATCGGAAAAATTTAAAACTATTTTAAATAATTATAAGTTATACATGGCTTCAATCCGGTAAAAAGGGTTTTTTTTAAATATCCGCCCTTGTTCAACAGTCGTAATTTTCTTATTGTTTTTAATTTATTGATCTAATGAACCGTTTATTATTATGTGTATAGTTTTAGACGTTTCAATATTTATTGTTATATGTTTTTAAGGATAATAAAAAAGGTATTCCATGTAACAAAACATCAATTTGTATTTTGTCATTTTCTGTCTTAGCTTGTGCTTAGCTTCAATCTCACCGTTAAAATGTCTATAAATACTAAATCATAGTTTATACTTAGTGTGCAGTTTGAGCTAAGTCAAAGTGCGCTCTATAGATCTTGGCATTAGTGTTCTTTTTTTTTATATAATAGGGGGCAAACGAGCAGGAGGCTCACCTGATGTTAAGTGATACCGCCGCCCATGGACACTCTCGATGCTAGAGGGCTCGCGAGTGCGTTGCCGGCCTTTTAAGAATTTGTACGTTCTTTTCTTGAGGGACCCTAAGTCGAATTGGTTCGGAAATACTTCAGTGGGCAGCTGGTTCCACAAAGTGGTGGTGCGCGGCAAAAACTGCCTTGAAAAACGCGCAGTTGTGGAACGGCGGACGTCGAGGTGATACGATGTTCTATCTTCTTATGATAACATAACGCTTAATATAGACTAACAGGTTATATAATTAAAAAAATAAGCCTTTTGATTCTTACAGCAGAACAAGAAGTTGGAATAATTAAGTTCACTTACATACTAGCGTTAGTTTTGTTAGTAATTAAATTTGTATCCTAAATTTACTACTAACTATTATTTTTTTGTAAGAACTCCTCTATGGGTGAAGGCCTCCTCCAAAGATAGCCAGTCCTCTCCCGATTGCGCTACTTGGATCTAGTTGGGACCAGCTGATTTTTTTTATTTCGTCTTCCCAGCTAGCCACAGGTCTACCTCTCATTCTTTTTCCCTGTTGACCCGCCCAAGTGTTTACCGTTTTCGTCCATCTCTTGTTACGTAGCCGCGCCACAAGTCAATCCATCTATAGAAAATAAAAAAAAAATCTGTAGGAAATCCAATAAAATTCAAATAGAGGAAATGATTTACTGTAGTTTTATAAAAGAAATCAATATCTTTAAAATGATAACATAAGTACATTACATATTTAATAAACAGTAATGCGGAGCCGTCTAGCGAATGAATAATTACAGTGTCATTGAGCAAAATCCAACAGATTAGACAACTGTATTTCGCAATATTACATAAAGCGGTACCTGTCAATGTCAAAATTAATTAGATACAGTGAATATCTTCCGGCTGATTGTGCATGTGCAATTCAATTAGCGACAACTCTCGCATTCACTGAATTACGAACGCGACCTTTACGAGAATAGAAATGCATTTATGTTCGTTATTTGGTGAATAATTCAGTTTCAAATGTTAGTATTTTAAACCCACTTCATGAGGATTGAAGCGTTGGTCTTACCGACCCTTATCCTTTGTCTTTGATACACGGCAATGCAATTTAATTTTGCCACCGCACAGATCGATGACATATGTCATTTCTCAGATAGGAGGCTGACATTAATTTTAATGTATCTATGGAATCTGACACCAGGGCCTAGTATAGCGATATTTACTTTTTTTTAGCCTTCAATTTTTCCTGATCCACTAATATCTGGTTATTCAATGTGTTAGTAAATGTTTTTTAACAGTTAGTATGTATCAGAAACTCTCTCCGGTAAAGGCATCCTTTAAGGCTTGCCATCTTTCTCTATTGGCATCCATGAGAGACCTGCGATTTTATTGATGCCATCATACCATCGAGCGACATAATCCTATACAATTCTGACAAAATATTTCACGTCTGACATGACACGCGCACTTTTTTTTTGTTATTTCATTTTGCGGTTGTTTCATTATTTTTTTGATATATTGCTTACGTTCTAATGTAATTTATGTGTGTGTTCATTTTGCGACATATTTTCTTGTATTTTTAGGCATATAAATTGTTTTAGAACATATAAATAATTTTGTGAAGGTTTTGATATAAGATATCAAAACCTTCACAAAATTATACTAATACATCGTGAGGAAACCGTCTTGCCTTAGTGTGTTAGGTACAGAAGGTTCACATTAGAAATGATCACGGAATAAATACAGAAAGCGGTTGCTGGAGTGATGCTCAAATAAATGATACAATTTGCTTGAAGTTGCTGTCTTTAATTTAAAACAAGAGTGGGGTTACGACGCTGGACTGTCAAAAACTGTTACTTTATTAATAAAACTAAGTGCACTGGAAATAAGAGCGTACCAATTCTTAAAAGGCCGGCAACACACTCGCGAGCCCTTTGGCATCGACAGTGTACATGTGCGGTATCACTTGACATCAGATGATGCCCGTTTTATAAAAATATATAATGAGGTGGTAAAAATTAAACGTCGATAAAAATATATTTAAATACATGAAATTGTACGATTGCCATTTAACAATTAAATTCCGCAAAATTCGCTCGCTCATTTAGGTTAATTATTATGACAACATCGAAAATTATGGCCACGATAAAACGTGTAGTATTCATTTTCAATGGATCCAGCATTTTAATTAATTAGTATACAGGTAGTCCTCGGCTTACGTCGTTTCGATTTACGTCGTTTCAAGTTACGTCGAACAATGTTTTGATACTATTCCTCACGATACGTCATTTGTTTCGATTTACGGCCTAGGAGAATTCACTTGTCGCAAGGTCAATGTCCGTGGGGCCGGCACACCAAACACCACTTCGTTGTTACAGCCAAGGATGGATCAAGAAGTTATAGCGTCTTTTAAGGCCTATTATCTCAGGAGAACTTTTACACAGGTTGCAAAGGCTTATGAAAATGATGGCATGGAGCTGAGAGATTTTTGGAAAAGTTATAATACCTTCTAGTTATAAAACTAAGTCTACCTAGTTATAAATCCTTTGTTATAAATGCAGTTTTTTCTTTAAATTTCGAGTCCGTATGGACCCTAACCCTTGAGTTTTACATGTAAACATATGAAAAAATATGTCTCGACTTACGTCGTTTCGATTTACGTCGCGTATTTTGAGAACCAAACATGCCGTAAGTACGAGGACTGCCTGTATTGTGTAATTATGTACTTTAAAAGACTAGGTTTAAAGACTAAAAAAGTCAAAAATTCCACTCACATGAGATTAACATAATATTGTATTCATTCATAAAATAATTACAATAAAAACATGGCCGTAGGTACATGCAATAGAATTAAAACAAAAAAGCAACGAAATAATGAATTAAAAGTAATTATAAGAAATTAATTAAAAAGTATGTTTAATAAATAACACTATTTCTAATTACAAATAAAAATAATTACATGAGAAACTTGATATTAATATGTATATAAATCAGATACACGTCGCCATTAGCCGTCTCAATTTTAAACTAAAAATGGGTGTCTATGGGCTACGACGACTGCCTTTTTGGCCGTCCCGCAGGCTCGTTTTCCCCCTATTATGTAAAAAAAATAACCTGTGTGAATGAACTCGCGTACAGATGCGTTTTGGTCTGCAGGTGGAGTCCATAGAGATGGTGAGAAGACTTTAGATGTGTCAGCTGATCTCACGGAGCTGGGACGGAGTAAGACACTTGTTGTTTGCAGTGGAGTGAAATCTATTTTAGATATTGGAAGAACTCTTGAATATTTGGTAGGTACACAGATTTATCACTATTTTAACTTCTTTAGACATTATAGATAAACATATATCGACTTAGGGTCCTTCAAGAAAAGAGCGTACCAATTCTTAAAAGGCTGGCAACGCACTCGCGAGTTATGGCATTGAGAGTGTCCATAGGCGGCGGTATCACTTAACATCAGGTGAGCCTCCTGCCCGTTTGCTGTCCTGCCTGTTTTATAAAGAAAGAACAACCCTGGTTATTGCGCACTGGCCTCTGATCACTTTTTCTACCAGGCAAATGGCTTTTCAATCTACCTAACCTAGGTCAGGTTATACTATTGGCATTAGAATGGCAAGCAGGCTTCCCTACTGTTTCCTTAACTCAACAAACGAGTGTATAAATCTACTTAGAATAAAAAGTTCAATGGTAGACAACCGGGGTTTGAACCAATAACCTCAGGTATGAGAGTCTCATGGCCAAAGGCCCACGTTGATAGTATGAGAAAATTTCAAACATATACAAAGCATGCTTGTATGTGTTTGAGGTTGAGCCTGATGTTAAGCTGGACGCTCTCACTACCAAAGGGCTGGCGGTTGTGTTGCCGGCCTTTCTTTACGATGGTCTTTCCAGAAAAGAGAATACCAATTCTGTTCCACAAAGAAGTGCGTCCGTACAAAGTCAGACACATGTCGGAAGTGAAACTTCTTTGTAACTTAATTATTACTAAGGAAAAAGCTCCAATAGATGATCTACACCCGTCCCCACTGCGCGCGAGCGAACGGTTGAAACTCCTTTGATGCGGTCTCAAAAACCGACAGAGAGCGGATCGCCCCGCGGCACGTTCGAGCGCGGCAATGTTCGCGTCGCCGCGCGCGGCGATACCGTCCACATAGAGCGCGGCCGTCGCGCGCGCCAATGTTCGATGGTTTGCCGCGCTTAATGTATACGCAGCTTAACGCTTGCAGCATTCCCTCGCTGTATTGCGATACTTATTCTTTGAGGAAATCACCAGCTCTGAATTACCGGTACTATCTACCAGACACCAAGTTAATTACTTTTTAGTTTAGCTATGAAAAATCGTAATCTTAAATTGTGTCTTTGTGCGGAGACAATTTAAAACTACGATCATGCTGACGTGAGCAGCGTGGCCTAGTGGCTTCAGTGTGCGATTCTCATAATTGAGGTCGTAGGTTCGATCCCTGGCTGTGCACCAATGGATTCTCTATGTGCGCATTTAACATTTGCTCGGACGGTGAAGGAAAACATCGTGAGGAAACCCACATGTCTTAGACCTAAAAAGTCGACGGCGTGTGTCAGGCACTGGAGGCTGATCACCTTCTTGCCTATTAGATTTAAAACTGATCATGAAACAGATTCAGAAATCTGAGGCCAAGAACTAAAGAGGTTGTAGCGCCACTGATTTTTTTTCATGCTGACGTAACGCAGAAAGCTTTGCTTGAAACAGACATTTAGTGCCTACATCCAAAATTATTCATAATCTTGCAGGAAACTCAAGGTGTGACAGTGTGTGCTTTTGGTGAGTCGAAGCAGTTCCCAGCCTTCTTCACACGACGGTCAGGCTTCGAGGCACCATACAACGTTGTTGACGCAGAGCACGCAGCAAGCGTGTTAAATGCGGCGAGGTCTTTACATCTCTCTTCTGGCATTGTTGTTGCTGTGCCCGTTCCTGAAGAACGCGCGATGGATGGTAAGGAGTTTTAATTAAGCTTATGTTAGATATGTTACAAACGAATGGGATTTATACTCTCAAAATAACTTCATTCATATATGTTAAATTGATTCTAAATTTACATTTACTACCAGTTCGCAAGTCAAGGACAGAAAACTGGCAAGAAACTTTTCACCACTTTTAATCATCAATTTGTGAGTCATACAAATTCTTTGACTGGAGCAAATCAATCCCAAGGATTAGGATCACTAAGATAATCGTCAAATTTATAAGTGGATTTATTGGTTTTCAACTGCAGCTTACTAATAATCATTACCGTACAGATATTTCTGACATTTATTAGGTACATATAAATACACATATAGAAAACTTACATTCTTATAGAGACAATAACAATCAAGCGATGGAAAACGACCTTTCCAAATGTTTCATTGAATATATTTATTGCAGAAAAGAAAATAGAGACAGCAATATCAAATGCATTAAAGAATGCTAATGAAAAGGGTGTGCGTGGAAAAGAGATAACACCATTTCTCCTGGCTGCTGTTTCTGCAGCAACGGGTGGTGCCTCATTAGATACCAGTATCCTTTTTAACGTGGCTTTCCATGATATTTTCACCCAGTGAAAGTTGACCTCATGAATGGACGTTTCCAATTTTCGTTTCAAATTGACTGAAAAAAAAACGGGTAATTCTGCCAACGTCTTCTGCTCACAGAGCAGTATTATGTGCAACCCCCATTGCAGATCCTAGGTTCGAATTGCGGTCGTTCCATGGACTTCTGTGTGTCTTCTGTCTTACCATACTGTGCGTATGGCAAGGAAACCGTCACGCTATAGATCCAAAATATCAGTCGTGTGTGGCACAGAAGGCTGATCAGCTCCCTGCTTGTTCTATTCCAAAATACATACAGGAATCTGTGGCCTGAAATATTGTAGCGCCACTGTTTTTAACTTAGTTTAACTAATTAGGTGGAAATTATAACAGACACAAGATCAATGTTCAAAGGTAAATTTGAAATACCCATTGGTGCAAAATTATTATGGAGTTAGAACGGGTTCCGTACTTGCTAAATAGTTTTCCCGAGGACATAAGACGTGAGCCCTCGGAACCCCAAAGGTTAATTAAAAAAACATTTGTTAAATATCTAGTAGCCTTTACGTAAATTGTATTAGTGTGATCCAATTTAGTAACTTAGAAGTCATGTTTATATAAGGCGAGATACCTGCAGTCAAACTGCGAAAGCAGTTTTGCGGAGAATGGTTTGAATGAAGGTGTATCATTTTGTGAATAAATATGTTATATACATACAAATATACTATGACATCTTTTATTATTTATTTAGTTTACTTATATATGATAACTATGTAAATCTTCTGGGTGTGTCTATGATTTTCCACCTAAATAAAAAAAAAGAGCAGCAAACAGATTTAATGAGTTAAATATTGGTATTGATATGTTCGTAACGAGTGTGGTGACAGCAAGGAGATCTCTGCCATAAATTATTTCGATTATGATGGATGTGCTTCGTAACCTTTTCATGTCAATGAAATTGAAATATTCAGCATGTTTTATTTAAGAAAAACTATGTGTGAAGAGTTTTTATTGGCTCACAATATCAAATAAAAAACAATTAAAAAAAATTGGTTGCCTGTAAAGTCGGTATACGGGCGAAAGTTTTACGTGACAACGGCTTTGAGTGGTAAAATAATTTTAATGTGAATATTCATTCGTATAGTAGGAAGAAGGATGAAATAATAGTAACAATTTAAAACATTTATTTATACAAAGAATTATATTTAAAACATTAATTTATACAAAGAATTATATTTAAAACATTAATTTATACAAAGAATCTCGAACTGTGCTCGAGTGGAAGGGACGCGTGCCTTTCACTTTTTATGTCTGTCTCTCTCGCTCTTAGGCGGGCTAACCATGCCCGAGTGGAAGGGACGCGTGCCTCTCACTCGCTCTCATTGTGAGCGCATAACGTGAGCGGAGCGTAACGCAGTTTCTTGAAGTGTCACCCGGCAAACCAATTTATAAGACGTTGTCACGTCAAAATAAAATAATTAATTTATAAAAATAATTAATAAATAAAATAATTAATTAATTTCTGTATGCTGTAAATCTTTTGAATAAATAAACGGTTGTACTTTTTGTATATAAGACATGTTAGGTCAAAGTCGTGTCCGTTAGTAATGTTTAAATAAAAATTACAGTCAGAAAAATCCATCGCCCGAATAACACAATACCTCTGTTAAGTCTCGCTTGCAAAGCACCTTTTAACTTAATCAAGATCTTGATTAAAATCAAGATGTAATAATAAATTACACACTAATTTAGGCGTTATAAAGATTTCATTCCAAAAATGAGTCGGTTGGATTAAGCTACCTACTTTTACAGCACAGTTTAATTTTAAATGTCCCATCAACATTTGTGATCCCTGGTACATTCGATACCTCCATCGGGACGTTAATGTAGTGGAAGTCGCCACATTAATAAAAAAGACTGCTGGAGCAAATGAACATAGGCTCCACCATCACGTGACTGTCGAGGCTATTCAACTCCTTGACACCGTGGTGTTCTAGTGGGGTCTTCTCACTAGGCTCGTGGGCCTAGGCCTGTGGCCTGGTCATCTTCGCATATAATTAAATCAATGTGTACAAAGTATTTTAAAATGATAAAAACTTTCTCGCCCACTCTTCGCCACATAAAACCTTTTGGAAGGGGCTACTAGAGGAATTTTTAAAATATTGTTCACTTTTTGGACTTTCAAAGTGCCTTTTTTAATTTGTCTTATTGAATAGATGATTTGACTTTGGTGTTTTTTTTTAATGAAGTTTTTGGCCTGTGGAGCCTTCAGCTGTGCTCGGTCACTTTAGCCCTGGTCTCACGACAGGGGCTTGAAACCCTTCAAGAGACACCCTTGTGACAGTCGTGCCAGAAGAGTCGAGAATTTGTTAATATCCTTAGCGGAAGGATCATCATATTCTGAATCTTATATATCTTAGTATTATTGTTACTATTTTCATTCAAAGACAATCAGAATTAATTTTCCTTAGAATGAAATTGTAAAATACAACTATTTTCTTAACCATAAATAGATATCGCCCTAATAAAGAACAACGCTAAAGTAGGTGCTGACATCTCCATACATTACCAGAAATTGAGAATCAACGGTCCAATTCAATCGCGGAGCCTCCATACGTCGTGTCACCGCATGGGAGATGTTCTGGTGATTGGGGGCGCGAATGTCGACAGGACCTATAGAATTACGGAAGAGAAGATTCAGGTAAGTGAAGTTTAGCTGTTCGGAGTGGAGAGGAATCCACCAAAAAAGATATAACTAACATCGGTTCAGCCGTTCTTGAGTTATAAGTGGTGTAACTTACACGACTTTTTATATATATTTAGATTTTACAGTTACTTAGTACTAACCCAATTGAAACCTTAGTATTATAAAAATTAAACTAAAACAAAAAACTTGAGAGGTATCAAGGAACACTCGGATGGAACGAAGTTTCTTTCGATTATTGCCGGCGGAGAGTTTATTGCCAGTTCTTCGCATCCGTTCTATGCACTTGATTTGAGAACTGGCAGTAAATGTAAAATTAGAAGCATTTTAATACATTAAATTTCTTTTTTTGATAAGTGTACATTATGTTACCAACATGAATTAATGATTTCGAATTGAATTAATTTATATTTTAATTGGTATCATAACAGTATGATAGATTTTCTCGACACTATTATATTTCATCGTCTAGACCAGGAAACTAAAAGAGGACAAAGGGTATTGGCGTTGTACTATGAAGGGATTAAATTGTAAAATATCTTATATCTTTAAACGAGCAATTCTTGTGTATATATATATTATATATATAATTGGAATCTCGGAATCGGCTCCAACGATTTTCATGAAATTTAGTATACGGGGGGTTTCGCGGGCGATAAATCGTTCTAGCTGGGAATCATTTCTAGAACATGTCATTTTATTCGTGTTTTATCAAATTAAACATAGAATTGCTCGTTTAAAGATGTGAGTCAAATAAAAACTTAAATATGAATATTAATATCTTTATTCGATAATTATATTCATATTTTATCATTTTATTCGTATGTTATTCGTACTTAAATATAATTTTCAAAAAACACAATTTATAAAAAAAATCCCGAGCAAGGCTCGGTCATCCAGGTACTATAAATGAAGTGGCACAAATAATAAGCATATTTTGTATTTCGTGGTTCAGATGTTCAGACGATATTTTATTTATATAACAAGTAAATGAAATGTTTTCCCAAATCTAAAATAATTTTACGAAAAATACTAGCCTAATTACGATACGTGACTTGGTAGATACATAATTTTTTTTTTTAAATAACCGATGAGACTCCTGCATCCGGATCTTAGACTATAAGTTTTGAATTCGCAGGATTTCATGACATTTTCGTGAAACATTATTTTGTTGTTGCTGATGTAACAGCATTTTGCAAGGAAACAATAGAGATTCTGGTTTACGTTTTATCTCTCGAAACAAAAACAAGACTAGTTTATTTAAGTGATTCCAAAACTAATTTTCATTTCTTATCCCTACGAAAAGAAACCAACAACAAAAAGAGTTCCCAGGCGGTAACCCATCCAAGTACTGACCTCATCCGTCGTTGCTTAACTTCGGTGATCGTACGAGAACCGGTGTTTTCAACGTGGTATGGACGATAGCTATTTCTAAATCGAAAATATAAAACATAAAAAATGCAGCTTTGTGGTTGGTGCCCTAATCTGTCCTTATTACGGGTACTATAATTATTATGGAAGCTACCCTTCTTTTTAAATATATATATTTTTCCGCACATATAAAATATTCAATGCAATTCCAAAAAATAAACCGCTTTAAAAAAATTGCTGGTTTTTTGGACACCGACAAAAATCTTCAGATTGATCCAGCCACCAATTTAGTGTACAAAAGATAGATAGATGTTAGTTATTTCGTCTCTGTATTTGCGTGAATGAAAATGTAAGTGATTGCTCTTATTTCACCATGCCTCCTGCTGATAGAGAATTTTTGAAACAAATCTTTGTTTTTAATTTATATTATTATTTATTACTTAAGATGTCATGTGGAACATGGTGTAATAGCTGCAGCTCCACACAAACGTCGCGTATAACAAAAAACTTAACGATTAAAAAGAGTGGAGAAGAGTTTATTACCAGTTCTGCTCTTCCGTTCTATGCATTAATTTGAGAACTGGCAGTAAATGTATAATTAGAAGTATTTAATGTATATTTCTTTTTTTGACGTTCATAAGTATTGTGTTACCTATATATGAATAAATGATTTTTGACTTTAAGTATTTAGAATCCACATGAATTGAAAATCGCCATTGGATCTTTTGTTCCAAGTTTTGAATAATTGTTAGACTGTGTTATTTATTTTTGTTCTATCACAAAGAAAGTGCTCTTGTCAAGAGCGCTTCATAAAGAACACTCGAGTTATCAAACAAACCCGTGACTTTATTTTAGGAAAACAAGGTATGCAAGTACTTCAGTTTATGAAAACATCGAAAATACCAAAAACTATTTAAATGATTTAATTGACTTAAAGTCTAAAATTCGACTTTTTTCTTGAAGGACCGTACCAATTCTTAAAAGGCCGGCAATGCACTCGCGAGCCCCCTGGCATTGAGCGTGTCCATGGGCGACGGTATCACTTAACATCACGTGAGCCTCCTGCCCGTTTGCCCCCAGTTCTATTAAAAAAAACTACTATGTTGAATATGGGATAGTTAAAAATGAAAGAATTTTTAACAAACTTTAATTAATGCATTTATTATAATAGCTCGCAGTCGCGTACCTTCGGAAAGTTGCAACAAGTATTAAATAAGCCTCTGTTAAACTCACAATTATCCAAAGCACTCAAGAAAGAGAAAAAGAAATTTCAATGCACACTTGTCAATTGTCAAAATTTACAAATATGACAAGGAACTACATAATAATGACATTTACATAGTTAATTTATTACGTTTAATATATATTTGCATTGTCATACTTATATATTTTTGTATATCGCAATTATTGA
This sequence comes from Pieris mannii, assembly GCA_028984075.1. Lineage (NCBI taxonomy): Eukaryota > Metazoa > Arthropoda > Insecta > Lepidoptera > Pieridae > Pieris > Pieris mannii. The sequence goes on along the minus strand of CM054798.1, from coordinate 2,810,917 downwards.
AACTCACATTTCTATGAATATTACTATGTTATATGTAAAACAAACTTTGATCCATTTTCCAAAAGCCGATAAATTAAATACTAATTCTGATGATGCTAAAATAAGTAAATGTTAGAGGCGTAATTTTGAGTTCGAGTAGCGCAGGAAATTTTAATCCAATTATTAGCTGAGCTTAGTAAGAAACTTGAAAGTTTGAATACGTAGAAAATTTTAGTTTTATCAGAATTTTTTCTTGTTAAAACATTTTTTGTATACAATTATCGGTGTTCTTAATTCAAACCTGTCTATTGACAGTTTTATAAAATCATACAGAATAAAGTTTATTATCTTGCACACTTGTCAATTGTCAAATTAATTATTTTCATTATACATAGTAAAACATTATTTAAACCAAATACATCTTCTATATTTGAACCTTTTTTTAAAAGTATTTTGGATTTAGTCTTCCTCCAAAAAAGGAATTCTCATCAACAAAAACATTACATAAATCATCAGTCCAGCCGTTAATTTATTATACATAGTAACAAAACACAACTGACAGCTCTCCTCTATGCTTAGAAAAAGCCGAAAAAACTTCTGTACACGCTGTTAGGCAGAATTCACTAGGTCTAATCTTCACAGAATAATTTTTCTAGTAAAAGATTTGAAACACATTTCTTCAGTAACAAAAGAACTTCTCTTTATTCGGTTTAACCGATTTTTTTAATTTTTATACAGCATTTATAATTACATCAAGTCGGACGTCCGACTTTAAAATATCTGTAATAAGGCTGATTTAACTAAAATAATAAATAATTTGCCTTATGAAAAAATCCCTAAAACCTCCAGAGATTGTAGAATCAAGAATGGATAAATACCGATGTTAACACAGCAAGCGTATCGCAAGCAAACATTGAAAATTTTTATCAAAGATAATGTTTGACACAGGGCAACGAACAGACGAACTTAATTCATGTGGGTGATGATGGTAGATAAATCTGGCCAAAAGCACAGGCCTTGATACACACAGATTTCATATATCATCGCACCTTTTTTCCGAAGAGGTTGGCAGAGACGATGGATCTCCACTTACTACGTTCTCTTCCTCTCACGTTTCATGCCCTTTCAAAGCTCTTGATGGCTCCATGATGCTAAATATAAGTACTTTAACATTTCCCTTTTCTCCTTCCCTCCAGGATTTGTTCCTTCACCATCTTTAGTTGCCTCGTTTATTTTTCTTGATAACCGCTTCTAAATAATTCTTAACCATCAATGTTTACTATAGTGTTATTTTTGTTTGCTGTAAAAAAACTACTCAAGTAAAAAACGAGAACGTTTGTAGCTTCACGCTTAGGTCTACAGAAAATATCTTCTTTCATACTTTAAATCCAGTTGTGTCAACTCGGCGACCTACTGCTAAGAGACGCGGTAAGTTTATCTAATGTTAAGTGGTACCACCGCTCATGGGCACACACTGCCACATACTTATAAGTTGTCCTATCGGACGGTTCATTCTGTTTTGGTGGTAATAAAAAAATAGGCAATTTAAAAGTGTCAAGCACATCGGACGTCCGGCTTGTTTAACACACTGTATATGGATAAACCAAGGCACATTTTATATGGAAGCAGGTTAGATTTGATCCTAACTACAACATATTCAACTTTCCGAACATACTTTGATTAAGACTGGTAGTGACAACAATATTAAAAAACTATGTTTCCGCAATCAGAAAATATACTCTAAACATAGAAATAAGATACTACAAATTTTGTTTTCAATTTCGACACAGACACACTTTATCCTTGAATACATTAGTAAAACTAGACTGCGACCAATCTTTATGGTTTAAAACCAATGTCATCTATTGAAAGCTTTCAATACATTACGAAAACTAAAATGTTCACTGCATCCAGCGTGGACATGACCTAATGGCAAATCTTAAGAACCAATGTCACCTATCGAAACAATTCGTAACGCACGAAGAATTATGAACCTTGCTGCCACAGATACGACAATTCCTTGATTGATTTATCGATTATCTTGTTCATTTCTAGTATCTTATTATCTATGATCCTAAGCGAACGTAACTAGAAGAGATTAGTACAAACATTTAGTTATTCTGTACATACAAGATGGCGCCCGATTTATAGACAATTCGCGCGTTAATCAAAGAATAGACATTGACAGTTGACATATTTCTTCATTTAAAGAAAAATCTTGTCTTTTAAAAAAAATCATTTATAAATAACGATTTATAGAATTATTTACTGCTCGTAGCATTATTTTTAATATATAGAAATAACGTTCGAATTGTCCTGTAATCGGGCATTAACATTTACAAATATGTTTATAGTGATGATTTAAAGAGATTTAAATATAATAGGACACTTGGGGTCTATTGACCTCTGACAGATGACATCAGAAATTATACGCCACCTTTTTATACACTTCATCCACAGATAGAAGTACATCATCGAAGTACAAATTAAACAGTGTTCAATGTATATTTTATAAATACAAGAAATATTAGCAAAAACCTTTATTTTATTTAAAAAATAGCAAGGATTAAACATTATATTCCTGATTAACTCAACGCACTCCAAGATGGTACATTTTAAATATTATGTATGAAAAGACGTTTGCAAAATGCAGCGCGTTATTTGCTTCTATAATTAAACTATGTTAACATCGCACTAGATGTTCGTAAAAATATTTAATCTTCGATATCAAAATGATTAATACGTAATGCCATGCCAAATACCATTTGCACAGACTACCACAATTGTATCCCTAATGACAGTATGTATATTTAAATCTCTTAGTATGAGGTCGTACTATGAACGTGTAAACTGTTGGTTCCTATAAAATCGTAAAAGACAATACTGTGTCTAAACTTTTAATTACTGTTATTACATTCGCACTAAAGCTACTTTGAGAAAATCAATCATAGAGTTGAAACTTTCGTGCGTCACACAGCGTCTCCGGAACAAACACAGCGAAGGACCAAACACAGAAGGCAAACAGGCCCGTGGAGACCCATTTTAGCAGGCTTTGAAGGGATTATGCAATTTTTTTTGGGTCGTATCTCCCAGGGAAGACATTGTGAAGCGGACCGTTGAAGATTTCCAGCCATCAAGGTGATGCGGATGAAATTTAGTTAGCTAAACTAGAATTTGAATACTCTTTTGAAGAAGGAAATTATGACCACAGTCTAGCTATAGAGTTTGACATAGAACGATTGGACAATTGCACTTCCAACTGAATTTTGAAAAAGGAAACTCTGATATACCAGCTTTGTTAGGTAGGTAGGTTCAGAGTCAGATAATGTTTTTTTATAAATAGCTACAACCTTAGTCATGATGATTTATCGGGTTTGACAAGTCGGTGATCAGCCTCCTGTGCCTGACATACGCCGTGTTTTTTTGGGTCTGAGGTAAATAATGCAACTGTAGACTCTGTCAATCTAATACCTAAAGTTCTCGTTTGTAATTAAACTCCTTCAAAAAGGCTTGACCGATTTTCTTGAAATTTTGTGTACAAATCGGTTAGGTCTGCGATTCAGACGACCTGTTTTTCATCTCCATAATGTTAAGGGTGGTCCCAACTACGCGCGCACACCGTCACAAAAAATCCGACACCCTTAAGTTAGCTATAGTCAACATTTTATTTGTTATATTTAACTTTATAGATAACGCATTATAATAAAATAATCAATATAATTACTTTTTTTCTATTGTTAGTATCGTTGTGAAACGTAAAATAAATTTTTTGAAAATATTGTTATGCCTTTTAATGCGTGTACATAAATACAAACACGTTTTTGTATTATAATAGTTATTTTAATCCTCCTACAACTTATCTGCTCATAGTCAGAAGACTGATTGCACGATGCGCTCTTGGAAAAAAAAGTTATTTTTATTGAACAAAAAAAAATGTTTCCTAAAAATAATAAACAAGGCAAAACAAGAAGTGATAAACTATATTTAGTGCGAATGTTATAACATTGTCTAAATATTCATTCTCAAAGATTACCACAGCCTTCTAAGGTTGTTTAATCTGTACAGAATTTTCTACTGTTTATTATTTGCAGTAAACAAATGTTCGTAAATTGTTTTATTTAAGCATTCTTTACCGTAGGCACTACATTATATAAGCTCATATTATCAGTATTGTGTCTTTCTGTCCATGCAATGTTGCTACTAATGTTACGTACAATTTATCCTAGTATTTACATTTCTTTACGAGTGAAGTTTGAAATCACCAGTGACTCACTTCACGTCAATGTCACTTGGGCGTCTATGGGAATGCTTGGGCTCTGATATTTCGCGTAAATAAATCTATTACAGTAAGAAACTTTTTAATATCATTGAGTCAAGGATTTTATGACAGTTGACGACACATATAGTCAATATAACATCTAATACATAGAAATTTTAAAAATTTAATTGGAATGTTAATGACGATATACGTAAAATTACTGAAATATGTTAAATTCTAATAAAAAATTTACAATATAACCCCTAGTTTAAATCGAACACGAGTTTAACCGCTCAATGAATTAAAAAGTAGTTTACATTGAATATTTAAACCAATTCAACTGGAACTGTCATGCATAGGAACTAAACACAAGCCTTGCTCGTGGGAAAAAACCTTTCATTTCGAAACACCTAATATTGTCTATGATGTTTCTAATGAAACTACAACATCAAACATCATGTAGTCTGTATTCTAGATAACACATAACCACTAAACAGCTGTGGAACTATTGAAACTGGCACCATTTATAGTTCAAACTCGGAGCGTGTGTGCCGACGGTGATCGAGACGAACTCTCGCGGCTGAGCGGTGTGCGCACGTGGGAACGCTGCGCGCCCGGGGCAGGTCCATCTCGAACCCTGCAGCGGGGAACGACCGCCACCGCCGCCCAAACAACCGCTCCAGGTAACATCTTAGTCAGATTCTGGTCGCCGCACTGTCAGCCGCCAAGGGCCTGTAGTCGCCACGCGCCAGCTCTCGCATCTCACAATTGTTGTTCCCGTTTACGGTTTTCTGGCCTAAGGATTCCTCATGTATGCTGCGTCTCGAACACGGTTCCGAAGCCCTGCCCAGCAACGCTTCACGTTCACTTGCTCTTTCTGGACTTCCACCGTGAGCACGGACCCCTCCGTTGGCATTTACAGCATTCACAACTATGGTTTGAGACAAAGGTCCACCGTGTAATGGGCTACCGTCTAGAAGCTCCTCGGCGCCCATTTCGCTGCGAAGTATTCTGATTTTCTGAATCATTTCTTTGATTTCGCATCTGAGAATTCCAAGGAAACAAAATTTTAAGAATGCAATGACACAATAGCCCAATACGAAAAGCGCGTCAGCTGTTTTTCTGAGCCAATTGAGTAATCTTTCGGCGCAAGCGGCGGTATGTGGTATACAATGAACTGGGGTAAAGGAAACTGGCGAAGTAGCTGGCGTGGAAAATGTAACCGGGGTGACTGCAGGCGTATGTGCTGGTATTCGACAGCAGCTGGGTGGCAGAATGGTTCGATTGAACGTTGCAAAATCTGAAGGCCCCGTGACGCCGCAGCAACTTTGCTCTCGCTGCAGGCGATCCCAAGCTTCTGCGAAATCCACGTCGTTGTCGTAGTCCTTCGCGAGTCTGATTCGCAGCTGCGGCCGCAGCTCTCGACAGACGCGCTCAAAACGGAAGACCCAGTAGACCCCGATGGCAGCGTCGCCTACAAGCAGAGCCAGAAGTGCGAGCCAGTAGGCGTTCAGCATGCGTTCCGAGAGGCGTAAAGCCGCTAGGCAGCCGAGCAGCTGGAGCAAGCCGGCTTGAACAGGTAGCGCTGCGTAGCCGTAGAGGAAGCCCGGTTGCGCAGCGCCGAGGCCTGGGACAAGTCCTCGGCGGTAGTCGGCTAGCGCGCGGCCTGCGGCAGCGCAGAAGGCGAGGGCTCCCAGCAGCAGTGCCCCGTTGCAAGCGTAGATCCAAATGCGGTAGTAGCGCATCGCGCGGTGCGCGGCGGGAATTTGCGCGGGGCGCGCGGGCGGCGGCAGCGTCATGGTGGCACGCGCCGCGTCATCGCGCCGCCCGCGCGCGCGCCGCCTCCACACGACGCGCCCCACGCCTCTGTGAATGGAAATAATAATTGTAATTTATTCACTTGGGTAGGTGCTACTCTCAATCCTAGGGCCATGTACTAATTTATAACGACTTGAACTAAGAAGGGATGCTGTATGCACAGAAGGCTCATTTATCTAGCAACAGACGTATTATTAACAGTTGTATTATTTAACTACTAAGTTTCTAAGGAATTTAAAATTTTTTATGTGATGTCTTCAGGCACCAAGGTTAAACCTAGTGATATATTGATCCTTTCTGTCCTTTTAAATTACATAATAATAAATATAAAAAAGCTACAGAACTTAATTTAAACCGCGACTTGTACGCAAAGATTGGAACATACCTAATAATTTTCAGAGTCTGATTGCTACATGTTTCTGTAAATTTATTACACCACGTTCCCTTGTCAATAAAATCTTCAAACTCAACAATATTTACGTTTTCTTCGGACATAAAAAAATAATATAAGAAATTCACGTACGAATCCTCGCATGAAGTTCATACATTATTAAGCTGTAATCAAAAAAGTACACCAAATACAGCGGTAATCGCTATTTACTAAAACCGAAGCCATTTTATATATTACATAATTATCCTTAAGCATTTGTTTGTTAATAGGTCCTTGCGTATGAAATTGGCGTTTTGCCGTACTGGCTTCTTTGACCTGAAATATGTCTTTAATTTGGAATTCCAAATTCAATTCTTTACAGCTATTTTCTCGAGCATTTGTTTTTTGATAACCATGATTAATTTCTACATCTTCGAATATTTTTTTACTTTGTGTACTTTATTTATTTATATGATTTTGTAAATTATGTACAGTACAATTTGTCGTTCCAATATAACCTAACTCTTTCTGATAAATCGTCTTTACCATAAATACCTACATTCGTAAGTCATGCTGTTTGAATGCAAGCATAGTGTGAATGATGCGACGCCATCTTGTCTAGCCGGGTTTTGGCGGGTTCTTAAAATTTTAAAATTATACATTTTTAAAGCCAATTTAAAATTTGTACACATTATAGTCACATATGTAATCTGAAATGTCAATTCCTGTCAAATGGCTCAAAATATTAATATTATTTTATTGGCTTGAATTTAAAATTAAAATAAATCAGTGGGGAGTCAAGTAGATTATCAGCCTCATGTACCTGACACACGCCGTCGATTTTTTGGGTCTCAGGCAAGCCCTTTTCCTCGCGATCCCTTCACCGTTCGAGAGAAAATTTAACCGTGTTAAATGCCCACAAAGAAACGACTGGCGAACAGATGAGGAGGGTGAAGTTTTATTTATTTATTCATTCTTCGTTGCAGAAAAAACGGCGTTTTTATCGCTTTATATCGGTCTCTTCCAGGCAGCCACTCCTTTAGATTTAGTGACTAAATAAAAGAGGTTTTAGACTATTTTATTTTACGTCCATGTTTTTAAACAAAGCTAAATCAAGTTACACAAAGTCGCGGCGTATTTATTACTTCCGAATAACATTAAGCATGAGGGCGTCGTTACACTTTTTAAAAGTCCAAAATTTTCAAACTATATTATTACTTATGATAGTATATGTATGTCGCAGCTAACTTAATTAACTGTTCAATTAACAGTCTAGCCTAACTAAACAGCGCCATTCAACTAACGGCCTGTAAGTTGTTCAGCCAGTTGATCAAACAGCTAGGCAAATTACTTGGATCAGTCGCAGCTAACTAGCTTAATCATCCGTTCAATTAGCAGCCTAGCCGTTTAACTAACGGACTGAAAGATGTTTAAGAAAAAAGACACAGCCCGACATTTTTATTCAAATATTTTTAATCCTTTTTCAGCCGAGAACTGGAAGTATGAGGAAATACTGTGTGCTGGGACACATTGAAGAGAATATTTACGTTTACTATATGTATAGATTTTTAATATGATTTTAATTAAATCTGTCCATTTTGAATATTTTGTTGTTTTTCATTTGTAATAGGAGTCAGGAGCAAGCCTAATTTCTTCCACACTCATAAAATCTCTATATGTATATATAAAATTCTCGTGTCACAATGTTAGTTCCCATACTCCTCCGTTTTGGCTCGACCGATTCTTATGAAATTTATTATAAATTCAGTAGGTCTAAGAATACGCTACTATCTATCTTTCGAACCCTTAAGCGAAAAGGGGTGTCCAGCCCAATAATTATTTTTTATAGTTTTTTTTATGATATAGCATACAAAAATACACACCACACTTAATTTTCACCCCTATACAATCAACCCCTATTTTTAACTATGACTTGAACGCAGGTTTATATAGAGAAAAAATTACAGAAGAACCTTAAAAGTTTTTTTGAGCAGTCTCTGGGTTAGCATAGCAAAATAATCCATGTTGGTATGTACTAAAAAGATAGGCTAGGCATTCAGGACAAACGAAGTTCGCGGGAGCAGCATTAGCTGTAACCAATAGGTTACATAACATTCTTGTTTCCAATAATTTATTTATTTTTTTTATTTATTTATTTATTTCAAACATACACATTATCTTTACAGCCTATGCCAATACGACAATGTGGAGAAACATTTAATAAAAATATAATAATGTACATAAAAATTAGACACATAATTTACACAATATCGCTACTGTGAATTCACTCTGCGAACATATAAATATGTCGATAGTATCGGAGACAGCATTTAGTAAGCGCAAAGTCCTGGATAACGGGGATCTGTGCAACAGACTAGTTCTTGCCTTTGGTATCGCAAATAACCTTCGCTGTCGCCGTCGCACATATCCCATAGGTACTAAGAAGCCCAGTTCCTGGAGTACACTCGGGTTACACACTATCCCCCTCAAGACTTTCAGTACGTAGTAGGCCAAATGTAAGTCCCGTCTGGTTTCTAATTTGTTGTACCCCACCATCCCTAATACAAATAATGTTGGGTACATTAAAGGATAGTAAGGATAGACGCCATACAGTCTGTTATAGAGGTGACGTGCAAATTTATTCTGTATGCGCTCCAACATAAGACAGTATTTAGCTTCATGCGGAGCCCAAACAGACGAGTTACACTCCAACATACTTCTTACCAGAGCGTTGTACAAGCTTGAGATGGCTTTAATATTACTGAACGTTGTTGCCCTTCGAAGCACGAATCCCATCCTTGCGTATGCTTTCTTGCAAATGTCCACAACATGATCTCGTAAATACAGTTGGGCATCCACTCGCACTCCTAAGTCTCTTACTGACGTTTCCCGCTTGAGTATCACCCCCGATACGTTGTACTCATGATGACGAGGCAATTTAGCGCGACTAAATGTCACCATGCAACATTTGTTGATATTTAATTGGAGCTTATTTTTTTTGCTCCACTCACATACTCCATCTATATCTCCTTGCAGGCGTTCGCAGTCGTCCACCCCTTGGATTGACAGGAGTAATTTTAGATCGTCTGCAAAGAGAAGGCATCTAGAATGTCTTATGACATCTGGTAAATCGTTCACCATTATTGTAAACAGCAATGGCCCTAGGTTGCTGCCCTGACTCACGCCTGATTTAGTGTAGTACGGTTCCGACTGACACCCTTTGTACTCTACATACTGCTGGCGATCTCTTAGATAATTAGCAAAAAAACGTAATAGTTTTGGAGTGAATCCAATACTTGCCAACTTAGATAACAGTATGTCATTATCCACGACGTCAAACGCCTTTCTGTAATCAAAGTATGCAGCATCTACTTGCAATCCGGCGTCCATAATAGGGATAACATAATTAATTGCATTCAGTAAGTTGCTACTTGTACTACGCAAGGGTCTAAAGCCATGCTGGCAGTCTGACAAGTACGGTTCTACTTGTTTTAAAATACCTTGGTGCAGAGCTCCTTCGAATATTTTAGCGGGAGTCGATAATATTGCCACGGGTCTATATCCTTCCACAGAGTCTTTTCCATCACTTTTAGGTATAGGAATAACTCTTGTGATTTTCCAGCAATCTGGAAAGTAACCGTTGTCCAGGCATAGATTGAATATATAGGCAAGAGGCTCAGCAAGTATAGATCGGCAATCCCTCATAATATATGCTGGTATTCCATCTGGGCCTGCCGAGCGCTTCGGCTTTAGACGGACAAGTGCATCTCTTACCTGCGCTGATGTCAGTTCAGATACGTGCACATATGAGCCACTTCCGGTACCCGTCGCCATCGCCTCCTCCACATTCAGCCGCGCGGTCTCCGTACTGTAGACTGAGTAAAAATATGCCGCAAATTCAGCCGCACAATCCGTATCTGATAGTATCTTACCATTTTTTAAAATATAATTTTGATGTGCAAAATTACTATTCCGCGCCCTTATATAATGCCAAAAAGACTTAGGATCGTTAACTAAATTATTCTGTACCCTTTCTTCATAACATTCAAACGCAAGCTTAATATTTAATTTAATGCGTGCCCTACAAGCAGAAAAATTACGGTACTCGTTTGGAGATTTAGTACATTTATATTTCTTGTGTAATTTTGCTTTTAGCTGTAGGTCACTTATAATTTCCCTAGTATACCATTCAGGATAGCAATATTTACGGTAATTACTATATCTACTAGGATTTAACCGTTTTCTCGGAACACAATCATTAATGACCTCATTAAGAATACTATAAAAAGCATTTAAGGCCCCATCTGGGTCACGCGTATCAAAAACAACACTCCAATCGGCAATTGCTATCGAGGAATATAAAGTATGAAAATTAGCTTTATAAAAATTCCATTTAGGTTTAATTTCACTTACGGTATGCTTCCTTTTGGGCTGTGCAGACAGGGTGATGCGGTCTAATGAGAGTTGTGCCTCCACGAACAGCGGTGGGTGATATGAATCCACCGGTACCAATGAATCGTCCGCTTCATAAACACATACCCCGTCTCTCATACCCGACGAGCACAAAACTAAATCAAGCTGTCTCCCATCACAATTAAACACCCGGCTCACTTGAGTGAATTCACAGAACGACAAGAAAAATTCAAAGTATTGTTTAACATTTACACTACTTGAATTTAAGTTAAAATCCCCTAATAATAATACATTTTTATATTTAACACACAACAATTCAATTATTCGGAAAAATAACATATATTCTGTATCACACGTATTTGGCGGTAAATACACCGCACAACATAAGAATAAACATTTATCATTAAAGTGAACTGACGCGCAAACTAATTCAAACGAACACTGATCGACGTTGATATCATTCGGTTCTTTCACACGTCGCAACCGCAGCTCACGCGTGGCCACTAGAAACACGCCACCTTGTTTCCTTCCATCCGTCCGGTCGCATCTTAGGATTTGATACCTTGCGGGCACAATTTCCGCATCTTTAATAGAATCATTACATCCCGTTTCTGTTATGGCCACTATATCGACGTTCAGTGCTTCAATATCCCCCATAAATTTATTTAACTTGGTTCGCAAGCCTCTAGCATTTTGATAATAAAAAGAAAATTTACACAGTTTTCTCTGTTTTATTTTTTGGCTTCCGAAACCAAAACCATTGACTGCACTCGGTGTTCACCGGCCATACTTCCGGTGAATATAGCCTTTCATATACCGATTCCGATACCGTTACAATAAAGGAGGCATATTCCTTTGATTTTTTGGACTTAATCTTAATAACCTTAACGTCCACTTCCATACCACATATTCCTTTTATATACGATGTCAATTTTTCCTCCGTAGTATCTAGACTTAATCGCCAGATATGAAGGTGCTTCTTTCTTTGAGTAGCCCGTATTTCTAATGACTCCACATTTCTTCCACGAAGAACCTCAGAATTTCTAGTATTGACCTTTTGCGAAGCACTGGGAATCTGACTTGCTGTTGTCGTAGTTTGGTTACTAACTGACAAATCGCCAGCCACTTCGCTTACCAACGCCGGTTTCTTGGCCTCTTTTTTATTGATATGTGTGTGGGTAGCGGTCTTGCTACCCTTTTTTTTGATATTATTACAAATAACTTCGGCATATGGTAAATTATCTTCTTTTTGTTTTGTATTTATACCAACACCTTTGAAAGCACAACACGCACAGGTATATTCACACTCATGATGTGATACTGCGATGTTTTGCACCCTTTTTTCTTGAAGCTCGAGATATTGTATTTTGAGTTCCTTTAACTCCGTTTATGTGGACAGAAGTACTTCCTGCATATGCTTAAGTGCTTTTCCTTGGTTATCCAGTTGTTTTAGAACTTCAAATCTAAAATCCCGGAACTCCGATAATAAAATAAAATCGTATTCTGGTTCCTCAAACACCTCGTCTGCTACTTGCGGTCGGGTCCCTCTTTTTTTGTTTACGGTTTTTGAATCCGAAGATATTTGAATCGGAGATGTATCCTTCCTTTCTTCACCACAACCTAAGCAACTACGTCTAGACATTTTGAATTATTGAAATTCAAACTGAGAGAATACAAAAAACGCGTGCGTACTGAACGGATGACAGTTGGTATGTCCAATAGGTCGACTACACTTATATTGTGACCGTTGTTTAAGAACCCTTAAACCAAATCCAGCGTTCTAACCCCACTGCCTCTAATTTATCTCAGTTTTAAGCTCATTTTTTACAATTAAAACTAGTTTTGAGCATCAAACAAACCGCCACCATAGGATGCAACAAATATGTATCTAATGTTTATTTATTTATTGAGTTTAGCACAGTACTAAGTTTACTGATTATTTTACAAAATCTTCCATCTAAAATGTATGACAATTAAGAAAAACGTAATCTTTAAAAAAATAACTTAAAAGCAATTGAAACATATATAAGATAAGCACACAATAAAATAAAATTACCAGAAATTTTTGGTACTTAGAGCAGAAAAAAAATCATCAGCAAAACAGCAAATTAGCTTCGAAAAAGGCACCCAACAATGCTTTTTCTAACACCTATTCGCCCACTACCGAATATATCCAGCTCCAGATAAGCTGTGTTCAATCGTTAAAATCGCGAAGAATTCGAACGTGAGGTGCCAGAGCTCCTAGGTTGGTTTTGGCAGAAGAAACTTGGAAAAAAATGCTGATTTTAGACTTAGGGAATGTGGAATTTTAATATCCTGTAATAAGTCACTGCTTTGTATATGATATAGCAATTTATGTAAGAAGGTAACACGCGGTAAAGTTCTCCGATCGTACAGAGATTTTATATTAATTTTTTTTTTAAGTCTCGGGATGATTTTCACATAGACATGTGAAAATCATCTGTTGAAAGCTAATGTTAATACATTGGTCTATTTATCCATTTTAGTTTTGCACCAATATTAGTTTAAGGTTATTAACTGAATGTAGTATTCAGAATCTCTTGCTACAAAAGACAAAATACGCGATTGAAGCTATGTACTAATACTTGCAGTAGCCGACAATATCTAGCACATAACATAAAATGAAATAGATTTACATTAACAACGGAAAAGCATTATTTTACTAAGCTATTTTACGAAGGTATTATAAAGTTCTAATTATAATCAAACAATTTCGACTACGTATTTGCGTGATTTTCCCACGAGAATGTAAGTGCGTGCTCCTATTTTACCATGACTACTTATACTTCACATCTTTGTTATTAATTAAATGTATTATTATTAACGGTTAGAATAACTTTATTTCTCATATGAATTATGTACAAAAATTCGCTTACTGAGAAAACATTATAAACTAAGATTAATAATTATTATTAGAACGCACAGATGTAGGTACTTATATAAAATTTACAAAACAAAAACAGCAACAAAAATGTAGGTAGACATAATAAACTCGACTACCAAGCAAAAACATAGATGTTCGGATTGGATTTATTACTAGATGTGGCATTGATGGCATAGTCTGATATGGTATTTAGATATTTTAGGTAAATACGTTTATATGATTTATATGGGTTCCTATAATAACTTAAGATATCATGTGGAACTTGGTGTAATGGTTGCAGCTCTTCACAAACATTGTTGAAAATGGCGATTAAAAAGAGTGGTTAAAAGTTTATTGTATATTATTATTATTGTTAGTTCTTCTCTTCCGTTCTACGCGCTTGATTTGAGAACTGGCAGTAAATGCAAAATTAGTAGCATTTATTGTTTATTTCTTTTTGACGTTCACAAGTGTACATTGTGTTAACTAAATATGAATTGAAACAACTTGTGTAATGCTTTTAAGAGGAAAATGATTAAAAGCAAGGTGCCTTTATAGGGAGACTGTGTACACTATAAGTTTTGACAATTATAATTAACTGTTCTTATTAGTAAAACTTGCTGAGTTTCTTGCCCGTTCTTCTCAGAACAAGGCCTCCTGGTAGTTTTGCGAACGGATCGCGTAGTTTTGCTCTTTCGCGAATTTAAACGTTTTTAATATTACATATTTGAATAAATGAATTTTGATGTGATTTTATTATTACTACATAATAATTAAATATCAGTAGGTAAGGGAAGCTGCAAAAACAAAAAGGGGAATCAAGGTAGACCGAGGCTGCGTTGGTGGGATGGAGTTGACAAGGACTTTGAAACAGTAGGGGTACGAGCTGTATGTGAGAAGCATTGGCTACATGGCGAAGTCTACCTGAGCATGCTAAGGCCCACGAGGGACTGTATAGCCATTGATGATGATGATGACGAATGATAAATAATATTGCTTTTGCATGCCTCTTTTTATTTGGCAGCGATTTTTTATCATTAATCCATTTAAATTTACAGTTTTCTTTGCAAATAAACGATTAATATAAAATTAAAAAACTTTAATTTGAAAAAACTAAATATTGCAATAAATAGAAGTAGAACTAAATGGTAAATACAGCCTCATTTTTAATTGGAAATTGTACATTGAATACGTCGAACACGTGTGTGAACTTGTGTAAAACCTAACCTAACCTAACCGGAATTGTCCCCGGGGGAAGACGTGAATTGACTGTCGATTTAGCCGTATATTTACTAAGTAAACATTATAGTTTGATTGATCAATCTTATATATAAAATTCTCGTGTCGCGGTGTTTGTGGTTAAACTCCTCCGAAACGGCTTTCCCGATTCTCATGAAATTTTGTGTGCATATGGGTAGGTCTGAGAATCGGACAACATTTATTTTTCATCCCCCTTAATGTTAAGGGGACTCCTAAATTTATTTATTTATTTTTTAGACAAAATTTTTCGTTTTTATTTTTTCTCGATACACTTCACGATCAACCCTTATTTTTTATTTGTTAATTCAAAATTTTAATTTCTTTTACAAGATTTTTTTTTATTTTGTCATAACTTAGAATAAAAAATTTCATATGACCCTGAATTTTTCACGTTTCACACGACCAACCCCTTTTTTAATTTTTTGGCAAAAAAAAATTATTTTTATTTTGTGATGTCAATAAAAAAAATCATGTCTCTCTCAATTTTCACACTTATACGATCAACCCCTATTTTTATTTTTTTTAATCTATCCACAGATCCGCAATAAGGTTGCAAGATGGCAATCAAACATTATAATTGTGGTAGAATTAAAAATATGTTTCCTAGAAATAGAGTTTGCCTGGTCAGCTAGTAAAATATATAACTTACAATCCGCCACCCGTGCCTTGTGCCCGAACCCTCGCTAGTCACAGCAGCGGTTGCACGATACTACTCAATGCTCCTACAAGCTCCGTTCGATTCCTGAAAAGAAATAACATAGTAACTATATATTTCCACCCAGTAGCGGCGTTATGGTGGGGCACGGATGGGCAACCGCCCAGGGCGCCGGATCTAAAGGGGCGCCAGCGGTGCCCCTATATATCCAGATATAGATGGGTGTTTGTTTTGTGATGAACTCATAAGTCTGAAATCTTTTTGACTGATCAGAATGCCCCTGTTTTTGTTTTAAATTTTATCAAAGATCGCAACTTATAAGAACTGTATTCAAATGTATGGATAGCAATGCGTATATTACTAACTATACCTGTAACGGTTGCTAGTGAGGCGAGGATTTTTTCTAAACTTAAGCTGATAAAAACCTATCTGCTATCGACAATATCGCAATCCCGATTAACTTTGCAACTTTGTCAATCGAGAATGAAATTGCTGAAAACCTCGATTTTGATAAAATAATAAAAGAGTTCGCCGACAGAAAGTCTAGTAATACACATTTTATTCGTTTTTTTAATAAATGGGATTTTTTATTATTTCTTTTTCCTTTTTTCATATAGGTTTTAATTGCAGTTAGGGGGCGCCGTATAAATCTCGCCCATGGCGCTGGTAATGCTAAAGCCGGCACTGTATACACCAGAGAACAAGCCCAAGAAATAGCGGAATTTGAGGGAGGCGATACGTTATGCGACAGAACTGCCGTCTAAACTTCTAATAAACTAAACTAACTAAATGAATACATCAACCAATAGCGTGTATATTTTATCAATCTTCCTTTCTCACTCTATCTTAAACGGCTCAATCGCTCCCCCCTTTTCTACGACAAAAACGTTGCAGATCTTCGTGACGTTTCCTCCATAAAAAAATATTTATGCGTCTAAAGAAGATTCACTTTAAAAACTTTATTTAATTAATTATTAACTTATTAATTATTAAAAAAAAAATTTATGATGAGTGTTATACATTTGTATTAATTAAAAATTATGGGAGATAATTGATATATTTGGGGAGAAGTATGTTTTTTGCGTGCCCTTGACTTGCGAACTAGTATAAGTGTACATGGTTATATGAATAAAATTATGTTGAGTTTGAGTTTTGAATTAACTAATAAAATCATCAACACTACTGATTGGGCAGCGCCATCTTGTGACGGATTACGTAACAAACTCTACAAGGTAAATGGTGTAATTAGACGAGTGCTGTGTGAGCGAAAACGCTTCACAGCACCCACAAGGCCCAGGGCCGCTCCAGGCCCGCCCCCACGACCGCCGTCGTTGAGCGGGGTGCAAAATTGACACCCCCCGCAAGCCCACGGGCGTAACGGGGCTCCCGGCGCCACCTACGGGTGCAGCGCGGAAGACAGCAGACAGGTGTAATTAGATTTTTGTAATAAACGCGTAAAGCATTAAATATTTTGCAAAGTATGATATAACTTTCAGTTATGTCATTTTGACCTTAAGCCCTTGGGCCTAAAAATACCACTCGACAATATACGAATCACTTGACATTCACCGACTTGCTGGCATTAAGGCAACACCCGCCTTTAGAAATGTATATGTTAGATCTATTTTTACTTGAAATAAAAACCCAATGACGCAATAACTTGGGTATTATTTAAATATTTTTGTCTTTTTATAGTTACTATCGAAACATAGACATAGAAATTTACTAAGGAAACACACACAGAAACACATAATAAAAAGAAAGAAATATAAGAAAACAATATTTTTAAGGAAATAGGTACATTTTAAGTGTGTAATGTGTGTGTTGTAGTTGTAACTGGTTCTGGCTCAGCATTATGCAGTGGAGCAGATGAGTTCAAATCAAATCAAATCAAAATATCTTTATTCTAAAAACAAATTAAATTAATCGTAAATTTACATTTACAACCAGTTCGCAAGTCAAGGGCATAGAGCGGGTAATAAGAACTGGCAAGAAACTTTCCGCCACTCTTTTCAATCGCCAAGTTCCACAGCCTCAGACGCAAAAAAGCGTGTCATAAGAATAAAAAGATTTTTTATTTATTCGTTCACTTCGTTGCATTACATAAAAGGAAAAAAATAAAATAAACATAATTTAATAAAAAGCAACTGGCGGCCTTATCTTATTTATGTGTAAAAGTCTACAGTAAATACAAAAAAAAATATGAAAACTTGTTAAGAAATAAATATTGTTGGGCGGAGTAACTAGATGTCCTTACTAACTGCGACTTAAATTTGATTCCGATTGACCATTACGATATTATATTGGCCTTATAACCCTTGAATCTTACATTTTTGTTTCTGTCCCATGATTAATATCCTTCTTAATAAACCTGTACGGTTTATCACCTTAAGCAGTGTTTCCTAACGTGGCCCCACAGGGGACAATTTGATTGCTATTCGAAAAATTATTAAAATTATTTGTGAGATGCATTTCAGTTTTCCATTATGCTTTGAAAATTTATTAACTGTCTTTTATCAACAATTTTATAGTAATTTCTTCCTTAAGTCTTCATTTAAGTTTCATTTTAAAAAGGTTGGGAGTTATATCCAAAAGTTGTTTCACAGTGTTTTGCTTCAGCGTACTTAAAACAGTACTGTATACAAAGTTTTGTCTAAATTAGGACAGATTAATTTTTTGTAGAAAATCAGTGCCACTGTATTCCATAAACTAGTTCTCTTATTTTTCTAACAGACTTTCTCACCCACCGATGATCAGCCTCCTCTGCCGGACTCAGATCAAAGTTCTCAGGTTTCCTTCATCAAGTGATAAAAAGTACATCCATATCATGGATGACAGGCGCAAGATCTAGGCCAAGGCTATGAGGGGTAAAACTCGACTCGACTTCCTGGGTTTAACGTTCCCATCAGCAAGATAATGTTAAATTCACATTAAAAAGTCATTATGTTCTTAGAGTTAGCACTGCTTTACTGCGACAAATATTTATTTTATTTATCACAAAAATACATACATTAGCCTTACATACTATGCCAATACGATAATGTCGAGAATGATTTAATAAAATATAATACTAAACACATAATGTACACAATATCGCTACTGTGAATTCACTCTCCGAACATACAAATATGTCGATAGTGTCGGAGACAGCATTCAGCATATAAATATGTTGCAGTAAAGTAGTCAAATCATAGAGTCAATTGAATCTGTAGACAGTCAATTAAAGATCGATATTCAATCAAGTCGCTAAAGTTCCGTCCGGCAAGTGACTGAACGAAACGTTAACCGAGTTTCCTTAACTATCCTAGGTAACAAGACTAACCTAACGATTTACAATAAAACAAATGAATCAGTATATAATTTCATATATATATGTAACTCTTATTGACGTTTAGCCATTCCCATTCCCGTATTTTGACAATATTTATTGATTGGCAACATTAACTGTGATGAGGGTGGGCAATTCAATCCGCGCCATTATTGGAAATATTCGCGTACAAATCTCCTATTATGCCGACCTATCACGAATATAGACTTTGTAAAAATAATATTTAGTTGTAAACATAATGAAACTGGATTTCAGAGTTGCGTGTTGGAAAAAGCCATCTACACTAATATTATAAAGAGGAAAACTTTGTTTGTTTGTTTGTTTGATAGTAATGAATAGGCTCATAAACTACTGGACCGATTTTAAAAATTCTTTCACCTTTCGAAAGCTACATTATCCACGAGTAATATAGGCTATATTTAATTTTGAACAAAAATAGGGTTCCGTAAAATATTAGGGTTTTTCGGACACAAGGTGTAAAAAATCAACCAAAAAGTTACTTATTTTGCGTACCCTGCCTAAACTATTAAAGATAGAACCATAAAATGTTCTAAGTAATTGTAGATCTTATAAATATCTACAAAAAAGGCCGCGACACACTATACCTATCTATGTCGAGTGAGGCACAATAACCATAAATTATATAAGTACATAGCATAACGATGTTTGCCAGGTAAGCTAGTTTTCAATATTAGTATTAATTATAATTTAATTAAATAAGTTTCTAGATCAGGGGCCGTTCAAGTATTCATCATCATCATCAATGGTTATACAGCCCCTTGTGGGCCTTAGCCTTCTCAATTACACTTCGCCATCGCGATCTATCTAGTGCTTCCCGCGTCCAATTGCGAACCCCTATTGTTTCGAGGTTCTTGACAACTCCATCCCACCAACGCAGCCTCGGTCCAGTAGACCGAGGCCTTTGTTTGTGAGTTTAGTAAGGACCTTCGGGTCTGCCGTTCGCCAATCGGTGCACATGTCCCAGCCACATGAGCCTGTTGCAGTTTATGAATTGGACGATGATGGCGTCGTCTAGGATGTTATAAAGTCCTTCATTCATACGCCAAACACGGTCGCTGCAAACAGGACCAAAGATTCTTCGAAGAATCTTTCGCTCGAAAATAAGGAGATAGATCTCGTCTTTCTTGCTAAGGGGCCAGGTTTCAGAACCATAAGAGAGCACTGGTCGCAGCAGAGTCTTGTACAGAACAAGCTTGGTAATTTTCCTGATTCGCGATTGGAAATATCTGCGAAGGCCAAAGTAGCAGCGGTTTTCTTTTATAAAACAGGGGGCAAACAGGCAGGAGGCTCACCTGATGTTAAGTGATACCACCGCCCATGGACACTCTCAATGCCCGAGGGCTCGCGAGTGCGTTGCCGCCCTTTTAAGAATTGGTACGCTCTTTTCTTGAAGGACCCTAAGTCGAATTGGTTCGGAAATACTTCAGTCGGCAGCTGGTTCCACAAAGTGGTTGTGTGCTTCAAAAAGTGCCTAGAAAAACGCGCAGTTGTGGAACGGTGGACGTCGAGGTGATACGGGTGGAATTTGTGGTTTGCCATCATGATGCGTCTACTGATCTCTCGGCTGGGATTGTTATCACTAGTTACCATTGAGCCCAAGGAAACAAACTCCTCACATTGTTCAAAGCTTACATCTACCGTTTAAGTATTACTTAAGCACATTTATTGCAATATAACTCTCCCCCTTTCCTCTTATCAGCAAGAGTAAGAAAAGCTCTAAAAAATAATAATATATTTTTTGTTGTTATCCTCGATTATGCATTCGTAATTTAAACTAAAGACGGTTTTTGTACAGGCGTGATTGAGTAAAATATATCCAGACTAATATTTTTGTCTGAACTGGAAAAGTTTTGAATTACATATTTACATATTATCTCATTACCTATATTACTCCATACAAATACACATTTTGTACTGAACATGTCCAATCAATTTAATAGATTATTATTTTTTATTTATATCGTGATTGCCATACAATATTTATTCTTCATCATCATTCCCATTTGGTGGAGCAATAGCAGAACTGTCTAAATAAGCTTATTTTATTTTATTTTATTTATTTAAATATTCCTACAGCTAATCACTAAACCATATCAAAACAAAAACAATAGCCAAAACGGAATACACATTGAAACAGAAACATAAAGCACAGTTGTAAGATTGATTGATTTTTAGATTAAAATATATATTTAATAAGAAGGAACAAACAAAGCCATTATTAGTAAAAGATACCTGAGTGTTTTAAATAATTTTTTAGTCACATTAAATATATCGATTTGCTGGTAATTTAAGTTGTAATCTGTAGGTATGCGATACATAACCGACTTAACTGTATTATTCATGTTTTCTTGCTTCTGTAACTGAGGTATAAATGTTCTTTTGATTTTTTTTTCTATAATTGTTCTTCGTATCTAATATATTTCAGTACAATATAGAACATTCGAAGAAAAATTCAATACAAAATCATCTAACATGTTTAATAACATTCATAGTTGCTTGTCAAATTGTTCGGCTATTCTAATGCTATTTGTGTGGAGTCTACAGAGTGCCTTAAATTTGAATCACGACACTTTCCTTCTTTTGTCTTCACATTGACTAATGACAGTTGACCGATATGTCAATGCAAACGACAGTTGACAAATTGTCAGGTGTGACAGCGAATTGTCGAATTGACAAATCGCGTGTCATGTTCCATTTATTATAAACATACTTCAATTATTTTACACTAGCTGCTCCCGCGAACATCGTTTCCCCTTAATGTGACCCACCTTTTTAGTAGCTACATAAAGTATTTTACGCTTTTCCATGCAATTTTTATTTCCATAAAAACCTTCTTCAATGTCAAGGTCAATAATATTTATACGAATTCCGCCTACAAGATTTGCGATTTATTTTTATTTATAAACTCATTAGTATACTCTGTGGTGTGAGTTATGATACCGAAAGAAAGTAATGACAAGTGCAATCTTGCTAAGTATTGCGGAGATGAGCCTCTTGATATTAAACTTGTATTTTTAATGATCTCTGGTTTAAGCGATAACTTTTTTGAAATACATAATTTATAATATAACATGACATTTCGACAGCCTCCTCAATTGTGCCAACTAGAGACAAATAAATTTTGCACACATTACTACACACTCAAGAAGAGAAACAGCGTGAAATGTACAATTAATCAAATTAAAACCATACTGCCGTAGTCACTTTAGTGGATATATTTTTGTAAGTTAATTAAATAAATCCTCAAAATGTGATCCCTCTTGTCTTACGCGAATCGCCAATATTTTAATGAGTCCGCTGTCTGTTGATTTTTTTATAATTTTATGGTGAATACTCGATATAATATGCAACAATTCTGTTTGTAACTCGCCCACGTTCTCGTATCACTTTTTGTCTAGCCTTTCACGTATCCCCAAAGAAGAAATCCAATGGTGTAAGGTCCGGGGATCTGGCCGGCCATCTAATTGGTCCATTACTAACTGCTGAATTACTAACTTTTAAAAATAACATAAAATCTTCTTTCAGTAAAATACCCTATCTACTATCTATTTAGTAATAATAGATTCTTGTGTAAAAACGAAGTAACTAAATGGTTACAAAGCCTCAATTACGATAAACTGAGGAAATCTTAGTTATAAATGAATAGATATAACTACTTGTAGAAATAACCCTTCGACTTTATTAATATATAAAAATTGAAAAACATTTATTAAATTATTTATGAAAGTATTTAATATATTAATGTTATTTTTGGTAATATAGTATTTAACACACTCTCCCACATACGCACATACACCCTCTCACCTTATTTACAGGGAGAACACTTGAACACTCCACACCATAATATAACTACTTGTTAAATAGATTTTAAATTTTAACATATAAGTTTTTCCAATGAGATATGCACTTGATGCTAGAGTTTTTGTCTAATATATTTAAGGGGTTCGGTGCAGTATGCTAAAATACAGGTTCATACCCAATTCAGCGTCAGATAAACGTGACTAATGTTGTTTATATAACTTGCGCAATAAGATATAAGGTTTTCCTGAGAAACAAACTTAAAATAAACTATTATTATTATTTAAGGAACTTTACCTTCGTGTGGGACGCTCTGTACATTATAAATAAAAATCAAATCAAAAATCATTTGCTCATGTTGGTAACACAATGTCAACTTATGTACGTCAAAATTGAATGCTTCTAATTTTACATTTACTGCCAGTTCTCAACTCAAGGGCGTAGAATGGAAGAGAAGAACTGGCAATAAAAACTCCGCCACTGTTTTCATCGCCAAGTTCTTTCACACAACGTTTGTAAGGAGCTGCAACCATTACACCATGTTCCATACGACATCTTAAGTAATTAAGAATAATAAAATAAATTAAAAACAAAGATTTGTCCTCTATCAGCAGGAGGCATGGTGAAATAGAAGCACGCACTTACATTCTCGTGGGAACAACACGTAAATTCATAGTCCAAAGAGCTACCATTGCCGCATACACGAATTCAAGTATGACCAGTAAAGGTTTTTAAGTAGTGTTTATATATGTTTTGTTTTTGGAGTTCTGGTCCTCTCTGAGGGCGTGGGTTCGGATTCTTCTGACACCATGTTCTGTTTGTTGGAGTAATAAAATATACCATTTGTGGTACACATTAGAGACACATTATAATAATATATCAGACTGCAGGTTGTCTCAGACGAGACCCGACATGGTGTCGCTGCGCCGGTGCCGGGCGGAAATATATCAATCATAGACAATCACTAGTGGTCCCCACACTAATAACATACTAAATAGTGATGTTACAATAATATATAAATCTTTTGTGTGTTACAATAATATATAAATGTTTAGTTAATTTTTAACGATTTGAATTGTTGTATTTGACACGTCTGTCGGTTTCTAGTTATTATATATATTTAATATTACTGTATATATGTCACTGATCTCTTCTTAAGCGGATGGACTGATTTGAATGAATTTTGTTGTACATGCGTTTGGGTGGCGTCCTGGATGGTTTGATTCGCAAATCAGATCGGCAGATGGCGCTGCAGTCAGTATTGTATGGTTATTACTAAACCTCTGGTGGTTACCAATCTTCTGTGCATGTGTTCGTAAACTCCAAAGTGGCTGGACTGATTTTGACGGTTTTTTTGTGTTCAATTGGAGTCGAGACTTTTACGATTCGATTTTTTTGTGACGTGTGTAAATGGCGCATCGTCTGTCGGATCCGCTAGTTTCTATAGTATGATATATATGTATAATTTATTCTAATATAGATTATGTAAATCTCTAACATACATAACAGTATAAGGTACATAAATATCGGAATTTCTAGTGCATAAAAAGTATTTGCAAACTCCGTCTAAAATTTATGCATTTCTGATACTTCGCTCTGGAATTCAGAGTTTGTTCGAAATTGTTTGTAGTTGAAGCAGCTCTTGGAGACCCAGATCGCGTCACAAACATTGCAAATTGTACGAATTTAAAGTGATTTTGTGGAATATTTATGTGTGACGTCACTGGTAGGTTTATTTATGCGACAGTTTGATTTTACATTTTCATAGATTGAAACAAAACGCGCCAAATTTGAAAGATGACAAAAGACAAAAAACGTTTTAGAACAGTCATGTAAACTCTTTGGTGATTTGTTTTGATGTTCGTAATTTAAATGCGATACGAGATTAAAACTTGATTTTTTTTTATTATCAAATACATAATGTTTTTAAAATAGTCAATGGTTTATATTTTCGCTCCAATACTGTTGCTACGACTTGTTTACTTTACGACGAATTGTCATTGTCATTTTTTCGTTGTCTTAGATGAAATACCTAATAGATTAAGTCCATAAATTTATGCAAGTGAAACGTATTAGTATAAAGGATGATTTCTTGTCTTTGGTTTGAGTATGCGTATATTTCCTCATATCGTTTCAAATCATAATATCATAAAAATCATACTATATATATAACTGAATAATATTTTTGCTAAGATGATTTTTTTTTTGTAATTATATATTTTTAAAAATCAGGTTGTGTGTACATGCTTCGTCTAAGTAAGTTGTCATTTTCGAATATCTGAATCACAAGATGATTAGGGTGAATTTTAGGGACACAGATCGAACTTCCATATGTCATAGATCTCGACGTATACCAGCGCCGTTTCTTAATCACGGTAATCTATTGTCTCTGGTCAGTATTCAAAACAGTTCTAACCTCAGTGTCGCCAGTTATAATACCTTTAAAAGCTATATAAATTCAATAGCATCGATGTCAACACTTGTTCTGTGGTAACGTACCATAACGGTTTCTGGATATGTTCCAAAAACCTCAAGTTTCAATTGGAAACACTGGATTAAAATTGTGAAATTGAATTTAAATTTCGCTTAATTTTCCTAAAAATGTTCAACTTCATTTATTAATTTGGAGCAGCGTGCCCGATGATGTCACAAGTTAGCTCTGGCTTTCCAGTGGACTGGATTCCAAGGGCTCATTTACACTAGTAAAGTAAATCGTCATGTGACAGGCACAGAAGGCTGACTTAGATACAGAAATCTATAGACCTTTAACTTTTTATTTAATTATTAGTAATACTACAACTTAGGTATATACATATTATAAAACAAGACACTAAGACAATGCAGAAAGCCAAAACATAGATAAACAATTTATATGAAACGGAAAATAAATGTGTACATTAATAGACGAAGATACATAAAAAAAAAACAAAAGAAAACTGAAATTTAACATTTGAAACAACTAATAATATGTCAAATTACTAATTAAACAAAATCAGTGTCTTCTCGCCTCTTCAAGTACTCACATATGTGTTTGTTTATTTTTTCTCGTTTAGTTTCCCTAGCTTTTACTTGAAACTGGCATGAAGTTATAACTATTGCCATTGAAAAAAAAAAGTACTCACATCTTTTTTTGTGAAAAATATCTATATCCTGATAATCGGTGTCATAGTTCAATAAAACCCGAAACATTGGCGAATTATGCTGGTAATTCGATTTCGTACGAGGCACATGGAACAATTTTGTGTATCTTCTCGCATAAGGAGGGATTTTAAGAGAAATTAAAAACAGTATACATATCAATAAGGTTTTAAAAAAGGTATAATTTCTACAATTTCATTAAACGTATGATAGGGATATACGAAACTACTCGACTAGGCTAGTCATTTTACCAACGGCAAACTATGGAAAGATAAGAGAGAGAGAGAGAGACTACTGAAACACAGTTCATCAATAATAAAAAATATAAATCAGTGACGATTTCTTTTTAGGTTTATGTCTCAGGTTTCTGTATCTGTTTCAATTGTCAATCTAATAGGCAAGTAGGTAGATAATCCTGAGTCAACTTTTTGGATCTAAAGCAAGCTGGTTTCCTCGGGCTGTTTTTCTTTCGAGCAAATGTTAAATGCGGAAAGAAATTCTCAGGTACACACACGCAGAAATCACTATTTTTATTAATAAGGTTAAAATGCGCATACGCAGGCCCGCGCCAAGGATCTCGAGCTTGACGCGGGTCTGTGGGGCTGGGTACTTAAATCCCTCTGCTATTCAGAGGGGTAGCCAGACCCCACTCACAGAAAACACCTCAGCCCTTAACACGCCTTGAGATGAGCCCTCTGGGTTCGCCAGGCATTCTACCCATAAAAAGGAATGTTGAAATACTAGCCACTTGTAATTACTATCCTCGGCCTTCGGTCTCCTTTCTATAGTTCGATGCCCTCTGCATACTATATAAATCCAACCGTGCCCGCCATGTTTAAGCAATGTTTCAGTACCGTACAACCCTACCGAAGGCCGAGAATAAAAATAAAACTTACCCTCGAACCGGGAATCGAACACAGTACCCCTCACCATAGCAGCAACATACAAAGACCAGTAGACTATAAGGCCCTTACGCAGAAACCAAGTGAAATGAATATTCAATTCATGGTAAGTTTACTCTGTGTTGAAGACATGAATTCTATAATTAATCAGATACTGCTGATTACTTACTAACTGGTAAGTTTATTTGCAGCTGAGTTTTACATGGGACGTCAATCACTATGAAATACCACCCGTATCACCTCGACAACTGAGCATTTTATGTTAGCAATTTTTGCCGCGCAGCACCACTATGTCGAACCAGCCGCCCTCTGGAGTATTTCCGAACCAATTCGACTTGGGTCCTTCAAGAAAAGAGCGTACCAAGTCTTAAACGGCAACGCACTCGCGAGCACTGCCATTGAAAGAACATAACACGCATCATATAGACAAACTATTTATAAACAAAGGCTAACTGTAATCTGTTAAATAGGATTTAGATCTGTGTTATTCAAACTAACACCACGCCTGACATTTGATTTCCCGAGACGGAACAATTTGATACATGTACGGAACAGCCTCCATTTGCGGCGTAGAATTTTGTCAATTAACTAAAAGCTTTTCGATGCAGACTTCACTCGAGTGTATAACGCAATTTGATCATAGATTACAGAATATAGCTTATAGAAAATATACTGACAAGCAAAAAATAAAAACTTTTATTTTTATATTATAGGGAGCCAAACGAGCATACGGGACGCCCAAGAAAGGGCAGTCATCGTAGCCCATAGGCGCCCAGTTTTAGTGGGTGCGTTGCCGGCCTATGAGGGAAGAGTACAATCTAACTTACATCAAGACCGTATTATAATATGGTCCAAGTTCGGGCGAGACTAAGTTATATATGTTAACACATTGTAAATATTCTTATTGTCATGCATCCAGTCTGGTTTCTATTGTTTTTGGTATGTACAGACGAACATTATGCGCATGAGGGTAAATTTTTTACGAATCAAACGTCACAAATGTTGCAGCGTTTTTGTTGAAGAAAGGGGAGGGAGTGATTGAGACCGATTGGGAGAGAGTGGGAAAGGGAGATCAAGAAAAAATACACGCTATTGGTTTATTCGCTTAGTAGTTACATATTAGAACTGTAGATGGCAATTCTGTCGCATAACGTACTGTCTGTTCTAACTATCATTAGCACGTATACAGTGCATAAAAATTGTGAATATAGATATACAATTACATGGAGTGATCATATACGATTATCGATTGGGGCTTTCATCTTAGTAATAATAAATTTACAAAAAAGTTTCACTTCCAACACACACGTTTTTATCTATATACAGGATTCAAACAAACTAAAAACTGAATTACATTTAATAGTAATCTTGTGTCTTAATTTAATATATTTTGGTAATTGTTTTTTTTTTTGTACTCTACCCTCTGATGGTGTTTCTTTAACGTTGTTTCTCATTAGGGTTGCCTGGAAGAAATCGCTTGTAAGCGATAAGGCCGCCCTTTGCCTTATATCTTTTGTAACTGTTTTTTTATTTTTTATTTTTATTTTTGTTATGCGTGTTTTTGTATAAGGCAATAAAGAATAAATAAATAAATAAATAAATAAATAAATAAATAAATAAATAAATAAATAAATAAATAAATAAATAAATAAATAAATAAATAAATAAATAAATAAATATATTGAATGAGATATCCTTCCCATCCAATACTCGCCAACGCCAGTGGATTATTATTATTTTCTTTCAATTAGTCATTAATTATTCAAAATTAATAATTAACTTTTGGTTCGACAAACTTGTCACGATGTGAACCTTATTATAAAATTAATTAAATTTTAATGCGCATGCTTCACGCGATTCATTAATGTGGTAATTTAGCTTTAAACTGTCAAGTCCGATTGGTATTTTCATTACAAACTTCAATTATTTTATATTTACAAGTCCACAAATCCTCATAAAAGTTAAGCCAAACGACAATTTCTTTTAAAAGTCTACACTAATGATATAGACCAGGGTCGATAATTTTTAAAACCAAAAAAAATAATAGTAGGATGAAACCCATTAGAAAAGGAGGGGTATATTATAAAAATGAAAGGAAAAATTATTACGGGCGATCTGAGGTCGGGAAGGGGATGGGGGTGAGGGAGGAAGGGTAAAAAACAGTTTTTCTCGATTTCCGGCAAATCTAAAGTCCTATTGAAAAAAGTCAAATGGCAAAGTTGTAGATAATGAAAAGATCTAAAACTTTTGTATTTACACTTTTTTCACATAACCTCAAAATTTATGTGAAAAATTCAAAAAACCAAGTTTTTGGTTTTTATTTTTATCTTTTACAAAAATATATTTTTTTTTAATGATTTAATTTGAGAGGTTATTTGTTAAATTATTTTATCACTAATTGGTATTATTTATTTATATCATTCCCTTTTTGAAGTGAAACTTTAGAATCGATGTGATTTCAAACCGGATGCAACGGAAAAAGCGACAGTAAAAAGAGACAGAAACATATATTCATAAGATTTAACGTGGGAGAAAATGAGATAGATAGAGAAACTCCTTTAGAATCGTAATTTCAAACCGGATGTAATGGAAAAAGAGACAGAAACATATATTCATAAGATTTAACGTGGGAAAAAATGAGATAGGAGGCATTATACAGCCGCTTTTTCATTTAATCGAATTTCGAACTTTCGTTGTTTTAGTTTTTGTCAAATTAAAGATTTAAACCTATAACTTAAAATTTATCATTAAAATATACTGTTTTTAATACAAAGTTTATTACATTTAGAAAGTAAAAAAATGTTTGATTTATATATGATTAATTATAAAAACTTTGTTTTTGAAGCTTTCACTTCTACCACGTGTGAATTTCACATGTTTTTTTTATTATTTGTGTAACTGTTAATATTCTGTGTAAAGAGATTGATAGGTATTTAAATGATTCTGTGGAAAAAAAATTGTAGCCATAATATTCGATTTTTTAAATATTGCAAGTATACCATTATAATTGCATGACAACAAAAGATCAATATTTTTTTGAATTTCGCTATTATCTCAACGAGTTTAGATTTATTATTTTTTTAATTTTTGCGAATAAACTGACGCGTGACGCATAATAATTAGTTCACAAAACTGCCACGCCCATTTCACACAGTATATTTAACCCTTAGCACCACACGCTATTTCTGGCCACGCAACTACACATGTGGGGGAGCGTGGTCCCCCAAAAAGAAAAATTATATATCAGTGCAATTTTTATCACAAGACCAGTTTCTTTTTAACGAAATAAATAAAATGCACTTACTGAATATTATAACAGTATTTATTTATAAATTTAAACAAAAAAATAGACATTTCTAGTGTCATACAAAATAACTTACAAAAACTACTTAAAATTTTAAAAGGTAACTTTAGGAGTTGTGACTTAAAATTAGGGACAAAATATAAATTGAGTCTTTTTATGTAGTTACTCTAATCTTATTAATTACAAAACAAGCATTTAAATCTTTGAAAATACTCAAACGTCTAAAATCACAAGAGGAATGCACATAGTACCTAGCAAATATCAAAAAATCAGTCAAGTTGAGGAACATTATTTCAGTCTCCATATTTTCTATGAAAATAATAATAATAGCCTAATTAATGTTTTTTCTGACATTCGACAAGCCTCTAGCATCTTCTCTTGCAGATTTAAATATGCCCGTTAGAAACATCAACCCAATAAATGCCAAAATTTCGTCTCTATTGACATGGTAAGTGTAGGCTGAGTCAGATGTATGATTTTCTGAATAATTTGTGATTTTTTCATGCGTATGTTCTAAAATCAAATCAATCATATCTTGAGTAAATAGACAAGACCATGCTTCCAATGGAGACATTTCATTCTTGGCTTGTGCAGGGCCTCTCAGACCAGGCAAATGAACAATAATGTTATGAGCTGGCACCCGTGATCGTGACGGTGGTACTTTTTACCCTTTATATCTGTTTTTGCCATAATAAGCATTGCTGTTTTGGCGTTGTTCATCGTTGTCACTTGAGTCTTCGTTTTCAGAGATACTTTCCGCTTCTGCTTTACTCTCGGTATCGTGATCACTGATTTCAGACAACGCGTCACTCAAATCCGATGATGGTTCCGGAAAAATGTCCTCATTCTCATTTTCATCTAAGTCTAACTCGTTTAAGAGATTTTCTATCTGCTGGGGATTCAAACTTTTATCCATATTGCGCAACTAACCTTAAAAGAGGCAAATAAATAAGAAAATGAAACTACAAATAAACTAACGTAATTACATTCGTGGGGGACTAGGCTCCCCCATCGACTCATACCTCTTAAACAAAGAACAGTAGCCAGGTGCGCATCAACTCCCCGCGAGAACTTGGGCGGCACTGAGAATACCCGAAAACTCAAGCGCATCGGGATTAAAGTAAATATTTCCTACAATCGGTGCGGTGGGGGACCTAGGTCCCCCACGTGTGGTGTTAAGGGTTAAAGTTTAACGTTTTTAAATTATAGCACGTAACGACGTCAGTCACTCGTGATTAATATTGTATAAGGTATAACAGTTTATTTACACATTTTTAAATAAAACCACGCCCGTGTCAAACTAATATGAATCATATTTAGGTCTAAGTCTTGACTCTAAATCTATTTTCATCCAAAACTTAATACAAAGTATGTATTTGAAATTTGCCAAAAATTACTAAATTCTTGGAATCGTTTTTAATAAATGCAGTCTTCGCATTTTTATTAACGTTTGCCCCTTAACAAAGGAACTGGCAATAAAAATACTATCAAACAATATATGAAATTTATATTATGTAAGATGTCTGGCAACATTCCAAAGAGAAGCGAATCACTATTTTCATAACACGAGGAATTGTTGCAATATTATGTCGTAAAAGACATTTGTATCATTATTATATCTTGTTTAATTAAGACTTGGCTGTGGTTTAAATACAAAATAATTGTTTCTTTTATCTGTGTAATACGTCAAATATTCGGTTAATAAAATTAGGTGTTTAATTCGTGCGCTATTGGTTAGAAATTTTGTAATTCTAATATTGCTAGTAATACATTAATGAATGTGTGACAAGTTAGGAGTAGTAAATATTTGAAACTTGAATCTTTCTTCGTAATTACTTTCATAAGATCAGATTGTTCTTTTTTTAAACTTAAACAAATGTATTTGTATGAATGGTGCAAGAAACATAAATATTCTGATTTAATTAAAAAATCAAATTTCTAATAACGCTAGTATATTTTTAAAGAACCATGAATATTCGATTTTTAAATAATTGCAAGTTAGATTAATGAATAAATGTCTGACAAGTAATCGAGATACATAATATTTAAAATTCGAATCTTAATTTTATTATTTTAATAAGATTAGAATATTTGTTCTTTTTTTAAACATACAACATATAATCTCATTTGTTGAATGGTAAATCCGTGAAAAACCTTTCTTAATACTGGAAAACCATTCCATTTTTAAATATTTATAAAATTTGTGAATTCGTGAATAAATGAGAAATTGAAAATGGATAAAAATCCTTTCCATTTAGCGAGCATGCAAGCGCATGCCGATATGAAGCAATATTTCAAAATATGAATTCGTGTGGTGTATAGGAATCAATCAAATAGACGTACGAAACAGTCTATCAAAGTTGGCACACAGTTGATGATTGCTTCGTCCCACAGGAAATTAGTTCCAACTCGCTACAGACAAGTTAACAACGAACAGTACAGATATAGAATTTTCTCTAATATTTGAAATCTCAACTCCAACAGTCCAACCCTATGTAGACTGCAGATTGCATCCGTTCCTTAACTTATTTATAGATAGCTGTTGTATTTTTCTTATTTTTTTTAAACCCTAACATAAAGAAAATGTCAAACGTAATCTCGTCTGTAAAACTTTGGAATTTATGTTACTCAAAATTTGGCGATTAAAAAGAGTGTCGGAAAGTGTCTTGCCAGTTCTTCTTGCCCGCTCTACGCCTATGACTTGCAACTGGTAGTCAATTTAAATTTGGAATCAATTTAACACATTTTCTGTTGACATAAGTTAAATTATTTTGAGTTTGAGTTTATAAAAGACCTCATATATTATTACACACAGATACATACATAAAGATCAAAAAGCTAAGTTTCTTTTCTATAGGGGGATACCTGGCAACAGGCTTACATGATGTCTTAACATCATACATGCCATGGACACTCTCAATGAGGGCTCTCGAGTGCGTTGATGGCCTTTGTGTACATACTCAGTTTTCTTGAAGGGCCCTCAGTCGAATTTACCCCTTAACACACCCCGAACACAGAATGTACCTGCAGAATCAGGACCGCCAAATCTCTCTGAATCTTGAAAACCTTTAAGCGTAAATCTAGAAGAACTTGCAATAAGCTCTCCGTCACTCTTAAATCGTTAAGGATTTTTGCAACCTGCCACCAATAATGCTCCTCATCACACTAAGACTTACTGATCACAGAATGCCTTATACAGTTTCTGTACACACATGAAACCAGCTCATAGAAGTTTGGTAGCGTGGACTCAGTTTCCGCACTTAGGTGCCCCTTTGGTCCCTTATAATTCCTGGCAAAATCCTCCTTCCAGAAGTTCAGAAGTTTCCAGGGCACTTTGCAGGCTTCACGGAGCGAGCTCACTGTTCCGAGGATTTATGCTCGTTAGGGAGACACAGCCACGCATTCCAGGACTACATGACTGATTCATTTGCGCTAATACGTTGAAAAAGGGTCTGTCTGTCCAAGGACAAAGAGATGTTTATTTAGGATTTTGTGGCGGCGTCCATGCGTCGGGTTGTCTCTCTCCCTAAAATAGGGCGAGGGGGCCGATGGCTGGTCATGCGTCATACTCGTGAGCGGGTGCTACTTGTGGTGACTGGTTGTACTTGAATTCGTGTATGCGGTGATATTAGTTGATTATGCTACGTATTTGCTTGTAGTTCTCACGAGTATGTAAGTTCGTGCTCTTATTTTACCATGCCTCCTGCTGATAGAGGACAAATCTTTGTTTTTAATTTATTTTATTATTCCTTATTACTCAAGATGTCATATGGAACATGGTGTAATGAAGCTCCTTACAAACGTTGTGTAAAGGAATAATTGGCGATTAAAAAGAGTGGCGGAGTCTTTATAACCAGTTCTTCTCTTCCGTTCTACGCCCTTGATTTTAGAAATAGCAGTTAATGTAAAATTAGAATCATTTAATGTATATTTCTTTTTTTTTTGGCGTTCATAAGTGTAAGTTACCTATATGAATAAATGATTTTTGATTTGATTTGATTTGAGATAGTGGCCCGTAGTTATCCCTATTTTTAGATTCATTCTGTTGAGGCTTAGAAGCTAGGTTATATTCAAATGCAATATTCCGTCTACAGTACCCGGTACGAAGAAAATTGAGCGTGCAATCAAAACATAAACCTCCGTGTTTTCCTTTGATGGAAACTTTGAAAATTACTGCCTTTTCAAGTAATAAAACTTAGTAGATTAAACTTTGTTGGCATTTAACTGATACTGGCACAAGGATCAAGTAATTTTTACTAATTAAAAGCTTTATGTACTAACGTCTGGAGTATTTAATTAAGGTGATTTAAATTAAATAAATGACAGACCACTGGAAAAGATTGTTTAAGAGCGAGCAAACATAAGGCGTTTTTAAGCGCGCGTCGTGGTAACGCGCATTGACAGTAATTGTAAGTATTTGTTTGTAATAATATATAATTTATGTTAGCTGAAGGAGTACTAAATTAATAAATAAATAAAAAAAAAGAACTACTACCAAAGTCTGATGGAAGTGTGCACGCGAACGTGCTTCGAGCCAAGCGCGCGTTAGGCGCGCGTTTACAGATTTAGGTTAGAACGCGTGTGGTTTTTTTTTTTCATTTTTTCTTGGGGAAATGCATTGCGCATACCCTTCCCCGGCGCGACTGCTTGGTGCAGAAGAATTTTGTGGGACTCGCTATTGTGCATACCCACTAAAATCCCAAGGTGCCACCAACAATCGCCTTATGCGGGATGCGGTAACAGCAGAGCCTTTTCCGCTTAGAACGCGTGTTGTGCATCAACCGCGCTTTAAGATACATAAGCCGCCATTTTGTTGTACATTCGAACGCGCCCTTTCGTAACTCAAATATTAAACTGTCTACTATCACTTAGCTTACTTTGGTGGCATCGCCTGGCTCCACTCTTGTAATTGCCTGCAATTAAAAAGATCTAGTCAGATGATGGAAAGTAGAAGTGGACTATTCACGTAGTTTATTGATCGTAACTATGATCACAATTGGCTTTTTGACAGTATGAAATATAAAGAATTATTGAAAGTAATCTGTATATAAAATGGCTATAAACACATTATGGTGTACTTGTAAATAGTAAAAAAATTCATTCAAAATAATCGACGTTGCTTGTAAATAATGCCTTTACTTGACCAATGTTCATTATGTCCCGGTGTTCTTCTTTTTTGGCCTTGGGTGGCTAAAATTGGTACTACCGTCACTATTTTGGTGCGTACAAATAATTAATTTTACTATTCATCTAATTAAAATACAACTACAATATATTTATTTTCATTCCTTGCATTATTAATAACAAAGGCAAAGTTTTAAATATATTAAAAGTACAGATAACAAAACCTATCATAATAGCTGTTCCTAAGTTTGCCTCACATTTATTTAAGCCTAGAATTGTATTTTGCCAACCAAGCTCCAGAAGATAAACCACTCCCTATATGGAAATTGTATTCGTTTTTACAACAAACTCCTAAGCGAAATTAGAGAATTATCACTAAATAAATTCAAAGCCCTCGCTAATAGTAATTAATCAATAAAGCTTTTTATAAATGTGACGAATACTGAAATGATCCTTATCCTTGGGATTGATTTGCTTCAGTTTAAACAATTTGTATTAAAAACTTGGCGATTGAAAAGAGTGGCGGAAAGTTTCTTGCCAGTTCTTCTTACCCGCTCTACGCCCTTGACTTGCGAACTGGTAGTAAATGTAAATTTACAATTAATTTAATTTTTTGTGACGTTTATAAGTATACTTGTTTACCTATATGAATAAATATATTTTTAATTTAGATTTTGATTTTCTAGATAAGTATCTAATAAATGTCTTAATAAAACAATGTATACACTAGGATATATTTAAATAAATTATTAACCTGCATGTCAAATTATTCCCCATATACTTATTGTTAATTTTTATTTACTGGCAATACTAATCCATCACACGAAGATTTTATCAGCTAAGAAAAGTGTGTCGGTCTGTCAATATTGGCTGAGACTGTTTTAGATCTAAATATAACATGTGTACATAATAATGACAATTTACACGTAAAAATCTTGTCGATTGCTACGTGACAACGTCATAGGTGCGACGCCATCTTGTCTAGAGACGGGTTTTGGCGGGTTATTGAAATTATTAATTTTATATTGACATTTTAAAGAAAATACTAACTACAAAATAAAACATAATTTTTATTTATTATGGGTTTGTTTTCTTATTATATTCTTTTTTTTATTTATTTCATCACATAGCAATTTAATGAAATCTTGAATATCACAGATACATAATCAAATACATTGATAAATGTTAACACTGAATATATCAATTCAAACACAGAGTAAATTCCTTGATGTGTATTTATTAACTAATTTATAATCACTAAATAGTATAAAACAAAGTCGCTTTCTCTTTCCCTATGTCCCTTTGTATGCTTAAATCTTTGAAACTACGCAACGGATTTTGATGCTGTTTTTTTAAATGATAGAGTAATTCAAGAGAAAGGTTTATATGTATAATAACATTCATTAAATAGTGAAGAAGTACTGTTATTTTTGAGGTTTCTAATGTGATGTCGTAAATAATTACATTTTTTCCGCTTCCATTGCAAACGGAGGCTGAACCCTACGAGTTTTATCAAAATAATGTACTAAGTATTGTACACATTGAAAAGGTCTACAGAAAAATCCGTGATGGTATATGTCGGTATATATCTCTTATGGATAACCCACTATAACTTTTTTGTCATTTACTTTTTACGACAAATAATGGCTAATTTTTGAAGCGATTTTAACCAATACAGCATTAATCTTTAACCAATTAAATACCTTGAATACATTGTTCATTTAATATAGATCTATACAGCCCATTACAGCTTATTTAGCAGCGATCGAACGCGTATATTATCGGAGCTTTCCAGCGACAGAAATAACAATACATAATAAAAACCTGCTTTTCATCAGCATTGCACCCGTGCGAATCTGGGGCGGGTCACTAGTTTAAAATAAAATATTTAATTAGATTAAAACTCAGAGACCATGGGAATTAATTATACTTTTCTTACATATTTCTCGGTAGCGTCTATCTGTTTATATGTATAGAAACTACTGGAACAAATTTCGTGCGGTTTTGTGTTTCTTGATAGTAAATTAATTAATAAAAACATGGCATACAACTCATCACCAGGATTAGTTATGTACGTATAACTATTGTAATAAAATATTTTATTTATTTATACTTCATTACCTTATTCATATTATAAAAACATACACATAAAAAAACACAGATTACAAATGTTACAAGGCAACGGGCGGCCTTATCGCTTACAAGCGATTTCTTCCAGGCAACCCAAATCTGAAACAAAGATAAAGAAACGCCAACAGAGGGTAGAGTATAATATAAATGCAAAATAATTAATTAACAAAAAAAAAAAAAACTCAAAATAACACGTTACTATAACTAATACAAAATAAAGTCTTATGAAAAAAATAGCAATAATATCTAATAAATTAAAATATGTATAAACAAAAATTTAATAGCAAATCAAAAGGTTTACTGAGAATAAGTTATATATAAATTTTTTTTTAATGATCAAAAATAAGATTTTTAAATAAGTTTAAAGACAGCTGGTCAATTAGTATTTTAGGAATACAACTTGTGATTTGTTTCTTAAAATATAATTTATAAAACCAGACCCCGTCCAGCAAGGTCATGTACCCCAGCTATCTCCATGTCCGAGCTAAACCATGGGGCACAATGTTACATTGATTATATTGTGTTTTCTTCATCAATCAGTGTTGAAGGCTGGCGTAAAACCAATTAGCAAGTTAATTTATAGACACACTTTCATTATAAGGCACATGTTATCCGTATCTAGGGCAAGCGAGGAAATAAATTCGCTTTTAAGACTCCATAATGTTTTATAAATTTTAACAGAATTAAAATGGTGAACACGCAACTGGTGTAAGTAGGTTTTATATACCGTAGAGGGGGCAAATAGAGGGCAGACTTCGTAGCCTATGAACACCCATTATTAGAGGGTGCGTTGCCGTCCTTTGAGGGAGGAGTACACTCTAACATAACAGTGTTTGTAAAGGCTGGCTGTTTAAACTACTTCCAGAAGCTCAGAAGCAGGCTTCATGGAGCGACCTTACTGCTCCGAGGATTTGTTCAACAAGCAACTGGTATTCCGCTGTATTATATATCAATTATAGGCCGTAAAGCTGAACATATGGCGATACTCCAGCGGGTACATCATTTGGTTAGGAGACAGCTGACAAGAATTAAAAGAAATTGATCTTATACGCGGCACCAACCAGGTGAAATCTTCAAAACCCTATGAGAATCTTGGACAGACCACATACAAAATACGACAGTGCTGGACAGAATGCAGAAGAAAAAGAAGTGGAAAGCGAAAAGTGAAAAGTTATGAAGGTTAAGAGAAGGAAACTTGAGTATTTCGGACACGTTTTACTTTACTCTAAAAAATGCGAGGTCCTTCAACTAATCATACTAGGCAAAGTGGCAGGTGGAGACCTGGCCGCAGACGCAAGTCCTGGTTGAAAAACTTGAAACAATGGTTTGGTCAAAGCACCAAGTCATTGTGTAGAAGCGCGGCATCCAAATTAAAATAGCCATTATGATCGTCAACCTTCGCATGGTTAAGAAGAAGTTATGTTTTAAACGACATTAAAAAATTTACGCCGTCACGTATTGTAAATATGACATTATATTTAATACCGGAAACAGTAGGCGTTTAACAGGAAGTGGTAACCGGATATTCAGTTTCGTTTTACGATATTTAAACGACAATTTTTCGTTTTACGAGATTTATTTTTCACTTACAGTGAAATCGACTTTTCAAATTACATTGAGTTTGACCTAGTTTCAACGAATTCTATATTTTATGAACATGCAGGCGATCTTTTTTATATTACGGAAAGCAAACGGGCAAGGAGCTCAAGTGATGCATGGAGCCCATGGACATTCACATTGCTATAAGGCTCGCAAGCGCGCTGCCGGCCTTCTACGGAAGGAATAAGAATTGGTACGCTTTTTCTTACGCCCACACCCAATAACCTATCTCAATCCCTTTTTGAATATCTGAGATGGACTTCTTAATCCAAATATTGACAAAAGTGTGCCAATAACCAATCGACGGAATGTTATAGCTATCTGTCGATTCATGCTATCCATGGATCGGTCGGATCGGTGTATGTGGATAGACCTTTGTATGAAAGGGAGTGATGTGAGCCTCCTGCCCGTTTGCCCCCCGTTCTATTAAAAAAAAAATGAAAGTTCAACCGTGCCAATATCTTCATATTATAACTTACACCAGTTTATAAATAATTACAAAGCTATTTGAAATGTTTTAAACATACATGTATATTTTAATATTATTTGTACGGCTTTATTTACTTTATTTGGTATTTATTATCAAATATGAGTGTAAAGAGTGAAGTGATTGCATTCTATCCGTCGCCAAAAATGGATTGTCTTCGTAGGTTTTGGTCATTGGGATACAGATAGGAGATCGATCGACTGTCACGGTCTGACATTTCATAACACATTGTTTTCAATCTGAGATGATGAATTTTTGGGTTTAGGCGTTAAAGGACCTTAAGTCGAAACTTCAAGGTGACACGGATTTTGTATCCTGCCTCGACGTGATGATGAATGAATTATCATGATGATAATGCCATTTCTTTCGACTCTAAGTCGAATACGTTCAAACTTCAGTGGTCAGTTGGTTCCACATTGTGCTGGTGCACAATTTGTGTCCGACTATTTCGATATATTTTTCTAATATTTCCTACAGAATAAATATTGACATTCAACACCTTTTGTCTTCAGTCACCGTGACCAAGCCCACTGTAAAGCACGCGAAAAAAAAAACGGAAAAAAAAATAAAAAAAAAATAATAATATAGTAATCCCGTTAAAAAGGTGTTTTCTTTAAATGCGTAAAAGTTATGTCAACAAAGACAATACTAAATTCAAAGAAATTTAATAAGTTTGTTCCGTGTAGTTTCCTTGCTGTATTGCAATACTGATTTACTTATAGTCTCCAAAGGGACAAAAACAAAACAGTGGAAAGCACAGACTACGAGCAAATGTACTAAGAAACAAACGCCAGTAACTTCTTCTAAACTGATGAAGAAGCTTTTAAAACTTTAAGCTTTTTGTAAAACTACTCTTAAACTTGTATAAAAGGAAGATGGGTGTCCTATACCCTTTCCTTAATCCTATTTAAATGGAGTATTGAACATATTTATTAGTTATTTGAAACAAATAGCTCCTGACGTAAGAGTTTTTAAATTTAATTTTTATGCAGGATGGCTACAAAGTCGAGGATCGAAAGCAACTAGGAGATAGATGAGGTCTGCTGCAAAAATATGTTCTACGGGAGATCCTTAAGCTCAGTCTGCAGAGTTATCATTAATTTTGCGTTTTTATAAAAAAGTGTTCTTTTTTACTAATTCTTATTAAAATTCGAAAAAATCGTCACCCTGTATCTTTTTTATAATATCCACTGGATTGATACAGGTTTGTAACCATAAATAGCCTTTCATTAGAAATACTATTTATGGTTGTTTATTGGCTGTAATTAAGATAATATTAAGTTTAACGCAATAAAAATTTCTCAAATGATAACTTTGATATTTATGATAAGTAAACTTCAACTTTGGACCTGTAATACAAGTGTATTACAAGTTTTGACGCGTTTAATAGGGATTCTGAAAAGGTATTACACATGGCCATGAGTTCCTCTAATTTATTTCAATTCTGTCTTGATCATTTGTGTCTGTTTTTGATCGAAACAAGTGTATATAATGACAATTAACACGTAAAAAATCTTGACGCGTGCCCTACGTGTCAACTGCGTCATAGGTGCGCCGCCATCTTGTCTAGAGAAAAGTTTTGGCGGGTTCTTGTAATTATGTTTTTTTTTAATACTAAAAGAATTAATTTGAGCAGTGTTGGCCTAGGGGCTTCAGCGTGCGACTCTCATACCTGAGGTCGTAGGTTCGTTCCCCGGCTGTGCACCATTGGACTTTTTTCTATGTGCGCATTTAACATTTGCTCGAACGGTGAAGGAAAACATCGCGAGGAAACCGACATGACGTCTTAGACCCAAAAAGTCGACGGCGTGTTTTAGACACTGGAGGCTGATCACCTACTTGTCTAATAGATTTAAAAATGATCATGAAACAGATTCAGAAATCTGAGGCCAAGACCTAAAGAGGTTGTGGTTTATTTTATTTTTATTGCGCTAATGAATAATCTGAAACGATGCCTTTCAAATTCATTACTCCTTTTTAATTAAAACAATCATTACTTTTCTTCATAGCGCTAACAGAGAAACGAAAGTTAATAAATACACTTGACCTGATTTCAGGAAGGACTCCCAAGAAAAACCAGGTCAATTGATTTTTTTAGATGGTCAGTAAATCTTAAACAAATTATATATGTACGATACAGATAATATAAAAATTGACTTTGACAAATAACGTAAAATGTAAATTATGATAAAGCGCACCACTGTGTGTGACAGACTAGGTATGCGAACGATTTACGATTGTACCACCTTATTTTGTACCATATTCTTGCAATAAATAAATTATTAATTTGATTATTATTATAATAACTATATTATTCGTAATTTCTTGTAATTTTAGGTTTGTTAATTTAGCACCAAACCATTCGTATTTTTTCTTACTAGGGTTGCCTGGGAAAGATCGCTTATAACCGAGGCGGTATCAATCCTAATAATCAAATCATCGTTTATTTCATCTGTAATGTAACGAACTTTTAATTTAAAATCTCCTCTATGTGTGTGTGTTTGTTATTACGTAAACGTCTGGAGCTATTTAAGGTCTAATAAGTCTATTTATGAAAAAAACAGTCGTTACAACCTTTTTAAGTCTGGGCCTCAGATCTATATCTGTTTTATGATCATTAGTCAATCGTAAAAGAGTGTACCAATTCTTAAAAGGCCGGCAACGCCCTCGCGAGCCCCCAGGCATTGAAAGTGTCCATGGGCGGTATCACTTAACATCAGGTGAGCATCCTGCCCGTTTGCTCCCTATTCTATAAAAAATCTAATAGGCAAGTAGGTTATCAGCCTCCTGTGCCTGAAACCGCCGAAAACTTTTTGTGTCAAGCCGTTTTCCTTCACTGTTCGAGCTACTGCTGACACAGAGAGTCCATTGCTGCATAGCCGGTGATCGAAATAACCTTTAAGAGCAGGCAACGCACTCGCGAGCCCTCTCTTCTGTAAAAACAAATATAAACAACCGCACCACTCTGTATAATTGCATTTATTCGGAATTAATGGCCTATATAGATGATGATGAAGAAGAGGGCGCCCCAAGAAAAGGTGGATAAAAGATATATAGAAGCGGTAAGAGGAAGCGAATGGAGAAAGAAAGCTATGGACAGAGTCAGTTGGAAAAGGCTGGAGGAGGCCTTTAGCCGCGAAGGGGTTCCAATTTGGCTAAGATATGGGATATGTAAGAAGGTAAATTAATGTATACTATGTAATAAATATCGTCCCATCTTTTTAGTGTGTGGGACGACGACATTAGACAAGTCGCGGGAACAACGTGGGGTAGAGTGGCCTTAGAAAGGCCAGAATGGAGTAGATTGGAGGAGGCCTTTGCCACCTGGCAAACGGACAAGCAAAAATGGGAAAAGGAACAATTTACGAAAAATAAAAATAAAGAATACGCTGTCATGTCCGATAAAAAGGCTATTATATATACATATATATATATATGCTGTATACATATTATCTTTTTGTCAGGTTGGAAATTAAACGGGTTTTATTATTATTATATAAATATATAAAAAAAT
Organism: Pieris mannii; assembly: GCA_028984075.1. Taxonomy (NCBI): domain Eukaryota; kingdom Metazoa; phylum Arthropoda; class Insecta; order Lepidoptera; family Pieridae; genus Pieris; species Pieris mannii. The sequence goes on along the minus strand of CM054798.1, from coordinate 2,767,935 downwards.
TAATATTGAATCGTATAGAGCATTCAATTTATCAATCCGATACGAAAACTTTACCAAACAAAGACAACAGAAAAATACCATCCGACACTGATTTATTAACTTCCATAAACAAAGGAACTAACACGATAAAATCGTAATAAATCTTCAAACAGAAAATGTATTAAATTTTTGTGATGGCATGTCGTAAATATATATATATATATACTTATATCAGTGTTGGGCTAGTGGTTTTGGAACGTAGTTTCGATTCCCGGCTTTGCTCATTGATGCAAAGCGGGATGAGCGTTTTTAACGTTGGCTCGGAGGGCGAAAGAAATCATCGTGAGGAAACCGGATTGCCTTATGCCCAAACCCAATAACCTCTCAATACTTTTTTTACCATCTAAGATAGATATATTAATCCAAAGTCGATACAAGCTATCCATGGTAGGTTGGATTGGTGTATGTGGATAGATCTTTGTATGAAAATGATAGTTCAACTGTGCCAATATCTTATGATTTTAACTTACAACAGTTTTTAAAATAATTAAAAAGCTATTTAATGTTTTAAACATAGACATGTATATTTTAATATTATTTGCACCGTTTTATTTACTTTATTTGGTTTATAATTATTGTCAAATATGAATTTTAAGAGTGAAGACATTGCATTCTATCCCTCACCAAAAGTGGATTGTCTTCATAGGGTTTGGTTTTTGGGATGCAGATAGGAGATCGATCGACTGTCACGATCTGAACTCAGATTGTTCTCAATCTGATATTGGGGATTAATTATTGACTTCGGGCGTTAGGGTCCTTTAAGGAAATACCGTACCAATTTTTGACCCGCAACCCACTTGCAAGCCTTCTGGTAATGATCTCAATTCTCAGATATCACATAGTTTTTAATCTGAGATTGTGGATTAAATAATGAGTTCGGGCATAAGTTGCAATATATGAATATCACAACCCCTTTGTAAAGTTTTTATTATTTTATTATAATAAGATGATAAAATAATAAAAATCATATTAATTAATTATTATTACACAGTAATGAATAAAAAACTAAATAAATCAGAGGCGCTACAACCTCTTTAGGTCTTGGCCTCAGATTTCTGAATGTTTCATGATCATTTTTAAATCTAATATGCAAGTAGGTGATCAGCCTCCAGTGCCACACACGTCGTCGACTTTTTGGGTCTAAGAAATGTCGGTTTCCTCACGATGTTTTGATTCACCGATCGAGCAAATGTTAAATGCGCACATAGAAAGAAACTTCATTAGTGCATAGCCAGGGATCAAACCTACGACCTCAGGTATGAGAGTCGCACGGTGAAGTCACTAGGCCAACACTAGGCGACACAGTAATGCATAAAAACTTAAAATTCTGTGCAAAGTCTAGATTAAAAGCATGAAAAATACTCTCGTTTTCGCGTCGCACGACTGGAGCTTTCATAAAATGCACTTTCGCGCAAGTGGCTGTGAACTTTTCACGCATTTTAACTTGTTTTTATTCAAGCACTTGCTTATAATGTTAAAAACATCTTGTCAATGAGGTTTGAATGGGCGTTTGGGAGTCGACGTTGATTTTGTATTTTGGGCAGAGATGCAATCACTCAGCATCTATAAGATCTAAGTTTTTCCAGTTATTATGTACTTGATGCTAGAGTTTTTGTCTGATGTATGGGGTTGGGCGCTGTATTATGAAATACAGGTTCTCACCTAGTTCAGAGTCAGATAAACCTGACTAATTTTGTTTATATAACTAGCACAATTAGATATAAGTCTTTCCTGTGAAACAAACTTGAAATAAATTATTATTATTATTATTGTGATCGATTCTCACAATTCGATTTCTGGTGTATAATAAAAATGCTTGCTTCGTTACAACAATTATATTATTCCAATACTTCTTAATCAACCAACACAGCTTATAATATAACGTCCGTCTTAGTCAAGCGGATCGGTCAGAATACCCTCACTTATTTATGTACTGTGTGGTCCTTATTTATGTATTGTGTGTATGTATGAACTAATTGTAACCTTTCTATACATTTGGTTTTAATCTATTACTCATTACATTATTATTATTATTATCTTCTACCCCGAAGAGTTCAGAGGAATTGTTTGGATAAATAACTGCAGCAGAGTTTCTTTATCGGACGTCGAGGTCGAATACGGATCCACCCGTATCATCTTTGAATGCCGTTCCAGATCTGAGCCCTTTTTAAACTCGCCATCTCAATCAACCAGTCCACTGTATCCGAATCAATTCGACTTAGGGTCCTTCAAGAAAAGAGGATACCAATTCTTAAACGTAAGCCCGTAAGCCATTGAGTGTCCATGGGCGGCGGTATTAACAGATGAGCTTACTGAAGGGTTTCCCCCTGTTCTATAGAAAAACAAAATATTTAAATTATTTCCCAAAGAAAATACGATTATGAATACTCGTAAAATTTATAATTGGCTTGTGTGGAACAACGCAAAACTTTTTAATTAAACTTCAACAAGGGCCCAACTTTAATCGCGTATGAATAATAATAATGCGAAGAACTATCTTGACTCTTGATAATTTTGTGTACCATGGTTTAAGTTTGAAAGTTTCTTGATAATTTTCTCCTAAGACACGTAATTCTTGTTCTAACACTTACGATAGTTGACGTGAGACTGCTCTTGAGTTAGATTTTCGTAATTCATGAACACGTACCTATCCAATATCAGTTTAAGATATTTTTTGTTCCTGTTTAGTTTCTTCTTAATAACTAATGTCATTTGGAACATGGTGTAATGGTTGCAGCTTACAAAAGTTGCGTAAAAGTTTTTTCTTTATATTATAAAAATTTAATATAATATTAAAAAAAATTACGCGCGATTGATTTACGGGCGATTAAAAAATGGCGGAGAGTTTATTGCCAGTTCTTCTCTTCCGTTCTACGCCCTTGATTTGAGAACTGGCAGTAAATGTAAAATCAGAAGCATTTAATGTATTTTTTTTTGACGTTCATAAATGTACATTATGTTACCTACATGACTAAATTATTTTGAATATGTATTTTTGCACTTCTGGCCTACAGTATGTAATTTAATACAATCTTTTTTCTTTACTCACAGTGGTTGCCTGGAAGAGATCGCTCGAAAGCGATAAGGCAGCCAGTTGCCCTCCTTTTCATTTAATTATATGTATTCAATTTTTATATTGTAACTAGCTGACCTGGCAAACGTCTTTGCCATGTATATCATTTATAATAGAAAATAGGGATTGATAGTAGAGGGTTGCAAATTTAGGGATGTATGTATTTTTTAATGCTGTATATTAAAAAAATAGATAATTTTGGTCGGACTACCCTTAACATTTAGGGAGATGAAAAATAGATGTCGTCCGATTCTTACTTACGACTTACTCAATATGCAGACAATATTTCATGATAACCGGTCAAGTCGTTTCGGAGGAGTTTAACTACAACCACGCGACACGAGACTGTTATATATTAGATGTAACTTGTTAATAAATAAATAGTTTCCCTTAATTACATAGTAATAAATGATCTCATAGAATGAATATCATTTGTAGTCGGGATTCAAACGTTATAACTCAGTGTTGTGTCAGACTCACACTCAGACTAATACCACCATACAAAACGAGTTTTTTTTTATAGAACAGGCAGCAAACGGGCAGGAGGCTAATCTGTTGTTATGTGATACCGCCGCTTATGGTCACCTATATTGCTAGAAGCCTCGCAAGTGCGTTGCCGGGATTTTAAGTATTGGTATGCTCATTTCTTGAAAGGCCCTAAGTTAAATTGGTTCGGAAATACTTAAACTAGCTAAAATGCCTCAAAAAACACTCAGTTGTGGAACAACGAATCGAGGTGATTACGATTATAAAACATATAAATTTAAATATATATAAATGTTGCTGATCACATTTTCCCTAACAACCATTTCGATTTTTGGTATTTTAAACTAAGGTATATTCGAAAAATAAACATCGGCAAGAAAATTTAAAAATGGAACACGACTCGTGTATTCCAATTTTAAAAATCTAAGTACTTTGTATACGCGAATACTTACGCGAATACTACTCCTACATTTTTATATAATCGCTAAATTATTAAACTTATTTAAAAAAATACAAAACATACATGAAGAGATAACAAAAAAGATCTACGCGTTATTGAATGCTCTTGAATCTTGACATCGGTGAGTTTTAATGAGGAAAGAAAAACAAAACAAAGCCAAATATTGTAAGTCAATGCTTGAAGCCAAAACGAGTCATATAGTTTTTTCCATACATTGTAATATAACATTCTCATTTCCAATAATGTCCAAAAAGGTGTAAAAAATACTTGTATTGAAGTCACTATTTAAGTTCCCTTAAATTAGTTTTCTGTTAACCCCTAATTTTATGTTTGTAATATGTTTTAAACAATTAATGTCAGTTGTTACCCAGCTTCAAATCAAATCAAAATTCATTTATTCAATTTAGATGCGTCTTAGGGCATGCTTATGAATGTCTTAAACGTTTACAAAATTCGCGTAAGAGCAAAACTACGCCATCCGTTCGCAAAACTACCAGGAGGCCTTGTTCAGAGAAGAACGGGCAAGAAACTCGGCAAGTTTTACCCTCCCTCTACATAACAATAATTCAAAGGAAAATTAACCACAACGTCATTTAAGTTACATAAGTAAAAAATAAAATAAAATCTGTTCTGTGATTTACCACATTCACCATTACACTTCACAACACTTCCAAGATAACAAAACAAATTATAACAATATAATTAGAACTATTGCCAAGCGTTTTTATCTTCAATCAAAGTGTTTCATTTAACATATATTTGAACATGTCTACAACTACCGTCACTGCCCATAACTCCGGTATTATGAAATTACTCTTTGATTTGTCTATGTGAACAAAATTGAGGTTGGAAACAACCTTGGAGTTGACCTTTCCCGATGATGTAAATCGTTAATCAAATTAGGCCTGTCTCCTTGATCTCCTATCGATTTATCCTACTCTGTTGTTTATGGCTGCTATCTACTACGTTGTTTTATAATCTTCTAATTTATAATTTGTTTTAAATATTGTAGAATTGTTTGATGATTTGCTTTTTTTTAAAAAAGAGTACCGAGATATTTTTACGCCGGCTTTTTCTCTCGGCCAACACCCTCTGTCTTCTTTGCCGATGAGTAGGGATGCTAACAGGCTCGAATTTAATGACGTGGAATAAGTGATACCATGTAGATCTTATGTTCCAAAATGAACGTATTTTATTTTATTTTAATAAAAACAATGTTAAATCGTCTCTGTTTCTTTGACTCTGTGACAAATAATATTTCTTTAGATTAAACACTGCCATTGATTATGGCGGTCGAACCGTTTAGGTCTAAGATTGCTGTTCCGTGATCTACGTCCAAACCCAATAACCTATCTCAATCAATTTTTGTCAATCTGATAAATACATCTTAATCCAAATATTGATAAATGTATGCCATTAACCTATCGACGGATTGTAAGAGCCATCTGTCGATACAAGCTATCCATGGTAGGTCGGATCGGTGTATGTTGTAAATACACTTTACTCATTCACTCACTCACTCACTCACTCATTCACACTCTCACACATTTACACCCACACACTTACTCATGCACTCAGGTGTGATGATAACGGTTCAAGAAAGAAAAATAAAAAGGAAACGGTTCAAAAAAACTAAATAGGTTAAATAATATCATTATTTTAAGTACTTAATTAAGTTTGTTATGGAAGAGCTGGGAACCCTATCACAGGTATTTTTACTTAAAAGGGTTTCCAAATCTTACACTTTGAAAAGAAAATGTACTTAAAATGAATAACGACTTCTTATTTTATTATTTTATTATGTATGTGGATAGACGTTTGTATAAAATCGACAGTTCAACTGTCTCAATCTTAATATATATAAATCTCGTGTCACAATGTTTGTCCTCAATGGATTCCTAAACCACTTAACCGATTATAATAAAATTCGGACACCATGTACGTTCGATCCAACTTGAGAGATAGGATAGGTAAGATCTTTAATTATAGTCGCAATTTTATTTTATTGCAAATTATATGTTTATTATTTGATACAATTCTAACAGATGGCGCTGTGTTAAAAGTACCAACCTTTCACATAAGTTCTCCTACCGTTTCCCTTGAATAGTTTACTACTATGTAATATAATAAAAACCTTAGCCACAGCAACGCTTGGCCGAGTCAACTAGTATCATATATATATTAAGATTTTAACTTACACTAGTTTTTTAAATAATTAAAAAGCTATTTGTATATTTTAATATAATTTTTAAGGTTTTATTTAGTTAATATTGATTATCAAATATGAGTGTAAAAAGCGAAGAGATAGAATTCTATCCGTCGCAAAAATGGATTGTCTTCGTAGAGTTTGGTTATTGGGATGCTAATAGGAGATCGGTCGACTGTTACGGTCTGATCTCAGATTGTTTTCAACCTGTGATTGTGAATTAATTGTTGGATTCGAGCGCTAATAAACAAGTCAACCTTCTGTGCCTGACACACACCGTCAACTTTTTGAGTATAAGACCAATTTCCTCACAATATGTTTTCCTTCACCATTCGTGCGAACGTTAAATACGCACAAACACTTACTGGAAATAATTAATCTGTATTAACATATATACAGGGTTTTTTATAGAGCACGGGCAAACGGGCTCAACTGTTAGTGCACCGTCCATGGACATTCTCAATCTCAATGATTTTTAAGCATTGGTACGCTTCCTAAAATAGGCTCCTAAAATAATAGAAATCGTGTCGAGTAATGCAATACAATCGAGATTTTATCTCGTTACAACTATAAGAAATTGAATTTGCTTGCTCCAATGATTTTTTAGGTCAAACAATGTTCACAGTTTGCTAACTAAAAATAGACATCTTGGGAGACTGAAAAGCGCCATTAAATTCGTAATTAGTAAGCCATACTTATTATTAGCATAGTGAAGTTTGAATTTGCGAGAAATCTAAGCCAATTAACTACTAACAAATAAACATTAGTCTGGAATTTGTGAAAATTTGTTGTCTAACGTCGAACCCAATAATTAATCCACAATCTCATATTTAAAACAATCTCAACAACAAGATCAGACCGTGAGAGTCGATCGATCTCCTATCTGCATCCCAATAATCAATCTCTACGAAGACAATCCATTTTTGGCGACGCGACGGATAGAATGCAATCACTTCGCTCTTAAGACTCACATTTGATAATCAATATAAACCAAATTAAGTAAATAAAACCGAACAAATAATATTATAATATACATGTCTATGTTTAAAAAATAACAAATTGCATTTTAATTATTAAAAAACTGGTGTAAATTAAAATCTTAAGATGGGATATTGGCACAGTTGAACTGCCATTTAACACATACACCGATCTGACCTACCATGGATAGCTTGTATCGACAGATGGCTATTATAATTCGTCGATTGGCTATTGGCACACTTTTAATAATGTTTCAAATCAAATCAAATCAAAGAAACATGTACACTTATGAACGTCAAGAAAAACAAATTAAATTAATTGTCAATTTACATTTACAACCAGTTCGCAAGTCAAGGGCGTAAAGTGGGTAAGAAAAACTGGCAAGAAACTTTTCGCCACTTTTTTCAATCGCCAAGTTTTTAATACAAATTATTTGAACTGGAGCAAATCAATCCCAAGGATTAGGGTCATTTAGGTATTCGTCACATTTATAAAAGGCTTAATTAATTAATTTACATTTAATTAATTAACAAGGGCTTTGAATTTATTTAGTGATAGTTCTCTAATTTCGCTTGGGAGTTTGTTCTAAAAACGAATACAATTTCCATATAAGGAGTGGTTTATCTTCCGGAGCCTGGTTGGTCGCACACTCAAATTAGTTCTAGAATTAGTTTGGATTAAGATGTCTATCTCGGATGGTTAAAAATGGATTGAGATAGGTAATAGGGCTTGGGCGTTAGGTACCAACAGTTGTCTAAGTAAATTTCGGAAATATAATCTGCATTGCTTCGAAGTATGTTAGACTGTAACTTGTCGAACGTATACGGAATAATTTTACATGTTTTTTTTAGTACAGACAGTATACTATCCCTTAATGTATTCAACGGTTGGACGTACCCACTTTTGCGGGGACTATTTTAAAACACTTTCTTCATGTTTAAAATATATGGAATTAAATTAAATATATGTAATTAAATTATTAATGTATTCTTGTATCTGTTCTTTTTGTATATGTAATTCACTATTTGCTATTCTTGAATATGTAAGATTAGCTTTTTAGTTTTATTTAGATATTAATATTGTTTTTTATTTTTTCGAGATTAAGGTTCTATAGATTAATATAAATATATATATTTTTTATATAACTTCTGGTTATGCACTTCTTGCACTCATCATTTTTTTATTTATTGTTTTCTTTTCATACTAGGGTTGCCTGGAAAAGATCGCTTGTTAGCGATAAGGCCGCCCGTTGCATCCCTTGTAATTTATATGTATTGTGTTATTTGTGTTTCTTTCTAGCAACGAAGTGTATATAAATAAATGTGTTAGCATTACACACTTACATATTCACAATAATTTAGGCTAAAATATCACTAACGCTAAGGATTCACGAAGCGGTTTGCACCTGAACCCGCCGTGGTTGGGGGCCCGCAGTCCCCTATTTACATTACATAATTATCTGTATTGTAGAATACAGATAATCATGTAAAAAATTAAATCACCTTACACGACGCGTTTTAAGCCCGCGGCGTGTGCGATTGTTTGCGGGTCCCGCTGCACCGGCGGTCATCTTGTACCGCCTTTTCTGGTCCTTCTTTAACTCAGTAATAACAAATAATCCATAACGATCTCGTTCCGCAATCAGTGGATTCACCTTTAGACCTTTTTTTTATAAATTCTTCTGCGAAGTCAGTATTACGCAACAACTCGTTTCTGGTGTGTGACTATGGCGGTCTGGAACTCAACTGATCGTTAAACCGCCCATCACCAACTAATAAATCAATATTATAACTTAATATTATATAGTAATAATAAACCGCCCAAACTAATAAATCACTAAAAAACACCTTTTAGGTCTGGGCATCAGATTTTTTTATCTGCTTCATGATCATTTGTCAAACAAATACGCAAGTTGGTGATCAGCCTCCTGTGCCAGAGACATGTCGACTTTAAAAAAACCGGTTTCCTCACGATATCTTCATTCAGCGTTTGAGCGAATATTAAATGCACAAATCGAAACTACGACCCCAGGGATGAGAGTGGGACGCTGAAGACTTAGTACTACTGCTCTTTCGTACTACATATAAGATATAAAGAAACTTTCACATTTTTTAACGAGCCTTCATTATCGGATGTCACCGGCACTCACGGTCGTATAACGGAAATGAAAGGCACGAGTCGACATCGACTCTCATTACAACGTTTGGCGCCTTTGACCCTTAACATGGAAAACTCGAAAAGCGATATTGCACGTCAGGTATAGGAAAGAGACGGCAGGCTGTTCGGGCTGTTTCGGGGATTTGTAGTGTCAAAGTAATAAAAAGAATAAGTTTAATAAATTAAATATTATGACTCTAATTAAGTGAGGGCTAGCGGTGTATCCAAAAAAACCCAAAACTTATTTTAATAACTTTAATTAAATTTCTATAATAATTAAGAACTTTACCAAATATGATAATTGAATCGGCCCGATATTAGCTGCCCAAAAAATCTATATTAAAATAAAATACGTTTATTTTGGAACATAAGATCATCATAGTATCACTTATTCCACGTCATTAAATTCGAACCTGTTGGCATCCCTACTCATCGGCAAAGAAGACAGAGGGTGTATTATATTTAAAAAATCACATTATGGGGATATAAAGTCATCTCTTCAACACAATTTAAAACTCGTTCCCTATCTATACAGGTGTATTGTGTCAAACAGAGATCAATCCCGGAGGAGGCTTTTTCCCAAGACAGGGTAAAATCCCAAAACCTTGCACATATATTTTTTGTGGTTCGTAATAAATACTTATCAAGTGACTTGTTTGGAAATAAATACTATAAATGACAATTAACTAGATTAATGGCGGGGAAAGATTAAATAATGGTAATGAGGATGATCCACAAGAGTACTTTGTAGAAAGCCTTCACTTCTAAGAATGTTAAACATGGTCTGATCATGACATCAATGACATGGTCATGTAACCCTGGATTATGGAGTACTCTGGATTGATTTATTTCATTAATTTTAAAGTGAAACTTTTATTACATCGTCTCAAACTTTTTGGTCTATGTGGCGCATGTCGCGTGACGGTCGGCCGCGGAGTAGGGATAAAGTGAAAGGCGCTCGTCATAGCAGCGAAGGCCAATATGGCGGCGCACATAGTTCGCAGCAGCTGACCGTGTAGTGTATAGACTATTATTCATTTGTGCCAGTGCTCAAAGCTATTTTAATATGTGTATATAATCTAAATAATGTATGTCCTACTCTCTAAGAGACAGAATTCAATAAAGCTATATAGTTGGAGACTTAGTCTACTTTTATTATAACATTATCATTCCAATTTTCCAAGTATAAAATTAAAATTGATAAAGCGATTTTATACCCTTAGGGTCTGTTTCACAATATGGATAAGGTACCAAATAGCTATGCAACACAAATAATTCGGAAGATAAAAGTTCTGAAGAAATTTCGCGCTACCTGACAGTCGTGAAACGCAACAATAGCTTTTATCCTACCAATAAGTAATAAATAGCTTATATGAAACAGGCCCTTAATGGAATATTATTCCAAAAGCTTCACTTTTACCGTGGTTTCATAAAAGCAGACAACATTTTTTAATTTGTTAGAAGGTGATTCGTTAGCCATGATACTGTTTAATTGTTTGTTCGAGAACTCGTACTAGGGGCACGTGAATGTTCATTAAGCGGAAAGCACAATCAACGGCTCACACGAGGGAAGCTTTTCCAATATTTTTTAAATTTCTCACAGAATTTCGCTTTTCTCAAAGCGTTTTAGCTCGGGACCCATTTGGTTCCGACGCCCCAAGTAATTCCGTAAAACATTTACGTAATATTTTTTATTTTTAGCTAGAAAATCGGCGTCGAATCGAGTGGTGTAAAGTTAGTTAACTATATCTATATGTATAAACGAGAATACCTATTTCCCTTTGACATAGTCTAGTCAGTTCAAAAACGTGAAAAATAGAGATGATTTTATAAAGTACATATATCAAAAGGGCTCCACGAAGTTTAAAATTTATAGGCCAATTATTTATATCTTTTATCCCATTGTTTATGCCAATGGAGATTGGGAAACAATTTGTTAGTTAACAATTGAATAACTTTTTGAAAAATGGTGCTTAAACTTTTTTTTTCTTCAGGGCTCAATCCTTCAAGTGTTAAGAAGATACTAGAATTTTTTCAAATTTTTAAAATCACATTTTATGTTATAAAAAATTTATTTTTATTGCTGAACTCTCTTTAGCAGCGGCGCGCGCATGCCGTAACTGCCGCGCGGAGCCCTATTTTCAACATCTAATTAAAATTATAAATAATGGGGATAGAATTCCGAGAGTTGGGACTTTATTTCCCTTCGAAATTCCCTTCTCTTTAACAAGCTTTTTTCAAAACTGCTTAAATGTTAATATTTTTTGAGTTATGAACAAAAATCGAAATATCATTTTTTTCACCTTATTTTGTGAATAACAATTACAATATTTAACCTGCACGAAAATCCTTCAAAAACATTTTTCTAGGTGATTCCAAATCGAATGAGCCATCGCTCATATTTTTACGTATAGACGTGAGACTGATCTTGAATTAGATTATCATGATTAATGTGCACTTTTTACTTTTTGTTTTTTTTTATGTATCCTATATCAGTTTATTTATTTTTTTTTGTTTCTGTTAAGTATGTTTTTTCCTTATTATTGTATTTATTATATGTATTTTTGCACTTCTTGCCTACCTTATGTAATTTAATCCATGTTTTTTTCCTTTACTCACAGTGGTTGTCTGGAACAAATCGCTCTAAAGCGATAAGGCCGCCAGCTGCTTTTCATTAAATTATGCTTAATTTTTTTTTTGCTTTTCTGAAATATTTATAGTTAATATACTGATTCGAAATCAATATTCATATTTAAGATAGGATAACTTCTTTCGGGTCCGCTAGTATATATATTATATTTCGTTGCGCCTTAAAATGTTAGCTTGAAAGATTATATGTATATTTTTTGTAATTTCTAAAAGCCTTGTGATTCAGTTTACAAATAAATAACAATCTGTAATGTGTCTCCGCATTTTATTAGAAAATATATAATGTTTATAATCCGCCAGCCACACCCAAATGATCGCGTTTTCTCATAAAATCCCTCATTTTTGGAATACAATATAACATTATAGAAGTAGTTATGGAGATTTCCGATTCCGAAACTTTCAATCTACATCTGTCCGATGGCAAATAAAATTATTCGACGAATCGAACCCACAACCCAGTTCCTAACAAAACCAAAGGCTTTCAAGAAAGCAATAAAAAACCTTCGACATTGTAAACACGCAATAAAGGATATCCAATAATCCCGCCCCTAATGGCCAAAGAAGGGATAAAAGGGGAAGATATGGGCTATTTTCAAAGAATTTATAGATTTTGGGAACCTTGTGAGGTATTTTTAGTTTGCCAACACAATAGATAATATGGACCAATGGCCCATGGACACACAAAAAAAAGGCTCATCTTGCTTGCGTTTTAAAAATTCGTACGCTCTTTTCTTGTAGGTACTTAAGTCGAATTGGTTTGGAAATACTTAAGCTGGTAGCTGATTGCACATATTAGTCGTGGGATGCTGACAAGGGTCCATCACAGCGTGTATCCCTGAAGCTTCCATGAGTCGATGTCTCGTATATGATACTGGCTAGCCCGGCTAACTTCGTTCCGCCTTACAGTCTAATAATACCCATCGTTCTTACTTTAGTTAAAGTTATTGTAGGATTTCATGAAGGTAGTAACATTAATACATCTTTTTACAAATACAGAAATATTTATTGCTTGCCATTGTGAAAGATGTTATTTTAAGGTAGTTTTACATATTAGGCCTCTTCTTACTAGCGCCAGTACTGCTATACTGCATGTTAAAGCTTTATCTGATATTCAACATTTTTTGATGAGGTAACACGTCTCCGATCTAGATCAAAGCCTGGTTATGCATCATCAAGATCGAAATTTCATGAACTGACACAAATTCGATATAAAATTATGCGTACTCTTGTCAACAGATGGCACCACATGTTGTTTGCATTCGTAAAATTTATTTATTTATATTTCTATAACTTATCCGATATTTTATGACTTATTCTGCTATTCTGCTAGTTGTAGCGGAGAAGAATCCACCAAAAAAAGAGATAACTAACATTTTTATTATGTGTTTTGAGTGGTGTAACTAACTACTGTTTTATATGTATCAGTAGACACTAAATTAAATTAAATGCAAGTACAGTAATCCGAACTGTGGAAATAAAATTATTTTTAATTTGATTAATTAATCGAAAGTGAATGTACTGGTTTGTACGAACTTTGAGAAAATAATAGGATCTATTCATACTACAGAAACAAATTAAAACATTGAATACCGTGACGCCAATAAATTGAAAAATATGGTTATTTAATCATTTAAATAGATTTTGTGTTTATATTGGACGTCCATCGTTCCACAACTGAAATCAGTATATGTCATTTCGACTAATGGCAAACATAAGTCGAAGTCATATCTTGACTATGTGAAATTAGTTATATATAATTGTTACTACTTTGTCTGTTCTGCTGTACACCACTATGTGGAACCAGCTACCCACTGAAGTATTTACGAACCAAGTCGAATTAGGATCCTTGAAGAGCCTTCTGTCAGTGCTATGGGTCCATGGGTAGCCTTCGGCCCGTTTGCCCCCTGTTATATAAAACATATTGAACATAATTTGATACATATGATAGCTATGTATGAAGATATATAGATATCATATATCATAGATATCAAAAAGGCAGTTAAAATAATATGAATATGTATATATGTATATACATATTCATATTATTTCTCGTGTAAATAAAATATTTCTGTTTTGTAATGAGAAATAAAGTTCTTTAAACATTATATTAAATGCAGCTTAATTGGTATCTATTTTTAACTATTGATTTCCACAGTGGAAAACTGAACTGTGTAAAGGTATTATTTTCCAAGTTCCCTGCGTTCAGTTACAATTACATTAAGTTCAATTTGAATCATTGTCGGGTCTATTTACTTTTCATATAAAACATAGTTGTATTTACGTATACGCGTTAGAAGTTATACTTCTTTCGCGTATGGAAAAAATAACTAAAATGCAGTAGTGATTAACGATAAATATTAAAATAAAAAGATTTTATTTAAATAAATAAATTATTAGTAAATAGTATCATCGTCGTATATGAAATTGATTTAAAACTACCAAAATAATATTTACGAAACACGTGTTCTTAATATAAAAATACTAGAACATACAACTTGAACATAGTTATCGATTTCCATGACACCTATACCTAACTATCGTAAAAATTCACTCTCATCATTTTCTCCATCGCGCCAAAAGAAGTATAACTTCAAAAAACTTAGTAGTTGGGTCACTAGGCGTGCATAACCTTGGCAAAAATTCGTACAAATAAATAAAAAAAATAATAAAATACGTATTAATATACTTATTCCACGTCATTAAATTCGAGCCTGTTGGCAAGGCAAGAGTATGCCGTCGTTTGAGGGAGGGCAATAGCCTGCGTTGACAAATGACAATTGACAACACACTTGGCGCCTTTAAGAGTCGTTTGGCGTGCTTTATGACAGTTCACAAAAATTGTTCGGATTAATACCTGCAGCTGAGTTTCATCCTTGGAAGTTGAGGCAGAATACGAAATTTTTACCCTTATCATATAGACGTCTGTAGTTTCGAACAACTCCCCTAAACACTCTGTGGCAAATGCGGTTGAAAATGCAGAGAGACCCCACATCTCTACACAACCCAAGGGATCGCGTTTCTGTCGCTCTTCATCATCACATGCTCGCTCATATCTTTGAGAATAATCGTGAACAACTCGTGTATGTACGAAAAACTATAAACGATTTTAAAACAAATGGCAACTTTCACCTGTATCATACTCGAAATACTAACCAGGCTGCAGAAGATAAACGACTTCTTAATATAGAAATTATATTCGTTTTTACAAGTAACTAACCCAAGAAAAAATCTAGCATCATTACTAAATAAAGCTCTCTTAAAAATAAATAATTCAATAAATTTAACGAATATTTAATGATCCTAATTCCTGGGATAGATTTGCTCCAGTTCAAACAATTCAAGACTGAAAACTTAGCGATTAAATAGAGTGGCGGAGTGTTTCTTACCCCCTCTAACCTCTTGACTTGCGAACTGCTAGTAAATGTTAAGTTTTTGAAGTGAAACTTCTTAAGGCGCATGAGGGTATAATTTTTACAAATGTAACGTCACGCAAGTATGCAACGGAAGTGTCGAAAAAGAGAGAGAGCGATCGAGACCGATTGAGAGAGAATAAGACAGGGCGAACGTAGCATGAAGCCACTAGCGATGGAGTGAGAGTAGGGAGCAAGCAAGTGAGAAAGATCGAGAGAAAAAGTGAGATAGAGCGATTGTCGTACACGTGTCACGCATAGTGCCATGGAGCGAGCTATAGTGAGAAAGATTGAACGAGAGAGAGAGAATAAGGGATATTGACAAATAATACATGCTATATTGGTTTGTGTAATCGTTTACTAGTTAATTTATTATTAGCACTTATACGTACAGTGAATAGGGATATACAAATACATACATGGATTAGGGCTTTTACCTTTTTTATCTATTTATTGATAAAAAAGCTTGCCAACGGCATACCTTAGTTATTATGAATTCACAAAGAAGTTTCACTTCTAACATGTGTACTTTGTACGCACGCACTTTTTTTTTATAGAACAGGGGGCAAACGGACAGAATGGACTAACATATTTTCTGTTGACGGTCATAATTGTATTTGTTTATCTACTGATCTGGTGAGCTGGTATCCTTATTCAAAACTCTATCACTGTCACATCGTTAGGTTTGTCGTTTGGCGTTCTAGAATATTCAGCCTGTTGTCTCAGTAGGAACAAATTCTAATTGTGCACATATCCATCCATCCAATCGGTTGCATAACCCAACCAGGGTTCACCAGGGGTCACCGGATAATATACAAAGTGCACCCTATCAATCACTCTTGGCGTTGTTAGTCAAAGTATGTTAGTGTTCTGTGACAGGCATGTGTTGATCAATTATATACCTAATAAAATTGCATTGGCCTAGAAGCTTTAAGGTGCAGCTTTCTCTATAACAAGCGTCAAACGACTGGAGGCTCATCTGATGTTATGACACACATTGCCAGAAGTGTTATGTGGTCCCCACTGTATTATTTATATTTATATTTACCTAATCACTATTTCTTTACCTTGTATAAGTTAACCATCTGTTTACGTTATAAGTTAAGATTAATTAGTTTGTTCCACTTAATGTATCCCTACTCTTAAACGACAAAACCCAAATCTTTAAGTATCAAGTTACTATTTCTTTATCTTGTATAAGTTAACCATCTGTTTACGTTATAAGTTAAGATTAATTAGTTTGTTCCACTTAATGTATCCCTACTCTTAAACGACAAAACCCAAACCTTTAAGTATCAAGCCCCGATCCTTTGAAAGACACTTCCATTCCATATTCCCACTTGAACGCCAGTTTTTGTAAGCATAATTTTAAATAAAAGTTTTTAAAAACAAGTTTTTGTCACTGCCTCATAACAGAAGGCACTTAAAAATCGCTACCCTTTTTTCTTACAATAAGTTCTTTTGACTCAAAGGATTTATAAATATGACTTGTATATAAATCAAAGATGAATTATTACCAAGAATGAATGCCAGATTTTCTAAATTGTTAACGTTATTTATGTAACGATAAATTAGAGTAGATTTAGTGCGCGACTCCAATGATACATCATCAAACTCAAACTCAAAAATATCTTTATTCATATAGGTAAACATGTACACTTATGAACGTCAAAAAAAACAAATTAAATTAACTGTAAATTTACATTTACAACCAGTTCGCAAGTCAAGGGCGTAGAGCGTGTAAGAAGAACTGGCAAGAAACTTTCTGCCACTCTTTTCAATCCCAAGTTTTGAATACAAATTCTTTGCTCTGGAGCAAATCAATCCCAAGGATCATTTAAGTATTCGTCACATTTATAAAAGGCTTTATTAATTCATTTACTTTAAACGAGGGTTTTGAATTTATTTAGCGATAATTCTTTAATTTCGCTTGGGAGTTTGTTGTAAAAACGAATACAATTTCCATATAAGGAGTGGTTTATCTTCTGGAGCCTGGTTGGTCGCTACGGATATTAAGAGAACATCAAAATTCCAAAGATCTTCTCAAAGGGAAGAAAAGAAAGTCTCTATTCTTGGGCTTGGAGTATTTAGTTTAAAAAGATGTTAGTAATCTGATCTCAATGAGAGAATTGCTGATGCAATAATAATAATAGCCTTTATTCAAATACATTTGTCATTTGCATTTAAACAAATTTCCTCAAAATCCCATTCCTCAATTAAATATAAATAACCTTAAAATAACCGCGCTAGAAGTAGTAGCGAACAGTGATTGATACATTTTTTTGAGCAGTGTTGGCCTAGTGGCTTCATCATGCGACTCTCATACCTGAGTTCGATCCCCGGCTGTACCAATGGACTTTCTTTCTATGTGCGCATTAAACATTTGCTCGAACGGTGAAGGAAAACATCGTGAGGAAACCGACATGTCTTAGACCCAAAAAGTCGACGACGTGAGTCACTGGAGGCTGATCACCTACTTGCCCATTAGATTTTAAAATGATAATGAAACAGATTCAGAAATCTGAGGCCAAGAACTAATGAGGTTGTAGCGCCACTGATTTTTTTTATACATTTATATATTGTAAGTTGTTTCTATATTAAAATTTATTTTGATTGAATAAAGTTTTAATTAACAAAGCTAAACAAATAAGAAATGAGAATGTATTTAAACGCTCAGTGCATAGGCGAAAGCACTAAAGCTGAAAGCTATTCGCCGTAAAACGAATTACATTTAGTGGTGAGATTACATTGTTGTCTACTAAGTTGCTTTGTTTTTAAGTGTAACACTGTATTCAGAAACGGCGTTAGATCTGATTGTCAGTGTATTTTGACATACATAACATTTATTACTAACGACAAATACAACACACATACATAATAATAATAAAAAAGGAAAACATAAAAAAAATAACTTCTAGAGAAAATATATAAAATAGTAAAAAAGGAAGACGGTACATTTTAAGTGTGTGTGCTGTGGCTGTAACTGGCTTTGGCATAATGCATAGCAGAGGCAGGCAGAGAATGCATGCTGAGGAGAAAATGTTCCACAGTGCTGGTCAATCTGTTAGTACGACGAGTTAGTAGACGACTGTTAGTTCGCGCCTCAGACGCAAAAAAGAAAAAGATTGTCGTAATAATAATAATAGTAAAAAATATCAGTGTACGTAAAGAAGTGTTGATAGATTTGTGTGAAAAAGTATAAGTATAAGTAAATAAGTTAGTATATAGTAAATAAATAAGTAAAAAAATAAGAATAACTGTTACAAAAACTGCTGTTTTAAAGGCAGTTTTTACCGCGCACCGCCGCTTTGTCCACCGGCTGACCACTGCAGTATTTCCGAACCAATTCGACATATGCCCAAACCCAATAACCTATCTCAATCCATTTTTGACCAGCTGAGATAGATTTCTTAATACAAATATTGATAAATATGTGCCAACCAATCGAAGGATTGTAATAGAAATCTCTCGATACAAGCTATCCATGGTAGGTCGGATCGGTGTATGTGGATAGATCTTTGTATGAAAATGACAGTTCAACTGTGCCAATATCCTATCTTAAGATTTTAACTTACAACAGTTTTAAAATAATTTAAAAAAATATTTGACATGTTTTAAACCTAGACATGTATATTTTAATATTATTTGTACGGGTTTATTTACTTTATTTGATTTATATTGATTATCAAATATGAGTGTCAAGGGCGAAGAGATTGCATTCTATCCGTCGCCAAAAATGTATTGTGTTCGTAGGGTTTAGTTATTGGGATTTAGGTAGGACATCGATCGACTGTCACGGTCTGATCTCAGATTGTGGATTAATTATTGGGTTCGGGCATTAGGGTCCTGTAAGTAAATAGCGCACCAATTCTTGACTCGCAAACGGACTTGCGAGCCTTCTGGTAATGTGAGTGTCCATGGGAGGCGGTCGTCTCATATTACATAAAAAAATGAAACCTTGGGACACAGCTGAAACAGGCCAACAGTTTATTAAAAAAAATCAAAGTAAGAATCATAGGAGGACTTCAGTTTTTATCAAGTTTTTCTGTTATCTAATGTTTCCAATTAATATGGGTAATCGAGTTACTAGTAAACACTTGACTCCTAGATAAATTAGGGGCTTTCATATCTATCTAATCCCCGGATTATATTCCGATATTGCCATTTTATTAATGGAAAATTCCTTTGTGGAGTTTCATAAAATGTGACTAAATATTTCGATATAAGGTACGTTTTATACTAACTGTACTTTTGAAGTAATACTTCTGTCGGCGCGTTAGGGAAAAATTATTGGAGTATATTTTTATGACCACACACTGTCACAAAAAACCCACACCATGAAGGTAGCATAGTCAACATTTTAAAATAATTTTATTTCATTTCATAACTTACCATAAAATAAAATAACTAAAATATATTATTAAAAGGAGTCCCTTGTCCCTTTAGGCAAGGTTCAGAAGATACTGGCAGCGTCCCCCTTTGAATAATAAATAAATCAGTAGCGATACAACCTCTTTTTAGGTGTTGGCCTCAGATTTCTGAATCTGTTTAATTTTTAAATTTAATAGGCAAGTAGGTGATCAGCCTCCAGTGCCACTTCGTCGACTTATTGGGTCTAAGACATGTCGGTTTCCTCACGATGTTTTCCTTCACCGTGCACAGCCGGGGATCGAACCTACGACCTCAGGTATGAGAGTCGCAGGCTGAAGCCACAAGGCCAACAATGCTCTCCCTTTGAATAGCTAGACCAATTCTTTGTGAGATGTAGCCGCCAGCTCTTCGGTCTCCTGTGATGTCAACTAACCATTTGCCATTTCCTTAAAAACCCTTATAGTGCTTGGACCCCACGGACCAAGGGTTTTGACACCGAATGGGACAAACTTTATTTAGCTAGATAATGCATTTTCAAACAAACAAACAAACAAAAATCATTTATTCATATAGGTAACATAATGTACACTTATGAACGTCAAAAAAAAAAGAAATATTTATTAAATGATTCTAATTTTACATTTACTGCCAGTTCTCAAATCAAGGGCGTAGAACCGAAGAGAAGAACTGGCAATAAACTCTCCGCCACTCTTTTTAATCGCCAAGTTTTAAAACAAAACTCTCAATGTAATTAATACCTTTTTTTGTTAGTGTCGTTTGTCGAGAAACGTAGAATATAGGAGGAAGACTAATTTTTTTGAAAAGATTTTCTTACACCAAAGAAGTAAATATAACTACTAACTCGCGTACATAAGTACACATACTGTCTTTTGTATTATACTTCAAATGTAATACTGTTCATGCGTGCCAAAAGTTCCAAGAAGGTTGTATCTCCAAGGAGTTCCTATTATTTATTTAAGCGCGTAATTTCCTTTGTCTATAACAATTCAAACAAAACTGATCTGTATCCACACCAGTTTTGACGTCATTGATACGTTTAATCATTTCTAATTATATGTAATCTAATAATATTATAAAGATGAAAGATTTGATCGTTTGTTTTCATTGCGCCAAAAATACGTGGGTTGCACTGAAAATGTTTATAACTGGCCACTTAGAAATATTGCTAATGAAAACTTTATTCAAATTTCAATATTAGAACTCTTTGGTAACCTAATGTTTGGCATTCATTTGTCATTTGTTTTTGTGAATTGGCGGCAAATCTAAAACTCATGTTACTAGTGAAAATTAACCTAACGTGGAATAATTTTTGTTCAATGATTTATTATGACTTCCGTTGTGGGCTTATTCAACAACAAAACTATGATAGGCTGTGATTAGAATTACTTAATGAAGACCCATCTCGTGCCACTATTTACAATTGGTTTAACGAATTTAAGCTTGGACGTAGCAAACCGGATGATAATCCGCATGAGGAACGTCATTTAGCAGAGACTACTGAAGATAACATCAGTGCTGACGCATGATAGAAGAAGATAAGATAGTGACCTCTCAGCAGGGGCAAGCCTGTCTATTACCTTAGGACTCTTGGTGCATCCCGTACTTTATTTATATATTTATTTATTCACTATTGATGTGTTAGTGTACGTCTTTAAGACTGAGAAATCTGTAGGGTTGGTATATTACATCTCAACATTTCATAAATTTAGTTATCAGTGTATAATACATACACTACATGTATGTAGGGACTCCGTTTCCGCAATTAGACTCTTAACAGGTCCGTTGTGCGTGACATACACTACGTATAATACACTATCCAGATATTTAATACATATAAATTTAACCACTCATTTCACAGTTTACTATCCACGTGTACGTATTACGTACGTACGTGCACGTATATTTAACGTATACTTTTCTATGAATATGCTTTCGATAAACTATTAATACTCACTCGAAAGTAATAATAATACCAAATTGTGCTGTAATATGTCAGGGCATTGCTTATTTTAAACCCGTTTATAAACTGAACTTTACCGAGTCTATTTGCAGCCAATAATGATTGGGTGAAGCTTGAATCAAATGGTAATTGCTAATTATAACTATCCAACTCAATTACCTAATTTGAAGGGAAGATCGAAATGGTTCTGTATATTGCGGGCTACTAAGAAACTTGAATAGCTCTGGTTAGCACCTTCTTAAGTTCGCATCCCTTTTCAAACAATATATCAACAAATTTTTTTTTCTTCAACTTCGATTTTGTTCTCTTTAGAGTAGAGACTCAAAGGCCGTGGGGTTCAAGTGCACAGCTTAGATAGATAGTATCGGTGACCCCAGAGCTGGTGCTTTCCTCAACGATTAAGTATCGCTATACAGTAAGAAAATGCTGCTAAAAGCTACACTGCCACAGGGACCAAACTTTTTCGAAACAAAAACATTAGTTTTAATTTTTTCTTATTAATAATTAATTCTTATATCATCCTTCCTGTATCATGTGTGATATTTCAGTGTTTATAAAATTAAATAAACTTATGTATGTATTTAAACCGTACAACAGAGCGCTCCCGTTTGAGAGTAGGCTGATCTTAAAAGAAATAGGGATGTTGTAGTCGGTCAGACCGCAAGCACCGACTTCGCTAGACGCAATATGCAAGCAGCCTATATCTATAATAAATTAAATAGGCTGCTTAATATCTACTCTCTCACCGCCTACAAACTAAAAACCCTAATAAAAGACTGGCTTATGACCACGCCTAATGCAGTGTCAGAGCTGCTTTTGAGACCCACGTTGTAAATACATATTTTTTTATTTTCTCTCTATTTATTTATCTTTACTCATTCACTCACTCACTCACTCACTCATTCACTCTCTCACACACTTACACCCACACACTTACTCACGCACACACTCGGTTCAAAAAAGAAAAATAAAAACGAATGGGTTAAATAATGATATTTTAAGTAATTAAGTTTGTTATGGAAGACCTGGGAACCCTAACACAGGTATTTTTACTTAAAAGGGTTCCCAAATCTTACACTATGAAGACAAAAGATGTACCTAATTAAAACGAATAAATACTTTTTTATTTATTATAATTGTGAAGAGGCAAAGTAGGTACTTTATTATTAACATAAGCAGAGATAAAAAGACAAAAATAATACGGTTATTAATTAGTATTTTTTTTATTGATAAACGCTTGCATAGTAGGCATTATTTTCTTTATCTTTTCATATCGAGAATGTAAGTGCTGATAGAGGACAAATCTTTTTATAAACACATAAATTTTATTATTCTTTATTTACTTAAGATGTCATATGGAACATGGTGTAATGGTTGCAGCTCCTTACAAACGTTGTGTAAAAGAAAAAACTTGGCGATTAAAAAATGCAGAGAGTTTATTGCCAGTTCTTTACTTCTGTTTTACGCAGTGCGCAACTGGCAGTAAATGTAAAATTAGAATCATTTAAAGTATATTTTGACGTTCATAAGTGTACATTATGTTACCTACATGAATAAATGATTTTTTTAAATTTGAATTTAGTTTTTGTTATTATTAATTTTTTTTTAATGTTTGATCGTTTTAATTTTTTCCTGTGATAGATTACTTATGTTCTGATATATTTGATACTAGCGGACCCGACAGACGTTGTCCTGTCTACACGTCTTTAATTTGAAAATTTCAAACTTTTTTTAATAAGCTAAAACATTCTGTACCATTTTGATGAAAATTATTATTCATATGTTATGACAATATCTAACGATCCAGCACATGGTCTACAATAACACAATGATAACAAAACTTTTTTTTAATTTGATCGCAGCGCTAACTGTCGGGACAGACTAAAATTAAAATTCGAATATTATTTAAAATTTGACACTGCGATGGTAGCGCCGTCTGTCGGATCCAATGTAAAACATTCCAGAATCAACAACTACTAATAAATTAAAAATTAATTAAAAAAAACATTGTCCAGCGGACAAAATTGTGAATCTAAACCATTCCCAGATCACCTTGAACACACACAAAAAATTTCATCAAAATCGGTCCAGTCGTTTGAGAGAAGTTCAGTGATATACACACTCACAGAAGAATTATATATATATAAAGATATGAATTTGTGATGTCATATTGTCTTGTATTTAAGCATACAACAAAATAAGGCCCAAGGTTTTTTTTAAAGAACAGGGGGCAAATGGGCAGGAGGCTCATCTGATGTTAAGTGATACCATGGAGAGTCGATGCCAGAGGGCGAGCGCGTTGCCGGCCTGTTAAGAATTAGTACGCTCTTCTCTTGAAGGAGCCTCAGTCGAATTGGTTCGGAAATACTTCAGTGGGCAGCTGGTTCCACAGGTTTTTTTCGCGCTACCCGATATAACCAGCTGCCCACTCAATTATTTCAAAACCAATTCGACTTACAGTCTTTCATGAAAAGAGTATATAGTAAATGTGGGTATGAGTGAGCGTATACAGTTACTTTAAAACAACACGATAAAAACCCTTGAATTACAAATATTAAATTGTTAACCGTTTAGCTGCGGGCAATATACAAGACGAGGGTAGACAAAAACTTATACCGTTTTCTAAAGGACTTGCGGGGTCAAAGGTCGACAAAACATGGCTGGACACGATTTTAATTACATTAGCCGCATGTTGATAAGCCGCATTTGCGGATTGCTTCGCCTGTGTATACAGTCTATGATATATATTTAGTACGGGTTGGTGATTTATAGCTGACTATATTTTTACAGCTGACGGAAAGATAGATGCACTGGCGATGTGTTGTAAGACAAAAAATCCGTTTTTCGAAGGAATATTTTGGTTTATGATACAGATTTTTTAAGGATATTAATTTCTCTAAGACGCGAAAGAAGATAGAGTTACTGGTGATGTAGTGTTAGAGATGGAAAGAGACAACAAATCCGAGTTTCGACGGAATACTTTGACTTTTGGTCGGATTATCGATTTCTCTAAGACGTCACCTTTGGTGACCTTTCCGACAAAAAAAGGAATCATCAAAATCTCTTCATAAATTGCAAATTATAGTGTGAACACATATAAAAAGATATACTCAATCGAGTAGATAAGCTGCCCGTTTCCTTTTACATAAAAAAAGACAAAAGCGTAACAATTCTTAAAAGGCCAGCACCGCACTTGCGACCCTTCTTACAATGTATGTTTATGCAGTATTACTTAACATTGGATGAGTATAGTGTCCGTTTGCCTTCTATTACATAAAAAAAGAAAAGAGCGTAGCAATTCTTAATAGGCCGGCAACGCACTTGCGAGGCTTCTTGCAGTGTTTATTTGCCTCCTATTACATAAAAAAGAGAGTGAACCTATTGTTATGGATTCATCTGTGTTCAATGAGTTAAAAGTAACCCAATGGTTTAATACATTTAACTATTAACATATTTATTACTACTTACTGTGATTTTATTATTATACTCCTAAAAACTTTTTTTTTAATTATAATTTTCATTCCGTGTTTATAATATTTTCCTTCCCTATTGTCAATCCTTACCAAATATAATTGTGTACCTATTATAATACACACTTTCTTGTGTTAAGTATGCGTGTGTTTTAGATACATCAATCAATACACACAAGGAAACATTTCGTACATTTAACTGTCGTTAACAAAGTCTCGTTTCCTTCATCCTAAAAATTTATTTGATAAAGAAAACAGATTGATTAGATATAGTTATTACACACTAAACAACATTTGAAAATCTGAAACCCAATTACATCTGTACACAGCATTTTACACTAAATATCAACCACACAACTTACACATATTAAACTGAATGACAAAAAAGAATAAATAATATATATATAAATAAAAAAAAATCATTTATTCATATAGGTAACATAATGTACACTTATGAACGTCAAAATATACTTTAAACGATTCTAATTTTACATTTACTGCCAGTTCTCAAATCAAGGGCGTAGAACGGAAGAGAAGAACTGGCAATAAACTCTCCGCCACTCTTTTTAATCGCCAAGTTTTTTACACAATGTTTGTAAGGATGCAACCATTACACCATGTTCCATATGACATCGAGTAATAAAGATTAATAAAATAAATTAAAAACAATATTAATTAATTAAAATAAGTTATTTAGGTTGCAAGTATCGTGTATTATCTTTTTAAATTTACAAATACTATTGTGAAAAATATCGACTTCAGAACACAGAATTATAATATTTGCACATTCTAACGAGCGGACCATTCTGGGATACATTATTATTAGTTGTAGGTATCATAATAAGCCCAAAAACATTCTTACAAAGTGTTTTTCTCTTCATATGCCATATGATGGTCAGGTTTTGTGATGGACCTTATATTATACGCTTGACCGCACGATGGAACGAGGGTTTATCTCAATGGGTGAAGTGCCCTCATGATAAAAACCAATCTTCTGAGAAGAATGAACGTGCTTTATCATACTTGGTTTTGGCTAAAAGGTCGATGTTAATAAGGTCTTTTGTGGACATTGTTAAATTGAGCGGAGGTTTTTAATTAATTATTATTTATGAGCTATTTTTTATTTTATTTGTAAACTAACAAAACAAACTGACACACGACATACTTAAACAGAATACAAGTATTAGTGTGCATAACATCTAAAATGTTGGCCCCAAAAATTACATGTTTTGCCATAAAATTATTATTATTTATATTAATTATACTGCTAAATATTGAAATTAAAAGGAATTATAACGACATTTATTTCCGAGAAATAAACATTTCACAGTCTTTAAACTCTAAATAATTTCATGTTAAAAATGAAAATTTATAACGGCAAAGGTTTCCGCGTTGAATTAACTCTTACAAAACTTTTCAAATATTCACTGTTAAGTTTTCACACGATACAGTAGTATATATTGTAATTTCCATTGTTTATGAAATTTACACTTGCTAGCCACTTGTCATAATGGTGAAGAAAGCGTGAGAAAACTGACATGTATGTAGACGTATTGCTTGTTTTAAACGATGGCGTTAAAGATTAAAAGACATCAAAATTCTTGTAACATAATGAGCACCTTTTATTAAATTAAAATTTAATGCCAGTTCTGAAATCAAAGGAATAGACAAAGAGCGTACCAATTCTTAAAAGGGCTGTAACGCACTCG
Source organism: Pieris mannii (assembly GCA_028984075.1). NCBI lineage: Eukaryota > Metazoa > Arthropoda > Insecta > Lepidoptera > Pieridae > Pieris > Pieris mannii. The sequence continues at coordinate 2,740,946 of CM054798.1, read as the reverse complement.
CGAGCCCTCTGGCATTGAGAGTGTCCATGGGCGGCGGTATTAACATCAGGTGAGCCTCCCACCCGTTTGCCCCGTTCTATAAAAAAAAGAACTAGCAAAATTGCCGAAATCTTTTAAATTTTTTTTTAATCTTCGACGTCCATCATTCCACCACTGAGCGTTTTTAAGGCACCGGTTACCCAATGAAGTATTATAATATATTAAGTATATTTCCGAACAAATTTGTCTGGAAAAGAGCGTATTCTTAAAAGACCGACAACGTACTCGCAAGGATTCTGGCAGCGTGAGTGTGCCAGCGGTATCACTTATCAGAATAGTCTCCTGCCCGTTTGCCCGTGCAGCTCAAGTAGAGATTTTAAGATACTCCTAGATCTTAGTGATGATGTAGATTTGAGAATGTATGAATCATGTTATTTAATACAATTAATGCTTAAACAATGAGACACTCGCACGGATTCGAGTGGGCGGTACCGCTACTATGACCCCGCTCCACTCGGATCCGGGAAAAGAGCACTTAATGTGTCAAACAAAACTTTTTAAAAGACGCCATCTACATGCATATGTTACAAGCTATCGTCTCTTAAATAGATGATAATTATGATAAAGATAAATATTTAAAAAAAATGCAATAAAAATATTACAATTTCAATTTTAAATTCTACTCGTATTTCTTTTAGAAACAACACATAAACAGGTTAAGCCTTACCTGTCAAGATCTCGTTAATATAAAGTAACATTATTCTTCGCCAATTGTGTCAAAACTGCAGTGACCTGAAACAATAGAGAACAAAGTAAAAAACGGGGAAAATGTTTAACGCTATTTCCGTTATTCTCACGCAACTTGTCTTGCTTCCGGTTCTGGTATTTTTCGTAACTACCCGAACATTATAAACGGCCTGATTCACACGGTTCGGCATTTATTTTCCTTCATTTTGATCACAAATATATGATACGAAAGACATCTCAGACCTACTGATTATGCATAATAAATTTCATAAGAATCGGTCGAGCCGTTTCAGAGGTGTATGGAAACTAACATTGTGACACGAGAATCTTATATATATGGAGGTTTTAATTTGTTATATCCTAAATTGTTCTAAGACCAACTATTTACGAAACTCGGTTTTGTATCGTATACCTATAGATTACAACATAAATTACCAGCAAATATTAATAAGTAATATTTAATGTGACTAAAAAAATCTTTAAAATATATTTAAAAAACTCCGGTATCTTTTACTAATAATGGCTTTGTTTGTTTCTTCAAATTATATATACATTTAAATCTACCTATCAATCAATCTTAACACTATGCTTTGTAAAACTGTGCTTTATGTTTCTGTTTCAATGTGTATTCCGTTTTGGCTTTTGTGTGTAATGTAATTGTTTGGATATTGTTTAGTGATTAGCTGTAGGAATACTTAAATAAAATAAAATAATAAAAAAATAAATTCTAGCTTCGTCGTCGATTTCCCTTCACACACATTCCCATTAAAAAAACAAAGGGCTAATACAAATTCATCCCAGACTAAATACTCAAAATACACTCGTCAATAACCATTTAAATTAATCCACTCAAGCTAGACATATCGAGGCATAAACCGCATTTTTAAATCTATGAAAACTTTTCTTGCACCTTTGTGCGAGAATGATTTGAAATCCAGTGCTCTTGTATTCGTTTCAAACATAGAATAAATGATTACTCCATATAGTTTCATATCCCAAATAATACAAATTTCAATCGCGACATAAAAATAATAATATACAGATTTCCAATTTATAAATTATTTAAACTTGTTATATATCCTAAATGACCTACCTTCTTCGTCGATTCCCCTTCACACACATTCCCATAGAATACAAAAAGCTAATACAAATTCATCCCAGACTAAATACACAAAATACACTCGCCAATCAACATTTTAATTAATTAAAATGTAAACAAAAACTTCATCAACATAAATGGATTTCGTTCCCAATTATATTAGCAGTCTGTCGCGTTTAAATTTGAAAGCATATTTTAAACAATGCTTCACATTTAAGGACAGTATTTTGTGTAATAATTAATAGAATTGGAGTGCTGCGTTCACTTCGAACCATTCCTACCTAGGGTCTTTCATGATAATATATATATATATAATATAACATGACGCGTGTGCGCATCCCGGAACTAGTTATTATACCTACAACTAACGACAATGTATCCCAGTATGGTCCGCTCGCTAGAATGTGCAAATATTATAATTTTGTGTGTTCTGAAGTTGATATTTTTCACAATAGTATTTCTCCTTCTCTATCTTCCTTTAAATTTCTGCTGTACATTACCTGTCCACGTCATATCCCTAACTTGCGCTCTAACTACTAACTGACGTGAGACCGATCTTGAATTACATTATCATGATTCATGTGCACTTTTTATTTTTTATTTTTTTTATCCTTTATCAGTTTAGTTTATTGTTATTTCTTTTTGTTTCTGTTAAGTATGTTTTTTCCTTCTTATTGTATTTGTAATATGTATTTTTGCACTTCTTGCCTACCTCATGTAATTTACTCACAGTGGTTTTTTCCTTTACTCACAGTGGTTGTCTGGAAGAAATCGCTCTAAAGCGATAAGGCCGCCAGTTGATTTTCATTAAATTATGTTTAATATTTTTTTTTCCTTTTATGTAATGCAACGAAGTGTTAATAAATAAATAAATGATTCACGGTGAAAACTTGCAACCTAAATTACTTAATTATATATATATATATATTTTTTTTATATAATAATATATATATATATATATTTTTTTTTTTTTAAATATTATAGTATATATATTTTTTCTTTTTTGTCATTAAGTTTAACGTGTAAGTTGTGTGGTTGATATTTAGTGTAAAATGCTGTGTACAGATGTAATTGGGTTTCAGATTTTCAAATGTTGTTTAGTGTGTAATAACTATATGTATCTAATCAATCTGTTTTCGGTTTCTGTACCTAAATATAAAAATAAAATAACATACTACTCGTTTAAAGCAGGCAATGTAAGCAAGCCTTCTGGCAGTGTAATGGGGTATTAACATCAGATGATTATACTACAAAAAAAAAACAATTGAATGTATTCTTGCTATCCAAATTGGATTATGATTTTATACTGCATCAAGGTTTTTCGAGGAGGATTATCGCTGACATCTACACTATTGGAAATCGTGAAATAAACGATTTCAGCCGAGGTTTAAAAGTCAAATGACAGGTTGGCATGACAGGTCAGATTAAAAATGTATAACGTCATTTGACTTTTTATATTGAAGTTGGTGTGTTTCGTAATCCCAATGTTTTTCATTTGTCTTTAGCAAATATAGTGCGTTTAAACTGCCTTAAAAACCAATCAGATGACACACATTAATATTTATTTATAGTGATAAAAGATGTGTGTGCAGTGTTGGCCGAGTGACGTATCGTATGTTCGATCCCCGGCTGTGCAATGCACTTTCTGCCTATGTGCACATTTGAGATTCGCTTGAATGGTGAAGGAAAACATCGTGAGGAAACCGGATATACATAGACCCAAAAGGCGTAATTATTACAGGCACAGGAGGCTGATCCCCTTACTACATAGATCACAAAATTATCATGAAACAGATACAGAAATTTCAGTTCAGCCCTAAAGAGGATGCAGCGCCACTGATTTCTATTTACTTTTTTACGTCAAATCATTTAAAAGATAACATAACAAATAATCCCTTGCACCGGGGAACAATGTCATAAAAGAAAAAATTTTTTTTAGATATAATTAAGGAAGGTAATTTGCTATTATTACTAGGATACCAAGTACATTACCTGTACAAATATATAAATTAAATGAACGCTTCACTTTTACCTGTTTGACGTTTTAAACATTGTTATGCAATTAGTGTTAATAATTACAAAAAAACTAAACGTATATTACAGTAATTCATCAAATTAGACTGAAGAGCAAAAACATGACCGATTGCTTTACTGTTTAAACATAATTACGGACGACACATGCACGGCACATTTTGACGAATGTCCAGATCGTAATAATCTATTACCACACTTTTCGCGGAAATATTACGAGTTTGGTGAAACATAGATCTATTATCTCTTTAGTAGGTTTTAACATTAGAAAGATAACTTTTTGTGAGTATTTTGTAGACTTACTAAAACTACCTTTATGGTTGCTATCTATTTTAGGAAACATTAGGCAAATGGGTATTACTAACATTAGCACTAAATAATTTCCATAGAATAAAGACATCCTTAAGATTTTGGATTTAAAATAACTAAATTCTATTTTGGTTGTCAATTATTTATGCGTGCTTACGAACGCTTACGCAAAGGTGATCAGAACATGGAGAAACGGTCGTGGTTGGTAATACAGAAAACAAAAGATAACGTGGCCTTTGACCAACCAGATGGACCGATCAAGTAGAAGACTCATCGTCCTCAATACCTTTAACTGGATAAAAGAGGCGTTGGCAAAAACCAGTGGAAACAGATCGTCCTTGCTGACCAAGTAGCTTAAGCATAACCTACCGACTAAAGAGAGAGATACTGTTGTAGTAATATTATAGTATATAGATATATATTCCTGTAAATAGATAAAAGCCTTTACGAACTTCAACGTAGGCGTAAACTGAATGAGCTCTGATCGATTTCGTTTATATTTAGAATCGCAAAGGATATGGAGCGCTTAATATTCTAAATTTAACTTGGCCTGTACCGGATATCCCCTTGACCGGCTTACTTGATATCCGCCGGAAACTACATCGACTTTTACTTTTTTTATTGCTGCCAGTATGTCTGTGTAAACTTAATTGTGTTAAACGAAAACGAATTATATCATACTGTCATTCATTTTTATGTCTTTCCTAAACAAAAGAAATATCAATGACGTATGTATAATATTAAATACATAATATACATAATAACGCAGTAAAATCACCCAGCAAACATAATTATAACATCACGATAGTGTCGAAGAGACTGGCTCATATCCCCCTAGGTACAAAGAATCCGAATTTTGGGTTGCTCCACACGCAATCCTTTAAGTACATATGTATGTATGTCCCAAAAAAATAATGTTGATAGACAATAGATATAGATAATAGACTTAATAGAGGTTCACTAAGAACAGATTTTGCAACAGAGCCGGACTAAGGTCTTAATTCTCCCGTGAGTTTATGAATTGGAGATATTAACGATAAAAGAATATTGTTGCTGAAAGGCGATATTATATGGCTATTAGTATATGCAAATCTAATTAGATCTTCTTAGATTAGAGATTTAAATCTTCTTAGCAATTAATTGAAGCCGAGGGCGTCAAATCTTTTTTTATTCTTTTTTAGGAAAAAAAAAACAAATGAATGCCGTAGTCCGTACTGTTAGAAGTATCCCAGTAATTGGGTTTTTAAAAAAGAAAAATGAGTTCACGATACAATGGAACTTTTATTTAATTATAAAGATTACAGAATATTACAATGAAAGCCAACAAATGTGTGTGCGCGACGAAGGATGATACCGAACTGATCTCATATTTTAATTATCATTTTACCTCTCGGTTGGGAAATGCTGACTAAGCAGAAGGTACTAGTATGTCAGCCACATAGGGTGCAATGCTATGATATAACAACCCCCCGTTTAAGAGTAAACTTACGGTTTTAGGTAAGTTTGCGAAAAAGGAAAAAAGGTAAGATAGTTATTCCATACGGAGACGAGGCTGAGGATGTGGGGCTTCACTGGTTGAAGAGGTATTATCTGGATTTTCTATGTCTTTGTTTCGAAAAACGCATTTATTGGCTTTTACAAGGATTATTAATGCAATGCTTAAGATAATTATAATAGAAATTACGCTAAAGCTAAAACTAACATAGTCTGAAGAATCATTAAGGAAAACATCTAAATCATCATCAATAGGCTTAATAGGTAAGTCGTGAATTAAATTCAAACTATCAAGATTCACATGGCGTAACTGATGTGTTGAAATATTAACATTTACTTTGGAAAATTCCATCAAATTACAACAACTATCATTAATAATGTTAAAATTTGAAACAACAGGACTAACGGTAATTTCGTAAACATTTTTTGCTTCAAATCTATTTTCTTTACAAAATGCGGTACAACCTGGTGTCAAGCTAAGTATTCCGGTTCCTGATATAACAATTTCGATTGTTCTATGATTACATTTAATATTCAGTTTCTCATCATTAGATTCAACATAAAACCATTTATTATTATTTAGTTTATGCCAGATATCAACTTTACCGAATATAAATTTTGTAGTACAACTTTTAGGTAATTTTTCAATAGCTTTGGTGATTATTTCTGTTTCACATATTGGATAATTAACAACATTGAGAATATTCAAAGGGTTACAAATATACTGATGTCCAATTATTAAATTACAAGAATCTATATTATCAAAATTAAAATATAATTTCTTATCTTCACTAATTCCTATAAAAGATTTCGTTGCAGTAATAAGGGCAAATGAATTTGGAGATGTCGGGTTATGTGGTACAGGGATAGGTATAACTTTATAAAGATTGTATGTCTCTACATTTACAAGTGGAATTTTGATTACGAATACTAGACGATTATCGATTACATATGAAATTATTTTAGCGAGGTTCATTAGGATATTAATATTATCTAAATTTAACTCTACAGGGAAATCCTTAAGTCTAGATACATCTTTAATATTACTTACTAAATCTACATATAATTGCTTAGGAGTAATGATTGACGGATGAATAGTATTTGATTTCGAAAATAATACACTGTTTACAATGTCTTCAATCTTAAATGAAAGAGTTAATAAGCTAGCTTGTAACACACTCAAGATTTCATCTAAGTTCGTTTGAAACTTCACAGAGTTAATGACCTCGGAAACATTTTTGACGGAAAGGGATAATTTATCAAGCACATCGTTAAGTAGATTTTGGTTCTTATTGAGTTCGTTCATTGAAGCGTTGAAATTTGTAATTGCTGATTTAGAAATATAGATGCTTTGTTTAAGATTCGAATTTAGATCTTTATCGATTTGTTGCATTTTAGCTATCGCTTTATTATATCGATGTGCATCATCTTCATCCAAAGTTCCAAAGATATGTTTAAACACAGTTCCAATACCGGCAAACCAGGCAGATCGTTTCGATTTGGAAGTTGTAAGGTGTGATATAGACTGAAAATCCCGAATTATATCTTTGAACAACGAATCGAGTGGTTGAATAAGATTGTGACATTCAAAGTGATTGAATAATTGGCTTTGTTGACATAAGTAACGTATTGTACCAAAAGCATTTTTAATATTGTCAATGTGAGTGGGGGCAAAGGATATATCAATTGGGATCACTATGTGAATATAATCATTTATTATTTTTGCTGAACCGTGTGGATCGAAGTATATACCAGGACTTGAGGTGATAGTATGAATATACTCTGCATTCTCGATTCCCAGGGTAGGATTATAAATTATTAGTCTGTAAGAAGAAATAGAATATTGAGTGCGAATTAAAGTTTAGTCTATCACTTAGTTTTAATTATTATACATATAATTAATTTATATATAAGTAAACCTTACTTAAGAAATTAACTTAGCACTATTTCTATAGTATTTAGTCTTCACTTTCAACCGCAAGTTTAACTTCGTCATAGTGATGTTTTACATGACGACGATTAATTAATAGAGATAGGGTGTTATTGCCATGTATCTTTACTACTTTATATGGACCTTTCCATATAGGTGATAAGGCTTTACGGAGTCGGACATGGTTTTTAACATATACGTAGTCACCAATTTTATATTGCACAATTCGACTATGTCTGTCGTAATATTGTTTGGATCTTTCTTTAGAAGTATTGATGTTCTCTAGGGCTTTTTGATGGGAAAGCTTTAAACGATGGTGTAGCATTTTAATATATTCAGGGTAAGTGAGATCCGGTTGGGAGTTAAAAACTGAGTCTGGTATGTATGGTTTATGACCGAATATGAGTTCATAAGGAGTAAACTTGGTTGTGCTATGGATAGTACTATTATAGGTAAGTATAGCTGTGTAGACGTATTTGTGCCAGTCTGATTGGTTTTCGTTTACGAATGATTTTAAATATTCTTTTAATGTTGAATGGCTACGTTCAAGCGCGCCTTGTGTTTGAGGGTGGTATGGTGTTGACCATATTTGTTTAATCTTTAGAAATTTGCAACACATTTTGAAAAGTTCTGCAGTAAAATTAGTACCCTGATCGGTTAGAATAGATTTTGGAATACCGAATAAAGAAATAAAATGAGTTAAGCATTCACAGGATTCTTCAGCATTAGCATTGGTAATAGGATAAGCCAAAGAGAATTTAGTAAGATCATCTTGTAGAGTAAGTATGTATTTGAGTTTAATAATACCAGCTTCGGGCAAGGGACCGACTATGTCTAAAGCAACTCTTTCGAAAGGACGAGTTGATGTCGTAGTTATTTGCATAGGAGCTCTATTGATTTTGCGAAAAGCTTTGTTAGATTGACATAAACTACAATTTTTTACATAATTTTCAATGTCGGATCGCATTCCTTTCCAATAGTATCTTTCTTTGATGCGAGAGAACATTCGATTAGAGCCTAGATGTCCAGCAATAGGAATATCATGATTTTCTTTCAGCAGTTTGGTAATTTCTGTTGGAACAGGATATATGATACTGTTATGATAGACATTAACTATTATGTTTGTATTATTAAATAAATAAATTAACATGTTATATATTTTACAGAAAGATTGATTTTCATACGGGTTTTTAAAGTCAGATATAGCTATTTCACTGATATTACCGGATAATAAAATTTTATCCCGTATAGTTTTTAATGTTTTAAATATATCTGGATAAGAGCAACTGTCGAAATAGTAAACTTTTGTTAAGAGGAGGTAAAAAGATTTTTCATTTATCTGAAGTTCTTTAAAAGAATGGAGTTCTCGTTCTTCATTCAATATTTCCTGGTTTTCTAAATTAGAAAGGATTTCCTCGAGATAAGGATTGGATTCGTCAAAATCGATTGACACTGGTACAAGGATAGTTTTGCATTTAGTCTTCAGGAGATTTTCATTATGTTCTTTAATGTGAGTTGTAAAGGTTGTATCATCTTTGGAGAATGCTTTCAAGAACGTATTGTAATCATGGTTGGATGAAGGAATTATCTCAGGAGGAGAACCGTCAAAATGAGAATTACTGGGAGTCAATAATTCGGAAGGAATTGAATTATTTTGTAGGTTTGGAGAGTGCGGGTCTCCTAGTTGTATTAAGTCGTCTAGAACTCGTTGTGCATCTATAGGAGATTCAGCATGCCGTTGATCTGGCATTGGATCGGGATTTTGTATTTCGGAAGGGATAATGGCATCTGGACTCAAGGGTTCAAAATCGACAAGATGATCGGGATTTAATGGGCTAATTTCATCAAGGTTTAAAGGAGAGTCATCACTCTGTATAGGATTAACTGGGTATCGTGATAAAGCGTCTGCCGCAGAATTGAGCAGACCTTTACGGTAGATTATATTGTAGTCATACTCCGAGAGTTTGAGCCGCCAACGTTGTAACTTACTACTAGGGTCTTTATGGTTCATGAGCCAGGCCAATGGTCGATGATCGGTTATTATGTTAAACTTGCGCCCATAAATATATGGACGAAAGGTTTTGCAGCCAAAGAGGATTGCCAGAAGTTCTTTTTCTGTGGTACTGTAGTTGGTCTCAGCTTTATTCAAAGTTCTGGATGCATAGGCTATTGGTCTTTCTTGGCCTTTAGGTCCTTGAGAAAGAACAGAACCTATGGCATATTTTGAAGCATCGCAGGTTAAGGTAAATGGTAAGGAAAAATCTGGATAAATTAAAACAGGAGCAGAAGTAAGTTTAAGTTTTAATTCGTCAAAAGCGATTTGTTGTTGATTTTCCCAGACGAATGATACATCTTTTTTCCAAAGAGCAGTTAAAGGTTTGGCGATTCTGGAGAATTCCGGAATAAACCTTCGGTAATAGGAAACAAGGCCTAAAAAGGACTTAATGTCTTTTGGGGTTTTCGGAATTGGGAATTGTGTCACGGATTTGATTTTGTCTGGATTGGGTTTTACACCTTTATCGGAAATTACATGCCCTAGATAAATAACTTCACGTCTCAGAAACTCACACTTATCGGGTTGAAGTTTAAGATTAAATTTTCTAAGACGTTGGAAAACTAACTCAAGGTTTGTAATATGGCTAGGTAAGTCGTGGGAATATATAACAATGTCATCTAAGTACACAAAACAGCGGATATCTTGGAGACCAGCGAGAGCTGTGTTCATAAGTCGTTGGAATGTAGCTGGTGCATTTTTAAGGCCAAAGGGCATTCGAGTAAATTCAAAGTGCCCTTGTGGAACACTGAAAGCGGTTTTGGGTGTGTCCTCTTCTCTGATGGGAATTTGATGAAACCCAGAGGCTAAATCAAGAGTGGAAAAGTATTTGCTTTGTCCGAGTTGATCTAAGATTTCGGAAATTTGAGGAATAGGGTAGCTATCTCCAATAGTAATGTCGTTTAATTTTCTGTAGTCAATAACTACACGCCATTTGCGATGTCCTGAAGCGTCAAGTTTTTTCGGGACCACCCAGATAGGAGACGACCACGGGGACATAGAAGGTTTAATTATGTCTTGCTCCAACATTTGGTCTATTTGTTTTGCTACTTCTTGTTTGTGAATCTCTGGAAAGCGGTATGATTTTACATGTATAGGATTCTGGGATGATGTATTTATTTCATGTTGGATGGCATCAGTATGAGATAGTTTATCTCCAGGAATATGAAAGATATCAGAATACTGAGAACATATATCATGAAGAGCATTGGATTCCTCAGTATTAAGGTGATTCACTCTTAATTGATTTAGTACTTCTTGAGTGCGAGTATAAGCGTCAGTATGTTGTGTATATTGTAAAGTAGAATTGAAGTTAACTGATTCATTAATCATATCATCAAAGTCTAAAGGATTCAGAGTAATGTCAAGGTTTGATTTTAAGGTAACAGGAGATTCAGAGATATTCAAAACAGAAATATTAATTCTTTTATTATTTTTAACTGAGACAAGACAATTAGCGAAAATTAAATCTTCGTGAAAATTTTGGTCTAACACGAGACCTTCCTTTACGTTAGGGTTGGACACTGAGCATTCAATAACAATTTCTGAACGAGCTGGAATTACATATACGGGGTTATGAAAATCTATCTGAATTTTATGATTCTTTAAAGTTAATGAATTTTGGTTATAATCAATTATGCCTTCCAGGTCGTTTAGGAAGTCATTACCAATTATTGCATCATAGGGTAAGTTAACGTCATCAACAGCGTGAAAATCAAAAATAATATTTTGTTTATTGCTCAGGAAGAACTTTAATGGAAACTGGCCTAAAGTTTTGGTTGCTTCGCTGTTTGAGTTTATTCCTTTAAGTAAGATCTTGGGCGGTTTGAAGAATTGTTTCTTCTGGATGCAAGATTGTTTTATTAGGCTAACTGACGAGCCTGAATCAATAAGGAATTTAATTGGGGTTTCGGATACATTTGTCTGGAGTAATACATATGGTAAGGATCTCTTTATGGCATTGGATGTCACCTCGAACACAGTAGGTGTGTCTTTAGAGTTAGAGCTTGTGGATGTATTGGGTATAGTGGAATCAGGAAGCCCAAACTTCGCGGCGGAAGCATAAGATTTAGTGGGGCTTATAGGTATGCTGGAAACAGAGGATTTAGTCACAATAGCATCTCGTTGGTTAATAATATGACAACCATGTCGCGGAGTCTGTGGATTTGGATTACCTTGAGAGCATATTGAAGTTTTACGAAATTGACTACCATGTAGCGGAGTCAAGGAGTTGGATTTTGGTTTAGAGGGTAAAGAAATAGGATTACTATAATTGATAACATTGTTGTTGTATGTTGTGCCGTATTTTATCCTTTGACCCGCACGGCACTTACGCGAGTCGGAATTCAGTTTAAATCATCGACAACTTCATCATTATTAGTATCTTCATAAGATATCGGATCTGCAAAGTTTACGTGGTTAGAACTATTGTTAGTTCGTGGTTGGAATGTGCGTGGATTTTGATTTGTATTTTGGAACCTTTTATTATTAAATTCACGCTTCCGGCAGTTTTCAATTACATGCCCTTTAGCTTTACAGTATCGACAAAATAACGACTGTGCACTGCTTACATTTACATTATTAGGAGCACGTTCATAAGTTAATGTTGGTTTGTTTTGATAACGATCTCGGAATTGGTAGTTAGGGCGCGTATAATTATTTTTATTGAGTGGCCCTTGAGGATTATTATATCTTTTCCGAGAAGCTTCGATGATTTTCTCCTCGGAAATTGCAAAATTTATAGCGTCATTTAAAGTTTCCGGGTCTCGACATCTGACAATAGTAGATAATTGTGGTTTTAAACCAATAACAAAATGATGCAGAGCTAGATCCTGCATTGCTGCGATTCGGCCAGCAAGTTCGCTTTTCTTTTTTTTTTTAGATTTACTTCTGTCAATAGTCTAGATAAACATGATTCTACACGTAAAGCAAACTCATTAACCGAATCATTATTCTGATTACAATTTTGTAAGTCGGATAATAAGGCCGAATAATGTTTTTTTTCTCCGAATTGTGTATTTAAAAATTCCGATAATTGTTCCCATGACTCAAATTCTTTAATGGCACATGCACTTTCGGCTTTACCCTCCAACTGACTTAAAATATATTTTAATAATACGGGCCGTTTTGAATCACTTGCTAAATCATAAGCGTTTTCGCAATTGTTGAGAAATGGGATTAGTTTTTCTCTAGACCCATCGAAAGGTTTAATAAACTTTAATAATATATTTAAGTCCATCTTATCGTCGTTGTCTTCCCTTTTTGTTCGCCTTGAAACTATCTCGGCTTGTGTAGTCATAACAATAAAAGTGTCACGTTACTTGTTATGGTATGCGGAGATTGATAACTCGGTATTGAATTGTAAGTTGGACAAAAGTATTTAAAACACTTACAGGGTGATGTACATAAATATCATTCTTGGAAAAGAATATAGTTGCGTCGGTGCTGGGCTCAACTGGGCTGATGATGAGGCCTGTGCCACTTATCACACAGTGGACGGAATGAGTTCGATACCACTTTTCACTTTCACTAAAACACTTTCACACACAGGAGACGTTTCCAGGATTTATAAAAATCCCTTTTCGCTGCCACCAATGTTAGAAGTATCCCAGTAATTGGGTTTTTAAAAAAGAAAAATGAGTTCACGATACAATGGAACTTTTATTTAATTATAAAGATTACAGAATATTACAATGAAAGCCAACAAATGTGTGTGCGCGACGAAGGATGATACCGAACTGATCTCATATTTTAATTATCATTTTACCTCTCGGTTGGGAAATGCTGACTAAGCAGAAGGTACTAGTATGTCAGCCACATAGGGTGCAATGCTATGATATAACAGTACGTATAGGTAGAGCAAGTGCAAAAGCGAATGTTACGGTTTGTAAAGAGTTTCAACTAGCCGACAATGGGCCCGGATGGAAACCCTTAGGGGTAGTTTTAGTGGCCAGGTATAGTAAGAATGAAAAAACGACTTTACAAATAATCACTGTTTTTAGTTTTTTTTTCTTACAGGGTTGCTTAGGGTCGCTTGTTAGGAATAAGGCCGCATGTTGCATGCCTAATTATTTACGTTTTTGTTTTTATTGTAATGCAATATGTTACATTGAAAAACCTCTGAACCTCCTCTTTTTATGTTGGTTAACGTTAGGTTATCTAATAACAGACTACAAATACCTCACCGTCCTCTGGCCATAGATGTTGTCTACCCTAGAAGTAATAAGCGGAACTTATGTCACAGCTCGGGTCTGTACATCATGCCGAACTCTTTTTTTATGTCATATAGAAAAAATCATAAATTGTCTATGGTCTCGGTATGACAGTTGAGTTGCTGTCAAATAAATTTCGGGACATGATGGAATTGTTCATTAATCCATTCGCTCTAATGGCTACCAGACTTCATCAAAAGTTTTATAGTTTACGACTATTTAGCGTGATGTTTTCTTGATTATCGGCAAGTAAGTATTGATAATAAAACATGATTTACGCTGTATTTCGTCTACACCAGAGTTTCCCAAACTTATTTGTGCTATGCCCCTTTTATTATATATAATAGGGGGGCAAATGAGCCTGCGGGACACCCAAAAAGGCAGTCGTCGCAAAAAGGCAGTAGTGTGTTTCCGGCCTTTATTCTTAGCCTTTCCTTACCACCCCTCCCCCCTATCACACACATACCAGTGGGGGGGAATAATATTTTTTTAAATCCATCTGTTTCAAAACATATAGTCAAAAATCATCATATTTCTAGAGCGCGAGAAAAAAGATGGACACTAGAAATAACGAAATGGACTGGACCTACTAGAAAGAGATGTATGGGATGAGAAAAGAAAAGATGGACAGATGATATTATAGAACTAGCGGGGAGAAACTGAACTCAAACTGAAACTTATCTTTATTCATATAGGTAAACCTGTACACTTATGAACGTCAAAAAAAAACTTAAATTAAATTCACATTTACAACCAGTTCGCAAGTCAATGGCGTAGAGCGGGTAAGAAGAACTGTCAAGAAAGTTTCCGCCACTCTTTTCAATCGCCAAGTTTTTAATACATATTGTTTGAACTGGAGCAAATCAATCCCAAGGATAAGGATCGTTTAAGTATTCGTCACATTTATAAAAGGCTTTATTAATTAATTTGCTTTTAACAAGGGCTTTGAATTTATTTACTGATAGTTCTCTAATTTCACTTGGTAGTTTGTTGTAAAAACGAATACAATTTCCATAATAGGAGTGGTTTATCTTCTGGAGCCTGGTTGGTCGCACCCTCAAATTAGTTCTATTACGCGTATTATACTGGTGAAAGTCACCATTTGTTTTAAAATCGTTTAAGTTTTTTTGTACATACAAGGCTTCAAGAATATATTGACCGGATAATGTCATAATATTTAGTTCCTTAAATCTATTCCGTACCGACTCCACAACACAACAAATACCCCGAACAGCCCGCTCAACGAATGTTGCTTTAGACAAAGAAAAAAGGAAAAATATGGAGGATTTTTTTTTCCTAAAAAGCCATACATAAACTAGATAAATAAAAAATAAATCTAACTTAAATTTTGTTCAAAACTTATACTAGCTTAACTAATACTAATGTATGACTAAATTTATCAATTTTTGTATGGCTAAGGCTTTTATAATAATAATAAGAGTAAAAAAATGGAATTCTTGTTTTTTTTTAATTGTTTCAATTGTTTTTAAAAATAAATTTTTAAAATTCCTCTCTGTGTGGCTTGGGCCCTACGTTGGGAAACACTATATACGGTCATAGTGGCAACTGTTTTGGGACTGGCCATTAACTGCTACTGTCTGGACTTATTCACATAGATTTTCTTCATATACCTATAGAATGTACTGGGCAGTGATGGTCTAGTATCTTTAGCGAGTGATTCTCATCCTAAATCGTAGGTTCGATCTCCGTCCAATGGACTTTCTGTCTGTGTACGCAATTATGATTCACCCGAGCGGTAAAGGAAAACATCATAAGAGAACTTTGTTTCCCATCACAATCACAATCACACACGCCGTCAACGGGTCTACAACCCGTATATGATATTTATATTGTATATAATATTGATTGACATATGATACAGAAATTTGAGGTCCAGGCCTAAAAAGATTGTAGAGCCACTTTCTATAGCATGAAGTACTTAAGCAAATAAAAAAATAACCCATATGTAAAGTACGGTGCTCTGTAACAGACTATAGATTATTATTTACCTTAAGGTGATTTGAATTTGGAATGTGGACCAAAGAGGCCAAATACATTTTATGAAAACGGTACTGGCAGGAAATAATGTGCGCAGAATTAAAAACAAATTTCTAAAAGCGCGCGAAACTTTTTCAGTACTTATATTCGGAATAAAATGCTATTTCATAAATTGCGATCTCATAGACGTGATAAAAACTCCAGTACCTCTGGGGCGACATTATATTAAACTCCAGCGACGTACGAATCTCTCGTTGAAAAACATTTTCCTTTAAAATAGTGTGTAGTTATTTCAATTCAACCCAACTCCTGAGAAGATTTATTTATTAAACTTCACCTCATCATATATAATATGTCTAGACTTGTCGGCAACGCAGTCGCGAGCCCTCTGGCATTGAGGTGTCCATGGGCGGCGGTATCACTTAACATCAGGTGAGCCGCCTGCCCGTTTGCCCCCTGTTCTATAAAAAAACAAACTATATTTTCTAAAGCACATGACAATTACTAACATAGATTTATATATATATAAATCTAATATATATATATATATTCACCCTTCGTTACATTTATATAAAAAAAATAAAATAAAAGAGATACAACGGGCGGCCTTATAACGAACTAGAGATCTCTTTCAAGCAGATTATTACAGGAAAAAATTAAAAGAAAATGTTGAGTATAAAACAATAAACAAACTGAAAAATAAAATGCTTATCTCAAAGATTTATGAGATGCACTACAAAAGATTTACAAACTATTCGATATTAATATTTGAAACGACGAGTCTGTGGAGAAAAAAAACTTTTTTTATGATAACACTGGTTTTTGTGGCTAATAAAATGTACAGCAAATAAGAAACTATTTCCTCAGACTTTAAAACCATAGATTAAAAATTCAATGTATACTGATTAAGAACAATTAAGGGACTATGCCATTTTTTTTTAAATATTTCTTCATCTTTAACAGCAGATAACCCTTATATGCGGTCAGATTTAACTAGGCACCCATATACGATAATTAATATAAAAAATAGCTTCAATATTATTCAATATTTAATGAAATATACCGTGTAAACTCTTTATACTCGAGGGACTGAGCATTTGTTGTCGTTATAGAGAGTTATCGTTATATAGAGTGAACAAAAGAAAAACCAAATTAATAAGAATTTTTAATACAAGAATTGATGACTTAGTTCAAAACGCCTTCCAACGTCACTTTTCTTTTCTCCGTTTTCAATCGCACGTATCACACAAATTTTCAACACTAATCGCTTTCCGTTTACTGGCCATGTTAACAGTTTCAAAGTAGGTTTACGACTGATAATACGATAGGTACCCAGTATGCTTGGTCGAAGGCCATCACTTCCGAGAAAACAAAGCGTCATACTGCACGTGTACGTGTACGCGTGCAAGTTACCTGATAACATAACATAAACAATAATACCAATAATAAATATTTACTGTCTACAAATATGAACACATTTCTTCGTAAGAGAGAATGGCGTATCGCTATAAAGAGTGTTTCAATATGTGAGTTTTAACGCAAACCAACCAACTTGGGTTCACTCCAATGTTATAGGGAGTTTATCGTTATAAAGGATACCGTTATAAAGAGTTTACACTGTATATCAAATTGTAGCTAATTTTTGTGCGTTATGAACGTATGAATGTATCGAAATCATACCTATTTACACCTAGCTGCGAAGAACTGCGGCCAGGTGATCAACGGCACCCCTGATTTTTTTCTTTATGAAAATTGCCGTCATGTATATGTAGACGATATTTTATTTAAATAACAAGGGAACGAAATATCTTCCCAAAAATAATTTCACTTCAAAATACTAGCGGCCAAATTTTTATAGTCACCTTTGTAGATTTACATTCCCCTAATTATAAATACACATAAACATTTGGTTTTTAGCAAATTACCGATGAGCGCACCAATATGGCAGCCAAATCTCGTACTGAAAGAGGTGTGGTTAAATGGAAAAGTTTATTTCAGACTAGTGTTAGTAATTAGATAAAGCACAATTCTTATTTGAACACAATTGCGTATAGTCTGTTATTTTCGCCTGACATCTTTTGCTGCACCAGAAATTAAATTGTATTTAAAGAAAGAAGATCACGAAGATGCCTCAATATCGCAAGCATTACATATGTAAAAATTTACAACATACAGTATTGTCTACAATAATACATAGCTTCAATCCGGTAAAAAAAGTGTTTTCTTTAAATGTGTAAAAGCTATGTTAATAAAAGACAATACTATATGTTGTATTTTTTTACATATTTAATTCTTGCTATATTGAGGCATATTCGAGATAAATCGCGCTCAAGCAATCCCAATTTGTAAAGAAAAGTACGGATTTCTTAGGTTCGGTACGTATGATACCGATAGTCGAGATTATTACGGGCTAGGGAAAATAAAGCGACAAACACAGCTCCGTAGTTTTAATTAATTTAGGCAACTTAAAAAGTACTTATCCTTGAATTATCTTAATTATAAGATCAAGATGTCACATGGAACATGGTGTAATGGTTGCAGCTCCTTACAAACATTGTGTAAAAAACTTGGCGATTATAAAGAGTGGCGGAGAGTTTATTGCCAGTTCTTCTCTTCCGTTCTACGGCAGTAAATATAAATTAGATTCATTTATTGTATATTTCCCTTTTTTGACGTTCATAAGTGTACATTATGTTACTTTTGGATAAATTATTTTGACTTTGACTTTATAATCATGATATGAGAGTGTATCATTGTATGAAATACAAGCTTAACCAAAGGAGATTTGTCGTTAAATCGAGAGATCATT
The DNA here is from genome assembly GCA_028984075.1 of Pieris mannii. Classification (NCBI taxonomy): domain Eukaryota; kingdom Metazoa; phylum Arthropoda; class Insecta; order Lepidoptera; family Pieridae; genus Pieris; species Pieris mannii. Next base: position 2,722,286 of record CM054798.1, on the reverse strand, counting down.
ACATCGGGTTTACGCTGTACTTTAAAATGTCTGACTCACGACGTTTTTGCAGACTGCGAGCGTTGAGAACAATTGAATTCTAGTGAAATTTCCAATCCCGTAACGAACCGACTAACTCTGGATTCAATTTGTATCTATTATTATAATAAATAAGAAATGCACTTTTTATTCTTCATTTATCAACCTTTATTGCTGACACCCAGTGTAATATACAAACACTTATTTAAGTTACAAAACTTAAATAATCAATAAACTTAAGTAATCAGCATGTTCTGTGACACATAGGCCTCTTCCAGCTGTTTCTATTATTTTGTAATGTTTCATGTCCTATTATTTTGTAATGTTGTTTGGCATTTCTCTTGTGCCCGGTCCAGCGCCATTGCTGCTGCCTTGTTTTCTTAAAAATATCCTCTCCTTTGGTCTCTGATCTTATATCTTCTTTTTCGATGTCTCAGTGTTACATCCGCCATGCTTCTTTCCATTCCTCTTTGGAATATTCTCGACTTTAGAAGATGTTTTTGAGATAATGCCCAAAAAATGTACTATGCCACTGTAAATGTAATCTACACGCGTTAGAAGTTATAATTGTTTGGCGTAACAAGATATTTTTTTTACATTTACTAAAACAAGGGCAAGAAAAACTGGCAAGAAACTCTCCGCGACACCTTTAATCGCTAAGTTTGAGTCATACAAATTGTTTGAACTGGATCAAAGCAATCCCAAGAAACATTTAATTATTCGTCAAATTTATAAAAAGCTTTATTGATTAACGAGAGCTTTTAATTCATTACGCTTCGCTCTTCTGGTAAGATTCAAAGTTCAAATATTTGATTTAACACACAGAAGTCTGTTTTTAATCCTGATGAATCATTATCTGGCCATGAGTCATACAATGATATAGCCAGGTTAGTTCATTTGGTGTTTCTTTCACAACTTTTATCGAATGAAACAAGCTTACAACTTACCCTATACCCTGAAATGATACATCTGAACATTCTTCATGAACCTTTCCAGATATTGGCGAAAACTTAGTGCAGTTTATTGCTAACTAGTCTTTATAAAAAAAAAATAAAAAAAAAAACACGCGTTTTCACTCGCTATGACACCGATCTCCAGCTAGTGGAAAGTCTACTTACGCCCGAACCCAATAATTAAACCTAAATCTCAGATTGAAAGCAATCTGAGATTTGACCGTGACAGTCGATCGATCTCCTATCTGCATCCCAATAACCAAACTCTAAAATAAATAATATTAAAATATACATGTCTATGTTTAAAACATATCAAGTAGCTTTTTTATTATTTTAAAAACTGGCATAAGTTAAAATCTTCAGATAGGATATTGGCACAGTTGAAATGTCATTTTCATACAAAGGTCAATCGACATACATCAATCCGACCATGGATAGCTATCGACAGATGGCTATTACAATCCGTCGATTGGTTATTGGCACACTTTTATCATGTCTATCTCAGATGGTAAAAAATTGATTTAGATATGTTATTGGGTTTGGGATATAGATATGTTTTTGCTATCATTTTACTTGGTTTTAAATTACTTCCTTTCAGATTATATTATAAGATATATTATTAGATATACACATTGATAATCCAATCAATATACAGATTTTACTTTACAACGAATATACATTTTAAATTTCTTTCACCGTGTGGAATGAAATCCGGGTTTAATAAATTAAATAATACTCTCCAGGTATTGAAAAATTGTTGATTTCAAGTAGTTTATGATTTTTTTATGAGTCCAGTAATTATAAGCTTGACTATTAAAAGTATTTAAAATAAAAACAAAATTTCAAAATGCAAATTTTTCTTCTTGTTGTAGAGAAGAGATTTATTTGTAGAACTTTAGTGTCTAAGAACTTCATTATACACAATATTTGACGTAGTTTTGTTTTGTGGCAGCTATATAAACTCTTGTTTTGGAGTTCCGAATCGGGATAGCCCAACAAACAATAAAAACATGGATTGCATTTTTATAGGGGATCCCTATTTTTATGAAAATGCATATAGCCTATGACAGTTAAGATGCAGCTTTCTAACGGTGAAAGAATTTTTAAAATTGGTCTAATAGTTTACGTGTGAAAATATTACAAACACAAATATTTTCTCTTTGTAATACGTGGGTAACACTGAATATGTTTAGATATGTAGGTATAAGTATATAAAACGTGTGTGGACATTTTAAAATTGATACTTGAGACCCGACTAAAACAATACAATATAATACATCATCTCAAAATAAAATTAGTTGCTGCCTACTTTTAGAAATCTAAAACTATCAGACCTATATTCATGGTGTGTTACACAATCCTCAGATAAACACCAACTATGCAAAAAGCTCGGTTTTGTATCGCCCAGGTCATACATCACTATTTAAGCGTCGACTTGTTTAAGCTATCACGGAATATGCTTAAAAGGCTTATGCTTTAAGCTAAATAACCTGCATCATGAGCACGCCTCACACACCCTTTTCCCATCACACAACACAGCCGACTTCGGAATGACTTAGTTAAATGTTATGTATGTATGAATTAGGTATTTTTATTAAAGAAAAACACTTTTTTACGGATCATAGTTAGGTATTTGTAGTTAAATTCAGTTAAAATTTTTTTTTAATAAGTAATGATTTTCACAAATAATGCAATATCATAAAAAAATGCAATAGTTTTTAATAATTGACTTGTAGTGATTTTTTATAATTAATATTAATTTGATAACGTAATCATGTATTTCAATAATTTATGATGAAGTGATAAAATATTACAAGGATTGACTATATTATGACTCATATGTAATATCTATGTAAAATTCAATTTAAGACAAATTTGCACGCCATTGTATGTGTATAAGAATATGCGAACATTAGATTGTACCACCAACACATTATTGTATCATATTCTTGCAAATAAATATTATTATTATTGTATTTAAACTTATAATTATTTGATGCTTATAATGATTGAAACATTTAAAACTTTTGTCTTCAGTCACCGTGACCACGCACGCTGTAAAGCACGCGAAACGTCGGTTAAATTTAAAATTATGTCTAAATAATTATAAGTTTAAATACAATAATATATAACTATAATCCGTAAAAAAGTGTTTTTCTTTAAATGTGTAAAAGTTATGTTAATTAAACACAATACTATATTTTTATTAATTTTAAATATTATGCTGACTTTTGTAGGCTTTATGTTTCACAACTTTTCTCTAGATCTAAATATGTCTCATCGTTAAGGCAGCGTTCTTTGGACCGACTTATTTCGCTGATCTGCTACGAAAAAGTATTTTCATTTCAACGGATGATACTCACAAATAACGTGGCATTCTATTAGCAGAAGAATCCTCAAAATATTCGACAACAAAACAACGCATACAACCTAAACGCTTTCAATAGTATATATATATATATAAATGATTATTCAGCATTTACTATGCATATAGTATATAATGTATAGAAAAGAGTGGCAGTAAGTTTCTTGCCAGTTCTTCTTACCCGCTCTACGCCCTTGACTTGCGAACTGGTTGTAAATGTAAATTTACAGTTAATTTAATTTGTTTTTCTTGACATCCATAAGTGTACATGTTTACCTATGTGAATAAAGATATTTTTGATTTGATTTGATATATATAGTAAATGCTGGCACAAAAATAAGGTGAACAACACATATGCGACGATATACGACGATCTGCCTGAAGTATGGAGATCAGCTCGTAAAAGAGACGAGTGGAAAAAATAAGGGGAGGCCTAAGTCGGACTTCCGACTTGGTCAGGTCATCATTGACCTGTAGAAATAGTAAAAATGTTTCTATTTCCCCCCCCGTCTCACGTACGTCATCTGCTGTTAACCAGGGGTGGATCAATTTAGGGGCTTTTTGGCCTGCAGCCCAGGTCCCGTGGATAGAAAGGGCCCGAAGTTAACCCCAATAGGCGATAGTATAATTTAAAAAAATATCTGATTTTAAAAACCTCAAATTATAAGTTAGGTTTAGCTGAGATTAATCAACCCATATGCGTGCGCAACGGAAAATTCCCTATCGCTTGTTTTAGGTCGCTGTGTTTTGCGCATCTATTACGGGGGATTTCCCCGTGATAGCACAGAGCCCTACAAATTGCCTGCCCATGATGTTAACATATTGTATGGGTCTATAGAACTGTGATGAAAAATCATTCTTTGTCGACCCGTTTTAGAAACCATGCTGTGTAAATTTATAACCTATTATTGTTATTTTCTTTATTCCTACATAATTGTGTTCGTGAATTTGTGTGCTGCGAAATTGTAGGCTAGTTAAGGAAGTTGTGTGTTTAATTTATTTTCTATTATTATTTTTTCTAGTTTTATTATTAATAATGGATCACGTCTATCAGCATGATGCTGATTGACGTGATCCATTTTGATGATTTTGTGTGTTTCGTTAGTAATAAATGTCTATGTGTCTCGTCTGCTGCCTTGAGTTCTCATCTTAGTCACACATATACTTTATTTAATATATATTTAGAAGTATCTGATTGTTATTGTAGAAGTATTATGAACCAATTCGACTTAGGGTCCTTCCAGAAAAGAGCGTACTAATTCTTAAAAGGCCGGCAACGCACTCGCGAGCCCTCTGGCGTTAAGAGTGTCAATGGGCGGCGGTATTACTTAATATGTTGTTTTATAAAAAAAATATGTGTGATGTTTGACAGCAGCAGAATAGTATGCAGAAAATAACGAGTCTTAAAAAAGTCAAAGTAATTAAATGTAATGAGCTTCCGCATAAAAATGAAATGTCTACTTCCGCTGAATGCGGAGCTTTGACGGTTTAAAAAGCTTTGTGGACTGCAGTTCGAGTGAGAACACTCGCTTTATGCACTCGACACTTCATTTTTAATTTATTCTTTCATTTTGTAATATGAATAATTTTAAAATTAAAGATACTTTTTTTTTAAATTATACTCCTTTTGGGAACAGTAATGACTTTGACATGGCATTTTTACGATGCGCCTGCACACCGTCACAAAAAGCCGACACCCTGAAGTTACATTAGTTTAGTCGACATTTTAAAATAAACTTTATTTAACTAGATAATGCGTTAGAGTAAAACTTTCAATGTAATTAATATCATTTTTATATTGTTTGTGTCTGAAAAAATTTTTTTTTAAAAGATCTTGCTACGCCAAAGAAGTATAACAACAGGGGGTAAACAAGTTTGTCTGATGTAAGTCCGCCGTGACAAGTGGCGAGTGCGTCGCCGACCTTTTAAGAATTTGTACTTACGCTATTTTCTCTAAGTCTAATAACATTATTAATACCGTATCAATTTTAAAGGTTTCTTTTTTTATTTTATCTGATCTTAATTAATTATCATTTTTTTTTATTTATTACAATTTTTTTTTGATTCTTCATTATTATAGCTAAAAATTCTGTCTATCTCTAATTTCGCAAGAACGGTTATACAACTTGACGGCGTGCGTACTACTTGTCTATTAGAAAAAATCAAATAATCAAGACTGTGAGACTCAGAACGAAAATGATTTTGTTGTTTACCTTGTTATAATCTAGCTAAAAAAAGGTTAGAGTCTTCTCTATGACTTAAGCAAAGGTCATTAGACGGTACGATAAATTAATCAAATTTGTGGAAATTCTGATAATAATTAAGTATTATTATTTATTTGCAAGATTCTCGTACAAAAAATTTATTTTTATATGACGTGCAAATTGGTCTTAAATGGAATTTACATACATTCATAATATTATAGTCAATTCTTATATTATTCTATCACTACATCGTCATTATTAAAATATCTAAATAATTTTTAATTATGGTACAGCGAATTTCAACCTAACGAAGACTCTATCTTTAATTACTAAGTTAATAAAATATGGTCTAAAAACTTAAGCCTAGCTGGCGAAAAATATTTAAAAATATTAGCCGACATCTATACTCAATGACACAGAAATCTTGACTAATCTGTGGCTGCGCCATTATTGGCGCCATTCGTATATCACGTTGGCCTCATTAAACTTTCAATATTTTAATAACACAATCGTAGATGGCATACGTTTGCATTTGGAAATTATAACTATAAAAGCTTTTACAAAAACTCAACTAAAATTACATGACGTTTATTTGCAAATAAAAAAAATATTATTATTATAAATCAAAAATAATTTAATTTAAAAAGTACTCAAGCAAACCACTAATCTACACTAAGTTCATGTGATTATGTTTTACTCTGACAGATGAAAGAGAAGAGTGAAGGCATCCTTCAAACTCTTCCACTTGTCTCTGTTCCTCGCAATACTTTTGCAATTCAGACCCACTGTACCTATTATTTATAATCAAGTTGGTCGGGGCGTCCTTCATTTCTTTTTCCCACTGGGCCATTCCAGTCGTCGTCACCCATCTTTCATTAAAGAAATTCACAATGTGACCGGCCCATTTCCACTTAAACTCTTATATATGTTACAACCTCTGTTAACGTTGTCTTTGTGTATTTGCATTGGCTTAGAAATTAACATCTCCAAAATTAGAATTATTACTAACAGCATATACTTAATCGCATACTATTTAGCATATTAGGAAATAGCTACTACATTTTTGGATAAACCGATCACACATCATACATAACTCCTACATAGCTACCCAAATGTACTATCTTCGCCCGATGCTTTTTCTTCTTCAGAGGCCCTTTAATCTTTAAACACTTTCAACTTTAGACATTCATTACTTTATAATCTTCTCAACTTGTCGTATGCTGAAACAGAAAGTATTCTTTCTGTTCTATTCTTGTTGTAACAGGTATGTAGACTTTATTAAGTCAAGTGTCTAAAATAAATATTCATGAATCCGTAATATTAACTTTTTAGTTAGTTTTGTTAATTTTACAAGTTACGTGCGCACACCGCCTCAAAAAACTGACACCCTGAACTAAGTTATAGTCAACATAAGAATAAAGCCTTTTATTTCAAGAAACTCCGCGACACCTTAAATCGCTAAGTTTGAGTCATACAAATTGTTTGAACTGGATCAAAGCAATCCCAAGAAACATTTAATTATTCGTCAAATTTATAAAAAGCTTTATTGATTAACGAGAGCTTTTAATTCATTACGCTTCGCTCTTCTGGTAAGATTCAAAGTTCAAATATTTGATTTAACACACAGAAGTCTGTTTTTAATCCTGATGAATCATTATCTGGCCATGAGTCATACAATGATATAGCCAGTTTAGTTCATTTGGTGTTTCTTTCACAACTTTTATCGAATGACACAAGCTTACAACTTACCCTATACCCTGAAATGATACATCTGAACATTCTTCATGAACCTTTTCAGATATTGGCGAAATCTTAGTGCAGTTTATTGCTAACTAATCTTTATAAAAAAAAAAAATTATAATAAGAAAAAAAACACTAGAAATGCCTCGCGTTTTCACTCGCTATGACACCGATCTCCAGCTAGTGGAAAGTCTACTTTCGCCCGAACCCAATAATTAATCCTAAATCTCAGATTGAAAGCAATCTGAGATTAGACCGTGACAGTCGATCGATCTCCTATCTGCATCCTAATAACCAAACTCTAAAATAAATAATATTAAAATATACATGTCTATGTTTAAAACATATCAAGTAGCTTTTTTATTATTTTAAAAACCGGTATAAGTTAAAATCTTCAGATAGGATATTGGCACAGTTGAAATGTCATTTTCATACAAAGGTCAATCGACATACATCAATCCGACCATGGATAACTATCGACAGATGGCTATTACAATGCGTCGATTGGTTATTGGCACACTTTTATCATGTCTATTTCAGATGGTAAAAAATGGATTTAGTTATGTTATTGGGTTTGGGATTTAGATATGTTTTTGATATCATTTTACTTGGTTTTAAATTACTTCCTTTCAGATTATATTATAAGATATATTATTAGATATACACATTGGTAATCCAATCAATATACAGATTTTACTTTACAACGAATATACATTTTAAATTTCTTTTACCGTGTGGAATGAAATCCGGATTTACTAAATTAAATAATACTCTCCAGGTGTTGAAAAATTGTTGATTTCAAGTAGATTATGATTTTTTTATCAGTCCAGTAATTATAAGCTTGACAAAAAAACAAAATTTCAAAATGCAAATTTTTCTTCTTGTTGTAGAGAAGAGATTTATTTGTAGAACTTTAGTGTCTAAGAACTTCATTATACACAATATTTGACGTAGTTTTGTTTCGTGGCAGCTATATAAACTCTTGTTTTGGAGTTCCGAATCGGGATAGCCCAACAAACAATTAAAACATGGATTGCATATTTATAGGGGATCCCTATTTTTATGAAAATGCATAAAGCCTATGACAGTTAAGATGCAGCTTTCTAACGGCGAAAGAATTTTTATAATCGGTCCAATAGTTTACGTGTGAAAATATTACAAACACAAATATTTTCTCTTTGTAATACGTGGGTATCACTGAATATGTTTAGATATGTAGGTATAAGTATATAAAACGTGTGTGGACATTTTAAAATTGATACTTGAGACCCGACTAAAACAATACAATATCTCAAAATACATCATCTCAAAATAAAATTAGTTGCTGCCTACTTTTAGAAATCTAAAACTATCAGACCTATATTCATGGTGTGTTACACAATCCTCAGATAAACACCAACTATGCAAAAAGCTCGGTTTTGTATCGCCCAGGTCATACATCACTATTTAAGCCTCGACTTGTTTAAGCTATCACGGAATATGCTTAAAAGGCTTATGCTTTAAGCTAAATAACCTGCATCATGAGCACGCCTCACACACCCTTTTCCCATCACACAACACAGCCGACTTCGGAATGACTTAGTTAAATGTTATGTATGTATGAATTAGGTATTTTTATTAAAGAAAAACACTTTTTTACGGATCATAGTTAGGTATTTGTAGTTAAATTCAGTTAAAAATTTTTTTTAATAAGTAATGATTTTCACAAATAATGCAATATCATAAAAAAATGCAATAGTTTTTAATAATTGACTTGTAGTGATTTTTTATAATTAATATTAATTTGATAACGTAATTATGTATTTCAATAATTTATGATGAAGTGATAAAATATTACAAGGATTGACTATATTATGACTCATATGTAATATCTATGTAAAATTCAATTTAAGACAAATTTGCACGCCATTGTATGTGTATAAGAATATGCGAACATTAGATTGTACCACCAACACATTATTGTATCATATTCTTGCAAATAAATATTATTGTTATTGTATTTAAACTTATAATTATTTGATGCTTATAATGATTGAAACATTTAAAACTTTTGTCTTCAGTCACCGTGACCACGCACGCTGTAAAGCACGCGAAACGTCGGTTAAATTTAAAATTATGTCTAAATAATTATAAGTTTAAATACAATAATATATAACTATAATCCGTAAAAAAGTGTTTTTCTTTAAATGTGTAAAAGTTATGTTAATTAAAGACAATACTATATTTTTATTAATTTTAAATATTATGCTGACTTTTGTAGGCTTTATGTTTCACAACTTTTCTCTAGATCTAAATATGTCTCATCGTTAAGGCAGCGTTCTTTGGACCGACTTATTTCGCTGATCTGCTACGAAAAAGTATTTTCATTTCAACGGATGATACTCACAAATAACGTGGCATTCTATTAGCAGAAGAATCCTCAAAATATTCGACAACAAAACAACGCATACAACCTAAACGCTTTCAATAGTATATATATATATAAATGATTATTCAGCATTTACTATGCATATAGTATATAATATATAGTAAAGAGTGGCGGTAAGTTTCTTGCCAGTTCTTCTTACCCGCGCTACGCCCTTGACTTGCGAACTGGTTGTAAATGTAAATTTACAGTTAATTTAATTTGTTTTTCTTAACATCCATAAGTGTACATGTTTACCTATGTGAATAAAGATATTTTTGATTTGATTTGAGTATATATATAGTAAATGCTGCCACAAAAATAAGGTAAAATAAGGGGAGGCCTAAGTCGGTCTTCCGACTTGGTCAGGTCATCTTTGACCTGTAGAAATAGTATAAATGTTTCTATATCCGCCCCCCCCCCCGTCTCACGTACGTCATCTGTTGTTAACCAGGGGTGGATCAATTTAGGGGCTTTCTGGCCTGCAGCCCAGGTCCCATGGATAGAAAGCTCAAATTATAAGTTAGGTTTAGCTGAGATCAATCAACCCATATGCGTGCGCAACGGAAAATTCCCTATCGCTTGTTTTAGGTCGCTGTGTTTTGCGCATCTATTACGGGGGATTTCCCCGTGATAGCACAGAGCCCTACAAATTGCCTGCCCATGATGTTAACATATTGTATGGGTCTATAGAACTGTGATGAAAAATCATTCTTTGTCGACCCGTTTTAGAAACCATGCTGTGTAAATTTATAACTTATTATTGTTATTTTCTTTATTCCTACATAATTGTGTTCGTGAATTTGTGTGCGATTGTAGGCTAGTTCAGGAAGTTGTGTGTTTAATCTATTTTCTATTATTATTTTTTCTAGTTTTATTATTAATAATGGAACACGTCTTCTCCTCAGCATGATGCTAAACCAGGGCCAGTTACAACCTCAACGCACACATTACACAGTTTAATGTAAGGTACATTGTGTAATGTTTGTGTGTGAAAAGCCTTTCAAACATTTTTTTTTTAAATTATTTTGTGTGTTTCGTTAGTAATTAATGTTCTGTCTATGTGTATCGTCTGCTGCCTTAAGTTCTCATGTTAGTCACACATATACTTTATTTAATATATATTTAGAAGTATCTGATTGTTATGTTCTGAAGTATTATGAACCAATTCGACTTAGGGTCCTTCAAGAAAAGAGCGTACTAATTCTTAAAAGGCCGGCAACGCACTCGCGAGCCCTCTGGCGTTAAGAGTGTCAATGGGCGGCGGTATTACTTAATATGTTGTTCTATAAAAAAAAATATGTGTGATGTTTGACAGCAGCAGAAAAGTATGCAGAAAATAACGAGTCTTAAAAAAGTCAAAGTAATTAAATGTAATGAGCTTCCGCATAAAAATGAAATGTCTACTTCCGCTGAATGCGGAGCTTTGACGGTTTAAAAAGCTTTGTGGACTGCAGTTCGAGTGAGAACACTCGCTTTATGCACTCAACACTTGATTTTTAATTTATTCTTTCATTTTGAAATATGAATAATTTTAAATTTAAAGATACTTTTTTTTTAATTATACTTTTGGGAAAAGTAATGACTTTGACATGACATTTTTACGATACCTGCACACCGTCACAAAAAATCGACACCCTGAAGTTACAGTCGACATTTTGAAATAAACTTTATTTAACTAGATAATGCGTTAGAGTATAACTTTCAATGTATTAAATATCTTTTTATTTTTTGTGTCTACAAACGCAGAAAAAAAATTGAGAAATGATCTTGTTACGAAAATATTTAAGTCTTCTCGGATTATTCAAATGTAATAAAAACACGGTATGACTTCAACAGTCGAAATACTAATTATTATTGTTTTTTGGCAAGAATATGGTACATTTTTATGACGTGCGAATTGGTCGTAAAAGGAAGTCACATACATTCATATCATATGAATATTATAGTCAATTCTTATATTATTTATTTAATTATTAACACTTCGTTGCATCACATAAAAGGAAAATATTAAACATAATTTAATGACAAGCAACTGGCGGCCTTATCGCTTTAGAGCGATTTCTTCCAGACAACCACTGTGAGTAAAGGAAAAAAAAAAAGGAAAAAGGAACACTATGAGTATATTAGATAAGGTAGGCAAGAAGTGCAAAAATACATATTACAAATAATAAAATAGGGAAAACAAAAAAAAAACACATACTTAACAGAAACAAAAAGAAATAAAAATAAACTAAACTGATACAAGTTACATAAAACAAAACAAAAAGTAAACAGTGCACATGAATCATGACAATCTAATTCAAGATCGATTATTCTATCACAACATCATCATTATTAAAATATCTAAATAATTATAAATTACGGTACAGCGAATTTTAAACCTTAGACTCTATCTTAATTACTAAGTTAGTAAAATATGCTCTAAAAACTTAAGCCAGGCTGCCGAAAAATATTTAAAAAATATTAGCCGATAATGACACAGATATCTTGACTAATCTGTGGCTGCGCCATTATTGGCGCCATTCGTATATCACGTTGGCCTCATTAAACTTTCAATACTTTATAACACAATCGTAGATGGCATACGTTTGCATTTGGAAATTTTAACTTTAAAAGCTTTTACAAAACCTCGTCTGCAATGATGACATGAAATTATTTGCAAATAAAAGTTTTATTATTATAAATAAAAATAATAATAAATAAATGCTTAATTGCACTGTTACGAAACACGTTTTCTAAACATAAAAATACTATAACATACAACTTGAATCATAGTTATCGATTTTCATGCCACCTAGACCTAACTTTACGATGTCGAATTCAGGTGTCAAATTCAAATTCACTCTCATCATTTTCAAAGGAAGTATTCAAAAACTTCAAAAAAAGTTTCATGTCAAATGGAATACAGTTTTTCTTTCTTTCTTAAAAACAAAATGTTCACGAACGATTCAAAACTTTATACATATACATAATTACTCTATCATCTTCTCAACCTGTCTTTTGTAACAGAAAACAGAAAGTATACTTGTTGTGTAACAGGTATTGCGTCAAAACAAGGTCCCAGATAAGCAAAAGTCAGGGGTGGGTTAAAAAAAAAAAACAGGTATTGCGTAGACTTTATTAAGTCAAGTAGCTAAAATAAATATTCATGAATCCGCGAGATTAACTTTTTAGTTTGTTTTCTTATTTTTGAAGATAAGGCTAAACTTAAAGGGAATTATGACGAGTGTACATTTTTATGATTTACGCGCGCGCACCGCCGCAAAAAACGGCTCCCTGAAGAAACTCTAAACTCTACATGTTAGTTTTTTCTATTTTATATTAGTGAAACCTATTGTGGATACATCCAATGTGTTTATTTTATGTTTTATTTTCAACTTTATTTTTATTGTAAAGATTATCTGTTTTGTTTCCAAATAAATAAATATTGTTAGTGTCGTATTTTCTACTAACATAGATTATACATAAAAAAACTCTCGGTACTCTTTTAAAAAAGCAAATCATGAAATTTAGTTTATTAGTCGTAAAGTAGTAGCACTAAATCTTTTATGCACAAATTAATTCCGATAAAATGCAAAAACAACGAGCGTTTCGCTAAATTGTGATTGGTCAAGAATACTTCAAGTAGACAATCATAGACACGCAACGTGACTAATCATTGATCGATCAGAATCAAATCCTGACATTATTACATTCTTTTTTTTATATACATGTTTTTAATACATCAATGTAGGACGTGGCACAAGTCAGTGTACGTTAGTCTAAAGTGAGTGTGGTAAGTGGAAAAAGTATAAGAAAATAGTGTATTTCCTTTAATGGAAACTTTAAGTACTGTTATACCCTTTCTTAAGTTAATCATAATTTTTAGTCAATTCTATGAGTTTTTTATAGCAATAGTTTCAAGTAAAAGGTAAACTACGCGCGAGAGAAAATAAAAAAAACACAACAAAAGGAACCAAAGGGATAAGCTAGTTAAAAACATATTATTAGATTAGTTTTAATTAACTTATTAGTCAGAAGATAGATCGTATTGTTTAATGATGTCTCAGAAGATTCGTCGAAACTTTAAGACAAATGACTCCCTATGTCTAATGTCATTTTTGACAGTCGCGTTTAAGCACTAGGTTTGGACTGTGAGTTTTACCCATAATCTTTATTACATGTTCAATAGAGTGCTAAAATAAATAAACTCTAAAAACACTTTCGAATCGTCATTACCAGCCTCGGGCCCGGCACGTCATTGATTACAATTGGATTACGATAAATTATTCACAAACACTCGAATTGTATACATTGTGAATGAACTGTTCTCACACCGGAGCCGAATTTACATTTTTAGTAATTGTATTTTGACACGTTCGTTTATCATAAATACTCTTTGTTAAAGAACTTATTGAATAACATTCGTTTAAATTGCCTCATTGGTTTATGACAGATACGTCACTTACATTTGTCGAATTTCATTTTTTTTATAAATTAAGATGTAGTCTGTGATTGCTTTATGTCAAACTTTTTCTTGTATATTTGAGGACTAAAATTAACCAACATTTTTTTATTGTTAGCTCTTAATTAGTGTTTTATCAATAATTGAAGGAAATAACGTTAGGGAGTGGACGGGTGTTGCGACTGCAGAATTTCTGCATCTAGCACAGATTAAGACACGCTTCATGAGACTACCAACATTTAGCAATGTAGTGGCACCAAAAAAATAATAATAATGTTAGGCCTAACGTGGTCGGATGTCTGTGGCATTGGAATACAGTTGTGAAATAGAGAGCTAGAGTTAGTCAGGCTATCATGTCCATGCACACACGTTTATTTCAGCCTGTCTTAATAGATATATGTAGCCTAGTTGACTCACAGATTATATTCAATAAAACTTCTTAAGCGAATATTATTATGGCGAACTTTTTAAATCAAAGACTAAAGTAGTGGATATTAAATTAAGGAAACAGTTGACTATCACTACATAACATAACTGTTTATTAGCTTAATTAAGCTAAATTACGATAGTCACGGTAAATAGCTGTAAATAAAAGGTATACAAACTTATAGTATTTATGTAAGATGTCTCCCCTAACCTACTTTGACACATCAGGTCAGTGTCACACCTTTACTATTGTGAACAGAATTATTTTTAGAGTTTCTTTCTATAGTACATTGATTAATTCTTTATACAAAATATACGTTACGAACAGCAGTTTGATGAAAGAATATTTCTGACAGTTGACAGTTGTTCAGTGACAGTAAAATCAAACGGATAAAACCAAAAACAAAAAATAAGACATAATTTAAACAATAAGAAATTTTTTAATGTAATTGCCAATCACATATATATGTTGCGCGTCAGTTTTAAGTTATTATATCTTAAATAGACACTGCTACAGGGACTAAACTATTTAGGTTCAATTTTCTAGTTATCAATTTAAATTGAGTGTTATTTTTACTGTTAACATGAAGCTTCTAGCTTTGATAAGATTTTAATTATAAAAATCATAGCAACATACATTTTTGTAAGTAAACTTACTCCTTTATTTGAAGGACTAGTTTCATTTCATTCTGCTAAATTGTATTTATATACGCTGTGATGAACAGAATTAAACAGATTTGGCAGTTTACGACCCATACAGATAATTCGTAGTGAAACGCAATTACAAAACGCAATCAAAAAATCATACTACATAGATGGGAGCGGGGTTACAACTAAAACTATACATGAAAATTGCATTAAAGGTTAAGAATAATATTGTAAACGCTAAATATGAGAGAGAGCGGACACATTAGCAAAAGAAGCGTCGGATAAACTAAGGTCAGAACCTGAATATAAAACATGTCATATATAAAACATCAGATAAGGCAAAGGACTCTGCAAGTATGGAATGAGCGCTACCTGGGGGGTGAAACAGCTGGAACTACAAAATTATTTATCGGCAATGTTAAAACTGCGTATAAATTGGTAAAAGAGAAGCGTTTCACACCCCAGATGGCGCAAATTCTAACAGGGCACGGAGCCTTTGCATATTACCTGCATAGATTTAAAATTAAGACAAGCCCAACATGTGCCTGCAGTAATGAAGAGCAAACAGTGGAACATGTGCTTCTACACTGCCCTATATTCGCATCGTCCAGGCACGACCTGGAGCAACAAATACGGATGACTGTAGACCGTAAAGGCCTACAGGACATGTTAATAAAGCACAGACCGTGCCTGGAACGGTTCTGTGAAAAAATCATTCTCTACATAAAGGCGGCAAACAAGACAGAAAGAGCGGGTCTCGCGAGGAATTGCGCCCCGGCTCGCCCATGAATATTGTTAATAAAAATATTACCGATGTAGTCGGGGCGTAATTCCCGACGCGTTAAATAGTAGCAGTGATATATAAAGTCCCTGGACACTATGGCAGGGGAGTAGAGTGAACATTAATTTAAAAAAAAAATCGCTAAATATGTAGTTTTGTATTGAAAAATTGCGTCCCCTCAAACGTCAGCATACACTTGCTGTAAGTGTATGATTCGAATATTTGCTTGCGACGGGTTGTCTCTCTCCCTAAAATATAGCGAGGGGCTGATGGCTGACCATGCATCATACTCGTAAATGGGTGCTACTTGTGGTGACTGGTCGTACTTGAATTCGTGAATGCGGTGATATTAGTTGTTTCTACTACTTATTCGCGTGTTGTTCCTACGAGTGTGAGTGTGCTCCTATTTCACCATGTCTACTGCTGATAGAGGACAAATATCTTTTTTTATTATTAATCAAGTTATAATTACTTAAGATGTCATGTGGAAGATGGTTGCAACTCCATTTTGTAAAACAAAAAACTTAAAATTAAAAAGAGTGGCGAAGAGTTTATTGCCAGTTCTTCTCGTCCGTTCTACGCCCTTGATTTGAGAACTGGTAGTAAATATAAAGTTTTAAGTATTTAACATTTAATATGTATTTCATTTTTGACGTTCATATTTTTGAATTAGAATTATCTTTTTTATATTGAAACGAAATAAACACGTCAATAAATGATCCAAATTGAACTGAATATGATTGTAACTGATAGCGCATGGTTCTTATAAAATAATTCATTTAGCTTTTTCCACTGCAGTAATCAATAGTTAAAAATAGACACCAATTAACTTGCATGTAATATCTTCATACACAGTTTAAAAATTTAATTCCATTTTAATAATATTCCCAACATTCTTTTTTTATAGAACAGCAGGCAAACGGGCAGGAGGCTCATTGATGTTAAGTGATACCTCGCCCGTGGACACTCTCGACGCCAGAGGGCTCGCGAGTGCGTTGCCGGCCTTTTGTTATTTTTATTCTTAAAATAAGGTTAAAAATCTTAAATATGAATATTATTCGCGGATAACAGTTAATCCCTTAAAATAACGAAATAGGTGAAATCCGATGTCAGCTCGTCGTTACTGTCATGGTTTCTTCTTCTTGAAGTGCCTCTCCATTACTGGAGGTTGGCCGTCAGTTTTCTGAACCGCGTCTTGTCCTGCGCCAGATGCAGCAACTCTTCGGCATTTGCAATACCCGTCCACTCCCTGACGTTGCGAAGCCATGACTTCTTCCTTCGACCAACACGCCGTTTTCCCTGGATTTTACCCATTATTATTAGTTGAAGGAGGTGGTAGCGGTCATGGCGCAATACGTGGCCCAGGTACGCAACCTTTCGCTGCTTAATGCTCCGCATAAGTCCTTTCACCATTCCAACTCGTCTCAGAACCTCCTCGTTAGTGACCTTCTGGATCCAGCTGATACGAAGCATGCGACATGTCATGGTTTATCAGATATTAAATATTTCGCAGAACACAATTCAAAAAGATCATTTTCTATACAATAACAGTAGCACATACATTTTGATACTGTTATTGTAAAGAATATACACAAAGACATAATATGCTAATGCGCTGCCATTTATATCATGGGCTTGGGGTGACAAACTCGTAGTGAAAATGATTTATTTGCAGATAAAACGCAGTAAAAAGTACTGTGGATGCATATTCTTGCAATAAATAAATTATTATTATTATTATACTTTTCTTAGCCAGTTGTTGGAGTTGGTATTACCGTCGCAATCGCTACCAATAATAATAAAATGTATTTTTAATCCTTGCATTATTATTAATTACAATGGCATAGTTTAAATTATCGAACGGTTCTGATTGTTAGGCATCATAAAAGATATTATAGGAATAGTAACAAAGCCATTAGTTGTTGTCACAATTATATAAGCCTATAACTGTATTTTCTATATACTATACACTGTTTTATTAAGACATTAAAATAAAATATTTATTTTTATTTATTTATTTATACTTACACATAACAAAAATAAAATAAAAATAAAACATACACACCAAAAATAAAAAAAAACAGGTTACAAAAGTTATAGGGCGGCCTTATCGCTAACAAGTCATTTCTTCCAGGCAACCCTAATGTGGAACAATAAAAAAGAAACACCTACAGATGGTAGAGTACAAGAAATGCAAAATAATTAATAAAAAAAAACTCAAAAAAATCAACACGTTACTATAACTATAATAAAAAAATAAATAAAACAAAATCAGTGGCGCTACAACCTCTTTAGGTTTTGGCCTCAGATTTCTGAATCCGTTTCATGATCATTTTTAAATCTAATAGGCAAGTAGGTGATCAGGCTTCAGTGCCTGGCACACGGCGTCGACTTTTTGGGTCTAAGACTTGTCGGTTTCCTTCACCGTTCGAGCAAATGTTAAATGCGCACATAGAAAGAAAGTCCATTGGTGCAAAAGCGGGGATTGAACCTACGACCAGAGTCGCACGCTGAAGTCATTAGGCCAACACTGCTCTAGAAATATAAAGTAAAACCTAAAAAAATATTAAATAAAAAAATTTGTATAAACAAAAAGTTAACTGAGAATAATCTTAATATATATTAATCTCCTGTCACGATGTTTGTCCGCGATGGACTCCTTAACTACTTAACCGATTTTAAATTAAATTGGCACACCGTGAGCACTCTGGTCAAACTTAAGAGATAGGATAGCTTAGATCTTCAATTATAGTCGCAATTTTATTTTACATATTTCAAGTTCTCCTACCGTTTCCCTGAATAGTTTACTATCTACTATGTAATATAACAAATACCTTAGCCACAGCAACGCTTGGCCGAGACTGCTAGTTTATATATATATATATATATATATATATGCAGAGCTAAGCAGCTTTTTACATAAATGTAAAGACTGACCTCGTCTTGTATCAATTGGTAGGGAATTCCATAGCAGGATACTTTGCACAGGAAAGGAGGAGTATCAGAATTCAGTTTTATGAATAGGAGTTACTATAATAATAATCAAGTTAGCTTTGGATGAATTCAAATTATTCCCCTTATAATGGGTATTTTTTATTAACTGACAAGAAAAGTATACTGTGACACAGTGAGAAACAGACGCAACATTCGAGTGTCATTACTCAAACGTCAATGTGACGTGTGTCAAATGTCTCTGATGTCAGACGAGGCAGGATACAAAATACTATCCGTTTTTTTTTAAATGGAATATCGCTGTTGTCCTTAAGGGCCTTTACAGCTCAGCACGGGCTGTTTGGCGAGCTTAGCTCAGCCTGAAAGGGTGGGGTTCCCGCGACTTGCAAGGGCGTCTCCTGTGAGACTCGAACCTCGGCTTGGGCCGTCGCGGGTGGGTCAATCGCCTGAAGGGCAGGACGGAAGCTCACTGGAGTGAGCGAAATGCGAAGTAAAGGTCCTCGCATTCCCCGGTGAATACCATTCGTATTACCTCGACGTCCGTTTTAAGTGGCGCCAGCTACTCACGGAAATATTTCTGAACCAATTTAATGAAGGGTCCTTCAAGAAAAGAGTGTATCAATTCTTAAAAGGCTGGCTACTTACCCTTTTGCATTGAGTGTCCATGTCACTTAACATAAGATGAGCCATTAAAAAAATATTTTTTATAAATTTACGTAATTTTTAAATTCAGATTTTTCATGATATTCGAGTTTTAATTAGAATAATGTTGTGATTTTCGTACACGCAGAGATGCCGTTTGGCTCGCAGCCAATGCCACGATTCATACAATCATTTGCTCAAGTGCATGAATATGGATGGAGTTCTTGGAATGAGTCTTAATGCAATTTTAATACAGAATTCTAGTAGTATCACCGATCTTATAGCAAAATTAGCTGACCTGGCAAACGTCGTTTTGCCTTGTATATCATTTATAATAAAAAAATAGATTTTGATTGTAGAGGGTTGAAAATTTAGGGTTGTATGTATTTTTAATGTTGTTCATACAGTTGATAAAAAAATAAAAAATTATTTAAAAATTAAAAAAATATATTTTGTGGTGGACTACCCTTAACATTTAGGGGGATGAAAAATAGAAGTTGTCCGACTCTCAGACATACCCAATATGCACACAAAATTTCATGAGAATCGGCCAAGCCGTTTCGGAGGAGTTTAACCACAAACACCGCGACACGAGAATTTTATATATAAGATTAATGAAGTACGATATTATAATCACGTTTCATAATTGCGTTACGGTCTTCTTATTATTTATCTATATGGGTCGTAAACAACCGACTATATACCTATCTGTTTCTATTTATCAAAACGTAAATGCAATTTGACAGAATGAGACAAAAAGAGTAGTTCAAACAAAGGAGTAACTTTTTACTTACAAAACTGTAAGTTGCTTTATGGCGCTTCTAAACGGGCCATGTTTTGCTGCAATTGATGGCTGCAACACATGGCCCGGCAACATTGCAAACAATGTCAGCCACACTAAAATATAAAAAAAAAAAAATAAAAAAAAATAAAAAAAAAAAATATTTATAACAATCAAAACTTATCAAAGCTAGAATCTTCATGTTTTTTAATTACCGTTTATTCTTTATTTTGATAAACATTTCAGCAAACACTCAATCTACGTCTGTTAAACACAAATAGAAGAATCTAGAACTCGCGTGACTAACACGAAAATAATAAACGAAAAATGAAATCGCTAGTTTAGCCAACGCACGATTTGAAGTGGTGTAAATCAGCATAATTTCAGCAAACTTTTCAAGGCATAAAGTTGAATTTGTAACAGACATTACTGTATCTATTTCATTGCCAATATCAGGCCTAAATTATACACATGGAACAAATGAAGGCTCGTGAATCGTCAAGAAATTATACACAAGAAACAAATAAAGAATCCTGAAGCGTAGTATTATTAACACAAGGAATAAAAGAAAGACTTTTGAAGTGCAGGGAAATTATACACCAGGAACAAATTAAGTTCCAATATAAATTGGTAACCAGACGGGACTGACAGTTGGACTACTACTACTGAATGTCTTGAGGGGGGTAGTGTTCAACCCAAGTGTACTCCAAGAACTGGGTTTTTTAGTACCTATGGGATATGTGTGACAGCGAAGACCTAGGGTTTTTGCGATACCAAAGCCAAGAGCAAGTCTGATCCCCTGCTATCCAGGACGTTGCGTCTACTGAATGATGTCTTCGCAGTAGCGATATTGTGTATGTTATGTATTTAAGATTATATTTGTACTTTATTATATTTTTATTAATTTTTTCTTGACATTATCGTATTGGCATTGGTCTGTAAGGATAATGTATGCATTTCTGTAATAAATAAATCAAGCATCTTGCAGCCTCGGGACATACACAAGGAACAAATGAAGAATCTTGAACCGTCAGGAAATTATACACAAGAAACAAATGACGCATCTTCAAGCGTCGGGGAATTATACGTAAAATTATTAGATGGCTTATGTAATGGCTACAGTGTATGATTCTCATCCCTAAGGTTGGCTATGCGTCAATAGACTTTCTATCTTACTCACCTCCTCATAACGCCCACACATTAATGGCGGGTGTCAGGCACAGCTAGAAAAATGAAATGATCACGACTTCTTATGATACCTAAAAAGTTGTATTTTTCGTTCAGGTAAAATATTTTCGCAGTATTTATTCAGAGTTCATAATCAATACATCTCTAAGTATGCAGTGTTGGCCTAGTGGCTTCAGCGCGCGACTCTCATACCTGAGGTCGTAGGTTCGATCCCCGGCTGTACACCAATGGAGTTTCTTTCTATGTGCGCATTAAACATTTGCTCGAACGGTGAAGGAAAACAATGTGAGGAAACCGATATGTCTTAGACCCAAAAAGTCGACGGCGTGTGTCAGGCACTGGAGGCTGATCACCTACTTGCTTATTAGATTTACCTAAAGAGGTTGTAGCGCCATTGATTTATTTTTATTTTACATCTCTAAGTACCATTTCCGTATGTCAAACGTATTGCGTCTTTTCCATTCACATGACTATTAGTACACTAAGTAATAAAATCAACTTATCATAAATAAAATCTTTACGTGTTTTTCTGGGTCCAAAGGTCAATCTTGAACTAGGATAAAATCTTGAGTCTTATGGGAATGTAGAAAATCGTATATAAACCTCTAGAGTGCGTGTTCCTGAGAATCATGCATTAGTGAAATCGCTGGTAAGCTTCGAGTTCTACTATCTATGGTACACATAAAATATATTACATAATTAAGAATGGCGGTAAAACCCTTTAGATCTTGGCTTCTAATTTGATTTTTTAAAGAGCCTTCTGTAAGAGGTCTTTCAACTTAACTTTAGCTTGGCGATTAAAAAGAGTGGCGGAGAGTTTATTGCCAGTTCTTCTCTTCCGTACTACGCCCTTGATTTGAGAACTGGCAGTAAATGTAAAATTAGAAGCATTTAATATATATTTGACGTTCATAAGTGTACGTTGTTACCTAAATGAATAAATGATTTTTAATTTGAATTTATCTAAGACAGGTTTCTAGAAAATTTCATTGGTGCACAGCAGTGTGCAACGACTGACGTCACGAACACACGTCAAACACGTCTGTTTCGGTTATGATAATGTGTAGTAAAACCTAAATGGTTTTAAAACCCGTCCTAATCAATACAGTATGATAATAATTTAGTAATGTTCCTCGCTAATCTTTGTTAGTATAAAATGAGTAATTATAAGTTCAAAGCATAACTGCTATATCGCTCATAAGTTGCTTTAGTAATATATTAAATATTCTCTTTATTTTATTCTCGATATGACAAGGATGCGAGGGAATGCTTAGGTAGTCTAACGCGGAATTAGATGTAGGATATAGAAGCGAGCTGGTGGTGAAACCTGCCAAGTTAGGCCTTATCAAACATTAAACCCTGCAGTAACTAAAGAAGGGAGAAGTTGAAATTACTTATAACTGAACCTCAGTCATGGTGATTCATGAAAGAGAATCAATCAATCAATCAAAATTCATTTATTCAACTTAGATACTTCTTAGGGCATGTCAAAAACGTTTACAAAATTCGCGAAAGAGCAAAACTACGCCATCCGTTCGCAAAACTACCAGGAGGCCTTGTTCTGAGAAGAACGGGCAAGAAACTCAGCAAGTTTTACCCTCCTTCTACATAACAATAATACAAAGGAAAATGTCATAAACCACGACGTCATTTAAGTTACATAAGTAAAAAATAAAAAAAAATCTGTTCTGTGATTCACCATTACATATATATTCACAACACATCCAAGATAACAAAACAAATTACAATATACAAGGGAACCGGTGGTGAAATCTGCTTAGTTCGGCCTTATCATAACACCCTGTAGTAACTAAAGAAGGGAGAAGATGAAATTACCCATAACTGAACCTCAGTCATAGTGATTCATGAAAGAGAATGAAGCGATAGTAGTGTGTTAAATGTCACAATAAAATGCCTTGTTACATATTAAAACTAAATAAAAAAACTTTTTTTTTATCAAAAGAACACTTTGTAGTAAAGCGTATTACAAATTAGATTTTGCGTTTTTGCACACTGAAGTATTTCCGAAATAATTCGACTTAGAGTCCTTCAAGAAAACGTACCAATTCTTAAAAGTCCGGCAACGCACTCGCGAGCCCTCTGGCATTGAGAGTGTCCATGGGCGGCGGTATCACTTAACATCAGGTGAGCCTCCTGCCCGTTTGCCCCTGTTCTATAAAAAAATAGTAGATTATATTCAAGATAACAATGCTTGGAAACTTGCTCGTTGACAATCAATGAGCCTTGACAAAATCAATTGATTGCTGATCTATTTTAGATATTTTTTGTTTTATTACACGACATACTGTAGCTTTTTTATCTCACATAGTGTTTTATTGTTTTTTTTTTTTTGAAACTCTTTAATGTATAATATTCTACGGTTTCGATATTTGTACATATGTGAGGACCTACTTCCAACAATACAATAATAGACCTGTATAGTAGTTCTATTCTGGGAGTACATTGTCTTCACATAAATCTATTTATTTATTAACACTTCGTTGCATTACATAAAAGGTAAAAATAATATATATTAAACATAATTTAATGAACAGCAACTGGCGGCCTTATCGCTTTAGAGCGATTTCTTCCAGACAACCACTGTGAGTATATTACATAAGATAGGCAAGAAGTGCAAAAATACATATTACAAATAATAAAAATAGGAAAAAAACATACTTAACAAAAACAAAGAGAAAAATAAACTAAACTGATATAGGATACATAAAAAAAAACAAAATTATTAAATTAAATTATTTAACTAATGTACAAATATTTTAAATTCTATTTTAAAAGAGTAAGTGTGGAGTTTCTTGCCCTTTCTCCACACGAAACTACCCTTTGGAAGGTGCATCTAGAATCATCTTTATATTTTATTTAACGTTCAAAAGTGCCCTTTTAGGTGGTCTAATATTAATAAATGATTTGATTTTATTTATAAGGGCTGTAACAAGTGGAAGTAGTCTTCCACCCCTTCGGGAAAAAGACTTCCACCACCTTCAATACTTGAATTGGAATATAACGCAAATTATTTCTTCAGTAAATAAGAAAGAAAAGAAAAGACAGAAAAAAGCGCATGGAAAAGCTAATATACAAATACATTCTAGGCTCTGAATATGATATTGTCCCATTCGGTGTCGAGACCCTTGGTCCGTGGGGTCCTGGCGCTATAAGACTTTTTAAGAAAATAAAAATTATTCGACATCACAGGAGACTGATGAGCTGGCAGCTATCTCGGACAAAGATTTAGTTTGGCTATTCGAAGGGGGAACGCTGCCAGTATTTTTGGAACGTTTCATAAAGGGACTCCTTTTTATAATATATTTTATAATTTATTTATTTAGCTGATACAAATTATATACTACAAAAAAATATAGACACAAAATAGAACAACTTCGTAGATAAGGGTTCTTGAATTGCTTCACAGATGAGAAATATACTAATAATACACACACAAGAAAATGTACAAATTTTCCTTATTGCAAATATATTTTTGCATAAAAAACGTGGCTCTAATAAATATGTTTAGTCAGGTGGAATTAATTATGTGAAGTAATACATTTTCATTTTTGTTTGTTAATTTGTGGTACCGATAATGATAGCTCTTAACTAACCTACATATTTCACAGACCAGCATTCACACGACATTTTAGTCTAAAAATAAAAAAGAAAAAAAAACCCTTCATTCGCTGATCATTTAACTTAAATGCTATTCCTATCAAATACTTATATATATTCTTAAATCTAATTATATCGCTAAAATAATAATTTATTCTCATCCGCTTTGGTCAGGTTGTCTGTCGACATAGGCCTGCCCCAATTGTTTCCATGTCTCTCTATCCTTGGTAGATCGTCCTCGTTCTTTTTTGTTTACTTACGGCTTACTTCTGTACAGTGAATCGTGTGTAAATCTTTAATACAGCCGGGCCTCAAACACACAACCTTTAGCTTGGATAAATAGATATAATATAATTATTTAAAACTACATACCGTACTTCATCGTAGAACACGCCTCTACACAACAGGTGAAATCATATTCGCACAATCACACTAGCATAATTTATAATTAAAACTCATTTATATCGGAATTAATACACGCAATTGTATTCGTATGCGGGATATTAGACGCGTTTGTATCGCCCGAAGATGTGGACTGGACTGACGACTGAGTCGTCCGCCCGCCCGCCCGCCTCCAAGCGCGGCGTGCCCGTTCGATATGTTCGCCGCCCCCTCCTACGTTGCAAAATCATTGAAAAACCAGCTGTTTTATGCCAAAAATATATAATATTTCACATTTATATAATGCGAGCCAAAAGTTTCTAAGTGGTTTGTAAAATCCTAAATGTTTCGTTCTCTTGATAGGTTTTTCTAGTATGTTATATAATTAATTATTTATTGACTAAAAATATTAAGTTGGAATAAGAGTCCTTTTCCTTCTTTCCTTCGCGACTGAGGCGCAAACTAGCTGCTGTGGTCTCTGGCAGAATGACCAGCGCTGTGGAACACGTCTGCTCCTCAGCATAATGTTTAGCCAGGGTCAATTTCAGCCACAGCACACATGCATTGCAATGAGAAAAGAAAATTTATTATTATTTTCTTTCTATTGTTTTTTGATTTTAATTTTTTTTTATCTGTGATTATTGTTATTTTGTGTATTTTTAAACTAATGTTATGTCTGTCTGAGTAACAATTCAGTCTTAGTTGCTATCTTAGGAATTCTTACTTTTAGAAAAAACGTACTACTCAATAAACGATTATTTGTGTGAGACATGGTAATTTATACAAATTTAATAATGTATGATAATTGACTTAATTGATATGAATCTGACTGATAATGTAAAATCTAAACTAAGATAAATTTGCGCGCCACTGTGTGTGGCAGAATATGCGAACGACTGACGATTGTACCACCTTGACATTTTGTACCATATTCGTGCAATGAATAAATTATTATTATTATTAATAATAATAATAATTGTAAGGCCATGGCTA
Organism: Pieris mannii; assembly: GCA_028984075.1. Taxonomy (NCBI): domain Eukaryota; kingdom Metazoa; phylum Arthropoda; class Insecta; order Lepidoptera; family Pieridae; genus Pieris; species Pieris mannii. Next base: position 2,695,745 of record CM054798.1, on the reverse strand, counting down.
TAAAACTATTTAATCACCTTTAGAAGTTATAGATCACTGCCGTGTATTTCTTTCAAGGGGAAGGTGATTTTTTTAAATAGTAGTTTTTTAAGTAGTAGTTTTAAATTCTTAGTATTATTTGTTTTGCTTTTAAATGTCAAATTTCAGTTTTTTAATTTTATTATTATTATTATTATTTTTTTTTAATGTAAAATTTTCTTTTAATGCGCTTTACTTGTTTTCTGCTTTTTATACACAATTTGTTAATCTATGTAATCTGTTTTGGCTTTTTGTATTATATTAGTATTTTGTATAATAATATGTATTAATTAGTAAGCTGTTAGATTACTTTAAATAAATAAATAAATAAATAAATTATTAAAGGCAATCTCTCTTTATAGGGAGAGTACTTAGACAATAACTTTGACAGCAAGTCTAAATAACTTAACTTATTATTATGACATTATGTTAATGTTCTTATTAATCTTGGAAGGTCGTGGTGCTGTCCACATATAATTGTCTATGATGCACCACGTTTGAATTTGGAATATGTTTTTTTTTCTTTTGATATGCAGTGTCATTTATAGTTCATCATATATTTTGTCGTCTACAAGTAAACACAATGTTACAAGTATTACTAACGTTTTATTTAATTGCTATAGCCAGTCCACCCTATCAGTTATATGACATTAAAAAAATAATATGACACTTGCATGTATATTTATACTCGGATTTTTATTGTTGATTTTTCTAATTGTACCCATATCGTGCCAAATAAACTATTTATAATTATTAAAAGTATTTAGTGCTTTAAAATACTTATCCAGTGCAGTGTTGGCCTAGTGGCTTCAGCGTGCGACTCTCATACCTGAGGTCGTAAGTTTGATTCCCGGCTGTGCACAAATGGACTTACTTTCTATGTGCGCATTTAATATTTGCTCGAACGGTGAAGGAAAACATCGTGAGGAAACCGACATGTCTTAAACCCAAAAAGTCACGACGTGTGTCAAGCACTGGACGCTGATCACCTACTTGCCTATTAGATTTAAAAATGATCATGAACCAGATTCAGAAATCTGTGGCCAAGACCCAAAGAGGTTGTAGCGCCACTGATTTATTTTATTTAAAATACTTATCCTAATACACAACAATTTACACTAACGAATGATTAATCGGCACGCCGGTATATCTCTGTTCAGCTTTTCTTTGCACATCCACTAAGATCTTCCACTCTTCTTCTCACTCAGCAGTGGAAGCTGTTGGTGAAAGCTAATCTTTACGTAGCCCACTACTTATATCATCTTTCCATCTTCTTATTTGGCTTCCCCGTTGTCTTTTGCTAGGAAGCCATTCCGACGTATTTTTCGTCCATTGTCATTTAATTAATAGATACAAATTTTAGGATTTCTAAACTTTGTCATATCTAAAACACTTTTGGGTTTTACGTGGTCACGGTGACTGACATGACATAGCTTCAATCCGTTAAAAAGTGAATAATAACTTTGTTGTTTTCTACTAATCACTAATCACCTGCACTTATCACTTGCACTCGCACAAATCAAAGTGAATACAGGCCCAATTGATTGTGTCGCCTTTGGGTCATAGAGAAGTCCAGACCTTTCGCTCCCCAGACCAGGCCAGCAACCTCAAAGTTCGAAGGGGGTGACCTTACAATTATATTATTTGCTGGACTATAGACAGAAGATAGGAAACCTGGTAAAGCGACACTGGAATTTTTGCGTTCCCTAAACCACCATGAGGGATGCTTAGGTCCAGCTGCCCACTGAAGTATTTCCGAACCAATTAGGGTTCTTCAAGATAATAGACAATTATAAGGCCGGTAACGCACTTGCGAACCTTCTGGTTTTGTGAATGGGCGGTATCACTTATCATCAAGTGTGCCACCTGCCTTTTGCCTCCTTAGCATAAAAGGCTTTTCGGCTGCATATTAATAAGCTTAATGAGCAAGTAATATAAGTATCATATTAAATATAACACAGTATTAAATATGAAACAGTTAAAAAATATTAAAATTGTGCAACGTTTAGAAAATTGAAGATATTTCGCGATGCCTATCATAAGTAATTCAAAGATCGCAATCTTGCTTTTATTGCTGTTCCGATTGCTTCTGAATGTATAAAAGTTTTAAGCAGTGGCCTTGTGGCTTCAGAGTACGACTCTCATCCTTGAGGTCGCAGGTTCGTTAGCTCCACCAATGGACTTTTATAAATTGCTCGAACGGTGAAGAAAAAATTCTTGAAGAAACCGGCTTGGCTTAGACCCAAAAAAGTCGAAGGCGTGTGTCAGGCACTGGAGGATGATCACCTACTTGCCTATTAGATTTAAAAATGATCACGAAACAGATTCAGAAATCTGAGGCCAAAACCTAAAGAGGATGTAGCGCAACTGATATTTTTTACGCCGTTCTGTAAAGCTGGGTTTAACTGCGTCACAAAAAAATATAGCAATAGTAATACTTGATTTAGCATGTGTGTTTGTCATACACAAACAGTGCTGCCATCTAAAAATGATTAGCTCAATTAATTTGTAACCCAATAACAACGCGTTAATCCATCAATTAGCTTTTAATAGCTGTATGATAAAACGTAATTTGACACAAAATATTCAATGGCGCGGCAAACGTGTCATTAAAAGATTATTAATGTCATTGGTTTCAAAGAGTACTTCTATCTTTATTATTTTTTATTTTTTATATATATATAATGAAAATGGTCTTCGTTTGAGGCTCAATCACGCCTAAACCACTGATCTTATGGATATGAAACTACCACCATTCGATGCGAAATTTTTCCTAGATGGTTTATGGCTATTTATTTTTCGAATTTTAACGTTCCTTCATTTTTTTATTGCTGTTTTACTTTTATGAACATTTATCCCGCTAATTGCAAGCGTTTTCTCTTGATTCTTTTGTTTCCATGGCAACGGAGTTTACTAAACGGATAATGTTCTTTTACATTCAGCTAAGAATCTACTTACAAACTTCCACGCACCCCTGCACACCCACTCTCATTTTTTGATAAAAATAAAATGCCGTATCTATGATCGAGTATCACTTGAGAACGGCTGGACCAATTGGGTTAATTTTTTTTTATTGTCTTCAGAATTGTCAGGAGAATGTTTATATGTAAGAAAATTTTAAAAAAGTCTGCTAAAACGTTAAAAATTTCGATGATAATCGAAGTATTCCAATTTCTATAGTTACTCATCACGAAATCTCGGGAACTTAGACTTAGGACTTAGAAATGTGAAACTTGGTAGGAATATTACTTTCGTTATGTAGAGGTCAACTAAAAACGGATTTTAAGAAATTCATCCCCCAAAGGGGATTGCGGGGGCGTTAACAATGAACAATTCCCGTTTTTAAACTAGCTCCTATAAATTCCAAATTTGGTAGGAATCTTCTGTAAGAGATGTAGAAATAGTCTATGAACGAATTTTACGGTAGCTCACCCCACAGGGGGTTGCGGGGGTGGTTTAACAATGAAAATTTTTATTTTTTAAGCCGTAGCTCCTACAGACTCCAAATTTAGCTAGAGTCGTCTGTATGTGATGCAGAAATGATTTAAGAGCGGATTTTACAACAACCCACCGCCGAAAAAGATTGCGGTAGTGGGTGTTAAAATGTGAAATTTCTATTTCCAAACTGTAACCTCTATAGACTTTAAATTTGGTAGTAATCTTTTATTTGTCATGTAGAAATCATCTCAAATAGGATTTTACGAAATTCTATTTCCAATAGGGATTGCGGGGGTGGGTGTGAGAATGTTAAATTTATGTTTCCAAACTGTAACTTCTACAGACTCCAAATGATTATTTTTTTACTATTTAAATAGAAAAGGTTAAAGTCAATTGTTTTTTTTTATTAAATTAATTTCATTTGTTTTTATATAACCTAATTAATTTTATGATAAAACGTCAGTTCATAAGCGGTTGAGAAGTGAAATAAAAATGTCAGACAGAGAAAGTATTGAAAGTTTATGTTTGTGTGCTGACTATGTGTTTGGTTCTAAAAATTGGTCTCATGAGATAAAAGCTCAAACTTTAGGTAAGTAATGATTTGTAAAATATATTGATATATAATTAAATTGTAAATTACAAATTTTTATTAATAATTCGACATTAACTATCAAAAGAATCAAGTCTTATATTGGATGTTTCACAACAGTCCGAACCGCTTTAAGTGACAGAAGATTCCATGAAGGGATTGGTTGCTTTGAAGAATACGATAATATAAGTGAATTTTCCTTTGCAGAGATTAGAGAGGGGAATGTGCAAAAAAAATAAAATAAAGTGATGATAAAGTTTAAGAGTTAATTATGAATGTAATAAAAATTATTTAAATTTATCTAGAAATCGTTAATTGACGGAATTTACAACGCTTTATTATACTTTCAAGAAATACGAACTTACTTTGAGAGAAAAGAACAAGAACGAATGATGCGTTTGGTTAAACAGGCTAAACAACAGCAGGAGTGGAAATTAAAAAGTAATTTTCTATTTGTTGATTGAGATACTTATATAAAACATAACAAATAAATTTAATTTTAATACAAAACCATCAGATGAAAAAAACATCGCGACGGAATCAACTGAGATAGAAGACGAAGAAGTCATAGAAGGAAGAGTAGGTGAAAAAGTGGATAAGGAGAAGAACGAAGGAACAAGGGAAAAAAGGAGAAGATTGAAAAAATAGAGGAATAAAAAAGATTAAAAAATAAAGAAGAAAGTTAGAAAATGTCCAGAAAATAATATTATTGATCTACATTGACGTACATTTAGCTCTAAATTTCGGTTCATTTTCAAGCTACCTTCTCTATTTTAAAAAAAAATATTAATGTTTATTATTGTAATTGTAATAAGATTATTTAATATAAGTGCGGCAGTGATAGCTATGCAGCTGGCGTATGATTCGGTTGATCATCCAATCTATGTAGCTTTTAGAGTGGTTAGTACTTTGATGGGTGATCTTCTTAAGAATACGATTGGCCTGCATGAACATCATTGTTGTTAGGTATAAGTTAAAGGCTCATTGAACACTACAATGCAGAATTTTAGTGATTAATGAAAATTTGCCTATCACCGATTGAACTGGCGTGAGTTTTCTCTGTGGTTTCTTTATTTCCTTTGAAAATTCGCCCAGCAAAGCGGGCGGGGTCGGCTAGTATTCTATACGATTAAAATGTTTTTTTTTACTTTTTAATTTGTTTATAAATTGTCTCTGAACAATGAGACAATTTAACAATGATAAAATCATAACAATCAAATATTTACAATTTTACAACCTGCGTATTAATGATAAAATTTAAACAAGTTGAAAAAAATTGGACAGTGTACCTTTAACGCTGGCATTTCCTCCCTGTATTGCGATACTTATTGATTGAGGAAAGCACAAGATCTGGGGTCACCGGTACTATCATTATCATTAGTTGTTTATACTACGTATTTGCGTGTTGTTCTCACGAGTATGTAAGTGCTGATAGAGGACAAATCTTTGTTTTTAATTTATTATATTATTCTTTATTACTCAAGGTGTCATATAGAACATGGTGTAATGGTTGCAGCTCCTTACAAACATTGTGTAAAAAACTTGGCGATTAAAAGGAGTGGCGGAGAGTTTATTGCCAGTTCTTCTCTTCCGTTCTACGCCCTTGATTTGAGAACTGGCAGTAAATGTAAAATTAGAATCATTTAATGAATATTTCTTTTTTTTTGACGTTCATAAGTGTACATTATCTTACCTATATGAATAAATGATTTTTGTTTTGTTTATCTACCAGGCCCCAACATAAATCTTTAATAAGCTGTGCACTTGAACCCCACGGCCCATAATATATATATATATTAGGTCCTTACATATGAAATTGGCATTTTGTATGGGAGGAACAAAAGTCGAATATTTTTAAATATAATATATTTAATTAATCAAAGTATGAACTTTCAATCAAACTATTCCCAATTAGCTTCAAGTGAATTACAATAGTTTTATCACTAACACCGCAGCCTGCAGCTAACTCGGACGTGGTTTGCGATGGATCCGCTTCCACAATAGCCTTCAATACTTCATTATCAACTTGGGTCTCAGGCCGTCCACGGGGCTTGTTATACAGGTCGAAAGTAAAACGTTGGAACCAAAAACGAAGTGTGTTTTCTTTTGCAACATGACCGCCATACACATCATTCACCCTTCGAGTCGTTACCGCAGCACTAGCCACGGCGGAACTCGTACTCGTAAATAATGCGATATTTTAAGTTTTCCATTTTGTAAAATGAGTGACGCAAACATAAAAAAACAGAAGAAAAAACAAATGAATGACGGTCATCGAAGCACAAATACATGAGTAAAGCTGTACAAATTTAAATTTGGAATTCCTTACCAAAGAGGAGAAAATCGTGATAAAATTGGCCAGTACGAAAAACGCCAATTTCATATGTAAGGACCTAATATAATATAACGTTTAACTTAGCAAACCTCTTCACAACGTTGATTTTCCTAGTGCAGAGTCCAAATAATATTTTTATGCCAGGCTCTTATTTTCTTCGTCTTTTCGCCATAAAAGCAATGCTTTATTTACTAAAGAAAATTAGAATTAAACAAAATCTACTTTATTTAAAATAATCTTATATTTAAAATTCTCGTGTCCCGGTGTTTGTGGTTAAACTCCTCCGAAACGGCTTTCCCGATTCGCATGAAATTTTGTGAGCATATTGAGTAGGTCTTAGAATCGGACAACATCTATTTTTCATCCCCCTAAATGTTAAGGGTAATCCACCCCTATTTTTTTTTTTTAATTTTAGAGAAAAAGAAATTAATTTTTTATGATACAGCATTAGTACCCTGAATTTTCGACCCTTTACAATCAACGCCTATTTTTTATTTGATTATTTAAAACTTATGTTTTGAACTCTGAGGTTTATACAGAGAAAAATTCACAGAACAACCTAAAAAGATTTCATTCCGGAAAACCGAACAGTCTCTGGGATAGCATATTACAATGTTCCATGTTGGTATGTCCGTACTACTAGGCTCAGTAAAATCTCATTAAGGAGAAGCGAAGTTCGCGGGGGCAGCTAGTATATATATATTTGCTAAGTTAAACGAGGCGAAATGAGCACCAAGGACGATGCACGATGCACCCAAAGAGGCTATTACCGACGAAAACATAAAAAAGTGTGCGCTTACAAAGTACACATGTCAGAAGTGAAACTTCTTTGTAAATTAACTACCTTTACTCCATGGCAACGACCATTAGACATTATGCAACAAAATTGCCGTCTTACATGTAACTACTGAACGAATACATCAACTAATAGCGTGTATTTTTCCTTGATGTATCTTACTCTCTCTGTCAATCGCTCTCTCCCTTTTCTTCGAGAATCGCTACACATCATCGTGACGCTCCGTAAATTTTTTACCCTCATTCGCCTAAAGAAGTTTCACGCCAAAAGGTCCACAAAATAGTTTATTAAAGATAACCTAGTGAAGTTGATTATATAACTGAGTGCTTGGTTTTGGTGATAAACTCCTAAATCTTGAGGAGTGGTGGCTTTAGCGTGCGAGTCTCATACCTGCGGTCGTAGGTTAGATCCCGAGCTGTGCATCAATGGACCTACTTACTATGTGCGCATTGCTACGAGAATTATGTAATCACGTAGTATATAGTTCAACAATAATTATAGGGCTTATAATTTTTTGTAATATCTTTAGTCTACGTTTGCATATAAGCCTCGTTTAGCGTTATTCAAATTTATAAGTAAAATTGTTACTGTTTTAAATTATGATTTGAGGTTTTTTCGTAATACTTAATATTAACTTCAATACACACAATAAACAACCATAAATAGCATGTCTAATGCAAGGTCACATCAGTACCAATCTAGCTTATATTATTTTTTCGAATTTTATTAAGAATTAGTAAAACAAGTCTATGAAATCGCAAAATAAATTATAACTCTGCACACCTCGCTACACTATGGTAAACTACAAATTTATAAAGAAATATAGTTAACGCAAAAAATCTAAAACTAAGGAACACAACAAACAGAGAGCATACTTTTTTATATCTTTTCAAAGATGTGTGCGACATTTACAATCGATTTCTCTTAGGGTCGGTAACGCACTTGCGACCCTTTTGGTAATGTGAGAGTCCATGGGCGACGGTATTACCTACTTTACATCAGGTGACCTCCTATTATAAAAAAAAGTATACCGTGATGATTCCCGAACTCGCGCTATCCAAGTATCTCTCGATTAGTATGTATACAACTTCTATACAGGCGGTTAACCACCCCGCAACGGAACAAGCCGAGGTTCAAGTCTCGGAGACGCCCTTGGTTGCGAAAAAAGCCTATTCTGCCCAAGGTGACTTGTCAAGCAATTCAGGCCAATAGACAGATTCCATTAAAAACAAAACCAGAGGTTTTCGGTCCAGTCAATGGATAGACTGGTCCTGATACCTGCCCTTGAAGTAACTTCCCTTCCATCGTTGATGAACTGTACTCCGTATTTGGCGATGAGATTTATTTATTTACTACAGAAAAACATCATCATCCTTACAGCCAATTCCAATACGGTAATAATTGTCATTCTTCTTTTGAGGGATAGTTATTGTTTATGTGAGACTGATGCCTGCTAAAGCTTGTGCACCTGTATTACAGGTCATCAGGCCTCCACCACTTCGGATCGATAAAAAATAAATAAATAACAGAGAATAGACAATTATGGTTATAGTAGGTTGTAACGTTAACAAAATAAGAAAATATATATATTTTTCTACAATAGTATATACATAAGGAATGTATATATTATAAGGAAACCACATGGGGTATGTGTATGTGTATGTGTGTGGGTTTGTGTGTGTGTTAGTGTGTGTCTGTGTACTGAATTATTGACGTAATAATAACTGTGAATTCACTCTGCGAACATACAAATATGTCGATAGCATCGGAGATAAGAGTAGCAGGGATCAGTATCTCCACCGTCTTATCACAGACCTAGTTTGTTAAAAATTCTTAAGAAAGGCATTACTGATCAGAGATCATGCATGTTGTATTAAACCCCGGCAGACAACGAACTCGCTAGCCACATTATCCAGCGGTATCACTTAACATCAATTGATCTTATGTATAAAATTCTCGTGTCCCGGTGTTTGTGGTTAAACTCCTCCGAAACGGCTTTCCTGATTCTCATGAAATTTTGTGTGCATACTCGGTAGGTCTGAGAATCGGACAACATCTATTTTTCATCCCCCTTAATGTAAAGGGTAATCCACCCCAAAAAAAATTTTCAATTCTAGATAAAATAAAATATTTTTTTATGATACAGCATTATTAATTACAAATAACCCCTATTTTTTATTTCATTATTAAAAACATATGTTGTGAACTCTGAGGTTTATAGAGAAAAATTCACAGAACAACCTAAAAAGATTTCATTCCGGAAAACCGAACGGTCTCTGGGATATCATAGCAAAATGTTCCATGTTGGTATGTACTAAACAGTACTCAGTAAAATCTCATTAAGGCGAAACGAAGTTCGCGGGGGCAGCTAGTAGATTTATAAAAACTAGGGCTGTTTCAAAATTCAAAGCCGCAAAAAATCTTCGGGTTTCAAAGTAACCCACGATAGAATTGTCGCACGCGATACTAAATCTGACTTTCACAGCCCTGAGTCCTTTATAGATAAATGTTTCAGGAAAGTTTAAATTACAACCGTCCCGTGACGATACTATGTGCATTATAAATCGCTCGCCACACGCCATGCGAAGTTAGTATGTAAATCTAGGCTTGCTACCGCAATATTCTGCAACTTGAATGTTTGAAAACTCTATGTGAAGGCATTATTCATGAGTACACCTTTGTGTTAGACATTTTGCCGTGTCAAAGATCTAGTGTTCAGTGGCGCGATATTTTAATTTATGCTGTGATGTTGTTCCGCATTTGACTCTGCCAAGATTTTTCTGAGTCCTAATTTTTGAGAATTATTATTAGCGTGCCACGCTATCTATTAGCGAGTTGTGAATTTAACGGTACCTACATCAACACATGCATTGGCAAATACAATATTAGGTCACTCCTGGTCAAGGAATTCGGACAAGGGGTCGGGCATTGAGGGCGAGGACTAACATTATGATAACAACTGTATAATACACTTTATACAGTATATATAATATATATGTAGAAAATATATATCTAATAAACAAAATTCTCGTGCCACTTTGGTTGTTATTAAGTAATAACGTCCTTCAAAATGGCTCGAGAGATTTTCGTAAAATTTTGTTTGCATATAAGTTAGGTTTATGCATTTGAAAAAATCAGAATGGATGCCACAGAGAAACAGAGAACGGTAGCAGGTAGAAACCAAACATTGGCTATAAGGAAAATACAAACTAAAATAAATAAAACCGATAAACAAATTCAAACAAATAAACGAAGAAACAAACAAAAAAAGCAATCCCCAACCCGGCTGGTCCCCGTGGGGAATTACACCACAACCCCCCAAATGTACAACCTTAAATCTAAAAATAGGGGAGGCCTTTGCCAGTGGGCAGACAGACTCTGTTATCATAGACAACAAAAACAATAGCTATGTATAATGTATATATTGATTCTGATAGGCTATAAATAAATAAAATAGGTTAGGAATCGGACAACAGCAATTTTTCATCCCCCTAAATGTTTAGGGCAGTTCCTACATTTTCGACAACGGTTTGTGATTTTATTTTTATATGATACAGCATAAAAAATACGTACAACCCTTTATTTTCTTAATTATAGAGAAGCATTCCTAGGAAAACCCAAATGTTTTCATTCCGGGAAACCGAACAGTCTCTAGGGTAGCATAGCAAAAATTTTCAATGTTATAGTACATACCAACGCCCAACGCCCCAATAATTAATCCACAATCTCAGATTGTTTTCAATGTGTCGATCGATTTCCTATCTGATCCCAATAACCAAACCCAACCCATTTTTGGCGTTATATTGAACCCTGAACATAATAATTAATCCACAATCTCAGATTGTTTTCAATGTGTCGATCGATTTCCTATCTGATCCCAATAACCAAACCCAACCCATTTTTGGCGATATATTGAACCCTGAACTTAATAATTAATCCACAATCTCAGATTGTTTTCAATGTGTCGATCGATCCCAATAACCAAAACCCTACAAAGGCAATCCATTTTTTTCGATATATTGAACCCTGAACCCAATATTTAATCCACAATCTCAGATTGTTTTCAATCTGTCGATCGATTTCCTATCTGATCCGAATAACCAAACCCTACGAAGGCAATCCATTTTTGGCGATATACAGAAACCTGAACCCAATAATTAATCCACAATCTCAGATTGTTTTCAATCTGTCGATCGATTTCCTATCTGATCCCAATAACCAAACCCTACGAAGGCAATCCATTTTTTGCGATATATTGAACCCTAAACCCAATAATTAATCCACAATCTCAGATTCTTTTCAATCTGTCGATCGATTTCCTATCTGATCCCAATAACCAAACCCTACGAAGGCAATCCATTTTTTGCGATATATTGAACCCTTAACCCAATAATTATTCCACAATCTCAGATTCTTTTCAATCAGTCGATCGATATCCTATCTGATCCCAATAACCAAACCCTACGAAGGCTATCCATTTTTTCGATATATTGAACCCTGAACCCAATAATTAATCCACAATCTCAGATTCTTTTCAATCTGTCGATCGATTTCCTATCTGATTCCAATTACCAAACCCTACGAAGGAAATCCATTTTTTGCGATATATTGAACCCTAAACCCAATAATTAATCCACAATCTAAGATTGTTTTCAATCTGTCGATCGATTTCCTATCTGATCCCAATAACCAAACCCTACGAAGGCAATCCATTTTTGGCGATATATAGAACCCTAAACCCAATAATTAATCCACAATCTCAGATTGTTTTCAATGTGTCGATTGATTTCCTATCTGATCCGAATAACCAAACCCTACGAAGGCAATCCATTTTTGGCGATATATTGAACCCTTAACCCAACAATCATTCCACAATCTCAGATTGTTTTCAATGTGTCGATCGATTTCCTATCTGATCCGAATAACCAAACCTTACGAAGGCAATCCATTTTTTGCGATATATTGAACCCTAAACCCAATAATTAATCCACAATCTTAGATTGTTTTCAATGTGTCGATCGATTTCCTATCTGATCCGAATAACCAAACCCTACGAAGGCAATCCATTTTTGGCGATATATAGAACCCTGAACCCAATATTTAATCCACAATCTCAGATTGTTTTCAATCTGTCGATCGATTTCCTATCTGATCCCAATAACCAAACCCTACGAAGGCAATCCATTTTTGGCGATATATTGAACCCTAAACCCAATAATTAATCCACAATCTCAGATTCTTTTCAATCTGTCGATCGATTTCCTATCTGATTCCAATTACCAAACCCTACGAAGGAAATCCATTTTTGGCGATATATTGAACCTTGAACCCAATAATTATTCCACAATCTCAGATTGTTTTCAATGTGTCGATCGATTTCTTATCTGAACCCAATAGGGTTCAATCAACCCTATTGGGTTGATTGAACCCTAAACCTAATAATTAATCCACATTCTCAGATTCTTTTCAATCAGTCGATCGATATCCTATCTGATCCGAATAACCAAACCCTACGAAGGCTATCCATTTTTTTCGATATATTGAACCCTGAACCCAATAATTAATCCACAATCTCAGATTGTTTTCAATGTGTCGATCGATCCCAATAACCAAACCCTACGAAGGCAATCCATTTTTGGCGATATATAGAACCCTAAACCCAATAATTAATCCACAATCTCAGATTGTTTTCAATGTATCGATCGATTTCCTATCTGATCCCAATAACCAAACCCTACGAAGGCAATCCATTTTTGGCGATATATTGCACCCTAAACCCAATAATTAATCCACAATCTCAGATTGTTTTCAATGTGTCGATCGATTTCCTATCTGATCCGAATAACCAAACCCTACGAAGGCAATCCATTTTTGGCGATATATAGAACCCTAAACCCAATAATTAATCCACAATCTCAGATTGTTTTCAATGTATCGATCGATTTCCTATCTGATCCCAATAACCAAACCCTACGAAGGCAATCCATTTTTGGCGATATATAGAACCCTAAACCCAATAATTAATCCACAATCTCAGATTGTTTTCAATGTATCGATCGATTTCCTATCTGATCCCAATAACCAAACCCTACGAAGGCAATCCATTTTTGGCGATATATTGCACCCTAAACCCAATAATTAATCCACAATCTCAGATTGTTTTCAATGTGTCGATCGATTTCCTATCTGATCCCAATAACCAAACCCTACGAAGGCAATCCATTTTTGGCGATATATTGCACCCTAAACCCAATAATTGATCCACAATCTCAGATTGTTTTCAATGTGTCGATTGATTTCCTATCTGATTCGAATAACCAAACCCTACAAAGGCAATCCATTTTTGGCGATATTTAGAATGCATTCTCTTCGCTCTTTGTTCTTCCAGTTTACCGAGCTTTATAATTTTATATATTTGATAATTAATATAAACCAAATCAAGTAAAAAAACCGTACAAATAATATTAAAATATACATGGCTTTTCATGTTTAAAACATATCGAATAGCTTTTTAAGTATTTTAAAAACGGGTGTAAGTTATAATGTCAAGATAGGATAATGGCACAGTTGAATTGTAATTTTCATACAAATGTCTATCCACATACACCGGTCCGACCTACCATCGATAGATTGTATCGATAGATGGCTATTACAAGCCGTCGATTTGTTATTGTTAGGCTTCTTTTTCGTGTATTTAATAACATCTGAAGTGATGTTCCCCGCGTTAATTTCAAACTTATGATCTAGGTACTCGCCCACGCTATAAAAGCACCTTGCCTTTGAAAACCCAATTATATTGGCACACTTTCATAAATATTTGGATTAAGATTCTATCTTAGTGGGAAAAAATGGATTGTAATAGGTTATTGGGTTTTGGGATACGTAGGGTTTGGGATAGTTCGCGTAGGCAGATTCTATTTATCTTTAAGCTTTTTATGAAGATTATACATTGTAAAGGGGAAACATTTGTATGTAAGTAATACTTATAAATGACAAGACTACAATCAAAAATATTTTCGATGTTACAATGCTAAAACGTAATTATCCCTAAATATAAATTAATTTCTATAACATTTAAAATACTCTATATCCAGTCGTGCTTTGTACATTCATATTTCAATTGTTTTTCCCATTTTTGGCACATTTTAATGGACGAAATAAATGTGAATAATAAATATTTATATGTCCACAGATTTATGGTAAACATGCATTTTAGATAATTATAATAATAATAATAATAAAAGCCCTTTATTCGCTGACCATTTAACTTAAATGCTATTCTTACCAAACACTAATATTCTTAAATCTAATTATACAGCGAGAATATGTAGATAATTAATCACAAATAAATATTGGTTAGAATTATTTTAACTCGTAGGAAAACAACTGAATCGCTAACTAAAAGCGAAGAGCAAAAAGTTTAATAAAAATTCTGATAGACACACACTAGAAAACACAATACATACCTAAGCACGTTACAAAAACCGAAAAAAAAACCGAGGAGGTTTCAATTTGTTTTTTCGGTACCAAAAATCAGCTTCGGCTTCTAAAAATTAGATTAATATACTTGTAAAAAAATCAGTGGCGCTACAACCTCTTTAGGTCTAAATTTCTGAATCTGTTTCATGATCATTTTTAAATCTAATAGGCAAGTAGGTGATCAGCCTCCAGTGCCTGACACATGTCGTCGACTTTTTGGGTCTAAGACATGTCGGTTTCCTTTCGATGTTTTTCTTCACCGTTCAAGGAAATGGTAAATGCGCACATAGAGAAAATATGCGCACATAAAGAAAGTCTATTGGTGCACAGCCGGGGATCGAACCTACGACCTCAGGGATGAGAGTCGCACGCTGAAGCCAGTATGGCCTAGGCTCTACTTAGATAATTTAATTTATAGTTATATACAATCAAAGAGCTAGTGGCTTCATTTAATACTCGCTAATACGAAGGAAAACATTGTGCAGAAACCGACATGTAATGGAGCGATTAAGTCCACACAGTGTGTCAGGCACAAACCTATTAAGAAACTAATCACAAAATAGAAACAGAAATCTATTATTTAATGACATTTAATTCTCTATACAAAACTGTGTTGTGTATTTAAGTCTATTCTAATTTTTTAAGCAATTTTTATAGTTATGTATTTTAAAATATTGTCCTATATTAAATAAATTAAAAAATAAAAAGGCCTTTTATTTCTTTCAGCAGAACAAAAAGTTGGATTATGTAAGTTTACTTACATACTAGTGTTAGTTTTGTTAGTAATTAAATTTATATCCTAAATTTAGTTGTTAGTTTTTCCTACTTTTAAACTATTTTTTTTCTGTAAAAACTCCTCTATAGGTGAAGGCCTCCTCCAAAGACAGCCAGTCTTCTCTCGATTGGGCTACTTGGATCCAGTTCGGATATATTATATAAGTAGATTTAAACTATATTTAATCATATAATAAAAAAGCGTAAATGCATTGCAATGACCCATAGAATCCAGCCTTCTCGCTATTACCGCCAGCATGATGTTATACAATATATATATACAAGCCCCTCCCCCAGGCCCGATTCGAATAAGCGAATTAACGAGTAATAAAACAGTCCATTGATAAGATTAGACTTGCTAAATGTGGCTTCGCGTTTACGATCTTTTTGTTTGATTATATAATAAATTATTCTAGTGTAATTAATTAATTACTAATTCCTTGACCATTGCTTGCCATTTTGAAATGCACAAAACGTCCACATCATGGACCGAAATATTAACTGCGCACCCCCCGCATAAATGATATTTCTAAAACTAGCTCGTACTGGCAGGCAGGCGTGACGTTGAAGACAAGGGATGATTAAAACTTAAACGAACATCGTGGCCTCTTCGAGTCAGTTATATTGCAAATTTCAATACGCAGCTACGCAAAATGGCGGGGCATCCCCCCTCCACGGCGTGCGAGGCGTCATTGTTCTCGTTGCATTTTCATCGTTCTCTCTTTTGCATTTTCTGAGAAGATTTACCATGGTAACATATATTTTTTTCGCCATCGGAAAGTACAGATTTCAACGAACAGAAAACATACAAACTTTTTGAAAAAAGCTGATATTTGGACGGGTGAATTTTCTATTGAAAATTAGGGTATTTTTTCGATATTAATTCAAAATAAGGTGAAAATATAAATATTTTTAAACAAATAAATACAGCGTCTTTGGGAAATTTTGAGGTTATATGAAAAAAAGTGTAAATACAAAAGTTTTAGATCTTTTTATTACCTACGACTTTGCCATTTGACTTTTTTCGATAGGACTTTTATTTTGCCGGAAATCGAGAAAAATCTTTTTTACCCTTAAAAACTCACCCCCTTTTCCTTCCCGACCTCAGATCGCCCGTAAATTATTTATCCTTTCATTTTTATAATATTCCCCTCATTTTCTAATGGGTTTCATCCTACTATTATTTTTTTTGGTTTTAAAAATTATCAACTCTGGACTGTTTTGTGTTAAATAGTTCATACTTTCAGGAATACTATAGACTATATAAATATCACCACATTAAGACAGATAACAAATGGAGCACGGCTTGTCAAAGATGTTCATAGATTGTTCATTGTCATACACAGACTACATAGTGCGTGGCACGTGTTTCGCACACGCAACGCATGAACGGATTAACGCTGTTATCCCTTTATATAACCTTGAATCACCATTTTTATATAATAAATAAAACAGTAAGTTACTATTAACTTATCATTGCTTATTTAAGGTATTGTTAACAAAATGGAGTATTGTTAACGGGCAGGAGGCTCACCTGATGTTAAATAGTACCGCCGTCCATGGACACTCTCGATGCCAGAGGGCTCGCGAGTGCGTTACCGGCCTTTTAAGAATTTGTCTGTTTGAGCATGGGGGAAGGACCCGGAAGCTCTTGATAAGAATGATGATCAGACTGGATGAGGCGATTGGCGATGATCAACGGCTTCTCTTACCTTACCTTGCCTACTTACCTCCAAAATGACTTAATAAAAAAATATCGCAATCAGGTCAAATTGTTTAACTTTTTTAAAGTTATTTAGAACAAGTTAAGCGTGGATAAAGAGTAGTTCAAAAGCTGTTACTAGTTAGTTCATGAGTTCGTCTTAATTAAGTTTCTGTACTCTGAAACAAAGGGTTTGTTTCTTGCTTATATACTCTACGAAAACAATAGAAAATAAGAACCTCTAAGTGTCGCAACAAATTAAATTCGGATATGAAACGCGCTAAGTGTAACTTCATTTAAAAACGTAACGGATTTTGATAGAGTCATATCATTAAGTCTGTTTGATAGGGTCAGACACCTGTATGCATTGCAACATTATTTAAGCCGTTCTTGTTAATAATTAAAAATTAATAAAACTCAAACTCAAAATATCTTTATTCATATAGGTAAACAAGTAAGTAAGTTCGCAAGTCAAGGGCGTAGAGCAGGCAAGAAGAACTGGCATTAAACTTTCCCCCACTCTTTTTCATCGCTAAGTCATACAAATTGTTTGAACTGGATCAATCCCAAGGATTAGGATCATTTAAGTATTCGTCAAATTTAAAAAAAAGCTTCATTGATTTACTTTTAACGAGGGCTTTGAATTTATTTAGTGATAATTCTCTAATTTCGCTTGGGAGTTTGTTCTAAAAACGAATACAATTTCCATATAAGGAGTGGTATATCTTCTGGAGCCTGGTTGGTCGTACACTCAAATTAGTTATATTACGCGTATTATACTGGTGAAATTCCCCATTTGTTTTAAATCGTTTAAATTTTTTGTCAATACAACAAGGCTTCAAGAATTTATTGACCGGATAGTGTCATAATAATAGGTCCTTACGTACGAAATTGGCATTTTTTATGGGAGGAACAAAAAGTCGAATATTTTTAAATATAATATTTATTTTATTTATTATTTATTTATTAACACTTCGTTGCTAGAAAGAAACACAAATAACACAATACATATAAATTACAAGGGATGCAACGGGCGGCCTTATCGCTAACAAGCGATCTCTTCCAGGCAACCCTAGTAAGAAAGAAAACAATAAATAAAAAATGATGAGTGCAAGAAGTGCATAACCAGAAGTTATATAAAAAACAAAATATATATATTAATCTGTAAAACCTTAATCTAGAGAAAAAAAAAAAACAATATTAATAACTAAATAAAACTAAAAAGCTAATCTTACAGATTCATGAACAGCAAATAGTGGATTACATAATATACAAAAAGAAGAGGAGATACAAGAATTACACAGGTCACGATTGATCAGGATATGATAAGGTTAGGAAATATTTATATAGAAGAGTTTTAAAAGACAATAGGGAGGAAGCCAATCGTATAGACTCAGGCAGCTTATTCCACAGCCTAATGGCGGAAATCCTAAATGAATTGCCTATGAAGGATGAGCTGTGGGATGGAATTTTCAATAGACATCTATTGGAAGAGCGTAGCGTATAGCTAGAAGGACCTAAGAATTTGAAATGATTTTTGAGATAAGAAGGGGTTTTGGGATTGAAAAGAATTGAATATAGAAGTTGAAGAATATGAGCGTCACGTCTGAGTCGAATAGGTAGCCACCCCAGCTGCCTGCGGAACTTAGACACATGGTCATACTTCCTAAGACCAAATATAAAACGTATGCAGAAATTCTGCAGGCGTTCGATCTTGTTGAGTAGCTCTTCATTCATATCGGAGGTGCACGAGTCCGCATAGTCAAGAATAGGAAGCAGAAGAGATTGCGCAAACATAGTTTTAGTGCGGATAGGAAGGAAATTAGAAAGACGTCTCAGAGAATTTGACGCGGCGTATAGTTTACGGCTCATTTCCTTTACATGATGACCCCAGGATAGCGTTTGGTCGAAGAAGACCCCAAGATTTTTAAAATTTTTATTAAGAGCCAAAGCCACACCGTCAAGGTAAACGCCAGGGATCTGAGCCCATTTGACTCTTGAAATAAAGAAAGGGCTTCCTATGATAATTACTTGACTCTTAGTAGGATTAATTTTAAGACCAAAGTCTTTACTCCAGTTGGCTATATTTTGAAGAGCATCATTTATTGTTTGAATCGCAAGAGGAAGTCGATCCAGTGTAGACTGAACGTAAATTTGGAGGTCATCAGCGTAAAGGTGATAATCAACCAAAAGACGTGCTGTCAATGTGTTAATAAAGATAGAAAATAGAAGAGGCGAAAGTACTCCACCCTGCGGAACACCAGTCCTTACGTTATTCCACTCCGAGTGTGTATCATTAATTTTAATACGCTGGCGACGACCGTTGAGATAGCTATCGAACCAAGCAATAGCGGATGGAGAGATTTTTAAAGAACGAAGCAACCCAAGCAGAATTTCAAAGTTCACAGTATTGAAAGCATTGCTAAAGTCAAGCAGAGTGAGAACAGTGAGCTGCCCATCATCCATCCCCCGACGAATATCGTCAGAGACCTTAACCAATGCAGTAGTCGTGCTATGCCCCGGGCGGAAACCCGATTGAAAAGGATCTAGAATGGAGTTCTTATTCAGAAATCCGCTAAGCTGCGAGTGTATAAGGCGCTCTAGAGCTTTAGATAGGAATGGTAGAATGGAAATGGGCCGGAAGTCAGATAGGTTAGTAGGATCAGGCCGTTTGGGAATAGGAATGACTAAACTATCTTTCCAGGAAGTAGGAAATTTACCAGTCTTAACTGAATAATTAAAGATATGAGTAATAACTTGAAGAACAGCTGGCAAGATAGGTAATATCATAGCTCGACTAACTTGGTCACATCCGACAGCATCCGAAGAGATGGACCGGATGCAACCCTCCACTTCAGACTCGGTGAATTCAGTGAAATTAAAGGGAATGAAGTTCGGAGTAGGAAGAGATGCTAGATTATTGAGTGTCTTCTCAAGAGAAGATTTATCATGGGTAGTAGAGGAGGTAAAGTGAGAGTTAAGATTGTCTATATCAATAGCTGAAGAAATATTATTCTGTGCAGCTCTGCCAATCCCCAAGTTTTTGAGGAACTTCCAGATTTTCGTGGTGTCGCCATTGGATATTGAATCGTGAATATGTTGTCTTTGAGCATCACGACAGCGAGTGTTACAACGATTACGAACTACTTTATATTTTTCGCGCTCTGCATCAGATTTGGCGGTTCTCATTTTAGCTTTGGCTCTGTTTTTTTTGTGAATCAAACTTTTTATCTCATCAGATAGCCAGGGAGCAGGTAAATGTTTAAGTTTAACACGTCTCACTGGGGCGTGCCTATCATAGAGGTTTGTGATAGAAGAGGTGAACAGCTCAACTTTGTCATCGAGGAAGGCTAAGTCGTATAGACCACTCCAGTCAAATTTGAATGCATCACTAAGCAGGCTCTCATGATCGATTCCCCCAAAGCTGCGACGCATAACTACTGTCGATTTCTGCTTGGGTGGCTTCGCATTAAAGGAGAGATAGAGAAGGTCATGGTGTGAGAAAGCGACAGCAGGAAGTTGATACTTAGCCACAAGGTGAGGAGAAGAAACAAAAATAAGATCTAAAAGTGACGGAGTAAGACCGGGGATTTTATGCGTAGCATTGAGATGCAAGTTTTGTAAGTTGTAGGAGTGAGTCAAAGAAATAAGCCGTCTGGAGCGAGAATCATTTTTCAGCAGGCATGTGTTAAAGTCACCCATGATTATTGTGTTTTTATATAAGGGAGAAAATTGATCAATAGCGTCTTCAAAGGAAGCAAAGTAGTCCACCGATGATGACGGGGAATAGAAGACTCCCAAGAGAAGCTTACAATTGGAGAGAAGAACTTCTATAAGGAGGTGCTCGGCTGCATTGCTAGGTGGAGGCTGTGGCGATGAGTTAATGATGGAAAAGGGAATGTGAGAACGCAAATAAATCGCTACACCACCTCCTCGCATGCCAATTCGGTCATTTCTAATTAAATTGTAACCAGGAAGAGAGTAAGTAACAGAGGAGAGGGAAGGATTGAACCATGTTTCAGAAATAAGTATGGCATGGATGTCTTTAGAAGCCAACGTGAGCAGATCTGTGTAATGAGCTGGAACACTTTGAGCGTTAATGTGTATAACGTTAAAGTGCTTAGACAAGTTTTGGAAAATAGAGGATAAGGAATCAGGTAGGGGAGGCGTGGAAGAGTCTATACTATGGAAGGAGTCACAATCGGACGATTCCAGAGATAAGAAATCAGAGTTATCACTATTGCAATCCATGAATTCACAAAAGTATGATAATTTTCCAAGATATATCCAACAGACAATGAGATATGGCTATATCCAAGAACAAATCACACACACAAATAAACCTATATAACTATAAGAACACAAAAGAAAATAGTTATATAATAATAATAATAATAATATATTTAATTAAACAAAGTATGAACCATTGTTTTCTATGCACTTTTGCCATCTTATAGGTAGTTCATTGATCCCTTTACTAAAAAAAACAGTCGGAGGGGAATCAATAAAATCTGTGAAGGCGACCAAATGGACTGCCCCATCAGAGTTAAATTTTTTCCCGTGCAAGAAGTTGTCCAAATTTCGAAAAAAATGGTAATCTGTTGGAGCAAGGTCCGGGGAGTACGGAGGATGTCTTAGACATTCCAAAGCTCTTCTAATTTGGTAGCCGTCTGTTGTGCAGTGTGTGGTCTAGCGTTGTCGTGAAGTAGCAGTGGCGTGGAGCGATTGACCAGCCTCGGTTGTTTAGCCGCTAGCTTTTCCATCATGGTTTGCAATTGCTGACAATAGACATCAGCCGTAATAGTCTTACCAGATTTGAGAAAACTGCAATGAACAATACCGGCACTAGTCCACCAAACGCTTACATACGGTTTAAAATACCTTCATATTGTGCCGGTTCAGTAATGTAACGCAGCAGTCGACGCGGGTTTGCCGGTTTGCTTCAGTCAATTCGTGAGGTACCCATCTTTCAAGCTTTTTAATCTACCCAATTTGCTTCAATTGAATTAAAACAGTTTTATCACTAACACTGCAGCCTGCAGCTAACTCGGACGTGGTTTGCGATGGATCCGCTTCCACAATAGCCTTCAATACTTCATTACCAACTTGGGTCTCAGGCCGTCCACGGGGCTTGTTCTGCAGGTCGAAATTTCCTGAACGAAAACGTTGGAACCAAAAACGAAGTGTGTTTTCTTTTGCAACTTGACCGCCATACACATCATTCACCCTTCGAGTCGTTTCCGCAGCACGGCGCAACACGGCGAAACTCGTACTTGTAAATTATGCGATACTTTAAGTTTTCCATTTTGTAAAATGAATGACGCAAACAGAAAAAAACAAATGAATGAAGGTCATCGAAGCACAAATACATGAGTAAATAGCTGTACAAATTTGAATTTGGAATTCCTTACCAAAGAGGAGAACATCGTGATTAAAGTGGCCAGTACGAAATACGCCAATTTCATATGTACCTAATATTTAGTTCCTTAAACTTATTATAAACACAATTAATTATAATTATTATTATCAGTGGCACCCTTATTTGTTTACACTTCATTACCTTAGACCTAGACATACATATAAAAAAAACAGGTTACATAAGTTATTAGGCAACGGGCAGCCTTATCGCTAACAAGCGAATTCTTCCAGACAACCCTAATAAGGATCAATAAAAAAGAAAGACTTGCAGAGGGAAAAGTACCTTTTTGTATTGAAAAATAAAAAAGGTCCGTCAACCTATGTATTTCGTTAAGTAAATGAATACACCGAATCACATGTGCCCTTTTCAGAAGGTTAGTCCTAGCTGTGGGCACATGGGCACATAAAGTAACGGCGGACGATGTCGCTTTCCGACGTCCCATCAGGCACATTGAAGGTACTGAAGTACTGCTGAATTACTTGCCCTGTGCTCCGGCCCTTTTGCCTTCTATTACATAAAAATAATCATGTGGAAGAAAGCTGGGTGGTTTTATTTCTCTATTTATGAGTTCTAAAACAACTTGTACGCAAATTAAACAAGGAAATATGACGTCACAAATTTTACACACACACCCTTACTAGAACACAAACGTATTATTTCACTGATGTACAACGTATGCAGCTCTAGAATGCTCATCCAATTTCCAATACGTCTCGGCTTGATTTTCTCTCTCTACGAAGAGATATTGCGTCTCTATGCGTTTTCTTTATAGTATACTATGGAGAGTGTTCTGAAGAGTTTCTTGAGTAGATTCCTCCTGCCTCTTCATCACCTTACGAGCCGAAAGTCTTCACAGTCCGCTTTACTAGACATTTATTTTGTGAACTAACGAACTGTAGAATCGACTTGGGGGTCCTGGGAGATACGACTTCCTCGACTCGTCTCTGAAAGAGGGTGTACTCTTCCCACAAAGGCCAACAACGCACCCACTAAAATTGGTGTCCATGGGCAGCAATGACCGCTCTTTATGGGCTCGTTTGCCATCCTAAATCTCCATCCTAAATGAACAAAATTGTCAATTTAATAATACCAAGATTATATAGGAACTATAACTATACAGAGATTAGATTATTAGATTCAATCATTAATATTATTATTGTTTTTTTAGATTATTTTATTTTTATTTATAGCTTTTCTCTTCAGAATGTAATGTTTAAATATTGTTTTAGCTTGATGGCAGCACGCATGCGTGCAAAACTGAGCAATGCGGTGGAGGAGTTGGCCGTAACATCGCAGAGGCTCTCTGGAGACTCAGCGGAGGCCGAGCTAAGCTGCTCACCGCTGTTGGTGATGATGCTGACGGACATTTCTTGAATAACATCGCGCCTGGATTAATACTTGATGGTAAAGTACTCGTATGAATGATTGCAACTAAATTATTATATATTGGCGGTATCACTTAACATCAAGTGAGCCTCCTGCCCGTTTGGCTGTCCTGTTCTATACAATAAAAAAAAATACATTTAAAATATAGTATAGATACTCAAGAAGTACTTGGGCAGTTAATTGCGGGTGTTCTATTTACTTATGATGATGGAGCAAACATGAGCAATGATGACATAAAGATCTCCATCTCTCTCTCTATGGAACAGCTAAGCTTATTGTATATTGTTTCCATACTACATACTATGTTCAGCGTATTCGCTACAATGAAGAAGTTTATAACAGGATGTCTGAATGATGAGTTAGACGACGCCAATATCGTCCAATTCATAAAGTGCACCAGCTCCAGTGGTTGGGATATGTGCACCGAATAGCGAACGACAGAACCTTCTAGGTGGTTACTGAACTCACAACCCGGTGGCAAGAGACAGACAAAGACTGCGTTGGTGGAATGGAGTTCTCAAAGTCCTCGAAACAATAGGCGTTCGCAATTGGAAGCACTGGATAGATTGCGGGCTGTACCACCATTGATGATGATGTATCCATACTTCTGTCCAAACAATACATGTTTTATTTGTCTGATCGTTTGATAATTAAAATGTTTTGGCCTTGCGTTGGTAACTTCCGATGGTGATATGCATCTGTTTTTTGCTATTGGGAGATACAGAGTACTAACGCCGTGAGATTTCAGACGGTAGACGGATGTGAAGGAACAGCATCTTTAACCGAGTTACAACCATGTATTAAATCATATATCGTTTTATAATGTTCTTTTCCCAGGTTGCTTCACGAAAGAATCGTCCACCGCAACATACGCTGCAATATTTGACAAGAAAGGAGAGTGCGCTATCGGCTTGGGTGACATGGAAGTACATAGTCATATTTCGCCAGAATTGGTAAGTTTATTAATGAACGACTTGACATCTACGGGTTATGTAGTGTGTATGTATGTATCCTAGACCCAACCATACAATTGGTCCTATTAGTCCGTTGTGCGTAAAGTACAGGTTAATTTGACTGACATTGCAGAAAAGAGCGTACCAACTCTTAAGAGGCAACGCACTTGCGAGCCTTGTGACAGTGTGCTCATCGACGACGGTATTACTGAACATGAGATGAACCTTCTGCCGGTTTGATTTGTTGTATAAAAAAATAGTTATTCATTTTTGAAGTGAAACTTCTTTAGGCGCATGAGGGTAATTTTTTTACGGATGATGTCACGAAGATGTGCAGCGTTTTTGTCGAAGAAAAGGTCCCCCTTTGAGCGATTGTGAGAGTGAGAAAGGGAGTTCGAGAAAAAATACACGCTATTGGTTGATGTATTCGTTTAGTGGTTATTAGAACTTTAGATGGCAATTCTGTCTCATAAAGTTTTGAGGAATAAATGCAGATTTTTATGTATTTATATTATCAGTAGCACGTATACTGAGTAGTGAATAGTGTGACAATACAAATGATCTGTATGATGATGAATGATGACATGATGACATCTATTGGGGCTTTTACGTTAGTCACTTCACACTTAGTTGTTTTTACTACGTATTTGCGTGTTGTTCTCACGAGTATGTAATTGCGTGCTCCTATTTCACCATGCCTCCTGCTGATAGAGGACAAATCTTTGTTTTTAATTTATTTTATTATTCTTTATTACTCAAGATGTCATATGGAACATGGTGTAATGGTTGCAGCTCCTTACAAACATTGTGTAAAAAAACTGGGCGTTTAAAAAGTGGCGGAGAGTTTATTGCCAGTTCTTCTCTTCCGTTCTACGCCCTTGATTTGAGAACTGGCAGTAAATGTAAAATTAGAATCATTTAAAGTATATTTTGACGTTCATATGTGTACATTATGTTACCTAAATGAATAAATGATTTTTTTATTTTTTTATTTTACTTCTGACAAGTGTTCTTTGAACTGCTTTAGGTAAACAAACACATCGAGATATTGAAAAGTGCACCGCTCATTGTAATTGACGGCAACATTCCACAAAACACCATGCAGCATGTTCTAGAGCTAAGCCAGAAATACCAGAAAAAAGGTAAGAAATTTATGGATATGTTTGATGGGACTATAATTAACATAGATTATGAACATATTTAAATCTATACATACTGTATATGTGTGTGCAACTGAACTCCTCTTAAACGGCTGGACCAATTGGAATAAATTTTAAGCTATTGCATAGATGTTGCAATGCGCCTTTTTCTCTTATGCCCACAGAGCTCTTATCAATTTTGACTCTTACTATGTAGGCGTATTTTACTCGAATAGGTTATAGATAATTGATAAAAAGATAGACTGATCAATAAAAAAAACATTGTTAAGCATCTACCATGTACCTAAACCACATAAGCAAATAAAAACTCAAATCAATAATATTCTTACAAATTTTTTAAAATATATAAACAGCAATTCTCATATATTTTGAAACAATAAGCATTAAAATAAAACATCATTTTTAAAATATTTCATCATTTAATACATTTCTATTACAAAAATACATATTTTGTACCAATTATACTGAAAATTATTATATAAGACGACAACACAAGTCTCACATATCTAAAAACTAATTTGTCTGACATCAGTGCTAATTCTGACATTTGTAGATAACCTACAATAAAACTTGCCTTTCACCAATAGCGTTTTTTGTTAAAAAATGTTAATTAATAATTAATTTATTAAAAAAAACTATATGTCAGTCACATGACATAAAACGATCACAGATTAATCGAAGATGCAAGAAGAAGAGAATGCTTGTAAATGTAACCTGTAATCATAAAACTGTCTTGGAGTTATTATAATTTTCCGTGGCGTTACAATGAAATTTATGTGAATATGTCATTATTTTTTTTAGAAAGTCGAAAATGAGTTCTTTTATTCATTAACACAAATAATACAGGTGATAAACACCTTTATTTTTTTATCAATTTTTTTAATCAATATTATTATGTTTATACAATTGTTTTAAATAAATTATAATAATAATTCGCCATTGGTAAGTAAATTTTGTAAACCTTAAGTATCTTCAAATTAGCACTGTTATCATAAAATGTGCAAGAAAATGAACCAGTCATAAATTTAAAATTAAAATTGTATAGAAATACATTTAAAACAAATGAACTAACAGCTAATAATAAAATAGAAATAAAATTTCATTAAAGACAATGCTTCTTACAAATATAAAAAAAAACATGGCGAAATTCTTAATAAAATCAATTTTATCCGTTAATCTGTTTTATTCGTCACCGTTTTAAACAGTGTTTTGGTTATTACGACAATTATATATTATAATAAAAACGCCTCCATATTGCGGAAAAATATTGGAATTAACAGTGGCAACATTTAACAACAAGAACATTACAGGTGCCAATGGACTTTGTATCCGGCTAATAAATAAATTTAAAAAAAAAGAACATTACAGTTAATAGATGTGCTCTGTGCTATTTTGACGTTTGAGGAATGTTTAGACGTAATCACTAAATAAGAAAATCAAAGACGATCAAGACAAAAATCCTATGCCTACCCACCTATAGTGCTTGTGTCTTACAAAACGTCCTCTAGGTGGAAATATTTAAATGCATATTGACTTAATCTAATACCTAAATCTAATTAAAAAATAAAGCATTTGGACGGATTCATTTAAAGATGAAAACAAATATATATTTTTTGAGATTCATTCAATTACAAATTTACCACAGCTTAAATATTATTTGATAGTATTGGACCAAAGATTTCTAAATAAGAGTTGACTTTATGAATAAGGTGGAACTAAGCATTTTTAGTGTATTGATGGTTTAAAAATGCGGCAAAAATTAGAGAGTTCTAGAAAATTTTTAGACTAATTCAAGAATTAATTTTTCTTCTTTTACCACTTAACTTTGGGGTTAACATACGCAAAAATATAGCCGTTGGCCAATTTTAATTTCACGACGTCACTTTTACAAATAACTTTTGCATATGAAGAATTTTCAATACAGCGTGAAAGAACAAAGAATACAACAATTTCCCAAGACAAAAATCAATAAAATAATACATATTATTTAACATCAATCTAACGTCAGCTGTCAGTTGTCAGCTCTTAGTTGTCAGCTGTCAAATCAGTGTGTCAAAGTGTAATTAATTTAAAAAGTTATTAACGTTGGTGATTTAAATTGTAAAAAACATCTAATTCCTATAAAATCCGAATTGCTGCTGTTGCTGCTGCAACTGACCCCTTATCTGATGCAATGCATGCTCGGGCTGGCTATGTTGCATTTGAGCCACCAAGTTCTTGGCTTCAAGTCTCAGTTGGTACAACTTACGGGATTCGAAGAACAGCAGAATTGCGGCTAAACCTGAAACATTTATTGGTCAAACAGCTCAGTTTTTAAGTGGATGGCATGTCTTCCGTATGTCAAAGACTGGATTCAGAATCCTTATCCAACAATTTTTGATATGCCAGAGACAAATCTTATTGTTGGATTTGGATACTAAATAATGTTATAATGCTCTTAATAAATGTTCTGCGAACATTCTAAAGGAAAGACACTTTCCAAAATAAAAACTTAAGCACGATATAAAACTATGTTTTGAGTTTATTAATAAGATATAAAGTTGAAGTAGATAAAGTTTAACATTTTATTATCAGAGACATGAATACAAATAATACAATTATTTCATTTTACCTTATTACTACTAAGATTATTACAGAATTTCATTAATTGTAATAGAATTAATACTATCATTGTTATCGTTATTATATATTTTTGTTATTAATGGCTTCGAATCAACATTCTAGTTCTGGTAGGGACAAGAAAAAGATGGCGCGTAACGGAAAAATGTTACGATAAATTTTTTCCATCACCAATAAAGAAGGTTCACTTCAAAAAATTTCTCAAATTGGTACAAACATTTTCGATGTAATTCAATTTCAAGGTAATGTTGGTAAAATATAAATTCAATAAATATATATAACAGCTATTGCCAGACATGTAACATTTTTTCTTATTATTATTAATCATACAATCAGTCTTTGCGACAATAAGTAGATACGTCGAGTGCTTCTTGACGTGTTAGGCGCTACTCCTAGCGGAGCCTGCCTATTCTTATTGAAACTCAAGTCTGTTTGGTTGGTCTAGTCAAAAATGTCGCCGCTTTTTAAGTCGTCTAGTAGTTTCTGGTATAGTTAGCTGTCCTGCTAGCTGATTGGGGTGCCTTTGAAGTCTTAGTTTGTTCTTATACCCATGTGTGATTATTTCTTTTTTTACCATGGGCATATTAGGAAATTCACTTGACTTCTATTGTTTTGATAAACCATGGGGTGTTTGATATTTGCTCGAGTATGTAATTATGAGCTTTTTGTATTATTATTATATTTGAGGCACTATTTTACATAACATTTTTATTTAAATAAGATATTGATATCTATTAAATTGTATATCAACTATTGATTTGACATTCTAAATTCAGAATTAAAATACCATTTTTTAAAGAATTTGATTTTTTGACAATATATATTAATGCAGAGTTTTAATATGCAGAAAATACATACCAAACAAAATACAGGCAATAACAGCAAATGCATAGGACCATGAGAGTACATTGAATGATGGGTACAATAACCAATCACGACGGTAACAATTTGTTCCAAATATAATAACAGCTAGTAACAGGAAGGCACCTGTAATATAATAGATATATCTAAATCATTGGGAAATTCTGTACTTGCTAAGGTTTATTTAATTTTAATGATAATGGCAATTGACGATAAATTTAATGAACAAAATGTTTTATAGATTTTTATTTCATATTTTAATTTTGCTTTATTTTATAGTTCTCGTACATGGAATCATCTGTATATTGTTTTCCCCATACACTCCATTATCTGAATGCCTTAGAAGATTTATCTATAGAACTTAACTATTTAATACTTACTTGAAACTGCAATCATAATAAATGCAGAAGAAACATATATCCATTCATATCTTAAGACATTACGAAGTGGCATCCTAATAATCACACAAGCCAAGAGAACTTGTGCTGTAAATGATAACATAAATGCCAGAGTCACAAAGGCTTGAACAGCCATCAGCCAGCCCGGTAATAACCATTCACGGATGACATAGTACTCCTTAAAATTTAAAAGTATTTAGATTTAAAGTATTTTTTTATATAGTTGCATTATTAAAAATGTATGAAAAGTTTTTTATGCAATTTTTAAATAAATTTGTTCAACAGCTACTTAAACTTAAACTTTCTCATAACTATTTATTCAAAAGACAAAGAGAGACATGGCTAGAAAATCACTTTGGATTGGAACTAGACTTAATTATCTAAGTAAATGAGGTGTGTTACCTGGCTAAAAATATAGTGACAACCATGGAATAGCTTGTCAAACTGAAATGAAGGAAAGCGAAAACGATCGAAACAATATTCCCAAAGGCCCATGTGTTTAAAAGACGAGAACATTTCTGAATAAGATTCTATCCAGTAAGGACCCGCAAAGGACAAGAGTAGAAAAAGTCCCGCTACATATGTGATTGAAGCTCCAATCAACGTAGCATCTAAAAAGAGTTGAATAATATAAGTTATTATTGTTTACATTTAATATATGTAAGTAAATAGGGCGTGCCCTGGCTACTTACTGGAGGCTTTCGGATATTCATTATTAGCGGCTGTCATTTCGCTGCAGTTTACACAATGTAAACAAAATACGTATTTACACAAACAAATTTACTTTTAACGTAAACGTTTTCAATTTAATAGTTTCTAGCGTTATCGCTTTTCATAAAACAACATAAACAATCTATGTACGTTTGTACTTGAATTAAACGTTTTCAATACTGAAATGTCAATTATCAAAACATTATATGTCAATGACACAATTTAGCTGTCAATGCTGAATGCTAGTGTCATCGAATACATTAATCCAGAGATAAAATTTAGGCAGTCATTCTTCTGGCGTCATATATTTTCATCATAATATGTATTAACCAGTTCATAAAATAAAAATATATTTATTAAGATCGAAAGCTTCATATTAACTGTAGTAACCGTTATGGTCATCGTCATTATATTTGATTATTATAAGGTTGATCGTTCATAAAGATTTGGATTATAGTCTGATTTTTCATTCAAGCCGGGCATTTTTTAAGTGTTGCTATTAAAAACATTTGAGGGTAATAAAAATTTCTACGTATTTTTTATGTTTTATCTACAAATACTTGTTCTTTTAGGGATATCATAAGGCTACTACAATCGTAACATTAAAACAATAAAACACAGTATGTTTTGAACTGTATAAATTTATTAAAATGTCATACAATAACTAAAAACTAACTTAATTAGGCACATTATGGAACGGAAAGTGTTTCGTGAAGAGCAGCACCAGCACTCTGTTACTTTCATTTATGATCCCGGCTTTATTGTTGAGTTTTCCTGACACTTGATTGCTAGCGTTACCAGCGCCTCAGATATTGATACATAGACTACATCACTACATACAAAAGTACGTAGAAAGAACTTAAAGAGCGACTAAGTGCGGTAAAATGACTCCACAAACCAACTACACAGAAAATGTATGCAGAGAGATCGGGACATTCTATTAAAAGTCAGTGTACCTGCTTGGTACAGCTGATGTAATGAATTTGCTCTTAAATATAAGTGGCAGTAACTTAGTTACTTTGATATACAAAATGTTTCGAGATTAATATAATAAAAAATACTTGTAGAATACAAAATTGAGGACGGCACAATTCACTTAACTAAAAAAATATTTTAAAGTTTGGACGGAATATTTTTAGAATCTGTTTCCATTGTTAATAAAAACTATAGCTGTCTAATTGCATTGTTTAAATAAGGTATTTTTTATCTCATATTAAACATTTGTGTTTAACCATTATTGAGATAAACAAATTCTAGTAAATTTATATCAGTAATTACCTACAACAATTGCTTGCAACTAAAATAGGTGGTTTGCTTTATATTAAAATTAAAATGAGAGAATATTATAGGGTAGATAATACACAAAAAAACTTACACTATGGACGGAGGACAAATTCATAAAATAATGCCTGCTAAAGTATCTGTTTTAGAGTTATATTTAAACACATCTCAGTGCATTTGATAAATTTAAAAGATCATTATAAATATTTTAT
The DNA here is from genome assembly GCA_028984075.1 of Pieris mannii. Lineage (NCBI taxonomy): Eukaryota > Metazoa > Arthropoda > Insecta > Lepidoptera > Pieridae > Pieris > Pieris mannii. Next base: position 2,663,614 of record CM054798.1, on the reverse strand, counting down.
TTAGTATTTCATTGTTAACAGTTACAGATGTATGGGGACTTGATTAGGAGCATGGCCATTGTGATATACAAAAATTAAACTTGATTAAATTAGGTATCTAACATACAGCACACATGCTCGAGAGCCTAAATAGATCCTAATAGTAAATTGTCAAGTGTCTGTACAAGTCAAAGTAACCTTTTCGTTTTTATGTTGTTAAAGTTCGATACATTTGATCCAAATAAATATTTCACAACATACACTAAGTTTGTGATTATCAGTAATCTTTAGTGTTTGTAATGTCATATGCAACTTTTGACACTGAAATTATATATAAACGAATGCTTATAAACTAGAAAATATAAAATATTGTGCAGGATGGCTTGCAAAGGACGGAATTTGTTTAAATTAATATAACCTATGTTACTCAGGGATATTAATAATATTAGTGTATAAAATATATGGTAAACTTTTATTATTTAAATAATATTTATTCTGCCACTATGGGACTTGCTGCCTTATAACTGTCTAATAATAATTCTGTCATCTATTAAAATTAGCTAAAACTTTTGACATGTGAAGTTTAATTTGCGCGCGTATTTATGTTTGCAAGATGGCGGGATGAGTCTGTATTGATTTTTAACTAAATATTTTTGTCGATGGATATAGTTAAAGGCAAAAATTAATATAAAATCTAGGTTTTGGTGGACATTACAAAATACTTCATTAATTATAGCTAGATCAGTCTAAATTGAATTCTGACAACTAAAGCACTCTTTCGTCCCTTTCTATCAAATTGTGTTTACGCTGTGATAAAAAGAGACAGATGTACTTTAGCTAAAACAGTGCATTTAGACCATTGTTTTTATAAGAAAAATTGTCTGTATTAGTTGTTTATAAACTTCCTTACATAATAAAGGCACTATGCTTTAGACTCCTCTTCCAACTCAAATCGTGCTTGAGACTCCTTAAATCTCCTTCTCTTCTTCATCTGTATATTTGCCTCCGTCAGGAATAATGCACCTGTTATTAAACATGCAACAGCTCCTACTACTCCCAAACCAAAGGACCAACCTAAAACAAATTTATACTTTATGGTAGGTTTTTACGCTTGCCAAATGCCAAGCCTTGACAAGCATCGACAATCGCAAGCATGTAAAGAAGGCGTTTGGCTTGGCTTCCGTGGGCTTGTGCCTGCTTTCTTCCGATCCAATCGAGTGTCGGTTTTTTACGCAGATCAAAGGGAGTTTGCGGCAAGCGCTTGCGATGCATTTACATGTTGGTCCGCGTTTAGTAGGCATTGTGATCTCGCGGCGAGTACACGCTTGCTGGATTTTACATCAAATAAATAAAAAATGAGTTGCTGGTCGAATGAGAGACTTTCGTTTCTGGAACATTACCAAATGGAACCATGCATCTGGAATCTGATGTAAAAAAAGATCATATCATATTATGGTATCATGATGTTTAAAAAGTACCAAATGCAATGCCATGCCATGCTTGGATGTATATTGCAGACTGACGCATTCACAAGCGTGTAAACGGCTTTCAAACGCCAAACGAGATTTGTGGAGGCTTGGGACTGTTTGCAGTTTGCCAAGGCTTGGCAAGCGTGTAAACCTACCATTATATATTGAGAGGATAATCAAAGAGATATTTTAGCATTTTAATAATAAAATAGAATGAAATTTGTCATAGATATGGTCAATTCCAAATTTTACAAAAAATACAGTGTTTATGGTTCATTAATATTAAATCCTTAAAATATAAATAAACTTTTATTAGAAAACTAAAAATTGGCAACAATGATGCAACAACAGTCTGGTCCCACAGTATCTGTCGTGATCATTTTTGATCAGCTTCAGTTCAGATTTGTGATCAGCCTTTTGCCCCTGACCTAGGTCTAAGACCGGTTTCTTCAGTACTTTTAAATGCCCTTGAAAGTCCATTGTTAGACCACACATATTTGCCTATTAGAATCACATAAATCTATGGACTACGGTTCTAGGTTATTCATGTGTCACCCACATGTGGATTTTTGTAATGTCTTACCTAAATAATTATTCGCGTGGTCCGGCATCCATCCATCAGTGTTGCCCGTACAGGCGAAGACAATGATAGCTATGCAACCGCTTATACCTAAAAGTATATATATTTTCAATACTGTTTCATGATCATTTGTCAAATACGCAAGTAGGTGATCAGCCACCTGTGACTGACACACGCCGTCGACTCTCTGTGTCTAAGCCAAGCCCGTTTCGTCACGAAGTTTTCCTTCACCGTTCCAGCGAATGTTAAATGCGCATATAGTAAGTCCATTGATGCACAGCCGGGGATCGAACCTACGATCTCAGGGATGAGTCACACGCCAAAGCCGCTTGGCCAACAATGCCCCCATTCATTGTTATATTAATTAAATTCTATTATTATTACTTTTATAAATGCCTAAAGTGTCTGCGTCTGGCTAGTCATTATAAAACTTGGGTGAAACATAGTATAACATTGTTTCATATGTAGCATTCAACTAGTTTAATTAGCTGTTAAATCAGTGATTCCCAAAGTGGTCTATATCGACCCCTAGGGGACTATGACAACCTGCAAAGGGTCTACGTCAGCGAAAAAAAAGTTTGGGGTCCATGAAATGAAAATGGGGGTCCACGGTATTGGATCTCAACACATACACTGATAGTACCTATTTACTTACATCATACTATACACATACATATTATAATAGTACGTATGAAGAAAAAAATTTATTGTATATGTTTATAAATTTGTGTAAGTTGAAGTTGGTATTGCGGGGGAAATAAATTGCTGAGAATCTGCTTTTGCAAACTTAAACGGCTCTAAGGCACACATTCATTTTATTGTATGTATATTGTTTTTTTTATGAAAACAATTATTGTGAAACAATTCATGAACAATTATATAATTATAACTTCTATATATATTTTTTATTATATGATGTCATGTTTGATAGTTGATAAAAAAATATATTAAATGTCACTGTTTTATGAATTATGTATTAAGAACAATTATTTATAAAAAATAGATTTCACAAATGTTAACTAATGCGTAGATATCAAAACCACTGAACTGATTTTGATTAAACTTGGACTGTGACTACACTTTTCTAATAATTTGGCTACCCGTTGCACCATATATTTTTTAAATTATTTTTAAATTATAAAATGTAAATAAAAACATCATGGACTATAATATCTATGGCCAGTACTTATAATCTATATTTGTCTGTGGTTTTTGTTAAAACTACAACGCTGGCCGGTTATAAAATGTCTACAGTCAATATGGTTAAAAGAACAATCTAAATTGATATATTTAATAAAATTACCTGCAGTTAACATTATATATCCTATACCCTTGATTAGTAATTCATATCTATCCTGCTCCGGCCCACAGCAGAGGAAGAATATTAAAACCAATATCATTGATATCAGAACACCAATGAGGCATATGGTGAAGAAGAACTGGGTGGCTATCATGAACGCTGAAAAAAAAATTTAATACAATGTTCAAATAAAATCATTTATTCATGTAGGTAACATAATGTATACTTATGAACGTCAAAAAAAATACATTAAATGCTTCTAATTTTACATTTACTGCTAGTTCAATTAGGGGCGTAGAACGGAAGAGAAGAACTGGCAATAAACTCTCCGCCAATCTTTTTAATCGCTGAGTTTTTTCTTGTACACGTTTGCTGCAACCATTACACCATGTTCCATATGACATATTGAGTAATAAAGAATAATAAAATAAATTAAAAACAAAGATTCCTCTATCACTGTTACAACTCGGTCCGTCAGAAAGTTTAATTAGTAATAGTTAATTCCACCCGTATCATCTCTACGTCCGCCGTTCCACAACTGAGCGTTTTCAAGGCAGTTTTTTCCACTCACCACCACTTTGTGGAGCAGCTAAAGTATTTCCGAACCAATTCGACTTAGAGTCCTTCAAGAAAAGAGCGTACCAATTCTTAAAAGGCCGGCAACGAACTCGCGAGCCCTTTGGCATTGAGTGTCCATGGGCGGCATCACTTAACACCATTTGCTCCCTGTTCTATAAAAAATAATCGACAGCGCGTATATGAAAAAAAATCACGAAACATGTACAAATCTAACGCCAAGATTTCGTCATCTAAAAAAACGACATGTGTCAGACAGAAGGCTGATCTATTTGTCTATGAATTTAAAAAAATGCCAAGACTTCCAAGAAATCAAAAAATTTGTGAATTTTGTTTTATTTAATACCCTGGAGTGGGCCCTTGATAGAATTCGCTACAGGCCCTGCGATGGCTAATGATCATTGGTGACTGACAATTCGACCACCCTTCCCAGAATTTGGTCAAAAGGATGTTTGTACTTGATATTACATTTTACAATGAAATAAGTTCAGATTGCGTGAGAATTAACGGACAATAACGCCGAACATCCGTTTGAGACGGATTTATTGTCTATTGACCTTTCAATTGCATCTCATTACTCATCCGACCTGTCTTCATACCATACGTTGATTCAACTTTAAAAAATGATTTTACGATGTGAGCCCAGTGTTAAGTGGGCATACGGAAAAATAGGACCTACGAACTCAGAAATGAGAGTTCATGCCCCAACACAGATGATGAAGTTTTACGAATATAATGAGTTTTACAAAGCACTTTATTTCATGCAGTAATGTAATATTATTAATAGTTATAAATACATATTTATTAAATTGTCACGAATCTATGGATTTACGGAGTTTCCAAGGGAAATTTAAGGATGGAACCTACTTTATGCTTCATGCAATTATTTCTTTAACACACCATTACATATTGTAATTTGATAATGGACACGAAAAAATATGTGTAATGGCGCGAAATCGAAAGAAGTTTTACAAATTGACATGTTCCAAATTCAAAATAATCAAAAAGTTAATAAAAAGTTTTTATGTAACCTATATATATTTCGGTAATTAAATAATATAAAAAGCGATGAATATAAATAAGCACAAGGTATTTAAACAAAGTTTAGGGAAGTATAACAAAAAATACGCTCCCATCAAAAATGTATTAAAAAAAGTGAACAATTACGTTCCATGCTCACTTGGGATGAAATTCTCGCGTGGTCTATGTTCAGGCTTTAATGGTGGCTGGCCAGCTAGCGAGGCCCCAGATCCTTTTGCAGTATTTTTTTTGGAGTTTATGGCCTGGTATAGGCCATCATTTACAAGTTGTCTATATAAAATAATGCCAGTAAAATACTTTACCTGGAAGCAAATATCCGCGTATTTTGTCGTATCCTGTCGTAAAGGGGTCGTATACCCACCGACATCCGACAAAGAATCGTCTCTGGTATTGGTCCAAGGGATCAGGTAATGATCTGAAGCAGTGACTCCAAAGACCGAGGCTGTAAAAAATGAAGGTAAATTATAAATGCGTTTGTGGGAAAAACGACATCAAAGATCTTACATAATACTTAATTTCTGTTAATTTTTTTTACACAGAAACAGTTACACACCTATCAATATCTTCGCACTATTTATAGTAATACAAAAAAAAACAAGATAAAATATTTGTTGAAGGTTGTTATGACCAAGAATAATAATTTAACAAATAACACACAAATCTAGATAATTAATTTTATATTTGCAAACGGGCAGGAGGCTCGTCTGATGTTAAGTGTCTCCAACGGTCACTCTTAAAGCCAGAGGGATTTAAGAATTGGTACGCCCTGAAGTTGAATTGGTTTGGAAATAATTTAGTCGGCTATAAATATTGCTCAGCTGTGGAACAGCGGACATCGAGATGATGCGGGTGGAATTTCGTCCTCCGAAAAACTCCTCTGTATTGTCAGTCATAAAGCACGAAATTTTGAGTACTTGAAACGATTCCTGTGTTTCATTCACATGTATCTCATATAGGAAACATATTTCACCACGAATAGAAAACAACCCTAGCTCAGGGCCAAGATTTCTGTATGTTTCGTGATAATAGTGGGCAAGGTTCAGAGCCTCCTGTGCCTGACAAACGCCGTCGACTTGGGTCTCAAATTCCAGTATGCCTTGTATATTCCTCACACGGTATGCGAGTTTCGAATGTGCACAGAGTGACACATATATAGTAGTATGATACACACTACTATATATGTGCATAGAAACTGATTTACATCCAATGCTTTTAGGTGAAATTAAAAAAAAATAATGGCGCTACAACCATTTTAAGTCTGGACGTCAGATTTCTGTACCTGTTTCGTAATTTTGTTTCCTTTCACGGTTCCTTCAACGTTCGAGCGAATCATTTAAAATTACGTACATAAAGAGATAGTGTATTGGTGCACAGCCGGAGATCGAACCTACGACCTCAGAGATGAGAATCGCACGCTGAAGCCACTAGACCAACACTGTTTTTCAAACTCTATATATGAAGATTTCTTCTTACTTAAAACCTACCGTTCCATTTTAGCACCTCGTATCCTAGAGTCGCTGACTAGCCAATTTGGCGTACCGAATGCCAATGCCACTGTCACAAGGGCAATGACAAACACAGCAATGCCACAATTACCCGCTAAACTTCGTTGCTTCATCTGTAAAAAAAATAAATACAAGATTAAAAAGAAAAATTAAAATTTTAAATAAAGAACAAGTTCTATATTCACATTATCGGTCAAACTAAATAAACAAAAATATGAAAAATAGACAATATTTAACACAAATCTTAGATGGTTACAATGTTATGGTTAAATGAGGACTATCGGTCTATCTAAACTCTTAACTAAGATATTCTGGTATCCCCTCAATATTTTTTAAAATTATTGATAATGATTTCTGTTTCCAACAGCCTAGGGGCCACTTTTTAACGCCACGTTTTTGCTAAGTTCGCGCGTTTTATTTTTTGACAGCCAATCATGTTTGTAATCGATCACTCTGATACAAACGTTACTAACAATATCCAAATTCAAATCACTTATTGAATAGATGTGACAAAAGTTTTACACCACGAAACGCGCAATTAATATAAAACACGAATAAATTACGAATAGTAGACCTGAACTTAAGTTCTAAAAGCTCTTAAGAACACGTAATTAGCCAACCTTGTCATAGTATCTATTACAAAGAGCATTACAGAACCAAGTCATTCGAAAACAAGGTTACATATGAGAGAAACAAATGTTTCGTAACTTGCTAAATAATGGGTTCTTTTGGCTATACTCGGTGTAAAACAATAATGAAAAGTTCACACGCGTTAGTCACTGTGGGAATGTCGGCGTTCAGGGTTAAGTTAACCGAATTTTACGCTTTTTTTAATTTTTTTGATTGCACACAATAATACATTCATTTTTAGGTAGGGGGCTCTTTTACTCTTCATAAACTCATTCAGGCTACAGGCAAATTTCTTTTTAAACATAATTTAATCAATATATGTCAATTGAGTTAATGGTTATAAGTACTGTTAAAACCCTTTACGACTACATTGTTTAGACATACCGGTTATATTGACTAAAATCATATGTCCTGGCTTTTATATTAAGTACTTAACAACTATGTCATCGACTGTTACAACTATCTATTTTTACACCATTTGATGATGTTATAACAGATTTTGAGTGTATTCCAAAAATGTATAGTTTAAAAAATTATAACGAAATGTGTTGCCTATGCCGGAACTTGGGAGTTTAATTATTATTTTAATGCATACATAATTGACCTAGTTAGTCTTGTATAGTTGGCAAGTTATAAAATTCAAACATAAACATTAATTTCTTGCCTCACCAAGTAAAACAAATTCCATTTATATTTATATTTATAGTACTCAAATTAAAAGTTTATCTAAAATAATAATCACTGAATATTATTTATTTTAAACTAATCTTTAAATTAAATTATATTTAGTATCCATAAGTATATGTACTGTCTGTGTAAAGTTACAGATTCACGCAAAGAGCATACATATTAGGTAATTATTATATTGAAAATATAAAATACAAATAAATTAAAATTATTGCAGTTTTAACTCTGAAGAACAACACAAATTAAAACCAGAGATGAGACGGTTATCACTGCTATGAAATCTGTTATTTAATATAGCTAAGCTGAATAAGGGAAGGTGCCACTAATTGAATACTTTTTGCACACTCAAAATCTTAATTAGATATTGAAGAAACTCTTTATATATTGGTAGGTTTGTGTTCTCAAAATTGTTTTGCTCATTGTAAACATTTATGGTATTAGAAAAGATAATTATACAAATAATAATGATACAGGTTTATAAGTAACATCGACTCAATAAAACTATTTAATTTTGAGAGTTAATAGATTTAATTAGAATTTGAAAAGTTTGAAAACTTAAGACCTTCGAAATATATATGTACTTCTTTAGTAATCAGTGAAGTTAGTAATGGAAATTGTGAATAACAACATTAGACATAACTAAATGATTATAAAAGTGACTAAGGACAATAACTTCATTCAAACATACCTCTTATTTATAAAACAACTCTTTTAATAAACGTTATAACTTGCTTTGGAACTTGGGTGGAGTCAACGCGTTAACAACAAACACAAAGCATAGACTAGAGGACAATTTGAAAGGACTAAGGAGAAACAGAATGTAAAATGATAATTGACATAACCGTAAAAAACGATTAAAATACTCTACAGATAAACAATGGAGTTTCTACACTTGCACTGACTTGAGAATTGTAATACATAATATAAAGCCCGCCAATTTATTTTGCTTTAAACATGTAAAAAGTTTGTTACCAATAAAACAAATATATTTAAGTCGATCTTAATTTAACCAAACATAAATTATTATTGCAATCCTGGCTGGGTTAACTGGTAACTTTATTTTTGTTTTGTTTTGTTTGTAAGTAACTAAACTTTTCTTGCCCTAAGTATGACCATTCTTCCTTATATAATTCTTTAGTTTCTCTGTCCGTTCCCCTTCCTACCAATATTTATTTACTTCTTCGAGATTAAAATCCCCTTGTATATAGTATTATAAGTATGTTTATTGTAAATAATAACATTAAACTATAATTTTGATTTTTTTATTCCCTTACTAATTATTCTGATTTTTTTGTAAATTCAATGCGCTTTCAATTATTTATGTTATGTCGCGATTGGTTTCCATAGTTTTTATTATGCATAAACTGTAAATAATTATAACAACGAATTATAAAAATCCCATACTTGATGCTGGCTAATGCACTAACCGTGTTAGAGCCAAAAAAAAAAGTAACTAAACCTTATTTATTATGTAGTACAATGCTGAGGAATTATTCCCAGTTTAGTTTTGTTAAATTTTTGTGAATTATGCTATCAAATTCCCTACAAGACATTTATCAATATATGCACCTAATTTTTTGTTATTTTTTTTCAGTTTTTTTCGAGCCAACTGATAGAAGAAAATCAATCAAGCCATTCCTTAACCATCAAAACATAACATTTGCAACACCAAACCTTTTAGAGTTAAAAGAAATTGCAAATTATTTAAACCCACATTTTGAAAATGATATTATATGTAATGAAAACGATATTATAAGATTATCTAAAGTTGTATTGAAATATGTTAAGATTCTAATAATAACAATGGGAGCTAAAGGTGTAATGGTAGTCAAATATAAGGATTCTGTTTCAGAAGAGATACATTTAAAGTTTTATCCAACTAAAGGCCTAAAGACAATAGAGAATGTTTCTGGGGCCGGTGACTGCTTTGCTAGTGGTTTTATTTATGGAATGCTAAATGACAAACCTGAAGAAACATGTGTGTCTATAGGTTTTAAGTGTGCAGAAGCATCTTTATTATGTAAAACAACTGTACCTGCTAAGTTTCCTTTTAATTAGCATTAAGATATAATGATAACATTTCATATGTAAAACTAATAAACATATACCTCATTTTTGTCTTTATTTGTAAATTTCTTTTGTAAAACAATTAAGCTTAAGATTATAATATACTAGCTAATTATAACAGACATAATTAATGTCAAAACATTTTTGATACTTAGGACATTTAAAGAGATTCTTAATTTGTAAGTCTTACAGCTGGACGGAATAAAGGTTATAGCCATATTTAATTCTAAATATCAGTATGACCAGGAAAGGCCACTTTTCGTTCATGCATAGTATATGATGATGGCTCCCTGCTTTGCATTTCATGTAACCTTTTGTATTTCCTGACTCTTGCTTCTACTAGGAACAGTATTCCAGCAGGAAAGAGAAATACCACTCCCACAACGCCCAGTGCAAATGCCCACCCAAGGTCATTATGCTCCCAATTAGGCATCCAGTCCCTTCCATCTCCTCTTGCTCCAAATGTTATAACTGATATTAATCCTGAGAAACCTGGAATATAATAAATATACATCATAGCTTAGGTCAGTGCACTTTATTTAATCTAGATATCTTTTTGTGTTTTCATTCTTTCTCTTATAATCTTTGACAGACCACCGAGTAATTTTTTTTAAATATAAGATATCTTTTAAAAATGGATTTGTTATGTAGAAAAAACAAATTATAAAGCAATTAATAGGACGAATTATTGAAAGTAGTATGTAATAACAAATTAAATGAACTTACCACCAATAACAAGAGTTGTCCCAAATATCAAAAGCAAAGTTACATAGTTATCATCATCCTCTTCTTTTCTCAGGTAAATATACAGAATGAAAAAGGATGTTATAATGCAGCATAGAGTAATAGTAAAAAAGAATTGAGTAGCAATAAAAAATCCAGGCAGAAGAATATCGTGTATAATATAGTATTCTTCTTCAAATATCCACCAGCAATCTTTAAATACTGTATCATACCAGTGATGAACCTCTTCAAACCCATTAAAACAAACTTCCCACAGACCTGTAACACAATGATTATCATAATAATAAATATTTAGTTTAAAAGCGTAAGAAATTTGGGTTTAAGTCATACCAATTCTTTTAAATTTTGGATTTTTTAGTTTTCCATCAGTAACAAGCCAATATGGACTAACAAAAGAAATAATTATAAAGAAGGATGCTATAGTAAAAAACCCTAGAGCAAATAGCCCGGTCTTCGATTTGGAAACCATTTCTTTTGAATAATTTCAGTTACTGAACACGATGAATTCACTAAAAATTATTAAAAGCTTGTGTTGTCAAAAAACAACGACCAAGCCCCGCCCAAGCCCACTTAAGAGTTATAATTTTTAAACTGTTATTTATAAACACTCGAGTCACAGACGAGTAAAAACTATAGTTCAGAGTGCAGACTAAAATTACGATTTTATTCATAAGCCTGTGCTGTATTTTATCTATGTCATGTTTATGTAATTGAATTGTATATAGCTATATCATATTATTAAAATAATGTTTTATAATTAATTACTGCGGTTGTACAAACTTCATAATATTTATTTTAATGTTGTCAACATAATATGGTAAATATATTAAATGTGTAACAAGTTATATACAATTATATAAAATTCTTATAAATTAATCTCCTGCCTAGATCTTAGGTTAAAGTTTAGAAAATAATAAATATTTTATCGTCCAATGTGATATGTTACTTGGAAGACTTAAACAATGCTGCTGCCTCCAAAAGTTTATGAGAATGATCTCCACAAATCATGAGAATTTGTTTAAACTATGTAGGCATTTAGGAATAAGTAAAGATAAAGCTCATTTTATTATGCTTAAACAGCCATATATATCAAAATTTTGTGAAGAAGATATACAAAGTATGGTAAAAGCTGTGTATGATTTAGGATATCCTAAAGATATTTTGATAGACTACCCAAATTTATTTTATATGTTACCAGTTACATTAAAAAACAGGTACAAAATATTAGAAGAATGTGGATTCAAAGAAATAACTCCTCAACTATTACTTTCATATCTCAATGTCATGAAACAGAAAACTGTTGGTGAACTAATAAATAGTGGGCTGATACCTCAGTTTTTTAATATGGAAAATAGACTAGCAAGCTGTATGACACAGTGGCCTACCTCACTTACCACTTTAATATATGGTGATGTTACTTTATTAACATTGCATAGTTTAAGGTTGAAAATTATCCAAAGATACCTGGAACTTGTGATTGATCTTACTGAAGATGAATTTTTAAGAGGGCTAAAAACATATCCAACTTTACAGCATCGACCTTTGAAAGCTATCAATGAAACTCTAGTAATTTTACAATCCCAAGTTGGTATGCCAAAATACAAAATAAAATCTAATTTGTATCTTATTCATGCTGATCCAGACAATCTTACGCAAATTTTGTTTAAGTTGAGAGAATTGGGAGGAATAGATGTAAAGGATGTTATTAGGATGTATCCAAGGTTGGCTGCTAGAAACTACTCTACATTACAAGAGATTAAAGACGTACTTAAAAAACATGGAATAGGTCCAGAAGCACAATCAAGATGTTTTCAAGTTTTCACACTGAGCCCAAAAACTGTTGAAGAACGATTAATCCATGCAAAAACAACACCTGAGTTCAGCCTTTATATCAATCATCCAAGATTCTTAAAAATGATTCTCTACAACAAGACAGTATTGAAAAGGATAATAAATTTAAAAAATCAAAACAAAAAGTGCTTAAGCCTTAATGTACTCTCTGGAAGTTCAGTACGATATGACTCATTTGAAAAAGCACCTGGAGACAGGCTGGGTAAAGGAAAGGATTTAGTATTTGCTATAAGCCAAGTTCTAGGCAGTGGTTTTCCTACCAAGAATATTCGCAACACACTTAGAAAGCACCCATTTTGGATAAATATACCTTTAGTTGAAGTTAAGTATGTATGCGATAAGTTAACTAAAAACTTTTCACTTCAAGATATATATAATAATGTTACTATTCTTTTATATCCGTGGAATAAAATAAGAAAAACTATTGAGGATATTCATAAAGTAGAAACTTTAAATGGTCACGTAGATATAAATAAACTAAATAAAACCCAACAGTTGAGTTTGGTTGTTTATATGATTGAAAAAGAACATTATTTTTCCGGAAATGGTGTGTGGAAAGATGACCAACAAAAGAATATAGTTAATCTAGAATCTAAAACAACAACAAAATTAAAAAAAATGTAAATAAAGTAAATTTTACAAGTGTAAATTATTTATAAATATATAGCCTACAAATTTATTCATGGAAATTTTCCTACAAAACAAACTGAATCGAAATCTCAACTAAGAAATAATTACTATGTTAATAGAGATGTTATGATTTTTTCTTCTTTCATCTTGTCCCATGAAAAATAGATTCAAATGGGCCAGTCAGCATAATGTGTAATATTACATTATTAATGATAATTAATTCGTTTTCCTGCTAAGCATTGATGTCCCGCGACAACGAATTCAGATTTCAGACGTAGCATAAATGATTAAGGATGGAAGCCGCAGACCATAAGGATTTCTTGCTTTCCACCTCCATTGCTCTCGTAATTAAGATACACTGGGAAAACGTCCGTATCTCGCAAGTGATAATATCATATTATTAATATAAGTCATATTATGACTATGCGATAGACGACTGAGAATAGTTAAGATACACTATGGTAACAGCTCTTGCACCGCGGGAACGTACGTTTCTGTCTCTCCCTTCGTGTAGCTTATTATTAGTTAGGACTTAGGCCGCAATCTTTATATCCAAGCTGCCAAGTGGCAATTTAAATCCCTAAAAGTTTGCCTTTAGAGCGCCCATATGAGCTGAGGAGCTATATCACAGGGATCGTCTGTTACTATGGGCGTACCGCAGGGCTCCATACTTGGTCCCTTCTTATTCCTCGTCTATATAAATGACCTACCATTTCTTGTAAAGGAGCTTCACGAGATAGTACTGTTTGCTGATGACACTTCGCTTTTATTTAAAGTGAAACGACGAAATCCATCCATCCATATGCTTCTGCCTTCTACTCTACGTCTATACCTACCCGCAAGCAGGCAACTCACAGTTGGACGTATTCCGTTTGGTACTCGTACTCGTTTTGACTAATGGTTAGATATTTGACCATTAGTAACTCTAACCACGGATCAAAAAACGCATTTAGCTGAATTTTAACTATTAGTAACGATATTTAACCAATAGTTGAGTTAACTACGGATTTTAATTACCTTACCCTTTATTTCGCCCTTATTTAGTTAGTTTACGTTACACATTTCTATTCTAAATTATATACATACGTTAAAAATAAAATTTAAAAAGAGGTTTTTTTTCTCTTTATTTTACAAAATAATACTTATACTTAGGGCCTGTTTCACAATGTATGGGTAAAGTACCAAATAGCTATGCAACACATTAATTATTCGAAAGATAAAATTTCCGAATAAGATACTTCGCATTTCATGACAAATAGCGCTATCTGACAGTTGTGAAACGCAACAATAGTGTTTATCCTACCAATAAGAAATAAATAACTTGTTTGGAACTTATCCGGACATTGTGAAACAGGCCCTTAGTATATTATTACAATATGTTACATTTGAAAACCGCTGTGGTTTGTATTAATGTGACAATAGCAGTCTTGTTTAGGAGCGCGACAAATACATGTAAAAGTAGTTTTGACGTGACAACGATCTTGGCTCTTAATTGGATGGGAGCAGTATCTCTAAACGGCAACTCGTAGTTGCTTGCCATCATAAGGTAAATTTGCTCAGTTCAGTGTCCTACCGTTGAATTTAATTAAGGCTTATTTAATACTACTTAATTTTCCTTTTATAGATGACACTTATGGTTAAAATGTATTTTATACTATCCAAAATTTGGCTTTCTCGGTTCATTTTGACGTGACAACGTCTTATAAATTGGTTTGCCGGGTGACACTTCAAGAAACTGCGTTACGCTCCGCTCACGTTATGCGCTCACAATGAGAGCGAGTGAGAGGCACGCGTCCCTTCCACTCGGGCATGGTTAGCCCGCCTAAGAGCGAGAGAGACAGACATAATGTTTTAAATTGTTACTATTATTTCATCCTTCTTCCTACTATACGAATGAATATTCACATTAAAATTATTTTACCACTCAAAGTCGTTGTCACGTAAAACTTTCGCCCGTATACCGATTTTACAGGCAACCAATTTTTTTTTATGAAAACAATATTATATTCATCTCGTTTTAACCACAAAAATGTTACTTTGTACCTGGTTAATGCCAGGAATACAACAAAGCCATACCATTCTATAAAAAAGGTATGAGGAGACAATTAGAAAAACGACAAAACGCTGGAAGCAATCCAGCCGATCTTGGCTCTTAATTGGATGGGAGCAGTATCTCTAAACGCCAACTCGTAGTTGCTTGCCATCATAAGGTAAATTTGCTCAGTTCAGTGTCCTACCGTTGAATTTAATTAAGGCTTATTTAATACTACTTAATTTTCCTTTTACAGATGACACTTATGGTTAAAATTTATTTTATACTATCCAAAATTTGGCTTTCTCGGTTCATTTTGACGTGACAACGTCTTATAAATTGGTTTGCCGGGTGACACTTCAAGAAACTGCGTTACGCTCCGCTCACGTTATGCGCTCACAATGAGAGCGAGTGAGAGGCACGCGTCCCTTCCACTCGGGCATGGTTAGCCCGCCTAAGAGCGAGAGAGACAGACATAATGTTTTAAATTGTTACTATTATTTCATCCTTCTTCCTACTATACGAATGAATATTCACATTAAAATTATTTTACCACTCAAAGTCGTTGTCACGTAAAACTTTCGCCCGTATACCGACTTTACAGGCAACCAATTTTTCTTTTTTAATTTAGAATTTATGTTGGTTAGTGTTAGGCTATCTGTTATCAAATCAAAAATCATTTATTCATATAGGTAACATAATGTACACTTGAATGTACATTATGAACGTCAAAATATACTTTAAATGATTCTAATTTTACATTTACTGCCAGTTCTCAAATCAAGAGCGTAGAACGGAAGAGAAGAACTGTGTGTGATTGGGTAGACTATGTATTAGCCGCGGTAACAAATACCCCAACGTTCTCTCGCCATATACGTTGTATGCGCTCGATGTAGGTACAGAGCCGAACTTGCCTAACCGCTCGAGTCTGTACGTCATGCGTTTTTTTCTCCATACGTTTTTTTATCTCATCTCGAAAAAAGTGCTCGACTAGAAGACATTTTTTTACTTTTTCTGTTATTGGCAGTATTTTGCAGTGTTTAAAAAGTCCTCTTTCTTCATTTTTATATGAGTCGAGCACATTCCTCGATACGACGTGTTTGAGGATTGGCATTTGTTAAAAATACCTAAAAGAGATTTTCGTGTTTACTTACGCCCGAATCATTGGGTTCTAATATATTAAATATTGATTTAATCCACAATCTAAGATAGAAAACAATCTGAGATTTTGGATTGTCAGACCGTGACAGTCGATCGATCTCCTATCTGCATCCCAATAACCAAACCCTACGAAGACAATCCATTTTTGGCGACGGATAGAATGCAATCTCTTAATTTTAAATTCCTCTTATGCGGTTTAGATAACCTGATAGGTGCTTAACAACGCCTTTTTACCGAATATATCAAGCTTTGTTAAAGTAGCGTTCCTTCTGTTTTATTCACGAAGAAGCTGCGTACACACGGAATTTCGAAAATTATGCTATTTTGAATCTTGGGAATGAAGGTGAGACGACAACGTTAATATTTTGTAAGAGGTTTCTACTTTGTATTAGACACTGAACTCTGAATAAGAACGTAACGTCGCGTCAGCTGGAGATCTGCTATCGAGTCGTACAGTACGTCGTAACAATGACTTTGGTACAAATAAACCCACTAGCTTAAATTGTTGTAGCCACTGACAGAAACCTACAACAATCTAAGCAAGGTGTGGTGGTTCGTGTGGTGAATAAATCTTTGAATACTTATGTTCTGCTGCTACCGACTACTAATGCTACCGTATTCAATATGGTTACGCACAACAGCGTTATAAAAAATTGTTGTAGTTTGAAAACCTCAAACTATACAATCCAACTCAAACTATACAAATACAATCTCAAACTCATCATCATTACACATCACATCTTTATTGCATTCCATATTATGTTAATATTTTACATGTGACACGTTAAAATTTATTACAATAAGGACCTTGGTTAGGCACAGCGATGTTGTGAGAGAGCATGCTCTCTGTTTTACAGTTATGAAATTCGAGCATTCGTGCGGATGTGATGTCTGCTTGACAATATCGGGAAAATTACTTTATCAAAGGCATTACTGAAGTCAATCCGGCGCCATTATCAATTAAATATTGGCTTATTGTTTGTTGGATTTTGGAAATTATGAGATACAATCCAAATTAAAAGACCTTGTAAAAATAAAATAAACACAATAATAATAAACAAGATAAAATTGATATAGGAGGGATTTTTTTCCGTTACAAATATATCCGACTTTCTTTAAAGGATTAATTAGGGATTAGTGATAAGGAAAACACAATCCTACATCGCTTTACACAGGTAGGAGAAATCGCGTCGGGCCCATTTCTGTATTAACTTGTGGCGGGGTCCATGCGTCGGGTTGTCTCTCTCCCTAAAATATGGCGAGGGGGCAGGGGGCCGATGGCTGGTCATGCTTCATACTCGTAATCGGGCGCTACTTGTGGTGACTAGTCGTACTTGAATTCTATTTTATTTATTTATTTATTCCACTGCATTTTTCTATCTTAACATTTACCACTAACACGATCGAATTCCAAAATAATTCCCACATCAATTATCCTACATAAAAACATTAAAAAATTTAACTAATATTCCTAAATCTTATAACTAACAAAATATGTTATATATTAGTATCAGTATAGTATTCTATATTATATATTAGTCGTTTCTACTACGTATTTGCGTGTTGTTCCCACGGATACGTAAGTGCGTGCTCCTATTTCACCAAGCCTCTTGCTGATAGAGGACAAATCTTTATATTTCATTATTCTTTATTACTCAAGATGTCATGTGGATCATGGTGTAATGAAGCTCCTTACAAACGTTGTGTAAAAGAAAAAATTGGCGATTAAAAAGAGTGGTGGAGTCTTTATAACCAGTTCTTCTCTTCCGTTCTACGCCTTTGATGTGAGAAGTGGCAGTAGCAGAAAAGTAAAATTAGAAGCATTTTATGTACCTATACTTGTCTTTTTTTGACGTTCATAAGTGTCCATTATTTGAAGAAAATAATTTAAAAATTACATTTATTTCAAGATAATAATTACAAAATCAATAACAAAATCTTAGCTGTTGGTTGGTTCTCGATTCCAAAAAAGAATTAACAATAATATTATTCATCAGTATTCTAAACTACTGCCAACCTACATAAATTAAACCATAACAAACATTTATCTCCCTTTTATGCCCATTCTGTTTGCTTTTATCCTAACAGCCTTTGAAAGTAAAGGATCAACACAATTCTTCGGTTGATATTCGGTTTCTATGCTTATTCCTACTCAGTATGATAAAATATTGCACATGAAACAACTATTAACAATGAATGTTACAAGAGTTTAGATGTCTTCAATTATAATTTATTTTCATACTTACCATAGACAGCCATACCTTTTTAAGGGTATAAACTGTGGGATGAAACGAAAGATCATGTAATATATATAAAATTAAAAAAAAAAACAGAAATGTGCATTGTCAAGTAATCTGCCAAGAACTTGCCAAGATCTGTCACTTCGCTGCCACAACTTTTCAGATTTTAGAGTTTTAGTACAGGAAAAATGGCGACTTTACTTCCTCGTTCTTTAAATTTTGCTGAAACTGTTTTGCTCAAAAATGGATCCAAGGTACGAAGTTTTTCTGTATATAACAGAAAATGTTGATATACCTTTCTACCAAATTTATATATCCCAATTTACTACTAGATTTTTTTATTGACCATCAATTTTAAACCTTATCTCTTCATGAATTACTAAATTAAATGAACTAATTACATCTTCAGATTACTTTTACTAAAATAATTTCTATTTGTGTAAAGATTCGCAGTTTATGTAATATTTATATACTCGACCTTGTCAGAATTATACCTTGCAGTCCTTACGTCATCTTATACATATGTTTATATAGTCTATTAGACTCTTATATTGATATATTTAAAAAAACATGCTTGCGTTCATTTAAAAAAAATCTTATAGGAAAAATAACATCCAAGTACAATTTTAATGATTAATTATTTACTCTTTTAGTTATTGGCAGCATCTGCAAACAAAGTTCCAAGCAAACAACAAGTTCGAAACTTAAATGTTCATGAATATGTCAGCTATACATTACTCCGTGATAATGGTATCCCTGTTCCCAAGTTTAATATTGCTAAGACAAAGGACGAGGCAGTCAAGTTTGCCACTGAACTTAATACCAAAGATATTGTTTTAAAAGCTCAGGTAACACTAAAACAACTTTATACAGTTTATTTGTATTGAATAAAGAATACTTAGTCCAAAAAGTTTTTAGGTTCTCGCTGGTGGCAGGGGTAGGGGTGCATTCAAAAATGGCCTTAAAGGCGGTGTCAGAATGGTGGATACGTAAGTGCATATAGTTATTCAATATACCAATATTTGTAGAAATATCCTATATTTTTAAAAATATTTTAGACCTGAAAAGGCTGGAGATATAGTAGGCAAAATGTTAAAACAATACTTGGTCACAAAGCAAACTGGAGCCGCAGGCCGTATTTGCAACATGGTGATGGTTACAGAGAGAAAGTTTCCCCGCAGAGAGTATTATGTTGCTGTTATGATGGAACGAAGTTTTAATGTAAGTTTGTGATCTATGATTATAAGAAAAACATCAATAATCTATATTGAACATAGTTTATTTAAAAACTTTAATTGGGAGGGGTCAGAGTACTTGTGAAGTTTTTTAATATGTATTATTTTCAATTAATAGGCAAAAGTAAGCGGTAAAAAGGTGTGTTTTCATTATTCCTTATTATTATTTGCCTTAAGGAAGGAAAGAAATATTAGAGAAATCGTAGATGAAGGAGACATACATATCCATATAATACTAACCATTTATAGGGTCCAGTGATTATTGCTTCCTCGCAAGGCGGTGTTAACATTGAAGATGTTGCTGCGGAAAATCCTGAGGCTATAACATATGAGCCAATAGATATTGTTCAAGGAATAACTGATGACCAAGTTTGCCGTGTTATTGAAAAGGTTAGTACTACAGTATTTTTTATCCGTCTAGTTATTTAATAATAAATATGATAAATATTCAGCTGGGATTGAACAATAGCACCTCAATTGTTTTATACCCCAAATATTCTTCCATCTGTTCTGAACACAGCTAATTCATTCCTTTGGAGTCAATTTCCCATACAGTTTAGCTAACGAATTAACAAATAATGTGTTCCTTAAATTTTACTTAAATTTTTATATTACATATAGTAAATTCCATTTAAATCAATGAAATGTTTTAGATTGGTCTACAAGAACACTCTGCAGATGCTGCCGATATGATTAAGAAACTATACGAACTGTTTCTCAAGAAAGACGCTCTTCTCATTGAGGTCAATCCCTATGCGGAGGATGCTATTTCTGGCAAATGTAAGCATTACTTTAATTAAATCTATCACATGTTTGGAGGTTAGATGTGTAATGTAGATATGTAAAAAAGGAATCGTAGTCTAAGATGATTCATTGATATTATTAAAGTTTTTCTTCAAATGTTCCTAGTCTATTGGATTATCATCTATTATAACAGGTTATACGAGACGTAATAAGATAAAAAACATTTAATTTCTTTGATTTATTACGAATTATTGTGTACTATTTCATATTGAAGCTAATTAATCGATATATTTAAATAAGCTAACGGTTTAAGATATTTATTACTTATTTAGTATATTATAATATTTCGTTTACATTAGAAGATTACATTAAAAATGAAAAGTATAACTGGAGGCAAGAAATAGAACTCTTACTAAAATCATACAAATTAAAATATATATTTTAACTGGGTATGCGATACCGATATATCGGCGATATTTTTCAAATTTCGGTTTTAAAAAATCTAGAGCGTTGCAATTGAGACACGAACTATTTAGTTTGCTTTTAACAGCCATCGCGCGTTTTTTTTTCGATAACAAATATCAGATTATCTTATTTATTTATATTATCACTAGCACGTTATAGTAAATTACGATATCGACAGCCCGGACTCTAAAAAAAAAAACACTAATTATATAACTATTTATTAATAAACTTATATTTAAATTACAAAGAATACATTTTGATCCGTAGTCGATTCGAGACACGAATATAATGCTAACATTTTATTGAATTAAAATTAACAACGCGGTTAATGATGAAGCAGCAAAACGATTCCTTGAAGGGTTTTTAGGGTACCGTATGTAATTTTTTTCCTTTAGGGTACCGTATGTAATTAGTATGTAAACAGTGTGAATATAGATATACGAATACATGGAGTGATCTATTGGGGCTTTTACCTTAGTAATAATCAATTTACAAATTAGTTTCACTTTTGATATGTGTAATTTGAATACAATTTTTTTTTTTAATAAATAAATATTTTAAGTCTTCTGCTTGGATGCCAAATTCCGGTTCGACGATAACGCTGAATTCAGACAAAAGGAATTGTTCAAATTGAGGGACACGACGCAAGAGGACTCCAAGGAGATTGAAGCCGCCAAATTCGATTTGAACTATATTGCTCTTGATGGTGAGTTTAGCAATCACTTAGTATAAAACAAAGTCGCTTTCTCTGTCCCTATGTCCCTTTGTATGCTTAAATCTTTGAAACTACGCAACGGATTTTGATGCGGTTTTTTTTTAATAGATAGAGTGATTCAAGAGGAAGGTTTACATGTATAATAACATCCATTAAATAGTGGAGAAGTACTGTTATTTTTGAGGTTTCTAATGTGATGTCGTAAATAATTACATTTTTTCCGCTTACATTGCAAACGCAGGCTGAGCCCTACGAGTTTTATCAAAATAATGTACTAAGTATTGTACACATTGAAAAGGTCTACAGAAAGGTCCGTGATGGTATATGTCTATCTCTTATGGATAACCCACAATAACTTTTTTTTGTCATTTACTTTTTACGACAAATAATGGCTAATTTTCGAAGCGATTTTAACCAATACAGCATGAATTCTTAACCAATTAAATACCTTGAATACATTTTTCATTTAATATAGATCTATACAGCCCATTACAGCTTATTTAGCAGCGATCGAACGCGTATATTATCGGAGCTTTCCAGCGACGGAAATAACAATACATAATAAAAACCTGCTTTTCATCAGCATTGCACCCGTGCGAAGCTGGGGCGGGTCACTAGTTTATAATAATAACTAGCTGACCTGGCAAACGTCGTTTTGCCATGTATATCATTTATTATAAAAAATTGGGGTTGATCGTAGAGGGGTGAAAATTTAGGGTTGCATGTATTTTTGTATGATGTATCATAAAAAAATAAAAACTAAAAATTTTGTCTGAAAAATATAAAAAAAAATTTAGGGGTGGACCACCCTTAACATTTAGGGGGATGAAAAATAGATGTTGTTCGATTCTCCCCCCTGGTTAGTATCCTCGATAAGGATCACGAAAATCGGTCGAGCCGTTTCGGAGGAGTTCGGTTACTAACACCGTGACACAAGAATTTTATATATAAGATAATAATAATTTATTTATTGCTAGAATATGGTACTAAATATTAAGGTGGTACAATTGTCTGTCGTTCGCATATTCTACCACACACAGTGGCGCGCAAATTTATCTTAATTTTTACCTTTTCTAAAATGTAATACCTGAATGCCTCCATAGCTGATTTGTTTCTTAGCCAATACTAATATTGTTTTAAACATGATCTGAAATTATTAATACAGGTAACATTGGTTGTATGGTGAACGGCGCCGGTCTCGCGATGGCCACGATGGACATCATCAAACTGTACGGAGGTGATCCAGCCAACTTCCTTGACGTTGGTGGTGGTGCTACTGCGCAGGCTGTGACGGTAAGTAGATTTGTTAACAAGAAAAGAGCGTACCAATTTTTTAAAGGCCGGCAACGCATATTGCGCAAAATGTATAAAACTCAAGATTAAGCTAGCTTTGAAGGTAGAATTTTCAAAATCGGTGCAGTAGTTTCTGAGCTAGAAACCTTAGTCACTGTATCTGTTTTTTTATTGGCAAGTAGGTGATGATGCTGCCTTCTGCGTTTATAGTTACTAAAAAAACGATTTAGTTTTAATATTGCTTGAGAATAAAAGATTTTAAGTGTAAATATATATAGTTCATAGGATTTAATTGGATTTATTTGTAACTGTGGCAACTGAATTGTAAAGAACACATACGACGTAAACAAAATACTTCTATTTTTAAAAACAATAGAGGTTTTTTTTATTTTTTATCTGTAATCGAGGCTATGCCTGCCAGTATTTATTTTCCATCCAAAAAGAATGTATTGCATTATTACTTTTTATTGAACACCACTCGGACCAATTTTTAAATATTGAAAAACACATACGAGTTTAACTTATGCGTTCTATTTTTAAAAACAAAAGAGATTTTTTTTTATTTTCTTATCTGTAAACGAGGCTATGCCTGCCAGTATTTATTTTCCTTCAAAGAAGAATGTATTGCATTATTACTATACTAAAAATCAGAAACCATGTATGCCAAGATATCTTTCATAGTAATATGATAAAACACGCTAAACGGTATCTCAGTTCTTTGAACCACGCTTTTGAACTTTGCTCGAAGATTAATTGCAATCAAATGTCTCAAAAAAGCGTTATCGTACAAACTCCATTTCCTGTTTATTCGAAGTTTAAGAGATATAAAAAAAATAAAGATATCAAATGTTTTCTGGAATTATATGGGGCAAACGTACAAGTTGTGACTGAAGCCCGTGGAGTCTTGCAATTGTGTTGCTGGCCTTTTACAAAACGAGTTCCTGACAAACTGCCTATACTAAACCGTATATATGTATAATGACATCTTTTCTCTTTATTCTTTCTAGTCTAAAATGTCTCACTCTCTTACCGAACACAATTTTAATCTGAAAACACAAATATATGAAGAGTTTAAACAGAAATAATAAAACTTCTAGTAATAGATCCAGTAGATCCAGTATAGGAGGAAAAGTGGGTTGTAGCAAAGGTGGGATATGCAAAAACAACATTCCTCCTATGAATATATAGGTGTGGACAGATATATACATATATATATATCAGCCACGCCAATTATTAGCCGTTCAATTAACTGCCTAGCCGTTTAACTATCGGCCTGAAACATATTCAGCCAGTTGATCAAACACCTAGGGAAACGAATGGGATCGATGACGTTTCATTACTTGCCTAGTCTATTGACTGTTAATTTCGATTTAGTTCCACTTTCAGCTATGTACTCTTAAGCTCGAAGTGATACTCTTCAAACTGTCAATATGGCATCGGCAAACCACGATCGATGGTGTTTTCCAAAGTTCCCTGAAAAACAACTATTTCTGCCTAATAATGACTCTATCGTACGAATGGCCTAATCAAATCAAACCAAATCAAAAATATCTTTATTCATATAGGTAAACCTGTACACTTATGAACGTCAAGAAAAACAAATTAAATTAACTGTAAATTTACATTTACAACCAGTTCGCAAGTCCAGGGGGTAGAGCGGGTAAGAAGAACTGGCAAGAAACCGCCACTCTTTTCAATCGCCAAGTTTTTAATACAAATTGTTTGAAATGGAGCAAATAAATCCCAAGGATTAGGATCATTTAAGTATTCGTCACATTTATAAAAGGCTTTATTAATTAATTTACTTTTAACAAGGGCTTTGAATTTATTTAGTGACAGTTCTCTAATTTCGCTTGGGAGTTTAAGCATTGGCCGGCCAGTTTATTAAATGTTGAAACAAACGCTGAATATCTTTCAGGCCGATAGTTAAACGGCTAGGCAGTTAATTAAACAGCTGATTGTAACTCAATCAGCTAGGCTGCGACATATATATTAGAAAATTACTTAACCACTCTGCTTATTAATCTAGTGTGTTTAATGTTCCACATAATAAATAATCATTAAATATACCCAAATTTAGGAAGCGTTCAAAATCATCCTGTCTGACCCGAACGTGTCGGCCATTTTGGTGAATATCTTTGGAGGTATTATGCGGTGTGACGTCATCGCTGAGGGTATCATCAACGCGGCCAAGAACCTTGACATTCAGATTCCGGTGATCGTTCGTCTACAGGTAATGTATCGCTTAGACATTATAAAACTTAGTATAAACAGATGTCAAACGCTATCTATGCATATAGAATGTTGCAAGTCAAAAATTAATAGAATGTTGTATGTCAAAATGGAGATATAGATTGTTGTATGTTTAGCGCGTACAAATTTACTCAGAGAAGTTCTATTTACGCATGTCTTGCGCACCCTGATTATTTTGCATGTGAGACAGATATATTTAGTTGCACACTGGCTGAATTCACAGGAATTGCTTTATTCATTACCTACAGAAAGGTTTACTTAATTTTTTGTTTCGTATCTTATTATGTTTTAAGTTTAAATTTATAGTTACAAATTTTCTATTGCATAGCCATAGACGTAAATGTCTAAAATAAATAGAATTTTGACGTATTCTCGTATTATATAAATGATAGTAGTGGAAGTTTTTTTATAGAACAGGTTGCAAACGGACCAGTGCCTCATCTGATGTTTATTGATACGCCCATGGACACAATGCCAGAGAGCTGTTTAATATACAGATATTTATATTGTACAAATGACTGCAATTTCGTGTTTAGTATCCAGCCATGACATAATAGCACCGCGCTTTTTTTGTTGATATTTTCACCATTCTATGTCATCTGTCAATGTCAACTGTCAAGATTCAAGTGCAATTTTAGCTTTATGCACCATAGAATATATATATTTTTTTAAAGAGACTAATGTTAAACAACTATATTTCAGGGCACTAAGGTCACCGAAGCCCGTAAGTTGATAGCCGAGTCCGGGCTACGTATAGTACCACGCGACGATCTGGACGAGGCGGCCCAACTGGTCGTACAGCTCTC
This sequence comes from Pieris mannii, assembly GCA_028984075.1. Taxonomy (NCBI): domain Eukaryota; kingdom Metazoa; phylum Arthropoda; class Insecta; order Lepidoptera; family Pieridae; genus Pieris; species Pieris mannii. The sequence continues at coordinate 2,637,611 of CM054798.1, read as the reverse complement.
GGAGATTGTGGCCTTAGCCAAGAAGGCCGGAGTTGAGGTCCGACTTCAAATACCTAAATATATGATGTAGATTTCACGTATTTAAACTTGGCTGTATCCACTTCTAAATGACTGCCCTGTGCTTAATATGTATCATATGGATCTGTAGCTCTACAATGAGTACATGTATGTACAATGCCTTATGTTAATATTTACTAACGAAACGCTCATTTCCCATAATTTTTAAGCCAAAAGATTCACGAGTTTTAAGGTGATAGAGTCTCTTTAAATTGTACAATGTACATCCTTCGGTCATACAAAATGTACAGCCTTTGCCCAGCCAAAAATGTACTGACTTTGCCCAGCCAAAAATGTACAGACTTTGCACAGCTAAATTGTACAGACTTTGTCCATCCAAAAATGTACAGACTTTTCCCAGCCAAAAATAAACAGACTTTGCAAAGCCAAATTGTACAGACTTTGCCCAGCCAAAAATGTACAGACTTTGCTTAGCCAAAAAAGTACAGCTCTATCTTCTACAAAATGTACAGCCTCTCAAGGTATAGAACTCTGAATTCGTACTAGGATAACAGTATTATCGTTGAAATTTTCTCAAATTCATCCAACAAATCTTGTTTTGTTATAATTTTTATATAAATTTTTTTTATAAAATTCGTTAGTTTTTATAGAGTTTATTAATGAAATGTTAAATAAATCTTGATACAGCCAAGTCAGAACATCATACTTTTGGTATTTTGAATCCAGTAGATTAAGAATTATTAGGCAAATCTCTTGAACATTTAAACCGCAAATTAATTTAAATAAAATTAAGTCGTTTTCCAAAATTTCTCGGCTGTCATGGTAACGATAGACGTCATTTGACATCCACATTATATTTGTAATCTATTCCCAAAATGTCATCGATCAATGTCACTGTCAGACAATTGTCACTGTCAAGAAATTTGCCGACGTTACAATCATGCTTCGTCAGTGTACTCTTGAAACTCAGTAGTTTACATGTTATTTATTTTTCATTAAGTTTAGTCAGCCCTACTCAGAGTTGGTAATTAAGTCAAACTTAGAAGGATTAACCTATCGGCTTAACGCCGTCTTTTAGAATCTATAAATTGACGACTCTGAGTATGAATTGTGTTGTTTTTTGACATTACGTGTAACAGCAATAAGTATTATTATTACATGTTCCTTTGTAGATATCATTAATTTAAAGTACAATATGTTTAAGTGATATTTATTTCTTGAATGATGTAATCATGTAATTAAAGTATAACTTGAATTTTCGTATTTTATTATCACCCTAGTGTTAGTCTATTAGTAATTAGACTATCGACACCTAGATATATAGTTGTAGACGTGACAACGTCTTGTAATTCGATAGAGCCGGCTGCACGCACGAAAAAACATAAAGCATGCGGCGTTACCTCGCGGCGCGTCGTTACCTCTGATGCGTTCCATTTATAGCTTCAAGTGCAAGCGTATTTATGCATACAAATAAATGTAACTTGATCAATTCAATTGTGATTTCCATTTACCTCCTCTATATCCATACAAAATATCTATCAAACAAATAAAATAAAGATTTTTCTTTTGCAAAAATGCAACCATTCCATCAGTATTTTCTGATGACGTCACGTTCAACTATCCACAGTAAACCGACTTTACAGACAACAGATTTTTTTAATTAGATGACTGACTGAATGAAGAGACTTGATAAAGAAGAACATTATAGATTTATCTATTAGTTTGTTGATAAAGAGTAGTGAGGAAGTGAGAGGAAGAGCGACCGAGTCTCGCAGGAGACGGCCCCGGGAAAAGACTTATTTTAGCTGTAAAGGCCAACAGCGAGATTCCATTCAAAGAAGAAACAACTTCATTTATATTATAATCGACCTAATTGCAGTTCTAAATCTGTGTCTGTTGCTCACAGCGTACCTACACACAAGCCAAAAAGAGACGGTGTTCAATGGTTTTATTTTCGAAACTATAACCGATCCAATTGCAGTTCTAAAATATACATCTGTCTCTTTTACTCACAGCGTAAACATAAGGCAAAAAGAGACAGCGTGCAATGGTTTAATTTGCGAAACTATAAGCGACCCAATTGCATTTCTAAAATATACATCTGTTTCTTTTACACACAAGGCAAAAAGAGACGGTATGCAATGGTTTAATTTTCGAAACTATAACCGACCCAATTGCATTTCTAAAATAAACATCTGTCTCTGTTGCTCACAGCGTACACACAAGGCAAAAAGAGACAGCGTGCAATGGTTTAATTTGCGAAACTATAAGCGACCCAATTGCATTTCTAAAATATACATCTGTTTCTTTTACACACAAGGCAAAAAGAGACGGTATGCAATGGTTTAATTTTCGAAACTATAACCGACCCAATTGCATTTCTAAAATAAACATCTGTCTCTGTTGCTCACAGCGTACACACAAGGCAAAAAGAGACAGCGTGCAATGGTTTAATTTGCGAAACTATAAGCGACCCAATTGCATTTCTAAAATAAACATCTGTCTCTGTTGCTCACAGCGTAAACACAAGGCAAAAAGAGACAGCGTGCAATGGTTTAATTTGCGAAACTATAAGCGACCCAATTGCATTTCTAAAATATAAATCTGTCTCTTTTACTCACAGCGTAAACACAAGGCAAAAAGAGACAGCGTGCAATGGTTTAATTTTCGAAACTAACCGACCCAATTGCATTTCTAAAATAAACATCTGTCTCTGTTGCTCACAGCGTACACACAAGGCAAAAAGAGACAGCGTCCAATGGTTTAATTTGCGAAACTAAACAGTATAGAATTTTTTGATGTTTCACAAACCGTTGCACGCAATATATTTTACACCTAACCTCGTACGATCAGCAACGAACGGTACGGCGCGAACATTGCCGTAAATGTGTAACAAATAATAACTTTTACGAAAATTTTGGTTCTTACATATTATTAATAGCCTTTTAATTCATATACATTAACAATTAAACACGTAACTATTTCAATCTTCTTTTGGGGATCTGTGTGCTCTTTGTTGGTAAAGGCCTCCTCTCTGCACTGTGCCAATACTCGGTATTATTTTTTAAAGTATCAACATGTATTTTTTTTAAGGTTCATAAGTGTGCAATGTTACCTATAGGAATAAATGATTTTGATTTGAGTTTTTAGTTTATTTAGATTGTATAATTTTTCAGTGATACTATTTTACTACTGCCTGGAAGAGATCGCTTGTTAGTTATAAGGCCGTTGCATCCCTTTAAATAACTATTCTAATGTAATAAAGATTTTGTAAATAATAAATAAAATTAATAAATTTAATAAGTTCGGTGAATTTTCTGCCTTTTTTTCCTTAATATTTTCTGTCTTTATTGCGATACTTGTTAGTTGAACGAAATAGACAGACATTTACATCAGTTTAACAGTCAGATTATAGTTCTTTTTAATATATCCAGGTGTCTATTTCGATGGGTAAGACTTCAGGTGGTGGAAAAGGCCGCGGCTCCGATCCGTGTGGCGGTCGTCGGAAGAGAAAAAGATGATTTTTTTTTTCAAACTGTGTTTTGCTTTTTAACATGTTCGTTATACAGTCCTAGTCAAATAAACAGTACCTAACTCTAACAGTTCGTTTTAATATAGTTTTAACCCTATTTAAAATCGTAAAGTATCGATTTTTCAACGATTCGTTAATTATAGATCATTTCTTTTAAAATAAATTAAAACCAGAGAATAATTTAAATGTTTCAAGCCTTTTCTAATAATAATTAAGTTGATTGGCTTTTGACGTGACAACGTCTTATAAATTGGTTTGCCGGGTGACACTTCAAGAAACTGCGTTACGCTCCGCTCACGTTATGCGCTCACAATGAGAGCGAGTGAGAGGCACGCGTCCCTTCCACTCGGGCATGGTTAGCCCGCCTAAGAGCGAGAGAGACAGACATAATGTTTTAAATTGTTACTATTATTTCATCCTTCTTCCTACTATACGAATGAATATTCACATTAAAATTATTTTACCACTCAAAGTCGTTGTCACGTAAAACTTTCGCCCGTATACCGACTTTACAGGCAACCAATTTTTATTTTTAAGTATGTGAGCAGTGTATTAGACGGCCTGTTAATGATGTTTTCTTTCTTTTGGACAGCCGGCGTTCGTACTTATTACTAACTACTACTAATGTTTTTGTTACACCATGTATAGTAGTTGATCTTTATTCTAGGTTCATGGTTTTTACATATGATTATCAAATCAATGTATGTATTTGAAATATTGATTTTTTTTATAGACCAGGGGGCAAGCGGGCAGGAGGCTCACCTGATGTTAAGTGATACCGATCCATTGACACTCTCGATGCCAAATGGCTCGCGAGTTGCCGGCCTTTTAAGAATTGGTACGCTCTTTTCTTGACCCTAAGTCGAATTGTTTCGGAAATACTTCAGTCGGCAGCTGGTTCCACAAAGTGGTGGTGGGTGGCAAAAACTGTCTTGAAAAACGCTCAGTTGTGGAACGGCAGACGTCGAGGTGATATGGGTGGAATTTCGTATTCTGCCTCGACGTCCGATGATGAAACTCAGCTGCAGGTTTTAATCCGAGCAACTCCTCTGAACACTTCAAAAAACTATATTGTAAAAACTATTTTGAGTATGAACGTTCCTGCCCAAGTAGTTGGTATTTCCGGGTACTGCCTCAAATGCAGAACCCGGAAATATTTTGTCTCGCCCAAGGCTAAAACTCACGGCTGACCAAAACTAAAAAAAAAAAAAAAAAAAAAGTTTGTACTCTATTCCCACTAAACAGGGCGTGCGGAGCCGAAAGCACTCACAGCCGAACTGATATCTCTAACCGTTTAAAAGTTAGCTTTCGCAAAACCGTAGCTCATTAACTTATCACCACCTTATCAGCTCCTATTTCCTGCACGAAATTCCCAGTCATTATCTAATGAATGCCTCAGTACTAATGCATCGCGTTATCTACTTTCCTACATTCACTAACCCAACCTATGGCTTTAAATGAAAAATAATAAATATATATTTAAAGTAACCTAACGTACGATTCTAAACAAATTATAATAAATATACCTAACCTTTAACACCACTACCTATAAATATAATTAGATGTAAGGGTTACATGGTAAAATAAAACATTTTTATTCCAGGTATTATTTTTTATTTATATGTTCATTATATTTCTATACAAATTTACTAGCACCATATCATTATTCACTGAGTCACATGTGAAATTTCTAAGGAAGTCTTCTAATCTCATCCCCCTGAACTTGTAATATAAATATACCAAACAGTACTCTCCACACACCGCTGATAGATAATCTTGAACCGTAACGCTATTGTACCTCCACATGCAAGAATTCCTCCTTAAAAACCCTTCTATTGCCTCAATAGGTTTACGTCCAAATGAATCAAAATATTCACCAACTCTTTCGACGCTTATATGTACAGCCACCCAATGAGACCCCGGCTGTGAATCAGGGTCAAGATTGCATATTATAAATGCTGGCACCTGAGCATAAATTGGCAATCGATTTGAAGGATATACGTTGCTTTGGAGGCTGGGATGTATCATACGAAGACTCATTTGCACTTCTAGTGTGTTCATACTTTAATACGCGTTTACTCCGCTACTCTTTTGCTCTTTAACTGACTACATTTCTAACTATCAATTCATATTTGTACCAATGAATTCATTTAAACCCACATAATATGATCTCAACAGAAGTAATGAGTCTTTTTATGAAACAAGTAATGAGGTAAATAAAAACCATGTCATATTCGTTTAGGTTATATTTTATTATTCTTAATATCATAATTACATAAGTGATTGCTTAACTACTATAATCCACACATACATTTCTGTTCTTATCTATTTCTATAATATTTGAAAACTCTGCGTAAACTACACAGTTAATAGTTTCAGTCAATGCGCTCTCGAATCTTACTTCCATTCTTACACTACCATGGCGAACAAGATTCCAATGCACATTAGAGTTAGCCGACAAGTCAGGTGTTAAATCAAAAGCTAGTAAACAGTATCCATTTGAATATTGCTCCCTCGATATTCCATTACCTTCGTTAAGAAAATGTATACCGGTGCCTGAGTACAGGGTGTGGTATGCGCTCGTAAATACATCGTTTGGAAATGATGGTTGTAACGATTTTGAAGGTATCTGTTGACCATCTATATATAGGCTAAATGAGCAAATACCAAAATTTTCAAAGTTGAAAGGATTTTTAACATAACTACCGTTGAATGCTGTATTATTCACAAAACATATTCTATAAAATACTTCAAAAAGTAATGCAGCTAAATAAAAACCGTGTCATATTCGCATATATATATTTTATTGTTCCTAACAATTACATGACGTGATTGCTTAACTACTACACATTTCTGTTCTTATCTATTTCAAAAATGTTTTAAAGAATGCATTGTCCATTAAGATTGCAAAGGGTTTTAGAGTGCCCTTTGTATTTCTTACGCACATTTTACTGATAGGCATGGATACAAGTGGTATATTTTACCAAACAAAATCGATAAGTTACCTATAAGGTCATTACAAATTTTTTTGTATGTAATTAAGTTAATCATTAATAAATTCATAATCAATAAATTTTTATTTTACATGTATTATGTATATAGGTATACATTAATATTGTGATATTACACTTACATTTTTCTGTATATACCATATAAATATCAACCATTTTTAAAATATCAACTTAGTTTTACTCCTTTCCCTGATGAAGACAGAAGTCAAAAAATAATGATTCATTTTATTCATCCCTTTGCTGCCATCGTAGCAGGACCGAGTGGGTGTGGAAAATCTAACTTTGTTGCAAATTTCATTAAGCATAAAAATAGTATATGTAATGAGATTTTTTTGGAAATTACATGGTGTTATGATGAAATGCAACCGCTATATAATATACCCGGTGTAAATTACCACCAAGGACTACCGGAATATCATATGTTTGATGGTAAAAATCCACATTTGATTATAATAGATGACTTAATGAGGGAATCTGATGGGCGAGTTGTTGATATATTTACAAAAGGCAGTCATCATAGAAATTTGAGTGTTTTTTACATAACCCAAAACTTATTTCATCAAGGAAGAGGACAGCGCGACATTTCACTTAATTCAAGTTATATTATTTATTTTAAAAATCCCCGTGACAAAACACAAATACGATTTCTAGCTAGACAAGTTTCCCCGGAAGACACGAAGTTTATCGAAGATTCATATACCGATGCTACTAAAGAAGCTCATGGTTATTTAATGATTGATTTGAAACAAAACACTGATGATGCTCGCCGCATAAAATCTAAAATATTTGAATCCCGTAATTTTTGTACAATATATGTTCCTATGAAAAGGTATAAATATCTTTGTAATCAGCCACTCTAAGTCAGTAATGAACCATGTATCAACGAATAACAACGCATAAGGAATTGTTATCAGCTTTACATAAATTAAAGCCCAAACATCGTAGGATATTATTGAAGTCTTGTAATAATCAAGAAATTAACTGTATTTGTGAATGTATTCACAATGTTTTACAAGGAAAAGTACCTTTAAAAGAGAATACAAAAACCAAATTAAAAAAAATTAAAAATATCTTACGTAATCTGATCAGTAAAGGTAAAAGTTTTGAATACAGGAAAAATATATTAATACAAAAAGGAGGGTCCTTTCTTCCAATAATTTTGGGTACAATTCTAAGCACCCTTGTAAGTTGTTTTAATAAATCACAATGAACACAAAAAAAATGCTTCTCGTTGAGCAAGACTTTATTGATAAACTGAAACATCAGAATGAAAATAATGCAACACCGCAAAGTAGATTGGATTTAGAAATGGAAAAAATTATATCAAGTAAATTGGATGATCGCGAAAAATGGGCGCTTTATCTACAAATTTTACAAAGATACTTACATTACTCCAAGGAAGAACGTCAACCTCAAGAAATAACAATAACTGAAAAGGTAATAAATGATAATACTAACGAAAACCGTAACATCAATAATATAACAACTAGTGAAAATGAAAAAATGCTAAATGTTAAACAACCCTCAACGGGTGAAGACATCGCATATGGGTTACCACCTAAAGAAATATTAAAATTAATTCCTAAAACTTATATGAGGAGGGGTGAATTATTGATGGATACAATATTAAATAAAACAGATCAATTGCAATGGAATAATAATGGAACAGTTGTCATTAGTGGACAAGAGATACCAGGAAGTAATATTATAGATTTAGTGAATGACATCTTAAGACCCTCGAAGAGATCCGATCCAATCGGTTGGGAAATATTCGCCAAGTTTTTAAATGATATAAATACCCCACTAACATACATTGGTAATCTGAAAAGAATCAAATATATATCTAACCTTAAAAGTATAGATAAAACATTGATTCAAGAACCACAAACTGAGGTTTCTTCAACGCCAACTCAATCTAAATACATCAATAAATTGAGAAACAAAAGTGATTGGGAGAAATGGACCCCGTATTAGAGTTACATCGCATCTATTATGATATTTCACATCCAGCCGGTTACAGCAGTGTCAATAAGTTAACAAAGGCAATGAATGGAAAAATCTCAAAAAGTGATGTTTTGAAATGGTTGCAGTCTCAAGAAACATATACATTACATAAACCGGTTATAAAAAAATTCCCGCGTAATAAATATATTTTATCAAATATTAATGAATTGTGGCAAGCTGATTTAAGTGATTTAAGAACTTACATGCAATATAATGATGGATATAAATATATTTTGTGTGTTATTGACGCCTTTAGTAAGTATGCTTATGTTAGAGCAATGAAAAAGAAGGATTCATACACAATAAAAACGTGTTTTACTAGCATCTTTGATGAAGCTAAAACTGTTCCTAGACATATTCAATCAGATAAGGGCACGGAATTTGTATCTAAGGATGTCAAAACTTATTTAAAAAGTAAAAATATAAATTATTACACTACAAATAATCCAGATATAAAAGCAAGTATAGTAGAACGATTTCAGAGAACATTGAAAATGAAAATGTGGCGTTATTTTACACATAAGAATACTTATCGCTATACAGATATTTTACAAGATTTGGTTAGTTCTTATAATCACAGTGTACACTCTAGTATCAAGATGAGACCATGTGATGTTAAAATGGAAAACATAATGGAAGTTTGGCGGAATTTATATTATGATGAAAAGACTTATATTTCAAGTTTAAACAAAGTACCTAAGTTTAACGTTGGTGACTATGTAAGAATTACAAAATACAAACATGTATTTCAAAAAGGTTATGAAAGTAATTGGAGTAATGAAATTTTTATCATTACTTCGATTGTAGATCGTTCCCCGTGGGTTGTATACACTTTAAACGATTTAGACAATGAATCAATAACAGGAACTTTTTATGAGAAAGAACTACAAAAAATAACTTTTTCCCCCACTTCCGAATTTAAAATTGATAAAATCATCAGATCACGTAAAAGCGGTATTAGAAAGGAAGTATTAGTTAAATGGAAAGGATATCCTAACAAGTTTAATTCTTGGGTCTTACTATCGAATATTAAAAATCTGCAATGAAGGAAAGTTTTTATTTAACTTTACTCAGCAATAGTTCTACACAATATTTTCCGGGAAATATGACATCAAATTTTTCTACAAAACTACCTAAAGCCATTACATTAGAAGGAGAATGGATGGTAGGTATAGTTGAGTTTCAATATCCTTCTACTATGTTTTCCGTGCAAGAACATGAAAATATTATGTACATAAGTAAAAAAACTACCATCAATAACGAAGAGACCACACTGATGTATAAGAACCATATACCAGCCACCAACTATGATAATATACAAAATATTCTTCTAGCTTTAAATTCGAAAGAGAAAGTTAGTTTTCGCCAGGACACCGTGACAAAGTTTGTCTCTGCTGCAGTAAAGGATCCATCAATAATTTCATTATCTCTATCACCTAATTTGAGCTTTCAACTTGGATTTGAGCCAGATACCAATTTAGTAAATCATAATATCGGTAAACGCCCTGCTAATCTACATTTGGGGTTACCATCACAATTATTTGTGTATTGTGATATTATAGAACCACAAATTGTTGGTGATGTAATGACACCCCTATTGAGAATTATACCCTTAGATCCTGCTAAATACATATATGGTTCAAATAAAATGCATATATTTTCACCACCACATTATTTGCCGGTAATGAGAAGAGAATTTGATGTTATTGAGATAGATATAAGAACAACCACGGGAAATGCGGTACCATTTCAATACGGAACATCGTGTGTGAAACTTCATTTTAAAAAAATATAAACTATATTTCCTTTTTAAAATGTATACACCCCAAGATACATTTATATGTCCTTATGAACATTATTATTCGAAACAAGCTGGGTCTGGTATAAATGTAATCTACAAAGGAGCCTTACATCAACGTGGTCATGGTATCGGCAGTTTTCTTGGGGGGTTATTTCGAAGTGTGCTACCTTTACTCACTAGCGGTGCTAAGGTAATTGGAAGAGAAGCACTTAACGGCGGAATTGGGCTTTTGTCAGATGTTGTGGCTAGTCGTCCTATCAAAGAATCTATTAAAAATCGATTGAAAGAGGCTAGTTCTAACCTTAAACGCAAAGTTGATACCAAAATTGATAATCTTATGACTGGGTCGGGTGTTAATAAAAGACGAAAATATTGTAATGAGCTCATTCGAGTTTCACCCCTCAACGTGAAAGGCGCTCTGAAGAAAACAAGGAACAAAAATATTAATAATTCCAAGGATATATTTTCAAACTAATCATAATGTCATTTATTCATAATCATTCATGTGAGTGCGTTAAATCTGAATTGGATCTGTTTGCTCTTCCTTCCACACAAACAAGTATCGAATATGGACACTGGATACACTATAAACCAATTTCTTCATTAAGTGATGATGGACCCGTCGAATTTCAAGTACCTGGTACTGGAGATGACTACATAGACCTTTCGCATACACTACTCCATCTCAAGGCTCAAATTAAAAATCAAGACGGTTCTGTAGTTAATGCAGCTAATGTAGTGGCACCAGTCAATAATTGGTTACATTCTTTATTTAACCAATTGGATGTTTACCTAAACCAAAAACTTGTGTCACCCCCAAATAATACTTATGCATATCGTGCTTTCATAGAAACTCTATTAAATTATTCATCATCCGCCAAAAAATCACATTTGACATGTGGTTTATGGTACGAGGATACAGCTGGAAAAATGAATGAAACTAATGAGGCAAACAAGGGCTTTTACAAAAGACAACAACTTTCAAAGGATGGTAAGGATGTTGAAATGATTGGGCATTTACATGGGGATATATTCAATCAAGATAAATTCCTCATTAACGGGGTCGAATTATCTATAAAATTAGTGAGATCGAGAGAAACATTTAACCTCATGTCACAGAATGCGGATAATAAGTACAAAGTCTGTATCACAGATGCAACTTTAATAATACGCAGAGCAAAAATTAATCCATCAATACTAATAGCCCATCAAAAGGTTCTTGCCACTACTACAGCTAAATATCCTATAACAAGAGGTGAAGTGAAAGTCCTGACCATACCGTCTGGTGTGCAGGGTAAAACACTGGACAATATATTTTTAGGGCAGGTTCCTAAGAGATGTATTATAGGTTTTGTGAATAATACAGCATTCAACGGTAGTTATGTTAAAAATCCTTTCAACTTTGAAAATTTTGGTATTTGCTCATTTAGCCTATATATAGATGGTCAACAGATACCTTCAAAATCGTTACAACCATCATTTCCAAACGATGTATTTACGAGCGCATACCACACCCTGTACTCAGGCACCGGTATACATTTTCTTAACGAAGGTAATGGAATATCGAGGGAGCAATATTCAAATGGATACTGTTTACTAGCTTTTGATTTAACACCTGACTTGTCGGCTAACTCTAATGTGCATTGGAATCTTGTTCGCCATGGTAGTGTAAGAATGGAAGTAAGATTCGAGAGCGCATTGACTGAAACTATTAACTGTGTAGTTTACGCAGAGTTTTCAAATATTATAGAAATAGATAAGAACAGAAATGTATGTGTGGATTATAGTAGTTAAGCAATCACTTATGTAATTATGATATTAAGAATAATAAAATATAACCTAAACGAATATGACATGGTTTTTATTTACCTCATTACTTGTTTCATAAAAAGACTCATTACTTCTGTTGAGATCATATTATGTGGGTTTAAATGAATTCATTGGTACAAATATGAATTGATAGTTAGAAATGTAGTCAGTTAAAGAGCAAAAGAGTAGCGGAGTAAACGCGTATTAAAGTATGAACACACTAGAAGTGCAAATGAGTCTTCGTATGATACATCCCAGCCTCCAAAGCAACGTATATCCTTCAAATCGATTGCCAATTTATGCTCAGGTGCCAGCATTTATAATATGCAATCTTGACCCTGATTCACAGCCGGGGTCTCATTGGGTGGCTGTACATATAAGCGTCGAAAGAGTTGGTGAATATTTTGATTCATTTGGACGTAAACCTATTGAGGCAATAGAAGGGTTTTTAAGGAGGAATTCTTGCATGTGGAGGTACAATAGCGTTACGGTTCAAGATTATCTATCAGCGGTGTGTGGAGAGTACTGTTTGGTATATTTATATTACAAGTTCAGGGGGATGAGATTAGAAGACTTCCTTAGAAATTTCACATGTGACTCAGTGAATAATGATATGGTGCTAGTAAATTTGTATAGAAATATAATGAACATATAAATAAAAAATAATACCTGGAATAAAAATGTTTTATTTTACCATGTAACCCTTACATCTAATTATATTTATAGGTAGTGGTGTTAAAGGTTAGGTATATTTATTATAATTTGTTTAGAATCGTACGTTAGGTTACTTTAAATATATATTTATTATTTTTCATTTAAAGCCATAGGTTGGGTTAGTGAATGTAGGAAAGTAGATAACGCGATGCATTAGTACTGAGGCATTCATTAGATAATGACTGGGAATTTCGTGCAGGAAATAGGAGCTGATAAGGTGGTGATAAGTTAATGAGCTACGGTTTTGCGAAAGCTAACTTTTAAACGGTTAGAGATATCAGTTCGGCTGTGAGTGCTTTCGGCTCCGCACGCCCTGTTTAGTGGGAATAGAGTACAAACTAATGTTTTTAACTTGTAATTATGACTGTCTAAAGTGCCATTTAAGTAGGCCTACTAGAAATAAATGATTTGAATTTGTCTTTTATTTTTATTCTTGCTTGTCTTTCTAGCAGCATACTCCTTATAGTTTTTCGAGATCTGGATATTATGTTGCTGTCACAGCCATTACACAGTAATTTACACCAAACTGTTTTATTACATTAATAATTAATATACTGTATTATTTATAGCAATTTCGTAGCAGGAACCGTATATGGATTATCATCTAATCAAAAAAAGGCGATACACAGGTAAAATTTACAATAATTCACTACTGTAAATAAATTAATTGATGTATTTTTAAATATTTACTGTTTAGTAAAAAAGTTTTTAATGTAAACCAAAAACAATAGGCACTAGAAATAATGTTTAACAAGACACCAATGTTTCTGATTACGATTATTGTAAAACTTTTGATTTAATTCCTACATTATTTTAAAAGTTTAGTTGGTTTTTTTAGTAATCTTTCGTATTTTTCTGTCTATGCTGTGATGAATATAGTCAGATGTGTGCTGTAATTAGTTATATGGGGCTTCTAAACGGGCCATGTTTTGCTGCAATTGATGGCTGCACTATTGACAACTAATTGCCAGCCACCACAAAAATGTTTTAATGCAGATGATGGCCGAGCAATCTATGGCCGGGCCATGTGTTGCAATATGTCTGCAATAGTATGGCCCATGATGCAGACTCCTAAACGGGCCACACATACCGGCAACAATGGCTGACGAAATCACACTTGTCGCAGCAGCTTATATTAATTTAAAAATAACAGAAAAAGAAGAGATTGTGGATTCGACCTTATGGGGCTTCTAAACGGGCCATGTTTTGCTGCAATTGATGGCTGCACTATTGACAACTAATTGCCCGGCCATCACAAAAATGTTTTAATGCAGATGATGGCCTAGCAATCTATGGCCGGGCCATGTGTTGAAATATGTCTGCAATAGTATGGCCTATGATGCAGACTCTTAAACGGGCCACACATACCGGCAACAATGGCTGACGAAATGACACTTGTCCCAGCTGCTTATATTAATTGAAAAATAACAGAAAAAGAAGAGACTGTGGATTCGACCTTACTTAAATAGGCGTGAAACTGTAGACAATTTCAGTGTAGAAATAATAAGCCTTGATAATAAATTATTCAAGAATTTTATTAGAATTTCAAAAGGCGACTTTGACTTTCTTTTAAACAAAATTGGGCCAAAAATTAAAAGAAATGATACAACCATGAGCAGCAATACCTGTTTCATCGCCATCACGAGATTTGCGATAACTCTACGGTTTTTGGCAGCTGGAGATTCATTAAAAAGTTTGATGTACCTGTTCCGAGTGTCAGATGCTTCGATTTCTACTATTATTCAAGAGGTGTGTGCAGCTATTATAGAGGGATTAAAATAATACATCAAGGTAAGTTAACATAGGTTTATTAAATATGTTAATCATAAGGAGTAACGTTATGTACTTTTTAAATTTAATAATAACCGGTATCTAGTAAAAACAATTAGTGGCTAATCATAGTAAGAAAAATATTAGGTATTCCTTAAAAATTATAATTTTCAGTTTGATGCATCATTTTGGATAGTAAAACAACATGCATTTTGCCGGCAACATGCTGTCCGAAAGCAGCATATTCGCTTTTATTTTCGCCAGCATCGCGTATAATATTTTGAGCCTTTTCTAGTATCGACGGCTTCCAAAGTTTCAGTCGCCTGTGAATGCATAAAATTGTTAATATATCTTTAAGCTTTTCAGATGCCGTCAGGAGTCACAGAATGGAAACAAGTTGAAAGATTTCGAGGGAAGAAGTTCAATTTATCAATCGATATGATACATACGTAATACAGAGATATGTACATTTTTAAGTCTAAAATACTTTATTAAAGATACTTACGTTATAAGTTGCATTTTCACTATCTAATCCTATATTCGCGGTATTTTGAGTAAAGAAAAAAGATATCGCATCGTAAGCAAACCACTTTACTGTTTTACCGCCAGCACTACCACTTTTCTTCTTTTTCTCCTCATTATTTGCGTAAGTTCTTAGGCTTCTGAATTTTTTGTAAGCCTCGTTTCTTCTTATGCCAAACTTTTCAGCGATTTCATTCCATGCATCTTTTTTAGCATTTCTAGTTTTGTAGATGCCGGTTTTTATCCCACAACTCGGGGTGCAAATGTATTAATTAATAAAATCAGTAATTGTCTTCTTAGATCAGGTAGTAACCATTTTTACGTAGTTGTCAAAATGCAGCTGATCGCAAACAATGAATATAGCAACAGGCACACATCACTCATAGCAAACTTCATGTTGCGTAGAAAAGGATACACTGTGCCATAACAAAGAGAGTGACTGAGACAACAATAGAACTGGCCGTGCAATATTGCAGTTGATTTCGATAGCCTAGCGATCGTCCGGCAACCCCTCGGGACAATATCGGCCATAAGTGGCTATACAAAACATGTTTGGCTATATGGCCGGGACATTACCGCAATATTGCATAGTGTGGCTGACATTGTTTGCAATGTTGCCGGGCCATGTGTTGCCGCCATCAATTGCAGCAAAACATGGCCCGTTTAGAAGCGCCATTACTTAAATAGGCGTGAAACTGTAGACAATTTCAGTCTAGAAATAATAAGCCTTGATAATAAATTATTCAAGAATTTTATTAGAATTTCAAAAGGCGACTTTGACTTTCTTTTAAACAAAATTGGGCCAAAAATAAAAATAAATGATACAACCATGAGAACAGCAATACCTGTTTCATCGCCATCACGAGATTTGCGATAACTCTACGGTTTTTGCCAACTGAAGATTCATTAAAAAGTTTGATGTACCTGTTCCGAGTGTCAGATGCTTCGATTTCTACTATTATTCAAGAGGTGTGTGCAGCTATTATAGAAGGATTAAAATAATACATCAAGGTAAGTTAACATAGGTTTATTAAATATGTTAATCATAAGGAGTAACTATTATGTACTTTTTAAATTTAATAATAATAGGTATCTAGTAAAAAACAATTTTATTTTCGCCAGCATCGCGTATAATATTTTGAGCTTTTTCTAGTATCGACGGCTTCCAAAGTTTCAGTCGCCTGTGAATGCATAAAATTGTTAATATATCTTTAAGCTTTTCAGATGCCGTCAGGAGTCACAGAATGGAAACAAGTTGAAAGATTTCGAGGGAAGAAGTTCAATTTATCAATCGATATGATACATACGTAATACAGAGATATGTACATTTTTAAGTCTAAAATACTTTATTAAAGATACTTACGTTATAAGTTGCATTTTCACTATCTAATCCTATATTCGTGGTATTTTGAGTAAAGAAAAAAGATATCGCATCGTAAGCAAACCACATTACTGTTTTACTGCCAGCACTACCACTTTTCTTCTTTTTCTCCTCATTATTTGCGTAAGTTCTTAGGCTTCTGAATTTTTTGTAAGCCTCGTTGCTTGTTATGCCAAACTTATCAGCGATTTCATTCCATGCATTTTTTTTAGCATTTCTATTTTTGTAGATGCCGGTTTTTATATCCCACAACTCGGGTGCAAATGTATTAATTAATAAAATCAGTAATTGTCTTCTTAGATCAGGTAATAACCATTTTTACGTAGTTGTCAAAATGCAGCTGATCGCAAAACACAGAATATAGCAACAGGCACACTTCACTCATAGTAAACTTCATGTCGCGTAGAAAAGGATACACTGTGCCATAACAAAGAGAGTGACTGAGACAACAATAGAACTGGCCGTGCAATATTGCAGTTGAATTCGATAGCCTAGCGATCGTCCGGCCACCCCTCGGGGCAATATCGGCCATAAGTGGCTATACAAAACACGTTTGGCTATATGGCCGGGACATTACTGCATCGAATTCAACTGCAATATTGCACAGCCAGTTTTATTGTTGTTTCAGTCACTCTCTTTGTTATGGCACGGTGCATCCTTTTCTACGCGAAATGTTGCTCTATTCTGTGTTTTGCGATTTGACAACTACGTAAAAATAATAATAATAATTCTTGAATAATTTATTATCAAGGCTTATTTCTAGACTCAAATTGTCTACAGTTTCACGCCTAAGTAAGGTCGAATACACAATCTCTTCTTTTTCTATTTGTTTTTTAAAACAATAAAAGCTGTTGCGACAAGTGTGTTTTCGTCAGCCATTGTTGCCGGTATGTGTAGCCCGTTTAGGAGTCTGCATCATGGGACATACAATTGCTGTCATAGTGCAACACATGGCCCGGCCATAGATTGCTCGGCCATCAGCTGCATTAAAACATTTTTGTGATGGCCGGGCAATTAGTTGCCAATAGTGCAGCCATCAATTGCAGCAAAACATGGCCCGTTTAGATGATGATGATGGCCGAGCAATCTATGGCCGGGCCATGTGTTGCAATATGTCTGCAATAGTATGGCCCATGATGCAGACTCCTAAACGGGCCACACATACCGGCAACAATGGCTGACGAAATCACACTTGTCGCAGCAGCTTATATTAATTTAAAAATAACAGAAAAAGAAGAGATTGTGGATTCGACCTTACTTAAATAGGCGTGAAACTGTAGACAATTTCATTCTAGAAATAATAAGCCTTGATAATAAATTATTCAAGAATTTTATTAGAATTTCAAAAGGCGACTTTGACTTTCTTTTAAACAAAATTGGGCCGAAAATAAAAAGAAATGATACAACCATGAGAACAGCAATACCTGTTTCATCGCCATCACGAGATTTGCGATAACTCTACGGTTTTTGCCAACTGAAGATTCATTAAAAAGTTTGATGTACCTGTTCCGAGTGTCAGATGATTCGATTTCTACTATTATTCAAGAGGTGTGTGCAGCTATTATAGAAGTATTAAAATAATACATCAAGGTAAGTTAACATAGGTTTATTAAATATGTTAATCATAAGGAGTA
Source organism: Pieris mannii (assembly GCA_028984075.1). Lineage (NCBI taxonomy): Eukaryota > Metazoa > Arthropoda > Insecta > Lepidoptera > Pieridae > Pieris > Pieris mannii. The sequence goes on along the minus strand of CM054798.1, from coordinate 2,619,415 downwards.
ACTATTATGTACTTTTTAAATTTAATAATAATAGGTATCTAGTAAAAAACAATTTTATTTTCGTCAGCATCGCGTATAATATTTTGAGCCTTTTCTAGTATCGACGGCTTCCAAAGTTTCAGTCGCCTGTGAATGCATAAAATTGTTAATATATCTTTAAGCTTTTCAGATGCCGTCAGGAGTCACAGAATGGAAACAAGTTGAAAGATTTCGAGGGAAGAAGTTCAATTTATCAATCGATATGATACATACGTAATACAGAGATATGTACATTTTTAAGTCTAAAATACTTTATTAAAGATACTTACGTTATAAGTTGCATTTTCACTATCTAATCCTATATTCGCGGTATTTTGAGTAAAGAAAAAAGATATCGCATCGTAAGCAAACCACATTACTGTTTTACTGCCAGCACTACCACTTTTCTTCTTTTTCTCCTCATTATTTGCGTAAGTTCTTAGGCTTCTGAATTTTTTGTAAGCCTCGTTGCTTGTTATGCTTTTTTTTTTTTTTTTTTTTTTTTTTTTAGAATGGAATCTCGCTGTTGGCCTTAAGGGCCTTTACAGCTCAGCACGGGCTGTTTTGGCGAGCTTAGCTCAGCCGGAAGGGGTGGGGTTCCCGCGACTCGCGCAAGGGCGTCTCCTGTGAGACTCGAACCTCGGCTTGGGCCGTCGCGGGGGGGTCAATCGCCTGAAGGGCAGGACGGAAGCTCACTGGAGTGAGCGAAATGCGAAGTAAAGGTCCTCGCCTTCCCCGGAGAAGGCGGTTTTTAACCCTAATCTGTTTGCTACTGCTATTATTATTATTATTGGCCGCGCGGGCGGCTTTTAATTTATTGTTAGCTATTGTGATTGGATCATCCGGATCCTTTAGTATGTGTCGGGGCCTCCTGCGAGCCTTTTTAGTCGGGAAGGGATAATAATTGATGCTATTACGCACCAGTGGGTTGGGATGGTGTTTAGCCTTGTCGAAGTGGCGTTTGGACGCCAACTTCATCCATTGGGCTATGGTAGGGAGCTCCAGGTCATAGTGGAGATCGACGTTTCTCACGTAGAAGGGTGCGCCGGTCGCGATTCTCATGAAACGCGACTGTAGCACTTGCAACCGGTGGATATACGAGGGGGCACAGTGCGCGAAGACTACGCTAGCGTAGGTCATGCACGGTCGGACGCAGGCCTTGTACAAGGTTACCTTGTGTCTAAGGGACATGTGACTCCTTTTATTTAGGAGGAAATGGAGGCGAGAGAGGACAAAAGCGGCCTTCTTGCGAACGGCGGCTACATGCTTACGAAAGTGCATGCCGCTGTCGAGCGTGACTCCTAGATATTTGACGGACTTTTGCCAGGGAATGGCTTGTCCGTAAAGGGTGACCTCTTTTTTGAGGAGAAATTTTTCCCGAGTATTAGCGTTAGCACCGGGGTTGCCCCTGGCAAAGAGAACTGCAACGCTTTTCTCGGGATTTAACTGAAAGCCCCATTTCCGGAACCATTCGCCTAGCGACGTGGTTGCGGTCTGGAGTCTGTCCACGATGACACCTCTGTCTTTATGAGTGGTATAGAGAGCGGTGTCGTCGGCATAGAGGGCTAGCTCCACATTCGGAGCCCTAGGGATGTCGCCGGTATACAGCGTGAAAAGAAGGGGCGAAAGGACCGAGCCTTGAGGGACTCCGGCCCTGATTGGACGAGGAGACGATAACGTTCCTTCTACGCGATAGCGAATTGAGCGGTCGGACAAGAAGTCGTGTACGATACGCACGAGTCTCAGTGGCACTTGAAGGTGGTAGAGCTTGTAAATCAAGCCGTTGTGCCACACCTTGTCGAAAGCCTTCGCTATGTCGAAGAAGAGCGCACCCGTGGCTCTCGGTTTCAGGGAGCTGTTCATCCCGGAGAGGATGTGCTCCGTGATCCGATGGACTTGATGGACGCACGAGTGGGCCGGCCTAAAGCCAAACTGCTCATCGGGAATGAGCCCCTTTTCTAGGGCATAATCTAGGAGGCGCTTTTTCACTACCTTCTCGTACAGCTTGCTCAGCGTATTGAGGAGGCTGATAGGGCGGTAACTGGTGGGATTATTACGAGGCTTGCCCGGCTTGTGAATACCGATGACAATGGCCTCTTTCCACTGCCTCGGGAAGGTGCAGTTTTCGAGTAGGCAATTGAAAATGGCCACTAGCAAGCATATCAGATGGGGCGGTAGGCACCGGAGGACCTTATTCGAGATGGCGTCGAGACCTGGAGATTTACGAGGCAGTGAACTCTTGATAAGAGTTTTGACCTCGGCTATCGACGTAGGCGGGAGCGGCTCGGGAGAGAGGGGCAGTGCGACTATGCGTTCGACTTCGCGGTTCACGTGTTCGACGTGCGCCGGGTCGCTATGCTCGAGATACGGCGTGCACTGCTCCACTAGGTTGACGGCTAAGCACTCGGCTTTTTCGTCGTCATCGAATGCGTCAGGCAGATTTGGACGCTTGAGAGGGGGCATAGAAGCCACCGTGTCGGTTTTAAGGGAACGCGCGAGAGACCAATAGGCCGTATGCGAAGGTGACAATTCGCTGATGAGACGGTCCCAGCGTTCGTTTCTAATTTCACGCATGCGCTCTTTGACTCGGCGCTGCGAGGCGCGGAGTGCTCTGCGGTTATCGTCGGTCGGCGCTCTGGCGAAGGCGCGAGTCGCCGCGTTCTTCTCGGTCAACAGACGCCTCGCGTCCGGGGGAAGCTCCCAGCGTTGAGCGAACTCATCTGGGACCTTCCGGGACGATTCGGCGACCTTGGTCTGAATGTAATTAGTGACCGAGGAGATCGCGTCTAACGCGTGAGCGGACGAGACTAAATCGTCGGGGATATTAGAGAGGTCAGACGTTTCGACGGGCTTGAGGGCCTCGTCTAGCTTCTGCCAGTCGACTATGGACTTGTACCTCTTCTCTAGGGTGTTAGGTGGGCCGAATTCAAATTGAACCGGGAAATGATCAGAGTCTAATTCGTGTAGCACCTCTACGCTACGCGGCTGTAGTGCTACGTTTCGTAGAACCGCTACGTCTAAGACGTCCGTTGAGAGAAGGCCGTTACAAGTTATACCGCGACGAGTCGGTTGAATGGGGGCAATGACATTGAAATTGAGCACGTCAATAAGTCTACTGAGGGCTCGCCCATTAGGGTTTTCTTTTGAGCTATTCCAGTCCCCGTGCTTGCTATTGAGATCCCCGACCAATAAGACCGAGGGGCCCAGCGCAAACAGAGTCCTTAGATCGCTCTCTAGGATGTCCTTAGAGGGAGGGAGATACACCGACACGATAATAATCGGCTGATGACCGGTCATAGCCACGCGTAACACAGAGCACTCTATGTTTGTTAGCGACGGCGGGTCTAGCGGCGAGCAGTGAAGCGCACGTCTATAGTAGATGAGCGTTCCGCCTTTCGCCGTAGGTCTGTCGTTTCTAACCGCGACGTAATTCGCGAATCTAGGCGCGCGAACGCTGGGCTTGAGAAACGATTCCTGTACTAGGAAAATATCTATTTGGTGGCGAACGAGGAAATCTCGGACCAAATCTGCCTGCGGCTTGAAACCGTTTGCGTTAAATGTCACTACGGACAGCGATCGAGCCTTGACCCTAGACGTGGTCGTAGCTATTGCGGTGTGTTGGATTCTACGAATTGCCGCACGGATTGAAGTAGCAGGGCATGCTGAGATACGACGTTAACCTTAGCGGACACGTCTATAGCGGATGTATAGGCTTCGTGGAATGCAACGAGGGCATCCAAGTCTAAAGCGCCTATAACGCTGAACGCAAGATTAAATGCGTTGCTAACTTTTGCGGACTCCGCAGATGCCTCCGCGGGAGGGCGGAGGGCTTGAGGAGGAGGGCTCGCCTTAGGGGTGGTCCTCTCCGTTGCGGTGGGTGTCGGCGCTGACGCCTGGGAAGGCGCCGCAGATGCCGCTTTGGTTGGTAGAGGCGGGAAGGCCTCTGACGTGAGCTGGGGAGGGCCCTCCGTTACCGGGGGCTTGACCCAGGGACTACTTTCGGGCTGTGGGGCCGGCACGTAAGTGGGCTTTGGTCCCGTGCCACGGCGGGCCGCGTCACGCCCCGCCGTGCGCCTAGACGCCGGCTTATGCGCCTTGGGGGCTCGAGGACAACCGCGATAATTCGCTGGGTGCCCCTGTTGCCCGCAAAGCACGCACGCCGGCGGCTCGGCGCACGGAAGTGTGCGCTTGCAGTCCGCGGTGCCATGGTCGCCTAAGCACTTAACACACCGCGCCCTGGCGAAACAGTTACGGGCTGCGTGCCCGTAGAGTTGACAGCGATGACACTGTCGTGTGAATGAGTGTTTGAGGGGGGTTTCAACCCTCAGTCCCGAGAGCTTACAACACTCTCTGAGACCAAATATCTTTTTACCGCTCGGGGTGAGGTCTAGCACTACGAGTACCATATCGTACGCTTCTTTTGTAGTGCGTTGGAGCATTCTGAATACCTCCCTAACGGGGTACCCTTGCTCTACTAGGTCGGTTTGGACTATCCCGGAGTCTATTTCCTTCGGAATGCCCTTGATAACTACCCTAAGGACGCGCTCCTCGGGTAGGGGGAAAGTATGTCCTCCGATACCTTCAGAGCGAAGGTGGGAGGTTAAAAACCGGTGGTGATCCGGTGAAAACACCTGTACGCATAAATTATCCCGCAGCGTACGGGCTTTGTAATTAATCGACTTAGTGTCGAGGAGCTTTGAGAGAGCGGGCCATACACCCTTATCCCTAATGTAAACGGGCGGCGGTGTTTTAATACGGTCCGCGGGAGCGGACGGCGCGGGTTTTCCCGATAAAAGGGAGCTAAGATCCCTCTTGGGAGGGCTTGAGGGCTGGGTTGGCCTCTTGGCCGGAGGACCGCCTTTAGCCGAGCGCTTTTTCTTGCGCCCTACCGTTTCGAAGCCGTCTGATTCGTTCGACGACGTTTCGTTTAATGATTCCGCCCGAGCGGATTGGGTCGACATGCGCGACGAAGGCCGTGATTGGCTTATTAACTCATCGCTTACGCTTTCCGCACGGAGCGGTGAGCGCGAGCGCGAGCGAGACCCTGATTGGTCGGTGCGCGAGGTAGTACCGCATTCGTCTAGACGCGTGCGAGAACCGGATTGGTCGATACGCGAGCAAGAGACTATTTGATCGGAACGCGAGCGGGACCCTGATTGGTCGGTGCGCGAGGTAGTACCGCATTCATCGATGCGCGTGCGAGAACCGGATTGGTCGATAATTGATCGCGATACCTTCGCGGAGGCATTTTTAATATTCACCTTACGCGGCGGCGGTGATGGCGAACGCGGCGAGTCAGCGATAAGGGACTCATTAAAGGCCCTAATAGCGTCTGGAAAACGCTTATTTAAAAAGAGCACTAAATTGCTCATGTCAGGAGGTGGATCCTCGGACGCCATTCTGAAGGCGGGAAGCCAACAGTTTGACGACGAGTGTGTACCTAAGCCTACTGGTAGTGAGTACCTAAGCTAGTGATTTGCCCTAACGTGTATGCGTCTCCGCTGGTGATAGCGGAGGTGTGGTTTGTCACCGACCTAACCAGCCCGTAGGAGTTTGGGTAAATAGAGCCCCTACGGATGTGACAGGACCCGTCCAACAGTGGACCTGTTTTTAGCCGGTTGCAAGGAAAGTAGTTGGAGTACCTACTCCCTATCGCGTGCCTACTAGGAGGCCCGGCCGCCAACAGGACTTGGAGGAAGCGGAGGGGCTGTTACGCGCCTTGAAAAAGGCACGGTGTATGCACCCCGGACAAAAACACTCCCGCACAAGGCGTTAACCGACAGATAACCGTTTGGCACCGTTAGGTGGCTATCTGAACGGCCGCAGGTAAACCCGCGATCATAAATTGCAGCCTTCAAAGCCCGTTGTCCACCGAAGGCGCGAAGCGACCAATGGGAGCGCAGCAGGCGGCAAGGCAGCAGTCGGAGAGCGCGTGCGCACTGTACAGTGGCAAGCGGCGATGACTCACACGGAGTGAGCGAGATAGCACTGGAGCAGACGTCCGCACGGAACGACGGTCGGGCGCAGAGTGCTTGTTATGCCAAACTTATCAGCGATTTCATTCCATGCATCTTTTTTAGCATTTCTATTTTTGTAGATGCCGGTTTTTATATCCCACAACTCGGGTGCAAATGTATTAATTAATAAAATCAGTAATTGTCTTCTTAGATCAGGTAATAACCATTTTTACGTAGTTGTCAAAATGCAGCTGATCGCAAAACACAGAATATAGCAACAGGCACACTTCACTCATAGTAAACTTCATGTCGCGTAGAAAAGGATACACTGTGCCATAACAAAGAGAGTGACTGAGACAACAATAGAACTGGCCGTGCAATATTGCAGTTGAATTCGATAGCCTAGCGATCGTCCGGCCACCCCTCGGGGCAATATCGGCCATAAGTGGCTATACAAAACACGTTTGGCTATATGGTCGGGACATTACTGCAATATTGCATAGTGTGGCTGACATTGTTTGCAATGTTGCCGGGCCATGTGTTGCAGCCATCAATTGCAGCAAAACATGGCCCGTTTAGAAGCGCCATTATAGAAACATACTTACCTTAGGTAATAATACTGTACATTTTACTCACGCAGGCTTCCTTAGTTTTATAAGCTTGGCGATTTCCAAAATCGTCGGAGTTACGCCCCGAGAGTATAGCCAGATTCATTTCATAACATTTAATTAATTAGCGTTATTATTTTGCTAAAAGTGAGTTGTTGATAAAGAGAAAACAAAATATTTTATTATTTAAAGCACACCAATGAAACAGTACAATTTTGGTCCTTCGAGCCGGATGTACAAGCCAAACCGTACTCTAAAAAACACAACTTTATTGGGTATAAATAAAACAAGTAAGAAACATGAAGAAATTAGCTTTATTAAACGAATTGCTTTAATAAATCTTTCTTATCTGTACATGATTATACATAATTCTAAATACGAATAGAAATAGTGGACTCCGTTGCATTTCTTAATGTAAATATATATACATATATATATAGGGATATATTAATTCACAATTGACAAACTTTTTGATAGGTAAAGCGGTTCCTAATAGTATCAAGTATAGGAAACCCGTTTTGGAACTAAACTGAAAACTAATGTACGACATTTTATGAAATGTCAAATGTCAAAACTGACATAACACTGACAAAACTATCGTTGTTTGTTTCGCATACATTACTTATAAAATCAGTGTATAGTTTTTAATACTTCTCTCTTAACGATGTATAGATCAAAAATAGAAAAAAATCATATTTTTTTTTGTATTCTGCTTCGGTGGCTCACTTTAGCTTTCTGAGCCCATTGGTCTAAGTTTACTTTCAAAAGTGCCTTGTTTATAGTATTATTTGAAATAAATGTTTTGATTTTGAATAAGGTTTTATTTTTAAATAATCGCACTATAAATATACGATTCGCGCTCCAGTTTAGTTCCAAATACGCCCACATAGCCCTGTCTACGATGTTCCCTATATGTCTTACTATTAAGTTTTTTACACAACATTAGCATACAAACTTCATGTGAAATTATTTGAGAAACAAAATTTTGTTTAAATTTGCCGATATTAATATATTATTTACATTTAGAAATGCTTTATAAAATTGCACTGGATTAAATAATACTAAATAACTTCCTTGCTTGGCGTGGATATGCCTAGCGCTTCTTCGTAACCCAGTTTTGTTCCGTGTTTGTCTGGAAAAATGGAATAGACCTTAATTCTATGGAATAAAGACCTACCTTAAAAGTAATTAAAATTTAAGAGAGACACGATTTAAGGCAAAAAAATTTTTTGTTGAATTACTGCTGATGAGTTCAAGAAATCAAGAAACATACATAAATCTGAGGCTTAGACATAAAAGTTTGTAGGTCGCTACTGGTTTTTTTTTGCATAAGCATGGCATGAAGCATATTTCGGACCTGCGAATACTATATTTCACAGTTGAAACGGCATCTCAACTACACAAAAGCCGGCAACGCATCGATTGGATCTCCGTGGATTAGAAACAGAAATTACAATTTAATACGGCATACGGCTTATAAATGAATTCTTTGAGAGCCCAACATATTCTAATATGTCTAAAGTCAACTCGTCTGGAGCGCTGTCAAATGTCAAATTTCAAACAGATGGTTTGACAGCTGTCAAAACTAGATTTGAGTCTGTAATAAATAGTTAGATTTGTGTAATTCATCGATTCAATATATATATTTTATTTATTCATTATGTTTCTTTTCTCAGGTCCGGGCAAAAAAAATCCTACTTTGGGGACGCTCTATGAACAATGGTTATAGCAACACTAACATGCCAATTGAAATGACACTTGACACATTTATAGTCTATTGAAACTTTCCGACAAATACTCAAAAAATATTGTATATCTTAACTGGCTTTGATACCTAGGTAAGGCTGAAAATGTTTAGAAAATGAAAAACGCCTTAATGCAGAAAGTTGCCAATACTTTTTTAATTTATTACATGCGTCGCACAGCACTGGCTTCATTTTCAATCAGTAGTCGCTGTTAAAGGACGTCCCTCACGCGGATTAGAGATTGCTACGTCCACGCTTAAACTCGTTAAACCAATTGTTAATAGTGCCACCAGATGGGGCTTCATTAAGAAATTCTAATCGCAGCCTATCATAGCTTTGTTGCTGAATAATCCCACAACTAAAGTCATGATAAATCATTGACAGAAAATTTTCTCGCGTTATTTTCACGTGTAACAAGAGTTTTAGATTTGGCGCCAATTCACAAAACAAACGACAATAGAATGCAATTTTTTTTATTTTTTTTTATTAGCCGGATACAAAGTCCATTGGCTAGAATGCAATACACTACATTAGGTTACCAGAGTTCTAAATTTGAAATAATTTTTTTTTTCATTAGCAATGTTTCTAACTGGCCAGTTCTAGTTTCTGGTTATACGCAATCAAAACTCACAATACAGAACAAATAAATCGAAACGACACTACACCACACTTTGACAGATGGCAGTGACAATCAATAATGACATATTAAATGTTGCTTTTTCAAGAAAGTATTATATGGCGGCATTTTTCATTTGTCTGTCAGATTTTATAATTTTAATTAAATTTTTGTAAGGTTTCTCTGCAAAATGTGTTTTAGACTAAATTGTGTATAATTGTTAAAAAAGTCAAAAATATTGTAGTAGAAGTAGTTAGTTTTTTTTTTATTGTCTCTGCCCAAAGACATTTGATATTACGAGCTAGTCTAACTTAAATTAATATAATTTTTTTAAAATCTGTTGACAAACGAGTTTAACATGACAACGTCAAAACAACAGATTGACGTAACGGGACAATGAGCCTACCTGAACGATAAGTGTAACGGGACATTCAGTCATGCTTTTCGTGCGTGCAGCCAGCATTTATAGATTTATTAGACATTGCGACGTAAACAAATAATTTAAATAATTGATGGTACCTTTTTTAGATTTCTTCTTCTTGGAATCTTTATCTTTCTTGGTCTTGGTCTTGTGTTTATCAGTCTTGTTCTTTGCATTATTTACATCAGTTATCGGTATTAAATCCTCAGTTTTGGGTTTGGATCTCTTCTTCTTCTCTGTTCTCTTCTCTTTCTTCGCTTTTTCTAATGTTATTTTCTCTCCCGGCGCCGGGTATTGTTTCACTCTCGTAACGAGTAACTCTTCATCACGTAGTGGTCTGAAAATATAATTATTTAAGAAACATATTTTTAACTAATAAACGAATTTTATTTTTCTTTAACATTTAATTTTAACAACAAAATGTTTTAGAATTGGACAACTTTCTTGCCTTTCACTAGATGGCGCTTGTTTCAAACGCGGATAAATTGCATTATTATTTACCTCTTCTCACAACTAAATCAATTGTAAAAATGAATGTGTTACAAAAATAACTAAGATGTCAGAAAGTGACAACTCAAAAGGATACATTTATTTTAAAAAATATGGCACACGCCATCTAGTGGTAGTTTTAAATAACATACTTAAGTTTTAACAACATAATTATGATTTACCGTCATATTGAGTTAGCGTAATATGATATAGCGTAACGATTGTAATGTGACGCAGTAAGCTGCGCCTGAGTTGCTCATTGGGACAATAAAAATTTGAATAACCGTAATTAAAATCTTTTAAAATACCTTTTGAATACTTCATACATTATACTTTTTTAGATGTTGCATATGAAATTCGACAGGTGTTAGTAATAAATTCCCGTTTAAATCCGTTAAAAAGCCTTACACATCAAGATCCAAGTCCAAGGCCCGGTGTGGGTCGGATGCCGTGGGTTGCGTGTCTTCGTCTGAGAGCGCAGCTCCCTCCGGTAGTTCGCCACCAGTCTCCACTTCGGGACGTCGGGACAAGGCTGCCTCACCATCTGAAACAGGATTTCGAGTTTAACTCTACAATATCACTATATATATATATATATATATGTCGCGGATTCAACGCGATTAGTAATTATGGAATTGGTGTCACTACCCTCGTCCGACATTATTACTTAATATTTAAACACAGTGGGCACGTCCGGCGCAGGCGCCGATCGGAAATCAACTCTAGAACTCTACGACCGATTCTACGCACTACTGACAAATTGACTTTGACAATTGACACATTGACATTTTACAACCTGTAAGATGTCTATGAAACTGCATTGTATCATTCAAATAAAACAAATGACATCGTATTATTTTATAACATAATCTCTGACTTATATATGTCACCGTAAGATTGTAAACATCGTTATATTACAATCTATCCAGTAAGATTGTAAACTATCGATAGATTGTGAACCGTATCATTATGATTGTAATTTAACGCATCATTTTTCGCTTGATTGTAATCTATCGATGGGAAGCGGTCAAATTGTGAACCGGCGTAGGACGGAATGTATGTGCCCCCGCCACCACGTCATATTTGTTTGTTATTTCTATTTTTATAATTTGTGCTTAAAGACATAATAATTGTTGATTTTTTGAAATTTTTAATTAGAATTTGTGTTTGTAGAATAAATATTTCGTTACAATTTGTTTCTAACATATGTCAGGATTTCTAATTTCCTATTAAATAATAAATTTATTTTATTTAAGTGACACGTCTATTTCATTTCTAAATGAAATGAGACCGACCAATCAGGAAGAACTTGCAGACAGTTGACAATTTGACGCGGGACAGATTGTAATTTAACGGTTTCACTTCGGTAGATTACAATATAGCGAAAAATGATGCCTTAAATTGCAATCATAATGATACAGTTGACAATCTATCGATAGTTTACAATCTTACTAGATAGATTGTAATATAACGATGTTACCAATCTCACGGTGACATATATATGTTTATTTTGGAACATAGGATAGACAGGTATCACTTATTCGGTATTCCACGTCATTAAATTCGAATCTGTAGGCATCCCTAGTCATCAGCAAAGAAGACAGAGGGTGTTGGCCGAGAGAAAAAGCCGTAAAAACTCTCGGTACTCTTTTAAAAAAGCAAATCATCAAGCAATACTAATTTTAAAACAAATACAGCAAATTAATTAGAAGAAGCCTGCCCAGCACTAGTCCCAGGCCCTTTTATCAACTAGATAATCGCTAACTTTATAGTAAGCCTTTTTACACAGCTATTCTTTAAAATATTTCTTAAATTTATTAAAAGGTCTATGCTATTTAAAATAATTAAAACTTACCATCGCTGTCAGATTCCGTGGTATGTTTCTGCTTGCTCTTGCGTTTCTTCGTCTGTCTCTTCTCTTTCTTTGTCTTCTTGGAACTCTCTCTCAAAACTAAGTACTTGTCAGATCGTTTAGCTGAAAATATATTAAATTGTGTGGTGTAAAAAAATATTTTATCCAACGCCATCTAGCGACACAATCGTTTTTGTTTGCATACTTTATGTAAGCAAGATTTATTATGTTAATTGTAGACTCGACATATCTCCATTGCTAAAAAAGTCTACTTGTCAATTTTAATCATTCTAAACTGCATGCACATATACATTTCATCAAAATCAGCCCAGCCGTTAAGGAGTAATACAAATGTATGCACAACTGATATATTTATTATATTGTATGTGGCTGTTCACTAACTGATAAACCAGAAAACAAAGTATGTCAGAATAGTATTGAAAGGAGTGTTCTGGGTCTAAAATTGAAAGATAGAAGAAATAAGGAACATGACAGAGTTTAGAAATTCTGTTAGTTCCAGTAAAAGATTGAAATGGAAATGGACAGGAGACAGTATGAGAGAAGATGAAGACAAATGGACGAAGAAAGTGACGGAATGGGTGTTCCCCAATGACAAAAGAAAACGAGAAAGAGAAATGAAAAGATGGGAAGATGATTTGCGAAGAGTAGCAGGCCCTCATTGGATGCGTATAGCCCATACGATGAAGAAAGAAACAGAGAAGAGTGGAAGTCTTTAGAAGGGCTTATGTCTATACAATCTGTATAATAAAATCAACCGGCTTGCCGATAAGTTATTCGTATTTTTTTTTTGCTATAATTTTTTTAGTAATTCACACTTTTATATAGCTGCCCACCAAAGTATTTCCGAACCAATTCGACTTAGGGTCCTTAAAGATAAGAGCGTACAAATTAAAAGGCCGGAAACGCACTCGCGAACTCTCTAGCATCGAGAGTGTCCATGGGCCCCTTTGCCCCCTGTTTTATAAAAAAAAACCTAATCTGCACAGCAATAAAGGCTTCATTATTATTTATGCATCTTATATTTTGAGGATTTGTGTTTTCGAATCCAGGATTGATTTCGGTGTCTAAAATAAATTTCAACGGCCGGCCTAAACAGGATAACGGGATCGAATTTGCGGCATTTGAAAAAGAACTGACGGCAATAGGATAGGGCGGACGTTTTACTCCAAAAATCCCAAAAACAAGGCCATATTACTTGGCTGGATTAATCGCTGTTTTGGCGTCATTTGGCTAAAACTATGCTAAACAACTGCGTACCGAAAACGAGTTAAATGTTTAAATCCGTTATATTTAAGCCAAGCTTTGGCGATTAAAAAGAGCGGCGGAAGAGTTTATTGCCAGTTCTTCTCTTCCACTCCACGCCCTTGATTTGAGAACTTTCACTTCAATAAATCAGATCCAACCTTTTTAGCTCTGGCCCTCAGAAATCTAAGCGTAGGTCAGCCTCCTGTGCCTGACACATGTCAACTTTAGAGGTGTAAGCAAGAATCTCCTTCGGCGTTGGAGCTAACTTTAAATCCACACATGGGTTCACCATCGAACCGTCTAACCCAGCCAATAGGCCAACACTGCACTGGTGAATCCTGTCTAATAGCAAACGTAAGAATACTCACATTGCACCTGTAAGGGCACTTCAAGAGCGATCTCAGCGATTGGGATGTCGTCTTGCTGATACGAGCGCGGTGAGTCATCTTTGAGGTAATGGGGATTGTTCGCTTGCTCCTGCCTTCGTGCTTCGCGAAGCTGCAATAAACAACCATTATAATGTTTAAAGAACTTTATTTCTCATTACAAAACAGAAATATTTTATTTACACGAGAAATTTATTTTTACGTTTTTTATGACTCCGCCTATATTGACCAACCGGTTATTATGACGTCATGACCCTATGAAGTTTGATTTTCAAATAAAATTATTTATTAGAAGGTCGGATATAATGACTTCCCTTAGTGACATGTCGCTTATTACGACGCATTAATAGATTAGATAGATTTTTTTATAATTCGACCATAGCTATGTCTTCTAAAGACTAGTATTAGAGACTGTTATTACAATAAAAAAAAAAAGAATAGCGGACAAAAATGACAGATTATTTACAGAAAAATACACTTGTACGTGTTAAAATGTGCTGATTACGTGTAATTTTGATTTAATATGTATGTATACATATGTATATAATTACTATGTTTCTGTATTAAAATTAAGTACATAAATACATAAAAAAATAAAATTGGTTGCCTGTAAAGTCGGTATACGGGCGAAAGTTTTACGTGACAACGACTTTGAGTGGTAAAATAATTTTAATGTGAATATTCATTCGTATAGTAGGAAGAAGGATGAAATAATAGTAACAATTTAAAACATTATGTCTGTCTCTCTCGCTCTTAGGCGGGCTAACCATGCCCGAGTGGAAGGGACGCGTGCCTCTCACTCGCTCTCATTGTGAGCGCATAACGTGAGCGGAGCGTAACGCAGTTTCTTGAAGTGTCACCCGGCAAACCAATTTATAAGACGTTGTCACGTCAAAAGCTTTTTCATTTCACAAAACGCTTTGTATGACGTGTTTGTCAATTCCTTTCGATGTGATTATAAGCGGACTCTACTGTATGTATATATACGAGCGAGATACACGTCGCCATTGGCCGTCACAATTTTAGTTAACTATGTTCATTCTAACATGCATCTTTACTGCCTTTTTGAATTTGTCAAACACTCCAATATTGCGAATTTGAGATGGTAATTGATTAAATAATTGCACACCCTCATACCTAATAGATTTCTTCAAATAATTTATACGCGAATCGTCAAGATAAGCAAACTCGCTCGACGAGTATTGCGTAGCTGTGTATTTAATTTTTTTAAACGTCAAGCAACTATAGACAGAGTTATTACTACTTGCAACCTTAAATACTAATTTGAATTAATTAATGTATATATATATATATATATATGTGATTCAGTTTAATATGTGTATGTTGTTTGGTTGATATTTAGTGTAAAATGCTGTGTACAGATATAATTGGATATCAGATTTTCAAATGTTGTTTAGTGTATAATAACTGTATGTATGTAATCAATCTGTTTTCTGTTTTTGTACCTAAATGTAAAAAAAAAAAAATTTTTTTTAAATAGTTGTTTAATTGTCATAATTTTGGTTTCTTGGTAGATTTTATTAGTCGGTGTTAAAAAATAATGATTTAATCAATTACCGTCTAAACTTCGCTTCGTGCGTTTGACAAATTCATAAAGGCATTATACACATAGAGATCTCGTTTATTACAAACAAAAACACACACATAAACAAAATAACAATAATCAAAGACAAAAAAATTCATTAAAGATATAATGAGAGGTATAAACTTCTTAAACTACTTTAATAAATTGTAATGAAACGTCACGAAGATGTGCAGCGTTTTTGTCTAAGGGACAGGGAGATTGAGAGAAAGTGAGAAAGGGAGTGAGAAAGTGAGAAAGGGAGTGAGAAAGTGAGAAAGAATACACGCTATTGGTTGATGTATTCGTTTAGTCGTTATTAGAACTTTAGATGGCAATTCTGACGCTAACTTCTTCCGCAGTAGACGCAGATGATTTATTTATTAATATCATCTATCGGAGCTTTTTAGTAATAATAAAAAGAAGTTTCACTTCGGATATTTGTACTTTGTACGCTCGCTATTTTTTTTAAGTAGCACCAAAAATTATTACCATTTCCAACTCATCCTGCGTTAGATGCGTGACGGGCCTTGCATCAGGCTGTGGCACGGTGAACACTGCACTGCACTCGTCTTCGGAGCTGGAACTGTCTGAGGACCAGCGCTCGTGTGACAGCCATTGGGATAGGTCCAGGCTGGAAGTCACGTAATAAATTACACATTTGTCAGATCAAAAGATCTTGGGTACTTGTTAGAAGTATGTTGGAGTGTAACTAGTCTGTTTGGGCTCCGCATGAAGCTAAATAATGCCTTATGTTGGAGCGCATACAGAATAAATTCGCACGACACCTCTATAACAGACTGTATGGCGTCTATCCTTACTATTATTTAATGTACCCAACATTATTTGTATTAGGGATGGTGGGGTGGGGGTACAACAAATTGGAAACCAGACGGGACTTACAGTTGGCCTACTACGTACTGAAAGTCTTGAGGGGGATAGTGTGTAACCCGAGTGTACTCCAGGAACTGGGCTTCTTAGTACCTATGGGATATGTGCGACGGCGAAGGCCTAGGTTATTAGGTTAAGTTAGGTTACTAAGGCAAGAACCAGTCTGTTGCACAGATCCCCGTTATCCAGGACGTTGCGCCTACCAAATGCTGTCTCCGATACTATCGACATATTTGTATGTTCGCAGAGTGAGTTTACAGTAGCGATATTGTGTAAATGATGTGTCTAATTTTTATGTACATTATTATATTTTTATTAAATGTTTCTCCACATTGTCGTATTGGCATAGGCTGTAAAGAAAGGTGTGTATTTCTGAAATAAATTCTCAGACTTGGGATGTTAAAATCAGCTAGCACGGAAATCTGTGGTACATGCATATAATATCTCAACTCTTCAATATGAAGGGGCAGGATGGCCTTCATCAAAACTCATCTTGTGTGATGTATGTGGGTAGGTAGGTAGGCAGGTGGGCGGGAGCAGTAATATCACAAGTCCTTGTTACAATTACAGTTGTTTAATCAGCAGGGGCTTAATAATCGAAATACACAGTCAACTGAGCAATGTACAGTCTAAGCAATACGTCTTCAACTTAATTATAACACTAGAATAAACTATCACTCGGATGCAAAGCGATTCGTCACCAGTGTGGTGTGCGGGCGCCGTCTCGAACAACAGTGTGTCAAGATGGCCGCTCTCACAACCATCGACAATGACGCTTCGCTAGGCTGACTTTGACAGTTAAAAGTCAACCTGATATCTGACGTTAACGGATGCGCCGTCAAATATATAAAACCGTAGATAGAGTATAGAACTAGATAAGCTTCTAAAATAACAATAATAACTAAAGAGGGAAGACATTAACGTGAACTACTTAAGTGTGAGCGAAACAGAGTATCAGTTTTTCTGTCTCTATTTGCGTATCGGGTTTTATTTGACCGCTTACTGATAAATCTGTGAAACCCAACCCTTAATATATGATTAAGACTATATTATTATAAGAGGTCTATTTAAAGTGTAAGTCATGCTGAATTGATGCATAATTGGCTGTAAAAGCTATAGTGACTCAAAAGAACCCAAACATAACCTTTCATCGGTAAGTAGCTTATTTTGTCACGACTCAGTAACTTTGTTCAAGAATTATTCATTCGGATGTGTATTTTGGCCAATAATAAGTAATCTTCAATGAATTAATACTTCGACACAACAACACTTCCAAACAAACGACAATTCCAAACATATTTTTCAGTGCAAACCGACTAAATTGCGAATCATGTTACCAACATCAGGTAGTTGCCACATTTCGTGTCCTTTGTAAATAGTTGGATTATAATATTCGCTATCTCACACGCTGTACGCTGATGCCTGGTCCATGCCATAGTCCGTCTACGTATAAAACTAATATTTTTATTTTCCCACGAGCCCTTCGATTTGCCTTAAAGATTACTTGTAATTTTTATGCAGTTAGTACATCGCTATGACGTCATAACAGCGAGGTGCCTAGTCAACTTCTGCAGCACCTTCCAGAATGTGCCCTCTAGATGATGTCCAAACTTTTTTATGCCATGCCCAAACCTAAGCCTTTCATAAATAATTTTGCCTTATTCTTAAAGATTACTTGAAATTTTTATGCAGTTAGTACATCGCTATGACGTCATAACAGCGAGGTGCCTAGTCAACTTCTGCAGCACCTTCCAGAATGTGCCCTCTAGATGATGTCCAAACTTTTTTATGCCATGCCCAAACCTAAGCCTTTCATAAATAATTTTGCCTTATTCTTAAAGATTACTTGTAATTTTTATGCAGTTAGTACATCGCTATGACGTCATAACAGCGAGGTGCCTAGTCAACTTCTGCAGCACCTTCCAGAATGTGCCCTCTAGATGATGTCCAAACTTTTTTATGCCATGCCCAAACCTAAGCCTTTCATAAATAATTTTGCCTTATTCTTAAAGATTACTTGAAATTTTTATGCAGTTAGTACATCGCTATGACGTCATAACAGCGAGGTGCCTAGTCAACTTCTGCAGCACCTTCCAGAATGTGCCCTCTAGATGATGTCCAAACTTTTTTATGCCATGCCCAAACCTAAGCCTTTCATAAATAATTTTGCCTTATTCTTAAAGATTACTTGTAATTTTTATGCAGTTAGTACATCGCTATGACGTCATAACAGCGAGGTGCCTAGTCAACTTCTGCAGCACCTTCCAGAATGTGCCCTCTAGATGATGTCCAAACTTTTTTATGCCATGCCCAAACCTAAGCCTTTCATAAATAATTTTGCCTTATTCTTAAAGATTACTTGTAATTTTTATGCAGTTAGTACATCGCTATGACGTCATAACAGCGAGGTGCCTAGTCAACTTCTGCAGCACCTTCCAGAATGTGCCCTCTAGATGATGTCCAAACTTTTTTATGCCATGCCCAAACCTAAGCCTTTCATAAATAATTTTGCCTTATTCTTAAAGATTACTTGTAATTTTTATGCAGTTAGTACATCGCTATGACGTCATAACAGCGAGGTGCCTAGTCAACTTCTGCAGTACAATAGTGTAAATCAAAATTATAGATATCACTTACTCGGCAGGCATCGGCACTTTCTTCTGCGCTTTGGGGGCGACGGGCTTAAGTTCTCCTTCGAATAAACTCGCAAACTCTTCTATCAACCCATTGCTGAAGTTCCCGGTCTCGCCGTTCAGCTCTACGTCGTTTGTTAAACCGTTACTGGAATAAAGGAAAATATTCTGTATGGCAATTAAAATTTACAATAGATTACCGAAAGAATTAAAAGATCTTCCGACTAGAGTCTTTAAAAAGCGACTTTGTGCATTACTTTGGGAAAAAATGTACTACTCAATAAATGATTATTTGTGTGAGACATGGTAATTTATACAAATTTAATAAAGTATGATAATTGACTTAATTGATATGAATCTGACTGATAATGTAAAATCCAAACTAAGATAAATATGCGCGCCACTGTGTGTGGCAGAATATGCGAACGACTGACGATTGTACCACCTTGACATTTTGTACCATATTCTTGCAATAAATCAATTATTATTATTATTATTATGAGCTGGCATCGACTCCCGATGACGTTACCCTAGGTAGCTTCAATTGTTCTAAGTAAGAGTATAGGGGGAGATGGGGTACATTGATACATGGGGCACATATACTGAAACTTTTAATTCGATTCCAGACAAATTCAGTGTTGCAACGTTATGAAAAGTACTAAATAGTGACGTTGCGAATTATTCGATACCGAAATGGAATATTTCCGGATCGATTCCTCTGGTTTATAGTAGTATATATAAAAAACTACTATTTTAAAAGAAACTAGTATATCAGGAAATTAAATATTTCTAAACGGATATTTAGTTATGTCGATTAATTTTATAAAGGATCCGTACTTTTTCAGTAACAGTGAAAGCTTTTCGGCGACGTTTCTTTCTTGGGGACAAGAAAACATCCACGTCTTTTTGTTATGTACTTAAGATCCATTTTGATGGAAACCAAAGTAAATAGATTCACTCAAAGTTCACAAAAAACTATAAACTATACTAACAAACCAATAATATTATTTTTTATAAAATAAAGCAGCGAATACTAATTAATAAATAATTATTATGAATAATTATGTATTTATTTAAATAAAAATCAATAATTTAGTCGTTAATTGGCACACCAATAATTAATAAACATAAATCGCGATTTCTTATCAATTTATGTGTACATCACTACACTTTTATATGTGGTATCATTATTTTACAAAATGACAGTAGCTAATGTCAAATAGGGAATCGAAATATAAGTCGTGGTAGATACAAAGTTTATCGAAACCAAAACGCGTTGGACGAGCCACAAATAAGAAGGTATACGCATACTAGCGTATACAACGTTCGCTCAATGAGTAGTGGCACGTAAACCCGATTCTGATGCTGGCAAGAAAATTTTCGTAGTTTTCTTTCGGATGTTATTTATTTACTTAAAAATTTAATGTAACATAAAACACAATGAAATAAAATTAAGTTATTAACTAAATTATCTCCTCTAATCCCCTCCTTAAATCAGAGAATAAAATAGGTGTTTATGGGTTTTTTTATAGAACAGGGGGAAAACGGACTTAATTTGAAATAGATTCCGATTGCTATTACTCTTTTGAAATCGGCTCAAATCTATTTTTCTAGTTACAGAGAATTTATTATAACATTTTAAAGACTACCCGCATATGATTTTTCAGATCTACCCTCAAAAAATTTTAATACCTATTTTTGTCTGAAACATTACTCTAACATGTTTTCTTAATGTACTTATTAATACCTATCATGTTCCACCAACGTATCGACGATCTCTTTTAAGTCAGCCGTTGGGTCAATCCGTTTCAGTAATAATGTTAATAGGGCCGTAGCGTTGTGTGCCCTTTCTTGCACTTCCATATCCTCACTACATAACAGAGGCGTCAGATTGGATATAGCTTCTTGTATCACCTGGAAAACAACACTGTCGGTTTAAAACTCGTTTATTTATCGCATAGTAGGCTTTGAGTTATTCTCTTTTTTCTTTATATAGTACAAAGGGAAAACGGGCAGGAGATATGATGATAAGTGACAGACTTGAACATTTATGAACAGAAGACTCACCAGTGTGTTGCCGGACTCTTTAAAAATGTATTTGTATTCCAAATTTAATACTATCACATGTATGGATCAGAAATCTCCACTATTAAAAACACAAAAGACTATCAAAAAGGCCGGCAACTCATTTGCGAGACTGACACCGTGATTCCTATATTATATGAGCGTCCTGGATAACTTACATTGATAGCACTATCCCGATCACCTCTCTGCTCGTAGAGCAACAGCAATTTTGCAATGAGCTTGATGGCTGCGTGTACGCACACGGCACGCGCTCGCATCGCCCCGCCCCCTGTGCGTGCGCATCCAAGCACTGACGATATCGACTCGCGCATCACCGATTCCTCACTGATTCAATAATAAATGTAATTAAAAATATAATACTTTTATTGTTTTTCGAAGTAACCTCCGTTCCATAGAAAGAAAAACTATTGGTGCACAGCCGGGTTCGAATCTACGACCCCAGGGAGAGGGCTACACTGATCACAAATTATTAAAATTATCAGTCAGTATCTTATTAAAACCCCGTCATCCTTTAATGTCACTACAACTCACGCGCTGTACTCAGAGAGAACATATGCGGCCGCATATAGAACCTCCCTAGAGGCGGGGCCGGGGGGCGTGGCCGCTGAGCGGGCGCACATAGCACTGCATTCGCGCGCTGCGAACGCACGCACGTCAGCCACGCGCGCGCCCACCTCTGTCAGCTGGGATGCTATCATGCAACCTATAAAGAACCAAAAAATGTTACGTATTTGCGTTCGTACCCACTAAAGGTATGATTAATGCGAATAAAAACTCTCTTTTTTTCACTGACCGTCACGTAGACGCCCCATTACTCATAGAGTGCATTCTATTCAAACTTTCCGAAAATACGTCGATATTGTAAATAACTTTAACTGGCTTTTAACATATTTTATGGGTTTACGCAAAACACTATAACAATTAGACTAAACAATCGTCTCGACATCACTTTGACAGATGACAATGACATTTCAAATGTTGCCATTTCAGAAAAAAAGAGTACTTGTGTACTTATGTACACGCGTTAGAAGTTATACTTCTTTGGCGTATGGAATAACTAAAATGCAGTATTGATTAACGATAAATATTAAAATTAATGAAAAAGATTTTACTTAAATAAATAAATGATTAGTAAATACTATCACCGTCGTATATGAAATTGATTTAAAAACACCAAAATAATATTTATTTATTCACACTGTTTAATTGTACTGTTACGAAACATAAAATTACTAGAATAAACAACTTGAAATTAGTTATCGATTTCCATGCCACCTAGACCTAACTTCATTGTGTTAATTTTGTGCCACGTTGCGGGAGTAAAGGAACGGCAACGGACTTTTGATTTAAAAATAATTTATTTAAATGAACAGAGTGACAGCACTTAATTAAGAACTAAACAATAATCAACTTAATATCTATTTCCTCACGGATTTATACATTACAAATTACTTACTAAGTATTCGTTGTTGCTGACACACAACCTACATTTGGTTTAGTGCTAGCAAAGCTTATATGAGTAGGGTTGGTACTCTTAACTGCGGTGCGCGCGCATCATAAAATTTCACTCTCATTATTTTTCTCCATCGCGCCAAAAGAACTTCAAAAACAATTTTCATATGCGAGGCGAGGTTTCTATTATAATATCTAAATTGTCCTGAATATTAAAAATTGGGTCGAATTCTTACCATGTTTAGAGCTGGTCTCCATCTCCGTGAGTTCAGCGAGTACTGTGACGTACCACTCGAAGTCAACGACGTGTTGGTAATTATTCTGCGCACAAATCTCGATCATTCGTGTCAACAATTCGTCACGGTACAGCGTCCCCTCCGCACGTTCCATGTGGGCCATTAATTTCTTCACTATTTCCATTAGATTCTTCTTCGATACCTGAAGGGGGAAAAAATTTAGTTCACCAGTGCCTTGGTATTACTCGGAAATGGAAACAAAACACGCAAAACGAATAGTTCGATTGTGATTTATCAGTATTTGGACGTATTAAAAGGGTTGCCTCTCTCCCTAAAATATGGCGAGGGATCCAATGGATGACCATGCGTCATACTCGTGAACGGGTGCTACTTGTGGTGACTGGTCGTACTTGAATTCGAATATGCGGTGATGTTAGTTATTTCGACTATGTATTTGCGTGTTGTTCCGAGAATGTAAGTGCGTGCTCCTATTACACCATGTCTACTGCTAATAGAGGACAAATATTTGTTTTTATTTATTGTTTTATTATCATTTAACTCTTAATTACTTAAAGTTGGTTGCAGCTCCTTACAAACATTTCGTAAAACAAAAAATTTGGAGATTAAAGTGAGTAGCGGAGAGTTTATTGCCAGTTCTTCTCTTCCGTTCTACGCCTTTGATTTGAGAACTGGCAGTAAATGTAAAATTACATTCTTCTTTTAATATATTGTATTCCTTTATAAGTGTACATTGTGTTTCCTAAATGAATAAATGATTTTGAAGTTATTTTTATTACTATATTTATTTTGATTACGTTATTGTTAACATATTAAAAATACAAGACTACCACGGCACTGGTTCTTAGTTCTTTTCAACTAAATCACTTTTTATTATAAGTATATAATAAAGTGCGTGCGCAGACGTGTGAGAAGTGAAACTTTGTAAATTAATTATGAATATATGATCTCTTCATGTATTTGTATATCGATATTGACACTGTTTACACACTGTATACGTGCTAATGATAATATAAATAAACTAGCTGACCCGGCAAACGTTGTCTTGCCATGTTTTTTTGGCTAAAAATTAAAGTTTTTAATTAACAAATAAAAATAGGGGTTGATCGTAAAGGAGTGAAAAATTTAGAGTATTTTTTTTTTAAGTCGACAATAAAAAAAAAATTTGCCAAAAAAAAACAGTTTGGAAAGGATGAAAAATTCAGAGTAATATAAAATTTTCATTCTAAGTCATCACAAAATAAAATAAAAAAATTCTCAAAAAATTAAAGTTTATAATTAGCAAAAAAAAATAAGGGTTGATCGTAGAGGGGTGAAATTTTAGGGTTGCATGTATTTTTGTATGATGTATCATAAAAAAATAAAAACAAAAAATTTTGTCTGAAAAAAAAATAAAAAAAAATAGCCATTAGCCACCCTTAACATTTAGGGGGATGAAAAATAGATGAACAACATCTATCTTTCTCTCCCTGGCTAGTATCCTCGCTAAGGATCACGAAAATCGGTCGAGCCGTTTCGGAGGAGTTCGATTACGTACCCCGTGACACAAGAATTTTATATATTAGAGATAAAAAATCTGCGTTTACTGCAAAAGACTTTATGCGATAGAATTTCCATCTAAATGTTCTAATATGTAACTACAAAACGAATACATCAACTAATAGCGTGTATTTTTTTCAGATCTCCCTTTCTCACTCTCTCTCAGTCGGTCTCAATCGCACTCTCCCTTTTCTTCGAAAAACGCTGCACATCTTCGTGACGATCCGTCAAAATTTAACCCTAATGCGCCTAAAAGAGCTATAAAAAAATTCTTTTTATAATAAACAAATTACCACGAAAGAAAATCTTACCATTCCATATAATAGACCCAAAGCCCTAAGTCTTATAGACTCGTCCTTATCATCTAGGCAGGCCAATACCAGATCCTTGTGAGCGTGCACCGACTTCGGATGAGATTTCAATATCCTCGACATAGCCAATAGACCCAAATATTTCACTGAAAATTTTATTATATTAGTGTCGTTTTTCGTTTTATATTGGCTGTTGTATGCCAAATGTACGTAAATGGTATTTCTACAACCACGGGCTTGATATGACATGTGGGAATGATTCAGTCAAAATAAATTTGAGAAATTGTGTACGTTTTTTTCTTTCAGAGGTTTAAATTTAAAAAAATATTTTGTTTCTGTATAACCATTTCTTTTATTTTCTGATTAAAAATTTAAAAAAATGATTTTTGTATGACCAATTCCTTTCCATTCTTATTAAAAATAAAAAAAATATTTTGTTTTTGTATGACCATTTCCTTTCTTTTCTGATTAAAAATTAAAAAATAAAAAGATTTTTGTATGACCAATTCCTTTCTTTTCTGATTAAAAAGTAAAAATAAATGATTTTTGTATATTTTGTTTTTGTATGACTGTTTTCTTTCTTTTCAGAGTTAAAATAAAAAAAAATATATTTGGTTTTTGGATGACCATTATTTTCCTTGATGACCATTTCCTCCTTTTCTGATTAAAAATAAAAATAAATATTTTTGTATGACCATTTTCTTTTCTCAGTCACATTTTTTTAAATAATACTTACAATTCTGATCGCTATCTTCAATGAGTATTCTTAATTTCTGCACACACAGCTGAACTGATGCAGTGTGCCCCGGCATTCCACTGCTGATGCTTATCAGCACAGCTATCACCGTGTTGATGCATTCGTACAATAACGACATTGCCGACGTACTAAAACATATTTAGCTTATAATATACAATGTATTTGCGTGTTGTTCTCACGAGTATGTAAGTGCGTGCTCCTATTTCACCATGCCTCCTGCTGATAGAGGACAAATCTTTGTTTTTAATTTATTTTTTTATTCTTTATTACTCGATATGTCATATGGAACATGGTGTAATGGTTGCAGCTCCCTACAAACATTGTGTAAAAAAACTTGGCGATTAAAAAGAGTGGCGGAGAGTTTATTGCCAGTTCTTCTCTTCCGTTCTACGCCCTCGATTTGAGAACTGGCAGTCAATGTAAAATTAGAATCATTTAAAGTATATTTTGACGTTCATAAATACATTATGTTACCTATATGAATAAATGATTTTTGTTTTGATTTGATGTGTCGAAGCAATGGCGCTGGTATCAGCTCCCAATATGTCACAGAGGTCATAAATTTATTCAATTAATAATACATTACTATCAAGTGTCTTATTAATTTGTAGATCTAGTAATATTGACGAATCGAATAAACCATAAGTACGTAGATAACACTAAAAATGTTTAGAACTGGCCTGTTAGAAACATTGCTAATGAAAACTTTTTTGAATTTCAATTTTATTTGACATCGTCACAGGTGGAAGCTTTTACGGATCGGCCAACTAAGGTAAAGGAAGGAAAAAAGATGATTGCCTCATTCTTTGGTCGGAATGGATATTTCAAGACAGTTCGTTAGAAGAAAAAATTTCATCATCGGACGTCGAGGCAGAATACGAAATTCCACCCGTATCACCTCGACGTCCGCCGTTCCACAACTGCGCGTTTTTCAAGGCAATTTTCGCCGCACAACACCACTTTGTGGAACCAGCTGCCCACTGAAGTATTTCTGAACCAATTCGACTTAGGGTCAAGAAAAGAGCGTACCAATTCTTAAAAGGCCGGCAACGCACTCGCGAGACCTCTGGCATTGAGTGTCAATGTGCGGCGGTATCACTTAACATCAGATGAGCTTCCTGCTCGTTTGCCCCGTTCCTTCGATGTCGATGGAACCACGGGCACGGGTATGTGTGAGGAACGGAGATTACTTCGAAGGACAATAAAATTATTGGCAACTTTCTACATAAAGCCGTTTTTTATACATTTTCAGCGTTACCTAGGTACTATTATTTTATTGTTTATTTTTAATCGCGACTTCTGTGTCAATCACAATTCCGCCAATGTCGCGTTTCAAGTGTTATCACAGTGAGGATATATTTTATGGATTGAATTTAATCTAAGCAGAGTTACCCAAAACAAAAATGACTTCACAAAAAAAAGACAACACACACAGATATATAATAATATATACAAGAGGTTAACATTATACTACAAGTTATGGAAGGGAGAATACCTACGTACTAACGGCTATAAACTGATTAGAGTTTGACATTGTTCACTTACGAGCTCTGTGACAGATGTCAGCTGTCAATGTCAGCTGATACTGACGCCATTGTTCCGATGTATTTATACTATGGGCGGGCGATTGGTGCGGGTGATCGTTGATTAAATTCTCTTTCAATTAGATTTTATTTAAAGACTAGAACATTCTGGCTTAAATTTAAGTTACTACAGTTATGATTTAGTATATTACAAATGTGGTACAGCTGAAATACTAAGTCATAATTTGTAAAAAAATTTCAAGCGTAAAACGACACTACTGAAGCCGACACCCGCATCATACTACAACGCACATAATATAAATATTAAACATTAGAACACAAACGAACGAATTATCAGTCTGACGATTTTAATATAACGTGAACTACTCTTTCAATATCACCACTTTAGAGGAAAGGCTTTAACATTGTTCCTATACGATAAACATTTTTTTTATGTTTCAGGAGGCAGACGAGCAGGAGACTCACCTGATGTTAAGTGACACCGCCGCCCATGGTCACTCGTACTGCCAGAAGGCTCGCAAACGCGCTGCCGGCCTTTTAAGAATCGGTAAAAAAAATGAAAGACGAAAAAAAAACGTTATGCCCTAAAACGCAAGAGCAAGATGCACAGATCACAGAAAGCTCGACTTTAAAGTAAACTATATGGACCAAAGGGCGAAGAAGTGGGCACCTTTAACGTGGATAGAAATGTTAACAGGAAGCTAATAGAGAGAGAAAGCCAGGAATATTTGGAAAAGCTGGAGGCTTTCACCCGTGAAGAGGTCCCCATCAGTATATTAGCAAGTTAGAATATCAAGCAACAAGAAAAAATCATCTGCATCACCACATACACACCTTCACATTTTACCATCACACAACACGAGGTATTAATTAGTTAAACGTATTGAATATTTTTATTGGTTTTTCTTTTGTAAATGTTTCAATCCTTTTCGTATTATGCCATCTTTGGTTATATTTTTAGTGTAATTGTTTGTTTTATATATTTTAAGGTGACAAAAGAGATTTTGTCTCAGGCCTCAGATATTAAATTCTCAACATATCAAAAGTAATTCTATAATAGAAACATAAATAAAAAAACGCCGTGGAATTTGACGAGGCTGTCATATATAACCTTTTTCATGTTGACATAACTGTTACGTCATAGTCCGACACTAAACATACATAATATTAAAAAAAAAGTTTTTGTGAATTAATGAAATTACGACATGAATTAAATTTGTATAACTGTCATGTTGTCTTTCTGCACGGACTCAACTATTCATTTAACGAAAAAAAAACAAATCGTGTGTCGACTGTCAACTGTCAAATGTCAAACTTCAAACTTCAATAAATTTAAAAAACACATTCTTTCATTCATATCTTCTACAAGCAGTTTTGATTACTGCGAGTCGTATTTTGAATATAGAAAACGGGCTACAAATACATCTAACATCAAACCAATCATTAGATGCCTCTGATCAGCCTCCTATCACGTCTTTGGGTCTGAACCATGAATTTCTTCACGAAGTTTTCCTCACCATACCAGTGTTAGATATCGGTGCACATTGGTGCAGAGGTGGAACCTACGACCTCCGAGATGAGAGCCGTATATAAATAGCTATATATAGTAGCTTATAACAGTGATATCTATTGTGAATGACATGAATTGCAATAGTCTAGCTTGTCGAAATATTTGAATGATGTTTCGTGATAAGTGCAATTAAATTGTGTAGAAACATATACCTTTTAACAAATATCCATTGAATAAAAATCGATTTATAAGCATAACTAAACTCCCTTACTTATAAACGCTTAACTATAAACTACGCCTAACCTAAACACAATACTAGCTAAGAGGTCAGAGGTATACCTCACGAGTCAAAAGCCATAATAATGAAGAGCTATTGAACTAAGCTTGCAATTAATTCCTACTGTTAAGAAATATGGATATACATATATTACAGAATACTTTTTATAAGTAAGAGAGATAAGCGATAGAAGCTATTTGAAAAGCCACCTATAAATTCCCTTCACCCCATAGAGACCAAAGTATCAAGGATCATCGTTATCGACTCACCTATGAATTAAATTAGTTAATGGTTCTATCAGTTTCTTGCCAAGTCGAGGCTCTAATGGGGTCAAGGCACCAAACTGTAACAAATACAATGTCACTAAGACTAGCTTATGAGAGAGCTTTATGAGTCTGTAGTCCTCTATCCTCTCTGGTTTCGGTGTTGCCAGCAAAAAAAATCACATGCCAATTGTGTTCCTTCCGATTGACAGTGCTACAAGTTTATTTTGGCACAGATTAAGAAAAACATTTTGGGTTAAGGTTATTTTGTCTCTGCCAAAAGATCCTTGTACGACTGATGTGTAATGAAAATGAGCTGAAAATAAGCTGCTCTGTGTGAATGCTAGCGTTAATTTGTACCTGCAAATAAGATCAATGAGGCTTTGTGTTATTTTTCTCCCAATATCTGGCTCATAATGTGTCATTAAACCAAACTGAAAAATTCGCAAGTTAATACTTACAATATTAGTTATTTTGAACATGTTTCTTCCCAAAAATATACTATAAGAGAACAGGTGTGTTTATTCTATGAACAATGTTGTGTCTATAATTTAATTTAATTTCAATTGAAATATTAATTAATCTTTTAAAGTGACGATTCTGTATTGCTATAATAATAATTATTGAAACTAATAAAAATAAAATTCCTTGTGTTGCCATAGTCAATATCAACATAATCAAAAGATAAGAATGTAAAAACATTTCATGTAAATATTATGAATTCTGTTGCTAAATTAAACATACCAATTTGATAATCTTTATCAACATCCAATTATTAGTAGAGGTTGTCATCAGTTTGAAGAACACTGGAGCTAAAGATAGATAATTTTTAGGATTCTTTCTTGCTAATTCACACACTACATTCACTGCTGCCGACTGTACACCTGTAATTGAATACTATTTATATATACTGACTGTAAGTGACAACTTGCAATCTTTACTATCGCCTCATTGTTTGGGAAAGCAAAATGTAAAATACCATTGCACTTCTAAGCGAATACACAACCGTACATAGTTATGTGTGGACCGGTATGAAATAGGGTTGGTGTACGCACTGATGTATATATATCACATGCAAACTGCCCAATATCTCTATTGATAGAATAACTGAATAGGTATTCATCTAAGCTTGCATTTAAAATAGTAACTATATTTTCTTTGGGACTACTAAAATCAGTGACCCATACTATACCAATAAAAAGCCAGATAAATAATGCCTTCACAGCCAAATACTTCCATATAAATCATAAACAGACTAAATTGCAAACTGTATTTACAAAACACAAAAATTTAATTAAGCTCAGTTGGTTTTGTTTATCTCTTGTATGACCTTATTGCAGACAAATATTTATCACCATTAATGTTACAAATATCCAATACTATTAGTTAAATCATTGATAAAGCTACATTATTGAGTCCCAAGGACTATGGGAGATTTATTTCACATTATTAAAATTTGCTAAGATAACATCTTATTAATATGCAAAAAGGAATTACCAGGATCTGGATCTTCTAATTTCTCTTTAAGTTTAGGGAATGCTGGCCTTAGTGCTTCTGGATACCTTAAAAATACCTTATACATCATCAACACTGCTTTCATTCTTAGGTAAGGCTTAGTTGAACTCATCTGTAAACAAATTTTAAATGAATACATAATTTGATTATCTCACTGACTTAAATTATCATGCACAACCAATCAAATGTAACATGGTAATAACATTAATGATATTCAAATAGTGATGAGAACTATATTGGTTACCTGATTAACTTAAGAGTAATTATTTATATTTCCTTAATTATATAACATTAAAATAATTTAACATAAAGCTTTTAAACTGAGTAGGTTATCACCTTTTTACACTCATAAATATCTTTAAACCACAAACAAATGTGAGTGTGAAAATAACTAGATTCTTCAAATAAAAATAATTATAGATTATATCATCATATAAAGGGAACTTTTACACGCATATATTTCATAGAGGGATTAATTTTATATTTGACTGTGTTTTGTTATCAGGAATGTTAATAATGTCGACAATTATATGAGAGCTTACCAGTGTCATGATGTCATTAGCTAAATCTCTTGCCAAGTCATGTGAAATAAAACAACTTAGCCCACTTAAAGCAAGTCCGGCTTCATATTGATTTTGAGCATTCAGATCTTTTCTTATCATATTAGTAGTTAACATAAGTAACTCGGAATCTGCATGGAATGATTGACTAGCAGCTAAATACCCAATCCTTTTAAATGTAAACTTATTCGAACTCATAACTTCTATAATATTAAAAATTGCCCAAGATATATCATATCCAAGCATTTGGAGCTGAAAGAGAACAAATTTGTATAGTGTGATAAATATATAAAATTTTCTTGCAACTCTTCTGTTCAGTCATAATTAAATAAATATTTATAATTATGTTTTCCTAATAAAGACAGAATTATTTTCAGAGTAGGGCAGAAACGTCCTGAAATTTATCGTAAAACGTAGTATTACGCGCACTTAGTTATGTTCAAAACAAAATATTTATATTATACTTACATATGTTAGTTTCGCGACGGCATTCGCTTTCACTCCTATATTATCTTGCCGTAATTCCACCTTGATTTCTTCCATACATTGTGCTATATATTTTGCCTAAAATCATTGCATGATATGTATGGTATATGGCCAAATAAGTAACAACTATAAAGATATAAATTTTATATTCAGAAACAAGTCATTTACCTCATTATCTTTGTTATTTCGGATCCCACGCACTAAATCCGTGAGATTTTTATCAAACATCCTTTCAAAGTTACCTTTAACCTTTTTTAAAGCCATATTGTTCGTTTTTCTAAAATATTCATCCCTTTTATATTAATAATTTAAGAAATTTAATAAAAACGATATCGAATTGAGAAAGCGAATATATCCGCTATCATGAATTTCTATTGTAAATTGTGTCAAAAAAGAATAAAGTTGACAATTTAGTTGACATGCAATGTTGGCGTTTAGTATTGCTATTTCTCAAATTAGTTGTGCGGGCCGTCGTCTTTTCTGATTCTATATTTTCAAAATTAGTTAATGACCTACAGTTTTGCATAAGTAAAATGTGAAATTTTCAAACCATAAATCTTATACAAAAAAAAAAAATTCTGTAACATTCTTATTTCATAAATAAAAATCCGTAACAACAAGTCCGCCTTGGAAGAAGGTAGTAGTTTTTTATGGCAAGTGCAAACCATAAAATATCATTGTAGAATTTTAGTCTAGTAACACAGTATGATAAACCAATAAAAAGTGCCAATGGACTTTGTATCCGGCTAATAAATATATTTAAAAAAAAACCAATAAAAAAATAAAGGCGGGAAACGGGCATTAGTTTAATATTTTTACGTATTGTTAATTGTTGGTCTTGCTAAGTTAAAAGAATAACTCTGCTTAAAAAAACGATTACTAGCTTAATTATGAGTTCCGGAACAAAGGAATGTAAAAATAAGTTCATAACAGACGATATTGATGATTTCATAACGTTTGAGCAAAAACAATCACCAAAATGTAAGAAGTCTCTAAAGCGTCGTAAACTCGTTGATGAAATGGATCAAGACATTTGTCGAAAAGATGTTAGCAATAAAAAAGGCAAAAAAAGCAACAGAATTACCGATGACTCGCAAATATGTTGCGAATATAAACAGAAGATATTGAATAATATGAACGAGCAGTTAGACTCCGGGTAATACGTAACTTACTTCCTAATTGTTACTTTAATTTAATTTCAGTGAAACTTGTTTATCAGATACACTAAGAAGTTTTTATAATGCGTGGAAATATATATTTATAAGTTTTGTCTCCCTTGTACTTTTCCTTCTCTGTCTTTAAGAGTAACTGAACGGGGATTAATTTCTGTTAACGAGAGGAGTCGTTATTCGCAACATACAAATAGGTGTTTTTATTCTTAAAATAACTTTTGAAACAAAAGCACGTCGTCGACTTCAAAAAATCATCAACAGTTCTAGTGTTTCAGATCTAGTGTCCTGGGACGTATCGAGTTGTCATCCTCTTCTATCGGTTTTTATTGTTATATTTTCAGAAAAACAATGAACGAGACTTTCCAAAAGAAAGTGTCTGAATTCATAAAAGATTTGGAGAGAGATTATTCTGTCTTAAAGAACAATGTGAAAGAGTTGGAAGATTTTACTACTTCCACTATGAATTGCCTGCATCAAACTACAACTGCAATTAAGCAAAAAATTGATATTTTAAAGGAAATGGAGCAGACTTATCAAAAACAGTAAGAAAAGTGCTTAATATCTTTTTTTAAGTGAAATTGGGTTTCGTTATTAGTCACCTGTATTATTTGTTATATTATAGCCTATATTTAGCTAATTATTGAGAAATCGGTATAAAATCTACCGGAGGTTAATACTGGGCAATGATTATTTTTTGTAGATGTAAAGCTATGGACGAAACACACCAATTAGAAATAAACCAATTAGAGGAAGATTTAAATAAAGAGGTGGAGAAAGTAAAAGAAAAATTGGCATCTGCAACTAAGAAGAGTTATTTAGAAATGTTTCAACGTTCCTTTATTCAAGCTATGAAGAATAATAACTAGTTCTGTAAAGCATTCAATTTGTTACTAATAAAAAAAATCTTCCAGAGTTTTTTTTAGTTTTTACATTATATACTTTTAACGCCGTCAATGTCTGTTTGAATGTTAGCCTTAATAGTACTGTAGCGTTTGACGTTGACTGCTGACAAGCAATCATAATATCAACAAAATATTTTTTCTATAAATTAAAATATTTATGTAAATCTAAATTGAATATTATAAAACGTTTCTTAATACTTGCACAACGGGAATTGGAGTACTTATAATATATGCAAAGATAAATATTGAGCACATTTCCAATTAACATACGGATCTAGTAAGAAATATTTTATATAAAATAAATAATAGCTTAGACTGTACATTGTAAACCTAGTAATACGTTGCTGAGTTTACGCACATATTAACATAGATATAATATGATAATATTTTTGAGTGAACTACAAAAGGAACATCTCAGTTTGCTTCATAATCATTCCCCACAGGGTAAGCAGAATTTGAATTATATATTTTTTTGTTAATTAATTTCAATGTAATTAATTTTTTGTTGTAGTAAACTATTTAATATATTTATTTTACTATAGAGCCTATTGAATGCTTTTTGTTGTGTGATAAAGAGAAGACATCAATAACTTCTAGATTGAGACAAAAACATTAATTATTTTACATTTCAGTGCTAATTGACTTCTGCAAATTAACAATTGATTATCTAAATAATGGAATTAATGAAAAGAAATATGCTTTGGCAGCAGGTGAGATAA
The DNA here is from genome assembly GCA_028984075.1 of Pieris mannii. Classification (NCBI taxonomy): domain Eukaryota; kingdom Metazoa; phylum Arthropoda; class Insecta; order Lepidoptera; family Pieridae; genus Pieris; species Pieris mannii. Next base: position 2,585,605 of record CM054798.1, on the reverse strand, counting down.
TAGTAAATTCAATCTTCAATATTTTGTGAAGGCTGATGTATGTAATTTATTTAATGTAATTTTTATATATATTTATTTTTTAAAGTACAATATAAATTTAACATAACTTTGTAGCGAATCTGTAAATAAAGAATTAATTTTTGTGTGTGGTATGTGGGAATATTAAGTATGTGACTGTTACATATAATGTTACTAGCACCTACTAAAAATTATTAAATTATTGCATTACAGAGAATTTGGAGACATTGCCATCTGTTATTCAAAATTTGATTCAAGCCTTAGCTCACCTCATTTTAGAAGGTTGCAAACATAATGTAAGTATTCTTATGTACTTAAGCTGTTTTATAGCATCATATCATCTTTTTAAATCATCTTCTCTATCTACCTTTAAATTTATTCTGTACAAACATTACGTATTACTTTTTACAACAACTAACTACTAACTGACAAGAGACTGTTCTTGAATTAGATTTTCGTGATTCTTGTGCACTTTTTACTTTTTGTTTTTCATGTATCAGTTTAGTTAGTTTTTGTTCCTGTTTAGTGTCTTCTTAATATGTATTTTTGTACTTCTGGCCTACCTCATGTAATTGAATACATATTTATTTCTTTACTCACAGTGGATCGCTGGAAAGGAATAAGACCGCCAGTTGCCCTCCATTTAATTTTATTTTATTCAATTTTTATAATATAATGTAACAGTGTTAATAAATAAATAAAATCATATGTTGATAAATGTATCTTTATAATAACAAACTATAAGCCTTATAAAGAATATTTTAACAGTTGTACTTATTTGCAATGTGACAGTGACAAATCAATTGGCAGGACAAAAATATTCAATGTTAATAATTTGAGCTTTGATGTTTATAAAACAGAAATTATGTAATTTAAGACTTCTGAGTTTGGATAAAACAAAAACAAAACAAGTGTAGGAAGGGTCTGTCAAAAAAAAATTCCTTAAAAACTAAATTATTATTTTACAGTTATCAGAGCAGAATTTTAAATCATCACTAGCTATCGCAGGATTTTCTGATGATCACCAACAAGTTTTAATAAAATTCTATTCAAAAAAGAAGCAAGATCTTTCTGCTGCATTAAATTTACTCCAACAAAAAGATCCTACATATCAGGACTTGGCTTGGAGATTTGAAGTGCAGGTATTGTAAAACAAATTATATTTTATTATTGCATCTCTGTGAATAACAGTATCCGTATCAAATATTGGAAAACCTAGACAAAAGCCACTTTCAAGTCTTAAGAATATTATATTTTTATAATTATGTACATTAAAATGCCAGCAACGCACTCGCGAGCCCTCTAGCATCGAGCGTGTCCATGGGCGGCGGTATCACTTAACATCAGGTGATCCTCCTGCCCGATTGCCCCCTGTTCTATAAAAATAAAAATCTTTTCTAATAAAACACATACATTGTTATTTTTACTTGTGGATTATTTATAAGCGAAGAGTAGGTTTCTGAGTCTAGACATAACCCAAACTACAACTTCCATATGTCCAATTACTTTACATTTCACATATGGCTTAATTAAGGCTATGTCACGATTTGACCCTAAAATCCCAAGGCTTTTGGGCGGTGTGAGCTAACACATTTAAAATTCGGTCAGAAGTGGAGAACAAATTCCTTCAGTTATAAATCAACCGGACATATCCACTAAATAGCTGAAGGACAATTGAGTGTATTAATTTAGTTTAATTGGATTTATACCAATAGTTGTGATTTTTACGGTGGCCATGAGTTTATACTGTAAGACTACTTTGACTACTACTACTACTTTATTTTTAATGTTATTTTCTACAAAATGGATAAGGTATGCAGTAATGCTAACTATTAAATTTCCGAATTCAATGTAAAAAAAATAAAAAAAAATTTTTTTTTTGCAAACGGGCAGGAGGCTCACCTGATGTTAAATGATACTGGCGCCCATGGACACTATCAATGCCAGAAGGCTCGCGAGTGCGTTGCCGGCCTTTTAAGAATTGGTACGCTCTTTTCTTGAAGGACCCTAAGTCGAAGAGTATAATATAGTCAACATATACGGAAGATTCAAAGAGCATTATTAATAAAAAAACAGATTGAAAAAAATGTTCAATCACACATTCAGTTACTCTACGAATTATTATGGTCTTATTCGGATTTCTTTTTTTTTCGTTCACCTTTCGTGCTTGGGGTCGTTCAAGTAATACGTAAGCACTATAGGGGGGAAGGGAGTGTCTTTGATATTCTTATTTGTTGATTACGTGAACAGTTATTATTTATTTTTTTACACATAGTCCCCATACATTGTCTATGCTTGTTAACGGAATTCATTCTCGAGGATTCATACAAAATGTAATTCATTTATGCTCTATTCTTTTTGAGACTTTTGCTGACAAGAAGAGGGGGGTGGGGTAATTGAAATACATGAACGGCCCCCTTGACAAAATGTGCATAAATTCGAACAAAAAATGTGCGCAGACTCGTGAGTCACACAATGAGCCCTTAGGCCGACAATTCAAATTAAGACTGAAATGCATATTTCGCGTATCAAAAGAAACATTTATTCAAGTTTGACTATTCCTTTTTTTTCAGATGGCATCAAAAAGTTGTCCAGAACTAATTAAACCCATGGTCACTATGGACTATGTTCTATCTGTACCAAAAAGCTACGACCATAGTATAGACAAACATGCCCATAGAGAATCACATGATATTTGTATAAGTTCTTCAGTAGAAGAAGCAAAGGCAGCTAGCCATTGTCAAAATGTAGTAAAACACGTTATAATGCAATGTGATTTACCAACATTAGTACATTTAACTAATACATTGAATGAGGCTGTCAACGAATCAAAGAGTCAACATATACGGAAGATTCAAAGGGCATTGTAAATTAAAAAAAAAAAAAAAAGTTCAATTACATAGATATGGTTTTATTAATTAATTTAATAAATTACTCAATGCAGAGAGAAAATATATTACAATATTTATCTTACCACTGCGATATTAATGTATAACCCCTATATTCGGCCTCTGTGCAGCTAATTAGCAAATTATGCAAAACGTAAGATGTAATTCTTTGTTCGGTTTGTTATCGCTGTCCTTTTATTGTTTTAATTTGATAATATTTGGTTCATCGAAAACTTCTCATTAAGCCTGTCTTTATCATGTATAAGGCAAAATCACTCATCGACAGGTCTTCTACTAACGCCAAAAGAATTCGCATGATAATGGTCACGTGACAGAGCGTGAGCTAATGTCATTCCGAAGGTGGGGTCTAGTCAAGACAGCTTAACAGTAGTGTATGCAGAAAGTCGAAAACTAAATTTTTATGAAAATTACAGCTAGTGTCGACAGTTGGTACTGTCATTTTCATACAAATTTAGTTTTCGACTTTCTACATACACTACTGTTAAGTCGTCTTGACTAGACCCCTTTTGGATGCATACAAATATACCTTAAGTGTCAATCAGTACTTTGACAATAAATATATTTCTAGGTTACTGTCTATTTATTTATTGTATTGTAAAATGTAAATTTTCTGTCTAATAAATTATTTGAAAAATATAAATAAGGAACTTTTTTTGTGTTTAAACACTCCTATATAAAAAAAAATGTCGTGGCTCTTGATAATTTTATGTTGTTAAAAAGTAAAATTACCATATTTGTAAAACCAGTGTCGGGATAGATCAACTTATAGAAACTTTTTGGTTTTATTTTCGTACCACAGAGTAAACGCGCCTGCAAATCTATTCAATTTTTTTTTAATCCTAGAGTAATCCAAAAAACGCGGATATTGTGCGAAAACTTGGCGATTAAAAAGAGTGGCGAAGAGTTTATTGCCAGTTCTTCTCTTCCGTTCTACGCCCTTGATTTGAGAACTGGCAGTAAATGTAAAATTAGAATCATTTAAAGTATATTTTGACGTTCATAAGTGTACATTATGTTACCTATATGAATAAATGATTTTTATTTGATTTGATTTGATCATATGGCCTGGCCATATTCACAGGCATTAATTTTAATTTAATACATTTTTGGTATATGAAAGCCTCACTCTGAATCTAAGATTCACTGCAATAGTGTCAAATATAGGGTACATGGTAGACAGGTTTTAACATCGGTTACCTGATTATTCAATGCAATTTTATGGATTTCGCATATTTCATTAGCATGGGTGATTCGTGAATTTGTGGTGCTCTGGGCTCCAACGGGAACGTCCCCCGTGATAGACACACTCGAAAAAATACAAGAAATTCCCCTATCGGCTTTCCGTTAGATAGCCCATCGCACATGAGTTGATTGATCTCAGAAATTCCACTCTTACGATTGGATTTTTTTTAATTAAAGATATCTATGTTTTAAGGTGAACGGTTTGTGAGCACAAAATCCTATTAGAAGAACCATGAAACCGAAAAAAAAAAATTATACAGGTAATGTATGCAATAATTTGCGAAAAAACGTATATATATATTAAATGTGCAGTTTTTACTTGCCGAGTGAATATAGAATTTGAGTCCCAAAAATGTCGATTCTTTTGACTATTTTTTTACGATTGATGGAACTCGGCTCACAAATAAGATTTTAATTAATTTTATAAATAATCATTGCACTAAAGTCAACCCAAAGCATTATCAAGTTTCTGGGTCATCTAGAAGTAGGTCAGGTTTTTGATGACTACAATGTATCTGACTGTTTGAGTTAAATAATAAAACTTAAAATTGTGGCGACAGCTCTGCATTACGATGGTACGACGGCGGTGACGTCAAACCATGAAACGCGCTATTGAAGTTATTCTAATCGTTAAGGATATATATATATTATAAGACATGTGGGATCTCTCTGTATCTTCTACCGCATATACCATGGAGAGTATTCAGAGTTGTTCGGACTAATAACTGCAGCTGAGTTTCATCATCGGACGTCAAGGCAGAATACGAAATACCATCCGTATCACCTTGACGGCCGTCGTTCCACTACTTAGCGATTCTTAAGGCAATTTCAGCCGCGCACCACCTCCAGCTGCTTACTGAAGTATCCGAACCATTTCGAACTAGGGTCCTTCAAGAAAAGAGCGTACCGATTCTTAAAAAGCCGGCAGCGCCCTTGCAAGCCTTCTGGCAGTCCATGGGCGGCGGTATCACTTAACATCAGGTGCCTCCTGCCCGTCAGCTTCCTGTAACATAAAAAAATATGACTACTCTATTTTAGCTTTAGTAATGTTTATGTACAATCAATGATTACATACTGCATACCAGTCTGGGGCGATGCCATAAAAACTAAATTTCTTGCCCAGCGGTCCCTAATAAAAGTGATGTACTTTAAACCTTATCTGTGGGGTATCTATAATCTATAGATACCCCACAGTTAACTTATACAGAACATGTGGATTGTTATCGGTAAGACAATTAACTAACGCCCGAACCCAATAAATAATCAACAATCTCAGATTGTTTTCAATCTGAGATTAGACCGTGACAGTCGATCGATCTCCTATGTGCATCCCAATAACCAAACCCCACGAAGACAATCCAATTTTGGCGACGATTAGAATGCAATCTCTTCGCTCTTCACACACATATTTGATAATGAATATATACCAAATACAGTAAAACCTTACAAATAATATAATATTAAAATATACAATGTCTGTGTTTGAAACATATCAAATAGCTTTTTAATTATTTTAAAAACTGGTGTGAGTAAAAATCTTAAGATAGGATATTGGCAACCCCTTTGAATAGCTAGACTAATTCTTTCTCCGAGGTACCTTTGTTGTATTATTTCATGTCGAATATCTATCGCACAAATAATAATATCACTACTTTAAAATGCACTATGCGCGAACGTATTTGCATGCTAAAGGCCCTCAACATGTCAGAGGTTGCCCATAACTGTTTTAGGGGGTTGATCTGATTTTGTGAATGAGGTTTTTTATAAATATTACCTATACGAACTATTTTTTGAGTTGTAAGAGAAAAACAGTCCAACGGAATAAAAAATCTATAGCCGCTTCCCCCACCGATGTAAAGGTATCATTTAACATTGTCTCTACGACGCGGTCGTAAATCCCCATTTAGCATCGTGGATTCCCCTACTAGAATCGTTACTAACGAACGCTGTCTTAATTATGAGAGATATAATTGGCAAAAAAATAGTTTTATTTTCTAAAAAAAATATATAAACTTTCTCCGCCGCGTCTATCTATCGCTTGCGATATCAAAAACTACTTTATCGCGGTTTTTACTTATATCTAGAATGATTCATATAATATAATTCAAGGTTTTCGCGTTGGTTAGTTTCAATTATTTTTGCTTACCTTGCAATTTTAATTAAAAATAACTTCGTGTTTCTCTTTCTACCTTGCATATTATTTGTTTATTCTTATCTTTACCGATGAGTAGGGATGCCTACAGATTTAAATTTAATGACGTGAAAGAAGTTCCTGTCGATCTTATGTTCCATGATTAAAATATTTGATTTATAATTATAGCTATAAGTTTAGGGATACAATATAGTGAGGATTTTTTAAAGTATAGATATGTATATGTATAGATACATTTATGAAAGTCAACGGAATAGATGTTAAATTGATTCTAAATTTACATTTACTACGAGTTCGCAAGTCAAGGCCCCAGAGTGGGCAAAAAATTCCGCCACTCTTTTTTATCGCCAAGTTTTGTATGAAGATTGGCAAACACTCGAAAAAATACCGTAAGTTTAAACAGACAACATGCGTGAAATAATAATAAAGCCAGTTTACAATAAATATTAAAAATGAAATGGGTATCGGAGCAAGAAAGGAATGGAGCCCAATTAATTTTCAATAAAAATTTAAATTGTGTTTTTTAAACTCGAGTTATTCGATCAATAATTTATTGTGAAACCAAGTAGATTCTTTTAAAATTTAACAAACATATAAAAATATTTGAAATGTAAAGTTGTTTACTAGTCGATATTTAAAATATTTTTAAGTCTATTATGGGGACCATAGATATCTATGTTTCCCATATGTCAAAATACATTTTTGACGTAGGTACGGTAGTCATGTGATAAGCAGCATGATGTAATCGTAAGTACCATGGCGATTTAAAAGACGAGTTTAATGCTAGTTCCTTTCGTACGTTTGCGTATGTGATTTAATAATTTGTTTAGCCACACTCCACGCTAATTTCTGACTCTGTGGGATTAGAGAGGTTGGATACTCTTGACCAAACATTTTCAGGGCCCTTACTCCGTAACTTCCAGAAGTGATACTGAGCAATATCGATCTGAAAAATAAGTATTCAAGGTTGCGTCAATGGATATATTATCTCTATTATTTGATCCAATAATCTAAAAAAATAGATTGATCGTAATCTCGAACTTATGAATTTCACCGATAGCAATCCGCGATTAATTTGACCAATCGAAGCAACTGTCAAAATAGACAGATGGGTAATTGACATGTGTGTATGTAATATTTAATCTCTGATCCGAACTCTGATTTAATTTTGGCATGCTTAAGAAATTGGATTGAGATTGTATAATATATTAATTTTGGGCGTCAGAGAAATATGTATATATATAACTAAAAAAGTGTCGAGATTGGTATCGCGATTGAAAGTAACGAATTATGGGGTTATTAAACATGGTAAAAATACATTCTTAATATATTGATGTTCGTCTTGTTGCCCATATGTTGAGTTACCTGAATTTATCAGCAAGAAACCCTCACGTCAAAATTAAAACTATTAATTCGACTTTGCATTCAACTAAGAATGGGAATAAATTTAGATTATTTATTATTGACTTGTTCGTACTTATATTTTAAATTTCCTTAACCTTTTTTAAATTCAAATTGAGCATTCATAATTTACCCGCCAAAACTATTTTCTAGGCAAGATGGCGTCGCACCTTTTTTAAGATAAATTAATTACGCAACAATATTTTTTATTTTCGAAATTAATCACTATTTTAGAATTTATTTAACGCTTTTTAAGGTGTTTTACACAGGTAACATTTCATATTTCATACTGCCAAATTGCTTATTTGATAGATGGGTTTTCTAGGTAACATTTGTATTGACAAGAAAACAGCCGAAGTACCTACGAATGCGTTTCAAATATAGCAACGTCAATGACCTCTGTCAAATGTCACTTGAAAATTACGGTTTGCAAACTAATTTACATGTTTAATTTTGAGTTAGATTAAGTGTTTTTCACGAAGACAATCATAATAAACATTTAAAAAAATTTTCAAAGTTATTAGCAGTTCTGTCGTCACAATGGCGTCCTATTTACGCTAGCATAGTATAAATATCTTTATTAATAGTTTTATCATATTTATTAGTGTAGATCAGTGTTTCACAACCTTTCTTCACCATAGCATTCTTTCCGAACATTCTTATGTATGTATGTAAAATACATATTATTTTATATTATACAATTTAATTATTTACGTGAGAAACTTAAATGATAGGTTTTAGAAATTACTAGAAAATTGTCAACGCACTAAATTAAACGCACTAAATCTTAAAGTCGCTAACGCGAGTGTCTATGGGCGGCTATCATGTACGTGAGCATTCTGCCCGTTTGCAGTTTTTCTATAAAAAAGTGAAATTCAAATTCAAATAATTTTTCGAATATCATCAAATTTCCCCCCTTCTGGCCTGACGTTAGATAGATATATTGACCAGTCAATATAGCCATCGTAAGACACCCCCTTGTCTCAAATTAAACGGTTTAACTATATGATCTTTCGCTTTTCAACATAATATTATAAACAGTTTTAACAGACATAATCTTTCGTCACACAGTGAAATAGGACTGAATTCATTGTTTCTACTGGAATCTTTGTGGTTCGGACATACGACAGTTGACAATGAAGTAATAACTGGTCATTACAAAAGTACTATGCACACGCTCTCGAATATCATATGTTTACTGAACGTGATTCAGCATGAACTAAGAGCAGTATTTGTTGTTTGAGGTAATTACAGTATATACTGAAAAACAGTAGATTTATAATTGATATCCGTCTAGTCCCAACGAGGGGCCAACGCCTCTTAGTGGGACAATTTAATTAGGGGCTATTTTAATTTTTTTTAAGTATTTCATTTGGATATTTACGTATAAATTTTCTAGTAATATCTTCCTAAAACCTACTTTTTAAGTTTCTAAAGTGAACAATTTTATTATTTATATAAAAATGTATGTATGTTTTGTATCAATTCTCATCATTTTGGTAATTTAATTGTTATCTGATGTTACGCCGCCCATTTGGTGGTATCAGATTATCACAAAAATACACACACTATCCTTACAGTCCAATGCAATTCCATGTCTAAAATATACCTATGTTTTTTTTATTCTATTGTCATTCATTATGCTTTAAAATGTGTTCAATTTGCGAACCCTTTCAAGTAAAATAAACCTGTCAGGGTAATAACTAAACATTTAAAGTATCTTTTTTTATTCGTGGGCATCACTTTCCAACTTGTATATTTTTCTTATAAGTCCTTAACTGTACATATTTTATTAAGCGCTAACTCCATTTATATTTACTGTATAACTTTTAACTTGTGTGATATATATCAACAATTAATTATATTGACACTGTTTTTTGTAGGTTAATGTAATTGCTAGCGACCTTAATTATATTATCTTTGTTACGTTTGTACATATTACGTTTAAGTTTTACTATACATTTCAATTATTTCTTTTTCAGTAAAAAATGACAATATACTGAAATAGCAGTAGTCCGGGCAGCACGTCGCCTCGACTCGGCACGGGCGGGTTAAACTCGGCAGTCGGCCAGTACGTCCCTTGTTCGCTGCGCCTATGTAAAAACATCGATTTACACACGCGACGTGCGTTCAAAATCCCGTTTGTTAATAATTCCACTCACAATTCTATTTATAACTTTACTTACTGTGATACATTCGTTATTTCTACGAGGAACATTTGTGTTGTGTTGTGTCCATTGTGATTCCTAGAAAGTTGCCATTTTGGATAATGTGGCGTCGAACCTAAATTGGGACTGGATGACTATTTTGTGCCTTATTAGAAGTAAATTGTGAAAATGGATTCAAAAGTCGTACTTAAAGAGAAAAATCCACATGACAAAGCGAATTTTATTTCGAAGATATTTTTGTGGTAAGGAATTTAAGAAATATTTACGTTATATTTATTTATTTACACGGCGTATTAATATTAAAATAACTAAGCTAAAATCGTCGCACATACTTGAGGTTCACAAATAGCTATTTATGTTGATAATCTGACCAAACGGCTGTGAAGGTCAAATCAAAAAACGTTACCATATCATGGCGACACGAATTTTAAGACGGTATAATAGATGACAAAATTTATCGCCTAATATATTCAAGAGATATATGATTTAGTTCAAAAACGAAATATTATATATATATAGTTCTATGAACGCGTTTTTTTACAATTATTTAAATTATAAAACATGTAGCCGACATCGTTTTTAAATGTATAAAAATATTTTACATGTAGCAAGTGAGGTCAAATTTGCGGTATTGTGAAATGACATTTCAAACGAAGAACGTTCGTTATTCCGTTTCCGTCTAAAATCTCCCGCCTTTTGCTTTATCCTTTATTGTATTTTACTTTCATAATCAATAATAATATAAAGATTTATTATTAAGGTAAATATTACGTTTTTAACTAGCATATCGTCCCCGTAGAGCGAAAACTCATTAAGTCCAAAAAACCTGTTTCGAGATAATGAGGGTTAAAGTTTTGAAATACATAAATTGCCATAACTTTCGCATGTCATGACATATTTATATGATTTTAGTTTCATTTTAAAGGAATTCAAATTAAGTTATAATGATGCTAGCTACCCAATGTGATAATTAAGTTATTACTGAGAAAACTTAAAAAAAAATATTTAATTACATGTTCTCTATAGAATATTCGATGTAGTATGAATTAGTTAATTTTCGCCCCGAGTTAGTTATTTTTCACTCAGATCGAATTTATTTTTATAAAAAATAACTTGATTTGGGTAATTTACGACAAACTGGTGGATATACAAAATATACTTAATGAAAAATAACTTAAGAGTTAAAAGGGCTTATTGTTTTATAATACTATGAAATCAAACTACTTTTATTTAAAAAATCTTCTATACTTCCTATACATATTATAATTATGGAGATAAATCAATCGTTTTGCAAAAATAGAAGTAAAATTTTAATATTTTTACTCCACTAACTCATCTTCTTCTTCCTCACTGGCGTCCCTGCTCCAAAAGTCGATCAATTTTGTCTTTACTCGTCGGTTAAGACTGATACCACAAGTAAAGTCTCGTGGAAATATCCTTTGGCACTTAAATTAATAAGATCTTTCTGTTTTGCATCTGATAGGCAGTGGCGCGGAGTATGCTTGAGGTATCTTAACGCTTCTAACAGTTCTTCTGTAGTTTGTACGTAATTACTATTTTGGCCATCTTACCTTTCTTTGACACTTGACACAGTCAAACATTACCCTGCTATATAAGGGAGATAATTATGAAATCGGAAACTACCGCCCTATTAGTCTAATGTCTAATTTATATAAAATATTTGCTACGGTCTTTCTCAAACGCATCAAAAGACATTAGACAACCAGCAACCCATTGAGCAGGCAGGCTTTCGAAAGGAGTACTCTGTCATTGACCACATTCTTGTAGTGCGCCAAGTTCTGGAGAACGAATACCAGCGTACGTATTACATTGCATTTATCGATTACAATAAGGCATTCGACTCTTTGTTTCATGGAAAGATTTTGGAGGCATTGGTTGAGCAAGGAATTGAACACAAATATATTAGACGAATAAAAAATGTTTATAGCAACAGTACAGCTACAATTTAATTGGAAAAAAATGAAACCTTTCAGAATAGAGAAAAGCGTCAGGCAAGGGAACCCACTATCCCCAAAATTATTCTCAGCCGTATTGGAATCAATATTCAAAGGTATCAACTGGGAGAATCTCGAGATCAATGTAGATGGTGTCTCACTAACGCACTTAAGGTTATTTATTCACGGATTATTCTCTACAACATCAAGAGACTTAGAAAAAATGATTAACGAACTGTAGTTAGAAAGCGAGAAGGTAGAACTAAAACTAAATCCGGATAAAGCAAGAGTTATGACAAATGGAATTGAGAACACTATTAACCTGGAGAACACCCAGAGTAATTACACCAATGAATACATTTTTTACCTGGGGTAGTTAATGACACAAAAAGATCCTTTTAACAAAGAAGTTGGGAGAAGAATAACAAACGGCTGGAAAAAATACTGGAGCTTTAGAGCAACTTGCAAAAGATATCTATCTAAATGTACCGAAGCACAGAAAAATTTAAAAAATAATGAAACTAAAAGATTTTAGTATTATTTACCATGAATATTTGAATTCATTTTTAGTATAAAAGACGTAATTATGCGGATAAGATTATTTCTGACTTTGGAAATATTTTTTCAAGTTCAAAACATTGAAGATTAGACAGACGTTATATCGAGTTAATGAATTTTCGCTTTAGGCGTTTTGGCTAACTGCTAAATTTGAAAACTCACTAAATCCATTTAGTCTACCAAAATGCACACTTATGGTTTAAAAACTTTATTATAAAAGTAATTAAATCAATTTATTTTCAAGATTTGTAATTTTTTGATAAATAAAAAATTGTTAACAAGATTTAGTTATTTATCTTAAATTCTATTAGGAGCAAAGAATAGATTTAGTTACTTCTCACTCTTTCTAACTCGAAAACCAGTATACCTACAAAAATGACGGTTAGACAGTTAAATAGAGAAAAAAAATATAGTTTTATTGGCATTGTTAACTCGATTTGGCCAGTTTTCGACTTAATGAGTTTTCGCTCTACGGGGACGATATCCCTTTGTATCCTTTTGATGTGTTTCTTTATTTTTTCTCGCGTTTAGTTTTACTTGAAACTGGCATCAAGTTATAGCTATTGCCAGAATTTAAAAAAAAAACGTTCGTTATTTAAAAATTACAGAGAAAATTCACTTTAGTATTATTATTGAATTACTACCACAAATAATATGAAATTGCAATACTCTGTCCCAATAATGGTCTGTCCTCGGGCGAAGATTAGCGAAGTGCTTGTTAGAATAAGAATTATCGAAATAATAAATTACGGATATTAATTTTAACTCTCGTGTAGTCGACTATTTTATTAGATTAGATACCGACTAATAATCTAATATATCGGTTGCTTACATACAAAAAAGACGCTTGTCTTGCGGAAAGATGTAATTAGCGGCATTTCTTTGATTCAACTATTTTATTTATTAATGGGACTGTAGGACCATGACATTACTGTGTTAATAAAAAATAATAATATAGATAGAAATGACCTCAAATCCCTCGATTCTCTTTTGTTGGAAAAGATATTTTTTTGCACTTAATTTTCGCACTGTAGTTAATATAAAGTAGGTTATTTAACGACGGAATTTATCTTTAATATGTTTATCATGTAATGTTTGGCATATATTTGTTTTTATTTCATCATAGACAGTCGATATTTACCAGTATTTTAATATGTCAAGAAAACGAGTAGCCAGGGCTTTACGCAAATCGGACCAATTTCGAGTCTAGTTGCGGAAACTAGGCCCACCTACCTTACCTTACCTTACCTTATGTCAAGAAAACGTGCTAATTTATAATCAACCAATTTCGTTAACAGCTGGAAGTTTATTTATAAAAAAAATATCTACCTACTTCCTCAACAAAATCACACGAAATATAGTTTTTATCCAAAAAATGTTTTGACAATTATTTTTATTTTTTATTTTATTTACTATACACCTTAAAACACAAGACTTCATTACTTACACTGCAAACTTTTACTATTATTATATTTTTTTCACGGCTGAGGCGCAAACTAGCTGCTGTGGTCTCTGGCAGAATGACCATAACTGAGCCAGGGCCGTTTACAACCACAGCATACACACATTACATACTTAAAACGTATGTATGTGTTTAGTCAGGGAGTAAAAATATAGATGTACGTTATGTACGTTCCATCAAGAAAAGAGCGTACCAAATGGGCGGCGGTAAACTTAACAACAGAAAAGCCTCAAGCCCGTTTGGCTTCTATTACATATTACATTATATTATTAATTTTATCCTAGTATATATAACAAACATTCATAACATGCTGTCATTTAACTGCGGTACACCAAAAACATATTCGTTTTGACATACGATAATTGGCGCCAAATCTTATGACATATATATGTCGCAGATAACTTGCTTAATTAGGCTGAATATCTTTCAGGCCGCTAGTTAAACAGCGCCGTTTATTTAAAAGGCTAGGATGCTATTTTAACGGATAATTAATTTAGTTGGCTGCGACAGGTCTAACGCTTTCACCGTATGAGCCAGCCACAAACCCGGGACGGGAGTCGCACGCGCAAGCCTAAATTATTTAAACCTTTTTAATTATTTATTTACATATATATCTTTGTTTCTTGATTAAATATAATTATTATTTATGTATAAATTACAGTAATGAGTTGTTTTAGCAATGTATGTATGTTATTGGCAGACTATTATCGTACACATTTAAGAGCCTTGCTGAAAAGGGGGGGGGGTATTGTGTAGTAAATCTGCTTACGTAATAATTGCCTTGGAGCTGCCTATCATAGCCTTATATCAGAATACAAAATATATATACATTATAGCTATTGGTTTGTTAATCTACGATTACTGATTCTGTGTGCCCACGGGCAATCTTGATAATTTTTTCAATCAATGAATCATTTTTTATAAAATAAACTCAAGAAGCCAAACAGATTTAGGTTAGGTTAGGTTTAGTTTGTCTACACTTGCTAACCATTAAATATTTGCCGCGGTGGCGTTAATACGTAAGTACCTAATATAAATTAAATTCAGATTAGGGTAAAAAACCGCCTTCACCGGGAAAGGCGTGGACATGTACTTCGCTACGATACCCTTGCGTCAGTCGCGGGAAAAACCATTCAGGCCGAGCTAACCTCACCAAAACAGCCTGAGCTGAGCTGTAAAAGCCCTTAGGACTAACAGCGAGATTCTGAAAAAAGTTATCTGTGAACGGCACCTAATGATTAATTTATTTTATTTATTAATGATTGTAAAAAGGTTGTGGCAGGGTGGCTGAGAACTCTAACATAAGAGGAAACTAAGCACATTTTGGTGCGAATTCGCTAGTTTGAGACAGGCCGAATTGTATACTTGACAGCGTACACACACTAGCTCACACACAGCACACACATACACACACATGCACACATACACACACAAACACGCATTCATAGATTAAGTTTATAGCTATTCTTGTTAAAGTTTGTTTAGATAAGGGACGAATAGCGCTATCTGACAGTCGTGAAACGCCGAGATAGTGTTTATCCTACCAATAAGTAATAAATAGCTTATTTGGAACTTATCCGGACATTGTAAAACAGACCCTAAATATAAAATAACATAAAACACATTAAAATATAATTAAGCTACTGACAAAATTGCCAGTAAATGTTATCCTCTAATCCGCTCCAAGTATACTCTCAAATCACAGTATACTACCCCCATACGCTATTGAAGATTCTATTAAAATCGTTCGTTGATTCCCCGTAATTGATTTTTCTATGCAGTTAAAATACTTGATTAGAAAACTGGATTAAGAGCGAAGTATGCCTGCCGTCTTATGCATCCATTCTTTAATTGCATTTAGAAATTAGGAGAATTGAAACTTAGGCGCCTAACGTCCGAACCCAACAATTAATCCACAATCTCAGATTGAAAACAATCTGTGATCAGACCGTGACAGTCGATCGATCTCCTATCTGCAGCCCAATAACCAAACCCTACGAAGACTATCCATTTTTGGCGACGGATAGAATGCAATCTCTTCGCTCTTTACACTTAAATTTGATTATTAATATAAACCAAATAAAGTTAATAAAACCGTATAAATAATATTACAAATATACATGTCTATGTTTGAAACATATCAAATCGCTTTTTAATTATTTTAAAAACTGGTGTTAGTTAAAATCTTAAGATAGGATATTGGCACTGTTGAACTGTCCTTTTCATACAAAGGTCTATGCACATACACCGATCCGCCCTATCATGGTTAGCTTGTATCGATAGATGGCTATTACAATCCGTCGGTTGGTAATTGGCACACTTTTATCAATATTTAAATTAAGATATCTATCTCAGATGGTGGAGAACGTATGAGATGAAAAAAATGGATTGAGATATTTTTGGGTTCGTACGATAGACAAGATGGCGTCAATAAACAAGTTTTGTACGTATAAGTTATCATGCTTAAATTAGACAAATACAAATAATTTTTCAAACAAAAGCAATTTATTACAAGATAGTTCTAATGATCGAATTGTTTATAAGTTAATGATTATTTACTTTATTTCTTGATGCTTCGTCGCTTAACTGTATAATTTCTGCTAATGAGATAAGAGTAGTTGGCTTAGTAGCTTCAGCGTGCGATTCACATCCGTGAGCTCGTAGGTTCGATCCCTGCTGTGCACAAATGCTCTTTCTTTCTATATAAATATTTAATATTCGCTCAAATGGAAACATTGCAAGGAAACCGTAAAAAGACAGCACAGGAGAATGATCACCTATTTGTCTGACACATGATAATTAAACAGATACAGAAATCTGTAGCCCAGAGGCAGATCCCTTCGTGACCTGCATATTTTGTTGCTTGTATACATGCTTGTGTATATTTATAAAATAAAATAAAATACGTATATTTTGGAACATAAGATAGACAGTATCACTTATTCCACGTCATTAAATTTGAACCTGTAGGCATCCCTACTCATCGGCAAAGAAGACGGAGAGTGAAGGCCGAGAGACAAAGCCGCCGTAAAAAACTCTCGGTACTCTTTTAAAAAAGCAAATCATCGAACAATACTTATTTTAAAACAACTATAGAAAATTGATTAGAAGTAGCTTGCCCGGCACTAGTCCCAGCTATAGCCGAGGGTATACCTACTTGACATTGTGTTGTGGGTGACGCTTATTACAGCACATATATAATGCTATATATGTGCTGTAATAAGCGTCACCCACAAACTACTTACTAGTAATTTTTTGGCAAATAACGTAAACCATCATTTAGTCATGTTCAGTAGTCTATACTAAGGGCCTGTTTCACAATGTATGGATAAAGTGCCAAATAGCTATGCAACACATAAATTTTTCGAAAGATAAAAGTTCCGAATAAGATACTTGACATTTCATGACAAATAGCGCTATCTGACAGACGTGAAACGCAAAAATACTGTTTATCCTACAAATAAGTAACAAATAGCTTATTTGGAACTTATCCATACATTGTGAAACAGACCCTTATTCTAATTAAATTTGTTACACGACATTTGTTAATTTATTATTTTATACATTCATATTGGATCCTACTTTGGATAACCTCCCTTAGTTTTCCCCAATTTTTCCTGACTATACCTATCCTACTTTTAGAGAAAACACTTATTTATCGTATCGAAGCTATACAAACTTACAATTCTTTTACATAATTAAAAAAAAATCCGACGTTTTGCGTGTTCACAGCGTCACGGTGACTGAAGACAAAAGGTGTTGAATGTCAAAAAGTTTCACAGCTGTAGAAAAAGTTATATTATCTGTATTTATTTCCCCGGAGTTGACTCAGTTGAATGACTTAGACGTGTTTTTGAAGTTATACTTCTTTTGGCGCGATGGAGAAAAATGATGAGAGTGAATTTTTACGATGCGCGCGCACACCGACACCTACAGTATGAAGTTAGTTCTAGATAGCAGCTAACTTCACGCGTATTCTATTTCATTTTACTTGTAGATTGTCTTATTCCCATCTCGCTCACACACGCTCGGCGCCCGGCTGGTTTAAAAAGAATTTGACGTCAGACTGTGTCAAGCTACGGTAGGGATATGTTGTTTCGCTCGGTTCCCGCGCTAGCGTGATAACTTTCGTACAAAAAATACTTTTAATATATTTGATTCATTGCCTTAATGATAAATGAGTGTAAGTACACACACTCTTTTTTTTTTTTAATGTGTAAAAGCTATGTTAATAAAAGACAATACTACCTATCCTACTGGTATTAAATCCTCCTTCCTCAAACTCAAAATTATTTTATTCATATACGTAACCAAGTACACTTATGAACGTCAACAGAAAATGTGTTAATTGATTCTAAAATTACTCTTACCATATCGCAAGTCAAGGGCGTAGAGCGGATAAGCAACTCTGCCGCTCTTTGTAATCGCCAAATTTTGAGGCATACAAATCCTCGTTTCGTTTCTTTTCTCATTCGTGTTCGAACTGGAGCAAATCATAAAGGAGTAGGATCATTTAAATAATCAACGAATTTGTTTTAGATTTATTGATTAATGTTTTTTTTATAATTCCTGAATTTGTGACTAAAAATTCAGGAATTATAAAAAAATTCTTCATCAAGTTAATTCATTCATTCAAGTTAATGTTAGTGGCGCCGCACAACTTCCTCCACTCTCCTTCTTAAGGGTCTTTTCTTGATCAGTCGAGAGAGTCGGGGATCCGCTTTGAGATCTACTCTATAAGTCACAAAAAGCTTTTCTGAACGTCCAGTCTCAAAAAACTCACTCGTGTCGAAAGACGATTTTATCTGGCATCTCTGTATGGCGTCTAAGTATGCATACGTTTACTTGCTTAGTTTCCTTCCTTCTGTATACTATCTATGTAATAATAATAACAATATTTATTGCAATAATATGGTACAAAATGTTAAGGTGGTACCAATCGTATATTCACACACAGTGGTGCGCAAATTTATCTTAATTTACATTTTACATTATCAGTCAAACTCAATTCTTAAATTATCTGTATCGTACATATCTTTATTAAATTTGTATCAATTACAATGTCTCGCGCGAACAATCATTTATTGAATAGTACATTCTTTCCAAAAGTAATAAATAATGTATTCAATAAATATACAGTATTTACAATATTCTTAACATATACAGTAAATATACAATATAATATTATGTAATCAATAAAAAAAAATACAAAACTAACTAACCTTAAATATAAAAACTAAAATATAATATTATTAAAAGGACTCCTTTAGGTAAGGTTCCGAAGATACTGGCAGCGTTCCCCCTTTGAATAGCTAGGCTAATTCTTTGTGCGAGGTAGCTGCTAGTCTTCGGTCTCTTGTGATGTCGATTAACCTTTTTTATATTTCCCTAAAAATTAATATCTGAATAACTACATGATATAAAATCACGAGCCCTGTTTTTGACGCGTACGTTAGGTCAAGGTTGAAGAACAGGAAAAATCGATATATTTTTTATTGATTGTACGTGTTTACGCGTCTTTGGTTTGTCATTGTCTGTATTAAGTATTAACGCTGCGTCTATGTAAATTATCAGAGATGTGTTTTGAAGTTACACTTCTTCTGGTGCGTTAGGGAAAAATGATGTGAGTAAATCTTTACGATGCGTCACGCGGTCACAAAAAACCGACATCCTGAACATAGTCAATATTTTAAAATAAAAAATGATTTCTTTTAATATGTTGAAATTTTTTTTTGTATTATTTAAATAAGCTTTATTTAACTAATATATGTATAATAATATTTAAATGTATTAAATACTTTTTTTCTATTGTTAGTGTTGTTTTTTCTACAAACGACGCATACATTTTTTAAAGGTTGTTTTCTTGTTAAAAAAAATTCATTTATTTTGGAACATAAGATCATCAAGGTATCACTTTTTCCGCGTCATTTAATTTGACTCGTAGGCATCCCTACTCATCGACAAAGAAGACGGAGGCTGTAGGCCGAGAGAAAAAGCCGGCGGTAAAAAACTCTCGGTACTCTTTTAAAAAAAGCAAATCATCAAACAATACTTAGTTTAAAACAAATATAGCAAATTAATTAAATTGTTACGCCAAAGAAGTATATAGTCTTGGTCAAGCGAATCGGTCCGAATACCCTCACTTATTTTAGATCGTATCAAGACGACTCGTCATTCTGTTCGTAACTGTCGGTATCGAATCAATCAACTTACTTACATCGAGTAAAACGTATTAAACAAATACAACCATCAAATAAACTATACTGTAAATTATAAATATTAATTATAAACATAATAAAATTGTAAAATAATAACATATTATCATAAATTCGTTACATCGTGAATCAAGTACAAAATATCAAATAAAGTAGCTTGTAAATTGAATATAAATATTATTTAAAAAGTAAACGTGCCCTTTGCCTTATATCTTTTGTAACTGTTTTTTTATTTTTGTTATGTGTGTTTTTGTATGAGGCGATAAAGGATAAATAAATAAATAAACGTGTTTTAAATAATAAATTTGTAAAATAATAATAAGTAATCTTAAATTCATTACAGGAGGTAGGCCTGTGGCTATGTATTGCCATAAAGGCGGTTTGGGGAAGCATACTACATTACTTCGGTACATTAATGATTTACCGAATTTGGTAAATCATTAATGTACAGAATTATTAATTATCATTATTTTTCGTGGTTCATGTTACACCCTACGGATGGTGTGTGCGTTCGAGCCCTGCTGATACAGGGCGGTACGGGGGCGGACAATAAGATCCGGATGATCCATCACACTAGCAAACAACAAATTAAATGGCGCGGCCAATAATAATAAAAGCAGCAACAATCAGACTAGGGTTAAAAACCGCCTTCACCGAGGAAGGCGAGGACCTTTCCTTCGCACTTCAGTGAGCTTCCGTCCTGCCCTTCAGGCGATTGACCCCGCGAGTTCGTGTCTCACAGGAGATGCCCTTGCGCGAGTCGCGGGAACCCCACCCTATCCGGCTGAGCTAAGCTCGCCAAAACAGCCCGTGCTGAGCTGTAAAGGCCCTTAAGGCCACCAGCGAGATTCCATTCAAAAAAAAGGCAATAAATAATAAATTTAAATGTATTATAAATTGACCACATCACTTGGTAGTTTATTAAAGAAGCGTACTGTTATACGTAGTCGACATATTACGACATATCGCGACAGTATTGAAACCTTTTTTTTTTAAATAGAAACTTTATTAAACGACGCGTTCTGTGCGCATCCCGGGACTACTTAATGTGATACCTACAAGTAACAACAATGTATCCCAGTATGGTCCGCTCCTAGAATGTGCAAATATTATAATTATGTGTGTTCTAAAGTTAGTATTTGTACAAAGATAATTCACGGTGAATACTTGCAACCGAAATTACTTCTATTAATTAATTAATCTGTTTTGGTCTGGCCTTGTTTCATTAAAACTCATTTATATTCGATAACCTCCTTTTGAAGTCGGTTAACAATTGTTACAAGAACTACAACGTAAAATTGAAAACCAGCTTCCTTGTTTTTTTTAATTATGGCTTGTATTTATGTCAATTTGTAAGATACGTTGTTGGTAATTTAGTTATGATGCCTGTATGGACTAATGCCAGCTGTGGAGTACAAAATAAAAATAAAAATGTGTGAGTACTTACTTACACGTGTGAGAAGTTTTTTGTTTTTTTTTTTTAAATTTTTATCTTTCGCCGTGTTCTACGTTTGTAATTATAGAAAAAAAAGATATTTAATACATTGAAAGTTTTATTATAACGCATTATCTAGTTTAATAAAGTTTATTTAAATATGACAAAATTTTTTTTGACTATATCTAACTTTAAGGTGTCGGTTTTTTGTGATGGTGGGCCCGCGCTTTACAAAAATTTTAGTGTTGCCCAAAATCGGTCTTGGTCTTGCAGTCTTGGTCTTGTTCTTGCATTTTTGCAAGACCAATACCAATACCAAGACCGCCTTATCGTAGCAAGACCAATACCAAGACTGAAGCCTGCAAGACTTGAGCAAGACAATACTTAAGCCTGCAATACTCTTGCGTCTTGCAGTTAGGACAAACTGAGATTTGGGCGTTATCAAATTTCTTTGACAGATTTTCAACTTTATCCCTAGAGTTTTAAGGTTCAAGGTTGATTGGGAAAATGTGACGTTCTGCGAATAAACTATTGGTCGGTCGGTGTATTATATACCTACATATTTGATAATTTACCGACAAAGACGCCGCGGTTTGCAACAAGTGTATCACAGCATTTGACACTGTTTGAGCGCCGCATTCGCCGACAAAGAGTACGGACAGAGGCACACAAAATTGTTATCTATTTTGGTAGGGTTGGTACAGGAGGATAAAATGAAATGACCGTGAAGATGTCTAGCAGTAGGTAGGTATAAATTGAATGCTCTGAGTTTCTTGTACAAATACATTCTCACACTGGCTGTCGGGCGAGATGATAATTAATAACTAAGTAGGTTGCATCTATTATAGTAAATTGCATCTATTGAATTGCGAATATTTTGATTTCGAAATAATCATTGTTAATAAAATTGGTAAATGATAGATAGTGAGTGATATACCTAGGTACTAAAGTGTGAGCAGCAACATTGAAAATTGTATATGCCATGTCAGTGCTTTCGTTTTATTAACTAAAGTTTATTTTAAAAAAGTTCTCAAGTAAGATTTAGAGTTTACTATTCAATTACACACAATAAATTATTGAAAAACAAAAAATTATGAAAAATATACTAAGACTGAGTACTTAGGGAATTAGTAGAAAAAATATTCTATCGTGGATACCTAGTTATTAAAAAAGTGATAAACGTTGTGTTTACTTAATTTTATTTTTCTGTGCTAATGCCAACATTGACAATCCTACCAAAATAGGTAAAAATTTAGTCCTAGACTTTGTGTTGCCGCCGTCGCGTCGCTTTCATGTCAAAGGTCGCCGTCACTGCCTATGGTTCCAAAGAATAAAATAGGTTTTTGGGTGCTCAGAACGGACGTAGATTATGTTGTCCTCGCAAGGAAGATTGTAGTCGTAAGGATATTACAAAAAATTTAGTTATAATAATATACCTAGTTTATATTATTATTAATACCTATTATACCTTTTTGAAGGACATTGCACTGCAAATTTGGAAGTGGGTGATTTAAACATTAACTTGAAACGTGGAAAAACTCCAAATATGCGACGTCATATTGCTTTACGCATTTGGTTTTAAAATCACACATTTCCAAAAATCGAGATTTGCAGTGTCGGTTTATCAACTTCTATCGTATCTACTCTAGTAGCTAGTAACCTCCATAAAAACGGCAGGCAACGTATAGTTCCAATAAAAAAGGAACATAATAAACAATATTATTTGCATAATTATCTACACTTTATTTTTGCGTAGGCACAAAACCTATCTGATTTTGATTCTGATACTTCTGTTTTTTAATCTTTCAAAGATTTATTCTATCAATCAAAGAATGCCGCATTTTTCTTTGTCGGTCTTCGGCTTGTGTGCTTATAAATATGAGTTTTTATTTCAATTTCAGTCATTTCCAATTGAGTTTCGCTTCGAGTCTATCTTATTTATTATTCTCGCCCATTTACCTAGCTAGATACTCTAAATTCTTATTGCTTTCGGAGTGAATGTTTACAATTTTACATGAGTGACGAATATATAGCAATAGGCTAATAGGTATTTACAAGTCTTGCGAGACTTGCGAGACTCTTGCTGCAAGATCAAGACCAAGACCAAGACTGAGAGCGCAATACCAATACCAAGATCAAGACCAGGTATATTGACGCAAGATCAATACCAAGACTGGTCTAAGTCTCGTCTTGGTCTTGCATTTGGGCAACACTAAAAAATTTACTTTCATCGTTTTCATTCAAAAAATCTTCACCCGAGTGGCGGTTGTATTTTAAATAAAACTCTATGTTTGAAGCTCGTAACAACTTTAAGCGTTTAACCCTCGAACCCAATAATTAATCAAGTTTTTAATTGAAAACAATCTGAGATAGTGCTTCTATCTCTCGTCACATGACAATCTTCGAGAATAAATTGTCTCACAACAATCATGTTATTTTCACTGAATGCGGATTTTAGGCGTCCTTTGCGAGATTTGACACTAACACTAGTATGTCCACGCTGGAATACTAAATACCAGCGTTCGACAGTCCGCAGATATGGGACTTCATCACTGAACACAGATGTTAGCTCTTCAAACATTGAAGCCGCGTTAGGCCTCTTCTAAAATTGTAGAAGATTGTACAAACATTATCCTTAAAAAGCTTTATTTTCTTACATACCTGACACATTCCAATCGACGCTGCGATTAAACAATCGCATTAATCCTGATAGAGCAAGACCATTCATAAGACCTGTTAATACTATGTAACATACTCTGTGATAACCACTATCGGTGTATTCACTGGGTAAAATAATGTACTAGTTAGTGTATACACTCCTTGGTCTACGAACCTCTGCTCACTTTGAATGCGTCTGGCAAGATGATAGAACCGTCGAATCTGTCCGGCTATTATGTAAACATAGATTAATAGCCCCCCAAAAAAAAATATATAAAATTTAGGTTTTATAATATACCGTAAGTATAATTATAAATTATATTAGTTTAAGGGTGTCCGGCAGAGGGTTGCAACCATACTAACTGTCTGGAAATGAGCAACGCGAGTTTTGATATTTTTATGAATCAAATATAAAAAAAACAGTTTCAGGATCATTTACCTGTACTAGGGAAACACATAAAAAAAATTTCAGCTTTTATTAAAATCCGAAGGTCTAGCACTCACGGGCTCTTGGACTATAATATTTTCACTGTTTTGAGATTCGAAATTAAAACATATTCCAATACATAACAGTTCCAAATTCAAAATTGCCGGGAAATATGGAAACTATAGAACTTAAAAGGCATGCCGCGTATATATTATGTAACATAAGCATAACTAATGTTCGGTGGCATAGCTCCCGTTCTTTTTCATTCAAGTTCATTGACTTTTATAATATTACATTCCTAGCTAAAAGGTCTAATACATTTTATTGAGGAATGTTCATAGATATGGATGGCAATGAATAGTTCATTTTAATTAATTCAAGGCATACATTTTATCTTTACTAACGAACAATAATAAAATACTGTTTCCCGCGCTTTTACTTTTTCTTTTTAATTTCGCGCGCTTTTTTAATGACTGCCAGTAACATTGTCATAGGTTCGTGTTCGACCTCTTTGGTAATTAAAAAAAAAACTTTCTAATTTTTTTCAAACGTGTTTACCAACCAGAAACCAGATAATTCTAGAACATGGCATAAAGTTAATACTATTGCCATAAAAAACAGCGTATTAAATCTGCTTTCATAATATTATGTGCGCAAATCACATGCTTAGCTTTATCAGGTTATCTCTTTATATTTGCGCTACATATGAATGTTATCTTTCGAATGGCCGCGTGCCAATTCAACACTGCATTGTTATAATTACAATATAGCCACGAGAAACGCTATGACGTCCATCGGTCGCAGGTTCGATCCGCGTCTGTGCACCAACAAATTTTATATTTTTATTTATGAAACTTTTTAAATTTTGAGAAAACTTGCGACTCAGTTGATGGTGTCAGGCACAGGAGGCTTATCACATGGAAGACTTGTCACGGGATAATTAGTACCAGCTCCTTCCGCTGGACCGTACTCAACAAAAAGCTATTCGAATCTTTAAGGAGTCACTTTCCGAGCGGCTTGATCTCTTGGGGTTGCGTAGAGATGAGGTTTCTGCATCTTCTATTTCATTTAACATGGAGGTCAGAGGAGTTATTTGCACTAATAACTGCAGCTGAGTTAGATCGTGACACTTCGAGGAAGTCGTTTAACTGGGTGAAAATTTACTGTGATAATATAATGTATTATGTGGAAATAACAAAGATTACAAAAACCTATAGATCCACGTTTAAGAAAAATGAGTAAGGAACACCTCAAGGCAGTCGTTTAGCCCCACTACTTTTTCTAATATATACATAAATCATTTCAAATTCTTAGGTCCTTCTAGCTATACGCTACGCTCTTCCAATAGATGTCTATTGGAAATTCCATCCCACAGCTCATCCTTCATAGGCAATTCATTTAGGATTTCCGCCATTAGGCTGTGGAATAAGCTGCCTGAGTCTATACGATTGGCTTCCTCCCTATTGTCTTTTAAAACTCTTCTATATAAATATTTCCTAACCTTATCATATCCTGATCAATCGTGACCTGTGTAATTCTTGTATCTCCTCTTCTTTTTGTATATTATGTAATCCACTATTTGCTGTTCATGAATCTGTAAGATTTGCTTTTTAGTTTTATTTAGTTATTAATATTGTTTTTTTTTTTCTCTAGATTAAGGTTTTACAGATTAATATGTATATTTTGTTTTTTATATAACTTCTGGTTATGCACTTCTTGCACTCATCATTTTTTATTTATTGTTTTCTTTCTTACTAGGGTTGCCTGGAAGAGATCGCTTGTTAGCGATAAGGCCGCCCGTTGCATCCCTTGTAATTTATATGTATTGTGTTATTTGTGTTACTTTCTAGCAACGAAGTGTTAATAAATAAATAAATAAATAAATAAATTACCTAGATCCACTAGTACTGCATACTCATGTATACGTAAATTAGTATAAAGTAACAACCAACTAAACTAATAATAAATTAAAAACAAAGATTTGTCCTCTATCAGTAGGAGGCATGGTGAAAAGGGAGCACGCAATTACATTAAAAGAAAATAAAAAAACAAAATACGTTTATTTTGGAACATAAGATCATCAAGGTATCACTTATTCCACGTCATTAAATTCGAACCTGTTGGCATCCCTACTCATCGGCAAAGAAGACAGAGGGTGATGGCCGAGAGAAAAAGCCGTCGTTTTCCTCTAAAATTCTACAATATTTAAAACAAATATAGCAAATTAATTAGAAGTAGCCTGCCAAGTAGCCAAGTAGACACTAGTCCAAGCCCTTTTATCAACTAGATAATCACTAACTTTATACACAGCTTTTCATTAATACATTCCTTAAATTTAATAAAAGGCAGAGATAAAAGAGCCTCTGGGATTTTATTAAAGAAGAGTATACCTTTTCCAACAAAATAATTACTAACTTTAGATAGTCTAGTACGGGGAAATTGCAGCCTGCGTTTGTTCTCGTGGGAACAACGCGCAAATACATAGTCAAAATAACTAACATACACGAATTCAATTCTGACCAGTCCACCACAAGTGGCACCTGTTCACGAGTATAACGCATGGCCAGCCATCGCGCCCCCTCGCCATATTTTAGGGAGAGAGACAACCCGACATGCAATGACATAGATTGTACCACCATAACATTTATTTAATGCAAATAAAATATGATTTTAAATAATAATAAATAATAATTTAAAATCACATATTTTCCTGGTTCGAACCTGTGTTAGAGTTTTTTCTACTCGTACGGAACCTAAATAGACCTTAACAATATCACAGATCCATCCAAGACGCCATTGTTGTGTTCCTTAATAGATTCGTTTGGCTATATGATTCAACAAATGCCACGTCTATTATCATCAATTGAGCAAATTGAGATCTATTCTACAACACAAGAGCGTGTCACAATGTACTTGTCTTGCGTTGATAATTTAAACAAGCATCTCGTTTTCCCACGTTTATTTGTTCACATAAACCTAATGTATATAAAAAACTTCAATACACACGTGGTAGATGATAGAAAAGTCAAAAAAAAATTTTTTAAACTTAAATATTACTAATTTTGATAATACAATGATTTACTTAAATAGATTTTACAAATAGTAAATTAGACTTATCTTTAACTTACTTTTTAATTTCAAGTTTAAGGCGGCCCTATATCTACAATAATTTTGCACACTATTTTTAATGTGCAATTTCAAATTCCCTCTTTGAATCCAAACGTTTGTTATATATCCATTGCACTCCCATTTCCCCGCATAACTAATACCAGTACCCCTCTGACGCAACACCGTAATTAAAGGAGATGGACAACATATAACAGTAGCACCCGGCACGTACTAACGGATCCGGATGATCCAATCATGATAGCCAATGACAATTTAAAAGCCGCCCGCAATAATTACAGTAGCCATAAACAACAGATTAGGGTAAAAAACCGCCTTCACCGGGTAAGGAAGAACCTTCACTGCATACTTCGCTCACTCCAAAGAGTTCCGTCCTGCCCTTCAGGCGATTGACCATCCCCGGGACGGCTCAAGCCGAGGTTCGAGTCTCACAGGAGACGCGCTTGCGCGAGTCGCGGGAAATTCTCCCTTTCCGGCTGAGCTAAGCTTGCCAAAACATCCAGGGCTGAGCTGTAAAGGCCCTTAAAGCCAACACTGAGATTCTATTTCTAAACAAAAATACCAGTAGCTTTTGATCGGATACCTCACATCGGGCCGGACATCAATCGGGACGGGATTTATAAGTAATATATAATATATTACCTAATATTGGGCTGATCCAATTGTCATATTTAAGTTCTTAATTATTTTAGAAATTAATTAAAGTATAATAATGTTTTTTTTGGGATTCACCGCTGGCCCACGCTTAATTCGTTCAACAATATTTATAAAAAACACATATTGCAATAAAATTTAAGGTCGCACAAATTTTATTGAAATTCGAAATCCCGCCTCCCGAAATAGCGACACCCATTTTTGTGGGTGCGTTGCCGGCCTTTGAAATGTGATCATGATAATGCCTACAAATTTCAAAAACACAATTAATTACTTAAACTTAATTGAACTAACACGACGTATGAGTAGGATCCTCGTGTTTAACCTTACTAATTGATTGAGCTGTCAAGAACGATGTGTTTTTAATTTAAGGCATTTTGTAAAATTCCATGAAAATTCAGTAATATTTTTTTTAAAGAATGACACTGTGACCCATGCTACCATCCGTTTGGTGAGGGTATTTCTGGGAGGGAAAACAAATTAATCTAGGGATACGTCCCTGAGACCATCTGCCAACACTGCCCTGAAATGCGCTAACGATGTGTTTCTCGCTAAGTATGTCATTGTCGCAGTAAAGTAGGTTAATCAGAGAGTTAATTAAATGTCTAGACAATTAATTAAACATCGATATCTGCTTGTGCGGGGCAAAGGGAGTGCAATGGATATCTAACAAACTGTTAATCATCGGTTGTAATATAAATTTATTTAAATATTTTTAGTTTGGCATTTGAGTAAAGAAAATTTTCATTTCAGTTGGAGCCTGCCATTATTTTACAAAGGCTACAAGCATGGCATCAACGTCGAGGACCTGTGGCAGGCGAGGGACATCGACCATTCAGGCAAACTTGGCGACCGTCTCGAGGAGGCCTGGAATAAAGAACTGAAAAGATCAAGAACTGATAAAACAAAGCCGTCGCTCCAACGAGCTTTGATTTCGTGCTTTTGGCTAGAGTATATGTTGATTGGTGTACTGGTCGGAATACTTTTTATTATACTATGGTGAGTTTAATCTGTAATTTATTATCTATGGAAATCTCTCACAACTCATTTACATTACTTACGCGATACTTCGTCGTAAGTATCGCCTTTACACACTCGTTTTGCCGCCCACTTCCCTGCTCACTACGGCTGAATGTACATGCGGCATTACAGCAGTCATCTGTCCAGTGTTTTGCCCGAGTGGCTTTAGCGTCTGACTCTCAAACCGTTGGTGCGAACTTGGCTGCACAGATGATCGTGGCACTTGATGGAAAACTTTATGAGGAAACTGGGAAAAGTCGACGGCGTGTGTCAGGCACGGGTTGATCAGCTACTTGGCTATTAGAAAACAATCCAAAGAATATATAAATCTGACACCCAGATCTTAAAAATTTGCCCGTTTATTTTTTAATGGCTTGAGTCTATAAAGCTAAAAAGACATGAATAGACAAAAATATTAAAAGGTTTATCATTAGACATATGACAATATATTTATTTCCAACACACATATATACCTACAGTATTTACAATTATATTAACCTAAATAGAAAAGATCAATTGCAATTATTTAAGATTAAGTTCGTAATTGTATTTCAGTGCTAATAGATTTAATTTGGTTGATTTGCTTATGAATTTTACTCATGATTTCTTTATCCAGTTTTTCCCTTACTAGGGTTGCCTGGAAAAGATCGCTTGTCAGTGATAAGGCCGCCCGTTGCATTTCTAATAATTTATGTTATTTTGTGTATGTAACGAAGTTAATAATAAGAAAAATGCATAAATAGAAAATAAGTTAATGAGTACATTGTCTTCACATATAATTATAGAACTAATGTATACAAATATTGTAAATTCTATTTTAAAAGAGTAAGTGTGGGGTTTTTTTGACCATTATTCTCCACACGAAACTACCTTTTGGAAACTATCTTTATATTTTAATTTAACGTTCATAAGTGCCATTTTAGGTGGTCTAATTGGAATAAATGATTTAACTTTTACTTTTGTACAACTTGTCCACAAAAAGAGACAAAAAAAAGAAAAAAAAAGAGAGAGATATCAAGAGTTGCTTGGAGAAGCGGGAAGACTCTGATTTTTTTAAGTAGTAGTTTTAAATTCTTAGTATTATTTGTTGCTTTTAAATGTCAAATTTCAGTTTTTTAATTTTATTATTTTGTTTTTTTTTTTAAATGTAAAATTGTCTTTTAATGCGCTTGCTTGTTTTCTGTTTTTTATACATAATTTGTTAATCTATTTAATCTGTTTTGGCTTTCTGTGTTGTATTAGTATTTTGTATAATAATATGTATTAAGTAAGCTGTTAGATTACTTATAATTAAATAAATAAAAATAAATAAATAAATAAGAAAAGTTTGGTCCCCGATCATTAATGCTAGGTTTAATCATCGCTGTATGCATGACCTCCGGGGTCACTGATACTACCAGGCGTTAAATCTTTAATTAGCTGTGGATAAACCCCACGCCCCAAGAGTCTACTCCACAGGCAACAAACTGATTAAAGAAATAAATCACTTGGCTATATTCTAATTTCTTAACCTACATAGTTATAATAATAAATAAATGATATATAGAAAATGAAAACAAATTGAAAAAGTTTGGTTCTCCTTGTAATCAAGATATGTAGTTACAATAAATCTGGATGGTGAAAAATATAGAAATAAAATCATTACGTTCAATTAGTGGTCCACCTAAACCCTGGAACCAGGTCAGGGGGGGGGTTGACCCCCATGACCCCCCCCTGGATCCGCCGTTGCTTGTAATGAGATACTTATTCGTTGAGGAAAGCACCAGGTCTGGGGTCACCGATACTCCCAGGCGTTAAATCTTTAATTAGCTGTGGATAAACCCCACAGCCCAAGAGTCTACTCCAAAACAACAGCAAAGTTGGGGAAGAGTCTCTCGGCCTACACCCTCTGTCTTCTTTGCCGATGAGTAGGGATACCTACATGTTTGAATTTAATGACGTGGAATAAGTGATACCTGTCTATCCTATGTTCCAAAATAAACGTATTTTTTTTTAAACATCATTTTTTTTTTCGTAATAAGGCTGTAGAACCGCCATACTGGTACAAATGACCAACTATTTTGTGTCACTATGTCCTTGCCTATTACATTTCAGCTGTTTATTATGGACTACATCCTTCTTCTTCTTTCAGGCCGATGATACCATTTACACTAGCGTTATTCATTGGATATTTCTCCGGAGAAAAAACACCGGAGTCTTACAGAGACGCACACATTTACAATTTCCTATTGAATTTCATAACAGTGAACACTGCGATATTTTTATGCCACTCGCAATTGGGACAAGGCTGCGTTGGCATGCGGGTGAGGATAGCCTGCTGCTCCCTGATTTACAGAAAGGTATACATATATATATAGCTGGTTGTAGCTTCGAAACTTGCGTATGAAGTAAAAAAAGCCGGAAAACAAAACTCTTTATGGCGAATTTTGATTAAGTAAATATGTATGTATATTATTTTTATTAATAAAACATTTTTGGATCCGAGTGGTCCGCATACAGCTGGTATCGAATACTCTGATCCGAGAGCTAGGGGTGGTAATGGTTTGAAAAAACAAAGGAGACTCTCGCACGGATCCGAGTGGGCACTGCTACTCTGACCCCGCTCCATAATGTGTTAATAAGTAGATAACAATTCTAAACATTTTGTTTAAGTAAATAGGAATGTTTGAAAATATGTATATTATTATTTTTATTAAAAAAACATTTTTTGGATCCGAGTGTCCGCATGCAGCCGGGTGCCAAATACTCTGATCCGTGAGTTAGGGATGGCAATGATTTAAAAAAATAAACGAGACGGTCGCACGGATTAGAGTGGGCACCCCTACTATGACCCCGCTCCATCCGAGTAAAGAGCACTTACGCCCAAACCCTATAAACTATCTCAATTGATTTTGCCCATATGATATAGACATCTTAATCCAAATATAGATGCCGATAACTAATCGACGAATTATATTAGCCATCTGTCGATATAAGCTATCCATTGTAGATCGGATTGGTGTATGTGGATAGACCTTTGTATGAAAATGACAGTTCAACTGTGCCAATATCCTATCTTATGATTTGAACCCGCTCTACGCCCTTGACTTGCGAACTGGTTGTAAATGTAAATTTACAGTTAATTTAATTTGTTTTTCTTGACGTTCATAAGTGTACATGTTTACCTATATGAATAAAGATATTTTGATTTGATTTGAACTTAAGCAGTTTTTAAAATAATTAAAAAGCTATTTGATATGTTTTAATCATAGACATGTATTTTGAATATTATTTGTACGGTTTTATTTACTTTATTTGGTTTATATTGATTATCAAATATGAGTGTAAAGAGCCAAGAGATTGCATTCTATCCGTCGCCAAAAATGGATTGTCTTCGTAGGGTTTGGTCATTGGGCTGCAGATAGGAGATCGATGGACTGTCACGGTCTGATCTCAGATTGTTTTCAATTTGAGATTATGGATTAGTTATTGGGTTCGGGTGTTAATGCGCTGATAAATAGAAAACAATTCTAAACATTCTTCTAGATTCTCAAACTAAACCGTGCTGGAATGAGTAATACAGAACCTGGCCAAGTGATCAATCTAATGTCAAATGATGTGAATCGATTCGATTTGGTTGCCATGTTCCTTCACTATATCTGGGTGATGCCTATCGTTGTCATAGTGGTGTCATATTTGGTCTGGCAACATATACAATGGGCCATGTTCGCCGCGCTAGCTGTGATATTCCTTCAGACTGTTTTTATTCAAGGTATAACTAACACAATTTTGTCATTAAATTTTTTTTCGCATTTTTGAATGGAGTTAATATGAATATTTAATTTTCAGTTTATTTGAGTAATAAGCAAGGAACTCTTCGCGGGAAAATAGCGAAACGGACCGACGAGAGAGTGAAAGTGATGAGCGAACTTGTAAACGGTGTACAAGTTATAAAAATGTACGCGTGGGAGAAGCCATTCGAGAAACTTGTTGCTACCCTCCGAAAGTAAGTGTAGATACCGTCACACAATGGAAAATGTTATGATACATGTACTTAGATGTTCTATGGAAGTAGTTCAAGTATTACGCAACGAATTTTAAAACGTTACGATGCGGGGCGGGGATTGAATTATGCGTTATTGTTAATACTATTTTCGACTTTCCGATACTTTAGCAACTTTTAGGTTTAATGAGTCACTGGGTGGTAATGAAACGTTTTACTATTGGGTACAGAATAACGTTACGGCGCATTACATGGGGGGGGGGGGATGTCAAGAATCTCCAAGAATACCTAAACGCTCCCTGAGGCAATTAATTTCGGATCTCCGCCATTAAGTTGTGGGATGGGCTGCTTTATATGATTGGCTTCATCTTTTAAAACTCTTCTGCATAAACATTTCCTAACCTTATCTTATCCTGATCGATAGATACTTGTGTAATTCTTGTATTTCCATTTCTTTTGTATTGCATCGCCATTTATGATTCCGAGATTAGCTTTTCAGATTCTTATTTTTTTATAATTGCTTGCTTTTTTTTCATATAACATTTGGTTTTGCTTTTCTGGAACTATACTCATCCTATTTATTTTTTTAATTTTTCGTTTACTAGGATAAGGCCGCCCGTCGCATCCTTTATAATTCTTATGTATTGTGTTTAATGCAACGAAGTTTGAATATATAAAATAAATTAATAATAGGGTAGGCCCGTTCTTGGCCTTGAAATTACCTTTTATTTATAGAACAGGGGGCAAACGGGCAGGAGGCTCACCTGATGTTAAGTGATACCGCCGCCCATGGACACTCAATGCCTTAATTGCAATACTTAAGTCTTCGTGCTTTCGAATCTGAATTGTCATGTTTCCGGTGCGGATTGCGACCCTTAATGAGCTGTCAAGGCCTTCAGGTCAACAGCGAGATCCAATTAAAAAAAATTGTGCGGGTACTAGTGTACACGCGTAAGAAGTGAAACTTCTTTATGACCTTATTTTTCGAAAAATGATCTACTATATGTATATTTACAGAAATTGGTTGAATAAAGTAAAATTAGATAAAGTTTAACAAGACTTTATTATTGTAGTGACGGAATAATACAATTATTTCATTTTACCTCATTACTACTAAGATTATTACAGAATTTCATTAATTGTAATAGAATTATTACTATCATTGTTATCGTTATTATAATAATAATAATAAGTCTTTATTCATTTTAAGTAGGTACATCTTTTCATAGTGGGGAATTTGGGAACCCTTTTAAGTAAAAATACCTGTGTTAGGGTTCCCAGCTTTTCCATAACAAACATAATTAATTAAAATATCATTATTTAACCAATTCGTTTTCTTTTTCTTTTTCTTTTTTTTTTAACCGTTATCATCA
Organism: Pieris mannii; assembly: GCA_028984075.1. NCBI lineage: Eukaryota > Metazoa > Arthropoda > Insecta > Lepidoptera > Pieridae > Pieris > Pieris mannii. The sequence goes on along the minus strand of CM054798.1, from coordinate 2,550,850 downwards.
CACCTGAGTGTGTGCATGAGTAAGTGTGTGGGTGTGAATGTGTGAGAGAGTGAATGAGTGAGTGAGTGAGTGAGTGAGTGAGTTATTATATGTTTTTGTTATTGATGGCTTATGGTAACTAAAATATATTGTTTAAGATGGTGCGTAACGGATAAATTTGAAAATTATCCGTCATTGGCAAAATTTTATCCAACGCCGATAAAGAAGTATTATCACTTCAAAATTTTTTTCCGCTAACTAAAATTCAGATTCATAAAGGGTACCTGGTTGAGGGTAAACTAGTTCAATATTCAATATATAATATATATTCTTTATCAGTATATATTTTAATCACTATATAAATTTAATCTTGACATTATCAAGGAATAGATTGGCGGTATTGTCTTCTAATCGACTTATAGCTTCTGCTTATGGATTAGCTAGTACCGTGTTTATGATTATTACGAAGGTTTAATTTTCAAGCTATCAAATTATTTCAGTATAATTAGTATTTATTTATTGTAATTCTACACCTAACATAACCAATTTGGTTGTGTTGTGTGATGGTGTAAAAGTGTGGGTATGTACGTGATGGTGTGTATGTGGGGTGTGCTCATGATGCAGGTGATTTTGCGCTATGGATATTCTTAATACACTCTTTAACCACATTCCGCGATAACCTAAACAAATCAAGGCTTAAATAGTGGTCATTGTATGTCCGAGCCACGCGATACAAAACTGAGTTTTTTGCATAGCTAGTGTTGATGTGAAGAACATGAAACAAAGCACGATTACGAGTCTTGTAGGCAGGAACAAGGAAGGGCAACTTTTCTAGAAAGGAGCTGCATTATTACTATTTTTTTATTTAGTGTTGCCAGCGTATCCACTTTGAACTTAAATAACATTAAATGTTGTTTACATTAGTGTTGCCAGTATAAGCAGTTCAAACTGAAATAAGATTAAAGTTTGTTCCATTTTGTGTACCCATTATAAGGATTTCGACCTTAAGATTAAACTTTGTTCCTTTAGTGTTGCCAGTGTAAGAACTTCGATCATAAACAAGATAAGACTTCGTTCACGACAGTGTTGCCAGTTCATTTCGCACTTAAATAAGCTTAAATTTTCTATTTGTTTCAGATACGAAGTCAAATTTATCCTACACACATCCTTTATAAAGGGATTCTCCACAGCGCTGACTGTATTCACTGAGAGATTCATTTTGTTCTCAGCGGTTGTTGCGTTTGTATTGATTGGAGGTGATATACGATCGACAATTACATTCTCACTCGTACAGTATTATAACTTGCTGCAATTGGCGTGTAATATATTCTTCCCTCTTGCTCTTGCTTGTCTTGCGGAAGCAAGGGTATCTGTTCGAAGATTGGAGGTGAGTTATACGTTAATCATTTCAACTGTACTGGTCATAGATTCAGATAACAGACCACTTTGTGGAACCAGCTGCCCACTGAAGTATTTCCGAACCAATTCGACTTAGGGTCCTTCATAAAAGAGCGTACCAATTGTTAAAAGACCGGCAACGCACTCGCGAGCCTTCTGGCGTTGAGTGTCCATGGGCGGTATCAGTTAATATCAGGTGAGCCTCCTGCCCGTTTGCCCCCTGTTCTATAAAAAAAAGAAATTAAGGATGCAACGGCTTGTGAAACGATTTCTTCCTAGTGTAGGAAATGATGGATTCAGTCGCCGGTAGCTGATACCTCGCCAGTAAAGAGGAAATTAGTATGAAAAAGGCACTTTTGAAAGTCAAAATTACAAGTTAAAACGATACTTAGTTGCCCCTTCCAAAAGGTAGTTTCATATGGAGTAGACTGGGAAAGAAACTATATACTGTTTTAAAATAGTTTTTACAGTATTTTGTAAATAATGATTTCATAATAATTATATGTGAACCCCATGTACTTAAAACAAAAAAGTTACTAAAAATATTATGATGTTATAAAAAGCAATGCAACAGATAACTAAATTATTATGTTTATACATGGTGGTCAAATATTAACAAGAGACGTTTGGCTGATATAATACTACTTACACTTTGCCTTTATTATTAAAAAAAAAAACCTTTCGAACAGTCATCGTTCACAGTGCTCGCTTGTAAATGTCTTCGTCGAATTTTCATACTCTATTGGAGTTTAATTACGACTTTGATCCAAATATATGGCAGTAAAGTAGTTATCAGAGAGTTAATTGAATCTCTAGAAAGTTAATTAACAATCGATATTCAATCAAGTCGCTAGCATTTTGATTTAAATTCCTGTTTTATTGTTGCCTGGAAAAAATCGCTTGTTAGCGATAAGGCCGCCCGTTGCCTAATAACCTATATAACCTGCTTGTTATATGTATGTGTTTGTATAAGGTGTAACTGTAAATAAATAATGTTTGTTTTAGGATTTCCTTAGCTTAGAAGAACTGTATTCTCCGGAGAAAGTTGAAGGGACGAAGTGTGAAAACGGAAATGTCATCATAAACGGTGGTGAAAAGGAAAATGGGTATAAGGACAAACAGCACAACACGGGACTTGTGCTGTCCAACGTCACTGCCAGCTGGTTACCAAATCCAATCGTTCATACATTGAGAAACATTAACATAACAGCTGCACCTGGGGAGTTCATCGGCGTAGCTGGACTAGTGGGTGCTGGGAAGGTCAGTGTTTTCCATCTCTGTTAATCTTCTACAAATCCGAATAGGTACCTAGTCAAGAAATGAGTACTCAGGATAGGCCGGCAACGTTCAGCTTTCTGGTGGTATCGTTTAACGTCATGAGCCTCCGGCCGGTTTACTCCCTGTTCTATAGCCCAGGATATTTGCGATACCAAAAGAAAGAACCAGTCTGTTGCACAGATCCTCATTATCCAGGACGTTGCGCCTACTGAATGCTGTCTCCGATACTATCGACATATTTGTATGTTCGCAAAGTGAATTCACAGTAGCGATATTGTGTATATTATATAATTTATTATATTTTATTAAATGTTTCTCGACATTATCGTATTGGCATAGGCTGTAAGGATAATGTATGTATTTCTTTAATAAATAAATAAAATCTGTTTTGTGACATCTGTTTCGTCTGACTACGACTCCTGGGATTGTAGTCCCATACTCATTCCCTAGGTCTAAAATCAGCAATATTTTCCAAGTTCCTTCTGCCAAAACCAACCCAGGAGTTTAGCCACCTCTCGTTCCAATTCTTTGCGATTTTAACGGATTGAACACAGCTTATCCGGAGCTGGATATATTCGGTAGTGGGCTGATCGGTTTTAGAAAAAGCAAAAGCCTTTCTCGAATGCTGATAATTTTTTTACGTAGTACCAACAATTCTTGGTAATTTTATTTTTATTTCTATTTTTTGCAAAACTTATGTTTACAGATATTGTCATACATTTTAGATAGAAGATTTTATAAAATAATCAGTAGATTTCGTAATATGTATGTTATTGTAGACTTAATATATAAATAAATAATAATACGAACATTTTTAAACCATCAGCTCCAGCCATAAGTCATGTGTACGCTCCTTTTGATGTTTCCACCACACAGCTTTTGAAATGTATAAAATTAATGTCTCTGTCCGTTGTTGTGACACATTTGGACCAATCAATAACATGACTACAAGTTGTTATTCTCATTCATGGGCCGTTCAAATATTACGTAAGCATATTAACTGCAATCCCCCCCCTCTTGTCAGCAAAAGTAAGCAGAGCTCTCAGAAATAATAGTACTAAAACGTATTAATTTTTTGTTGGAATCCTCGAAAATGCACTTCGTTTGCAAGCATAGATAATGTGTGGGTAATATGTGTAAAAAAAGAAAATAATTACTGTTACGTCATCACTAAAAACCAAATCAAAGACCACCCCCCCACCCTCCTATTGTGCTTAGTACTTGAATGCAAGAAAAATAATTTTCTAATAAAAACCACAGCTAATAAACAAAATATCCACATGAATGCTGGAACATTTTGTAATTATAGACAAATATACTAACGCAAACAAAACAATCGACCGACCATAGACAACAAATTATAGATACAATAAACGTTATAATTGCCCACAGTCATCATTGCTGCAAGTGATACTTGGCGAATTGAAGCCCTCGCAAGGCACATTATCCTTGGGCGGTGCTCGAGTGGCCTACGCAAGTCAGGAACCCTGGCTCTTTGTGGCTACTGTTCGACAGAATATCCTTTTCGGCCTGCCGTATGATCGCCTGCGCTACAAAAAGGTATTTGCAGAACGATATCCTTCTCTAACAGTTTTTTACCCTCATATGATGTTTCTTTGCCGCGCAAGTGGCTTTTAGTTTGTCGTTAGCTATGTTTTTGTATGTATGTCGCACTAAAATAGTTAAAGCAGAAAGTGAATTTAATCACTAGACAATTAATTAAAGATCGATATTTAATCAAGTCGCTAAAGTTTCGTGAGACAAGTGAGTGAACGAAACGTTTAACGAGTTTCCTAAACTTTCCTAACAACAAGCCTAAACTAACCATTTACAATTTAAAAAAACACGGAATTTCAAGCATCGATCTTCAATTAACTATCTAGAGATTCAATTAACTCTCTGATTTAACTACTTTACTGCGACATATATATTCTTACGGTATCAAAATTCCCAGGTGGTAACCGCCTGCGCACTGCTACGTGATTTCGAGCAACTACCCCTAGGAGATTCGACGTTGGTGGGAGAGCGCGGTATCAGCCTGAGTGGTGGGCAGCGCGCGCGCATCGGACTGGCTCGGGCTTGTTATAGAGAGGTATGTGATAATTTTTCGTGTTTTTCTTCTATAGGTACGGATAAAGATTACGCAATTTTCATATTCTCTTTTATCTGTAATCACCTTAAGGTGTCAGGCTCATGTTAAGCAATGTAAGCATAGTAAGAGACCTGATAAATAGATTCAGAAACGACTCTTAGCACGTCCTATACCGAGACGGAAAGTAGAAGAGTGAGATGAGAGGTTTAATCGTCTGATCGTTTTTAAGGCAGTTTTTGCCGCACACACCCAATATGTGGAACCAGTTGTCTACTGAAGTATTTCTGAATTCGACTCAGTTTCCTTTAAGAAAAGGCCGGCAATGCACACGCGAGCCTTCTGGCAGTGTGAGTGTCCATGGGCGACGGGTATCACATAACATTAGTTGAGCGTCCTGCCTTGCCCTTGTTTGCCTTCTATTAATTAAAAATGCTAGGAATAAAAATACATTTTAGTTGGATTTTTATTAGATATCGGTATATAGTAAAATTTTATGGTTTGGTTTTTTATTTTTATTTTATATACAAATTTTAAAATTTAATTGTAATATTTGCTATAGAGTTACATTGCGTAATTTAGAGATTATAATCTCAGAGGTCATAGACAAGGTTTCAAACCGGTTGAATTTTCTCAGTATCATACAATAGGCAATAGAAATATGTATTTGGTTTACCCAGCGTTATATCCAAACCAACGGGTTCAAAACGATTTGATTCGTTATCTGGTTCGCATCTATATTAAAAGGTGTGTTCACTTTGTGTACACGCGGTAAAAATTGTACTTCTTTGAAATTTAGAAAACATTGAAAGTTCTACTATAATGCATTATCTAGTTCAATAAAGTTTATTTAATTATCACAACAAAATTAAAATGTTGACGATAACTAACTTCAGAGTGTCGGTTTTTTGTGACGGAGTGCGCGGGCATCGGAAACATTAACATAAAAGAACTTCAAATTTTTTTTGCGACTGAGGCGCAAACTAGCTGATGTGGTCTCTGGCATAATGACCTGTGGAACACGTCTGCTCCTCAGCATAATGCTGAGCCAGGGACAATTACAGTCATAGCACAAACGCTTTACACACTTAAGACGAATCGAATGGAAAAAGAAAATAATAATTTTATATATATCTCTTTATATCTTTTAATAAATTTTTCTCTTTGATTATTATTATTTTGTGTGTTTATGTGTGTGTGTTTTTGTTTATAATAAATATGTTTATGACTTAATTTAAAAACTAGCTCCAACCTTTTGAAGTTGGGCCTCAGAATTAGTATCTGTTACATGATGATTTGTCAATCAAATGGCAAAATTGGTGATCTACCTGTCACACGTCGTCGACCAAGGCAAGCAGGTTTCCTCGCGATGTTTCCCTTCACCCTCTTATAGTGCCATCTCCTTGCCAAGGTTGACGATCATAATGGCTATTTTAATTTTGGATGCCGCGCTTCTAAGCAATGAATTGGTGCTTTGACCAAACCGTTGTCTCAAGGTTTTCAACCAGGACGTGCGTCTGCAGCCAGGTCTCCTTCTACCTGCCACTTAGCCTTATATGATTAGATGAAGGAGCTCGCATTTTTTGGAGTCACGTAAAACGTGTTATTTATTTATTTTCTACTACATTGTTTTACCTTAACAGTTACTACTAATTCGATAGAACGCCAAAATAATACCCACACCAATTATCCTACATAAAAAACATTAAAAAATTATACTTATATGCCTAAATCTTATAACTAACAATATAACAAGCAACTCTTGTAACTCAGCCAGCGTACAAACAAATAGGTCCACCTCAATGGAAATTTTGTTGATTATTTGCATTGCTCGCGTGAGTGGCGCTTTGCTAACCAAGTTGGAATGTGCGCGCGGTACATCCAAAAGTTTAGACGTAAGCATCAGGTTTCTACTTGGTACCCGTAGTCGCTCTATTATATCTAGATTATGCACCCGACCCGTAAGTATCTTAAAGATATACACTGACACAGCTAGCTCTTTTCTGAGGCGTAGCTGGTCGTAACCGACCATACCCAGAACAAACTGGATCGGGTACATACACGTGTCCGAAATACAGAAGTTTCCTTTTCTTAACCGTCATAAGCACTTCTTTGTTCTTCTGCATTCTATCCAGCTGTTGTATTTCGTACGCAGTCTGTCCCAGATATTTTAAGCATACGTGATAAACCCACATCTCAAACGCTTCCAGTTTTTTGGACATAGTCATAGAGAAGACATAACATCGCACAATCTGAGTTCTAAGTTGTAAATTTAGTTTTGAAAAGGCGTTTCGCGATTGTTCAAATCAAATTAAATCAAAAATCATTTATTCATGTAGGTAACATAAGTGTACATTATGAACGTCCAAAAAAAAAAATTCATTAAATGATTATTACATTTACTGCCAGTTCTCAAATCAAGGGCGTAGAAGGGAAGAGAAGAATGTGCGGTATAATCTCACAAAATATATAAAGTGCAGGCAGCCTAGCAATATTTAAATTAAGATTAAAAGACCATCTATTGAGTGATCCCAATACGTAGTATAAACAGCTACTGCATACACGAATTCAAGTATGACCAGTCACCACAAGTAGCACCCGTTCACGAGTATGACGCATGGCCAGCCATCGGCCCCCTCGCCATATTTTAGGGAGAGAGACAACCCGACGCATGGATGCCGCCGCAAGTAATAAAGTGAGCATGACGATCCTTGAAATGTGGACTTGGCTACACAAGAAAATAGTAAAATTACTAAATTTACTGAAATAACGGTTTCCAGCTTTACATTTTAAAAAGTCGTAGATGTCCACGATCGCCCCATAGTCTGAATTGCAGCCGAGAGATTCAGTCGCGTTACCTCTTTATAATAAAGCAAATCATATCCAAGCACTATGATCGTTTATTTTATTTATTTATTTATTTATTTATATTAAACATAATTTGAATGAAAAGCTACTGGCAGCCTTATCGCTTTAGAGCGATTTCTTCCAGACAACCACTGTGAGTAAATTACATAAGGTAGGCAAGAAGTGCAAAAATACATATTACAAATACAATAAGAAGGAAAAAACATACTTAACAGAAACAAAAAGAAATAACAATGAACTAAACTGATAAAGGATACATAAAAAAAACAAAAAGTAAAAAGTGCACATGAATCATGATAATCCAATTCAAGATCGGTCTCACGTCAGTTAGTAGTTAGTACGCAAGTTAGGGATATAACGTGGACAGGTAATGTTTATACAGAAGAAATTTAAAGGAAGATAGAGAAGGAGCTAAGCGAATAGTGACGGGAAGTGAATTCCATAGCCGAACTGCTGAAACCTTAAAGGAATCGCCAAGAAAGGAGGAGTTATGAGGTGGGATTTCAAGGATATAGTTTTCGGAAGAGCGTAAGCTTTAGTTATGTGAACCCAAACATTTGAAATCATATATTATATGTATTTATTCAATTCTATTTTTTTTTACCATTCGAACAATTGTTAAATGCGCATATGTCCATTAATACACGTGTATCTAGTTGGGTTTACTTATAAAAAAATGTAATCAATGTTTTTTAGAAATTACGGAAGGTCATTGACATAAATGATAACAAAACACTAATGACAATGTACTTAGCATGTAATTATCATGTTTATTTATTTCCTGTTATATTTACTGAACGCTTCCTGGGTCATGGGGGTGCTTTAAATAATACAGTATTTTGGTCTTACTCTATATTAACGACTCGCGAATTATTGAAATGCTGTGAAACGAGTGCAATGTAACCACTGAAGGGAGAGCCTACGTCTGGCTATACTCTCGTGTGCGCGACGCATTTATCTATGAGTGCTATTTCGTTTACACTTCTAATTATTTACTAAGATATATATGGGACTTAGAGTAGTGTTGGGATAGTGGCTTCAGCGTGCGACTCTCATACCTGAGGTCGTAGGTTCGATCCCCGGCTGTGCACCAATGGACTTTATTTCTATGTGCGCATTTAACATTTGCTCGAACGGTGAAGGTTCGTGAGGAAACCGACATGTCTTAGACCCAAAAAGTCGACGACGTGTGTCAGGCACTGAAGGATGATCACCTACTTGCCTATTAGATTTAAAAATGATCATGAAACAGATTCAGAAATCTGAGGCCAAGAGGTTGTAGCGCCACTGATTTAATTTTTTTAATATCTCTCGATTTTAGATTAGTTATAAGTTCCTGTTTTAAAACAGTTGACTCACAGCTTCAAAAAAAGTGTTTCACTATTATATTATATTTGAATATAAAATAACCGCCGAACTTGACTCTCGTGTTAAAACTTAACTGGTTCGAATCCAGAAAAACATTTCTATAGCAAAACTTGTATTATGACCAAACTCCATTAAATACTGTTAATTACGATTAAGAACCAATTAAAAGGCCGCACTCGCGAGCGTTCCGGCTTTATTTACATGTGAAACATAATATTAATGTGTATATATACGAGCGAGATACACTTCGCCACTAGCCGTCACAATTTTAGTTAACTATGTTCATTCTAACATGCATCTTTACTGCCTTTTTGAATTTGTCAAACACTCCAATATTGCGAATTTGAGATGGTAATTGATTAAATAATTGCACACCCTCATACCTAAGAGACTTCTTCAAATAATTTATACGCGCATTCGGCAAAATAAGCAAATTAACTCGACGAGTATTGTGTATTGGATTTTTTAAAATAATAAGCTACTTTTTGGGTGAGTTATTTAATTTTTGTAAATTAAGATAAAGCTGCTATAAACATATAGTTGTTTAATCGTCATAATTTTCATTTCTTGGATTTTATGATTCTGTGTTAAAAAATTGTATCTAAAAATGCTTATATTATTTTATTTTGTAGTGTAAGTTAGAAATTTTGTTTTTGCATGCTGTACCCCATATTTCAATTAAAAATATGAAATGTGGCTTGACTAAACAATTATAAATTAAATGACGCACGGATTGAGGAATATATTTTGATATTGACCAAAATCTGCCTATAAGTGATTTAATAACTAAAATATATTATTAAAAGGAGTCCCATTAATCAAAACATAATTCGGCTGTGTTGTGAGATGGTGACATTTTTAATACTCCTTTTAGCATAACCCACGATAGCTTGGGCGGCGGTAGCGCTTAAAATCAGATGAGCCTCCTTCCAGCATGGAACTGTATCCTAATCTAATAAACTTATTATCATATTTTATCAGAGTGAAATGCCAAGATAGAACCCTTATCAATAAATTTCAATAGCTTTGGCTGATCGTATCTAGTATAACATGTTTCCCATTCTGATAAGAATAGCAGAAATTATCTAATATATTTTAGCTGCGATTACAAGTACCTATTGCTAACTGATTATTGTGGTACAACTGCGTCATTTGTCAAATAAATTTAACGACAAATGTATACTGCGGACATGAGGCTGGAAAAATATTGGTGTGAAATCGTGAAGAGAAATTTCTCGGTTGAAAATGATAATAAAAATATTTTTATTCATTATAGCATTGTTGGCCTAGTGGTTTCAGCGTGCGACTGTCATCCTTAAAGGTCGTAGGTTCGATCACCGGCTATGCACCAAGTTTCTTTCTGTGTGCGCATTTAACATTCGCTCGAACAGTGTAGGTAAACATCGTGAGGAATTCGGCTTGCCTTAGACCCAAAAAGGCGATGGCGTGCCGCGTGTGTCAGGCACTGGCTTTCACCTACCTTGCCTATTAGATTGAAAAATGATCATGAAACACATTCAGAAATCTGAGGCCCAGACCTAAAAAAGGTTGTAGCGCCAATGACCTTTTTTATTCCTTATAACAATGCATGGTTTTTCTCTCTCTTTATTTTACAAAATAATATAGTACATTACAATATGTTACATATCGCATTTGAAAAACTGTTTACGCGGAAATACGATAGAAAAATGGAATCACAGATATCGGAACGGTGAGACAGCGGCAATAACAAAGTTATTCTTTCCAAATGTTGTTTCGGCTTTTTCGATAGTTAAACAAATGAAACCAACGGGATTGATTACCCAGATGTTGACAGGTCACGGTGGATTTCTGTCGTACCTTTAAAGATTCAGGATTAAACAAAGTGCTGCCTGTCCTTGTGGCGATGCGGACGAGGAAACGGTGTTACATGTTCTGACCGAATGTCCAATGTATGGATACGACAGGTTTAACACTGACCAAGCTATGCGCATAAAAGTAACGGAGACAAATTAAAGGGAAATAATGTTCAACGTCAAATTGAGGGGCATATTTTTGAGATTCTCTATAGTGGTTATACAAAGGGTGGTTAAAAGGAATAGGCAGTAGGGTATTAACATCGGAGTTACCAATACGACTTATGTAAGATACTTAATGCCTCCGACGACTACATAGTCGGGGAATTTTGTAGAAAATATAAAAAAAAAATATGTTACATTAGAAAACCGCTGTGGTTTGTTTTAATGTAACCATAGCAGTCTTGTTTAGGAGCGCGACAAATGCATGTAAAAGTAGTTTTTTAATTTAGAGTTTATATTGGTTAGTGTTAGGCTATCTATTATCTGATTGGGTAGACTATGTATTAGCCGCGATAGCAAATACTGCAACGTTCTCTCGCCATATAGGTTGTATGCTCTCGATGTACAGAACCAAACTCGAACAAAAGTCTGTAAGTCATGCTCCACACGTGTTTTTATATCATCTCGAAAAAAGTTAGATTTGGGAACCCCTTAGTAAAAAATACCTGTTTCCATAGTTCACTACTCACTACATAGTATAAAACAAAGTCGCTTTCTCTGTCCCTATGTCCATTTGTATGCTTAAATCTTTGAAACTACGCAACGGATTTTGATGCGGTTTTTTTAACAGATAGAGTGATTCAAGGAAAAAAAAAAGGAAGGTTTATATGTATAATAACATCCATTAAATAGTGGAGAAGTACTGTTATTTTTGAGGTTTCTAATGTAATGTCGTAAATAATTACATTTTTTCCGCTTACATTGCAAACGCAGGCTGAACCCTACGAGTTTTATAAAAATAATGTACTAATTATTGTACACATTGAAAAGGTCAACAGAAAAGTCCCTGATGGTATATGTCTATCTCTTATGGATAACCCACAATAACTTTTTTTGTCATTTACTTTTTACGACAAATAATGGCTAATTTTCGAAGCGATTTTAACCAATACAGCATTAATTCTTAACCGATTAAATACTTTGAATACATTGTTCATTTAATATAGATCATTACAGTCCATTACAGCTTATTTAGCAGCGATCGAACGCGTATATTATCGGACGGAAATAACAATACATAATAAAAACCTGCTTTTCATCAGCATTGCACCCGTGCGAAGCTGGGGCGGGTCACTAGTTTTAAATATAGTTATTTGAATTAAATTTAGCATTACAATATTACAATGGTTTCCATGTATTCATCTCCCGATTCTAGTTAGGCAAGTAATGAAACGACATCGATCCTCATCATGGTTAGCTTGTATCGATAGATGGCTATTTCAATCCGTCGATTGGTTATTGGCACACGTTTATCAATATTAGGACTACGATATCTATCTCAGATGGCCAAAAATGGATTGAGATAGGTTATTGGGTTTGGGCGTTTGAGGGTTGGCGTCTCCCGCCGTTCCCGGGCGACTACTTAAATATTAATACACGGAACAAACGCAGGCTGCAATTTCCCCGTACTAGACTATCTAAAGTTAGTAATTCTTTTTTGGGAAAAGGAATACTCTTTTTTAATAAAATCCCAGACGCTCTTTTATCTCTGCCTTTTAAAAAATTTAAGAAATGTATTTAAAAAAAGCTGTGTAAAAAGGCTTACTATAAAGTTAGCGATTATATAGTTGATTAAAGGGCCTGGGAGTATTGCAGGCTATTTCTAATTAATTTGCTTGCTATATTTGTTTTAAATATGTGTTGTTTCATGTTTTGCTTTTTTAAAAGAGTTTTTTACGCCGGCTTTTTTCTCTCGGCCTACACTCTCTGTCTTCTTTGCCGATGAGTAGGGATGCCTACAGGTTCAAATTAATGGCGTGGAATAAGTGATCTTATGTTTCATAATAACCATATACGTATAACAATAACGAGCTTGCATGGTGAATGTCATGAAAGGGGATGAAGCGAGAGAGGAGGGACTGTAGCAAGTGGAGATCTCTGGTGTCTTCTTAAAAAAGACGTGTTAATAATAATAAAATAATATATGTTTACAGGCTGATATCTATCTCTTGGACGATCCACTATCAGCCGTCGACACACATGTGGGGAAACACCTTGTCTCCGAATGTGTCAACGGCCTATTGCGTCACGCGACACGGATCCTCGTGACCCATCAGCTCCATCACCTGAAGACCGCTGACAAAGTTGTTATACTACATAATGTAAGTAATGCAACGATTTACAAAATAATTTTTATTATACTTTGCTTGTAGCACAATGTATGCGCCTGCGCATATTTGAAAACCTAATGCTGATTAAGGTTAGGCTGTTGTTTTTCTTATGGCGAATTCCACTATCGGACGTCAAAGCAGAATGCTAGATTCCTGGTCTTCCAGAACAGGTTTTCTTCAAGTCATGTACCAATCTTTTTATCGAACTCTGTATAGGTTTATCCAATACGACTTCAAGCCTTCAATATAAAAGTATATCATTCCTTCAAAGGTAGGCAACACAATTGCATTGCAGGTATCAGCGGTAGTCTCCTGTCCCATAAATATTATTATTTAACATGTGAAGTATAAATTATTGTTAAATAAATCTCATTTAGTTACGTGAAAAGGAAAATAATACGATAGTGCTTCAGGGTGTCTGATACGTCCTAATCTTTCGTACCCTCAGAGACAACTAACCTCGCGAAAAACTTGCTGAGATAAAACTTTTTGAGTTTTTAGCCGAGTTTCTTGCCCGTTCTTCTCTGAACAAGGCCTCCTGGTAGTTTTGCGAACGGATGGCGTAGTTTTGCTCTTTCGCGAATTTTGAAAATCATAAGCATGCCTTAAGTCGCATCTAAATTGAATAAATAAATTTTGATTTGATTTGAAAAGGGCACTCATTTCACAATGTATGGAAATAATTAATAAACTGCATATTGATAGTCGTTTTTAATTTTTCGTTGAACGGACAAGACTGAACTGACTTTAAGAAATAGTATTTTTTTTTCAATATTTTAATTTATTATTGTTTATTCTGTGTATATATTATGTGTGTGATATAAAATATATAAAAACGTATGTGTACTTATGTACACGCGTCAGAAGTTATACTTTGACGTTACAAGATAGAAATATTTTCAAAAATGTTATCTGTCGGTTTTATTAACTTAATTTGATTTATATTGATTATGAAATATAAGTGAAAAGAGCGAAGAGATCGCATTATATCCGTTGCTAAAAATGGATTGTCTTCGTAGGGTTTGTTTATTGGGATGCAGATAGCAGATCGGTCGACTGTCACGGTTGTTTTCAATCTGAGATTTTGGATTAATTATTGGGTTCGGGCGTAAATTTACTCTCATCATTTTACCCCAACGCGCCATAAGAATAACTTCAATGAATCGTTGTCGCGTTGGAGTAATGGAAACTTTTTTATTTTAAAAAATTGCTGAATCACTCGTAGTGACGAAGAGTTTTTTGCCGTCGTTATTTACGCACTTAATTTGAGATCTAGCTGTAAATTTTCCTAGCATTACCGATGTTAATATAAGATAATATGGCTTATCTTATTTTTATCACCTCTTAAACTCCTAAACCACCGAACCGATATCAATCAAATTTGCACATCGTGTTCAGTTTGATCTAACTTAAAAGATAGCTTACATCTCAATTTATACCCGCAATTATTTGTTTATGATTTGATTCAATTCTAACAGATGGCGCTGTGTTAAAAGTGCCAACGTTTCACATAAGCTATCTACCTTTCATATAAGTTCTCCTACCCAGTCCCTTGAATAGTTTACTACTATGTAATATAACAAAAACCTTAGCCACAGCAACGCTTGGCCGAGTCTGCTAGTAATTAATAAAAAATTAAAACGCATTTACACGATGCAATTTTCTTGTACGACATACAGTTGTCTACACTTGAAATCTTGAATCCTATTATTGTATTCAAGGTTTGACACGGAAATAATTGCACATGTCTTTTATTTACATCAATACAACTATCATTTATTTGGAAACAAAACAGATACATCTTTACAATAAAAAAAAAGATATGATAATTAACTCACTCACTCACTCACTAATTAAGATATGATACATATCATAGGGAATAATATATAATGAAGATTATTGCTTGCAAGTTTTGACTTGTCTAAATACAGGCCTGTAAAAATGCAGCAAGATACCTATAATTTAAATTTTCGGCATCCCATAAACGCTCAGGACTGCGATAAATCTCAGTGAACGTTATTATATCAGTAGTACTGAATTTAATTTGTACCAATTCTTAAAAGGCTGGCAACGCACCCGCGAGCCCTCTGGCATTGAGAGTATCCATGGGCGGTGGTATCACTTAAAATCAGATGAGCCTCATGCCCGTTTTCCCTCTGTTCTATAAAAAAAACAAAAGCTAAAAAAAGGGATGCAAATGTCATTTTTTTATATGGCTTATTGAGCTGTTTTTAATTAATCGACATGAATGTACAACTTTATTCGCAAATAAACGATTTATTATTGTGATTGGTGACTGTTTACTTTAGCTCAGAATTGATTCGTCGTCTTGGTACACTGTTGCACACCGGCCTATGGCCAAACAAAGAGTTTTGTACAAATTTGCGGGTAACTTCCCGTATTATTTATTTATATGATTTGCTTTTTTAAAAAGAGTACCGAGAGTTTTTTACTCCGGCTTTTTCTCTCGGCCTACACTCTCTTCTTTGCTGATGAGTAGGGATGCCTACAGGTTCGAATTTAATGACGCGGAATAAGTGATACCTTGATGATCTTATATTCCAAAATAAACGTATTTTATTTTTTATTCAATATTTTTGACAATATTTCGGGAGGTTTCTTATTATTATTGAAAATAGTTTCGTTCCGAGGTTTACAACAGTTATCATTTAAGTACATATCCTTTCAAATCTGTTGCGTGTTTAATTCGTTTAACGCTTGATAAAGACAGCTTATCTGGATGACCTTTATCCGTATCAAAAGATGTTCAAACAAGGAATTGTGAAAATCTGAAAACTGTTTATTCATCGTTATTTAGAATTCAGTTAATAAAGCTTTAGTAAACGCGAAGTTAATCTCGTATATCTGTTTGTATGTTTATGTAAAGCTATTTATATATTTTCATACAGGGTGTTATTTTTTTATATAATAGGAGGGCAAACGAGCCTGCGGGACTCCAAAAAGACAGTCGTCACAGCCCATAGACACCCATTTTTAGTGGGTGCGTTGCCGGCCTTTAAGGGAGCAGTACGCTCGAATTTTGAATTTTTGAGGGTCGTATCTCTCAGGGAATATCCCATAAGTAGAGATAAGTGGTAGAGAAAGAATGAAATTAGAACATCCCCATGGAAATGACAGCCTAAATGTGTGAAAATTGTGAGATATGACAAGTAATAATACGTGGTCAATGTGGGTTAAAAGAGAAGAAGACAAGAATACGAATGGGAATGTTGTGTAAAAGAAAAAACTTGGCGATTAAAAAGAGTGGCGTAGAGTTTATTGCCAGTTCTTCTCTTCCGTTCTAACGCCCTTGATTTGAGAACTGGCAGTAAATGTAAAATTAGAAGCATTTAATGTATTTTTTTTTGACGTTCATAAGTGTATATGAGTTACATGAATAAATGATTTTTGAATTTGAATTTGAATGGTTAGGTGGTTAAGTCATGTAGATAGGAATGGGAAGCGGTTAACAAGTAGGATATACCGTGGGTGGTGAAGTGGGGTTGGGATAGCCTCGTCGTACCTGGACCAAATCTAGGAAGGACTAGAGAAGGGATAAGTTTCATGTACCCATAACGAGCATGGAGAAGGAGTGTGGAGATCCATGGTCTCTGCTTACCTCTTAAAGATAGAGGCGTAATAATTGAGATATATATTTAAAGTATTTCAAAAAATATACCTAATAACTAACCTTAAAATGTAATTATTAAAAAATATTATTAAAGGTAGTCCCTTTAGGCAAGGTTCCGAAGATACTGGCAGCGTTCCCCCTTTGAATAGCTAGACTAATTCTTTGTGCGAGGAAGCTGCCAGCTTTTCGTTCTCCTGTGATGTCGACTAACCTTTTTGATAATTCCCTAAAAAGCCTTAACGCGCTAGGACCCCACGGACCAAGGGTCACGACACCGAATGGGACAAAATCATATTCAGAGCCTAGACCCCTGTATTTGCAGGCTTTAGCTTTTTCAGCCGCATCACAAGCCGCACATACATAATTTTTTACGTATTATGTTATTTGTATTGAAAGTTATTTATTTAATTATTAAGTGCTTATAAATATTTCTAAATGAATGAAATATAATATTTGATTTGTTTCAAAAAATGTTGACATAGGGATACCACTCAAAGTGAATTTTGGATCTATTTTTATTACACAAAAATTGTAGTCATTAGTAACGATATACGATTTCTACGTTAACATATTGTTGAATTCTGATAACCTATGAGTGTCAAATCGACTCGTCGTCATGACTAAACAAGATTATCACAGTCATCTTTGATTATATAGTAACAAGAAACGACACTGAGACAGGAACTCGGTCGAAGGTCGAATGGTTTAATAATGTGAATAACGCTCTTGTTAAATGTGTTAAAATGATTATTGTTTTGGAGTAGATGTGACCCACTTCCTGATCTTAATGAGGATTTTGTTTAGCAAGAATCTATGGATGTGTCATCGCGCGTCGATTCTCGTTAGTATTATGTAATGAAAGATAACTGTGATAAACTTGTTCAGTTACGATGACGAGCCGATTTGACCTCCATGGGTTATCAGAACTCAACAGTATGTAAACGTAGAAATCGTATATCGGTACTGATTACAACAATATTTAGTTTTAATTCTCCTCAATGTGGTGTAATGAAAATAGAGTCAAGTTTACCTTTGCGTAGGAGTAATGTAAATATTTGTAGAAAGGTATTTAATATATATCTTAATTATCACGCCTTTATCTTCAAGAGGTAAGCGGAGACCATGGATCTCCACTTGCTACGGTCCCTCCTCTCTCGCTTCATCCCCTTTCATGACATTCACCATGCATTCTCGTTATGAACATTCTCCTAGAACTTCCTAGGTTTGGTCCAAGTAGTAGTCCAGTATAAGTCCTTGTCAACCCCACTTCACCAACCACAGTTGCCATGTATATCATACTTATTAACCGCTTCTCATACCTGTCTACATGGCTGACCACCTAAACATTCCCCATTCGTATTCTTGTCTTCTCTTTTAACCCACATTGACTACGTATTATTACTTGCCATATCTCGCAATTTCCACACATTTAGGCTGTCATTTCCATGGGATTGTTCTAATTGCAATATTTTTCTACCACACCCAAGCATCACCCTGTATGATATTATATAAATATCTTTATATAAACATACAAACAGATATACGAGATTAACTTCGCGTTTACTAAAGCCTTATCAGATTATGTGAAATTCTGAATAACGATGAATAAACAGAGTTTTCAGGTTATCATATTAACAATTTCTTGTTTGAACAACTTTTGATAAGAGCACAGATAAAGGTCACCATGTGTTAAGTTAATTGTTGCCAAAATTTTGGTCAAAAGACCAACCTTGAAAGTATTACATGGCAGTAGATAACTTCTGATTGGGTAAATATATGAATCTAAAAAAAGTTTTTTTTAATAGAACAGGGGGAAAACGGGCAGGAGGCTCACCTGATGTTAAGTGATACCGCCGCCCATGGACACTCAATGCTAGAGGGCTCGCGAGTGCGTAGCCGGCCTTTTATACGCTCTAAAGTACAGCTCGGAGTCGTTTTCGGAGAGTATTAAATTACTTTGTAAAATGGAAAAAAAAGTTCTGCATTCCTGTAATTTTTGTGAGACTCAGAAGTTATTAAATCAAATTAAAATCATTTATTCATATAGTAACACAATGTACGCTTATGAACGTGAAATATAAATACAGATGAAGTGTTTAATGATTCTTATTTTTTGCCAGTTCTCAAATCAAGGGTGTAGAACGGAAGAGAAGAACTGGCAATAAACTCTTCCCCACTCGTTTAATCGCCATGTTTTTGATTTACACAACGTTTGAAAGGAGCTGCAACCATTACAAAATATTCCACGTGACATCTTAAGTGATTAGTTATTTATTAATAAAAAAATTGAAAGACAAAGAATTTTTCCTCTATCAGCAGTAGGCATGTTGAAATCACGTACTTACATTCTCTTGGGAACAACACGCAAACATAGTCAAAATAACTAATATCGCCGCATACACGAATTCAAGTTCGACCACTCACCACAAGTAGCACCCGTTCACGAGTATGACGCCTGGCCAGCCATCGGCCCCCTCGCCATATTTTAGAGAGACAACCCGAGGCATGGATGCCGCCACAAGCAATGACATTTAAGCGACGATACTAGAAACGTGGACTGGGCTACACAAGAAAATAATAATAATGCTAATTGTACTAAAATAATAAAATAAAAGTGATACCACATGGATCACGGTTTGTTCCCACTAAACATTTAAGTTATAAATTTATTAAAAATTACAATATCTAAATGTGTTTCAGGGGGAGATCGAGACTCTTGGTTCGTTTGAAGTTGTTTCCAAGAGTCCGCTATTTGAAGAGCTGTTGGAGGAAGAGGAGCCGGCTCAAGATGAGATGAAGAAGACAGAGCTGCAAAGACAACGGACGATGTCTATTCAGGTATTTTTCTACTCTTTCATTTTGAAATGCTACTTTTATAGATGACGTCCGATAATCAATAAAATTAATCAAAACTCCCTTTTATCTTTAAAATCATTTCAAATTCTCAGGTCTTTTTAACTATAGCTCTTTCAATATATGTTTATAGAAAATACCATCCTACAGCTCATAGACAGTTCTTTCAGGATCTCCGCCATTCAGTTGTGGAATAGGCTGCCTGACTCCATACGATTAGCTACCTATCGTCTTTTAAAACTCTTCTGCATCAACATTTTTTAACCTTATCCTATCCTGATCGATCGTGACCGAGTTCGCTTATTATTTTTCTATTTTGTTTGGTATTGTTAGAAAATGGTTCTTATGAATTATATTAATTATAAAATTTAAGAAAACTTAACAACCATATTGAGTAATTATTGGCCTGACGATTTTATGATTACGATAGCAAATATAGTTTTTTTTTATAGAACAAGGGACAATCCTTGTTGTGTGTGTATTTATATAGGTTTAACAATAAAATTTTACATCGAAAACAAAAAAAAACTGGGTGTGGCCATTAGCGTAACTACTCGTCCAATAAAGTAACTTTTTTTGTTTTGCCTTTAAGCAAAAGCAGCTTTGTTCATATAATTATTGGAAACCATCTTTTTCAGTCTCGCGCCAGTGTCAGTACAGTAGTAGACGGAGCTCAGGAAAATGATGAACCAGAAGAGACTGCTGAACTGATGGAGAAAGGTATTACGCCTTATCATTTTTATATCAGAAGTAGGGAGTTTAAATCTCTGCACATGACATTTTGTTTATTATCGCAAGGCTGTCAAATAACTCATTAGCGATTGTGGAAGCTATACAAATTTGGCAATGTCAAAATTCAAAACATTTTCAAAAACCCGTCAAAACGCTTCTCTAGACAAGATATCCAATTCCACTTAGGGTCCTTCAAGAAAAGAGCGTACAAATTCTTAAAAGGCCGGCAACGCACTCGCGAGCCCTCTAGCTTTGAGTGTCCATGGGCGGCGGTATCACTTAACATCAGGTGAGCCTCCTGTCCGTTTGCCCCCTGTTTTATAAAAAAATAATAAAATAAAAAAAAAACAAAAAAAAAGATGGCGTCGCACTAGACACTTTGGCAATGCCTGTAAACTTGCTTTTTACGTGTTTATTTATTATTGAAAGTCCACCGAAGTGTTTTATCTAAACATCTGCAACTAAGCAAATCATAAATGTAAAAATAATGCAATTAAACTATGTACAAGATAAAATAAAAAAATACCAGAAATTTTGCAGAAAAAAAAAACATTACTTATTCTAAAATTACAAAAATTATTTTACATCGACAAAAAAAATACTCTTGTTTATCGAGTTATTTACAAATAGGTAATTTTTGTTTTACATTGTTAATTTAAATTTTACTCTGTTTTTGAAAAAGGAATTGTTCGCGCCGTCTTGTGATTGGCCAGTCTCTAGACCAATCACATGCAAGTGGCACATTCTAAAGTTTTTAATGGTTTAGCTTGACCTGATTGTGTCAAATCTCGCAATTGAAACTGGATTTCTTGACCGATTGTATTTGGTATCCTCCATTTTGTAATGACAGCCATATGTATGGTCATCAGAACTAATGGTGCGTGCCAAAAGTTCAGATTCGTCCACAAAAATTATCATTATGCTCTTCAATTCTACGAATACTAGATGAAAAAATCTAGCTCATTTTATTATTTTTGACCAGGTCGTGTCCCACCATCCGTGTACAGAAAGTACTTCCACGCCGGGGGCAGTTGGGGGCTGTTAATTTTCACTGTGATATTCATACTCATTACGCAAGTCGTCACATCGGCTGGTGATCTTTGGCTGACACACTGGTAATATACCCTTTAACCAGCTAATCCAATCATTACTGCAGCTGAGTTTCATCATCGGTCAGCAGAATACGTTATTACCACGACCATTATGTGGAACCAGCTGACCACGGAAGTATTTCCTAACCAATTCGACTTAGGGTCCTTCAAGAAAAAGTCGTAACAATTGTTAAAAGGGCCGGCAGCGCACTCGCTAGCTCTCTGGTATTGAGTCTATGGGCGGCGGTATCACCTAATATTAGATGAGTCTCCTGCTTCATAAAAAACAGCTTTCTAACTGTCAAAATAGCTGATTTACTAATAATAAGAATAATTAATTTATAAGTGTTGGTCTCGTGGCTTCAGCGTGCGACTCTCATACCTGAGGTCGTAGATTAGATCCCCGGCTGTGCACCAATGGACTTTATTTCTATGTGCTCATTTAACATTTGCTCGAACGGTGAAGGAAAATTTCGTGAGGAAACAGACATGTCTTAGACCCAAAAAGTCGGCGTGTGTCAGGCACTGGTGGCTGATCACCTACTTGCCTATTAGATTTAAAAAAAATAATCATGAAACAGTTTCAGAAATCTGAGGCCAAGACCTAAAGAGGTTGTAGCGCCACTGATTTTTTTATGTTAATTTTCTATTTATCTATTTATTATTATTACTATGTGGGTTAAGAAAATTGTAAATACTGTATATTTTTAGGATGAATCAAGTGGAAGACAGCCACTCAAAAGCAACACCAAAAACCCATGGGAATAGCACAAATGCCACTGACATATTGCCGGAAAACAACCATACAGTGATAGGAACTATATTAAAAACTGGTGTCGTCATGCAGAAGATAGCACAAGAGGAACCTTTTGACCATACTTTTTACATTTATTTGTGGGCAATCGCCATTCTTGGATGCATTATTTTCACTACTGGACGGTAAGTTTAAAGTTTTACGCAATTATGGACTGCATAATTATTGGAGTGAAACTTCTTTAGGCGAGGGTATTTTTTTTACAAATGAAACGTCACGAAGATGTGCAGCGTTTTTGTCGAGGAAAAGGGTGAGAGCGATTGAGACTGATTGAGAGTGAGTGAGAAAGGGCGAACGTAGTATGACGCTAAGAGACATGGAGCGAGAGGTGGGAGATAGCTAAAGCGGGAGAGATTGAAAGAGGGAGTAAGGGAGATGGAGAAAAAATACACGCTATTGGTTGATGTATTCGTTTAGTTGTTTCATATAAGAACTTTAGACGGAAATTCTGTCGCATGACGTCTTGTGCAGTAAACGCAGATACATTGTGTTCATAGTGTGAATATAGATACAGTCAAACCTGGATAAGCGAGAGTTTAAGGGAGCACAATCTCATTCTCGCTTATAGAGGTTTCTCACTAACCCGAGTTTCTCGCTAATGCAGGTACATGTGTAGCGTTTCTCTCTTATGAGGTACGCAGCAATAACAAGACATATATTCATGCACTATGTAATTTTAGTTTATTTAAAACTTAATTACACATTAAAAAATCCGTCAATTTCGTTTGGGTTTCTGTTTTTGTATATCTTGAATGTTTTTCTCTAACTCATAAATTTTTTCGAATATTGCTTGATCAACAACCGCCGCGTATTCAAAGTACTGATGGACCGTCTCCAACTCATTTAAAGCTAGCTTCATTGGAATGATCTTAACAATGGTAAGAAGTTCCACGAAAGTTAAGAATGAGTCATAAAATATCAGATGTTAAATTTGTCATTTATTCCTCCTAAATAATATACATAAATAAATGAAGCTCGACTGTCGCTTATAGAGGTATAGATAAGTAGCAGTCTCACTTACGGAGGTCCATGAGGGAAAAACGACTCTCTCTTACAGAGGTTTCTGTTTCTCGCTAATAGAGGTTTTGGGAGCTTAAAATGACGGGTCCTGGCTATTACTCTCACTTATAGAGTTTTCTCACTTATCCAGTTCTCACTTACCCAGGTTTGACTGTATATACAAATACATGGAATGATGATATACTGGTACATGATCATCTATTGGGGATTTTACCTTAGTAATAATTTATTTGCAAAGAAGTTTCACTTCTGACATGTGAACTTTGTGCGCACGCACTTTTTTTATATTAATCGATCCAAGTTAACTTTATAAGTCGCTGATTGAAAAGTAGGTGGTTTAAAATCATTAAAAAAAATACCATTTGGAAAGCAATTCATTACAAATTATTACCCACAGGAACAATCTCCATAGGCAAGTTGAGTCTGGACTATTTTCATTAAATTCCCCAGACTACAAAAAAAGAAAAAAAAACGTGTGGCACTCGGGGACTGCCCCGGTAAAGCTATTGCATAGCATTTTTTATCAACTTATGCAATTATAATTGTTTATTTATGCCGTATTTATGTTTTTTCTTTGATATTAAATCAATCTACCAATCTACTACACTACCAGACTCTGACTAACAAGCCTAGTCTGTCTCACTCTAACTCGTACTGGCTGCAACGACTGCGTTTACGCTAGACCGATGTGAGACGCAGTATGCGTTCTGTCCCGCTCTAACGCGTATTGGCCGCACCTATATTACGATATGTCGTGTGTTAGGTTTATTTCGTTACGGAATTTCTTGATTCTGTCGCCGTGTTCAAAGCCCGCGATGAAATCTATGCCAAAGCTTAAAAATTAAAAGTAGAACCAATGCCAAATTTTACCTTGTTTCTGAGGATTATTTTTTAATAGCATAAAGTATTATCTACATTTAAATACAGTTCAATTGATATTAATGTTTTTTTACTGGAACTACTGTTTGGCTAATGTTTTCTTGTTATTTATTCATCTTTTTTGCTATATTTTGGCTTATTACAATGTATTTCTATTTTGTGTATTTATTAATTGTTTGTATTGTCTATTCAATTTCATTAGTTATATATTATCTCTGATACCTTGCTATGTAAATAAAATAGTAAATATATTAAATCAATTGTTATAGATCTCTGGTATTCCTGTTCGTGTGTATGCGCAGTTCAATCAACCTGCACAATAAAATGTTTAGCAATATTTTGTCAGCTACAATGCGATTTTTTGACACAAATCCCTCGGGTCGCATCCTCAATCGATTCTCCAAAGATATGGGTGTGGTCGACGAAGTTATGCCTAGAATGTTCTTAGACAGTATCCAAGTAAGTACATAATCTAAGTAAGCTGTTGTTTATTATCTGTATAAATTTTGACATAGCGAATAATGTTGCCAGTACTAAGCCATAGATCAAACTTTTTAATTGTAGTCTGTGCGGAAAGAATAGTTTGACAGTTAAGTGAATAAATCTTATTATTATACTATACGTTTTAACGTAACAAGGTGCCAACTGTCAAACTGTAATGACAGTTGACAAATAAGTTATTCTGGCATTGCAGTGAATATAGCTATGTCGTTGGGTCACTATAGTTTTAATAATTATAATTTTATTTTAAATTCATATCTTCATTTATTTATTAAATAACTTTACAAAATTATTCGTCAAAATCAGATTAGGGTAAAAAATCGCCGACACCGGGGAAGGTCCTTTACTGCGTACTTCGCTCACTCCAGTGAGCTTCCGTCCTGACCTTCAGGCGATTGACCCCCCCGCGACTGCCCAAGCCGAGGTTCTAGTCTCACAGGAGACTTACAACTCAAGGCCAACAGCAAGTTTTATCCAAAGAAAAAAATAATTAAGTTGAAGTTTCTATAGAAGTTTTCACTACTGATCAATGACAATTAGAGTCACACCGTGTGTTAGGTTATTTTCGTTTACTACTCTTAATAAATAATTCTTCCATCCAGACAATTGTACATTAACATCTTTAACAAAGTCTTTGACCCGCGCTAATACTGCGTGAGCCGAAAAATAAAATACATCATTTTCAGGTGTTCATGGTGATGGGTGGTATTATAGTGATGGTGGCGATTGTAAGCCCATACATGCTGTTGACAACTGCCGCCTGCGGCATACTGATGTACCTGTGGACTTTGGTTTATCTAGCAACTGCACAGGCTATTAAACGGTAAACGATTTATAAGCCAATGCGGTAAATATACCACACATTCTCATCTTATGAATAAAATTCTCGTGTTTGTAGTTAAAATCCTCCGAAACGGCTTGACCGATTCTCATGAAATTTTGTGTGCATATTGGGTATGTCTGAGAATCGGACATCTATTTTTCATACCCCTAAATGTTAAGAGTAGTCCACCCGTAAATTATATTTTTTTATAAAAAGTTTTTTATGATGCAGCATCAAAAATTACAAACAACCCCTACTATCAACCCCTATTTTTTATTATAAATGATATACATGGCAAAACGATATTTGCCAGGTCAGCTATTCATATATATAAAATTCTCGTGTCACAATGTTAGTTACCATACTCCCCCGAAACGGCTTGACCGATTTTTAGCAAATTTTATATTTGTAGAATATTCAGTAGGTCTGAGAATCGGCTACTATCTTTCATACCCCTTAGTGATAAGGGTTGTCCACTCCTAACATTTAATTTTAATTTTTTGGTCAAAATTTGAATTTTTACTTTTTTTATAAGTGCCATAAAAAATACATAAAACACTAAATTTTCACCCCTCTATAACAAACCATTATTTTTTAATAGTCATATATAACGGATAACGGATGAAATAGTAAGACATATAAAATTGATATATTTATTTATAGAGTTGAAGGAGTGACCCGCAGTCCGGTGTTCTCTCATGTATCGGCAAGTATGGCCGGTCTCAGCACAGTGCGAGCATGTGGAGCCCAGGAAATGCTTCGTATCCAGTTTGACAAGAAACAGGACGTGCATACTGCTTCATGGTAAGATTTTCAATTTCGAACCTTTTACTTTTAAGAAAAACAAAAGACGTGAATACAGATTTTAAATTTAGAACACTAATGTGAGAAATATTAGACATGTTTACAGATTTCAAATTAAGAACACTAATTTGAGAAATAGTCGATGTGATTACAGATTTTAAATTTAGAACACTTATTTAAAAAATAGTAGATGTGATTACAGATTTCAAATTTAGAACACTTATTTGAGAAGTATTAGACGTGATTAAAGATTTTAAATTTAGATCATTCATTTGAGAAATATTAGACATGATTACAGATTTTAATTTTTTAACACTTATTTGAGAATTACTAGACGAATTTCAAATTTAGATCGCTTAAAGTTTTGCTTTAGACAAGCATAATTGAACTAAGTTATAAATAACGTTCAATTTCCTAAGGTCAATTTGAATACACATATTTTGATGATTTCTAGCTGTCTTACCATAAATAAATAGTTGAAAATCCATGCCCCAAATCTAGTTTTAATGTCCATACATTTTCAGGTACTTAACCCTCGTAACCAATACAACGTTCTCGATTTATCTGAGTTTGATATCTGCTCTCTACGTCATCGTCGTTGCATATACATTCCTCTTACTAGACGATGGTAAGTGTTTATTTATAGATTTTGTAAATAATAATACAAAACAAAACAATAAAAAAAGGCCGGCAACGCACTCGCGAACCCTCTAGCATTAAGTGTACCATGTGTAATGGTACCAGGTAGGCCTCCTGTATTCTCAAACATTGGCGTTATATTGATAAGGAATATTTTAATAATTTGTCATTGGTTAGTATTGACTTAATTAAAACTGATTTTGAAAATGTAATCAAAGTAAAGATCCAATTTACCAGACCCCAAAGCAAGATCCGTAGAGAGGACTCAAAAATTAAAAAAAAAAGTTTGTTATGGAAGAAGTTGGAATCCTGACATATTTTTTTACTTAAAATGGTCCCTAAATCGAACAATTGTAATGATTAATCTAATTTATATTATATATCTTTATATATTTAATTCTTCTGTGAGTGTGTATGTCACTGAACTTCTCTCAAACGACTGGATCGATTTTAATGAAATTTTTTGTGTGTGTTCAAGGGGATCTGGGAATGGTTTAGATTCACAATTTTGTCCGCTGGACAATGTTTTTTAATTAATTTTTAATTTATTAGTAGTTGTTGATTTTGGAATGTTTTACATTGGATCCGACAGACGGCGCTACCATCGCAGTGTCAAATTTTAAATAATATTCGAATTTTAATTTTAGTCAGTCCCGACAGATCCGCGCTGCGATCAAATTAAAAAAAACTTTTGTTATCATTGTGTTATTGTAGACCATGTGCTGGATCAAATATTAAATTAAAAGGCACTGAGTG
The DNA here is from genome assembly GCA_028984075.1 of Pieris mannii. Taxonomy (NCBI): domain Eukaryota; kingdom Metazoa; phylum Arthropoda; class Insecta; order Lepidoptera; family Pieridae; genus Pieris; species Pieris mannii. The sequence goes on along the minus strand of CM054798.1, from coordinate 2,523,159 downwards.
TTTTGAGAAGAGTTTTGAAGTGTGCCTAAAAAACTTATCGCCTATACCATTCAAACGTTTACAATTTCCAATCCGCTTGGCATATGCTATGACTATAAATAAGTCACAAGACCAAACAATGACAATTTGTGGCTTAGATTTAGAAAACCCATGTTTTTCTCACGGTCAATTATATGTTGCGTGTTCCAGAGTTGGAAAACCATCGAATTTATTTATTTATACACCTCAGGGTTTAACCAATCATTACATTAGTACATCCAATGGCATTACGATAAATTAAGTTTTTATAAATAAAAAAATATATTTTTTAAATAAAATAGTTTTAGTGTAAGCTTCTTTACCTTTAATTAAAACAAGTTGAAGATTTCATTATACATACTCACACGCTATCGATTAGTGTAATTGTAATAAATTTACATGTAATGACGTTAGATATTGTCATAACATTTGGATAATAATTTTCATCAAAATGGTCCAGAATGTTTTAGGTTATTAAAAAAAGTTTGAAATTTTCAAATTAAAGACGTAGACACGACAACGTCTGTCGGGTCCGCTAGTCAATCATATATTTTATTAGAACATATAAAATTATATTATATTTTATAATGATACCCATATATTATGTGATCTACAAAATGAGTCATCATCGTGACGAATATTTTACTAATGTAGTGGTGGCTTTGATGACCCATTTGCGGGTGGGACACATTTGACAGTTGACAGTTCTAAAATTAGTTACAAAATTTATCTGTATATGTACTCATAATGAATTAACACATTTTAGATTTTATTTTTATAGGAAATGGTGAAAAACTTTATCTAACGTGACGTAAAGTTTTCTGATCAGGATAACTTTGATGACTAGCAGATAACATTTGACAGATGTCAGTTCTAAAATTAGTTGCAAAATGTATCCACTCATTATGAAAAAACACATTCTAAATTTAATTTTATCAAAATTTGACGAACAAGGAAATGTTAGGTATTACTTTATCTAACGTGACGTAAAGTTTACTGTTCATGATAACTTTGATGACTCGCAGATAACATTTGACAGATGTCAGTTCTAAAATTAGTTGCAAAATGTATCCACTCATAATGAATATACACATTTTAAATTTAATGTTTATCAAAAATTGACGTTCAAGGAAATGGTATTAATTTATCTAACGTGACATAATGTCTAATAAAAGAAATCGATTGTCATCGTGACGTTATTTTACTGATCATGATGGATTTGATGATTCACTGATAACATTTGACAGATGACAGTTATAAAATCCGTTGCGAAATGTAAGCCCAAAATATTGTATCAATTTAATGAGTAATTTCATTTGTCATTTAATTTTCGACATAGATAATTACTGTTACGTCATCACCAAAACAAGCGAATCATAGACAAGGCCACCCCCTATAGTACTTACTGAATACTTAAACGTTCGCTATGCTTTTTTAACACACGAAATTCCTTTTAATCTGAATCGAAATCTGAACAGGAGTGAAACCTTCTCGAAAATCTTCTATTTCCCTCACATCTTCGATGTTTCCAATCTTTCCCAGCTATCTAGTTTATTTAATCTTCCCAGGTTAGTGGGCCGGCGTCCTCTCTTTTCTTCCCACTGTGCCATTCCAAGGGTCTTTTTGAGCCATCTGTGTGCTTAATTTTCACTCTCTTACAGGTAATACACAATCTGGAAACGTTGGCTTAGCCCTCAGCCAAGGTTTGATATTGGTCAGCATGATGCAACACGGTATAAAACAAACCACAGAGGCAATATCGCAAATGATAAGTGTGGAACGTGTCATACAATATACGAAGTTGCCACAAGAGAAATTGGAGGGTAAGACTCCTCCAAGCAACTGGCCTCAAAGAGCCAAGGTCGTGTTTAAGGATCTCTATCTGAGATATGATTCGGAAGCGGAGCCAGTTTTGAAGAATTTGAATATTGTTATCGAAAGTGGATGGAAGGTATGAATATTTTTCTATTATTAAATGTTTCATTCGGATTTTAAAACTCTCAGTTTTGACATCTGTTATGACATCAATATTTAGGTGGTGTATGTAGTCTGTGTACTGAGACTCAGTACTTCAGTGATACATACTTTTCTTGGCGGCTAAAATTGGTACTACCGCCGCCATTTTGAAATGTCAGCCTGACGTTGACTTATTATTTTGTGTTATGTCTAAAGTTATGTTATATATATAAAATTCTTGTGTCACGGTGTTAGTAACCGAACTCCTCCGAAACGGCTCGACCGATTTTCGTGATCCTTATCGAGGATACTAACCAGGGGGGAGAATCGAACAACATCTATTTTTCATCCCCCTAAATGTTAAGGGTAGTCAACCCCTAAATTTTTTTTTTATTTTTCAGACAAAATTTTAAGTTTTTATTTTTTTATGATACATCATACAAAAATACATACAACCCTAAATTTTCACCCCTCTACGATTAACCCTTATTTTTTATTTGGTAATTAAAAATTTTAATTTTTTTTGGGAAGATTTTTATTTTTATTTTTTCATGTCTTTAAATAAACAAATTTCATATTACTCTCAATTTCTACCTCTCTACGATCAACCCCTATTTTTTATTTATTTATTATAAACTTTAATTTTTTGGCAAAAAATTTTTTTTTATTCTGTCGACTTATAAATATATTACTCTCAATTTTTCACCCCTCTACAATCAACCCCTATTTTTATTTGTTAATTATAAATTTTAATTTTTTGGCAAAAAAACATGGCAAGACAACGTTTGCCGGGTCAGCTAGTTTATTTATAAAAACATTCGCAGGTTGGAGTAGTAGGTCGCACAGGCGCTGGAAAATCGTCTTTAATCGCTGCCTTGTTCAGATTGGCTCCAATAGATGGACACATCCTTATTGACGATCTGGACACAGGAGATGTGGCTTTAAAGGTAATTTCTTCTTATAGTGCCATCTCTTTGCGAAAGTTGTCGATCTTTTATTTTAGATGCTGCGCTTCTAAAGACTTGGCGACAAGACGTGCGCTTAGAGTCTCACAGGAGAGGCTCTTGCGCGACTCGCGGGAACCCCACCCATTCAGGCTGAGCTAAGCTCGCCAAACAGCCCGTGCTGAGCTGTAAAGGCCCTTACGGCCAAAAGCGAGATTCCATTCAAAAAAAAAAAAATCGTGCGCCCACTTTGTCTTTCTTTACCCCACGTTACGTTACGTTATGGTAACGCTATATATTTTTCAATTGGGGCTCCGTAAGAAATTACGATAGTGTAACAAGAGTAAAAACCTATATAAAATCTTAAATCTATTGACAATAGCGCAAAGTGATATTTTATTTCTACAAAATTTCCGGGATACCATGCCTTACAAATAAATATTCTTTTTACATTTAAAAGTCTTAGTTTTAATGATAATAACTAAAAATATAACTTTGACTTTATTTAACTTAAAAAAGAATATATTGGCTAATAATGTTCATTGAGTAGAGAGAAGGACAGTGACAAACGGAAAATACACTTGACATAATCCATAGACAACTCAAGTCTATGTAGCAAAAGGCGCCAAATTTAAATATGACAAGTCTATCAACCAAAGAATGTTTTAGGCAACTTTTGCCCCTTTAAAAATGCCATTAAAAATAATTTGTTTTTTTTTTTTCACATTGTAGGAACTGCGATCTAAGATTTCAATCATCCCGCAAGAGCCCGTGTTGTTCTCGGCGAGCTTGCGTTACAACTTGGATCCCTTTGATAAATATTCAGACGCTGACATATGGAAAGCTTTGGAACAGGTGAGTCCAAAACTGAACCTTATTTCAAGACTGCTAAGATTTATTCTGCTTTGATTGTGATTAAAGGCGAATCTGGAAAATACATTAATCCACCTATAATGGTGTAGATACTAGATACTGTTTTCCTGAACAATTCAAAAACTAGGAACACGAATTTAATAAATAATTATATTTAGTTTTTATAACACAATTGAAACAGCAGCAAAGATACGTAAAACTACATGACTTATCATAAATTTCAAACTACAAATTTAAAACTTGAGAAATCTCCGCGTTGTATGGGAGACAGAAATCGCGTTATAGAGGTACCGCTTTTTTGGTGGATACTGTATTTAAAACATATCAAAAACAAAAGTGCGATCAAGCGATGAAAATCCTTCCTCGAATATTAATGTCGCATAATTAATAATGATTTATTAAGCTATTGCATAGATGTTATCGCGGGCTCTGAGCGTGACGACCGAATTAAGAAATTCCGTAACGAAAATATTTATTAATTGAGATAATCATTCGTTCATATGGTAATAGTTGTGTTACAATATTATAAAATATATTAGTAGGTTTAAAGTATATTAAATCATAAAATAAAAAAGGCACATGTAGTCAATTCCAATGTTCCATAGACAATTCAGCCTTGCCGCCATTACCGCATGGTGGGGGGCCCCCGCATGCGCCTCACCAGAGATTTACCTTGCTTCCGCAAATCTTTTATGACGATTGATTGAATTGTCTTTACCAACTGACACTTGCCTATATTAGAAATTAATTTTTATTAAGTCACAAGTCTTTATAAATATTATACGCAAACGCAGGTGGAGCTGAAGCACAGCGTGACGTCTCTGTCTAGCGCAGTAGAGGCGGGCGGAACAAACTTCAGCGCGGGACAGAGACAACTACTGTGTCTCGCTCGCGCCGCTCTCGCTAAGAACAAGCTTATGGTGCTGGATGAGGCAACGGCTAATGTAGATCCTAAGTGAGTATGGTCGTGGACTAAATATAAAAAAAATTATGTTATGTTGTTTTTTAATTTGTCAAAGCAATGTTGGGGCCCCTAAGTACATATTTAAAAAAAAAGTTGGATATTTAAATCATCATGGTGCATTACGTCATTGTAAGGAAACCTTACACGAAAATTGAATAAAAATTAGATAAATCAGTGGCGCTACAAACTTTTTTAGATCTAGGCCTTTTGACGCATAAGGGTAAAAGTTTACGGAACGTCACGAAGATTTGCAGCGTTTTTGTTGAAGAAAAGGGAGAGAGTGATTTCTTGAGAGAGAATGAGAAAGGGAGATAGAAAAAAATACTATTGGTTGTATTCGTTTGGTAGTACATATTAGACCTTTAGGTAGAAGTTCTGTCGCATAACGTCTGTTAACTGAAATAAAAAAAGCAGATTTTTTATTTATGTATATTATCATATACAGTGTGTACAGATACCGGCAAAATTCTTGAGTATTAAACAAGTTAATGGCGGATAAAGCAACGCGGGACACAAACGTCAAATGATTTACCAATCACGCGATCGATACGTCACTTACCGCCCCCCTTCGAGTGATACTTCTATACTAAGAATCGCTTCTGCGCAGGCGAGGACATTTGTTGAAGATGTTTGCCGGTATCTGTTTACAGACTGAATATAGACATACAAATACATGCCGTGATCATCTATTGGGGCTTTTTAACATAGTTATAATGTATTTACAAAGAATTTCACTTCTAACATGGATAAAAGTACCCATGCAAACAAAGGTTTGCAATTTTTGTTTATTCTGTAATGTGCCTAGAATTTATTTATTCTTTTACAGCACTGACGCGTTGATCCAAAAATCAATACGAAAGCACTTCACAAACTGCACTGTGATAACAGTCGCGCATCGTCTTCATACTGTGGCCGATTCAGATCGTGTTGTTGTAAGTATACATCAATTATCTACAGATAACATATTTACAAACACTTAATATCTGGTCACACATTTGTTCGGTTTTGGAAAATCTATATATGATATGGCAACTTTGGTTGTCGGTAATGACGTGATTCCTCTTGTCTATGGTAAAAAATTCGACTTAAAATGAAGTTTAAATCTGCACGATATCTATTCTACTAGATTTTACTCCTAATTTTATGTTTGTCTGTATTGTACCTAACGGTATCAATGAAATACCGTTTTTGTTTCTGGTTAACATAGGTTTTAGTGAGCCAGTTAAGTCAGGTATTTCTTTGTGAAGTAACATTATTTATGATACTAAACTTAAGTATTGTCAAATAATTTTTTTTATGAATCTTACAGGTAATGGAAGCCGGTCAAATTGTTGAATGTGGTCACCCTCACGAGTTGCTTCAAAAAGACGGTCACTTTACCAAGATGGTGCAACAACTCGGTCCCGCTTCGGAACAAAGTTTGCGTGATCTTGCGCACACCGCCTACTTGCAACACATTAAATATGTAGATGAACAGTAGATATATTTTCTTAAGAATGCCCTTTCAAAAAATGTGCGTAATTTTTTTGTTCCATTACTGTTGTTCTTTTATTCTGCTAAAAGGAACCAGAAAATGTTTTTTTCATAATCCACCACCTTTAAGAACTCAAATATATACGTCGACTTGGCGCGAAATTTATTGTCACTGTCAAAATCGTGAACTTTTTGGCGGGAGTCATATTCATAGCTAATGGCGATTTATTAGACTTATTTTGTTTTTATTGTTCTTAACAATGGCTGATTACATCACATTTTTATTACCATTACAATCTTAAAATTGCATAGAGAAAATAATATTAACTTTTGTTTTTTTTTTTTAATTTCTTTATGGGCTATTCACGTAGGTTAACAAAATCAAATATTTAAAGTTCCTTCTAAATATGATTAGTTCGTTTGCAAAAGTACTTACTGCATTCTCAATTTAGAGAGTACCTGATTTTGACATTTACTTCTTTAATGACATTTGTCTCAATCTTTAATTTATGATCACAGATAATCAATAAGACACTTAGACTAAGTTGATTTATTAGTTGAAGTTCGAATGTTCGCCATATTACTACTCAAATATTAATTATAATAATATATTTTAAATTTATTACATATACACAACATACTATAAGATGTACTTTAAGCTTGTCCATCTAGATTTACAATAATGTGACTTAATTATATTTTTATAAAACTTGTGCTATTCTGAGATTTGTAAGCATGGAATTCATTTTGCCTGGCAAGTAAAAAGTCAGTGAATTCTTTATTAAATCTTAATGATCAAATAATGGGAATGTTATACATATACATATTTTTCGACATTTTTAAAAGTTTCTTGAGATTTTAATTGCATTTGTACTTAGATCAGACTGCCAATGTTAGTAATTTGAAAATATGTAACTTGACTATTTTCTGTGTTAGAAAATGTTACTTAATTGTAAGAAATGTGATAAATAAAATATTCAATTCTAAAACTTTGTTTTATTCATTTATTCTTGGTTTCCTTCCACTACCACCATGTTTCTCTGACATGGTGTAAAAATTTAATTCTTCACTAGGAATATAACAATCATCGTGCCAAACTACATTTTACCTTCATACTAATGTTTATACAAAAAAAAATACTGAGTTTGAAAAATATTTTATTCCTATAACAAAACGGTTACAAAAATAGTTCCTTTGACTTTAAGCTTTATTCCAATGCATTAAACTAACTGAACTTTTCCATTTTTCACCAAGTCTGCTATGAACTTGTACTGCAAAATATGTTGTGATCCCTCTGAAATAAATTGTTTGCATTTAATTATTTTGGAGAATTATCTACAGGCTGAAAATGTAAGTGTGACGGTCATGTTTGTGAATACTATGTATTCTGGGGTATAATTTAAATTTCCATAAAAGCAATAAAACATTTATGATTCACATTTTCGTAGTAAACTGGAGCTTTTAGTTATTTAGCTTAGCTATCGATGTATTATCTAGGTTTCACTAGATTATTATTAATGTCAAATTTTCTTAATATATCTACACTGATTTGAATATTATTTAAGATTTTAAAAATAGTAGTAGATTATAATACCTTCTAAATCAATCTCTTCATCTTGATCACCAAAATGATCCTCTAAAACAATACCATTCACTGTTTCATTTGCTTTTAAGAACACGTGAGATTGCAAAGCAGGTGCTATTGCCATTTTATTAATTTCAAAAGCTTGCATATTCCCAGGGACACGATTAAGTATAGTCTCTTTTAAATGATGCTCTATGCTGAGGAGATATTCTTGTGCATACCTGAACTCAGAGGGTGTTAAATAATTTGTCCCCGATTCTGTTCTTTGCTTCTCATCATTGACTATTGTTATACAGTATTTTTCTATCTTATCAAGTCTAGTTTTGAGGTAGTTGCAAATGATGTATTTAATTCTGTTTAATTCCATTTTATGTATTGAAGCCCGAAGATCTGTTTTGGGTAATTTGTTTATATTACGCTCCATGTGTTGAATCTGACCTAACATACATTCTACCATATCATTTCGGTGTGGTAATATTTCAGGAGATAACCGTTCGTTTTGCCATAAATTTTGTATTGTTTTTAGAACAACATCGGCCGTTATTTCTTCCTCTTCGTCGCTTAGATCCAGATCTTCGGTATCCATTTAACAAATAAATTATACTTAGAAAATTATATCAAAAACTAGAATATTGGAATTACTTTTAAGGAGAACTTAACAAATCTATATTTTTCTTATCAGTGCCACAACACGACAGGTTGTTTACACCTTCTGTGTTAGAAAAAGATATTACAACTTGTTAATATATACTACAATTTACTAAAACTTGAATAAGTTTACTTTTGATTTATAGCTTTTGCAAATTCCAGTTTGATCGATTGTTATGAATTACCGTTATCGTATGACAGGCATTAACAAGGAAAATAATTTGTATTTTCAATTTTGTGGACCATGTGATAAACCGTTTGTCACAAACAGCAGTCACCTTTTTGGCAATTGACACATGGAATAAACGAAGTTTCGAGTTCTGTCTTGCTCCAAATTATTGTCTATTTAAGTGATATTTCACAATTTTAAAAATAATTGCCTTAAAAGTTAAATTAAAATAGAATTCAAATTAAATTTAAAAGTAGTATGTAATGCAGCTATCGAATATATACAATTTTAATTCCACCATCCTTCGCCTTCCATAAAAAAGGACAATTTATTCTTTCACTCAGTTTTATATGCTGCTGCTCAAATTGTTTCGCGTGGTTTCTGAAAACGGGACAATTTTACGTCCCACAGTTCATTTCAGGGACACCGGGACTCGTAATAATTGGAAAAGGCACAGTCCCGTTCAAAACGGGACGTTAGGCATAGTGCATATGACATCTATATCATTAATAATTTTATTAAAGCAGGCATTTTATAAAGCATTCCAATCGTCTAGATTAAATAATTATACATTTGATTAAATTGAGCGAATTGAATGATTATCAGCTGCCTGCGTCTGACATGACAGGGTTTAATGACGAAATAAGATCCCATAACCATTATTCAGTGTGAAGGTGTACGGTCTGCTTTCAAATGACTAATAATTTATATTATTAAACGAATATGCACGGTGAGTAGGTACTATTAAAGTGTATAAAGCAAGAGTGTTATGTCAGAACCACAGAAAACGTAGAGATCCATTGTCTGCCTACCCCAAGAAATCGTGATTATATAAAGAATTCAACATAATGTGACCTAGAAAAATAGCAGTATTATTTTAAAATTTATTGTCACTTTTATCGTCACCTAACAATTCGGATAAATCAATTTCACTATCATCTTTCTTTATTTTATTCGTCATATTTTTATTTGTTATTGATAAATTGTCACTCTCATCCAATATGGAGCTCCCCAGGCTTGTGTTGCTGCCTCCTAAACTTGTTCTTGCCATTGGGACAGGCGTCGGTAAAATGTTAACACTTCCCGCCAAAACAGTACTCGGTGTTTGAACTCTGCGCGCCATTTGGGACTCTATGGCCTGTTTTAATTCCGCTATGCGTGGAGTTGTCCGAGTTGATACTTGGATAGTCGGATTAATTTGATTATCATTTTCATTGCTGAAAGAAATAATATGGTCTACTTATAATCTTTATCAGCAATCCTAATTTTTAATGTATTTGACACCGCGATTATTAACAACTAAAAATGAGCACGAAGTCGAGTCTGTTTGGTATCAGCCCATTTGGATGCTTTATTGAATATTGACTTACATCAATTGATATACTATTTTGGTTTTTATTCTAAATATACGTGATGAAGAGATGATGATCTACAATTACCTTGATGGCTCCCATTCATCTGTATCTAAATTAATAATTCCCAACGTATAATTTTCATTATCGCTTTTTTCAGCTATACTTTGAGATGGAGACGCGCTTATAGACTTCATTTGAATTGCGTCCATATCAAACAAAACTTTCTTCTTGTTCAACGACGAGGTGGACGATGCATTTCTTAAAACACCTTTTGTTTGTTTAATTAAGTTTTCTTCAGAAAACGCCTTTCGTGGCGAGACAATATCCTCTATTGATTCTATATCGTCACTTGTATGATCATTATTAATATATTTACTTTGATTTGACTCGGGTTTTTTAGCGGAAATAATTTCTGAGTTTCTTTTATTTGATTTTTTAGGAGTAGATTGTGGTGATTGATGGATTATTGTATCATCTGTTATTTTTTTACATAATTTTCTTGGGCCATTGTCTGTTTCCGAATCGTCACTAGACTCCGATATACTATCTTCTTCAACATGTTTTATTTTATTTTCCTTTATTTTTTGTGTTCCATAACGAATCGGAGATTTTATTTCTTGAATATTTCTAGGACTCGATTGCATTGAACTGGGAGATGTTTTAAGTAGAGCCATTGCTCTCTCAGTGACTGGATTATTTTTCTTTTTGTTTACAGCGTCGTTGGGTTTTACTAGAGATAATGCTTTTGTTTTGACATTCGATATTACAGAGGCCAGACTGAAGGTTTTAGTTTTACTAGGCGATGCCTTTTCTAGATCCTCTTGTTGGTTCAGACCTTCTTGAGACGTGTTAGTGTCTAAATGCGTCAGAATAGAATGGTAAATCTTCTCTCTTGTAGGAAATTTCTGAAAATGGGGAATAAAATTTAAAATTATGTTAAATAATTGTAAATTTATAATAACACATAGCTTCAATCCGGTAAAAAGTGTTTTCTTTAAATAGGGAATAAATTGAATTAGGACAGTACACCCTAAGGGCTTCAGATTTCTGCCCTAATAAGGAAAAAATCGATATTTTTTTTAAAATAAAATAATAAAGAAAGTATGATCAGCCTTCGGTTTCTGACACAGCCTTGACTTTTTTGGGTCTAAGGCTGTCGGTTTTCTCGTGATGGTTTCCTTCAACAAAAATTCAACCAAAGTTCATTTATACACAAGAGTTTTGACCATACGACCTCAGCACTTCAGCACTTTGAACTTCAAAGTGCTGAAGTGCTGAGGTCGTATTCAAAGTTTGAAGCACACTTCTTACACACGTCTTACAATAAACAAGACATGACAAGCAGATAATATATGGTGATAATGCAATACATTCTTAAATATATTTAAAATAAATTAAATTATCTTTTATTCAAAGTGTATATGAAAGGTGACTTTGTCGAAAAAGAAAATAACATTTAATAAAAAGTAATTGCGTCAACTCGACACTTTTAATTAATCACCCCTAGTATTAGGAGTGACTACTATTTGAAATATTTAAAAAATTATTAATTTTTTTTTATTTATGTTGATAGAAGTGTTGACTTCGTTGCATTACAACATAAAAAAATGAACATAATAATAATTAAATGAGAAGGAGGGCAACTGGCGGCCATATCGCTTTCGAGCGATTTCTTCCAGGCAACCACTATGAGTAAAGGAAAAAAATGTATTAAATTACGTAAGATAAACAAGAAGTGCAAAAATACATATCACATATACAATAAGAAAAAAACTTAACAGGAACAAAAAAAATAAACTAAACTGATACAGGATTCATAAAAAAAAAGTAAAAAGTGCACATGAATCATGATAATTTAATTCAAGATCAGTCTCACGTCAGTTAGCAGTTAGTACGCAAGTTAGGGATATGACGTGGACAGGTAGTTTGTACAGCAGAAATTTAAATTTAAATTTAGAAAGATAGAGAAGGAGCTAAGCGAATAGTGACAATTGAAGTTATGTTATTAAATACGCAGTCTATACGGTTTTTTAAATGTGTACAATTCGGGCCGTATCAAATATCTTGTCAAACCAGCTGCCCACTAAAATATTTCCGAACCAATCCAACTTCGGGTCCTTCAAGAACAGTGTCGAAGTTCGTTGTCGTTGCCCAAAGGCCTGCAAGGCACTTGAAAAAAAAATTGTTATTGGTATCTGGTGGTATTGGTGACCATAGGCGCTGATAGTTTTTTTTTACTTTTTAATTTACCTTCTATGCATAGTAAAGTTCAGATTGAGGTTAGTCAAAGACCTGTGACAGGTCAAGGAGAAGTTTGGCTCTATTAATTAATCAATATGTTTTAATGTAGGGATGGATTTTAATTGCCGACACAAGGATAGGATTCAAATGTCGCGATAAAATGTAAACCTTTTTTGATCTTATGCTTTGCAAACGAGACACGGGATTTAGTTGGTTTTTAAATGTTATTGCACATAATACTTCGGTACCAAATTAAATAAATCTTATTAATGTTCATATAATTACTAACAGTTGTTTATTTTATTACTCTTAATTCTGAATTTTAATAACTAAACCTTATATCCTATTCGAAGATTGTGAGTTTATATTTTATAATAAAAATCAAAACTTTAAACCAAACTTGATAATTGATATATTTTACTTTAATTTAATTTTCTTTCAATAAGCGTTGATATCGGTATCGGCGATATTTCTATAAAAGTATCGGCAAAAAGACGTATCGATGCATCCCTAGTTACATATACTTAAGTTATAGTTATGTTTTTGTATTGAATTCACTTAACATTATTTACTTAGTTAATATAGAAATATAAAGATAATATTACAATCAGAATTTTTAAGCTGCTCATCTGCCTCCCGTCCCATTAGGTCCCTTATAATTTTTTAACTAACCTTCGTTTTTATTTCCTGTTGCTCTTGCAACATTGTCCTTTGCTTTTGAAATGCGTTTCTCGGAAGTCTGTTTTTAAGAGGATCGACTCCAAGTTGTACCAATCGCTGGTTCACTTCTTCTGTTATTTTAGCTCGTACCACTTTTACTGGACTAAAAGAATTATTAGCTGTATCTAATTCAAAATGATTTTCTTATACCAGACAGAATTAAAGCGATATTAAAAATACCCAATTTAGTTAAAAAATTACCCAAACACACAATCATAACGTATCTTTTACAACTTTTCTTATACATAAGTAGCAGAAGTGGCTTCAGCCTGTGACTCTCATCTCGAAGGGTGTAAATTGGAACAGGCGGCAAACAGAGCAGTGAGCCCGAGACCGAGGCTTTTATAATTGGTACGCACTTTCCTCGAAGAAAGAAAGTGCAATCGGTACGGAAAGACTCCAGTGGGCGGCAAAAACTGCCTAAAAAAATGCTCAGCTGTGGAACGACGGAACTCGTGGTAATACGGATGTTGAGGCAGAATCCACCTCTCGAACGCCTATAATAACTGCGATGCCGTACTTTGACAGACGCTAACGAAGTTCTTCCCGCTAAAGACAACATCTCCCTAATGCCTATTATGTGCTTAGACTGCTCTAGGATCCTTGAGGTTGGAAGAAACGCACAACATCATTCCTCCACAATAATTAGTATTGGCTTTACAATATTTTGTGCCTTAAGTTTACAGTTATCAAGATCTAATAAATTATAAAATAAATACCTTACAGGCAGTGTGACCACTCCATTTTCCTTCCCCATTTTTGGTTTTTTACCTTTTCCATTAAAATTTTTACTACGCATTTTTCTCGCAGATTTTTTGTCTGCTGATTTCTTCTGGTAATGATTCGTAATAGGACTCTCAGTTGGTTGATCTTTCATATCTTTAACTTTGCTATTAATTTTGGGTTTGGGTAAACTATCGTTCGCATCACTTGAATCTGTACTGCTTTGTACAATATTGAGTAGATCCTCGGCTTGTTTCTGCAATTTCTCTAGCATTAGTCGATCAGGTGTTGGCTTGATTTTCTTTGCCTTCACTTTCTCTTTCTCATTGGTATTCTGCTTAACCTAAAAAGTAGAAGTTTATTTTGTTTATTTTTCTAAGAGGTTTAAACGAAAAAGATACAAACTATATTACATATGGATTGCTATTATTCAAAAGATGGCTGACTAATGAAAAAGAAAAAAACGCGTTATAATTTTTGAGCATTCCTTTGGATGTTTAACATCCATGGAAGAGTAAGACAGATTTAGATTTAACCCAAATGCTGCCTGTCCTTGTAGCAATATTCCTAAGAGACGGTATTATATGCCGTAACTGACTGTCCAATGGCTATGATAGTTCTACTGAACAAATTATAGGAATAAACATAACAGAGAGATATTTTTCTAAAATTTTCTGTAAATATTATAAGACAAGAAATTGTTAACAGATACAAAATATTTATTTGCACACAATACTTCTGACGACAATATAGTATAGAATTATATTTTATATTATATTCAATATAAATAAAAATAAATCGCATAATACTAAGCGCAAAAATCGTAGGCTGGACCCATTCCAGAGAAAATATAAAGAAATTGCACGAAAAAAAACTAGTTTTTGTGCCGGAAAAGCGAACAGTATCTTTGGTGTAGCATAGCAAAATGTTTCAAATGTTGGTGTTATAGCTGCTGAAGGTAGGCTAGATAAGAAAATCATATTTGAGGGAACAAATTTCGTGGAGGCAGCTAATTTATCAATTTTTTTTCGAAATTCTAAAGCTATAATTACCGTATTGTCTCTATCTATTTTCCCACTTAAACCTAAGATTGATGAAAATCTTTTGTTATGCCATTTTGTTAATCTAACGAGACTTAACGAGCTTAACTAATGGACGCCCAACAGAAGGATTGCAAGTGCGGACCCTTTTTAGAATTACGGTACGCTATCTTCGAGTTCGGAAACACTTCAATGTGCAGCTGGCCCCACATAGTCATAGCCAAAAGTGAAAAAATAAGAAAAAGACAATCATCATCAAGGTGATACGATATGCAGCAAACAATTATACTTACCGGGCTGTCCTCCATTAAATTGTTAGTTTTAATAAGTTGCTGTTTATTTAACAGTTTCTCTAGTTGTGAAGCTCTCTCTCTTTCTGCTTTAGCAAGAACTTTGTATTCGTGCACTTCTTTGGCCGTTTCATTTAATTTTTGTACTAACGTTTGGCATTCCCTCGATTGAGCTTCTAGTTTTTTAGCCCAATTGGCCATTTTTAATTCTATATCCTTCTTTCTTTCATTTTCCATGTAATCATTTGTCTGTTTCTGCAATAGGAGTTGGTGTTTTATTGATACACGATGTAAGTTATTTCAAAGTATTTGAGTGTTGTTCCCACGAGAATGTAAGTGCATGCTCCTATTTCACCCTGCCTCCCGCTGGTAGAGGACAAATCTTTATTTTTAATTTATTTTATAATTATTAATTACTTAAGATGTCGTGCAACATGGTGTAATGGTTGCAACTCCTTACAATCAGTCAGTTAGTCAGGGCAGCAACCTAGGGCCATTGCTGTTTACAATAATGGTGAACGATTTACCAGATGTCATAAGACATTCTAGATGCCTTCTCTTTGCAGACGATCTAAAATTACTCCTGTCAATCCAAGGGGTGGACGACTGCGAACGCCTGCAAGGAGATATAGATGGAGTATGTGAGTGGAGCAAAAAAAATAAGCTCCAATTAAATATCAACAAATGTTGCATGGTGACATTTAGTCGCGCTAAATTGCCTCGTCATCATGAGTACAACGTATCGGGGGTGATACTCAAGCGGGAAACGTCAGTAAGAGACTTAGGAGTGCGAGTGGATGCCCAACTGTATTTACGAGATCATGTTGTGGACATTTGCAAGAAAGCATACGCAAGGATGGGATTCGTGCTTCGAAGGGCAACAACGTTCAGTAATATTAAAGCCATCTCAAGCTTGTACAACGCTCTGGTTAGAAGTATGTTGGAGTGTAACTCGTCTGTTTGGGCTCCGCATGAAGCGAAATACTGTCTTATGTTGGAGCGCATACAGAATAAATTTGCACGTCACCTTTATAACAGACTGTATGGCGTCTAGCCTTACTATCCTTTAATGTACCCAACATTATTTGTATTAGGGATGGTGGGGTACAACAAATTGGAAACCAGACGGGACTTACATTTGGCCTACTACGTACTGAAAGTCTTGAGGGGGATAGTGTGTAACCCGAGTGTACTCCAGGAACTGGGCTTCTTAGTACCTATGGGATATGTGCGACGGCGACAGCGAAGGTTATTTGCGATACCAAAGGCAAGAACTAGTCTGTTGCACAGATCCCCGTTATCCAGGACGTTGCGCTTACTAAATGCTGTCTCCGATACTATCGACATATTTATATGTTCGCAGAGTGAATTCACAGTAGCGATATTGTGTAAATTATGTGTCTAATTTTTATGTACATTATTATATTTTTATGAAATGTTTCTCCACATTGTCGTATTGGCATAGGCTGTAAAGATAATGTGTATGTTTGAAATAAATAAATAAATAAACAAACGTTGTGTAAAACATAAAAAATGTGCGAGTAAAAAGAGTGGCGGTGAGTTTATTGCCAGTTCTTCAGTTCCGTCCTACGCCCTTGATTTGAGAACTGGCAGTAAATGTATAATTACAAGCATTTAGCATTTAATATGTTTTTCTATTTGACGTTCATAAGCGTACATAGGTTTGTAATAACTCTAATTTTAGTTTATATAATAGGGAGGCAAATGACTATGGGACGCCCAAACAGGGCAGTCATCACAGCCTATGGACATCCATTTTCAGTTGGTGCGCCTTTGAGGCAGGAGTATATTCTAATTTTGAATTGTTGGCAGATCGTATCTCCCAGGGATGTCGATTCCACAGTTAGCTAGTTCGCAAAAGAAAAAGCCTTGTAAAATGGACTATGGAAGACTTTCCGCCATCAAGGTGATGGTAATGGAACTTTAAATTGATACAGCTCATACGGCTATATACACATGTAAAATAGTATAAGGTATAACGTTTTAATAGAAGACTGAGGGCAGGAAAGGAAAATTTACATAATTTCACTCCGAAAATAATTTCGTTATAAATGCAAGATGATCGTTTCTATTAAATCGCTCAGATACACATTTTTATATATGTTTGAAACATTACAAACGATAGTAAATATAAAAATAATTACTGAATTTATCAACTCCTGTCTAAGCGTCACCAGCTCTTCGCCTTGCTGTTTGATTGTCAAATGCAGTTTTTCAATAAGTTTATTATCATTATCAACTTTTGTATTTTCATTTCTCTTCCCTGCCTCCATTAATTGTGATATTTGCGTTCTTAATAAACTTAATTCTTTGTCATATTTATCAAATTCCTGCTTTCTATAATCTTCTATTTTATTCTCAACAACAATATTTGTTAGAACTTCAGCATCTTTCATTTGTTTCTCTTCTTTTTTCGTTTCAATTGATTTTTGTTCGGGTTCTGTCACTTTCTGTAATAACATAGTTTCCATTTCTTGTAATTTACTTTTTAAATTGTCTATTTCCGATTGAAGTTTACTTTCTTCTGGTATTTGTGGGTTATCTGTATCTCTCTCTGGTATTTCCGTTACATTCGGGTGACGTCTTGATAAATGGCTTTTCAGGTAAAGTTGATTCAAAAACACTTTATCACAGTACACACACTTGTGGTGCGCATCTGTGTGAGTAGAAAATATATTCGATTGATTCTTTAGACTATTAAGAATCATTGTAGCTATATTCTCATTATTGACTGGCAAAGGAGTCCGTACAAAATGGCGTTTTCGAAGGCGTCGCATGTCATCTTCTTTATCTCTTAAATTTCGTTTATAGTTGTCTAATTCCTGCAAAGAAAATAAATTTACCACTAACAATATTTAAATAGAAGTTGCATTCAAAACGAAACATTGCTATTTGAATAACAATATTGGTAGTGTCATTAGTTCAAGTTTAATAACATGATCATTTCCGTACATATTTGGCGACTTGGATCTCGTGTGTCACAAAGTATGTCTAAGCTGTATACGTATACATTTGTATGATATGTTAAAAGTTGCGTATAATATTGCAATAGACATGTCGCAGCCAACTAGCCTAATCAGCCGTTCAATTAACCGCCTAGCCTTTTAACTAAACAGCGCCATTTAACCAGCAGCCCAAAAGATATCAGAGAGAGATATCAGCTAATAAAATGACAGCTAAGCAAATGACTTGGATCGATGATATTACTTGACAACCTGTTGACTGTTATTTAAATTTAGTTCCACTTTCTGCTAGTTTATTTAATCTTTAACAACTAGTTCATTGTAACGTAATTTACGAGTAAATACGTTTTTGTTAATCATATTTCTACGTTCCCGTGTTTTTAAAAATACTGTCTTATATTAAAAAATTGTCTTTTTAATTATTTGTCGTAACAGGGCTTGACATAACGTTTTTAATAACTTTTTTGTTGTTGGGGATTATTCAAAAAAATTATTTGAATAGGAATTACCTAATGTAGTTTTCAAAAACACCTTCGCATGGTTCAGCGTCGTGTTCAGTAGCATCTGGAATAGCTATCTGAAAAACGTATAAGCTTACCTTGGCGAGTGCCGTTATTTCTTCACGCAACACATACACACTTCTATCGAGGTAATGACGGCAGAACTGCTGATACTCCACGGCCAGTTGTGCCAGACGAAATATCTTGACAACGCCATCATCCAGGATCCTAACATCAAATTCCGATTCCAGAACACAATCTAATATCTGAAAGAAACTTCTTTATATCATGCGCAGTTGAGCACTAACTCAGTTGTATACTTTAAAAACGCTATCCAAATACTTTTTAAGAATAACAAAACACCGAAAAGTTCCCTTCGATCAATTAGTGAAGGAATTGTAATAAAATTAGTTTTTTTTTCAGTTATAATAATATTTTTTTATTATTAACAAATATAATGTAATACAAACTTAATCAGTAGGCTCAATATTAGTAATTAGAATGCCTAAAATTATTATTTTGTTTTAAATTATTGTGTTTCATTTTGACAACTAATCTCAAGATATATCTAGATATTTACGAGAAAGTTCCATCATAGAGATGTCGCTAGCTTCGTTGTTACAACTTTTCGTCTTAATTTTTTCCGTCTAGCCCCCTTTCGCAACGCGCGATGAGAAATTTCAGTAAATACGGCAGTCATTAAAATAATCCGTAGCCCTACAACCTTTTTAGGTCGAAGCCTCAGATTCCTGTATCTGTTACCTGATCTAAAAGTCAAGAAGGTGATCCTGTGCCTGACACACGCCGTCGGCTTTTTGAGTCTAAAGTCAGCTTTTGTTTCTTGTTTGATTTGTCGATTATTCTTTCACCGTTCGAGCAAATGTTAAATGCGCACAAAGAAAGTTCATTGGTTCACAGTCAAGCATCAGAGATGAGAGTCGCAAGTAAAGTTATTAGGATAACACTGCTCTCAAGCGAGCTTACACAATATATTTTAAAAAAAAAAAATTGTTTAATGAAAAGTAATTCAGCAGCGCTTTTGGGGACTTTTGGAATCTTAACATACGTAAATGATTTCGTTAGAGCAGTGTTGGCCGAGTGGCTTCAGCATGCGAGTCTCATACCTGAGGTCGTAGGTTCGATCCCGGGCTGTGCACCAATGAACTTTCTTTCTAAGTGCGCATTTAACATTTGCTCGAACGGTGAAGGAAAACATCGTGAGGAAAACGACATGTCTTAGACCCAAAAAGACGTGTGTCAGGCACTGGAGGCTGAACACCTACTTGCCTATAAGATTAAAAAATGATCATGAAACAGATTTCAAAATCTGAGGCCAGGATCTAAAGAGGTTGTAGCGCCACTGATTTATTTATTTTAAATGATACGTAATACGTATAGTTAAGCGTACTAAACTTGGAATCTAACCCTGAGAGATTCCAAGGAAAAAGATTGAAGAGTTTAAACATCTATACTTACATCATTGATATGTTGCTCAATTAATATAAACTTTTTCTCTCGTATCAGACTATCGACATCAAGTAGACCTGAAAATTTAATACGTGGGTCAAGATACTATTTAATTAAACCAAAGCATTCATACAAACGGTCAGGAGTGTCACTCTAAAACTTCCAAAACCGAGGTTTTTATGCAATTTGGATTTAGTTCCCTCAATACCCGGAGCGCTGATGTCGCAGTACATAAGTATTGAGTAAAATCGGGATCGTAATCGCCTTTAGAAGAGCATCTGAGCTGATATTATCTGCATGGACACGCTCACATCGTTTCGGTTTAATAATTTTTTATTTCCAAGAATATCATATAAAAATGTGGTCTCAGACCACACCGATTCACCGATCCTGCCACACATTTGTGCAAAATTTGGCATAGAAGGCAAAATAGAAGTTACAATTAAATTATTAGTCTATTATTGACTTTATTATCGAATTAATAAAAATGTTTGAAATAATAATTAATGGAATAATATTTTGGAAAGAAAATATTAT
Source organism: Pieris mannii (assembly GCA_028984075.1). Classification (NCBI taxonomy): domain Eukaryota; kingdom Metazoa; phylum Arthropoda; class Insecta; order Lepidoptera; family Pieridae; genus Pieris; species Pieris mannii. The sequence continues at coordinate 2,502,672 of CM054798.1, read as the reverse complement.
AATATTGGCTGTATCAATTTCCCCATGTCTACTTGGACAGTGGTCCATTCCCGTTGATTAAATATATTTATGTTTTTGTGAACGAATAAGGATATATCAAAAATATACAAACAGGAAAGAGATAACATTTTAAGCTTCCTAAAAAGGTACGAAAAAACTATCTAGATAGCTTGCTCCACAACTAATCTTTAAACTGGGTACTGTCAACTGAGCGTTTTTTATTAATAAATTTCTACTTTGTAACTCCAAGCCCTCTATGGAGAGGATTTCTTTTTATGTAATAGGATGGACACTACAACTACAGCTACTTTCACAGCGTTATGTCGTACGGTATTCTACTGTGGGGTGCTGCTGCAGAGGTTCAAGCCATATTTGTGTTGCAGAAGCGGGCTGTTCGGGGTATTTGTTGTGTTTCCCCGAGGGAGTCGGTACGGAATAGATTTAAGGAACTAAACATTATGACATTATCCGGTCAATATATTCTTGAAGCCTTGTTGTATGTACAAAAAAACTTAAACGATTTCAAAACAAATGGTGACTTTCACCAGTATAATACGCGTAATAGAACTAATTTGAGTGTGCGACCAACCAGGCTCCAGAAGATAAACCACTCTTTATAAGGAAATTGTATTCGTTTTTACAACAAACTCCCAAGCGAAATTAGAGAACTATCAGTAAATAAATTCAAAGCCCTTGTTAAAAGTAAATTAATTAATAAAGCCTTTTATAAATGCGACGAATACTTAAATGATCCTAATCCTTGGGTTTGATTTGCTCCAGTTCAAACAATTTGTATTAAAAACTTGACGATTGATAAGAGTGGCGGAAAGTTTCTTGCCAGTTCTTCTTACCCGCTCTACGCCCTTGACTTGCGAACTGGTTGTAAATGTAAATTTACAATTAATTTAATTTGTTTTTCTTGACGTTCATAAGTGTACATGTTTACCTATATGAATAAAGATATTTTTGATTTGATTTGATTTTTGATTTGACACTCACATTGCCATAAAGTTTGCAAGTAGGTTTCCTGCCTTTCAACAATTATTGGTACGCTCTTTTCTTGAAGGACCTTAACGCCCGATCCCAATAATGAATCGACATTCTCAGATTGATAACAATCTGAGATCAGATTGTGACAGGCGATTGATCTTCATCCCAATAACCAAACCCTATGAAGACAATTCATTTTTTGCGATGAATGGAATGCAATATCTTCGCTCATAACACTGATATTTGACAATCAATATAAACCAAATAAAGTAAATAAAACCGTACAAATAATATTAAAATATACACACGTCTATGTTTAAAACATATGAAATAGCTAGCTTTTTACTATACACTTTTATCAATATTGGATTTAGATGCCTATCCCAGATGGTAAAAATGTATTAATATAGGTTATTGGGTTTGGGCGTAAGTCGAATTGGTTCGGAAAAACTTCATTGGGCAGCTGGCGGCAAAAACTGCCTCAAATAAAAATAGGTAAAAAAACTTTTTAAGTTAAACGGTTTTATGTTAAACATACATTGCAATGTTTAAGATAAATGTACTAAAAACCAAAAAATAATAAAATAGATACAGTCGTGGGAATTATAAACATATGCATAGACTAGACTAAAATAAAACCGTGGAGCACGTCAATTGTCTACAAATTATCGACTTAATGTGCGATAGAAGAATCGTTTAATTCGTCGTTAAAATTGGCAGTTGGCCCGCAGACGGTGAGGAAATGACTTACTATTTTCTTGCTCATGGAAATTCCCCACGGTTTTATTTTAGTCTAGTCTATGCATATGTTTATAATTCCCACGACTGTATCTATTTTATTATTTTTTGGTTTTTAGTACATTTATCTTAAACATTGCAATGTATGTGTAACATAAAACCGTTTAACTTAAAAAGTTTTTTTACCTATTTTTATTTTCTAGTTTTTAATTTTTATTTCGCATTCTGTTTAATTCATTTAGTGCTTCATTATTGCAAGGTTTCTTGCCCGTTATTTATAGTATATTGTATTCTGCTTGTTGAGCCCTTTCATTTGATACCCATACTGATGGGATTGATAAAACCTACGTTATCCGCCATTTTGTAGCGGCTGCCATCTTGGATTTCAATTTTTTTATAGTATATTGTATTTTGCTTGTTGAGCCCTTTCATTTGATACCCATACTGATGGGATTAATAAAACATAAATTATCCGCCATTTTGTAGCGGCGGCCATCTTGAATTTATAATGATAATGAATAAATATAATTGTATTGTCACCAAAATCCAAAGTGTATACAAAATTTCAGATTAATCGGTTGACAGGAAGAGGGTGAAATTTGAATTACTAAATTTGACCCAAGAAAAAAGAATATAGATATTATAATATGTAATAATAGAAAACAAACGGGGTGAGCTAAATATAAAATAAAAACCGTTTAATATAAAACCGTTTAATAAAACCGTTTAAAAACGCTCAGTTGTGGAACGACGGACGTCGAGGTGATATGGATGGTTTTTGTATTTTGCCTTGAAGTCCGATATTGAAACTTAGCTGCAGGTATTAGACCGAACAACTCCTCTGAACACTTTTCATTGTAAAGTCCAGTCGAAACCGTCGTCAAAGATTTTATTGATTTCCGTTTGAATAGTTTTTTACTAAAGGGATCATTTAACTACATACTTATAACATGGTAAACGTGCATAGTGATAGCAATGGAACATACTTTGATTAAAAAAATATATTCCATTAAAGAAAATCTACATTTTGTTCCTCCTATACAAATCTTGTGTCTTCGCTGTCATTTGGTTTTAAATACGCTTTTGCACAAAAATAGACACCTAAAGAAATTTAAATTTTAAGTATAATTTCAGTGAAGTGAAATTTATTTGACTGACATAGTCTGTATAATATAATCGTGTAAATGAATACCCGTGAACAGTCCGGATTTAGGGGAGGGTAATAAAAACTTCCGACATGTTGCCCGGCTAACTGATCAGAGATGGACTAAAAAAGTAACTTTCTGGAAAGGCCCACTAGGCAAAAGAACAAAAGGTAGACCTATTACACGATGGGAAGACGACATTAAAGCAATAGCTGGTCAAAATCGGAGTAAAGTAACTGAAGGCAGAGATAAATGGGCGTCACTGGAGGAGGCCTACACCCAACTTGGGGTTCCAGTAGAAAATACGTAGAAATTTAGGTACACATACAAAGACATGAAAGAGAAATTATACTAACATAGGTTAAACTACATGAACTAACACTAAAATAAATTGAAAGAAGAAACTTAAAATACTGGAAATAAAAGGCTTTTTATTTATTTTATTTATTTAATAGAAACTTCGGCAAAATGTTTTAAATTCCAACCAGCACACAATGTTTACTTTGATATTATGTTTGTTAAATACAAAAAAGAATCAACTTGGTTTCACAATGATTTATTAAATTGAAAAACATCAAAGCAAATCCATCCTGGCATTCTTCAATTAATTTTTGATAAATTCTTCAAGGCCGATAAATAGTGGACATAGACAAGATTGTTTTTACCTTTTTTAGCTATATAGTGAGCGGTTTTGCAATTTTTTTATTAATTAGTAATTTAGATTTCTGTAGATATAATTTGTGATATCGATTCTGTTTTTTAGTTTACTCGTTACACATATATGTAGATTATGATAATTATTAAAAAAGTTGTTTTAAAACACCATGAATGAATAATTGTACTCTAATAGATTAGCGTCATATAATTTTTGTCACACACATATTTGTGTCATGAATAGTTTTAATTTATTATTATGTATAAAATCTAAAACTTACGTATTTTATTCCATTCTATATGCACTCGTGGTCGATGCGTGTTGAATGCAAAACCAGCTTCTTCAGCTAGTTTCGGAAAGTTATGGTGCAAAGCGAATGAGGCTTTGCAGGCCATTATAATTCATAAAACACTATTTACGCTTACAATATATCATTATTACTTAAATATTACATTTTCGCTTTAATAATTCCGTTGATCAGGAATGTTTTGTTTATTAGCTCGGTTGCTAGGCAACGCTTATCACATGGCGACACTCGATTTCATTGAAACAGTTGGAATGTTTTGTCCTTATTCCTCTTGTAGTATAAACAATAGACAAAACACTACTTGAATTTGAGAACGAATCTAAAAATATTATGTTTTCTTATTTATTTACTTACTAGCTAAAAAACCCGGCTTCGCCCGGGAGTTGATATGAGATGACGTGGTAGAGTCGAAATAAAAAAATAAACTATGACGTAAAAAGTAAAAAAAAAAGTTTATTGAAAACGTTTTCTCATTATTTACAATACTTGTTTATAAACAACATTTTTCATTTTATTGTCCGGAGTATATATACATAAATTTTTCGGATTTCCTACTCTTGAGCAAGCTACATATAGCTGACCGTGAGAGAAGCAGGATTCTTTGAGGTTAATGCCACAATATTTTAAAGTTTGTCCTTGCGCTTTGTTAATTGTAAAACTAAAGGCTAATTTTATTGGAAACTGCAGTCTTTTAAATTGAAATAGCAATTCTGAAGAGATCAGAGGTATTCTAGGTGTAAATACTGTCTGTCCTTTGGTCTTTCCAGAAATAAGTTCAGCTTCAATGATATTATTCGATAGCTGTTTTACGATCATTCTAGTTCCATTACATAATTTTGGGGAGTTGAGATTTCTGAGTAGTATAATTGGAGTTCCAATTTTCAGACGAAGGCAGTGTAATGGCATTCCTGGTACTTGTAAAGAGTTTAGAAATTCAGTGGGGAAGTTGACACTTTTTTCAATGGATACCATCGTGTCGATCGATTTATATATTTTATCTTCACCAGGTATTTTCTTTAGAATATTAAAATTGATATCGGCAACAATATTATTTTTAGTGGCCAAAATTGCTCTTTGAAATAACCACTCTGCATTAGTATAGTTCTGAATAATATTTGGATAAATTTTGTCGATTAGTTCGTCTTCAGTAGTGGCTATATTACAGAAATCACTATTAAGTTCAATGATGCCGGTCGTTTGGTCAGTAGGATATGTACCTTCGCCGATTTGTAAAAGTATTTTAGCAAATTGTGCTGTTGTTTCATCTCTTGATAATTCAACTCTCATGTTTTTTGTTAATTGCAGTATTTGTACTTGTGGCCAGAGATGTGATTTTTTTCAAGCATGCATTGATCTCGTCTGCTGATGTTGACTTGGGAATAACTGGAAGTGTTTGTCGAAAATCTCCTGAGAGTATGAGTAGAGCTCCTCCCATTATTTCAGAGTTTTTTCGCAATTCTTTTAATGTTCTGTCCATGGCTTCTATAAATTTTTTATGGGCCATGGTGCATTCATCCCAGATGATAATTTTAGCTTGTTTTAGAATTTGACCACGTCCAGATTTTCCTGAAATTTTACATACCGGGAATTGTTGTTCGGCTATATTCAATGGTAGTTGTAAGGCAGAATGGGCAGTTCGTCCTCCTTCCATAAGTGTGGCTACAATGCCAGATGATGCTAGTGCCAGTGCGATGAGTTTTTTAGCACGTATTTCCGCCAGTATTAGATTTATGACAAACGTTTTACCAGTGCCTCCTGGTGCGTCCAAGTAAATAATTCCACCAATATTGTTATTTATCCGGCTCATTATAACGTCGTAAACTTTTTTTTGATTGTCATTGAGAAGTGGTTTGTTGTGAGTAACGTATTCAAGTAGTTCATTGATGTTGTAACTTTTTTCCTTCATAATTTCGTAGTTTAGCATACAAAAAGCATTTCTTTGTGGTGCTGGCATTCCAAGTTCTACTAAGGCCTGATTATTTATTGCTAAACATTTATCTTCTAAGCGAATGAGTGTTTCATTGAAGATCTCGTCATTGAATTCTATAGTCAGTTCAGGATTAGCTTGTCGGACTTGGTACAATATATCATCACTCATACTCCTTTTGAAAGAGTCCCATAGCTGTTTTGGGTTTGATGGGTTACATGTTGTTAATATTATAGCGAATAACTCTCGAATTTGTTCAGCTGAAGCTGTGAGTGTGGCTTCTTGTAGTGTTAATTCCAAGTGGAGTGTATAGTCTCCATAGTTGTCTTGAACGAAGTTCAAATATTCGATAACAGATGGCGCCACTGCACTTAATTTCCAAGTTGAAGGGTCGGAAAGTCCCTTATATCTTTAAAAACATGCCCTTTAGATTAAAACGGGAACTTTCTTGTTCGAGGGGGGATAAAGGGCTATCACACCACATAAGTCCCTTTATCGTGTCGGGACTCCTTTTTAAGTTTTATCGGCACGCACATTTTATCGACTTAGTTTTATTATATATATAGATATAGATAAGGACACGAAAATTTGTACAAGAAAAATAAAATATCTACAATTTTAAATGTGACTAAACAATTATTTTTATTTTATTTATTTAAGTATTCCTACAGCTAATCACTAAACAATTACACACAAAAGCCAAAACGGAATACACATTGAAACAGAAACATAAAGCACAGTTTTAACAAAGCACAGTACCAAGATTGATTGATTGGTAGATTAAAATATATATTTAATATGAAGGAACAAACAAAGCCATTATAAGTCAAAGATACCTGAGTTTTTTAAATATTTTTTGTTAAGAATTTTTTAGTCACATTAAATATATCGATTTGCTGGGAATTTATGTTGTAATCTGTAGGTATGCGATACATAACCGAGTTTCGTAAATAGTTGTGCTTAGAACGAGGAATTTCGAATAATTGGATTTGCCTTGTATTGTGTGATGAAGGGGTCTTAAATAGTAAAAGCGATAACAAGTCAGGGCAGTCAATGAAACCATTGCAAATAGCATGTAAAAATATAAGGTCGTATTATTTACGTCTACATTCAAGGGATTCAATACCAAAGTACTTGCAGTAATCTAAGTAGGTAGATAACTTTTGGAAATCCTTAAAACTTAAATAATAAAAATTAATGGAAAATTGATTTAAAAGTGTGAGGGAAGGAATTATGGATATCCAGACGGTTTGTAAAAATGCTTTGGACATCGCTGAGTTGTGGTCCAAATTAGTTCATCTAAAATGAGGGACAAATTTAGTATTATCTGTTAAAGAAAAATTAGCTAGAACCTCTTTCGTCTATAATATAACTTTAGTTACGCTTATTAAATACTTTTAGCTGCTGTTTTGCAAAAACTCTTGTATAAATTACGAAATATTATTTGCGTAGTTATAAATTATCAGTTTATATGGAGGAAAAAATGAAAATATATTAAAAAATGCTTGTTGAATTCTTTTTTTTGCGGAAAAGCAAAAATTTGTTTTTTTCTTTATGGAAAGCAAAATGTTCCTTTATATAGCTGCTGGATAGATAGGGCTAGTAAAAATAACTAATAAATTTCCCTGGTACGAAATAAGAATCCTTTTAAGAATGAGAATGTTAATGCTTTATGTTTTGACAGCTATAAAAACACAGAGATATTTTAGAGAATGTCAAAAAGTAAAACTGCTGTATTTATTATTTTCATACGTTATTATGTTTTAGCCATTTGTTTTGTATAAATATTTGTGGCGTATCGTAGATACACACTTAAAATGTATATAATATATTGTGTAGTAATAAGTATCTTATAAATAAAATTCTCGTGTCGCGGTGTTTGTGGTTAAACTCCTCCGAAACGGGTTTCCCGATTCTTATGAAATTTTGTGTGCATATTGGGGAGGTCTGAGAATCGGACCACATCTATTTTTCATCCCCCTAAATGTTAAGGGGAAATCCACCCCTATTTTTTTTGTTTCAATTTTAGATAAAAAAAATTTTTTTTTATGATACAGCATTAGTAAATACATATAACCCTAAATTTTCAACCCTTTACAACCAACCCCTATTTTTTCATTATTAAAAACTTATGTTGCGAACTCTGAGGTTCATACAGAGAATAATTCACAGAACAAACAAAAAAGATTTCATTCCGGGAAACCGAACAGTCTCTGAGATAGCATAGCAAAATGTTCCATGTTGGTATGTACTAAACGGGTTATCTCAGTAAATTCTCATTAAGGAGAAACTATACCACGACTTTAATTCAATTCCGAATTTGACATTAGCTACTGTGATTTCGTAAAATAATGATACCATATATAAAAGTGTAGTGATGTACTCAGAGTCTTTGTACATCACTTCTAATAAGTACGCTGTAGACGAAATGGCAGCACAACATCCGATCACGGTTTTAAGACTGCCCCCTTACCATTGCGAGCTGAACCCTCAAATTGATATGGGCGCAGGTAAAGGGGCATGTAGCTCAAAATAATAAAGCCTTCAAATTGATAGACGTGCTAATTTATTTGAGAAAGGCATTAAAAAAAATACGGTTACCGAATGGTCTAAATGCGTATCCCATGTTGTCAAAGAAGAGGAAAAAATAAATAGGCTAGATATGTTAATTGACAATATCACAGACACATTAATAATAAATGTTACAAAAAGTGACAGTGATAGCGATAGCGATGACGGCGACGATTGATAAAATTATACATCTATTTGTTTTATTTTTCACGTCTCATGTCTCAGTCTTCATGATTATTAATAATACACAATTAGTTAAGAAAACTCTCAAATCCTTCATAAAATTAATCGTCATAACTTAATTATCCGTGCAGAAGTAGGAAGTAACCTAAAATAACCGAATAATAATAATAGCCGATACTAACCGAGATTAACCAAAACTAACCGAAGCTAACCGATAGTAGCCGGAAATAACCGTAATTAATAGAGAATAACCGAAACTAACCGAAGCTAACCGATAGTAGCCGAAAATAACCGATACTAACCAAGAATAACCGAAAGTAACCGAAGCTAACCCAAAGAAACCGAAAGAAGCCGGAAGTAACCTAAAATAACCGAATAATAATAATAGCCGATACTAACCGAGATTAACCAAAACTAACCGAAGCTAACCGATAGTAGCCGAAAATAACCGTAATTAATAGAGAATAACCGAAACTAACCGAAGCTAACCCAAAGTAACCGAAACTAACCGAAAGAAGCCGGAAGTAACGTAAAATAACCGAATAATAATAATAGTATAATTAACCTAAAATAACCGAATAATAATAATAGCCGATACTAACCGAGATTAACCAAAACTAACCGAAGCTAACCGATAGTAGCCGAAAATAACCGTAATTAATAGAGAATAACCGAAACTAACCGAAGCTAACCGATAGTAGCCGCAAATAACCGATTCTAACCAAAAATTACCGAAAGTAACCGAAGCTAACCTAAAGTAACCGAAACTAACCGAAAGAAGCCGGAAGTAACCTAAAATAACCGAATAATAATAATAGCCGATACTAACCGAGATTAACCAAAACTAACCGAAGCTAACCGATAGTAGCCGAAAATAACCGTAATTAATAGAAATATACTTCTAAAAAACCAGAGGAATCGATCCGGAAATATACCGTTTCCGTCAATAATTTCGCAACGTGACTATTTCTTACTCGTCATAACGTTGCAACACTGAAATGGTCATATCTGGAATCGAATTAAAAGTTTGAGTATAAGTTCGCGGGGGCAACCAGTTTTCTATAAAATTTTGATGTATGTGGCAACAAACATACCGGACAACTAAGGAAGAAGAAAACAGACGTCACTCAGGACAGACTTTTATGGCTAGTGAATATTTTTTCCTTGGGCGTTTCTATAAGAATATAAATTAATTACTCTGAAAAATAAAGCAATTAAAAAAATGAAAATGAGTTGTGATTTATAACAAGATAGAACATCCCATATATTAATTGGCAAAATGTATATAAATTGTAAAATTTTTATCGTATAGAATTTAACAATCATATACACTTTTTTTTTTAAATTGTTGTTATAAATATATATAATTTTTCTTTAGACGTTTAAAAAATTTTTTTTAAATCTATCGTCATATCTTTAGTCTATCGAAGTTAGCTCTTGTTCTGTGCTTTGTTTATATATTTTTAACATGAGTGTGTTTATCATTATTTTAAAAATAATAGGGTAAGTGAAACAACTGAATAATGTGGTCATGAACCACGTTGCATGTAAATAATTTATTAGTCCAAGTTACAAAGCGTATTTCATCGAAAGTTCGTCACATTTTAGAGTCTAATAGGAGCGGTCTCGCGGTAAAGGGGCCGTCTGGCGACACTTTTTAAGTCGTATAACATTTTTTTGTAATTTTTTTCAAATGTCGCCGACCAAAAGCGAAGGTTGAAACAAAAGTGTGCAACGTCTCACTTCAAACACAAAACGTGGACTCCGAAATATGCAAGTTAGGAGGAGAAACAAAAAAAAATCTACTTGAGGCATTCAAATGAAATGATGACCTGAATATTTTGTCCAGCCCCTGTTCTGTGTTCAAGTCGAGAACTTTGTACAGCCGTATAAAAATAAAATCGTGTTGGCAGAGTCGTTTCCGAGCTGTGGTCGCAATGGGTTCGTCGATTTAAGCAGATGGTTTCTCCTCGGTGCAAGCGGTTGCGGCAGAGGCCACTGAACCGGTCTCCTCAGCTGGTGATGGCTGGCAGGCCAGGGCTGGGAACCTCTGGTATAGAGCAGCGCGGTATTTCGGGTGGCTGAGAAGAATTTATATATTGTTAAGTAATACAAATACTCCCGAGACATCGCTCTTATTGCAGAAGACATAAACAGTAGCGTAGCAAAGGGCGGGGGTGGTTCGCACCGAGTGTCACCTTTTTTGGGGTGACACTCACCCGGTCTCACAACAATGTACAAACAAAAAAAATCGCTAGCATAAAAATTTATTTTTTAGTGATGCCTTCACTAGCACTATCTCATCTCTATGTAGTATTCGGGGATTCCCGCAAAAGAGCCTGACGTCATCGTGGGGGATTCCCCGTCCCATTCTCACGATCTTTTAATAAGTGATCAATGTCCTTTATCATATAAAATTTATTGCTTTTTACTTTCGACGGGGTGATACCACCAACCTCCACACCGGGTGCCATCCAAGGTAGCCACGCCACTGGTCATAAATCATTGTTCTAGCTTTGGTATATATTTTATATTATGTATCATATTCGGTTTACCTGATGCCATATACAATTGGATTGTAAACGGCATTAGCTTTAGCAAAGACAGAGCCCCAGATGGTTGAGAGTGGGCTGATTGGTGAGGTCTCGAAAACTCCCGCGAAGTTGATTACCAGGTAAGGGGTCCATGCCATGAACCAAAGAGAGATGGTCATCAGTGCAACCTGTGTAGTGATAAAGATGTTTTAGATGACCAAATTGTCTCAAGCGTTAAATTCTTTGTTTTTTTGAAAAGCCGGCAACGTACTTTCGAGCAATGTGAGTGTTCATAGGCGACGGGATACTTAACATCAGGTAGAAATAGATGAGGTGTATGGAGAAATGTGGATTACCTTAGCCAATTTGCACTCAGCGCTCGTGTTAGCCTGTTCCGAAGATCTAAGAGAAGCAACGTTCATTTTCTTAGCCTGTTCCCTCATGGCCCTCTCGTGTGCTGCAACAGCCTGGAGAACAAAACCTCGTAAATTACACTCAAGAATTCATAACTATCATATATATATGGTAAGAAATATTACCTGTACAATAAACCAGTACGAGTAGACGATGAGGAAAAGTGGCAGGAAGTAGCAGGCGATAGCATACAGAATGATGTAGCTTCGGCTGGCCCAGTCCTTGCTAAGGTAGTCAGTTCCACAAGCGGTCATGTTGCCCTCAGGGACGTATCTATATACGAAATAGAATTTACAATCCAAGTATTTTTTATACTTTAGTGAATCGATAATAAAACTCACCGGCTCCAGCCAAAGATGGGCGCAAGAGTCCACGCAAGAGAGAATAGCCATACACCAAGGATTCTCAGTAAAGCACTGTTAATGGTCATCGGTTTTGCAGCGATACCCTTGACGATCACATTGTAACGGTCGAAGGCAATGGCTGTCATAGTCCAGATCGAGACGCATCCAAATAGTGACCCGAAGCAGGCATAGAATTGGCATGCGGTCGGACCTGAATTCAAATTTTGAATTATTAATCTAAATTAATCTTCTGAATTTCTATCTTTATGGAAAAAAACATTAGACTATCTAGAATAGGTTTCTTGCTTCGGCTATCTATGGAGCGTCAACGTTTCAATTTCTTTGTGACGTTTGACATGTAATTTAAGGGTAAAGTACTGGCGAAGTACTTTGTGCCCAGTTGGCACAAATTAAAGCCAAAAAAAAAAAAAAATATTTATCATATTTACATAGGTAGCTTAATGTGTCTTATGAATGTCAACAAATAAATTATGCTTCTATATTTGCAGTTAATGGTTTGGTTATAGTATATGTCACTGGCCTCAGTATATAAGTTAATAATTTAAATCTGTACTGATGGACGGCAAAACTGTATACGGATTGTGTTTCCACCACATGAACTTCTTTTCTATTTCAGATTATGTATAAATAAAAAATTAAAAAGAATTTAGTCAGACAATAGCGAATCGTCTTACCAAACACCCATGTTTCATTGTAACTGTTGACCACTAGAGGCGGAGCCATCATAGCCATCATCAGGAAGTCGGAGAAAGCCAAATTAACAACTAGCAGGTTTGAAGGTGTCTTGAGTGACTGGAAGCCAAAGTCAATTGTCAAAAAAATGTTTTAAAGTACAAAGATGAGATTTGTAATCATTTGTCGTACCTTTGTCGTCGAGAAAATGTAAACCACCATACCGTTGCCAGTTATGGAGATGAAAGCCAAGACACTGATGGTGAATCCGAGAAGAGCGTGCCATAGTGGGTTCAATGGTGGAAACTGGTACCTGAAGAACAAAATCGGTTATGAGAGACGGTGGATTCTTAGATGAATCAATTTCAATTTAAGCACAATTACCAGTGTGGGTCAATCAGGTGCATCATTTCAGGCAGGACCTTGTCGATGACGGTCTGGTTTGACCCGAAAGCCTCGGCGTGGATACCGAAGGACTGCATGGCTGCTACGCCTGGTGCTGGGTCCAGGTTGGTGATTGCCATTTTTAAATTTCTAAGCTAAAAACTGAAAGGAAAATATCTCTTAGTATGGGGCCCGACAAGATTTACTGATATTGAGAAAGCAGTTTGCCTGTAGGAACAATGAATGCTACCAATTAGACTCACTAAAAGGGAGGTTCACCCCGAGTTGGTATTACCAAAAATACTGAAGAAAATCGCTTGACGAACTACTCCAGTCTTTAGTTTAACCAATCTCCGGCGGGTGCTGAGGTTGTGTTGCGGAGACTACTCGATGTTTGCAAGACCGTCTTCAGCTTTTATAAGAAAACAAAGAGGATTACCCACGGTGTCACGAGGAAAATCAATATTCATAATTAGATATAAGTTAAGTCCAAGACGTTGAATACATTATCTACTTATTCTTCATACAGGGCCGAACTTTCGGTGTCAAACCAACATAGTAATAATGATAAATAAAATGGATGTAAATAGTTTGGTCCCTGGGGCATACGTTAAGCGAGGATAGCACAGTTGGTGCTGGGGTCACCGGTACTATCTACCAGGCGCCTAAATCTTTATTTAGCGCCTGTGTACTTGAAGCCATGGCCCCAGAGTCTCTACTTCAAAGTGAACTAATTGAAAGGTGTGAGAAAGATATATTTGAGCCGGTTCGTCTGCAGCTGCGCCAGACCTTATGGTTGTCTGATGGAAGGGGGTCTCACACACACAAATAGCATCCCATACCAAAGCGTCCCATTATCCAATTGATGAAAGACATCCAATCCGGACGCTTACCAACGTCAGCAGTATACGCAGTAGAGTCGTGCAAATTAGTGAAAAATCTCGATAGCAATTACTGCAAATACTGTGGGTAGCATGTATTAGCAGTCCGTGCCCAATTTGCACGTCTGGGCTTTTTTTAATTTGTAGATATTGATATCTTCTTTTATTTTGTGGAAAAAAAATTTGTTCTATCATAAATAGTTTTCGCAGCGCATGCGGTTAAAGATATTTTTGCATTATTATTGCAACATTATTGCATTTTGTGATTCGTAAGTTTTAACCCCACTAAATAAATAACTTTAAAAAACTATTTTTTTTATTGACGATGTATTATTTGACGACCCGTGGCTTATACCTAACGTGTCCGCGCGCAAATATTAAACTGCGAGTTCCTTACTAATCATTTTACTTAAGTATAGAGACAATACAATTTATTGTTCGCGTTGAGAATATTTTTTTTTAATACAGCCCTGTATTTCTTGAGGCACCCTTGTGTAAACATATATAAGTAGTTATGTAGGTAAAGAAAAAAATTTCCTGTTAACTGGATTATTGTAACCAGAGAATTTCAGTAGGTAACACTAGCTCGCGTCTTTCATAGGCATCCGTCATACAAAACAGGTGTAAGTTATGTTTTTAATAAAGACCTCTAAAAAGTTAAGTTTGGTAAAAGAATACAACTATTGCTTATAATCTGTATTAGTAACTTGCCTACATTAACGCCCAAACCCAATAACCTATCTCAATCCATTTTTGACGATCTGAGATAGACATCTTAATACAAATATTGATAAAAGTTTGCCAATACCAATCGACGGATTGTAATAGCCATCTGTCGATACAAGCTATCCATGGTGGGTCGGAACAGTGTATGGTTAAGGTACGACGATATCCAAGGTCGGATCGGTGTATGTATCTTTGTATGAAAATGACAGTTCAACTATACCAATATCCTATCTTAAGATTTTAACGTACACCAGTTTTTATAACAATTAAAAAGCTTATATGTTTTAAACATAGGCATGTATATTTTAATATTATTTGTAAGGTTTTATTTACTTTATTTGGTTTATATTGATTATGAAATAAGGTATGCATTCTATCCGTCGCCAATAATGGGTCTTCGTGGGGTTTGGTTATTGGGATGCAGATAGAGGATCGATCGACTGTCACGGTCTGGATTCAGGGGTAAGACAGCTGTCACAAGGACCAACCTTTACTATTGTTGTTTTTTTTTGTTATTAATATCATTGAGACATGTTAATTAAATTATTGCTATAAATATACTATATACACTACACATTAAGGTACATAATTTTATTATGAATATAGGATTTTAATGAAACGATATTTTATTTATAAATGACATAGATTATCTTGAAATAAATCTGTGCAAGTCTTGAGGTTTAAGTGCACGGGCGCTAATTATTAAAAAGGTTGGCGCATGGTAGATGGAATCAGTGACCACAGACCTGGTGCTTATGTCAACGAATAAGGTTTGGACTACAGCGAGGAAATGCAGCTATTAATGGTACACTGCGACAGTGACCAAATTTTTAAAATAAACTTTAGTTTTCTCTTTATATTTTCACGATATAGGTTAAGATTATGTAATTCTGTATATTTGTGTGTTGGATTACATACAGTTACAGAAATGCAAGTCTTATACTAAATTTACACTGTTCCAAATTCATTTACGGTACAGTTTGTTGTTCAAAACCGGGGCCTGATCTGGTACTCTGTAAAAGCGATACTAATTTAAATGACAGATTCAATAGTTTTTCTCTGCAGCTGCCAGTATAGGAATTTGCCCAAGTCGATTCGACTTATACTGAAACTTTTAATTTGATTCCAGATTTGACAATTTCAGTGTTGCAACGTTATGACGACTAAGAAATAGTGACGTTGCGGATCGAAAGTTTCAGTTTTCACGTACTTGCAGGCGTTGCGGATCATTACTTTTTCAGTGACAGTGAAAGCTTTTCGAGGACGTTTTTTTCTAGGGGACAAGAAAACATCTACGTCTTTTTGTGATGTATTTGGCTGAGGATCCATTTTGATGGAAAACCAAAATATTAATACAATAAAAAACAGAAATATTAACTTTGTATAAAATAAAGCAGATGTTTCTAATTAATAAATAATGATTATGAATAATGTATTTATTTAAATAAAAATCAATAATTTCGTCGTTAATTGGTACACCAAGATTATGATTGATTGACATAAACATACATCGCGATTGTTTGTTAATTTTTGTGTACATCACTACACTTTTATATGTGGTATCATTATTTTACAAAATGACAGTTATATATATAATGTCAAATTCGGAATTGAATTAAAAGTCGTAGTATAGCGACATACGATTCAGGAAACGCATACCATTTCCTGAAATGTCGGTAACACACCCGATATCCTCCGAAATTGCAGGTGTCCATGGGCATGCTACCAAAGAAGTATAACTTAAAAAAACTAAAAAGTTGACCATAGCAACCTTCAGGGTGTCGGTGTTCGCGTGCATCGTAAAAATGTACGATATTTGATAAAATGCGGAGCAGTTCTGATAGAGTATTCAGTGGAGCATTATGGTGATGAAACGTTGACCGAGTTAAGTTAAGACTGGTGTCTGATCCCACTCGTTATATTTTAAGCCAGTATTATATGTTAATGCTCCTGACTTATGAAAATATATTTAAGATAGTGAAATGGAAAAAGGATATACACGTGTAAGCATTTGGAATAGGATTTTATTTGCGTTAAACGACTTTGCTAAGAAATTTATTTAAGGCGCTATTGAATTTGTTTCTTAATAGAAATTTCTCAGACAAAACTAATTCTGATTTATGTGAATTGTCAGTTCTTATAAATACAATTAATATATAGTGAAGCGAATGTCCGCTTTTTATATCTACAAAACTAATTGTATTTGTTAAGATTAGATTTAAAAAATTTTCTCATTATAACATACACACGCACAAATCAATCTGGCACGTGATTTGGCGATGACTCTTGGCGAGATGCCTAGTTAACTTCTGCGTGTATTACTGTCGTATACGTCTGTCTAGGGTGTAAATACGATTTAGGAAATCGCTACTTCTTAATTTTTTTGCTTAAAAAGTTAAATAAAATAGGTCGACAGAGTAGTGCAAGCCCAGTGGCTTTAACATCAACATCAAATCCGAGGTTTTATAGTCGAACTCGGGCTACACTAATAGGCCTCCAACTTTCGCTCAGCGAAGGATAAATCGTGCGAAAATATTGCTTTTACGTCAAACGGATGACATGCCGAGCTGATTGCTTTGCCTAACAGAGAAAATAAATGTTATCGAAACCGATAAATACACAAATCTAAGTGAGACCCAGTGTTGCTAAGCCACATTTTTTAATAGAAATCGATCCAGACTTTCGATAATTAATCACATCTCAAACACGACCCTGAAATATGTCGAGTCCTATTCATAGTGATTCATGTACTTAAGACCAATGAAGATTGAATCTCTGGACCAATTCGGGATTTACGCCCAATCCCAATAACCTATCTCAATCCATTTTTAACCATCTGAGATCTTAATCCAATATTGATGTGTGCCAATAACTAATCAACAGGTTGATATAAGATAGGAGATCGGCTATCGCGGTCCGATTTCACATTGTGGATTAATTATTGGGTTCGGGTGTTAGAAATTAAATTTTTATCCGTCATGCTACTCTTGATTTTTACTCAAATTTAATAATAATTTCATGGATTAAAAATAAAATGAGCAAGTGTTGTAAAACTTTTTATTATATATACGCCTACGCCTCCTTCTTGGTTTCTGTCTTGCCTCCACGAATTCTTCCGGTTCTGCGGGCAGCGATGAGACCGACCTTGCGACCGGCTGATGTTCCTCTCTTGACCGTGGAAGCCTTACCTGAAAAAAAAAAGATATAACCGTAAAATAAAGCAAGCAAAGAACATTTTGTCTTTCATTAACATAACTTTTACACATTTAAAAACACTAACAGAAGTTATGTATTATTAGAATTAATTAAACATAATTTTAAATTTCGCAGTGACCACGCACGCTGTAAACGCGAAACGTCGGTTAAATTTAAAATTATGTTTAAATAATTATAATAATACATAACTTCAATCTGTTAAAAAAGTGTTTTTCTCTAAAAGAACATATTACTGATATTTTTAAAACAACTCCAAAACATTTGGTTCTCACAAATACAGAAAAACTGTAGTCAACAAATTTGTATGTAATAACAATATGTTATTTCCATAGACTATGGACAGTCGTGCCTTTATCTTTGTAAAGAAACTGTACTAGGTGTTTCTAACAGTTAAATAAAAGTAATTTACTTTGAAATAATATCTTTGCCTGGTTAAAAACCTATTTCCACCGATCTTTACAAATTAACTACAGGTGAACAAAATAAAATATTCCGTTAAAACTTGGAATATTGGTAATCTGGTATTTGTTTATGGAATAACTGAGCTTAGGTTTATGTCGGTATAGTTAATACACTAGTCTAAGATATTACTTAATCCATTGTTTAAAACTGAATAATCCATTGAGTAATCTGTCCAATACTATAATAATCTAGAGTGAACTATTCTAAAAACAAATACTTTGACAAGTCTTCAAACATTTGTGAGCAATTTTTTGACAATTTACCAAATGATGATTTACACAATTAAAAAAGTGGGTCAAATGTTATTACTTGTACATTAAGAAAAACTTCATCAAAATGTTTGGACTAAAGATGAAACAAGTAATTTTTTGCATTATTGATTATCTACAGATTATTAATATCAAATTCTGCACTTTTATACAATAAATTTTTTTAATTAATAATTTTGAGTCTCTTGTATATTTAACACAATTTCTTCAAATAGGAAGTAATTTTAATAAATAAAACTATGAAATTGTCTTTTATTTTGATAAATAAACTGTACTCACCAATGTGTTGATGGTTACCACCTCCGTGAGGATGCTCAACGGGGTTCATGGACACACCTCGTACATATGGCCAGCAGTTACGCTTAACCTTGTACTTGTGGTAGGCACGTCCAGCCTTCAATATGGGCTTGTCAATACGACCACCGCCAGCAACAATACCTAAAAATGATTATATTATTAATATCTCAATTCAATTGAAATATAATACTTATTAAATAATTTAGCTTCAGAAAGAGCCTCTGTGTAATCATTCACACCCAGTGCGTTCAGGGTAGGTAAGGTAGTCATCATGTTAAGCTTTTAAAAACATTATGAAGTTACTTTTACAGTTGCTTGTTACAAAATTTATCACATTATAATTATTATACTGCTCCTGTCTTCAATATCTTCCAAATATAGACATTCATCATCATACTGTTTTTGGGACTGCTAGTTCTTTCTATGTATGTTGCAGACTTAATTTTGTACAAAAAAATACATATTTACAGCTATAAAAGGTGTTACAACATCTTCACTTACCAACCATTCCTCTATTGCTAGATGGTAAAACTTTCTTAGCTCCTGATGGTAGCTTTACCCTGGTACGCTTGGCATCAGGATTGTGTCCAATTACGGTGGCAAAGTTACCAGAGGCACGGGCAAGCCGACCCCTGTCACCCATCTTCTCTTCCAGGTTACATACAATGGTACCTTCAGGCATGGCGCCAACTGGCATGACATTGCCTAAAATTACAAATTAACTTAGAAACTTGTGGAGCAATTATAAATATCTAAAACTTATATAGTATAATCAGAAAGAGCCTCTGTGTAATCATTGAATTCAGAGTAGGTAAGTAAAAACATCATATTAAGTATTATTACATATGACAGGAATAATAATTATTAAACTAAACAGTATTCTATGTATTTAGAGGTTATGTTCAGGTGACATACTACAGTAATAAATAAATGAAACATATAAGACTTACCGACTTCAAGTGTAGCCTTCTTTCCACAGTAAACAAACTGTCCAGTGTAAAGACCTTCTGGAGCAATGAAAAGCTCCTTACGTGTCTTAAACTTGTAAGGGTCACGGAAATGAACAACTGCTAAAGGTGCACCACGTCCAGGATCGTGGATAATATCCTGAAATATTTGATAATAAATTACTCACGTGGTAATGATAGAATAAACAGAAAATTGTAATCATCATTTAATTACCTTCACAACACCCTTGATATATCCATGACGTTCTGCATAGTCTAAGGATCGGAGTTTGGGAGCTCCTTTCCTTTTCTTGGTGTGCGATACGAAAACTGAACCGGCACCTTTACGTTGAGCACGAATCACACGACCCATTGTTACGGTTTGTCGCCCTCACTGAAAAAAAATACACTGCTTAGAAACTACACTTTTCAAGAAGTAGCGCAAGAAAAACAGCGCGTAATTGTATAATATAACAATATAATTTTCTCTATTTCATAGTGATTTATATGGATTATTAAATTTTAAGAAATTTACGTACACTCTCCGTGAGGGAAACTTTTGAAAGAATCACTATGACAAATGTCAAACGTCAGATGTACATTATGAGATGACATTCATTGACGATATTTCTTATGTCTACTCAACAGACTGCATATAAAACAATTAGGGTTTTTCACATCAACCACGGTAGTGCTGTCGCCTTGCAATGGGATGTAATACCAATTAGAACATTGTAATCCTGTATGGTATCTGAATCTGGCACATTCTTTTAATATATATATATTAAAGTAAATTGTGATTTGTTTTTTTTAATACTATCGAAATAAGATACATTAAACTCATTCACCCATCAAAGTCGAATTCATGTTTGTTAATAATATTTTGATAGTAGTTAAAGTATTAAACAGTGGAATCAGATGAAATAGATAATGTGATAAGGCATTTTTTTATCCCAAATTATACTAAGCAGTTTTCCATTCAATTAAAAAAATGTACACGCGTTAGAAATTATACTTCTTTGGCATATGGAAAAAAAGTAACTAAATGCAGTAGTGATTAACGATACATATTAAAATTAATGAAAAAGATTTTTTTTAAATAAATAAATAATTATTTTATTTTTTATTTTATTTTATTTATTTAAGTATTCCTACAGCTAATCATTAAACAATATCCAAACAATTACATTACACACAAAAGCCAAAACGGAATACACATATAAACAGAAACATAAAGCACAGTTTTACAAAGCAGAGTTGTAAGATTGATTGATTGGTAGATCAAAACATATATGTTGAACATGAAACAACAAACAAAGCCATTATTGGTAAAAGTTACCTGAGTTTTTAAAATATTTTTTTAAGAATTTTTTAGTTACATTAAATATATCGATTTGCTAGTAATTTATGTTGTAATCTGTAGGTATTAGTAAATACTATTACCGTCGCATATGAAATTGATTTAAAAACAAAATAATATTGATTGATTTGATTTGAAATATTTATTTATTCACACATAATTAAAAAAAATGTAACAGTAACATTAATCAATAATAAAAAAAAAACTAATGAGAGCTATTTGTAAGATCCTAAAAATTATTGGTACTATAATTATATGACCCAAATCGAAATTGTTTGTCGGTTGAGTACCACACAACTACAGTGTGAGGCTCGTATGTAAGTACCTTTATATACCTATATTTTAATTATCGGGTCACGTTGCAAGCGGCGTGGACTCACAGATTAGTTTTGACAGATTTCTGAATACTATTGTTTGCAGTTTGAATTTCTTGGTAATTCTAAATAAATCCCTTATTTGTGTTCATTTAACAATTTTACGTTTGCCTGTCGAAGTTTAAGATTGAAAATATGTGAATTTGTAATAAAATACCATATTTAATGATCTCATCACATTAATTAGTGGTAGGACATAGTGTTGTTATATTATCATGTCCCTGGAATTAGATGTTTTATAAATATTGTGATTGTGGTCGTGATATAGCGAGTGAACAGTTGAAGTTTGTGTCACAGTAACAATAAACTACAGTCCGACGAAATCTAATCGAAAAATGAATTTTCTTTTTTCCGAGGGTATTTGTTTACGTTCTGTTTAACTGCTACCCAGTGCCAATAAAACATATTTATAGATAAAGGTAAGTAATTGTATATACTAAAAACGTCTCTATTTTAATTAGTGTAAAGCAGACGATTTAAAGAAACAATAACACAGCTTTCTTATATTGTTGACGATGGAAAATATATTTTACTACTCAGTATTAGGCATTAGATTCAAGTAGTGGCATTGAACATTCTAGAATAAATTGAATGACACATGAAGGTAAAAACTTGAAAGTATTACTTAATAATTCACAAAAAATAATTAAATTAATTGAAAACTTAATAAGAATATTTTTTTTGTAAATATAAGCATGAACAGAGAGTGATGTTGTTAAGTAATAAATTTATTATTATTTATCTTTTATTATTATTAACATATTTTAGTATGATATAATAATCTTAGAACAAAATTTGCTAAATCGATATCAACTAATTAAAAGAGAAACTAAATGTATAAACACATACAAAATATTGTAAAACTGATTACCAGCCTTATAATGGATTGAATTCATTTATTATTATTGATTTCTATGTTTATGTTAGTATCTATGTAAACAGATACACTATGTGTTGTCTATAATTACAAAAAGTATTTTTTTAATTTTATTTATTGAATTAAAGCCATGATAATTGTGTCTAAGCAACACTATAACTATACAAATGACATGTATGATACAGATAATATAAGAATTACAAGTGTAACATGTAAATAAACATTTTTTCAAAACAAATAACATAATACATAAATACAAGAATTCACTTAGACTAATAATGTAAAATGTAAATAAAGATAAATTTGCATGCCACTGTGTGTGGAATATGCGAACAATTTATGATTGTACTATCTTAACATTTTGTACCATATTCTTGCAAAAGATAAGCCTGTATTTTTTTTTTCCAAGAGCGCATCGTGCAATCAGTCTTCTGACTATGAGCAGATAAGTTGTAGGAGGATTTACGGGTGGAGATATTCCTCAATTGGAATATCTACCATAATAATATTGGCTCAGACAATGTTGCTGAGCTCCAGGGTTCTTCGTCTTTTGAGACGGCTTATACACTCAGATAGGGTAGGATGATTTTCCAGCCTAGTCTTGTACTTTTGAGCGTACAATTTTATTTCCACTTTAACTGTAAGTATGCCCAGCTGTTCATGTACTTCAGCATTTTGAATGAACCAAGGCGAGTTGCTTATTTGTTTAAGTTCTATGAATTTTAGTTTTGTTAGAGTTGCATGTTGCTCCCCACAATTGTATTCCGTAGGTCCACACGGGTTTTACAACAGAATTGTAGATATGGAGTTTGTTGTCGTTTATCTCACGGCGTTTTGTTTCGATGTATCACTCTGAGGCAGCTCCTTTCCTCCTAGGTTGACAGACTCTTCGCAGAGTGAATGTAACTTGTACTGATTTGCTCGTGTTCACCCTAATTCTCCTCTTATCGAACCAGTTGCTTATTTCATTTAGGCTTCGCTGCAGCTTTAACGTGGCTTCTTCCGGTTGTTTACTGGAAGCTAGGATTGCTGTGCATAGGTTGCAATATTTACTCCAGGGGTACGTGGTAGGTCTGAGGTGTATATGGTGTACAGCACTGGGCCAAGGACAGAGCCTTGAGGTACCCCTGCAAGTATATCATGAAAGCCTGATGTTCAATCCATCTCTTGCACTTGGAATATTCTATCGGTGATATAAGACTCAAAGTGATACAGTCAAATATCTTGGACTGCACCTGGACCGTAGGTTGACATGGCAAAGGCACATCGAGGCAAAACGGCTTGAAATAAACTTGAAATACAAGAGGCTGCACTGGTTATTGGGTAGAAACTCGAAATTGTCCATCGACAACAAACTCCTTATTTACAATTCTGTTATAAAACCCGTGTGGACCTACGGAATACAATTGTGGGGAGCAACATGCGACTCTAACAAAACTAAAATTCAAAGAACACAAAATTACATCCTTAAACAAATAAGCAACTCGCCGTGGTTTATTAAAAACGCTGAAGTACATGAACACCTGGGCATACCTACAGTTAAAGCGGAAATAAAATTGTACGCCCAGAAGTACAAGACTAGGCTGGAAAATCATCCTAACCACCTAGCTGTTCAACTCACCCTACCCGAGTGTATAAGCCGTCTCAAAAGACGAAGAACCCTGGAGCTCGGCAACATTGTCTGAGCTAATATTATTATGGTAGATATTCCTATTGAGGAATGTCTCCACCCGTCAGTCCTCCTACAACTTATCTGCTCATAGTCAGAAGACTGATTGCACGATGCGCTCTTGAAAAAAAAAAAATAAGACTCTAGGATTCCATAGAAACTATGAGGCAGAAGTGACTTGATCTTGCATAAGAGCCCGTATTTTTCTAATGACTCCACATTTCTTCCACGAAGTACCTCAGGATTCAGTATCTAGTATTGACCGTTTGCGAAGCACTGGGAATCTGAAATAATAATAATAATTATTATAAGTTAAAAATAAAATCAGTAACAGAGATATTTGTATGAACATATAACAAAACATTTGTTGCTAGTATGTATGTATATTGATGTATAGAAAATTGCATAATATGTAGTTATCTTACTTCAGTCGAAGTGAATAGGGTATTTAAGGCCCAAAAAAAATGTATTAGAGCAATTTGTGGAGCAAATTGCATTGATAGTTGCGTGCCTCTATTTAAGAGACTCAAAGTGTTATCTCTTCCATGTATTTATATATTAGAAATGTCCCTGTTCATACACAGAAATATACATATTTTTAAATCGAATGTAGTAAGTAGTAGACATGGGGAGAAATTGGCTGTGCCAAAAATAAATTTAGAATTATTTCGGAAAAACGCCTTCTGTATGGCAATTAAAATTTACAATAGATTACCGAAAGAATTAAAAGATATTCCGACTACAGTCTTTAAAAAGCGACTTAGTGCATTACTTTTAGAAAAAACGTACTACTCAATAAACGATTATTTGTGTGAGACACGGTAATTTATACAAATTTTATAATGTATGATAATTGACTTAATTGATATGAATCTGACTAATAATGTAAAATCTAAACTAAGATAAATTTGCGCGCCACTGTGTGTGGCAGAATATGCGAACGACTGACGATTGTACCACCTTGACATTTTGTACCATATTCGTGCAATTAATAAATTATTATTATTATTATTATTACTTTTAATAGCATAAGGTAATAGAAACTCATGTTTTAATACAATGTATGATTCTCTTAAGTGCTAATTATGCTGTTATAGCAATAAAATTAATGTGTTTTTAAGAATGTACAAAAATATCTCTCAATTGCAAGCCTTGGCATCGATTATTAGTCTTTTTATTATAATTTGTTATTGTATATATAGTGTATAAGCCGTCTCAAAAGACGTAGAACCCTGAAGCTCAGCAACATTGTTTGAGCTAATATTGTCATGGGAGATATTCCTAATGAGGAATATCTCCACCCGCAAATCCTTCTACAACTTATTTGCTCATAGTCAGAAGACGTATTGCACTGTGCGCTCATTAAAAAAAAAATTTAAAGGAAAGAGTTGTAATATTTAAATGTGTTTGCTAAAAATAAAATCCCTAGTTTAAAGATTTTATAACTATTTAAATGCTATAATACGATGAGCACAAGAGGCTATATTAATTTTCAAAGTACTAGGCATGCCTTTTAAGTTCTGTCGTTAACATATTTACTGCAATTTTTAATTTGAAACTGTTCTATATTGAAATGAGTTTAAATTTCGAATCTCAAAACGAGTGAAGGTATTAGAATTAATGCTATTTCTACAACTTTAGAAGAGGCCTGACACAGTTCATATAGTGACAGTTTTTTTTAAGGATAGGGGGCAAACGGGCCTGAGGCTCATCTGATGTTAAGTGATACCGCCGCTCATTATCAATGCCAGAGGGTTCCTGAGTGCGTTGCCGGCCTTTTTAGAATTTGTACGCTCTTTTCTTGAAGAACTCTGAGTTTAGCTGGTTCCACAAAGTGGTGGTGAGCGCTGCCTTGAAAAACGCTCAGTTGTGGAACGGCGGACATTAATCGATCTCCAATCTGCATCCCAATAACCAAACACTACGAAGACAATCCAATTTTGGCGACGGATAGAATGCAATCTCTTCGCTCTTTGCAATCATATTTGACAACCAATATAAACCAAATAAAACTATACAAATAATATTAAAAATATACATTTCTATGTTTAAAACATATCAAATAGCTTTTTTTATTATTTTAAATACTGGTGTAAGTTAAAATCTTAAGATAGGATATTGGTCCAGTTGAACTGTAATTTTCGTCCCCAAGAAACGTCCTCGAAAAGCTTTAACTGTCACTGAAAAAGTAATGATCCGCAACGCCTGCAAGTACGTGAAAACTGAAACTTTCGATCTGGATATATTCCATTTCCGTACCTATCGAAAGTATAATATATAAAATAATAATTTCGCAACGTCACTATTTCTTACTCGTCATAACGTTGCAACACTGAAATTGTCAAATCTGGAATCGAATTAAAAGTTTCAGTAGGATTATAGGATTTCTTTTGGCAGTTAATACAAATCTATCCTGTCTACGCATGCGCTGAACAGCGCACGTGGATAAACCATAACAACCAATGTTTGCTCAACGTGACTCCCTGGAAGTTTCACTCTTGCGAAGTTTACAAGGATTTGTAACCTTCTCGGGATTTATTTATTTCGTAATTGATTTAAAGGTCTAAGGTCAGTACGACCTATATTTATAAATAAGCAAATTACACATTATAAATAATTAAATATAAAACAGTGCCGCTATAACTCTGGGCCTCAAAGTTCTGTATCTGTTTTGCAATTCTCAATCGAGTATAGTATGGTGGCAGGATTAGTGCGCTCATCAGTTATTTGC
This sequence comes from Pieris mannii, assembly GCA_028984075.1. NCBI lineage: Eukaryota > Metazoa > Arthropoda > Insecta > Lepidoptera > Pieridae > Pieris > Pieris mannii. The sequence continues at coordinate 2,475,978 of CM054798.1, read as the reverse complement.
TAAAACCCAAATACAATAAAAATCTTTCTTTCACTCTACCTAAAATATTTAACATCTTTAGAAAAATTAGCTTCAATTTGATATATAATTAATAAATGTAGGTTATGAACGTATATATGTAATGAAATCGTACCTGTTTACACCTGGCTGCACAGAAGTGCGGCCGGGTGATCAAACTCAAAAATATCTTTATTCATATAGGTAAACATCTACACTTATGAACGTCAAAAAGAAACAAATTAAATTAATTGTAAATTTACATTTACAACCAGTTCCCAAGTCAAGGGCGTAGAGCGGGTAAGAATAACTGGCAAGAAACTTTCCGCCACTCTTTTCAATCGTCAAGTTTTTAATACAAATTGTTTGAACTGGAGCAAATCAATCCCAAGGCTTAGGATCATTTAAGTATTCGTCACATTTATAAAAGGCTTTATTAATTAATTTACTTTTAACAAGGGCTTTGAATTTATTTACTGATTTATGATACTGTTCTCTAAGACTTACAAGAGTTTGTTGTAAAAACGAATACAATTTGCATGTAACGGATCAACGGAACCCGTGATTTTTTAAAATCGTTATGTAAATTGCCGTAAAGGAAACAATTTATTTAAATAACAAATGAACGAAATGTTTACCCAGAAATCAATTCAAAATAATTTCTACAATACTAGTGGCAAAATTTTTATAGGCAACTTGGTAGATATATTTTATTATAAATATACATACAAATTTGGTTTTTAGCTAATAACCGATGAGCGCACTAATCCTGCTGTCGGATTTTAGACCATCCGGTGATCGGCCTCCTAGTATCTTGTGCCTGACACACGTGGGCGGTGGGCCTAATGCAAATTTCCTTACGATGTAATCCATCGCCGTTCGAGCGAATGTTAAATGAGCACATATAAAGTCTATTAGTGCACTGCCGGGGATCGAACCTACGACCTCAGAGATGAGCGTCGCACGTTTCTGCTACTAAGACTATCTACTCTCTATCTATTACTGATATTTTCGACTATTATAAAGTAAAATTCAGTAGATTTTTCTAGTGGAATGAATGTATGTTTGGGTATAATTAATAATAATTAAAAGCTTCCTGACACCTAAATGTTCCTGTAATATTTTTAAATGGACTCATACCGTGCCCGTATCTACTGATAGGTCACTGTTATGTAGTCCCCACTATATTATAAATATTTTTATTTAACTAATTACTATTTCTTTTAAACATATGTTTACGATATAAGTTAAGATTAATTAGTTTGTTCGACTTAATGTATCCCTATTCTTAAACGACAAGTTACTATTTCTTTTCTTTTTTTTTTTTTAAACTAACAAAAACTTTATTTAAAATTATGCTTACAAAACTAGAGTTAGAGTGAGAATATGGAATGGAAGTGTCTTTCAAAGGATCGGGGCTTGATACTTAAAGGTTTGGGTATTGTCGTTTAAGAGTAGGGATACATTTAGTGGAACAAACTAATTAATCTTAATTTATCGTAAACAGATGGTTAAAAGAAATTGTAGCTTGATACTTAAAGGTTTGGGTATTGTCGCTTTAGAATAGGGACACATTAAATGGAACAACTAATAAATCTTAACTTATCGTAAACAGATGTTTAAAAGAAATAGTAACTTGTCGTTTAAGAATAGGGATACATTAAGTCGAACAAACTAATTAATCTTAACTTATATCGTAAACATATGTTTAAAAGAAATAGTAATTAGTTAAATAGAAATATTTATAATATAGTGGGGACTACATAACATCACTCTCTCATCTTCGTCTATCATGCGTCGCACGGCAATTATGTTATCTTGAGTAGTTAAAGAACATCCCTCATTTTCATTGAGATTTTTACGAGATGAAGGCTCATTATTTTATTATTAGAGGCTTCATTTAGAAATTTTAATCGCAGCCTATCACATATTTGTTGTTGAGTAAGCCCATAAAGGAAGTCTCAAAAAGAATTCACCGAAAATTTTCTCGCGTTAGGTTCATTTTCACGTGTAACTAGTTTTAGATTTGGCGCCAATTCATAACAACAAATGACAAATGATTGCAATATTAAAATTCTAAAATTGAAATTTTAAAAAAAAGTTGGCATTAGCAATGTTTCTAACTGGCCAGTTCTAAAGATTTTCAGTGTTACCCACGTGCAGTACTTTGTAGTAATATTGATGAAATAACTAATAGCGATGGTTACGCCGTTGCAGACAATCCGCATTGTAGTCCATGCGAAAGGACTTAAATCAACTTGTCCTCGTGACCAGTATATAAATAGCCCGCCCTTCTTACTGAGATTCGTGTAAAAATATAGCGACCCTCGTGAATCATTATTAGGTATTGGGGAAAACGTAATAAATTCCCTGCAGTTTTTGAGGTTTCCCAAACAGTCGAAGGAATCGTTTTTATTATATACAATATTGTTTCCGTTACTATACTGTTACAAGGGAAATGAAACATACACGATTAATATAAATGTATAAAATAATTAAAACAAATCAATTAAATTATAAAAAATAAACGAAAATTTATTTTAGAGTGTTAAGCTATTGATATCCAGGTTTTAAGTATTATGTAATATTACGTACGCAGATTTACTGCAATTTATTATAATATAAAGAAATACTTAATTAGACAAGCTCTTCAAGTGTGGCGACATATATGAATATTTTTACGACAGCTATTTGTTACGACTTAGTGTGTATTATTATTAAATATCCTAGCCGTAAACGATATCAATAAATTTTCGTCGATTTTTATTCTACTAGCTCCCCCCGCGAAGTTCGTTTCTCCTTAATGCCTACATTTTTAGTACATACCAACATGGAACATTTTCTATGCTACCCAGAGGGTTTCTATGCTGCCCAGAGGGTTTCTATGCTACCCAAAGGGTTTCTATGCTACCCAAAGGGTTTCTATGCTACCCAATTTTCTGTGATTTTTCTCGATATAAACCTCAGACCTCAAATTATAACTTCTTAACTAACAAAAAATTAGGGGTTGATTGATTGTAGAGGGTTAATGAAAATTAAGGGTTGTATATATTTTTGTATGCTATATCATACAAAATTAAAAACAAAAAATGTTGTCTAAAAAATAATAAAAAAAAATATGGTGTGGACATCCCTATCACTTAGGGGTTTGAAAGATAGCCGACTTTCAGACTTACTGAATATGCATAACAAATAGTGTATAGGGGGATAGTGTGTAACCCGAGTGTACTCCAGGAACTGGGCTTCTTAGTACCTATGGGATATGTGCGAAGGCAAATGTAACATATAATAGGTTATTTGCGATACCAAAGGCAAGAACCAGTCTGTTGATCCCCGTTATCCAGAGTGAGTTCACAGTAGCGATATTGTGTAAATTATGTGTCTAATTTTTATATACATTATTATATTTTTATTAAATGTTTCTCCACATTGTCGTATTGGCATATGCTGTAAAGATAATGTGTGTATTTCTGTAATAAATAAATAAATAAATAAATAAATTTCATAAGATCGCTTTAGGAGGAGTATATTTCTGTAGAACAAAGAATATAACGAATTCTCTTCATAGGAATGTCGGTAACGTAGTGATGTCAACCGCTTCAGAGGCGCTGCCAGCGTCGCCAGATGCTTCACCGAATCCACCAAAGACAGACAAACATATTGTACATTGGTTCAGAAAGGGTCTCCGACTGCACGACAACCCGGCGTTGAGGGAGGGTCTGATCGATGCGTCGACCTTTCGCTGTGTCTTCATCATTGACCCTTGGTTCGCGAGTTCGTCAAATGTCGGTATTAATAAATGGAGGTAAGTGTTTTTTGCGTATTACTTTGGATATTTGAACATAGACTAACAAAACTCTAGTATATGAAGAGCAGTAGATAATTGTAGAGTCACGTGGCCGGACGTCTGATCGTTCCAATGAGGGCGTGTTTCGAGGAAATCCATGCCATAAAAACGTGCGTTTAGAAAATTACCTTACAAGATAATAATAAAAATAATTCAGTGGCGCTACAACCTTTCCAGGTCTCGGCCTCAGATTTTTGTATCTGTTTCATGATCATGGGCAAGGGTGATCAGCCTGTGTCTGACACATGCAGTCGACTATTTGGGTCTACCGTCTAAGACAAGCCGGCCTCGCGATGTTTTCCTTCACCGTACAAGTGTTAAGGGCGCACACAGAAATAATGTCCTTTGGTGCACAGCCGGAGATCGAACCTACGACCTCAGATGAGAGTTGCACGCTAACACTACTCTAACGCCCAAACCCAATAACATATCTCAATCCATTTTTGACCATCTGAGATAGACATCTAAAATATTGATAAAAGTGTGCCAATAATCTACGGATTGTAATAATCATCTGTCGATACAAGCTATCTATGGTATGGGCGGATCGGTGTATGTGTATAGGCCTTTGTATGAAATTGACAGTTCAACTGTGCCAATATCCTATATTAATATTTTAAATTACACCAGTTTTTTAAATAATTAAAAAGATATTTGATATGTTTTTAATTTAAGCATAGACATGTGTATATTAATATTATTTTGTTTTATTTACTTTATTAGGTTTATATTGATTATTATATATACATATAAAAAGCGAAGAAATAACATTATATCCGTCGCCAAAAATAGATTGTCGTCGTAGGGTTTGGGTATTGGTATCAGATAGGAGATCGATCTCGTTCTTACCTTGGCTTTCCATATAGTGTTTGAAGTCCACATTTAAGTATTATGCTTAGACAAGAGAAGAAAGAAAAACATTTGTAACACTTTCTCTAAAAATTGAATATTTGTAGCATAAAGTTTCTTTCCCATTTTTTTCCATATGAAACTAGAAACAGGAAGGGAGCAGAAACTAGAGACAGACTATTAACATAAAGTAAATATGTGAGGAACATGTATACTAATAATAATACAATAATAGACCTGTATAGTAATTTTATTCTGGCTGTACTTTGTCTTCATGTATAGTTATTTAACTAATGTATACAAATATTGTTAATTCTATTTTAAAAGAGTAAGTGTGGAGTTTCTTGCCCATTCTTCTCTCTTCGAAACTTTGGAAAAACCTTTTGGAAGGGGCAACTAGAATCATCTTTATATTTTATTTTAACGTTCAAAAGTGCAATTTTAAGTGGTCTAATTGGAATAAATATTTTTAATTTAAAAATTATTTTAACTTGTAATTTTGACTTTTAAAAGTGCATTTTAATATAGTACGAATTTCGATTTTAAAACGAATTTTTTTTTTCTCCCAAAAATTAATTAACAATAATTGAATTAAAACTGCTAGTGGAAACTTCGTAGATATTCTTCTAATAATAAATAAACATAAAAATTTAGTTTGTCCCAAATAACCGACGAAATAATCCTGCAGCCGGATCATAAACTAGTATCCCTCATTGTTATAAATGATATGACTTTGACAATTGCAGATTCCTACTACAATGCCTAGGTGATTTGGACAATAGTTTGAGGAAATTGAATTCTCGATTGTTCGTGGTACGCGGTCAGCCGGCGGATGCCTTGCCGAAATTATTTCAAGAATGGGGCATCACCTCGTTGACGTTCGAGGAGGACCCAGAGCCGTATGGTCGGGTGAGAGACCATAATATAACGACGAAGTGCCGGGAAGTCGGCATAAACGTGCTGTCGCGGGCGTCTCATACCCTGTACAAACTTGACAGGTTAGTTTGGTAACATTGTTAGGAAAAATTAACGCTTGGCAGTTGGCAGTTTTGTCCAGTTTCTACTATTGTTTTTTCTAGGCGTGGCATTAGTAATAAGATGGGGTATGTTCGGGAACGTTCATCACGCAATTTTTGAAAATACTTGACCCCCCCCCCCATGTAACGCGCCGTTACGTTTTTACGTAACGGCCGCGGCGGCGGTATCACTTAACATCAGGTGAGCCTCCTGTCCGTTTGCCCCCTGTTCTTTAAAAAAATATCACTAATTAATAAAGGTATTTTAATTGCAATAAAAAATCAGGTACCTACTAAAAGTATAACAATGGTACCCAAGGTGTGAAAATGCATCTTAATCTTTTATCGCATACGCTGCGAAAACTACTGATTTTAGAACAAAAAATATCTACAAAAATAATAAAAAAAACCTTGTTGATATTACCTACAAAAATTTAAAAAAATGCTTTTAATATAAGATGTTGTCAATTGTTTATGTATCTATTTAATACTTTAGTTTTAAGTCTGTTTTTGTTATGTTGGCAACACTGCCTATTATAATACGAATTCGGTCAAATATAACATCTTGTCTGAAAATATAGGTCTTTTAATTATTAAATCACTTAAGTATACTTAACCATTGACATCCTCAATAAAATAAAAAAAACCAATTCGCGGAAAGTTTGAAGGGCGACGGAAATAAGTTGAGGTTTACCAAATCTTTAAAGAAATTATTATTTAAGAAATGTTATTACATTGTTACAAAGTATCTGACCGACAGACTTTAATTTCTTTTATAAAAGTTAGGTTTATTAATAATGTTAAGTGCATTCTCCTTTTCGCAATGAGAAGCCAAATCAAGTATACGAAATAAATAATGTATCTTGTAAGAATAGAATTAACTAGGAGCATGCCCTCTCACATCATGGTTGTGGCTAAGTTTGAGTATCTATTAAATAGGCGACTTCAAAATTACATTTTCGATTTTGCAGCATAATTGAAAGGAATGGTGGCAAGGCTCCACTCACATACCACCAATTTCAAGCGCTGATAGCGAGTATGCCCGCCCCGCCGCCTTCAGAAACGGCCATAACGCTGGAATCCTTAAATGGCGCTACAACACCGCTATTGGCTGATCATGATGAGCGCTTTGGAGTTCCAACGCTGGAGGAGCTGGGTATGTCTTGATTTATTACTAGAACTACCAAAAATCTGCATCTGTTAGTATAGTCACGCTTTAGTCATTGAATTATACTCTGATTTTTAATTCCGTAGAATTCTGACAGCTATCATTTTTTGACATGACATCTTTCAACTTCAATATGAGTCTATTCATAAATTTTAATGTGAGTGCTTGTATCCATTTCATTAAGTGCGGTGCTCCACATTAATAATGGTTTAACGGCGAGTGATAATTGCATCCCTTTTCATCACAAACAGTAAGAAACGCAAACGTAAAGATAATAATTTTTTTTAAACAGATTCACTGAACCTATAATTAGTAGGCAATGCCAGCTAATTAATAAAAATAAATTAAAATTAGACTAAAGATTTTGAAATAGTTGTTTATTTTTGTATAAGGCCACTGAAGTAAATATTTAGATCTACGTTTTTGTAGGTAATAAAAAATACGTAGAAATTTTTTTATTGCCCTCAAATGAGTCAAATTTGTCCCTTTTTCAGCCGAGAAATTTTTTACTGGCAACACTTTTGAAATGTCAGAATTCTACGGAATGAAAAATCAGGGTGTAGGTTAAACATATTTTCCATTAGCACTTACCTTTTGGCTGCAAACGAATGGTGATAGAAAACATCGTGAGAAAACCATCTTGCCTTAGTCCCAAAAAGTCGACGTGTGTAGCACTGGAGGCTGACCACTAGCTTGCCTATTAGATTGTCATACAATCATGAAAAACAGATACAGAAATATGAGTCTTTTACTTTATTGTAAGGGCACTGGATTTAAAGAAATCTTTTCCAGGTTTTGAAACTGATGGTCTGAAGGCGCCAGTCTGGATTGGTGGTGAGACCGAGGCTTTAGCGCGTTTAGAGAGACATTTGGAGAGGAAAGCGTGGGTCGCCTCATTTGGGAGACCCAAAATGACCCCACAATCCTTGTTGGCGAGTCAGACTGGTCTGTCACCGTATTTGAGGTACTTCACTTGATAATAGGGAATTTATTTCGTGCTATTAACAGATATCAAGGAATTTAAGTAAATATTTAAATCTGTTTAAAAATAAAATACATTTGTTAATGCATTTTTTATTTTGAAATGTTATTATTTATGTTCATGAAAATATTGTCAAATATAATTCAATACAACATTAACATTACATAATGATTTATGAAAGCAATAGGATAGGTTTAGTATAAAAATCTTAACACAATGAAGACGCCATTAAGATTCACTGTTTTGTATTTTGATAGGTGTCGAGTTTGACAGCAGATATAGAACGCATACTGTTATTGGCTTAACTTTAATTATTTTAACCCGCCAGAACGTTTGCTAAGATGGCGTCGCATGTGTCGCTATGACGTATATATTTAGGAACAGATGTCAAGTTCCTCCAAGACAGTACTTACTAGGCGATTTATTTTTATTCTGTGACCGTTTTTTGTCATGTGACTCACGTATAATAATTTATATTTTTGATTGTAGATTATTTATTATACTCACCGCTTTTGAAATTGAAATTATCGATAAAACGGCAACACCTAATTTAACATCTATTTTAGATTCGGTTGTCTATCAACGCGTCTCTTTTATTACCAACTTACCGATTTGTATGAGAGGATTAAAAGGGTCAGACCTCCGCTGTCTTTGCATGGGCAAATACTGTGGAGGGAGTTTTTCTATTGCGCCGCAACTCGCAACCCTAATTTTGATAGAATGGTTGGAAATCCAATTTGCGTACAGATACCGTGGGAAAAAAACCAGGAGGCACTGGCTAAATGGGCCAATGTAAGGATTTTATTTATATTAATTTTCTGTTCTTTATGGTAAAAACCGACTCCCGGCTGTGCACCAATGGACTTTATATGTGCGCATTTATGTATGCTATGGACTTTTCGCTTAATTTATGCGTTGGGCTTTCCGTTCAATTTATGCTTTGTACTTTTCGCCAAATTTATGCTATGGACTTTTCGCTTAATTTATGCGTTGGCCTTTTCGCTCAGTTTGTGCTTTGGTAAAATTTGCTGTTTCATGTTATTGAAGAATTATTTATTTGTAGGGTCAGACAGGGTTTCCGTGGATTGATGCGATAATGATACAGTTGAGGGACGAAGGCTGGATCCATCATTTGGCAAGACATGCCGTGGCGTGTTTTCTCACTCGTGGTGATCTTTGGATTTCATGGGAGGAAGGAATGAAGGCAAGTCTAAATTTTTTAATGGTCCAGAATTATGACAGTATATTAGTTTGTTTTTTTTTGTCAAGAGATGGCGCTGCCGACTTTATAACACGCGAAATCAATGCTGTTTTATAGTTTTATTCTTCACATTACCGATGTAGTACTAGGTTGTCTCTTCTACACATATCGTAGCCGATAGAGTAAGATGTATCTTATATTATCTTTCACTGTAGTGTAATCGGACTAGTTTTTCTCTTTTACACATATAATAGTCGATAGAGTAAGATGTAATTGAATTCCACTAGTATTTCTCTTTTACATATTATTATATCGTAACCGAGAGAGTAAGATATAATTTAATCGGTCTAGTCTTTCTCTTTTACACATATTATAGTCGATAGAGTAAGTTGTATTGGAATTCCAGTAGTATTTCTCTTTTACACATATCGTAACCGAGAGAGTAAGATATAGTTAAATCGGACTAGTCTTTCTCTTTTACACATATCGTAACCGAGAGAGTAAGATATAGTGAAATCGGACTAGTCTTTCTCTTTTACACATATTATAGTCGATAGAGTAAGTTGTATTGGAATTCCACTAGTATTTCTCTTTTACACATATCGTAACCGAGAGAGTAATATATAGTTAAATCGGACTAGTCTTTCTCTTTTACACATATCGTAACCGAGAGAGTAAGATATAGTGAAATCGGACTAGTCTTTCTCTTTTACACATATTATAGTCGATAGAGTAAGTTGTATTGGAATTCCATTAGTATTTCTCTTTTACACATATCGTAACCGAGAGAGTAAGATATATAGTGAAATCGGACTAGTCTTTCTCTTTTACACATATCGTAGTTGATAGAGTAAAATATAGTTGTTGATCTGGCAACGTCGTTTCGAGAACGATGCAAGATGTCGTTTAATAATAACTACGTCACTTAAACAGAATAAAAGCAGTGTTGGCCTAGCGGCTTCATGCCTGAGGTCGTGGGTTCGATCCCAATGGTCTTTCCCACCAATGGACTTTCTTTCTATGTGCGCATTTAACATTTGCTCGAACGGTGAAGGAAAATATCATAAGGAAACCGACATGTCTTAGACCCAAAAAGTCGACGACGTGTTTCAGGCACTGGAGGCTGATCACCTACTTGCCTATTAGATCTAAAAAATGATCATGAAACAGATTCAGAAATCTGAGGCCAAGACCTAAACAGGTTGTAGCGCCACTGATTTATTTATGTTTACGTCACTTCAACATTTAAAAAAAATTGTCATAGGTCTTTGACGAATTACTTTTGGATGCCGACTGGTCAGTGAACGCTGGCATGTGGATGTGGTTGTCCTGTTCATCGTTCTTCCAACAATTCTTCCACTGCTATTGTCCGGTTCGATTCGGACGCAAAACTGATCCGAATGGAGATTTTATAAGGTACAATCATTGTTAACCATTTTAATTACACTCGAACACAAAACATCATCAAATTCGGTCCAGCCGTTTAGAAGTTCACGCAAAGAAAATTACATTGTTGGTAGTCAGAAATTTTTGTAATAGTCGAACGCAGGACCTCCAGAAACAATCCATAATTATAACGTTATTACAGGAAATATATTCCCGCGTTAAAAAATATGCCGACACGATACATACATGAGCCGTGGATGGCGCCATCTAGCGTCCAGCAGGCGGCGAGGTGCGTCGTAGGAAGGGATTATCCCATGCCCATAGTTGATCATTCCAAGGCCTCGCAGGTCAATATTGAGAGGATCAAACAGGTGTATGCACAGCTGGCGAAGTTTAAACCTCAAGGTGAGATCACTTGGATTAATCAGAACCGCACTTGTCTGAATATTAATTTTTTATGCAAAAGGAGGCTCGTCTGATGTTTGATGATATGGACACTATGCCAGCGGGCTAGCGATTGCGTTACCAACTTTTTAAGAAATTAACGCTCTTTTCTTGAAGTTAAAAAAAATAACGATAGAGATCTTTTTTTGGTTTACGTGAAGATTACCCTTTAGGTCTTACATTTGACAGCGTCAAATTGACAGTGCAAACTGTCAATGTGTCTAGGGGGATTGTTCAAGGATTTATATCCCCATGATTCTATACAGTTTATATTGAGCCTCGAAGCCAAATAATCCAGACCAACCAAATCCAGGCTATAATTGAAAACCCAAAATATTTAAAAGGATACTCCAAGACTAAAGAATCAGCTTTTCATACATATTTCAATTAATTAATTTCCTTACATAATATAAATACAAATGGAAATTATTATTTAACACCTTCGCTCTAATCGAGAACGCACATTTTTAATTTCTTGTAAACCAACAATTTCATCGTTAGGTTAGGTTAGGTTAGTAGTTAGTAATTCCAAGATGGCCGCCAGCTTCAATTTATCTAGCCTGTGTCAAAAACAGATTTAACGAACGGCAGTCATAACTCATAGCTTAGTTTGAAACTTACCCTTAGTGCTATATGAACATGATTTTAATTATTAATTTGACTAAATCCGTAAGTAAAACTAATCCATTTTGTAAATATTAAATTCTGTAATAAGTACCGAAATCTAGTTTTTGAATTGTTAAACGATTATCGTTACACATATTTGGAAATGACGGGCCTAAGAATAGAAAAGGGTGTTTCAATTCTTAAAAGACCGGTAATCGCCAGATGAGTCTCTTGCCCGTTTGCCGCGATATTTTAAAAAATAAATGAAAGAAAATACGTATTATTGAAATGTTAATTTTCTTTATAGGGGTTCTGAATCCTCAAATCGTTCAACGTCCGAATGTTATGCAGTCATCTCCGAGCCCAACATCAATAATTGCGAGTATCAATCAGTCAAATTTCCTGTGCAATACTACCCCTGAAGGGCAGAATTCAAACCCTCCGAACGCACAGCGGGAGGAGGATGATATATTCATCCGTCCAACTAGTTACATTCGTCCCATATTGGATTCCTCTAAATCACTATTTAAGCAAGTTGTGTTAGTGCAACAACAAAGGTCAACAAAAATATACCAACAGCCCCTAAGCCGAGCCAAGGAACATTTTGTTATGAAAGGTGAACTGAATATAGCTTACAATGAAAAAATAGAAAATGACTTCAAAAAAGAAAAGGAGATGTTCACTAAAGAGAAATATGATCCTACGGATACAGAGAAAAAGTACAATGCCATAAACACTATTGAAGGGAATTATATAGATAACCCCCTAAATGAATATGATTTAAAGCAAGGAGATATGGAGGATAAAAATAGAAAAATACATCAAATGGTTATCAATAGTGATAGACAGGTTCTTGATTTACCCGAGGATAGTGCTGAGTCAAACAATAATTGAGAGCCGTCGAATCTGAAATGTCTGTCAAATGTCAGTTGAAAGTTGGAGTTTATAAACTGTCATGTTTATTGACAATTTTGACGTATTGACGGCGGTTATTATTGGCGGTTTTGAAACTGATGTTGTTCTGTGAAATATCATTTTTTTTTTTTTTTTTTAATATGGCTTTAATTTGTGCCAACTGGGCACAAGGTACTTCGCCAGTGTCGTGTAGATGGAGAAGGCACGAAGGAGATTGATCGGTAAAAATAATTAAAACCTAAAAAAAAATAGTTGGAATTTGATTGCTAGTTTAAAGACAGCACAGACAACACAAATATGAGTAAAAACAGGATTAAATACTATTTGCTATTTATGAATAATTTATATACATATATATTACACTTTAATTTTATTACTTGCTATATATTTACATAAAAATCTGCAATATGGACTAAACACCAACATTAACAAACATTTAACACTTAAAGGACGGGGGACTTTTGGGGGAAGAACGTCATAGAGAGGATAGGTTAGTTTAGGACAGTTGAATAGTATGTGAGATACAGTGCCTTCATCTAAGCCACACTCACAGATAGAGTGATCCCTTATCCGAAGCTTGGAAATATCATTGAGTTTTGAGAGATTCAAACTAGTGTTATGAGAACTGTCAAATTTTTTAGAAATTTGTCAGTTTTAAACAATTATAAAACATTGTAATATATTTCGAAAAGAACTTTGTGCAATTTATTATGTAAAACTTAAATAAAAAATTATAATTTTTGAATGATTTTAATTATTAGTTTTACAAATTTATTAAATTATTTATTAATTAATTAGGAAGGAAAACCTCAAAAATTGTGTGATGGCACCATAAACTACTCAAGAAATTCTTTCAACCGCAGATTTAGACCTTGTCCAAGTTTGTGTTATTCACTAATATGTATGTATGTGTCGTTCGCGTTTGAACGACACAAGAACAAAATCAAATCCTCGCTAACGAATGGGTCACTTCGTTCAAAATTATTCGTTCGCTCAATGAGCCACGAGCTCGCGGCGCGCGGTAGCGATCCGAACGAACCAAACGCAAAAGCCGATGATGCGGTATTTCATATTTACGACAAGGCCAATCGAATATGATTCTTAAACGTAAGAAAATTGGAGCTAGAATCTATTTTATTCTTTTAGTTTTCTTCTACTTCAGTTTAATAAGCTATTTTATGTAATTAATTATGAAAGTTTATCTTTTTTAAAGAAATAACAGAGCTATTGATCTATTTATTAATAAAACTATTTTAATAATTTATATTTTTTTTTTTTGTTCGCTCTGAAGTTATATTACAAACGGAACCTTTCAGTTCGTATTTCGTAATATCTATTAATTCCTTTTAACTTGGATCAATTATTGTTCGATTGAACGGGTCGAACGAACCAGATCTTTTTGTCAATGGCTCAGTATTGATTCAGTTTGAGCGACCGACACATGCATATAGTATTATGTCAAATCCATCACAGATCAGCTATGGTATACAATTGGAGAATCTTGTAGAAAACATCAGATTTTATACAAGGAGTGGGCAAAAAAATTATAATTTTTCTATGATTTTAATGTCAGGGGATTCACATTTAATAGTATTTTGTAAACGCCACAGCTATGAAGATAAATTGGGATCTGAATTTTCTACAAAAACAAATTTACGCAAGATAAGGCGTCTACAGACTAAGTACTGGGACAACAAAACACGTAATCTGTGTAAAATTTATTTTGGCGGCACTGTTGAATTTACATTTAATAATTTCACTGTTTCCAAATGTTGCTTCATAGCCTTTTGTACTTTTCTGGATTTGGCTGTCGGTCTTTCTCTTGGCTCTCTTTTATTGCAGCGCAGTTCTTCTTTTATGGCTGTTATAATATTAATCTACAAAAGACAAAACATTATCTTCATCATCTATAATATATCTATTAAAAACTTACAAGACGTGTGACAGAACTGTTTAAGGGCAATTTTTAATTCTATTTAAAGGTAAGCCGTAACAGTCTAAAATGAAAATGAGGTTCTTAATTGAATGTGTATTTTTTATCTTCTGTATCTTAAATTTTTAGGTTTAGGTTTATTTAACAATGCAACTAGATTTCTGTACCGATTTTTGGTGTAGCTTTAATTATAAAAATACACTGAATAGTTATAAAATATGTTCACTATAGTGAAATAGGCAGTCTTAACTACATGAGGTGCTGCAGACAATTTTTTTTTCCCTGTAAACAAATCACATATCATTGTGATTTTAGAATGTTCAAATGTTATTTAAAAAGTTACTAAAATTTTCTTTTAGAATTCTAAATATAACCAGTATAGTAAGCTTGTCTATTTTCTCCTTGATTTGCATGAGAACACATTCAAATAAAAAAATTTTTTTTTTATATTTAAAAATATATAGTTTTATTTTAATCTATCAATGTTTATTAAGATGACCGAAAGATAAATTACACAGTAAATGAAGATTAATTTGATTTTGTTTGATTGAATTTTTTATCTGGATTTAAAAAATATACTTACTGATTGGGGAATGTGAACATATCTTACATTTCTGGCATGGATAAAAATATTTTCAAATGAGTATTCATTGGCTTGGGGATCACAAAACACAGCATTAGAAAGAGATATGTTCATGTATCTGTAAATTAAATATAGCTTACCTTACCATCTACTTTGTAAAAATAACAATTATACATAGATTTAGACTCAAAATATAGATATTGGCAAAAACTGTTAAATACTAACCCATCTACAGATGTAAGTTGTCCACACACACATGAATCATTCCGAAGATCAACAGTTATGCTTTTATTTTCCAATAATTTCACTAAACATAACAATGTGTTGTGATAGGAGAATTTCTCTTTAGATTTACCAATAAACATTTTAAATATCTTTGTAGGCTGAAACCAACATAATAGGATCTTAATCAAATACTATAAATACTTAACCGTTTATTTCACTAATTCCTACATTATATACAATTTCAATGAATCTATTCTTTAATAATGATTAATCTTTCATCTGGTTTTGATTTTAATTCCAATTCTGCTTTTGTTAGTGACCAACTATCACCGTCATTTATAGCCCAGAAAAAATAAGATCCTCGTTCTTTAGCTCCAGATACTGGCACTTTAAATCTAGCAAGCTTTTGGTCACAATAATTATTTTCGTTATCTGTAATTTTAAAGCGCTTGTCTTTTATTGGTTCTCCTAAGTGGTAAATGGCACCTGGGTGAGATCTTAGTTTTTTCATTGCAACCTTATAATAGTCCATTTCTCGTACTTTTTCTATGAGTTTATTTTGTAGATAAAAGCCAGTACTTGCAACGATAAAACCGCCAATAGCGGCAATTTGAATGAGTTTGGCATTAGACACGTTAATCATAACTATTCGTGTATATTTACTTACAACCACGGTTAAATCGCTTGCAAATTGATATAGCAAGAATACTGTGTAGTCACGCAGCTTAACTTATGGTTTTAGTTTTACTTTTAGGTATACAATACCCAGTGACTCGTGGCTCAAAAGAAGCACAGATCGTGAGAAGATAAATTAGAATAAAGTAGCACAATTTCATATATTTAATATATTTCAAGTTATTTTGATAATTTTACAAATTTGAGACTATGTCAATTGTTATACGCTAATAGTACCGTCAACATCACATATTGAGTAGCCGAGCGGTAAAATCAACAGAGCAACATAAAGTCAAGAGAATATAGGTCAAAAATCTTATGGATTTCGCTCCATTAATTGGGTTCTAACTTCTATTTGGCAACAAACGAAATTGAATGGGATTTAAATTAGCTCTTACCTATCACAATTCAATCAATTATCAGATACATTTTCTAAATTAATATAAATACATCCTTATTATATAAGTGTTTCATGTTTTTAAAATCTATTTGGCACATATAAATAATTTTGTACTTTTCCTTTTTTGTGTTGATATTTTTACTTTGTAGTGAAATTCTTCTATATAGGAATTCTAAACTGTCACTGTCATTTCCCATACTCTACAGTCTACACTGAACACTCTACATTGTAAATTGTACAATTACTAGAATGTTATATTTTTTATTGGTTCATTTGTAATTATTTAAAGCAAATATCAAAAAAATAGATGATTACGGAAATATAAGATCCGCCCCAATCAACATTATATTTTGAAATGTGACAAGGAAATTTTTTACTTAAGAAAATATTAAAGACGTGGAAGCAAAATTTTGTTACGGACTTCGATTAAGTTTGTGAAGGGTATATGATATCAAAATGTTCAAAAAATTTAAAGATAAGCTAGCAGAAGAAGTGAAGTCTTCGCCACAACGAATACAACAGTTTGCACAAGCTGCCCAGGTCTGTTTAGGCACTTTACAAACACATGAGACTACATTCTACTCATTCTATAAGCAATTAATTTTTTTACAGGCTGCTGTGACATCAGCATCAAGTAGTATATCTGATATCACAAACAATGACCTATTTTCAATAGAAGATAGTGGTAAGTAGCATTATTTAAATGTTTTTCCTTTTAATCAGTCAACAAGATCTGAAATATATGAAAGAATTATTTAACAGATAACATTTTAAAACTTTCATATTTTTTCATAAGCAATACTGTATCTTTTTATTTAAGCCTAAACCCATAGCTTAGCATATTCCATGTTATGTAGATATTTGTGTATTGGTTTTTTTAACTTAAAAAAAAATTGAGTCTAACATTATTATTTAAAATTTCAGATAATTCAACTAAAACTCAGTTGTCTAACAATCAGCCTAATGCAAGTCAGAACTTGAATCAATCTACACTTAGTTCTGCAGATTTTGCAGACTTTCCAATGGGCTTTGAGGTAATTCTTGCAATATTATATTAATAGCGTTTGTGTCAACCTCCTTGTTTATTCAATCTGTTGCAGGGAATAGATTTGAGGGAGTTTGCCATAGAGTTAACAATGTATTTTATTGTTGAGTAATTTTATATATTTACTAGCTGACCCGGCAAACATTGTTTTGCGATGTCTGTTATTACTAGGAAACATATTTTTAATTCTACTACAATTATAATATTTGATTGCCATCTTGCAACCTTATTGCGGATCTGTGGATAGATTAAAAAAAATAAAAATCGGGATGTAAAAGTAGGGGTTGATAGTATAAGAGTGAAAATTGAGAGAGAAATGAATTTTTTTATTGTCATCACAAAATAAAAAAAAATTATTGCCAAAAAATTAAAAAAAGTTTATAATTAACAAATAAAAATAGGGGTAGTTCGTAGAAGAGTGAAAAATTTAGAGTCATATGAAATTTTTTATTCTATGTCATGACAAAATAAAAAAAAAATCTTGCAAAAAATTAAATTTTTTAAGTAACAAATAAAAAATAAGGGTTGATCGTAGAGGGGTAAAAATTTAGGGTTGCATGTATTTTTGTATGGTGTATTTTGAAAAAATTAAAACGGAAAATTTAGTCTAAAAAATAAATTAAATTTTTTTAATTAAATGTTAGGGGTGGACCACCCTTATAAGGGGACGAAAAATAGATGTTGTCCGATTCTCATACCTACACAATATGCACACAAAACTTCATGAAAATCGGGAAAGCCGTTTCGGAGTAGTTTAACCTCAAACATATTATATATAAGATTATCCCAATTTTTTTTTTAATTATATCAGTCTAATCACATTCTCAAACATGTTGCATCTCACTGTGAACAGTTTATCAGACAGATGAGTAATTTAAAATAGTGCATTTAATGATTGTGGGAAATGTTAATACAGTGATTACCAACATGCATAAACTGTTAATTTTTAAATTGTTTCAGAATCGACAACGACAAAGAAGATTATCCAATAGCTCATTGGCTAGTGACATATCATTTCAACTACCAAATTATGAGAGTCCATCCATGTACCATTTACAGGTATGTGATATACGTTTCCTATGATACTTGCGTTACTTAAGAAACCGTACAAGATTTCCTTGAGTGAAGATGCAAGAATCATCATAGATTTTATGAGCTATTGGTGTGTATTATAATAATGCTACAGTCAGGGACATATACCCTATATTTTTATACCCTGATTGTATCCATTTATTTGATGTATGTAATAATTGTGTAATATAATTTTAAAAAAAACAAGCAGGTTAAGTCATCTTCTGTATGCATTTGCAAACAACTATATTTCCAGCCATCATAGGAGCAAGTGTTATGCGCACATAAAAAGAATAATTTATGGATGGTAGTCAGGAATGATAACCTCGGTGATAGAAAAATAAGCCAAAACAGATGTCTGTCGAGCCTTCTTAGCTTATTTTGCTGTTTTACATTCCTAGGAATAATGCAAATGCAAACACTCAATTAACAAAAACAAATTGATATTTGTATGTGCTCTAAATTAATGTCATGTTTGCCTCTAATTGCTTGTCACATTCAAAATTGTATTTTGTGTTTGTTTTTGCCAATGTATCAAAAAAAAAAAAAGGCAGTAAAGTGTGCCGAGCGTTGGCAAACTTTATCAAAAAAAAAAAAGGCAGTAAAGTGTGCCGAGCGTTGGCAAACTTTATCAATGAAAAAAAAAAAAGGCAGTAAAGTGTGCCGAGCGTTGACAAACTTTATCAATGAAAAAAAAAAAAAGGCAGTAAAGTGTGCCGAGCGTTGGCAAACTTTATCAATGAAAAAAAAAAAGGCAGTAAAGTGTGCCGAGCGTTGACAAACTTTATCAATGAAAAAAAAAAAAAGGCAGTAAAGTGTGCCGAGCGTTGGCAAACTTTATCAATTAAAAAAAAAAAAAGGCAGTAAAGTGTGCCGAGCGTTGACAAACTTTATCAATGAAAAAAAAAAAAGGCAGTAAAGTGTGCCGAGCGTTGGCAAACTTTATCAATTAAAAAAAACAGAATATTAATTAACTGTCTTATACAGACAATAAATCCGAAGCCCGTTTACATTAGTTAGTTTTCAATTTAAAAACCAACCTCTGAAGTGAAGGTTTTCCTTTTAATACAGATTTCTTAATAAATCAAATCAAATCAAAATATCTTTATTCATTTAGGTAAACATGTACACTTATGAACGTCAAGAAAAACAAATTACATTAACTGTAAATTTACATTTACAACCAGTTCGCAAGTCAAGGGCGTAGAGCGGGTAAGAAGAACTGGCAAGAAACTTTCCGCCACTCTTTTCAATCGCCAAGTTTTTAATACAAATTGTTTGAACTGGAGCAAATCAATCCCAAGGATAAGGATCGTTTAAGTATTCGTCACATTTATAAAAGGCTTTATTAATTAATTTACTTTTAACAAGGCCTTTGAATTTATTTAGTGACAGTTCTCTAATTTCGCTTGGGAGTTTGTTGTAAAAACGAATACAATTTCCATATAAGGAGTGGTTTATCTTCTGGAGCCTGGTTGGTCGCACACTCAAATTAATTCTATTACACGTATACTGGTGAAAGTCACCATTTGTTTTGAAATCGTTTAAGTTTTTTTGTACATACAACAAGGCTTCAAGAATATATTGACCGGATAATTATTCTTTTCTCCAGTCTGATATGGATGTGTCGGCCAGTGAAGCGGAAGAAATTAATGCTGGAAATGTGAACCTCAACCGTGTAACTAAAGAACAGTTGTATGCGGCTTACAGAAGGACACAGGAGCGGTGTAAAAAGTATAAAACACAATATTCAGATTTAGCGAGACATTATAAACTTTTGGAAAGAGAAAATGCTAAAGCAAGGGTGCGTATTATTTTTTGTTTATAATATAATAAAAATTTTAATTAAAATATTTTTTATTAAGAAGTGGCCTAGTAAGTAATGATGGAAGAATTTTTCTTACAAAAGTAAAAAATATTAATTTCTATTGATTTTTTTTTTTTTTTTGGAGTTTATGGCCTGGTATCTAGATACGCACTAATAATGTACATACTGTATGGTGTAGTATTATCTATACGATTTTGTTGTATGTGGCAACATAAATACAGGACACTAAGAAAAGAAGAAAACAGACGTCACTCAGAACAGACTTTTATGATGAGTGAGCATGTATTTTTCCTTTGAGCGTTTCTGTAAGAATATAAATTAATTACTGTTGTTTGTGAAGAAATATATCAATTTACAAAAATAAATATGGGTTGTGATTTATAAAAATATAGAACATCCCATAAACTGTTTCCATATGTAAATATGACGGGACTTTAGTTTACATATGTTTATTATAAAAAATAAATAAAATAAAATAGCCTTATACTGGAAGTTTTAAAGTTAGTATACAGGCAGTCGTCGTACTTACGGCATGTTAGGTTCTCGAAATACGCGACGTAAATCGAAACGACGTAAGTCGAGACATATTTTTTCATATGTTTACATGTAAAACTCAAGGGTTAGGTTCCATACGGACTTGAAATTTAAAGAAAAAGCTGCATTTAGAACAAAGGATATACATACTTTGATATCAAAAGAAGTTCTTAAAATATTTTTTTTTTGTATTTGTGTGTTCTTAATTTTGATAATAATTATAAAACTTTCATATGTAATCAAAATATGCAATGAGTAATAATAAATTAAACTTTTGGCTTAAAGAAACTATAGCATAACAGATCATCAATATCATCCGCAGTAACTGCAATTTCAGGCAAATGGTTAGCCAAATGAACAATGTCAGTTGTGATTTCATCGATATTTGGTTGATCTGTGGATGAAAAACTTTCAGATGGCTTAAAAAAAAGTGGGCATAACTTTTTCCAAACTCGTTATAAATTGTTGGGTGTCACCTCATCCCATGAAGCAGCAATATTTTTTACGCATTGCAAGATATTATAACTTTTCCAAAAATCTCTCAGCTCCATGCCATCATTTTCATTAGCCTATACAGCCTGTGAAAACGTTTTCCTGAGATAATAGGCCTTAAAAGACGCTATAACTCCTTGATCCATCGGCTGTAACAACGAAGTGGTGTTTGGTGTGCCGTCCCCACGGACATTGACCTTGCGACAAGTGAATTCTCCTATGCCGTAAATCGAAACAAATGACGTATCTCGAGGAATAGTATCACAACATTGTTCGACGTAACTTGAAACGACGTAAGTCGAGGACTGCCTGTATACAAATTAAAATTATAAAATATCCCTAATTACAGTGTGCCTTTCGGCAAAGGCCTCCTCCAATTCTTTCCACTTTGTTCTGTCCAAGGCGACTCCTCCAGTTAGGACCTGCTGTCAGTTTTAGTTCGTCTTCCCAACGTCTGTATTGACGCCCTCTACTTCCTTTACCGTTACGTGGATACCAGTGTGTGACTCTGGTATCCACAATGTGTGACAATGTTGCTCCATTTGTTCTTTGAAGAAGAAGAAGAACGTCCAATGTCCTGTCCACCTCCATTTTTGTTGGTCTGTTCTGATCAGTATGTCGGTTAGTTTTGTCTTACGCCTTACGACATATGTTTATTATGAGGTTTTAAAAGTTAATAGTTATAAACATATACATCACAAGAACTTTGTACCCTCCCTTTGATAGAGAAATTCAGTAGTGCTATTAGACACTTTTTTTACTTTAAGATCCTTTTTTAGTCAATTAAATTAGATATCAATTATATATTAGACTTATGTTGGGTTAGATTATAATGTTAGTCTTAGTAAAGACACGTATAAAAAGCAGCTCAGTTTATATGTTCGCATACTTGATACATATTGATCTAACACACCCTATGAATTGTTAAAGCTGCTTCTGAGACCTAGTCTGTAATTACACACTTTATTCATTCACTCACTGGCTCATTCAATTACTGACTCACTCATTCGGCCACTCACACTTTTGCACCCACACGCTTACTCGTGCACTCAGGTTAATAATGTAATTATTTTAAGTAATTAAGAAATAAATTTATGGAAAAGCTGGGAACTCTGACACAGGTATTTTTTTACTTAAAAGGTACTTACTTAAATTAAATAAACACTTTTTTATCTATTTATTTATTTACATATATAATTAATTATATATATATAATTAGTGAATAATTATATATATATATATATTCACTGTTTATGTTGAACTCCTGAATCCATAACCACTTTACAATTATGGTGTGCAGATTTTTAGAGAACTACCCTTGAAATATTTTTACTGTTTAATTTAAAATACCATAATATGTTATTTGTAGAATGTTCTCGTTGAGACACAAGATAAAGCGTTGAGAAGAATATCGGAACTAAAAGAACAGTGTTTGCTGGAAAATAGTGCAAAAGTAAGTTTAAACCAATATTTTGTTGGAAAAGAGTTTAAAAAAAAAACAGCGCTGTAACCCTAGTACCTTGGCCAAGGATTTATGAATCTGTTTCGAGAGTATTTTTTTTTATAATAAGCAAGATGATCAGCCTTTGACACACTTGTTTCTTCACGATATAACCCTTCACCGTGCGAGCGAATGGGTCTCATATTTCTATGATGTAAAGCCTATTGGTTCTGGCCTGAACCCAATAATTAATCCACAATCTAAGATCAGACCGTGTCAGTCGATCGATCTCCTATCCGCACCCCTATAACCAAACCCTACGAATACAATCCATTTTTGGCGATCGATAGAATGCATTCTCTACGCTCTTTACATTCAAATTTTATAATCAATATAAACCAAATAAAGTAAATAAAACCGTACAAATAATATTAAATATACATGTCTGTTTCATACATATCAAATAGCTTTTTAATTATTTTAAAAATCTGGTGTAAGTTAAAATCTTAAGATAGGATATCGCCAAAATTGGATTGTATTCGTAGGGTTTGGTTATTGGGATGCAGATAAGAGATCACTATCACGGTCTGATCTCAGATTGTTTTCAATCTGAGATTGTGGATTAATTATTGGGTTCAGCCGTTAATCGAGATTTCGACCTCATTAGAGATTAACACTCTGCACTACATAAGCTTATTGCTAATATTAAAAGTAGTTTTAATTTTACAGGCCCACCTTGAACAAGTACTGCGTATTGAGTTGGAAGAAAAAAATATGAAGATTGAGTCCCTAAGTACCCAACTTAGTCTTTTGCAAAATGATAATGTAGTGAATAAGAATGATGCTAATGACAATGCACAAATGCAATTAATTAGTTTAAGTGATGATAATGAAAAGGATGTGACCCAATCGGCTGAAGTTATTAATAATAAGATTGAAAAATTAGAACAATTACTAAACAAATATAAGGAATCACTTAAAGTTACTAAAGAAAAGAATTCCAACTTAACCACTGAAATACAAAAGCTTAACATACAATTGGAAACGAAAACAAAAGAAAACAATCAACTACAGCAAAATATTGAGAAAATGAACGAAAGCACACAAAACATTCAAGAGTTATTAAACAAAATAGAAACTTTAGAAAATTTAAATAGTACTCTAGAATTTTCCAAAAATAAAGATGTCTCGATTTTAGAATCCAACTTGAAAAATTCCCAGGAAGAAATTGCCGAATTACAAAATAAGATAAAGATTTTGAGTAAGAGAGAAGAAGAATATGCTATTTCATTGGCAGAGAACAAATTGAGAATTCATAAAGAACTGGAAAGTAAAGAAACCGAAATAAAAGCGCTTAAGGGTGGTTTAGAAAATGGTTGCCAGGAAATCGAAAGTTTGGAAAAAACTATTCAAGATCACAAAAATAAAAATCTACAATTAGAAGCAGACATTCTTAAATTAAATAATGACCTTCATGATTTATCCGCTACTGAAACGAAATTGGATAATCTTAATAAAGAATATGAAAATCTTAAAGAAAAGATCAAGGTGTTAGAAAATTCCAAAGCAAAATGTGAAGAAGATATTAAGTGCCTTCATTTACAGCTCAAACAAGAAACAGCTGAAAAGCTATCGGTCATTGATCGTAATGTTTATCTAGAAAGTCGTAACACACAGCTGACGGATGAAAATACTAAAAAGCGTTCTCAAATTAATAAACTCGACGAGGAAGTTGCGTTACTGAAGAGTAATATAAGTGATTTAAAAAGCACTTTATCGCAACAGGAACAAAACGACACAGAATCCAGTGTTCTGAGATTAACCGAAGAAGCTACGGCATGGAAGTTGAAGTGTAGTAGTTTGGAATCGGAAATACAAGATGAAAGAATTGAACTAGGAAAACTGCAGTCGGAAATCGAGAAACTTCTACAGAATCATGAAGCCTTACAAAACCAAAATATTGAACTTAGTGCAACTTTTGAAAAGTTACAATCTGAAAATATGAGGCTCTACAACGAAGTTGATAAATATAAAGCAATAAAAATCCAACTTACCGAATTTAAAAAATGTGCAAAAGATGTACGTGGAGTAATTGGAGTCATATCCAACGAATCGAGATCTTTAAACAACGAAGTTATGAACTGGCTGCCTCAACTTAGAGACGGTATTGTGAAGCAACAGAATCTGGCTTATACACAAATAAAGGACTTAGAAAATATTCAAATCTCCTTGAAGAAACAAAATTCGAAAATAACGATGGAGTACGAAGCCCTCACTAAAAGTGCCGATTTAATGAGAGTCGAAAATGATAAATTAAGGTTGGCTTTGCAAGACAGTGAATCTAAATGTGAAAGTCTTTTAGACCAGCTGAATAATCTTACTAAAGAGAATGATGCAATGAAATCAAATTTACAGCAATTTAATTCTTTAGTTAATGAAAATAAAGAACTGTGCAATAAGATTAAAATCTTAGAAGAACAAATTAATAAACTTAGCGAAGAGTTGAATAAAAACAATGAACTCTATAAGTCAAGCTTATCACAGATTGAGACTTTAACTAAAGATAAGTGTAACGCGTCTGAAACTAAACAAGAACACGAAGAAAACATAAAACGTATTAACGAGTTAGAAAATAATTTAGATATAATGCAGCAGGAAAATGCTAAATTGATAGCATCTAAAACAGAAATAGAGAAGTTATATAAAACCTTAGAAATTGAAATAACTGAACTACGAGATAATTATTTAAAAAAGGAAAGTGCTAACGAAGCTTTGAAAAATGAAAGTGACAGTGAAAAATCAAAACAACTTGAGATGCAGGAGAAATATGAGAAATTGCAATCGGAATTCTTAGAAATGAAAGATACCGTAATATCATTAAAAGACGTTAACAATAATTTAAACCAGTTTAAGGAAGCTAAAGAAAAACAAATCGAAGAAACGAAAGCTGAATTAAATCATGTACGTGACCATTATGAATCTAAACTAAAAGAATTGAACGAAGAGAAAAATTTACTTCAATCAACACAGACTGAACTTGACCAAAAGTTATTGGACTACGAAAAACAAATTAAAGATGTCAAAGCCGAATTAAATCAAGTACGCGAGAGTTATGAGACTAAACTAACGGTGTTAAATACTGAAACTGATTCACTTAAATCTTCCCAAGTTGAATCTTATAATACTTTAAAGGAGGAAAATGATAGACAAATTAAGAAAATTGAAGCGAAATTAAATCAAGTACGCGAGAGTTATGAACATAAGTTAAAAAGTTTAAATAATGAATATGAATTATTCAAATCGTCACAAGATGAAATTCATAAAAAGTTGATGGAAGACAATGAAAAACAAATGAAAACCGAATTAAGTAAAGTACGCGATAGTTATGAAAGTAAATTAAAGAAGTTAAATGATGAATATGATTTACTGAAATCTTCCCAAGTTGAAATTAATAAAACTTTAAAGGACGAACATGAAAAGCAATTGAATGATATCGAAGCAAATTTAAATTCAGTTCAAGAGAGTTATGACAGCAAATTAAAGGAGTTAAATAATGAAAATGAATTACTAAAACTATCACAAGTTGAAATTAATGAAAAGTTCAAGAATGCAGAATCAGTATTGACACAACTTATTCCAAAATATGACGAATTGGAGCAAAAATCAGTTGAATTGAATAATGTAATCAAAGATTTGGAAACGAAATGTTTATCACAAAATAAGGTTATTGAAGAGCAAGAAAAGGCGATATCTTTACACAAACTGTGTGAATGCGACAATCTCAAAGAAGAGAACAGAAGACTATGTTCCGACATCGAAGGCCTACAAACTTATTTAACGAAGATTTCAAAAGAAAATAGCGAA
Organism: Pieris mannii; assembly: GCA_028984075.1. NCBI lineage: Eukaryota > Metazoa > Arthropoda > Insecta > Lepidoptera > Pieridae > Pieris > Pieris mannii. The sequence goes on along the minus strand of CM054798.1, from coordinate 2,449,476 downwards.
TTGAATGACAAGCTACGTGAAGTATTGGCAAGTGAAAATTCAAGTGATAGTGAACTAAAAACAGAAATAGAATCTGGGAAAGACAAAATCGACGAACTGTTAAGAGAAAATTCGTTGTTAATTGAAGAAAATTTAGAATTAAAAGATCAAATACAGAACAGTACACAGACGCGCCCACCGAGCAGCGACGAGAAAAACCTAAACGATAAATACAAATTACTACAAGAGGCGAAAAGCAGTTTGGAAATCAAAGTTAACGAATTGGAACAAATCAACGATTCGTTAAATAGATCTATAGATCAGAATCAAAATAATTATGAAAGACTCAAATTGTCTAATGAGAAGTTGCAAAGGAAACTGGATGAAGCTCTCGTCAGTCTGAGACATTTGCATGCCCTCGAAGAGAATACGGAGCTGGAATACCTTCGTAATATTTTGTATGAATATTTAACTGGGCCCGGATCACATTCGCTAACATTAGCCAAGGTGCTGGCGGCTGTCGTCAAATTTGATGATCGGCAAACAGAACAGGTGCTGTCAAAGGAAAGGGAGCGGCAGGGTTTTGTAAGTATACTCTGATTTTTTATTCCGTACAATTATGAGATTTCATTTGTGTTGCTACTGAAAAAATTTTTACCCATTTGAGGGTATTTAAAAATAAAATTATACGTATTTTTGGTTATCTAAATATTTACTTACTCAATTACTACAAAAATAACAAATATTTCAATATCACGGACAGTATATCGAATAAACTTTATTTTATTTATTTAGCTGGCAACACTGCTTACTAATTCCAGGTTTAGTAACCCTTTAAAAAAAAGAGTGTTTGTACTTATGTACACGCGTTAGAAGTTATACTTCTTTGGCGTATGGAAAAAAAATAACTGAAATGCAGTAGTGATTAATGATAAATATTAAAATTAATCAAAAAGATTTTATTTATATATATATTTATAAATTATTAGTAAACACGAAAATAATATTTATTTATTCACACTGGTTAATTGTACTGTTACGATACACGTGTTCTAAATATAAAAATACTAGAATATACAACTTGAACATAGTTATCGATTTCCATGCCATCTAGACCTAACTTTACGATGTCGAATTCAGATGTCGGTGTGCGTGCGCATCTTAAAAAATCACTTTCATAATTTGTCTCCGTCGCGCCAAAAGAAGTATAACTTCAATAAAATGTTATCTTTACTTTTATCGTCTTTCACTCGTCATATGCGCCAATGTAACATTTATAGCCAGACAGTTATTGGTGTCAGCGTCAACTTTGATATGGTGCGCGTTTATCCTTCATACGGTGAAGGAAAACATCGTAAGGAAATTCATGCCTTAGAGTTTAGACCTTGGCCTGTCAGGCACAGATGACTGATCACCTACTTGCCTGTAACAGAAGTCTGAGGTCCTTAAAGGTCGCAAGTTTTTTTCAGGAAAGTTTTTACCTTGAGTCCATAGAATGTTACTTGAGCAGGTCGTTTGGCTATCAAAATTGGTTTCATAAATTATCGTCCAGAAATGTTCCTATACAGGAAACAATGTATGGAAATGGAATCCATGAACGAATCTTTACACCATAGAGATATTAATTTATTTTAAAATTAATTTGTATAATATATTTCAGCTTCACCAACTTGGAATCATTTGATATGAAGATATCGGGTATAAAACTCAATAAATTTATTTGCCGAATTGTTAATAAAATGACAATTTGTGGCTTGTAGTTTTTTAAAATATATTGTGTGGAACATTTCCTTTTAATGAACGAGAAATATACGGTCCTATACGTGGAAAGAAAGGCTAATTCAGTTAAATAAATAAAAATTAAATTTTTGCGGAATTTAATGTGGCATTAATTACCTTTTTCCGTTGTCGTTATAGTTCGACGGTAATTTTTATAGTTAATATAAAAAAAATATTTAATTGTTGTAAATAAGAATTATATTTATCCTCAACAGCGGTTTCTCTTTCTGCACAGACTAGTAATACGCCGGTTATTGTCTCTTTTTAACCCACTGTGAACACTGTATCGGAAAGAGACAAAAGTACTTTAGTTGGAAATATGTAGTTTTGTAAGGAGTAACTCTTATGTCAAAGTCAAAGACACGTGCTATAGTTTGTCGATTTCGTTTTTAGCTTTTTTTTTAAATATCTATTTGTACTAAACTTTCAGCTTTTTATATTTTTTCAGATAGACATTAAAATTTGCTAAAATGGTTTAATAGATTATGTGAATTGTAAACTAAATAGTTTTGGGCACAGTAAAATTAATACTATAAATATAGATACGTAGTCGGCTTTATAACAACTAGACTAAAGGTCTGGTTATGATGGTTTCGGTAATATATTACATAAACACTTTTTAAGTCCACTAGTGTGTAATAAGTCAGCGCCTAGACTTATGAGTCATTCGCGCCAAGTCTACCTATATCTGTAATGAGACCGTAATGCCATGCCATAGAGTATAAGTTTACATATTTATTAATTTTATATCAAAAATAACTGTTTAAAGTGTACTTAAGGGATCCATAATGGTTTAAATTTAATTAATTTACAAAATGTTATGATGTACTGTGTCGTATGTCACATTGACATAAGCTTGATCAAAGAGAAGAAATTATTATACTATATATTGGAAATTATTTTACTGCGTATGACGTCTCTATAAATAAATAGAGTATACATCGGGCTGGAAAATACAAATGTTAACGTTATGTTTTTTGTACAAACAATAATAGCAGATGGAAAGTCAATTTGTTAATTAAGTTTTTTTTTCGACTGTTAGATATTGAAAATATTATCTTTATGGTCCCTCTAATGACGATTGAATGTTTTCGGGGTGAAAATGTTAATGATGGATTGTCGCTTGATCCCATCCAATGGCGTAGCAAAGGGGGGGCGGCGGGGCCAGGCCGCACCGTCACCTTTTTCGGGGTGACACCCTCTCTCAACTTTAATAACAATATACAAATAAAAAAAATCGCTAGCATAAAAATTTCTTTCCTCAACTAGCACTAGCTCAGCTCTATGTAGAATTCGGGGATTCCCACAAAGAGCCTGACGATGTCGTGGGGGATTCCCCGTCCCATATTCGAAATCTTTTAATAAATGATCCATGTCCTTATAAAATTTATTGCGTTTTACTTTCGATGGGGTGCCACCCAAGGTAGCTACACCACTGATGCCATCACAGGCACACTATATGTTAGACCAACCACTATTAAACGCAACGCACTAATTTGTTGATTTTCGATAATTTTTAAAGGTGTATTATTTATGCGCCATTGGACCGTACATTGTGAACGCTGAGTATAGTTATTTTATTTCTTAGATGTTACTAACAATTGTTCAGTGTATTAGGCTATTTAAATCAATTAACATTCCATTTAATGAGTGGATTAATTTGTTATTTAAATATTTAATAAGATTTTTTAATTATTTATTAAAACTAAAGTTATGTTAATATGTATACAGCCTAATTTATAATAAATATAACAGTTACATAAATGATTCTTATTTAATCTCTTGAGATAAAGCCATTTGGTAGCTCCAAACTAGACTAGAAATAATATTAATAATTTATATTAAAGTCTGTAGAGTTTTGTCTTTTAGTAAATGATCTTATTACAATAATAAAAACCTTATGAATATTTTAGATATTTATTTGTTCTAAATTAAGTTTTAGGAATATTGTTAATCTTCATTATCAGAACCAGAATCTTCACTTGTAAAACCTTCAAATGAGCCTTCTTCATCTTCTAATATTGCCATTTCAGACATTAATTTTTCAATTTGCTCCGGTGTGTGACCGCCTTCTTGCTTTTTTAAATGTCTGTGAAAAAGTGTTAAAAATAAAATTAATTAAAATTTTTAAAATTTATTATTAAAAAAACTAAATGTGACTATCATGGTTACTTTTTAATTTTATTACATTATAATAAACCAAATTTCTATTTATAAGTTTTGTTCATAACATTTCACTTTAAATTTCTATGAGAAATAATATTCTAAGAATCAAATTATTATTTCATATTATTTTTGTACTAAACATATTTTTTTTAAATGCTATTAATTAACATATTACAGTATAACTATAATTCAAAAATCAAGGGAAATGCAAAAATATAGTTAACAAGTTTTCAACTTAACAAGATCTTTGAGATAACTGTGGAAGTTTCGACTGAGAGCAGCAATTACTATGTGTAATTTTCTATTAGTAGTTATGAGGTATATATTTTGTACATATTAAAACAAATAATATATTCATGATGTAAACTGTATGTATACTAAAAAAATATTAATATATTCTTTCATTGCATGTATGGCAAGAAAAATAGATTAGAAGCTCTGAACCCAAACATTCATTTTGGATTTTATTGCTATTAATTTGGGGAATTATAATTTATCAATATATTTCAGTAATGACTTATGGGGTCTACTTTTTTAATATTCGAGTTATAGAGTATCAAAACATATTATCAATACTTGATAGTTAAATAACACCACTCTAAACACTATGACTCCCGTGTGTCAATATCAAATATGTTTTAGTTAACATAAGCAATAATAACTGCTAAATATTGGTTTAGATATGGACTTGTTATGGCTTAGATGTTATGTTAGGTGTGTCAACTTATGTTCAAAAACAACACAAATATATATATAGCCTTTGAAAAACTTGGTTTTATGGTAAAACTTTGATGTAATACATACCGAAGCAATGTTCGTTTTTTTCTTTCAGGAAGATTTTTTATCATAGCTTGTATTTCGTTTTCACTCATTTCATTGCTTATTTGTTCTGTTACTGTGTTCTAAAACCAGAAGTTAAAAATGTAACCTTGTATTAAAAAAAGTGAAAATACTTGAACATTTCTATTAATACTTCACTTAACTAATAAATAATTCAAAACAGCGATAATAGAACAACTATAAATCTAGGAACTTACTTCTATTGGTTTACAACATTTAGCACACACATTTTTTTCACTAGCACATTTTTTACAAAATATATGATATGCTTGTTTGACATTTTTTTGATCACACCCAACACATTTTCTCGGAGTAGCAAGTGGTTTATATTTTTTATACTTTATTTTCCATTCAATTATTTCTTTGCAACGTGGGCAGACTCCTGAAATCTGCAAAGCGTTGAGGGTTTTTGTTTTTTTGCTAGTATCATGTAAATCATTTTTGAAAGTTGTCCGGTTTTGATGTTTCTGAGGTCTGTTTCTTTGAAGATTTCCTTTTGATAAACTCATTTTTAGTTATTTTATACAATAAACAAATATTAAAATGCAAGGGTAACTTGACATTTTTTACACATGCTTTTGAATTATGATTTATGACCTTCTTGTTTTCAAATTTCAATCACAGATTACTTATAATAGAATTTTAGACTATACTTGAAATTAGAATGTACTTCACAGACTATAAAAACTATTCGCATTGAAGTCATTGAATTACAATAAACAATTCTGTAAGAAACAAAAAAAAATTGGTAATATTGTTAAGCTCATAATATATATTGCAATTTGTTTTGGATCTTACTAAGAACTTAGTAAAAAAAATCCAAACTCAGTTGACTCGTTCTTGTGAATTTTGTGAACCAGTGTTTCGGAGTTTCAGCAATAATGTCGTACTAAAGTACTAAATACGTACTGTAGTTTTATTATATTATATTTTTGTCACGGGCAAAATGGCTTCTTGACGTCTGTTTAGTGAATTCATAGTTAAAAATAAAAGTTGAGTCCTTTATAAATATATTCATCCCTTTTTCAAGAAATACATTTAGATGATTCAAGATCCAAATAATATCGACGTATTTCTCAGGTTTACTGTTAAGGTACGGACAGACGTGCTCATTACTAGCACGAAAGCATGCTTTTATTGAGCAAGTGCTCATTAGTAGCACGTGTGTAATGTAATGAGCATGCTTATTTAGAGCGTGCTCAAAAATCAAACGATGTTTGATTTTCGAGCATGCTACCTGAGGCGCGGGTAGGTGGGGGGCGTGCTCCGAGCACGTCTGAACATGTTTGCTTATTAGCATGCTATTATCCTACTGTTTTATGCAATTAATTGATGTAATTATTTAAAATTAAACCCGCAATATGTCGCGTTGGGGAGAAGAAAAAACTTTGCTTTTTGTGTCACATTATAGAAGTTACGAATGTCTGTGGAACCCAAAATCTCCTTTTTTTTGTTTTTTTATTTTTCACCAAAATGTTCTTACACAATTCCATTGCAAGCAATATAATTATTTTATTGAGTTCTGTACGGATAGTACTGTCACTATATACTTGTACATCCATTTTGGCCGAGAGCAAATATACGCCATTTAGCAAATAGCACGTCTGTCCATACGTTTGCTTTGAGCATGCCTATTTAGGAGTATGCTTAAATCAAGCATGCTTATTCCTGGAAAATGTGAACAGTTTGCAGAGCATGCTAATTTTAAGCAAGCTTATTAGCATGCTTTTTTTGAGCACGTCTGTCAGTACCTTTATAGATATGGACAGTGTGGTATCCACGGACATTAGAACAAACGTCATAAATAAGGGTTTGTACAAACGAAAAAATATGTTTGAAATTTTTTGTTTCGCATCGTGTAATGTGTTTATTGTTATCCCTATTATGGACGCCGGATTGCAAGTAGATGCTGCATACTTTGATTACAGAAAGGCGTTTGACGTCGTGGATAATGACATACTGTTATCTAAGTTGGCAAGTATTGGATTCACTCCAAAACTATTACGTTTTTTTGCTAATTGTCTAAGAGATCGCCAGCAGTATGTAGAGTACAAAGGGTGTCAGTCGGAACCGTACTACACTAAATCAGGCGTGAGTCAGGGCAGCAACCTAGGGCCATTGCTGTTTACAATAATGGTGAACGATTTACCAGATGTCATAAGACATTCTAGATGCCTTCTCTTTGCAGACGATCTAAAATTACTCCTGTCAATCCAAGGGGTGGACGACTGCGAACGCCTGCAAGGAGATATAGATGGAGTATGTGAGTGGAGCAAAAAAATAAGCTCCAATTAAATATCAACAAATGTTGCATGGTGACATTTAGTCGCGCTAAATTGCCTCGTCATCATGAGTACAACGTATCGGGGGTGATACTCAAGCGGGAAACGTCAGTAAGAGACCTAGGAGTGCGAGTGGATGCCCAACTGTATTTACGAGATCATGTTGTGGACATTTGCAAGAAAGCATACGCAAGGATGGGATTCGTGCTTCGAAGGGCAACAAAGTTCAGTAATGTTAAAGCCATCTCAAGCTTGTACAACGCTCTGGTTAGAAGTATGTTGGAGTGCAACTCGTCTGTTTGGGCTCCGCATGAAGCTAAATACTGTCTTATGTTGGAGCGCATACAGAATAAATTTGCACGTCACCTCTATAACAGACTGTATGGCGTCTATCCTTACTATCCTTTAATGTACCCAACATTATTTGTATTAGGGATGGTGGGGTACAACAAATTGGAAACCAGACGGGACTTCCATTTGGCCTACTACGTACTGAAAGTCTTGAGGGGGATAGTGTGTAACCCGAGTGTACTCCAGGAACTGGGCTTCTTAGTACCTATGGGATATGTGCGACGGCGACAGCGAAGGTTATTTGCGATACCAAAGGCAAGAACTAGTCTGTTGCACAGATCCCCGTTATCCAGGACGTTGCGCTTACTAAATGCTGTCTCCGATACTATCGACATAATTATATGTTCGCAGAGTGAATTCACAGTAGCGATATTGTGTAAATTATGTGTCTAATTTTTATGTACATTATTATATTTTTATGAAATGTTTCTCCACATTGTCGTATTGGCATAGGCTGTAAAGATAATGTGTATGTTTGAAATAAATAAATAAATAAATAAATATTTATGTCTGCTGATCATGATATTGGAAAATAATTTCACTTTTCATGCACTTCAATTTCCTTAGTGAAATGCATCATAATGCTATTTTGCATTTGTCAATTAAACAAACGAACATTCGGTGGATGTTCGTTTAGGTGCTGCACTGCAATTTTAATTTGAATGGTGTTATTGACATGGGCTTATTTAAGGTACATTCTAGGTTAAGGTTCCACAAAATTTAGGCTTTCAATGCTTCACTAAATTGTTATTGCATGTTTTTATTTTCTTAGTCATGTAACGCATAGGTACATTTTAGCTCACCAATTCTGAGTGTCATGGGGATGGTGGGCCCACCCATGCTGGAAGCCGTCGTCGTGGTGGTCGTGGAGGTCGTGGAGACCGCGGGGGTCATGGAAACAGTGGAGAAACAGTGAATGAAATTACGTGGTGAGTATTTTCTTTTACATAAACATATTGGTTGTTTTTCTCTTGATGCTACAAATATTTAGTTTTTTTTTAAATAGCCGAATGATTACATATTATTAAAGAATATACAGAATACTATAGTAGTAGTAACAAAATTGTTTCTTCCAGGGGTCCACGACAAAAATTTTGAACAGACAGGTGACAAATTGATGAATGATGACTTAACTGACTGTGACATCGAAATAGACGATGGATCTGCCTTCCAATTTTAACATCATCATCATCATCGCAATGTTTCAACACAGCCCGCTATACCCACTGACTTGACGCCTTACGAAGCTATAGGTAATACTGGAGACTTAAGACTAAAAAAACGATCTCATTTTGAGAGACTTTATGCCAAGTCACTGTTTCGATTTTAATTGGACAAGAGACCGACAGAATTTGAAAGGACAAAGATAGACTTTTACTGGGACTGCCCAGTAAAAGTCTATCTTTATCGAGCACCGACTTTTACTATTTCAGGCACGACCCGTATCATCAACATTTTTAAGATGATTGACAATAACTTTATGCCGTATGACGATACGCCAATCAAAAGATAACATCATTGAAATAACAAAACAAGTTTCTTTCAACTTAGCGGCTTTATCGTTGGTCGCCGACTGATGGGGACGAAATGGTCAGTTATCGTGTGACAAGACACACGGACCTATTCCCTCTACCGGAGGAAGAATCTTACTTTCCATAGGCACAATACCATATTTTCGTAAAACCATGACGTACAACAGGTATCTTTTGCTAAAATCAATTCTTCATTTTGTCGACAAAGAGACAATGAAAGAACCGACTAGACTATAATTCAGCCGATAACTAACTATTTTAACGACAAATTTTCCAGTTTATACTATCCTTCACAAGAGATAGTCATTGACGAATCCCATCCCTTATTAAAATCTGAATCTAATCCCATGCATTTATTAACTGCTTTGTTATTTTTTAGTTGGCAAATTCAGGCAGGAGGCTCACCTGATGTTAAGTTTAACTGTTAAAATATTTTATCATTTACAACTCGAAATCTTATTAAAAATGTCTCATTAAAATTATCGACAATGTTATTCTGTTTTCCATTTAAAAGAAACTATTGAAACAAATGGAACACACCCTATTTTTTAGTTTGTTAAAAAACTACAAGGTCTGAGGGAGACCTTAGATGGCAGCCATCTTGGTGCCTAAATAGCCTTAGGTAATTTTCCAATTACAACACTAGAGCGCATTATGCGGCACAATGCTCGACGTTGAATGTTCCAACTATAGCAACGCTTCGCACAATTGAGTACTCTCAAAAGTAATGCTCTCGCGTGATACTCGCAATCAATACCAACTCAGTGACAGAAAAATCACTAGTGTTTTATTCTTTAAGTTGGCATTGATCGAAATTATCGTTAGTAATAATCCACCCACATCTAGCTATAATTTTCAACAATTGTATTAAAAGTGGCGAGTTTCCCGATCTAATGAAACATAGTAAAGTAATTCCATTATTTAAAGCAGGTAGTATGTCCGACCCCAGTAATTTTAGACCAATTTCCGTACTACCTACTTGTAGTAAAATCTTTGAAAAAATTATATTAAATCAACTTGTAAGTTATTTTAATGTAAACAAATTATTACATAATAATCAGTTCGGTTTTACCAAGGGTCGCTCGACAGCCGATGCCGGTGTTGAGTTATATACATATATAGTTAAGGCTTGGGAGGAGTCGCATGACGCCTTAGGTGTTTTCTGCGACTTATCCAAAGCATTTGATTGTGTCCAACACGAGACCTTAATCGGGAAACTCCGCCACTATGGCATCAAAAATACCGCACTGAATCTTCTGACTTCCTATTTACACGGTAGAACTCAGAAGGTTGAAGTGAATGGTAAGAGGTCCTCTAGGTCGGCAGTAGATATGGGAGTACCACAGGGCTCAATTCTTGGCCCTTTCCTCTTTCTTGTTTATATAAATGATCTACCTTTCATGGTAGAGAAAAAACATCAGATTGTTTTGTTTGCAGATGATACATCCTTGATTTTTAAAATCAAACGACAAATAACGAATTTTGACGATGTAAACAAAGCTCTCTCTTCGATTGTCCATTGGTTTAATATGAATAACCTTCTGCTTAATGCAAAAAAAACGAAATGCATTAAATTTTGTGCAAAAAATGCAAGGGTTATGGATACTAGACCAATTATAAATAATGAGGAATTGAATCTGGATAATACAACTGTATTTCTTGGAATTACCATGGATTCAAAACTTCATATCAACGGATTGGCGAAGAGACTTAGTTCTGCAGCTTACGCGGTTAAAAAAATTCGCTCACTGACTGATGTCGACACAGCTAGACTTGTTTATTTTAGTTACTTTCATAGCTTAATGACGTATGGCTTATTATTATGGGGTCATGCTGCTGATGTCGAATCTATTTTTATTCTGCAGAAGAGAGCTGTTCGTGCAATCTATAATTTAAAATGTAGGGAATCTCTGAGAGATAAATTTAAGGAAATTAATATACTCACCTTTCCCTCGCAATATATTTATGAAAATATTATGTATATATACAAAAATAGTGATAAGTATACTAGAATAGAACATACGCACAATGTAAATACTCGGAACAAACGCAGGCTGCAATTTCCCCGTACTAGACTGTGTAAAGTTAGTAATTCTTTTTTGGGAAGAGGGATAGTCTTCTTTAATAAAATCCCAGAGGCTCTTTTATCTCTGCCTTTTATTAAATTTAAGAAATGTGTTAAAGAAAAGCTGTGTAAAAAGGCTTACTATAAAGTTAGTGATTATCTAGTTGATAAAAGGGCCTGGGACTAGTGCTGGGCAGGCTACTTCTAATTAATATGCTATATTTGTTTTAAATATTGTAGAATTGTTTGATGATTTGCTTTTCTTTTAAAAGAGTACCGAGAGTTTTTTACGCCGGCTTTTTCTCTCGGCCAACACCTTCTGTCTTCTTTGCCGATGAGTAGGGATGCCAACAGGCTTGAATTTAATGACGTGGAATAAGTGATACTCTTATGATCCTATGTTCCAAAATAAACGTATTTTTTTTTTTATTATTTGTTGAAAAATTTGTAAGGCTTTCGTTTTGTCGGAGATTTTGGAAATAATAAAAGTTATTTCAAATTGCTTAAAATAAAAATTATAATGGCCCAAATAACTCATCTGTTTCATTAACAGACATATTTCCAATAAATATATCACGTGATAATAAACTAAATGATTTATTTAAACTCGGAGAAATCGATAAATCATCGTCATCACTATCATTTGGATAAGATGATTCAATTAAAAAGTGTATAATTTGTTTAGAAATCATTTTTAAAGATCCAACTCTGAACTTAGCGCACTCTGCTGATGCATTTGAAAACTAATTCACGTCCCAATTAAGCTTCAGCATAATTCGGCATTGTGCGCCACTGAGTTGCATTATGCTCTGTAATTGGAAAACTACCTTATACTTTACAGTCTGTGATGACGGACGCAAGTCTACACCACACTTTTGACATTATTTAATTTAAAATCTCTATGCCTTTTGCTTTGTGCAGATTAGGTGTTTGCCTGTCAAGTTTTCATTTTTGTGGAAACTGCAAAGTGAAAATACGGCATAATAACATTATCCCCAACAGGTATTTCTTTTGTTACATTTTCTTCGTAACTGTAATAATATGTAGTTAAGGAGTCTTCAATGGTCGACAGACTAGTTTAAATGAATAATGTTCATGAACACAAATTGTATTGTACTTATGTGGACGGCGGTATCTATGCTCTTGTCGATTTGTTTTTCCTAGTTTGTTATAGGGTAGGTTGCTAGGTTGAATAACAATCAAACATTATCGTATATAAAGTACAAACACAATTTTAACTCTTCTTTAAGAGAATATTGGTCTACAAATTATCTTATACGGTACTTGTCCCGGCTTTATTATTATTTTGGGTTGTAGTCGTAAACACAACAAAATACGCAGAAATGTGTCATGTTGTGCCCATTAAGTTTTCAGATGCTTTATATTATATCTTATACACAAATAATTTTGAAACATTAAAATTAAGTAATGATTTGCAAAACCACATGTTTTTGTTGATATATTTATATTAAACACTACTCATATTTGTAGTATGTACTAACTCATTTGGTATATTATTTAGTCATCTTGTCTAAGTAAGAATTAGTATAGCATATAATAATAGTATGAAGTATTTGTGATAAACTCATGGATTTCCAGATGTACTGGTATTAGATTTTCATGGCACATTTGGCACAGATTTATGACTATTGTGTATTGTAAAATACGCACGGCATATACATATTATTCAATGCCCGATTTTATTGCAAAATTGTAGGTTTACCAAGCAAGACTTTAAAAACAAACATGGATGACTATGACACTGAGGAATTTTATGAATATCCAGAAGAGATGGGAAGAAATACTCATTTTGAAGGACATATGCCTCCTATGCATGATAATTTTAATAGGTAAGTAATGATAAAGACATGAACAAATTGTGTGAAGGCTTACATAGCAATAAATTCTAAACGTGACATAAAATTGTGTTTCAATAACAGATGGCATGATTTAATCTGTACTATTTAATGCTAGTAATGAAAAGATAATCTTGTATTACAAACAAAAACTACTCGCATTTCTGTAACATGTATGTTAATATTTGAGGATTTTGACATATAAATATATGTATTAGTTTTGTCTGTTTCACGGTGATGCCATTGATAAATCAAATTCCTTAGTATCAAGAATTTTGAGTCATTTAGAGATAATTTTTATGTATTTAGAGTCTGATTAAGTTTTAGAAAGATCTTTGAAGGTTTAGATTTTTTAAGTGGTCCTACGCCCCTTTTGATTTTTTTAAGGTCCCAACTTTTGAATAGATTATATGTTAGACTTGACTCACCGGAACCCCCTCTGGGCTACATAGTGTGTGGTATGTGGCGAGGTGGCTAAAATAAAATTTTTAATAAAATAAATTTTTTCAGAAATCGTTACAAAAGCGCATACGGCCCATATTGCGGGGGATACGGGCCAATGGGGGGCGGGAGGGGCGGATATGGGCCAAACGATAACTTTGGCCCTCCGCTTGGCTTCGGCCCACCTCCTGGCCCTTGGCCCTGTGGGCCTGCAATGTGGACTAGAGGACCTCCGTATCCATCTAGGTCACAAAAGAATGACGCTGTCAAATATTTAATTAGTGAGTAGAAAGTACTTACTAATTAAATGATGGTATAAAACATACTTTAAATATTACTAATAGAGCATAGAACTTTTTAATATATTCTACGTTAAATCTAGTTGCCAATTTCTATTAGTTTTGACTGTATTCATTTACAGCAAGCAATCCAGGAAATTTTGTGTATATTTAGTATCAAATCAAAACCGTTATAAAAATATTTAATTTGGTTTAGTAAGAGCAGATCATAGACAATGTATCTTTAGACAACACGGAATATTGTGGTTGTAAATTATTTAAGTTATGTAGAACCCATTTAATAGGATTTCTGCAAGCAGTTACATATATATCGTCACACCATGGATAGTTAGTTTAGTAGGCATCATATGGATATAATTACTTATCTAACTATTATTTACATAACATGTGGAATAAAGGAATTACTTGGTGATTAAAGAGTGGCGAAGAGTTTATTGTCATTTCTTCCATTCTACGACCTATCAAAAACAGCTTTTTCTAGGTGATAAGGATTTCTTAATTATTAAAATTCCTTCATAAAGTTTATAGTTCAGAGTAAACGGCTCGGTGAAGAAATCATGGTTGCATGGTATTGCGACTGGTAAAGATGTATCATTTGTTTTTGCAAACCTTTCGGTTTTAAGGAAAGCATTGTTAAGTGCCAATCTCGCACCTAGGTAACAGGGTAACAGTAATTAATTCAGAAGGTTTTCTGAAATAACAATAGTGGATTTGCTTTTGGGTAATTAAAAAAAAAATCTCGCTGTTGGCTATTTTTCCGAGCTTAGGTCGTCCTGATTGGGCGGATTTCCCGCGACTCGCGTCTCTTGTGAGACTCGAATCTCGGCTTGGGCCGTCGGTGGTCAATCGCCTGATGGGCAGGACGGAAGCTCTGGAGTGAGCGAAGTATGAAGTAAAGGTCCTCGCCTTCCCCGGCGAAGGCGGTTTTTTACCCTAATCTGTTGATTATGGCTACTGTTATTATTGGCCGAGCGGGCGGCTTTTGACTTGTCGTTAGCTATTGTAATTGGGCCTCCTGCGAGCCATTTTAGTCGGGAAGAGGTAAAAGTTTTGGAGTACAATGAACTGTCTTTAATTATGTCACAGAGCAGAGAGTGATGTTGCTAACAGTCATAGAAAGGCGCGAAATTTACCGTAGAGTATACAGGGAAAACTATAGACAACTTATATTTTAACAAAAACATTATGAAGGGAACTTTAATCGAATTTAGAAATCGCGTAATCGCCTAGAAAAAGCTGTTTTCGTTATGGAAATCGTGGTTTGAAAATTTTCATCGCATTTCAAGTTTGATTATGTATTCCAGAATGTGGGGTTCCTCGGGAGCATTTAAAAAATTTGCCCAGGGATCTCTTGCAACTGATCGCATCGGATTACTGTGGCCTGTGTGCGGTGGAGTTTGATACTTTTGCTCTGGGTAAGTTCATCAACTTCATCATTCAAGTATGACGTCAATAATAAATCGTATTGCTTATGATTATGAAAATCCGCGCAATCAGCCATAGGTTTTTTTATATGATAAATTTACGAAATGTATTAAAGAAAAGCTGTGTAAAAAGGCTTACCATAAAGTTAGTGATTATCTAGTTGATAAAAGGGCCTGGGACTAGTGCTGGGCAGCTACTTCTAATTAATTTGATATATTTGTTTTAAATATTGTAGAATTGTTTGATTATTTGCTTTTTTTTAAAAAGAGTACCGAGAGTTTTTTACGCCGGCTTTTTCTCTCGGCCAACACCCTCTGTCTTCTTTGCCGATGAGTAGGGATGCCAATAGGCTCGAATTTAATGACGTGGAATAGGTGATACCATGATGATCTTATGTTCCTAAATAAACGTATTTTATTTTTTACATATAAATTAATTCTTCCCAAGCAAACCTGGCGCGGTATTTTTCGGTTACGCGTCACATGTTTTGGTTACGCGTCACATTTTTTGGTAACACGTCACATTTTTCCGTTACGCGCCATCGTTTTCTTGTCACTACAACGGGTTCGAAGAGATTCGAAGCCAGAAACAAAATATAATAACGATAACAGTGATAGAAATAATTCTATTACAATTAATGAAATTCTAATTCTAATTCTGTACAAATTATTTGCATGAAATGATATTCCATTTTCGAAAAAAAAAAGTTTTACTTAAACGCTTGTGTACGCGTACACGCACACGTATTTGATACTATATAATTTGCAGCCCGCGTGCACTACAACTCTAAAAACCATCTGAAGAATCAAAAGAAATGGCAGCTGAACCGGGGCAATGGAGGTCAGGGCATGGTAAGTTTCTATTTCAGTAGAAAGAATTGTCAAACAAATTTAGCCAAATTCGCCGAAATATATTTCCCAATTTGACTATTGCTTCCAAAATAAACTTGTCAAGACAGGGTGAAAGAATCAATTCTTAAAAGCCGACGCATTCGCCAGCTATCTGGCACGGGATCATAGCCTCCTGCATGTATGCCCTTACAGTATATTTCATTACAAGTGCGGAAAGCCTGTCATTGCAACGAGTTCCGTCGAATTGATAGTCGGGACAAGTTGCAATGACGGTTCCGCACGTGTACTGAACGACTATTTTTAATACAGTTGCAAAAATTAAAGCAATTTAATAAAACTTTGCCGTTTTTCACTTCGCTCCACGAAATAAATTCGTCGTATATGTTATTTTATAGTGTAGTCTCTAGTGGGGAAATCCCTGAAAAATATTTTTTTATGCTAGAGATTTTTTTTTTGTATATTAATCTTAAAGTTGAGAAAGAGAGAGTCACCCTTAAGAAGGGTGGGATGTTTAATCAATAATAAAAAATAAAAAAAAAAGCCTTTTAATTCTTACAGCAGAACAAGTTACATTAATTAAGTTTACTTACATACTAGTGTTAGTTTTGTTAGTAATTAAATTTGTATCCTAAATTTAGTTGTTAGTTTTTCCTACTTTTAAAGTATTATTTTTCTGTAAGAACTCCTGTATGGGTGTAGGCCTCCTCCAAAGATAGCCAGTCCTCTCTCGATTGGGCTACTTGGATCCAGTTGGGACCAGCTATTTTTTTTTCGTCTTCCCAGCTAGCCACAGGTCCACCTCTCTTTCTTTTTCCCTGTGGAACCGTCCGATGGGATGTTTACCGATTCAAATTTAATGACGTGGAATAAGTTATACCTGTATGTTAAATTCCTTAATAAACATATTTTTTTTCATATTTACTTACGGGTGCATACAGCAAATTTGATTTTGCCAAAATACACGATTTCAAAACTCGACAATGAATTTTTATATAGTTGAATGTTACAAATACAAAAATGTATGAAGATTCCGATTTTCGAGCGAATGTATGTTTTAGGGCCCACTCAAATCTCGGGACCTGTACTGCGAGTTGTGTGACGTGGAAATCACTTCGAAGGTGCATTCTCAATCCCACTACTCGGGAAAAGCTCACAGGGCGTAAGTTGTTTTTTTTTAATGTGATACTTGGAATGGACTTTTAGACGGTATTTTTAAATGGTGACTTTCACCAGTATACTACGCGTAATAGAACTAATTTGAGTGTGCGACCAACCAGGCTCCAGAAGATAAACCACTCCTTACTCTTACTTAAAAAACTCACAAGCGAATAAGAGAATTATCACTAAAGAAATTAAAAAAAAAAAATAAAATGGCACTACAACCTTTTTAGGTCATGGCCTCAGAATATGTTTTATGATCATTTTTAAATGTAATAGGCAAGTAGGTGATCAGCCTCCAGTGCCTGACACTCGTCGTCGACTTTTTGGGTCTAAGACATGTCGGTTTCCTCACGATGTTTTCCTTCACCGTTCGAGCAAATGTTAAATGCGCAGATAGAAAGACAGTCCATTGGTGCACAGCCGGGGATCGAACCTACGACCTCAGGTATGAGAGTCGCACACTGGAGTCACTAGGCCAACACTGCTCAAAGAAATTCAAAGCCCTCGTTAAAAGTAAATGAATTAATAAAGCCTTTTATAAACGTGACGAATACTTAAATGACCCTAATCCTTGGGATTGATTTGCTCCAGTTCAAACAATTTGTATTAAAAACTTGGCGATTGAAAAGAGTGGCGGAAAGTTTCTTGCCAGTTCTTCTTGCCCGCTCTACGCCCTTGACTTGCGAACTGGTTGTAAATGTTAATTTACAATTACATAATTTAATTTTTTTGACTGTGTACTTGTTTACCTATATGAATAAAGATATTTTTTTGTTATGAACTGCGTTAGATTTTTGTCACACAGTTTTGAATATAATTTTTTTCAGAATCGTCGAAGGACGCCGAAATCCAAAAAATCCAATTTTGGTTCAGCCTGGTATGGAAGATCGCGTGTAAGTAATTATATATATGTATGTATAAATCTCCCGTCACTTTGTCCGCGATGGACTCCTAAACTACTTAACCGATATCAATCAAATTTGCACCGTGTTCAGTTTGATCAAACTTAAAATATAGGGTAGCTTACATCTCATTTTATACCCGCAATATTATTTTATTGCAAATATTTGTTTATTATTTGATACAATTCTTACCGATGGCGCTGTGTTAAAAGTACCAACGTCTCCTACCGTTTCCCTTGAATAGTTTACTAGCCACAGCAAGCAGCACATATTTTGGAAATATTAAGATTTTTTTAATAGAGAAAAAAGCGATTGAACGATAACGTAAACAAATTATACCATCTGTAGAACGGCCTTCACTTAGCGAAAGATAAACACAAGAAAAATCACTCTAAATAATTATTTGTCAACTGTCAAGACTTCATAAGTGTCAATTCAAATTTGACGTTTTAGTACGTCAACATAAGTAACGTATTTTTATTTAAAAGACAAAATTATAAAACTCGTAATGTCAGAGCAGAAGACAACGCTAACAAATTGACACTTATACATTCTTGACAGTTGACAACTAAATTTGATTATAGTGATATCTAATTTGGCGGGGCACGTTTTACAAGTGGAATAATGTATTTGTAAATAAATTGTCTTGTGACTGAAACAAAAAATGACACTTGGCGTTTGACATTACTACGAAATTGAATCACAGGAAGCAACTCGTGCGTCGCGAGAAAAGGTTTCTGGTGTCTGAAGACATTGATTCTGCTGAAGCGGCGACATCTGACCTTATCGATATCAAGGACAGGATCCCACCGGAATTGCATTGCGATATTTGCAAGGTATATATCAAATAGCCGAGTTAACTTTCTTTAACGATTTCCTTCACATTACCAGCGATTTTATTAACTAATAAAACATGACAGTAATGTAAATCTGTCCTTAAATAATGTCAGAAATGACATGGCTGCCAGATGCCATTGTCAACACAGTATAAATCAACGTCATATTTAAATATTTTTAAAACTACAAGTTTTCTTGTTCCCAATATGACCACATTTCTAAATTCCTTACAATTATTACATGTTCCGTTTCCGTATAAAATCGCCTGCCTTTTGCTTTATCCTTTATTCTATTATAATGAATTATCTTCTTTCATAATCAATAGGTATCTTAAGAGATTGTTTATAACTAGCTTATCCCCTTGTTTCCTTTCTGTTTTTTTTTTCTCGCGTTTAGTTTCCCTAGCTTTTACTTGAAACTGGCGTAAAGTTATAACTATTGCTATACAAAAAAAGACTATAAATATTTACGTATATATACAACCGTCACAGAACACAGCCAAATTAGGTATTACTTAGTTAAATCTATTTAATATTATTATTGATTTTTCCTTTCGTAAATGTTTGAACCATTTTTTTATTTGTGTATTCTATCTTTGCTATATTTTTAGTGTAATTGTTTTTTTGTTAGCTATAGGATTACGAATTACATGACTACATGGGACATGACAGTCAAATCTAATACATTTTTGTTCAAGCTGCGTGCGCCGTGCATTAATGTATTATGTACGAGACATAGACACAGTACATTGGTGCACGCAGTGATTCAAATGCACAAAAGGCTTTAACAAACTGACTTTGACAGGCGTGACCCACTTACACTAAAGAAATTTGTATGGGAACGACAATAGCTTTAAATCCCCATCACCGATTTTTATAATAATTTATCACTATTACTATTTATTTTTTAGGTTTTAAACTGATTTGACTTTGACATTACTTTATTGTCTGTGTCATAATGACAATGACAGATGACAGTAACGCCATTCCTCTGACATATTATATTATTTACACTAGAAAACCGTTATGTTTTATTATTAAATAAAATGGCTATCGGATTGTTAATTTACGTAATAAATAGTTTTCGCTTATATCAGCCAGGTATTAGGTTAATTTACATATTAGTTCCGCTGAGTCAGTATAATAAAACTTGCAGACGTTCGTGACCTGTACGGAGCAGATGACCCTGCACTTGAACGGCAAGAAGCATCTCAACAAGGAGAAGCAGCACATCTTGAAAATGATGAAGGGCGAGGCGAGTGGAAATGGTATGTGCTAAATAAGTATTTAAAAATTGTATTTTTTTTTATTTTGCATCGTGTTTTACTGATATGTTTATTTAGGTTTTAGCTTTCTAATTTATTTAGATACTCAAAGCTTGCAAAAAAGGGTAAATGGACAGATGGTTTTTATAAGACATATCTTTGACATTGACATTACATTCATTGCTAACAAAACACTCTCCCAGAATTAGACAAAATAACAATAATCGAAAAAAAAATTAAAAAATTAAAGGCATATATAATGCGTGTGTGTGCTGTGGTTGTAATTGGCCCTGGCTCAGCGTTATGCTGACGAGCAGACTGTTCCACAGAGCTGGTCATTCTGGCACAGACCACAGCAGCTAGTTAGCGCCTTAATCGCAAATAGAATTAGATTATAATAGCTCCAGGCTCATTTTAGAACATCAATCAAACTATAATCTAGTTTCAGTAGCTATCAAACAATTTTCTCTTCTCCTTTCTATATATATAGGAAATAGAGTATTGCCAAATTATTTTCTTGGCCGGTTAGAGTAGCTGTCATGGATATTAGTGTTGCCAGTAAATAAAATTAACTATTATAAGGGGAATAATTTGAAGTTAATAATTGTTTGTCTTAATAAAACAATGTATACTAGTAGAGCAGTGTTGGCCTAGTGGCTTCAGCGTGCGACTCTCATACCTGAGGTCGTAGGTTCGATCCCCAGCTGTGCACCAATGGACTTTCTTTCTATGTGCGCATTTAACATTTGCGTGAACGGTGAAGGAAAACATAGTGAGGAAACCGACGTGTCTTAGACCCAAAAAGTCGACGACGTGTGTCAGGCACTGGAGGCTGATCACCTTATTTGCCTTTTAGATTTAAAAAATGATCATGAAACAAATTCAGAAATCTGAGACCTAAAGAGGTTGTAGCGCCACTGATTTATTTTTATTTTTTTATACTGTTATCTAAAAGACACACTTCTATGCTTAAATGTATGTGACACAAACTCAAATGATATGACAGGCTTTGTTACCTGTACTATTAATATAATCTTTTAAGATACCTAGAAATCAGAAACGTTAGATAATTAAAAATGTTCCATTGTAATTAAATATAATGAAGCAAGGAATACAAATAAATGCATTATAGTTGGTTGGTTTTCATTAGATGTCGGTAGATAGTAAAATTATTTATTGTCCGCACTAACAAAATTACGGAAAATAAACGTCAGTCTGACATTTCAAAATGGCGAGTGACTTCCAGCCGCCGGCCAATAAAAGTATGTGGCTAAAGGGGGCATAGATTATACAATGCATTATGATAATAGAACACAGAGTAACTAACCTCTTTATTATTAGTTGAGCTGTCAAATGGTCTGTCATTTGTCAAACTTATATCATTAAGCGAGCAATTCTTGTATATATATATATATATAATTGGAATCTCGGAATCGGCTCCAACGATTTTCATGAAATTTAGTATACGGAGGGTTTCGGGGGCGATAAATCGATCTAGCTAGGAATGATTTCTATAAAATGTTATTTTATTCGTGTTTTATTAACTTCGACATAGAATTGCTCATTTTAAGAGGTCAGTCAAATAAAAACTTAAATATGAATATAATTATCTTTATTCGATATTTATATTATATGTCATCATTTTATACTATGTAATTCGTACTGAAATATAATTTCCGAAAAATTACAAATTATAAAAATAAATAAATACCGAGCAAAGCTCGGGCATATAGGTGCTGTGTATTTATGTGTTTAGGTATTACTTTTAAGTATTAGCTTATTGATATCGTAGAGCAAGAGGCTTATCTGATGTTCAGTTATACGCCCATGGACATTCGATAGCTCAGAAGGTTCGCAAATGCGTTGCCGAGATTTAAAATTTTGAAGTTTTATTTTAAATACGTATGGCTTCTGGTTTCCCTATGAATGCTATATGTTATTATTAATATATATTAAACAATACTCATAAAAATAATGCGAACGCAATTATTTACAGATGTCCCAGCGAAGTCCACCGCCAATAATGATGGTGAGTATTTTTTTAATTGTAACATATACAATTTGTTGGAGATGATTATTAAATAGTATGTATTGGAGCTATAGTTTGGTTAAAGTTTTCAGTTCAAAGTTGGTGTGATTGTTTAACACCATAAATGAAATCCATATTTTGTTCAAAGGTCACAACGGATCATTTTCCAACATTTAGAATCGTTAATTAAAAAAAGTATTTAGACATTTTATTGATGTGATGTTGATATTTGTCAAAATAAACTTTCCAAAACCAATTATTAGCAAGAATAATTTTCGGCAAAAGAAGTAATTTTTAATAAAATTAATTTTTAGCTGACTTCGTTTCACCAAAACATATTTTCGGCAAAATTAATTTTCATTAAAACTAATTTCTCCATTCACCGTTTTGTGTCCTTTGAACCCGGGTAAATTTTTATTTCATTGATATAATCCTGCTGACGCGAGCTGGGTGCGAGTTTTGTATCCATGTCCAAATTGACCGGTTCTAATTGAAACTATATCAGAAAGAATGAGACTGATTCAATAAATCAATTGAGATCTGGTTCCCAAGTTCTGGGCTATTCCAAGATTGTGTTAGTGCTGCGGATATTGAGAATACATCGAACTTGCTTACAATAACATCGATATCGTCATGTCTTCGACAGATTGTATGTTAAATATAGAATTTTATATGAATAAGTTTGCTTACAGACAGATACAAAGTATTATTATTTTTTTATTATATATATAGAGTATTTTTAGTTTATATTGCGTCATATGTCGTCATATTGTCTGTGTGTATATAAAACCGTTGTATATGCTGTGTGATTTTCTTTATATTTGCTTATACGTTCATAAAAGCATGGTAATTTAGTTTTGCATATATTAATAAAAAGAAAATCCAGTTGCATTAAGCATCGTTTTGATATATACCATAGAAATGCAATTCGAGGTAATATAAGTTTAATAGTAAACAACTGAAGGTCATGAGGTCAATGACATGAGGTGAATGACCCCAAGTATGCTTCTTTGATTTGAGCTCATGGGTAACGGAGTTTAAACAAAAATATTTCATCATTTAGATTATTAAAAGCAACGTGAGTAAAATTGTAAATAGCTGAAAGTCGTGAGGTCATGACCTTGAAGGTGAATGACCCCAAGTACCTATGCGTCTTAGAGATGAGCTTAACAATCTAAATTCATTGTTACCGGAATTGAAACAAAACCATACGTAGATTATTTAAAGTTGTCTAAGTAAAACTTAAAGATGTGATGGGCAGGAGGTCAATGACCTGAGGTGAATGACCCCGGTTGCGCTTCTTTGATCTGAGCTCATTGTTATCGGAGTTAAAATAAATTATTAATACTACATATATGGTATTTGTAGAAGGTTTTTTTTCGTGATTTATGATAACTAAGGGTTGGGGGTTTGTTCGGTAGATGATCTGCTGCGAACCCTCGACCACGTACTTGAAAAACTACCGCCAATAGAAGACGAGGATCTGAGAGAAGGTACTAAAATTTTGCAGAAACAGATTTCCACAAACTGCTAATGCGCTAACGATATAACGTACTGATAAGATTTTGTTTAGAAAAATTTATTTTTATAACTTGCACTCATTTTTATTCTCGGTTTGTTATCATATACTTCATTTTGAGTTTAAGTTGTATGGAAAAAAAATTGATTTGACATCTTGTATATTTGACAGTAGCTAAGAATTTTAACGCAATTTTTTTTCTGTCTGTCATCTATAATTTTTATCCACAGACACTCAATGTCAGATGCAAACGCATTAGCAATTTGCGATACTTGTAGCATGTTTGTTTTGTTTGTACAATCGAAGTGTAGATAGTGAATATAAGTTATTAGTTTTAGTAGCATTAATAAGGGAGATGATTCCTCCAATGTAATAGCCGATATTTAAAAAAGTGCGTGAGTACAAAGTACACATGACAGAAGTTAACTTCTTTGTAAATTAATTATTACTAAGTTAAAAGCTCCGATAGATGATCATGTACCAGTATATCATCACTCCATGTATTTGTATATCTACATTCACACTGTGTACACACTTAATACGTGCTAATGATAATATAAATAAATACAACATCTGCGTTTACTGCACAAGACGTTTAACGACAGAATTGCCATCTAAAGTTCTAATATGTAACTACTAAACGAATACATCAACCAATAGCGTGTATTTTTCTCGATCGGATTTCTCACTCTCTCTCCCTCGGTCTCAATCGCTCTCTCCCTTTTATTCTCCCAATCGCTGCACATCTTCGTGACGTTTCGTAAAAAGTTGGCCTCATGCTCCTTAAGAAGTTTCACTTCAAAAACATTACAGATTTTTGGGCGCCCGTACTGACTCTAGAAAGAATAGAAGTGAAATCTTAAAGTTTAAGTTTACGTAAAAGTAAGTTTTTTATAATAAAATGTTAATAGACTCTCACATAATAAAATGTATAAATCTTGTATTACCTTTTCTTTAAATTAATTTTAAATTCTAATTTTTAAGTTCATCAATATTTAATTTTGATGAAATCTTAACTAATAATTAAAGTTTGAAAAACGAAAAGTTATAAAAAATTTCATCTAATTTTATAATTGAATGAATCCCTTATTTAAGTTTTTGCACATCCCTGATTTTCAATTCAGAAATTGTTCAAATATACACTAATTTATACTTTATACACTGTATTTATACTTTATACACTGTATTTATACTTAATACACTGTATACTGTTTCCTATCTCATTTGTCTGTGACTGCCTCTTTTTATTGTCGCTTATTTGTCGTTGACTGTAAAATCACTGCGATGCTTACCAAGTTTTCATTTTAAAAACCTCCTAAAAATGTTTATGCAAAATGGCTTCGCACCAGTCCCTATGACGTGCAAAAACTATTGCTATATATCTGCCAGCTATATATCTATCAAAACAGTCCAAAGATATTGACATCCAAGACAGTATTAATATTGCCAAGTAATATAGATATTTACAATCTACAATTACGAGTAATCTGTGACCGTTTTGTGTCACGTGATTGACTTGATAGATTTTTGATAAATATATCTTTTTACAAATTATTTACTTCCATCACGCTTTTAAATCTATTTAGATACTGTCAAATGGACTATTGCCACCTAATGTCAGTTGTCAGTTTGATGTTTTTTTTTCATATAATTTAAGAAAAACTTTTTGAATAAGCTTTTATTCGTGTGTCATATGAACACCTAAATTAACGTTAATTTGGTGTAATTACTGTCAATTGTCGTCTGTCAAATGTTGCATATACGACAGTGATAGTATTTACAAATAATTTATTTATTTAAATAAAATGTTTTTGATTAATTTTAATATTTATCTTTAATCACTACTGCATTTTAGTTATTTTTTTCCATATGCCAAAGAAGTATAACTTCTAACGCGTGTACATAAGTACACACACTCTTTTTTTATAAGTTAAATATTTTAAGTCGCGGGTTACCTGCGCAAAATGTGATAATGATATTTTTAGTTTTCGTAACTGTCATGTTAGTATGAAGTTTGCAGGGTTCGCAGTAATAAACAATCCTTTATTATTTCCATTTTTTTAATTAAAATTATGTCAGAAAATAGCGCCATCTATATTTAGCATTAGCTAACTGACGACCTTGACATGTGTCAATTGAATTTTGAAAACAAGATATTTGCATTCTTGCATAGCTTAAGCCCTATGTTTGACTATGACAGACTTTGACTTAGTGTTAAGTCTGTATCCTGTACGTCAATGTCAAGTCTCGTTTCTGAGACCCATTCTTCTATAGCAAGAGAAACCATTTTAGTACAGGCTTGTTAAATTAATTTTTTAGAGCGTAATTCATTTCAGGAATATTTTAGACTTTTAATTTAGACACATTAAAAATAAAAAGTAGCTAATTCTATAAGGAAATCTAATATTACTAATATTAAAAAAAGCCCTTTTAATAATCAACGAATTAAATATAATTGTTTTTAACACAGATGAGGCAGTTGAAGAGGAAGACGGAGCTGCTGAAGATTGGGAGAAGTCTGGTGAAAAATGGGACGAACCAGAAACACTATGTTCTTAGGTGCTTACATGTATGATGTTAAATAAGTTATATATTTATACATAAAGTACGGTATGTTGTAACAATGACGTTACTGTCATCTGCCATTGTCAATATTTTACGAAGCTCATAAATTAAAACGTCAATGTCAAATCAGTTTACAAACTTAATACTTGTGGATTATTTGATTTACGAATGTTGCTAGATCTATTAATTAACTTATATTTTTTAATTATAGCAATCGTAGAAAAATTAAATTAAAAGTGTTTTTTTATTCTTAAAATAACTTTTAATTTAAAGTTTCTATGGCTATGGATTCACGATTACTAGAAATAACCTGTATTAACATGGTTTTAAATTATTAGACAAAGTTAATAATTTGTAACATGACAGATGACAGTAACGTCAATGCTCCGACATAGACATGCCAATGACTATAGAATCACTCTTAAAATAGCCATTCAAATAGCCGTTAAATTATAAATATATCTACACATTGAGAAATCGATTAAACTCAAGTATTAAAAGGTTTAATTTGACTTTGTTGACGTTGTTAATTTTTGAGTTGTGATATATAATGACATTGGCAGCTGACAGTAGGGGCTTTGCTCAAATATAAATTTATAAATTGCACTAATTATGTGTATAGAATTTTGGCATTTTATACCCGGAGAGTGCTAAAAAATGGATTATTATTATCCCAAAAACAAAAAAGAACTCTGGTCTATACAAATAATTTATGGCTTGTTTATTGTAAACTGTGTTTAATGGGCAGAGACCACAGACCTCTAAGTGTTATAGTCTTTCATACCTGATTCAGTTCCTTGACATTCATAATAATAAAAATAGGCTTCAAAGTCTGATTATTTTTATGATTGAGGCGAGTGACTTGATAGCTTAATTATTCTTTTAGGTTTTTTTTTGTGATTTAACATTTTTTAAAGTGAACGCTTGGGGATAAAATGGTCGCACTCGGTAGACACAATAAAAAAATACATAGTATCCCACAACGTTTATTGAAATATGAAAATTGCATGCAGGTGCGGACATGGTCGTGACAACTGGTTCTGAAAATTGAGAATATTGTTAATAAAATAAATGTACGTGTGCAATTCGTGTTTTATTGATTAAAATTTAATATGTATATTTACCTCGAATAACAATGGCCTAAAGCAAAGGACAAATGTGTCTACCACAGTATATGGGATGTTATGGTTCTTAAAAATTAAAAATAAATTTGTTTTTTTTTTTGTTATATTTCCGTAAGTTATAATATATCCTGCACCAACGAGGTATTCCTATATTAGAAACATTTGTTATGAGGAACTTTCTTATATTTTTTTCTTTGATAAAGAAATCTATGCATAATTAAACATTTCCCGCGTTTCGTTAAGTAGTTAAAAATTACATGATCATAGACAATAATATCGCACTTTACAATCGCTACAAATATATTTGTATAGATCATAAAAGGTCTGGCTGAAACTCGACCGGAAATCGGATACAGATTAATTACAAAAAAGAAAAATAAGTGGAGTTTCAACTTTTAAAATTGGCCATGGATTTCTGAATCAGTTTCGTGGAGATGTTTTTTTTATAATAGACAGGTAGGTTATCAGCGTTCTGGGCCGAACACATTTTTATACTATAATTTTGGCGCCAAGTATTATTTTTGACATCTATCAAGCGGACGACTACTTAGAAAACCAAAGCACGCTGTCATTTATCTTATATTTTTAATATGCATTTATATATTAAGTTGTTTGGTACCTTTTGGAATTTATAGGCAACATTAAATACGCCAAAATACATGAATAGGTTCATTGTTATTCTTTAAGGTGTCTAGGTGGAACTAAAACAAAATTTAAATGTTTATAACATAGTTTTAAGACCGTGGACGCATTAGCAGTGTGTAACTCCAAATTTCAATCTTTCTTTTTTATACGATATTTTTACATTATTTACGTAACTTGACGTTTCGTTTTGACTGGTTTACACTTTACAGCTGACTAAGCACTACAGATGTAACAGCTAAAGAGCTTTTGTCTATTGACAATTCCAAAACAAAGAAAAAATCTGGTATCCTATATCATATGCGTGTGTCTGTCTTTAGTGCAGTTGTTTTGAAACTTAATTTTCAAGTTATGATTTTTTTGAATAAATACGAAATGCACGCTTGTCAGGCCTGTTTTTTGTACGAATTGGTCCGAACTTTGATTCATATCAATGCAAAATACGAGCAAATAATATACTTAATTGCTCAACAGTTAATTAGTTAGCACTCGAAACGTCTGTTTGAAATTTAATAGCATTATTGAAATATGTAAAGGAGTTAATATTGTTATAACTAAGAAATAGCGTTTTTTTAATGTGGTTTGTTTCTGAACATGAATTTCTTAATATTTGTAATTACCATGAACACTCAGAATGTCGCCTTCGGCGTCTTCTTCCTCCAAAGCATCCATTCTTGAAACCAAGCCACAGAGCGAGAGAAAGTACAACCAATAACCCAGCTAAAATAATACCTTGGACTTTTGGGTCATAGAAATTTATAGGGTCCGATATTTTCTTCCCAGTTGTACGGCTGCCTTTTTTAGCATTAGATGAGCTTTTTGCTAACGCCGCGGAAGATGTCTTTTCTACCGCGTGACCCATATTTAATTTGAAAACCATTTAGATAATTATGAAAATCTGGTCATTGCAAGGGCTGGTATGGATTAAATTTATTTTAAACTGTATATGCTTTTTAACGGATACATTTTGTGATTGAAATACTAAAGTCAAATGGTATGTGACAGAATATTTAATCATATAGACATTGGCGAATGAAGTATGTTGCTGTGGCAGAATAAGTTTATAGTACCCTTGAATACTGATGATATTATATTGCAAATTGGCACAATATTAAATTTATATTCGCATGTTATAGGTAAATTGGAATTTTGTGTAACCATAATTATGACGTAAACAAATAAATAGAAATTTAATTTGAGTGTTAACAGGGAAATAAATGTTCAACCTTTACAAAATCCTGAAAGAAAACTATTGCATTTAGAAGTATTGTTAGGACAAATACCAAGTGCGTGTCGTAATCATCTTTCAACTTGATAAATATTTCTTTATGTATGAGTAATATAATTTAAAAATTGTGAATATACTTTTTGGATGTAAACGCAAAAGAATAGTATAAATATAATTTCTTTATCTAAAAGCTACAGAATTAGCTTAATACATTTGCAAATGTCAGGTGTCATAATGTAGTACATTTTATCTTGTCAACGCTTGCTTATAAAGTAAAGTGGCAATTAACAAACACAATGACAGAATTTTCAAGACGGTAAAAAGTGAAATCGTGAATATTGTAAAGTGAGGCACCGAAACCTTACAATTACGAATTATAAATCCATTATATACGTTTCTGTAAGTTACAATAGTATTGAGATTCAAGAGCAGTTAAATATTAATTTTAAAGACTAGTTCAAAATAGCGAACCAAGTGGTTACTTTCTTGTGGTTATTTTGCAATATATTCACCGTTACATAGTGAACTATGGTTATGGATACCATTACCACGCCTCCTCCAGTAACTTGGGCGCAAAGGAAAACATGTGTATTTGTAGTTTTCAATGTTGAATGTGAAAAACCCGATATCAAAATAGAAAATAGGTTAATCTCATTTAAAGGCGTATGTGGCCCGGAACAGAAGTTAAATGAGGTGGAATTATCACTTTTTGATGAAATAGACCCTGAGAAAAGTATTCAAGTTAACAAAGGAAGATTCATTGAGCTAGTTCTTGCAAAGGTTAAGTCTGATGCTGCGTTTTGGCCTGCATTAACAAGTGATAAGAAAAAACATCATTGGCTTAAAGTTGATTTCCAAAGATGGCAAGATGAAGATGAGAGTGAGGATGATACAGATTGGGATGGCATGAACCAGATAACTGATGATATGGGTCCCTCATATGATTCTACTTCTTCAGAAGATGAAGATTAAGCCGTGGAATAACTCATAACTTAATATTCTCAGTCTTAAGCTAGTCTGGATATAGATAGATAATCATCAGTTAGCAATATCATGTTTGTATCTGGTTTGTATATTTTGATAAGTCCACTTTAAACCAATAAAATTACTTAGATTTGAGTGAGTTTTAAAACACGCAACATGATGTGTAGAGATACAAAGACTCAGACTTGGTCATTAATTCACCTTACAATAAATAAATGCTTATGCGAATTGTGATGGAAAATAATAAGTGGACTTATCAACTTACACTTGCCTGATATAATACAAACATACACTTTATACATTCCTAATGCGCTGAAGAATTGCTAGCTTAGATTAATCCCCTTTATTTATACAAATGTTACTACCTGTCTCTTAACACAATTTGACAGGCAAATGACTGCTTTTTCAACTTATTTAGTTGTAAGAATATTGGGCTACTATGCAACCCACAACTTGAATGTTTGAAACCGTTAGTCTGGATTAACAGTGCGTTTAAGGTGTTTAAGAGCTGTTTGTATTTGTAATTATTTTATATTGAAATGTTTAAAGAAACAGTTGCATTTTGTAGCCATAAAGCATTGTAGTGTATAAAATATATTTCTTAGTCACTAGCTAACTTTCCTTTATGAAATACTTTGTTAACTTTTTTATAGAAATTCTTTGAATAGCAGAGATAAAGCATTTTGTGTTCCCAAAGATCTTAAGCTTTTAATCCTACTGAGGATTTATTGTGCGGTCTAATGTTAAAGAAGGGTATGAGGTGTTGTAAAGCACAGTATTAAATATGTAATAATAAATAGTGTTTTATAAATCTGTTTTTTATTTAAAAATAGTGGCTTAATAGTTGTCTCAGAAAACAAAAGTCAATGCTTGGGTAGGGTTAACAATTCAATACCTCGTAATAAATATACTAACCTAACCTAACCAAACTAGATCATAATTCGTTTTTTGGATAGTTATTTAAAATAAAATATTAATATACTAACCTAACCTAACCGAACCAGATCATAATTCGTAGTGTATGGGAGGCTTTATCGTCGTATTCGTAGACTCGTACATATTCAGTATAATCAAATTCAAGGTAATGAATTGTAAACCCAACCAATGTGATGATAAAGCCTCCCATACACTACGATGAAACATCGTCACAGAAAAACACGTCGTCGTTGAATGATTTTGCTCATACATAACCTAACATATATTTTAGAGAAGGGATTAAGTTTTTCCACTTAGTCCTAAGTATGACTCAAATATCGTCAACGCGACTGCAATAGCGCGTAAGAGCAATTGCAATGTCTATAAAAGTCGCAAAAACTCGTTTGCGCCATCGAATAGATATATTGGTACCTCAAACTCACTCTATTTGAATTAGTGAGTAAGGAACGTACATTTCGCAGCTAAAGCAATACCGCGTGTTAGTTCTAGAAAAGTATTCAGCGGCAAAGCCGCATATTTAACGCGTTGTACAGGAAATCTCAAATGGCGCGCGCTTCTGATTTATGATTGCTTATTTGTAAATAACAAGTGTGTACGTATATTTATTATATTCAGTTTTCTTTGGAAAATTTGTTAATGAAACTATTATATTTGAAGGTTACGAAAATACCGTCAAAATGACAATAATAATCCAGAATTGACTATACTTACAGCATTTTTTGACCCCACACTAACAGCGGAAGAAGACACCCAATGTTAATTCTATACATCATTATAGTGACGTTAATTTCTCATCCGATCATTCAGTGGTAGATCTTTGTCCCTGTCTCAGAAAAACACAACCTGAGGCTACTATCTGCAGAACATGTAGATTTTTTGCTGATAAAGAAATCAAAGAAAAAAATTTACGAATAAGCGGAAAAAATTAGATCAAGATAATTGGAAAATAAAAAAAACTAAGTGCCAGAGGATAAACAGAAAGGCGTAGGTATGTTGGATTTAAAAAGGAAGGATCTAACTATACACGAAAAGAAATTACACGAGCAAGAACAATTATTGTCCAAGCATGTACATCGCTCTTATTAGGTTTATCTTATTATTTAGGATTCATTATTAGTTTCGGGCGTAATAATGAATTCACAATCTCAGATTGAAAACAATCTGATATCAGACCGTGACAGTCGATCGATCTCCTATCTTCATCCCAATAACCAAACACTAAGAAGACAATCCATTTTTGGCGACGGATAGAATTACATATATCTCTTCGCTCTTTACTCTCATATGTTATAATCAATATAAACCAAATAAAGTAAAGAAAACAGTAGAAATAATATTATAATATAGATGTCTGTTTATATATCATATTAAATTTTAAGTTAATTATTAAAAAAAAAGTTAAAATCTTATATAATATAGGATATTGGCACAGTTGAACTGTCATTTTCATGCAAAGTTCTATCCACATACATGGATCCGAGCTACCATGGATAGCTCGATTGGTTATTGGCACACTTCATCAGTATTTGGATTAAGATGTCTATCTCAGATGTTCAAAAATGGATTGAGATAGGTTGTTGGGTTTGGGCGTTATACTACATTAATAACTGATGATTTTTATTGTATTGTTCTATAAAAATTTGGAAAATTTTATTCGTGATATGAGACTAAATGATTACAAACCTATAAAATATTTAATTTCAAAACCGATGAACGACTAAAACAGATTTATTTTTCTTTTCTTGTAGCAGTAATGCGTATGTATCTTAATAAATAATAAAGATATTTGTAAAATCTTATGACATTTCTATGCAATATGCAAAGGAACCACAGAAAACGTTCAGTCAAAAAAATCTATTCTATTGCCAAGAATTAATTATATCTTCCTCCATTAAAATTAAAAAAATACTGATAGGAAGTTATTACAAATAGCTCTTCCGCATTCGCAGTTTCTTATTGCAGTCGCGTCGACGAAATTTTGTGCAGCAATGCCTATTGACTGACCCTCAGATTAACTACATTTAGTGCATTGCCAAACTCACATAGGTCTATAATTTATGGGATTCTGACATATCAGGACAATACTTTACTCAATGTATCTATTGTTTTGTATCTCATCATGAATGATAACCTAAAGCTGAGATAGGACACTTACCGCCAACTAAAATAATTAATTTTGCCAAAACTAGTCTAATTAATTTTGCCGTATACTCTTTAACATCTCTATATATATATATAAAGTTCTCGTGTCACAATGTTAGTTCCCATACTCCTTAGAAACAGCTCGATCGAATCTTATGAAATTTATTATGCATATTCAGAAGGTCTGAGAATTGGCATCTTTAGAACTCCTAAGCGATAAAGGGGGTCCAGCCCAATAATTTATTTTTTTGGACAGTTCCTTTTCGTTATTTTTTATGATACGGCATACATAAAATTTAATACCTCTACAATTAACCCTTATTTTTTATTTGTTAATTAAACAAAGCTTATGATATGAACTCTGAGATTCATATAGAAAAAAATTCACAGAACAACCTAAAAAAATTTCATTCTGGAAACCGTAGTCTCTGGGGTTCCATGTCGGTACGTGCTAAAAGGTAGGCTAGGCATTAAGGAGAAACGAAGTTCGCAGAGGCAGCTAGTATGTAGGTATATAAAATTATCTTGTCATTAGTTCCTATACTCCTCCGAAACGGCTTGATCGATTCTTATGAAATTTATAATGCATAGTCAGTAGGTCTGAGAATCGGCTACTATTTATCTTTCGAACCCCTAAGTGATAGTAAGAACACCCCCTGTTCACGCCAATAATTTAATTTTTATTTTTGGACAAAAACATTGTGTTTAATTTTTTATGATATAGCATACAAAATACATACAACCCTTAATTTTTACCTCTCTACGACTAAGCCCTCAGTCTCTGAAGTAGCATAGCAAAATGTTCCATGTTGGTATGTACTAAATATATAGGCTAGGCATAAAGGAGCACGACACAGAATCAGAAATCTGAGGCCTAGACCGAGTTACCTCCGGCGGCAACCAACATAATTCATTTTATAACTATTATTGACGTCACAACGTCTTATTATTCGCTGAAGCCGGCTACACGCACGAAAAATCATGACGTATGCGGCGTTACCTCCCTCTGAGGCGTTCATAGAGGCACAATCAGTCTCTGCGTTGGGCAGCGTTCGACATCTGTCTCTTATTATCTTATTAATTATTATTGTATAAATGCGTACAAATAATTGTAACTCGATTAATTGTATTGTGATTTCCATTTACCTCCTTCTCTATATCCATACAAAATATCTATCAAACAAATAAAATTACAATTTTCTTTTGAAAAATGCAATCAGTATTTTCTTATGACGTTGTCACGTCCAACTATCGTCAGTAAACCGACTTTATAGACGACCGATTTTTTAAAATTATTAATTGATTTACAAAAACACAAAAATAACTATGAAATTATCATAAAAATACGGACACAAATAAAAACACAATATTTATAAAGATCAAAATTTATTCATGAGTTCTCTATGGCAATCATTCTCTAGACATTATAATTATTAATTTATTATTCTAATAGATAATAAATAAAAGATATTGTTGGTCGCTAACAATAATTACTTTAATACTTCAACGCCCCGTTTACATCCACAACGGATCGAAATTGCTTCCATGCTTCGATTGGATAGAAAAATGCGGGTTTCCTAATGTTTTTATTATAATTATATAATAACTATCTATTTTAAAAGCCGCTCAGTATATACAACACAATTTATTTTCGATTTATTCTATGTAACTTATCTTAATCATTAATCACAATATTAGCCCGTTTTTCAAAGATTTTTTCAGTTTCAACTTTGAAGTGTCACAGATTAACAAAAGGTAGAGTAAATTCACTTTTAGCCTTGTCTATGAATCTTAGCTTGCCTCTAAAAGCTAAGAAATGTTAAACGTCAATGTCGTTTGTAAGGCCTAGACAAAATAACTTAACAGCAGGCGTGACCCTAATCAAATTAGTAGAGAAATTGTATGTAACAATTCACACATTTCTCATACCGTTTGAAATTTGATTACGTCACACTCATTGTGGATGAAATACATATATAAATGTTTAGTTGTTAAAGTATGTAGTAACTTTTTTATACGTAGAAAAAGTGTAAAAAATAATATGTGTAGGTATGCGTAGTGTAATAAATGACATTACTACTTTATGATATTTGAAATAAAGTATATCTTCAAAAGGAAATAGTTGTCTACAGATAAAGTCGTATTTTATCTATATTATTTATAGAATCTATCAAAACTTAGAAAATCACTTTGAATACGGGATTAGCCCGTATTCTAGAACGTTTATGACACTTAAATCTAAATAAGCTGCCTTTTTTAACAATGAAGACAATGACCAAGATAAGATTGTGACTTGAGATACGAATTAGAATACGGGCCATAGATATTCTTCTATCGCTATGTACTTATATATATGTTCAAGCAAACTGTACAACGTCATAAAATTATCCTATTCTATTGGCTAGTATGAGTTGACAATTTACATAAAAGTTTTCAAAAATCATAAAAAACATGGTGTCATCTGTCTAGTGTACATTTGATTAATGAAGGTACGTATTAAGAAAAATAAATTTTTTAATGTTATAAGATGATAATATAATTTGCCGAGACGCAAATTTATTTGAATATAATTGCTTAAGATATAAAAATAAAATTGAAAAAGAAACATGCTATAGAATAAAAATGTCTCTAAATCCAAACAATAAATAGTCAATTAATAAAAGCGCGCGAAACATGATGCGCCATGTTTTTCTTTTTAAACTCTTTACTTTTTGGCATTAAACTGAAGGATTCGAGGTTATAAAAACATCAAAAATAATAGGATTTTTCTATCAACTCATACTAAACATGGCAACAATACGCAGTTAACATTCTGGAATAAGTACCTATTCTATAACCCCACCACTCTTTAGGAATGTGTTCTTTGCTATTTCGAATAATTGAGCGGACATTTTTTCACTGGTTTCTTTAACCATTTTCGTAAAATGTCCTTCGGGGTTACACAATAGTTTATATGGATAGTCAAATTCAACAAGTCGTCCTGCGTCCATCACCATGACGCGGTCGGAGTCCATTATGGTATTAAGCCGATGAGCGACAGTTAGTACTGTGCAGTCTGCGAACTTTTTCCTAATCGTCTTCTGTATGAATTCGTCGGTTCTAAAAAAAAAAGTTTACGTTAATGTGGTTGTGGCTTTGTTCCGGACTCATTTGAGTGGTTACTACGCCAATAGATGGCGCTTTGCATAATTTTTAGGTTAAGTGTTTTTAAGTATGTCTGTTATCGGTCTGGAGCGTTTCCTTAAGCAAAGAAGGCGAACGATAAATTTAAACCATTTTTTCCATCATTCAGTAGAGCCTATACAACTTCTAACTGCGAGCAAAAAATAGGAGGCAAACTAAATGGAGTCTCGCTCCGATGTAGCCCAACCCAAATGACGTATGATTTTACTATACACAACTTAATGTTTTAGTAAGTAACGTTTAGACAAGATAGATTTAGACCATGAGTTTAGATAACAATTATAAATAACTTAACTGTTTTTATTACAACTGTTGCACGCCTATTTTTATGATTGTGCGGCTTTTTATAATTAGTAACTCAGAATCACGGAAGGCTTTTAAGACTGAATACTCTCATTTCTTGAATACGTCTGTAGATCTAACTTACTTTGGATCAACATTAGCTGTAGCCTCGTCGAGTACGAGAATTCTGTTCCCTCGCAAAATGGCTCGCGCGAGGCAAACCAATTGTCTCTGACCGAGGGAGAAGTTCGATCCACCTTCTGACACCTTGAAGTCCAATGATGGAATTGCAGCTTTCAAGTCAACCTTAAATTGTCAATTATATATTTGTTTTTTATTAATGTCATTGATAAAAATAATAAAGAATGATAAAATAATTACAGAAATTTATGCAAGCGTATACAATTGATACGATCCTAAACAAATAGTATTGTGATTTTATATTTTGAACAACTTTGATATGGGTGTACGGTATGGTACAATTCTTGGTCCAACTTTTCACCTCAGTTTAATAAATGAGTAAATTTATTTATGACAGCCTATTTATTTTTTATAGATGTAGTCTGTCAACTGATATGGCAAATTATTCTCGATTTTTGACAGTGAGAAGAAATAGATGATTCTAAGATGATACTGGAAATTGTATATACTATTCGAAAACGATCGCAATGTTCCAAATACGTGTTACCTTTTCCGTTCACTATTAAATTGTGTGTATAATATCTAAGACAGATTAACTTACAGCTTCCAAAGCCCTCCATAAATGCTCATCGTCGTAGCAATTAAATGGATCCAAATTGTATCGAATCGTTGCCGAAAACAGAACTGGTTCTTGAGGGATGATAGAAATTTTAGATCGCAGCTCCTATAACAATTAATAATAATACATGTTAGATATGGGACCATTTTTAGATGGGATTACAGCAAGGTGCAATTCGTGGTCCCACTTTTCACCTAAGTTTCATAAACGGGGATATATCAAATGATTCGCAGGTTTGGCAAAGAGGAGAAATAGATGGTTATAAGATGAAAAACATTTCAAACATTTCATCTCCGAATTTTACCACGACAACGATTGGACAACTTTTAAGTGACGCGGGGAGAGCGGGTATGGTCCGTGTGGTTTAATGGAACCTTACCCACTTAAACCCAACATCCCCATCTGTTTGCTATGGACTGGCGCCTCTGTATTTTGATGTGATTGCTTTGATGAAGCAGGAGGGATCAACCCAAATAACTCTTCAGAACAGTCTGCATTACTCACTTTGTATAATTTTTTTTTATTACGAATACATATTTGAAGGCTCTTTATCTAATTCGATATAGATATTTTAAGTATAAATACCTGCAGAGCTAAGTTTCCAGTATCCACGTCGTCGATTAGAATTTCCCCTTCAACAATCGCAAGGCGGAATAAAGATGATATCAGAGATGATTTACCAGCACCAGTTCTTCCAACGATGCCCACCTAAAACGTTTTTTTAATAATAATTTGTTATATGATCATGGATACAAGTCTTTTGGCCAGAATAATAGACTACAAATTTGGTTTTGCTACAAATATGCTTGAGTCATTTTTATTTCCTTCATAAATATGAACACGTTTAATCTGGCCAAGTTACGTGACCTAGTTAGATTATACAAAATATATATTATTGTAACAAAATATACTATAATATTGCTGATGCGATGGAACCTTGTTACATTAAGAATGGACGGTTTAAAAAAGTCTAATTAACAATAAAAAAAATTGAATAAATAATATTGCTGACTCAGGACTTCAAAAATCCACGGTGTGTAGGCACACACTAATCAGCTATTATAAAATCAAAGGAACATGAAGCAGATATCTGAGGATCCATCATAAACAAATCTTGATCTTACCTTCCAACCGCTCTCTAGGACCAAATTCAAATTCTTCAGAATTGGCAAATCTTCGGGGGTGTATTTCATGAAACAATTTTTAAATTGTATACGACCTCGAGATGGCCAGTCCTTTGGTGTTTCTTGTGCTGAAAATTAAATAAAAAATCGTTAAAGTTTAAGCTAAATATTATCAGCAACCTTATTCCAAAACATAAATAGATTAGAATATGTTTGTATGTACTACGTTTTAGTACCACGCATAAAAAAAAAAAAACAGACAAAGAGCAGTCGAATTATATTCTATATTATGAATAATACATCTGTACTGACATTGACATAATGAAGTGATATCTCAAAAGCATAATCATCATACCGTTGAATGTAATTGAATGTAATATGTATTTTTATATGACTACTAGATTCACAAGAAATACAAAACTAATCTCAATTGTAACCTAAATCTAATTATTCGTTATAATAGTAATTTTAATTTCAAGCAACTTGCAAATAAAGGACAATAACCTCTTTGGTCTTTCCTTTTTAGTCTTTGGTACAGTTTCTTCCCGCCAAGATATCTGTTGCCTAGCAACTGATAAAATGGCGTAAACTGAAATTTAAAATTTCAAAACAACAAATAATACTTAGAATTTAAAACTACTACTTAAACAAAATCAGAGTCTTCCCGCTTATGCAAGTACTTCTTGACATCTTTGAGGTGGAAATGATCAATCTTCTACTGAGTACAGATTATCGATTAAAAAAACTCACTTCCTTTGTCCCATTGTGGTTCCCTCTCGATATGCGTGTATTGTAGAATTCGCTCAACACTTGTCATCTGTGATATAACTTCAGCAGTCTGTCGGACACCAAATTGAAGCATTCCAGTGAGGATAAGGGTCTGTGATATCGCCAAACCCACGTTACCAGAGAATATGGTTTCTGAAAATAAAACTCTTTGTTATATTTGATATCTTTCTCTGTTACTTAAAATAATTTAAAGATCTTTTTGACTTAAGAGGGAATTTACAAGTCATTGAAATCAAGTTTTTTGGTGTTGCCATATTAAATACGCGTTGTTTTTCCTAGTGTTACCAGTTATATAAATTAATATAAACAAAAATCTACACTCAAATTAGAAGGAAGAAAGATTGGATTGTTTGTT
Organism: Pieris mannii; assembly: GCA_028984075.1. Taxonomy (NCBI): domain Eukaryota; kingdom Metazoa; phylum Arthropoda; class Insecta; order Lepidoptera; family Pieridae; genus Pieris; species Pieris mannii. The sequence goes on along the minus strand of CM054798.1, from coordinate 2,409,784 downwards.
TATCAGTTAACATTGTAGAGGCTCCAAAATTAGAATTAATATTATCCCTGATGAAGATAGACTATAGAATATTTCCAAAAAGGTTAGAGATCTCTATATTCGATAATGTATGTAGGTGTATGCACCCAAGGTGTGAATACCAATAAAATCCTATATGCGAAGCCTATTTACAATAAAACAGAGAATGAATGTTCCGCAGTTTTTAGGAAGACATAATATCAACAAAAAAGGCGATACTAAAGTCGTTAAACAATTTCACAAATAAAGACCGGTATTAACCGTAATATATTATTCTAAACTATACTTACTGCTGTCAATGACCAGGAACGCCACAATGACAATGGCCAAATAGATGACACAAATGAAATCCAACCAGAAACCAAGGGTTACGCCACTCGCGAGATAACTACTCCATGTGGACGTGTGGATATCCTGGAAAGAAATTTAATAAAAATCCAAATTGCTTTAGTGTTTTTAGCACTGGATACTAAGTTGTCAAAGTTGTAGTTGAGTTGTATTACATATGAACGTCAACGGAAAATATGTTAGATGAATTCCAGATTAATATTTACTACCAGTTCGCAAGTCAAGGGCGTAATATAAATTTGGGGGGATAATCCAAGTTGGCATCACTGGTGCCACAGTAAACCCATACGTATAACTTGGCGCAGTTAGCGAACTTGCGGAGAGCTCTCCATCTTTCATTCACGGAAATGATAAAAAAAAACTAAAATGTTAATCAACAGCACGCGTCTTTCAAATAAGATTCTTCTCATTAAGATTCTTTCATATAATCACTTATTCCACGTCATTAAATTTGAATTGCTAGACATCCCTACTCATCAGAACAGAAGACAGAGGGTGTAGACCGAGAGAAAAAGCCGGCGTAAAAAACTCTCGGTACTCTTTTAAAAAAGCAAATCATCAAACTACAATATTTAAAACAAATATAGCAATTAAATAAGAAGTAGCCTGCTCAGCACTAGTCCCAGGCCCTTTTATCAACTAGATAATCACTAACTTTATAGTAAGCCTTTTTACACAGCTTTTCTTTAATACATTTCTTAAATTTAATAAAAGAGCCTCTGAGATTTTATTAAAGAAGAGTATCCCTTTTCCCAAAAAAATAATTACTAACTTTACATAGTCTAGTACGGGGTATAAATAAATAATATGGTTTCCAGTCAGAAAAAAGACTCGGTTTCGTCGTGGCCCATTCTCTTATTCAAAAGGATTTTTCCTTTTCAACATACTAGACCCGTGATAAATGGACTTTCGTTATTTCAGTTGCTCACCTGGAACCGATCGAATTCTTGTATCAACCTTTGTTGAGCGCCTGATGACCTGATGGTACTGATTCCGTTTAGGGTGGCTGACATATGAGAGAATACAGGACTACGAGCTGAGAACAAAAATAAAATATATTATAATAAGTGAAGTAAATTAACAATAGTTCTTAATATTAGCTAGTGTTGAGGTCAAAATTCTCTCAGATACACGATTTTATCTGTTTTAATATCATGAAGATTTGTATGTAAGTATGTGTGTCACGAAATTGCTCAAAAAGCACTGAAGAGTTTTTAAAATTCTTTCACCATTTGAATGCTACATTATCACCGATTAATACAGGTCTTAATTGCAAGTAAAAAGTACTCTACTGAAACTAAAATAAATGCAAGGTGCAAAAAAATGCTTATTAAATATCTTTTATCGCATGCGCTACAAAAACAATTGATGATAGAACAAATGTTCCACAATATTAAAGAACAAACAACAATTGTTTAAAAAAAATGCCTATACGTCCGAAGCCGGGACGAGGCACTAGTTTTGCCAGGTTGTCTTACATCAGAAATACGATACTTGAGGTTTTAATGCGGTCTTAGTTGCATCAAAAACGGTTCAGTGATTTGAGATATGGGCACACATTTTTGGTACTTACTTAAATTATATCATCAATACTAAGAGTATAATTTAAAAAAAAGCTATCTTTTTTACTAATACAGTCAGTTTACTTACTTGTTCCTTCCAATCGCTTAATAGACTGCGCCGACTTCAAATATATTTGCAGAATAGTATAGAAGAGAAGGAGGATGATTGTGGTCGGCAGAAGCGTCCAGACCAGTGCAGCAGCATTCAAAGCCAATATGCTGAACATCACTAGGTAGATTTGAATGCACTCCAAAAGGAAACGTGGTAACAACTCGTCCAAAGCACCGATGTCTTTTGAGAAACGGTTGAGGATTCGTCCTGAAATATAGGAAATTAATTAATATCTGAGCAGTATTGGAAGGTGGCGTGTGATCCCTGATGTCGTAGGTTCGATCCCCGGCTGCACCAACCATCTTTCGATGTGGGCATTTAATACTCGTACGGTAAAGAAAAACATCGTAAGGAAACCTTGGAGGCTGAGGGCTTGCCTTAAACCCAAAAAACGGAGGCGTGTGACCCAAAAAGGTTGTAGAGTTCGAATCCACGACCTCAGGGCATATTATGTCAAACTCCACGATTTACGCATCGTACTCGAATACTAATTTAAAATGATCAAGATACATAAACAAGAAAAATGGAAAATATAACAAAAAAAACTAGGAAATTTGGAAATTCATATGTATCCGGCTCGAAGGACCAAAACTTATGTAGCAGGGCATCCGTTTTACAAAATAATGAACTGTTTGATGGTAATAATCAATGCTTGGTGAATGGATGTAGGTGACTGGTTATTCTTCGTCTTAATTACCAAGCGATTACAGTCTCGGCGTTTGCAATAGCAACTAATGCCGGCAAGGTATTCAGTAAAGCGGGAGTGTAATTGAAAATACCTGATGAATTCGTGTCAAAGAACCGCATGACACCACGCAGCATGGAATGGAACATGTCGTTGTGAAGGTTTCTTGATGATGTCATGCATACTTTGAAGAACATGAACGCTCTGGCCGTTATGAAGAATATGCAGCAGATTATCAATGCCGTGTATATATATAGATACTGTGAAGTGTCCAAGGGTCCAATGTAGGCGTGGATGTCCAAATCTGAAATTTTAAAAATTATTTTCTACCAGATTCCACAGTTTTTCAGTTACATGGGCGGATTGTGTTTGCGTGTATTTAAATTGTATAAATAGGACCTTGCATCTATGAAAAATTGTCTTTGGTGTTGATGATTTCATGGTCATATTCTTGAAAATATGAGTACTTGATAAAATTCGGTGACTGTTAACTGTTTTAAAACACTTGTGGTGTTGTGATATTACATTTTAATTTAGATACAATGTGACAGAGGACATTTGACATCTGTTAGTTTGACGTCCGTTGATGCACCATTACTTAATTCACTATTAAGAACATAACTTCATCATGTTTAAAATAGTAAAAACATCTTAAATCCTTCTAACAATTACAATAAAGTAATCGGAAGTTGAAAAAAGTTTTATGAATTTGATTTCTAAACTACTTATACTATACTATACTATACTTATACATACTATATATTATACTTTAAGGTCCTATTTAATTTTAAGGTATCAATGGTCATTCCTTTATAATAAGAATAACAGTATTATGAATACAAAGTATGTAATACAGTTTGTATGCATAGAAATATTTCTCACAGGAATGGCAGTAGTACCACCTGTCAATGTCATTATACGCCACAGACATCGTTACTTAACGTATTAACAGTTTTGTACTAATTTTACTTTGATGTTATTAAATAATAATGACATTGGCAGCAGCTAATAGTAATGACTGAAATAACTATAAATACCAGCTATGAAATAATCGTTAATTTAGACATCTAGTAATCATATAAATACAAATTTTAACGGCTATAAAGTATGAGTGAAAAAATTACTCACTTGGTTCCGCTTCGATTCCTGTAAAATAACTCGTGAAAGTAAAAGTGCTGTTTGGTGGTACCACGACGGTGCTGTAATCATTGGTGCCGTTCGACTCTCTTTCTTTCTGGCGCGTCACTTCGTTTGTCCTATAAATATTTTTTTTAGTTAGTCACAATAAAGAGGGCGCAGACTCCATTATGAATAATACAATTTTAATTTTTATCATAAATTGACGTTTCGAGAGCTTTACAAATGTCTGACAGTCCTGAAGTTGACAGACATATAACGTCATTATCGTTAAGTTTTTTCCATAAGGCGCTGCATCAATCTTCTATTTATTAATTCTCCATAAAATATTAAGTTTATTTATCTATGTTCACTTTATAGCTATGGCCGCAGCTTAAGTCAGTTTACGCATTAATAGTAGTCTGTGCATCCATGTTATACCTTAAATAAGTATGATACGAAACTCTCGTCAGAGATAGAGTGCTATTTAACAAGTTTCAAAAAACATTTCAGATCATTAATTAGTGAATAGTACCTTTACAAATTATTTTTTAAACTCCGTTAAGGCTTTGGAAATTCTAATTAAACTTTCATAATTTTAAGAAACCACCAAAACGCTTCTCTAGACAAGATGGCGTCGTATCATTTGGGTTTTCACCAAACTGTTATTAACTTCATTTTTTATTTCAGATTATTTTTACAATATATTTAGAATGTATTGCAATGAATAACAGTCTTCGATGAAATTAACGTGTTTTAGGATCTGATAGATCGTTTATTCGACTAACTGTTTGTGTCACGTGACTGACGTATAACAATCAATATTTATGTTGATGCTTTTATAAAATGACTATTATGTATGAGGAGGTAGCATAATGTTGGTGCATATGTGTACTAGTAAGGGCCTCATAGCCTAGCGGTCTTTGTATGTGGCCGCTATGGTGAGGGGTACTGGGTTCGATTCCCGGTTCGAGAGTAAGTTTTAAATTTATTATCGGCCTTTGGTAGGGTTGTACGGTACCGGGCGAGTGCTTAAACCTTACATGGAGGGCACGGTTGAATTTCTATAGTATGCAGAGGGCATCGAACTATAGAAAGGAAACTGTGTAGGTTTAGAACGTAGCAATACGTTCTAGGCCGAGGATGGTAATTACAGTGGTCAATCAAATCAAAAATATCTTTATTCATATAGGTAAACATGTACACTTATGAACGTCAAGAAAAACAAAATAAATTAATTGTAAATTTACATTTACAACCAGTTCACAAGTCAATGGCGTAGAGCGGGTAAGATATGCATATGTATACTAGTAGTAAATACACTTACCAAACTGTCACCCAGTAGTCGCAGAGTGTCGCCGATAATTGACCAATCAGCAGCAGTACAACCATGAACAGCAGTCTGCCTGTTTTGCCACCAGCTCGAAGGTATGCCCCATACACATGCCAACCCATCGAACCAGATTCTCTTTCTTCCTCTTCCATCTCTTGCGCTGGCACTTCGGTGGTAGACTCAGCCAAAGATGGCCGTCTTGTTGTTGATAACTAAAGTTAAATTATAAAATAATAGATACATATATCTGATACTAGTGACCCGCCCCAGCTTCGCACGGGTGCAATGCTGATGAAAAGCAAGTTTTTATTATGTATTGTTATTTCTGTCGCTGGAAAGCTCCGATAATATACGCGTTCGATCGCTGCTAAATAAGCTGTAATGGGCTGTATAGATCTGTATTAAATGAACAATGTATTCAAGGTATTTAATTGGTTAAGGATTAATGCTGTATTGGTTAAAATCGCTTCGAAAATTAGCCATTATTTGTCGTAAAAAGTAAATGACAAAAAAAGTTATTGTGGGTTATCCATAAGAGATAGACATATACCATCACGGACTTTTCTGTTGATCTTTTCAATGTGTACAATACTTAGTACATTATTTTGATAAAACTCGTAGGGTTCAGCCTGCGTTTGCAATGTAAGCGGAAAAAATGTAATTATTTACGACATCACATTAGAAACCTCAAAAATAACAGTACTTCTCCACTATTTAATGAATATTATTATACATATAAACCTTCCTCTTGAAACACTCTATTCAAAGATTTAAGCATACAAAGGGACATAGGGACAGAGAAAGCGACTTTGTTTTATACTATGTAGTGATTATATTAATTAAACAGTGCGATGGGAATAGTGGAAAGAATATTTGAGTAATAATAAAGTTACATATATATAACCATATGTTAGAAATCATCGCGCTCTTGAAGCCAAAATTATCCGTTTCGTTTTCCCACACTCGTTAATTGTAACACATCATTCCCGTTTCCGATAATGTCCAATAGATCCTATATACACTATTAAGAATCCACAAATTAAATTATAAAGTAAATAAAACAACTATGGAAATGGGCTGGACATACCTTAAGAGGAGCGGATAAATGGAGCAATATTGTAACATCATTATAGCATACGGGTATGAAAGAAAAAGAGGTAGACAATTTAAAATGAGGGCCGATGAAGCCATGGAACTGTCTGGAAAGACTAAGACCTGTACGAAATTAGTGTACAATAAAGAAAAGTGTAGGATAACTGGGGAGGCCCGTATTCACATGGAATTGGTTATCGTGGATTAATAAAAACAATAGTTTTAATATATATAATTAATTACCATTTAAAATTCGCAATATTGGTGTGTTTGACAAATTAAAAAAGGCAGTAACGATGCATGTTAGAATGAACACAGTTGATTAAAATTGGACCGGCTAATGGCGATAATCTCGTATATACATATTAATATTAAGTTTATCATATAAATACAATATTTTTTTTGTAATGAGAAATAAAGTTCTTTAAACATAAATATATATTTTGCATTTCTGATATAAGGCTATAAATAATAAGGGTGCGTCCACATCTGGCGAATAAGCTGCACATTCGCGGCACATTCGCCAGATGTGGACGCACCCTAATAAAACAATAATAAAGATTGGTCCCTGTGGCAGTGCACCTTTAAGACCAGCTCTTACTTTCTGTGCACTCGAACCCCACAGGCGTATAGTAATTTAAGCTTAGTGCTAAATAATTAAATGAAGACATACCCTGGCCGAAGTCCTTCGGGACATCGGTGGCGGCTTCTCCACTTCCGGCTTATCATCTTCTTGGACAGAGGACAGCAATTTTGCGAAATCTTTTCCAGAGTGCATTAGTTCACCATATGTCCCCTTTGCATCAATAGTTCCCTTAAAGAAATATTTTTATGTTATGATTGTCTAATAGATTTAATTAGATGTTCACTCGTACGGTCAAGAAAAATGTCGCAGATATTTCCTATTTAGAGTCGAGACGGCGTAACCGAATTGAATTAGTCATGAGTCATATCGTTTTGTCAATAGTTTCGACAATAAAAATCAATCGTTTATTATGAAACATAAGATAGACAGGTCTCATTCCACGTCATTAAATTCGAGCCTGTTGGCATCCCTACTCATCGCAAAGAAGACAGAGGGTGTAGGCCGAGAGAAAAAGCCGGCGTAAAGAACTCTCGGTACTCTTTTAAAAAAGCAAATCATCAAACAATACGTATTTTAAAACAAATATAGCAAATGAATTAAAAGTAGCCTGCCCAGCACTAGGCCCAGGCCCTTTTATCAACTAGATAATCACTAACTTTATAGTAAGCTTTTTTACACCGCTTTTCTTTAATACATCTCTTAAATTTATTAAAAGGCAGAGATAGAAGAGCCTCTGGGATTTTATTAAAGAATAGTAACAAGTTATTGCGCTAAGTGTGGCTGTCAAAAAAGATTTTGGAATTTTGTCATACAGGTTCTAAGCTCATTTTTTAATATTTATTAAGAACGAAATGACCAGCCGTAATTGTTATTGCTTAATTTGTAAACAGTGATAAAGTTTTTTTTTTAATCGATAGTTACAAGGAGTTGAAAAGGAGTATATATATACATAAAGAAAATCCAGTGGTGCTAGAACCCTAAATAGTTTTATCTTTAGACTGCATCCGTTTCTTTAATAATTAAAATAATTATTATGTTTATTGACACCTGAATAACTGCCATCTAGCGGCACCATGTGAATGTAAAAACCCCACTGAACGTTATTTTTATTAAATAATATGTATCACATAAAACTTCATATCAAAAAAGGTATTTTATTTTCTTTTTCGTCTTTCAACTTTAAGAAAGATATCTTCTTGTTTCCGTAATTAAATAATATCGATTTTTGTGATAACTTTTCCAAGAATATTCTTAAGTAGCACTCCAACTCAAGTATTTGATACTCACATTATTCATAATGACGATGTAGTCGGCAGCTTTGAGATAATGCAGCTGATGAGTAACCAGAATTCTAGTGGTGTGCCGAAGGTAGCCATTGATGCATTCGTCGAATAACTGACGGCCAACGTGTGCGTCGACAGCTGAAAGCGGGTCATCGAGGAGATAGATGTCAGCCTGTGAACATAGACAATATTATTAAAAAAATCGATCGGTATTAAATAATAATAGATAGTTTCTTTGGAAAAATTGTGGTTTTATTGACTTAAAACTAGGCATGCAAATGTCATAATAAGAATGGTTATGTTATTTATAATTGCTGTCAAAACTTTGTTTTAATTCTAATTCAAAAATCATTTATTTATGTAGGTAACACTAATGAACATCAAATAAAGAAATATGCATTAAATGCTTCAAATTTTACATTTACTGCCAGTTTTCAAATCAAGGGCGTAGAACGGAAGAGAAGAACTGGCAATAAACTCTCCGCCACTCTTTTTAATCGCCAAGTTTTTTTTACACGATGTTTGTAAGGAGCTGCAACCATTACACCATGTTCCATATGACATCTTGAGTAATAAAGAATAATAAAATAAATTAAAAATAACGATTTGTCCTCTAAACTACTATACTCTCCCATGATAGCAGTTTGCTTTTTTTTATTACTATGTAACGCAGTAATAAAGTTATTCCAGTAGGAGGAAGAGTATATTCTTTCTCCTCCTTCTTAATTAAAATTAAAGAATAACAGCATAAAGATGACGTTGAATCTGATATTTTGATGTAGTCATCTTTGAAATCCTGAAGGAAAATGTCTTCATTCCATTAAACAAGGACTACATATGTTTTTACAGAAGATTTAATATCCTGTAAGTAAAAAGGTTAAGCAAAAATATGCATGTATTACTTGTCTATAAACAGCCCTAGCCAAGTTGATCCGAGCTCGTTGTCCTCCAGACAGAGAGGCACCCCTCTCCCCAACCAGGGTCTGGTCTCCGTGAGGGAACTGTTGGAAGTCTTTTTGAAGAGCACACACTCGTACCACCTGGAAAAACGCCAAAAGTTTACAAATAAAAGTCTGGTGTTAATAAAGAATATTAAGCTATTGCAATAAATTGGATTAAATATAATATATTGATTAGTAAACGTACCTCTTTATATTTTTTCGCATTGTAGGGTAGTCCAAACAAAATATTTTGTCGGACGGTAGCGACGAACAACCAAGGCTCCTGGCAGGCATACGATAGAGGACCGGAAAGGAACACGCGACCGCTGGTTGAGCGTAATTCATTTAGCAGCAGTTGTAGGATGGAACTCTGAAAGAAGAATAGTAATAGCAGAATAGACGCCAACTTTGAGTACTTGGAATTGGGTTGCAGTTCACTGTATCTAAACAATCTTGGGCAATTAGTGAAAAAAACGCAGATCGCAGTCAAGACAGATTGGATCAGGCTTTGTTATAAAATCTTGTGCCTGTCCATCTTCCAAATACGACGACGACTTCCAAAGAAGAGAAGACGAAGGAGAACGATTATGCCAGCAAAGCCTAAAAACCTAGGGATCCAATAGGCCCTTGATTCTAGTAGACTCTTCTAGACTTCAAAGCTCACATTATGAAATATTATGATGATACATTTAGGTTACAACCCTCACCTTTCCAGCTCCAACAGCGCCGATGATGGCGCAGAGTTTTCCCTTAGGGATGCTTATGTTGATGTTTCGTAATGTTACAGTGTCCTCTATCCAATTTGCGCAGACGTCTTGCATCTCTATACCGATATCCGAATTGGCTGGCACGAGACTTGATTGAGTCATCAGTCCCCTCTCATTGCAATCAAAACCTGTTAGAATCAGATCATTAGCTTAAAAGTGTGCGAGGAGATTGATCATTGACTCTATCAGTAAACAGTTGCCTAGGCTCCTAGGAATTTTTAGATACATTTTAAAAGCACGAAAAGCATATGCCTTATTCGAGAAAAATAGCAAGAAGGCTTTTTTATGTAACAGGGCTTACGGGATCATCTCAGATTTAGTGCCTGATGGACACTCACATTGCTAGAAGGTACGCAAATGGGTTACCCGGCTTTTAAGAACTGGTACATTATTTTCTTAAAGGACCCTAAGTCGAATTGGTTCTACAATGTTTCAGTGGGTAGCTGGTTCCACTTGGTTCCACACGTCGAGGTGGGTATAATTTCGTATTCTGCCTTGACGTCCGTTGATGAAATTCAGCTGCATGGTAAATATGGTAGAAGATGCAGTGAGAGGCGAGACTGACAAGAATGTCACTAGATGGCGCTATTATCAACTTACCTGGATTATAAATGCCGTCTTCGTCAATTTTCTTGAAAGTGTTCGCGCATAAATCCAGTTCACTCAGCGTTTTCATTTTCTTGTTTTCCACCTTTTGGACTAGTTTCGCGATATCCACTCCCGCAACGCTACGTAAGTCTTCTCTTTCATCTGTTATTGCATCAATGATTATAGATTTTTTTCATAGGTATTATATTATCTGTTATTAGTATGTTATGTGTAAAGCCTGCGTCATCATTAGCATAGAAATAGAAAAGAGGTTACATATGTTAAATTTATTAATTGATTTGTTATTTAAATGAATATACAATAAAATAGTAAATTGCTATAGAATTGGTATGTTTTCAAGTCCCTTATAGGGATTACGTCAGTTGAATTAAAAGAAACAATGTTTTAATTTTAAATCGTACAATTGTCATTATTTTTTTTTGTGTCGAATGTCAAATTAATATTTAATAATGATATAACGTCGTAGAATTATTTGTTTTTTCTTATATTTAATCATTTTCAATTAATATTAGCATTTAGTGTAGGACATCATAAATAATAAACAAAAAATGTATTTAGTAACGCACAATCAAATTAAATTTGATAAAAGCCAAGAGATTGCAGATGGATTAATAAAATATTTAAAAAAAAAATACACACAACGAACCTATGAGAGACTAAGGACTGAATTCACAAACCAATGTATATTTATCTATTATTGAAATATTTAATATACATTACATTTACAACCTTCATACGGCGCGCTGCGAAATGCGAATGTCATATGTCAAGTGTCATATTGACATTAGTTTCGAGAAAGACAATAAAGAACTGATTTGCAATTAAAGAAATACAAACATTTAAACATTTGTAGAATTTTTATCTACCTTTATTGAAATTTATTACTGTGAAGTTTTTTTTTGAATTACCATTACCTACTATTTTAAATCAAGATTTTGTCAATTGTCAAGTGAATGTGAATTAGAATTCGTTGAATTATGACAGTCACCGTTTTGCGTAATTAAGTCGGTCCCTAGAGCTGTCATTGTCATACAAATATATTATGTTAGGTTTAGGTTATCACATGCAAAGCCATTATTAATAAGAATCAAACTAAAAGGGTTAATAAGATTTACGGTAAGACTAACAGTAATATTAAAAACTTAAATTATTTCACATTTCATCCATTTTAATTCCCCAAGTAGCATAATTAGATTCCTCCACCTACATACATCAATAAGAATTACAGATACAAAATACCCATTATAATCTATGTTAATAAGTGTCATTAGTAACACGACAGCTGTAATCTATCTGTGGACGTTTCACAAGACTCAAAACCAGAACAATTTAGAATGTCAAAATCGTACCCAATAATAAAAGATCTTCTATTCGTCGAATGGAGGTATAAGACTCCAGTAACAATGATAAGCTTTGAGGCAACATGATAGCTACTGAACTTTGAAGGATGTTGAACATTTGTGCCAACGGGAAAGCCTGTGAAAGCCACAACGTCATTATATACCATCTTTGAAGTATATTTTATTAAGCAACAATTGACTTGACTGCTTCTTTTGAGGACCATACTCCATCTCCCTGGTCCTATACACTTGCAACATCAATACAGAAGCCGATTTTTTAAATCAATACTAATCAAATTCTGCTCAGCGTGGCTGACTCGCGATGAGCATCAATCTTTTTAAGGTCCTATACATTTTTGCAGTTATATACACAATTAATTATAAGAGGCTGGTTTAAGAAAAGCTAATATAAGCGTAAGTTTTCTTCCACTGCTCATGCAAGGCGTGTACGTGCAAGCTATAGATAGAGAGATAGGAACGAGTCTCCGTAATAATTTGGACTCTTCAGGTTTAAGCTAGCGTTTCATGCGTATGACCCCAATATAAGAGATCTCCAGGTCTCACCCAGAAGCATGAACGCCTCAAGACGCTGGACTGAAATCAGCGCCTCTGCCAAGAACGATACAGCGTTTGACATAATTATCGATAGAGTGCCTTGTAGTGTATTGTAGAATTGTGCCAGAGGAAATACCTGTAAATCAGATCATTGCAATATTCTTCTTACCGACGAAGCGATATCAAGCGATGAATGTGATACTTACGATGTCAGCGGTGACTTGGAAACCGAATAGGGAGTAGGACAGGAGGGTTATGTAGAGGGTTAATCTCTCAGTGAAGACCATGAAGCTGAGGTAGACCCCGCGAAGGTATGATGCAGACGTGACGCTGTTGATTTCGTTCTTCCGGGCCATTGCTACGACTTGTTCGAACGGTTTCTCCCACGCGTACATTTTGATGACCTAAAATATAAATAATAATAATAATAATGGCCTCATTTTGTTGGTAGATAATGGTAAACTACTTGTCATAAAGATTTTAGAAACAGAAGTAAAATTTAGTCTGAGGATGCTCAATAGGAAAATGGAAATGAAAGTTAATTCACTATGTCTATTCAGTTTGTAGCTTCTTAATATACAAAAAGAATGCCTATAAAAATCGTAATTTATAGGGCTTTAGTATATGTGTAAATAAGTATTGAAAAAGGCACTATTTTATACCTGCATTCCGTTGATGATTTCGTCCATTATTCGTACACGTTCATCAGTTTTGCATGCAGTTTTCATTCTCAAACGAGCGGCTAATTTACTCATGTAAGCTGGAAAATAAAAAAAATGTGTAAGCATAACTAGGCATTTAAAGCAGTGTTTAAATCCTAATGTGATGAAATAAGTGGTAATGATTTCACAAATAGCATCTAAGCATGTCTTTGTATGTGAGTCCGGCTCGAAGTACCAAAAGTATAACGTCAATGTATTATTCAGTTTAGTGTATACCTTTTACATTTGAACAAACAGATCGACCGATTTTGTCTTGGATTTTTGCAACTGATGATCGAGATTCGATATTAAAAAAAAATCTTTTGCAATGCTTTTCTCGTAAAATATAAATTACCCCACAGGTTGGTTTTTCCAAAAAAAAGACACCGTAAACCCGCTAAGGGTTCTAAACAATTATAATACATATCATATACAAGATTATCGTAGTTACATTTATAAAAAGGCGAATTTACAAATTTTAACAGTATTTTCATGTTTCAGTTAACAAATATTTAAACAGTTAACGAAAAAAGTTACTTGATCTTAATTAATTTTATTTAACGACAATAACTAACTGCTCTGGCATGTCATGAGGAGGTGGATGTAATGGTTGCTTACAATATTTTTGCCAAAAACGTTGGCTATCGAAAAGAGTAAGAGAGTTCATACGTTTACATTAATATACTAAATGATAATGTGACTAAAATTAAGAGGGCAAAGTGACAAGGATACAAGCGTGAATGGTCAGGTGGTTAGGCTATAAAGAAGGGAACGAGAAGCAGCTTTCAAGTAGAACATGACAACCGTGGTTGGTGAAGTCGAGTGGAGTAGGCCTTGTTGTACCCAGACCAAATCCAGGAGTACCGGAGAAGGGACAAGTTAAAAGTACCCATAACGAGCATACATGGAACGTGGATGAAGTGAGGAGGGTAAGTGATCCGTGGTATCTGTCTACCCCTTTGGGAAAGGTAAATTGAGTTTTATACATACATTGAACAGGAATTGTCTGCAATACGATTCCAATGACACCAACAATTGCAGCATATCCGATCTTCAGGTAAATAAGGTAACACACAAGGACAACTTGCAATGGCAGAAGCCAGATGAAGTGCGTGTATATGAAGGCGTAATCGAAACGGTTCACGTCGTTTGATAGGAGGTTCACCACTTGACCGGCTGTTGTTTGGGCTAAGGCACCAGAGCTCATTCGCATCACCTGAAAAAGAAGTTGTTTGGGTCAATTCCTGGAACTTTCATCACGGAGGCAGAATACGAAATTCCACCCGTATCATCTTCACGACCGTCCTTCCACAACAGAGTGATTTTAAAGCATCTTTTGCCGCGTACCACCACTATGTGGAAACTCGACTTAAGATCCTTCAAGAAAATTACCAATTCTTTAAAGGCCGGCAACGCATTTGGGAGGCTTCTGGCAATCTAGTGTCTATGGGCGGCGGTACCACTGAACATCCGATAAGCCTCCTGCCCGTGTGCCCCGTTACATATAAACATAACGTGCAAATTTATCCTGCATATCTTATATGTTCTAGGTAATCCTTGCTAAATAAAACTAAAAGTATTTTTTGTATTTGTATCAGTTATAAAGTCACTATTAAAATCTGAAATGGCATTTTCTTGACAAATAGCCCATTCATTACCATAATAATCTTGTTATTTAGAATAGGTCACAGACAATATGGACTGCAATATTTACCTTTCTGTAAATGAGTGAGCAAGCCGCTATGCGCACTTTCATTCCGAATTGTTGAGTAGAGTAGGTGCCGTGATGGTTCAGAAATGCAATTAATAATGACATAATGATGACAGCTGACGCGCAGTATATCGCCTGCTCATATGTCATAGTTGATCCTGGCTCCCAGTACGCCAACAACATACTCAACGCCACTGGTTGAAATGGTCTGAAAGATTAAATTAACCAATGATATATTCTCCCATTATCCTTTGATTTTAACACACATTACATACTTTTACTAAAAAACTCAAACTATATCTTGTTAAGCTGTCCTATATTGATACAGAAAACATTCTTATTGTACAAAAATAGTATAGATATAAATGTGTTATGTAGAATTAATTAAGCAATACTGTTTAGATGTGAAAAGGAAGAGACTGGCTGCCCACAACACAGGGAATCCTAGTGTGGGGGCCAGTGCACTCTACTTTATCGAAACATTCCTGTATATTGTGTCTAATAAAGTTCTTTCTTTCTTTCAAAAAAAAAAAATTATTATTATTATTTCTGTATATCTATCTATATTTTACGTAACATGCGCGAAATAGTACAAAGTAAAATAAAATCTTTTTAAAATTTCAGGGGGTAGTCAAGAAAATTTGGTATCTACCGTTTGAAATTGCTTTAAAAAATAGAAAAATGCACAAACATTATTTTTATAGCTTAAGAAATTTTTGTTTGTGTTTTTGGGAAATCGACATCAATGGCCAGCAAAATAATTTTATTATACAATTTTAGAGGGTAGTCATGAACATGTAATGTTAACATTAAACCAGTAGCACCGTTTAAAATTCCTTTAAAAAAACAAAAATTCACTAAAAAGTGTATTTCTTAATTATCAAGATATTAAATGATATTTATTTATAAAGATGAAAATCTACTAATATCAGTGTTTCTGAATTGTCATCTTATTATTAGATTCAGAATTTATAATAAGTTTCAACATTTGGTTGGACAAGCATTCACTGTTTTCTTAGTGCTAAGAGAGAGGCCACCTAAGTCTCTTGAAACCCCTAAGCGACTATATAAAAAAGATAATGACATCGTTAATTACACTCTAGCCTCAATTATAAGTTCATCAACCTTAAATGACTCAGAAATATAAGAAAATACTGTAAAAGAAATTCATTTCCCTGTATTTAAAATAATTTATGTGATAACTGTAATGACTAAGGAAGAATTGAGAAGCATCAGTGTAGGTAATAATAATACTGTCAATTAAATAAGAAAATATTTGTAAAGTGTTCGAAAGATGAATTTTTAATTTTAAAATGTGGCCAGTTCGTTATTGTTTCTGGTTTTGCTATAAAACCTACAAAGTAAACTTTCATTACAATTGACATTCAAACAGATGTTTTCGCGGGATCTCTCGGCCCTCATTTTCGCGAATATGTACTTGGATATTTTTATAAGAAAATCAGTGGCAATTTTTTTAGGTCTAGGCATCAAATTTCTGTATTTTTTTATCGTTTGTCAATTTAATAGGTAAGTAGGTGATCAGCCTCCTGTGTCTGACACACGCCGTCGATTTTTTGGGTCTAAACCAATTCCTCACGATGATGCGCACATGGATATAAAGACCCTTAGTTCATATTTGGGGTTCGAACCTACTCAGTCATGAGAGTCGTATGCTGAAGTCCCTAGCCCAACACTTCTCTGGATATGATTAATATTTGTTAAGATAATATTTGGTAAGAAAAAAGTTCATAAAAACTTTTTGAAAGCAATAACATTTAGCATATTTTGTTTTTTAATTTAATTGTGTTTGAAAATTAAAATCTAATCGTACAACTGGCCAGTGACAGTTCTATAAGAATTTTACATTTTTAAAGTGATTAAACATGTCCTATAATAGATTACTTTTTAAAAGTACCTATTCAAAAATTAAAAACATACATCACTTTAAATGGCCAGTAAATTTTCAATTATATAAAACCTGTATGGTTTCACGGTTTTCACTAGAAAACCGTTTCCTTGAAATAATTTGTGACAAATGTTAAGGAAATTGCAAACAGTTATTAGCGATAATGACAATGTATGTTTATTACTTGAGGATGAGCGCCTGTATCAGGAACATGATGCCGGAAGGTGCATAGCTGAGCCAGAATGTCTTGGTCATAGCGCGGAGGAGGGACGGTTTCCGTCCTTGCTTGTTAGCTAAGGCGATTTCTTCAAACCATTTCCTGTAATAAAAATATACTTTTAATTAATTTGCACGGAACATAACTTACAAGTAGATGTTTAAATGTTCTTATTAAAAAAAAAAATCTGTGGCGCTACAACCTCTTTAGGTCTTGGCCTCAGATTTCTGAATCTGTTTCATGATCATTTTTTTTTAACCTAATAGGCAAGTAGGTGATCAGCGTCCAGTACACGCCGTTGACTTTTTGGGTCTAAGACATGTCGGTTTCCTCACGATGTTTACCATCACCGTTCGAGCAAATGTTAAATACGCACATAGAAAGAAACACCATTGGTGCCGGGCAAAAAAGCCGGGGATCGAACCTACGACCTCAGCTATGAGAGTCGCACGCAGAAGCCACTAGGCCAACACTGCTCCAAATGTTCTTATTATTAATTATTATTACTATATAGGTTAAGAAAATTGTAAATATTGTACATTTGTGCGTTGGAAATGAACCTTTAAAACATATTTTATTTTTATAAAATGGCGGTGTTATCAGTTAACGTCATGTTGAAATAGTTTATTAGCTTTCTATCTCACGGTCAATTACAATGTCATTAATCATCAATCGATAAGTCTGACTGGAAAAAAAATGCCTTTAATTTTATTTAAATATCCTAGACGTTATGCTAACACAAAAAATGGCGCGCATTTTGTGTTATTTAATTATCTTACACGGATTAGAAAAAAATTGTTATAGATTGTTTAAATTTTCCATGCTTCTACAAAATGAAAAAAATGGCGCGCAATTGTTATTTATTTATCGTACACAGATTAGAGCAAAAAAAAAAATTCAATTTTATTTAAATTTCCCAGATGACATAACAAAAAAATGGCGCGCATTTTTTGTCACTTATCTATCGTACACAGATTACAATAACGTGTTAATCAACAGATTTACACTTACAAAATAAAAATGACAGTCGTTTGTGTCAATAAAGTATGCTAATTTCGTGTAATAATAATCTAGTACAAATTGGCTTCGTCTTGCATAATCAATGTTTATTTTTATTTCATAGACACGTAGTAGTCTTTTGACATATGCCGGTTTCCTCACGATGTTTTCCTTCGTAAAAGCGATAGTTATATATATGCACATAGATAGAAACTCATAGAAACGTAAAAAAATTAGTTATGTCAAGAAATAAATATTTCAATTGCTTTTATTCACTTTCCTCGTATAATCAAAGACAATACAATCCAGAGACAACACTCGAAAGCTATACACTAAATCAAAGACAATTCCATTGAGGAAAACCAAATAAATCACTAACAGAGTATGATAACTGGTCCTCGCTTCTAAGTAATCTGTTTAGCATAACAAATAACGCTTTGATTCTAGATAAATTGCACATGCGCATTCTATGTATTAAAATATGTAAAATCGTTATATCGTGACATAACCTATTTATATAACCCGGTTTTATATTTACGTTTATTTACGTCACTAATATATTTTTGACAGCTCGAACGTCAAAGCCAATCTATATAATAGGGATAACTGATGTATGTCATTTGTAAAACTTATTGACCGCTGAAGGCAAAAAAGTTAAAGGAAAGTTTCTTGCCAATTCTTCTTGTCCGTACGTCCGTTATCCGTACTTGCCAACTGGTAGTAAATGTAAATTTACAATTATTTTTTAAAACGACGAAAATTATACATTACTTGCTATGTTGGGCGACCTTCATTGAATTATCAATTGGAGTTTTTTTAAGTTTCCAACATTTAATTAATTTGATGTAATTTTAGTAAGGTTGTTTACGATATCAAGTCCCAGAACCACTCTGTTGTCGGACCCGTTAACAAAGACGTTGTCTACTTACGCCCGAGCCCAATAGTTAATCCACAATCTGAGATCAGACCGAGACAGTCGATCGATCTGCATCTTGGCACCAAATTTTTTATGGCGAATTTTGATTAAGTAAATATGAATGTTAGAAAATATGTATAAATGTATAGTATTATTTTTATAAAAAAAACATTTTTCGGATCCGAGTGGTCGACATACAGAATGTCGAGTGCCGAATACTTGGATCCGAGAGCTATGGATGGCAATGCTTGATAACATGACAGGGACGCTCGCACGGATCCGAGTGGGCAGCACCGCTATTATGACCCCACTCCACTCGGATCCGAGAAAATAGCACTTAATGTGGTAGACGTATCTAAACAGAAGAATCTGAACACACAAAGATCAGGGGGTATTGTGGACTGGTCTGAAAGCGTGAGTCTTTCAAGCAAGTTAAAGTAGCAAATTTGACGCGTATATAACCCTGACATATCATATATATACAAATAGATAAACATTTATTAAATATACATATCGGTATTACAGGAAAAACATATAAAAATAATGTTAAGTGCGCAATCGACGTTTAAAATACGCTTAAATTGCATCAATAATAATTGCTAACAAATGGAGGAAAATAATATCAAATAGTTGGATTAAAATGTAGATTGCTGTTCACAGTTCTCCTTCTTGTACATAAGAAATTGAAGCAATAATCGATAAATAAATATATAAAAACAAGTGTTATGTAACCTAACGTTAGTTCCGTTATATACCTACTTATATATTAATAAACTGTAAAAGTCAGTTATTTTATTTATAAGGCCCTTCGTTTTTATAAATTGCAGTAAAGCTTACGTAATACTTGAAGTAGAATATCTTAAAATAACCATATCAATAGACCAGTGATTCCCAAAGTGGTCTAATATCGACCCCTAGGGGTCTATGACAACCTGCAAGGGATCTAGGTTAGCAAAAAAAAATTTTGGGGTCCATGAAATGAAAATGGGGGTATACGATAGTGGATCTCAACACATACACTGATAGTACCTATTTACTTATATCATACTATCTTATAATATCAAAACATATACATTATTTATAAAAGTACCTATGAAGTAAAAAATTTATTATATATGTTTACAAAATTGTGTAAGTTGTAGGATGTTGGTATTCGCTTTGTGGGCGCAATACATTTTGAAATTGTAAAAAAAATAAATAAATAAATAAATGTATAAATTAATATGTTTTTACTTTAAGTTTTAACACTAAACTTCACTACAGTTAGAAATTAATTATCAGTTAAGTAGGGGGTCTATCCAACACGGATAAAAATGACAAGGGGTCTACGACACAAAAAAGTTTGGGAAACTCTGCAATAGACTAATACACAAAACACTAAAATTAATTTGTAGCTATTATATTTGTTAGGCTCGTGAAGACACTTATATTCCCCATATTTCTGTACGCAGCTGAAATGTGGACGAGATGTGGAAAGGCAGAAAATAGACGCTCTGGAAATGTGGTGCTGGAGGAAAATGCTTGGGGTGCCGTGGACTGAGTTTCGTACATGCGTCTCGATACTTCAAGAACTCGGTATTAAGCAGCGTCTGTTTTCAATAGTACAATCTCGCATCCTTACATTCTTCGGACACGTATGCGTGGTGATCAGTCCATAGACCGCCTTGTCTTCCAGGGGAAGGTGGAAGGCACTAGACCGCGCGGCAGGTCACCTACGCTTTGGACTGATTAAGTCTGCCGTAGGAGAATCACTGAATCAGTGCTGCAGGATGACCTCTAATAGGCAACGATGGCGGAACGTCGTGAAGCGCATCACATCTGCTCCTTCTATTACCTAGTACTACATAGCGATCATGACCGCTCTGTCAAGAGTATACCGGATAAGAAGAATATTTGTTAGAAAGATAATGTTCAAACGGATTATTGAATTTTAAAGATATTCCAAAATAAGATCGGCACTCAACGTAATATCGAAACAGTAGTCGATCTTGTATGAGCCCATAACAGACCTGGTAACGAAGCATCATTGCAGAGGATAAGGAAGCTGGAATAAAATTAAGAGAGGTGGCTAGTTCTATTTGCCCCGCCTAGGGGAAAGAACTTTATCGCCCTAACCCAATAATTAATCCACAATCTCAGATTGAAAAAAATCTGAGATCAGATTGCGACAGTCGATCGATTTTTATCAGCATCTCAATAACCAATCCCTACAAAGACAATCCATTTTTGGCGACGGATAGAATTCAATCTCTTCGCTCTTTACTTTACTATTTGATATTAATATAAACCAAATAAAGTAAATAACACCGTACAAATAATATAAAAAATACACGTCTATGTTTAAAACATATCAAATGGCTTTACAATTATTTTGAAAACTGGTGTACGTTAAAATCTTAAGTTAAATTTTTATTTTCATAAGAAGGTCCTACATACACCGATCCGACCTATCATGGATAGCTTGTATCGACAGATGGGTATTACAATTATTCGATTGGTTATTGGCAGACATTTATCAATATTTGGATTACTATCTCAGATGGTCAAAAATGGATTGAGATAGGTTATTGGGTTTGGGCGTAACGTACGTCAAGCTTAAAGCTTGAGCTTACGGGACTTACTCAACAAAAAGTCAAACATGACCTACATTTTTTATTCGCTTTAAAAAATCATTTGTTCTAATTAAATTGTACCGTTATCTGTAACGAGTATAGGATGTCGTTATCACCCAAATTCTTCCAAACCTGTTCGACCGCAGGCGCACTGCAAATATTGGCCGCACGCGCTCAACCATGAAGTGATTAATAAAAGGGCAATATTAACGCAGCAAAACTTATTCGCTTGTAATGGTATACAGAGTCGAAAGCGTTATTAAAGTCGCTTCAGTTTTAGAGTTAAAAAGACATAATATTTCATTTTCAAGATTTGGTCGCCAAAAAACACATGATGTTATCTAAAACTGTCTGATGTTAAGTAATACCGACCGCGAGTGCGATGCCGGCCTTTTAAAAATGGGTGCACTTAATTCTTGAAGGACACTTACGTCCGAACACAATAATTAATCCACAATCTCAGATTTAAAACAATCTGAGATCAGACTATGACAGCCGATCAATCACCCATTTGCATCCCAATAAC
Source organism: Pieris mannii (assembly GCA_028984075.1). NCBI lineage: Eukaryota > Metazoa > Arthropoda > Insecta > Lepidoptera > Pieridae > Pieris > Pieris mannii. Next base: position 2,387,849 of record CM054798.1, on the reverse strand, counting down.
CAAACCCTACGAAGATAATCAATATAAACCAAATAAAGTAAATAAAAACGTACAAATAATATAAAAAAATACATGTCTATGTTTAAAACATGTCAAATAGCTTTTTATGTACTTTAAATACTGGAGTACGTTAAAATCTTAAGATAGGGTATTGGCACAGTTGAACTGTCATTATCATACAAAGGTCTATCCACATACACCGATCGAACCACGGATAGCTTGTATCGACAGGCTATTACAATCCGTCGATTGGTTATTGGCCCACTTTTATCAATCTATGGATGGTTGAGATAGGTTATTTGGTTATTTGGGAAGAGGCGGACGCAACCGCCGCATCGCGTGTCGGGAAGCGGATAAGGCTCTTGTTTGTGGCACCTTGGGGTTTTTAGTGGGTATGCACAATGGCGAGTCCCACATAATCCTTCTGCACCAAGCAGTCGCGCCGCGGAAGGGTATGCGCAATGCATTTCCCCAAGTAAAAAGAAAAACTCTCCTCTGAACACTACGTTTATTAACGTTACAGTATATATTATAAATGTTCAAATTAAACGCCGCGTAGTTTAACCACAGTGCGGTATACCCGGTTTTTATACATTAAAGGAAGTGCAGCAAATGTAAATATGGCGTCCTTTCCTGAATGTCATGGTTTCCGCACCTTAAAAGGCATATTCAAACTCGTGTAAATGTCGGTAAAGCAGTATTTGTAGGTATTGCGACTTTCCAAAGGTCGCGTTTATACTTTTTCTTTTGGGATACAAAACAGAGACACGACATTGCCTAATACGCAATACGCAGACTACATTTGTAATTAAATAGGCTGCTTAAACCCACTTACCGAGCACAATCTGAAAAAATGGATTAAGGAACTGGAACACACACTCATGTATTTAAAAAAATTTATGAATTTGAAGATATATTTTTTGCTTAAAATGGTTACTAAATCTTAGACGTAATTAATTGTTTATAACGAATAAACTAAAAAAAATAGCGCTACGACATATTTAGGTCTTGGCCTCAGATTTCTGTATCTGTTTGAGATCATTTGCCAATCTAAGAGGCAAGTAGGTGAGCAGTCAGTGTGTTACATGCAAACTGGTTTTCTCAGGATGTATTCCTTCACCGTTCGAGTGAATGTTAAATAGAACGAAAATTTATTGGTGCACAACCGGGGATCGAACCTACGTTCTTAGGGATTATGTCACACGCCTACACATCTCAATTATTATGAAAATACACATTTTTATTTCTATTATATTTGTCATCGTTTGCGCTAATTTTTGCTCCGAATTCCTGACCATGTAGACTCAAATTTTGACGTAAATAATGACATTGAATGCTTAAATATATATTGATAATGTTATTGATAGATTACAAATATACAGTTATACGTCAAACGTGCGGGTCAACTGTCATCTAGACAAATTAATGAATTAGTTATTCATGTAAATGTCAATAAGTGAAAGTGATAACTGGTTTATTGCGACATGAAACGGATATTAAAACTAGATAAAAAAACTGGCTCATCTATTGCCAGGAGGCGCGCGAGTGCGTTGCCAGATTTATTCGATGTTTATGTTTTTGATTACCACGAGTACCTATGTAAGTGCTCCTATTTCACCATGCTGATAGAGGACAAATCTTTGTTTTTAATTTATTATTCTTTATTACTCAAGATGTCATATGGAACATGGTGTAATGGTTGCAGCTCCTTACAAACGTTGAAGAAAAAGCTTGTCGATTAAAAAGAGTGTCGGAGAGTTTATTGTCAGTTCTCTTCCGTTCTACGCCCTTGATTTGAAAACTGGCAGTAAATGTAAAATTTCTTTTTTGACGTTTATAAGTTACATCAATGAATTGACTTTGAATTGAATGTAGCGCGAACTGTCTACCGTCGAAGTCAACGTTTTTGACATATTGAAAACATAATCGAAGAAAAAGTGAAATCTTTATTGGCATAAATATCTATATGTTAGTATGTAGCTAAAGGTAAACTAAATGATATCTTAACAAAACGAAGGTCATAGTAAAATATATTATATCTTAAAACGTAACCAACGACATATCTATATGACATTGTCGTCTTATTTTAATTGTATTGTAAATATTGGAAAAATGTAGTTAAAATATATAAAATAAAAATACGTTTATTTTGGAACATAAGATCATGGTATCACTTATTCCACGTCATTAAATTCGAACCTGTTGGCATCCCTACTCATCGGCAAAGAAGGCAGAGGGGCCGAGAGAAAAAGCCGGCGTAAAAAACTCTCGGTACTCTTTTTAAAAAAAAGCAAATCATTGTAATTTTAGTTTTTTTATCCTTTCATTTAGTCTTGCCTATTCGGAACATGATAGAAAAATCTAGAAATCATTAAACACTACTAAGATATATTTAATGTGAATTTAATTAGAGTAGTATTGTCATTAGATGTTATTCAATACTACGAAGCGTGTGCTAAGCGACTGTTTTTGATTCGAATAATTCTTTCTGACGACAATAATACAGAAGGCTCAAATATTCTTTCCTTCAACTTTGATTTTGTTCTCTTTGGTGTAGGGACTCCTGGGCTGTGTTTAAGTTGGCGCCAGGCAGATAGTTCCTTCCCTAGAGCTGATGCTTCCTCAACGAATACGTATCGCAATACAGCGAGGAAATGCTGCGAGCCTTAAAAGTACACTACCATAGTGTTCAAACTCTTGAATTGTTTACAAAAATGAGATAGCGGCGGATAAATAAAAATAAAAACAGCTTTTATCCGAATACACTTAAGTTAGTCCAAGTCATTTATTTTTTCACCTGTACTCGAACTCAGACGGATTTAAAGCCACCTCCAAATCCTTCCACTTGTCCCTATTCCTCGCGACAGTTTACCAAGTTTTTGGTGAGCATCCTCTCTCTTTTCTTCCCACTGGGCCATTCCAATTAAGGGTCTTTTCCCATCTGCCATCACAAATGCGGCCAATGTGACCGGCCCATTAGTATTTTAATTTTTTTATATACATTACAACGTCTTTTATTTTTGTACGGCTTCGTATCAGATCGTTTTTTATCTTTCAGCGGGGCAGTAAGTGAAAAATGGACGAATTCAGATAGAGATTTACTCCGTTGGAGATCGTGTAATATTAAATATACATAGACTAAATGCGAGGTTTTTTTTTAATTCATTTTCCTCCCAGGGAGCTCTCCCCAGGAGTCACAGGATAGCTAATGTCTGGACCGTTGAAGAACGGAGGTGTGAAAGTTTGAGTACACATTTAAATGAATCGTATTAACATGTATGTCTCGAGATGCACGCGACGGCTGTGTGACCTGCATACTTGAGCTTGTTTTAATAACATTTTAAGTTTATTTAATACTGGCCCGTATTTGTTTTGCAACTACTGTTGTTCACTTGTTTTAAATTTTGTGAAAATGTCTTTGGAAGACGCCTATACATTAAAATGTGATGTCGTATGTATGAATCATTTTTTCAAACAGAAATTTGGATATGAGGCTCTTCTGATTAAGTGATACTGCTAGAAGGGTCGTCAGTCAGTTTCCAGCTTTTTAAGAATTGGTTTTTTTTTTATAGAACAGGGGCAAACGGGCAGGAGGCTCACCTGATGTTAAGCGATACCGCCGCCCATGGACACTCAATGCCAGAGGGCTCACGAGTGCGTTGCCGGCCTTTTAAGAATTGGTACGCTCTTTTCTTGAAGGACCCTAAGTCGACTTGGTTCGGAAATACTTCAGAGGGCAGCTGGTTCCACAAAGTGGTGGTGCAAAAATAGCCTTGAAAAACGCGCAGTTGTGGAACGGCGGACGTCGAGGTGATACGGGTGGAATTTCGTCTATTTCCAGTTGGTTTATTTAATGTATTCGTAGTTCGAATTGCTATTAAAAATCGGGATTGGTAGTATTCGGTAGGATGTTGGTATATAAATACTGAACATACGTTAAATAAAAGGCGAAACTAATTTGAAATCAATTTGTTAAGGTAATATTAAAACTTGGTGAAATACGTATGTACTAAACTTCAACCAATCGCATCAATTTCCGACAAGAATCAGAAGGTTTCCATAAAGACCTTCAATACATGTTTATTCATAACCTTTATAAATGGTACAACAATATATACACATAAATATATATATGCATTCAAACGACTCCGAGGTGTGTGAATTTTTGTATCACGCAAGTTTTTCATATGAAAAAAAAAACGTTTATTATAGAACAGGTATCACTTATTCCACGTCATTAAATTTGAACCTGTAGGCATCCCTACTCATCGGCAAAGAAGACAGAGGGTGCAGGCCGAGAGAAAAAGCCGGCGTAAAAACTCTTGGTACTCTCCTAAATCCTCCATTGGCGTTGCGGAGAGATGTGGGGTCGATCTTCTACTACCATATTCAGAGTTTTTCTGACTGATTGATTGGTGACTGGTCGTTCTTGTATTCGTGTATTCGGTGATATTAGTTGTTTATACTACGTATTTGCGTGTTGTTCCCAGGAGAATTTAAGTGAGTGCTCCTATTTCACCATGTCTACTGCTGATAGAGGACAAATCTTTATTTTTAATTTATTTTATTATTCTTTATTACTCAAGATGTCATATGGAACATGGTGTAATGGTTGCAGCTCCTTACAAACATTGTGTAAAAGAAAACACTTGGCGATTAGAAAGAGTGGCGGAGAGTTTACAGCCAACTGGCTGTTTAAAACTTCATGAGAAAGTTGTCTTTTTTTCTTTTCTATATGGTATTTATAACATTGCTTTTCTTTCTTTCCTTTGCCACTGAGGTGCAAACTAGCTGCTGTGGTCTGTGGCAGAATGACCAGCGCTGTGGAACATTCTGCTCTCAGCATAATGCTGAGCCATGGCCAATTATGCCACAGTACACAGTACACATTTAACGAGCCGAATGAGAAAAGAAATTTGATTATTATTACATTTTGTATTTAATATTTGTATTTCTTTTTATTGTTTTTGACATCTCATTTTTTTTGGTTATTATTATTTTGTGTGTTTATAATAAATGTCATGTCTGTCTGTCTGATGTCAAGTAATCCCACCGCCCATGGACACTCTCAATGGCAGTGAGCTCGCGAGTGCATTGCCGGCCTTTTAATTGCTACGCTCTTTTTTTGCTCACTACGTGGAATTGGTTCGGAAATACTTCAGTGGGCAGCTGGTTCCACATAGGGGTGGTGCGCGGCAAAAATTGGCAGATACCCTAAACATTCGACGACGTGACAAAAACAGACAGATCTGTCATCCATGTTTAGTATGTTGCAGCATTGGTTCTAAATTGTCTATGGCTATATATTTTTCAATGAATTTGAATTTATGTTTTCTTTATAAACAAACTTTAATAAATATTCATAAGAAATTTAGAACGAAACGCCCTTCGTACCGAGTCATGGTCGACTTGGGTCCATATTTATAGGAAAAGATACTTAGGCAATGTTACCCGATCCATTAACGATTCTTAGTTATATACTTAATATCTATTTGATGGTTTGTCAATCGAATAGGCAGTTGATCAGCCTCCTATGCCTGACACACGTTGACTGTTTGGGTCTAAAGCCGGTTTCCTCACGATGTATTCCTTCACCTTTCGATCGAATGTTAAATGCGCACATAGAAAGAAAGTCCTTTGGTACAGATGGGGATCGAACCCACGACCTCATGAGAGTCGCACGCTTAAGCCACTAAGCCAATACTACTCCAAAAATCAGTGGCACTACAACCTCTTTAGGTCTTGGCTTCAGATTTCTGAATCTGTTTCATGATCATTTTTAAATGTAATAGGCAAGTAGGTGATCAGCCTCCAGTGCCTGACACACGTCGTCGACTTTTTGGGTCTGAGACATGTCGGTTTCCTCACGATGTTTTCCTTCACCGTTCGAGCAAATGTTAAATGCGCACATAGAAAGATAGTCCATTGGTGCACAGCGCGGGATCGAACCTACGACCTCAGATATGAGAGTCGCACGCTTAAGCCTCTAGGCCAATACTAATCCAAGTATACTGTAATTGTATATAAATAATAAAATAAAAAAGCCTTTTTATTTCTTGCAAACAATTAAATTCTATTATAAATTCTTTAAGAAAATAAATAACAATGTATTTTCCCATTTTTAAATGTTTTTCCTAATTATTTTGCAAGAAGTTCTTTAGTTAGCATCAATTATGTATTGGATATTAACTAGATAATAAAACTGGGTCTCTGTTAGTCCATATTATACTGACATATAGAAGGCAAGTGGTTCCCGTAGCATAATGCGGAAAATGAATACGGAAAATCGATAAGAACAAAGTGTCTGCACAGAAAACATGAATAACAATATATATTTTTACATTGAGTCAATTTTTATAAACACTAGTATCTTTTGGTAAATTATTATAAACGAATAAAGTTTTGTTTTTTACTGAAATTCTTATGTATTCGTATAATTCTTATCCTCAAATCCAATCAAATCAAAAATCATTTATTCATATAGGTAACATAATGTACACTTATGAGCGTCAAAAAAAAAGAAATATACTTTAATGCTTCTAATTTTACATTTCCAGCCAGTTCTCAAATCAAGGTCGTAGAACGGAAGAGAAGTACTGGCAATAAACTCTCCGCCACACTTTTAATCGCCAAGTTTTTTCTTTTACACAACGTTTGTAAGGAGCTGCAACCTAATTTCTACTTATTGGATTTTTTGCGAAGAAGACTTGAAAACGACGAACGTTTCGTTCCAGTTTTTTTCCACATTATTGGCTGGGGTTTGTAAATGTCGACATATTAAAATACATTGAACTCAGTTATGCAAAGGTTGCACATGCCGAGTGGCCATGGCGTATTGACGCATGCGTTAATCATGACATAGCGATGTAAATTTGCATTATGAACCTGTCATACAAGTTGAGTTGTACTTTTTTGCTCGGGTAAGAGACGGAAAGATGAAACAACAATCTCTACTAGAAAGATATGGCATAGCAAAAGAAGAATTACATAATAGAACTAGCGAGTAAAAGCTGGGCGAAATTGCAAGAGAAAGAGAAATTAAAAAAATATGAAAATTTTACTATATAATGGGCCAAACAAAAATAATTATTTGGATTAATTTATATGTATACGTGGCTAATATATTTAGTATCTTTAATATTAAATAGTATATAAGTATCGCACTACAGCGAGTAAATGCTGCCAGCGTCAAAAGTTACAAACAGGGAGAAAATTTTTTAAATTTGTTTTGATTTTCTTTTTACTATTTTTAATAAATTTTTATTATTACTATGAACGTTAAGCAAATTGTTAATAGTGTACATTTAATTGTGATGTTCAGGTTTTATTTAAATGAACATATAATTAACGGTAAATAATAAAATTATAATTTTCTTCAAAATATATTCCTTCACCGTATAGAAAAAAATTCACTGAAGCAGAACCAAGCACTGAGCAGACCAGGGCTGAGTATCGCTCAAGCTACTCCCAGCTCCATAAATCATGCCAATAATAATAATTTAGCTTTACTATTAAATCATGTCGTTTTATATGCATATGGCAAGAGGAACAGAACAGTGCAGTAAAAACGTACTAAACCGGTACTGGTAAAAAAGAGGAAGACAACTTAGAAGGTCAAACAAATTAAAGAAACAACTGGTACATGGCACTGAGTGGCACAGTGCAGAGAGGAATGGCGGGATTTGAAGGAGGCCTTTGCCAACAAAGAGCACAAATACCCAAAAGAAGTTTAAAATAGAACCTAGTTGAATTGTAAAAGTAGATATTTTTACAATTAAACACTTTAAATTCAGATGAATTAAAAGGCTATTATTATTAAACTCAAACTCAAAATATTTTTAGTCATATTAAACTAAGTCTAAATTTAGATTTACTACCAATTCGCAAGTTAGGGGCGTAGAGCGGACAATCGTTTATCGATTTAATAAGGACTAAATCAGTGGTTTCTTCAGCATGTTTGCTCGTTTCACTCGGATCGGAATCTCAGACCGTCAGAGTTGAGAGCCACCAGGCCAGGTCTTACAAATGATGTCATTAATTCACGAGAATGTGAGTTTACGAGTTATTTGTTTCGGACATCGCGACGACTATGTAATGAGTTTTTAACTTCGATTTAATACATTTTTAGTGAGGTAACTTTAACCTATTTTTTATTTAGGATTTCTATTAAATATTTTACTAAAAAAGCGATATGTAACGGATCGTTTATATAAACGTATATTAAATTTCAAACCATTCATTTTTATTATTATGCAGACAATTGTAAATGCTGTATTTGATTGTAAAGTTTTACATACATAAAAATGTGTTACATATTTGTTTCACGATCAGTCAATGTGCCTGACACACGTCGAATTTTGGGTTTAAGCACGGTTTCCTCACGATTTCCAGCTAATGTAAATGAGAACAGGAATTCCATCGGTGCACAGCCGGGAATCGAACTTGCAACCTCAGGGCTGAGAGTTACAAGCTAAAGCTACTAGACAAATACTGATGATAGATAAGAATTTAAGTCCATTCAGTACAAGATGGATGGGCGGTTAAAATATTCAATTGTTTTCAAATAGATATATTAAATTGAAGACAAGATATTTTTGGTAAACAAATTTACCTATATCTCTGTCTTTATATATATAATTCAATTGAGAGAACAGGAGAACGAAGAGCTGGCAGCTACCTCGGACAAAGAATTAGTCTATCTATTCAAAGAGGGAACGCTGCCAGTATCTTCGGAACCTTGCCTAAAGGGACTCCTTTTAATAATATATTTTAATTATTAAATTTTAAGGTTAGTTATTAGGTATATTAGAATTAACTACAATTATATTTTTAATTTATAATATAAGTCAGAATTGTCATTAATAGTTGTTATATGTGTTTTAACTCCATTCTCTCAACTCAACACACAAAAAATTTAATCAATATCTATCCAGCCGTGTAGGAGTTCTGCTTCACTTTAAGAGGAGTTCAGTGACATACACACATACAGTGTTGGTATATATGTAAATATGATGGGCATCGTAATTAAACTCCTACACGGCTAGAAAGATATTGATTAATTTTTTTGTGTGTTGAGTTGAGAGATTGGAGTCATGCGGACAAGGCTAAGCTGTTACCTACCTCGGGCGATTGTTGGTGGCTCCGTAGGGTTTTAGTGGGTACAGTGGCGAGTCCCACATAACCCATCACAGGCAACAGTACCGCGGGAGGGTATACGTAACGCATTTCCCCACGAAAAAAAAAAGAGGGAGTGGAGTGGAGAATAATTATTATTAGATTATTTTTGAATGTAAGACGTCACTCGAATCGGCAAGCTACATTTAGCAGAGTTTGGGGTTTGCAATATTAATGTTAATTTAGATAAGATTGTAATGAATACTTCGCATAAATAATTTGTTTTTGTTACCATAAATTAGTCTTTACGTTTCATAATTTCAATAATTAAATACGTTTTTGTTAATTTTATGATTATATATAATCTTTGCTCGTAGTTTAGAAAAACAAAGATAGTTTACAGTTGGCATGCGGTTTCATCTGCGGTTGTGTAATTCGGTGACAATTTGTTTTTCAATTAAAATGTATTACCCAATTTGGTGCATTCATCTCTTGCGGACAAATTGAGTTTATTCTGTAATTAAAAGAGATAGCAATACTTTATTTACAAGAACGTAGGTTCGTAGGAACGTAGGATTAGGAAAGGTATTTGGACGGCGTTTATTTTTAAGTTGGCTTTAAATTTAACATTAAACGTAGTATCCGGTGATTAGATTTGGTGCTTTCTTTAAAACAAAATCAACAAAATAAAAAGTATCGCAATACAACTAGCGTTGAAGGTACACTGCCACACCCAAACTTTTCAAATTATTTTTTTCTTTTCTTTAATTTTTTATATTTAGTTATTTTAATGATTATTATTACTATATAATCATCATTATAAAATAGAACAGTTTTACTTAACATTTCTGTCAGCTTTTCAATGACAAATTAAAAATATGGTTATACATTTTAATGTTATATTATAATAACAGTGTTGGTCTACGCCCGAACTCAATAATTAATCCACAATCTAAATTTTCAGAGATCAGACCGTAAAAGTCGATCGATCTCCTATCTGCATCCCAATAACTAAACCCTACGAAGACAATCAATTTTTGGCGACGGATTGAATGCAATATCTTCGCTCTTTACACGCATATATCATAATCAACATAAACCAAATAAAGTAAATCAAACCGTACAAATAATATTTAAATATACATGTCTATGTTTAAAATATATCAAATAGCTTTTTTATTATAAATAACTGGTGTAAGTTAAAATTTTAAGATAGGAAATTGGTATAGTTGAACTGTCGTTTTTATACAAAGATCCACATGCACCGATCCGACCTACCATGGATAGCTGGTATTTGATGGCTATTACAATCCGTCGATTAAACTCTAAACTACGTATTTGCGTGTTCTCACGAGTATGTAAGTGCGTGCTCCTATTTCACCATGCCTCCTGCTGATAGAGGACAAATCTTAGTTTTTAATTTATTTTATTATTCTTTATTACTCAAGATGTCATATGGAACATGGTGTAATGGTTGCAGCTCCTTACAAACATCGTGTAAAAAAAACTTGGCGATTAAAAAGAGTGGCGGAGAGTTTATTGCCAGTTCTTCTCTTCCGTTCTACGCCCTTGATTTGAGAACTAGCAGTAAATGTAAAATTAGAAGCATTTTATGTATATTTCGTTTTTTTGACGTTCATAAGTGTACATTTGTTACCTATATGAATAAATGATTTTTGTTTTGTTTGTTTGTTTGACTAAATTAGGAAAATTCAAACACTGCACGAAATATACTTCGGTTTTTAATATCTAATAGTTTATATATCCCTATCTTCAATCTAGGTACATCAAAATGTACATCTAATCTAAAGATTGCATAGTTCCCAATAGTTTAACTCAATTAGTTAACCTTTTGAAACATTTATTTTTACATGTTTTATAAGTTTAAAAAAGAAACTGTTTTAAAAACGTGTTAAGTATAAGTTTGTTACTTTATGTACCACTTTGTAACGAAATAAAGATTTTTTTGAAATTGGAACAAAAAAATTGAAATACATTATAAAGGTTTATGTCTGCCCGTGCATTCCTGTCGTAAGTACTAGGCTAGATTAGTGGGTTCAGCAGGAACCATTGTCTGTGGTAAACCAACATTCACCAATAAACAGAATTTGTACCACATTGTAACGAAATAAAGATTTTTTTGAAATTGAAACAAAAAAAATTAAATACTATATAAAGGTTTACGTCTGCCCGTGCAGCCGTGTTGGCAGGTACTAGTCTAGGTAAGCAGGTTCAGCAGGAATCTTTGCCTGTGGTAAACCTAGTTTTTTTTTATAGAACAGGGCAAATGGGCAGGAGGCTCACCTGATGTTAAGTGATACCGCCGCCCATGGACACTCTCATGCCAGAGGGCTCGCGAGTGCGTTGCCGGCCTTTTAAGAATTGTTACACCAATACACAGCATGCAGTTTCGTCAACAACGTAATACATGTATGACTAATCGTACATAATGTTAGCGTTAACAAGCCACTCGCCTCTTTGATTAGTACTTCCTATTTGCGATGATTCTTTGTCCACAGACCACCATATTGATAATTTTATTAAAAAGGTTATAAGTGATAATATCAGATTTTTTGTAAACAAAGTTAAGAAGGTTTTACTTACAACCGCACATACGCATTACTAAAAACGTAGCTTGTTCTTAAAATAAAATTGTTACGTAATTTTTTTCTTATGTGTTGCTATTTAATACTCTTTTTTAGGATGACAAACGAGCATACGGGACGCACAAATGGGGCAGTCTTCGCAGCCCATGACCACTCACTTTAATGGATGCGTTGCCGGCCTTTGAGAATACTTTACATTAAAAATCTCTTTACTGTTACGAATTTTGGCGCGTCGGATCCGTGGGTTTCGGTAGCAGGCTTTTATGGCTTTAATTATATCAGAGATGAGAGTAGTTAACGAACGAAATGCATTGTGCGGCTTTTGAAAACCACATTGAAATCTGTTTTACATATAATTATTTATAACTTTTTTGATGTTAGTAAAATAGCGTATATAATCTAGATTAATTCAGTAATTACGTGTTAATTAACGTAGAATGTCACGCATAGGCGTTGCTGACTGCGGTTCAAACATTTTATCACGTAACCTACGGAATTATCATTAGAAGCTATTTCATAAAACCCTTATCTTAGTTTAGATTCTGTATTTAAAGAGAGTCTATTAGCAGTACTTTGAGGCCTAAAACACTCGATTGCCAGAAATGGGAGTAATCACAAGACAGCTATCCCAATCAACATATTTATTAGTTACGCATTTGGGGACATAAATGTGCCAAAGTACCGATACTTTTGAGTACGTCAAATCTCTATCTATCTTTTGATTCTTTCACAAGACATAATCAAAAGGGAGCTACCGCAAGCTAAAGTCCAGGGTTCTATAAATATAAAACGCATTTTACGACATGAATGGGCCTTGAATAAAATAATATAAAGAATAAAACACCATCACGTACATACATAATTAAATCACAATTAGTCAAATGTATTAAACAATTTTTGTTTGTTTGTTCCTTTTAATAAATCTTTTTATTGTTAAATGTATCATGTATTCCATCTTTGGCTATATTCTCAGTGTATTTGTATGTAATTATGTATAATTTATGTTAGCTGTAGGAGTACTAACTAAATAAATAAATAAATAAATAAATAAAATACGTATATTTTGGAACATAAGATCATCAAGATATCACTTATTCCATGTCTTTAAATTTGATCCTGTAGGCATCCTTACTCATCGGCAAAGAAGACAGAGGCCCGAGAGAAAAAGCCGGCGTAAAAAACTCTTGGTACTCTTTTGTAATGGAATCCTCCATTGGCGTTGCGTAGAGATGGTAGTGGGAGAAGATCGACCTCACATGTTCAGAATTTTTTTAACTGATTGATTGGTGACTGGTCGTACTTGAATTCCTGTATGCGGTGATATTAGTTGTTTCTTCTATGTATTTGCGTATTGTGCCCACGATAATGTATAAGTGCGTGAGTGAGGGTGTAGGCCGAGAAAAAAGCCGGCGTAAAAAACTCTCGGTACTCTTTTAAAAAAGCAAATCATCAAACATGCTACAATAAGCCTTATAAAGTACTTATACTTTTGAGTACGTCAAATCTCTTTTTATCGTTTGATTCAATAATAAGACAGAGGCAAAAGATAGCTGGCTATAGACGCCTTCGTTGGTTGTACATTTGACGACATAAATGGGCCCTTAATACATAGTACTTATATTTACACTTATGTCAAATCTGTTTTTATCCTTTGACAGACCTCTATAATTTATGACAAACATACTCAGAAACGTTTGACTCGGAGTTATTTGAAGTCACATGCAAACACTCCAGACGAGTCATAACTCATAAAATTATATTGTGCCAATTCCTAATTCAGTTGTTTATTTATTTATACGTTCTAAAACAATGTGTATGCCTAAAACAATATAACACACATACATATACACATCATTTATAACATAAGTAGTGTATCAAAGGAGAAAAACAAAAAACACAATAAAAAAAAAACAAAAAATGAATAACTTAAAATAAATGAAAACTTAAACTTCATTAAGAGCATGATGAATAAGGAATAATAACTTGGCAGACTTTTGTAAACACATATTTTCATCGATATATCTCAACCATTCAAAGTAGCAGATAGGCAAGCCGTAGGTACGTATACAAGACTTTAGTTCGAGTAACTAAAAGAAAGAAACTTTTTTTATGAAGATTAGCGTGAATGTTAAAGAAAAATGTAGTATACAAATTAGCTAGATCAATGAAGTCACGTCGGACTTTCAGAGTAACTTGAAATAGTCCAAACCAGCCTCGTACATTTACTTTTTGTTATAGATAAAAGGGGCACGCCAGCCTATGGGACGCCGAAAAAGGGCTGTCATCGCCTGGACACCCAAACCGGCCTTTGAAGATTTTTAAATATTTCATCTGTTCTTTGTGAGCAGTGTTGGCGTAAAATAGTTCAACGATACTTCATGGGTCGTAGGTTCATATCCCTGTGGGACCCCAATGGACTTTCTCGCACTCGCTTGCTCTTACGGTGAAGATAAACATGAGGAAATTGGCTTTGGGTGATCTACACACAAAGTCGATGGCATTAATTAGTCACAGAAGGCTGACTTACTTACAAAATACAAATGATTACGAAACAGATACAGAAATCTGAGGGCTAGACCTAAAAAGTAGTAGTGCGATTGGTTGTTTTTATGTAAATACTTCCTTGTATATTAATAAGTTAACTTATTTAATAGATATAAGTACAAAATTAAGTTTAGAATGCTTTCCGGCAATTTTAGTCCGTGAGAGACTGCCACTACAAAGTTGCCATATTAACTTTAAATTCCGCGAATGTATCTTCACGTAGCATTTTTGTGTTAAATTAGATCAAGAAACAAAAATTACTAAAGAAAATATCTATTGTTTAATTAACATTTTAAATAGTGAAAACGTTCGAAATTCAAAAATGTACTTGTCATGACCGAAGTCCAATTGGTTAATGATGGCGAAGTTCCTGTCGAGACTCATCGATGTCCGGCATCACATTAACCAATGGAAGGTATTCAGGAATAACGAATGATTTAACTATTAGGTACCGGTTCCCACTACGTGACGTGGTGACACAATATTACGTCTCGATACAGTTTACTTATCAAGAATTTTGTCTTTCCAAATTATTAGTTTATTATTTGATATAGTGTTACATATAGTGAAAGAGAAAGGCAATATAAAAACAAAAAATGAAACTCTAAAAATTGGTGCATTTAATGTCAGTCATTAGAGTCAGAGATAAGATTTATTTATTTATTTAGGTATAAAAATAGAAAACAGATTGATTACATACATACAGTTATTACACACTAAACAACATTTGAAAATCTGATATCCAATTATATCTGTACACAGCATTTTACACTAAATATCAACCAAACAACATACACATATTAAACTGACTAACAAAAAGGAAAAAATGTATATAAAAAAAAAATTAATTAATTCAAATTAGTAATTTAGGTTACAAGTATTAACCGTGAACTATTTTTTAAAATTTACAATAATATACATAGAATTAACACACTCACTTCCAAAAATTGGTAAAGCGGAAGTAAGGAAAATGGGATGGAATATTGAAGAACATGATAATTTTATCCTATGCTATAAAGGAGAAACTCCTGGATTGTACAGGGTAGGCTTTCTCATCAAAAAAAAACATAAAAGAAGCATTATAAACTTCACAGGAATTTCAGAATGTACACAAAATTGGCGATGGGCAGGGCACCCAGCTAGATACAAGGACAACCGATTTACATTTACTGCCAGTTCTAAAATCAAGGGCGTAGAACGAAAGAGAAGAACTGGCAATAAACTCTGCGCACTCATAAACTCCGCACGAACTGGAAACGAACTTAAGCAAATCAATCCCAAGGATAAGATCATATGAATTTGTTAAATTTATTAAAAAAATTGATTAATTTACGCCTAACAATGATTGATAATATTCCAATTTCGCTCGGGAGTCTGTTGTAAAAATGAATACAATTTCCATAATAGAAGGGTGATCATCATGGTCTGTTAACAAGTAATATCATATACAAGGTTTAATCAGGTTTAATTGCCTCATTAATGTCGTTAAATCCTGAATTAATCGTTGTCATTCGATAATAGATTTATAATCGACAGTTTGATCAATTTGGTTCTGGGCTTTACCTTTGTGTCATCGTGTGTTTCAACGATTGCATAATATGATGTTGATTGCTTATAGTGATTTCGTTTATCGATTCTAAGGATGCCATCAGAAAGCGTTTAACGAAATGAGTGGCTCGTGCGTTTTCTTCAAATATTTCTTAACGTACTTATCCGTTTTCTTACAGTTATTAAACCTTCATAGGAATAATAATAATAATAAAAAAGAGTGTGTGTACTTATGTACACGCGTTAGAATTTATACTTCTTTGGTATGGAAAGGAAATAACTAAAATGCAATAAAAACGATATTAAAATTAATCAAAAAGATTTTATTTAAATAAATAAATTATTAGTAAATACTATCACCGTCGTATATGAAATTGATTTCAAAACACCAAAATAATATTTATTTATTCACACTGTTTAATTGTACTGTTACGAAACACGTTCTAAATATAAATATACTAGAATATACAACTTGAACATAGTTATCGACTTCCATGCCACCTAGACCTAACTTTACGATGTCGAATTTAGGTGTCGGTGTGCGCGCGCATCGTAAAAATTCACTCTCATCATTTTTCTCCATCGCGCCAAAAGAAGTATAACTTCAAAAATATATTCAAAGATCGTAAAACAAATAAAGTTTGGTCCATGTGGGAGTGTATCTTTAATGCTGGCATTCCTCGCTGTATTGCGACTCTTATTAGTTGAGGACTAGGACATTTACGCCCAAACCTAATAACCTATCTCAATCCATTTCTGAGATAAACATCCTAATCCAAATATTGATAAAAGCCAATGAAAAATGGTACGTCAGATCGGTGTATGTAGATAGACCTTTGTATGAAAATGACAATTCAACTGTGCTAATATCATATCTTAAGATTTAACTTACACCAGTTGTTAAAATAATTAAAAAGCTATTTGATATACTTCTAAACACAGCTATGTATATTTAAATGTTATTTGTACGGTTTCCTTTACTTTATTTGGTTTATATTCATTATATAATATAAGTGTAAAGAGCGAAGTGATAACATTCTTACCATCGTCAAATTTGGATTGTCTTCGTAGAGTTTTGTTATTAGAATGCAGATCTATCGAAGGTCGATCATCTGTCACGGTCTGATCTCAGATTGTTTTCAATTATTGTGGATTAATTATTGGGTTCGGGCGTTAGTAAGTAATCAACTCCACGGACGGAGGCTTTAAGTGATGATAGACAAAAATACTTGTCGATTTGAATTTCCAATGCTATAAATAAAAATTGTTTTAAAATTCTAAGAATGTTTAGTGACGGAAGCATACACAAATGTTTGTGGAATATGTTAGGTACGATTTAACCTTGCGCAGTTACAATCATAAGTGTTTAAGTAAATAATGATAATATAAAAATACATACAATACCTATTTACTTCCTTATATAAAACGTGGCGGTAATTGACGGTGAATTAAAATAATCTATAAATGTATATTAGTGTAACTACTGTTTTAAAATATTCATCACTTATATGAAAATTAAAAATGCCTTGAAATTTAAATTTTCTGTCAGTTCTTTAATCAAGGATGTAGAGAACGGGCAAAACTCTTATTAATTTTCAAGGTTTTTACAAAATGTATACAAACATCACATCCATATCACATGTTGAAACAGTTGATTATTTCAATTAAATTAAATAAACTATTAGATTAAGAAGTATAAAGTAGCGTTTAATGTTAACTTTACACAGTATTAAAAATTTTCCTTACCCTCCCTACCTATGCCTCTTCTGAACCTCAATAGTAACAAAAATAATAAATAGAAAATTAAACCTAATTAAAATTCCTTCAAGAAAAGAGCGGTTATTCTTAAAAGGCCGGCAACGCACTCGCGAGCTGCTCTGGCATTGAGAGTGTCCATGGAAAGCGGTATCACTTAACATCAGGTGAGCCTTCTGCCCATTTGCCTGTTCTATAAAAAAAGTATGGTCCCTGTGGCAGTGTACTTTTAACACTGGCAGCATTTCCTCGCTGGAATACTTATTCATTGAGCAAGCGAGCAGTAGCTTCAGTATATATATAGTTATAACTATACATATATGATAATAATAATGCTACTTATGTTCAAGGAACAACTTCATACAAATGAAGTCGTAAATTGTGTAGCGTAATCGAACACACTTAAGGATTCAGAATCGGATGTTTGACGCTAAATTTAACTCTCCTATGTTAAATACGTATTGGATGTTAGTGAGATGTAGGCATGAAATGATAAAATCTTGCTGACCATATTATGAATATTCGCATGTACATTTTATGATGTGGATATTACTAATCACATTATATAATTGTTCCTGTATTCACCAATGGCAGTAGTAGTGGTTAAGTTTGTATTCTAAAATCGGAAAATTAAAGTGTATGTCTCTCATATTCTGTATGTTATCTCTGAATTTGGTAAATAGAATATTTATCTTGCAATCAGTAAAAAAAATTCACGAAATTGTATACATCTAACAATATCAACGTTGTTGAGAAGTAAAAGACTAGTATAGACCCTTGGGGTACACCTTGGTTTTATTTAAGAACATAAAAATTATGTAATACCAGAACACAAAGTATATTTATTATTTAATATACAAATAGTGCGTTCCCAGTAAAACCACAACACACAAAAGATATCAAAAGTTATAAATCACTTGTGGTTATTAAATTTAATAATTGTGTAATATTTTTTATTCTTAGCAGGAAATGTAATCTGCGCATTAAGGAATTCTATTTTGTAGATGAATATTTTAAAGTTTGTGAGTTTTTGTTTTAAATTATTTTTACACTAAAGACTACGGCTTGAAAATACTTCAGTGGGTAGTTCCACATAGTGGTGGTGGGCGGCAAAAACTGCCTTAAGAAAGTGCCAACTGAGGCAGTTGTGGAAGGACGGATGTAAAGATAATACGGATAGTATTTTGTGTCTTAACGTCCAATGATGCAAAAAATATGTCAAATTTTATGAAAAAATAAATAAAGCGGTACTTTAGATTTGGTTAAAAAAAATATATGTTTTGAAACTACCGTAACAAAAAAGATATGTTACATACGTACGTTGTATATATTCTAGAGAAAAGTTGCAGATCTTGATAAAGAATTTAAATTGGGATAAAAATGGCACAGTTCAAAATAACAGGAATTTATAACTAGTTGTTTTTTACTAGCCCGCATTCTTGCATCTGTAGCGATACCTACTATACATATATCGTCATCCTTCTCTACATACTTCTCTTACCTTCAGGCCTGTCAGTGGTTCGACTGATTGACGATCTTCGCTTTACTAGAACCTTTCTCAACATTGATAATCCCGTTTCTAACAGTGTCAGTTTTTTTTTATAAAACAGGGGCAAACGGGCAGGAGACTCACCTGATGTTAAGTGATACCGCCGCCCATTGACCGCCCATCTCAATGCCAGAGAGCTCGTGAGTGCGTTGCCGGTCTTTTAAGGACTTTTTTTTTCTTGAAGGACCCTGAGTCGAATTGGTTCGGAAATACTTCAGTGGACAGCTGGTTTCTTAAAGTGGTGGTGTGCGGCAAAAACTGCCTTGAAAAACGCACAGTTGTGGAATGGCGGACGTCGAGGTGATACGGGTGGAATTTCGTATTCTGCCTCGACGTCCGATGATGAAAAAAATTATCATAATTAAAATTATTTGGAAACTGGCTTGCCTTAGGCCTAAATAGATGCCGTGTCACAAGAGCCTGATCACTTGATTATTAGATTGACGATCATGAAAAAGATACAGAAATCTTAGCCCCAGACATAAAAAGGTTTTAGTGCCACTGACTTTTTTAACCAGAGAACTAAATAGAAATTGCATCCAATAAGTCGGGGTCATGCACGCGACATAATTTGTCCAATCATGTTGCACGGACGGACCCTAGCTAAAGCAAAATAATTTTAGTTGTAGGATTACTGTCCGAGTGTAATAGGCTGTCAAACGCCATTCGTAAGTAGGCGTTTTCAAATCCAGCTAAGGCCATTGCATGCTTGCCTTATGTTATTAAATGAAATTGAAACTCGTATTAAATTGAATTAACATGGAATTTTATGACGATTCAGATGTATTTTGTATAGATTATAGCACGTGTAATTGCGTTCACATACTTTATTTTTGATGACGATGTATGGAAAAATACCGATAATTTCATAGTTTCGATGTCAACATGATTTTTACATTGCTATCTTTTTATATGAGATGCGCTGACCAAAAACCGATGGAATTAATCCGCTCCAGATGTTTCCTTGCATACCATGGCGCTCAGACATGGGCTACCGACTTAAGAAAGAGAGATCTTTTGGCAGCTTCACTTTTTTTTGTATACAGACTATTCGCTTTTAATTTAGGTGTTTGCAATTTTAAAAAAAAACTCCCTCAGAATCCTATTGTTACATAAGCATACATAGCGGTTTTCTAATGTAACAGTTTGTGATATATTATATTATTTAGTAAAAAAAAAACAACTTGAATTGTTCCAGTCTTGATAAAAAAAATTTATATGTATGTATAGTCGATTAAAATGTTTTCAAAGAGTATTGTCAGATTAATAATTATAAGTCAAGTTCATTAAACATGGTACCTAATTGCTCGCAACTAATTATCATTTAATTAAGATTTTGTACTTGGAGGTTATATCTTTCACGGCCAATATATATAGAATAAATTATATATGTTTACCATATAGTATCCACGCTTTTTGTAATTCAATTGGGTACGTGTGTACTTAAACATGTCGATTAAAATCTCACATTACGCTGAAATTAAAGTTTCCTTTAAACTAAAAGTAAATATATTATTAACAAAGCAGTATTGGCCCAGGTGCATCATCGTGCGACTCTCATCTCTATGTCGTAGGTTCGATTCCTGGCTGTGTACTAATGGGCTTTCTTGTGTGCGCAATTTTCATTTTAATAGAAAAGGGGGCAAGCGGGCCGGAGGCTCACCTGATGTTAAGTGATACCGCCGCCCATGGACACTCTTGATGCTAAAGGGCTGACGTTGCGTTGTCGGCCTTTTAAGAATTTGTATTTTGCGTACATTCGCGCAAACGGTAAAAGAAAACATCATGCGGGCACAGATCTGATTGTCAATAGACAACAAACCATAAGGCATAATGAAATGGCCATAGAAATCTGAATCCCAAGTTAAAAGTGTGTGTTTTATATTACAGAAATCTTCTCTTGATTGTTTCTCAGTGTTGACTACGAATCGTGATTGACCTCGTCGTCCGTCGAATCACAACTGTATAAATAGTTTTTGTAGTACACCACAACATATATGTATAATACAAATACTACAATGTACCTACGTTGCAATTATAAAGTATAAGATTTACAAAAAATAACCAACATTAGAGAAAAAAGTTTATAATGTATGTAATATAACTCACTTATTTTGACATTGACAGCTCGTAGACAGGACAGATATGACAAAAATGCGCATGGTAATCTTACCTTTAAATAGGGTTTTAATATAATCTATAAGGGTTTTTGACATTCCACAGACTATATGAGCTGTCAAAATAGATAATGTTATAAAAGGATTGTTGTTTAATGCTATTAAATTGAGGATGTCTTTTGGATCTCGATTCTTCTCTTAGTTCTCTTAACTCTTAGAAGAGAAAAATCGTGATTAGAGGTTATAATTTTGATTTTAAGGTTGAATTTCGGCCAAAACACAGAGTTGCGTTCTGCAAAAACCTACCTAGGAGTTCAATTATTTGCGATTTTAACGGATTGAACACAGCCTATCCGAAGCTATATTCGATAGTGGGCTGATCGGTTTTAGAGAAAGCATTGTTGGTTTAAAAAGTTTAAAAAGTTCCTAATAAGATACTTCGCATTTCATGACAAATAGCGCTATCTGACAGTCGTGAATCGCAAAAATACTGTTTATCCTACAAATAAGTAATAGATAGCTTATTTGGAACTTATCCGGACATTGTGAAACAGGCCCTTAGTACTTTAGTTTATAGATTAGTGTGGTAAACTTAAATAAATAAATAAAAATAAAATAATTGCGCAATAAAAAAATAAATGACATCACTTTCCGTTTGGAAACGCTTTTCCTCAAGTAGAAAATGTCTAGACAGGTTAATAGTGAGGACATACGGGATACCCAGACCTGTTCCTAATGACTTCTATTTATGTGTAAGGCTGCGGCGCCACCAAGGTGGGTCATTGCCTAGCTAGTTATAAAACAGAAATAGTAAAAGACGCGATGTATGCTAGCTCCTATATGATAAAGGTTTTAGTAATATTACGTAAGCAGCAGTGTTCGCTTTGTGTCTTTAGTAATAGCCTTTTTTCGGACATAACATTTTTATTTTTCGTAATTTTTTTTTCTTCCACTTTTACGTGTCCGTTTGCCAGGTGGCAAAGGCCTTCTCCAATCTTCTCCATTCTGGCCTTTCTATGACCACTCTACCCCATGTTGTTCCGTTGTCGTCTTCCCACCTTTTTTGTGACTTTAGTATTCGACTCTTATTCCTGATGATATGCAATATAAAAACATTAAATCACGCTTCTCACTTTTAAGATTTTGGCCGATTTCTGTATCCGTTTCATGATTTGTCAATCTAATAGCGAAGTAGGTAATCCTTTTTTTTTAATTTTTTTTTATTGAGGGGAATTCATTTCCGCACAGAGTGTGAGACTCGCTCTAAAAGCCGTACGCACTAAACCCCTCCCACCAATCACGTCACTGTTGGGGTAACTTGGGGTCGGAGTAGGTAATCCTGTGCCAGACACACGCCGTCGGTTTTTTTTTTAAGCCTAAAGCAAGAATTCCTCACGTTTTCAATCCCCGTTCGAGCGAATGTTAAATGTGCACATTGTAAGAATTTCCAAGAAGGTCATAGGTTCAATCCCCGGCAGTGCACCAATGCATTCTTTGTGCATTTAACATTCGCTCAAACCATGAAGAAATACATCGTGAGGAATGCGGCTTGCCATATTACCAAGGCTACCCAAAAAGTCAACTGCCAGTATCAGTCATAGGAGGCTGATCACCTATTTGAATATTAGATTGATCTCAAAACGTGTAGTGCCACTGATTTATAATATTTATATTTAATATCATATTTCTTTTCTATAATATGTTCAACGTGGGTGGCGTTTAGAAGACTGAAGACTACATTTGTTCTCTTCCGTGCCTTGAATGGAAAATAGCAAAGAATCCATCGACTTCATTTAAATAACGATTCAAATTATCCGTATTTGTGTATGACATTCTCAAATAATGAGCTGCAATTTTACATATGTTTTTAAACCGATACGTAATAATTTTATTATGATAACATTGTCTGGCAACTTAATAACAAACTTGATGACTACGATTCCTGTTAAGCACGCGATTTTTTGTATTTCATTTAATGTTATTTCAAATATAAAGTATTCCTACAGCAAATCACTAAACAATATTCGAACAATTACATTACACACAAAAGCGAAAACGGAATTCACATTGAAACAGAAACATAAAGCACAGTTCTAAGACTGATTAATTGATAGATTATAATATGTAAGCAATAAAAAAATTACGTCACATAAATATTGTTTGAGTAAAATCGGTAAACTTTGTATTTTTTTTAGAACAGGGGTCAAACGGCCAGGAGGCTCACCTGATGTTAAGTGATACCGCCGCCATTGGCAGTGGACACTCTCAATGCCAGAGGGCTCGCGAGTGCGCGAGTATGTTTTATATATATTTATATTTATATCAAATCAAATCAAATCAAATTATCTTTATTCATTTAGGTAAACATGTACACTTATGAACGTCAAGAAAAACAAATTAACTGTCAATTTACATTTACAACCAGTTCGCAAGTCAAGGGCGTAGAGCGGGTAAGAAGAACTGGCAAGAAACTTTCCGCCACTCTTTTCAATCGCCAAGTTTTTAATACAAATTGTTTGAACTGGAGCAAATCAATCCCAAGGATTAGGGTCATTTAAGTATTCGTCACATTTATAAAAGGCTTTATTAATTAATTTACTTTTAACAAGGGCTTTGAATTTATTTAGTGACAGTTCTCTAATTTCATTTGGGAGTTTGTTGTAAAAACGAATACAATTTCCATATAAGGAGTGGTTTATCTTCTGGAATTTTGGAGTTATCACCTTAAATATAGACTAACCTATACCAAAATGAAAGAACGGAAAATGATGTTTATTTGCGCTGCGATGTAACAAGTAACTTTACAATGAGAAAAACTAACCGAAGTAAAACCAGATCCATAAAAATAAATGCATCCCTATTTATAGACAGGATTTCTACTTTTTGCTTAATAAAAATAGCTGTTGCCTTGTACAACCGCTTAGATATTTCGTTATTTTTATCTAGAATCGTGATCCTAAGATGCGAAGAAATATTCGTATATTTCAATTCTAATATGGGCTAAATTATTATCATTGTAAATACGTAATGATAATGTAATTGCCTAACGATATTATTCAACTATACCTGTATATCGGATGGACATTTAAGACAACAAAATGGAATCACATGGGAAATGAAGAGTGGACGGTGACTTACGCCCGTAATTAATCCACAATCTCAGATTAAAAATAATCTGAGATCAGTAAGTGACAGTCGATTGATCTCCTATCTACATCCCAATAACGAAACGCTACGAAGACAATCCATGTCTGGCGACGGATATAATGCAATATCTTTGCTGTTTACACTCATATTTGATAATCTAAATAAACCAAATAAAGGAAATAAAACCGTACAAATAATATTTAAATATAAATCTATGTTTAAAACATATCAAATATAATACTTTTTAAAACTGGTGTAAGTTAAAATCTTAAGATATATTGAACTGTCATATTCATACAAAGGTCCATCCACATACACCGATCCGACCTACCATGGATAGCTTGTATCAACAGATGGATATTACAATCCGTCGATTGGTTATTGGCACACTTTTATCAATATTTGGATTTAGATGTCTATCTCAGATAGTCAAAAATGGATTGTGATAGGTTAGCTTACGATTTAGCATATCTTAAGATTAATAGATTAAGGGTCTGTGTCACAATGTCCGGATAAGTTCCAAATAAGCTATTTGTTACTTATTTGTAGGATAAACAGTATTTTCGCGTTTCACGACTGTCTGATAGCGCTATTTGTCATGAAATGCCAAGTATCTTATTCGGAACTTTTATATTTCGAATAATTTATGTGTTGCATAGCTATTTGGCACTTTATCCATACATTGTGAAACAGGCCCTAAGTCTAATTTATTTACTAAAAAGGATATTTAACATTTGTCCAGTCTTTATTAAGGGGTATCGTGAGTTATGGATACACTTCCAGTGTATTCTTTCACTTACCTAATATACCTCAAATAATATTATAAATAAATGTTAAGCCTGAAGTTTTGCGTCAAATTATGCGACCATAGTCGTTATATAATGCATTACATAGTGGACTTTTTACAATTAAAAAACACAAGTTATTTATATTACGCAAGGTGCGTACTTAAAACGTACCTTGTTGTTTTAAAAAAAAATTGTTATCTCTCGTTTTTTTTTCTTTGAATGGTATTTTATGTGTCTCTGTGTGTGTTAATTAGTAATAAATGTTATGTCTATGTCAGCAAGTCCGTATTAGGCGAATATGACGTAGTGTTTTTATCTGTTTTTTTTAAATTACTTTTTTAAATTATTACAACAAAAATTACAAAAAAATATAATTTTTTTTTTGTAATTTTTGTAATACAACGTATGTAGAACATTAGATATTGAGACAATATAATATCTGTATTAAATACATAGGTATGCATTTAATGTAGATATAAATAATTGCGTTGTTGGACGTAAAAGTTTTGATAAATTATTAATGTAGTTATGTCCTATACTATATTTTTATTAATAATCTTTTAATATCCGTTTAAGTAACCGTTCTTAATGAACAACTCTGAGTACGCGTTAATAATGTTTACAATAATGTATTTGAACGTGTCTTATTAATATATCTCATTAGCATATTTGCTTCGTAGAAAAATGCTTATGAAGGCACTTGTCAAGGTTGCTTACTCTGTATTTTTATAGTGCGCATACGCAGACGTGAAGTAAAGTCTTAGAGACTATATTATTATATTTATTTACTGATAAAATTTCAACAAAACTAGATAAATTTATTTCACTAGATGAACCCGTACCTCCATAAAATTGTATTAAGTTTTGATACAAATATACTATTTTTTTTACAGACCAAAGAGATCGGGCCGTATACAGCTTTGAAACACACATTTCTGGAAGCTTCTAGACAAAATACGTACATTCTAGAAACTGCTTTTATTGGAAAATTCAATTGTTTTAAATTTTTCTTTACTTATTTTATATTTACCACCATTTAAACCGTCCCAAATATTTCGAGATCATAATTAGCCAAATCGATTTAGCCATTCTAGAGTTTTAACGAGATAGAGAGCATTTATATAGATATAGATAGATAGATGGGCCTTTAGAGAATTGAAAATCAAGAAGCGCCATCGAAAGTGAAGTACCCACTCTGAATAAAATGTTGTAAATTATAAAGTAAAAGTCTCAGTTGAGCGTATAAGTATTTCATTCGACAAATCTTTTTTATTTATTATATATTATAAGTCTACAACATTACACAATATAATAATATTATAAAATCTTCTATGTGATATGTACGACAATATTTGTAAACATAAGTTTTGTAAAATATAGAAAAATTAAAAAAAAACATATCCAAGACAAGACAAACACAATAAAATAAAATTACCAAGGATTTTTGGTACATATAAAACTTGTTAATCAATGCAAGGACTTATTCATAAGCAGTTCCTTCCAGGCACAAATTAATAGCTATACAAATTATTAATTTAATTCAAATAAAACAGCGTTAGTCGTTAAACAAAGTTATAATATATGTATCTCTTGGAATATTTTCACTTTTTTTGACGCTTGTGGGTAGTGGGTTGACGGCCGATGAGGAAGTTAATTAATTACTAATTATCTTTCAGGTAATAGGCACTATTCGATTCCAAAGTTCGCAAAGGAATTGCATAATCTCGCGAACCGTGTTATACCGGCAATATAACCGTATGTCTATCTATCTATCTATCTTATGTCTATCTATCTATCTAATATACATTTGAGACATCACCATTGAGGGTCTATAATATTTTCTTATTCTGAACTAATAATTTTCTTTTATCGAAATATTAAAAATAACCAACCAAAGTCGGTAAATTGAAAAATCGAAATTTAATCAATCATAAATATATGTAGGTATCAAATAAAGTAAGTAAATAATGTATCACTTTTCCATAACAAGGCTGATATTCGTCGAAAAACATGTCACAATATATTTAATCAATATTTACATTGCCTTGTGTTAGGTCATTTAACATCTAGATGGTACTTACTTCTCAAGCCGATCACCTAGTATGTCCGAATGGTGATTTTCCTTTGGCCTGGTGAGGTCCGCGTCGTACAGGTCCCGCTTATACCCTCTCCAGAAAGTCGGCATCATCCAGACAAACCATGTCTTCGATATAACATTGGCCCTTAAATAATTATTGCTTTTCTTCTCGCGATTCTTCGGCGGCACCTTCGCCGGATCGCTCGGGCTTTTGTTTCCACTAACCATTGTCTTTCACGTTTAAAACAATTGCAAACAAAAAAAACAACAAGTAGAAAATTTTAAAAATGGAACATATTCAATTTTAAATTAAGAACCGCGGCGCTAGGGCCGGATCGCGGACCGCAAACGCAACGTACGATACGACCGAACCGAGCCTTCCACTGAGCGCGCGCGCCGCTGTCGTGTGTTTATATCGCGACGGCGCCACCGTTAATGGCAGTGTCATTAATAAAGCTTTCTTGACCTCGTCTTTTAAGTTTTACAAACAAATCTCATTAATAAAGAAAACACTTAATACTTTTTAAAGTTAATAAAAAAAATCAGTGGCACTTCAACCTGTTTAGGTCTCGGCCTCAGATTTCTGAATCTATTTCATGATCAATTTTTTTTTTTAATCTAATAGGCAAGTGCAGCCTCCAGTGTCACACGTCGTCGACTTTTTGGGTCTAAGACATGTCGGTTTCCTCACGATGTTTTCGTTCACCGTTCGAGCAAATATTAAATGCGCACATAGAAAGAAAGTCCATTGGTGCACAGTCGGGAATCGAACCTACGACCTCAACACTGCTACACTACTACTACTTTACTAATTAAAGCTATGTTAAATAAAAGACAATTATAATAATAAGGTTTATTCTTCAATATCCTATTTACATAAATTAATTTAACTAAGATGCTTCTGTCCGGGAGAAGGCCTACTGCACCTCCCATTCTAATTTATTTGTGCAATCGTCACCCAATTTCTTCCAGCTTCCAGCTCGATCCCGTCAGCCCATCGCTCTATTGGTCTATCTTTGTTTCTTGTTCCTTTTGGACCAATCCATTCGGTTACTCCTTTAGACCATCTGACATCTGTATAACGCGCTACGTGGCTTGAAAAACGATATAAGACTATTTCATTAATAAATGTTATTTTTAACAAAAAGTATTATGGATTGTAAAAGTTATTGTATTCAGGCCGTCTTCAAGAAGGTTTAGGCAGAGACTGTTGATCCACCTTCTCCCTTTTTTTAATGTAATAAGACGCTCACCTGAGTGATGCCACCCTCCATGGGTGGTATCACACACTCACATTGCTAGAAGGATTGCAAGTGCGTTTCCGGCCTTTCAAGAATTGATACGGTATTTTCTTGAAGGACCTTAATTGTTTCGGAAAGTGGGTAACTGGTTTCACATAATGTGCGCGGCAAAAACTGCCTTAGAAAACGCCGCCCATAGACACATTGCTAGAGCGCTCGCAAGTACGTTTCCGGCCTTTTACGTAACTATTAATTCTAAAAATAAATTCAACGTTAATTTTATAGACTCTTATGTCGTAGTGTAATATTAATAATTGGTTAAAATCTTTTTAATTTTTTCCTTTATTTTCAAGAACTATCAATATATATATAATATATAAATTAGATTAAATACACAGAAACCAAACTGATTAAATTTGTTTTTATTTGTACATTTTTAATGATTATTATTACAATATAGGTTCAAAATTTGTACATAAAATTTGTGTGTTGGTTATAAATACTCTGAGTTATAAACTAGGTACTTATCTAGTTGTAAACAATTATATTATATTAAATACACGCATAAAAACGCGACATCAATACATTACAGAAATATATTAAATGACATTATTGAATTTAATGTTTGTATTTATTAATCAATTGTTATACTATAATTAGTGCAATTATTTAATCAATTACCATCTCAAATTCGCAATATTGGTGTGTTTGACAAATTCAAAAAGGCAGTAAAGATGCATTTTAGAGTGACTACAGTTGACTAACATTGAGACGGCTAATGGCGACGCTAGTATGTAACATATTTATATTAAGTTTCTCTTGTAAATATTCTTTTTTTGAAAGAGCAATTTTTTTTATAGAACAGGGGGCAAACGGGCAGGAGGCTCACCTGATCTTAAGTGATACCGCCGCCTATGGACACTCAATGCCAGAGGGCTCGCGATTGCGTTGCTATTTGCAATTTTAAAAATTGGTACGCTCTTTTCTTAAAGGACCCTAAGTCGAATTGGTTCGGAATAAAGTTCTTTAAACATTAATCCAGACTTTTTTATTTTTATTAAACACACATACAGTATTTACAATTTTCTTAATCTTTATTTTAAAAATAATAAATTGAAACAAATTTAAAAAGTTTTGTTTCTTTGGCAGTGTCGTGGTTCATGTTACATCCTCTCTCGCGAGGGGAATGTTGAGGCCCGTTCGGGGCATATGTGTTTGGCTTCGCACCCTGCTGATACAGGGCTGTACGAGGGTGGGCAATATAGCCCTTGATGAGAGCTGCCTCGCGCGAGGAGGTTTATACTCGACTCCCGATGGGGCCTGTGGCAGTGTATAACCAACGTGACCACACGTCCCGTTTTAAACGGGACACTTCCTTTTTCCAATTACGAGTCCCGGTGTCCCCGAAATGAAGGAGCAGCAGTCTTAAAAAAATCGTGCCAAGAGTTACATTCATATATGAAATCGTCACTGTATTAAAACGAATTTGTTCTTCTGATGAATATAAATATTACTAAACAATTTGGATACCTATATTTTGTGATACGTAACATTTTAAGCCCACTAAAAAATATAAAAACGTGTTTTTTTATTGACCTAAATTAAATATATTTCCCGTTTTGAGTCAATGAATAAATGTTAACTTTATGTATAAGGCGATCTTCCTTTTTTTTTGATCCATATTGGGGTTGCCTGGAAGAAATCGCTTGTTAACGATAAGGCCGCCCATCGCCTAATAACTTATTTAGCCTACACCCTTTTTGTTTTTCAATTTATACTTCTATTGGCGCGATGGAGCAAAATGATGAGAGTGATTTATTACGATGCGTGCGCACAACAACACCTAAATTCGACATCGTAAAGTTAGGTCTAGGTGGCATGGAAATCGATAACTATATTCAAGTTGTATATTCTAGTATTTTTATATTTAGAACACGTGTTTCGTAACAGTACAATTAAACAGTGTGAATAAATAAATATTATTGTTGAGTTATTAAATCAATTTCATATACGACGGTGATAGTATTTACTAATAATTTATTTATTTAAATTTATTTTTGATTAATTGTAATATTTATTGTTAATCACTACTGCATATTATTGTTTTCATACGCCGAAGAAGTATAACTTCTAATGCGTATAAAGTACACCCACTGTTTATCTTATATGTATAATTTTGTATATTATGGTAACGAAGTATAAATTAATAATTGGCGAAGCATGCAGCTAAATCGTCTTTGTATAACGCACACACTATTTTAAATATCTTGTCTTCTGTGCGTACTTCGAGCTGTGTAGGATAACATTAAGAAAACGGGCTTGCCTTATACCCAAACAGTCAGTATCTGGAGGCTGATTATGCCTATTAGATCTAAAAAGGCTGTAGTGTCTTTTAATCTGTCCGCCTTTGTTGTCTGTGGTGACTGATTACGCCCGCTTTGAGAAATTAATTCATCCAACATGTAGACTGCGTAAAAATGGCTGATATTAGTTCTGTCAGGTAATGCAAATAAATTAGTGGCGCAACAACCTCTTTAGGTCTTAGCCTCAGATTTCTGAATCTGTTTCATGATCATTTTTTAAATGTAATAGGTGGTCAGCCTCCAGTGCCTGACACACGTCGACGACTTTTTGGGTCTAAGACGTCGGTTTCCTCACAATGTTTTCCTTCACCGTTCGAGCAAATGTTAAATACGCACATAGAAAGACACTCCATTGGTGCACAGCCGGGGATCGAACCTACGACCTCAGGGATGATAGTCGCACGCTGAAGCCACTAGGCTAACACTGCTTTTTTTGTCAGGTAATATTCACCTGAATTATTAAATGAATGATGATGGGAACTACCAATTGAAGACGTAAGTTTTCTGTCTGCAAGAACCAGAAGAGTTTAGGCATCTCTTGAATTCGCGATTACAACTAAATAAACAGTTCTTATCTTGAGTAGGATTTGGAAGTGGGCTCATTAAAAGACATTGTTAACTGCAGACGAAGACTTGATGTTAAGTGATACTGAACACTGTCAGAAGGTTTTCCACTGTTGCCGGTGTTTTAAATTGGTACGTTCTTTTCTTGAAAGAGCCTAAAGGGGATTGATCTCAGATTTCATTATTTGTTTCGGAATTTTCTTGATGTTCAGCCAGTGATACACGATTTTTGGGTTTAAGGCTTCTCACAATGTTTTCCTTCATAGTACAAGCGTACATAATATGAAATTTCATTGATGAGCCGGGATTAGAAACTAAGACTTGAGAGTCGCACGCTTACGAAGCTAATTTAAAATTGATCTGATTGAATTACTCTATGGAAACTAATATTTCAAATTAATTTAGTTATTTCTAATTAACTTTTTTTATATAATAGGGGGGCAAACGAGCCTGCTGGACACCTAAAAAGTCAGACAGACAGTCATCGCAGCACATAAACAACTATTTATAGTTGGAGGGCGTACCTCTCAGGGAAGATCCCCACTGGGAGTCGATTCAGTTCGCTAGTTCGCAAAAGAAAATGCCTTGTGTAACGGACTGTGGCTAATCTACTTGATACTTATGAAAATTTAAACATCATCATCATCATCATCTATTGATGATCCCATTACCCGACGAGCATGCATCAATCTCATGATTAGAGTGGTATGTCAGGATCGTAGCAAGTGGAGATCGGTGGTGTCTGCCTACCATTTCGCGAAAAAGGCTTGATTATAAAAGTATTAGTAAAATAATATTATATAATTAAAAATAATATATATATATACATGAGGAAAAACATCTGTGTCCACAATTGTCTTGTTTGTGTCATTGTTGCTGTTTTATAATTTATTGTGTGTGTATAACTAAAGTGTAAGTTAGACATGGTAACAAACACAAACTACATACAATAATCATCATTTTTTTTTATTTTGCACTATTATATTATCATCATGAAATTCGTACAAAGAAATGCTACCGAAGAGTTCTTTGGTCATATCACACAAACACCTACAGGTGTAGTCAGCGAGGTGGACGGCAAATCGCGACAGATGGTCAAAGGGTTTCTTAGATCAGGTACCAACTCTCACGGGTCTCCACCATTCAAGGAAATTCTTATACTTACCTTTTCCTCGCAATATATTTATGAAAATATTATGTATGTATACAAAAATAGTGATAAGTATACTAGAATAGAACATACGCACAATGTCAATACTCGGAACAAACGCAGGCTGCCATTTCCCCGTACTAGACTGTCTAAAGTTAGTAATTCTTTTTTGGGAAAAGGGATAGTCTTCTTTAATAAAATCCCAGAGGCTCTTTTATCTCTGCCTTTTACTAATTTAAGAAATATATTAAAGAAAAGCTGTGTAAAAAGGCTTACTATAAAGTTAGCGATTATCTAGTTGATAACAGGGCCTGGGACTAGTGCTGGGCAGGCTACTTCTAATTAATTTGCTATATTTGTTTTAAAATAAGTATTGTTTGATGATTTGCATTTTTAAAAGAATATCGAGGCTTTTTCTCTCGGCCTACAAACTCTGTCTTCTTTTCCGATGAGTAGGGATGCCTACAGGTTCAAATTTAATGACGTGGAATAAGTGATACTTGTTTATTTTATGTTCCATAATAAACGTATATTATTTTATAAAGGTTTCTAGAGCCACTCCATTAATCTTATGTAACATTTAATTTCCACTAATTTAGTATTTACTTAATTACTGTTCACTTAACAAACGGTCACTTAATTAAATCAAAAATGTGATATAATTGTTTCAATGGAAATATGTTTGCGATTTTCTAGAAGTCTTTTGTCTGACGTCAAGTTTGAGTTATCTCAAAGTGTTCCATATTAATTTATTTTTTATTAAATTAATAATAGTATATTTATTACTAAAAATAGCTAGGTAAAAAATTCAAAATTTATTTATTCATGTAGGTAACAATGTACACTTATGAACGTCAAAAAAACGAAATATTAAATGAATTTAATTTTACATTTACTGCCAGTTCTCAAATCAAGGGCGTAGAACGGAAGAGAAGAACTGGCAATAAACCGCCAAGTTTTTTTTACACAATGCTTGTAAGGAGCTGCAACCACTACACCTTGTTCAATATGACATATTGAGTAATAAAGAATAAAAAAACAAATTAAAAACAAAGATTTGTCCTCTATCAGCAGGAGGCATGGTGAAATAGGAGCACGCACATACACACTCGTGAGAACAACACGCAAATACGTAGTATAAACAACTAATATCACCGCATACACGAATTCAAGTACGACCAGTCACCACAAGTAGCACCCGTTCACGAGTATGACGCATGGCCAGCCATCGGCCCCCTCGCCATATTTTAGGGAGAGAGACAACCCGACGCATGGACGCCGTATATAATATAAATGGTGCTACTACCTTTTACAATACATCTGTCCTGCCCATCATTCGGAGTCTCCTATCTATGGTAGATGGTATGAACTATGATGCCTACAGCGAATGATGCGATGAGAACTTGAAGAAACTGATCGTAATTCAAATTCAAAAAACCTTTAAATGTACATTGTACACTTGTGAACGTCAAAAAGAAAATACATTGAATGCTTCTAATTTTACATTTACTGCCAGTTCTCAAACCAAGGGCGTAGAACGGAAGAGAAGAACTGGCAATAAACTGTGACCTGTATAATTCTTGTATCTCCTCTTCTGTTGTATTACATCGCTATTAGCTATTCTTGAATCCTTAAGATTAGCATTTTATTTTTAGTTAGTTATTAATATTGTTTTTTTTCTCTAGATTAAGGTTCTATTAATATAAATGTATTTATTTTTTAAATAACTTCTGGTTATGCACTTCTTGCACTCATCATTTTTATTAATTGTTTTCTTTTCTTACTAGGGTTGCCTGGAAGAGATCGCTTGTTAGCGATAAGGCCGCCAGTTGCATCCCTTGTAATTTTTATGTATTGTTTTATTTGTGTTTCTTTCCAACGAAGTGTGAATAAATAAATAAATAAAATAAACTCCCCGCCACTGTTTTAAATCGCCAAGTTTTTTTCTTTTACACAACGTACCTATTTATTGAATAGGTAAGACGGTTGGGCTCCTAAAAATAATTTTATAGAACACTGCAAACGGGCAGGAGGCTCACCTGATGTTAAGTGATACCGCCACCCATGGACACTCTCAATGCCAGAGCGCTCGCGAGTGCGTTGCCGGCCTTTTAAGAATTGGTACGCTCTTTTCTTGTTTTTTTTATGTGGAAATTGTATTCATATTTACAACCAACTCTCAAGCGAAATTACAGAATGTTGTGACTGCACATTCTGGGCGTCCCGTATGCTCGTTTGTTTATAACAAACAATTTCGTATACAGCGTCTGGAATCTCTAAACCCTTTTCTCTCTTTCATTTCTGATTGATGCTATTGTTGTGTGGTGTGAAGTGCCTTCGTTAAAAGGAGGTACTTAAGATTAGTGCCAAACTTAGAATCTTAGAAACTTAGAACGTATCAAGTATGAATCTGGGCGTCGTAAACAATCTGTTACAGACAGACACACAGACAATTGAGGCCAGAGTTATTGAAGCGAAAATCTGTTCATTCGTACATTTATATTTAGAGGCACAAATGAATTATCGACTAAAAAAAATAAGTAATCAGACACAAATGTAAACAGGCCCATGCAGCCTTAAAAATAATAATAATAGTGCAAAGTATATTTCCGATTTCTCGGATCCGTGTGAGCGTCCCGATCATTTTTTAAAGCATTGCCATCCCTAGAACTCGATATGCTCTATGCCGACCACTCGGATCCGACCTGATTTATACTTACAAAAATAATAACATACATTTACAGATATGTATTTTCAAACATTGAACTTAATCAAAATTCGCCATAAAAAGATTCAGTTTCCGGCTATTACTTTGTTTGTTATTAATGTTTTAAAAATAAATTAAAATCGACCCAGCCCTTACTATACAATCAAAATACAAAACATTTTCACAAGAACTTATATATCTTTATTACACTATAAAAACGATTTATTTACAATTAAATTTTTTTTCAAATATAATCTTATTTGTATAAATTATATTTCAAGGTAATTTTAATAGCTGTTTGAGAACACTATAAAACAGGAAGGAGGAAGTTGATAGTTGACAATGAAAAATTATGTTTCGATATTTTGATGTGCAACAAAACTATTAATATTTAGTACCTGGATGCCGGAGCTTTGCTCGGTATTTATTTATTTTTATAAATTGTGTTTTTTGTAAATTATATTACAGTACGAATTACATAGTAATAAAATGATGAAAGAAATAATTATCGAATAAAGATAATTATATTCATATTTAAGTTTTTATTTGACTGACATCTTAAAACGAGCAATTCTAAGTTAATAAAACACGAATAAAATTACATTTTCTAGAAATGATTTCTAGCTAGATCGATTTATGGCCCCCGAAATTTTAATGACAATCGTTGGAGACGATTCCGAGATTTCAATTATATATATATATACAAGAATTGCTCGTATAAAGATATAGGATATAACATTTATTAGTAACGA
Source organism: Pieris mannii (assembly GCA_028984075.1). Taxonomy (NCBI): domain Eukaryota; kingdom Metazoa; phylum Arthropoda; class Insecta; order Lepidoptera; family Pieridae; genus Pieris; species Pieris mannii. The sequence goes on along the minus strand of CM054798.1, from coordinate 2,351,827 downwards.
TGTTGTTACATATACAGTATTTACAATTTTCTTAACATACATAGTAATAAAAAAAATTATACTATAACAATGTACAAAAATTTTAAGCAAATATAACGGAAATAATAACTAACCTTAAATATAAAAAACTTAAATATATTATTAAAAGGACTCCTTTAGGCAAGGTTCCGAAGATACTGGCAGCGTTCCCCCTTTGAATAGCTACACTAATTATTTGTCCGTGGTAGCTGCCAGCGATTCGGTCTCCTGTGATGTTAACTAACCTTTATTATTGATCATTATTTTAATAATATTTTTTATTAGTTGGTTCCCTGCGACAGTGTGCGTTTAATTCTGACAATTCATTGCTGGATTACGGAGAAACATATAATTATTGTATTTGTACAGGATTTTTTGCTAGGTAAACATAAAATTATATATAATTGCCTATATTTGTATCGATTGAAGAAAGTCCTCTATCTCCCGATGGTCGAAATATGTATTTGATATTTAATTAACAATATCAATGTATAAATTCATAAATAAATATTCAAAAATTTGATAAATAGAAAATTATTACAAATTTAAAATGTTCGATCCTGTGGCAGAGTATCTTTAATGTTGGTATTTAAGATTATTGCATAGAAATATTTAATATTATTTTTATTTAATTATTTGAATTGTACAGTATTCCTTACAATAAATATTATAAATTCTAGTGTGACACAATCTAAGATTGCAAATATTTTCAGTAACAAGTATTTAAACAGAGATTTCAAAATTTACGTCATTCAAATGTTTTGAATATCACGATGACGAAGCGAATATTGTCCAATTATAATGCATCAGGCTCAAGGGGTGCACCGAATGACCAATCAAGGGAAGATTCAGCAGACGGCGGCTTCGTTGGTGGATTAATTTCAAGACGGCTCATTACGAATTTTTTTTCTGCTTTATGTACCAAAAAATGTTTGTAATTGTATTTTATTGTGTGTTTGTCTTATCTTGTATATGTTTTTAATTGTATTTTTTTTAATTCCTATTTTTTGCAAAACTTATGTTTATTAGAAGATTTTATAAAATTACTAGCTGCCCCCGCGAACTTCGTTTCTCCTGAATGAGATTTTACTGAGCCTACCTGTTTAGTACATACCAACATGGAACATTTTGCTATACCAGAGACTGTTCTGAAAAAATAGGGGTTGATTGTAAAAGGTTGAAAATTCAGGGTAATATATATTTACTAATTCATAAAAAAATTAAAAAAAAAATTAGGGGTGCATTACACTTAACATTTAGGAGGACGATGAATAGATGTTGTCGGATTCTCAGACCTACCCAATTTACACACAAAATTTCATGAGAATCGGGAAAGCCATTTCGGAGGAGTTTAACAACAAACACCGCGCGACACGAGAATTTTATATCAGTTGATTTCGTAATATGTATGATGTTGTAGACTTAATAAATAAATAAATACGGACTATCGCTTGCTAGGAAAGAGAATCTCTGTCAGGGAGAATAACAGATAAATTATGTAATTTAACTTTTGCCCAAGGAGCCGTTCTGGATTCTCTTTATTTGGTGATTACGTCAACAGTAATTAGGGGTTCATAAAATACGTCACACTAATATCAGTTTTTTTTATAGAACAGGGGGCAAACGAGCAGGAGGCTCACCTGATGTTAAGTTATATCGCCGCCCATGGACACTCTCAATGCCAGTTTATTATTGTTTATTGTCACACTTTCTGTGACCTCCTCAGAAATATTTCGTCACAAAAATTAAGCACTATGCTGATTATGATAAATTCTAAATGATGGTACACAAATTCTGAAAATTAAAAATAATTATTTAGTTATAATTAATTTTTTTTTTAATTTAAAGACATAGTGTTTCTTGTATATTGTAGGTATTAAATGTGCTGTTTTATTGACTTTATTTTATTTATTTATTAACACTTCGTTACATCACTACATAGTATAAAACAATGTCGCTTTCTCTGTCCCTATGTCCCTTTGTATGCTTAAATCTTTGAAACTATGCAACGGATTTTGATGCGTGTTTTTTTAATAGATAGAGTGATTCAAGAGGAAGGTTTATATGTATAATAACATCCATTAAATAGTGGAGAAGTACTGTTATTTTTGAGGTTTCTAATGTGATGTCGTAAATAATTACATTTTTTCCGCTTACATTGCAAACGCAGGCCTGAACCCTCCGAGTTTTATCAAAATAATGTACTAAGTATTGTACACATTGAAAAGGTCTACAGAAAAGTCCGTGATGGTATATGTCTAAATGGTATATGTCGCGTATATTATCGGAGCTTTCCAGCGACGGAAATAAATACATAATAAAAACCTGCTTTTCATCAGCATTGCACCCGTGCGAAGCCTTATCGCTTTCGAGTGATCTCTTTCAGGCAACCACTCACTAGACTATCTATTATTTAACTAATTTAATAAACTAATTTAAATAACTAATTTGATGTTCCCTTTAGAGTAGAACCACCTTGGGTTCAAGTGGCTAATTCATGATTTAAGTTGGTGCCTAGTACTACTGGTGATCAGAGCTGGTGTTTTCAACGATAAAGTATCACAAAACAGCGAGGGAATGAATGTTAAAGGTACACTTTCACAGGGGTGAAACTTTTAAATTTGTTTTTTTTTTATTATTACTATGTAAATTGTAGATACTTTTGATTGTTATGTTTAGGTTTAATGTTTACTTAAATAAACCCTCCAACCAAAAATAGAAAAGAGAAAGAAGAAGAATGAAAACAAAAACCTAAAACAATTCTTAAAAGGCCGTCAACGCACTACCGAGCCCTCTGGCATTGAGAATGTCCATGGGCATATCACTTAACATCAGGTGAGCCTCCTGCCCCGTTTGCCCCCTGTTCTATAAAAGAAAACAAGCACCACAACCCTCCAACAAAGGAAGATAATATCAAAAATGATAAGACGAGTGGCAGGAGTGATATGGAACAGAGTGGCCCAAGAATGGTATGAATGGAAAAGGTTGGAGGAGGCCTTTGCCGACTGGCATCTTAAAAACACCACCAAGATATTAGAATAGTTTTTTTCTTAACCTTCCAATACTAAGTTTAATATAATCTATATGTAACCATCTAAAAATCTATATTTAAATATATATCTGAATAAAACGCTATATTATTATTATTAAATAAACGATACTCATATATATATTCCACTTAAGTACTTGCCGCAAAGCATTATAATTAGATGTATATAACGTTCTTTGTAATTTTCTTTGCAATTTGATTGTACTTCTCCCTCAAAGGCCGGCAACGCACCCACTAAAATGGGTCTATGACTGCTCTTTTGGGCGTCCCGGCGGCTCGTTATTATATAAAAAAAATGTTGGATCTCGATTTTATTTACCCGTCTGCTAGATTCGCTTCGTATTCATACGCTTGCATTGTAGTCACATTGACCCCACTACAATAATTTAATCTCGCCACCGGAAGTTGTAGTAACAGTTTAACAATTTTCTAGTCCATTCGCACTTGGACACACCCACCACACACATGGCGTTTTTATTTTGGAAATTTTTGTGTTTTCTAATGGGATAAATTGCTACACTTTAAAAAAAAATCAGTTGAACTACACTCTTTTTAGGTCTTAGCCTCAGATTTCTGTATCTGTTTTGCTTGTTCCGTGTTGTTCCCACAAGAATGTAAGTGCGTGCTCCTATATCACCATGCCTATGCTGAAAATCATAATCAAATAATAAGTCAAATCTTTGCTTTTATTTATGTTTGGCCCCTGTGGCAGCGTATTTTCTAGACTTGCAACGACTATTCGTTATTCGGCCTATTCGGCTTATTTTATTATAATCGGCCGAATACCGAATACTTAAATAATTTATTTTGTCATAGAGAAATAATTGGTAAAATGAAAAATTAAAATCGATTGTTTACGTATATATATTCAAATATTCATTTCTGTTATAATCATTTAAGTAGTCATTGGTACATAAACAGGTATGTGTCTGTGTTATGTAACAATCATCATCTTCTTAATTTGAAAAATGGAGGATTCTATTAATTTGAATTATTGTGGTTATCAAAGTTTAGTTCTTATTTTTTTTTCATTCATTAAGTAGTCTTGCAGTGCGTTAGCAATTCCAATTCAAATTAGAACAGAACAAAGGAGCGCGAAACAATGACGTCTGTACAAGTTTATGGTGATAAAATTCAGCCGAAAACTTTTGCCTAATATTCGGATATTCGGTCAGGGGCCTCGCCGAATATTCGGTATTCGGTATACCGCCGAATATACTATTCGTTTCAAGTCTAGTATTTTTACTTCCTGGCTGTATTGCAATTTTATTGATCAGGAAAGCAATATGTGTGTGTGATGGGTGGTTTATTTATTTGTTTATTAATTTACAGCTACTTTTTATACGAGCATTGAACACAAAAAACAGTATACACATTCAAACATAAAAACACACACAATTATTATATTTCTAAGATGCATTGATCATAATTGTATAAACGCAAACGTAAAGAGTAAATTAATATTAATTTTTAAGCTTTTTAAATTACATTAAATATATCTATTTAAAGGTTATAAGGTACACGATATGAGGGTTTATATGAAGAAAGGGTGTGATATTGAACAAGGGACAATTAATGAAGACAGCCAATTAAACAGTTGAAAAAAGCGTGTAAAAACATCAGGAGTACATGCAGAAACCTCTCGGAAAGCCTTAAAAATAAAAATAAAAAAATAAATCAGTGGCGCTACGAACTCTTTAGATCATAAAACAGATTTCTGAATCTGTTTTATGATAATTTTTAAATGTAATAGGCAAGTAGGTGGTCAGCCTCCAGTGCCTGACACACATCGTCTACTTTTTGGGTCTAAGACATGTCGGTTTCCTCACGATGTTTTCCTTCACCGTTCGAGCAAATGTTAAATGCGCACATAGAAAGAAATTACATTAGTACGGCCGGGGATTGAACCTACGACCTCAGGTATGAAAGTCGCACGTTGAAGCCACTAGGCCAACACTACTAAAAAAAAGAAAAAAAAATCGTTTATAGAAAAAACAAGATCGATAGAAAAAATTAATGTTGAGTATAGCTAACTTCAGGGTGTCGTTTTTTTGGACGGTGTGCGCGCGTATCGTACAAATTTACTCTCATAATTTTTCCCAAACGCGAAAAAAGTATAACTTCCCATCCCGTCCCGTTAATTTATTAAAACCATACCTAGCCTAGCAACCAAACCTAGCTCACGGATCCGAGTATTCAGCAGACTGTATGCCGACAACTCGGATCCAAAAATGTTATTAATAATATACTTATTCAAAATTCGCCATAAAAGTGATTCCGGTTATTTCTTTGTATCTATTATTTAAGCATTCAATGTGTTAATATAATATTGATGTTACGAAATAAAAAACGAACTCATGAACTATAAGAAGAAAAAGGACCAAAGAAGACTGTTGGTATGGCCGCTGAGCTAAAAATAGGTGGCTATACTGGGAAAGACCGTTACTGATAACCGGCTGGTGGCGCCACTGTCGACGGGTATGCGACCCTTCTCTTTTTACAATGAATCATGCGCATCGCGTATTTAATTAAAAAAATATATAGGAGTTGAACGCGTTATGAAGCGAGTCTATTGACATAATGTATTGATTTAAAATCATTATGTGGGATTGGGAATGGCACGTTGAAGTTTGAAAGTATAATACTGGAGCAGTTGGTTGCTTCAGGGTGCGACTCGTCGGTCGTAGGTTCAAACCCCGGCTGTGCACCAATGGATATGTGCGTAATCGAACGGTGAAGGAAAGAAACCTTGCCTCCGACTCAAACAGTCAATGTGTCAGGCACTAAAGGCTGATTACCTACGTGGCTGTTAGATTGACTGATCATGAAACAAATACAGAAATCTGAGGCCCAGATCTCGGTTTCAGCGCCACTGATTTATTTTTATTTTTAATTACTTCGCAAGCAATATTGTCAAACTGAAAAAATGAACATGAAGCAGATACAGAAATCTGAGGCCCAGACCTCAACTGGTTTTATGATTTATTTGTATTTTTAATTTATTTGCAAGCAATATTGACAAATGAACATGCAGCAGATACAGAAATCTGAGGCCCAGACCTCAATTTTTTTTTTATAATTAGCGGTAATAAGGATATCGATATTTGATAACGAAAATACTACCATTACAAAAATTGTTTCTGTCAATTTTGTTGATAATGTTTACATTATTGATAGATGCGGTCACTGACCGACCAAGAGTATAACATTGAGGAGATCTGTCACAGACGTAAAATTATTTGATTTATATACATTTTAATTCATCCCAGTGGGATAAAATATTAAAAAAAAAACTAACTAATTGCAGTAACTATAAATGAATGAAAAAATATCAAAAACATATTGTGTGGCATTCACATGTGGTAGAAAAACCTTTAAAAACGTTGGTTTTAGTTAATTTAATTTTTGGGAAACAGTAGATGGAGACAGACACATAAATCACAACAATTATTTTGTGTCAGAAGTTGTCGAGACCCTGAGATGAAGTCTTTTTTTTAAAGACGTGAGGCAGAAGTTTGTATGCGAATGACAATAGCTCACGCTTTGTCACGTGACTATTTCCATACAAATTAGTTTGGCGTTAGTGGGTCACGCTTCTCGAAAAGTGATTTTGTCTCAGGCCCCTTGATGGGACAAACGAAACTGTCATTTCGAACAGAAAAATAAACTTTAAAAAAAAGCAGCTAGTGAATTTTCAGATGATCATACACACTAACTACTTTTTTTTACTTGGAACTGGCATAAAGTTATTAACTACTTATTGCCATGAAATTAAACAAAAAAACGTTATTTCTACTAATATCATAAAATTACGAATAATCACAAAAACTGTAACGATTCAAAATTGTTTAAACATAATACTAAATATTTAAAATGTGTTTATACTATTAAGAATAAATCTATCAATGGAAATTCCATAATACGTATCTTTTAAATTACATTTATCTTTTACACACAATATGAAATGAATTCACATTATCACGTTTTCATTCTTCATAAATATACAGTGCAAAGTCCAAATTAAACTAAGGAGGTTTTTATGTATAACTTGCACAGTCTAACTTATCTGTGTCAGAGAGCGATTTGACGCATGCGCAGTGACGTACGTTTTGGCGCCATAGCGGTGTACGCATTATTGAACAGTGAACATGAAAAATTCATTTGTTACAATGTTAAATCGTTCAATAAGTTATAACATTTGTTTAATATAAAATCGTATTTTAATCAACTCAAATTATATTTATATTATAAACCTACTTGTGAATATTTTTTTCTAAATGGAACTTTAAGAGCGACCCCAGGGTACCAACCTTTTTTGTGCGATACTTATCTAAAGTTCGTGTGCCAATACGTAACATAAAATTTTTTGTTTACTTAAAAAATTTAAATTAAAAAAAAACTGTAATTCAAATATAAAATAATTTTAATAAAGATTTTTCTATATTAATTTAGTGAGATTCTTACGCTAATTAAAAAAAAAAATACACATTCGCCACCTCCCACGGGTATGAACATAATATATCAGACATCTATACAGGGACAGTTGAAAAAAAATCTAAGGCTGTTACAAATCGTTATGCAAAAAAAAAATGCTGATTTTCGGCGATATCATAAATTAATTAATAAATTAACGATTTCGCGTCGGTATGATAGTGACTATCGAAAATTCTAGAATTTTATGCAACAAATCGTTTGTCAATCGTAATTAATCTGAGGATTTCTACTAACGCGTACGCAATTGGGCCGCTGGTACCAGCGCTAAGAACTGCAATACTGGTACTACTAATATTTTGTGTCACTATCTCCCGGTCTAACGTTGGAAAACACTAATCTAGCCTAACTTAAAAGTAATAAGTAATTTAAGTTTAATAAAATAAATAAGCTAATTTACTAAGTTTCCTTGCGAATATAATATTAACGAGAAGAAAAAAGGACCGGCTTTAATGCCGAAAATTGAGTGTTGTGAAATTGGCTCGCTCGAAAAAAAACGCGTCCTTCTTAACAATGAAATCTACTATCAAAAAATACTGAATTGTATAATAAAACAAAACTTTATACGGTTTGATAGTTGCAGCAGAGATTAGAAACACCGACCACACCAAATCATACACAACAAAATCTACCCAAAAGAAAAAAAAGCTTTCTTTGCCCAACGCTTTATGTCCTTCAGAGGTCCCATTATCTTTTCAAATCAATTAAAATCAAAAATCATTTATTCATATAGGTAACATAATGTACACGTATGAACGTCAAAAAAAAGAAATATACTTTAAATGATTCTAATTTTACATTTACTGCCAGTTGTCAAATCAAGGGAGTAGAATGGAAGAGAAGAACGGGCAATAAACTCTCAGCTGCTCTTTTTAATCGCAAAGTTTTGATTACATAATGTTTGTAAGGAGCTGAAACCATTACACCATGTTCCATATGACATCTTGAGTAATAAAGAATAATAAATTTATTTTATTATTCTTTATCACTCAAGAAATAATATAATAAAGAAACAATAAAAAAACAAAGATTTGTCCTCTATGAGAAGGAGGCATGGTGAAATAGGAGCACGCACTTACATACTCGTGAGAACAACACGCAAATACGTAGTATGCACAACTAATATCACCGTATACACGAATTGAAGTACGACCAGTCACCACAAGTAGCACCCGTTCACGAGTATGACGCATGGCCAGCCATCGGCTCCCTCGCCATATTTTAGGGAGAGAGACAACCCGACGCATGGACGCCGGGTGGTCTTTAACGAGTCACTTAAAATAATTCTTACGATGTCAAACTTTATACTCTCACTAACAATCTTAAACATCTCAACCTATTCTATGCAGAAATAGAAAGTATTCTTCTTGTGCAACAATCATGTGTTATGTAGAATTCATTTAGAAACCTAAAATATTAAAAAGAGTGGCGGAGAGTTTATTGCCAGTTCTTCTTTTCCGTTATACGCCCTTGATTTACGAACTATAATATAAAATTAGAAGTATTTCTTATATATTTCAGTTGTTGAGGTTCATAAGTGTACATTGTGTTACCTATATGGATAAATGATTTTGATTTTGAATTTATATTTATTAATATATATCGAAGATACTAGCTGCCCATGACACATTAAATTCTGTGGAGGTTAGAGGACTATATATTTTATCATACATCTTAAAGATCTTTTCTTTTCTTTTCTCTCTTGGGTCTTAAACATTTACTGTCAGATTACATCAAAGGCGTAGAACAGGAAGAGATGTCAATAAATCTCTGACAATGTTTTTAATTGCAAAACATAACCAAAAATGTTATTATAATTAAAAATAATGATAATAACGCCATCTTTTGCCGCAAAGTTGATATGTAATGTACGCTTGGAATGTTTTTTTGTCTGTCTGTCATTCCACACATGAATCAGTTTTCGCACTTAGCCCATTCAAAGAACAAACGGGCAATGCCAGAGTGTCCGCGAGTGCGTTGCCAGCCTTATAAGAATTGGTACGCTCTTTTCTCGACCATAAACCGAATTGGTCCAAGTCCTGGAAAATTAAACTAGCCTAGCTCAGTAGATTAGATGTCACCTGATCACACTTCAAGCAACCTCACTGCTCCGAGGATATCTGTACGTTGGGAAACCAGAGCCACGAATTCCCGGACTACGTGGGTACGTAGAAACAGCAGCTGACTGTCACACGCGATCTATATCTATATATTTAAAAAATTAAAAGATGGGACGCCCTGCCAAAAGGATGAAGGTCTGCCAAGGATAAAGAGGCGTGGAAACGATTGGTGGCCTATGACGACAGATAACCTAGCCAAACTGGTTGCTAATTTATTATTTTGTTAAGTGAATTAGATTTAAGAATAATAATAATAAAAAATGTGAGCCGTCACGGGACGCCTGGCAGATGTGAAACATCGAAATTATTTTGTGAAGTAATATGCAGAAAAGAACAGATTGTGATAGGAACTAAATATGTCATAATGATAAAATAAAATATTACGATTTTGTTTTCCAGATAACGATGACTATTTAATGAATAAACATTTATTTTCATTAAATACAAAAATTTACTACTGCATATAGATTGTGTGTATAATGTATATACCATCATATAGCGTGGCGATGCGTCGCCACGGCATGCGTCGCCACGCCAGAAATCGGTTTTACGTGCGGTTATAGATGTTTCACATCAATAATAATAATATTTATTTATTTCTCACAAAAACTTACAAAACTTTATACATATGTTACAATAATGTATCTAAATAATTGTCATTCTTCTTTGGAGTAATTGTTATAATATTATTAGAATACTACAATTTTATAAGAATAGCATATAAGTTAAAAAGGTCAGCGAATAATAGCCTTTTTTATTATTATAATCGTCCCTATCTATGATTTTGAGATCAGTAATATTGACTGTTAGAAGTCACGGTAAACTATGAATTCCATCATCATGGCATGATGATTCCACCAGTCACCCTGGAGGTCCGTCGTGCAGAGCGTTTCAAAATAGTTTTTGTCGCACACCACCAGGAACCAGCTACCCACTGAAGTATTTCCGGACCAATTCCACTTCGGGTCCCTTAAAGAGCGTACCAATTCTTAAAAGGCCGGCAATGCATTCGCGAGCCCTCTGGCATTGAGAGTGGCCATGGGCGGCGGTATCACTTAACATCTCCTGCCCGTTTGCCCCCTGGTCTTTAAAAAAAATACAATAAAAAAGAATGTGTGTACTTATGTACACGCGTTAGAAGTTATACTTCTTTGGTGTATGGAAAAAAATAATTAAAATGCAGAAGACGAGATACAGTTATTAGAAGGAAATTGCTCTCTGAGATTGGTAGTGCCTATTTTCTGGTCGATTTCTCCCTCCATAAAACCTTCCTAAGTTCAAGTAGTTTTTATTTATGCATCAATCATAAAAACGGGTGTGTAAATACTAATTACGCTTGACATGTTTCTGGCAGTTAGGAATGTATCGAATCGTTTTTACCGTTACGCGAACTACTCAATTTTTTTGCAGATTAACGAATTTAAACTGGATTGTGTAACTGTATAATTAACATAACATATTAAGTCAGTGGAACTACAACCTTTTTAGGCCTTGGCCTCAGAATTTTGTATGTTTCATGATTTGTATCATACGCTGAGTAAGATGCCTACAGGTTCGAATTTAATGACGTGGAATAAGTGATACCTTGATGATCTTTTCTTGATGAGATTTATATTCACAAATCAGCACGACAGATGGCGCTCTAGCAGGTATCTAGCCTATTTATCTAAACAGAAAATAAACAGCTGGTATATATGTAAATTTTCTGTAAACGTGTTGGTAATTAAACTCCTAAACGGCCGGACAGATTTTGATGAAATTTTTTGTGGGAAGATTAAAAAAAAATTTGAATGTATGACACTGTATGGGACAATGTCAGTCGGACCCGCTTGTATTAAATAAAACGACTTAAATTTAATCCAAATATTATATAATTATTTTTGTAAAAAAATGCCGAAGAAGAAATGCAACGAAACGGATGTCATAATAATAACGCAGAAAAAACATTAATACAATTAAATGATAAAATTGTCACAATAAAAAATAACAATATATTTATTAAATATTACATTAATTGAATAATACTTATACGAATAATATACAGCTAGAAAATGTCAGTATAAAACTTTTTAAATTTATTTTAATTATTTATTAATGTTATATGTAAAGTGAAAATTTATTCTTTGACTCAAAATGGGATATTGGTTATATTTAGGTCAAAAAATAGTTCAACAAAAAATGCACGATAAAGTTATTTATTTAAACTTAAACGTTACGAATCACAAAATATAGGTATCCAAACTGTTTAGTTATATTTTTATTTATCAGAAGAACTTCTTCTCTTTTTTAAGTGCCTCTCCATTATTGGACGTTGGCTGTCAGTCTCTTGAAGCGTGTCTGATCCTGCGCCAGATGTAGCAACTCTTCCGCATTTGCAATCCATTCCCTAACGTTGCGAAGCCATGATTTCTTCCTTCGACCAACACGCCGTTTATCCTGGATTTACCCATTATAATTAGTTTTTTTTTCTCTTTATTTTAGAAAATAGTAGTATATCACAATATGTTACATTAGAAAACCGCTGTGGTTTGTTTTAATGTAACCATAGCAGTCTTGTTTAGGAGCGCGACAATTTTTAAATTGAGAATTTATGTTGGTTAGTGTTAGGCTATAGAGGTGGGCCGGACATGTGGCGCGGCTACGTGACAAGAGATGGACGAAAACGGTAACCACTTGGGCGGGTCCACAGGGAAAAAGAAAGACAGGTAGACCTGTGGCTAGCTGGGAAGACGAAATAAAAAAAACAGCTGGTCTCAACTGGATCCAAGTAGCCCAATCGAGAGAGGACTGGCTATGTTTGGAGGAGGCCTTCACCCATACAGGAGTTCTTACAGAAAAATAATAGTTTTAAAATAGGAAAAACTAACACAACTAAATTTAGGATACAAATTTAATTACTAACAAAACTAACACTAGTATGTAAGTAAACTTAATTAATGTAACTTGTTCTGCTATAAGAATTAAAAGGCTTTTTATTTTTATTTTATTTATTTATTTATTTATAGTGTTAAGCTATCCATTATTTGATTGGGTAGACTATTTATTAGCCGCGGTAGCAAATACCGCAACGTTCTCTCGCCATACACGTTGTATGCTCTTGATGTACGGAGCCGAAATTGCGTTGCCGCTCGAGTCTGTACGCCATGCTCCACACCTTTATTATGTCATCTCGAAAAAAGTGCTCGCATAGAAGAATTTTTTTTACTTTTTCTGTTATTGACAGTATTTTGCAGTGTTTAAAAAGTCCTCTTTCTTCATTTTTATATGAGTCGAGCACATTTCTCGAGACGACGTGTTTGAGGATTCGCATTTGAAGGAGGTGGTAGCGGTCATGGCGCAACACGTGGCCCAGGTACGCAACTCTCCGTTGTTTAATGTTCTGCAGAAGTGTTTTCATCATTCTTTTTCATCATCATCATTCTCAGAAGAACCAATTTCATTCATATTTGAAATCGTCACTATGGCACGATTTTTTTATATATGCTTCTCAAATCTTCGCGCGGTTTCTGAAAACGGGATAAATATGCGTCCCACAGTTCATTTCGGGACACCGGGACTCGTAATTGGAAAAAGGGACAATACAAAACGGGACGTCTGCTTTAATTAGACATGGTACATGTTTAAAACAGTTTTAAAATAAAGTTATTTTAGTGTTAGTTACAACTACGTTACTATTTGCTTTTTGTTTGTTATTTTGCTTGCCGTGTTTATTATTATTAATTGTTTCTAAAAAACTAAAAGTATAGCAAGCAACTCCTGTGAACTCAGCCAGTATATAAATAAGTCGTCGATATATTTCTATCCATCTATTGTTTAAATAGAATATTATATTGTTAACCAAGTTGGAGTGTACGCGGTTCATCCAAAAGTTAAGTATTCCGCCTCATGTTCTTTTTTGGTCTTTTGCAGTCTCCATTATATCCAGATTATAAACCCGGCCTGAGTAAAGCAATCTTCTGAGTCTGGTCTCTGGTCAAGTATGTATCTGGTCAAAAATAGCGTAGTGCAAAAATGTCATATTAGCTATCTTTCGTAATCTGTGAATAAAAAAAGAAGAATACTTGACAGACGTCATGCAAATGCAAAATAGTAATATAAATATGTAAAATATAAACTTGTGAACTCTAGACAAAATTATTTGTGCAATTTAACAGGTATTTCGTATTGGAACTATGTAATAAACTGCGTGTCAAGGGCCTCACTAGCCAAATTTTAACGGGTCGGGATATAATAACGGAAAACTTCGACTTGCAATTGACTTTTAAACATTTATTATATACTAGCTGCCCCCGCGAACTTCGTTTCTCCTTAATGAGATTTTACTGAGCCTACCTGTTTAGTACATACCAACATGGAACATTTTGATATGCTAGCCAAGAGACTGTTCAGTTTTCCGGAATGAAATCTTTTTTAGGTTGTTCTGTGAATTTTTCTCTGTATAAACCTCAGAGTTCACAACATAAGTTTTAATAATGAAACAAAAATAGGGGTTGATTTTAAAGGGTTGAAAATTCAGGGTTATATGTATTTACTAATGCTGTATCATAAAAAAATATTTTTTTTATTGATCTAAAATTGAGAAAAAAAATTAGGGGTGCCTTACCCTTAACATTTAGGGGGATGAAAAATAGATTTTGTCTGATTCTCAGACCTTCCCAATATGCATACAAAATTTCATGAGAATCGGGAAAGCCGTTTCGGAGGAGTTTAACCACAAACACCGCGACACGAGAATTTTATATATAAGATATAATAAAAGTTAACAAATTATACGAAAAAATTAATTTATATCTGGCGACGCTCTTGTATAGTATGTAAAAATAAGACGTATGTATGTTCTGTTTCTTGCCCACTATTTTACTTTCCTGCTGTGTTATTGTATTAGTATATATTTCTACAGAACAGGGGGCGAACTGGCAGGAGGTTCACCTGATGTTAAGTGATACCGCCGCCCATGGACACTCAATGCCAGAGGGCTCGCGAGTGCGTAGCCGGCCTTTTAAGTATTGGTCGCTCCTTTCTTGAAGGACCCTAACTTGAAGTGGTTGGGAAATACTTTACAATACATGTGTGAACTAAAGAGGTTTTATTGATTTTAGACAGTCATGGAGTGCCCCGAAAGAGACACGCTCAAGCCCAAGAAAGATTTATCACTCAGCTCCCTTATATTGTGGAATATAAAAAAAGTTATGGAAATGAATGCTTCTGTTAATCTTAAGGTAACAAATTAGTGCTTAATTGTTGCATGTTTCTCCTATATATACCTATTTAAAGTGATTAACGGAATTGTGGATTGCCCAGAAATTTTAGAACGTGTATCGATAGCAGATCCTCGTGAAATAAAATAAAATTAAATACGTTAATTTTGAAACATAAGATCATCAAGCTATCACTTCTTCCACGTCATTAAATTCGAACCTGCTGGCATCCCTACTCATCGGCAAAGAAGACAGAGGGTGTTGGCCGAGAGAAAAAGCCGGCGTAAAAAACTCTCGGTACCCTTTTTAAAAAAATATAGCAAATTAATTGGAAGTCGTGTCGGGAGTCGTTTATACAATCGACGATGTTTTTACATACCACATTGTCGAACAAATGTGGCAGAAACTCTCCAATTATGGTTATGTCGCCACGATAATGATAGTACACAGTTTTCACATTTGACATGGTTCGCTGGTCTCAGCTAAGAATAGAATTAGGACACAGTACCAATCTTTTCTTGGTTCAAAAAGTTTAATTCTTTACATATACAAACACATATAATTTGAATAAACACTTTTTTGATGACCGGACCTACATTTTTTTATCGATCGACTAAATATGAACTTTCTTTGGAGACACCCACTATAATAACTAAAATGTATTGGTGATGAACGTCAGGTCAGGATTGCGCCACTTACAAAAATCAACCATTCTTATAGGATGCGATGCAATCAGCCTACCAGCATTTGGAAGAGGGATCTTATGATGTGAATACCTTAATGGCACAAGGACCGGAAGAGCAGCATCTGGCTTGCGCAATACTTGCATGGCAGCGTCTTGGGCATGGCGGAGTTGACAGTTTAATCAAGTAGGTTAAACAAATTAACTGCAGGCCAGTTATAGATAAAATCTTGGAATAAGAGTGAGGCCTGGAGCGATATGTATGTGTCCGAAATTCGTCAATTTTTTATGTGACAGGAGGCATACCAGCAGCACACTTAAATTTAGGCCCATCCCCCCACATACACACCATCACGCATCAATATAAAGATTTTAAAAACGTTATGAACGTATATAATCATACCTGTTTACACCTGGCTGCGAAGTAGTGCGGCCAGGTGATCAACGGCAGCCGTGATTTTTTATAATCTTTATGTAAATTGCCGTCATGTAGACGATATTTTGTTTAATACCAAGTAAACGAAATGTTTTCCAAAAATCAATTCAAAATAATTTCACTTAAATACTAGCGGCCAAATTTTTATAGGCAACTTGGTAGATATACATTCTCCTAATTATAAATATACATAAAAAGGTTTTAAGCAAATAACTGATGAGCGATGTAATCCTGCAGCCGGATATTATAGACCAGGGTCGATAATATTTAAAACCAAAAAACATAATAGAAGGATGAAACCCATTAGAAAAGGAGGGGAATATTATAAAAATGAAAGGAAAAATAAATTCGGGCGATCTGAGGTGGGGAAGGGGATGGGGTGAGGGAGGAAGGGTAAATACGATTTTTCTCGATTTCCGGCAAAACTAAAAGTCCTATCGAAAAAAGTCAAATGGCAAAGTTGTAGGTAATAAAAAGATCTAAAACTTTTGTACACTTTTTTCACATAACCTCAAAATTTATGTGAAAAATTCAAAAAACCAAGTTATTGGTTTTTTATTTTTATCTTTTACAAAAATAATTTTTTTTCAACGAAATTTGGTGAAAACTTACCTTTATATGTCCCAAATACGCTGTAATTTAATAGATTAAAAATATTTATATTTTCACCTTATTTTGTATTAATATCGAAAAAACACCCAATGGAAATGGAAAATTCTCCCGTCAAAATATCAGCTTTTTTCAAAAAGTTGGTATGTTTTCTGTTCGTTGAAATCTCTACTTTCCGATGGTGAAAAAAAAAAATGTTACTATTGTAAATTTTTTCAGAAAATGCAAAAACTCGAATTCGAAGGTAATTAACTTATCCTCAATTCTAATCACATTAGTTTTTGTCTTTTTGATGGCATATTAAAGAAATAAATGTCTAAAAATATATTAAAAATCCATTAATAATATACTACTATTTTTTTTTTTCACTTTTTATTATTTTTAAAGGCTTCTACCCTGGTCTATTAGTGTTGCGTGATGGTGTGTTTACTCTGTGTTTGCGTTCCGTGTTGATGTGTAAATTACTTAATGTTTATGTGGTACCAAAACTCAGTATCGTCACATATTGTAGTTCTGGGGTAACCCAACTAGACTAAGCCTCCTTAAAAACATTGGCTTGTTTATGGTAAATATTGGTTTACACATAAATGGGGATTCCCAGCTCTTCGTAATGTTTTGCTTCTCATTAACACCTCTCAATACTCAATGAGTGGAAAATTGATTTCATAAACAGCGTCTGAACTTTTTTAAATATTTTTTTTTTAATAATAAAAAAGGCCCGTTTAATTTACAGTCATGACAAAATTGTAATATACAGATTATAAAGGGTATTTCAACAGGAACTTTGTTTTCTAAAACAAAATAAAACAAAGAATTTAGAGGAAAATGAATGAAATTTTTATTGTATTACAAAGAGAAAAGTTTGGCAATTATGAATGAAAAATGATATCTGGCAAATGTCCACCACGACCACGCTGACAGATGTTGATTCTTTCATCAAAATTTTTAATCACTTTTTGGCAAAATGGAGGGTTTATTTCGTTAATGACATCACGGATTTTGAGTTTTAAGGCTGCAATCGATTCGATTGGCTCCGTATAGACTCTGTCTTTAACATAGCTCCACAAAAAATAATCCAGTGGTGTTAAATCACACGATCTGGCTGGCTACTTAACAGCTGAATTTCGCGAAATTATGCGCTCGGGAAATTTGGTTTGCAATAAATTGATCGTTTCATTGGCTGTGTGACATGTGGCACCGTCCTGTTGAAACCACATTTCAGTGATATCCATGTCATCAATAATAGGCCAAAATTTAGTGGTTAACATCTCGCGATAATTTATTTAAACATTAATTTATTTATCCTATCCTTTATATCTTAGCTAAATTCGGTATCGTCTATCGGAACCCCTTCGGTTCTACTACTTCAGCTTCTTCCAACTGACTCTGTCCTTGGCTTTCTTTCTTCATTCGCTTCATGTTACCGATTCTTGGGGCACCCTCTTCTTCTTGCCTTTGGTGCTTTTTTCTTTTATTTGGTTTGCCTTTAATTAAGAACACAGGAACAGAGTCTTCTCCTTAGAGGCTACTACTTCCGTACCGTACCCGTGCGTCATTTAATTTATTAATTGCTTAGTCAAGCTACTTAGATATATGAAATCATGCAAAAACAAAATTTATATTTTTTATTTATATAAAAACTATAAAATAAATTAATAAAAGCATTATTTCCATACATTTTTTAAATACAGATTAATAAAATCTAACATGAAACCAAAATTATGACTTTAAACAACTATATGTTTATAGCACCTGTATCTGACTCTTTCCATAGTAGCTTATCATTAAAAAAAAATCAAATACACAAATGTAGCAATACTCGTCGAGCGAGTTGGTTTATCTTGCCGAAGCCGCGTACAAATTATTTGACGAAGTCTATTAGGTATGAGGGTGTGCTTAATCAATTACCATCTAAAATCGCGATATTGGTGCGTTTGACATTACAGATCCGCGAAACGTCGGATTTCTTAAGTTATATTTCTGTTAATTTATAATGATTTTTCAAGCCCATAATTAGGTTTACGAACCTTTGCATCTTTAACTGTATTGTTATAAATTAGGACTAAATAATATTATTAAATTTGTAGTTTCTTGAATTGTTGAAAATTAACGCAATTTCCATCCCCCTTAGAGTGAACACAGTAGACTAAAATTGGGACGGCTAATGGCGACTTGTATTTCGCTCGTATAAACTAAAAATTATAAATGTAAACTAACTAAACATATTAAGTTTCCTATGTAAATAAAAAGCATTTTTGTAATGAGAAATAAAGTTCTTTAAACATTACTTAAATATCCTTCAGTCAGTAGTCTAAGGCTAGATAGTAATGTTCCGTGAAGAATCAACACATTAAAAAAAAATGAGTTGCCTGCTATTCTGTGTGATAAACTACTACTCTGCTTTTTGTCATGTTACAAGTTTATTTTTAGATAATCCTCATAATGACATAATTAAACGTAAGAAGCGAAATAGGTTGGTCATCGTGAAAAAAAAACAGATCAAGTTCTACTTGTCTCTGGTTCCAGCGAGTCCTTATATGTCACGGTAATGACGTGAACTATTTTTATCGAGTACAAATTATAAACAGTAATTGCGACTGAAAAAGTTGCTCGATTGATGTATAAGGATACATCTAGTGACTTAATAAATATATTACTTATCAAAATCACCTTGCCTTATCTTAAATCGTAATATGTTTTGTTATTATTTCTTATAGAAGTCTATAAATATGTAATCTATGTAGAAATATTTGAATAACGAAAAAACAGTTCTATAAGTACAATATTCTATGTATGTACCTACTCTATTTATAGAGTATTAATAAAAATACAATCCTATATTTGTTATATCTATTACGAAACATATCAATTCCTAGAAGATTGCATCACCAAGGAGTTTAATTACAAATGCGCGTCATTGCAATAGTCTGTGGTATTTTCTAATATTATTATGCATCTTTGGCAGAGAGCGTTTGGCGCCATTTGGCGTTACGTCAATCTTTTACGTTCAAATACAATTATTGTAAAAATTTTAACTTTATTATAAGATATTAAATAATTGGTCTATTAATTAATAATAATAATATTTATTTGCAAGAATATGATACAATAATGTTTTGGTGATACAATCTAATGTTCGCATATTCTTATACACATACAATGGCGTGCAAATTTGTCTTAAATTGAATTTTACATAGATATTACATATGAGTCATAATATAGTCAATCCTTGTAATATTTTATTACTACATCATAAATTATTGAAATATATGATTACGTTATCAAATTAATATAAATTATAATAATTCACGACAAGTCATTTTTTAAAAACTAATGCATTTTTTTACGATATTGCATTATTTGTGAAATTCATTAGTTATTAAATTGTTATTAACTGAATTACACGTTTATTATCGTAATTACGCTACAATTTTTATACAACAGTCGTGGTCAGCGACTTACACTTCGTATTCGTACATAAGCAAGTTAATTAATTACTTAACTTAAACACTTATATAACTCTTTGACATGTGATCAAATTGGAAGGAGGTGTTGTGATCAAACAGAAATAATATTTGCAATAAACCAAATTTTATAGCTAGTACAGTATTATAACAATAATTATGAATAACAAGACTAGTTATTGAATCTTACATTTAGAAAAATACATTTAGAAAACTGACAGCGCAGAGTTAGTTAGACACCAATATTTGTAATATTTCTTATCTAAAAAATACAACGATTTAATCGTTAGGCTTCTTTTTCTTGTATTTAATAACATCTGAAGTGATGTTCCCCGCGTTAATTTCAAACTTATGATCTGGGTACTCGCCCACGCTATAAAAGCATCTTGCCTTGAAAAACCTAATCACCTTCTTGATTACTCATATATTATCAAACATGTCTCCGGAGGTTCGTCTTCAGGTATTGTTTGTGTTTAATTAGAAATTGCGATGTGAAAAATTGAATATTTCGTAACACCATTTGACAATTAAAATGGATACATATAATATTTACTTAATTCCTAGAAGTTTTAAGGTTTGTAAAGGCTTGTGAGATTTGCTTCTATAATTAGATATAATATTATATGATAATTAGATTTTTTCTGATTAATATTTATCTAGTATTGTATTTTATTAACATAGCTTTTACACATTAAAAAAAAAAAACACTTTTTGACCGGATTGAAGCTATGTATTTCTGTAAATTTATAATTATTTAACATAATTTTGTATTTATCCAACGTTTCGCGTGCTTTACAGCGTGCGTGGTCACGCATTATTTATTTTACACAAAAACTACTGATTTGTATCAATGTTATCATAGCAGACTTGTTTTAGAGGAAAATGCAAAGATAGTTTCTCAACTTAGTTTTCATGTTCATTAACGATAGGCTATCTAATAACAGATCAGATAGTTCGTTTAATATTCTTGCTCTTTAAAAATAACTTAAGCACACTGCTCAATTTAAAGAATTATTTCAATTATTATATAAATATCTAAACTAAAGGGCGTACATATGTGGGTGGTGTATATATCTCTCTGCATCTTCTACCGCATTTACCATGGAGAGTGTTTAGAGGAGTTGTTCGGTCTACCGGTAGAATGCAAAGTACTATCCGTATCGTCGTCCGTTCCACGACTGGGACTTTTTTAAGGTAGCTTTTTCCGCACCACTATGTGGAACCAGTTGCCCACTGAACCAATTCGACTTAGGGTCCTTCAAGAAAACAGTGTACCATTTCTTGAAAGGCTGGCAACGCACCTGCGAGTGTTCTGGCAATGTGAACCTTTGCCTCCTATTACATATTAAAATGGTTAATTTTAGCTTCAAGTATGAGATTATAGCTAACGTTTGGTTTTTCCTTCTAATTATTAACTAACATATATCTAACATAGCTAGTGTCAGCCTCGCCACAGATAATTTTTTCAATAATCTTTAAACAAAACACGTGACCAAGATGATATAGGGGCGATAAGAAAAATATGCACTTAGATTAAAGTGAATTAAGTCAAGAGCGGTCTAGATCCCGCATCATTTAACAAATGATAGCGATGACTCAGCAAATTGATACTCAAGTAACTTTCCATAGTGCATAATTTGTAGTCTGTGTTTTTAAACGACAATACCAGAGATAAAGATAATAACAAGCAAGGCCCCGCAGTTTCACAAGCGTAGCTCGTGTTGATAATAAGCAAATATTACGTCACGCAGTTTTTGGAGATTCTTGAAACCCCCTTGAAACGCGCCGTAACGTTTTCAGTGACTCTTTATGCCTAAAAGTTATCATTATGTGGTGTAAATTAATGGAGAGTCTAAAATAATATTAACAATAACGCGTAATTCAATTCCCGCCCCGCATCGTAACGTTTTAAAAGACCCCCCCCCAAATTTGTTACATAATACTTGACCGCTCCCGTAGTGGAATGATACTAACAGGCTATACATATGTTTTTGTTATCATATAAGTTTTATTTTACAAAGTTTTCTTTAAATTACTGCCTTTCAGATTATTGTGTATCTATGAATGTACAGATTTTTACTATGAAAATATATCTAATACATTTTTAAATTAGTAACGTCATTTACGTATAGAATGTCCGATATGACACAGTATTTTTGTAGATATTGATACGTTGTATTCAACACAGCATTTTTTTCAACATTTTTATTTGTTATATCAGTAATAGTTTCCACAGCGCACGCGATGATAGATTTTTATATTTGTTATGTTAGTATTAATGATATAATGTGTTTGTGGGCGTAAAATTTAGGGCGTAATAAATTGATAATATGGTAATGCGGGTAGACGATGTTGTGGCGGTTCAGAAAAATGCAAGTAAGTAAAAGTCTCTCGTTCGGATGGTTTCTCTTTTTGGATTTTGACAGATGACAGACTCTAAATGAAGGATTGTTTTCTATCTGTTTATTTCTTTGACTTCCTGTTCTTTTTTCAAATTATTTATTATTGAAGGTACTTTGGGAGACATATTTTATCTTTCTATACATAACCTACGATATAAATGCGATATTTATTGTTTTCAGCTTTATACAGCGAGAGAGGCGATCCAGGGAGATGAAAAAAGCAAGTACAAAGGTGTCTTTCAAGTCTAAGGATTCACAAGAAGGAGAATGTAGCAAGAATATTATGGGACCATCTGTTATTGGGCCTGTGGTGAGGCTACCCGTGGAGACAAAAATCGTGATGCATATGGAAAATCCCTGTGCGCGTCATCAACCGAAGAAGAAGCCGCAAAAAGATATTATAAGTAAAATCGAGGTATGGTAATTAAATCCTTTGAAACACCAAAATCAATTTTTATATTATCAGTCTCATGCGCGGCCTACTAGAATACGGTATAATTGTATGGAGGTCGCATTACGCAACTTAATGGTGTGATTCAAGCGTCTACAACTGCAAGAGCTGCAAACATACGACACCAGCACGTTGCATGCTGTCATTGAAGAATCCCTCCTCCCATTTGTCCCAAACAAAAGAACGTGATTTGGCCCAAAATATTTTAGTAATATCCAGAGCTTTCTAATGAACGTTCTAGATCTGGATGTCTAAAGTTGTTCTCCTCACACTTTGAAATCAATTTTCCTTATTTTTCTCTTTTCGTGGTTATAAAGAACGGATCGGAAATACTTGCTGAGTTTAGTCAAAGGACATCGAATACGAAAACCCGTATTAAAATTAGCGCATTTTAAGGCAATTTTTGCTGCATGCGTCAATATGTGGAACCAGCTGCCCACTAGTATCTATTTCCGAAACAATTCGACTTAGAGCAAAGAGCGTACCAATTGTTAAAAGGCCGTCAACGTAATTGCGAGCCATCTGGCAATGTGTCTGCGGCGGCGGTATCACTTAAATCAAATGAGCCATCTGCCCGTTTGCTTTTGGGAACAAAGTTCCTTATCACGCGTTGCGAAAGGGGGTAGACAGAAAAAAAAATGAAAAGTGGTAACGACGAAGCTAGCGACATCTCTGTGATGGAACGGAACTTTTTCGTAAAAAAATGTACATAGGAGTCAATAGATGTCTCTATCTTCAGATTTGTTGTCAAAATGAAACACAATAAATTAAAACAAAATAATAATTTTAGGCACTCTAATGACTAAAATTGTGCCTACTGATTTAGTTTATATTACATTATATTTGTTAATAATAATAAAAAGAAAAATTTATTACAATTCCTTAACTAATTTATGGAAAGGAACTTCGTTCCATCCGGGTGTCCCTTGACAGCTCACAAGTTTTTTTTTTACTTTTTTTTTAAATTTCGTAAAGTAAATATAGCCTTAAAATTTCCAGTAATTTTTGTTAGTAGTTTTAGACTTAAATCCTTACAAACCAAACTATATTATATAGTATTAGCATAGATTTAGGTACGCAAATTCGTGAGAGTATTTTTTCTTTCAGCCATGTTGTATGGACTCGGCATGTATAAAAAGATTAACAGATTTGGATGCAGCAACTGGAGAGTTAAGGAAACGAGCTGCAAGACTCGCGAAACGGGAAGCGGAGAGAGTGGAACTATTGGAGAGGGCCGAGGCTGCATGGAGAGATCTAGAAGTTGGATACCAAAGAAGACTGACACTAGCAGAAGAGAAGGAAGGAGACTTGACTAAAGAGGTTTGTATGGAGATATTTTGCTATTACTTTTAACGGAGCAGCTGTTTAAAAACGGAGCATCTCGTCAAGGGCCGGCAACGCACTCACTAAAATGGTAGTATGTGTTGCGGTGACTGTCCTTTTCAAGCGACCCGTTTACCCCCCTATCAAAATAAAAGGGTTGGCTTATCTTTATACATAATTAACAGTCATACAACGAAGGAAAACCGGGTTCAAACTGAAAAGATAGTGTGTCAGGCACGGTTGTCAGCAGTGACGATGTTCAGTGTGTTCGATTTTTTTGAAGTGAAACTTCTTATCGCGCATGAGGATATTTTTTTACGGATGAAACGTCACGAAGATGTGCAGCGTTTTTGTCGAAGAAAAGGGATTTATAAATCTGTTTCATGATCAATAATTTAATCTAATAGGCAAGTAGGTGATCAGCCTCCAGTGCCTGACACATGTCGTCCACTTTTTGGGTCTAAGACATGTCGGTTTCCTCACGATGTTTTCCTTCACCGTTCGAGCAAATGTTAAATGCGCACATAGAAATAAAGTCCATTGGTGCACAGCCGGGGATCGAACCTACGACCTCAGGGATGAGAGTCGCACGCTGCAGCCACTAGGCCAACACTGCTCCTGATGTATTCGTTTAGTCGTTATTAGAACTTTAGAAGGAAATTATGTTACATAACGTCTTGTGCAGTAAACGCAATTTTTTTATTTACGTATACTTATATTATCATTAGCATGTATACAGTGTAAATATACAAATACATGGAGTAATCATATACTGCTACATGATCATCTATTGGGGATTTTACCATAGTTGTAAGCGTACGGCGCCTCGATCTGAAGCACCGCCGCTATCTCGAAATGGAGTAGTAATTGTTCCGTATATTGGTCGAACGTTAGTGATGGTCAAACACAATTATAAAGCGAAGCAAGCTTATGACTAACGTCCGTCCGGCACGGCTGCGTAAATCTATCTAAAATGTATACAAAT
This sequence comes from Pieris mannii, assembly GCA_028984075.1. Lineage (NCBI taxonomy): Eukaryota > Metazoa > Arthropoda > Insecta > Lepidoptera > Pieridae > Pieris > Pieris mannii. The sequence goes on along the minus strand of CM054798.1, from coordinate 2,326,599 downwards.
AATAACTTAAAACTAAGCCTTTAAACCACACGCTGGTAAAAGGGGCCGACCGTCCCTCTGGCTAACAATATCTGGCTGGCAGCTTCGTTTACATTGTTTCTTAATTACATTGTTCCGTAACAATAGTAATAATTAATTTACAAACAAATTTCACTTCTGACATGTGTGCTTTGTACGCAGACACTTTTTTTGCTTATCCTACCTCTTTATTAGCTACATTAACAACATATGGAAAAAATTTCTATGCTATCTTATAGACTGTTTGGTTTTCTTTTTTAAGTGTAACCATGCGTTTCTTTTCTACATAATCATGGTATTTAGTTTACGTAAAAAAAATTGATAAGAATTCTGTGTAGAAAGAAGCGTGAAACAACAGTTTTGTAAACAATTAATGCAATTATTTTTTTATAATTGTAAAGTCATCTACGCTAACCTAAATTTTGCAATTAATTTTTATTTATATAGATGACGATACAGTTTAAAATTATAAAAAATAACTTATTGTTTACACTATAAAACTGTTGTTTCACGCTTTAACTAAACATTTTTATCAAATTTTTTTTACGTAAATTAAACACCTTTATAATGAAAGATGACGTGTGCGGTACGGACGAATTCTGTGTTGTTAAGCGCAATCTCGATGGCTTGAGTAATTTTTTTAATTCCTTAAGCTCTGAGAAAGATTATGGAGCGACACCTAAAAATTACACCTTTTCTTACTAGGGTTGCCTGGAAGAGATCGCTTGTTAGCGATAAGGCCGCCCGTTGCATCCCTTGTAATTTTTATGTATTGTTTTATTTTTGTTTCTTTGCAACGAAGTGTAAATAAATAAATAAAATAAAAGCGAACGATTTCAAACCCAAACTCCAAATTATTAATATAGGTTAAGAAGTACACTTATGAATGTCAGAAAAGAAGTTAAATTAATTGTGAATCTACATTTACAAGCAGTTCGCAAGTCAGGGCGTAGAGCGGGCAAGAAATTTTCTGCCACTCTTTTTAATTGCTACGTTTGGAGTCATACAAATTGTTTGAACTGGAGCAAATCAATTACAAGGATTCTTCTTCTTCAAGTGCCTCTCCATTACTGGAGGTTGGCCGTCAGTCTCTTGAAGCGTGTCTCATCCTGCGCCAGATGTAGCAACTCTTCCGCAGTCATGCTCACTTAAATGTCATTGCTTGTGGCGGCGTCCATGCGTCGGGTTGTCTCTCTCCCTAAAATATGGCGAGGGGGGCGATGACTGTCCATGCGTCATACTCGTGAACGGGTGCTACTTGTGGTGACTGGTCGTACTTGAATTTGTGTATGCGGTGATATTAATTGTTTATACTACGTATTTGCGTGTTGTTCTCACGAGTATGTAAGTGCGTGCTCCTATTTCACCATGCCTCCTGCTGATAGAGGACAAATCTTTGTTTTTAATTTATTTTATTATTCTTTATTACTCAAGATGTCATATGGAACATGGTGTAATGGTTACAGCTCCAGCGCAAACAATGTGTATAAAAAAACTTGGCGATTAAAAAGAGTGGCGGAGAGTTTATTGCCAGTTCTTCTCTTCCGTTCTACGCCCTTGATTTGAGAACTGGCAGTAAATGTAAAATTAGAATCATTTTATGTATATTTCTTTTATTTTTTTGACGTTCATAAGCTTACATTGTTACCTATATGAATTAATGAATTTTTTGTTGTTTTTTTGCAATACCCGTCCACTCCCTAACGTTGTGAAGCCATGACTTCTTCCTTCGACCAACACGCCGTTTGCCCTGGACTTACCCATTCTAATAAGTTGGAGGTGGTAGCGGTCATGGCGCAACACGTGGCCCAGGTACGCAAGGATTAGGATCTTTTAAATATTCGTAAAATGTATAAAAATCTTTATTGATTAATTGACGTTTAACTAGAGTTTTAATGTGATTATTCTCCAATTTCACTTGGGAGTTTGTTGAAACGAATACAATTTCTATATAAGTCTCTGCGAGATAGCAAATAATAATAATAATTTATTCATTGCAAGAATATGGTACAAAATGTCAAGGTGGTACAATCGTCAGTCGTTCGCATATTCTGCCACACACAGTGGCGCGCAAATTTATCTTAGTTTAGATTTTACATTATCAGTCAGATTCATATCAATTAAGTCAATTATCATACTTTATTAAATTTGTATAAATTACCATGTCTCACACAAATAATCCTTTATTGAGTAGTACGTTTTTTTCTAAAAGTAATGCACAAAGTCGCTTTTTAAAGACTGTAGTCGGAAGATCTTTTAATTCTTTCGGTAATCTATTGTACATTTTAATTGCCATACAAAAGGTGTTTTTCCGAAACAGTTCTAAATTTATTTTTGGCACAGCCAATTTCTCCCCATGTCTACTACTTACTACATTCGATTTAAAAATATGTATATTTCTGTGTACGAATAGGGATATTTCTAATATATAAATACATGGAACAGATAAAATTTTGAGTTTCTTAAATAGAAACTCAACTATCAATACAGTTTGCTCCATAAATTGCTTTAATACATTTCTTTTGGGCCTTTAATACCCTATTCACTTCGACTGTATTTCCCCAAATTATAATTCCATATCTAATTATAGATGCAATATATGCATGATAAGCAGCTAATACCGCAGAATGGTTAAAATGTTGCATTTGTTGTTATGTACTTACTATACAGGTAAGCTAAGCGAGACAATTCGAATATCGTGGGGTAGTATAAATAGAAAAGGTATACTCTTCTTTAATAAAATCCCAGAAGCTCTTTTATCTCTGCCTTTTAATAAATTTAAGAAATGTATTAAAGAAAAGCTGTGTAAAAAGGCTTACTATAAAGTTAGCGATTATCTAGTTGATAACAGGGCCTGGGACTAGTGCTGGGCAGGCTTCTTCTAATTAATTTGCTGTATTTGTTTTAAAATTAGTATTGCTTGATGATTTGCTTTTTTAAAAGAGTACCGAGAGGTTTTTACGCCGGCTTTTTCTCTCGGCCTACACCCTCTGTCTTCTTTGCCGAGTAGAGATGCCTACAGGTTAGAATTGAATGACGTGGAATAAGTGATACCTTGATGATCTTATGTTTCAAAATAAACGTATTTTTATTTATTATTTTATACCTAAGGATTTGACTAGTGACATGTAAACATGTGACTGTGTGGTGACTGGTCGTACTTGAATTCGTGTATGCAAGTGATATTAGTTGTTTTTACTACGTATTTGCGTGTTGTTCTCACGAGTATGTAAGTGCGTGCTCCTATTTCACCATGCCTCGTGCTGATGGAAGACAAATCTTTCTTTTTAATTTATTTTATTATTCTTTGTTACTCAAGATGTCATATGGAACATGGTGTAATGGTTGCAGCTCCTTACAAACACTGTGTAAAAAAACTTGGCGATTAAAAAGAGTGGCGGAGAGTTTATTGCCAGTTCTTCTCTTCCGTTCTACGCCCTTGATTTGAGAACTGGCAGTAAATGTAAAATAATAATCATTTAAAGTATATTTTGACGTTCATAAGTGTACATTATGTTACCTATATGAATAAATGATTTATTTATTTATTTATTTACTACAACCTTCATAGATAGTTTCAGATTTCTGTAACTGTTTCATTAAGTTCATCCAGCAAATGCTAATTGCGCACATAGAAAGAAAAACTATTGGGGCACAGCCGGGGATCAAACCTATGACCTCAGGAATGAGTCGCACGCACAAGCCACTAGGCAAACATTTCTGACAATTAAAGCGAATAACAGTATAAAAACTGCAAGTCATGACGACAATATTAATATTCAAATATTTGTTTTATTTAATTGCTTTAGCTGATAGTTAAAAGCTACTTCATCTTATCAGAACAGTATTTAATCTTATGAAACCATTAGAGAGATTAAAAGGTCGATGATGTATTTTATTAAGTCTACTAGCAGAATTCAAAAAATTATTGCTCTTATATAAAATATATATTAACGTATTTTTTGGGATGGAATCTCGCTGTTGCCCTTAAGGGCTCAGCTCAGTTCGGGCTGATGCGGCGAGGGTTGGGCTGGCGCAGGGGCGTCGTCTGCGACTTGCGAGACTCGAACCTCGGCTTAGTCCGCCGAGGGATGGTTAAACGCCTGAAAGGTTTTTTGTGAATGGAATCTCGCTGTTGACCTTACGGGTCTTTACAGCTCAGTTCGTACTGTTTCGGCAAGCGTAGCTCGGCTGGAAACTCCCGCGACTATTGCAGCGGCGTCTCCTGCGAGACTCACGAACCTCGGCTTGGGTCGTCGGCGGTTTTTGACACTAATCTGATTTTGAATATTATTAGCCCCGCGGGGTTTTTAATATGTTTTATTATCATTTGCTATCGTGATTGGACCACCCGGATCTGCTAGGGTATGTCGGAGACTTCTACGGGCCCCTTTTGTCTGAATAGGTGGGACAACCTGATCGTCAAGCAAATACAGAAATCTGGGCCTCAGATTTCTGTGTGTATTACATTATTACTCCATGCCTTTATAATGGGCAAGTATAGTGCCAACAGTTTTGGCTCTAAGGCAAGCCTTTTACCTCACATTTTTACATGCGCATATAGGCAGTGGTGCATAGCCAGGAATCGTATGAGGTCTGCTGTTTGATTATGACGGAACAGCGTCCGCTACCCAGGCCACACATTGGTTTCTTAAATTTGTTTTTTTTTTAATGCCTTGTTGGTATAAATGTGTACGAATAATTTTGATGATTCTATAAGCGATTTTCCAGATAAAGAAATTAATAGAAGATCGTAATAATTATAAGAGTGCGACGAATGCACTGATAAAACAGTTGAAGGAGCGTTCAGTAGTGGTTGAAAAGGAGAGAAAGCAATTGACGGAAATTGAAAAGGAAGTGTGCAATAGAGCCTGCGAGAGGTTAAGGCTTAGTGAGCAGGCGTCGCAAGGTGATGCGGCGATGGCTGAACTGCACTGTCGGTCAACGCAGCTGGATCGAGAACTGTTGGTGAGTTATTGCAGCATCAATCAAGCCTCTCCATTACTGGAGGTTGGCTGTCCGTCTCGTGAAGCTACTCTTTCGCAGTACGCATGTTAATAATAATAAAATCCATAATATTTATCCCCTTGATACCTATGAATGCAAAATAAAACTAGAAGGCTAAAACTCAAAAATATAATGAAGCAGAAGAATTGTTTCTTAATATCTTAATATATATAAATCTCCTGTCACGATGTTTGTCCGCGATGGACTCCTAAACTACTTAACCGATTTTTAATTAAATTGGCACACTGTGAGCAGTCTGGTTCAACTTAAGAGATAGAATAGCTTAATTAATTATAGTCGCAATTTTATTTTATTGCAAATTATTTGTTTATTATTTGATACAATTCTAACACATGGCGCTGTGTTAAAAGTACCAACGTTTCACATAAGCTATCTACCTTTAATTCTTTTTTTTTTTAATGTAATAAAACCTTAGCCACAGCAACGCTTGGCCGAGTCTGCTAGTAAAATAATAAAATTAGGTTTTTTATTTTTATTTTTTAAATTTCTTTCAGACTTAATAATAATATTATTGTTATTATTAAATAGACAATCTTTATAATAAATGTATATTCATAGCCAAAGTGGAATATATTTTAATTTATTTATTTATTTGCTTTTATATACATAAACTTACCCTAACACTTAATTAAGTTACATAAATAAACCTAATTCTAATACAGCACTTGACACGCTTTAGTTAATCAGCGTGTCCTGTTTCACATATGCTTCCATTCTTTTCTCATGTTAGCTAGTTAGTAGTGTTGTAAAAAATGTTCAATTACGAAAGAAAAGAGGGCTATTCGTGCAATCTATAGTTATAAATGTAGGGAATCTCTGAGAGATAAATTCAAGGAAATTAATATACTTACCTTTCTCTCGCAATATATTTATGAAAATATTATGTATGTATACAAAAATAGTGATAAGTATACTAGAATAGACATATGCACAATGTCAACACTCGGAACGAACGCAGGCTGCAATTTCCCCGTACTAGACTGTCTAAAGTTAGTAATTATTTTTTGGGAAGGGATACTCTTCTTTAATAAAAACCAGGGGCTGTTTTATCTCTGCCTTTTAATAAATTTAAGAAATGTATTAAAGAAAAGCTGTGTAAAAAGGCTTACTATAAAGTTAGCGATTATCTAGTTGATAAAAGGGCCTGGGACTAGTACTGGGCAGGCTTCTAATTAATTTGCTATATTTGTTTTAAAATAAGTGTTGTTTAATGATTTTCTTTTTTGAAAGAGTACCAAGAGTTTATCCTACTGGCTTTTTCTCTCGGCCACCCTCTTCTGTGCTGATTAGTAGGAATGTCTACCTGAATGTTATATTCTATAATAAACATTTAATATTTTTCATTTATATCTAAATCTAATAATAATATAGGTGAAATCGGGTTGGGTAGGACTTGTAGTACCCAATTCCAGAAGGTAATAGGGAAGGGAGACCAGTTCAGTTCAGTGTACTATGGAGTGTTTTTAAGAGTTGTATAGGTATCATGCAGGCCCATCTGCCTCCATTATAATGGGAGCGAGAAAGGTATGTCAGGACCGTAGCAAGATTCCTGGTTGTTGCCTACCCCTACAAAAGACGTGATAGTATGAAAAATAAATTAAATTAACTATAATAATTACTTTAATTCTACATTAATCATTATTGGGTCAAGACAGCTTATGACTTATGAATAGATATCCTATCTCGGAATGACACATGACACACCACAAATCACTTGTAAACTTTTTATCAAAAGAGTTACTATAATACGGCGTGATACTTCATTAATTTTTTTTAATGGAATCTCGCTGTTGGCCTTAAGGGCCTTTACAGCTCAGCACGGGCAGTTTGGGCGATTATAGCTCAGCCCAGATTCATTTATTTTATTTTTTTTTTCAATGGAATCTCGCTGTTGGCCTTAAGGGCCATTACAGCTCAGCACGGGCTGTTTTGATGAGCTTGCCTCAGCCGGGGTTTTTTTTGGTTTTTTTTTTCATTTCATTTAATTATTAAACCTTAAATTGTATATAGTTCTAAGAAGTCGTTACGCTATCGCGTTTCTTCAGATGCATAACGCCATCTATTGCTCGAACAAAGAACTACATGATGAATTTAGACAACTTAACATTTTTCACCCCCAGTATAAAGAAGAGCAAGCAAGACGTAAAGTTATAGCACTGGAGAATGAAATAGATTCTATCCGGGGTCTCACTCTAGAGGCAGAGAGAGCGATGCGTTCAGAGTTGTCAGCCTTGAAAGAACAGATGATGGATGTCTCTAAACAACTGCTGGTCGAGGAGGCAAAGAACAATAAAGTCAAGGCTGAAGTGAGTATTTTAATACTGCGAGTTAAGTTCGGTGGCGGTTGTTAGGTGGGGGGGGGGGATGTTAAAAAAAATTAACCCTTTTATGCCGATAGAATGAAACAATTTGTTTTCAGCGAAGTGCCAACTGTCAACTGTCAACTGTCTTTAATATTCAATCAATCAATCTTAACTTCTTTTTTAAACTTTTACACACAAATCTTCAAAGACTTCGTTACGTACAGTGTTAATTTTTTGTATTATTTCTATTCTATCATTATTATTATTACATCGTTTTCTGCGTCTGATCGTAATTATCCAGGGCGTTTGCAACAACAATACAATCATTACACATAACATTTACATTATTTCATCTGTTATTTAGATGAAACAATTTTTTATAAGGTGATTTCAATGTCATGAACTTATATAAACAACCTCTACCATCATAAGCCTGCTGCAATTAATAGCAATTAATTAATTAACAACTAATTTATTTTAAATTTTTACTTACTCATATTAGTTACATGTAGTAAGTTAAAACTGTCAATATTTGATAATATATACCTCACTGTAGTAGGCACCCATCTCTATGATTGCTATACTTACCTGCAGCCTAGTAGTCTAGTCCTAGTTGGCAAATCATCAAGAAACAGATACTGAGGCCTAACACAGAATTGTAGTGCAACTGATTTATTAAAATGAAACTTTTATTACATTTGTGCCAGTACTCCACGCTATTTTAATATGTGTATATAATCTAAATAATTGTTAAGTATTATGTATGTCGTACTCTCTAAGACACAGAATTCAATAAAAGTATTAGTTGGAGGCTTAGTCTTCTTTTATTAGTCCCATTATCATTCCAATTTTCCAAGTATAAAATTAAGATTGATAAGTGATTTTACACGCTTAATGGAATTTTATTCCAAAATTTTTAGTTAAACGTCTATAATGTGAAAAAAAGTTTCACTTTTACCGTGGTTTCATAAAACCGTACAACAGTTTTTTTTTTATGTGTTACCATGCGTTTGTTTTCAACATAATCTTGGTATTTAGGTTACTTAAGAAAATTGATAAAAATTCTGGGTGAATCAGTTTTGTATTGTAAACAATTAATGTAGTATTTTTTTATAATTGTAAAGTCATCTACGCTTAACATTATGCGACAAATTTTTATTTAAATAGGTGACTAAATAGTTTAAAAACTTTAATAATTATAAAAAATAACTTTAATTGTTTACATCACAAAACTGTTGTTTCACGCTTAAACCCAGAATTTTATCAATTTTTTTACGTAAATTAAACACCGGTATTATAATTTCTAATGTGATGATGAAAGATGACGTGTGCCAGGTTTTCATTCTTTTTTTTATACTAGCTGACCTGGCAAACATCGTTTTGCCATGTTCTTATATCATTTATAGTTATTGTGCCTCACTCGACATAGATAGGTATAGTGTGTCGCCGACTTTTTTGTAGATATTTATAAGATCTACAATTACTTTAAACATTGTATGGTTCTATCTTTAAAAGTTTAGGCAGGGTACGCAAAATAAGTAACTTTTTTGGTTGATTTTTTACACCTTGTGTCCGAAAAACCCTAATATCTTACGGAACCCTATTTTTGTTCACAATTAAATATAGCCTATATTACTCGTGGATAATGTAGCTTTCGAATGGTGAAAGAATTTTTAAAATCGGTCCAGTAGTTTATGAGCCTATTCATTACAAACAAACAAACAAAGTTTTCCTCTTTATAATATTAGTGTAGATAACTCCTCATTTTTGACAAACGAGATTTTTTTTTTAATTTATTTAATTTTAATCCTTTTGATAATTTAGACTTAATTACAGAGTACACTGTTTATTGTAAGATTTACTTCTGTCACATTTGTTCATATAAATTTAATTCCTTATTTGCATAATGATATACAGTCGAGACATGCGCAAACTGAGTCAAAAGATCGTATTATTCACTGTTAAAAAAAGAATTGTGGAAGCGCTGTCAGTCTGTCATTTATTTACGTCAAACAGTCTGACGTGACTCAGTCGTCAGTTTGACGTATGGGAGTCATTTCTAACTCTAGTCGCCATTTTAAATTGTAATTATATAAACACCTACGTTAGAACGGGGTTCTTATTAGAAATTACGTTACAAAGAAATAAGCCTGCCTAGTAGGTGACTATGTGGTGAATATGTCCCAGCCATCTTGCTTAATTAGCCGTTCAATTAATAGATTAGCCTTTTAACTGAACAGCCTAGCTGTTTAACTAACGGCCTGAAAGATAGTCAGCCGTAGCGTTTGTTACAACATTTAAAAATCTGGCTAATGCTTAGGCCATTCGTACAATAGTCCTCATTTGACAGAAATAAACGAGATGAAACATATGACATAAAAGTATTTCTTTTAAAAATAGATTGAGTTAAATTCACAATATTATTGTCACTACGTTAAAAAGATTGGAAGACATCAGTGTTATAGTTTGTCGACGCCATATTGACAGTTTGAAGAGTTTCTTCTCGAGTTTGAGAGTGGCAGAAAGTGGAAGTTAATTTAAATTAAAAGTCAACATGTTAGGCAAGTAATGAAACGTCATCCATCCAAGTCGTTTGCCTAGGTGTTTAGTCAACTGGCTGAACATCTTTCAGGCCGCTAGTTAAACGGCTAGACTGTTAATTGAACGGATAATAAATCTAGTTGGCTGCGGCAGATACACACCAACGTGTTGATGACGTTTTTTTGATTGATTTCCTTCATCTTACGAGCGAGTATTGTGCATATGAAAGTCCAATGGTACACGGCTTGAATGTGCAGTGTATAACCTCAGTTACAGGAGGCATTAAATATAGATACTTAATGCCTCCGACTACTATATAGTCGGGGGATTGTGTAGAAAATATTTAAAAAAAAAACCTCAGGGGTGAGAGTCCCATGCTAGTCAAAGACTAAAATATATAGAGATAACTAAAATACAGATTATTGCACGGTAAAGACTATGTTGCTATGTCTATTGCGATTTTGCCGCGCACCACAACATTGTGGAACCAGCTGCACACTTCTTAAATGCTCTGCTGTGATTGGTCGTTACACAATTCGTTTTTTTATTAATAAAATTATAATTCCAAACTAGAAAACACCAATTCGACTTAGGGTCCTTCAAGAAAATAGAATTTTCAGGAAAAAAAATTCAATAGCGCCTTTGCTAAATTTCTTAGCAAATTTGCTGAATGCAAATAAATGCCAATTCCAAATCCATTGCATTAGCGCTGCACCTTAAGTTCTCAGTCATTTTCATACGTATATAAGGGGTCTTAAATTATAACGAGTGGGATCAAGACACCGATCTCAACCGAACTCGGTACAACCTCTCATCACCACAATGCACCACTGAATACTCAATCAGAACTGTTCCACTTTTCTTGTACTCATTGTCAAAAGTTAAGATGGCGTCTCGACTCGAGGCAATGCCCTGCTCTGATTGGTCGTTACACAATTCGTTTTTTTATTAATTAAATTATAATTCCAAACTATAAAACACCCATTCGACTTAGGGTCCTTCAAGAAAATAGCGTACCAATTCTTAAAAGGTCGGCAACGCACTCGCGAGTTACTGACATTGAGAGTGTCCATGGGTGGGCGGTATCACTGAACATCTGGTGAGCCTCCTGTCCGTTTGCCCCCTGTTCTATATAAAAAAACAAAGAAATCATAATTAATAATTATACTAACAATAAAAACGCGGTTTCGATCATAACATTTCCTTATATGTAATAACCATAACATATATATGTATATGTATATTGTATATACAGTATTCGCGCCTAATTTGAATTCTCAAATGACAGCTGGAAGAAATGCGCCAAGAGAAAATGAACATAATAGAAGATCTGGAGGGCTGTAAGGATATGTGCGACGGAAGAATACAGAAGAGAGTCGATGTGTTGAAGAATAGAAGGGAAGAGTTAAACGAGCTAAAGAACAGAGTGATTGAGTGTGAATGCAAGTTGCCCCAAGATGCCGCTGTTGAAGTTAAAAGAACTCCATCATTGGCTGCTCTGTGTTATTGTCAACCCGAAGACAGGGCATTGGTAAGTTTTAATTAAATTTAAAAGTACTGTGTTCAAGTGAGTCTGTCTGCTTATCCATAGTGGCTCCCCTCACACTTTGAAATCAATTTGCCTTTATTTTTTTAGGTTTTGTTAAATCATTTGATTTGTCTATAAAAAAACAATGTGGCACTCGGGGCCTGCCGCGTCGGCTTACGCTACGTCACCGATCTCGTCAGACAGATGTGAATACGCAGTATGCCTTCTGTCCCACTCTAACGCACCTGCGCTACGTCACCGATCACGCCCGACCGATGTGAGACGTAGTATGCGTGCTGACCCGATTTAAGGCGTATTGGCCGCATCTATCATCATCGTGTGTTAGGTTTATTTGCGTTACAGACTTTCTTGATTCGCCATGCTTAAGCCCGCGATAAAACTTATGCAATAGCTTTAAAGTGTAACTTAGTAAATTATCTATACAGTGTTCATTGCACTCAATAAACACCGTACTTAGTACAATTAGTATTGAGAAATTGCCGTACTAACGATTCAATATGGTTGGCATTTTCAATTTCCAGGATGCATGCTCTTGCATGTCGCTGAGAAGTCAACTGCTGTCGAACCTTCTGTCCGACCTGTTCAGTGGTCTCCAATCGGAGTTGGGCGGCACGAAGTCTCAGATGCCGTGCCAGCTGCTAAAATGTTTAGAGGATAGACACAATTGGGATCGTGGGAGTTTAGTTAAAACTAACCTGAGAAATTTCTTCGCGCAATTACTCATTGGTGAACTTGATATTGCAATTGCTACTTCCATTGAGAAGTATCACGCTAAGGTAAGCTTTAATTTTCTTTATAGGTAGGTTAGGTCTCCGTAACAGATAACATATTTTTTGACGTGACGTCTTATAATTCGATGGAGCCGGCTGCATGCACGATAAAACATGACGCATGCGGCGTTACCTCGCTTATGACGCATGCGGCGTTGTCTCGCTTATGGCGCGTGCGGCGTTGCCTCGCTTATGACGCGTGCGGCGTTGCCTCGCTTATGACGCGTGCGGCGTTGCCTCGCTTATGACGCATGCAGCGTTGCCTCGCTTATGACGCATGCGGCGTTACCTCGCTTATGACGCGTACGGCGTTATCTCTGTTCAACTTACGCGGTGTCCTGCGTAAGCGACGAATACGACGCGACCCGACGCGACCCGACGCAACACGACGCGACGTAATGCGACGCGATGCTACACGCGACAAATGTCCTACGTAATTTGGTCATTACTTCTCGAATCATGGAGAAGTACAGTACAATTTTACTCGAAAGTTCATACTTAAAATATAGACTTTATCAATAACAGAAAAAAAAACAAATACAAAAAAGAACGAACGTTTACAAAGAAACACATTTGGCGAGTTCCATCATTTATATCCAAAATTAAGAAACGATTCTAAAATGTTTAAACAATATTGTGGAGTGTTACCGTCTACTTTCGATTACATAATTGCTGATATTAAGTCTGAATTTCAATTAAAAACAACAAATTTTCACTAATAAACGATTCCTATAATGTTAATGTTTTTTGTCCCACAACAATCTTTGCTCATGCACTGCGGCGATGCTTCAGAATAAACCATTTCGTAGTTCGTGGTGTCGCATCTGGTCGCCCTCAAAACAAGTCCGCGAGACGTCGCGTCTCGCCGCAGACTGTCACATAGGCCGTAAGTAGGGTATGCCGTTGATTTGATTGCGTTGGTCGCGATCGCAGCGTCGCGTCGCGTTGTATTCGTCGCTTACGCAGGACACCGCGTAAGCAACGAATACAACGCGACGGCAATTATGTAATCGAAAGTAGACGGTAACACTCCACAATATTGTTTAAACATTTTAGAATCGTTTCTTCATTTTGGATATAAATGATGGAACTCGCCAAATGTGTTTCTTTGTAAACGTTCGTTCTACTTTGTATTTGTTTTTTTTCTGTGCTTTTTATGATATTTTAAGTATCATTAAAAAAAGTTAAGTAGTTTAAAAGTCAATATTTAAAGTATGAACTTTCGAGCAAAATTCGAGAAGTAATGACCAAATTACGTAGGACATTTGTCGCGTGTAGCATCGCGTCGCATTACGTCGCGTCGTGTTGCGTCGGGTCGCGTCGTATTCGTCGCTTACGCAGGACACCGCGTTAAGGCTTGAAGTGCACAATTGGCTGCGTTCGGCGGCGTTCGTTCGTTAAAAAATTGACATGAGTACAAATGAATGTAACTTGATCAATTCCATTGTGATTTCCATTTATTCCATCTCTTTATATATCCATACAAAATATCTATCAAACAAATAAAATTAAAATTTTCATTTGAAAAATGCAATCAGTATTTTCTTATGACGTCACGTTCAACTACCGTCAGTAAACCGACAGACAACCGATTTTTATATAGCATGAGGATAATTAAGTGATGCTGCTTATGAACACTCTCAATACCAATATTCCTTAACAATGAATTGTACACTTACAATGAAAACTTTACCTCCACTTTAAACTATACTGGCGTTTTTTGCCTCATGCCCCACTACACTATACAAAAGGGTATGGGAACACGTAAAAATGTCGTAATATATTTTTTCATGTGATACTGTTATCATTACTCTGCTCTTGATCTTTAATTATATCCGTGCAGTGGGTTGGAGCCCGCTGTACCGACCATTTAAGAGCGGTCTCCGGCCATGATGAGGATGAGGGCTGGCAAGACAGGGCCATAGAACGGAGAGCTCAGAAATTGGCCACACAGTTGGCAGAGCAACTATTCAAGGAGAGGGCGGATCTGATGGCGCAGAAAGCGAAGGATATCATGAACACTGGACCACCTCCTTGTGAATGCAAACCGCAGCAAAGTGAGTGAAGTTTTTTTTTTATTGATAAAGTTTGCCAACGCTCGGCACCCTGATACATTGGTAAAAACAAATACAATTTTTAATGTGACAAGCACTTACAGGCAAACATGACATTCATATCAATCTAAACAATTATTAAACAAAACAAACATTACAAAAATCTAGACAAAAATCGATTTCTCTAAGCCTTGGTCTTCGGGCTTGTTTTGTGATAAAAAAATTTATATGACGACTTTTAGATGCAGCTGTGTACCCATGCTTGGTGAAGACGCAAAATCCAAATGGACGAAAAGTTGACGGGACCTCCTCATATTTGAAGAAGACTATACAGGATGTGACGAACATGAAATCACAAATTGAAAATCTTAAGAAGGTATTTATGAAGGGCTTTAATTCGACTTTACGTGGTAAAAAAGGCAACAGCATAGTATGTAACATATATATTTATTTATTTAAAACTAGTATTAGTAAACTAGTAACTAGTATAGTTATTTATTTTAAACTAGTGTCATTGCTTGTGGTGGCGTCCATGCGTCGGGTTGTCTCTCTCCCTAAAATATGGCGAGGGGCCGATGGCTGGCCATGCGCCATACTCGTGAACGGGTGCTACTTGTGGTGACTGGTCGTACTTGAATTCGTGGATGCGGTGATATTAATTGTTTATACTACGTGTTTTTCTCACGAGTATGTAAGTGCGTGCTTCTATTTCACCATGCCTCCTGCTGATAGAGGACAAATCTTTGTTTTTAATTTATTTTATTATTCTTTATTACTCAAGATGTCATATGGAACATGGTGTAATGGTTGCAGCTCCTTACAAACATTGTGTAAAAAAATCTTTGCGATTGAAAAGAGTGGCGGAGAGTTTATTGCCAGTTCTTCTCTTCCGTTTCCGTTTTACGTTAACGTGATTAAAAATTTTGATGAAAGAATCAACATCTGTCAGCGTGGTCGTGGTGGACATTTGCCAGATATCATTTTTCATTCATAATTGCCAAACTTTTCTCTTTGTAATACAATAAAATTTTTATTCATTTTCCTCTAAATTCTTTGTTTTATTTTGTTTTAGAAAACAAAGTTCTTGTTGAAACACCCTTTATAAACACAATTTTTTGCAGAAATTTAAGTTTAGGTTGACATTATTGTGCGTTTGAAGCTAATAGACTCAAATCGTTTAATTAATAAGTATTATATTTATAACAATACATGTTTTAAATAGCAAAAGAATCATCTAATTGTACATCTAAACTATTTACATAAACATTCAAAAATTCGGATTTAATACTCATTTATAAAAAGATTTTACAATTAGAAAAAAGGTTATATGTATTACGAAATAGACCAAAGCTATTTTTTTGATGTTATTTTTATATGAAAAGTTGAGTTTTAAAATATCTTCTAATATAATTTTAATTAGGAGGCAAATATATTCATGACATGCAGTTGCCTTTTTTAATTTATCAGGCGCAATGTCATTCTGATAAAAATAATGTGTGCGTGTACCAGTGTAACTACGTAAGAAGTGAAATTTCTTTATGACTTCGAAAAATGGTCTCATCTTCATCTTTACAGAAGTTGGTTAAATAAAGAGAAATTAGAGAATTTATAAATTAAATAAAAAAACTAAATATAATTTTTTGTAAATGATTTTTACAAAATTAGAATTACAATTTCCTTAATTGTAATATAATTATTACTATCATTGTATTGGTAATATATATTTTTGTTATTTATTGCTTCGAATCAACTGTGGTAATGACAAGAAGAAGATGGCGCGTAACCGAAAAATGTGACGGTAAATTTTTTCCAACGCCGATAAATGAAGTTTCACTTCAATAAAATTAAAGAATTTCTTTTAAACCTGGCAAGTGGCAAAGATTTTGATGTCTTTAACATGCTTCTTGGTTGGTGATGGTTTAAAGAACTAGTATCTGTATACACATAGCCATTGGTGCACAGGATTTAAATGCACTCATCAGGATCATGTCGCACGGTAAAGCTAGTAGGCCAATACTGATCAATTCTAAAAGATAATTTATATCGTAAACCGCGAATGAGCTAATAATCAGATAACACGATTGTAATGTACAAGTTGTTTTTATCTATGTTGATCATAATTATAAAGTTTCCACATACTGTAATTGACTTGAATTTGACAGGAATCGATAAAGAAAGAAGACTTGCGGCAAATGGAGGACAAATTGGCCAGAATAATCCAACGTGTCTCGGTTAGTAAGTAGTAATGATGGATTATAATTAAAAACGAATATTGTATCTTCAGTTCCTTAAGTTCAATTTCAAATGTTTTTACTTTAGCCAAATGTTAGTAGTAAAATGTAAGTCGCCTCAAATGGACCCCTCTATGGTGGAGAGCCTTTTTTTTGTTTGTTTTTTGTGGGGAAATGCGTTACGCATACCCTCCCATGGCACGGTTGCCTGTGAAGGGTTATGTGGGACTCACCACTGTGCATACCCACTAAAACCCCACGGAGCCACCAATAATCGACCGAGGCAGGACACGGTAACAGCTTAGCCTTGTCCGCATCCAGCCACGAGTGCTCCACAGAGCCCATCCAGACCTTTCCTAATGTTTCTATCAAATCTATCTTTGCCAATATTCTGCCACCCTATTCCTGCTGTTTCAATAAAATTTGAGCCCATTTTACCTTCCTAACGATCTTTTCCCGGCTGGTCCCGATGATGCATTAAATTCTATTCGATTTGGGTGTCTATAAAATATTGCAGCTTCTGTAAATTTTTATATTTTATTTCAGAAACAAGATAATAAAAAGGGAACCCTTAACAGTAATAAAATAGACAAAAAGATAAGCAATGATGAAACAACTAATAAAGTAAATATTTTGAAATCAACACACGTAGAACCAATACAAACTAGAAAAAGCAATAGATTTCAAAGCAATATAAGTGGACGCGTTGAGAAATATTCCAATAAAATGAATCTCAAGAAAAAAGATCCTTCTGTGGCGGTTAACTTATGTTTATGCGATCCAAATAAAACTAAAGAAATGAATGCCCCAAATAATTCGAAATCATCTTGGAAACCAAATTTTTTAACTGAATTGACTTCTCAAATTTCTACTGTAAAGTTGTCAAAACCAATTGTAACACTACCAAAATCTTCCAAAGCAAACAGTGAAAAGAAATTTCGAAAAAAAGCATGTCCATCCAAGTGTGTGTGCTTACATAAAATACCATCGAACAAATCCATAGATAAATTATTAAATGCTTTAAAAAACTGGAAGTTTAAGCTAGACGATTCAACTTTTGCAAAAGCAATGGAAACTGATGGAATGAAACGGTCACCTTTCGACATTTCTAATGGAAATCGTCAAACTAAAGATTCAAATAATGTAAATGATAATCCTATAGAAGACAATAATAATAAACAGAAATTAGATTATCTACCATTATCTACTCTATCAGAATATATGGGAGCAGTAAATTTAGATAAAAGCTATGAAAATGTTTGTAAATGCGTTCCAGATGTAGCAAATTCAAGTGACAAAAACCCTTTAAGTAATTTTAAATGTATTAGTGCAAACTTATGTGCCTGTAAAGAGGTCAATAAAGAAAAACCTCACGAGAAAAAATCTCAAGTATACACAGTTAACGTAACTGATCCAGCTGAGTCACGTTACGAGTCGTCAATTAAAGAAGCTGGTATTCAAAAGGATTCATTTATAGATAAAATTGTCAAAGATTCAGATTTTTTTTCATATGATTGTGAATATGATATAAAATTTTTGGGCGCCACATTAACAGATAACAGAAGTACTAACCCTGACATGCAGTCAAGGAATGAACTTGTCCCAGACAATATAAATTTGAATAGAACTTCGAATAAGGACAAATTTAGTCGCTCTGATACATATGATAATTTGCGGCGATTATTTGATAATGACATAATAAAATGCGATAAAGTTGATAGATTAAGTAACATATCGAAACCAACAAAAGAATCTTGTATATGTTGCAATGACACTGAACAGCAAAACGATTTGGAATGCAATACTTTTAATTTACTCGAAGATTACTTGAGAGATAGATTAAATCAATTTAAAACATCGTGTAAATCATCCTGCATACAACCAAAAGACGAAGAGAAATTATACTCTACTGTTTTAAATAAAGTAAAGGATTTCATAAGCATAAACACAGACAAGGTTTCTTGTAAATGCTTAAAACCCTGCGAAGGTGATGACCGGTGGACGCGAGTCTATGGTTTATTACAAGAATATTTAAACATGAAAATTCAGCGCGTTCAGTGCACTTGCCTGAAACGTGACGAACCAAGCGCATTGCCAAATGTGTTAGATGAAGTGACAAATTTAATTAATAATGATTTTAAAAAACTCAAAGATTTATGTGTGTGTGAAAGGAAGCCTCCGAACGACGAACCAGCGACTAAAGCGAGCGTTCGTTTTTCAGAGAAAGAAACTGTTCAGGCGCCAGTTAAAATGGAAATGTCGTCGTTTACCACAGATGTTTGTGTACTAAATACATCGTGTAGCCCCATTACATCTTTAGATAGTCGAGTTAATGTGGAAATGGTAGAAAAAGTAACATCATGCAAACTTAATGACTTGTACGTAACTGATTGTAAATGTCGCAATGCATTCACCGAACCATGTTTTTTAGGAGTTGCTGTAAATGAGGAAACAGAGATACCTAGTTTATCAAACGTTGATTTAAAGTCATCAACAACATCGAAAGGAGTCTATAGCAATATTGAATTAAAACAACCCTACATTGGCTATACATTGAACTGTTCCTGTGATAACTACTTAGGTTGTGTCTGCACTAAATCATTGGTACAAACAAAAGACGATAAAATTAATTTAATTTGGAACTCTTTTAGCAAAGTTTATCCAGAAAAACTGTCATACATAATGCGAGCCGTCCCACTTATTAAATCGGAACATAATAGTTTTGGCAAAGATTTTTTAAGTTATACAACGGAAGATCTAAAAGACGATGAATATTTTGATGTCAAAGAATCAGAATGTCAAACACAAACAAGTAACGAAGGTGATATATCTTTAAAGAAATCAGCTGATGTGATTAATAAATCTAACAATGATACAAATACAGAAGTGAAGGAAAGCGCTTCAAGCCATCAAAGTTTTGTAACAGTTCCTAACGATGAAGATATATTGACTAATAAGAATACATTATACAATTCGTTATTTCTACCGGTCGATAATCTTGGTTCCATTAAAAGTGATAGTAGCTCTAAATCAGACGACTGTGAATGCAATATGGTCCCAATATGTCACGTCAAACTGCTTGTAGAAAATATTGAATACAATTTGAAAAACTCAAATTGTATTTGTGATGCAATGAGTTCACAAGTTTGTCCCATTCATAAGAGTGTTAAGGTTATTTAAATTGTTCTAAATTATTGTAATATTTAATAAAATTATTTTTCAATGTTGTTTTCATTTCTCACACATTGGACGTTGAGGAAGGATACGAAATTCCACCATTATCACCTCCACGTCCGTTTTTCCTCAAGGCAGTTTTTGTCGCACCATTACTGAGAAACCAGCTGCCCACTGTAGAATTCCAAACCAATTCGACTTAGGGTCCGTTTGGCAGAGAAGGTACCAATTCCTAAAATGTGGCATTGACAGGGCGGCGGTATTAGTTAACATCAGATGAGCCTCCTGGTCGTTTGCCTTTTGATTTAAAAAAAAAAACAGTGCCAAGAGTGAATGTCTGGCATGTTTTTTACTTTAAATAAAATGAAATCGTTCGTGGTACAATTACATTAGTTATAAAATTCTGCACCATCCGCCATACATAAATCGGCATGCAAATGTCAATAATATTATTATGTCACATAATAGAAACATTAACATAATGTCGTAATAATAGGAAAGTAAAGGTAGTTAGAATTGGTATCAGACTTATGATCTAGATACTCGCCCAAGCTATAAAAGCATCCTGCCTTTAAAAAAGTACATTGCAGCGATCTATAACTTCTAGGAAGGTGATTAAATATTGTTATAGCCATGGCGTAACAATTTTTAGGATATTGCATGGTGCAACATGCAGGCATCCGCCATGTTGGATCCCTCGGTATATACAAGCAAGTTTCTTCATATGTTCCAAATAATTTTTGATCCTTCTTTATATATAACTGCTTCAAAGATATACAAACTTATTGTCAGAATACCGAGTTCGTGAAAAATTGGTCTACAGCTTGTAAAAAGTCCAACGCCCATGATAGCCCTAAGTGCTTGATCACGTTGACTCGCGGGCGCGGTGGCGGGTGCGGAGATGAAATATCAAACACATGTAGGATGGAATCACCATTTGTTCATGTACGAAACGCGCGTGCGGTCTAACTAGCGGGCAAGCTAGCGACTGGTGCGCGCGAAGCGCTCGCGGTAATTTAAACGCGTGAAGATGTTTGTGTGTATTCATGTCAATCTAACGGCGGTGCGCGCGTTTCACTCGCGACGTCAGGTAAGTTCAACCAGTTTGAACTTGTCGCTACGTCACACTCGCGCGAACCCCTGGCGGTTAATGTGAACACGAGCTCGCAACATTTCCCGCGCCCGCACCCGCCCCCGCGCCCGCGCGTCCCTACGATACGAACAAGCACTTATACATTTTTTTCTACCGAATTTCCCCATATAAGGATACCATAGCGCAAAACTGAGGCAACATAGCCGTGATAAGCAATGATTGCTGCGTGTTTTGAAGCCACTTTGCGAGCGAATTAAACTCTTCGGTGGAAAAAAGGTGTTTCGGTTAGGACTAAGCAGTATCCTAGCTGCTTCACAAGGCTCAGGTAATTGTTTTAAAAAAAGAATCTCTCAAAGGCCATCCAACATTAAATGGGTGTCCATGGTCTGCACTGTCTTTGGGCGTTCCGTTTTTTTTTCGGGGACCTCTACATCCTAGCCTATGAGGCACTCAATCGGGCAGACATGTGACCGAGTGGCTAAGCAGCAGGGGAGTGTCGAGATCTCCCTTTACCTAAAAGGGACATTATTAACATAGAGGTGGGCGTCCCGTAAGATCAGTATAAAAATAACTGCGCGTCTTAAGTATTTATTAAGTTTAATCGGTAAGTCTAAACACTGGTTAGTCGATATCAGAAGGAATATCTACCATGCGATGACCAATTTGAAGAAAATCTAAAATGAAAATATGGTTCAATTTAACCACGAGAAGACAGTTACTTTTTCGTTCATCGTTAAAAAACAGCGCTATTCTACGAAGGCACTCCTGACACGCCTAGCTTCGGAATACTGGGCGTTGACATATTGAATGATGTTCAGTTTTGCAGTCGGCTAGCGGTAGTAACAATTTATTTCTAAAATAAAATAATAATAAATAGATATATACATTTATATTTAAACCATCACATTAATTACTAGGTATATGTTTCCCTTTTTTTCCAAATGCCTCCTCCAAATCCCAATTATCAATAATAGATTATTAAAACTACCTTACTTCATGACTAGTGGACTACGGCACTTCAAATCCCAAAAAGATAAATAGTATATACCATTTCTTCTGTAATGTCATTTTGTATGAAAATCAGGTTGCAGTCACCTTTTATAACATTTCCAATTTAATTTTTATTTTGTGAAATCAAAATCTCTAATGCAGAAATTCCTTGAATTTTTCGGTAGAAATCAATCGATATTTTTAATAATCTGATGAATGGTAATGATGATGGCAGAGATCCACCGTGTGGGTTAAATAAAATAGAAATTGAAGAGGCTTTAACACCTTCACTGCGGCTGCGATAGATTAAAGGTCTGTTTAACAATGTATGGATAAATTACCAAATAGCTATGCAACACATAATTTATTTGGAACATAAAAGTTCCGAATAAGATACTTCACTTTTCATGACGAATAGCGCTGACAGTCGTGCAACGCAAAATTACTGTTTATCCTACCAATATGTAATAAAGTCAAAAGTCAAAAATAATTTATTCATATAGGTAACATAATGCACAACGTCAAAAAAAGAGAAATATACAATAAATGAATCTAATTTTACATTTACTGCCAGTTCTCAAATCAATCGAACGGAAGAGAAGAACTGGCAATAAACTCTCCGCCACTCTTTTTAATCGCCAAGTTTTTTTTACGCAATGTTTGTAAGGAGCTGCAACCATTACACCATGTTCCATGTGACATCTTGAGTAATAAAGAATAATAAAATAAATTAAAAACAAAGATTTGTCCTCTATCAGTAGAAGGCATGGTGAAATAGGAACACGCACTTACATACTCGTGAGAACAACACGCAAATACGTAGTATAAACAACTAATATATACTTGTACGAATACTTGAAATAATCACCTCCGCATGGAGTGCAATACAAGGAAAACTAACTGCCGCACAGAGCGAAACAATTACATCCAAATTCTTCCCGTAACGCAGTGAATGTGCTATAAATAGCAATGACCTAGTGACGTCAGGGTGTCATTCTCATCCCTGATGTCCCTGGCTGTGCACTAATAGACTTTCTATGTGCATGTAATATTCGAAGAGGAGAATAGAAATAGACTAGATTTAAACCCAAGAAGTTGACACCGTATGTCAAGCACAGGTTGATCACCTATTTGCCTATTAGATTAAAAATACCCAGAAATCTATGTTGTTGTTGTTAGGGTGTTAATTTCGCCTTCGTGAAAATAACTTTTTTGATGATTTATTAGAACTAATTGATTTCATCACTTTGTTATCTTGCGCTAAATTGATTACAGTCATTATCACGAATTACAATTGTGTAGTTACAATTTGTACGTTAATAAATTCGGTTGTGTATGTGAAAATGGATAAAAAAAGGAGTGGGCCTAATCCGTTATCCAGGCTTTTTATATGCTGGGTGTGTCCGATATTTGTGAAAGGGAATAGACGAGATATAGAAGAAGACGACCTTATTGTGCCAAATAAACATTACGACTCCGATCGGCTTGGTAGTCATTTAGAAAGGTAAGCTTTTTTGGAATATTAAAATATATATCTTTTAAACTTTACAATTGACGCACGTCACATCATTTAACGCATCGGCTGTAAATAGACTACATGTAGGTATGAAATTAAATTTAAAAAATGTGAATTTATGTAACCTTTGTAAGTCTGAGCCTCAAATTTAATGCCGATTTCTAACGATGTTTTGCTTAACTGTTTGAGTGATAGATACAAAAAGTCCATTGGTGTTGGGGATGGCACCTACCTCAGGCATGAGAGTCGCAAACTGAATCCACTAGCTAAAACTAGATATGGATAAATTATTTTTATATTATCTTTTACTGCCATGACACTTAACATCGTTATCAGACGGTTTACGTTAATTTTTGCGGACGCGGAGAACACTGTTGCTATGGTTGCATCGAGTGAACTGTCAAAAGGCTCAAGAAATTTTGATGTGGTTCCTTTGGGTGAATTGTTATTTGTGATATAAGTGCCGCTTGAAGGAAGCCATAGATAGTTGGAAAAAGTTGGAAAAGGCCTTTAATGATAGGATTATTTATATTAATTAGGATAACAAGGAAAAAATGTATTTAATAAATCTCTAAAACTCTAACCTCCCGTTCGAATTCTTCACGATTTTAACGGATTGAACACAGCTTATCCGGAGCTGGATATATTCGGTAGTGGGCTGGTGGGTTTTAGAGAAAGCATTGTTGGGTGCTTTTCTCGAACCCAATTCGCTGTTTTGCTGATGATTCTTTTTCTGATTTAAGTACCAACAATTTCTCGTATTTTTTGTGTGCTTTTCTTATATAGTTTTAATATTTTTTTTTGTAAAACTTATGTTTACCATTCTTGTCATACGTTTTAGATGGAAGATTTTGTAAAATAATCAGTAGACTTAGTATTATGTATGATTTCGTTACATATAATGTAAAGTTTATTTATTTATTGAATTGAAATATATAACATTGGAATCGGCTGCCAAAGATTTTCATGAAATTTAGTATACGGGGGAAATCGATCTCATAATAATAATAATAATAAAATCCCTTTATTCGCTGACCATTTCGCTTAAATGCTATTCTTATCAAACTATATAAATATTACTATATTCCTAATCTCATTACATAGCAAAAACAATAATTTATTCTTAACCGCCCTGGTCAGGTTGTCCGGCGACATAGGCCTCCCCCAATTGTTTCCATGACTCTCTATCCTTGGATAAATCGATCTAGCTAGGAATCATTTCTAGAAAATGTCATTTTATTATGTCGGTAAGATCGAAAAGTATCATTCATTTATTAGTATGTAATTCGTACTTAAATATAATTTCAAAAAAAAAACAATTTATAAAAAAAAAATTTAAAAAAAAATACCATCCAGGTACCTATTTTGCATAATATGTCTATGTCTATATCTACATTTGTATAACATACGGTCGGTAGGCTTACAAAATAAACGATATTTCTTATTTGAATAATTATTGCACCTATGAGGCAATATGACAATTATGTGATTAAGTAAATATTAAAACTCCTGCGTTTCTGAATCCTTCTGTATATATTTACTCATATTATTATTATATTACTCATTTCAATTAAAATTAATTAATTTTCCTCTTGTTCGTTCCCCACATTGGGTAAACGCGTCCGTCTCCGTTAGTGTGTTTTTATTTAATGGGGTTTATACGCAAGATGCTTTAAGAAGTTATGAAAAATAACAAAACGTAATATACGTAATCTCTTCAATACTTGTAGTAAAATCGGGTGTGTCAAAAAGCGATAGAACGATGTATGATAGGGAAGAAAAGAAGAGACAAAAAATACAGCGTTAAGAAAAATAACTGAAGTAACAGATGTTACATGATGATTTATTGGCAGTTCTTCTCTTCCGTTCTACGCCCTTGATTTGAGAACTGGCAGTAAATGTAAAATTAGATTCATTTTGACGTTCATAAGTGTACATTATGTTACCCATATGAATAAATTATTTTTGACTTTGACTTTGACTTTTACAATAAAAAACTTGAGAGGTGTCATGGTACTACCGGGTAATGATTAATTAGTGAAGGAATTGTAATCAAATTTTAATTTTTTTAAGTTATATTAATAAGAGTGCCTAAAATTATTATTTTGTATTAATTTTGTGTTTCATTTTGACAATAAATCTGATGATAGAGACATCTATTGACACCTATGTACATTTTTTACGAAAAAGTTCCGTTCCATCATAGTGACGTCGCTAGCTTCGTCGCGATTCGCTTTGATTTTACTAAAGTATTCCTACAGCTACTCATTAAACAATATTCAAACAATTATGTTATACACAAAAGCCAAAAACGGAATACACATTCAAACGTAAACATAAAGCATAGTTTTACCTATTAAAACAAAAAAATATATACCAAAGCACAAATTCATAACAAATTCTAAATTATAAGTTCTAAGATTCATTGATCATTATAATAAATATCAAATATAAAGGATGAATAACTTCTTCTCTTCCGATCTACGCCCTTGATTTGAGAACTGGCAGTAAATGTAAAATAAGAAGTATTTAAATAAATTAAATTTCTTTATTTTACGTTCATAACATGCATAAATGATTTTTGATTTGATTTGATTTGAAAGCCATTATTAATTATTAATAAAAGATAACAGAGTTTTTTAAAAAAAATTTTAAGCATTTTTTAGTCACATTAATATATAATTTATATATCTATTTGTTGGTAATTTATGTTGTAATCTGAAATTATACGATACATAACTGAGTGTCGTAAATAGTTGGTCTAAGACTTTTTTCTTTTTGATTTTGAAATAGTTGGGTTTGCCTTGCATTGTATGATTCCAATTAAACCGTGGCAAATACCAAGTAAAAGCATTTGGTCGTAGTATTATTTATTTCGTATGGGATGATATTGAGAGATTTGACAAGGAAATCTTAACTCGCCTGAATATTGCCAGTTCAACAATTACCTTATAATCAAATTCGTTTAAGCGCCCTCATTCTGTATAATTATTGGCCTTGCAACAATAATTATTTTTTCACGTCAGAGCGGTCTTTGTTAAAAACACCAGTATTTATTGTTTAAACATGATTGCATCGCTTGAATAGTTCACAAACGATACACAACAAAAAAAAAGTTTGAAACATATCCAAAATATTAGTTGCGATTTTTGAATATTAAATACTACATCGAAATATAAAAGTTTAAATTATATTTTATTCATTTAGAAATATTTATAAGCACTTAATAATTAAATAATTAAATAAATAACTTTCAATACAAATAACATAATACATAAAAATATACCTAATAACTAACCTTAAAATTTAATTATTAAAAAATATTATTAAAAGCAGTACTTTTAGGCAAGGTTCCGAAGATACTGGCAGCGTCCCCCCTTTGAACAGCTAGACTAATTCTTTGTGCGAGGTAGCTGCCAGCTCTTCGTTCTCCTTTGATGTCGACTAACCTTTTTGATAATTCCCTAAAAAGCCTTAACGCGCTAGGACTCCACGGACCAAGGGTCTCGACACCGAATGGGACAAAATCATATTCAGAGCCTAGACCCCTGTATTTACAGGTTTTTGCGTTTTTCAGCACCAGCTCTGTTGTTGGTTCCATGAAGACTGTAAGGGGCCAGTGTGTCTGAACAGGTGGCATCCCATACCAAAACCCGACCCATCTTCCATGGAATCAAACTCATACCGTCCGGTCTCTTGCCATCGTCTCTAGCAATTCCAGTCGGCTCAAGTAGACTTGGCACGTTGACGGTGGCAAGGGACCGACGTATTATATCGTTGAGTGCGGCATGTTTCGAGAAGCGGCCAGCACTTTTTGGACATGATAGTCCGTGATGTCCTAGTTTGTCGACATCACTGCCACAGGGACATGTATGAGCAGCGCAGACGGGTACCCCATGCCGCAGACGGGTTGCGATTCGGAGCGTGTCTGGTTCAAGAAAAGTTCCTGTATTTGACGAAGGGTAAGCGTGGAGCCAGTAGCCGGCCTCATGCGTACCCACGGCCAAAAGCCTAGCACATGCTGAACCTGTACTACGGCTCAAAAGATTGTCATAAGTCATTTTACTGTCTATGTCGTCCCAGCTCCTCTGTGAATTTAGAGAAAATGAAAAATTTTAACCTGGGCATGCAATTAAGAAAGCGTTTCTAGCTTCTTCCATGCCAGTAATCTCAAAGTTTGAAGGGGATGCCCTTAAAATTTTACTTATGAGATTTGAACTTAAGCAATAATGTTACACATTTGTTTTTATTTCAAAACAATACAGGGCAATAAACAAAAAAAAAATTCCTCCAAAGAGGTTAGAATTTTTTTTATTTTTCCAATTGTGAATTATCTGTGACAGCGTCTGCTGCACGCGCTGTGGTTGCGTGTTTTGGCGCCATTTCTAAATTCAAGAAACGTTGTATTGATTTTAATAATTTATAATGTCTATTTTACAAATTTTATAACAGTAGAAAATAATGTTTTTGGAGTGAAATCTCCTTCAGCGTCGTTGTGATTTAAAAGTCGATCAAATCAAGAATAAAAGGAGACACATAAATTCTTAATTATTTCGTTTTAAGCTATTCGCATCAAGAAATTCCATAACGAAAACAAACATAACACACGATGACGTAATATAGGTGCCGCCAGTACGCGTTATAGCGGATTAGAATGCATACTGCTTATTCACATCTCTCTGACGAGCTCGGTGACGTAAGCGTAAGCGCGGCAGGTGCAGCCGGTACGCGTAAGAGTGAGACAGACTGTATAGGTGTACTTTCTCACACACATTTGCTTACGTATTGTAAGATAATAAAAATATTTTAAACGATTCTTCTTATGTATTCAATAAAATAAAATGTTTTCATATCATTCACCACGCAGAGTGTAACTTGAATTAGTATCAAAGAAAAAAATACTGTGTAAATAAAAAATAAATCAACAATTATAATTGCATAAGTTGATAAAAAATGTTATGCAATAGCTTTACCGCGACAGGCCCCGAGTGCCACACTTGTTGAGGTTATTGAAATTAATAATAATAATTGATAATAATAATAATAAGAGTTGAGCCAGGGCCAATTACAGCCACAGCACACACACATTACATTTGAAACGAGCCGAATGAGAAAATAAATTTATTATTATTATTTTTGATATGAGATATCAAAAACATTTACTCCTTCGCGGGTAAATACCTCCTCCAGATTTTTCCAACTGACTCTGTCCACGACTTTCATTCTCCATTCGCACCTGTTACTACTTCTATTTCTTCTATCCACCTTTTCTTGGGGCGCCCTTTTCTTCTTCTTCCACTTGGTCCTTTCCAAACAGTTGTGTTTAAAGTCCACCTTTTTTTTGTATCTTGCTATATGCCCCGCCCCTTGCCACTCCTGTTTTAGGGCGTAGATGGATACTTTCAGAAGGAGTCGGGTTTATCTGACGCTGAACTAGATGTGAACCTGTATTTCAGCATACAGCGTCTAACCCCTTTTATATTCAGACAAAAAAATCTAACATCAAGTATATTACATTGAAAGAACTAATCTTATCTTAATATATATATAAATCTCCTGTCACGATGTTTGTCAGCGATGGACTCCTAAACTACTTAATCGATTTTAAATTAAATTGGCACACCGTGAGCAGTCCGGTCCAACTTAAGAGATAGGATAGCTTAGATCTTTAATTATAGTCGCAATTTTATTTTATTGCAAATTATTTATTTATAATTTGACACAACTCCAACAGATGGCGCCGTGTTAAAAGTATCGTTTTACATAAATTCTCCTACTGTTTTAGTTTTTTTTATATAGAACAGGGGGCAAACGGGCAGGAGGCTTACCTGATGTTAAGTGATACCGCCGCCCATGGACACTTACGATGCTAGAATACAACTAAACAAAGTCAACTAAATAAAGTAAATAACCGTACAAATAATGTTAAAAAATACATGTCTATGACACATCGAATAACTTTTTAATTATTTTAAAACTTGTGTTAGTTAAAATCTTAAGATATTGGCACAGATGAACTGACATTTTCATACAAAGGTCTATCCACAAACATTGATCCAACCTACCATGGATAGCTTGTATCGACAGATAGCTATTACAATCAGTCAATTGGGTATTGGCACACATTTATCAATATTTTCATCAAGTTGATTATCTCATATGGCCAAAAGCGGATTGAGATAGGTTATTGGGTTTGGGCGTAATAAAACATCGTCAGAAAACCGGCTTGCCGTAGACTCAAACAGTCGATTGCGTCTGCACAGGAGGCTGATCACTACTTACTGACAAAAAAAAACAGAAATCTGAGGTCCCGACCTAAAAATGATCTAGTTCAAATGTATTACATTCTTATTATACTCAGTGTATGATTCGAGTGGCCGTTTATCATAAATTACTTATAGAATTACTAGATTATTATAATTGTAAGTGCCACCTGAGATAACATTTGTATCGAGTCGTTCATTATGAAGTAACATAAAATTAAAAAAAAGTACATGCGTACAAAGTACACATGTCAGAAATGAAATTTGTTTGTAAATAAATTATTACTAAGGTAAAATCCCCAATAGATGATCATGTAGCATATGATTACTCCATTATATCTATATTCACTGTTTACTTATATACGTGCTAATCACTATCACTATCACTATCACTACATAGTATAAAACAAAGTCGCTTTCTCTGTCCCTATGTCCATTTGTATGCTTAAATCTTTGAAACTACGCAACGGATTTTGATGCGGTTTTTTTTAATAGATAGAGTAATTCAAGAGGAAGGTTTATATGTATAATAACATCCATTAAATAGTGGAGAAGTACTATTATTTTTGAGGTGTCTAATGTGATGTCGTAAATAATTACATTTTTTACGCTTACATTGCAAACGCAGGCTGAACCCTACGAGTTTTATCAAAATAATGTACTAAGTATTGTACACATTGAAAAGGTCCAGAAAAGTCCCTGATGGTATATGTCTATCTCTTATTGATAACCCACAATAACTTTTTTTGTCATTTACTTTTTACGACAAATAATGGCTAATTTTCGAAGCGATTTTAACCAATACAACATTAATCCTTAACCAATTAAATACCTTGAATACATTGTTCATTTAATATAGATCTATACAGCCCATTACAGCTTATTTAGCAGCGATCGAATGCGTATATTATCGGAGTTTTCCAGCGACGGAAATAACAATACATAATAAAAACCTGCTTTTCATCAGCATTGCACCCGTCCCAAGCTGGGGCGGGTCACTAGTGATAATATAAATAAATAAAAATCTACGTTTACTGCAAAAGACTTTATGCAACATAAGTGCCATCTTAAGTTCTAATATGTAACTAATAAACGAATACATCAACTAATAGTGTGTAAAATTTCTCGATCTCCCTTTCTCTCTCTCAATCGCTCTCGCTCTTTTCATCGAAAAACGCTGCACATTTTCGTGACGTTTCATCTATATAAAACTTACCTTCATGCGCCTAAAGAACGTTCACTTCAAAAAAATTGCTGTCGTAGTCTGTGACGCGGAAAGCGTGATTTTGAGTTTTGACAAGATGTCACGTCGTTATATGTAACTTGCTATTAAAAAATAAAACCCTTCTTGGCGACCACTTCTTGTTTGGCTGAATCAATTACCATCTAAAATTCGCAATATTGGTGTGTTCGACAAATTCAAAAAGGCAGTAAAGATGCATGTTAGAATGAACACAGTTGATTAAAATTGAGACGGCTAATGGCGACGTGTATCTCGCTCGTATATATCGCACCTTGAAAACCAAACCGTCACTAAACGAAATTTGGCAAAATTGAGTTATGAATGCCATCCGTTGCAAATTTATTGTACTTAGAGAATGTGAAGACACCCTTAGTTTTATTGCAAACATAGTCCGCTAGAGAGCGCTAGTGTCACTACGCTTTTATGGGAAATGTATGCGCTATCTTATTAGAATACTGTCATTTTGACATTAGTGTCGGTGCCATACGCATAAAACGTTTGAAATTTATAGGAAAAGTGTATTTTTTTTGCTTATGAACGGTATTCCAGTGATGATAGCGGTAAGTATAGCATTATTTTAAGTAGAAAATTGTACTTTTTTCATTAAGAACAGTTTTCCTACAAATTATCTTTGTAAATTCCGCAATAAATTAATTACCATAATGTCGCTTTTAGGTTAGTGACAGTATTCCTTCACACTTATTGCTTTTACAGAAAAGTTTTTAATGAGGAATTCAATATAAGTTTTTTTTATACCGAAAAAAGATCAATGTGATCTATGTACAAGTTATAAAAATGCAGAACAAAGCGAGAAAAATAATTTAGAAGAAAAAATATCAGCGGCATCTAAAAGAAAAAGATGAGAGTAGGACTGAGAAAGCTAAAGACAAAGAGGGTGTCAATTCCGAAAAAAATTGTGGCATGCTATGATTTACAAGCAGTGTTACCTGTACCAAGAGGCGATGTATCTGTATTTTATTATAAATCAAAATTGAACTGTTACAATTTTACAATATGCGAACTCGGAACAGACAACACAGAATGTTTCTTTTGGAATGAGGTGGAAGGGAATAGAGGAGCATGTGAAATTGGGACATGCGTATACAAATATTTATACAAAATATCCACTGCTGCTTCTAAACCCATTGAAGTAATATTTTATTCCGATAACTGCTGTGGGCAACAAAAAAACCAGTTTATCATCTCGCTTTATATTCATGCTCTATCCGAACTGCAGAATCTTAAGTCTATCACTCATAAATTCCTCATCAAAGGCCATACTCAAAACGAAGGGGACGCAGCGCATTCTACCATCGAAAAGCAAGTAAAAAAGGCTTTACGATCAGGCCCTATTTATGTGCCTGACCAGTACGTTCAAATTATAAGAGAGGCTAAAAAGAAAAAGAAGGGAATATGAATGAAATGAGCTACAGTGAATTTTTAGACATCAAAAGCTTGGTAGAGTACAAATTTAATAAAGATGTAGAAGGAGAAGCAGTGAAGATAGGCGATCTAAAAGCGATAAAAATAGAAAAAGACAATGAAAATAAAGTAAAAGCTTTTTATAGAACTTACTATATGAAAAAGGAGTACAAAGAAATAAATCTCTGTCAACAGAAAACCCGTAATATACGTAGGGCAAATTCTCGTCCTCACCCTCAGTTAAAAAGGCTGTACAATTCAAAGCTTCAGTTGACTGCACGTAAAAAGGCTGATTTAAAATCTCTTGTACAGGCTAATCACATTCCAAGATATTACGCATCTTCTTTTTATAACAATATTATAAATTAATCTATCTATTAGTAAATAATAAGTAGAAATAAAAAGCAACATTCCCTGTTGCCAAGATCTCGTAATAACAATTTAACGTTCCTAAGTTGATTACAAAGATCTCATTGATCTCAGAATATTGCCATTGATTAAAAATAATTAATAATTAGAGTTAAGTGTACTTTAATAAATATTTAGTGTTAAGTGTTAAATGGAGACACCTTTTATATTGTGGCATATTTTTATTTTCTGCATTTTTATTGGAATTGACAGAAATCTCAATTCGGAATAATTTTCTGTTTTTTCTTTTTAATTTACTGTTTGGAATAGTTTTGAGTTAGTAACCAGTAAAGTTCTTAGTAGATTTTATGGAAATAAATTTTTTTTCACACAAAGTTTTTTACTAATAATAATAATAATCCAGTAACGAATAAAAAACAACATTGTAATTCTATAATAATGCTGCTAATTAGGCATACGAGCATTATAATTGTGGTAATTGTAAATGACACTAATGCTCTTATAACGAAATGTTTAGCGGAATAGTGACCCTATGGGGGTCTTTTTTAAAAAAACCTTTGATTTTGTTATACAAACCCCAGTTTATCAATATAATTTTACTAGAAATTAAAAGAAGGTTTAAGGCTTAAACTCCAATGCAGAAAAAAAAATCCATAATTTACTTTTAAAATTGTTTTCTGAGCCTTTACTTTTTTACAAAACTTAAAACGCGAATTCCCAAAAACTGTGGATTTCGTTTAATGACGGTTTGGTTTTCAAGGTGCGATATACATATTAATATTAAGTTTCTCATGTAAATAAATTTTTTTTTGTAATAAGAAATAAAGTTCTTTAAACATTAATTTTGCGATTAAGAGAGGCGAGTACCATAAAGTTTAAAGTTTTTTAAGGCTTAAACATTGTTCGCATTCTTAATGTTTTAGTGTTAGAGGTATACAGATGAAAACCGAAAGGAGTTTTTAATGTATTACACTGCCTTAACATAATAAATTCAAATAGAATTACGATATAGATAATTACACCTCTATAAGTTCATAAGTTCACACAAATTTCAAATTTCACCATGCCTCCTGCTGATAGAGGACAAAACCTGCTTATAATTTATTTTATTATTCTTTATTACTCTAGATGGCATATAGAACATGGAGTAATGGTTGCAGCTCCTTACAAACGTTGTGTAAAATAAAAAAACTTGGCGATTAAAAAGAGTGGCGGAGAGTTTATTGCCAGTTCTTCTCTGTTCTACGCCCTTGATTTGAGAACTGGCAGTAAATGTAAAATTAGAAGCATTAAATGTATATTTCGTTTTTTTGATGTTCATAAGTGTACATTATGTTACCAATATGAATAAATGATTTTTGAATTTCTTTGAATTCAAGTATATGTCCACAACTAATACTCGTTCGTAAAGTAAAACTAGAACGTGTATTTTTTTCTATGGAGGCAAACAGGCAGGAGGCTCATCTCATAAGGGATTCCGTCACCCGTGGACACTCACATTGCCAGAGGGCTCGCAAGTGCGTTGCCGGCCTTCCAAGAAATGGTACGCTCTTTTAAAGGACCCTAAGTCGAATTGGTTCGGTAATACTTAGTGGGCAGCTGGTTCGATATGATAGTGGGCGGAAAAAACCGCCTTAGAAAACGCTCAGTTGTGGAACGACGGACGTCGAGGTGATACGGATGGTAGGTATTTTGTATTTTGCCTTGACGAAAACGACGACGACGTGTATCACAGAAGGCTATTAAAACAATGATCGCGATACTTAAGGGCCTGTTTAACAATGCATGGATAAAGTACCAAATAGCTATGCAACACATAAATTATTCGAAAGATAAAAGTTCCGAATAAAATACCACGCGTTTCATGACGAATAGCGCTATCTTACAGTCGTGATACGCAAAGATAGTGTTTATCTTGCCAATAAGTAATAAATCGCTTATTTGGAACTTATCCGGACGTTGTGAATCAGGCCTTTTATCTGATTTAAATAATTGATTTATCATCATGTGAAACATGACACATTTAAATAATTGATATTTATGTGCTCTTTACGATAATCTTGGCGATTAAAAATAGTGGCGAAGAGTTTATTGCCAGTTCTTCTCGTCCGTTTCACGCCCTTGATTTGAGAACTGGCAGTAAATGTAAAATTAGAAGCATTTCATATTTCTATAATGACGTTCATAAGTGTGCATTGTGTTACCTAAATTAATGGATGATTTTGAATTTGATGTGGTCTTGTTGCAGCGTAATTGGTTCTTTAAGCTAGATATATGTACATTCAAATTCTAAGCCCGAATTTAACTTGCTCGTACGGTGAAGAATGGTGACTGTCACCAGTATAATACGCGAAATAGAACTAATTTGAGTGTACAATCAACCAGGCTCCAGAAGATAAACCACTCCTTATATGGAAATTTTATTCGTATTTACAACAAACTCCCAAGCGAAATTAGAGAACTATCACTAAACAAATTCAAAGCCCTCGTTAAAAGTAAATGAATTAATAAAGCTTTTTATAAATGAGACGAATACTTAATGATCCTAATCCTTGGGATTGATTTGCTCCAGTTTAAACAATTTGTTTTAAAAACTTGACGATTGAAAAGAGTAGCGGAAAGTTTCTTGCCAGTTCTTCTTGCCCGCTCTACGCCCTTGACTTGCGAACTGGTTGTAAATGTAAATTTACAATTAAGCTAATTAGTTTTTTTGACGTTCTAAACGACGTAATAAAGATATTTTTGATTTGATTTTGATTTTTGAAGGAAATCGTGAAGAAACTGTCATGTTTTAGAGCTCAATCTCTTAAGAAAATTAAATAATATAATACAAAAAATACACATAAATTTGAAGCCTGTACCTAAACTGTTGGAGCGCCACAGTTGTTAGAGAACGACTGCTTTACAATATTTGTATAAAATAACAGCAGCCATAAACAACAGGTTTTCCTTTAATTTTATAATATTTAAGTTTTTCTCGTGTTCACATTAAATCCTGTATTTTATTTTTCTTGTATCAGTGTGCCGAGCGTTGGCAAGGTTTTATAAATAAATACATAATTAAACGATGAATTTTATTTCCCAACAGAAGCTGGTTGAATGAATTCCAAAAAGCACAAATGGATGGGCGGGATCCGTCCCTTTGGCGAGTTTTATTGCGAACGTATTGGCTCGCCTATTCGCCTGGAGGACTCTTGCTTCTAATAAACACCATAGCGAGGTATAGAAACATTGTTTAACATAGCATTTATTACAAACTAAACAAAATAATAATAATGATCAAAACAGAAAAATATAAAAAAAAATAATGGAAAGAAAAAATTTTTTACCGCATGAAGCTTGTACATGATACTTCTTGTATTATGAAACTTCTAAACATAATTTTAATTTTTTTCGACGTTTCG
This sequence comes from Pieris mannii, assembly GCA_028984075.1. Lineage (NCBI taxonomy): Eukaryota > Metazoa > Arthropoda > Insecta > Lepidoptera > Pieridae > Pieris > Pieris mannii. The sequence continues at coordinate 2,290,631 of CM054798.1, read as the reverse complement.
CGTGCTTCATTAGATTATCTGTATTTATTTCCCCGAAGTTGATATCAACTAAAAGATAAAGAGTTTTTGCAGAAATTGCTCACGGTGTCCTCCATTTTCGCGGATTGCTTGTTTGAGATTTTAATTTGGATATTATTGGATCCCATTAATATTAATTAATTTGCTTTCTATCTGGTCTGAAAAGACGGATTTTAAAAATACAATTATGTTTTAGAACAATTACACCTATATTATTTACGCAATTGTTAACATATTGGTCTGTAAATGCCGCACTGACTCAAGCGGAAGCTGGTTATTACGCACTGGGAATGTTGGGTTGCAACTTTGTTGCACTGATGGCGCAGCATCACAACACTTTGTTCGTGAATCGGTTCAGTTTGAAGTTAAAAGTTGCATTTTCAGCTGTCATCTATAGAAAGGTATTTGTGTGTTGTTTATTTCATTTATAGATTTATTTAAGTGACTTTTGACTTAGTTGACTCTGGCATTGAGAGTGTCCATGGGCGGCGGTATCACTTAACATCAGGTGAGCCTTCTGCCCGTTTGCTCTGTTCTACAGAAAAAAAAGTGTCTCCATAGCCTTCCTAAAATTCTAATGACTCTTAGTGCCAGCTCCTTGATCCTGGAGGCAGGGAGATGCGTGACACACTAGGTTTAGTTTTATTAACTGGGAGCGGAAGAACTCAATCGTGCGATTAACAAGCCGGCACGCGTCTTTAAATACGCCATAGTTGCACGAAGTGTCTTTGGATTGTCTCTCTTTTTCTTTTCTATATAAGAAAGAATTGCACTGATAGATAGTAAACGGTATTGGACAGCAGCATCATTCAGTTTTAAAGAAATGGTTTCGCTCAAAGTGCTTCCAGGAACAGTAGTGGATTGCTCCTGGAATGAAAATTTCCAGTAAGATCTCTTTCAATAAGCATATCACGTCCATTTCCTAAATCAGTAAGGTAAAGTTTTCGGAGATATAATTTCATTGTTCTGTACAAGTTTCATTATTGTGAATAAGAATAATTCCAGGTGCTTCCAAGTATCTCGTAAAATATGGCGATTAAATATGTGCCATCCCTGATCCTAGACGTGAACCTTGCTGCACACCATTAGACTTTTCTTTCTATGAACAGTAACATTCATTTTCATGGTGCTAGAAACCGGCATGCTTTAGACCCAAGAAGTTAACGATGTGTCTGGCTCAGAAAACTGATGACGTACCAATAAGAAAAACACTAATGTTCTCAAACAGATACAGAAATGTAAAGCCCAGACCTATATTGTGGCGCCACTGTCCTTGGGTGTCAATACATCTCGTCTCGTTCATATTTCGAGTAATGAAGAATTATGAATAATTAATAATAAAACTTTATTCGTGACGATTAGGTTGTGGCATATTTGATCGAACGCTTGTCCCTGTTCTAGGGAGCCCCAGTGTCCTGTGTTACATTACAATTATTCTGTGGTACATGGTGTATATGTCTATATGAACTTTGTATTTCTAGCTTCTACGAATGAGTCAACTTTCCCTGAACGAAGTGGCTGCCGGGAAATTGGTAAATCTCCTATCGAACGATATTGCAAGATTCGATCAAGCATTAATGTTTCTCCATTATTTGTGGCTGGTGCCAATCCAAGTCGCGATTGTTCTGTACTTTTTATACAATATTGGTGGATATGCACCAATTGTCGGTCTTTTTGTTGTGATAATATTAATATTGCCAGTACAAGGTGAGCTTTACTTTTCAGTTTATTTTGATCTTCTATCTCTTTGAAAACCAACATTTAAATACTTAAAACCTGCAGCCATAATATAATGATGGAATACCCTGAATCGAAAATTACTACTACGACCTGAAGGATCTTCAACCAGCCCATAGGCCCGACTGGCGATTTTTGTTTTAGACAATTGGAATGATTAATTCACCATGCTAGTAATTTAAATAGTTCTAACCATCAAGCATTTGTTTCGCTCATGGCGAAACATTCTTGGATTGAGAAACAGAAGATAAAGAAACATATTTTTAAAAACTTATTTATCTTTTAGCAGTATTAGGGTAAAGACCTAAAAAGTTGCATTGTAAAGGACTTCTATTCTGGCATTAATATCTAAATTTTTGCAGCTACCCTCACGAAATATACGGCGACGATCCGTCGTACAGTCGCACAGAGGACGGATAAAAGAATAAAACTAATGAGTGAGATTATAAGTGGAATTCAAGTAAGTAGTTATACTAATTTATTTGAAATAGCTGCGGGGCTAAGTAAAATACATATAGGTAATATAATATGTTACAAAAAGAAAGTTGTGAATTATATATTTATATACTTCTTGAAATTTACGTTTTTTTCAGTATGAATAATGATTTCAAAGAAATTAATAATTAATTCATTACGTAATTTCGCAATACGTTTAATATTGAGAGCTGAATTCTAAACGGAATCTATATGACATTTTTTATAGCGAAATTTGGGGCTTGTTCATAATACACCTGGTATAGTTTTAGGTCTTGGGAATGAACCTCAGCGAGGCAATTGTCCAAATATATGAACTCTTGTGTGTACATCCAATCTATTTGTCGTGTTTTAACACAACAGGTTGCTAAATAGATAGATTTTAGAAAGCCTACAGCCATCCATGGTCAACCGCAATTAGAGGCTTACGGATGTGTTGTCGGGCTTTACAATGGCTCATTTCTTATCTAAGTTCAATCCTACCACTAAGATATTGACGTGACAAATTATAATTCGAAGGAGCCGGCTGCATGCACGAAAAAACATGCATGCGGCGTTACCTCGCTCTGAGGCGTTCCATTTAAGGCTCGAAGTGCGAAATTGACCTAATTGTATGCGTACAAATAAACGTAACTTGATTAATTCAATTGTGATTTCCATTTATTCCATCTATATATCCATACAAAATATCTATAAAACAAATAAAATTAAAATTTTCTTTTGAAAAATGCAACCGTTCCATCAGGATTTTCGTAAGACGTTAAACTATCGTCAGTAAGCCGACTTGACAGATAACCGATTTTTTTTACATTTTTCAGGTGATCAAAATGTATGCATGGGAGAAATCTTTCTTAAAAATTGTAACATTGGCAAGGGAGTACGAAGTATGGGCACTGCGGAGGTCCCTCTTCGTCCGGAGTGTGTTCATTGGATTCATGATGTTTTCTGAAAGAACTACTCTTTTTATAACATCCCTCACAATTGTGCTAAATGGCAATCTGCTGACAGCTACTGTGGTAAAGTATTTAAGTTTGTCCGTCCTTTATCTTGAACTAGGTCTGGATGTCCGTCGTAGCTCACTTCACAAAATAAAATCGATTTTTATTTAGTCTTTATTTTTTTTTTATGAGTAATTTTTTTTATTTTTTTATGTTTGGTTTCGTAATTAATTGTTTTGTTTAATATTTGTATGATCTCTTCGTGTATGTTATATTTGCCTATAAGTGCTTGTCACATTAAAAATAGTAATATGATTATTTTACCGATGTAACAGTGTTCCGAGCGCTGGAAAATTTTTATCAATAAAAAAAAATTCAGCCCTTTAAACTGATATACTGCAAGCAAGCCCTCTGGCATTGAGAGTGTCCATGGGCGGCGTTACTTAACATCACATGAGCCTGCCCGTTTGATGACTGTTCTAAAAATACTCATCGATATCCAGATTGAGTATTCTGACAAAGCTAGCCACAGCTCCCGTCACGCTTTGAAACCGATAATGTTTTTTTCTGTGTATGTTAAGCCATTAAGTGCTGTCTCGGATCCGAGTGGAGCGGGGTTATATAATTCTTGGATGCGCATGACAACCTTTTTCCACTAGTTCAATAGTTATTTTAGTTTTAGACTAGTGTTTGATCTGCATATTTCCTCTTATTCAGATAATCAGATGATAAAATGAGAGTTTGCCACCTTAAATTCGAGCGTACTCCCTTAAAGGCCGGCAACGCACCCACTAAAAATGGGTGTCTATGGGCTACGATGACGCCCAAGAAGGGCGTGCCGCAGGCTCGTTTGCCTTAGAATATAATAGGGGCAAACGAGCAAACGAGCTGTAATATATAACATTATAAACAGCTATATATAACAATAAAAAAAATTTCAGATCTACCCAATTAAACTGTTCTTGAGTTTGGTTCAGATGAATTTGACGTTTATCTTACCGCTAGCGATAGCTAGCTTATCGGAACTGGGCGTGACCCTTGAGCGAATTAAAAATGTTCTTGTTATGGGTAAGTTTTTTATCTTTTTAAATTTCTGTATTTCGCCTTTGAGAGACCTCGGATATCCGTTCATTTCCTTTCCTTTATATGTAATGTCCAGAGAAGTGTAGGTCTAAGCTACAGCGTGCGACTCTAAGCTCGTAGCGTATTTAAGATTCGCACCGAACATTGAAGTAAAACGTCTTGAGGAAACCGGCTTGCCTAGATTGACAAATGATCATGAAACACACAAAAATCTGAGGCCCTACGTTGTCATTGGTTTATTGAAGTGAATATACATTATTTATGTATGTTTTAACATGTAATGACCGAATGTCCAATGTATGGATACGACAGGTTTAACACTGAGCAAGCTATGGGCATAAAAGTAGCGGAGACAAATTTAAGGGAAATAATGTTCAACGTCAAATTGAGGGGCATATTTTTGAGATTCGCTGTAGTGGTTATACAAAGGGTGGTTAAAAGGAATAGTCAGTAGGGTATTAACATTGGAGTTACCAATATACTTACTTACAAATTACAATACAATACAATATAGATACCAATATACTTACTTACAATACAATACAATATAGATACTTAATGCCTCCGACGACTTTATAGTCGGGGAATTGTGTAGAAAATATTAATTTAAAAAAAAAAAAAACATGTAATGTCCGGGACATAACTTTGTATAATGCGCATAATAACTATTGAACATACACAATTGTTACGGCCTATAACAAAAATTTACTGCAGCAACAATAGTTCGTAATTTAACTTGTCAACATTTATCAATTGTATTCAATTATGCAGATGAGAGAGAAGATTTATCACTCCTAACTAAAGCGCCAGTTGAATTTAATGGGAAAACAATGGAAAATTCTGTGGTAGTAAAAAAAAAATCTGTTAGTAACGAAGCAAGAAGTTCTGTTGGTAAGTTTCTTTTTGATGATAATTGATATCACTCGCAATGTTAAAAAAAAGTACGTTTATTTTGGAACATAAGATCATCATGGTATCACTTATTCCACGTCATTAAATTCGAACCTGTTGGCATCCCTACTCATCGGCAAAGAAGACAGAGGGTGTTGGCCGAGAGAAAAACCGGCGTAAAAATCTCTCATAATAATAATAATAATAGCCTTTATTCAGATACATTTTACATTATATGTTTTATATACATTTACACAAATTTCCATTTTAATCCAATTTTGGTGCATCTGTGTGCCCTTTTTTGGCAAAGGCCTCCTCCAAATCCCGCCATTCCTCTCTGCACTGTGCCACTCTCTGCCATGTACCACCTGCCGTTTCTTTAATGTGGTCAATCCTCCTTCTCAGTTGTCTCCCTCTTTTGCGTTTGCTGTACCTTGAGCCACCAGTTAAGCAGTTTTTTGCTCCACTTTTCTGCACCTCTTGCGATGTGTCCCACCCATTTCCACTTCAGTTTCTTGATTTTTATTGTAACATCTGTTACCTTAGTTATTTTCCTTAATGCGTAAATAAAATGAAAGACTCTTTAAAAAAAGCAAATCATCAAACAATTAAGAAGAAGAAGAAGTCTCACACTCTTTCCTTGAAGGACCTTTACGCCAAAACCTAATCCAATTTTGACCTTATGAGATAGACATCTTAATCCAAATATTGATAAAGTTTATAATATAATACATAATAACCAATCGACGGATTGTAATAGCCATCTGTCGATGTAAGCTATCCATGGTAAGTCGGATCGGTGTATGTGGATAGACCTTTGTATGAAAATGACAGTTCAACTGAGTCAATATCCTATCTTAAGATTTTAAATTACACCAGTTTTTAAAATAATTAAAATGCTTATTGATATGTTAAACATAGATAATATTATATATATAAAGGCCGGCAACGCACTCGCGAGCCCTCTAGCATCGAGAGTGTCCATGGGCGGCGGTATCACTTAACATCAGGTGAGCCTCCTGCTCGTTTGCCCCCTATTACATAAAAAAAAAAATATTTTAATTTTTGTAAGGTTTTATTTACTTTATTTGGTTTATGATGTTACAAATTACGGAAGTATTTCCGAACCGATTTGACTTAGGGTCCTTCAAGAAAAGAGCGTACCAATTCTTAAAAGGCCGGCAACGCACTCGCGAGCCCTCTGGCATAGTGTCCATGGGTGGCGGTATCACTTAACATCAGGTGAGCCTCTCGTCCGTTTGCCCCCTTCAACTCTTATTTAGGTTCGATCCCAGGCTATGCATCAATGTTCTTTCTTTATATGTCCGAATAAAACGATGGTTAAAAGGTCATAGGGAGGAAACTGACCCAAAATGTCGACAGGTGGCTTATCACCTACTTGGCTATTAAATTGATAAATCATCTTGAAACAGATACAGAAAGGCCCAGCCCACACCAGTGCCATTGATTTAATTATTTTCAATAAGGCTACACATTCGAATCAGCACACTTTGACAGTTGACATATTTAATGTTGCCATTTCACGAACTTCAAAACATGGCGGTGTTTTTATTTTATATCTTGAAATAGATCGATATTTTTTAGTATCTTTACACTCGCAGTCCGAAGGTTTTGTTGTTGAGTTGGACAACGTGACAGCTTCATGGAAGAAGCCAGAAGAGACATATACTTTGAAAAATATAAGTTTACGTTTGCGTAAGAATAAACTATGCACGATTATCGGACCAGTCGGTTCTGGAAAAGTAAGATATAATCTCTTTTATACGCATCTTTTTTAATACTTATCGTTCTTCAATTGTTTTATCCGCGCACTTGGACCAGTGCCAGGACTGGAACTTTTAATACAAACAGTGATTCAGTTAACAATGAGTTCTTGAGACTATATCGATACAGCAGTAAAATTGATGGTCGATAATTTTTGAAACATGTGAATGTGATGTGAATATTGTAAAAATGAAATGAAAAATAATTTACGAAAAAGAAGGGAAGCGGTGGGAGATGACTTTTTAAGAGTAAAAACGGTTTATCTCGATTTTCGGCAAAAAAAGGCCTATGGAATAAAGTCAAATGGCAAAATTCATTTTTATAATATTCTCCTCTTTTTCCAATGGATTTCATCCTACTATTACTTGCCTGGTCTAAAAGTACGTAGTTTTGTAGCGCCAAGCTGTCACTAATATTCGCTGCAGAAGTGTTGCATGTCATAAATTTGATGCAATTGTTGGACCCTTTATGGATGCCTGGTTCGTGTAAATTTTTATAGGCAATGACAATCTTGCTAAGGCAAAATATGTTTCGATATTTTCTATAGGGGTCAAGTCCTATCAACTGTGATATGAAATAATATTTTTGAAGATATACTTCTTTTGGCGCGTTAGGAAAAATGTCACAAAACACCGACACCCTGGGGGTCTAGTCAAGACAGCTTAACAGTAGTGTATGTAGAAATTCGAAAACTAAACTTGTATGAAAATGACAGCTAGTGTCGACAGTTGGTACTGTCATTTTCGTACAAATTTAGTTTTCGACTTTCTACATACACTACTGTTAAGTCGTCTTGACTAGACCCCCAGAAGTTAATTGTAGTCAACATTTTAGTTTTTTGTGATATTTAAATAAACTTTATGTAACTAGATGTGTAATTAAACTTTAAATGTATTAAATACCTTTTTTTCTATTGTTCGTGTCGTTTTTTCTAAAAAAATTACAATAAAAATTTTGAAAATATTTTTATTTGTTACGCCAAGGAAGTATAACTTCTAACATGTAAATACACATGTTTTTTTGGAGTTAGCTATTAAGTTTTGTTACAGAAGAACTGAGAACCCAGAAACTTAAAAGGGTTTCTAAATCTTACACATTATTAAAGACAGATGTGGCCGGGTGTTAATAAGAAAACATTTTTTTACAGTCTTCTCTCCTCCAAGTTCTTCTTAACGAATTACCCGTTCTTAGTGGTAATTTTACCATGAGAGGAACCGTGTCATACGCATCTCAGGAAGCCTGGCTATTTCCTGCGAGCGTCCGAGAGAATATTCTCTTTGGGTTACCATACGATAAAAATAAATATAATGAGGTACGTACAGAATAGCAAATATTATATATATCTATAATTTTGGGCACGGTTTTTTATGCATGTTTTTTATGTTTAATAAATATCAAGAATTAACTCATTGGAGTTGTCTGTTTTATAAATAAATATGTAAAATCGTCATCACTCCAAATAAAAAAAAACACCGCAACAAACTTCAGTCTTCAGATTTCTGTATCAAATACATGATCAACCATTTCTGTGCCTGTCCACTTTTGGATCCAAGGCATTTTTTTTATTTATTTATTTATTCACACTTCGTTGCTAGAAAGAAACACAAATAACACAATACATATAAATTACAAGAGATAGATATTTTTGTTCTCATGATTTTCCAAAATATTATATAATGAAATATAGAAAGCTGAGACTTAGTACTAAAATAGAGAGACGGGTCTTAATATACAGTAAGAGTAGAGTAGAGTTTGTACACACTAGAGTTGGTAAGTGGAGAGTGCTAGTGTAAAAAAGTGTAATTAGTGTGTTGTGAAAATTAAAAATGGTTGAATTATTCTTGGGCTAGAATTTCAGATTTTTCATCTTTAGTGCACAGATTCACTTGGTAATTATTGCTTTAATTTCGTAAACTAATAACTAATAACTGTCATATTAATAATCCTTATAAGTTTATTGTACGTTGAGTTATAATACAGACTAGGCTCCTACTACGCCTTTAAAGAAGTGCATTGTTAAAGATCATTAACATTAAAAAAACACATCTAAAGGACTGGCTTATGAACACGCCATATGCAGTGTCACAGCTGCTTCTGAGACCCAGTACGTTATGACACACTTCATTCGCTCTCTAACTCACTCATATACTCACTCACACATTTGCACCCACACAAATAAAATAAGTTTAAATAAAGTATTTATTTTAAGGAATTTAGAATTAAGTTTGTATTACTGGTATTTTTTGCTTAAAAAATATAAAATTATATTACTTTTAGGTATAAAATAAATCTAGAAATGAAAATGTACTTAAAATGAATGAACTCTTTTTTATTTTTAACAAGTATTATTTAACAAATAAACTTAAAATTTTCTTTGGAGAAATGCAACCTTCAGGATTTTCTTTTGACATTGTCACGTTCAGCTGTCGTAAACCGACTTTACAGACAACCGATTTTTAACGTGACAACGTCTTATAATTCGATGGAGCCGGCTGCACGCACGAAACATGACCCATGCAGCGTTACCTCGCGGCGCGGCGTTACCTCGAAGCGCGTTACCTCTGATGCGTTCCAATTAATATCCATACAAAAATCTATCAAACAAATAAAATGACAATTTTCTTTTGAGAAATGCAACCTTAAGTATTTTCTTATTACGTTGTCACGTTCAGCTGTCGTAAACCGACTTTACAGACAACCGTTTTTTTATAGGTTTGCAGAGTATGCTGTTTACTTCCGGACTTCAAGCAATTTCCATACGCGGATTTAACTTTGGTTGGAGAGCGGGGTGTTCAATTATCCGGGGGGCAGAGAGCTAGAATCAATCTGGCAAGGGCTGTATACAGAGAGGTATTTCAAACCATTTTTCCAAGAATTTGAATATGGTTTTAGCCACTCTAATGCACGGCCGCACGACTGTTTTCATGTCATGTGTACAGCTACTCGCGCGGCCTAGACCCGCGCGCACCGCGCCCGATACATCGCAACAAAAAGCCATTATATCGGTTGGAATATAATAACCACCTCTATGAAAAAAATACTAGGGAATAGCTTAAAGGATATAAATTAAAATACATTTTTTAATAATTAGATGCCCGTGACAACAATATTTTAAAGTTGAAATCAAACTCAATTTCGCATTTAAAACTATAAAATACTAGCAGACTCGTCCAAGCGTTGCTGTGGCTAAGGTTTTTGTTATATTACACAGTAATAAACTATTCAAAGGAAACGGTAGGAGAATTTATGTAAAACTGTACTTTTAACACAGCGCCATCTGTTGGAGTTGTGTCAAATTATAAATAAATAATTTGCAATAAAATAAAATTGCGACTATAATTAAAGATCTAAGCTATCCTATCTCTTAAGTTGGACAACATTGCTCACGGTGTGCCAATTAAATTAAAAATCGGTTAAATAGTTTAGGAGTCCATCGCGTACAAACATCGTGACAGGAGATTTATATATATTAAGATTATCATAATCAGAAAGTACAAATATCCAAGTTTATTTTGATGAATGATAATTAAAGAAATATAATATAAAACTTACGACATAATTGCCGACACTCGGAAACACTTGTTGACAAAATTCACAAGCACCACTAACCGACTTTGGAATTTTTTTTTTACAAAGAACTCTTCATATTAAATTGCCATCTGTAGTTTATTGGGTAAACTATTTCGTAAGCTATCGTTCTACGTCGATAAAAACGTTTATTTCTAACGTCAGTTTGAACTAGATGTCATTTTCTTAAACTCTTCGTTTAGGGTACTGTAGTAACCATGTACGAATGACGCCATTATTTTTTTTTGGTTACTGTAGTACCCACGTACAAAAGAGTGGCATTAATTTACGTGATACGTCGAGGCTATTGGCACCACGGGCCAGAAGATTTAAAAGGACAAAACCATTTGTATTAGTGTAAGTGCACGTAAATAGTGGAAATAGTATACAAGTGTGTTTTCTAGTGAGACTAAGTTGTGTTGTTGGATGTTAAATACTCTTTTTTGTAATTTTTGGATTGTTGTGAACAGACAATTTATGTAAAAACGTTATCCCCGTAAAGTAATTTACATTTCTTAACCTAAGTAATAATAAAAATAATTAAAAATTAATATATTGAAAATATAAAAAAAAGTTTGGTCACTGTGGCAGTGTAGGTACCTTTTAGCAGCATTTCTTCGCTGTATACTTATTCGTTGAGAAAAGCACCATCTACCAGCGCCAACATAAATCTTTAATGAGCGCCTGTGGACTTTAACCTCACGACACGAACCTAACTAAATTTAAAAAAAAAATACGACGAAACTAATTTAATTCTTTACTCAACTATTTAAAAAAAATATTTCCGAACCAATTAGACTTAGGGTCCATCAAGAAAAGCCACCCATTCTTAAAAGGCCGGCAACGCACTCGCGAATTGAGCTCTGTCCATGGGCAGCGGTTTCACTTAACATCTGTTAAATAAAAAAATATTGTGTTAAATTACTTTTCATAACTTGCTTTAACATCGTCTGTAATTTAAAATAAATTCAGATTAAATGAAATTAAATTGTTCCAGGCAGATATATATTTATTGGACGATCCATTATCGGCCGTCGACGCAAACGTTGGACGACAACTCTTCGAGGAATGCATAAAAGGCTATCTGCACTCGAAGACCTGCATTCTGGTCACGCATCAAATACATTTCATCAAATCCGCGGATGTCATTGTTGTGTTAAATAATGTATGTGACATTAGATTGTCTAGATTTTTGCTAAGCAATATATAACCTTCATGGTTAGCAGACTCGACATATACTTTCAAATTAAAAAAAAAAAAAAACCATGTGTTTTAAATGTGAAATTAACCGTTAAAGTGACAGATTTGATAGAAGCCTGTGATTTTTCTAGAAAACTGTGCAATTTAATGTCATACATCAATTGATTATATTAAGAATCTATTATAGATTATATTAGATCAACATGATTATATTATTTTAAAATGGCTGCCCAGTAAAATTTACTACTTGTTACATCCGTCACTATTTTACGACTATGACGATATATACAGTACAGTTTTCTTAACGTAGTAATAACATAAATAACTAAAAATTTATAACAATTTTGAACGCTAGCTGCATTTCTTTATATCTATCAATTTAATTAGGAACGATTCTTAAAGTAAGAGAATAAATCTTAATGATTAACCAAAGCATATAAAAATAAACTGTTCATTGACTCGATTATATACCTGATATGTTTTAGGGCGCAGTCGAAAATATAGGAACACTTGATGATTTATTGAAATCCGGAAAGGAATTCTCTACGCTTCTATCAACGTTGGAAGATAAACACGACGAAGAGATTGAAGATGTAAGTAATTTATTAAGCGTCACAAAAAATATTTCAATTTCATTCCATAGAAATAGACTATTATATAATATTATTTATATCAAATCAAATCATTTATTACAATTAGACCATACAAATGAATGATGCACTTTTGAACGTTAAATAACATTTAAAGATTAGACTAGTTGCCCCTTCCAAAAGTTTGTTTCGTATGTAGAAGAATGGGCAAAAACCACACTTACTGTTTTAAAATAGAATTTACAGTATTTTTATACATTATTTAAATAATTATATGTGAATGTACTCCCCGAAAAGAATTACTATACAAGTCTGTTATTGTATTGTTAGTATACATGTTCCTCACATATTTACAAATATCAGTAGAATATTATACATTCAGTAATAAAATAACAATAAGACAGTGTGTGAGATAAACATAAAATAATGCGTCTGTATTATACAACAAAAATTATGTAAAATTAGATCAGCAACCAATTGATTTTGTCAAGGTATATTTTTGATATTACCGCTGAGAGTGTTATGATTTGTTCGGAGACCTGCAGCTGAGTTTCATCATCGGACGTCGAGGCAGAATACGAAATTCCACCCGTATCGCCTCGACGTCCGTCGGTCCACAACTGAGTTTAAGCCACTTTTGAAAGTAATATAAACTAAATCAGTAGGCTCAATTTTAGTAATTAGAGTGCCTAAAATTATTATTTTGTATTATTTTACAGTTTCATTTTTACAACAAATCTGAAGGTAGAGACATCTATTGACACCTATATACATTTTTTACGAAAACGTTCCGTTCCATCACAGAGATGTCGCTAGCTTCGACGTTACAACTTTTCGTCTTAATTTTTTCTGTCTAGCCCCCTTTCGCAACGCGCGATAAGGATCTTCGTTCCAAATATCTACTATACTAAAATAAAATCGGCGTATGATGTTATTTAAACAATGCAGCAGATGACTAGATTATACGCAGATACACGGCCCAACATATGTTTATAATTCTTTCTTTCTCTGTTTTCTTAAAAAAAAGCGAACATTTGTTATGTGTCTAGTTTGATTGTCCTATGAAGCAGGACCAGCATGTGTCCAAGCATTTTTCTTGAATGATTTCCCAAAATTAACATACATACGACATAGTACTTTAAGTTTTGATGAGCCAATTATTTTAATTCGCCCAACCCTAATTTGATTCATATACTTTGTTTTGCTCGTGTAGTGGTACACGCACTTCAATATGATTACATTTTTGTCAATTTTATTGATTGACGACTTCAATTTTCTAATTTTTTAATAATAATAATTTATTCATTGCAAGAATATGGTACAAAATGTCTAGGTGGTACAATCGTCAGTCGTTCGCATATTGTGCCACACACAGTGGCGCGCAAATTTATCTTAGTTTAGATTTTACATTATCAGTCAGATTCATATCAATTAAGTCAATTATCATACTTTATTAAATTTGTATAAATTACCATGTCTCACACAAATAATCGTTTATTGAGTGGTACGTTTTTTCTAAAAGTAATGCACAAAGTCGCTTTTTAAAGACTGTAGTCGGAAGATCTTTTAATTCTTTCGGTAATCTATTGTAAACTTTAATTGTCATACAAAAGGCGTTTTTCCGAAACAGTTCTAAATTTATTTTTGGCACAGCCAATTTCTCCCCATGTCTAATACTTACTACATTCGATTGTGAGTGTTCTATCAGTTCAACTTCTCTCATTGTTCGCATACTAATTTTATCTATTCGAACGACAATTGTGTGCCTTTATTCGTGTGAAGGATATATAATTATTTTTCTACACAATATGGAAGTCTAGATTTTAATAATATGTATGTTATATATATTTTCACTTATTGCATACTTAATGTAATTTAATACATTTTTTGCTCACATTGGTTGCCTGGAAGAAATCGCTCGAAAGTGATAAGGCCGCCTGTTCATTTAATTATGTTCAATTTTTGTAAAGCAACGAAGTGTTAATAAATTAATATTTTTAGAAAGCACCACAATTCGTGAGAGGTGTGTCGCGAACGTCAGTTAGAAGCGAGGAGGCATCAAAAATCGAGAAGGAACAGATATTAGAAGCGGAAGAAAGGGCCAAAGGGAACCTAAAGTGGAGTGTCATATCGAAGTATTTGAAAAGCGTGAACTCATGGCCCTGGGTTGGTCTTACCCTGCTATCACTATTGCTGACGCAGGCTGGAGTCTCGTTCAGCGATTATTGGGTCAGCTACTGGTATGTTCATTTTTGATGAAACACGATTAAAATATAATATAATTCGACTTAGGGTCCTTCAAGAAAAGAGCGTACAAATTCTTAAAAGGCCGGCAACGCACTCGCGAGCCCTCTGGCATCGAGAGTGTCCATGGTTATCATGTAACGTCAGATGAGAACGTTTGCCTCCTGTTATATAATAAAATATATTCTAAATATATTGTTAAAGGCTTTTACGTAGGACGCATTCCACCTGATTGCAGCTCATTAAAATTCCTTAATGAATTCACAGGACAAATGAGGTTGATAATTACGAGCAGAATTTGCCGCCGGGGGAGAATTCAGGTGACATTTCTAAAAATCCGTATTATATGTTTATCCATTATATATATATTATATTTAATTATTAATGTTAAAAGAACTTTATTTCTCATTAAAAAAAAATATTTACATGAGAAACCAAAATATGTGTATATACCAGCGAGATACACGTCGCCATTTTAGTCAACTCTAACATGCATCTATTTATTATTATAATTCAATAATTTTACTCTGTAAACTACGATTTCAGTAATTAAATCTTAGAATCTCTAGTTTTTGTAGTAATGTTAATATGATAAAAACTGTATTGAAGTAATAACAAAAATATTTAGATACATCTACATACTTTTTTGGTGTTAAAGATGTGAACTTTAATGGTTTTAAATATATATAAAGGCACTCTCAAGCCCTCAGCTATTGAGTGTCCATGCACAGACGTAGAATTTAACAGCAGGTGAGCCCGTGTTCCATCTATATTAGTTTTTATTTGATTTAAAAAATCCCACACTTCGACGTGTACATTACTAACAACTGTATTATTATTAATCTTAATTCAATTAAAAATTTAATGAGTATTTTTTAATCCACTAAACTCTGAGGAAGGGTTTGGCGTGAACGATTTGAAAAGTTGCATAGGAAATTATTACGGAAAATCGAACAGTCTGTTTGGGGTAGGAAAAGAAAATTCTCCACGACAGAGTTTTTTCACTACAAATTTCGCACCAATTCGACTTAGGACCCTTTGAGAAAAGAACTAATACTTAAAAGGCCGGCAACGCACTAGCGGTATCACTAAGCATCAGGTGATTATCCTGCCCCTTATTACATTTGCCTCTTATTACATTTGCCTCTTATTACGTTTGCCTCTTATTACATGTGCCTCTTATTACATTAAAAATCTCAGGGTTAAGCAAAATTATGTTAAGGCGCTTTGGTATATTTTAGTGCATGTAATAATTTATTCCAGATCCCGGGATTAATGTTATCATGGGTCCTCTAACAACAGGACAGTATATATTAATAAGTGGTTGTGCAATCATTTATATTCTCATCATGACGCATGCGCGGATCCTTACATTTGTTGTCAGCACTATGCGTGCATCAATTAATCTTCACAATAGTATGTTCAATAATTTAATCAGAGCTTTGATGAAGTTCTTCGATACAAATCCATCAGGTTAGTACAGTACTTTACAATATAATACAACACAACACAATGTAATGCAATACAATTCAATGCAATAATATCAGGATCCAAATTGTGTCTGTCGTTAGGAAGGCCTGAAGACCCAACGAATCATAAAAAATACATTTTTAACAACGCGATTTTGGCTTTGAGACACAATGTCTTGAGAAAAAATCGACGTCTGAAACTTTCTATGTGAGCATTTTAAATTCGCTCAACACGTGTAAGAAAACATCTTGATGAATTGGCTTGCCTTAGATCCAAAAGTCGACATGTGTTAAGCAAAGACTGGCAAAGGCAAAGGAGGCTGATCAATTGCCTATTAAAGAGACAAAGATCATGAAATAGGTAACACTGAAAATGTTTAGAACTGGCCAGTTAGAAACATTGCTAATAAAAACATTTTTTTTTTAATTTAAATTTTAGAACTCCTTGGTAACCTAATATTGCATTCATTTGTCATTTGTTTTTGTGAATTGGTGGCAAATCGAAAACTCTTGTTGCACATGAAAATGAACCAAATGCGAGAAAATTTTCGGTCAATGGTTTTATATTTCCAGGTCGTGTCTTAAATAGATTCTCAAAAGATATTGGAGCCATGGATGAGACGTTACCCAGAAGTTTCTTGGAGACAATACAAATGTATATGTTCGCGCTTAGTGTGCTGACATTGAATGCGATAGCCCTGCCCTGGACTTTAATACCAACTTTCGTCCTGCTTTTCATATTTTTCTTCCTCTTCCGGTGGTATTTGAGAGCTGCTCAGGCCGTCAAAAGGCTAGAAAGTACAAGTATGTATTTTGAAATTAATTTCTTGTTTTTCTAGGTATAAGTTGTTTATTAGGATCACACGCCAGCAAAGCACCCACCAAAATATGTGTCCATAGGCGACGACTGAGTTAAGAGTACCAACCCTACTCATATAAGCTTTGCTAGCACTAAACCAAATGTAGGTTGTGTGTCAGCAACAACGAATACTTAGTAAGTAATTTGTAATGTATAAATCCGTGAGGAAATAGATATTAAGTTGATTATTGTTTAGTTCTTAATTAAGTGCTGTCACTCTGTTCATTTAAATAAATTATTTTTAAATCAAAAGTCCGTTGCCGTTCCTTTACTGGCGCAGCCGGTAGGATCTCCATAGTTGCCGGGAAAGAACTTATACGTTTTTCATTGTGAAATAGTATCTGCCGGGTAACGTACGTTTTAACGTTTTAACGGAGATCGCCGAACAAATAAATAAGTCAAGGACATCAAGGCATTGGTGGAGGAGCAGCCAAGAACTAGCAGTATCCCGGAGGAGCATGGGCAAGATTGCAGGACTGTGAGTAAAACTTTTCACTTCCCGTGATTTTCTTTGTTTTCCTCTTGTATTAATTATACGTAAATATTTCGGATTAGAAAACGCCGGAAAAATATTTTTATTAACAATCTAAATTTTGTTAATAGATTTTTAGTAGTTAGGATCAAACAATTATTATTTTTTTATTATTATTATTAAAATATACATTTTTTTTTTTAATTCAAAATGGAAAATATCGTAAGAGTACCTGTAGAAATGGTAAAAATTATTCCTGTTTTTGATGGTGATTCTAGATTATTACCATTATTCATTAAGAAATGCGAATACATTTTACAGACATTTCAAGGTGGCAATTTGCAAAATGAATATTTGTTTCACGTTATTACTAGTAGATTATCCGGGGACGCCGCGAATTTAGTTGGGGAAAGGGAACAAATAGATACTTGGGAAAATCTGAAATTGTTATTAAGCCAACACTTTGGCGATCCAAGGTCAGAAGATTGTCTGGCTATGGAACTAGATTCACTGAAAAAGAATAGGAACGAAAGTTATTTAGATTTTTGTCACCGTATTCAACATTTAAGGAGTATTTTATTTTCAAAGATAAATAGTACCATTACTAATTCGGAAATAAGACAGGCTAAACAAGTTATATATAATAATGTAGCTTTGAATGTTTTCTTATTCAATTTACCAGCATATCTTGTGAGGTTAGTAAGGTTACGTAATGTGAATACTTTAGAAGATGCTTTAAAAACTGTTTTAGAAGAAGAAAATTTCCAAACAGTTTATGATAATAAAAACTCTAGGTCGAATCAAAATTTTAGACCTAATTTTAATAATTTTAATTCATTTCAAAATAGAAATTCTCAGCCGAGACGATCAGGTAATTTTAATTTTTCAAATAATAACGTACATATGAATTCGAATGCTTCAAATTACAGAAATAATTCAGTAAATTCCACTAATAACTCATTGCAATCTAGAAATAATCAAAATCATTACAATAATTATAACACGGTATCAAGGTCGCCAGTACGACAGTCGTCGACACAGCAGCGTCAGCATTCTACAAACAATGCATTACAATATCAAGCGTTACCCATGCCATCGACCTCTAATACTGATATTACGATGAGAACAGCCAGTTCAAGACGCGTTAATTTCACAGATACTGATAATATTCAACCATCTTGTTCATATAATTGTGAATCGAACCCGACTAGTTCGAACCATGAACAGATCGGAAATTTTTTTATGATCAGTAATACCGAAAAAATAAAAATAAATTGTACAAAAATAAACCAAGATTATTTACCTCATATAATTATTCCAGAATTAAATGCCGTTTTTATGATAGATACGGGGAGTACTAGGTCGTTCATTAGCTCAGACCTAGCTAACATTTTTTTTCAAAATGACAAACATGTTGAGCCATTTGAAGTGATTAGTACACACGCATCGAGTGTTCATAGCGAAGTTGTTTATATAAATTTACCTAAGATTTTTAAAAATCAGATAAAACATAAATTTTATGTATACAGTGTGGATAGTAGGTACGACGGGTTAATAGGTAGCGAATTATTGCAAACTTTAGGTGCTTCAGTTGACATGGAAAACTTAGTCTTGTGTACAAAAAATACTCGAATACCAATAAATAATTCACCTCCTATGAGGGAAACGTATATTTTGCCGCCTCGTTGTGAGTAAAGAGTTTCATTACCAGTTAATTTAACAAACGGATACGCAATTTTGCATTTTATAGAATTTCAAAAAGGGATTAGGATGCCTACAGCTTTGGTAAACTGTATAAATGGTTTTGCATCAAGTATTATACAAAATGTTACGGAGGCTGAACAAAAATTAGTTGTGACGGCACCGTTTAGAGTAGAACCGTTCGATGTGGCTTATTTAAATACTGATAGAGAAACAAATTTAAATTTTGTAAATCATTGTGAGGTTGACAAATTATTAGATGATAATTTAAAGATTAAAGTTAGGGACAAAAGAGGTGGTCAAGAAATACCGAATGTTAAAGAGGGTGATATTATTTTCATGAAAACTACTAGAACAAGAAAAGCTAAAGAAATGTTGCGTTTTGAGAAAGCAAAAGTAGTGGGAAAATCAAAACATAACATTGTACCGGTAGAGTTAAATAAAAGAAAAACTAGAGTAGCTGCTAAAAATATAAAACGTCCTCCTCAGGTCGTGGCTAGTACTTCTGATACTAGGGAACCAAGTCCAAAGCCTGGAAATTCGAAAGATGGACCAGAACCCAGGAATCATCCTAATGAAATTTGGAGTAGCAGTGATGAAGAGTAGCTATTGGACAGTTTTTAAAACGGTAGACATTAAATCTTTAGGTACACAAATAAATAATAATATAGAACTATATAATAAATTAAATGAATTAATGACGGTTAATCATTTAGATAAGGAATTAGTTGTAATAAGAGTTCAAATAGATACATTAATTAAAACAGTAGAAAATAAGTTTTATCAGTTACTTCCATATAGTATGAAGAAACGTGCTATTTTTAGTCCTTTGGGTTCTATAGTAAAAGTCATAACTGGAAATTTAGATGAGGAAGATGCTGTTAAATTTAATGAGGAAATTAGTAAGATAAGTAATAGAGAACATTTAACGGAAATTAAAGTATCTTCTATGCAAAAAGCATTTACTACTTTAGCCAATATCTCCGAGATAATGAATCATAATATAGAAAATTTACATTTCAAATCAAATGAGTTTGATAAAATGGTTTAAAAAGAAGTTAAAATTAGTAATGTTATTCGTATTATGAATAGTCTATATCAGATTCTAAATAACTTTCGATATATTTATGAGAGCATACAAGAAATTGAAACAGCTATTGCATTTAGTAAACTGCACACCTTACACCAATCTATTATTAATTCTACAGAGTTATTAGCCGTTTTCAAAGTGATAGAAAAACATGCACAAACAATTTATCCGGTAGCAAAAAATAACTTGCTTAAATTAGAACGTAATATTATATTAAAGTCTTATATAGATAAGAATAAATTAGTATTTGTATTAGAAATTCCTTTGATAGAATCAGAAACGTATAATTATTACAAGATTATTCCTATTCCTATAACAAAATCCTCTGAAACTTACACAATTATTCCTAAATATCCTTACCTATTGGTGAATGGTTTGAAATACAGAAATGTGTTGAGTCCTTGCGAGAGCATAGAGGACAACAAATACTTATGCTCGGAAGAAAATTTGTCAACAAATAATGAAGAAACATGTATCGAGGAATTAATGTTAATAAAGAATAATTACAGTTTATGTTATCAACATCATATACGAATTGAGAAGCTAAAAATCCAGAAGATTATGAACAATAGCTGGCTGATATTCACAGCAGATAAAATAATTCTGACGGAACACTGTAGGAACGACATCCATAGATTCAGTCTACTGTGGACTTACATCGTGACACCAAGTCAGCGGTGCAGTATGCAAATTGGCAGACAGTGATTCCTGAACTTCAACAAGAAATAGCAGCATTAGATAAAAGAATAGACTTAACAAACGTGGATTTTAGTGATGAAAAAGAAATTTTAAATAATGTTAGAAATATTAACAGTGAAATAGTTGTGGAAAGTGTGGTGACACATAACATAAGTGTATGGACATTAGTTCTTTATTTTATAGTAGTAGTAATGGTATTTGTTATAGTATTCAAGTTTAAATTATATTCTATTTGCAATAAAAGAAATTCTCCGAAGTCACCTTCAGCCCCTTCGGATAATTTCTCTCTTAGGGAGGGAGGAGTTAAGAGTACCAACCCTACTCATATAAGCTTTGCTAGCACTAAACCAAATGTAGGTTGTGTGTCAGCAACAACGAATACTTAGTAAGTAATTTGTAATGTATAAATCCGTGAGGAAATAGATATTAAGTTGATTATTGTTTAGTTCTTAATTAAGTGCTGTCACTCTGTTCATTTAAATAAATTATTTTTAAATCAAAAGTCCGTTGCCGTTCCTTTACTACTGCGCTTATTAGGCATCCCGTTTTGCTAGGCTTATCAATTCTTTTAAACAAAACAAAAATATTTATTCATATAGGTAACATAATGTACACTTATGAACGTCAAAAAAAGAAATATACATTAAATTAAATGATTCTAATTTAACATTTACTGCCAGTTCTCAAATCATGGGCGTAGAAGGGAAGAGAAGAACTGGCAATAAACTCTCCGCCACTCTTTTTTTTAAAGATCATTACAGCTATATCTTATGGTCTATACATAGTCATATACACAACATTTATTTTAAACAAAACACACAGAAAAGAAAGACACAAAATAATAATTGTCAAAGAGAAAAAAATATAACATAAAATAATTACAAGTAGGAGAGATTACAATTTTTTTAGGAACAAAGTATGTTTTAAGTATGTAATGTGTGCTGTGGTTGTAAAAGTCCTTGGCTTCGCCTTATGCTGAGGAGCAGTCTTCCACAGCGCTGGTCATTTTGCCAGACACTAAAGCAGCTAATTGGCGACTCAGTCGCAAAAAGGAGAGGAAATAAAACTATATTAAAAACTGTTTTCAGCCAAAAGTCCCGTCTTCAGTATGATAAGTTCAACAATTTCCGGTCTGGGAACGATTCGAAGCTCAAATTCACATCCCCGATTGCTCAAGATGTTTGATGATGCACAGGTTAGTGGTGGCGCTAAAACTCTTCCTCATCATACCCACAATTGCATGCTTCTCTCAATTCGTTTATATCATCTTTAAAAAAAATGGCGTTTAAAACGACGACCAGTTCGTGGGATTTATAAATTGAGAATTATTTTTCCAAAAAATTTTGACGTTACTTCGTTCGGTCTGTATTTGTTTCGTAATCATTCTTCTCAGGCATGTAGGTGATCGGCCTATAATCGCCGTTGGACTTAGCCATTCATTCACCGTACGTGTCATGTAAGGCGCACAAATATTTAATACATTGCCATACAGTTTAAAAATAATAAAACCTTTTTACAAAATTAAGAAAACTTTTAAAAGTACATGTAATTAACAAGATACCTATAAACTAGCAATAATAAAAATACATACATATATAAATCTATGTTAACATAGTAAAAGTTAAATATGTAAGGCCGGCAACGCACTCGCGAGCCCTCTAGCATCGAGAGTTTCTATGGGCGGTTTTTTTTTTTTTTTTGTTTTTTTTTCTATCACTTAACATCAGGTGAACCTCCTGCCCGTTTGCCCCCTGTTCTATAAAAAAAAAATTATAATAATGGAATAAATATGTATTTATTCCTTTCTAGCATTTATTTATATATGTGAACGAGAGTGTAATAAATTATAACTATCCAATAGTCATAAAAATGCATGTTGTTACATCAATGCGAGCTACCTGCACATTTGTAAATAATATTGTTAGATATTTATATTTTTATTTCATAATCTTCAAATAATTTCTTAAGACATGTACATAACTGACCAACTCTAAATTTTCTCGCTAAGTAAATGTAATTCTTTGAGAAATAAAGTATCTTTGAACTGAAATAGGAAAGAAAAAATAAATCTTGCTGAATTACTCAATAAAATCAATTTTTGTCTAATTTTTTGCAATTTGTTTTTTGTATTAGCATTTTTTTGTTTTGCTTAATGTTTGTTTTGTTTAATATTTGCATGATCTCTTCTTGTATGTCATGTTTGCCTGTGCTTGTCACATTTAAATAGTATTTTGTGATTATTTTATCGATGTGACAGTGTTCCGAGCGTTGGCAAGCTTTATTAATAAAAAAAGAGTGTGTGTACTTATGTACAAGCGTTAGAAGTTATACTTCTGTGGCGTATGGAGAAAAATAACTAATGCAGTAGTGATTAACGATAAATATTAAAATTAATCAAAAAGATTTTATTTAAATAAATAAATTATTAGTAAATACTATCACCGTCGTAATGAAATTGATTTAAAAACACCAAAATAATATTTATTTATTCACACTGTTTAATTGTACTGTTACGAAACACGTGTTCGAAATATAAAATTACTAGAATATACAACTTGAACATAGTTATCGACTTCCATGCCACCTAGACCTAACTTTACGATGTTGAATTTAGGTGTTGGTGTGTCCGCGCATCGTAAAAATTCACTCTCATCATTTTTCTCCATCGCGCCAAAAGAAACATAACTTCAAAAAAAAAAAATTGATTGATACCAACCAACTCTGTATTTCAAGGATACCAACACGAGTGCATTCTTTTCGTTTCTCGGTGGAGCATCAGCTTTTGGATTGTATTTGGATACAATTGGACTTGTCTATCTCGCAACTATCATTGCCATCTTTCTCTTTCTTGATTTTGGTACGTATACAACTCTTACACACCTAGACCGCGTATTTCTCTATTGTAAATATAACGATTTATTAAGAAGTTGTAAGACCAGAACTAGACGGTAGCACAAATACCCGTTATCACATTAAGTGGATGGTGCAAGTTTTCTCGGGTGCCGCCTACTCGGATCCGTGCCAGCGGCCCGTTCATTATTTTAAACCATTGCCATCCTTATCTCTCGGATCCGAGACCCAATGTGCTGTATGCCGAGCACTCGGATCCAAACTATGTTATTGTTTTAAATAAAAATACAAAATTCATACACAATTTTCAAACATTTACATTTACTGAATCAAAATTTGCCATAAAAAGTTTTGGTTTCCGATTGGTTTCCGGTGATTACAATAACGTTGGCTACTTAATGCTGTCTCCACTATCGACATCTATGTTCGCAGAGTATTCTTCCAACAGTTCAATAATAGGTCATCAGAACAATAATCTTAGTCATTTGAGTTAAATCAACACGCCTTTAAACATTTAATGAATTTAAAAATAAACTTTATTATTAGGTGATGTGATAGCGGTTGGCAGCGTCGGTCTTGCCGTGAGCCAATCGATGTCTATGACAATGATACTCCAAATGGCTGCCAGGATCACCGCGGATCTCTTAGCCCAGATGACTTCCGTTGAACGAGTGCTCGAGTACACCAACCTACCCTGCGAGGAGAACATGGAAGATGGGCGTAAGTTCAGATTACTCATGATTCACAACTGAGCGTTTTTCCCTCGCCACCACTATGTGGGACGGGCTGCAATCTGGTAGGCCTCAAGAAAGAACCTCTTTGTGAGAGTCCATGGGCTGTCCTATTTATACAGCCCCAGTTATATTCCCAGAGACTTGTCATGGTAGGTCACAGACGGTTATTATTTTAACCTGGCGCCTGATAGATAGTTTCGGGTACCCCAGAGCTGTTGCTCGCTGAATGAGCATGACAAAGCAATGCCAGCGTCGAGGTTACTTGGAGACAGGGATCGAACTTTTTTAATAAATTTTAGTTTTATTTACTAATAGCATGTCATAAAATATTTCTAATAAGATACACTTTTGTATGCTATTTTTCTACTTCATTTATTCATCATTATACAAAAGTCTCTAAAGCTGCTTCATCCGCTATCTGGATATAAAAAGAACAGAGGTGCTACCTTTAATGGTACCCTAGGTAACCTAGATAGTGTTTCGTGATTATTAGCTTTTTTGTGATTGGCAAGCCTTCTGATGATTAAGTGGGTATAAAACAAACAAAACAAAGAAAAATTATTTATTCATATAGGTAACATAATGTACACTTATGAACGTCAAAAAAAGAAAAAAAAAGAAAAAAGAAAAAGAAAAGAAAAGAAATAGACATAAAATAATGCCGGCATCTTCACGATGTTTTTCTTCACCGTACGACGGTGTGTTTATTTATTTATTTATTAAGTCTACAACATCATACATATAACGAAATCTACTGATAATTTTATAAACTCTTCCATCTTCCAACTTATGTTTAAATATGTACGACATATGTAAACATAAGTTTTGAAAAAAATAGGAATTACAAAAATACAATTAAAACAAATACAAGATAAAACAAATACAGAATAAAATAAAATGACCAAGGATTTTTGGTATATAAACCGAAAAAAAAGTGTTAAACGCACACATAGACCGATGATCCATTGGTACAGTCGGGGTTCGAACTTCATGAGATTGGGTCAGTCATTTACAGCATAATTGCTCAAAAATTCCGCCGGACTCCAACGGAATCTACATGCCATGTATATGTGTGCGTGTGTGTGTGTACATGTATTAACATGTATTAACTGTTACTCTGTAAAACACCAAATCACCCACACATACACACACACGCACACACATACACATAGAGACACACACAAGCGCATGAGCACACACACACCTAATTTAATTTTACATCTCTGTTTGCAGTGTTTTTCTTTTAGCGTTTACTTTTTTCTTCTATTGTATATACAATGACCTATTGTACGTGTTCCGGTCCGGTGGTGGAGAGGCTGGCTATCTGTCACTCAGGTCTCCTGTTACAGAGACCAGTCTCTCACATACACTTTCAAATGTTATCATCTTAGTTTTAATCATTGTAACCTTGTATGTATATGTGAGAGAAGAAATAAAGATTATTATTATTATTATTATTATTATATTATATTCAACCGGGCACGTCACATGTCTTAGAATGCTTGTGATATATCGGTAATACTGAAGAAATAAAGTCTTCAATAATACATCATAAAATACTGTATTATTTCTAATTTTATTGTGCAGCTACGGAACCTCCTAAAGAGTGGCCTACGGATGGAAAAGTAAAATTTGAAAATGTCTACTTAAAATATGGCGTTGAAGATCCACCAGTGTTGAAAGACCTCAATTTTGAAGTTGAAGGTGGTTGGAAGGCATGTTTTCTATTTATTATTGCTACTATAACAACTGAAAAGCCCGGCAACGCACTCGGGCAAATGGGCAGGAGGCTCACCTGATGTTAAGTGATACCGCCACCCATGGACACTCTCGATGCTAGGGGCTCGCGAGTGCGTTGCTGGCCTTTTAAGAATTTGTACGCTCTTTTCTTGAAGGACCCAATCAATCATAGTAATTCACTACTATGCATTTTTTTTATGAAATATCTATAATGACGTACATTGCTGTCAACGTAACCTCAAATCTCAAGAATCTTATTAATTTTGAATAGTTATAAATTGTTATAACTTTTAAATGAAAAAATTAAATAAATAAGTGCTAGTGGCTATACAGCCTTGGCTTATACATCCGGCTCGAAGGACCAACATTGTACAGTTCCTGGGTTATGAGGGTGCTGTAAATAATAGAGGATTTCAGTTCTATATTAACTACTCGCAAAATAATAATGTGGTCACTGCTATGAAACGTACCTATATCTGGTTGATGTGAATAAAGATTTTATTACTCAGAAAAATGTTTTAGATTGTTAGCCATAGCTATCAAACTATTTCACCACTTTCCTAGAAGTTATCATCATCCGTGTAATACTTTTAATGGGAGAGTATTTAGACCATGAGATTTGATAACAGTTATAAATAACATAACTGTTCTTATTATTATGAAAATTAATATGACATTTGCATGCCTATTTTATATGGCTTATTATACGGATTTCGGATCCGTATACATATTATATGTACCACTTTGTTTGCAAATAAACGATTTTTTTATTTAAAACGAATGTAATACAACTTTTGAAGAGAGTGCTTGCGTCTGGCTATACTCTCGTGGAGTAAAAAAAGCCTGATTGAGCAAAATACAGTCCGTACAAAATTGTTAAAACGTTCAACTGCAGATCATAAGCTGCTGCTACACAAATAAGCTGCTGTTTTTCTAAGAAAATTGTGCTTCGTTGGCAAGGTGGAAACGCCTCTGTATCAGTTAGTGGTGCCGGCTATATCAATAGATGTCTCGGCCTAACGATATAATATTCGATTTAGGTTGGTGTGGTTGGTAGAACTGGTGCTGGGAAGTCATCGCTCATCGCTGCTTTATTCCGACTAAGCAACGTTGAAGGGAAGGTCAAAATAGACGGCTTCGATACAAACGGAATAGCGAAAAGTGTAAGTTTTATCATTTCCAATTATATGAGTATGGCGTATGAAAAGTCAAACGCCTAGTCCACAACCTTAGATCATATTCCTTCTAAACGTGGAGTTGTCAAGCGGTTCGAATTCACACAATTTTATATCGTTCTCCCATCTTTTTATCTGTCTTTTTACAATTACAGAAAAATTAGTTTGAAAATATATAACCTAAAACTTTTCATAATCAAAAATGGACAAGCAACTAGTGAATTCTGTGTTAAACAAAATATGTATCTGCCGTTTACCTTGCCTAGTGGTTAATCCATACTTGCAGCCCCAACTTGCATCATCCTACACCTAGATCAGCGCTAGAGTTACAACTAGATCCTCACCCCTATCTGATTGTATCCAACCGTACCCAAAACGAACATTGTTGGACACATAATCATGTAGAATGGGTAAACATGATACATTCTCAAAAACAGTAAACTATTTAATCTTTTGGTTTAAAATTAACACACTTCTTAAGTTTATTAAGTTGAGAGAAGCCTCTATCTCTTCCTGCTTAATTTTGGGGTCTAAAACTGAGTGTATCCAATCGTACCCAAAACAAACAATATTGGATACTTACCCAGGAACAACGGGTAAGCCCCATACATTCTCAAGTCGATACAGCAACTATATAATTATTTGGTTTAAAAGGTATTAAACACTAATTATTTCAAGCAATGTCTACGATCTATTCTTAAATACTACGTTCAGAAGCTTACTACCTACTTACGTCAAATAAGGTAAACATTTACTTTGCAGCTCTTACGTTCAAGAATATCTATAATTCCACAAGAGCCTGTTTTGTTCTCGGCTTCCTTGAGATACAATTTGGATCCATTCGACAGTTATAGCGATGAAGATATTTGGAGAGCTTTGGAACAGGTATT
The DNA here is from genome assembly GCA_028984075.1 of Pieris mannii. Classification (NCBI taxonomy): domain Eukaryota; kingdom Metazoa; phylum Arthropoda; class Insecta; order Lepidoptera; family Pieridae; genus Pieris; species Pieris mannii. The sequence continues at coordinate 2,262,425 of CM054798.1, read as the reverse complement.
CCAACAAAAATCTAATTCATGTGTTTAAAAAAAATGTATTGTAAATGAAAATGTATTTTTCTGTACAATTTTAAATCTATCTCTTTAGTTTTAGTTACTGTATACATTTGTTTGTTTAATTATTTATGATCGATGAAGGTACCGCAAATTTTTTTGCTACTCTACTACTTTTTTAGTCTCCTTAATTGAAGTCTACCGTATATACTATTTAATGGTGATGACTATATATCGATTGGCAGGCCAAAGGTCAGCCTATTGTGTGACTTTCTAAAAGTCAAATCTCTTATTTTAATTCAGCCTATTTAAAAAAGACTTTGTAAGTCAATTTGGCAAGTTAAAAATATTAAAAAAATATTCTAGTTGGCCCTTCTAAAACACACATGTTCACATGGATAAGAATTGGCAAGAAATTCCATACTTACTCCTTTAAAATAGTATTCACAATATTTTTTGTACATTGATTTGATAATTATATCTTTAAAAATAAATAACTTTATTTTGGAATATAAGATGCAGGTATCAGTTATTCTACGTCATTAAATTTGAATGGGCATCCCTACTTATCGGCAAAGAAGTCAGAGGGTGTAGGCCGAGAGAAAAAGCCGGCGTAAAAAACTCTCGGTACTCTTTTACAATAGCAAATCAATCAAGCATCTGAATTACATACAGTAAAAAAAACTGCTATAATAAAAAAATAGACGCAAGGTGTTATAAAAAACAATCCAGCCAATAAATTATTATGTTTAGATATAGTGCTAGCATATTCTCAAATATTGTAACTATAAATTTTACATCCAGAGGTTGTATTTTCGACCCCGGTTTACATACAAAGAACTATATAATATGTTTGCAATTAACACCCCAGAATTCAAAATCATTTATTTATATCGGTAACACAAGGTACCCTTATAAACGTTTAAAAAAAATATGAAATGCTATACTTTACATTTACTGCCAGTTCTCAAATCAAGGGCGTAGAACGGAAGAGAAGAACTAGTAATAAACTCTCCGCCACTCAATTTTTGTGGGTAATGCTAAGGCTGATCACCTACTTGCCTGTTTATTGGTAATTTAGTCGCCTTTGTGTACCTAGTTACATACAAACTCAAATGCTCAGTCATTGGTTTCATCAGACAATTTTAATCCATCAATTACAGGTGGAACTAAGAGATGCTGTACCAGCATTGGACTTCAAAGTCTCTGAAGGTGGAGCCAATTTCTCAGTGGGTCAAAGACAGTTGGTGTGTTTGGCACGAGCTGTTTTGCGTTCGAATAAAATTCTTATAATGGATGAAGCTACCGCCAATGTTGATCCTCAGTATGTATATTTCTCAATCTATGGCAAATTATAATGGCCGGTGACTGACTTGCGAACCTTCTGATAGCGTGAGTGTCCATGGGCGGTGGTATCACTTACCTTCAGGTGAGCCTGCTGTTCGTTTGCCTCCAATTACATAAAAAAATATCTTGTAATATCTACGATCAAATATGTCCCATTTGAGGAGTCATAAATACGATAATCCTCTCCAAAAAGGGAGTTAGACTGAGATTCAGAAACAGAACTTTGCGCGAATTATGACTTACGGCCGGCAACGCAGTTGCGAGCCCTCTGGCATTGTCCTTGGGTGGTATCACTTTGAAACAGACGAGCCCATGCCCGTTTGTACCCTGTTCCATAAAAAATCCAACACATTTTTGAAATACAGCTGTTTGTCTCATGTCAAAATCTTGTATTATATTTTTCAGAACTGACGAGCTCATCCAAAAAACTATAAGAAAAACCTTCGCGTCTTGTACTGTATTGACAATTGCCCACCGGTTAAATACTATTATGGATTCTGACCGCGTTCTAGTCATGGACAAAGGAAAAGTTGTGGAGTTTGACCATCCGTATATACTCTTAAGTAACCCAAATAGTTTATTTAAATTTATGGTAAATGAAACTGGGGATAGCATGAGCAAAGCTCTCTTCGAAGTGGCGAAGAAGAAATACGAAGAGAATACTCGAAATAGAAGTTAAAGACGAATTTATTTGTATAGATAACAAATTTGCAGGAATCCTTCTTAACAGACAAAAATATCGCATATTTTTTTTAACCAGTTGATGCAAGCTTCAAGAGGTTCTTGGATTTATTTTTTTGCATCTGTTTCATCTGTTTCGTTTGTGTAAAAATTTTGACGTGTCAACGTCTAATAAATAGATGAACGCTGGCTATACACACGAAAAAGCATGTCTCATTGTCACGTTACGCTGATTGTCACGTTACGCTCATTTTGCAGTTACGCTCAATGTACGCCTGCGCCGCATGTTTGTCTCTGTCACTCGATTGACCTAAGCGTACGAGGATTCACTCCTACTTTTATCCATACAAAATAGTGATAATTTAATATAAATGATGTATTGTTGGGAAGTCTATCCAGCATTGTATAAGTATAAATTAGAAAGAGACAGAGACTGTTTTGTCGGTTTTCTCTCAATTTGTATCAATGTTACGCTTATTTTGTCGCTTGTGTACTAATTTTAATTATAACTATTAAAATAAAATGTATATTCTGTAATAAAAGACAAATTAATGAAGATATTAGGTTTTATTTACCGGCTTCAAAAGAAACCTAAAATACTATGGATAAGATAGACGGCAATATAATTTTTTCTTTTGTCTATAGCCTCTTTGTCTGTGGACTTTAAAAAATATTATCTATAAATATTTTTGAAGCGGTTGATAATAGCTAGATAAGTAATCGATTGAATATTAAATCAGTTGGACTACAAACTAAGCCTGGACTTCAGAGTTCTGTATTTTATTTTTTATTTTTACATTTAGGTACAGAAAACAGATTGATTAGATACATATAGTTATTACACACTAAACAATTACAATTAATCAATTACATCTGTACACAGCATTTTACACTAAATATTAACCACACAACTTACACGTTAAACTTAATGACAAAAAAGAAAAAAAAATTAATATTAATAATTTATTTTAATTAATTAATATATATATATATATATATATAAATATATCATTTTCTAAATATAATATATTAAAATAAGTAATTTAGGTTGCAAGTTTTCACCCTGAATTATCTTTTTAAATTTAAAAATATTATTGTGAAAAATATCAACTTCAGAACACAGAATATAAATATTCGCACATTCTAACGAGTGGTCCATTCTGTGATACATTATTGTTAGTTGTAGGTATCATAAATACTTCCGGGATGCGCACAGAAATCGTCGGTACCTTGCTTTCAAGTTTCTCTAATAGGTATATGTATATATATAAATAGGTATATATATTTCATTATAATTTGTCAATCTTATACCAAAATAGGTGATCACCTATTTTGTGTGTCAGACACAGGAGGCTGATCAGCCGTCGCCTTTCTGGTCTAAGACAATTTTCTCACGAAGTTTTCCTCACTGTATAAGTTCGTTGGTGCCGGGGAAAGATCTTAAAATAATATTAAAAGTAAAAACTTTATTCAAATATGTTGTAATTAATTCATCTATCGCTAGGGAGTTCTGTTAGATTGTGAAACAGGCGGTGCCAGTTGTTTTAAATGTTTATATTAAGTATATTGAGTCAACTTTTTTCAAGTAGACCAATAGAGTGATGGGCTGACGGGATGGAGAGGGTAGCTGGAAGAAATTGGATGACGATGGCACAAAATAAATTAGGGTGGAAAAAGTTGGAGAAGCCTTCTCCCGGGGGCCGCATCTTAGTTAAAATTGTATTTATTTAATCTATGTAAATAGGATGTGGAAAATAAAGGCTTATTATTATTATTATATTGAATCAACAATACTTTGGCGGTACATATGTAAAATCACATATTTCCTCCAACAGGTGGATGCATTCGACTTTTTTACGTTTAATAGTCGCAGCTCGTCGTCTACAATTTAAAATTACGCTCAGGGACTGGCTTATGAGTATTCATAAAACTCTAACACTGCGTAGGTTGTATGTATGTATACCCTACGCATTGTTAGAACTGCTTCCGAGGCCTAGTATATAGTTACACACTTTATTCATTCACTCACACATTTGCACCCACATACTCACCCACTCAGGCGTAGACATACAAGAAATTATGACATTACAAATTGAACACACACATACACATAAATTAGAACATAAGCAAAATAACAAAGGAAGAAACTAAACAAACTTGTAATCCACTTCATAATGGTGTCTTTATTCTGTTGGAAAGTCTATCCAGCAGGCCTAGACAAGTGGACATCTACTATCGTAAACGAAAGTAGAATAGAATTAAAATATATGGGAATGACATTTGTCGCGCGATCTACCTTATCGCAAATACAGCGATCGTTTTTTTTCGCAGCCAAGTGGCATAGTTCCGTCATGATTCGATTATCGCATTAGATAAACGGAACGCGTCGTTCGCTACGCCATACAAATCGTAGCCAAATGGCACATTTTGACAGGTAATGTAAGCATCAATCGTATCGTTTAAGCGATGACAAATCGTACACTAGGACCCTGTAGACCACAAAAGATATTTATTTTTAAGAATTTGTAGGTACCTTCGTGTAAATTTAAGAGTAAATAATAAATAAAAAAATTTGTTTTTCCAAAACCAAATCATGTATGGCGTCTATCCTTACTATCCTTTAATGTACCCAACATTATTTGTATTAGGGATGGTGGGGTACAACAAATTGGAAACCAGACGGGACTTACATTTGGCCTACTACGTACTGAAAGTCTTGGGGGGGATAGTGTGTAACCCGAGTGTACTCCAGGAACTGGGATTCTTAGTACCCATGGGATATGTGCGACGGCGACAGCGAAGGTTTTTTGCGATACCAAAGGCAAGAACTAGTCTGTTGCACAGATCCCCGTTATCCAGGACGTTGCGCTTACTAAATGCTGTCTCCGATACTATCGACATATTTATATGTTCGCAGAGTGAATTCACAGTAGCGATATTGTGTAAATTATGTGTCTAATTTTTATGTACATTATTATATTTTTATTAAATGTTTCTCCACATTGTCGTATTGGCATAGGCTGTAAAGATAATGTGTATGTTTGAAATAAATAAATAATAAATATCTCTATATTATTTTAAAGAATTTGTACATGAGAGTAAATAATAACTAAAATCGTTTCTTTTTCAAAATCAAATCATTTTAACCTTTTCAGCGCCAAAGTATAATATATATAATAATAATAATAAAGTCTTTATTCATTTAAGTATATCTTTCTTTTCATAGTGTAAGATTTGGGAACCCTTTTAAGTAAAAATACCTGTGTTAGGGTTCCCAGCTCTTCCATAACAAACTTAATTACTTATTTTTTACTTATTGACTTATTTATTAGACTGATATTTCATACGTATAATTTTCGTGCCCTCGCCGCCAAAGTCTGATCTTCTTCTTCTTTCAATTTAAGAGCGCCGCTCTTGTCGGTGAAGCAACTCAATATATCAGACAAATAAATCTTACCAATACTGTATTTTTTCTTATCATTGATTGATTCGATGCCATTGCTAAAATTAAGAACAAGTTAGTGGAACTTGGATTCTAAATGAGTAGTTATTCCAACTCAAAACTAATTCAAAAACTCGCTTTGTACGATGCACTGATAACCTTGGTTGTAATTGGCGCTGGTGCCAGGGTTGCCATAACAGTAGCTGTAAAATCACCGGATTTAAAAAAATAATTTATTTCGTTTGTAAAAATAAATACAACAAATACAATTTAAATAACAAATATAAATATACATAGATGCAAAGACTGCTAAAATCATTACTCTTCCTTTTGGCTTTGCCGTAGTCGGGTAATAACAACAGAAATAATAGTCATTAGTTAAAAATTATCACATATGTAGCAATTGTCGTAATAATAGCAACACCAAGATTGTGCTTGTCAACAGCTTATCAAAATGAACTGACAGTGCGCGTCAATCACAGACAATAGTGTGGTTTTTTCACATATCCATCGCATATCTAACGCAAATGGAAAACGATGCAACGTTAACCGAACTTAGGTCCGTTTGGCTAGGCATCGATTTGCGTTCACGACAGATCGTGCGTATTATTCGATTGCGAAACGTTTGATAACGAATGCCACTTGTCTAGGGGGGCAGCATTGTATAAGTATAAATTAGATAGAGACAGATACTGTTATGTCGGTTTTCTCTCAATGTGTATGAATGCTACGCTTATTTTGTCGCTTGTGTACTAATTTTAAACAAACAGCCACAAAAAAGGAAAAAAATAATAACTTAAACTAAAAAATAAGAGAAATAAACAAACAAAATGAAAACTTAAACCTGCAAAACAAATTTCAGGTAAGTTGGTATTCTGTTGTAAAACACATTAATATTTGTAAATATGTTGAAAAATCCAAAACAAAAGTAAATAAAATAAAAGATGTAATTAAATTACATATAAATATATTTTAAGGAATTTATAATTAAGTTTGTTATGGAAGAGCTGGGAATGTGCATGGGTTCCCAAATTGTAATTAAACCATTGTAATGCATATGTACTTAAAATGAATAAACACATTTTTATTATTACTACTTATGTTTTTATATATTATTTTTGTTTTATCTATTTAAATGCTTATACTATTGGCCCGTTAAACAAATATAGTCGTCTCACATTTGTAAATCCGGTCCCAGTCTATCCATCACTTCATCTGTAATACGCATGACAGCGTCAAACATTTCATGAAAATTTTACAAACCTTTCTAAAAAAATCTAAAAAATTCAAAATGCCATAAACCACCATAATGGGATGCGCATGCACTGATTCACACAGCGACATCGATAAATCGGGGCTGTTCGCTAATCCTCACGTTTTCTACATAAGTATTGCATTGGGGCTGGTGATTTTGTATCTAGTCTGGTCCTTGTACAAGTGCGAGCTGTGCTGTTAAAATAGCGGTGATAAAGAAGCAACGAAGACTGAGATGCTATCGCCATACTCCGATCACGTTTTCCAAGATGAGCTGCTGCGGGGACTGTTGTGATGATTGCGGTGATATAGCATTTTACGAGAATCCCAGAGTTCAAGGACTTTTCCTGAGCCTGCTTCTTATTATACTGTACCTGAGTTATAAGATCTTTCGATGTCATCATCCACGGAGGTGCATTCTTTAGTGAGTATTATTTTACTTAATTAGCCTTTATTGCTGTTTAACCTACAAGCTAAATATTTATTATACTAAGGGCCTATTTCACAATGTATGGATAAAGTAACAAATAGCTATGCAACACATAAATTATTCGAAAGATAAAAGTTCCGAATAAGATACTTCGCATTTCATGACGCATGGCGTTGTCTGACAGTCGTGAAACGCAAATATACTGTTTATCCTACCAATAAATAATGAATAGCTTATTTGGAACTTATCCGGACATTGTGAAACAGACCCTTATTATCTGCTATTACTATTGTGCTTATAGCAAAAAACTTCTATAAAATTTTCCAATCGTAGCTATCTTTAGCGGTTCGAATCCACATTAGACTCGCTACCTTCATTTATTTATTTTATTTATTAAGTCTACAACATCATACATATTACGAAATCTACTGATAATTTTATAAAATCTTCTATCTAATATGTACGACAATATATGTAAACATAAGTTTTGCAAAAAATAGGAATTAAAAAAATACAATTAAAAACATATACAAGATAAGACAAATTGTGTATTTAAAACGCTTATCTATATGATATAAAAAGTTGTTTCAAGTATTCACAATATCTCATGTTTGCAGATGACAAAAAAATATTTCTAAAAATTAAATCTATGGATAACTGTGTTCAGCTTCAGCAGGATCTTAGTAGATTGGAAAACTATTACAAAAAAAATAAACTTTCTTTGAATATTGGAAAATGTAGTAAAATTACTTTTACTCGCAAACATAAGAAAATACAATTTTGTTATAAATTAAGAGATACAACAATTAAAGAAGTAAATTTAGTTAGAGACTTGGGGTTACTAATAGATGATAAAATGTGTTTCTCTAATCATATAGATAATATAACAGAAAAAGCATATAAACAACTTGGCTTCGTCAAACGTGTATGCAAATCTTTCAATAACATAAATTGTATAAAATGTCTATACTTTGCTTTTGTTAGGAGTACACTAGAATATGCAAGCATTGTTTGGTCCCCCAGTTACAAGAAATACATTGAAGCAATAGAAAACATTCAAAAAAAGTTCCTTAAGTTTTTAAGTTTTAAGGATTTCCAAAAGTTTAGTAGCTACTTGGATTCCTGCATGTACTTTGGTATTGAATCCCTTGAATGTAGACGTAAACAATGCGACCTTATATTTTTACATGCTATTTGCAATGGTTTTATTGACTGCCCTGACTTGTTATCGCTTTTACTATTTAAGACCCCTTCATCACCCAATACAAGGCAAATCCAATTATTCGAAATTCCTCGTTCTAAGACCAACTATTTACGAAACTCGGTTATGTATCGCATACCTACAGATTACAACATAAATTACCAGCAAATCGATATATTTAATGTGACTAAAAAATTCTTAAAAAAAAATTTTAAAAACTCAGGTAACTTTTACCAATAATGGCTTTGTTTGTTGTTTCATGTTGAATATATGTTTTGATCTACCAATCAATCAATCTTACAACTGTGCTTTGTAAAACTGTGCTTTATGTTTCTGTTTATATGTGTATTCCGTTTTGGCTTTTGTGTGTAATGTAATTGTTTGGATATTGTTTAATGATTAGCTGTAGGAATACTTAAATAAATAAAATAAATATAAATTTAAATAAAAATAAAATTACCAAGAATTATGATACTTAAAGCGGAGAAAAAAAAATCATCAGCAAAACAGCGAATTGGGTTCGAGAAAAGCACCCAACAATGCTTTCTCTAAAACCCATCAGCCCACTACCGAATATATCCAGCTCCGGATAAGCTGTGTTCAATCGCGAAGAATTCGAACGAGTGGTGCGTGAACTCCTAGGTTGGTTTTGGCAGAAGGAACTTAGAAAATATTGGTGATTTTAGACCAAGGGAATGAGTATGGGACTACAACTTTAATTAAAAAAAAATACGTTTATTTTGGAACATAAGATAATCATGATATCATTTATTCCACGTCATTAAAATCGAGCCTGTTGGCATCCCTACTCATCGGCAAAGAAGACAGCGGGTGTAGGCCGAGAGAAAAGCTGGCGTAAAAATCTCTCGGTACTCTTTTAAAAAAGCAAATCATCAAACAATTCTACAATATTTAAACCCTGTAAGAGGTCACTGTGTATTTGATTATCTATCTTCTTCATATCGTCTTCCCATCTACTTATCTGACTGCTTCTCTTTCCTTCCCCACTTGCTACAATTCTGTTCTATTATTGCTATCGTTGTTGCTGTGAAGACCTCTGCTAGAGTACACCATTCTCCAATTGGATCCATCTCTCCCAATCTTCTCCACCAATTAGTACTGGGATGGTGATTGTATATGACATAAGGGAAATAAATGATTTGAAAAATTTTAATGGGTTTATTTATAATTCAATCTTACTTATAATTAGAATAGCTTCTTACTTATAATTAGAATATTCATGTGAAATCAGAATAGTATTCTGATTTCACATGAATATTGCAATCACTGAAAAGTACGCATATGATCTTTCATGTCGCATTGGTATTGGTGTTAACACAAATTAAAATACAGTCAACACCGCTTAGAACAACATATATTTTGACCAAAATCAAAGATCTCGGCTGAATTCTATTGTATTAGGATATTAATAACAATCTATTGGTTTTTACGACCATATTAACACCCTTCAATGTCTTATTATTTTGACTGTAGTTTTTACTATTAATACAACCTAGGCTACAAATTAATTCTAACAATAATCCGTTTACAAATACCAACGAACTCGTTGGTAACCGTTTCGTACGTATGGAAGTGTAGAGTAGTGTTGGAGATTTAAGGGCGTAGGTTGGATTCTGGCTGTGCACTAATAGACTTTCTATGTGCGGATTAATGTTCGAAAATGTGTCAGACATTTAAGACTGACTATTACATATTATTATTGCTGATTACTTGGCTATTAGAATAAAAAAATCATGAAACTGAAATCTATATCATATCTATAAATAACGTGTATTTATAAAATTATACAAGTAGTAAAAAAATCAGTGGCGCTACAACCTCTTTAGGTCCTGGCCTCAGATTTCTGAATCTGTTTCATGACCATTTTTTAAAAGTAATAGGCAGGTAGGTGATCAGTCTCCAGTGCCTGACACACGTCGTCGACTTTTTGGGTCTAAGACATGTCGGTTTCTTCAACGATGTTTTCCTTCACCGTTCGAGCAAATGTTAAATGCGCACATAGAAAAGTCCATTGGTGCACAGCCCGGGATCGAACCTACGACGTCAGGTATGAGAGTCGCACTCTGAAGCCACTAAGCCAACACTGCTCTACAAGTAGCATGATATTGCAAATTTTACATACATACACGTCAATTGTATTGGAACATAAGTAAGCTAACAAGGTCAAAAATTTAACAAGGAACCACAAAATAAAATAAGAAAGTTCGATTTAATGGAGTATTTTGAAGTAAATGGAAACATGAATCCGATTCAACCCCTTTTGATCTTATGTATTAACAGTAGTTTGAATACAAGAAACAGTAAAAAACGCACAAGTAAAGATAACATTTTTTTTTAAGTTTTCTAAACTTGCTGTTTGGAATTCGTAGTGATGACAGCTAAAGAATAAAATAAAGTAATTAAAGTAATTCGATACAATAAAATATTTGTTATTTTGTATATGGCCACTTTAGTTAATAAATATGTAGATTTACTTTTTTTAAGGTAAAATATAAAATACGATTACGCATTTTATTTTTTATTGCCCTCAAATGGGCAAATTTGTCCATTTTTCCGAGGAAAACTTTGTTAGTAGCAACACTAATGACGTCAGAATTCTACGGAATGAAAAATGCAGTATAGATTACTTATAAATTATTTCGAAATTAATAAAAACGTTATTGCATTGTATGCTTACATCAATTTTGGCTTTAATGGTATTAAATAATCCACCGATTTTTATAAATAAAACAAAGAAAATGAGTATTGTTTATTTTTCTTTCAGATCGCTTTGAAAGTAGGAAGTCTTTGCTATTTCGAAAAGTTGCCCGCTGATCTTATCGCCGGTTTCCTTCACCATGCTGGTGAAGTGGCTGTTGGGGTTTGAGAGGAGGTTATAAGGATGATCGAACTCGGCGACTTGGCCTGAGCTCATCACTAATACTCTATCAGAATCCATGATGGTGTTTAATCTGTGCGCGATAGTGAGGACTGTACACGAAGCGAACTGTTTACGAATCGTCTGTTGAATGAAATTGTCGGTTCTGAAAAAAACATTAATGTTTTAATTAAACACAACTTTTTAATTGTTTTTTTTTTGTAAGAATAAGAGCGTGGCCAGCTGATTGCTAAGGACAGGGGACCGGTTGCAAAAGCTACAAATGGTGAAGGTAAAACTCAACATGGCTATACAATAAATGAATCCGTAACTAATAAAAATGAATTTAACTAAAGATGTCTTCTTGGCGACGTGCTTTAGCACAAAATAAATCCTACTAATAGTGATGATCTGAGATCTAAATCAAATTAATGGGATCCTAAAAAAACAATACACTTCCTGATGTGAGAATGTTAATTGTGATCGCATTTCGCTTCACATTCTTACGCCCCATTTCCTATGATTATGCAACATTAAGAATTTGTGAATCGGACTGATGAAGACGTTAATACCATGAGCCAAATTTAAGGAATACATTGCTTATATTTTTTCAATTTTATTTTGAGTGTTTTTTATTTTTGTTTCTATTATTTATTTATATAATAGTAAGCAATTTTTAGTATGATTACGTGATACTTTTTAAATATAATGCATCAAAAAGACGTAATGAAACTATTATGATTTCCGTAGGTTAATTTCCAATTCTTTTTCCACCGGTCTCCTCCATGCTGGTTGTACGGGTCATTGAACAAGTCAACATGGCCTGAACTCATGACTATCAGATGATTGTGTACCATCTGTACGCGATAGTAGACGGTAGTCAAATTCCGGAGGTCTCTAAGCTTTCAACCGATGTGATAGAACTAGAGTAACATGGGGATGATCAGCTCCATCCCCAATACCTAATAATAGCGCCAATACTTACTGTGGATCAACATTAGCGGTGGCTTCATCCATAATCAATATCTTGTTTGATCTGAGTACAGCTCTGGCTAAACACATTAACTGCCTTTGTCCAACGGAGAAGTTGGCTCCGCCCTCAGTCACTTTGAAGTCCAAGGAAGGTATACTACCTTTCAAGTCCACCTACAGGTTGTAATTGTATTTTTAAATGGCTTCAAAAAGATGTTATTAGGAAAACTATTCTAAGTAATAATCCAAGTTTCATGAAATCGGTTCATAATTTTTGAGACTCAACTTGACTACAGGTATTTAGGTAGGTATAAGGTTCATAATTTTAAGGTAAAATAAGGTTCAAAACTCGGTCTGAATTAAGCACCAACTGGAGGAGATCTAGGCCTCAAATGTCGGGTGATCATAAAGTGAATTAAGCCTTAACTTCGGAAGCTGGTGGCGTGTGAATACCCTTCAAATGAGCATGTTGGTTTGCTTCAAAGGTTAGCGGTAATATCGTGATTATACATACATATATGTACGTGATTCTTAATATATGTGTCTAGGTATAACCTTGATGTTATCATTAAGAGTTTAATATTTGTGAGAGCGTCCATGGGTGTCGGTATCACTTAACATCAGGTGAGCCTTATGCCCGTTTGCTCCCGTTCTTAAAAAAAATGTAAGGCATTTTGCCACTCACTGGTACCATCCACTGAATTATTTTCGAACTAATTCTTTCAAGAGAGTTCCAACTTTTAAAAGGCAATGCTAGATATCTTGTCGTGTGAATTTCCATGTTTAACATCAGATAAGCTTCCTGCCCCCTTCCCCATGTAAATAATCTCAATGAAAGAAGCTTCAAGAATGTGTGTACCTGTTCAAGCGCTCTCCATAGCTCGTCGTCACTGTATATGTCGAATGGATCCAAGTTATATCGTATCGTAGCAGAGAAGAGAACGGGCTCTTGTGGGATGATGGAAATTTTTGAACGTAGATTCTGAAATTTAAAGGCTTTTAAGGTTTCAATGGGTCTTGGGACTGATGATGTCTCTTTTCCTGAATATCTGATAAGACGTGGTTTAAAATTTCGATATTTTTGTAAGTATAACTAATACTATTGAGACCCTCAAGACCGAACGCAATGGAGACTCGCTGTGGACGCCCTCTGCCCCATCTAGGGGTTATAGGACATGAGGAGTGAAGAGATTGAGACCCTGCTGATCGTAATCGCTATGCCTATTGGAAGCTACTACAATATCTGATCATCATAATGTGACTCCTAATGAAAATCTAGAACATAAACTTAAAACAGACAGCCATGGGAAGGATCATCATCCTCTTTATTCAATGAACTCTTAAATTAAGTATCGTTGTTAAAAAAATGTTATGATTTTGATATCATTTGCGAGGAACCGTCATTTAAAGGCGGCCAGCAACCGTCAAAAGTTTCAATCAAGAATTTTCAATATGTTTTTCAACTACTGGTACACAAAATAGTAATAAGGCTAAATCCTCGTATTTAAATCCTTATTAAAAATATAAATAAATAATTCGTTTATTTGCAAATGAAGTGATATATTTAGATCGATCATAAAAAATCCCCACAATCAACCAAATAAATAAGCATGCAATTGTAATATTATAAGAACATTAAAATAATTTAATTTTTATAATTATTGTCAAACTTATGGTTCAAATACTCGTCCACGCTATACAGGCCTTCAAGAATTTAATCACCTTACCCTTGATATCATTACACGGCCATGTCACACGAGAAAGATATTAAAAACTTAACAAAACAATATATGTTCTTTACAGCCCCTTTGTGAAAATTAGTTCATCTACAAAAAAACTCAGGCGTATTTGAAACGCAAGCCTTGACTCGCTTCAAATAGGTATTACGACGGTATACGTTATTTTGTAATATTAATTTTATTTATTTAATTATTAGAAATAAACCAAAACACTAAGACAATACAGAAATGTTGTTTTCTGTTTAATTTAGTATATTAATGTACTCACGTACGTAAAGATACATTAAAAACTAAATAAAACTGAAATTTTACATTTGAATTTATTTAATTATGAGTAACATAACAACTGCAGGTGGTACATGGCAGAGTGCCACAGTGCAGAGAGGAATGGCGGGACTTGGAGGAGGCCTTTGCCAAAAAAGGGCACACAGATACACTAGTAGACTAGACTAGACTAGAATGGATTTTTTTAATATACATATGAAATGTATCTGAATAAAGGCTATTATTGTTATTATTATGAGTAATTTTACAGCATAAATACATATTTTTACATTAGATATATCACATAGATATATATGAAACAGAAAAAATAAAATACATTCATAGATAAGGTGCATTAAAAAAACTAAAGATAAGTGAAATTTAACATTTGAAACAACAAATAATATTCAAATTACTACTTAAAGAAAATCAGAGTCTTCCCGCCTCTAGTACTTCCACACATCTATTTTTGTAAGGTGGAAAATTGGTGTCATTTAAAATAACAAATATAAAGTAATTCTTACCTGCCGAGCCACCACAGATGTATCAACTCCATCGATCATTATATTTCCGTCAATAAAAGCAAATCTAAAAATGGCGGATATGAGCGATGACTTCCCAGCTCCCGTGCGTCCCACAATGCCAACCTGTCAACACCAGAACCACTGTAGTTTATAAATAAGAGCTCATGTTATAAAAGACAATGTTATGCGTATCATCGCTAACAAAAATTATCGAATTATTTTATTTCATTCTAATAATAATTAGAATGAAATAAAATAATTCATTATAATCTTTTTGGTCTGAGATTTCTTTATCTGTTACATGATCTGTCACTAATAGGTAAGTAGGTATTAGCCTGTCCTAACATGTCGACTTTAGCCCTTAGACCAGTGATTCCCAAAATGGATTTTATTTTATCTAAATTTACTTACATCATACTATCTTATAATATCAAAACATATACATTATTTATAAAAGTACCTATGAAGTAAAAAAAATATTATATTTGTTTATAATTTGTGTAAGTAGGATGTTGGTAATCGCTTTGTGGTCGCAAAACATTTTGAAATTGTAAAAACAAAAAAACATTAAATTCAATAAATACATGTATAAATTAACATGTGTTTTTACTTTAAGTTTTTAACACTATACTTCACTACAGTTAGAAATTTACAGGCAAGTAGGGGGTCTACCCAACACGGAAAAACAGGGCAAGGGGTCTACGACACAAAAAAGTTAGGGGAACTCTGCCTTAGACCAATCTATGACACGTTTCTTCACGATGTTTTCCTTCACCGTTAAATGCGCACATAGGAAGATCATTGCACTTGGGATAAACCTATGACCTGATGATGAGAGTTGCACTCTGAAGCCACTAGGCCAATACTGACCTTTGCTATTATAAGAAGTAAGGCGAATTTCCTAGCCTATTCCTAAAATATTTTTAATTAACGATTACTATTTTTGAAGTGAAACTTCTATAGGCGCATGAGGGTAAAATTTTATGGAACGTCACGAAGATGTGCAGCGTTTTTTGTGGAAAAAGAGAGAGAGCTATTTAGACCGATTGACAGAGTAAGTGAGAAAGGGAGATCAAGAAGAAATACACGCTATTGGTTGATGTATTCGTTTAGTAGTTATTAGAACTTTAGAAGGCAACTCTGTCGCATAAAGAATTATGCAGTAAACAGTGTGAATACCATCAGATGGAGTGATCATATACTGGGTACATGATCATCTTTTGGGGCTTTTACTTTAGTAATAATTAATTTACAAAAAAGTTTCACTTCTGACATGTGCACTTTGTACGCACGCCCTTTTTATATCACTTAGCAAACGGGAAGGAGGCTCACGGGTAGGCTTTTAAAGAATTGGTACGCTCAAGTCTTCAACAGTGGCTCGATTATCTTTCTTAATGCGCCTTTATGACTTGCGTGGACAGTGAAACCTACTTGCCTATTAGAAAAGCACGAAACAGATACAGAAGCCTGAGGCCTAGACCGCCTTTTCTGTCTCTCCTCTTATTAGCCGTTTCTACAGCATATGATTATCCAGGATACGTTAAAATATATCTTTAAATCGGTCAATTAGTAGTAAAATTTTAAAAATAAAAAATAAATCAGTGGCACTACAACCTCTTTAGGTCCTGGCCTCAGATTTCTGAATCTGTTTCATGATCATTTTAAAAAATGTTTTTTTATTTTTTATTATTATTTTACAAAAAAATATATATTACAATATGTTACATTAGAAAACCGCTTTGGTTTTTATTAATGTAACCATAGCAGTCTTGTTTAGGAGCGCGACAACTGCATGTAAAAGTAGTTTTTTAGTTTAGAATTTATATTGGATAGTGTTAAGCTATCTGTTAAGTGTTTGGGTAGACTATTTATTAGCCGCGGTAGCAAATACCGCAACGTTCTCTCGCCATATACGTTGTACGTTCTTGATGTACAGAGCCGAACTTGCGTTACCGCTCGAGTCTGTACGTCATGCTCCACACGTTTTTTAAATCATCTCGAAAAAAGTGCTCGACTAGAAGACATTGTTTTACTTTTTCTGTTATTGGCAATATTTTACAGTGTTTAAAAGAACCTCTTTCTTCATTTTTATATGAGTCGAGCACGTTTCTCGATACGACGTGTTTGAGGATTCGCATTTGGAGTTTGTATATTTGGTTGAGATAAGTCGGGTAAGTTCTACCGTAGCTACTTAGGCCGTAATTGATGACGGACTCGCAAAGCGCGTTGCATAGTAGAAGTCTGGTTTTGAATGGGATGCGATTTTTGAGTAATGTGATTTGTGCCAAAAACTGACGTAGCTTATCTCAGACGTATTCTATGTGTTGATTCCAGAGCATGTTTTTGTCTATAATTAATCCCAAGTACTTTTGTTTATCAACTATTTCTATGGAAGGGCACCTGCACACGGTTGAATTGTGGAGACATGCGTGTTTGTGTGCCACCAATGCTATACCAGTAGCATCCTTGATGGAATTCGAATTAATTATAAGCAGTTTTGTTTTATCAATATTAATTATAAGTTTAGCGTCGTGGCACCACTTTAGAATTTTGTTAAAATCGGACTGTAATCGTTCAATAGCTTTATGAGGGTCCCTATCTCCAATTAACAAACATGTATCATGGAACTGGTAACAAGTGGAGTGTTCAACTTGGTTATGCATTTGATTTACGTACGTCAGAAAATGGAGAGGCCCGAGAACCGAGCCTTGTGCAGTGCCTTCAGATACTGGAACTACGTCGCTGAGGGTATTGTTTACTTTCACTACATAAGCACGATTTTTTAAATAATCTGAACACCAATTGCCTAGTGGCCCCTGAATTCCTATATGATTAAGTCTATCCTCAAGTTGTTTATGATCCAAAGTGTCAAATGCGCGGGAAAAGTCGACAAACAAAGCAAGAGTATATTTTTTACGATCTAGATTATCATTTACTTCGTCCGTGAAATGCGATAGCAGCCCCGAGGTATTTTTTTTGGCAAATTGGTAATTGTATATTATATTATGTTGCTTAAAATAAGATTTAATTTGTTCCCCTATATATTTTTCTACTATCTTATTAATAGAAGATAGTATTGTAATGGGACGACAGTTTGCATAGTCACATTTCTTTCCTTTTTTAAAGGAAAGAAATCTAATAGGCAAGTAGGTGATCAGCCTCCAGTACCTGACACACGTCGTCCACTTTTTGGGTGTAAGACATGTCGGTTTCCTCGCGATGTTTTCATTCACCGTTCGAGCAAATGTTAAATGCGCACATTGTCCATTGGTGCACAGCCCGGGATCGAACCTACGACCTCAGGTATGGGAGTCGCACGCTGAAGCCACTAGGCCAACACTGCTGTGTAGTAGTTAATTATTACTCGTCATAAAATTATTATAATTGTCTACAAACCTTCCAGCCACTTTCAATGATAATATTTAAGTTTTTCAAAACTGGTGCTTCGTCAGGTGCGTATCTCATGTTCACGTCTTGGAACACAATTCTTCCTTGGGTCGGCCATGTTGGAGATTCTGGGATTTCTGTAAGAGAAAAGGTGGACGCTATATTTCTGTATATACACTGACAAAATAATAAGCAAGCCTCATTTATTTCTTATTTTATTTATTTATTTTTATTTATTAACTTTCGCATTACATAAAAGGAAAAAAAAATATTAAACATAATTTAATGAAAAGCAACTGGCGGCCTTATCGCTTTAGAGCGATTTCTTCCAGACAACCACTGTGAGTAAATTACATAAGGTTGGCAAGAAGCAACATCTTAAAACATCTATCTTTACAAATACACACAAAATTAAACAGTAAAAATTAATATTATTAACAACTGTATATAGCACCTGTATCTGGATAAAAAAAATTCTAAATAACTCTATCCATAGTTGCTTGTCGTTTAGAAAAGTCAAGTACGCAACGACACGCAATACTCGTCGAGCGAGTTTGCTTATCTTGCCGAAGCCGTGTACAAATTATTTGAAGAAATCTATTAGGTATGAGGGTGTGCAATTATTTAATCAACTACCATCTCAAATTCGCAATATTGGAGTGTTTGACAAATTCAAAAGGGCATTAAAGATGCATGTTAGAATGAACATAGCTGACTAAAATTGTTACGGCTAATGGCGACGTGTATCTCGCTCGTATATAATATAATATATACATATTAATATTAAGTTTCTCATGTAAATAAAATATTTCTGTTTTTTTTGTAATGAGAAATAAAGTTCTTTAAACATTAATATTAGTTTTCTTATATCATCCAATTGGCTCCATCTCTCTCTTAAGCATATTTCTCTACCAACTTTGAAGGTCGTCAGCCCACCGTGCAAAGGGGCACCTCTATTTCTTTTACCTACCGGCCCTTTCCACCTGGATACACTCTTAGCCCATCTGCTATTATTCATGCGAGCCCATACCGCTCGACCGCCCGCCCGCCCAATTCCAAGTATGATTTTTGCAATGGTGGTGTATCAATAACTTTTGTTTTTATTGTTTTACACTAAATACATTTCTTTTTTGATTTCCATTAAAATTATTTGTGTGTTTCCTTAGTAATAAATGTTATGTCAGTTATAATCGTTTACCTAATTTACTTTCCTACTGACAGGATCAATTATATCCGATTTAAAAAAAAACCTGTTAGACAGCAACAGCCCTAAATATAATTTCAGTTTAGATTGTAATAATCAAATATACAAAGTTAATCCGACAAATAAAAAATTAAGTTGTAATAATATGATTCACCATATATTATATATTTTAAAAGTAGGTTAATATATGACACACACACGTTTTGTATGTGTATTTGCTGTTTACTTTTTTGTGGGCATTATTATTATTTTGAGTTGTACTCATATTTTTTTTAATTATCTCTAAATTTAGGTAACGCTACCTGCGTTTGCAATGTAAGCGGAAAAAATGTAATTATTTACGACATCACATTAGAAACTTCAAAAATAACAGTACTTCTCCACTATACATATAAACCTTCCTCTTGAATCACTCTATCTATTAAAAAAACCGCATCAAAATTCGTTGCGTAGTTTCAAAGATTATATAAATCTGTTTATTTTTGAGAGCAGTGTTTGTCTAAAACCTATAGCGTGCGACTCTTATCTTAGCGAGGTCATAGGTTTGATCCCCGGATGTGCAACAATGAACTTTAATTCTAACATTCCCTTGAACGGTGGAAAACGTCGTGAGGTAACCGGCTTGCCTTAGACCCGATGACGTGTCAGTCACAGGAGGCTGACACAAATTGAAAAATGATCATAATACAGAAACAGAAATCTGAGGGTCAGAACTGAAAATAATCTTTATACTATTTGCTTATATAATAAATTATTATATACTATTTGCATAAATAATTGTTTTAGAGACACGAGACTTCTAGATGGTTATTATAAATGTATGGATAAGTTTCACCTGTATTGATTAGATATATTCAAGTATCCATTTAGCCTTCCAAACACGTGTAGGATCCCAGACAACATTCTTTATTATTTCATTATAATTATTGATTTCTGCAATCAATTTAAATAAATGTCTATAAAATCGTGGATTGCTGTCGGTTGTGAATGCGTTTAAGATATTTTCACACAAAACGTTTGTTTGTTAAAAGAACTTTATTTCTCATTTCAAAAAAAATATTTAATTTACTTGAGAAACTTAATATTAATATGTATATATACGAGCGAGATACACGTCGCCATTAGCCGTCTCAATTTTAATCAACTGTGTTCATTCTAACATGCATCTTTACTGCCTTTTTGAATTTGTCAAACACACCAATATTGCGAATTATAGATAGTTGATTAAATAATTGCACACCCTCATACCTAATAGATTTCATCAAATAATTCGTACGCGGCTTCGGCAAGATAAGCAAACTCGCTCGACGAGTATTGCATGTAGTTGTGTATTTGATTTTTTTAAATGATAAGCAACTATGGAGAGAGTTATTTAAAACGTAAGTTTTATATTCTAACTAGTGACCCGCCCCAGCTTCGCACGGGTGCAATGCTGATGAAAAGCAGGTTTTTATTATGTATTGTTATTTCCGTCGCTAGAAAGCTCCAATAATATACGCGACATATACCATATAGACATATACCATCACGGACTTTTCTGTAGACCTTTTCAATGTGTACAATACTTAGTACATTATTTTGATAAAACTCGTAGGGTTCAGCCTGCGTTTGCAATGTAAGCGGAAAAAATGTAATTATTTACGACATCACATTAGAAACCTCAAAAATAACAGTACTTTTCCACTATTTAATGGATGTTATTATACATATAAACCTTCCTCTTGAGTCAATCTATCTATTAAAAAAAACCGCATCAAAATCCGTTGCGTAGTTTCAAAGATTTAAACATACAAAGGGACATTGGGACAGAGAAAGCGACTTTGTTTTATACTATGTAGTGATGATTTAGAATATGTATACTTTTTATATTTGTCAGAGAATGCTTAGATTATTGGAAGACTTTATGATCGAGATAATTGGCCGTGGATTTTTAATTGTTTAACTTTATAATTAAGATTATCTCTATTCCTTTTAAGAATCGTCATTTATTTTAAATAGATTTGTTTTGTTAACTTGTTGTTTACTTAACGAATGAAAAGAGTGGCGGAAAGTTTATTGCCAGTTCTTCTTACCCGCTCTACGCCCTTGACTTGCGAACTGGTTGTAAATGTAAATTTACAGTTAATTTAATTTGTTTTTCTTGACGTTTATAAGTGTACATGTTTACCTATATGAATATTTTTGATTTGATTTGAATAAAAGTACGAAGATTATTTCAAAGCAAAGGCGCCATCTTGACTTTGGACAGTGCGTTCAAAGATAGTAGTTCTGATTGATTATTCAGTGGGGCATTGTGGTTGTGGGATGTGGACACATCAAAAAGATCGGTGTCTTGAACCCAATGCTTGTTATAAATCAAGTTTAAAGTCTTATTTGTAATGTTAAAAGAAAAATACTGTATAAATAAAAAATCTAAATTTTAAAAATTTGTGTTAGTTACACCTCTTGTAACTCAAAATCGGCTGGACTGGTGTTAGTTATCGCTTTTTTGGTAGATTCTTAGCTCCGAATAGCAGATTAAGTGATAATATATCGGATAACTTATCGAATAACAATACGAATGCAGACAGCATGTGCTGCCATCTGTTAACAAAACTACGCATCATTTTACATCGAATTCGTGTCGATTCAAGAAATTCCGATCTTTAGGTGAATGAGAGATGTATGAGCCTTTGATCTTGATCGAAGACTTGTGTTATTGAGGAGAATTAATATTCATACTTTTATTAGTAAAGTTCGTTAAGTCGTTAATTGTGAATTATAAAACAATTAAATAATAACAAAACAAATATAATCAAAATAAATGATTCTTAAAAGTAATAAAAATCATCTTTATTGTGGATTTTTATAACTTCTAACTAACTGTATCACTATCTATGTATGAAAATTAAGACTAAAAATTGTAATTTTATTTTCATTAAAGTCTAGAACATTAGCACAATTAGTAAATGTTTGCTTCAGTCAGATGTCAAAGGCAATAATTTAGCTTTGAGACAAGTATGAATAGCTTAATTTCATGTAATCTCGCTGCTTGCTGACTTAAACACAGCTTTGTGCTTAGGGAACAGTCTTTGAGAGGCGTGACGTAATTTTTTTATTATCGTTTAGAACAACATCGTTATATTGCCCAAAGTATCTATATATATATAGATATATATATATAGATACATATATCTTATATTATATTATAATTATATATATATATATATCTATATATATAATTATAATTATGCCGCGACATTATCGGCAAATAAATGTTTCCTTATTACGTCACTTAATTTTATCCAGTGATTCTAATTGGTATTGAAGTTGTGGATCACGTTGTGCGTTAATTAATTTAACTAACAGTTAATTAAAAGTTATCTCCGTAGCAGAGTCAAATAAAAGATTTCAATTGTATCTTAGAAATAATTCAATAACAAATCAGTGATGCTATCTTTTTAGGTAGGTTAGGATTACTGTCTGTAATCTGAGACTATCTTATCTGTTTCATGGTCAGTCAAGTAGGTGATTAGCCTCCTGTGCCTGACACACGCCATTGTCTTTTTGGGTCTAAGACCAAAAATTCAAAATTCGAGCGTACTGCTCCCTTAAAGGCCGTCTACGCACCCACTAAAAATGGGTGTCTATGGGCTGCGACGACTGTCTTTTTGGGCGTCCCGCAGGCGAAAAAAAAATGACGATTTCCTCGCGATTTTTTCCTTCACCGTTCGAGCAGGTGTTTTAGGTCAAGGCCTCACACTTCCGTATCTGTTTCACGTTTATTTGTCAATCTAATAGACAACCTACTTGAGGTGATGATCCTCCTGTGCATGCCATTGTCTTTTTCAGTCTAAAACGGTTTTCTCGTGATTTATTTCTTCACCGTTCGAGCGTATGTCAAATGCGCATACAGTTCATTGGTGCCGAGGATCGAACTTGCGACCTCAGGGATGACAGTCGCGCGCTGAAGCCTCTAGAGTCTAGGCCAATACGGCTTTTACTTTAATAGTAATTTACGAACATTTTTTAGTATACAATGCTTAGTATACATATTTTAACGCCTTAGTACACTAAAGACTACTTTCTCTTACTTCTTTTATTCTCTTTATAAGTAGATCTACTAAACCAAGTTTAAAAATTATTTTATCAATAGAAAATTATGTTATTCGCGAGTGTAATACGGTGAGCTGAAATAGTATATTTCATTACAAATGCGGAAAGCCTGTCATTGTAAAGAATTCCGACAAATTGACAGACGGAACAAGTTGCAATGACAGGCTTTCCGCACGTGCACTGAACCACTATTTTTAATACAGTTGCGAAAAACTTAATTTAATAAAACTATTTGCTTTTTTCTCTACTCTCCACGCAATAAATTCGTCGTACGTAGATATGTAGCGACTTTTTACTTTTCAGGTAAAATGTTTTTCGAAGCATTGAGTGCAATTATACTGGGTTCGGGTGGTGTTTATTCAAATAAAATATCGTCGAAATCACTCAACAAACAACTCAACTCGCAAGAACAATTTTGGAAAATGGCGCCAATCGTAAAAGATTATAAGCTGAGATTTTGTTTTGTTTTCTTAACCCATTCTGGGGAGGCAAAGGGAACTACGCCCATATAGCTAAGTCTTCAGTAGATTTTTTTATTCATATGAAATAAAATTTTATGAGGTGAAATTAAAAGAAAACTAACCTAACTCATTGAATCTAATCATTTAACCCGATATTAAATCAATTTAGTAGCATCTTTTTAGAAATATTTGCATGAATCATAAGATGATTTTTTTTAAACTTCGTGGTTGGATTTTTCTTTTTAAAATACATTGTTTTGACAGTTGGGAAAGAGAACGCACAATTGCGAAAAAGGTAAAGAAAAAACACGAGTGTGTAATGGCCCACATCCCGAACGCTATACGTCCCTGCAATACGCCACTTTTTGAGCAACTGAACGAGTTTGTAGCCTGACACATAGATGGCGCCACTAGCACACAGCAGCTGGTTCCTCATAATGGAGATGCGCGGCAAAAACTGTGTTAAAAACGCTCGCTCTAAACCTTGTGACACTTTCGAAGAAATTATGAATAATCCTAAGTCTATAAAAAACAGCGTGTGTGTACACGCGTTAGAAGTTGTACTTTTGTGACGTATGGAAAAAAAATAACTAAAATGCAGTAGTGATTAACGATAAATATTAAAGTTAATCGAAAAGATTATATTTAAATAAATAAATTATAACAATAAAATTAGAACTATTGACAAGCGTTTTTATCTTCTAGGTAGTCAAACACACACATATATGTAAAGAAAACCACTACCTTATTGATATTGCTTTTCTTAATTCTTATTCTAATTCTCCATTTTGAATTCGGCGCTATACAATTAAACCACAGACGTCTAATAATTAAACAGATGTCTCATGTCACTGTCACTAATGTCATTTTAACTGTCAGTTGGTCAATGTGTTTGAGAAAATTGAATTTGTTATGTTTTTGATGTTATAAATAAAGTGTAAAGAGCTTATTTCCTGCAAAATAATATCAATACCTGAAATAAAGGCTTTTAATGTTGTTTTTTTGTTTTACAGGTGAGTTATTAATGTGTTTAGTAGTGATTAGTGGAATTAAGCACTGTTAACTTATAATGTTTTGTTAATAAAATATGATTTTTGTTTTACAGAAAAACGCAATTACGTCTTTATTTACTAAAAACCGAATATTACTATATATATATAAAATATAGGGACAGAGAAAGCGACTTTGTTACTATGTAGCGATTGGGTATTATGATGGTTCATCATCAGTCTGTACTATACGGTACAACGGTTTATAGAATACGAAATTCCACCCGTATCACCTCTGTTAGTCCTTTAGCAACTGTGAAATTTTTAAGACCTGGCATTGAATGTCCATGGGCCCATAACTTAACAGGGCTGCCGCATTTCCACCCTGTTCTATAAAAAAAGATACTCACGTCCTTGGAAGAGGTTTGGCTCTGTATCAATCTTGGTGTATTCCAAGACTCGTTCGACGCTGGTGAGTTGGGCTAAGAACTCCACCAACATACGAGCTCCATGCTGCAACATAGCCGTCAGCATGTTGCTTTGGGTGACAGCCAGACCCACGCTGCCAACTGCTATTATACCACCTAGAAAGAAGACAATAGAATGAAGAGGATTCTAGGAAGAGTCTCTATTGAGACCCAAGATTGTAAGGCATAAGATCCTATATCATCATGTCAATAAACAGAAAAAAAATACTGAAAATGCACTTTAAAATTTTACTAACTTTTTGGTGAATTGAGCTTAGACACAGGCTCATAAAACGAGATGATTTAGTGTCTATTAACAATGTCACTTGAGAAACGTTTTAAAAATCTAAAATAATCTGTGATATCCTGGACAGTAACGAAAGACCAGAAATATAAGCCGGTTATTGTAGTGATAAATCGAAATGACTATGAATTTTTAAACACGGAATAAATATTCATTGTCTTTTATAAACAAAATTTCTTCGTACTTCTTAAGGATGCCTATTACTGATAATAAGAGAGATAGCTGCTCATCTCTCCTTTCAAGAGACAGCTGACCATTAGTGTATATACTTTCCTTACGTGGAATATCTATGTCAAGAAATGAGCATAACATTCTCTCAAAGACGTGTTGCCGTCACATCCAGGTGTCCGTGGATAGTAACCGCTTTATTTCTGACCTACTTGCTGTTTTACCTCCTGTCCTATATGATAACACTCATACTATCAATAAATTTAGAACTGTTTCAGAAAAACACCTTTTGTATGGCAATTAAAGTTTACAATAGATTACCGAAATAATTAAAAGATCTTCCGACTACAGTCTTTAAAAAGCGACTTAGTGCATTACTTTTGGAAAAAATATACTACTCAATAAATGATTATTTGTGTGAGACATGGTAATTTATACAAATTTAATAAAGTATGATAATTGACTTAATTGATATGAATCTGACTGATAATGTAAAATCTAAACTAAGATAAATTTGCGCGCCACTGTGTGTGGCAGAATATGCGAACGACTGACGATTGTACCACCTTGACATTTTGTACCATATTCGTGCAATGAATAAATTATTATTATTATATCGATAGCAAATAATTCAAAGTAGTAAAAAATATTCTTACCGAAATCAAGGTACAGGAAGACGAATATGATTACTGTCAGGTAAATCTGACACATCGTGTCCAAGTAGAAGCCGAAAGTGCAGCCTCCGCCCAGATAGCAGTTCCATGCTGATGTGTGTACGTCCTGAAATATACATATCCAATCAAGCGTTTTCCCTCTAGCAACGCTGCGTCATCGATCACTGTTTATGCCATACGTCTGCCGGTATTTCGAGAATTTGATTATTGATAAAAGCCCTTCTACTGGTCGTGCTGGGTGTATACTAAAGACGTTCACGAATAATGATTAAAGGTCTTTTGAAGCCATAGCAAAATCACTAGGCCATAGGATAATCTAGACTGATAAGATTGAAGTGTTTTAATTATGCTAACTATTAAGCCAATTTTTTTCTTTATGTACCAATGTTTCAGAGCGCCGAATCTTGGCAAGATTTTTTAAATAAATAAACTTCTATTGAGCCTATCGCACGCGTATCCACAAATGTCACTGATGCTTAATGTTATAAGTCCGAAATATTAAAGCTTAGACGAGTAGCGTTTGAAGTATTTGGGCATCAATTTCTGGAGGGAGATTTGGGAGAATAAATTATAAAGATTTTCAAAATTATCAAGTCTTCTTTTACCTGATGCCGGTCAAAGTCATCAATCAGTCGATTCTGTGCTCCAGCCGAACGGATAGTTGCAATTCCATTGAGAGATGATGTCACCATTGAAAACACGGGGCTTTTCGCTAAAAAATACAATGTCTTGTTGATATAATTGGATTATATGTATAGGTGCTAATAGAGGATAAATGTTTCATTCCTTCATGTGCTAAGTAACTTGGCGATTAAAATGAGTAGAATTGCCAGTTCTTCCATACTACGCTCTTAATTTGAGAACTGGCAGTAAACTTACAATCATTACAGACATTTTTATCGTATAACTCTCATCCCTGAGGTCGCAGGATCGAGCCCCCGCTATGCACAATTGTGCGTAGCGTGTAAATGTTCACATAGTAAGTACAATTGTACTTTCTATGTGAACATTTAAAATGCGCTCGAAAGTTAAGGAAAAAATCGCATGACCTTGCCCAAAAAGTCTCAAAAAGTCGCCGGCGTGTATCAGGCACGCTGACTGCTGATCATCTACTATCCTATTAGATTGACAGGTGATCATGAAACAGATACAGACCGAAAAAAGAAAAATCTCCATCGTCAGCAATAAGACTTCTAGAATTATGTAAAATATTTATACTTAATAATAAAAATTAATAAAACTCACTTGTTCCCTCCAATCTCTTCACACCCTGGGCCGTCCGAAGATAAACCTTGACAAAGAGTATGAAAAGAATCATCAGAAAAGCAGAAGGAATGAGTGTCCAATACAGCGCTATGGCGTTTAGCACCAGAATAGCAATCAGTGTACTATATATTTGTAAAACATCCAGTAATGTCCGTGGTAATATCTCGTCCAAGGCCCCCATGTCTTTCGTAAATCGGTTCAGGATACGACCTGGAAGAGAATTTCCGTTTATATGAGCTGTTCCCGAATTAATCACCAATAGTCTGAGTAAATGCTCGTA
The DNA here is from genome assembly GCA_028984075.1 of Pieris mannii. NCBI lineage: Eukaryota > Metazoa > Arthropoda > Insecta > Lepidoptera > Pieridae > Pieris > Pieris mannii. The sequence continues at coordinate 2,234,404 of CM054798.1, read as the reverse complement.
CGGTGAAGGAACAGCCTTACTCAGCCCCCGCTGACCAAGAATTTCCTATGCGAAAATTACACAAGTTACGATTGAGCTAGAAAAGTTAAGATTCGTTTATAGAGAAGAATTTTAAAAGATATTAGGGAGCCATGTATGGAGTTAGGCAGTCGAGCAGCTACAACTTAATGGAGGAGGACTAAATGCTTAAGAAGGATGGGCTCTGAGATGGAAATTGCAAAAAGCATAAGAGGAGCCTAACAAGGAATTCTAATTAATTTTTAAAATAAGAGGGAGTTTTGGGATCGAGAGGAATTGAATAGAAGTTGAGCGTCACGTCTGAATCAAAAAAGTAGCCACCCGAACTGCCTGCGGAAGTTAGACACACGTTCATATTACTTAACACCATCTCACAGCTCATCCTTCACAATTCATTTAATCCTTCTCCATTAAATTGTAGCTGCCCGGCTGCCCGACTCCATACGATTGGCTCCCTAATATCTTTTAAAACTCTTCTCCATAAAACGTATGCAGAAATTCTGCTCGCTTTCGATCTTTTCAAGCAGCACTTTATATTAGAAGTTTATCACTATAGATCTTGGAATTTAAAATCGTCGTAGTCTGTTTTTGATCGTAATATTATATATATAAACATGATTTGATTTATGCATAGCATGTAAGTTAAAACAGTCAGCAAATAAAGGGATTTTATTATATTATAAATTAAACCTCATGAACATGTATAAAAATTCTTAATTATTGTTTCATTTTTTAATAGCAGACGCAAAAATTTCTTACGACAATTTATTTTTAACCGAGGGTAGTTACATAAAACTATTTATCAAACTACCTACCCGGTTTCAGGAATTTCTAACTAGGATATAGAAAATTATAAGCTTATTAATATGAATTTAGCCTATATAATTAGTAGTTTGAAACTAGTGTCTAGCTATGTGAATAAATTATGAACTAATACATATTAATTTTGCCCGCCATCCGCATTGCGCAAACTACTCGTAAACCTTCAAAGCAAGCTTTTTATTATCTCAATTATGAGACAAAATTAAGTATTTATTTGCTTTGAAAAAAGACCTTTTCTCATTTTAAAACAAAGCTGTCAGATGCTATGTAAACCTTTAGGTTTTGACAAAAGGAAGTGTGGCGAGCTCTGACACGAATGTACCAATCATGATGCAATATTTTGGAAGATGGAAGATGGTTCTTTGCTATCGAAGATATGTTTAAGCGATGTACATTTATTTTCTTTGACCTCATTTGACCTATTTACTATGTGATTCGTGGAGTACATACTAATGATGCGCACGGATAGTCTAGATAGATATATAGCTAGATCTAATGTAATCAAAGGCATCGTTTTCCTATACACAATCATTTCTTAATACATAGTTTAATAGATGTTTTATAACCATTATTAATATTGTATATATATATTTTTTTTTTAGTACAGGGGGCAAACGGGCAGGAGGCTCATCTGATGTAAAGTGATACCGCCGCCTATGTATATATTTATTAGTAACAAAATAAATCATCAAATAAGAAAAAATCATTCATAATTAAAAGGCCGGCAACGCACTCTCGAGCTCTCTGGGACTGTGGGTATCCGGCAGTATCGCTTAACTTATCGCTGTTCTATAAAAACCCCTTTTACATGGGTTATCTGGTGACTTTGCAAGTTCATCCGTATGTACTTTTTAGCCAATTTCAAAAAACAGGAATTTATTAGTTCTACGGTTTTCTTTACAGCAGCATCGGGTCTCTACTGCTGTAAATAATAAAATAAAAGGAGAGGAAAGAAAGACTTTTCTTACCCGAAGAGCTTGTATCGAAGAATCTCATGACGCCCTTAATCATCGTGGAGAACATGAAATCATGGAGCCGTTGAGAGGCCTTTGCGCAAAGTGAGGCGAAAGGCAAGACTCGGAAGTTGGTAAAGAAGATGCACGCGAATACTATACATCCGTGGATGATGAGGTACTGGCCCGTTGTGAATGGACCGACTTGGACATCTAAACCTGGATCTGAAAAACAAAAGGTATTATACAATTTTTGTATGCCTAAAATAAAATAATGTGTGTACTTATGTACACACGTTAGAAGTTATACTTATTTGGAAAAAAAAAACTAAAATGCAGTAGTGATTAACGATAAATATTAAAATTAATCAAAAAGATTGTATTTAAATAAATAAATTATTAGTAAATACTATCACCGTCGTATATGATATTGATTTAAAAACACCAAAATAATATTTATTTCTTCACACTGTTTAATTGTACTGTTACGAAACACGTGTTCTAAATACAAAAATACTAGAATATGCAACTTGAACATAGTTATTGATTTCCATACCACCTAGACCTAACTTTACTTGATCATTTTTCTCCATCGCGCCAAAAGAAGTATAACTTCAAAAAATGAACCAATGGTATGGTCTGGCTAGACTTTTTAAGGGTTAAAAATAAAATAGATTTGGCAAAAGTAATTTAATAATTACCTAATTCATTCCCTTGCATCTCTTCTTCATATGCTGCCATTTGATTGGACCTGAAGTCAAATTACATCAAAAATTTAGGCTGTAACGATTTGTTTGAATCAAAGGAATTCTTGGTGTTTCATTTTTTTTTTAACTAAACGCTTTTTGTGAATTCCCTAACTCTGGATTTGAAACTAAAGCAAAACTTAGTTTTCTTATAAGGGTTTTTAAATTCAAATTCAAAAATCATTTATTCACGTGAATAATGCACACTTAAGAACGTCAACAAAAGAAATATACATTAAATGCTGTTAATTTTATATTTTCTGCCAGTTCACAAATCAAGGGCGTATAGCACGTAATCATATGCAACTACTTATATAATCTATATGATATTTTTTTAGTAATGATATCAATAATTTAAATGGCTAGTTATTCAAAACATTTAAAAAAAGACCTAATAACTAACCTTAAAATTTAATAATTAAAAAATATTATTAAAAGGAGTCCCTTTAGGCAAGGTTCCGAAAATACTGGCAGCGTTCCCCCTTTGAATAGCTAGACTAATTCTTTGTGCGAGGTAGCTGCCAGCTCTTCGTTCTCCAGTGGTGTCGACTAACCTTCTTGATAATTCCCTAAAAAGCCTTAACGCGCTAGGACCCCACGGACTAAGGGTCACGACACCGATTGGGCCAAAATCATATTCAAAGCCTAGACCCCTGTATTTGCAGGCTTTAGGTGTTATATATATGTACCCTTATTATATTTAATATACAGGTATGCACCAATCCGTCCCGGCTGCACCAATGCATTTTCTAACATCGAAAAATAGAAAGCTAAAATAAATTTAAAAAGCTTGTTCCCTGTTGCAGTGTACCTTTAATAGTATTTCCTTTCTGTATTGTAATTCAATTTAAACCTTTTATTGGATGGGCATATAGGTATATGAATAAATGATTTTTGATTTTTGTCTTTGACTTTGTAAAAATTTTCAAATAAATACCAAAAACTAATCCAATAGTCTGCCGCCGCGGCTGATGCTGCTGCTGTGAGAATGATGCTGATGGTGAATAGGATGTAGCATATGTTTCCGCCAGATCTGAAGTAGGCGCTGATGACCTCCCATCGTAGGTTCCCGGACTGTTTCTCTTCTGCTGTCATCTTCTGCGTTTCGAATTCTTCTAGGTCCTCGCTCTCTGTTGCCGATATTGCCCTTAGTAACTGCGGCTTCTCTTTCTCTTCGCCTTTCTGGATGAAGAAATAAAATTTTAAGTTCTAGTCTCGATATCTAATATGTAGTGTGTAGATTCAGCTCTTGCTAAAATAGTATTTGGTTTTGTCTGTTAATGATAACGGATTATATAACTGGCTTCTTGACAATAAACCGATGTCTCATCATCGTTATTGGGTGATGATGGAGCAATAGCTTCTCACCTTCCTCTCCAAGGAACAGCTGACCATATTATATACTATTATCTATTTCTATAGTTTTATCCAATATCTTTTTATTTGCTGGAAATCTAGATTCCAAAAAATATAATTGATCTCAAAACACTTACCACAGACCCAGTGTCCTCCTTGCTTTCTTGTAGATTGGAGAGCATCATCGCAAAATCCTTCCCAGAGGACACCAGCTCATCAAATGTACCCATATTTTCAACTTGACCCTGGACAAAAAGATTCATTTGTGAGTGGCAACAAAGTACTCTTACTGGATTTTATTTAATACGTAGATGATCAACCCTCTGAACGACACATATCGATGACATAACTATTTAAGCGTGAATCAAGTACTTTTTTGTTCCTATGGTGGAAATAATTTATAACATCAGGTGAGCCTCCTGCCCGTTTGCCCCCTGTTCTATAAAAAAAAAACCATTAATGGCATTCAACTAAATTAAAAAAATTGGTTGATACAAACAAATTGGCCTCGTAAACTGTATCCACTTTAAGATACTTGTGAATACTTTATTTTTAATATACCATGGGGCATTCATAATGTCCCGAAACACCGTGAACCCTTGCATTAATAAAAAATTGCCCTTTTGTTCACAGCAGTGTTTCCGGAGCATTGTGACATGCCCCACCTTAGCCTACCTAAAATTCTTATGCCCCCTATGTAACATACATAATCTATATATAAAAAAGTGCGTACGTACGAAGTACACATGTCAGAAGTGAAGATGATGTACCATATATTATCGTTCCTTGTATTTGTATATCTATATTCACACTGTGTACACACTTAATACGTGCTAATGATAATATAAATAAATACAAAATCTCCGTATACTGTACAAGACGTTATGCGACAGAATTGCCATCTAAAGTTCTAATATGTTACTACTAATGTAACTATGTATCTACCAATATCGTGTATTTTTTCTAGATCTCCCTTTCTCAATCTCTCTCAATCCGTCTCAATCGCTCTCTCCCTTTAATTTGACAAAAACGGTCACACGTAGGGAAACACTGGTAAAGAGATTAATACTACTAAATTAATTTTTTTTGTCATGAAAAATCTTGCCTCTTGCAGACCATATAGGCAGACAATTTTTTTTTATAGAACAGGGGGCAAACGGGCAGGAGGCTCACCTGATGTTAAGTGATACCGCCCATGGACACTCTCAAAGCCAGAGGGCTCGCGAGTGCGTTGCCGGCCTTTTAAGAATTAAACAAAAAAATATGTTAAAACGTTGCCATTATTGCAGCAGAAGTATATAATAATAATGTAAATACAGTATTCAAGTTCTCTTGGAGCCATAATTGCCATGCAGGCCGATTCACAAGGCTTTTAGCGTTCGTGAATTCGTACGAAATAATTTCCCAATAGTTAACCTGGTCGAGTTGAAAATTCTTTAAATACTTAAAGACGCTGAGTACGACTAACTTTGAATTATTTGTATTAATTAATTTAGTCATACCCACAAAATACAAATAGTTTCAATAGATTTTGCTGGTGTTTTTTTTTTGTTACAACGTTTTGATAGTCCGATAACATTAATAAGTCAGTGCCGAGACACTGGCACAGCCATTCGTGCCGGGATAGGGCCTTAATGTTAGAGGGTTCGCATCAATAGAAACATAATACTATTAAAAAGGCTTACTATAAAGTTAGTGATTATCTAGTTGATAAAAGGGCATGGGACTGTGTAAAAACAGGTTTTCTTTAATACATTTCTTAAATTTAATAAAAATTCTCTGGGATTTTATTAAAAAAGAGTATCCCTTTTCCCAAAAAAGATGCTACTATAAGAAACGATGACAAGAAATGGGAAGAAACAATGTACTTTTTTGGTGTTAGGCGACTCATAGGCCCTTAAGACACTCTTAATTCACGTGACTCGCAAGTGCGTTACATGCCTTTTTTATTATATTAAATAGACAAATAAACCTTTTTACTTTGTTGTAGAAGAAAATGTCAAAGATTTATAGAGTTATTTTATTAGTATCACAATGGACGTTATTGAAGTTAACCCATTTAAAATCCAATGTAAGACGATATTGTACTGACAGCAAATTAATCATTTTAAATCTAAATATTTGTTAACAAAGTCAGAGGCTGTTATTTAGCTGTGTCTTCAGAATAATATCGTAATATTATTTGTATTCATTTCCTCGAAGTTGATATCGACTGAAAGATTGGGATCCCAGGTGTTTGATAATTTTAGGCCGTCTTCTCTTTCCCTTTTAGTAAATAGTTAAAAAATAAAATAAATCAGTGGCACTACAAGCTTTTGAAGTCTGGAGCTCTGATTCTTTATCAACAATTGATCAGCCTCCGGTGTCAACACATGGAGATGTTTAAATCCAAAATGGTTTAGAAACTTGTTATATACAAAATATGCATTTCTCTAGTGACATCAAAAACACTTGCTGACCGTACTGAACAATAATAACTGCAGTAATAATTTCGCGGTTTTCCGTTGTGGCTTCATCTCTTTAAAATAAATTAATATTCCAACACTAGTTTTCTGATCCCGATTCGTTTGACTTGTAGAAAAATTATGAAATGTTAACTATATTGAAATTGGCTGAGTCACTAAACTATTACTGACGTCCACCAGCCATAATAGCCCGTCTGTTGCACAGATCCCCATCATCCAGGATGTCTCCGTCACTATCGACATATTTATATGTTGGCAGAGTGAATTCACAGTAGCGATATTGTGTATTGGCATAGTCTGTGAGGATAATGTATTTTATTTATTTATTTATTCAATTACAGACATGGCTAAACTCACAATAAAAATAGACTCTAATATATACAATACAATATTCATTAAAATAACATAAAACAGTATATTCTAACCTCTAATACCCTCCAAGTATACCCTCAAATCAGAGTACACTACCGCCATACGTAAGCGCTTTCCGTTTCGTTATGCACATATTTCAATAATAAACGAATAAACCAGATGAAAAATTATTATTACAATCTCATTTTTTTAAGTATCAAACAACAGAGCCGATGGTTACTCATTTTTAGTGGGTGCCTTGGAAGGTTTAATATACTCTTAATTTAAAGAATTTTAGGTCCAATCTCTCAGAGAAGACTCCCACCAGGAGTCGTTTCCACAGTTCGCTAGTTCGCAAAAGAAGGTGTCTTGGGAAGAGGACAGTCATCATGATCGGATGAAATTTCGAATTAATACAACTCGTACGCTGATGATACGAAGAGGAGAGATCAACCCAAACAACTATTTTCAATACCTCTGATCTTGGTCAAAGACAATCTGTTTCTTAAAGGCTTTCTCTTTCTTCAAGCCACAATTTGGTTTTTACCGTACACCCTTCACCTTATAAGCGATTGTTAAATGCATGTAGTTTAAAATTCGTCTAAAGCTAGATGAAAAGACTTATTTCTCAATAAAGACAAATATCACTGATATGAGGTTAATACTTTTGGTAAAGATTACATTGTAGTCGTTCCCAAAACAATGACAATAAAACGATAGCCGTTTATTATATAACTGTGCGCCTTCGTGGGTAAACATTTTTTTTGCTGGGCTGCTGGGAATTGAACCTATAACCTCAGATCATCTCTGAATACTCTCTAAACATTACGCCAACACTGTTTTTATGGTTAGAGTATTTTTTATTTAAGAGACTTAGAAAGATATATTTATATATATATTATTTTGAGGCATAATTTAACACTGTTTTCAGATTCTTTAATAAAAATACATTAAATTAAATTAAATTCCTGCTAATATTACTAGCAAGAGTATTGAAGTAGCTGCTTCTATAATAATATTTCTAATATTCATAGGCAGCCATTCACGAGTCACTACACTTTTGTTGCGGTGAGTGATTTTATTACAATTCCATTGCAGACATTTTCCAATAGCGATCTTATTTATAACAATTTGATGTGCAAAAGAGATAAGAATTTCCGTCATCATCCTTTTTTATTACATACGACCTCAATCGATATGGAAACTAATGTTTTATTACCTTTATTAACTCTGATAACGTATAAACGATTTGTTATCAGTTAGTGATAACAGTCGTATATCCACTCTATGTACATGTTTGTATTTTAAACAAATTCAATACCATATTTTTGAGTTATTCTAAACATCATAAGGAGCTAAAGCTAAAAAACCGGCTTCAATAGAAGATAATGTTTCTGTGTAATGATTCAACCAATGTCCTGGATTGTTCATATGACTGATATAATCCCAAATTCATTGAGAAACTTAAATAGATAAATACAAGCCAAAGCTAAGTCTTACACCGATTTCACTAGAAGAGAATGTTTCCATGTATTGGTTGAATGACCCAAGTCACTTGAGACACATAAATAAAAAAATGGCAAAATCAGTAAAAATCGTCAAAATTTAACTAAAAAAAATATATTTATATTACTGGTATATTTAAAGAAAAACACTTTTTTACGGATTATAGTTGTGTATTATTGTATTTAAACTTATAATTATTTAGACATAATTTTAAATTTTTAAACCGACGTTTCGCGTGCTTTAATAAATAAAAATTTAAAATTATGTCTAAATAATTATAAATTTAAATACAATAATACATAACTATAATCCGTAAAAAAGTGTTTTTCTTTAAATGTGTAAAAGTTATGTTAATAAAAGACATTACTGGTATATGTCAAGGAAATTCAAGTTTTTGTTCGAGGAAATTGGAAATGGGTCAGACACGTGGCCAGGTTAACAACAGGTGGATAAAAAGACTGAAGTTGGCCTCGTGGCTCCAGAATGAGAGGCCAGGTCTAGATGGAGGGCGAAAGATGGCTGGAGGAAGCAAAATAGAAAATTGTTGAATACCTGGAAAGAGGCTTTTATCCGTGGAATATTACCTCGTCTCATCACTTCTTTTTTTAGTACATTAGAGGAAGCTAAGCTGATGTTATGTGCTACTCTCAATGCCAGAATGCTCGCGAATGCGTTGCAGGCCTTTTTTGTATCTGATTCCGTGATCTTCTTTTATAATCGGCTCAATTTTTGAGTCTCCTTTTTATATATATTTTTTTAGGTGTTTGAAGTTTTCTCACGATGTTTCCTTTCATAGTACACATCGTGCCAGCATTATATTGGTACTCTTATCATTTATATATTTACTTACAGCTCATGCATATAACATAAAATAGAATTAAATGACTAACAAAATTGCCAGTAAATGCTATCCTCTAATCCCCTCCAACGTCTCAAATCAGAGTATACTACCACCATACGCGTACAAAAAGGTCAGTAATGAGTCGAGAAACCCATCAAGCAGCGAGAGTAACAAAGGATTGGGAGCCTTGTGACGTGGACTGTGCCAGCCATCATGAAGGACCCTAAATAAAATTGGATCGGAAATACTTCAGATATTACTGGTTGATAATACACACCTCATTTAGCACAATGATGTAGTCCGCTGCCTTCAGGAAGTGCACTTGATGGGTGACTAATATTCGTGTCTTTCCCTTCAAATATCCATTTATACAGCCTTCGAAAAGCTGCCTTCCAACATTTGCGTCCACCGCTGACAGGGGATCATCTAACAGGTATATATCGGCCTGAAATGTAATTTGAATTTAAATAAACAATCAATATAATATTTAAATAGCTTTTGATATTCTGCACATTAAGACTTTTAAATCATCGGTTAACTAATTAATTGAACTAAATAAACACTAGTCATTAGGGAGCACCGGGATATCGCTAACAAGCGATATCTTTTAGGCAATCCTAGTAATGTCAAAATGTATTAAAAAATATTAAGTATATAATTAAACAAAACTAACATCACAAGTGAAAAATTATAAAATTACCAAATTGACTCAAAATTACACGTCTTAGAGGACGTGAAAAAACTGTCTATAATCGCTGATTTTGCTGTTTGTACCATTAATTTACAATTTACTAATAAGCTACTCTGATTCAGATCAAAATGCTTAATAACAGTGTATTGATTAACGCCCGAACCCATTTCCCACACATCCACAATCTTAGATTGTTTTCAATCTTCAATCAGACCGTGACAGTCGATCGATGTCCTATCTGCGTCCCAATAACCAAAGCCTACGAAGACAATCCATTTTTGGAGGCGGATAGAGTGCAATCTCTTCGCTTTTGACACTAATATTTGATAATCGATATAAACCAAATAAAGTTATTAAAACCGTTCAAATAATATTAAAATATACATGTCAAAGTTTAAAATATATAAAATTGCTTTTTAATTATTTTAAAAATTGGTTTAAGTTAAAATCGTAAGATAGGATTATTGGTCCCTGTGCCATTTTCATACACAAGTCTATCCACATAGTAGGTTGGATCGGTGTATGTGTATGATAGCTTGTATCGACAGATGGCTATTACAATCCGTCGATTGGTTAGTGGTACACTTTAGACAATATTTGCTTTAAGATGTCTATCTCAGATAGTAAAAGGATTGAGATAGGTTATTGGGTTTGGGCGTAAGATGTGAAGTTAATTTATTTGCATACTGCAGCGACAGAATAGAAAAAATCGTTATTTACTTCGCGCTTAAGAACACAGTAGTATTTTCATATTACCTCCAATATAATAATTCAATATTAATATATTATATTAGAACGAAAACAAATGAAATGAGAAAAACAAGATGGCGAATGTTTTTACTAATAAAAAAACCAATTACATCTCTATAGACGGAGCGGGCCAAATTGATTCTGGCTCGTTGCCCTCCCGACATCGAAACCCCCCTCTCCCCCACCAGTGTCTGATCGCCATACGGGAATTGTTTGAAATCCTTCTCCAGAGCGCACACTTTGCATACCTATAATAAATTTAATATTTATCGAAGTGAAAACTGATTCATATGTATACCTATACAAGAGAATGTGCAGGTAGGATTATTAAATGAAAACTACTTTATAGAAAATTTCTTAAACAAAACTCACGATCATTACTAAACACGTAGAAAATTAAAAAAACAATTTATTACCGAAATACAATATTTTATATGGAAGAAAAACATTAGGCTATATTATTCAAAATTTAGTAAACAAAACAGCTACATTATTTACTAATTAAAAAATAATTCTAACCTTAAAATGTAATAACTAAAACATATTATTAAAAGGATTTTAATTTACTAAAATTATTACATAAATCAAACAATTATAAATCATGCATAACAAACATCAGACATCGTCATTTAATTCATATTCGAATATTGGAACAACCTGTATTCGATTGAGAATTCTCGTCAAGAGCAGGTTTCTTGCATCGGCTATCTATGGTTTATTACGTTGTTCGTGCAATGTTGATGGTTTAATTGTATAAGGGCCTGTTTCACAATGTACGGATAAAGTGCCAAATAGCTAAGCAACACATAAATTATTCGAAAGATAACAGTTTCAAATAAGATAATTGGCGTTTCATGACGAATAGCGCTATCTGACAGTCGTAAAACGTAGCAATAGTGTTAATACTACCAATCAATAATAAATAGCTTATTTGGAAGTTATCCGGACTTGTAAAACAGACCCTAAATGTTATATTATATATGTCACTGGCCTTAGTATTATTATTATGTAAATAAAACACACTAGCGACTTAATAAGCTTATGTGCGCGTATTTTGAGATTTGGAGAAAATATCCAATCGATTTTTAAAACAATTCAATGATGGTGCACTGATAACACTTTCCGGGAGCCTATTCCAGTCGGCCAGGGTCTGGGAGAAAGTTCTTTAGGGAATTCGTGCTATGTTGAGTGGTCTTAAGTTTCAAAGAACTACCCCTCAAATGTGTATTTTCACTTGAAATAAATAGCTACTCGATTCCTGAAACATTATAGTGAACCAGTGAGGATTTTAAAGGTTTCAATGGGATTTCCTCTTAATCTTCCTGAATCAGGAAATCAGTGCTTTCAGACGCTCAGTATAAGATTTGTTCCTGATTGACCTGATCATTTTCGTGGCTTTTCTTTGAACCCTTTCAAGCATACTAATATCCTTTTTGCATATGCATATATAAGTAAATTATTTGAATATGTTCGACATCCCGGTGGACAGAACTTATTTCTATGTAAGATTATGTATACCATAAATAAATAAATACTAAAGACAACTGAATTCATTTTGAAATTGAGTAACAATTTACATTGATTGCTCTTGACTCTCGCAAGAGAGATTTGGGTTCATCAATGTGGTATGAAAGAGGATCAAGACGGTATCAGAAATGTCATAATAATAATTAATTTGCAAGAATTGTACCAAAATATTATGTTGGTACAATCTAAGCTTTCCAGTTCCGCAATAGCGTGCAAATTGTTTTACCTAATTTTACAGTTTAATAAATGTATTTTGATTTTAATATGGAACCAGCTGCCCACAAGTATTTACGAATTAATCCGACTTATTCCTAATAGCGTACCAATTCTTAAAAGGCCGGCAACGCTACGGTTTCCCTTTTCGATTCTCCGTAAAACATTTTAAGCACACAGATAAACATAAATGAAAAATCTATTACTGAGAGTCCGCTATTTTAAAACGGCAAAAGAAATTAATTCTTCGATACGAAGCATCGATAATTTATGTAAAATTTATTGAAACTATGCAGATTGCTTGAACTTTAAAGATCGGATTCATTAAAATTCAAAAGGAATAATATTCCGATTAAATACTGCGCCCCAAACATGATACTATAGTTATTAAATATGTTAACAAAGTATTCATCTAGTATTGTCTTTTATTAAAATAATAAATGAGAGGCGCTACAACCTCTTTAAGTCTTGGCCTCAGATTTTTGAATCTGGTTCATGATCATTTTTAAATCTAATAGGCAAGTAGGTGATCAGCCTCCAGTGGCTGACACACGTCGTTGACTTTTCGGGTCTAAGACATGTCGGTTTCCTCACGATGTTTTCCTTCACCGTTCGAGCAAATGTTAAATGCGCACAGAAAGAAAGTCCTTTGGTGCACAGCCGAGGATCGAACCTACGACCTTAGGTATGAGAGTCGCACGCTGAAGCCACTAGGAACACTGCTGTCATTGTCTTTTATTAACATAACTTTTACACATTTAAAGAAAACACTTTTTCAACGGATTTCAGTCACCATGACCACACACGGTCCAACAGGCGCCAAGACGCCAACATGCTCGAATTTAATGACGTGGAATTAGTGATACCATGATGATCTTATGTTCCAAAATAAACGAATTTTCTTTTCTTTTTCTTTTCACGCTGTAAAGCACGCGAAACGTCGGAAAATTTATAATTATGTTAAATAATTATAAGTTTTTAATACATAGCTACAATCCGTTGATAGTGTTTTCTTTATACAGTATGCATCGTTTGAGTGTTATATGCGCAAAGATTATACCTTCAGTTTCACATAAAAACATGTTTATATATGCTTTTTGTTTTGTTTATATATATTATATATGTGCCTATATCTTTAGTATAATGAATATTATACTAAATATATGCTACGTATAGTTTTTACATTAAGTTTAATAACATCAGAAAACCCACTTTAATTAAATGAAATTAAACGAAAACTAACTATTGAGTTTATTAACGAAGGCTTAATTTACGGCACATTTTGGATATAGTTGATTTATTTAAATATTCGAAAGACACTTCTGAACGTTTAAAAAGTAAGCAATCGTATGATTAGTCATAATTTGTTATGATTTCTTCACAAGTATATTAATGATAATTTCCGGTACCAATCGTAGGTATTTTTTGAAGTGAAACTTTTTATTGGCGTTGGAAAAAAAATATCGTCACACTTTTCGGTTACGCGCCATCTTTTTCTTGTCCCTACCACGTTTGATTCGAAGTCATCAATAACAAAATCTTAGTAGTAATAAGGTAAAATGAAATAATTTATTAATGTTTACGTATATGCTAATAGCCTTTTGTCAAATTTTATTTTATTTAACCAATTTCTGTAAAGCTGCATACGGTAGATCATGTTTCCAAAAATAAGGTATTAAAGAAATTTGAAGATGTGTACACGGTGCTAAATCAATCAAGTGTTTCTCTGTTTGTATGAGAAAATTATATCTTTCACTAAATCTTTAGAAAAATTATCGATATTTTTTTTTAGGGAAATATCAAAAAGGTTAGTTGAAATCACAGGAGACCGAAGACTGGCAGCTACCTCGCACAAAGATTTAGTCTAGCTATTCAAAGGGGGAACGCTGCCAGTATTTTCGGAATCTTGCCTCTTTTTAATAATATATTTTTAGTATTAAATTTTAAGGTTAGTAGAATTAACTACAATTATATTTATATCATAAAAAAACCTAAATATACATTTTACACAAATTATTTAAATAATATAAATCCATTGGTACACAATATTAAATGCTCGTCGAAAGAGATGCGCACACGCATGCATAATACATACCCTCTTATATTTATCTGCGTTGTACGGCAATCCAAACAGAATATTCTCGCGTACAGAACTCGGGAACAGCCACGCCTCCTGACAGGCGTACGAAATGTTTCCATACACTGACACTCTCCCACTTGCCGCGGGCAACTCTTTCAATAACAGCTGCAAGATGGAAGACTGAAAACAAATTAATTAAAGTTATTATTGTATTTGGTTATTCTATTTGACATATGATACTATTAGGTCCTTACATATGAAATTGGCGTTTTGTATGGGAGGAACAAAAAGTCGAATATTTTTAAATATAATATATTTAATTAATCAAAGTATGAACCATTGTTTCCTATGCACTTTTGCCATCTCATAGGTAGTTCATTGATCCCTTTACTAAAAAAACTAGTCGGACGGGAAAACAGAAGAAAAAACTAATAAATGACAGTCATCGAAGCACAAATACATGAGTAAATAGCTGTACAAGTTTGAATTTGGAATTCCTTACCAAAGAGGAGAACATCGTGATTAAAGTGGCCAGTACGAAAAACGCCAATTTCATATGTAAGGACGTAATATATAATATATTTTTTTTTGTATGATACTATACAAAAAATAACACAATTTTCTAATTAAACTACTGTTGCTGCTAGCGACTGATGTATTTCATACGACAACTCGAGTCTCGAGTCATTGTGTCCATGGGCGGTATCAAACAACATCTAATTTTTCGATTCTCGATTATTATTTTTTAAAAGGGCTACTCTTCTTTAATAAAATTCCATAGACTCTTTTATCTGTGCCTTTTAATAAATTGAAGAAATATTTTAAAGCATGGCTATGTAAAAAGGCTTACTATAAAGTTAGCGATTATCTAGTTGATAAAAGGGCCTGGGACTAGTGCTGGGCAGGCTACTTCTAATTAATTTGCTATATTTGTTTTAAAATAAGTATTTTTTGATGATTTCCTTTTTTAAAAGGGTACCGAGAGGTTTTTACGCCGGCTTTTTCTCTCGGCCTACACCCTCTGTCTTCTTTGCCCATGAGTAGGGATGCCTACACATGTTTAATTAATTGACGTGAAATAAATCTATCTTATGTTCCGTAATAAACATATTTTTTTATTATTTTATAATTACGTAACATAAATGAAAAGTCGATTCGACTGCAAGTAACAAGTGGCTACATTTGAAATCGGAAAAAGAAATTAATTCTTTCTGCCGTCGACATGGATTGACTCCAGTTTCCACAATATCT
Source organism: Pieris mannii (assembly GCA_028984075.1). Classification (NCBI taxonomy): domain Eukaryota; kingdom Metazoa; phylum Arthropoda; class Insecta; order Lepidoptera; family Pieridae; genus Pieris; species Pieris mannii. The sequence continues at coordinate 2,218,834 of CM054798.1, read as the reverse complement.
TATCCTTCTCCGCATGAGCGAATTGCCCATAGGAAACCAATGCACATCCTCACGGATGAGAGTCGCACGCAATCATATCTTTACAAAACAAAAATTTAAATAATTGTTAATCCAATTGTAATGTTCATCGTTGCACTCAGTCATGCATGAAATAAGTAATATCGACAGAATGTTCTTCATAAATATACGAAGAGTTTTCAACATTCAAATAACATTATTTGATATGGTTTGACGAGACGTATACTACGTATGTTGAGTACCTCTACCACCTCCTTTAATAATGGGTAAACGGTGTGTTTGTAAAAGGTAATAATTATGGCTTCACAACGGACAGTAAACCGTAAAAAATCCGTACATATAATATTAAAATATACATGTCTACGTTTAAAACTTATCACACATTTTAAAAACTGGTGTATGTTAAAATCCTAAGATAGGATATTGGCACAATAAACTGTCATTTTCATGCAAAGGTCCACATACACCGATCCGACCTACCATGGATAGGTTGTATCGACAGATGGCTATTACAAACCGTCGATTGCTTATTGACACACTTTTATCAATATTTGGATTATGATCTCTGATGGTCACAAATGGATTGAGATAGGTTATTGGGTTTGGGCGTTAGGAAATTTATAATGTGACTGTATGATCGGAAATCTCCAGCCGGTGTTACGTTCTTATGCAAATTCCAGGTCAAATACAGAAGTAGACTCCTGGAGAACATTAACATTCTCGACCCATATTATTAAAGCTGAATTTTCCAAATTCCATCTGTCAAAAAGAACATAGGAGTTTAGGCCAACTCCCTTTCGAAGTCATCGCGAGAGAGAGAGAGATATAGAGCTGGATATTCCGCAGTGGATTGATCAATCTTAAAGAAAGCTTTTTCAAGATGATGAAGATGAGATGATAAAACTATTACCAGCAATACAGGCTTATTGCTGGTAAAAGTTTTAATATCTTTATGTGCCATTTATGTATATTTTAGAAAAGTTAGCTTGTACCACACATCACACATACTATATCTAGAAAGCATCATTTATTATATGGAACTACAATAAATAATTTAATCAATATGAATGTATCGCAAAACAGCGATATAATAGTCACAGGGAACAAACTATTTAAATTAGTTTGAATTTCCTCCATATTTTTTATGTAAATACTGTATATTTGTGTGTTGGAAATAAATGTATTAAAAATATATTGTGTTTTATTAACATAGCTTTTACACTTTTAAAGAAAACACTTTTTTACCGAAGCTTGAAGATTGAAGCTAAGTATTATTTAAACATATTTTAAAATTTATCTGACGTTTCGCGTGCTTTACAGTGTGCGTGTCACGGTGACCGAAGACAAATGGTGTTGAATGTCAAAGTAGTATCACAGCTGTAGAAAATGTTGTATTATCTGTATTTATTTCCCCGGAGTTGGTATCGACTAAAAGATGAAGGGCTTCTGCAGAAATTGCTCACGGTGTCCTCCATTTACAAACAATCGGCGAAAATTTAAAATCATGTTTAAATAATTATTAGTTTACAATTATACATAGCTTCAATCCGGTAAAAGAGTGTTTTCTTTATATATTAAAAATTTCATTTAGTTTTGATATCATTACAAACAAAAATACTTTTCCATTTGTAAATTTCTGTATTTAATGTCTGGATCTAAGAAAAGTTTTGCGTCAAGTTCAATCACCTTAAAATGGAGCTTCTTTAGAAATTTTTCGAGTGATGTTATCTAGTGTCTAGACTGAATCTCAACTATAGACTACTTAATTCACGTTAAGTGAATGGATTTTGTTGTAGTGATGATACGAGCCCATCCGGATTCCTTAATAAAAATACGTTTAGATTTTGAAGATGTAATACTTTTCTCAAATTTCAATAAGGTAACCTACCTAGATAAACCTCTCAGAGAAGATAATTTTGTTATTAAATGATTTATGTGCATTGTCCATATTAAGTTGGTGTGAATAATCCAAGATATTTTTCTATTCAATTAGAGGTACTATTTATTCTTATAGGCAAATGTGGATTTTTTCCCTTTCCTTTCGTTGTTATGTATATTATATTTTATGTATATATTATGTATTCTATCTTTGATATATGTTTAATTAGTATATTTTTTGTTATATATTATAATTGCTAGCAGTAGTAATACGTTAAACGTAACAAATTAAACTAATTCAAAAGAAGTTTTGTAATAATCAGATTTGCCAAGTCGCATAATGCCTACAAAATCATATCTTGTCTATTGTTATAGTTAAATGACAAACCTTGCCGGATCCCACAGCTCCAATGATGGCACAGAGTTTTCCTTTTCTTATACGTAGCGAGATGTTCTTAAGAGCCAAGAAGTTGGGGTCCCCAGTCCAGCTGGCTGAGACGTCGTGAATCTCGATAATCATGTCTCCCGGGTGGGAGAGGCTCCTACGGTTCCTTATACTGGCTCGAACACCTATTTTAAATATACATCAGCACATGGTATAGTTAAAGTCACGTTCAGGATAAAATCATATCAAACTGCCTTTTCCCTATGGGAAACCTTCCCGTAGGGGAAAGGCTTATGGTAGGCAAATAAGCCAGCATGTCAGCTGATGCTGCCCATCAACATGTTAGTTCAATGCCAGTGTTTAAAAGAAGAGTATTTTAAATATGGAACTCCCAGCCAAACCCCTCCACTGAAAACCAATTCCTCAGCACGCAAGAGGAAAAGTATAGAGAATATCAGTTCCAGGCTCCAGCCAACGTTATGCTTTTAATCATGCCAATGTCTTTGTTTCCAAGATACTTAGCAAAGACAAACCAAGAAATAAAGCATATTAATTTGACGAACTTAGTATAGTGTAAACTAATGTCATACTGGAAAAAGACGAGTCAACCCTTTCTTTTTCTTTGGCCTTCCAGTCTTCCAGTCGTTGACAAAAAAAAATACGTTTATTTTGGAACATAAGATCATCTAGGTATCACTTATTCCACGTCATTAAATTCGAACCTGTAGGCATCCCTACTCATCGGCAAAGAAGACAGAGGGCTCGGACTGTAGGCCGAGAGAAAAAGCCGGCGTAAAAAACTCTCGGTACTCTTTTAAAAAAGCAAATCATCAAACAATATTTAAAACAAATATAGCAAATTAATTGGAAGTAGCCTGCCCAGCACTAGTCCCAGGCCCTTTTATCAACTAGATAATCACTAACTTTATAGTAAGCCTTTTTACACAGCTTTTCTTTAATACATTTCTTAAATTTATTAAAAGGCAGAGATAAAAGAGCCTCTGGGATTTTATTAAAAAAAAAGAATTACTAACTTTAGACAGTCTAGTAAGGGGAAATTGCAGCCTGCGTTTGTTCCGAGTATTGACATTGTGCGTATATTCTATTCTAGTATACTAATCACTATTTTTGTGTACATACATAATATTTTCATAAATATATTGCGAGGGAAAGGTAAGTATATTAATTTCCTTAAATTTATCTCTCAGAGATTCCCTACAGGAGGGAACTACAAATACATTTAAAATGTCTTGCATTTTAAACTACAACGAGTTATGTAAAACCTTTTTATGTTCGTCATCACTTGACACTCACCATTGCTCACACCATTCACTGTATCTGACTTCGACACATAGGAGAGTGGTTGAATATCTCTGCTTCTGGATTTTCGTATGCTGTTACTTTTAAACAGATTGGGAAATGGCGCCTCAAAGCTCCTAGTCAAGTCTGGCCGATCCTCTGCAAATAAACAAAAAATCTTGGCAAGGCATAACCAGTGAAAATCGGCGGAAATATTTTACTGACTTTCAAAAGAGGTTTTAGCTTTAGTTTTATGCCAAATTCCAATAACCTATCTCAATTAATTTTTAACCATCTGAGATTGACATCTTAATCCAAATATTGATAAAAGTGTGACAATAACCAATCGACGACGACGGATAGATTGTATTGTAATAGCCATCTGTCAATACAATCTATCCGTGATAGGTCGGATCGGTGTATGTAGGTAGTGTGTTCAACTGTGCCAATATCCTATCTAAAGATTTTTACTTCCACCAGTTTTTAAAATAATTAAAAAGCTTTTTGATAAGTTTTAAACATTTAATATTATTTGTACGGTTTTATTTACTTTATTTGGTTTATAACGATTATCAAATATGAGTGTAAAGAGAGAAGAGATTGCATTCTATCCGTCGTTAAAATGGATTGTCTTCGTAGGGTTTGGGTATTGGGATGTAGAGAGGAGATCGATCGACCTTCACGATCTAAGAGATGGTGGTTTAGTTATTGGGTTCGGGCATTAGACTCATATAGTTAACGGCGTGTCAGGCACGGAAGGCTGGCCTATTAGATCAGCAAATGATCATGAATCAGATTCAGAAATCTGAGGACAGGGCCTGAAAAGTTACAGCTGTAATACTTTTTGACATTTAACACCTTTGTCTTCAGTCACCGTGACCACGCACGCTGTAAAGCACGCGAAACGTCGGTTTAAATTTAAAATTATGTCTAAATAATTATAAGTTTAAATACAATAATACATAACTATAATCCGTAAAAAAGTGTTTTTCTTTAGATTTTAAATGTGGTTATTTTATTGCGTGAATTTATGTGCGATAAATTTTTGCAAGCAATATATCAATCATGTATTATTCAGAGATCGTTTCCAGACAGAGACGAGTTGGCGCCGATATTTCGCAGTCTGTGTAGTTTAGTTTATGTTTGAATTTTAATCTAAACAATGAAGTAACATCATCTACATATATAAAATTCTCATGTCACATTAGTTCCCATACTCCTCCGAAATGGCTCGACCGATTGTCATAATTTATTATGCATATTCAGTAGGTCTGAAAATCGGCTCCTATCTATCTTTCGAACCCTTATTTGATAACGGGTGTTCACACCTAAACTTTTTTTTTTTTTAATTTTTCACACAATTTTTTTGTTTTTATATTTTTATGATATTGCATACAAAAATACATACAAACCCTATTTTTTTTTATATAACAGGGGGCAAACGGGCAGGAGGCTTACCTGTGATGCTGCCGCCCAGGAATACTCTCGAAGCCAGAGGGCTCGCGAGTGCGATGCCGGCCTTTTAAGAATTTGTACGCTCCTTTCTTGAAGGAGCCTACGTCGAATTGGTTCGGAAATACTTCAGTGGGCATCTGAATTTTTATTCTTCTACGCCTAGCCCCTAATTTATTTGTTTATTTAAAACTTATGACGTGAACTCTGAGGTTTATGTAGAGAAAATTCACAGAAAACCCAAAAAGTTTTCATTCCGGAAAAACGAACAGTCTCCTATGCTACCCGCAGAATGTTCCATGTCGGTATATACTAAAAAGGTAAGCTAGGCATTAAGGATAAACGAAGTTCGTGGCAGCTAGTAAACATTAAGCAGTTAGGCCGTGGTTTCTATTTTGTAATATAGTATTTATTATTTATTACAGTTCTATTAAGAGCACACTCCCTCGGCCCGCTCTAATGACTAGTGAAACATACGTACGACTATAGTTCGCATGAGATGAGAAGGATAAGAACATCCTAGATTGTGTTCTTTAGTTCAAATGAGAGGACTTAAAAGGTTGCCTGGAAGAGATCGCTTGTTAGCGATAAGAACGCCCGTTGCATCCCTTGTTAATTGTTATGTATTTTTTATATTTGTTTCTTTGCAACGAAGTGTAAATAAATAAATAACGTAATCACCAAATGCTATTTATTGTAATAACTCGTAAGATATATGATCAATTCGCTAGTAACAGCTCTCGGCCATACTGTGCTGTAATTAAATTACTTTTTGGATCTCTACTCGCCATGCTTGAATAAAATTAGGCAAAAGTTAGATTTGGCTGCTTTTTTGTATCGAGGTATTTATATTGTATTTATTGAAGTGAAACTTCTTTAGGCGCATGTGAGTAAAATTTTCACGGAACGTCACGAAGATTAGCAGCGTTTTTAGCAAAGAAAAGGGAGAGAGCGATTGCAATTGGGAGCGAGTGAGAGGGAGAAGGGAGATCGAGACGCTATTGGTTGATGTATTCGTAGTAGTTACATATTAGAAGTGTAGATGGCAATACTGTCGCATAACGTCTTGTGCAGTAGACGCAGGTTTTTTTCTTTATTTATATTATCATTCTGATGGACTGGGCACATGCTGCGCGGTAAACAAGAGAAGTGGAGCAACATCATATCAAACTGGTACCCAAGAGATGGGAGAAGGAACAGAGGGAGACAAAGCAGGAGATGGGAGGACGAATTGAAACTAACGGCAGGCCCAAAATGGAGAAGGGTTGCTAGAGACAGATTACAATGGAAATTGTTAGAGGAGGCCTTTGCCAAGAGGCACACTGAACTAAAAGACATTTTATAAATAAACAGACACCACTATACAAAGAAAGCAGTTCAGGAAATGAGGCTTATTATAATTATTATTATATTATCATTAACATGTCTATAGTGTGAATATAGATGTACTGGCAATAGATGTGTAGCAAATACATGGAGTGATCAGGTACATGAACATCTATTGGGGCTTCTAACTTAGTAATAATTAATTCACAACTTTCACTGGGGACATATATACTTTGTACGCATGTACATTATTTAATTAGAATCAACCATTGAATGTATAGTGAAGAATTTTTTATTTTAATTCAATTATTTTTTTTAATTCAAGCATCACAGATAAAAGCAAATCTTCCATTAATAATTTTCGTAAGTGAGAAATACAATACAGTACATAACGCCAGGCCTTCCTTTTCATTTAGTTATAATACAATAATTAAATAATTACAATATAAAAATTGTAACGGAGTGTTAATAAATAAAATAAATAAATTTGTATGTATGTAGGGACTCCGTTTCCGCAAGTAGACTCTGAAAAGGTCCGTTGTGCGTGAAAAAAAAAATTATAATAATTTTGTAATAAAACTTACCCAATACCATGAAGTCTTGAACTCTTCTGAACGAGACGAGGAGTTCAGCGATAAACGAAATCACCAGCGGTAATATCATTGTGATATTTATTTGAGCTGCTGATATGAACTGCTGTAGAGGGTATATCTGAAAAAAATAGCTGTTATATACGAGAACAAAACTTCTTCACCTAACTCAAACTCCCTTCAGGCCAATAGCGTTTTACAGGGCAGAGATGAAATAAGTAAGCACCGTTAGAAGAATTGGTAATCTAAAAAAAAAACAAAAAAAAAATCCTTTATTTAGTAAATAGTCTTAAATCTACATTTTAGTACATCCCAGTTCTAGAACCTGTGTTAGGGATGAACGCTCTTTCCTATATGTTGATACTTAATCTACTTAACAACTTTTTCATATGTTCTCGAATATTCTACGCTTGATATTTTCTCGACTTCCCAGAAAATTAATTAAGAGTATGTCTATGAGCGTACTTTATTCGAAAAAACAAAAGAAAAAGAGGACGCCCACAACCTGGGAAAAAAGAGATAAGGGGAAAGATTGGAAATAGCGAAGAATAGATACAGGTGGAAAAAGGCCCTCTCTCTATTAGAAGTTGTGTAATTGTATTAAATCTAATAATATAAAATTAATTTAACTTAAAATATTACTACGGCGCTACAATTTTTGAGGTCTTTGCCCATTATCTGTTTCGTGATTTCTAAAAAGGCAAGGAGGTGATTAACCTTCTGTGTCTGACACACCGACTTTTGGGGTCTGTAATGGGTTCCGTTACTGCGAGTTATACCCTGCATACATTTTTATTTTATTTATGAATTTTATGTAGAGAAATTAAAGGAGGTAACTATCTTCTCGCTTACGAGCGATCTCTTCAACAGAGTAAAGCAGTTAAAGCATATGTGTAGTGAAAGAGATTAAAAAGAGTGGCGGAGAGTTTATTGCCAGTTCGTTTCTTCCGTTCTACGCCCTTGATTTGAGTACTGGCAGTAAATGTAAAATTAGAAGCATTCAATGTATATTTATTTTTTGACGTTCATAAGTGTAGACTGTTTTATCTACATTAATAGGTTAATGATTTTTGGGAAATCAATAAAAGATAAGGACACATGAATAACGATAAGTTCTGTTGGATCAGTATAAAAGTTAGGGAAACGATGTAGATAGGTAATACAGAACAGATTCAAAAGGCGATAGGGAAGGAGCTAAGCGTGAAGGGTAAGGGAATACCATATCATAGCAGAGAGAACTATCAGTAAATAAATTCAAAGCCCTTGTTAAAAGTAAATTAATTAATAAAGCCTTTTATAAATGTTACGAATACTTAAATGATCCTCATCCTTGGGATTGATTTGCTCCAGTTCAAACAATTTGTATTAAAAACTTGGCGATTGAAAAGAGTGGCGGAAAGTTTCTTACCAGTTCTTCTTACCCCCTCTATGCCCTTGACTTGCGAACTGGTTGTAAATTTACAATTAAATTCATTTGGTTTTTTTGACGTTCATAAATGTACATGTTTACCTATATGAATAAAGATATTTTTGAGTTTGAATTTGAGAGACCTTAAAGGATTCGCCAAGAACGGAAGAGTTTTGAGATAGGATTTCAAATATATAGTTTTCAGAAGAGCCCCAAAATGGGGCTGTCATCCCAGTCCATTGACCTATTTTCGTATGTGCGTCTTTTTTGTTTTTCTGACAATCAGTATATTGAGCAATTCTCACTACTATTATATTTAATTTTATATAAATCCTTTCTTATCGGATTAATTACAGGAAATAATGATTAAAAATCGCATATTATAGCGGTTTTTTTTAATTTAACATAAATAGTGTAAGCCTGTCTGTATTAGATATGAGATTAGATTTGATCTATTTAATTCCAAGCCCGTAAAAAAAATTAAATTAAACAATTTAAGATCATTTACACGACACAAGTAAAGTTGGCGATTAAAAAGAGTGGCGGAGAGTTTATTGCCAGTTCTTATCTTCTAAGTGATTTGAGAACTGGCAGAAAATTTAAAAATAGATATAAATATAAATTTTTTTATGTTCATAAGTGTACATTGTATTACCTATTTGAATAAATGAATTCGACTTTGAACAACATTCATTAGTGAAGGATTGTCCTTGTAGGCACCCAGACCAACTTGTCTGTGATACAAACAAGATATATCAGTGACTTAGGAAATTTAAGAGTCACTAAACGATCGGAGATCTCTAACCCATGTTAAGCTGGGTCTACATTTGTAGCATCTTGACGTATCACGATCAGTCATATCGTATCTACTATTTGTATCATAAATATGGACGCTCAATTTGTCCATGTCGTATTTTTAAGGCGTATCTTGTAAAAGACGCGTCCATACTTATCAAATACTGTATCATGTCAGGGTATCGGCTATTGCTTTACAAATATAGACGCTCACTTTTCTTCCAATGTATCTTTTCCTGAGGCGCGTGTCTTTCAGTGTGCCTTTCCCTTCTCGTACGGTTCAGTAATGTCTTCGTTCTCAAAAGGTTTAGCCATGTCAGCAATTGCTCACAATTTGGCAGTGACTTGCCCCTGTTATATTATCATTAATAGTATTTCACAACTTAGATAAGTTTTATAACACTTTCGTTAACCCAGCTGATCGTGTTCCTTTTTCACTGCCACTAACAACTACTATACTTTGTTCAACAATGTTTATTTCACTGCATTTACGTTCAAACTTGTTCGATACGACATGTATTCCCTTTGATGATCGCGATTGATGGTTCACCGTGTATCGTATCGCAATACAGTATCGTGATACAGTATCAAAATACGTCCATACCACCGATCGTGATACGCGTATCGGATTCGAGGTATATCAAGATACGCAGTTAGTGCGGGCCGTATCAGATACGGTATGTATCATTAACGGGTATCATTTTGCGTCCAAACTAGCGATCATGATACGCGCCGAAGCCACGCAACGGAGATACGAGTCGATACTAGCTATACATGGTAGGTCGGGTCGGTGTATGTTGATAGACCTTTGTATGAACACAAACACATTACAATTCAACTGTGCCAGTAAACTATCTTAAGATTTTAACTTACACCAGTTTTTAAATAATTAAACAGCTATTTGATATGTTTTAAACATAGAGATGTATATTTTATTATTATTAGTACGGTTTTATTTACTTTTGGTTAATATTGATTGTCAAATATGAGTGTAAAGAGCGAAGAGATTGCATTCAATCCGTCGCCAAAAATTGATTGTCTTCGTAGAGTTTGGTTATTGGTAGGTTGGTTTTCAATCTGAGATTGTGGATTAATAATTGGGTTCGGGCGTTATTGGGTTAGAACATTAACATTCTCGTCTCTTATTAATTCTCAAGGTCAGCTGAATTTTCCGGCTGCAAAAAAAAGCCAAGGTGTTCGGACATCTCCTATTTGAATTCTTCACAATTGTAACAGCACATATCCGAAGCCAGATATTCCGTAGTGGCCTGATCAGTTTTAAAGAAAGTATTCTTAAGTGCCTATCTCAAACTTAATCTGCTGTTCAGCTGGTAGATTTTGCTTAAATTAAGCAACGGATTACTGGTAAATTAAATTTTTTTGAAACATTTATTTTTACCACAATTGTCTTATTTTAGAAAAGATAGCTTGTAATATCTTATCTTATATAATATATATCAATCTCCTGTCACGATGTTTGTCCGCGATGGACTCCTAAACTACTTACCCGATTTAAAATGAAATTGGCACACCGTGAGTAGTCTGGTCCAACTTAAGAGATAGGATAACTTAGATCTTTAATTATAGTCGCAATTTTATTTTATTGCAAATTATTTGTTTATTATTTGATACAATTCTAACAGATACCGCTGTATTAAAAGTACCAACGTTTCACATCATTTCTCCTACAGTTTCCCTTGAATAGATTACTACTATGTAATATAACAATAACCTTAGCCACAGCAACGCTTGGCCGAGTGTGCTAGTATATTGTAGATATATGATGTGGTAAAATATCATACGTCTATCCATTTTCAGCAACTCATATGACGTTGCAGACCCAGTTAAATTGAAATTGATAGAGCGAATACGCAATTTCGAAAATTTCTAGAAGTTGATAAGATAAATATTCTCGATTTCATAATTACAATCATAATCGATGTATGTAGTGCCATTGTGCCAATGTACTTGATAATCAGATAATGTGAACAAACATTTAGAGAGCAAATACTGCATTCAAGTAGTTGTGACTGATGTGGTTAAGTGGATGATGGGATGGGAATTAGATTTTATGGAGCGATTTGAGTTACTTTGAATGGCACTCGGGGTATTTTTTGAAGTGAATCTTCTTTAGGCGCATGAAGGTACATTTTTTACGTAACGTCACGAAGATGTGCAGCGTTTTTTTCTAAAAAAATAGAGAGAGCGATTACGGCCGATTGAGGGAGATTGAGAGATGTATTTTATTTTTATTTTATTTTATTTATTCGTTTATTAGTTACATATTAGAACTTTAAATTGCTTTGAATAATATTTTTTATTAACGTTTATTTATTTCCGTCCCATTTGGTATACAGCCTACCTATAAAATTTCAAAGGTTTTTTTACCCTTTTTTTTTATTGATAAAGTTTGCCAACGCTCGGCACACTGATACATTGGTAAAAACAAACACAAAATACAATTTTTAATGTGACAAACACTTAGAGGCAAACATGTCATTCATTTATAGCACATACAAATATCAATCGAAACAATTACTAAACAAAACAAACTACAAAAAAGAAACAATTACAAAAAACTAAACAAAAATCGATTTTAAAGTGTGAGGGGAGCAATTATGGATATCCAGACCTAGCTTGTTTATCTGAATGCTTAATCTGGATATCGGTGAGCTTTGACCTAAACGCGTTCTACGGAAAGGAGATTCCATTATTCCATTTGTTCAATGGAATAATGGGAAATTTAGAAAGAAGTTACCCTTGCAAGTATTTCGATAGGAAAAGGTAGCTACTGGCAAAAAATAGTTTGATTCATACTTTATTTTAATGACGCGAGGTACGGAGAAAGTTTAGACTACAGACGTAAAAAAATAAATTTTCCTCGAAAACTTTAGAGAATTCAGACAAAACAGACGATCGAAAGACACGCGTCCCTTGAACCGAAGACTTCAAGATAACAAAAAAAATTCTTTTTCGCAAGCAGTAAATTATAATTATAATCATTTACTCCATTTAGATAACACTGATAATTATTTTGCACAGCAAAGATTTTCTTATCTGAATTCACATTGACATAATTTATATGTTCGGCGTTTGCACGTCTCAACATTAGGTATTATTATGTATTTATCCTAATAAAAATATATAAAAATAAAATCTAAAAATAAAGCTAAAGATGTTTTGCTTTTAAAAGAGTACCGAGAGTGTTTTACGCCGGCTTTTTTTCTCGGCCTATACCCTCTGTCTTCTTTGCCGATCAGTAGGGATGCTTACAAATTCAAATTTAATGACGTAGAACAAGTGATACCTGTCTATCTTTTGTTCCATAATAAAAGTATTTTATTTTTACACAAGATTAACAAAAATGTTCAAACACTTACGAAAGAGAAAAAACAATATATAATATTCAATCTATTTAACTAAGTTAACGATGATGTGTGATTATGTAAAAGTGAGGGTATAGACGTGGAGGTGCGTATGTAGGTGTTTTTGCACTATAGATATTCTTAATGTTCCTTTTAACCATATTCCGCGATAGCTTTAACAAGTCAAGGCCTAAATATTGCTTATATTGCATATTTTACTTATAATGCTTTAGTCACAACAATACCCATAGAAATCGCGTCAAATAACGAAGAAAAGAATTTTAAAAAAATGTGTGTGTATTCTATCGTCGTATTTGCGTGTTGTTCTCACGAGTATGTAAGTGCGTGCTCCTATTTCACCATGCCTCCTGCTGATAGAGGACAAATCTTTGTTTTTAATTTATTTTATTATTCTTTATTACTCAAGATGTCATATGGAACATGGTGTAATGGTTGCAGCTCCTTACAAACATTGTGTAAAAAACAACTTGGTGATTAAAAAGAGTGGCGGAGAGTTTATTGCCAGTTCTTCTCATCCGTTCTACGCCCTTGATTTGAGAACTGGCAGTAAATGTAAAATTAGAATCATTTTATGTAAACTTTTTGACGTTCATAAGTGTACATTATGTTACCTTTATGAATAAATGAATTTTTTGTTTGTTTTTTGTTTGTTTTGTTCTAGTGTACACATGTAAGAAGTGAAAATTCTTATGACCTTACTCTTCGAAAAAATGATCTACTTATTTAAAGAAAAACACTTTTTTACGGATTATAGTTATGTATTATTGTAAAGGGTATTTCAACAAGAAGTTTGTTTTTCAATTGTGGCAACACCGAGAACGTGATAGTTTTGACATTTAGTTTTTGGCGGTATTCGTAGTAGGTGCTTTGGCAATTATTACAATGAATTCAATTTCGCTCGAAAATCGCATTAAAATAATTCAAATCCACTATAAAAATGGTGGTTCTGTTAAAGTTACATTTCGTAAAATTCGTGATATTTTCGGCCAGCATAATCGTCCTTCTGAGACCGCTGTTAAGAATTTGGTCGCGAAATTTGAGTCGACAGGCTCAGTACAAAATGTGCCAACACCAACACGTGTTCGACCGGGTCGTTCAACAGAAAACATCGCCGCCGTGAGCCACAGTGTTGAAGAAGATCAAAATTTGTCAATTTCACGACGTTCTCAACAATTGGGGTTATCCAAAAGCACAACATGGCGAATTTTGCGAAAGGATTTGGCTTTGAAGCCTTACAAGATTCAACTGGTGCAGGAATTAAAGCTGATCGACCATTCAAATCGCCGCAGATTCACTCAGTTCATTCAGGAACAACCTGCTGGTTTTTCTGAAAAAATCATTTTTTCAGACGAAGCCCATTTTCATTTGTCAGGCTACGTCAACAAGCAAAATTGTCGCATTTGGGCAAAAATTCTAAAGCAATTATTGAGAAGGCTTTGCATACTCAACGTGTTACTGTGTGGTGCGCTATGTGGTCTGGAGGCGTGATTGGGCCGTTTTTTTTCGAAGATGAGGCTGGAAATGCGGTAACAGTCAATGGATCACGGTATCGCGAGATGTTAACCACTAAATTTTGGCCTATTATTGATGACATGGATATCACTGAAATGTGGTTTCAACAGGACGGTGCCACATGTCACACAGCCAATGAAACGATCAATTTATTGCAAACCAAATTTCCCGAGCGCATAATTTTGCGAAATTCAGCTGTTAAGTGGCCAGCCAGATCGTGCGACTTAACACCACTGGATTATTTTTTGTGGAGCTATGTTAAAGACAGAGTCTATACGGAGCCAATCGAATCGATTGCAGCCTTAAAACTCAAAATCCATGATGTCATTAACGAAATAGACCCTCCATTTTGCCAAAAAGTGATTAAAAATTTTGATGAAAGAATCATCATTAAAAATTTTGATGAAAGACATCTGTCAGCGTGGTCGTGGTGGACATTTGCCAGATATCATTTTTCATTCATAATTGCCAAACTTTTCTCTTTGTAATACAATAATAATTTTATTCATTTTCCTCTAAATTCTTTGTTTTATTTTGTTTTAGAAAACAAAGTTCTTATTGAAAAACCCTTTATTTACAATAATACATAACTATAATCCGTAAAAAAGTGTTTTTCTTTAAATGTGTAAAAGTTATGTTAATAAAAGACAATACTATGATCTACTTATATGCAACTTTTCAGAAAATGGTTTAATGAAGTTAAACAAGAGAATCTCTATTTAAACAAAAAACTAACTGTAAATTCTGAAGTTTATTATATATTTTTTGTAAAACTTATGTTAATAGAATTAGAATTTAATTAATTGTAATAGTTTTTTTTTTTTTTTTTTATAGAAGGAGTTGGTGTGGTGGAAACACAAACTGGACACAGTTTTTCTGTCCACCAGGACGTCGAAAATATTTATATGTTTAACTTATATACATAAAGTGACATAATATACAATAAAACATTTTTACCATCAAAAATTGCACAAACAACGTAGTAAACCGGTCGAAACATTGCCGCTTCATAGGTAGCCGGTGCAAGAAACCTGTTCTTGACGAGAATTCTCAATCGAATACAGGATGTGTTCAAATATGAATTAAATGACGATGTCTGATTTTTGTTATGCGTAATTTATAATTGTTTGCTTTATGTAATAATTTTTTAATTTAAATTTAATATTGTTTCTAGTTATATTAGTAAATAGTGTAGCTGGTAGCGAGTTTATTAAATTTGGAATAATATAGTCTAATGTTTTTTTCCCATATAAATTATTGTATTTGGGTAATAGAAATGCATTTTTTAATTTTCTACGTGTTGAATATTGATAGTGAGTACCAACTGTTTCAAGATAATTTTCTGTGAAGTAGTTTTCGTTTAATAATACTAGCTGCACTGTCTCTGGTATAGGTATAAATTTGAAAAATGCAAAAAGCCCTCTGTAGTCCTTCTTATATTGTGATTTTATTTTTATGGGAGCAATAGTTTTTAAAATACGTATTTGTAATGCAAATATTTGATTTATATAAGTTTTGCATGTTCTCCCGTAGCTTGAAAGTCCATATGTTATAATGGATTCGGCTAGTGCTTTGTATAGCAGTAACAGAGTTTTCGGAGGTATTTTATTTTTTATTATAGTGAATTTGGCAAGTATCGCTCTTAGCCTTTCACAGACAGAATTGATGTGCATTTTCCAGGACATTCGGTCATCTATTGTAAGCCCCAGGTACTTGTGGTTACGGACTAATTCTAAGGCGTTGCAGTTACAGTTGTTGGGGTACGAGTTATAGGAATGTGCACAAGTGTGGTTGTGTAACAATAAGTGGGGTGTATGTGAGCTTAGATTGTGACTGGATCGGATATGCATAAACTTTGTTTTGTTAGAATTTAGTACAAGTCCCACATCGTGTGACCATTTAGCCAATGTATCGAAATCAGATTGTAGCTTTGTTTCTGCTTCTTGGATGTTAGCCCCAGCGGATACATGCCTAGTAGGCATGTATCGTCTGCAAATTGGAATATCTGGCAATACTTTATTATGTTAGGTAATGTGTTAACGTAGGTAAGGTAATGTAAAGGTCCAATAACTGAGCCCTGAGCCGTGCCTTCTGTTATGGATATTGGGAAACTTTCTTCGTTGCACACTTTAACACGATATGTTCTATCTTGCAGATAGTTTTCACACCACTTAAGTAGGTTTCCTCGTACTCCGCAGTCATTTAGGTTTTGAATTATTACGCTGTGCCTTAATGTGTCGAATGCCTTACTGTAGTCGATAAACACTACAAGGACATGATCTTTTTTATTTAAGTGCTTATAAATATGATCCGTGAATGCGGATAGTAATTGTGTGGTGTTTTTATTTGGTTGAAATCCGTATTGTTTGTTAGAGAGAATATTGTGTTTTTTATAATAACTTTGAATTTGTCCACATATGTATTTTTCTATTATTTTGTTAATTGTTGGTAATATAGTTATTGGACGATAATTATTGTAGATTTTTTTGCTACCATTTTCGTATATTGGTCGTACTATGCCTGTTTTTAATAAATTAGGATATTTTCCAGTGTAAATGCTCGTGTTAATAAGATTAGCTATGGCTACGTTTATTTTATTGCATAACATTTTTATGTCTATAGCTCGTATTCTATCTGCGCCTGGAGATTTTTTGTCGTTTAATGATTTAATTATGTTTGCAACTGATTTAGGGTCTGCTGACTGAAATCTCATACTAGTATTTTCTGCTCGCCGGTATGAGCTTTCCTCTAACAGTGGTTTTACACAGTTGGTTGCAATATTACTAATACTATTGTGGAAGGTAGTTGCAAAATTATTTGCAATATCTTTACATGTAATATTTTGATTTTCAAATGAGTTCTGTATAGCTACGTCAATAGAAGCTTTAGTTTTTCCTGTTAATTGGTTTAAAATATCCCATAGATTTTTTATATTTTTTCTATTCGCTTCAATATTGGTTCTTAGTGTTTTATTTTTAGTTTTATTTATTAATTTATTGACATAATTTCTGGTTTTATTATATTTTTGTTTGAGTATTAGGTTGCTTGGATCTTTTATATATTGAGTAAAAAGTTTATCTCTGTACTGACATGCTTTAATAATTCTATTATTAATCCAATGATTACTATTTCGTTGAGTGTTAGATTTAAGTTTAACTATATATTCTGATTCTTTATATGCTTGAGTTATGTTATTTTGTATGAAGTTATATATGCTAATAGGACACTTCATTTCTATTGTCGGTTTCCAATCAATTTGCTCTAGCAGGGTCGCTAATTTATTTTTGTCTATAAATGTTTTATATGACGGAACATCCTGTAGCTGTGCTTTAGTGCAAGCGAGCACGATTGCTCGATGGTCCGCTAGTTTTGTGCCAACCGCTGCAGTGTATAGGTCGTGTGTTTGGGATCGAGCGTATATGTGGTCTATGCATGATTTTGTAACGATTCCTTTGTATCTTTCTACCCTAGTGTATGTTGTGATCCCACACATAAGGCCTAAACTGTGTAATGTGTTGCAATATTTATGTTTTATAGGAATGTCTATCTTTAGATTTATATTAACGTCCCCCAATAGATACAAATCAATATTTTTCTGGCAGTTGTTCTTAATGATATTACGAAGTTCGTCAACAAACAGGCTCTTGCTTTGGCTAGGTGGGCGGTAAATAGCACAAATTTGTGCAGTGTATTTTGTCTGTGTTGTGATGGTAAAAAGTATATTCTCGAAATGTTGGCTTTTTACAATTTGTATACTAAATTTATGTTTCTTTTTTACATAAACTAAGATACCACCACCTTTCCTACTGTTTCTGAGCGCTGAGAACATTTGATACCCATTTAAATTATACAAACAACTAATTCTATCAGAAATGTTAACCTCTGTAAGAACAATAACGTCAACATTATTAGCTGCATATATACATTGCTCGAGACTAGCAAAATATTTTATGATTGACCTTATATTTATGTGTACACACAATAGATTCAAATGTTTGCTGGGTATTTTACTCACGAAATCATTTATGTTTATACAATCCTCTAATTCACAAATATCACTGGTTAAACTATCCATCTTAATTATAATAATTAATATTCATTTAATTTGGGCAGTTAATTGACATTCTGTCTTTTTTTTTTTAACACTTGTATATCCAATACAGATCTTAAGTTTTGTATTTTACTGTTTTCATCTTTTCTCGCACGAACCATACCGTTTTTAAACCAAACGTATTTATGTTTTTGTATGTTCTTTAATTCCTGTTTGGCTTCCCATAAAATGCTTTTGTTGGATTTAGTCATTGCTTCCCTTATGAATACTATTTTGTTATTGTTGGGTTCATAGGGGCAAACATCGGCCACCATAGTTTTAATGGTTTTAGCAGCTTTAATCCACTTTTCTTGGGTTGCTTTATCAGTAAGTTTAACTCGTATAATACCCGGTTGGTCGTATTTACCTTGGTGGCGTATTGCGTTACGGATACCGTCGAAGGGTTGTTTAAGTTTTAATGCCACATTTTCAACTAATTTTTTCACATTATCTTCGCTCGCAGGGGGGACGTTTGCTATTTCTATAGAATAAGCAAGTTTCTCCTGTTCCATCTCATGGAAACGCTGCTCCAATGCGCCTACCCTCAATTCCAAATTGTTATTTTTTTGTATTAGTTCCGTGTTTTTTCTTTCTAAAACTTTTATGGTATTTTTAAAGGCATCAATACAACCTAATACTTCATCCAACTTCGTACTGTGAAATTGCAAAGATTGGTTAAATTCGCTTATTTCCTTCTTTATAGTTTTTTCCACCTCCTTGGAGATTTTCTGTATTAGCCCCTTAGTGTCCATAGGAATATCCTCCTCTGCATCCTCTGTTAGAAACAAAGAGGACTTTCGCTTCGGGGATTCCTGCTGGCATTCCATACAGGTCCAATCTAGGCTTGGGGCCGCCTTTAATGCAGTTATCTGTTTGTTGGTAAGACCGCTGCATCTGGTATTTAGGTGTACCATTTTTTCACATCGGGCATATATTACTATCATTGCTATCGTTATTATATATTTTTGTTATTAATGGCTACGCATCTCTTCTCTTTAACCGTGGTAGTGACAAGAAAAAGATGGCGCGTAACGTAAAAATGTGACGCGTAACGAAAAACGTGACGCGTAACGTAAAAAAGTCACGCGTAACCGAAAAATGTGACGGATTTTTTTCCTAACGCCGATAAATAATTTTCACTCCAAAAATTATAATTGGTATTAATTTAAACAGTTTTAATATTTCAACGACAATTAAATTCTTAACATAATATCTTCCTTTTTCACTCCCCCTTTTGGGTCAATTACACCTAACGAGTACAGTGGTGAGTCAGTAAATAAGCTCTCGGCCGAGAGAGTTGCCGAGCCGAGTGGGTGTTTACACGTATTTACACCAGTGGCGAGTCAGTTCAGTTTTTATCACGACGTCTGCAATGGACCGTTTTAAATCGGCTGTTAGGTACCATATGTTATTAACGAATTGTGGGATTTATTGGAAGAGGAAGATCAACGAATATGGACCAGAAAATGGATTTTAAGGCGAAATGCCCTCGGAGCAACAAATAGCCTTTTTAATGAATTGCAGTTAGAAAATTGCAAAGAATTCAAGGCACTTTTAAGAATGATTGTAGAACGCTTTGAGACATTGCTGGAGAACATAACTCCATATATACAAAGACAAGATACTATTTTGCGTATAACGAGTGGCGAGTGGCCGAGTGACGAGCGAGTGCGTGTTTATACGTGCCGAGCGGGATAGCGAGTCGCTGCGGGGGCAGAAAAATGAAGCGGGGTGGTGGGTACTCGGCCTAGTAAACAAATTGGGATTCTAGTGACTCTCTCGCCTCTCTTCTCGCCCGAGTACTCGGCCGAGCACTCGGCCGAGGACACTGACTCGCCACTGTACTCGTTAGGTGTAATCGACCCATTAGTGTCGGAAATCTAAAGTTTTAGATTTGTTTTAGATGAACAAGACTTAAAAATTACTTTGCCTAAGATTTTTCACTTCTGACATGTAAGATCTGTTAATACTTACAACATTTGCAGTGAGGACATTTCCAAAAACCAATGTGTACATCAGTATGGCGACGAAGAGCGCTGATCTCTCTGTGAATGTCATGAATCCGAGGAAAATTGTCCGCAATATCGTTGCAGTTTTCACTTCCACCATTTCATCTGCGCGTTTTTCACCAACCACCTTTTGGAATGGCAATTCCCAGGCATACATTTTGATAACCTGTAATAAACCATTGTGATGATAACGGTTTAAAAAAGGAAACGGTTAAAAAAAAATAGGTTAAATAATGTCATTATTTTAAGTAATTAAGTTTGTTATGGAAGGGCTGGGAACCCTAACACAGGTATTTTTACTTAAAAGGGTTTCCAAATCTTGCATTTTAAAGGAAAATGTACTAAAAATAAATAAAAACTTTTTATTATTATTATTGCAGTTAGAACATTGACAAACAGCTGATACACAGCTGCTCTAAATTTTAACAGCTGTAGATATACTTTATAATAATAATAATTTATGTATTGCAAGAATATGGTACAAAATGTTAAGTTGGTAATCGTAAGTCGTTCGCAAATTTATCTTAATTTACATTTTACATTATTGGTAAAAGGTGTTTTTCCGAAACAGTTCTAAATTTATTTTTGGCACAACCAATTTCTCCCTGTCTACTTCTTACTTTGACGTAAAAATATGTTTATTTCTGTGCACGAATAAGGATATTTCTAAAATATAAATACATGGAAAAGATAAAAATTTGAGTTTCTTAAATAGACGAACGCAACTATCAATACAGTTTGCTCCACAAATTGCTCTGATACATTTCTTTTGAGCCTTAAATACCCTATGCACTTCGACTGAATTTCCCCAAATCACAGCTCACAAGAATTATGTTTGATTAAGATATTGTTTTACTTCACTCAATACCAGAAGCCTCGCGAGTGCGTTGCAGACGTTTAAAGAATTGGAACGTTCTTTTCTTGACCCTAAGTCGAATTGGTTCGGAAATACTTGAGTGGGCAGCGGGTTCTCAGAGCTTAGGTGCGCTCAATTCTGATTTATCAAAACCTCTAATCCAAAACGCGTTGAACTGCGTCATGCATATATCACACTCGAACGCATTTCGTTTTAAATAACTACCCAAAAGGTCCTTCGAGAAATTGAACCAATTAGAAGGCTGGCAATGTGTCCATGTATCACTTAACATCTGATGAGGAGCATGTTAACCCTTGTTTATAAGAACGAATATATATGTATTTAAATTGTAATCACCTGTATCCCGCTGATAACTTCACTCATCACCTTGATTCGTTCATCAGTCTTTTCAGCTGTGCGGAATCTGACTTTACCCATCAAGCTACCAAGTCCACCTGCAATCAATAGCTTTGTTACGAATTTAAACTACGACACGTTTTCAGTCGTATAATAGACACTTAGGAAATAAGCGATTAAGTGGAATTAATATACCGTTCTGATCACTGTAATGTTTCAGGAATTCAGAAGCTCTTTAGAACACATTTGATGCACATAAAATATTGAAGATGTGTTTTACAACAGTCTACCAACATTACCTAACTTTGTTTAGGCTCTTAAATCTTAATGTGGTTTAAGTTTTAATTTTGTTTGTTTATAACTGTTATTTTTATATTTTAGTTTTAGTTATTATTTATATTTTTGTGTGTGTGGTCGTTTCTGTAATTCCTTTGATGTATTGCTTAAGTTCTAATGTAATTGATGTGTGTGTTAAATTGGTGATGTCAAATTTTCTTGTATTTTTAGGCATACACATTGTTTTAGAATATACATTATTTTAAATAAAAAAAAAACAAACAAAATACGCCCTAAAGTGCTTTCGAATAAAAATGTTATATACCTGTAAAGTATTTTTGAATCTACAGTGGGACATTCAAGTTAAAACCTTATGTAATTTAATACATTTTTTTTCTCACAGTGGTTGCCTGGAAGCGATCACTCGACATTATATATGTGTATATATATATATATATACATATATAAACTAGCGGACCCGACAGACGTTGTCCTGTCTACACGTCTTTAATTTGAAAATTTCAAACTTTTTTTAATAAGCTGACTATTTTAATGAAAATTATAATTCAAATGTTATGACAATATCTAACGATCCAGCACATGGTCTACAATAACACAATGATAACAAAACTTTTTTTAAATTTGAACAACAAACATAAAACATTGTACAGCGGACAAACTGTGAATCTAAACCACACACACAAAAAATTTCGTCAAAATCGGTCCAGTCGTTTGAGAGAAGTTCAGTGACATACACACTCACAGAAGAATTATATATATAATAAAGATATGTTCAATGTTTATATTGTAATACAATGACGTGTTAATAAATTAATGAATAACAATTTATTAAATTTAATATTAGATTATAAATAATCTGAAACGTATACGAATAACGTATAACGAATCGTACCACAAGATTAGTATCTAAGATAACATATATAAACGTAGCGCAAACGAGCCGCCATTTTGGATTTATTCTATTTTGATTTATAGTATACTGTTTACCTCTTAAGAACTCAACTACTTATTAATTTGTGCAAAACATCGCTTCGCTAATGACAAAGATGATTAAGGAATTTATATCTAATTAGCAGTTTGTAAAGAGTTTATAATATTATCTTTATAGGAAACGGAAGCGAACATTTACATTTAGAAAGGATATTTAACGTAATCTCAATAACCAAGTCTTTGGCCTCTCACCGGCCACGCACTGCAGTACCACGACTTTGGTTGCTTCAAGTAGGGAGTTGTTTCTTGGTCCGCTGCAGGCCCTTATCAAGAGTTAAGGGTGTTGCTTTTTTTTTACGCTACTGTGAATAGTCTAGTGAATAGGCTATCTCGCTCTTACAAATTGATTTGTTGACGTGTTTTGCAACTCACCGTATATTTGTTTATCTTGCTTTTAATGAAATTTAAGATTTCAATTAGTTTTATTTATTATTATTATTTTGTGGTTGTTTAAATGTTTCCCTTATGTTCTAATATATTGTATGTGTATAAAATTTGTGACGTCATATTGTCTTTTTAAGCATTGTTTTAGAACTTAATAATAAATAAGATCCCGCAGTGTATTAGCAGGATGCGAACCAATGAGCATCTTGGGGGCTTTGCCCCAACGGGACGAGACAACTTGAAGTGCACCAATAACCACTAAACCTGTGCCTGCCAACGTGTATTTCCCTTTTTAAAAATGGTAATTCTTGCATAGTATTGTTGTAGCTACTACATTTGCGACGATAATTCTCATGTATATCTAGAGAATTTGTGTATATTTCGACTTAGAAGTTATCTTCTTTGTTATATTGTTCCAACTGAACGATTAAGAATTATTGATTTTATCTTCATGTGTATGTAAATTTTTTTTTACAGAACAGGGGGCAAATGGCCAGAAGTCTCATCTGATGTTAAGTGATACCGCCGCTCATGGACACTCTCAATGCCAGAGGGCTCGCGAGTGCGTTGCCGGCCTTTTAAGAATTGGTACGCTCTTTTCTTGAAGGACCCTAAGTCGAATTGGTTATAAATAAAAATAAATATACCTTGTATTGGTAGTGCGATGACAATCAAAGCTGCTAATCCCAGCAGAGCAGCATATCCAGCTTGCAAATATCCCAAATAGCAGACAGCTGCTAGCTGTATTGGTATAATCCACACATAATGAAGGAAGAGGAAGGCCAGATCAAACCTCTGGAGATCGTTCGACAGGATATTTACGACCTTACCAGCTGTCGTCTCCCCCAGAGACCCATTGTTCATCCTCATTATCTACGGAATAAATTATTCATATTTAATCATTAATTGAAGAGCAGTGTTGGCCTAGTGGCTTCAGCGTGCGACTCTCATACCTGAGGTCGTAGGTTCGATCCCCGGCTGTGCACCAATGGACTTTCTTTCTATGTGCAACAAACATTACGTGTCCACGTCATATCACTAACTACTAACTGACGTGAGACCGATCTTGAATTGGATTGTCATGTGCACTGTTTACTTTTTGTTTTTTTTTTATGTATCCTATATCTGTTTAGTTTAATTTAATTTCTTTTTGTCTCTGTTAAGTATGTTTTTTCCTTCTTATTGTATTTGTAATATGTATTTTTGCACTTCTTGTCTACCTTATGTAATTTACTCACAGTCACTGTGGTTGTCTGGAAGAAATCGCTCTAAAGCGATAAGGCCGCCAGTTGCTTTTCATTCAAATTATGTTTAATATTTTATTTTCCTTTAATGTAATGCAGCGAAGTGTTAATAAATAAATATAAGCTGCTTTTTTAAAATAAAATATAAATATTTTTTTTTAAATTTTAGTTTCACCTTGAAATAACGGTATATAGTTCAGTAAAATTAAAAATATTACATGTATTTATTACACTTAGTTAAGACAGTTAATCAAACACACAGTACCCAAAGTACAGCAAATGAAACTCTCTCTTACCTAGAAGATGGAGAGACCAGATTTAAGAAACAGCAGGTAAATAGCAGAGAGTGGCTTAGTTCAGAGAGTATTGGCAGTATTTGAAAGAAGCCTTCGCCAAATCGGGGGACACAAGAAAAAGAAGAAAGAAAAAGAAAAGAAATAGAGAAGTGTTTAAGTAAAAGTATCTGAATTAAAATGCCATTATGGTTTTTTTAGATATTTTTTTTTTATGATACAACATTAGTATAACATTACCCTGAATTTTCAACACTTTACAATCAACCCCTATTTTTTATTTCTATATTTCATTATTAAAAACTTATGTTGTGAACTCTGAGGTTTATACAGAGAAAAATTCACAGAACAACCTAAAAAGATTTCATTCCGGAAAACCGAAAAGTCTCTGGGATAGTATAGCAAAATGTTCCGTGTTGGTATGTACTAAACAGGTAGGCTCAGTAAAATCTCATTAAGGAGAAACGAAGTTCGCGGGAGCAGCTAGTAGTATATAAAAATTGTTCATTAGAATTAAGAGATATGCTCCAATAGATTCTAAAAGTTTATAGACTCAGTTCGTCTGATTTCTAAAAGTAAGAAGGCTTAAAGCTTAATATGAATTATTCTTTTTGAAGACTAAAATATTGGCTGATACTGATGACTTCTGAGCGATCCGCGGGATTTTCAAAGGCATGGTGCCTTTATAGCAAGTATTTAGAACACAAGTTTGATTTAAAGACTGAGAAATCGTGACATTATGGTTCATGTTCTTATACAAACAATACATATAAATTCGACTTAGGGTCCTTCAAGAAAAGAGCGTACAAATTCTTAAAAGGCCGGCAACGCTCTCGCGAGCCCTCTAGCATCGAGAGTGTCCATGGGTGGCGGTATCCCTTTGCCCCCTGTTCTATAAAAGAAATATATAAAAAAGCACAATATGTTTAATGTAAGTAGTGAGTAATAATTTTTGTAAAATACTATGTCACGTTGTTTCTCTAATATATTATTAAAAGAAGTCCCTTTAGGTTACTTAAATGACCCTAATCCTTGGGATTGATTTGCTCCAGTTCAAACAATTTGTATTAAAAACTTTGCGATTGAAAAGAGTGGCGGAAAGTTTCTTGCCAGTTCTTCTTACCCGCTCTACGCCCTTGACTTGCGAACTGGTTGTAAATGTAAATTTACAGTTAATTTAATTTGTTTTTCTTGACGTTCATAAGTGTACATGTTTACCTAAATGAATAAAGATATTTTGATTTGATTTGATTAGGTAAGATTCCGAAGATACTGGCAGCGTTACCCTTATGAATTGTTAGACATACTAATGTTTTTATTATATGACAGTTTTTCTGTTAACTTAAATCAAATCAAATCAAATCAAAATTTATTTATTCAGTTTAGATGCGACTTAACGCATGCTTATGAATGTCAAAAACGTTTACAAAATTCGCGAAAGAGCAAAACTACGCCATCCGTTCGCAAGACTACCAGGAGGTCTTGTTCTGAGAAGAACGGGCAAGAAACTCAGCAAGTTTTATCCTCCCTTTACATACAATAATTCAAAAGAAAATGTCATAAACCACAACGTCATTTAAGTTACATAAGTAAAAATAAAATAAAATCTGTTCTGTGATTTACCACTATAATAAAAATTAATTCTTGAATTTGTTTTTTTTTCTAACCATAAGAATGCTGATAGCAATTCTTTTAAATAAATAATGGACGATAATTTTTTATATAATAGGGTGGCAAACGAGCCTGCGGGATGCCCAAAAAGGGCAGTCATCACAGCCATACACCCATTTATAGTGGGTGCGTTGCCGGCCTTTGAGGGAGGTACGCTCGACTTTTGAATAGTTGGAGGTCGTATCTTTCAGGGAAGACCACCGCCGGTAGTCGATTCCACCATTCACTAGGCCGCAAAAAAATTATTTATTTATTTATGAACACTTCGTTGCAAAGAAACACAAATAACACATATAAATTACAAGGGATACAACGGGCGGCCTTATCGCTAACAAGCGATCTCTTCCAGGCAACCCTGAAATGCCTTGTGAAACGGGCCGTGGAAGATTACTAGCCATCAAGGTGATTTTGTTGAAATTTAGAATCCATACGATACTTGAATACCGCTAATCAATTAAATCGTCAAGTAATAAAGATACTTGTAATCAGCTGCAACTATTACACCATATTATATGAATCACGAGACCACGTGTGTTATTTCCTTTGTGGTTCGATTGTGCGTGAATTCTCGCACCACATTTCCGATGCAATTAAGGCTAGCTAGTATAAACCGACTCACACAACATAAATAAATAAATCAGTGGCGATTCGTCAATCTGTTCCCCGCTCTACGCCGTCGATTTGCGAACTGGTAGTAAATTTAAAATTAATTCAACTTCTTCTCTGACCTTCAAGTGTACTTGAAACTATATGTATAAAGTTATTTTGACGTTAAATCTAATAGGCAAGTGATCAGCCTCCTGTGCCTGACACATTTCGACTTTTTAGGTCTAAGACATGTCACAATGTTCTCCTTGAACGAACGTTAACTGCATACATAGATACAAAGGGTTCGAACCTACGACCTCAAATTACTGCTGTCGAACATCATATATATGTGACATTGACAATCATAAAGAATAAACGTTATAGATATACATATGTGAAAATAACAATAAACTCAAGAACCATGCAACTTCTGCAGCAGTAGCCCGCAAAACTGCCGCGCTACCGAGTGGACTCTTGTATCAAAGATTTATTTTTACGTGGATAACACTGAAAACGTTTAGAACTGGCCAGTTAGAAACATTGCTAATGAAAACTTTTTTGAATTTCAATTTTAGAACTCTGGTAACTTATAGTACATTGCATTCATTTGTCATTTGTTTTTGTGAATTGGCGGCAAATCTAAAACTCATGTTACACGTGAAAATGAAGCTAACTCGAGAAAATTTTCGGTCAATGAATGATGGCAAAGCTATGGTTGGTTGTGATTAGCATTTCTTAATGAAGACCCATGTCGTGGCACTATTTACAATTGGTTTAACGAGTTTAAGCGTGGACGTAGCAAACTCAATGAGGATCCGCGTGAGGGACGTCCTTTAACAGTGACTACTGAAGATAACATCAGTGCTGTGCGACGCATTATAGAGGAAGATAAGAGAGTGACCTATCAGCAAATACGGACAAGCCGTCAGGATGCTTTGCACCAGATGGATCCCACATACTTTAGCCGGCGACCAGAAACACCTTCGCATGGACTGGTGTTGCTAACTTCTTCTTGTCACAGGTGATAGGATATATTGCTACGAACCCGAAACCAAAAGACAATCAGCTCAGTTGGTGTTTCCTTCCGAGGATCGGCCAACTAAGGTAAAGAAAGGAAAAAGGATGATTGCCTCATTCTTTGGTCGGAAAGGTTCTGCTAGAAGTGCTAGAAGATGGAAGTAACTGCAGACTGGTATGTCAATCGTGTTTGCCTATTGTCTTGGAAAATTCGACAGCAGCGCCCCCGAAGCGGGATCTTCCTTCACGACCATGCTTCAGCACACTCCGCAAAACTTGAATATTTGAATATGGCAGGTGTCGAGATAATGAGTAATCCGCCATACCTGACCTGGCGCCCTGATGAAGATGCGGTGAAAGCGTACGATAATGCTATGGACGAGACCCCTAAAGAAGAATAGGCTCACTGCATTCCTAATGGTTCCATCGAGTACGACGATGTGAGAGGAACGGAGATTACTTCGAAAGAACATTTAAGTATTGGCAACTATCTACATTGATCAGGCAGGCATCATCCAATATTGGGAAAAGAATTGTATATTTTGAAAAAACGCTTAAAAATCATGATTTGCATATCAGCCCCAGACGATAATATAAGATATGTTAAAGTGCTGTTGAAGTGGTGACATTTAATTGATTTTTATCTGATACCGTCAAACATATTATCCTAAGTAGCTAACACACGCAAATGGTACACGTCATTGTGCATACTCACTAAAACCCCAAGGCGCCACCAACCTTATGCGGAATCCGGTAACAGCAGAGCCTTATCCGCTTCCCAACATGCGATGCGGCGGTTGCGTCCGCCTCTTTCACAGACCGGGCCATACGCTTTTAAAAATAGCTAGGGGAGATCGGGTTCAGTAATTGCAGGGATGGGTCATCATCTTCTTGACTTTTGGAGCCTAAGGATAGCCGATTTCCTCACGATGTTTTCCTTAACCGTTCGAATGAATAGGTACGTTATTAAAAAAAGCAGGATATCGTCGTGGATACTCTAAATACCGAAGTAACCGCAGGTAAAAGCAGGTCAACTTTTCCAGCCTTTTACGAATTGGTACTGAATTATTGTAGTTTTTTTTTTATTATAAGATTTGTAATTTGTGTTGTAAATTTGGTTGAATCCCTTAATTATTTTTTTATGTTGGTTACTTTTAGTTTATTTATGAAATATTGACGTATAATGATATATATATATATTTAAAAAAAAAACTTAACCAACCTTTCTAAACATAAGAGAACTGACGGCAACACGAAGCTTCATCCCGAATTGTTGGCAGTAGAAGTTGCCGTGGTGGTTCAAAAAGGCCGCCACCATATTCGCGACAATCATCGCGGCGGCGTAGTATGCCGCCTCCTCTCTGGACATTGTACTGTCCACACTCCAATAACTCAGCAATTGCGCGAATAGCAGTGGTGATAATGTACTGAAATATCACTTGTATTAACTATACACTTAATATCAAACAAAATAAGAGCGTATATCAAAGGCCGGCAGCACACCGGTGAGCATTTTTTTATATAACATGGTAAACAGGTAGGAGGCTCAGCTGATGTTAAGTCATACCGCCGCTTATGGACTACACTGCCAGAAGAGATGCTACCGTCGTGATACACCTATCTCCCTTCCACATGACCGTGCATTCGTACCGTGGATACTTTTACATAATATCTCATTGACTGGCCGGACTGAGCGACGCCAGTGGCAAATTTTTTATTACGTATTTATACATTTGTTTCCGTTATAACGTGTTAAAAATCTATGAAGCTCGCCCAAAAAGAGTTGAGTCGTTGTCACGTTCCACCTGAGCCAAGCATAACATGACTGATTGTCACGTTCGACCTGAGTCTAGCGTGCAAGCGGTAGCGTGCAAAATAACGAGATAGAGAGGGACAATCGGCGTAAGCGTTTGAATTACGAAGAATCTGAAGTTACTAATCGCACATTTACTGTAAGTAATCTGTATACTTTAAATAAAAAAAATTTAATTGACGAGAGTAGATATATGTTACTTACTCGGAAAAATAGTATAAAAAATAATGATAAATTAAAAAAAAACTGTAAATAAACCTGTCAAACTATATTTACGTAATTAAAACAAAATATACATACCGAAGTGTTGTATAAATGAAATGCATACCACCACCCCATAGATAAGACCAAAAAAAGGTTCTATAGAGCACCCTAGTGAGTGAGGGCTCTCTCCCTGCTGCCTTCGCATATTTTTCTTCTAATAGCCAATTTCTGTAAAAAAAAACAGTTCGTGAGCATCAGTAGTAGTAAAAACTCAAACTCAACATAGATAAACTATAAACAAAAAATCTACACAGAAACAAAACTCATGAATATAAAACAATTATTTCAATACAATACCAGCTTATTAATCTACAAAATTTTAAATGTTAAACACAGTAATATTACATTCACTAAAATAAATCAAATTCAAAAGCGCAGTTCACGACGTATAGAACCAATTACGGAAAAACATTGAGCGTTGGGGGAGTAGTGCGGACTCCAACAAAATATAGGCAGCCTAGCAATATTTAAATTAAGGTTAAAAGACCATCTATTGAGTGATCCCAATCTACGGAAATGAAAGTTCATCCAAGTTCTACCAAGTTTCTTTTTTTTTTTCAAATTGTAACGTTAGCATATAAGAGTTCTCATGTAAGTGACTAATGTTTATTATGAGAATAAATGTCTTTAAACCTTAACTATGACGTCAACAGATAAGATGTTATATTGAATCTAAATTTATATTTACTACCAGTTCGTTCGTTGAGTGGCAAAAAGAACTGTAAGAAACTCCCGGACACCGATTTTAATCGCAAAGTTTAATTGCACAAATTGTTTGAACTGTACCGAATCATTCCCAATGATTAGGATCATTTAAATAATCGCCAAATTTATAAAAACATTTATTGATTTATTCACGTTTGACTTGAGTTTTGAATTTATTCAGTGATATTTCTATAATTTCGCTTGGGTGTTGTTAAAACGAAAACAATATTCATATTAGTATATCAATTACTCTAAATAATTAATAATAAAATATACTAATTTTGTTGGTTATGTTTCATACTTTATCTAATCTATAATCGGGATTGGACATAAATAATAAATTTTCCAAGTCATGATAATAAATCGTGAAATTGATTATTTATCGATTTATTTAACCAATTTTTAAAATAAAACAACTAAGAGGTATGAAAACAATTCAAATGCGGCGTATAATTAATAATTTATTTATTTATATATACATTCTAAAACAATGTGTATGCCGAAATACATACATCAATTACATTAGAAATAAAAATATTCAATAATGAAAAAGAGTCTAACGCTTTTGCTATACGTCTTACGAAATCGTAGAATTATTTAAGTGAAACGACAACCTTAAACGTTGACATAAAAAGCAAAATCCTGGCCGAAAATAATTAATAAAAAACATGGCTGACAACAATACAAACTTAAATACAATTTTATGGCGCCAATTTCATACAATAAAAAAGAAATCCTAGCCGAAACGATTAATAAAAAAAACAACATGGCTGACAACCACGCATATTGTTAATGTCATTTTATGGCGGCAATTTCATACACGAAAAATATCAACTGACTTTTATTCATATATTATATACACAGTAATTAAAAAGTACTGCTAAATCTAAATTTATAGTGTTGGCAACACTCCGCAACTCTACATTCAGGAAGTTTTATGTAAATCCCAATATGAAGACCATGATTATAAAAATAATATTATTGTAAAGTAAAAAGTTGAAGTGATTTACCCCCTTTTTTAGACAGTTTAAAATATCATTTAACGTCAGATGGAATTATGGGCGATCGTCTGTACAGTTCTGTATTTTAAAAAAATACGCAAATCAAAGACAATTTACTCAATTTACACAGACTCGGCAACAAGTCCCGTGCAAATAGTATACATGCATAGTTCAATAACCATTTACGAGCGCAGTCGTTTTCTTCGTGACTGAATTATCTATTATATGACGTAATGTCATGTCATTAAAGTCAAACTGTTCATGCTGAAAATATTAATTCCGTTCAACAATTAGCTGTTTATCTGCTATTTTTATAAATTGTGTTGTCAATCACATTCTCAGGGTCAAAATTACGATGGATACTATTATGCCCCTGTCCAGATGCGTTCACATTTCCTGTGCACAGCTGGGGTCAACCCGGTGCCGTGCATAGAGCCTCTCCAACTTCCCGAAGTGCCTCTGGCGGCTCATACCTGAAGCTGTAGGTTCATTCCCAGCTGTGATCGTTTATCAAACAAAGAAGGTTGAACACATTGTCAATGAGAAATAACAAATGACCACGAAACAGTTTTTTGAGCCCAAGGGTTGTATTGCAAACAGGCAGGTGATATTAATATGCCGTATACAGTACGAGAGGGCTTGTCGGCCTTTTAAGGTTGCTCGCTGGTGCGTTGCCGGCTTTTAAAGATTTTATACTTGAAAGAGTCTAAGTCGAATTGCTTCGGAAGTAATATTATAGCGCACATGGATACCCTCAATGCCAGAGGGCTCGTGGTTGCGTTGCTGGCCGTTTTAGATTTCGTTGTAGGACTGTAAGTCGATTATGTTCGGTAATACTTGTAGCGCCAATTCTTATAAATTATTATTATTATTATAAATAATTTATTTCCTACACGCACACAATATATTTCTTATTACATAGTAATAATTATAATAAAAAAAGTTAATATAGAAAATTAAAACAAGCTTTAAAAGTTCCTGTGGCAGCGTTTAAACCTACTGCGATAGATGAAATAAGATTTAACAAACAACACCAACTCTCTGGGTTCTCTGGTACTGTACCAGGCGCCAACGTAAATCTTTAATTACCCCAAAAGTCAGAATCAGTTGGAGGAAACTCTTAATCTCGTCGTAGATTAAATAAATAAATGAAACATAGTTTTTTATTTCAACAATAAAAAACCTGTGTAATCTAAATTTCGACACTTGATAACATTTTTTATCTGTATCATTATTATGCTAGCAATAAAGTAATCTATTTAATGGCGCGAAATTAAAATTCGTTTTTCAAATTATAGACAAATTGTTGAAAATGATAAATTAATTCAACCCCTTCCTAGTGGGAGTGCCATACTGTTGCCTTCGGGCTTCAGCCAAATGGGCAGGCACGACCGGAGCAGTACCACTGTCTCTCAGAAAACCGGCGTCAAGTGATGCAATGGGTTCGCCTTATTGTACTCGCGTTTCGTCCGGTGAGAGAGATTCCCGGAGCCCATCCCCCCCATCCCCCTTCCCCCCCTCCCCCCAAAAAAAAATATGAAGGTGCAGAAAAAAAAGAATCTACCCCAGGGGGGTACCACACGCGCCCGCGGTGGAGAATCCCCCTCTGGGCGTCAGTCACCGGGGCACTCTGCACCCGGTGGTGGACGCACAGGCTGCCCTTCGTATTCTGGGGGGGGCAATTCAGCGCTCTACAAAAATAATTGTCCTTGGGGCAAACGGAAGAATTTACCGAAGGCAACCCCTTCCACGCTCACAGTGGACTTCACCAATGTTAGGGGGCTCAATTCTAACCTAAACGCGGTTCACTTTCACCTTGAAACTGCGAAGCCGGCCTTATTCTTCCTTACTGAGACTCAGATATCCTCCCCGGCTGATACTTCTTACCTCTCCTACCCGGGGTACAAATTGGAACATTCATTTGTGCCGCGGGCGGGAGTTTGCGTGTACGTCAGAGAGGATATCTGTTCTCGTCGCCTTGGGACGCTTGAAGGAAGGGACCTATCTAACCTTTGGCTCCGCGTAGACTGCGATGACCATCCGCGATTCTATGCGTGCCTGTATAGGTCCCATAGCGGAAATGATGAAACTGACCGACTCATTGAGCACATCCAAATGGCTACAGATTCCCTGCTCGAAAGGGTTCCTACCGCTGAAATCGTGATACTTGGCGATTTTAACGCCCACCATGCCGATTGGCTCGGCTCTGAAAGCACCGATCACGCGGGAAGATCCTTTCACGACTTTGCTTTAGCCTACGACCTGACACAAATGGTCCCTGCGATTACGCGAATACCAGATGTGGTTGGTCATAAACCCTCTTTGTTGGACCTTCTGCTGACTTCGCATCCGGAGAACTATCAAGTCTCTGTTGACCCGCCATTGGGTTCATCGGATCATTGTGTGGTCCGGAGTACTGTGCCATCTACGCGCCCTTCGCGGCCCCGCTTTTTGGGTTGTCGCCGTATTTGGCACTATAAGTCAGCAGATTGGGACGGGATGCGGTCTTTCTTTGCGTCCTACCCTTGGGGGCCTATTTGCTTTTCGTTGGATGCTCCAGATTCCGTCGCTGCCTCTGTCACCGAAGTGGTTCTGCAGGGCATGGAACTCTTTATTCCATTTTCTGCGGTGCCGATCGGTGGCAAGTCTCAGCCCTGGTTTAAACGTTCTTGCAAGGCGGCCTCGCGTCGAAAGCGAGAATGCTTTAAGGCATGGGCGGAAGCGGCGAAATCTCGTGATGCTAATACCAGCAAACTCAAAAAAGCATATAACTCAGCCTCCAGGTCCTTCAAACGGGAAATCACTAAGGCAAAGTCAGAGCACATTGCCAGATTTGGCGAGAGATTGGCCCAACTCCCTTCGGGGACTCGAGCCTTCTGGTCTCTCGCCAAAGCTGTCCAAGGGAATTTTTGTCAGCCCTCCATACCACCATTGCACAGGGAGGATGACTCGCTGGCCCACACTGCGAAGGAGAAGGCCGACCTTTTAGGCTGTCACTTCGCATCCAGCTCGACTTTGGATGACCGAGGGAGATCACCACCGATCATTTCAAGGTGTGATTCTTCGATGCCGGAAGTTACATTCCGGCAACGTGCTGTCCGCAAAGCATTATCTTCCTTGGACATACATAAGTCGAGCGGGCCGGATGGTATTCCTCCAATTGTGCTGCGTACTTGTGCTCCTGAGTTGGCTCCGGTCTTAACGCGCCTTTTCCGGTACCTGTACTCGCTTGGCACTGTCCCGGAGTGCTGGAAGATCGCTTCGATACATCCGATCCCTAAAAAAGGCGATCGCTCTGATCCGTCCAACTATCGCCCAATAGCGATAACCTCCTTGTTCTCCAAAATAATGGAATCCATTATTAATGGCCAGCTCTTGAGGTATCTGGAGGGCCACCAGCTGATAAGTGACTCTCAGTACGGCTTTCGTCGTGGTCGTTCGGCTGGTGACCTTCTTGTATACCTTACGCATAGATGGGCGGAGGCAATTGAGTCCAAGGGGGAGGCTCTAGCGGTTAGTTTGGACATAGCGAAAGCCTTCGATCGGGTGTGGCACAGAGCACTGCTCTCGAAGCTTCCAGCTTATGGGCTTCCCGAGAAATTATGCGATTGGATCTCCAGCTTTCTGGCCGATCGGAGCATCAAGGTCGTCATTGACGGAGCTTGTTCCGACCTTAAACCCGTGAACGCTGGGGTCCCACAAGGCTGTGTTTTATCCCCGACCCTGTTTCTTCTGCATATCAATGATATGTTGCAACTTAGCAACATTCATTGCTATGCGGATGACAGCACTGGGGATACTCTTTACATTGGCCGGGCAGGTATTTCTCGGGCAGATGTCGATGAGTACCGGAACAAACTTGTGTCTGAAGTAGAAACTCTACTACGTGGAGTCTCTGACTGGGGCAGACTAAATCTAGTCCAATTTAACCCCAAGAAGACACAAGTTTGCGCGTTTTCCGCTAAAAAAACACCCTTTGTCGCTACTCCTCTTTTCGAAAACACTCTTCTTAAAGCCGCAGCCAGCATTGGAATACTTGGCGTTGACATATCGAACGACGTTCAGTTTCGCGGTCACTTGGAGGGAAAGGCTAAATTAGCCTCCAAAAAGCTTGGTGTGCTCAACAAGGCGAGACGGTACTTCACTCCGGGCCACCGCTTGCAACTATATAAAGCGCAAATTCGGCCCCACATGGAGTACTGTTCTCACCTCTGGGCGGGGGCTCCCCAGTACCAACTCCTTCCACTTGACCGTGTTCAACGAAGAGCGGTTCGAATCGTTGACGACCAATCTCTCTCCGAGCGGCTTGATCCTTTGGCGTTGCGTAGAGATGTGGGGTCACTCTGCATCTTCTACCGCATTTACCATGGAGAGTGTTCAGAGGAGTTGTTCGGATTAATACCTGCAGCTGAGTTTCATCATCGGACGTCGAGGCAGAATACGAAATTCCATCCGTATCACCTCGACGTCCGCCGTTCCACAACTGCGCGATTTTCAAGGCAGTTTTTGCCGCGCACCACCACTTTGTGGAACCAGTTGCCCACTGAAGTATTTCCGAACCAATTCGACTTAGGGTCCTTCAAGAAAAGAGCGTACAAATTCTTAAAAGGCCGGCAACGCACTCGCGAGCCCTCTAGCATCGAGAGTGTCCATGGGCGGCGGTATCACTTAACATCAGGTGAGCCTCCTGCCCGTTTGCCCCCTATTATATAAAAAAAAAAAAAAAAAAAATTATATTGTAGAGATAAATTTTTATGTAGGCCAAAACGCCAACAAAGATTTTATTGATTTTATCGAATGTCTTTTTGGTAAAAGTCCATAGATTACAATGGTACATACATACTTTATTAAAAGAAAGTGCAAAGTGTACATTTCAGAAGTGAACCTTCTTTGACAAACTATTTTTTAAGTCTTGTTTATTGTTAAAGTTGAAGTATAACTTTAACAATAAACACGACTTAAAAAATAGACTTAATAAACTTTTCGCACTATGGAGAAAAATTATGAGTGTGAATTTTTGCGATGCGCGCGCAAACCAACACCTAAATTCGACAACGTAAAGTTAGGTCTAGGTGTGATGGAAATCGATAACTATGTCAAAGTTATATTCTAGTATTTTTATATTTAGAACACGTGTTTCGTATTACAATTAAACAGTGTGAATAAATAAATTTTATTTTAGTGTTTTAAATCAATTTCATATGCGACGGTGATAGTATTTAGGTACTAATAATTAATTTATTTCAATAAAAACTTTTAGACCGATTTTATTATTTATCGTTAATCACTACTGCATTCTACTGTTTTTTTTCCATACGCCAAAGAAGCATAACTTCTACCGCATATACATAACCACGCACACTCTTTTTAAACAAATCGATAACTTTAGATTTCCGAGACTTAGACGAAGGGAAAAGGAAAAATTTTAGGAAATGAATGAAAATTTAATGAATTTAACTGTCATTAAATATTATCCACATTGTCGTATTGGCATAGGCTGTAAAGATAATGTGTATGTTTGAAAAAAAAAAAAATTAAAGTAATAATACAAATTGTACATTTAATTTTTTTCTTCGATATATAAATAATTCGACGCGATTTCTATTGGTATTGTTGTGACTAAAGGATTATGATAAGTATAATATGCAATATAAGTTCGTGATTCAACTTGCTCACTTGCCTACTATTGCTCCATAGCTATTTGCTTCATGCTACATTCGCCCTTTCTCACTCTCTCCCAAACGGTCTCAATCGCTCTCTCCCTTTTCGATTAAAACGCTTCACATCTTCGTGACGCTAATATAATTGTGTAAAATAAAAAAATAAAATACGTTTATTTTTGAACATAAGATCATCAAGGTATCGGCCAATGGCAAGGTGTAGGCCGAGAGAAAAAGCCGGCGTAAAAAACTCTTTTAAAAAAGCAAATCATCAAACAATACTACAATATTTAAAACAAATATAGCAAATTAATTAGAAGTAGCCTGCCCAGCACTAGTCCCAGGCCCTTTTATGAGCTAGATAATCGCTAACTTTATAGTGAGCCTATATACAGCTTTTCTTTAATAAATTTCTTAAATTTAGACGCTAATATATACGCTATATTTTAAAACTAATAGGCAAGTAGGTAATCAGCCTCCAGTGCCTGACACACGTCGACTTTTTGGGTCTAAGACATGTCGGTTTCCTCACGATGTTTTCCTTCACCGTTCGAGCAAATGTTAAATGCGCACATAGAAAGAAAGTCCGGCCTCAGGTATGTGAGTCGCACGCTGATGCCACTAGGGCGGGCAACACTGCCCTTTATTTGCACTAGATAATTTTTTTGTAAATAATTATAAATTATAAAATATCGCATACTCATTTAAAATAGTATGTTACCAGCAATAATTTTTCAATTAAAACCTTCGAATAGATAACAAACTGGTCGTAGAAAATTAATAACATTAATATGCAAATTATAGACACATTTAATATACCTTTAATAATTTATTTTGTTCCAGTTGTGCCGCAACACAATGTTGAACTCTCTACTGAAGTATTTTGAACTTGGAACTAAGGTTACAAGAGAAATATAATGTCTTAAACCGATCAAAAAATTTCAGTTTGTACATAGTACCGGTGACCTCTGAGCTGGTAAGGCCATCATAGCCTAGCGGTTTTTGTATGTGGCTGCTATGGTGAGGGGTACTGGGTTCGATTCCCGGTTCGTCAGTAAGTTTTAAATTTATTCTCGGCCCTTGGTAGGGTTGTACGGTACCGGGCGAGTGCTTAAACCATGCTTGGAGGGCATGGTTGAATTTGTATAGAAAGTAAAGGTCATCGAACTATAGAAAGGAGACTGTATAGGTTCTGTCGGGAAACGGATAAGGCTCTGCTGTTACCGCATCCCGCTTAAGGTATATTGGTGGCGCCTTGGGGTTTTAGTGGGTATGCACAATAGCAAGTCCCACATAACCCTTCCGGACCAAGCAGTCGCGCCGCGGAAAGGTATGCGCAATGCATTTCCCCAAGTAAAAAAAGAAAAAAGATCTCTGAGCTGGTGCTTTCTTCAACGAGTAAAACAGATAAAACTCAGGTTTTTATCGCGCAGCCCGAACATGCAACGACCAATGCCTTGTTTAAGGTATAACGGAATATGTATTTGCGTGTTGTTTTTTGTATTGTGTGTATTATTAGTATAATACATATTATAAAGAGGAAACATTTGTGTTTATATATGTTTAAAGAACTTTATTTCTCATTACAAAAAACAGAAATATTTTATTTACATGAGAAACTTAATATTAATATGTATATATTATATACGAGCGAGATACACGTCGCCATTAGCCGTAACAATTTTAGTCAGCTATGTTCATTCTAACATGCATCTTTAATGCCTTTTTGAATTTGTCAAACACTCCAATATTGCGAATTTGAGATGGTAATTGATTAAATAATTGCACACCCTCATACCTAATAGATTTCTTCAAATAATTTGTACGCGGCTTCGGCAAGATAAGCAAACTCGCTCGACGAGTATTGCGTGTCGTTGCGTACTTGACTTTTCTAAACGACAAGCAACTATGGATAGAGTTATTTAAATTTTTTTTTTATCATAAACAGTTTCTCGTATACAACTGTTTGTCTTCGTGAAGTTCGAGAAATGATTAAAAACTTTTCTGACATGTTGCCGTGTGAACCACAAAACAGGTGACAGGCGTAGAATAATTATCGATGATTAACATAATTATGGGTGAGACCTGAAGTTTTCCCGCCCTTTCAGGTTATGTTATAAATATTACTTTAATTATTCTAAATTTACATAACTCGTTTGTGAAATATTTTTTTAATTTGCGTCAGTAGTGAGTTATGTTATAAATATTACTTAAATTATTTTAAATTTTCATAACTGGTTTGTAAAATATTTTTTTTAATTTTCGTCAGTAGTGAGTTCAGAGGCGGTTGTTGTAGATAGGGGCAAACATATTATGTTAAATGAAACAATTTGAATCGTTCACTTAAAAAAATTTATATAATAACTAAAATAAATTATTATTAAATATATTCGGAGCCTATACTGTATTTGCAGCCTTTAGCTTTTTCAACCGCACCAGCTCTACTGTTGGTTCCATATTGATGGAAAGCAGGCAGTATATCACTTATTCCACGTCATTAAATTTGAATCTGTAGACATCCCTATTCATCGGCAAAGTAGACAGAGGGTGTAGGCCGAGAGAAAAAGCCGGCGTAAAAAACTCTCGGTACTCTTTTAAAAGCAAATCTTGCTATCGCTAACTTTATAGTAAGCCTTTTTTATATTAGCAAGGCTTAAATTATTATATATTATTTGTTAAGGCTGTTAGTTTGGGTTCATTAATCTTGTATACAGGGCGTCCCAAAGTTATGGGATATGAAGGTACCTTAAATGTCTTAGATAGGGATTTTACTGAAGACTTTATATTATTTTTAAAAGTTAAAAAAAAAACCCTACTTTTATGATGCCAATCGAAAGAATGGCCAAAAACTAATAAAGTCAAAATAAAAAATCTTTTATTCTTGTTGCCAATAAAATATACACTTATGAACGTCAAAAAAGAAATATACATACATTGAATGCTTCTAATTTAACATTTACTGCCAGTTCTCAAATCAAGGTCGTAGAACGGAAGAGAAGTAGAAACAAGAAGAATAACTTATCTTAAGTAACATAGTGTTTTAAAAGCAAGGAACAGCTTGATATTAATAATTTAATCAAATTAAAATCGAAACTGCCGTAGTTAAGTAGGTATTTTTTTAGTAAATTAATTACATAAATGCTCAAAATTTGGGACGCCCTGTATATACTTTTTTGTACTTATGACGTTATCAAATTAATTATGTTGTTTATAAATGTTTTATCGTTTAAAATATGAGAAATTAACATAAAACTAAGGGTTTGTGACGCTAAAAAATTAATTTGGGTTATATAAGGCTTCATAAAAATAGAAATTTTTGGACATCGGAAACGAGATTTTTTTTACAGAACAAGGGGCAAACGGGCAGGAGTGATGATGGTAAGTGATACCGCTGCCCATGAACACTCTCGATGCTAGAGGGCTCGCGAGTGCGTTGCTGGTCTTTTAAGAATTGGTACGCTCTTTTCTTGAAAGACCCTAAGTCGAATTGTTTCGGAAATACTTGATGAAGAATGTTATAATATATATCATGAGTGATCAAAAACTAAAGGCCTCATTTTGGCTTCAAGTGTGCGATGAATTTACAATTTTTTACGCCTCTTATTATAAACGAAAAGTGTTGCCTAGTGTTGGCCTAGTGGCTTCAGCGTGCGACTCTCATCCTGAGGTCGCAGGTTCGATCTCCGGCTGTGTACCAATGGACTTTCTTTCTATATGCGCAATTTAACATTTGCTCGAACGGTGAAGGAAAACATCGTGAGGAAACAGACATGTCTTAGACCCAAAAAGTCCACGACATGTGTCAGGCACTGGAGACTGATCACCTACTTGCCTATTAGATTTAAATGTGATCATGAAACAGATTCAGAAATCTGAGGCCAAGACCTAAAAAGAGGTTGTAGCGCCACTGTATATTTATGTAACTTAAGTAATGTTAGGTATAACCTTTTTATTTGTATGTTTCCTAATAGGCAAGGTAACCCATTTGTGATGCGGCCTTTCTTTGGTTGACTTGAGTTCGAACCTATCTATTAAAAATACATAGTAAAAATCGGTAAGACAACACGTGGAAAATGTGAGCAATTGTATTGATAAAAAAAAATCACCTTGAATATTACAGTTATTAGAAATTTTACGCTATTTAAATTCCGAATTTAAATATAGAACGCTACACGTACAGTAGTTTTCACGACGATTTTTTTCGGTTAAACAAATAAATATATCATAATTATTATTTTTTATATAGAACAGGGGGCAAACGGGCAGGAGGCTCACCTGATGTTAAGCGATACCGCCGTCTATGGACATACCCAATGCCAGAGACAGAGACTCTTTTCTTGAAGGAATCCTAAACCCTAAGTCGAATTGGTTCGGAAATACTTCAGTGGGGAGCTGGCTTCAAATAGGAGTAGTGCGCGGCAAAAACTGCCTTGAAAAACGCGCAGTTGTGGAACAGTGGACGTTGAGGTGATATAATTAATATTGATCTGGTGAGGTAATAATATTTTAATATACTCTATCTATGTATGTAAAAATTAAAAAAAAAAAAGACAGTTACACGCCATAATGTGTGGTAAATAAATTAAAATTACTCACTTTTCCAAAGCATCGCCTACACTTTTCGAACCATACATATCCCTTGTAGGGACTAAATCCTCATCTTCCAGGTCACGCCTGTTCCCATTATAAAACAACGGGAAAGTCCAAACATAAAACAAACGAGAAAATATTCCAGGTGGCGAAGGCTTGCGTTTCTCCCAATCTTTACTCTTTAAATTCACCATTTTAACCACACGACCGACGCGCGAGCAGACTTAATTTTTACAGCGACATCGCTGATAACACTTGCTGTCGAATGTACCCACGATATAACACTAAACGAGTACACATACGCTCAATCAATAAATTATGCAAGTCATAGATAAACATTCCAAAGCATTACCCTTCAATGAATCACGGATACTATAGTGCTATACTGCCCGCCCCGGCTTCGCACGGGTGATGATGAAAAGCAGGTTTTTATTATGTATTGTTATTTCCGTCGCTGGAAAGCTCCGATAATATACGCGTTCAATCGCTGCTAAATAAGCTGTAATGGGCTGTATAGATCTATATTAAATGAACAATGTATTCAAGGTATTTAATTGGTTAAGGATTAACGCTGTATTGGTTAAAATCGCTTCGGAAATTAGCCATTATTTGTCGTAAAAAGTAAATGACAAAAAAAAGTTATTGTGGGTTATCCATAAGAGATAGACATATACCATCACGGACTTTTCTGTAGACCTTTTCAATTTGTACAATACTTAGTACATTATTTTGATAAAACTCGTAGGGTTCAACCTGCGTTTGCAATGTAAGCGGAAAAAATGTAATTATTTACGACATCACATTAGAAACCTCAAAAATAACAGTACTTCTCCACTATTTAATGGATGTTATTATACATAAACCTTCCTCTTAAATCACTCTATCTATTAAAAAAAACTGCAACAAAATCCGTTGAGAAAGCGACTTTGTTTTATACTATGTAGTGATTTTCCTCGCTAGAGAGCTCTACGGTATAAAATATATAATAAACGCATCCGATCGCTGCTAAATTCAAAGTGCTATAGAGAGAACTGATTTTTTTTCTCGCTGTGGGTCTTAAGGGCTACAGTTCAGCTCGGGATGTTTTGACGAGCGGCAGGTTTTTTTTTAATGGATCTCGCTGTTGGCCTTGAGG
Source organism: Pieris mannii (assembly GCA_028984075.1). Taxonomy (NCBI): domain Eukaryota; kingdom Metazoa; phylum Arthropoda; class Insecta; order Lepidoptera; family Pieridae; genus Pieris; species Pieris mannii. The sequence goes on along the minus strand of CM054798.1, from coordinate 2,175,821 downwards.
GCCTTTACACCTCTGCACGGGCTGTTTTAGCGAGCTTAGCTCAGCCCGGCAGGGAGTGCGGCCTCCTCTGCTATTTATAGGCACGCTCCAGCCGATTCGGCCGATCCGCAAACCCGACGTCACGCAATTTATAATCTGTAATAGGTTCGTAAATATTTATGTGAATCACATGCTGTAGGGCTATATAAATCTATATTAAATCAACAATGTATTTAAGGTATTTAATTGGATAAGAAGAAGTGTTGGCCTAGGGACTCCAACGTGCAACTCTCATACCTCAGGTCGTAGGTTCGAACCCCAGCTGTGCACCAATGGACTTTCTTTCTATGTGCGCATTTAACATTTGGTCGAACGGTGAAGGAAAACATCATGAGGAAACCGACATGTCTTAGACCCAAAAAGTCGACGACGTGTGTCAGGCACTGGAGGCTGATCACCTACTTGCCTATTAGATTTAAAAATGATCATGAAACAGATTCAGAAATTTTATTTTTAATTGGATAAGGATTAAGGATGTAGTGGTTAAAATCGCTTCGAAAATAAGCCATTATTTGTGTTCGTTTTTTTTTATAGAACCGGGGTCAATCGGGCAGGAGGCTCACCTGATGTTAAGTGATCCATGGACACTCTCAATGCCAGATGGCTCGCGTGTGCGTTGCCGGCCTTTTAAGAATTGGTTACACTCTTTCATTGAATGACCCTAAGTCGAATTGGTTTGGAAATACTTCAGTGGGCAGCTGATTCCACAAAGTTGTTCGTAAATGACAAACAAATGTTATTGCGGGAAATATAAGAGATAGATTTATACATTGATCCTGCGTTTGCAATGTAAGCGGAAAAATGTAATTATTACGGCATCACATTAGAAACCTCAAAAATAACAGTACTTCTCCACTATTTAATGGATGTTATTATACATATAAACTTCCTATTCAAACACTGTATCTATTAAAAATACCGCAGCAAAATTCGTTACGTGGTTGTATATTTTTAAGCACACAGGCATATTTTATACTATGTAGTGAAGTTTGGTTATTGATAAAGCTTGTCAACGCTGGGCACATTGACACATTGGTAAAAACAAACACAGTATACAATTTTTAATGTGACACTTAGAGGCAAACATTACATACATTTAGAGCACATACAAATATAAATCAAAACAAAACAAACATTACAAAAAGAAACAATTACTAATCAAAAAAATTAAAATTACAAAAATCGATTTTAATCTGGAGCAACTATGGATATCCAGACCTAGCTCGTTTATCAGAATGCTTGATCTGGACACCGGTGAGCTTTGACCAAAACGCGTTTTACTGAATGTAGGGACAAATGAAATAAGGGATGCCTGGGGTATCGAGAGGGTACACTAAACTTAAATTTAGATTAGGGTAATCAATCAGTATATTAAATATCTTAGCTGCAAATGGTATGTCAATTAGTTTTCTGCGATTCTCCAATGACAACAAGTGCGCCAGTATTAATGCTTAATACAATTAACAGCCTAGGCTTTTAACTAAACCGCGCCGTTTAACTGGCGGCCTGAAAGATATTCCGGACCGTTTGTAACAACATTTAATAAGCTGGCATTTGCTTATGTACGATAGTCATCATGTAAAAATAAAAGAGATAAAACATCTGACCACAGCTAAATCCACTTGTTATATTTGTTTTACATAAAACACCATCAAAGTTTTGGTTTGCTGCCAACATATTGACAGTTTGAATAATTTCTAATAATGTTTAAATTACAAGCAACAGGCTAGGCAAGTAATGAAACGTCATCGATCCAAGTCATCTGTCTAGCTGTTTGATCAACTGGCTGAATATGTTTCAGGCCGTTAGTTAAACGGCTTGGCTGTTAATTGAATGGCTAATTAAACTAGTTGGCTGCAATAAATACATTTAAATAAATTTAAATGTTAATAGAGCTAATTAAACATGCAGAACTACACGGCGATATTTTAATTGATATATGTATGTAAAAATAATGTATTATAATTTTCTCGTAATGTAAGCGATTTAAATAAATATTAATGGAAATTTTCCCTGATAGACCGGACTGGCCAGATCCATATAATATTAATATATAAATATATAACGGCAGTCGGAACTAACGCACCCTACTGTTGTTACATACACATGTTCTACATACAAAAAATATTAGATCTTATATATAAAATTCTCGTGAAAATAAAATTCTCCGAAACGGCTTTCCCGATTCCCGATTTTGTGTGAATATTGGGTAGGTCTGAGAATCGGACAACATCTATTTTTCATCCCCCTTCATGTTAAGGGTAATCCACCCCTAATTTTTTTTTTTTAATTTTAGATAAAAAAATTTTTTTTTTGTATGCATTAGTAAATATATATTACCCTGAATTTTCAACCCTCTGCGATCTACCTTTATTTTTACTTGTTAATTAAAAACTTATGTTTTGAACTCTGAGGCTTATACAGAGAAAAATTCACAGAACAACCTAAAAAGATTTCATTCCGGAAAACCGAACAGTCTCTGGGATAGCATAGCAGCATAAGGAAAACTAAGACATTTTCACGCCTCACTCATAAAACTTAAATTTAATCACATTTAAAGTTGACAAAGTAGATAATACTACATACCAAGATTATAGTTATTATTATAGATAATAAATTGTAATGACTAATAAATACTATGGCGGAAAATTTTCCAAATACTTACATTATTTTAGAAAATATCTTATTAATACACTACTGAGGTCTTCGGGCCAGTTGAACTGGCGGATTCTGGACCAGTCCAACTCCTCCAACTCCAACTCCAGTTCTCCTTTTACAAATTTAAATATTTTTTTCTTCATTCCTGAGGTCGTAGGTACCGATGGCTCCAACCAGGCTCCAGAAGATAAACCACTCGTTATATGGAAATTGAACAAACTCCCAAGCGAAATTAAAGAACTGTCACTAAATAAATTCAAAGCCCTTGTTAAAAGTAAATTAATTAATAAAGTCTTTTATAAATGTGACGAATACTTAAATGATCCTAATTCTTGGGATTGATTTGCTCCAGTTCAAACAATTTGTATTAAAAACTTGGCGATTGAAAAGAGTGGCGGAAAGTTTCTTGCCAGTTCTTACCCGCTCTACACCCTTGACTTGCGAACTGGTTGTAAATGTACATTTACAATTAATTTAATTTGTTTTTCTTGACGTTCAAAAGTGTACATGTTTACCTATATGAATAAAGATATTTTTGATTTGATTTGATTTGATGCTTGGCAGTGCACCAATAGCGTGTATCAGATATAGGAGGCTGATCACCTACTTGCCTATTACATTTATTAACGATCATGAAACAGATAAATCTAGGAAGCTTGTCCACTGATTTTTAATTTTAAATAAAAAAAAACAAATAAACTTTACTCTTTATACTATCATGTAAATCTTATCGATAATCGAAGGTGAAACTAAATTAATTTACGATAAACCATACCAAAGTGTTATCTACTTAAAATTTAGATAACACTTGCCTAAATCAATTTATTGATAGGACCTTGGATAAAGAAATAGGTTACTTTTTGTCCTAATTTTGGGCGAAGTCACGGCCACACGGAGAAAGAATTCTGTACGTGGCTAAATACAACGTGACTAGACGTCCCGTTTTGAACGGGACTGTCCCCGAACTGTGGGACGTAAAATTGGCCCATTTTAAACACGCAACCATTTGAGCAGCAGGTAATAAAAATATTAAAATTTAAAACAAATTCTTTGTGGATCCAGCTGCCCACTGAAGTATTTCGGAACCAATTCGACTTAGGGTCCTTCAAGAAAAGAACGTACCAATTCTTAAAAGGCCGGCAATGCACTCGCGAGCCCTCTAGCATCGAGAGTGTCCATGGGCGGCGGTATCACTTATCATAGTGAGCCTCCTGCCCGTTTGCCCCCTGTTTGAAATCGTCACCATCTATATTAAAACTAATTTGTTCTTCTGATAAATCACTACATAGTATAAAACAAAGTCGCTTTCTCTGTCCCTATGTCCCTTTGTGTGCTTAAATCTTTGAAACTACGCAACGGATTTTGATGCAGTTTTTTTTTAATAGATATAGTGATTCAAGAGGAAGGTTTATATGTATAATAACATCCATTAAATAGTGGAGAAGTACTGTTATTTTTGAGATTTCTAATGTGTTCGGTTAGTTTCGGTTATTATTGGTTAGTATCGGTTATTTTCGGTTATTTTCGGCTACTATCGGTTAGCTTCGGTTAGTTTACGTTATTCTCGGTTGGTATCGGCTATTTTCAGTTACTTTCGGCTACGTTCGGTTAGTTTCGGCTACATTCGGTTAGTTTCGATTATTCTCTGTTTATTACGGTTATTTTCGGTTTAACATAGTATAGTGAAATATTTATTTTCAGTGTAACATAAGTAGAACGCATAAAAACAATGAATGCTATAAATTATATTAATTTAATTTAACGACCGAGCGATATCTAATATTCCCAAAAAGGTTAATCATGAATTTTAAATTTTACTAGAAGGTTTCAGTCAATTGATTCCATGTGGGTAAAATTACATTATTTTTATGCAAAATTCCTCCAGTTGCGTTCTGCAACAGGCCAGCATGTCTGGCAGTCCTTCAAGACTGACCGCCATGCCTGTCATCTGTTCCAGGTCGCATCTGGAGGAGGCAAATATGGGGCACTCTGTAAGTAAATGTGGGATGGTTTGTTCCACCCCACTGTCGCACTCGCATTCAGGGCTTTCTTTAAGTTTGAAACGGCACAGGTACTCGGCAAAAGGCCCGTGAGTATCTGTGCCATTTCAGGGCCAAATCTCGCTTCTCTCAGTTGTTTATAAGCGCTTGCAACATTTTTTAGAAAAATCTTTGTTATTCCGCCTGTAGTCCCTTCTCTATATCGTTTGTCCCATTCTTCGATCGTTTTCCGTCTTACTTCTTTCCTTATGAACGACAGCGGGTACTCTACGTGGACTGCTTTGACCTTAGAGGTCTCCGCAGCGGCCCTCGCGAGTTCGTCCGCCCTCTCGTTCCCCTCCGTGCCGACGTGCGCTTTCACCCAGTGGAGTCTTATGTTTTGGCCCTTTTTCCGGCTCTCCACCAGGTGGCTGCGGATCTCGACTACTCGGGGGTTCCGAGAGCGTCCGCCCGCGATGGCCTCGAGCGAGGACCTCGAGTCGCTGCAGATGTTCACGTCAGTACCCGCCACCGTCGCCTCCCTTACTGCACCGACTAGAGCCGCCAGCTCTGCTTGATACACGGTGCAGTAAGGGGCCATCTTTATCTTCTTCCATTTTCGTTCTCTACCTCCCTCCCATTTAGTCCAAGCCGCTCCGACTCCCTTCTCTGTCTTGCTCCCGTCCGTGTATATGGCCGCTATGTTTTCGTTTTGTATTTGGCCAGGGTCAGTTGTGATGGCGAAGCTTATATCTGGTCTTTCCGCAGGATGGGGTTGTTCTATAGCAGGTACGGCACGCTCAATCCGGTCTCCTTCGCGTATGAACGGGGATGACCCCCTTCTGGCCTCAAACATCGCGGCGGCTTCTTCCACCCTGAGGTCGAGGGGCAGTATCCCCGCCAATAGCGTCGCGGAATTTAGCGATGCCGTTCTGTACGTCTTAGCTATCTTTTGTCCGAAGGCCCTTTGCACCGTCTCCAGCTTTTTTCGTGTGCATATTTTCTTCACTGTCGGTGCCCAGGCTGCCGACGCGTATGTCACTATCGGCTCTATGACGGCTTGGTATACCTGGAATACCATGTCTCCCGTCATTCCCCATTCCAGCTTCGCCATTCTCGAGACATTTTTATATATGTCTGCCGCTTTTCTGGTGACATTATGCACATGCTTGTTGAACGTGAGCCCTCCGTCTATTGTCAGTCCCAGCAGTTTTATTTCTTTCTCTATAGCTATGTCTTGTCCGTTCATCCTTATTTTTGGGGTATCGAACTTCAACCTTCGCGTCAGGACCATTGCCTTGGTTTTTTGTGGCGCGAAGTTGAGCTTGTTCTCGATACCCCACTTTCTCACGTACTCGAGGGCTACGTTTGCTCGATTTTCGATGGAGTGCGTGTCTGTTCCGCTGAACAGCAGCACCACATCGTCTGCGAAAGCCTGTGCATAAGTCCCGTCCTCTTCCAGTTCGACCAGTAGTGGGTCGAGCAGGATGTTCCAGAAGGTGGGGCCGCTAATCGAGCCCTGAATGCATCCCTTTTCAGGTCGCCTCACTTGCTCTCTGTTTGCGTAGCGTACCACCACCTTCCTGCCTTTAAAATAGTCCTCCACTACTAGTCTCAATTGCTTGGGACAGTCTTTCTTTGATAGTTGGTACTTGATAGCTGGCCACCATGCGTTGTCGAAAGCCCCCTCGATATCTAGCGACACCGTCAACGCTATCTCTTTGTTTTCTATGTGGCTTCTCGCTTTCGTCAGGATATCGTAGAGGGCATCCTCCGTGCTCTTTCCTGGCATGAATCCATACTGCCTCCTGCTCATCTTGGGGAGTAGGCTGTGTCTAATTCTGTTGATCATTACCTTTTCTAGTATCTTCCCCATGACTGGCAAGAGGCCTATCGGACGGTAGGATTTGGCGGCCGAGTAGTCTTCCTTTCCTGGCTTCCTCAGTACCACTATCGTGCATTCCTTCCATAGATCAGGGAAGCATCCCACTTCGAGGCATTTATTAAAAATGGCCAGGGGAACCTCCGGATTCGCCGTGACAGCTGCGCAGCAGATATCCGCAGTGAGTCCGTCGGCACCCGGGGCCTTCCTCGGGTTGAAGCTTCGAGCAGTACTGATGAGCTCCGCCATTGTGATTGGCACTTCATCAGCGCTACTTCCCCGTAAGCTACTAGTCATTTCCTCTACCGTGCTCCTTATTCTTTGGTGGATGTCATCATCCAACTCACAATTGTCAGGCGGGAAGAATTTCTGTGCTAGCAGCTGCACCGATTCTTCGGAGTTCAACGAAATGCCCTTCTCTATTAGCGTGGTGTCTTCCCTGATCCCTTCCGCCTTTCTTATTACTTTATATATTCTGTCCCATAAGCTCTCCCCTTCTTGCTTCGTGCACAATTTTTTCCACCCTTCCTTTTGAGCCCTTTCGATCTCTTCTTCGTATATCTTTTTTGCCTCCAGGTAGGCAGTTACTACGCACTCTCTCCTTCTGGGAGCTGCGTAAGAGATCCTTTTCTTTTTTCTTACCATGTCTTTCTTAAGGGCCTCTATCTCCTTGTTCCACCAGGGTGGTTTGAAGCTCTTCTTTCTTGGTTTTAGTTTGGGGATATGCTTCTCGGCGGCTTTTATAATTATGTATGTATATTTCTTTACTACGTTGTTGACCCTGGCCTTAGTGTCCAGTTCTTTTATCGTTCCTGTGTCTAGTCCTTGCTGTGTCAGTTCCGTTTTTATTTCCTCTTTAAGTTCCTCCCAGTCTGCGTTTTTTGTTTTGTATTTGCGGGTCGTCTTCGGTAAAGTGTGCGTTTGGGGTTTTTGAAGGGCTGTAGTCATAAAAATTGTGTTGTGATCCGAACTGGTAATTGAAGTATCAACCCACCATTTCGTTACCTTACTGAGGAGAGCCGTTGTGCATACTGTGATGTCGACTGCACTCGTGTATCTACGGCCCCCTCGCACAGTGTCGAAGGTGGGTGTGTTTCCACAATTTAGGATGCTCAGCCCCTCTTCATCAAGGAACCCTCGTAATTCCTTTCCTCTTGTGTCTTCGTTCCGGCTCCCCCACCATTCGCTCCACGCATTCACGTCCCCTCCAATTAATACCATCTTGGTTTTTAACATTTTCGTGAAGCTTCTTAGCTGTTCGAGGTATGGTCCGATGGGTTCATCGCCTTCGAAGTACACTGAAATTACCCCTAGTTCCCACATTTCCGTTCTCAGGACGGCAGCCACTATGTTTTCCGTGATGAGTGTTTTGTCTTGCGAGACCTCGATGTGTTCGTCGAAAACAAGTATCGCCGCCTTCACCGGTTTCTTCCCTGTGGGTACGCACTGCACTACTCTGTACATAGGGCTTTCTGCCATCTGTTTACTGGCCCCTATGTACGGTTCCTGGAGTAGTGCTATTTTTACGTTCCTACCCCCCGCTTCCTTAATAAACTCCTGGTTCGCGATTCTCTTCTTCCTAAGGTTCGCTTGTGCCAGGAGAAAGCCGGTATTTATGTTTGTGCCCTCGGCTTTTTTAACAATAAGCGTAACTTAGCCTCGCCGCTTTGTCCCACCCCTGCCGTGTTGGACAGCTCTGGCTGAAGGCTCCGTGTTCCGCATCTCTTCCCTTTACTCCTCTACAATTAACGCAGCTGGGAGGCTTTCCTTCCCCGAGGATCTGGCAATCGGCCCTCATGTGGGCCTCCACAGTGACTGCACACCTCTGTCTCCTTTTTACAGTTTCTGCGGGTATGCCCATACCCCAGACACATTGTGCATTGGACCAGAGGGGATTGGTCCTCTACCCAAACCCTCTGCAGGTCCACGTGTAACCTGCCAGCCGATGTTAGAGCTTGCCAGAGTTTAGGCGTGACCTGCAGGACCACGTGGCTCTCCAGAGGGTTTCTTGCCTTCCTTCTATACTTCTCCATTATACACAGCTCTCGTTCCTCTAGGTGCGCAGTCACATGCTTGTTTTGGTTCCGTATGGCCCGGGCAATATCCTCGGTGGTATTGCAGGTAAGTACATTTTTAATTTTTATGAGAGGGTTTTTGTTTGTAGTATTTTTCACCTCCATTTCTCTTCCCAGTTTTTCTGTAAGTTTCCTCCTCTCTTCCTCTGTCCTACAACCCACCACTACCTTCCCGTCTCTCGCTCTTCTTATTTTTTGCACTTGCCAACCTTCCTCCTTCGCGTTGAGCAAGTGCCGGATATTCTGCATTGTCTCCTCTGCCGTGTCGGTCGCGTTCGGTTATTCTTGGTTAGTATCGGTTACTTTGGGTTAGCTTCGGTTACTTTCGGTTATTCTTGGTATCGGTTATTTTCGGCTACTATCGGTTAGCTTCGGTTAGTTGGTTTTAGTATCGGCTATTTTAATTTTATATTCGGTTAGTTTAGGATCCATTCGGCAACTTTCGGTTAGCTTCGGTTATTTTAGGTTACTTCCGGCTTCTTTCGGTTAGTTTTGGTTATTCAAATCAAATCAAATCAAAATTTATTTATTCAGTTTAAATGCGACTTAACGCATGTGTTATAAATTTTATTTTAAGGAACTGTAGATATATAACTAGAATCTTGTTTATTATTAGGTATTAAGAGGAAATATGTATTAAAGGGAAATATAAATAAAAGGATTATATTCATAATCACATTATATTTATCTTTGCAGTATATAACCAGAGACTATCGCATATAACAATATGCCAATCATAATTAACAACAACAAGTGTTTGTATTAACCGTAGTTTTAAATACACCAGTCATCAGTATATAATGACATTTACATAATAACATTATATAATTCATCAATATAACATAAATGTACAATATACATCATCATCAAAAAGTTATCAAAATAATATCGTACCTTAGATGTTACCACCTTGAAAGTCAACGAGCCACTGAACTACGCCACTGTAGCTCCGCTCTTTTAAACCCGTTAACAAACAAGTATGATTCACAAAATGACGGTAGGACAAAATAAGTTTGCTTAGAATTATTAGTTTTAACAATCGAGTATACAATATTTAACAGATAATAATGATGTCATTTATAGGTACATCTAGCATTTATTTTTAAATATTATAATTAGTTATAATAATTACATTTATATATTACATGCTTATGAATGTCAAAAACGTTTACAAAATTCGCGAAAGAGCAAAACTACGCCATCCGTTCGCAAGACTACCAGGAGGTCTTGTTCTGAGAAGAACGGGCAAGAAACTCAGCAAGTTTTATCCTCCCTTTACATACAATAATTCAAAAGAAAATGTCATAAACCACAACGTCATTTAAGTTACATAAGTAAAAATAAAATAAAATCTGTTCTGTGATTTACCACATTCACCATTACATTACATTACATTCCATTACATTACATTCACAACACTTCCAAGAGAACAAAGCAAATTATAACAATATAATTATACCTATTGCCAAGCGTTTTTATCTTCTAGGTAGTCATTAACTGTGTAGTAACCTTTACACATTAAGGTTTTTTTAATATGTGTTTTGAATCTGTTGTGAGGCAGTTCCAATATTTCACTAGGAATCATGTTATAGCAGCGTACACATAGGCCTATAAATGAAGTGTTTATTTTCTGCAACCTGTAAGACGGCTGGAAAAGTTTTCCCTTATTTCTTGTATTCCTATTGTGAATGTCACTGTTCTTTAAAAGAGAACTAATATTACTACGCACAAAAACGATACAGTTGTAGATATATTGTGACGGTACCGTCAAAATACTGATTTCCTTGAATAAGTTTCTAAGTGAAGTGCCTGGTTTCAAGCAATAGATTGACCTAATAGCACGTTTTTGCAACATAAAAATAGATTGAATATCTGCTGCTTTGCCCCATAAAAGAATTCCATACGACATAACGCTGTGAAAGTAACTAAAATATACTATTCTGGCAGTTTCCTCGTCTGTGAGTTGCCTAATTTTTCTAATAGCGTATGTCGCAGAACTAAGCTTGTCTGAAAGTTTAGTGATATGCTGACGCCATTGAAGTTTTTCGTCTATTGTAATGCCTAGAAATACCGTAGAATCAACTAAATTTAGTTTTTCATTGTTTAGTTTAAGCTCCATGGTTGTAGTTTTAACATTAGGTAAAGTAAATCTTATGCATTTTGTTTTTGTGGCATTTAATTGTAAATTATTTGCAGAAAACCAGGACAATATTTTAGAAAGTGCGTTGTTCACATCGTCACAATTTGTCTTATATCTATTTACTTTAAAAATCAATGACGTGTCATCAGCAAATAATACAATATCACATAATAGCTTTGCATAAGTAGGCAAATCGTTAATATATATAATGAATAAAAATGGTCCCAATATTGATCCTTGCGGGACTCCCATTTTAATATGTGATCCCGAAGATTTAGTTCCATTTATATCAACTTTAGTTGTTCGACAACTTAGGTAAGAGGTTATTAAGTTAAGAGCTACATTTTTATTCTCGGTTAGTATCGGCTATTTTCAGTTACTTTCGGCAACTTTCGGTTAGCTTCGGTTATTTTAGGTTACTTCCGGCTTCTTTCGGTTAGTTTCGGTTATTCTTGGTTAGTATCGGTTATTTTCGGCTACATTCGGTTAGTTTTTGGATTTTTTTTCTTTATTTTTAATCAATTTTCATATATTAAACAGTATACATTACTGTTAATCTGTGCGTCAATTCAGATAATAATCGCTAGATTCCTTTACATATCGTAGATTAAGTTTTAAAACCCCCGAAAAAGTTTCATTTGAAACGGACTTGGGAATTAAATTTGGCATACTTATTTACATTATCTCAGCAGTACACTTGGAGCCCTTTCATTATCAAATTTGAGTGGGACGCAGCCGGAATATCAAGTTTACGCTATAGATGATTATCACCTAAATGTATGCAGAAAGTAGCACCCCATAAACATTGATACGGGGATTTAGAAATTCTTTTTTTTAATGTTTGATGAGTTAATCTGCCACAGATAAATTTTATAATATTTAATCGGTGATATTCTACATTTTAATAATTAAATTTTAGAAAGGAAATAAACTTATAATATTAATTATGTTTCAATTAATTCAATTCACTTCAGTAAATTATAGATTACAATCACTACATAGTATAAAACAAAGTCGCTTTCTCTGTCCCTATGTCCCTTTGTATGCTTAAATCTTTGAAACTACGCAACGGATTTTGATGCGGTTTTTTTAATAGACAGAGTGATTCAAGAGGAAGGTTTATATGTATAATAACATCCATTAAATAGTGGAGAAGTATTATTATTATACTGTTATTTTTGAGGTTTCTAATGTGATGTCGTAAATAATTACATTTTTTCCGCTTACATTGCAAACGCAGGCTGAACCCTACGAGTTTTATCAAAATAATATACTAAGTACTGTACACATTGAAAACGTCAACAGAAAAGTCCGTGATGGTATATGTCTATCTCTTATGGATAACCCACAATAACTTTTTTGTCATTTACTTTTTACGACAAATACTGCCTAATTTTCGAAGCGATTTTAACCAATACAGCATTAATCCTTAACCAATTAAATACCTTGAATACATTGTTCATTTAATATAGATCTATACAGCCCATTACAGCTTATTTAGCAGCGATCGAACGCGTATATTATCGGCTATAGCTTTCCAGCGACGGAAATAACAATACATAATAAAAACCTGCTTTTCATCAGCATTGCACCCGTGCGAAGCTGGGGCGGGTCACTAGTAAAATATATGTATTTTGTGATTCTTAATTTTTAAGCAACCTAATTTATACTAAATCTTCTTCAAGTGCCTCTCCATTACTGGAGGTTGGCCGTCAGTCTCTTGAAGCGTGTCTCGTCCTGCGCCAGATATATCAACTCTTCCGCAATTGCAATACCCGTCCACTCCCTAACGTTGCCAAGCTATCACTTCTTCTTCGACCAACACGCCGAAAATTTTAACCAATATAATTAGTTGGAGGTGGTAGCGGTCATGGCGCAACACGTGGCCCAGGTACGCAACTTTCCGCTGCTTAATGTTATACTAAAGAAATCACTTTAATTAGTGCATTTTTAAATTAGCTACTTATTATTTGACCGAAATTAAACGAATGTCTCATTTTGAGTCAAAGAATAAATGGTCACTCTAGATATATATTCCACACAGTCACTCTGCATCTTCTATCAGATTTAACAGGGAGAGTGTTCAGAGGAGCTGTTCGGATTATTACCCACACCTGAGTTTCACCTCGCGTTTAATAAACAGTGTAACTAGTCTAGCCATAATTACTTACAACATTTTATTATTTTGAATTTGGAACACGTATATTATGTAAAAAACTTCTTTCGATTTTGCGCCATTTCTGATATTTTTTCGTGTTCATTATCAAATTACATTATGAGTCTAGCCATAAATACTGTAACATAAAAACTTTTCTTTCTTCAACTTTTTAATTATTTTGAATTTGGAACACGTATATTATTTAAAAAACTTCTTTGGCTTTCGCGCCATTTCTGATATTTTTCGTGTGTTACAATCATGTAATCGGTCATATTCCGGACACTTCAAAAGCTTGGTATCAGACATATGATTGTATGTATGATACAAACAACACTTTGTCCGTTGAAGACCAAAAAAGATTGTTATTTCGAGAGCCCATTTAGGGAATAAAAATATAATCGCGAGGATTGAAGATTCCTGCTATGACGCTGTTGCGTATTATAAAACCGACCGGAAACTCGGTTCTTATCGTCGATATACAGGATATGCCCCAAATCAATCTTTACAATTTATGAAAGTGGATTGGTCAAAACGCCAGATCTATCGATACGCAGATGAAAAGCACAGAGATATCCGCTTTACCGATGAAAACTTTCAAAATTGAAGAACACTTCAAGCAAATTGATATAGTGCACGCTCACAATTCTGAAGAAGCTTCTCAAGTGGTCAGAAAGGTACACCCATGGTAATCATCCTGCGTTAGTTATGGTTTGGTGGGGCGTCTTATCAAGGAGTCCCAAAACTATATGTTTGTGAAAAGGGAGTGAAAACATCAGCCAAAGTCTATCAAGATAGTATTTGGCTGAAGTTTTTAAAACTCAGCGATACACTTTTTTAAAATATACCGTGGACTTTCCAATCGGTTGCGGCACCTGGTCACAAGGTTTCCAAATCCTGGCTTAAAACCAACTTTATAAGAGCTGTAGACTGCCCCTCATCTAGCCCAGACCTCAACTCTTTAGACTTTAAATTATGGTCAGTATTAGAGGCCATAGCTTGAAAACAGTGAGTAATCTAGGGTTGCCTGGAAGAGATCGCTTGTTAGCGATAAGGCCGCCCGTTGCATCCCTTGTAATATTTATGTATTGTGTTATTTGTGTTTCTTTGCAACGAAGTGTGTATAAATAAATAAATCCATAGCATGTACCAATTCTTAAAAGGCCGGCAATGCACTCGCGAGCTTCTGGCATTCAGAGTGTCCATGGGCGGCGGTATCACTGTGTGGGCGGTATCGCGGTGGCACTTCGGTGAGACTCCTGCCCGTTTGCCCCTGTTCTATAAATAAAATAAATTTGAGGTCCAGATTTAAGGCCTGTATAATAGCCAGAGGTGGCCATTTCAAATAGATATTTTTCTGCTGAGTCTTTAATAAATATGCAGGTATACAATTTAATAATGTTATTTGATTTAAAAAATTGCATCATCATTTGAAATAGAACGTATGGCTGGATAAGGTTTATTTTTTTCGAGCCACGATTGTATTCAGAAAAGATTTCTCCTGGTAAAATATTGCAACTAAACATATTTTATAAATAATCAATTGCAAATATATTGCTAAGTGCAAAACTGGAAGACGGTCTGAAACAATTTGCGTGTTGTTCCCACGAGTATGTAAGTGCGTGCTCCTATTTCACCATGCCTCCTGCTGTAACAGAACGAATTTTTGTTTTTAATTTACTTTATTTTTCGCAAAATTTCCAGTGTCGCTTTACCAGCCTTTCTATCTTCTGTCCATAGTTCAGCAAATCTCATAAGTAAAATTTTAAGGGCATCCCCTTCAAACTTTGAGATTGCTGGCTTGGAAGAAGCTAGAAACGCTTTCTTAATTGCATGCCCAGGTCAAAATTTTCCATTTTCTCTAAATTCACAGAGGAGCTGGGACGACATAGACAGTAAAATGACTTATGACAATCTTTTGAGCCGTAGTACAGGTTCAGCACGTGCTAGGCTTTTGGCCGTGGGTACGCATGAGGCCGGCTACTGGCTTCACGCTTACCCTTCGTCAAATACAGGAACTTTTCTTGAACCTGACACGCTCCGAATCGCAACCTGTCTGCGGCTTGGGGTACCGGTCTGCGCTGCTCATACATGTCCCTGTGGCAGTGATGTCGACAAACTAGGACATCACGGACTATCATGTCAAAAAAGTGCTGGCCGCTTCTCGAGACATGCCGCTCTCAACGATATAATACGTCGGTCCCTTGCCACCGTCAACGTGCCAAGTCTACTTGAGCCGACTGGAATTGCTAGAGATGATGGCAAGAGACCGGACGGTATGAGTTTGATTCCATGGAGGATGGGTCGGGTTTTGGTATGGGATGCCACCTGTTCAGACACACTGGCCCCTTCCAATCTTCATGGAACCAACAACAGAGCTGGTGCGGCTTGTGATGCGGCTGAAAAAGCTAAAGCCTGTAAATATAGGGGTCTAGGCTCTGAATATGATTTTGTACCATTCGGTGTCGAGACCCTTGGTCCGTGGGGTCCTAGCGCGTTAAGGCTTTTTAGGGAATTATCAAAAAGGTTAGTCGACATCACAGGAGAACGAAGAGCTGGCAGCTACCTTGGACAAAGAATTAGTCTGGCTATTCAAAGGGGGAACGCTGCCAGTATCTTCGGAACCTTGCCTAAAGGGACTACTTTTAATAATATTTTTTAATAATTAAATTTTAAGGTTAGTTATTAGGTATATTTTGATGTATTATGTTATTTCTTAGGTTTACTTTATTATTATATATAAGATGTCATGTGGAAGTAATGTAATGGTTGCAGCTCCTTACAAACATTGTGTAAAACAAAAGACATCGTGATTAAAAGAGTGGTGGATAGTGTAGTCAATACTCAATGTCAGAGGGCTCGCGAGTGCGTTGCCAGCCTTTTAAGAATTGGCACGCTATTAATTTATTTAACTCATTCATTTAGTTTATTAATTTATAAACTAAATAAATTAATTGATTAATTTTAAATAAATAGTTTAATATTTATGTTACCAATAAATTAGTCGTCAGATATCTGTATATGTCCATGATCATTTGTCAATCTAATATGGAAGTATCAAACTCCTATGCCTGACAGATGCCGTCGACTATTCGGATTTAAGGTAATCCCGTTTGCTCAAGATGTTTTTCTTCCACCAATCAAGCAAATGTTAAATATATATATAGTAATATATATATATATATATATAGAATTGAAAGTCAATTGATACATAGCTGAGGCAGGAACATATGACCTCAGGGATGGGAGTCGCAACTCAACACCGCACCCTCTTTCTTTTCGTATTTGAAAATAGATTATTAGAAACAGAATTTAGTTTTAGAGACGATGGCAAGAGAGCGGACGGTATGAGTTTGATTCCATGGAGGATGGGTCGGGTTTTGGTATGGGATGCCACCTGTTCAGACACACTGGCCCCTTCCAATCTTCATGGAACCAACAACAGAGCTGGTGCGGCTTATGATGCGGCTGAAAAAGCTAAAGCCTGTAAATACAGGGGTCTAGGCTCTGAATATGATTTTGTCCCGTTCGGTGTCGAGACCCTTGGTCCGTTAAATTTTAAGGTTAGTTATTAGGTATATTTTTATGTATTATGTTATTAAAGAAAATAAAGTATTTAGTTATCAAATCAAATCAAATTTATTTATTCAATTTAGATGCGACTTAAGGCATGCTTATGAATGTCAAAAACGCGAACAAAATTCGCGAAAGAGCAAAACTACGCCATCCGTTCGCAAAACCACCAGGAGGCCTTGTTCTGAGAAGAACGGGCAAGAAACTCAGCAAGTTTTACCCTCCCTCTACATAACAATAATTCAAAGGAAAATGTCATAAACCACGACGTCATTTAAGTTACATAAGTAAAAAATAAAATAAAAATGTGTTCTGTGTTATTTATTTAAGGTAGAAATCTACATAATTTTAGGAGAAGAATCAAAGGAATGCCCTGATTGTTTGATCGTTATCATTAATTAAAAGGTGGACGTATGGTGTATACTGCGGCGCGGAAGGCAACCGCCGCAGTGTGACGCCAGTCGCCGCCCGCCCAACTCGTTCACGATGTATACCCCTGCGGTGCCTTAGACGCGTTATGTGATGTGAAACTTTGTCAATTTAAACCAATGGCTAATGTTATGCTATAATCCTGACTTGTTTTGTCATGGATAATTGTGCCTTAAAGTATGGGAGCAATAACAATAATGAAGTTGAAGAAAAAGTGGTAAGCTTAGATTTTTTTTTCATAGAACGGGGGCAAACGGGCAGGAGACTCACTTGATGTTAAGTGATACCGCCGCCCATGGACACTCTCAATGCCAGAGGGCTCGCGAGTGCATTGCCTTTTAAGAATTGGTACGCTCTTTTCTTGAAGGACCCAAGTTTTTTGTTGAAACGACTTTACATATATTCGATTAAAGTAAAGTGGATGTCTGGTATTTTTTTTTATAAATTGTGTTTTTTGGAAATTATATTTAAATACGAATTACATACTAATAAAATGATGATATATGAATAATATTTTTCGATCTTACGGACAGAATAATACAGATATGAACTGCACTACTCAAATGCCACCTTTTTGTTATTTTATGTTTAAGTAAGTTTATGTTTAAGCTGATAAAACACGGATAAAATAACATTTTCTAGAAATGGTTCCTAGCTGTATCGATTTATCGCCCCCGAAATCCCCGTATACTCAATTTCATTAAAATCGTTGGAGCCGATTCCGAGATTCCTATTATATATGTATACAAGAATTGCTCGTTTAAAGATATAAGACAAAGCTACACAAGTATCAATATCCAGAATCATTACGAAAGACATGTTCATAATGTGGTTTAAGATTTTTCCCGCGATTTCTTTTACGCATTAAACCATACATGCCGCGTTCGATCTGACGACATACGTGGCTGAAAAAGCCCTTAAGGCCAACAGCGAGATTCCAGTAAAAAAAAGACGTACGCATTAGCCGCGAGTCTAGCCACTGGGCTATGAGTTTCCATTTAAGACGTCCAAATATTTTATAAATAATCGTCCAAAACTGCGCAATCCGTTGATATCATATAAGATTATTATATATTACTTATTGAAATATCAGCTAACATCAGGTGAGCCTCCTGCCCGTTTGCCCCCTATAAAAATCCGCTCCAATTTGTTTAGAGCGCGTTTTAGGCCACCTGCGTGGCATAATTTCATGGAACCAGCTGCCATTTCAGTTTCCGAACCGTTACGCCCTAAAAGCCTTCAAGAGAAAAACCTTAAAAGTGACGCCCAAACCTTGTACTATTACTAGTGTTCGAAAGCTAAATCTAATAGTTTCTGTTCGAACAACACAAAAAACAAAACAACAGATGGACATGGTCATCCCCTGACGGGCGCTTTAAAAATGAGATCGAGTCTATACTTACCAATAGTGCCAGATCATTCGAAGATTGTCATGTCCTTTCAAATTTAAATTTTAACAAAAAATGGGGAGGCCTTTGCCCGTGGGCACACAGAGTCAGTTATCGTAGATTAACAAAAACAATAGCTATAATGTATATATTGATTCTGATATAAGGCTATAAATAAATTACTATGTACACTAGTAGGCAGCAAATTCGCAGCAAGTTCTTGATCCCATTATAAAAAATAAAAAATATTTTATCATTAAATATTTGCAAGTGTAGAACTATAGAGTATTGCTTCATCATTATTATTAACTTAACGTAAGAGGACAATTAAGATAATATTAATAGGAATAGAATACGAAATAAATAAATAAATGATAATCGTAAAAAAAGAAAAAAATAGGCAGTTTCTTGTCGCTTTAACGATCTCTTCCTAACCACTAAGGGAAATAAATAAATACGCTGGAAATGGAAAACGACATTTACAAATATTTAGAAATAGATAGAACAATACGTCAAAATGAAAAAGGACACATGAATCACGATAATTTAAGTTACTGATAAGAATTTATTTGCAAGAATACGGTACAAAAATGCTAAGATGTTACAATCGCAATTGGTCTTAAAATGAGTTTTACATAGAAGTTACATGAGTCAATTCTTATATTATTTGTAGTGATAATTAATATATATTATTATGTTAATAATAAAAATAATAAAAATATTGCCTTTTAATTCCGAAACTCAGTCACTTTTTTTTTTAGAGCTTTGCGAGCTTTTAAATTGTTTAATATTTTTCTTTTTTTAAATATATAATATAGAACGAAGCCTGTACTCTTGATGAGCTAAAGTATTTCTGTCAATTTAGTCCTCTGTATTGTTTGCATAATGTATAAAATGGTAATGTACCCATATAATTAGTTTGTTGACAGTTGTATTATCTGTACTGTTTACATAATAAGCGATTAAACCTAGATTGTGTTCTTTAGTTCAAATGAGAGGACTTAAAGGTGGCTTGTTAGCGATAAGGCCGCCCGTTGCATCCCTTGTAATTTTTATGTATTGTTTATTGTTTTAATTTTAACTCTACTCCCCTCCATCGTGTCCAAGAACTTTATATATCTCAAAAAAAAAATTTTTTCCAACAAACAACTCAACTCAACTCAGTCACTTTTTATATTTTCACTTCAGTATATCTCGGGATTCGGTATGCCTCTTGGCAAAGGCCTCCACTAACCCTTTCCACCATTCTCTATCTTTTGCGACTCCTCTCCAGTTGTAACCTGCTGTCAGTTTCAGTTCCTCCTTCCATCTTTTGCATGGTCGACCTCGTCTTCATTATTATTATTATATTATTATGTTACAAATTAATATTAATTTTAATGTTTCACGCAAATAATCATTAATAGAATAATACCATTCGACTTAGGATCATTCAAAAACAGCGTATAAATTTTTTAAAGGCCGGCAATGGACTTGCGAGCATTCTGACAATGTGAGTGTCCATGGGCGGTATCACTTAAGATCAGGTTAGCCTCCTTAGTATAAACCTTGAATGCTGTTTGTTTCTTAGTTAGGGATTCGATTTGGACACCTAATGCTTGTACAGTAGATTTAAAGGAAGATAGTGGGTGATGGGAATGGAACAAGAAGAGATCCATTTTTATAAATTAGCTTAACATGAACTTCGATTCATCTTAATGTAATTTTTACTTAGCCTTTTACATACCAACATACAGAACATATTGCTACGCTACATACAATTTATTAGTATATACGTCATCTAAATAGGATAATCATTAATCTAAATATCATCTATTAAAAAGTAAAATACATATGAGAAAATGTATAATCTCATAGTAATTATAAGAAAGTTTATCCTTTATTTTCTTTAGTATATTTATTAACAATTATCGCAATAAATTTATAAGTACGAATTGAAAAAAAACTATCAAAAGTACTTGTTAAAAAAGTGCTATTTTAACAAGCTTTTAACGAGATTTTAGCTTGGTAGTAAACTGTATAAATATGTCAAGAGTATTTGTATGGTATGCGTGTATGTATTAGCAGGCCGCAGTAGACTGGAAAGACCTAAAAACCTAACCACACATAATTAACTAACACAAAGGATGTGAATATACATAAGTACGGGATGTCTGCATCAAGAGACTGAAGGTAGCAGACGGAGCCCTATGGGTGGGGATATTACGTATGGGGTTTCCTCAAAGCTATCACGATGATTATGTGCTTGAAAGAGAAGCCTCCTTGAGAGGAAGCGAGATAGAAATAATGATGGCATTCGGATGTTTTGTCGAGAGACAAGCCGAGTATTAATGTGACGTATTTTTCTATTTTACATTATTAAAGAATTGTGTATCACATATTTATTTATTTATATACACTTCATTACCTTATACAAAAATAAAATAAATGAATTATTATAAGCCTTATCGCTAACAAGCGATTTCTTCCAGGCAGGCAGGTTTTCTTATATATCAGGCACAAACATTTACTTTACAAATTTAGGTTACGAATCATGACGGATTTTATGTAAACCAAACAAAATAGTTTTAAATAAATCCTGCCTCAATCAGTAACTTAACAAAATCAAAAGACTGTATTTTTACAAACTAATGTATGTAATAAATCTCCATAAATTCCAAACCCACAGAACTGCATCCATCCATATTTGATGTTAAGTGATACCGCCACCCATGGACACTCTTAATGCCAGAGGCTCGCGAGTGCGTTGCCGGCCTTTTAAAAATTGGTACGCTCTTTTCTTTTGTCATTTATTGTTTTTGCTCTATTAATGGTAATGAATTTTGTATATTTAATGTGTTACTTACAGAGAACGTGTATTTTTAAAATAAAATAACACTATTGTTACATACTTTTATTATTTTAAATGCATGAATAGTAAAGGCCGTGCAGTATGACCTCCATATGTCAGAAACGCATTGGATTTGGAAGAGACTCGTTCTTTATAAATATATTTTACCCAGAAAACATTTAGTTTGTCAACGGGTTTGCCCAGGTTTTGCAGAGTATGTACTGAACTGAACTTTGAATGCCATCGGAAAATGGTTGACATCCTTGATGCATTGTGGGGACGGCACCAATGGTATTTTGAATATGTTGATCACGAGGGTGAGGATCTTAAAAATGCTGTCCAAGTGTCTGAAGTTCTTTTTTTATAGAACAGGGCAAACGGGCAGGAGGCTCACTTGATGTTAAGTGATACCGCCGCCCATGGACTCTTGACTTTTTGAGAATTGGTACGCTCTTTTCTTGAAGGACCCTAAGTGGAATGGGTTCGGAATTACTTCAGTGGACAGCTGGTTCCACAAAGTAGTGGTGCGCGGCAAAAACTGCCTTGAAAAACGCGCAGTTGTGGAACGGCGGACGTCGTGGACGTTTTTTTCCCGCATTTGTATTATTGCCTAAATTACAAGTGACTAACTAAGTTAGTCACTAAAGCAACATATGATATTAAATAAATTGTTATTATATATATTAGGTTCTTATATAAATTTGGGTTTTGTCGTACTGTACATTTTGACATCTGTCTTCCCTTCGGTTAGGAGTTACAAATGCAATTGTTACAGCTATTTACTCGTGCATCTAATTTACGAGAACTATCATTCGTTTTCTTGTCCGCTCTTCGCCCTTGACTTGCGACTTAGTAAATGTAATTTACAATTAATTTTTTTTTTACGTTCATAAGTGTACTTGTTTACCTATATGAATATTTTGATTTTAAAAATGAATAATTACTGAAATTAATAATGTTGATTTAAATCAAACTCAAACTCAAAAATATCTTTATTCATATAGGTAAACATGTACACTTATGAACGTCAAAAAAAACAATTTATTTGTAAATTTACATTTACAACCAGTTCGCAAGTCAAGGGCGTAGAGCGGGTAAGAACTGGCATGAAACTTTCCGCCAATCTTTTCAATCGCCAAGTTTCTAATACAAATTGTTTGAACTGGAGCAAATCAATCCCAAGGATTAGGATCATTTAAGTATTCGTCACATATAAAAGGCTTTATTAATTAATTTACTTTTAACAAGAGCTTTGAATTTATTGAAATTATTTCCTTTACGTCACTTATACAATCGTAAATATGAATCGGGGCACCAGTGTGCAGTGTTGGTAGCTGGTGCGACCTGGAGCAAGAAAATAATTTAAGGGTTCTCTGGAGCCGTTACCTGGATCAGATCCTACAGTTGGCTTTCGAATTTTCCGATGAAAAAATTGAATCTTTTAGGAAGGTTAAGTGTAGGAAGGCCTGCATATTTGAAGAATTTTGGCAAGAAAATGGTGCTCCCGCGTATTCCGTAGCACCATAAAATATTTAAGGTTTAAAATATCACATAGCTAGGCCGAGGAATCACTTTAAAAAGACATCATGCTAAAATAACCTTCATGAAGAATTTAAAAAAAAAAAAAAAAAATTAGTGAAATATATATCATACTCCCACAACAAGATCCTAAGAGCCTGTTTTACAATGTCCGGATAAGTTCCAAATAAGCTATTTATTACTTATTGGTAGGATAAACAGTATTGTTGCGTTTCATGACTGTCAGATAGCGGTACCGCTATTCGTCATGAAACGCGAAGTTTCTTATTCGGAACTTTATCTTCCAAACAATTTATGTGTTGCATAGCTATTTGGTACTTTATCCATACATTGTGATACAGACCCAAAGAGTAACTTTAAAATTAAAATGCGGAACTTCATGAACACAGAAGAGAACAATCAAACAGGAAATCCCAAGACTAGCAACTGATTTTAAGAAGTGGTTAATCTTTCACCACCACACAATAGAACAGTATTTGAGGAGACTAAAACGTCACCACATTCTAGAGTTATAGTCCCGGCAATAGCTGTCGGTTGTCAAAGTGAAAGTCAAAAATCATTTATTCATATAGGTAACATAATGTAAACTTATGAAACGTCAAAATATACTTTAAATGATTTTAATTTTACATTTACTGCCAGTTTTCAAATCAAGGGCGTAGAACGGAAGAAAGAACTGGCAATAAACTCTCCGCCACTCTTTTTAATCGCCAAGTTTTTTTTACACAAAATTTGTAAGGAGCTGCAACCATTACACCATGTTCCATATGACATCTTGAGTAATAAAGAATAATAAAATAAATTAAAAACAAAGATTTGTCCTCTATCAGCAGGAGGCATGGTGAAATAGGAGCACGCACTTACACACTCTTGAGAACAACACGCAAATACTGTTGTGTCACTAAACCTCAAGAATTGCTGCACCGAAATGTGTGTTTCACATTTGTAGTATGAGGTCCCATGGTTTTTATACAGTCTGCAGGCCAGGACTGTGAAATGTGTGTTTAAATGTATATGTATAACAGTCAGGAGTATCTGTATAGTGTATTAGCAAGCTGTACTAGGATACTTATTTATTTCAGAAATACAGACACATTATCTTTACAGCCTATGCCAATACGACAATGTGGAGAAACATTTAATATAATGTATTAATGTACATAAAAATTAGACACAATATCGCTACTGTGAATTCACTCTGCGAACATACATATGTCGATAGTATCGGAGACAGAATTTAGTAGGCGCAACGTCCTGGATAACGGGGATTTGTGCAACAGACTGATTCTTGCCTTTGGTATTGCAAATAACCTAGGCCTTCGCCGTCGCACATATCCCATAGGTACTAAGAAGCCCAGTTCCTGGAGTACACTCGGGTTACACATTTAATATATGGGAGATGTACCCTTATGTTATAGGGAATTATATAAGTATGACACCAACAAGATACTTAAGGTAACAGACGGAGTCCTAATGGTAGGAACAAAGGTTCGAGGTGGTGGATTCATCTCAAAGCTAGGGGGCAGGCTCACCACGATAATTAAGGGCTTAATAGAGAATAATACACCCAATATGCACACAAAATTTCATGTGAATCGGTCAAACCGTTTCGGAGAGAACTACAAACATCGCGACACGAGAATTGTATATATTAGATGAATTTTATATATTACATTACGGTTGGGGCAAATTTCGGGGCCCGTAGCAATGCTACTCTTGCTATGCAGCTAATCCGGCACTGTACTGAGTAATATACAAATGGCATTTATTGTTTTAAAACAATATCATCATATATACCACTTACAAATTCAATAGAAAAAATTCAAACATACTTGATATTTCTAGTGAGCTGTTGGTTTTACACCTTAAGCTATTACCATTTAGAACGGCCACGTCTGATGCGGTTGAAATTCAAATAAGATATAAATAAAATTACTCTTCAGATGTAAGATGCAGAATATTGCAGCAGTTGGTTGATATTCAAACAAATTGTATTAAGCTACGACATATATATATATATATATTTATATGCAGCCGCCCATGGACACTCTCAATACCAGAGGGCTTGCGAGTACGTTGCCGGCCTTTTAAGAATTGCTACGAAGTTCGACTTGTCATCTATTCTAGTTTAATATTTAGACAATATTACTAACGCATATGTATTTAAAACATTTTTTGATAATATTAGGTGTAGACAATATTAAGTGTTATGATATTAGTATCGCAAAATAGCGAGGAAATGTTGCTAATATATTATATTTTATCGTTGTACCGCACATGTTAAGGTAACATTGTTCAAGGCGTTTTGCCAGTCCTTCTATACATGTGCCCTGTGGGTGAGATACACGCGGCGGGCATACAATGTTCTCCGAGTTCAATATAATAATGCTTTCAGGATGTTGTTGGGGCTCTCGCGGTACTGTAGCGCATCGGGTATGTTTGCGGATGCACACCTGGATGATTTTTCATCAATCATCCGCAAACGGACAGCCTCACTGATGCGTGGGGTTCGTGCGAGTACCAATAATATCCTGATGGTTATAGCAAATAAGCCTGAATGTGCTGTTTTGAGACACTGGGTTCATATACATGCCCATGTGCCGGGTGTCTCAAATCAACGTAGACTAATGAATTAAATGTTTTTAATAATTTTACTAACATAGTTATAAGTCTTATAAGTTCTACTATACTAAAAACATATGGACTTGTTGATTGGTCTGAAATAAATGATTTTATTATTTTTTATTTATTTATTTCTTCTTTTCCTATTTTTACAGTTACTTAATACAATAGAAAACTAAGCTTAAAACATAACAAGTAAAAACTTAAAACCTAAACCATTTTATAACTATATTAAATAATGCAGTTCTTGTGAATTCAGCCAGTGTCCTCATTAAAACGTTAAATTTGTTTGCCTACCCTATGTATGTACTTTTTGTTACTACTCAATATGACTTTGCTATGGAATGGAAGCCTGGTTATCCATATCACAGGTTCTTACCTAGTTTGGAAACCAGTCTCCCACTACCGTCACAACTGTAATCTTATTTATTGTTGTAAATGTTATATGGGAGAAAAGTAAATAAATTATTATTATTAGTGTGCAACTAAATACATCTGTCTCACATACAATAATATTTAGGGTGCGCAGGACACGTGTAAATGGTGCTTCTTTGAGTAGGTACCTCTATCGCTTACCACGCCGAGTGTGGTTTTTTGGCCCCTGTCTCTCCAACATTTCTGCATTATAAACTCCACCTCTAAGGACCTTAAAAATATAATAACAAAGAAAAGGTTACTGCCAAAAGGACCAACATTTTTAAATTTGTTTTAATTTTCTATTAATTAATTAATACTGTGTACGGTAAGAATATTCTAAATACTGTGTATGCGTTTGAAATAAATTGTCATGAAATTAAAAAAGAAATACTGCAGCTATTGCTAAAAATTTTATAAAACTTCGTAACCATATCCTTGAAGTCCCAACAACCAGCTTCAATCCATTTTTTACCATCTGAGATAGACATCTTAAATCTTAATCCAAATGTTGTAAAAGGTGTGCCAATCGACGGATTATATATATTTATATTTGTTTTTCTTGACGTTCATAAGTGTACATGTTTACCTATATGAATAAAGATATTTTGATTTGATTTGATTTATAATAGCCGATGTTGATACAAGCTATCCATGGTAGGTCGGTTTGGTATCCGTAGATAGACCTCTGTATGAAAATGACAGTTCAACTGTGCCAATATCCTATCTTAAACTTTATGTGGTTTACATTGATTTACAAATATGAGTTTAAACTTGGTAAAATTGAACGACAAAGAGGGAAGAGATTGCATTCTATCCGTCGCCAAAAATCGATTGTCTTCGTAGTTTGGTTATTGGGATGCAGATAGGAGATCGATCGACTATCACGGTCTGTTAATCCACAATCTCAGATTTATTTCTATCTGATATTGAGGATACATTATTTGATTCGGGCGTTAATAGTCGCACGTACCTTAGACAAAAGTCTATGGTTTGTCTATAAATCTAATAATTCTAAAGTTCATTCACCTTTCGGGCGGTCCCAACTGTATTCTATCTGTTATTGATTTATTATGAACACAATATGGACGCTGTTATTTCCACCACACAATATCCTTATATTATTTATGCTTAAGCATCATTTTGAAATCATAATCAATATTATTAACATGATTAGATACACCATACATTCCTCAGAATCGAGTAGCTATATGAATCTGCTAGTTTTAATGGTCCAGTGAATAGGCTATCTCGCTCTTACAACTTTATTACAAACATTTAAAAATGAGATGAAAATATTACTTAAACTTAAAGTTTGATTTTTTGTTTGTTTATTAATGTTATTTTTATCTTTTTAGTTTATTTATTATTTATATTATTAGTTATTATATTTGTTTATTTTGTGACCGTTTCTTTAGTTCCTTTGATATATTGATTAAGTTCTAATGTAATTGATGTGTAAGTGTGTTAAATTTTTGGTCTAATGTGAATGTGTTCGTCACGCAACCGCAAATCACCTTGGAAGTGATTCAGTCATGTCAAACGGCGTACAATTAATTATGATGTTAAAATGTTAGTGTGTCAAACAATAATGTAAAACAATGAATTAAATTCTTTGACGTTCATAAGTGTACTTGTTATATGAATAAAGATATTTTGATTGATTGATTGATTGGATAGAACTGACTTATATTTCATTGCAAACCAATATATTGAAAATTGTAACTATTTCGTAAGTAAGCAGAGATACAGAACGCTACAAAATAAAATCAAATGCAAAGCACCTGGAGATAACTGCAACTGTCAAAAGTCTAGACGAAGTTAATAAACTGTCTTTATTCCCCTCGCTGGTTTTTATATAAATATATATTTTATTTATTAACACTTCGTTACATTACAATATAAAAATTGAACATAATTAAATGAGAAGAAACCTGTCTTTCGAGCGATCACTTCCATGAAACCAAAGTAAAGAAAAAAAATGTATAAAAAAACGAAACAGGAACAAAAAATAAACTAGATGACAAGATAAATAAAAAGTGCACATGAATCAAAATCAATCTCACGTCAGTTAGCAGTTAACTACGATACTTAGTCTTGTATCATAATGATCGGAAATATAAAATAGTAGGTACTTTTTTATATTTCCGATAACATCTGCATACCATGTGCATTCTAAAAATGTATAATACTTTATAACTTTTGCTAAAGAATTTTGAAAGAAATTAATTTTAAAAGAAAAGATCTGAAATACACATAAATTGCGGAATTAAAAAAACATATACCCAGTGAAAATCATACAAAATTAGTACATTATTATTATTAGTAAGGTTCCACACTTATTTTAAAATTGCGTCAAACATTACTTAAAACTTTTGGTATGCCGATTTTCCAACATTTTCCAAAGAACGATGGAGTTCAATCTATGAATAGATAAAATATATATAAACTCTGACCTCAAAGCTACAAAAAAACGGACTTTCTTCAGTCACCGCATCTTTCAAAAGCCCTTTTTTAACGACTTTTAAGACGACTAACGAATAAATGTTAAGATTGTTAGTGAATCCCACTAACAATCCAAACCTATGTGCTAAAACGGAAAGTATTGTGCTGCAATAATTTTATTATGAAATTGGAAAAAATCAGTGAAATGAAAAATATGTTTGTTCAGTTTAGATGCATCTTAGAGCATGCCTATGAATGTCCAGATTGTTTACAAAATTCGCGAAGAGCGGAATTAATTAATTTAAAGGTATATGTCAAACAGAAGAAACTACCCGCACCATAAGGAATTCTGCGCCGGCTAGTGCACATTCTCTTTTAACTAAGATTTTTAATCTGTGTAAGTTTTCTTTCTATAAGAAGACACTTAAAAAAGCCCGTTTAATTTCCAATCATTACAAGATACAATATAGAACTTAGATCTATTATTATCATTTTTTTCTTGTTATCCAAATATCCTAACATTCTTCAGTACATTTTTCCAACTAACTCTGTCCGTGGCTTTATTTCTCCATTCGCTTCCTTCCGACTTACAACCTTTTCTTGGGGCGTCTCTTCTTCTAAAGAGACACTAAGAGGCAAATTACCACACACTGATAGAATACTTGCGTAAGTGTCCTTAAAGGACTGAATTGAATTAGTCCGGAAACACTTCAAAGGGAAAGTTTTACACTGTGGTGTACGGCGGAAATTGAATGATTGATGTTTCACGCAATTTCGCTTTTGATAGTAATAATATTTACTGTTCTCTTGAAGAACGGTTCGCTTTTTATAATCCGTTTTCTTTTATATAATTTGTGACATATCTTCACCGAACACATTACATACATACACAGTATGTATTTATGCAAATATACAGTATTTACAATATAAATATACAGTCATAATAAAATATAAATAACTAACCTATTCAGAAACAAATTCATCAAAATTAAAGAACTTAAAAGGTAAAAGGAAGGTACTTAACTATTTTAATATTTGGAGCCAGAATATGAATTTTTTGTTTTACTGCAATAAAATTAAGTTGTAGTAATTTAGAAAAAGTTCGCATTTGCTAAAACTAAGCTCCAAACCAATGATATATCCTTTATTTGAAACTGGATTTGAACGCTGTACCTCAAATATTTGGGCATTACATAGCCTAGTGATGCGAGTAATGTTATATAATATTTAAATATTAGCACGTAATGGTATAATTCAATAATTTTCAAAATCAAAACTGTAATTTATATATATGAAACGCTATTAATTAATACATGTTAAGGATCTATTTGGTCGCAAAACTCCAAAAACGTACATTGTTCCTTTCCACTTTTGTCATCTTTTTTTTAAAGTAGGGCAAATGTAAAAAAATATTTGGTGGGGTTGAGTAGTTTATGTATCCAAGATGAAAGATCGATACACGACATAAACAACTTCGCTCGATAAAAAAAAACAAACACAGCCAATTTTTGTCACTTTGAATTAATTTTATGACGAAAATATATTGAACATGATTTTGATAATTACACGATATATTTTATCGTAAGCCAAGTAATCCATTTCAGTAACAAAAATTAACAAAATATATTAATATAATGTTTTACATTACTAATTGTTTTTACGGGCCTCAGTGCTTCAGCTCTCCATTGCACAGCACAGTACCGTGATCCACTCCAACACACTGACACAGCAATTCGTGCTGGTATAGGGCCTTAATTAAAGAAATCCGAGGCTTCTGTGTCACACGTTTTTGACTTACTAGGGAGGGCTTAATCTGAACTGTATTAAGTAGATCTACTAAATACTAATATACTAACTAACTATGAATATAACTTAAACTATTAAAAAAAATCGTACTTATATACTTATGACTTATTATATACAGGGTGTCCCAATAGTCGACGTCAAGTCGAAATTTTCTCATAGGTAATGCCACACCAGTTATCAGAAAAAAAAAAGTCATCTATTTTTGAAGTTATGTATATTTTTTTTTATTCCAGAAAATGCACACCATGTGACAGTTTTTTCATTCCTGTTGTTACAAATATTTACTTTTTGCCAATTTTTTTTCTCTTACGTCATCCCGAATAGTGTTTTATGTAACCTATGATCCTAAACTCTGTGCTGACGACGCACTTTGTAGTACGTTGGCGATTAAAAAGAGTGGCGGAGAGTTTATTGCCAGTTCTTCTCTTCCGTTCTACGCCCTTGATTTGAGAACTGGCAGTAAATGTAAAATTAAATTCATTTAATATTTCTTTTTTTTTGACGTTCATAAGTGTACATTGTTACCTACATGAATAAATAAATTTTTAATTTTTAATTTTTTGAGTACATAAAAAAAATCGATTTTTTTAATTATACTGTTCCGGGGTAATCGGGGAATTTTAAAAAGAAAGTACCAGTCGCGTTTAAAGTAAAATATAAGCGAAATAATGAAATGTTCATTGCAATGCAATGAATGCAATGCAATTGTTGTAATTACATAATGGAACTTAAGATGGCAATTCTGTCGCATAACGTCTTGTCAGTAGACGCAGAATTTATTTATCTTACGTATGCAATGTGTAAACAGTAAGTAAATACAAATAGTGATCATATACTGGTATATGATCATCTTGTAGCGTTTCGTAGATACGCACTAAAAATGTACATACTATATTCTGTAGTATTTTCTATAAGATTTTGATGTATATAACATAAATACAGGACACTAAGAAAAAAAGAAAACAGACGTCACTCAAAACAGAGTTGTATGACTAGTGGATATATTATTTGAGCGTTTCTATCTTATATATATAAATTCTCGTGTCGCGGTGTTTGTGATTAAACTCCTCCGAAACGGCTTGACCGATTCTCATGAAATTTTGTGTGCATATTGGGTATGCCTGAGAATAGGACAACATCTATTTTTCATCCCCCTAAATGTAAAGGGTAGTCCACCCCTAAATATTTTTTTTTAACTTTTAGATAAATTTTTATATTTTTATCAATTGTATCAACAGCCATTCAACCATTTACGATCAACCCCAATTTTTTATTATAAATGATATACATGGCAAAACGACGTTTGCCAGGTCAGCTAGTAAGAATAAAAATTAATTAATTATTGTTGTTTGTGAAGAATAAACCAATTAACAAAGATAAAAATGGGTTGTGATTTATAACAAGGTCGAACATCCTATAATCTGTTGGGGTTTTTACCTTAGTAATAATTAATTTACAAAGAAGTTTCACTTCTGACATGTGTACTTGTACGCACGCATTTTTTTTTATAGAACAGTGATAAGAGTAAATGATTTACTTTTAAGTGAGCCGATTATCTGCGGCTGACCCAACATTTATACATATTACATTTATTCATTTTTTAGGCAAAATGGAAACTCGAACTCAAATATTTATTGCATTACTTATGTTCATATTTCACACGTAGAGAAATAACGAAATATTAGAATAATGTTCTGAGAGGGCATGATCCGCCATAGTTAATTCTATTCTTACAAGATACATTTTTTTATTTGGTATACTTGCTTTGCCTTCACATTGCGATAAGGAGATGTATGCTTTAAATATACAAGAAAATATGACTACATATTTTACCAACAAATATTATATAAAAACTTCAAACTAAAACTAAATAGAAATAAAAACGTTACTACGACTGTGATATATACAATTACGGTAAGAAGGAATATTTTTATACATATATATTGAGTGCAATTTACTATCTAACACCTTTCAGTAAGGGTATAAATTCCCCCATGATTCCTAGATTGTTATTTTGATGATCTGGCAGCAACCACCGCCCGAGGCGACTGTTGGTGGCGCCGTTGGGTTTAAGTGAGTATGTAAGAAGTATAGACCAAATTAAATACTAGAAACCGGAAGTCAAACCCTTGGGTACCAAGGGGAAACGATCCCGTGAGGAGAAAAGGTCTTTTATTTCTTTTTTTTAATTAACGCACCTTATATAAGGTTGTAGCGCCACTTTTTGAACAAGCTCAAGCCACCTTGGCCTCAGATATCTACATCTGATCAAGTCAATCCAATAGTCAAGTGATCAGCCATCTGTGCCCGAAACACATCATTTCGTTATTTTTCTTCAGCGTTCGGGCGTTAAATACATATAGAAGGAAAGGGGTGAACAGTTGGGGATTGAACCTACGACCTCAGAGCTGAAAGTTAGATAGATATATAGTTGAAGAACAGGGACACTGTTCTGTATATATTTCTTAATTTAAAACAGACTTGTATTCTATCAAAAAATGTAATCACGTTTTGTTCCCATTTCATTCGTAGCGATTGCGTAGATGTCTACGTGTAGCGTAGTGCTACGCCAAGAATGGGGTCAGTAAGCCAATGCGGCGCGTAGCGGCCTTCCTAGTGTACAGTAACACAAATAATTTGTTTTAAATTAACATTCAATTATTACATAGAGCAATTATAAATTACGCATAACAAAAATCAGACATCGTCATTTAATTCATATTTTAATATTAGAACACATCCTGTAGTCGATTGAGAATTCTCGTCAAGAACAGGTTTCTTGCATCGGCTATCTATGAAACGGCAATGTTTCAACTGGTTTACTACGTTGTTTGTGCAATTTTTGATGGTAAAAATGTTTTATTGTATATTATGTCACTGGCCTTAGTATGTATATAAGTTAAACATCTAAATATTTTCGACGTCCTGGTGGACAGAGAAACTGTGTCCAGTTTGTGTTTCCACCACACCAACTGCTTCTATTTAAGATTTTGTATACAATAAATAAATAAATAAATAAAAATAAAATAAATCGTTACGTTGACATACGAAAACAACCAATAATTATTAATAAATCCAATATAAGGTATAATAGTGATAATAGTAATAGAAGGGAACATATGTTGGGCTTCTTATCATGCTCACAATGCTGCTGATGTCGAATCTATTTTCATCCTGCAGAAGAGAGCTATTCGCGCAATCTATAATTTAAAACGATGAGATGAGAGATAAATTAAAAGACATTTATATACTTACCTTTCCCTTGCTTGTAATAATATGTTAATACTAACAAACGCAGGCAATTTCCCCGCACTAGACTATCTAAAGTTAGTAATTCTTTTTTGGGAAAAGGGATACTTTACTTTAATTAAATCCCAGAGGCTGTTTTATCTCTGCCTAAAAATAAATTTAAGAAGTGTACTAAAGAAAAGCTGTGTAAAGACGCTTACTATAAAGTTTACGATTATCTAGTTGATAAAAGGGTCTGGGTTAGACACGCTACTTCTAATTAATTTGCAATATTTGTGTTTTTTACACCGGCTTTTTCTCTCGGCCTACACCCTCTGTCTTTGCCGATGAGTACGGTATGTCTACCGATTCAAATTTAATGACGTGGAATAAGTGATGCCTGTATCTCACATGCCATATTTACATACATACATACAAACATATTTCATTTTATTCGTTGAGCGAGGAATGCACCAGTCTTTATCAGTCTACGGTGGAGCCTAGCAATGTGTGCTATTAATAGGTGTGGAAAAGCGGGACACAAATCATTGTGTTATATGAAAGAGAGAGATATACGAGAACATGGCGGCGAATCACGTGTTGGGTGCAAGAAATTGCAATCCTACTGTAAAGACTTCTAAGGCGATGTCAATGTAATGGAAGATGGTTGCTGCAACAGCCAGTCACGGGGTCTCTTGGTAGACTGCTTACGCGACCCCAAGTTACCCCAACAGTGACGTGATTAGTGGGAGGGGATTAGAGAAGCCTTGTTGTATGTTCAAAAAAACTTAAACGATTTCAAAACAAATGGTGACTTTCACCAGTATAATAAATAATAGAACTGATTTGAGTGTGCGACCAACCAGGCTACAGAAGATAAACCACTCCTTATATGGAAATTGTATTCGTTTTTACAACAAACTCCCGAGCGAAATTAGAGAACTGTCACTAAATAAATTCAAAGCCCTTGTTAAAAGTAAATTAATTAATAAAGCTTTTTATAAATGTGACGAATACTTAAATGATCCTTGGGATTGATTTGCTCCAGTTCAAACAATTTTTATTAAAAACTTGGCGATTGAAAAGAGTGGCGGAAAGTTTCTTGCCAGTTCTTCTTACCCGCTCTACGCCCTTGACTTGCGAACTGGTTGTAAATATAAATTTACAGTTAATTTAATTTGTTTTTCTTGACGTTCATAAGTGTACATGTTTACCTATATGAATAAAGATATTTTTGATTTGATTTTGATTTGATTTGATTTGAGTCTTTTAGAGCGAGTCCCACACTCTGTGCGGAAATGCATTCCCCTCAATTAAAAAAAAAGTCTCTTTTTCTCACTTTACCACATGGCCGAAGAATCTCTACTCCAAAATGATTAAAATCTAAGTTGTCATAAAATTTGATGATTTCCAAAATAATTTTTAATCCGATAGGCCGATCGTCACTTTTTTTTGTTAGTGATTGTTAAGATTTACTCTAGTCGTGTTGCACTGTCTGACGCATTTTTATTTATACCTTTTTTTATTATTATTTGTAGTTACGTCCTCAATTTATAATTTTATATCGAGTGTAAAAGAAAAAGCTTGGCGAATAAAAAGAGTGACGGAGAGTGTATTGCCAGTTCTTCTCTTCCGTTCTACGCCCTTGATTCGGGAACTGGCATTAAATGTAAAATAAGAAGCATTCAATGTAGCTTTTTTGACGTTTATAAGTGTACATTATTTTACCTACATGAATGATTTTTTTTAATTTTAGTGTTTTCTGTGTTTTTGTAAGGGAAGGTATCAGTAATGTATAAAATGGTAATGTACCCAAATAATTAGTTTGTTGACAGTTGTATTATCTGTACTGTTTACATAATAAGCGATTAAACCTAGATTGTGTTCTTTAGTTCAAATGAGAGGACTTAAAAGGTTGCCTGGAAGAGATCGCTTGTTAGCGATAAGGCCGCCCGTTGCATCCCTTGTAATTTTTATGTATTGTTTTATTTTTGTTTCTTTGCAACGAAGTGTAAATAAATAAATAAATAACATTCTACCGTCTCTTTGCTCCCAAACTAATACCATTTCTCCAAATCATTACGACTGACAATATTGTGTGCCTTCCTTCTAAGGAGACATTGCCACGAGGTATGTACTCAGGACTCGTAATCCTGGTATAAGATTTTTTTATTACATGTCAAATCAAATCAAATCAAAATATCTTTATTCATATAGGTTAACATGTACTCTTATGAACGTCAAGAAAAACAAATTAAATTAACTGTAAATTTACATTTACAACCAGTTCGCAACTCAAGGGCGTAGAGCGGGTAAGAAGAACTGGCAAGAAACTTTCCGCCACTCTTTTCTTCTCTTTCTTTCATGTGGTACAACAAGTAAAAACTGAAATTGGCCATAACTTGTATTGAACATAATTGTCATATATGATAGTTTGTAACATATACTATAAAAATGTATTAAAAATATAATCCATCTGAATATCTATAAAATATAGCCACACCGTTTTGTAAAACATTAACGAATATTAACACATATTTATTACATAAATCACATTTAAGTGCTTTTCTCTCACAATGTAACAATCGTTTATTGTATGTAAATTTTATTTAAAAGCCTGTTTACCATAAAAAGCCTTTATCCGATTACGATAATGAGGATTACATTGAGTTTATGTAATATATAATATAAGTACACGACCGACGGAGTGAATGTCCAAATTCTTCCACCGGTCTCTCATCTTTGCTATGTCCATTTTCTTATAGAACAGGGGGCAGACGGGGAGGAGACTCACCTGATGTTAAGTGATACCGCCGCCCATGGACACTCTCAATGCCAGAGGGCTCGCGAGTGCGTTGACGGCCTTAAAAATCATCCCCGCTATTTCTTTTTATATGTATAATAAGGGAGGCAACGGACCCTACGGGACGCCAATAAAGGGCAGTCATGCCCATGGACACCAATTTTTAGTAGGTGAGTGGCCGGCCTTGGGGTACACTCAAACTTTGAATTGTTGCAGGCCGTATTTCTTAGGGAAACCCGCGACCGGGAGTCGATTCCTCAGTTTGCTAGTAATATCCCTAGGTTTCTGGTGGGCATCCACTCTTGTTTCGTCTAACCAGCCAATTTCAAAAAGGGTCTTGTTGACTCATCTGTCGTCACAATTGGCAATGTGATCTGCCCAGAGAGATGATTTAATTATCAATACAATTAATTATATCATCGTAATCACAAAAATGTGTGCGTGTACACGAGTAAGAGGGGAAACTTCTTTATGAACTTATTTTTCAAAAAATGATCTGCTATATATAACTTTACAGAAATTCGTTAAATTAAGTTCAATTAGATAAAGTTTAACAAAATTATTATAGATATGAATACAAATAATACAATTACTTCATTTTAACATTAAGTACATTATTTCAGAATTTCATTAATTGTAATAGAATTATTTTATCATTGTTATCGTTATTATATATTTTCGTTATTAATAGCTTCGAGTCATTGGACAAGAAAAAGATGGCGCGTAACGGAAACATGTGCCGGTAATTTTTTTTCCAAGGTCGACAAAGAAGGTTCACTTCAAAAATCAATAAGAACATTAACACCGGAGTCTCTCTCTATAGACATTAAGCCAGTGGCGCAACTGCCTTGACCCTTGTTACCGTAATTATTATTTCATAGACAAGTGAACAAGCCTTCTGTCGGTCATGTGTTTTGGGGCGGTTTCCTCACGATGTTTTTGTTCACTATACGAGCAACTGATGCATGTCCATTGGTGTGCAGCCGCAGATCAAACCTACGTCTGAAGGAATCAGAGTCACACGCTGAAGACACTAGGTTAACACTGCTCATCTTAATATATATAAATCTCCTGTCACGATGTTTGTCCGCGATGGACTCCTAAAATACTTAACCGATTTGAAATTAAATTGGCACACCGTGAGCAGTGTGGTCCAACTTAAGAGATAGGATAGCTTAGATCATTAATTATAGTCGCAATTTTATTTTATTGCAAATGATTTGTCTATAATTAATTGACTGTCACAATTATCTGTTAACTCAAAGATTCTAACAGATGTCGATACTTTTCGACTGGATTGAGTAAGTAATCAACAGATGGCACTGCTATGGTAAACCGACAAACGTGTCATATCAGCTACAATTCAATATCATGATTACCACGTGTTATTGGGGCTAAAGTATAAATTAATTTTTTTTTGTGAAACGAAGTTCGCGGGGCAGCTAGTGTATGTACTAACTATGTATTTACATCGTTGAAATATTATTTATTTAATAAATCGTATACAGTGACAATCCAATAGTGATTTTTCTTTAATTACCTACGTGTATTTAATTGCATTTTAACAGTGACGATAATTGTAAATAATATAAATATTTATTATATGTTCTCTCCTTTTCGCAGTAATCCCCAATTTATGTAACGTCCGCGTCGCTAAAAGACTATCATCATTAACAATAGTATCTGGATTATCATACAAATACTGAAATGAATTTTCTTCCGGCTCATCATTATCATCAATTCCGTCTTCGCGACACATATCATGACAAATCTCTTTAGTTTTTACGAAATCCTAGTTAGATTCAAATGATTATATTAAAATTAATGAAATTCTGCAATAATCTTAGTAGATTACTGTTAAAGATAAAATGAAATAATTGTAATTGTATTATTTGTATTCATGTCGTTAATAATAAAAGCCTTTATCTAACTTTATTTAACCAATTTTTGTGAAGTTACATATATAAATTTGCACCATACCTTTATATCAGACGGTATGGCGTCTATCCCTACTATCCTTTAATGTACCCAACATAATCTTCTAATGGATGAGGGGTTTCAGTAAATTGGAAACCAGACGGGACAGTTGGCTTACTATCTACTGAAAGTTGGAAGGGGCAACCCTAGCGTGTTCCAAGAACTCTGTTTCTTCATACCTATGGGATATGTACGACGGTGAAAAGGTTATTTGCGATACCAAAGCTAGAACCAGTCGCTTGCAAAGATCGCCGTTATTAAGAACTTCGCGATTACTGAATGCTGCCTCCAGCTCTATTGACTTATATTATAATATATAGTATATTAACAGAGTGAATTCACAGTAGCGATATTGTGTATATTATATGTTTAATTAATTCATGTATGAACTTTGTAGGACGGATGAAGTCAATGTTAATAAAAATTCAGTAAATAAATATTTAATTTATTTTGAGTGCTAAGTATACAGACTAATCAAAATGAAAAAATATTACAAACAAAGCAAACGGTTATGACTACCACACACAAGTACAATGATGTGAATATGACGTCACTACAATAATATACTTTCTTTTATTTTATTTTGTCTGTGATAATTTCTTTTTCTGTTATAAATAAATAAACATTAAATAAGTATCAGATTCCGTCGACATAAAACGCCAATTTACAAATTAAATTATCGATATTTTACCACACACAGATTACTTCTCTGCGGTCTAACAACGATATTTATTTATAAACCATTCTAAAACAATGTGTATGCCTAACAGACAAGAAAATATGATATCACAAATTTAACACACTCTTACTTAAAAAGAGTGGCGGAGTATTGCCAGTTCTTCTCTTGCGTTCTACGCCCTTTATTTAAGAACTGGCAGTAAATGTAAAATTAGAAACTTTTAATGTATATTTCTTTTCTGACGTTCATAAGTATACATTATGGTACCTACATGAATATTTAGTCATTTACTTTTTTATTTGAATTTGACACATACACAGCAATTACATTAGAACATAAGCAATATGGCTAGCAAAAAACTAAACAACCAACAACAAATTAAACAAAAACAAAAATAATAATAATAACTAAAAATAAAAACAGTAATAAACAAACAAAATTAAAAGTTAAACCACATTAATATATGTATCTTGTTTAGTGAAAGCCTACATACTTTGGTAGCTAGGGCCAGTGAATCGTGCCACTCTGTAGGTCAAGGCCTCACACACCCCAAACGATCGAAGGCAAGATAATTGCAGGCAGATTATGTAATGCGATGTAATGCGGAGTTTAACAAAGTAAAGTTTGTCTATCGCGATACAATTTGACTATAACAATATCTTTATTGATTTAATTAAAATAATTAACTTTAATATTCACATTAATGTCACAAAATTTTTCTTCAAAAAAATTCAAAAATCATTTATTCATGTAGGTAACATAATGTACAATTATGAACGCCAGTTCTGTTCTCAAATCAAGGGCGTAGAACGGAAGAGAAGAACTGGCAATAAACTCTGTCCTTTCTTTGTAATCCTAGAGTTACTCGAACTAAAAGTCTTCCATACGTACCTACGGCTCGATTATATGCTATTTTTACGCCCGAACCCAATAATTAATCCACAATATAAGTCTGAAAACAATCTGAGATCAGACCGTGATCAGATCGATCTAATCTGCATCCCAATAACCAAACCCTACGAATTCATTTTTAGATAGAATGCAATCTCTTCGCTCTCTACACTCATATGTGATAAACAATATAAACTAAATAAACCCGTACAAATAATAAATACACCGATTTGATCTACCATGGATAGCTTGTATCGACGGATGACTTTTACAATCCGTAGATTGGTTATTGGCACACTTTTATCAATATATGGATTAAGATGTCTATCTCAGATGGTCAAACATGGATTGAGATAGGTTATTGGGTTTGGGTGTGAATGGTCCAGTGAATAGGCTATCTCGCTCTTACAACTTTATTTATGTATAATCAAACATTGATGTGTTTTCACGTTTGATTCAAGTCTACCAACTTACCGTAACTTTGTTATGCAGACTCCGTGTGGTGTAAGTTTTCATTTTGTTTGTTTATGACAGTTATTTTTATCTTTTAGCTTTATCATTAATTTTTAGTTTCATCATCATATTTTTTATTTTGTGGTTGTTGTTACTTTTTTCTTGTATGCATACAATCTCTGGCTATATTTTTAATGTCTGTATCGAAATACATAAAACAAATTCGTATTAATTACACTACATAAAACTCAATATTCGTAATCTCTTTTTTGGTGGATTCTTCTCCATTCCAAATTACTATTTGGAATATATATTACGTATATACTCATAAGTAACAGATAGACAGATATTTGCCATGGTTAATTTCTTTTAAAATCCCTTCTTATGCGACAAGATACACAAAATTGTTTCACAAAGATGTTTAGAAGTCGGGAAGACTCTGGTTTTGTTTATTTAGTAATTATAAATTCTAAGTATTATTGGTTGTTTGTGTTAAATTTCAGTATACTTTAGTTTTTTTTTAATGTAT
Organism: Pieris mannii; assembly: GCA_028984075.1. Taxonomy (NCBI): domain Eukaryota; kingdom Metazoa; phylum Arthropoda; class Insecta; order Lepidoptera; family Pieridae; genus Pieris; species Pieris mannii. The sequence continues at coordinate 2,135,287 of CM054798.1, read as the reverse complement.
ATTTACTTGTTTGTTTTCTGTTTTATATAATATATTGTTTATCTATGTAATATGTTTTGGCATTCCGTATAGTCTATGTTTTGTCTTATAATATGTATAAGTATAATTAAATAAATTAAATATCGCATAAGTAATCGAATAAATAAATGTTTAATTTTTCGAATACAAACAGCATGTGGTGCCATCTCTTGACAAAACATTTCTGTATTTGCAAAAAAAATTGTTGTATTTTTTTTTTAAATTCTAAATCAATTTTAACTAAACTTGAGACAATATTATCAGACTATTAGGCGGAACTAAGTTCCCCGGATTGTATATAATTTTTGTCAGCTACAGCTGAATCCTACAGGATTACGTAATAAATAACGCAGACATTGAGTCTCTATACGTTTTCTACAAAATGTATTATGGTTGAGTGTTTTGAAGAATTGCTATGGTTGATTTCTACTGCCTCGTTTGATCACAATAAATATCAACTTATGGTTATTAGTCTAAATTGATATTCAAAATTTCGTCAGCATCACCATAATAATAATAATAATCTTTATTTCATCTCTCAGATATACATACAAGGTTACAATGATTAAAACTAAGATGATAACATTTGAAAGTGTATGTGAGAGACTGGTCTCTGTAACAGGAGACCTGAGTGACAGATAGCCAGCCTCTCCACCACCGGACCGGAACACGTACAATAGGTCATTGTATATACATTGTATATATACAATAGAATAGACCATGATGGCCGGAAGTCTAAAAAAAAATTCAGAATATCTTTTCCGAACTAGTAAACTCCCTGCGGTCTTAGGAAGCGTATAGTATTATGTCCTCAGTTCTTGGAAATTCTTGACCATCCTCATGTAACGCACCGTGACAATTTTTTGTACCCAATAGTAAAACGTGTGACTTATTACACCTAAAAGTTGCCATCTATTTGGTGTAAAGTATCGGAAAGTCGAAAATAATAATAATAACGCGTAATAGTTGAACGCTCGCTTCAACTGTTCAAAGTAGAGTTATTATTATTATTATTTTTTTATTATTATTATTTTTTTTAATGTAAAATTTTCTTTTAATGCGCTTTACTTGTTTTCTGCTTTTTATACACAATTTGTTAATATATGTAATCTGTTTTGGCTTTTTCTATTATATTAGTATTTTGTATAATAATATATATTAATTAGTAAGCTGTTAGATTACTTTAAATAAATAAATAAATAGAGTGGACTTAAAGGCCGGCAACGCATCCACTAAAAATTGTGTCCATGGAATGATGGGGCTCTTTTTGGGCGTCCCGTAGGCTCGTTTTATTCTAAAAAATACTATTGACTATAATTCGAAGATGTTAAAATATAAGTTATGTATAATTTAACTTGTATATTATTATTCTATAGTACATTTCCCGCATTTCTATGAGTGTTATTAACATCTCTCTCTGCTCTGTGATAAAAAATAAATAAATCCGTGGCGCTACAACCTCTTTAGGTCTTGGCCTCAGATTTCTGGATCTGTTTAATAATCATTTTTAAATCTAATAGGCAAGTAGGTGATCAGCCTCCAGTGCCTGACACACGTCGTCGACTTTTTGGGTCTAAGACATGTCGCTTTCCTCACGATGTTTTCCTTCACCGTTCGAGTAAATGTTAAATGCGCACATAGAAAGAAACTCCATTGGTACACAGCCGGGGATCGAACCTACGACCGTATGTATGAGAATCGCACTGAAGCCACTAGGCCAACACTGCTCTGTGATATAATAAATATAAAAAGACAGTTTGTTGTACTCGATAACTTTTATTACCCAAAAGCAAGTCCACTATTGTAACAGTGGACGTCATAGTCCGGTCAATTTAGACATCCAAGGTTACAAAAATTCCCACTTGGCTGAATATTGGTAGGATTGCTCAATACACTATTATAAAGGAAATGTGAAAAGTCCTCATCGATCCGGCACGTGCAAAAAAATTTACTCGGGGTCAAAGGTCACAAAAACGGGTTTTTCGCGATTTTATAATTATTAATTATTTTATTTTATATTTGATATCAAGGCAAAATTCAAAATACCATCCGTATCACCTCGATCTATCCACAACTGATTAATTGTGGTATGAGTAGGAGTAATTTTTCCGCCCACCACCGCTATGTGGAACCAACCGCCCACTGAAGTGTTTCCGAACCAATTCGACTTAGGATCCTTCAAGAAAAATACGTACCAAATAATAATAATGTATAATTCTTGTATCTCCTCTTCTGTTGTATTACATCGCTATTTGCTATTCTTGAATCCTTAAGATTAGCTTTTTATTTTTAGTAAGTTATTAATATTGTTTTTTTTTTCTCTTGATTAAGGTTCTATAGATTAATATAAATATTTTTTTTATATAACTGCTGGTTATGCACTTCTTGCACTCCTCATTTTCTTAATTTCTTACTTAAAATGTTTTCTTTTCTTACTAGGGTTGCCTGGAAGAGACCGCTTGTTAACGTTAAGGCCGCGCGTTGCATCCCTTGTTATTATTATGTATTTGTGTTCCTTTGCAACGAAGTGTGAATAAATAAATAAATACCAATTCTTAAAAGGCTGGCAAAGCACACGCGAGCTCTCTGGCATTGAGAGTGTCCATGGGCGGAGGTATAAGCTAACATCAGTTGAGCCTTCCTGCCTGTTTGCCTCCGTCATTAAAAAATACATATATATTATATATACATAATTATCTAGTGCAGCTTGCTAATACATATATTACAATATACTATACAGATACTCCTGACATTTATAAAATATAAACACATTTCACAGTCCAATCTGGCAATCAATATCTGACAAATATTTCTTTAAAGCACAAAACCAATGGTTCGAATTTAATAATTATTTTGTCGGATACATTTATCGTGAAAGCCTTCAGGCTATTATGATACAAGTAATGAGTCAGTGATATTATAAAATCGGGCCAATATTTTTGAGAGCTTCCATTGGGAAACTGCATATGAATTTCGTACGCCAACTTGAATTATAACAGTAACAATTATACTTAATATATACATACAAAAAGGTTCAAACGTTTTTGAAAAGAAATATGAAAATGATGGTGTGAATACTGCATCATTCCAGGTGATATTTCGCGATAGCTTAAACAGTGGTTGTTGTACTTAAAATGTTCTAATAATAAGTATTAGACATATATTTGCCAGTCATCTATTTCTATCAATCCATTAATGATTAAGCATCTAAGAAGTTATCATAGTAGTACATCGCATTACTCTATGTACTTGAGTCGTGTTATATGTTCATGTAATTATATTATCGTTAGGTTATCGTTTTGTGAATTGCACATATAAACAAAACTCTAAAAGTTTAAATGCTAATTAAAGATTTTTTGCTAATCAAAAGTTGGTGCCTGTTAGATAGTAGAGATGTTGCTTCCCTCAATAAGTATCGCAATACAGCAAGGAAATGCTAGCTTTTAACGCTGCCAAATGGTTAAAAAAAAGTCCTATTTATTAATTTTTAAGTATAATTATTTAATGAAAGTCAAAACAAAATATATTGTTTTATACACATTTTTAAATTCTTTGTTATAAACTCAATATATATGAATATCTTAACTAACTTTCCTTCAATTATTGACTCCATACGAGTCGAAAATTCACCCTCAATGTAACAAAAGCATGCCAATGCCTCTCAGTTGAAATTCGGTGTGAGGTCACGCCGGCGTTCGACATTGGGCGCCATATAGGCGCGGTGCAGCCGACGCGCGCAGACATGCGTGCGCCGCCCCGATCGAGTTCCCTTGCCAGCAACCACGCTGCGGTCCCAGCCGCCACACTGCCATCGTACACACCGTTCCTGGGGCTAGAACGTTTGCGAACGCCGCGATTTTATAAACGAGTTATTAGTGCGATGTCGACACCCCTAATCGATAGATCGTAAACTGTTTTTTCAGATTTTGTTGCGCGTTTCCCACGAAGGGTATCGGTTGCTCGTGCATATTGATGCCGTCCTGTGCTTAGTTAATAGTGATAAGTGTACAGAGGTTTTTACGTTATTTTCTTTGCGCGCTTCGGCTATAAGTTGGTTTGACCTAATTTTTGCATTCTTTTGCTATTTTTGTGATAAAACGCGATCCATGCTTGGAGTTATGACTACCATGGTATGGTTTCCTTTGTCTACGTATATCTAAAACTGTAGTTATATAGTCGAACATAGAGCTCATGAATTTCTGTTTCACAAAGAGTATACGGATTTTCTTAAAGAAAATATCATTACGAAAGAGAAACGAAAAACACAATGACGTCTCTTACTTTAAAACAATGTCAACAAGAGTGGAGCTAAAACAAAGACACTTTACATCAAGACCTGTATAATCTGTCGCTAGATACGAAACACGCTTTGTCTAACTATTTAATAGTTTTAGATTAATTCTGTAGTTTTAGCTAGAATAACTCATTTATACTTACGTTCTTAACTGTGAAATGAATGGTATTACGTAAACATCTCAAGAATTACGTAATTTTGCGTAGTGAAGTTCTACTTCAGTCCAAGTACATCCTTTCGCACTAGAACTCAGTTGAGCTTACAAAAATGTTGTGTTGCCGTCTTTTTTTTTATCTTAATGCGTAGTATATCAGGCTTTTATTCATTTAACTAGTGAATCGTATGATATTCACAGCCACATTTTTGTGCTTTCTCATTTAGACTTGAAAAAATGAGATTAGACGTTTGTAAATAAAAAACTGTTTCTAGGGACTAACGTTAGGAATACAGTTTAAATTTCTAAAGTAAAATTTAAGCCTAAACCTAAACCTGAAATAGGCCGTCTACCCGTTGACATAGTGTTGAACAAGCCCTGGCCTCGTTTTCCCTTGCTCCATGCTTACATCGCATTATGTATGGCTCTAGGCACAATAATCTCCTTCAACTATTATTTTTTCTATCCTTAGTTACCTGTTGAACTTCCAACCTAGTTCTTGCACGAATACGGCTTTGACATCGTTCTCCGTAAACCATACCATAGTACATAAAGTTTACTATTAACGAAGCGAGACCGCACCGGAATCAGACGCACGAGTTTCGTGAACCGCGGCTCTATGCAAAACACGGCCATCGCCCTGCTGGAGACGGCCTCGGCGTTCGAGAGGGCAGTGCTGGAATGTGAGCACCTGGAGGCGTCCGAGCACGGCGGGTTCCGGTGAGAGCGTTGGCGCGCCATGGAGGAGCGACCGCCGGACGTGCCGCTAATCGTGACGCCGCCGTGCGCGGCCGTGGCGGCGGCGCTCACCTCCCGGCGCGCCGCGTCCGCGCGCAGCTCCCGCGACGACCCGCCGCCGTCCACCTGGCGCTCCTCGGTGCGTGTGCGCGACACCAGTTTCCGCGGCTCCCGCAAGAGCGTCGTACGCCTCGAACCGCCCTGTAATGGCCTCAACGGGTTGCCCGCCATCGGCAAGGAGGTAACTCCAGATTTTCGTGTCTTTTTGTTCGGTCGAGCGCGAACTTTGGCTTATGTCTGTGTTGTTGATTTTGCTTCCGCGTTCCCCTCCTAGCCGACCACGAAGGGCTTCAGTTTAGGCCAAGTTCAAATTGCGTTTCAGGCAAGGACAATTTATTAGACGTAAATCGCGATTATTTGATAACGACCGCAAGCCCGCCAGGTATCGAGGTCGTACGACAATCAATAATGCAAATAGTATAGGATATTGTCGACACTTGTAGACAATCACAGACTGGCATAGCATGAATAGAAAGAGATGAATATAGTAAAATAATGTTGTATTTTAAAGTTGCAGGAGTGTCGTTATAGTGGTAAACAAGAGCATGAAATCATCAGGTGCGTGTGCGCATGAGTTTGACGAAATGTTTTCATGAGGACACCGATTAATTGACACTGCAAAGTAGTTCGTATAGTCGAAGACTGCGTAGAACGTAAAACACAAATTTTCTAAAGAAAATTTTTGTTGGCGTAGCATGGGTTAAATAATGTATATAAAGCATGAATGAAAAGTTCATTTATCGCGTAGATAAGTTAGGTAGATTGCATTTAGACCATTATATTCAAAACCAGCTTACAAGAGTGCGGTAAGTACACTCTTGCGCACTAGACAGTTTTAAGTTTAGAAACATTGAAATCGGTAATTAACGATATTTTTATCATTTTTAAAACTAAACAATAAACTTTTGTTTCGTCCTTAAACAGGCTTATCTTAGGTTCAATAAAACAACCATTTAACATCGTATACACTGCAAGAAGTCCACTACCGCTAGAACCCATGTTTGATCACTGTACTTCGTATGTAATATGATGAATTGTCTGCAGGTGCTATCTCTTGGTGCAACAGGTGGCCACAAGGGAACGACCACACCTTCCCACCCCTGCACAATCCTCCACCATTCTCCTTATAAGGTATGTATTATTTGGAGTACTCTTGGGACATGGTAATAATAAATCCTGGGTCGATAGCTAATTGAAGATTTATGTTGGCGGTACGGGTGAGCCAAAAGCTGGTGTTTTCTTCGACGAATAAGTATCGCAATACTGCGAGGAAATGCATGCAAGACACATCAAACTTAGTATTGTATTTCATTATTATTGTGTAGGTTCGTATCACCTCGACGTCCACCGTTCCACAGCTGCGCGTTTTAGGCAGTTTTTGCCACGCACCACCACTTTGTGAACCACCTGCCCACTGAAGTATTTCCGAACCAATTCCACTTAGGCTCCTTCAAGAAAAGAGCGTACCAATTCTTAAAAGGCCGGCAACGCACTCGCGAGCCCCCTGGCATTGAGAGTGTCCATGAGCGGCGGTATCACTTAACATCAGGTGAGCCTCCTGCCCGTTTGCCCTGTTATATAAAAAAAAAGGTTCAAAATATTGTAATTATTTATTATTTATTTATTAACACTTCGTTGCATAAAAGTTACATAAAAGGAAAATATTAAACATAATTTAATGACAAGCAACTGGCGGCCTTATCGCTTTAGAGCGATTTCTTCCAGACAACCACTTATAAAAAACTTAATTACTGTATATTTATGTGTTGGCAATGTACTCTTTTGCCATTGTCATTTAGGTTAGGTGGGTCTACATTGAAACGGTCAAATAATATTAACAAAGATGTGTTTATTCATAACAACGATGCATTACATTGTAAAACATTCGTTTTAAGTGTAAACAACTGTGTTACGGATCATAGCTCTTCCATAATACGTGATATATTTTTCAATTCCAATTTTGTTTCACAAAAAAATCCCCAACTCCACGTAAGCTTGAGAAACCAGTGGGAGTTTAGAAGATTATTTAGTTTTTATAAGTAATACACCTAAAAGGTGTCTTTAATAACTTTGTTTTAGATTTCTTTCCTTAATTGCGCATTCATAATTTGCAATATCTGCAGAGTTATCTCTCGTTTCATCACAGCGTAAATACAATTTGACGGAAAGAGACGAGAGAGTTTGTACAAATAAACTGCTTTTGTTAGTATATCACAGTTATATATACACTTTAGCCATAGTCTTATAAACTAACATCTCATTAAAGAAAACTTTTCATAATAACCATTATTTGAGGCAACCAGGGAATACAAATCTAATCAATTATTATCCCTGATTTTCCCTCCGTCTACTACTACTAGTCTACTACTACTTAGTACCTAAGAGTCTACTTTTATATAGTTACGCTTCAACCTGCATCAATTTCTTTGATAATTCCATTTCATACATATGTAGATGGTCAGCCTTCTGTCTATTATGACAGTTTCCTTACAATGTTGTCCTGTCATTGGAATATTTAATTTTTTCGATACATAAAGTTCCATGAAAAACGTCTGTGGAATGCGTTTATTAACTCACAAAGTATAAATAATACAGTAATTCAAAAAATAAAGTAACAAATAGTGTCTTGCGAAACAATTATGGTTTTATATAAATTGTCTGAAAGATTATTATTAGTGGCGGATTTACCATCAGACTGAGTAAGCTAGGGTGGCAGGTTTTTAGGGCTACAAAATTGGGAACCGCATTTATTTACCTCATAGAAAACAAAAAGATTTCTGCATGACGGTTTTCAGATGTTTCAAATTGAAGACTGCAACAAATGAAGCCCATGACTTTCCACTCTTACTTGTTATTGTGCATTTGGTGTAGCAAACTACAGTATTCTAGAATAAAACAAGTTAACACACACACACACACACACACACACCCTCACCGTACGTAATCGATGGATTGTACAATGATCTAGGCAAGGGCGGATAGAACTTCACAGCCTACCTCGCAAATGTGTAAATCCCCCTCTGGTGATTATGAAATTGATTATATGTAATCCGTCCGTCATAATAAATATTGTTTGGGAGATATCATAATATTGGCAAAGTACGCAAAATCCACGCGGATAGCTTGTACATTATGACTCGAATGGTCCGTATATTTATTTCGTGGATGACCTATTTAACATGAATATTGAACTAAAAACTTGGCCAAAGCATGAATAAAAAATATTTGTCGCAACATTTTCAACACGCAACACGCCATTTCCATACCAATTACAAAGGCTTGTTGTTTAATAATTTCATGGAAATGAGAAAATACGTTTGCAGTATTGATACATGTTCAATTAGAAATCAACTTTAAAGAGATATAACTAAAATATTTTCCATCATAATTTTGAAAAAAATCAACCTTTGAAAATTTTGGAAGGACCCCTTCCAGAAAGGTGTACCAATTTTTAAAAGGCCGGTAACGCAGTTGAGGACCTTCTGTTAATGTAACTGTCCACGGACAATTAACATCAGATGAAACTGCTGTTTTAAAAAAGGAGGTTTTATTTATCATATAAAAAACTTACAATTTAACTTTCATATAATGGCTGCAAAAATTCAAATAACTTGCGAAAAAATATTTGACGACATATTTGTATATTACAATCAAAATGACGATTCTACAGACTTTAATAATCTTCATATATATAAAAATTGTTCTGACAAAATTGATTAGAAGTTTTGTGGACTACATACCTTCCGGGGCACAAAGTCATGAAAAAATATTATTGTGTTATAAATATGCTTGGAAATCAGTGAAGTAAGAAGACTTAACAATTGGAGTTCTCTAGTACACACATGTTTCGATACTTCCTCAGTTTTTAGAAAGAGAACAGGTAAACTTTCTAGAACAGGCTTCAACAGCCTTTATAGACACTACGAAACATCTATGTATACATCCAAAATTTAATTTTAACTATTTTTAACTATATTTTGTTTTGTTCTTTGCTGGTTAGTGCTCTGACATCACCGTGTGAGCGCTGTTATATTTTATCTATCTAATCGAAAGCCCCTTGAGTGTGAGAGAATCTAATTGCACTGATTGCACTAAGGAGTATAAGGTAAGATTCAGAAACGACTTAACACTAAGTCTGACGTTTGCTTTAGACCTAAATAGTCAGTGGCCTGGGTCAGGCACAGATGGATGATCACCTACTTGCCTTAGAAAAAACAAATCACGACACATCTGAGGCCCAGAACTTGAAGTTTGCATCTTCATTGGTTTTTATGTATGAAACAAAAACATGTGCTGTATCTGCGACTCTTTGTCCTGTCCTCCGGCGACGAGCAAAATAATTCAAAATATTAAATACAATATTCTCTTGTTTCAGGCCGCTTGGGATTGGTTGATACTAATATTAGTGATTTATACAGCAATATTCACACCATACGTGGCAGCATTTCAACTAAACGAGCCTGACTTCGACAAGCGTTCTCGGGGTTTTGGCCAGGACCCTATTGTTATTATTGATATGATAGGTAAATATACTTAGTATTGTTCGTTTGAAGACGTTAATATTGGTACCAGGTACTTCGTAACTCTCAATGAAGTGGGCGACTTGTATGATGAGTACCAAAGTGGCGGAGAGTTTATTGCCTGTTTTCTCTTCTTATATATTTCTTTTTTGACGTTCATAAGTGTACATTGTGTTAAATGATTTTGAATTGAATTGAATATTTCCGAAATAAATAATACATTGATTAATTGGCTAATGGATGGAAGTTTTATAATAAATGCTGGTTGATTTAAAAAATGATTTAGTACTCATGAGCTAGGAATTAACAAAATTGTCAAATGTAATATTTCGAAATCTTGCTTGGCTACGAAATGTCAATACTTAATATAAAACATACAGAATACACTAATTTTAAAGAAATAAAGCTTAATAAAATAACGACACTATTCTTAAATCAAATATCAAGAACTAATAAAGCTCTCTCTCATTACAGTGGATGTGACCTTCATCATTGACATCCTGATAAATTTCCGCACCACCTACGTGAATGTTGCTGACGAGGTCGAATCTGATCCAGCCAAGATCGCCATGCACTACTTACGTGGCTGGTTCCTCATCGACCTAGTCGCTGCAATTCCATTCGACCTTCTACTCTTCGGCACCGACACCGACGAAGTGAGCAAACCAACCCATCCGTTCATATCACACACAACTCGTAGTCAAGAACATGCCTGACTCTTAGACCTGCTTCCAGGTTATCAATTGTCCGAATTCATTTTTGTTAAACCAGGAGTAGGATATACATTTCGGACAAATGAAGCTCTGGATAATAGCCCTACACTCGTAGCGGAATGCATATAACACTTAAATTCTAACACTAATTTACCATTCACCAAATATGCCCAATTAAATCATTCTTTTTTTAAACTGATTCCCATGTATAAATTTCTTTTTATTTTCGGTGAAGGGCCCAAGGTGGGTGCGTACTGAATTTGTATTACCATTTCTTGTTACAGCAGGGGCTGGAAAGTGATGAGGTATAGCATCTTTGTGAAGTATTTTTATGTTGCTGCCACTTTACATTTTAGTTAATAAATTTCTAATAGCCATAACTAAACCACCAATGAATGCGTTAATGGAAGAATGGGACGCTTCCAAAGCAAAAACGTATGTTTTAAATTTCACACTGCGCTCTAACGCTCACTCGCAATTCACGAGCTTATCCACAAAGGAATAACATAGGAATGTGGTACCCGTATGATATAGTGTAGAAGCTTACAGATTGAGAGATTGAACGATCTTAATGAAAAGACTGGTCGTTTTTCAGGACTGTCTTTAACGCAACTAATCAAGGTGACCTTTGGTCATAACATCTTCATAAGCATGATATTGTATATACGAACTGAGCAGTTGAGAATATTAGCCAAGTATTTGAGAACTGATAGACAAAACGCTTTGGTATGCAACGAAATTTTGGTAGTTAAAGCAAATAATCCTAAAGCATTTCATAGTAAAGTGCGTAACACGAAATGCACAAAGCTTGGTAGCGAATACTCACACTTCCCAGACGAATATTTTGTACAAATCAAAAGTTGCAATCACAACATGACAAGCACGAGATTTCAAAACATTATAGCACCCACCTTACATATAAAACAATTTAAACCATTTATAATTAATTTCACTTAAAAATTTGTTTGTCGAGTTTTGTCTTAAAATTCTGTTTAAAACTTGAAATTTGTTAAAAATTAAGTCATCTAGATAGTAACAATTGTTATTCTAAAACTCTCAATAACTACCAATTATTTTATTAAATAAATGTTATTTATGTTCTTATCTGTTTTTTAATTTAAAAAATGCTAAACAGAGATTTAGTAAGTATTATTTTTCAATATTTTCGTTACACAGTAGTTATAAAGACATTGTACGGTAGTCCCGCTAGAACTCCAACGATAATTCGCTGAGGTAGGCCCACATAACATGCATTCGTAAATCTAGATAGTAGGTAAAACTAAAATCCCGCACTGCTGAATCGTAGTAAGAAATGAATTGAAAAGTATATAGTTTAGACAGAGGTATACCACTTGATCTAATGTTAAACTACGAATGCACTGCATATCAGGAATCGCTTAGTTTATAAACAGTATGGCTGATGATGAGAGTAGTAAGATTTCGCTTGAAGTCTCGCTAGGCCGTTGCAGCTGAATAGTTATGCGAACAATGCTTGAGTTCGTGCTTGCTTGTATTCGAGAAGCTTCTTAAATGCTTTTTTGGTTTTGCAGACAACTACCCTCATTGGTTTACTAAAAACAGCGCGACTGTTGCGTTTAGTGCGAGTTGCAAGGAAAATTGATAGATATTCTGAATATGGCACCGCCGTCCTCCTCCTTCTTATGGCCACCTTTGTACTTATTGCGCACTGGCTGGCCTGTTTATGGTAAGTACGAGATACATGCGCTGATTCTGATGTACAACTCTCCCAAAAATCTAGTCAGAAAGAGTTGCTATCGTGAAAAAACTCGGTCTGATCGATATATATGAGGATCGATAAGTCTAGTGTCGTTTTTTTGTCGGAAAATATAACTAAAACTATAACTGTGTTTGCAGTTTAATTGTCACCGTTTATTTGACAACAGTTTAGCGTCAAGTAGCATCCCAATTTGTTAAAACAGTTATTTTGTTTTAATTAATAAAGGTCTTAGTTTTAAGTAAAGAAACATGTAAAAGACTTTGAATATTATATTTCACAATTATTTGAGTTCAGTCATGATTTGATTCCAATAAACTAGTGGTTTGAGAATTTAACATACCAACTAATAAAATGAATCTATTGGAATCAAGTCGATTAGCTCCGATTTGTACATCAGAATTAGCTATATTTGTGGGTACTTTATAAATAGTAGCTACCCTCACTACGTTCTTTTAGGTATGCCATCGGAAGTTGGGAAAGACCTCAGCTACACGCTCCTATCGGCTGGCTGGATGCTCTAGCCAATGATGTTCAAGCATCCTACGATAATTCCACTGGACCTTCTATGAGGTATATTAATAGATCTAGAACAAAAAAGAACTCCTTAAATACGTTTTCTGTGTAGGATATATTCTGGTCCATCCGTCTGCGATTATTAAACTTATAGTAAACCTCAAATTTAAGGTTTTATACAATGAAAAAATATGCCCCTATATAACAACAAAATACTTGGAATATGTAGCCTTGGATTTACATAGTATTTATATTTGAGTTACTTACTTTTAAATTATTGTCTCGTGACGTTGATTATTTTAATTAAAAAATTCAGTGGCGCTACAAGTTTTTTTTTTGGTCTGGTCATCAGATTTGAGAGTCATCAGAGTCATGAGAATCATCAGAGTTTCATGATCTTTCGACGCCGTCAACTTTCTTTGCCTAAAGCAAGCCGGTTTCCTCATGATGTTTTCCTTCACTGTAACACGCCAACGTGAAATACGCACGTGACAGTCCAGTGGTCCACAGCTAGTGATCAAACTTACGACATCGAGGATAAGAGCAATTGCTCTGTTTCTTCTTTATGGAATTATATTATTTCTTCTTATTTATTTATTTATGTTTCAATGACTGTGGATTACCAGAGACGAGTTATGCAGTTCAGTGGAAATGTTTACTGCCGCACTCCGGAGATATTATGTATTTTGAGTATGTCTTTCTTCACATCAAAGCAGAATAGTAGTGAAGCAACAACAATAATTCACTTGTTATATCAAAATCAAAAAAACTACACCAACGTTCCTGTTTTGTTTTACAATCACGTTCCGTTTTACGATACGTGTTTCTTCTTTCAGGTCCCGATACATTACAGCTTTATATTTCACATGCACTTCACTGACGAGCGTTGGTTTCGGAAATGTTGCACCTAATACTGACATGGAAAAGGGTTTTACGATATTTGTCATGCTCGTCGGATGTAAGTACATACTTTAAAGATTAGTGCTATTAATGTACATACATAAACATTTGCTAGTCAGCTAGATGGTCAGGTCTATAATGATAATGGTGGTATAATATATCGTATACCTATTGTCACACAAAATGGTGTGCAAATCTCTTTTTAAAGGTAGAACCTTAAATAGTTTTTCGTAATTCTTTGTGTGTACTAACAAATTGTGTGTAATAACCAAATGCTTTTACTAACAGCGCTGATGTATGCCAGTATATTTGGAAATGTTTCTGCGATAATTCAAAGACTGTATTCGGGGACCGCACGGTACCATACACAAATACTCCGAGTTCGTGAATTTATTCGTTTTCATCAGGTAATACATACCCTCAAACACCATCAAACAAATGCGAATTAAATTCAAAAAAACATCTACCTATATATTACAGATGACATTTCAACCGCTAAAGTAATTAAAAAAAAATAACTTGCGAATTCAACCGTGTTTCCAAATTCAACATTCACTCATTTAATCATCTTAAAAATCGTTCCAGATTACGAACCCACTCCGCCAAAGACTGGAAGAGTATTTCCAACATGCATGGAGCTACACAAATGGCATCGACACGTCTAGTGTCCTAAAAGGTTTCCCAGAATGCCTCCAAGCTGATATTTGCTTACATTTAAATAGAAATCTGCTAGCAAGCTGTGCCGCTTTTGATGGAGCCAGTCCTGGGTGCCTAAGGTATTTAAAGACTTTGAAGTCTTAGAATAATTATAAAAGACTATAGAACAATGTGCTAGTGAGAATGCTTTCTTGTTTATGCTTTTGTTTGACTCCAGTGACTGAGGCCAAACAAATTAACAAATTAATTGAATTTCTGCTGTTTTTGTTGTGTAAATGTTAAATTCTTGCTTTATCTTCTTATTTGAATTGTGTTGACATTCTAAAGTTAATAAAGTAAATACGATGGTTTATACAGGGCGTCCCAAAATTTTGAAACATGATGGGAAAGTATCTTCAAATCTTTGAATGCAAAATTACTAACTTTTAAATACAACATAAAGACTTATTTCAGTTAAATACCCTATTATATTTAAGGTACTTTCCCTTACCATAACTTCGGGACGCCCTGTATAGAAGAGAAACAACATAAGCTAGGTACATAGCCAGTCTATGGATTCCTATAGTTGTGAAAATGTAATAATAAAAAATTTCTGAAAATCCAATCTCGCGTAAAAAGCTGTGGGATCCATATCGGTTCATTTATTTAGTTCCTACTTAAGGGACCTACTGTACTGAGTTATTACGTAATTGTTTAACCTAACAACATGTTAAAGTGATCAAATCAATGTTTTGCCCCAACACAAGTGTCACTAACTACAGATAGCCCCCGTCTCATGTATTTGAGACAAATAAACATTTTGATGTTTTTTGGAATGTAAAAATATTTTATGTTTGAAATAGGTTAACTAGGCAATCGCACTAAAAAACTTATTTAATATAGAAAAATTATATAACAAATCTTAAAGTTTAATAATTTAATAATATTATTAAAAGGCGTCCCTTTAGGCAAGGTTCCGAAGATACTGGCGTTCCCCCTTTGAATAGCTAGACTAATTCGTAAAAAATACTTGTGTCAGGCTTCCCAGCTCTTCCATAACAAACTTAATTCTAAATACCTTAAAATAATTACAACTTTTACATCATTTTTATTTTTTCAGCTGTTATCAACACGCCTGAGTGCATGAGTGTGTGGATGCAAATGTGGGAGTGGGTGAGTGAGTGAGTCAGTGAATGAATAAAGTGTGTAATTACCTAGGTCTCAGAAGCAGCTCTAACACTGCATAGGGTGTGTTCATAAGCCAGTCCTTTAGTTATATTTTTTATAGTCTGTGAGTGGATATTATGCAACCTATTTAATTGAATATACATATAGTCTGCTTGCATATTGCGTCTGGCTACGTCAGTCCTGGCGGTCTGACCGACGACAACAACCCTATTTCTTTCTGAGTATTACTAGTGAGATTATTATTCATATTGTGTTTCATGCGATAACCAATATGAATGATTTTGTGAGAATAAAACATCAATTAGTGGCGCTACGACGTTTTTAGGTCTGGGTCTCATATTTGTATTTCTATATTAATCTAATAGGAAAGTAAATGATCAGCCACCTGTACCTGACACACACCGTCAACTATTTTGGTCTAAGGCATGCTAGTTTCCTCACGACGTTTTCAGTCAGTTAGTGCGAATTTTACATACGCACATAGAAAATCCATTGGGCACCGCCGGTGATCCGATCTCAAGGATGAGAATGATGAGAAACCTCAGCCCACTCCCGTAACAATATGTAAAAATATAATTATTTAAATTTCAGAGCATTATCGTTGCGATTCAAGACAACGCACGCACCTCCTGGCGAGACTTTAGTTCACAGAGGCGATGTGCTCACTTCACTGTATTTCATCTCTCGAGGATCTATTGAGATATTAAAAGACGATATCGTTATGGCTATCTTAGGTTGGTCATTTGTTTTTTTATAGAACAGGGGACAAACGGGCAGAAGGCTCACCTGTTGTCAAGTGATACCGCCGCCCATGGACACTCTCGATGCTAGAGGGCTCGCGAGTGCGTTGCCGGCCTTTTAAGAATTTGTACGATTTTTTTTTTAGTTGCTAATTAATTCAATTCAATTATCCTGTATTCCAGTAACATTTCAAGATCTCTGACTCTTATTTGGCACTTTTTATTTATTTATTGAGTTTACGATATCACACAATACTAAGTCTACTGTTTATTTTACAAAATCTTCCTTCTAAAATGTATGACAAGAATGGTAAACATAAGTTTTACAAAAAAAACAAATTAAAAAATATAATTAAAATATTTATAAGATAAGATAAGCACACAATAAAATAAAATACCAGAAATTGTTGGTACTTAAAGCAGAAAAAAATCCTAACCTTTCCCGCCATCCCTTTTATTCAAAAATTCCCATTTTACCATTGGGCGGCCCTTTTTTCTTTCCACTGGGCCATTCCGGGTCTGTTTGACCCATCTATCATAACAAACGCGGGCAAAGTGACCGGCCCATTAAATTTTATGAACTAACTTTATAATTCAAACATAATAATAATAAAAGCCTTTCATTCCCTTTTTAACTTACATGCTATTTTTATAAAATGGTAGTATTCTTAAATCTAATTCACTTAGCAAAACAATAAATTAGCAACCACTTTGGTCAGGTTGTCTATCGACATAGGCCTCCCCCAATTGTTTCCACGCCTTTCTATCCTTGGGTTACCTTCTCCATCCTTTTGGACGCTCTACAATCAACCCCTCATTTTTATTTATCAGTTAAGAACTTATAATTTGAACTCTGAGGTGTATATAGAGAAAATTGACAGAAATCCCTCAGGGGAAGTATGGCAAAATGTTCCATATTGGTACGTTCTAAAAAGTTAGGCTTAGTAATAACATTAAGGAGAAACGAAGTTCGCGGGGGCAGCTAGTGTAGATATAATATTTTTTTTAGTCAGGTGAAATAACTTTGATTTACATATAGGTAAGGATGACATCTTTGGAGAGAATCCGTGCACACACAGCACTGTAGGCCGGAGCAATTGCAGAGTGCGAGCTCTTACATACTGTGACCTGCATCGCGTGCATAGGGACGACCTCCTGGATGTCCTGGAATACTACCCCGAGTTTCGTGCCACGTTTGTCAACAACCTGGAGATTACTTTTAACATGAGAGATGTAAGTTTTTGTCATTTTTAACAGATTTGTTGACACATAAAATCTAAACCCCAGATAGATACACAGTCATAGTCGGAAAGCAAAACATTTAATGGTGAATTTTGATTTAGTATGATGTTGATTATGAATTTATGAAAATACGTATGTACATTATTATTTTTATAAAAAAAAAACATTTTTCGGATCTGAGTGTCGGCATACAGCATGTCGCATGCCAAATATTCGGATCCGAAAGACAGGGAAGGCAATACTTTAAAAGTGAACGGGTCGCACGAATCCGAGTAAGGCGGGCGGGGGAGTTTACCGCAACTAAGACCCCGCTCCACTCGGATCCGAGAAAAGATCACTTAATGTGTAAAGGCTTTGATACATAGATAGATAGATAGAGATATTTGTAATACACGGCTGGATATTTGTTGCTCTCAAACAGCACATATGTTTCAAGAAATTGGGTTGCATTTAGAATTACGTCGCCTGAATTTGTTGATATTGGTTCTGTAGGTATCTTGGGGGCTTGATTACAACATTTCCAAGTGCTTTGTTCTGCTGGAAATGCGTCTACGTTTTTAAAAAAATGTGTGCGTGTAATAGTGTACACACGTAATAAGTGTAACTTATTTAAGACCTTATTTTTCGAAAAATTATCTACTATATGCAACTTCACAAAAATTGGTTAAATAAGATAAAGTTTAACAATTTTTTTTTATTATCAAACAAATAATACAATTATTTAGTTGCGTTATACCAATTCAAATCACTAACGGCTGTACCCAGTTTAATTTAATATTGTTTTTTTAAATTTTCTTTTACTTTGAATGGTAACAAATTAAAACAAAGATGGCTTATTCATTTTCATTTATTTACAAACTACAGTATGTAAGAACTATGACAATATAGAACAAGTGCTCTTTATAATAAAATTAAATATTAACATTATTTACAATCATCGTCACAGTTAAAATGCAATAAAATTATAAAGTTAAGTTAAAAAAATCACCATGGCATTCTCATTGCATTGTGTATATAAATTATTAAATAAATAATCTTTCAACTATCAACATTTAGTTTTTACAGAATTTCATTAATTGTAAAATAATGATTACCATCATTGTTATCGTTATTATATATTTTTGTTATTAATGGCTTTGAATCTCTTCGAATTAACCGTGGTAGATACAAGAAAGAGACGGCGACGGGTAACGAAAAAATGTGACGGTTCTTTTTTTCCAACTCCGATAAAGAAGTTTCGCTTCAAAAATATTTAAAATTTGTGTAATGCATTGAAATTCGTAAACAAACCTTACATTTTCTGCTTTGCTATCGGTTATGAACAGAACATATATTACAAGATTATAAATAGTATTATAAAAGAAGAAAGAAGAAAAAAAAAACAATAAAAGCAATAACTCAGTATCCGCTGATTTATATAATAAATATATATTTTATAGCTGCCAAGCTGCCAACAGTTATAATTTCCTTTATAAATGTTGTGCTCCCTGCAGACTTAGGAGTCAAGGTCTTTTCTTTATAAGGAAAAAGAGGAAGTACTAGAGAGTACTAAGAGTGAGTGATCCTTCTGGTCTCTCAACTAGAAAAATATGTGTTCCAGGACGAATTGAGTGGTATAGAACCTAAAAGGCGAATGCGCTACGAGAATCCAAATGAGGCGCGGCTTCTACGAGAAGCCTACGCCCGAACAACCCGACGACCACATACAGAAACCTTCGCTGATAAGGTATACCTTTATATTCAAAAATTTATTGTGGTTAGCGTGGACAAACTTATATGATTGATGATTAAATATAAAATGAATCACTTTTTATAAACTCAAAACACTTTAGAAGTCAAAAAGGTTTAGGATGTCAACGCTTACCACTTTATCTTGCCGCGGTGGCGTTAATAATTAAATAGTACACGTCAATGAGTAAACTTTATTGACGAGTACGTCTGACGTTTACCTAAGTGAATAAATGATTTTGAATATGAATAAATTTACAGGATTCTCAATGTAGCGACGAGGATACAGAGTCGCCACCCAGTAGGGGTATTTTGGAGTTTTCTACTGACAAAGCAGGCCAGGATGTTACCCCACTCAATTTTAACTTTAGTAAACAGAGATCGACCACGCTTAATTCGATAACAGGTACAATCTTATTAAAATATTTGTTTTTCTTTACCGAACACTATTTATATTGTTGATTCCGTTTTGATTTTCGAACTTCAAGAATTGAATATTTGTAAAAATCTATCGATACGGGCCTCCTCTTGTAATTTCTATAATAATAATTTGTGATCGAAAGTTCCGACTTTTTGTTCCTTTATTTATTTTACAGAATAATGTAATATTCATAAATATATAAATGTATGTATTCATATAAATCAATCATACATGAACTAACACTAAAATGAATTGAAAGAAGTGTAAACTTTAAATACTGGAAATAAAAGGCTTTTTATTTTATTTTTATTTATTTATTTATTCATATAAATCATGACATAATAATAATAATAAAAAATCTTTATTTATTTTAAGTACATTTTCTTTTCTAGGTGTAAGATTTGGAAACCTTTTTAAGTAAAAAATACCTGTGTCAGGGTTCCCAGCTCTTCCATAAACAAACTTAATTACTTAAAATATGTTACATTAGGAAACCAATACTTTACTTTTACTTTTAGTAAATAGTTTGTATTAATCTTTTTTAGGAGTCAAATGCATGAATTCTTTTCAACTTTTTATTTATTTATTAACACTTCGTTACATTACAATATAAAAATTGAATATAGTTAAATAAAAAGAAGACCAACTGGCGGCTTTCGAGCGATCTCTTCCAGGCAACCACTGGGAGATTTTATGTTGGTTTGCGTTAAGCTATCTAATAACCTTACCGTATAGTCCATTTATTAGCCGCGGTAGCAAATACCTCAGCGTTCTCTAGTCATAGACTATCGATGTACGGTATATGACATATTGTGTTGTTGACTCATCTGTGGCCGTACGATTAAGCCGATAGTGTGTTTTTGAATTAAGAATATCATAAAACCAGTTTGAAAATGGAATGACTATCATATTAAAAAAAAATTCTGATTCGCTTGTCAGTTATATTAAATAAATATCTTACTCTGACCAGTGATGGCCTAGTGGCCTTAGACCCAAAAATTGATAGGTATCAGGAACAAAAGGCAGATCAATTGCCTATATGATGACTGACTTTTTTTAATACCTTTCTCCCGCGAGATTGTTGCGTAGAATATAGAATTTCAGCCCATCGCTTTTGTCGTCTTCCCACGCTTCAATGTCCGGTGGTGAGATTTTATCTGGACCTTGCAATTTATATAAATAGTGTTCGGTTTTATTAGTGTAGTTGCACATAGAGTAAGAATGTGCATATCTCCCAGATTACTTTTTTTCTATATTTTTATAAGAGAGTGATTTAATATTTGCGATTCGAGCACACGAAAAATGTAATGCTTTTTATAAGACAATCATAATTCATACGAGATACGAAAGACTTTTTGCAGCATGTGGAATGCTTTAACCCAAGTTTCCTGAATGATATGTGAGGATGAGGATTTTATGATCATTTCAAGTGCTGGTACTGTTTCGGAGTATTATGTGGTCTTTAGGCTATTTTTTTTATTATGATTATTTTTTAATACAAATCGGGATTACCTAATACGCAATGAAATAAAATTTGCTAATACGCAATGAAAGGCACAATTCAAAATTAAAAATTTCACTGTAATTTTACGACAAAGTATTTTACCGGTTGATTAGTTAATTCTCAATTCAAAAATACAGAGCAATGCTACGAGACAATACTTTATAGTATTGGCTGATAATTTCGTTCGAAATTCAAATATACCTGCAATGTTACGACAGAATATTTTAGTGTTGGTCGATTTGCTTATTCGAAGTTCAAAATAACACCGCAATATTACGACAGAATTCTTAAAAGTATTGGTCGATTAGTTCATTCTAAATTCAAAAATACAGAACAATGTTACGAGACAATACCTTATAGTATTGGCTGATTATTTTGTTCGAAATTCAAATATACCTGTAATGTTGTGACAGAATATTTTACAGTGTTGGTCGATTTGCTCATTCGAAATTCAAAAATACACCGCAATATTACGACAGAATTCTTATGAGTATTGGTCGAGAATTTTATTCGAAATTCAAAAATACACTACAATGTTACGACATAATACTTTATGTTATTATTTGATTATTTCGTTCGAAATTTAAATGTACACTGCAATGTTACGACAGAATATTTTACATTTGTGGTCGATTTGCTCATTCGAAATTCAAAATAACACCGAAATATTACGACAGAATTCTTAACAATATAGGTCGATTATATCATTCGATTTTAAAAAATACACTACATACATATATACGACAAAGAACTATTCAATATTTCAATAGAAATTGAAACTTACCATTTTATGAAGCGATTTTGGGGAAGAAGTTCATTCCGTGTTGGAGAAAATACACTTCCCAACTTTATAAATAGTTTAGTATATGAAAACGTCATGTCTTCCTCATCGTCATGCTCTGAGCGCGGCCCTTGTGTGCAGGCATGCTTGCGCACTTTAAACGGAGCTTCCCAGACCTCTACCATCATAAAACACACCAGCCGCTGCATAACAAGTACTGTAAGTATACAATCTATATAGTGCATGTTTACATTTGAAATGCTTTTAAAATTCCACGAAAAATTAACATTTATATTAAAACCGCAATGCGGTTAAATGGCGGGTTTTATCGCTTTCGAAAATCAAAGCGGCATTGTGGATTTTCCTGCGAGTACCTTTTAACCAACAAATTTCATCTCTCTATCTATGTCTATATTAATGCTTGCAATTATATATGTAACGTGCTTCCTCGAAGCTTCCGCGTATCACGGGAAAAAATCACATTGCAATCGACCTCATACTAAACCAATGAATCAAGTTCCTACTGTTCGTTTATCACCATCTTCATATTTGCAGCGCAATCTACTCCGCAAACGTACAGAGGCCGAGGTGCTGTCAGACGTCAGTCTTCTGTTGGGCCACTGAACGACACGTCTCCTTTAACATCAGCAGCTGTAGGAGAGGCAGCAGTTAGCACTCCAGCACATAGTACAACTCTCCCGGTATCCAGCCTTAGCACGAATCCCAGCTCCTATTACACAAATGCATCTCCTAGCCCGCCAACACCGGCTCCCGTCCATGTATCCTGTGATGATATTCTGGCACCATCTGCTCAATCCGTTGGAAGAACTCCTTCGTCCCGGTCAGCGCCACACTCCGCTATCAACTTGCATATGACTGGACGACCGACGGCGCTTCTCTTTAATGGAGAAAAGGCGCAAAATGGACAGGTATAGAAATGTTAACAATTGATGATTGAAATAGAAATGACAAAGCCAAAACCGTATTCCTCGGTTATATTAAGTATATATACGTTAGATTAAGTAGTTTCTAGAAGATATCTGTGGGTTTGAATAAAGAAAAGTTAAAGAGAAAGACACTGTTTTCATATTTTATATTCATACTACAGATTTTACTAGTTTAGAGGTCATAAAATTCCAGGATACGGTATCCCCGCAGTACCAAAACGTTGGGTCTGGAGCGACGGCTGCCTCTGTCACAACCATCCTAACCAGGCTGGAGGAGCTAAGCCGTAGGGTTGCTATGTTAGAGAATGGATTAACAGCCGATGTGCGAAGGATCCTTCAGCTGCTCCAGGCCCGGGAACTGCCGCACCACAATTCGGCACCAGCGCACACTCCGTCACAGCCT
This sequence comes from Pieris mannii, assembly GCA_028984075.1. Lineage (NCBI taxonomy): Eukaryota > Metazoa > Arthropoda > Insecta > Lepidoptera > Pieridae > Pieris > Pieris mannii. Next base: position 2,112,049 of record CM054798.1, on the reverse strand, counting down.
CTGCCCAAAGCTTCGCTTTCGGTGCCACAGAATCATGACGTACGTATTATAACGGTTGAATTTCTATTTTATTTTGCGCCACCTAAATGTCACTCAACAATTCAGTATATGTGTTCTTGCTCTGTTCTCTTTGATTCCGAATTGATTTATTCATTTCGTAATCAACTACAATAAAAATAAAGCCAAAGATGGAATACATAATATTTACAAAATGGTTCAAACATTTACAAAAGGGAAAAACAGTAGAAATTTTTCAATACATTTAACTTATACCTAACGTGGCCGTGTTGTGTGATGGTGTAAAAGTGAGGGTAGGTACGTCATAATGTGAACGTTGGGTATGCTCATGAATCAGGTGATTTTGCACTATGGATATTCTTAATACTCCTTTTAACCATATTCCACGATTGCTTAAACAAGTCAATGTTTAAATATTGGTTGTTGTATCCCCGGGCTACGTGATACAAAACTGAGATTTTTGCATAGTGATAATGTGAGGAACATGAAACAAATATATTCATAATATAATATATTCATCCAATTTTTGCCTTCAATCTCGTCGGTCCATTGTTCTTTGGATTTGCATCTCTCTTATTCTTGACCTTTCGGGCCAGTTTAAAAATAAATGATAAGGACAAAAAATTAAATACCGTATAAGAAAATTGTATAAATATTCCTTTTTGTATATTATATGTAAATAAGATGTGGATAATTAAAGGCTTAATATTCTTTAGATTTTTCGAAGTAAATCTTCCATCATGTATTAAATGAAATAAATATATTTTTTTTGTCACAAACCCTTCCCACAGATAAGCAAGTATGTTGCTGTTTGTAGTTTTTTTACCAGTCTGGTTTGGCAACTCACATGTCGGAATTTTCAAACAATTCCTTTACAAAGAAGTAATGTATTTTCTTAGTTAGGTCAACGGATTTTTGAAACAGAAAAGATGTTAAATTGATCCTGAATTTCAATTTACTACCAGGACTCAAGTCAAGGGCGTAGACCGAGCAAAAACTGGGAAGAATCCCGTAAACGTCTCCTTAATTTTCAAGAAATCATTTCAGAATCAATGGGAATGGAGCTGGAATGGAGATCGTGAACGCAGCAGCCGCGTGCGCAGCGAACGGGCGGAGCGCACACCGGGAGTCCAGCGCTCCGCCTCCGAACCGCACGCACCCGTGCCGCCCGCCCTTCCACCGCCCCCGCATTCCCACTCCTTTTACAGGTAAGACCGACCCGTAGATTAATTAGATTAATTAAGAAAATTTAAGTATCTAGCATAATTGTTTTTTGTTGTGTTTAAAATATTTTTACAAATTCGACATACTTTTTTGCTTTTAATAAAAAAATATTAATTAGCCTACTATTAGCCTACTACTAATTAAAATATATTATTAAAAGAAGTCCCTTTAGGCAAGGTTCCGAAGATACTGGCGTTCCCCCTTTGAATAGCTAGACGAATTCTTTGTCCGAGGTAGCTGCCAGCTCTTCCATTTCCTGTGATGTCGACTAACCTTTTTGATATTTCCCTGAAAAGCCTTATCGCGCTAGGACCCCATGGACCAAGGGTCTCGACACCGAATGGGACAAAATCATATTCAGAGCCTAGACCCTTGTGTTTGCAGCCTTTAGCTTTCAGCCGCATCACAAGCCGCAACAGCTCTATTGTTGGTTTTCTATGAAGATGGGAAGGGGCCAGTGTGTCTGAACAGGTGACATACCAAAACCCGGCCCATCTTCCATGGAATTAAACTCGTACCGTCCGGTCTCTTGCCATCGTCTCTTGCAATTCCAGTCGGTTCAAAATTACTTATGTCTCTTTATTGACATACAATAACATTAATTTATATTATTTTAGTATTTATATATTCTTTATCTTCAACAGGTAGTGTGAGGCAGGCGAGACGAGCGCTTCTCGCTTCCGGCCATCGACGCGCTCGCTCGCTGAGTCCGTGTCGTGCGGATCACTGGCGGGCGCTGCTGCCGAGCCGCCCGCCACGCCCAACACGCGCCCGGCCTCACGACCGCGGTTCCACTTCTGCCGGCACATCACCAGCGCCCGCGACGACGCATGGACCTTCCTCTAACGATGGACCAATTTTGTACTCTCTATGTGCGCTCGTCCACACGATCAAGTGATTATTTTTCCTTTATGGGCATGGATGGTCGATTTGTGTAATTAGGACTTTCAAGCGCATGCGCATGGTTAAAATGAATAAAATGTGTCTATGGAATATAAGATACAGGTATCATTCCACGTTATTAAATTTGAATCGGTAGACATTCCATTCCTTATCGGCAAAGGGAGCGTTCAAGTATGGCGTAACGAATTTGGAGGGGGGAGGGGGTAAAGCGTTACGATGCGGGCGGGGTTTGAATTATGCGTTATTTTTAATATTATTTTCGACTTTCCGATACTTAACACCACCTAAATGGCCAACTTTTAGTAACGAAACGTACTATTGGGTACAGAAAAAACGTTACGGCGCGTTACATGGGGGGGTCAATAATCCCGAAACATTGCGGGACGTAATACTTTAACGCTTCCAAAGTAGACAGAGGGTGTATGTCGAGAGAATAAGCCGGCGTAAAAAGCTCTCGGTAGTCTTTGAAAATATAAAATCATCACACAAAATGACTACGGCAAACAACACTAATTTTAAAACAAATATCGCAAATTATTTGCAAAATGTCGACTCTAAATCTTGTCCTTAGAGATTGTCTTCTACTCAGAGATAAAATTTGCAATACACGTTGACCATTCATGTCCAATTATCGCACTAACATGGTTTTCGTTAATGTAATTTGTAAAAACATCTCAGCGTGCAGGAGTATGTTCATAAGACTGAGACGTGAACGCCCGTACTGGGCCCTTAGTATGAAATAACATCGAAATTCTGTTAAAAAGTTACAAAGCTGCATTACAAAATACTTTGAAAATATAAAAGAGAAATTATTTGCCACAATGTAAACAAATACGCTGTTTTCAGACGTAATAAACATTGTAATAATCTTGATTATTGCATCAATTTTATAATTAAATGCTTGCTTCTGCAATTGACCTTATTCCCGATTAATATTGGCTTGTTATGTAATTGGAGCCTTTGACTAACGACTCTAGACCATGACCACAGATTAAACAAACACGCACATAGACAAAGAGAACGGTGTCAAATCTTAAAAACAGTAAATTGTTTTTTAAATATAGAACTGTTTGTGGTCTTAAAGGGCAAATCTTCGATGTTAATTCATACTAAGGCAGTATTACCAGAGCGAGTAAACGATAAACGCTTTGTACCCGTCCTTGCTCCTTGCCTTTACAATGTAGCTAGGTAATAAACACTGGTCATGATGCTCCTCGTGGAAGTGCGTTTATTGACTTGACATATATAGATAATAAATAGTATTGGAATGCGTGATTTTCCACAGAACATAATGTAAGTTTTATCGATTTTGTCTTTGGACTAATTGGGGTTGCCAGAAGACATATTCAGTACGAGCTTTTAGCTTTTTTAAAGCTAATTCTTACATATTTACAATATAATAATTACATAGCTTAGATTTTAATAATCTGCTTTAAGAATAGCCAAACAATTATCTGTTTAGAAACTTGAGACTTGAAATGACAAATCATTCCCAAACGTAAGTGAAAAAATCGCATATCGCTAAAGTAATTTCCCGTACAAACATCAAAGATTTTTTATTTTTTTTATCTGGCAACCCAGCTGTTTAAATTGATAGACAAATGCCGTATAAAAATCACGCATCAAATCATACTGGTCTCAGTGCATTATATTTAACCCCAACTTCGACTGAATTATTAATTTATATTATCCCTGAACGCGATGGTGGCCCCTAAATTTGTACTTAAATTAAGTATTCGGAAACATCTTAAAGCTAAGTATGGCTCAAAAGACTATCAAATAAGGTAATGCATATTCTTAGATTAAGACATTTTGCCAATAATAATAAAGTAAGCAATAAGTACCATCTCGAATAAGCCGCGATTTTTCATACCGCAACATTAAAAAAAATCTTACACACTACATTCTGTGTTTAAATTTATGTTTTGACACATTGCTTAAAGTTTGACAAGTAACTACAACATACGTTTGACATTTGACGTCTGCGTTAAATATTTGTACTACTTGTCAAATGTTTTAGATTTTGAAATAGTGTCTATTGGCGCCAAATCCATGCTAGATCAACATAGGCTGTTGTACGTTGACAATAGTTTCACCAAGCAATCGTATGTATTCGTTTGTATTATGTATACTAAATAATTTATATTCGAACGATATATGACCGTGCGTCTATCACGAAATGCTTGCTAAGTTCTATTCAATATGACGCATCGTTCGTGCTAAAGCCTCTGAAGGGATTTTTAAGTGCCGTGTGACGTTAGCCAAACTTCATCTGTCAATATTCCTTCCTTATTTGTTATCTATTCTCTTACGTTTATCTGTTTACAGATCTTAATATAGATTTTATCTTTTTAGTGGTCATTCAACGCACTATACAATAGGTATTTGTTCACATCATAGTTTAGGTATAGTTTAAGTCAATTGTGAAGTAGTATACACTTTGACTCTAGAATTTTCTGCTTTGCTGTACAAATCTTATCATTCGCCAAGCACATTGAATAGATAGCAATTTGCTTATAGATACATGTATGTAAAGATCCGTGGATTAATTTTGACATGACTGGTCTTGATAGTCCCATTCCTATATTATTACTACACTAAATATTGTTCACAAAACATTTGAACGTCATATATACTTTGATTCCGAAACGGTTATTTGCTATTAAGAGTGTCAGATGTGACAATTATATCGTTCAACAGATTGCATTAATTTGTAATCTGTGTAAAATTCGATGTAAAATGTGTTTATTCAATCGCAATACTCCAGCTTGCCACTTTTACTACTTATTTATTGACACGACTTTGCTGACATTGACATCGTTTGCTTGTCAACTGTCAAATTAGAATAGCGTAAATGGTCGTTTCGGAACAAAAAAATAATTAGCTAAGTCGCAATTCTGTAATTATAAGCAATACACTGATTAGGTACTTGTTTAAGATAAAATATAAAATTGTTATTAAAAATTTTATATCATAAAGAGTAACTTTACCTATCGATTCAATAATTATTTAATCTTTAATCAGCAGATAAGAATTGCGTTCGCGCTTATGAGCACAGGGTGTTTTAATTTTTTGTAGTTTAATTGGAAAATTTATTCCACATTAACTCTATGACAAATTGTCAATTGATATAAAAGTTACACGTTTTTTTTAATTACTTACATACAAATGATAAAAAATACAATGATGATGAAACAATCAAGAAAATAAATCCATAAAAAACATGTGACATGACGTGTGGAACATTGTCTACAAAAAAATATCATCTGTAGCGACACTATGGAATAGACGTAATACTATGAAACGCGCTAACGAAGTATTTCCCGCTAAGAATATATACAACTTATTGACTTGAGCTAATAACTGAGCTGCACTAGCCTAAATAGCCCTAGCTGAGCTGTGAAGACCTTTCAGCTCATCAGCAAGATTTCAATAAAAATAGCTACTAGTACCTTAGAACCAGTCAATGTTCGACATGTTGACAAGCTCGATTCTACAAACAATTTTTTTGTCTATGATAAAAAAAATATATGAGGCTATAAAAACTTAAGCTTATATCAACTGACAATATGCACAGAGTATGCCAGAAATGGTGTAAATACGTTATAGGTATCTGTAAGACGTTAGTTAAGCGACTTTTACGAGTATTTTTATTTTACGCTAGTGTATAATCATAATTTTACGAATCTCATTGCCATTCATATCAACAAAATATCTCAGTTCTGTATACGTATTGCTTTTACATATCGGTAAATATATTCTATCCATACAGCCTTTGATTTGGATGTCCGTAATTTTTTTATTAATATTGAATAAAATAAATACTACACCGCGGTGAAAACGTGTCTATGGTATCTAGGGTAAGATTAAAACGATATTAGCGGAGCAATCACAGTGTTAGCGTTATAACTTCTTCATGTCAAATCCAATGCATTTATCACGTACGGAACTTTCATATATGAAAAACGTATTAGATGTGACATAGGAAAGTCGAAATCTCGACTCTGAATCGTATCCTAAGTAAAAAAAATGATATATTTGATAGCCCGTCGGCTCTCAACTCAAATTTTTAACACCACAAGTGGACACCTTTTACTTTATACATAAAGAGTTATACAGAACTGAATATTTTTTTATCTGATTAAACCACAGAATAGATAAAGGGATAGCGTGCTTCAACTACATCAAGGGGTTGAGACAAAATCAAGTAGTCAAATAAAATGTTAACCAAATATGGCGTGAGTGGGTCTGCGTTTCGCCAGTCGAAAAGTGAATTCGTCTCAGGCCCCGTATCTCAACATATTTTATGTGGAAAGAGACAACACTATTGCACAAACTTTGATATAAATTTTATTTATTCCATGGTTTACATTTTACTCGCCTTACATTTACAGCAGCATACTTTGCATAAAATTCTATTTTAATGTACGAAGGCGTATACTTGCGTTTCACTTGAGAATTACAAAAATCTACACAATCATTATAACATTACTTCACTTACCCTTCTGTCAGTGTCATGTAAGACAAAAAAAAAAAACAAAATAAAATCAAAGACAAATGTCATATGAGTCATTTATTGTCGTCAATTATCTTATATCATAAACGCTGTATAATTATTTATACACATTAACTTAGTAGCCATGTTATTGTAAAATTGGTAATTATTTAACATTATTCGAGATATTGTTATTAATCTTATTTTTAGTTTTTACGACCATAAAGCACTGTTAAATCACGATTCTATTGTATATTTTTCATTCATAATTGCTTAACTAACAGTTAAGTACCTACTAGAATAAACAGTTCTATATAAAACGCAAGTACGACTACGCCTTCGTGTTTACGGAGAGATACTTATTATATCTGATTTCGTATTTTTAAACATTTTATTCATAAACTGGTCTACACTGTTTTAAGACTTAAACAACATTACAAAATAAAGAGGAAAAATCATTGGTCCACGTCTAGTCTAATCAGAGACAAGATTGGAATAATTCGGCCGATAGCGTTTCGTCTTTTGTCTATTCTCTGAACACAGATAATGCAAACTTGTAAAATGACAGATCGTGTCGCTGTTCTGTGGTCTATAATGACAAGTCAGAATTAAGCGACGCAATCCATAAAATAACTTGAAAACAGTGTAGGACAATGATTTTTGAATAACGCTATGCATAATAAAATTAGTAATTTTGTCTGTGATCAAAATTTTATAATATTAAGCTATAATTCGTAATTTGTTCTGTATTCATACATTCTGATATAACTAATTTTAGGGAGCGTGACGACGTGTTTTATCAACCGAAACCTTCTTCGACTCAATGTTTTCGTTCATGTTTCCTTACACCAGGATCGATTTGTATAATTTATTTGTGTGAAAACTCTTATTATGGTCGAAATCAGTTTTTTAGGCTCCTAGTATGATTACATTGTTACCGCAATCATAAAGAGCATTTCGTGATTTCGCACAATAACAGTTTTACTCATCACGGATTACCTCAGTCTGTTTGCTTGTATACCTCGTTTTCGAAAAATTTTTGATAAGTTGGGTTCACGATGTTTCTTTTTGTACTTTTTCAAAATAATACGTTTATTTCTCTAGCCATGGGTCCGAAGATGTCGATTGAAAGTGTGAAATCATTATTCAAAAACCACTGAGGTGGTTTTTGGGTGCTAGAACGGATTAGTGACGTATTAATAAAATTAACAAAAGAGCAAGGTTCCGGAAGGAATTAAACTCGAATGTTAAAGTACCACTGTATATTATATGTCAAAATATGTGTGAAATGTCAAAACTCGAACAGAATATGTGAATACTGAAGCAGTATTTTATCGTTCATTCATCTGCGCTTCTTTTTGTTAAACAAAATGATGATCTAAAGCATGTTGCGTGTTCACAAAATTCAGCGCGAGGATTATGTAACTTGCAATTTAATATTGAGTTTTGGTCCACGACATTAGGATAAATTAACTTAATATTAAAATTGAAAGTATCATAGTAGCGGCGTTTAGCACTCAAATCTCATCTTTAACGTAATAAAATGTATAAAAGTTGAGCAGCGCCACTTGGGTGTTTTTGGAACTAAACGGAAGTAATTGTATAATAAAAACAAGATACAGGTCATGTATGTCAGCTGTCAGTATCTCATTTCGTTCTTCTTCAGGTGTTACTTTACTATTAAAGGTTGGCTATTAACAACTCAAATTGCCAGGTATCTTGCGCTAGTCTAAACAGCTCCTCGGCGGATGTAATTCTGATCCACTCCCGAACGTTCCACCACTTTCTTTTACCAGCTCGTCTCTTGCCTTAAATTTTTTCCGTCGATTGATGACTTTCCGATTATAACAGTGCATCACGTCAGCTGTCATTATCTAATTTTGTATATACTACTCGATTACTATTCGCATGTTCGTACAGTTTAGTTTCAAATACGCCGAGCGCTGTTAAATTTTTCATCTTGTTTTAAGATTTTACGATTCGTGCTATGAGTTGTGTATATATAGCAGCTAACTAGTTTAATTAGCCGTTCCACAGCCTAGCTATTTTACTAAAAAGCGTCGTTTGAGCGGCCTAAATGATATTCAGCCATAGTTTTTGTTACAACATTTAATAAACAGGCTGGCAAATTCATCATTCGTACGATCATGTGACAGAAATAAAAAAAGGGTGTGTGTACATATGTACACGCATTAGAAGTTTTACTTCTTTGGCGAATCGAAAAAAAAACCTAAAATGCAGTAGTGATTAAGGATAAATAATAAAATTAATCAAAAAGATTTTATTAGTAAATACTCTATCACCGTCGTATACGAAATTGATTTAAAAACACCAAAATAATATTTATTCACACTGTTTCATTGTGCTGTTACGAAACACGAGTTCTAAATTTATAATTACTAGAATATACAACTTGAACATAGTTATCGATTTTCATGCCACCTAGACCTAACTTCATTCTGTTAATTTTATGTCACGGTGCGCGCGCATCGTAAAATTTCACTCTCATCAATTTTTCATAACGCGTCTAAAGACGAACTTCAAAAAGCTGAAATATCCGACATAAGAAATTCTTTATTTAATGTATTTAAAATGTAACAAATTACTGGTCGGTGCTATTTTTCATTAAATTTGGAGTATATAGATATAAATTGTTGGTTGCCAATGCTATATTGACAGTTTTGTGTAAGTAAAAATAAATAGAAATTAAAAGGATAGGCAAGTAATGTAACGTTATCGATCCTTCATTTGCCTAGCTGTTCATCAACTCAAACTAAAAATTACTTTCTTCATATTAAACAAGTACACTTCTGAACGTCAAAAAAACATTTAAATTAATTGTAAATTTACATTTACTACCAGTTAGCAAGTCAAGGGCGTGAAACGGGCAAAAAGAACTGGCAATAAATACCTTCGCCAATTTTTTTCAATCGTCAAGTGTTGAGTCATACAAATTGTTGGAACATCAACCCCGAGGATTAGGATCATTTGGATATTCGTCAAGTTTGTAAAAAGCTTTATGGATTAATTTACGTTGAAGGAGACTTTTAATTAATTCAGTTATAATTATCTCATTTTGCATGAAAGTTTAATAAAAACGAGTAGGATTTCCGTATAAGAAGTTAACCTTTTGGAGGCTGGTTGGTCGTACGCTTGGATTTTTTAAATCGTTTATATTTTTTTGTACATACAACAAATCTTTAAAAATATATTGGCCAAATGGCTTAACATAACTCAGGCGGCTAGTTGAACGGCGCTATTTAGTAAAGAGACTAGGCAGTTGATTAAACAGCTAATAAAGCCAGTTGACTACGACATCTATGCCATTAAATTACATATAGGTATATTCTTATGATTAGTCCCCTACCGAATAGTTAGTACCTTTATAAAATCTATGTGATTTGGTTACCTACTAAGTTATATAGATTTAGGGAGCTTGCGTCAAATGCAGGTCGTTAAAGTGACGTTTTTTTAATATTATTATTCTTTATACGTAAATAATAATTTGGAATGTTTTAGTAAATATTTCAAATACCAATGATTATAAGGTAATAAGGATGACAATCTGTTTGTGGGTAGTAGTATCTTCTGTATGTCAGTTGTCAATTTTGATCACGAAGATTGTATTAAAGACTTGCTGGCAATAAGCCGCACGCGGATAAAAAAGTGTATATAAAAACGCGCGAAACGCATTCTTTCTTTTGTTTTTGGTTTAACGTACTATTTTAAGCCTAAAATACGTGGTATGCTCCGTTTATTGCTTTTACGGTCTGTTTCACAATGTCCGGATAAGTTCCAAATAACCTATTATTACTTATTGGTAGGATAAATAGTATTTTTACGTTTCACGACTGTCAGATAGCGCTATTCGTCACGAAACGCGAAGTATCTTATTTAGAACTTTTATCTTTCGAATAATTTATGTGTTGCATAGCTATTTGGTACTTTATCCATACATTGTGAAACAGGCCCGTAATCATATAAAACTATTTTTTTGTTTAACTGGATATATAGTATATAAATAAACTTTTATTTTTAGAGAAGATAAAAAACAACTTGAACACTTAACACTTAGACATGTAAATATCTTTCTTTTGACATTTTAATCTATCTTTCACATGGATTAAAGAGTTAATTACTTATGTCTAAAATAGATTATGTTTTCCTCTTGTAATTATATAAGTAGTGCTAGAATTTCTGTGACACAGATAATTAATGGATCCATTTCTATCTTATCTTGTTCCAGTTTGTTTTGACTTTTATCTCGGAGGTCTTAGGATCGATCTCCAACTGTGCACCTTCTATGTGCGCATATAACTATCGCTCGCTTAAGGAAAACATCGTGAGGAAAACGGCTTGCATTAGACCGAAAAAGTCGACGGTGTGTGTCAAGAACAGAAAGAACCTTGTTGCCTTGATATTTTTTTTTGCTTATTAATTTCTGTTAACATTCAGGTTTTGTTTCGCATTAAAATGTATTACTGTTAAAATTAATATTGAATTATCTGACGTTATTTTAACGACTGCATGGCTTAATGTTTTGAAATAACGATTTTTAAATCGACGCTTGCATCGTTTAGAACTTGAGATTCAAAGACAAGCGGTCGAAATGGCTCCCATCTGTGAAACGGTTTTAGAGTTTTGACAGATGGGAGGGTTGTCTATGAATTATAGCCATAGTATATGTAAGTTTCCTCTAGTTCGTAACTTATTACAACGATTGTATTTTTTTCTCTGCAGCTTAATAAGGCGGCTTTATAAGTAATTTTTATACAATATTACCAAATTGTTCGTTATTGTTAAGATGTGAACGAACTGTTATTGACATATGTCATTTGTAATTATACAGAGCACATTAGCCGTATATAGATAATAAAATTTTGAGCAGCGCAAAATTCTTGTTGAATACCTAAATAAATTCTGTGAAAATAAAAATATCACGCACATGCGATTAACTCTTTTATTACGCGTCCTTACATTTGTCGTAATATTAAAAAATATATCAATGGATTTCAGACCACGCTACCTTCTACTAAAGTATCAAAGAACAGTAATTAAATAATTTCATCACCTATAAAAACTTTGCCTTAAACATTAGCTTTATATAAATAAAATGATAGTATAAAAAATTTTCTATAAAAAATATTACTACTTACTGAAATAAACTATAATACAGTAGGATTATTTAATATTGTAATTACAAAAAAATACCAAAGTATTATATTAAAGTATATAATATACAAAGAACGAAAACAAATAAAATCCGAACCACTAATAAACTGAAATAAGTTTAAGGCCGACCACAAATACAAAAACGCCGTTACCGCCAAATTCATATTTAGCAGGAACAACGCCTGTATTTTTCACTTCCAATAGAGACAGCGATATCGACGACGTTTTTGGATGTCGATGTAGTAAGTAGTTCTCACAATTTCCATAGCGATGATGTCGCAACCTTGGTATCGCGCTGTACAAAACTTTATCATTTTCGGTATCGCTATTGGCCCAGGCGTCAAATTAATGAACTTCGGTTACAGCGACAAATATAGTCGTCATTGCGTTCCAGCATATTTGAATGAAAAAACAGTGTAGGTATTTTGTTAAACAGTATCTTTTGATTCATAAGTAGAAGATTAGAATATTCTATCTTGAGATGGCGTCGTATCAAAATTGCTCTGTTCATTATATTTTGTTAATAACATTACTTAGAAACTGTTTGAAAATATACCAAATACATTTACATTATTCATGAATAAACCATGCCTTTAGAATTAAAAATATACTCTACTACTTTGTTTAAAATTTTATTTGTGAATTTCTTACTTCTAGACAGTGACATTTGCCTTATTAGAAAACTGTAACTACTTTGTCAATTACTTGTCAGTTGTCACCTAACATACAACAACAACTATACCTGGCTGTATGGACTAAAGTCCTTTGCCTTTCCCATTAGGGATAAATTGGAAAAAAAAAAAAAAAAAAACAACAACAACTAATTTTATTTCTAATATATACCTCGTTATTTAATACTTGTTAAATAAGTAACAAATGCTATTTGAGTGCGTATTTAGTAGCGACCTAGAAACAGAATGCTATAAAATTCAGCAACTTATAGGTTAGGGTTTTGGTAATTTGAAAAATCCTGTATCATGGAATCGACAGGTTTACAGCGACCAGTAAAGTGTTTTAAATGCAGATATGTGTTAGTTCCAAACTTAGAAACATCAAAATCATGCAGTTCAAATTGTGATAGCTATGATCTTAGAAGTTTTATTTTTCTTAGCGAAGACAGACTTCCAGATTGGATTAAGATAAAGGTTGAAGAGGAACAATGGACAAAAGGAAAACTACATTGCTCAAATTGTGCTTGTAAAGTTGGTTCCTTTGATTTTGTGGCTGGAAGAAAGTGTGAGTGTGGAAGTTCCGTTTTGCCTCCAGTTCACTTTATCACAAGCCAAGTTGATATACCCATTAAAAATGCAATAAATGTATGTTCTAGATAATAATATGTTTAATTTCGTGAACGGGTGCTACTTGTGGTGTCTGTCGTACTTGAATTTGTGTACGAGGTGATATTAATTATTTATACTACGTATTTGCGTGTTGTTCTCACGATTATGTAAGTGCCTGCTCCTATTTCACCATGCCTCCTGCTGATAGAGGACAAATCTTTGTTTTTAATTTATTTTATTATTCTTTATTACTCAAGATGTCATATGGACCATGGTGTAATGGTTGCAGCTCTTTAAAAACATTATTTAAAAAAAACTTGGCGATTAAAAAGAGTGGCGGAGAGTTTATTGCCTAGTTCTCCTCTTCCGTTCTATGCCCTTGATTTGAGAACTGGCAGTAAATGTAAAATTAGAATCATATGTATATTTCTTTTCTTTTTTTAACGTTCATAAGTGTACATTATGTTACCTATATGAATAAATGATTTTTGTTTGTTTGATTTGCCGGCAACGCGAGCTCTCTGGCATCAAGTGTCCATGGGCGGTGGTATCACTTAACATCAGGTGAGCCTCCTGCCCGTTTAGCCACTTTTCTATATAAAAAAAAAACATTTAAAATTGTTTTTTAATCAACAGATTCCAAGCTGCAATTTTTGTTATGCAATAACTTTTTTCATAATATTCTTAAGGCTATATCTACTATATCTTTTGAGATTTGTAACTGTAATTTATATTTTTAATATAACTTTTTCTCTGACTTTTCCGCTTGTTACTATGCCTCCATGTTAATATGAATTAAAGTGGGAAATGAGAGTACTTGCTTGAAATAAAAACAAATAAAATACTATAATTTATTCAACAACCATACAGCTTGGTACAGCTTCATTAACTTCAAGGTCCCTACACTTGGCAGCATGCAATTCCCTTCTTATCTGTAATAAAAAAAAATAGTTTTTTTTTATTTGCACATAAAACATTAGTATTTTATATTATACCTGAAGCCTGTTTAGCATTTTGAATGGTTGAAGTAAATGTTATAGAACAGAAAAGATATGAAACAAAGATAAAAGAATTTTTGAAGTGGGTCCAGTAGCTTTAGATTTATTAATTACAAAAATACAAATCTTTCATTAATATAATACTATCAGACTTGGCCAAGTGTTGCTGTGGCTAAGGTTTTTGTTATATTACAAAGTTAACTATTCAAGGGAAACGGTAGGAGAACGTGTTATGTGAAACTTTGCTACTTTTAACAGCGCCATCTGTTAGAATTGTATCAAATAATAAACAAATAATTTGCAATACAATAAAATAGCGTCTATAATTAAGGGTTCATACGCACTATGCGGGTAGCCGTGCGGCTGACCGCAGGATGCGGTTGAAGAACCGTTTCGATTTGCGGTCATGTCGATCCATTTCAAAGATGGACGTGGAAGAAGTTGCAGCTATTTACTACATTTCCACACGTTACGTAAAAAAAAAAAAAACAAAGAAAGAAGGACTGGGTGCATCCTTATTTGCAAACACGAGATAAAGCAGCGAGCAAGCATTTTGCAATATTTTTCGAAGACCTAAAAATATATGATGATAAATTTTTCGGTATCGAATTCCATTTTACCAGACGTACTACATGCACACACTCACTCAATGGCGGCCAACCGCAGACCGAACCGCACAGTGCGTATAGCAATTAGCCACCGTCCGGCTGGCCGTCACTCGGGCCGCGGCCCTCCGAGCGACCGGAGCGGTCTGCGGGTAGCCGCATCGTAGTGCGCATAGAAATGAATATTACGTACATAATTGTGCTTGCGGCTACCCGCATAGTATGAACGCGTATGAACCTTAAAGGTCTAATCTACCCTATCTCTTAAGTTGAACCAGACTGCTCACGGTGTGCCAATTTAATTAAAAATCGGTCAAGTAGTTTAGGAGTCCATCGCGGACAAACATCGTGACAGAAGATTTTATATATTAAGATTTGTATAGTCTAATCCCCCACATTCATAAAAAATAAATCAGTGTAATTGCACTGCTTTAAGTACAGTACTAGTACCTCTAGTCTCTTCATCACAGAGTAAAGACAGTGTTACATTTCTAGATAGATGTGAAAATGTTAGCAATCCTGAATTAGTTATTAACAATGTCTCAAATTGTTTATAACAAATAGATACTAAATTAGAATTTATATTATAAAACAAATAGATGCTTCCAATGGGAAGTCACTCCACATGACAGCACCACAGAACAAATTCGCTCATAGCCTAAGGCTGATTGCAAATTACCACAGAGAAAAAAAAAAAAGTTTAATAAAAAAAATAGCCTAAACTTACTTCATTGGTAATAGTAGGATGGGATTGTTTCCTTAATAATTCCAATAAAGCATCTCGCTGCTCTGTAGAAATATCAGCTTTATATCTTTGAACAAATGTCAATAATGCCTGATGCCATAGCACCGGTAATGTTCTTGAGTCATTATTAAATCTAAAATATAATCAATATATTACTACAGAAACTTTATAATTAATAAATAGTAGAATACATCTATATAAGAGTTAGAAGATCTATTTATATTAAACAAATATGGTCATAATATTAACCTCCTCCCTAAATAGTTATACATGGAAGTTGAAGAAAGGTTTAATTTCTACAAATCTCTTTAGGTCTTGGCCTCAGATGTCTGAATCTGTTTCATGATCATTTTTAATCTAATAGGCAAGTAGTTTATCGGCCTCCAGTGCCTGACACATGTCGTCGACTTTTTTGGTCTAAAACATGTCGGTTTCAAGCAAATGTTAAATGTGCACATAGAAAGAAATTCCATTGGTGCACAGCCCGGGATCGAACCTACGACCTCAGGTATGATAGTCGCACGCTGAAGCCACTAGGCCAACACTGCTAAATTCTACAAATAGTTATTTCAATAAATTAAAAGAGTCATCGATTGAATAATGCATTCTAGAATGGATACTAATCAAGACCCTCATATTACCTTAAAAAGTGAAATACAACTGAATCAACCACCCTGTATGGCAGTGCATATTTCTTATCAAAAAGTATCCTAAGGAATATAGAACTCGCTCCATTATAATCCATCTCAGCTATTTTTAACATTGCCGCACTTGAATGGAGTACAGGTACTGAATTCCGAGCCAATACTGATCCAACAATTATTGCTTCTCGTAATGAGCAGTCACCAGACTGAAATTTAAGAATATAATATTAATTTTATAGTTTATACTTTTTTGCCAAGACAATATGTGTATTTTTGTCCAATATACACATCTTGTCTTGGCTTTTTAATAGATTATGATCGATTTTCCCTGTCAATGTCTGATTTAGTTGGATCTATCCACAGTATGATGAGACATGTATGAAACTTGAGTTTAAAAAGTGCATTTAGACGTGAACTCTGCATGTTCATTATGAAAAAAAATTATACTTACTTCCAATAATGGCAAAAGAATTCCCTTCATAAAGGCACCAGGTTTGAAAAGTGCTTTTCTCAATGCCTGATACAAATGGAAATTTAATCTTTTATATTCAGCCAGGTCATCTCTCACTCTCGGTAGCAAGACCAGATTATAAAACCTTTGTGCCATTTTTTCTTTAAGGTTTGACGCAAATATCCTTGTTGCCTGAAAAAATAAATTATTATTTTTAATTTGATGCTACAAGGGTTCAAATAAAATCCAGTAACTAAAATGTTTTCGAATACATAGGCTTAACACTAACAAGCAAACTCTCCCAGGCAACCCTATCAATAATTATATTATAATTAATAAAGGCAAAGTGTATAAACAAAAGTAAATAAATAAATTACAAGTCAAAATCAATATAAACATTATGTAATGTCAATATAACATTAAACTCCCTATAACATTTTATATATATTTATTTATTATAAACAATTTATGTATATTTTTATATACACAAATTGTTTATCTATGTAATCTGTTTTGGCTTTCTGTATTAGATTCTTATAATACTGTTAGATTACTTATAATTACAGCATTGTACATAAAATGTACTTTATAGAACATGCATTTTTCCAATATCTCTTAAAATTAGCTGTTTTTTAGGCTGAGTTTAAGGTTTAAGTTCTATATTAATGTAAAAAAAATATTATAATAATATATGGACTAAAAGTACTTTATTAACTAATAAAGTACTTATTACATATGAAAAAATATATAATAACATTCAAAAACCTCAACCCTAAGTTTTTCATTATGAACTAGTGTACCTGATACATAGCAGCTGCTGACCATGTTGTTGGTTCAGTGAGGTATAAAATTTGTTCCCAGTTTTGTAAATGTGGGACCATTTTGAAGGCTTTGGGCAATTTTCCTGATCTGTACTTTTTCAACACATCTCTTACACCTTCATACATAGTTTTAATCCTGAAAATTAACAATTATATAGTATTATTTTATAGATTGTAGCCATGTTAAATAGTTTACATACTACCGTTCCACAAAAACCATATAACATAACAATTATTAAGACTTTAAAACCTATCATATAAAATCCTGCATACCTTGGATCAATATTTTGTAACTTCAGTGTTTCTACATCAGAAAACTGTGTTTGAAGTTCTGTGTGTTTATCAGTTATTTTGTCTTTAATAATATCTGCCAAGGTTCTTGTTCTTTCTGGATTTGATGACATGAACATTTGAATTGCTGCTTCATCTTCTTCATTAATTTCAATATGGTCATAGTATACATCGGGTTCCAGATCATCTTGGTCTGATTGTTCATCTTCATCATCAGAATTCTTTAACGCTGAGAAGAAAACAATAAATTTTAACATCATTGTTTGCTAAAAGTATGTAAAATAGTCTTCAGGAATTTTACAACCAAAGCAAAGAAAAAGAAAAAAATATCATATTTCAATATTATGTAGTAGAAATTGATTAACATACCATTAATTGATAATGGTAGTGTAATTTTAGAAGATGGTTCTACACCACTTCCTAATTCTGCTTGTTGACGTCTGGCTGCTTTTAAAATTTTCTTTGATAAATCCGCATTGACAAACTAGAAAAATCGAAAAAGAAATTATAATCTAGTTGGACGTATGTAAAATAATAGGAACAGTTAAAATTTACTCACCTCCTCATCTTCATCCTGCCTGTGCTTTTCTTTCAATCTGCTTTTTAATTTTACAGTATTCGTGGCTTCAATTTGGTCAGCAAGGCCAACATTTTTCCCAACTTGCGACGGTTTTAGTTTCTTTGCTTTGCCCATATTGTAAATTACTTATTTAATAGTAATATTGAGTTAATAATTTTTATTTTTAATTTAAACACGTGCCCGACAGAAAGACGTCCTCTTTATTATTATACACTGACAATTGACTTCAAAGTTCAAACAGAGTATGGTGGTGAATTTTGATGTAAGACTGTACGAGTGACTTGACTTTTTGTTCATCGTTCATAAGGCCGTGCGGGCCATGATAAAAAAAAAAAAGGCTACGCATCTAGGCTTGACATAAACTTTCGCTTTGTCACATGACCATTTTCATTAGGAAAAAGTTATCTTTATTAGGAAGTATATATTTTGCTGTTTTATAATAGTATAGCAAACGTATCAGTAAATCATATTACGTTACTTACATTTGTACGTTTAATGCTGGCATTACCTTACTGTTTTATTAATACAAAGTTGGTTAAGAATATTCTAAATACTATATTGTGTTGGAAATTTAAATTAAGTATATATCTTAACCTTAAATCGAGTTCAAATTGACTGCAACATTTGCAAACATTACAATGCTTTTAACCAGACTTATAATTAATTTTCAATGGTAGTTGTATTTAGGCTCCATGGTGTAGGTACAATAAGCTGAATAAAATCCTGAATATTTATCCCCTTACTATTGTAGCGTATCGTAGATACGCACTAAAAATGTACATACTGTATGGTGTAGTATTTTCTATACGATTTTGATGTATGTGGCAACATAAATACAGGACACTAAGAAAAGAATAAAACAGACGTCACTCAGAACAGACTTTTAAGATGAGTGAGCATGTATTTTTCCTTTGAGCGTTTCTATAAAAATATAAATTAATTACTGTTGTTTGTGAAGAAATATATCAATTTACAAAGATAAAAATGGGTTGTGATTTATAAAAATATAGAACATCCCCTAAATGGTGACCCCAACAAACAGGATGATGCTGGTGTCTTTTCCAAAACTCCTGAGGAGCATGCTGAGCACCTTCGCTCATTGTTCCGAAGATTTTCAGAATATGGCATCGTCGTTAATTCATCGAAGTGCATATTTGGCACCAAGGGGGACTGTTCACAGTATGAAGCGATCCAACATTTTCGACATTCTCGAAGCATAATCTGCCACTATTTATACGGACCATAAGCCGTTGATTTATGCATTTTTCCAGCGCCAAGAAAAACTTACCCCGGTTCAACTCAATCAGCTTTCATTTATTTCTCAATTCACTACTGATATCAGACACGTAAATGGAAAAGAAGATGTAGTTGTTGACGCGATGTCACGCATAGAGACAATATCGATTGAAAAAGATTATGAAGCTCTTTTAAAGTCCAAAGAGTCTGATCCAGAGCTCTCTACCATCTTAGTTTCAACTTTCTAAGGTTAATATTCCTGGAACACATATCTCTATTATTTGTGACATATCAACTGAAGAAACGCGTCCCTATTTAACACCTCCTTTTCGCCGCGCTGTTTTTGACTAGTTTCACAATTTGAAATTACGCGACACGTTTCGGCGCCAACAGGAGAATTTAAATTGCCATCTGGTCGATTTTTGCATCTACACATTGACATCGTTGGACCTCCACCTTTCAGTAACGGGTACCGTTACCTCCTCACAGCTATAGATAGTGACCAGGAAGGCTGAAGCTTGGCCTATGCATTCTATCACCGCTGAGGAAGTAGCTGAAACGTTCACCCGTGAATGGATTCCACGCTTCGGTGTCCTAGCTGTTTTGACAACCGACCAGGGCACGCAGTTCGAGACGGACTCTTCCATCGTCTGATGTTAAGGTTTGCTACAAGGCGAAAAAGAACCACTTCTTACCATCCCTGCGCAAACGGCATGATTGAGCGAGTTCACCGGCAACTTAAAGCCGCCCTAACTTGCCACGATGACACGTGGACTAGAGCGTTGCCATTGGTATTGCTGGGTATGCGGTCAGCCCTTCAGGAAGACCTGAACTGCTCAGTTACAGAAATGACATATGGACAGCCATTACGTCTACCAGGACAACTTCTTGTCCCAGATGAACAGCCAACTTTAGCAATGGAAAACCCGGCTGATTTCGTTGTACGTCTTCGACGGAAAATGGCTGAAGTACAACCAACACCAGCATCACGACATGGCAACAAACGACCCTTCGTATTTAAAGAGCTACCTGGAGCGACGCACATATTTTTGCGTGACGATACCGTCAGACGTCCACTGCAGCCACCATACACAGGTTCATTTAAAGTATTAAAGTATGCCAATGATGGTAAAACATTGAATATCGATTTAAAGGGGAAGGACGTTACTGTAAGTGTGGATCGCGTTAAACCAGCGTTCGTCGAGCAGTTTGCCTTTCCTTCAGCTCGCACACCTAGTCCTGCACCCGTTGGCTCTGAACCGCCGTCATTACTTTCATTACCTACTGTGGAAAATATTCCTCCCATTTCTGCCCCTAATCCTGTGGTTACCAGGTCAGCCAGAAGAGTTAGATTTAAGACTAGGTTAGATTTATAATGCTCTAGTATTTCTTTGTAATGTAAAAATTTTTGTTGTGTAATATTTTAAGTACCTTTTATTTTATTGTTGCATACTATAATTTTTCTACTTAGCTTTTCTGTCTCCGTAGGAGGGTGATGTAGCGTATCGTAGATACGCACTAAAAATGTACATACTGTATGGTGTAGTATTTTCTATTCGATTTTGATGTATGTGGCAACATAAATACAGGACACTAAGAAAAGAATAAAACAGACGTCACTCAGAACAGACTTTTAAGATGAGTGAGCATGTATTTTTCCTTTGAGCGTTTCTATAAGAATATAAATTAATTACTGTTGTTTGTGAAGAAATATATCAATTTACAAAGATAAAAATGGGTAGTGATTTATAAAAATATAGAACATCCCATACTATCTTTGAATGTAAAATAAAGCTGGTAGAATGGCTAAAAATTCAAAAATATAATGAAATAGAAAAGTTGTTTGGTAATAAAAAATAATAATATTAGGCTATTTAAAATTTCTTTCTTCAGTCTGGAATATTATTGAAAATTTAATTTAAATAGAAAATCTTAACAATAAATACTTACTTACGTTTCGATAATTACCTAAATAACGACACTAAATTTATATCTCGTATCCAAGTTCCATCATCATTGTCATGTAAAAGTGTCACTCAAACAAATCAAAATGAAAATCAAATTTCGTTTATTCAGTTTAGTTGCGTCTGAGAGCATGCTTATAATTGTCAAAAACGTTTTCAAAATTCGCGAAAGAGCAAGACTACGCCATCCATTCGCAAAAGTACTAGGAAGCCTTGTTCTGAGAAGAACGTGCAAGAAACTCAGCAAGTTTTACCCACCCACTACATTACAATTATTCAAGGGAAAATGTCATAAACCATAACGTCATCAAAGTTACATAACTAACTACGTTCTAACGAATTGGAAAAAACTTAAATAGATTCTACCTTCATTTGGTTTAATAATGAATAAAAATCAATAAGCATCTAATGGTAAACAACTTAACCAACTTCTTAATGACACTAGAAGGATCTAGCGTTTAAGATATAGGCTAAGCCTAGTTTTAACGCTAGTGCTCATAGAAGTACATATATTATGTATAAGGTTAACCACAGTGAATATTGTATTTTGATTGTACTGTTTTTGAGTAGATTCTCTCGTAGAGAGTAGAACTCCAAAGATTTTAAGTTAGATTTCTGGGAAAATAATAAGGACTAGGACCTAGGACATTACTATTTACATCCCTTGACTTGTTTCATATTTCTGTATCTGTTTCTTAATTTATTTTTTAGGTCTTCGACGTACTTATGAACGTACATCCATTACTGCACAGCTGGGGTTCGAATACATGACGACAGAGTTAAGAATCCCTACGACTATCTAATCTCAAATTAATATAGATTATAGACTGAAATATGACAAAGACATTGTTTGTGAAGGCACAGAATAAAACACAATTCACCATAATTTTTTTATTGTACAGTTCAATTAAATGCCTCAATTACGGATATGACGTCACGTATAGCGCCATTAATACCGGTTACAGCCGACTGAAAGACGCCGCGAATTATAAGTTCCACGGTAAACATGATGATACCGTTAAAAAGCCTTGTAAAAACAGATATAACGGGATTTAGAAGCCAGTCGAAAAGAATGTTGCCGCGTAGTCGCACACGCAGACGTCTGTTGAACAATTATTTATGTTAATATTTATATTAGGTAAAATACTTATTGTAAAATTATGAATCAAAAGTAATGTTAATATTTACAATACAAAATGTCTTTGACATATGTACAAGAGTCGGCAGCCAATTTTCCATCTAAATCTAGAGACAACACTGCGTATGACTTATGTATGTTAAAACTGTATTTTGACATAAGGTAGTCAAGAGTTTACGCTTAATCTCGACTCTGTTTCTTTAAAAAACCAGTTACGTCATATGTCAATGCTATTTAATCCTCTAAGTACCTGGATGACCGAGTTTGCTCGGTATTTTTTTAAAGTACATAATTGATTTTTTATTTAATTATAAGTAATCTAACAGCTTACTTAATACAATATGTATTAAGTAAGCTGTTAGATTACTTATATATTATACAAAATACTAATACAATACAGAAAGCCAAAACAGATTACATAGATTAACAAATTATGTATAAAAAACAGAAAACAAGCAAGACAAAGACACAAAAAAAAAAAACAAAAGAATAAAATTAAAAAACTGAAATTTGACATTTAAAAGCAACAAATAATACTAAGAATTTAAAACTACTAGTAATCTAACAGCTTACTTAATACAATATGTATTAAGTAAGCTGTTAGATTACTTATATATTATACAAAATACTAATACAATACAGAAAGCCAAAACAGATTACATAGATTAACAAATTATGTATAAAAAACAGAAAACAAGCAAGGCAAAGATACATTAAAAAAAAACAAAAGAATAAAATTAAAAAACTGAAATTTGACATTTAAAAGCAACAAATAATACTAAGAATTTAAAACTACTACTTTAAAAAAAAATCAGAGTCTTCCCGCGTTTTTTTTGGAAATTATATTTAAGCATGAATTATATACTAATAAAATGATGAAATATGAATAATGTTTTTCGATCTTAACGACAGAATAATAAAAAAATATGAACTGGTTATTTAAAGAAAAAAAATCATCATGATTCCTAGCTAGATCGACTTATCGCCCCCGAAACCCCTCGTATACTAAGTTTCATGAAAATCGTTGGAGCCGATTCCGAGATTCTATTTATATGTGTATATAATATATATACAAGAATTGCTCGTTTAAAGATATAAGATGACCTAGGAAGACACGAGTTCCCGCTTTTTCCGCTTAAACATCGGAAAACTGGGTGTGGAATTAATGACGTTGTGTTTCGTTCAGCTAGGCGAGACAGTACTTCAATCCCGACCATCGCTTGCTATAAAGCGCTAATTCGGCTCCACATGGAGTACTGTTCTCACCTCAGAGCGAGACGAGTCCTGTTTGACGTTATTCAATGAAAAGCGATTTGACTGTGACCTCCAAGTTCACTTCAGTCAGACCGCGGCCACACGATGCTGGCACGTCGCCAGAGCGGTGCCGCAACGTCATCCTACATAAAAATTACTATACCTTGTCACACGATGCGTTGCACCGCAACCGCGCCGGATTGTATCCTGCGAAACGAGGAGGGGAGGGGTAAAATTGCCACACCGCAACGCCCTACAGCTAGAAATAATTGCGTTGCGGCGCCGCACCGTTACCGCATCGTGTGGCCGCGCTTTGAATTCTTAAATCAAGTGAGCCTGCTTTCTTGTTATTCGTTTGTTATATAAATAAACCTTACCCGACATCATTTAGCTTGAACTCTTGCAAATGTACTTCGTCGTTATTGAAGTCTATCAAAATATCTGCGACAATTCGAAAACGGTCTAATGATCCAATAATTTTTCCAGTGGGTCCAAGGTTCATTACTTGGACAAGGTAATTGTAATTAAACTGTAACAAGGTAAATAAATGTTATAATATACCAACGGATCATTATTAGCGGATTTATATTTCCCATATAATCTAGTGATAATAAGACGGCAGGCTGGCAAAATTCATAATTTCTCCCTCGCGTCTCCTTTCGCCCGCTCTATTAGCCAAACAAACGTAGGTATTTTTTTTCGTGGGGAAATGCGTTACGTATACCCTCCCGCGGCACGGTGCCTGTGAAGGGTTATGTTGGACTCGCCACTGTGCATACCCACTAAAACGCCACGGAGCCACCATCAATCGCGCGAGGCAGGACACGGTAACAGCTTAGCCTTGTCCGCATCCAGCCACGGAAATAAACGTATGCCTGAACATATGTATGTTCGCGAATTGAGAATACCTTGAATGCATATGGATTCCTTATAAATTAATGACAGCAAATTTCTATCAATCCGCCCATTACAAACATTAGAAGTTCTTTCTTTCGCGTTAAATAAAAATCTTTTCAAACATTTTATTCTTCCTTTGAAAAAAAAAACGACACTAACAATAAAAAAAAACTAAAATGTTGACAGAGCTAACTAGTCGGTTTTTAGTAATAGTTTTCGTTCGTTCGTTAAAATCAATAAATATTTCATGATTTCGCTTATATACGCGAGTGGTTTATATGAGTAAAAATAAAATCATCTATCATTTAAAGCATCCCCATGACCCAGGAACCGTACTTTTTGGTCCTTCGAGCCGGATGTACGAGCTAAAGCTGTACAAGATGATTTTTTTTTTATTTTGATAATCTGTTTGAAAATTCTTTTGTCTCGTTATTCAAATATTACGACATGAAGATAGATAACCATGACCGACTAATAATAGATAATTATTTTACTACTATGTATGGAAAATTATACTCCACAAAGTTGACAGGTGTGTAATTTACTTTTAATGAAGACTGTTAGTGTATATATTTTTCATTGTCTATTCTCGACTTCGGATACACCGTGCCCCTCCCAGTATTATCTATCATCGTGTGCAAGTGTCAAATCACACAAATGGAAAAAAATAATGATCGCAGCCGAGGGCCAACATCATTATTAGACCTGTTAGTCTTGTAATCGTAATTATTTCACTTAGTCGGAGAGTGTTTATACATTGAAATATAATATAATATTTGTGTAATTAAATACAAATATTTGAATTATAATTTGGTCAAGATATAATTTGAGTTGCAAAGGCAGCGGAGTTCGTATGAGAATCATAATTTAAACGTAAACGAACGTCATCATTCTGTGTTGCGACGCCATTTTGCCGCATTTTGGCGGGTTCTGAGAATTATGACTGATCCAATATGAAACTGAATTAAGGGATTGATATAGATAGTAGTCGATTCTCAGAGTTACTGAATATGCATCAAAATATTCATACGAGCATTGTGACCCGAGAAATTTATATATATAGAGATATATAAAATAAATCTTCATTTGTAAAAACCTTATTTTTTGCAACAAAAACGACGCTACTTACAATACAAGGAAAATAATTACCTGGAGGTCATTGAACTGCAAATGTACACGAACTCGGAGGTTTTTAGCGAAATAATTAACTTTCTGGTCTTCGAATCTGGTCACGTTCACGAGGCCTGTCATGCTACCTTCAGTCAACTTCAACCAGGCGCTGTATGTAATTAAGAGTAGACGCTAAAACAATAATTTTCTTAAAAATAATAAAATAAATAAAATCTGAAAAATATTATTTAGATAAAATAATGCATAGCGGTATCCATAATATATTTGTGAATAGCCATGGCCTTTCAAATTTAACGTAAACAGATTTACTGCAATATATACACCCCCCCCTCTTGACAGCGAAAATAAGCAAACTCTCAAATAGTACATAAACGTGAAACAGCATGACACTGTGTGTAAAAAAAACTTATAAGTTAGTAAAAATAAAGTGTATGTAAATGTAAGTATGTTGCAACATATGTGGGTACCCCAGCGTTCACGGGAAGGTAGGATCATATTCTGCCGATGAAGACCTTGATGCTCTGCAGCTCTGGAGATCTTCTCGTAATTTTTTATAGGCTGTTCTAAGCTTCACAATAATGTACAGGGTAAAAATTATAAATACTCACAACTTCAAATCCCTCTACGATTTCTGGTAATAGCATGGGGTCCAAGCCGTTACTTCTCAAAAATGGAACCAATAGATGTATGGTGCTGTCCACATAGCTGTTCACTGTAGCTGTTAGACCCAAATTCCATTTTGGCCTAAAATATTTTTCATTAAAATTAACATCATACACTCGACTGAAAGATTTTTTCTTAAGGCCCTATCCCACGAATTGCTGTGTCAGTGGGTCGGGGTGGACTGCCGTGGGCAGAGAGCTGGAACCCAGAGGCGCGGGCCCGTAATAACAATTAGTTATGTACCTACAACATTAAATTAATGTAATTGTATCATTTTAAAATTGATTACTTGGCTTAGAATAAAATATATCGTGTTCTATATACATTTTCGTAAAAAATTAATTCAAATTGTAAAAAATTGGATTTTATTTCTATCGAGCGAGTTATTTAAGTCGCGTAGCAATCAAAATGGAGACATAAACTACCCAACTCCACCATATATTGTTTTTTATAGAACAGGGAGCAAACGGGCAGGAGGCTCACCTGATATTAAGTGAGAGGCCTCGCGAGTGCGTTGCCGGCCTTTTAAGAATTTGTACGCTCTTTTCTTGAAGAACCCTAAGTCGAATTGGTTCGGAAAGTTCAGTGGGCAGCTGGTTCCACAAGTATATATATAATAATAATATATTTCCATTTGCCCTTCTTCAAGAAACGATGATAAAAATGGAAAGAAACAATGTACTTTTTTGGATTTTGGCGAACCGATAGGTCCTTAATTAAATAATTTAGGGACATGGCGTCTCCACTCCTTTGTTGCCCCGCTCCAAACCTCTAAATACGGCCCAGCTATAACCCCTTACAGGACTCCCTGTGTCGTGGGCAGTCGCTTCCTTTTATACATATACATATTATCAAACGTGCATACTACACGCAGAAGTTAACTAGGCACCTCGCTTAAGGCGAAAGCGGTAGGCGGTGGGGTGTGGTGGGAGGGGAAGCACATTCCACGCAGGTGCCATCTTGATTTGTGCTTGTAGAAGATAGCATTGGTACTTTGATTAATTAAATATATTAGGTACATTAAAAATCTACTTAATTCAATACGTATACTTACTCAATACCGACTGTCTCGCTGGAACCGCGTATAGGGTCCCATGTGGGTCTAAAAATAAGATAAGAATTAAAAACTTAGGGTATCAATATTCTAAATGGCTCAAATATGTCTTTTATACATCTTTGATTTCGTTCACCTCGGCTTTAAACAGGGCCAAACTTTACAAATTTGTTTTGTATATCAATTCATAAATTTTTATTATTATTAAGCCTTTATAACTGAGACCCATAGTAAACATTGTTTTGGTCACCCTAACTTAATCTAATACATCAGATGTGTCGGTTAAGTTGTTCATCGTGTCTTGTGACACAAGCATCTTCTAGCTGCTTCCATTCTGTTCTATTGTTAACTCTTCTTGTCAAGCTTGTTAATTATAGTGTGCTACTCTGTTCCCTGAAGTTGAAGGACCAGCAATAGACTTTCTGTCTATGTGCGCTTTTAACATTTGCACGAACGGTGAAGGAAGACATCGCAAATAAAGCTTGGCTTAGACTCAAAAAGACGTGTATCAGGCACAGAAGCCTAATCACCTACTTGTCTATTATGCCGAGAGTACACACTCGGCGAGATCCTCTCGCCTAGAGTCTCGACCGAGAGAATCGAGAGAAGAACGCAGCCTATACACACTCGTTACGTTAATTGTATTTAAAACACCGTTAATAATGGACTTGGAAATTGCCGCTGCTATTTTCCTTTGTGCAATAGTTATTAAAACTTTCTTCACGTTTACCATAAAAATAATATTACGAAGCCATGGCGAAGAAGATGGTGAATGCTTACTATATACGCAACATAAATAGGTAATTAGGTAGTTATACTTTTATATTACTGATTGAACGAGTGTGTACAGGTCGCTCTCGTTTTACTCGCGAGGCTCGTATAAACAAAGCCGACAGGCGACCGAAAGAGGCGAGACCAACTGCGAGGAAGCGGACGAGACAAGAGCTCTAGAGTGTACAAACACTCTCGCGCTCGGCCTGTCTGATGTCCTGAGACACCCCGGTCTCGACGAGTGTGTACAGCTGGCATTAGATTGACAAATGCTCTCGAAACAGAGGGCTCAGTAGAGCTGATCTGATGCAATGCTTGCGAGGATGCGGCAGGATTTCTAAGCCAATTGAAATATGGTCATATTCGTAAAATTTTCTCGTAATAGGTAGTTCTATAGCCCAAACCCTACGCCTTCAGGGAATTAAAGTAGTACTCACATGATGATTTTATCGCTGACATACTCGTCAGTGGTCTGATCCAGCTTCCAGTTGACACTGCAATGGATAACAACAATTAATTATATTTTTAAATTTACTATATTTTGTGTGTACTTCCAAGACTTTACTTACACCATAAATTTTTAGTACAGGCAGTCCTCGACTTACGTCGTTTCGATTTACGTCGTTTCAAGTTACGTCAAACAATTTTTTGATACTATTCCTCAAGATACGTCATTTGTTTCGATTTACGGCATAGGAGAATTCACTTGTCGCAAGGTCAATGTCCGTGGGGACGGCACACCAAACACCACTTCGTTGTTACAGCCGATGGATCAAGGAAGTTATAGCATCTTTTAAGGCCTATTATCTCAGAAGAACTTTTTCACAGGCTGTAAACGCTAATGAAAATGATGGCATGGAGCTGAGAGATTTTTGGAAAAGTTATAATATCTTGCAATGCGTAAAAAATATTGCTGCTTCATGGGATGAGGTGACACCCAACAATTTATAACGAGTTTGGAAAAAGTTATGCCCACTTTTTTTTAAGCCATCTGAAAGTTTTTCATCCACAGATCAACCAAATATCGATGAAATCACAACTGACATTGTTCATTTGGCTAACGGTTTACCTGAAATTGCAGTTACTGTGGATGATATTTATGATCTGTTATGCTATAGTTTCTTTAAGCCAAAAGTTTAATTTATTATTTCTCATTGCATATTTTTATTACATATTATAGTTTTATAATTATTAACAAAATTAATAACACACAAACACCAAAAAAATATATTTTAAGAACTTACTTTTGATAATAAAGTACCTATGTATATTTTATATTGTTCTAAATGCAGTTTTTTCTTTAAATTTCGAGTCCGTATGGAACCTAACCCTTGAGTTTTACATGTAAACATATGAAAAATGATGTCCTACGTCGTTTCGATTTACGTCGCGTATTTCGAGAACCTAACATGCCGTAAGTACGAGGACTGCCTGTATTATTATTTTTCTACTATTATTATATTGGTTTTTTTTTTGGCGCAAACTAACCGTTCTGGCAGAATGACCAGCGCTGTGGAACACTCTGCTCCACAGAATAATGCTGAGTCAGTTACAACTACAACACATACGATTTTTTTTTACGCTTTTATGTCATTGCGCATGCGTCGAATGCTAGTGTTCTCAGCTGTTTGGCTTAAAAGCGTCGCACACTCGGCAATCTTTATCCTTGTCTGACAAATGATGTTATGCGTTAACTCTCTTTCACTCTACCTTAAATATTAATCACCATTTCGACTTAGGGTCCTTCAAGAAAAGAGCGTACAAATTCTTAAAAGGCCGGCAACGCACTCGCGAGCCCTCTGGCATTGAGAGTGTCCATGGGCGGCGGTATAACTTAACATCAGGTGAGCCTCCTGCCCGTTTGCCCCCTGTTCTATATAAAAAAAATCTTTAACAGCAGGTAACCCTTATTTGCGGCCAGATTTAACTAGGCATATATGATAATTAATAGAAAAAAAATAGCTTCAATTTGATTTATAATTCATAATTGTACGTTATAAACGTATTTATATCGAAATTATACCTGTTAAAACCTGGCAGCGAAAAGCTGCGGACAGGTGCGCAACGGCATCCGTGATTTTATAAAATCTTTATGTCAATTGCCGTGATATAGGCGATATTTTATTTAAAAAACTAGTGAACGAAATATTTTCCAAAAAACAATCAAAAATACTAGCGGTCACATTTTGATAGTCGACTTGGAAGATAATTCCTCATTATATATATACTTAACAATTTGGTTTTTAACAAATAACCGATGAGCGCAATAATCCTGCAATCTTAGACCATAATTATATAATATATTTGATTATCTCTATAAATTACTTACCTAGACACTTCATTCTTGTTTTCTTGGTCCAACTTCCAAGGGCTAGAAAAAATCTTAATTTATTACCATTATAATGACATCACTGTAGCGTATTCGTGAAAAGATTGTGACGTAGAAACACATCATAAAAATTGCTTATTGTATTACGTATACGTAAAACCATACATACATACAAATACTTATTCTGTACATTTTGATCTGCTCAAGGCTATCTCTACACGAGGAACGTGAATATCCACCAAAACCTGGAGCTCCGTACAATAGCCCAATAGATGAAACTGGCATATTGCAAATAAATTATTATTATGGTATACATAATAATTAAAAAAGTACTTACGAAGATTTAAATTTTACAATATTTGCTTCAGCAACCGCCAGTAATATAGCGATTGCAAGCGCAGTTGTCTTCGATCCCTTCATGTTAAAATCTTAATTATAACTAAACAAAGTTAATCAGTGTGTGATAAAAATCATAATTGATTTATTTATCATTTTAATAAAATCTTATGAAATTCTAGATATGTATTATCACCTGATAAATTTAAATAAATAACCTCGTTCAAAATAAACTAAAAAATAATAAGAATATTTGTTATCTATGTATATGTCGCAGTAAAGAAGTGTAATCAGGGAGTTAATTGAATCTCTAGATAGTTAATTAAAGATCGATATTCAATTAAGTCGCTAAAGTTCCGTCAGACAAGTGAGTGAACGAAACGTTTAACGAGTTATCTATAGGTACGTTCCTAGGCAACAAGACTAACCTAACCTAACCATTTAGAATAAAACAAAACACGGAATTTTCAAACTCTCAGTTCTTCACGATCACACCGAAATAACAAAAACAAATGAAATAAACATGGCTAAGTCAACGCCATGATTATATCTTTCCGATATCCGTCTCCGATCTTTAATTAACTGTCTAGAAATTAAATTAAATCTCTGATTTAACTACTTTACTGCGATATATAATTTTAAGCTCTGAGCCTAAGATTTTTTTTCATGATAATTTATTGTTAATAGGTATACGCGTAGAAGAATAAACAAGTAGAGAAGTCTGGTCACTTCTGTGGCAACACTTCTTTCACGCTATAAAGCTTAAACTCAACTCAAAATAACTTTACTCACATAACGACTATACCTAGATAGGTAACTATAATCGGTACACATATTAACGTCAATAGAAAAGATGTTAAATTGTTTAATTCTATTTACTACCAGTTCCCAAGTATAGGATGTATAGCGGAACAAGAAGAACTGGCAAGGTACTGTCTTCTTCTTTTTTGAACTGGAGCAAATCAATCACAAAGATTAGAATTAAATAATCGTCAAATTTATTTATTTAGTTATTTTATTATAAATATATAATTATAAAAAGGTAAGTATATTGATTAAATTACGTTTAACGAAAGCTTTTGATTTATTGAGTGATAATTCTCTAATTTCGCTTGGGAGATTTTTGTAAAAACGAATACAATTTCCTTATAGGTACTGAGTGGTTTATCTTCTGTAGCCTGGTTGGTCCTATACTTAGGTTAGTTATGTTTCTAGGATTATACTGATGAAAGTCACCATTTGCTTTATCG
Source organism: Pieris mannii (assembly GCA_028984075.1). NCBI lineage: Eukaryota > Metazoa > Arthropoda > Insecta > Lepidoptera > Pieridae > Pieris > Pieris mannii. The sequence continues at coordinate 2,079,799 of CM054798.1, read as the reverse complement.
TTTATATTGTTTTTGTACATACAACTAGGCTTCAAGAATATATTGGCCAAATGTTATCATAATATTTTATTTTCTAAACTTATACTTTAGTAAATATTAATTCAAACCTTATAAGACATATACATATTTGTATATCTTCCATGAAATGCCCTAACAACTTATAGTGACCATATTTTTTATTAAATAAATATATATTTTATTTAATAAAACTAAATTATTTATCAAACTCATTATTGAATCATTTATTTTCCACATAACACAAATATATTCCTTAACCTATGCAATTAATAATAATAACTAAAAATTTATAAATAGAACATTTTCATACATTAATAAATAGTTGTACCTTATGACGTATGAAGTTTTGTGAGAAAAAAATAAAGATTATTATTATTATTAATGCTGAATTTTCCTCGCTGTATTGCGATACTCTTGGCCTCAGATTATTGAATCTGTTTCATGATTATTTTTTAAATATTACAGGCAAGTAGGTGATCAGCCTCCAGTGCCTGACACACGTCGTCGACTTTTTGGGTCTAAGACATGTCGGTTTCCTCACGATGTTTTCCTTCACCATTCAAAGTCCATTGGTGCACAGCCGGGAATCGAACCTACGACCTCAGGTATGAGAGTCGCACGCTAAAGCCACTCGGCCTCTCTCAATTACATTAGATTTATTTATACATTTGGTGTATCTAAAAAACTGGACAGGAATTGCATCACATTTTTCCTTAATTTAAACACAAATTTTATACTAAATTTGCGCCCATTCGCAATACTGATGAATCGGCATGGCTGTCTGATATCGCTGCAAATTATTCCATATTGCACACATAGTTAGCGTTATTACGTCATTACTTATCATAATTTGTTAGCGTTCCTGATTATACGACAGCCGCATAAACAGATATTTAATTGAAAATTTTCCTCTGGCCAGCTGTTAGATTTTTCAGATTTTCCTTACCGCATATACCACAGAAAGTGTTCAGAGAAGTTCTTTGGAGCTGCAGCTGAGGTTCATCTGACGTCAAGGTAGTGGCCTAGCAAAGGGGGTCGGCGGGGGCTGGCCGAACCGGGTGTTAACTTTTTTGGGTGATACCCACCCAGTCTCTCAACTTTAACAATGTACAAGCAAAAAAAAATGGCTAGCATTAATATTTATTTTTAGGGATTTCTCCACTAGCTCAGCTCTATGTAGAATTCGTCGTGGGGGATTCCCCGTCCCATACTCGCGATCTTTTAATTGATAATTTTTCATGCTTTTTCATTTCGATGGGGTGACACCATCAACTTCCACAGCCGGTGCCACCCAAGCCACTGCGTCAAGGCAGAATACGAAATACCATCTCGACGTCTGTCCTGGGTACTTAGCGTTTTAAGGCAGTTTCGGCCGCGAACCACGAGGAACCAGCTGCCCACTGAAGTATTTCCACATTTAGGGTTTGAAGGCCTCTACGCCAATTTGAAAGGGGCGAGAAAGAGACAGAGCAATATTCAACTCTGATTTATTATAAAACAACACCTTAAAAAAAATTAAACATATTCGCACATACAATTCCCATGAGCTGTTAAAATTAAGAACCACGTAAACCGAATCAGCAGTTGGTCAATGTTCAAATGAAATGTGAAGAGTAAATATCTTCCGTGTGTTGAAATCCAACAGGTTTTCAGAGGAATGAATCCATTGTTCCGTACTAGTATGTAAGTGTTTGCTCCTATTTCACCATGCCTCCTGCTGATAGAGGACAAATCTTTGTTTTTAATTTATTTTATTATTCTTTATTACTCAAGATGTCATATGGAACATGGTGTAATGGTTGCAGCTCCTTACGAACGTAGTGTAAAAGAAAAAACTTGGCGATTAAAATGGCGGAGAGTTTATTGCCAGTTCTCAAGAACTAAACTCTCCGCCACTCTTTTGTGACTGTCGGCCGCGGAGTAGGGATAAAGTGAAAGGCGCTCGTCATAGCAGCCAAAGTCAATATGGCGGCGCCTATAGTTCGCAGCAGCTGACCGTGTAGTGTATAGACTATTATTAATTTATTAATGTGTGCCAATGCTCCACGCTATTTTGTTTGTTACTGTCAGTGTTTAATGTACATGTTTTATTTATTGAAGTGAAACTTTTTTATTTCCCAAGTAAAGCGATTTGTATACCCTTAATGGAATATTATTGCAAAATTGAAAACCTTCTCTGTTTAGAAACAAAAAACACTGTTATCATATAAGTAGATTTTCTATTGTTAAATAGTTTTATAATCTGATTGTTTATCGTCCAAGATTTCCGTCCAGATAAGACCTACTGTTTTTAATTAGATTAATATCTATAAAGTACACATGAAAGACAAAAACTTTATGTATTAATACCAAATCATTAAAATAACAAATTTTAGGGAGACCTTTAGTATTTAGGGAGTATATTTATGTATAGGCAACGGGTCTCTCTATTTCCGCAAGTGCGAAACATTCGCGCGTTTTTAACATTCATTTTTACTTCTGTTTCTGCTACTATTGTAACGGAGATACAATCGGAAGTTTACGACGGCTGAGAGTTACGTTCGAACCCAATAATTAATCCACAATCTCAGATTCAACAATCTGAGACCAGACCGTGACATTCGATAGATCTCCTTTGGCGACGGATAGAATACGATCTTTTCGCTCCTTACACTCATATTAGATAATCAATATAAACCAAATAAAGTAAATAAAACCGTATAAATAATATTATAATATACATATTGTATATCGTTGTGGATATACAATATTTCTTGTATGCACTGTCTGCATAGATATAAAGACAACATATATATTTCTGGTTTACTGACTCGGGAACACGCAACGTGCTTATACGAATATTGTTTCTCATGTGACTGCGAGTGTCTTCCTCTTATCCGGCAGATGGCGCGGTCACTGGTACAAAGCTGATTGTCAAAAAATTGTTTTTTGGCGGTCGCGGATATGTGACTGATTAAAATAAATATATAAAAACAATCCTTAATGCGGATTACATATGCTAAAATTTTAGGTCGATCGACATTTTGAGTTTTTGAAGCGTAAACAAAACAACATAACATTTATATAGATATACAGAAAAAACTTCTTATAAATCCCTCAAGCCGTTTTGAAAGAGTTTGGTGCGAAATTGCAATGTGACACGATCATTTGGATAATAAATATATACTTAGAAATAATGAAAAATCCTATGTTTGTATTTCCAATAATTTATTGTGATTTCGTTGATTCCTTGGAAGATGGGACGGGCTTTGCAATGGGATGCTCTTTGTGTGGACACATATACCCCTTCTCTTTCCTCACACAAGCAAAAAAAGAATAAACAGCTCATATATCTCTTTCTTTTAACTTTGATTTTGTGCCCTTTGGAGTAGACTCTTGGGCAGTGGAGTTCAAATGCTCATACTTTGGAAATGCAAAGATTTTAGCGCCTGACAGTACTGGTGATCCAAGTGCTGTCCTCAACGAATAAGTATCGCAATACTGCGAGGAAATGCTGCATTAAAGACTGCCACAGGGACCAAACTTTTAAAATAAGTTTATAATTCTTTTTATCAATATTTATTACTTGCTTAGTCATTTATTTCTAGAGAGAAGAATTAAAAATGCCTGGAGTTCATATTGGTCACACAAGAACATTTTCAAGTCTGAAATGAGTTCAACGGTCACCCGAAAGGACCATGTTAGGCTTAAGTCTCAGAAACAGGGTGAAGAGTACAGCGGTACGGCAAACAACGAAAATAATAGACGCGGCTAAAATGGTGTACCGCCTGAAATGGCGTTGGGCAGGGCACACAGCAAGGAAATGTGACAACAGATGGAGCGAGAGAGTGCTGCACTGGTACCCGCGCGACGCGCGCCGGCCGCAGGGGCGCCCGCGCCGACACTGGGCAGATGATATCATCGCCGTCGCCGGGGTTACCTGGCCGCGCCTGGCCCGCGACAGACGCGAGTGGAACTGGATGGAGGAGGCCTATGTCCAACGGTGGACAAACCAAAACTTAATTAAATGATAAAACATCCATACATTTTAAAGTTTTTTGGAAATAAAGGCTATTATTATTATTTATTTCTATGTAGGTTAAGAAAATTTTAAATATTGTACATTTCATTGTTATGTTTAAGGTTTTAATATACGATATTTATTTTTCCTTAAACTGAAACATTATAATTGTGAATTATTAGTCATTCCAAGACTGACGAAAAATAAAAGAAATCTTTTATATTTTTAAAATATAAAATAAACTTTATTATATAGGTATAATAAAAAAGGACAAGACAGAAAAAAGTGCACTATCTCCTACAAGATGGCGTGGCGAGGGTAGCTGGTTTTTTCCACTTGACATAAATAGAAGAAATTACTACATAACACTGACAGTATACACAATCTCCTATTTCATAAGAATACCTTCTGTTTCAGCATAGGGCAGTTTGAGATGTTGTTTAAGATTAACAATCTTGAATGTAAAATTGTGAATCGTTAGTGAACATTTTATTGAATTATTGAAATAGCTTGCACTTGTCCTATTAGTTACAGTAATATCTACATTTTCTAATTTTATCATTTAATTTATTCTTTAAACAATAGATGGCGTTGAGCATGTATAAAACGCGATAACATAGTTAAAATCTAAATAATTTTATTCATATATATAAACAAATACGCACACGTCAGAAAAGTTTCCGGCTGAGCTAAGCTCGCCAAAACAGCCCGTGCTGAGCTGTAAAGGCCCTTAAGGCCAACAGCGAGATTCCATTCAAAAAAAAAAAAACGTCAGAAATGTAGTCAAGTCAAGGGCGTAAAGAGGGCAAAAAAATCCGCAACTCCTTTTAAATTAACGACGTCCTAGAAACAAACAAGTTAAGTTTTTAATATTTATGTTGAAGTTATTGATGTATTCTTAAATTATTAACTTAAATAAATAGTTTAAATAGTGTGAGTTGTGTCATTTGGTTGATAGGTCGTTTTTTGTACATCTTATATACCAAAACTTAGCCCAAAACACGCAATTCCAACGAATACTCGATATTCGTTACACAGCGAATTCTATCCCAATTCGGCTATGATAGAATCCGTAGAGGCGATAAGAACTTGGAGAAACTAACAGGAGTTGGTTACAATGAAGGCAAAGAACAAGACAACAACAAGTGGCTTACAAGACGTGGCTGTTCACCAACCAAATGGACAAAATAAATGCTGATCGTCACTCTAATCTTCATTGACACGTTTTAATTGATTATAATAGTTAATTCTATTCTTACGAGATATATTATTTAATTGGAATACTTGCTTTGCCTTCATATTGCTAAAAGGTGAATGTACTTAACATTATTAATAAACTTTTATAAAATAAATTACAGTCTATCGGTCACACACTCTGTAACAGTGTAATAACATTTCTTATTAAATTTTTTTTAAGATTTGGTAAATCGAGTAATTTCAATCTTCAAACTTTCCGGTAATTATGAGAGGCGCTGGACTGAAGCCAGTTGAAACAGATTGTCCGCTCCAGATCTTCGCTGACCATAACGCTTTGCTGCTGATTGAAGAGAGTAGGAACGAAAAAAACAGTTTCTCTTTTAACATTTTATTTAAAAAGGAAAGACAAACATACTGTAAGCCTCAGTCATATAACTTATTTACCCCACTAAGGACTGCGACATTTCTGGCCACGTATTGAAACATACAAAAATATATCCCATACAGGATCATAGATATGACAGTGACAGTTTTGACAGCTCACAGATTAAAAATACCGCGCATAGTTCCAAACATGGCCACTGAGCTCTGCTCGTTTTTTTCTAAAAAAATATCATAACTACAGTCTAAATCTGTTATAACGACATTGAAGGTACTACTCATATTTGGTCGTAAAATCGATAGACGTAACAGCCGACGACATGTTGTTAAGAACGATATAATTCAGCTGGGACCTTTGATTTCGTTGTTCTGAACGGTGTCGTCGTAAACGTTTTAGCCTGTAGTTAACTACGTGTTGTTCATATCTGGGGTCACGCATTTTATTAGGAGAACGCGCGAATGACTCCCATATGTCAACATTCATTTTTGACATACGTCACATTCAGTCTCGAAGCTAAATCTTACGTCACTTTAAAGTCCATATGAGGCCAGAACCCATAACCCACTTATCAATATGATAATTCATTTAAAGGTCAATTAAAAATAAAACAATTCTCCCATTTCATATATTAAAATAATAAAATTTACTTTTGAGCAACAATATATAATTTAAATTAATAACTTAAACATTCAAAGACAAGAACAATGTCATAGATTCTTTACCATGAGTTATCTGTAATTCTATACACTTTACAGTCTGCAAAAATGGTACGTCAAACTTAGCATAGACGAAAAGATGTTTAATAATCGATTCAAGACTCATTTCAATCCGCAGTTACTACACAAATAATTGAACTATTCCTATAACTTATTAGAAATAAAACCTTATTGCATTGATTTAAGATGTTTTATAGTATTCGTGTCTTGTAAAATTCAAGTATTACTTCAGCCTTGTTTTACTCGAACAGTTGACACTTCAAACGTGTTTCATTTGACAACATCTGTCCAAAATCCGCAACCGAATTTAAGTCAACCTGAATTCAAATTGAAATATCGTCTTGATTTTCACATGATATTATAATGCGATTTCATATAAGTAATGCCGTGCGTAATATTTATGAAACATACGTTAATACATTGTAATTGCCTTTTAAAATAAACCTAAAATCTTTAAATAAGTGAATTTTATATTTATTTGGATTTCTTCTCGTCGAACAACATTTTCTTCCTCTGCTTCAACATATGACCAAACAGCACAGGGAACAGAGGAATATACAAGAACATATAGAAGACAAGGAAATAATAATAATTAAATATGAAATTCCACGAGTTCGGCATTGATATTGTGAAAAGATTATGTTCTGTGACATCATCAAGGGTATAATACAGACACAAAAGTTCGCCAGTTATTCCTACGGGATACAGTAACAGGAATGTTGAGTACCTGGAAAAAGATTTTATTAAAACACTATTGATTTCGTCAAGTGTGTCAGCCTATGTGTAGATATAAATAAATAAAAAGTGTTTATTCATTTTAAGTACATTTGCATTCCTATGTGTAAGATTTGGGAACCCTTTTAAGTAAAAAATACTTGTGTCAGGGTTCCCAGCTCTTCCATAAACAAACTTAATTCTAAATTCCCTAAAATAATTACATTTTTTAACCTAATTTTATTTATTTTTCAACTGTTATCAACACGCCTGAGTGAATGAGTGAGTGTGTGAGTGAGTGAGTCAGTGAGTGAATGATTAAAGTGTGTAATTACATACTAGGTGTCAGAAGCAGCTTCACCACCGCATAGGGTGTGTTCATAAGTTAGTCCTTTAAGGAAATTGTCTGTACTGCCTTACGTTGGAGCGGAATTTAACACTATTCCTTTATTACAGACTGTATTTAGTAATTTGCTATATTTGTGTTAAATATTGTAGTATTGTTTGATGATTTGCTTTTTTAAGAGAGTTTTTTACACCAGCTTTTTCTCTCGGCCTACACCCTCTGTCTTCTTTGCCGATGAGTAGGGATGCCAACAGGCTCGAATTTAATGACGTGGAATAAGTCATACCTTGATGATCTTATGTTCCAAAATAAACGTTTTTTAACAAGAGTAGTTGGGCGACTATATACTTAGTCTTTCGGAAAATGAGCTGCCAAAGCTTTCTCCAAGGCCAAGGTTAAAGTATACCAAGGGCCAGAATCTATTGACAAATTCATGTTAACATAGACATTGTCTGAATGCTGTCTCCACCATTGACATCTTTACATTTTCGCAGAGTGAGATCACAATAGCGATATTGTGTATTTAAAATTATATATTTTTCTACATAATCGTATGGCTTAGTATATATGCATATTTGTAAAAAAATAAATAATCTTTCTGAAATGACAGAAAACATATGTCGGTCAAAAACAGTTTTAGAACAAATTAAACTCCAAGTCACAGACTATAACAAGTCTAACTGACTTGTTATAGTCTGTGACCGTTTTGTGTCACGTGACTTGATCAATATTTACTTGGATTATTCGGTTAATTCCTCCATAGCACTTTATTTAATATGCGTAAACATTGCCAAAAATCCTATTGCAACTCATGGAAACTTATCTCAGCAATTAACATAAATATTTTATGATTTTTTTTCGTGAGTTTTTCATTAAAATACCCATTGTTCACAAATTATTCGCACGATACATTTGTATCTGTTTTAATTATTAATCTTTTGGTCTAATTGCCTTTCCGGTTGCTTCTTGTCTTCATTCACAACATCATAATTGCACATTTCCCCTGGCAATGAAAACCAAATTACATAACACTTGTGTTTTACCATGTCTTACTTATGGATGTCAAACTTGGCCTACGACGAGCAAAAACAATCAAAAGCTAGTAGTTTGTCAACGGAGCATAGAAAGGAGCATGCTTAATATAAAACTACGGGATCGATGGACAGCTACAAAACTAAGAAAAGGAACAAACGTCAGTGACGTGCTACAAAAAATAAGAAAGCTTAAATTGAACTGGACTGGACATATAATGAGGACTAACAAAGAAAAATGGACTAAGGATGTAACAGACTGGTATCCGAGGAACGGGAAAAGAAAACCAGGAGGTCAAATTAAAAGATGCGAGGACGATCTACCAAAAGGATGGAGAAGGTTTGCCAAGGATAGAGAGACATGGAAACAATTGGGGCAGGCCTATGTCGACAGACAACCTGACCAAAGCGGTTGATAATAAATTATTATTTTCGCTATGTAAATTTGATTAAGAATACTACTGTTTAGTAAGAATAGCATGTAAGTTAAAATGGTCAGGGGCGTCAGGGCGGGGACAGGGTCATAAAGGGCTTTTATTATTATTATTACTATAATTTTATTATTTTATTTATATACTTATTTTGCACATTAAAGCGAAATATTCGACTGTTCATCTAGTTGGCTTAAGGGTCCATCTGTCATCCCTGAGATTGTAGGTTCGATCCCCAGCTGTGCACCAATGGACATTCTATGAGCGTATTTAACATTCAGTCGTGCAAAGGAATCGTGGGGAATCGTACATTAAGTCCCAAAAACTCGTTAGGCACTTGGCTGATCAACTACTTGTCTAGTCTGATTGACAGATCATAAAACAGATACAGAAATCTGATGCCCAGACTATACTTAAGGTAGCATCACTGATTTATTTTATTTATTATTTTGTCTATTAAGATAAAAACTGCATTAACATACAGTATATATGTCCTATGTAAAATATGTAAAAAAATATTTATTTACATAAATGTATATGTAATGTATGTAACATTAGCCTCACGGTACTAAGCCAATACGATAATGTCATGTAAATTAAATACATAAGATACACAATATCGCTACTGTGAACTCACGCTCCGAACCTACATTGTCGAGTCGGAGACAGCATTTATTAGTAACGTCTTTGTTAACTGAATCTGGCCTATCGCAAACCTTGTCCTTCGCACATATATCTCACAAAGATATTGAGTTCTTGGAGAACACTTGCGTTCCTCATCCCTTGCAAGACTTTAAGTAGTAAATAGCATAGTAAAATCGCGTAATAATGATCTTAATCTAATCATAAAAACAGGTCGGCCATCTTGAATAGACAAAAAAGCTGCTCGGCCATTTTGCATAGAAAAAGAACTGGTCGGCCATCTTACATTGACAAAAAATCTGGTCGGCCATCTTGCATAGATAAACAATTTGGCGGGTTCTTGAAATTATGAATAACGATCAATGACACGTAATTTTTCATACTCTCAAATAAACCGCTACATAATATGTATTACTAAGTTAAATGTCAAGCTTACCGTAAGAACTTCAATGGCTCTGGTACACACTTCAGAAGATTCAGAGCATAATACGCATAACGTATTATCTCTGTGACCGACCAGGCCACGATACATAATGGAAGTCCAGGACTAACAGTCGGCCCATGGGCGACCAATAGCGATCCACATACTAGGAACACTCTCGAGAATACTTGCATGAGAACAATAAATACACCTGACGGTACCAGTCCTATTGCTGCGTGGAGTATCTAGAAAGAAGTTTTGTCTATTCTCGTAATACGTCAAGCGATATATTGACTTAATTTAAACTAAGAATATTCGAATAAAAACATTAACGACGATATTATTAAACGAGGTTTTATGTTTTATTGCCGGCTAGTAACAATTTTTTTTCGAATATTAAGCATAAACCTTGGGGAAAATTTTAATAACAGACAACAATGTTATCCTGTGCCCCTGGTAAAAGCAGTTCTACAATCAGATTTGCTTTTAAATGGAATATTTGTTATTAATGGTATATATTCTCTTCCTTCAACATTTGTTTACTATTGAAAATTCAAGGTCAAATTTGACTGGTTTGGGACAGGTTCAAGTTAATTCAAAATAGGAACAAGATAACATTTATAATTTTAAAACGCCATACACATATCATTGATAACTATTTTACGTATTATTCGTGTTGTTATATATTACATAATTTTATTAACAGTTAATGCTGATACAAAAATGTTAGCCATTAATATTGTGGTTAACGGCAATGTTATATCCATGTCATAAAGATAACATTCCTTTCAAAATTGGTTAGTGATGCGATAACTATCATAATTATACATACCTCTAAAACTGCTGCATTTTGAAATATATATACTGTCCATTTTATTTCATTCCAGTATGTATCTAATGACCCACGATTTAAAAAGTGAACAATTGTCTGCCATAATAAATATGACCATCTGAAAATGTATTGCTTTAATTAACCTACAGACAGGCACGTTTTTCCATCTATTATTAATCGAAACACAGGTGAGCAATACCCACTTTTTAGTTTTTAAAAGATTTTTCTTTTGCCATAATTATAACTACATAAAAGGAAATGTATTCATATATCTATATCTTAATGTTCCACTCATCATAAGATATTAGCTATTGGTTTCATTATTTATCATACCAAAATAATTTTATTCCTTCAATCAGAATTTTTGTAATTTTCCATCCATTATAGCTCATAATTAAATTATGAAAATCTTAAAACAATGTAATTCAATACTTAATTTAGTCATTATACAATATTTAGAATATTTTGGAAAGCATGTTTTTCATTGATTTCATAGATAAATGTTACCAGAAATGTGCAAGTATTCTCAATGTGGAAAATAATTTAAATTAAAACTCATTGTACTGTAACAGCATTTAAATTTCATAAAATAATTTTAAAATCTAATGAAGTAAATGTTAATTATGTGAGGATTTTAAATAATCAAACTTGCTTTAACAACTTTTTTTACTAATGAAGTTAAAGAATTGGCCTTGAGTAAATCAGTTTGAGAGGTCATTGACAAAATCTATGGTATTATTACAAAAAGTTATGAAGTATGCTAGTTATTAAAATATAATGTTTAAAGAAACTAACATACTATGCCTAGTTCATAAAATGTAATGGTTCTTTTCAAACAAAAACTTTACATGCCAACTATCAACTTTACGTAGTTTACACTGTTATTTTCAAAATTATAATATAAAAAAGTATGTCTTTTGACATACAATAGATAATTAAATATTTTCATACATATTGCAATACTGAAGAATTATTTACTTGATTAGTAACATGCTAATTCCCAAGAACAGGATGACTATTGAAATTTTATGTATATTAGTATGTAAATAATGTATGAATTTTACTTAATTTGACAAATGTAAATACAATTTATAAAATGTTTTACCAATAGTCCGTTTTTATTTAAATTAAATTCAATGTTTACTAAATTATCTAACAATACTAAAATTTAAATCAATGGAAAAATCCATTAAAAACACTACTCTCAAATGCTTCGGTTTTGTTTTTTCTGTATTTAAATTATTCTTAATAAATTTATAGATATTTGTATATAGCTAATTAAAATGACTGATTATTTTGTATTAATTGTTATTATTAACAACTATTTTTCGTAACGTAATTTTCTTTTAAAAATATAAAACATTCATTTAAAGGATAATGTAAATATTATTTAATGAAAAACAGCATAACAAAATATCCTTTACATCCGAATAAAATGATACAAATCATTAAAAAATGTTATTGGTTATAAATTAGTTTTACTTACCCTAAACTTTGGATTCCGTTATATGCTATTAAATAAAATTTACCGAATGCAGAAGGTTCAGCGTATTTTGATTTATTCACTGTTTTTGTCATTTTTATTTATAAAACTATTTATTCCAGTTAAATTTTAAAATAAATTGAACATTTATGGTTTTTAAATACACGCACAACAGCAGTTCACACCTGTGGTGTACGCTTTACACTTTACAGTACAACGGTTTAGGTATGTCTATAGTAGCTTACGTCATCACTCATCGCACTTTGGTTGAGTGACCAGCAAAATCGACTCGTATGTATAAATTATTGTATAAGTTGTATAACGTATTTTCCACCAAATACCTAAGCATTTATTTCCTACAACTACTTTTAACTTAATTTTTTAATTAAGTTCAGTTTCAGTTTTGAAGTAAACACATAAGTTAAAATGAACCACCTAACCTAGTTAGCACTGTTCCTAGTTCTAGGAAGTTGGAACGGTGAGCTGAGAAGATAGTGGGTCTACTATTCCAAGCATAGGATTAAGTCTTCAAATTATCAAATCGTCAAGAAGGTCGCTTAGATTTCAACTTTGTACCTATGATGATAAATATCTTATGTTCTTAATTAATTTAGAGAAAATTCCCCAGGTTTACGAGTTTAAAAAAAGTGCGTACATAGTACACATGTCAGTAGTATTTGTAAATTAATTAGTGGAAAAAATGGTTTTAACATATCGCATAGGTTTTCTCGTTGCATCGCTATTTGTTATTAAGTATTGACAGATGAGGAACCGCGGATGCCACTTTGACAATTCCAAAAGTAAATCAGAGATTTTATTTAGGAAAAGAAGATAATTTTTACTAGATATCAATTAGGTAATTTATTTTAATTGATTGATTAACCATATTTAAGAATAGTTTTGAGAAAATAAATTCTGTATCATTTAACTACCATAAATTTAGAGTAAGAAGTAATCATTGCCAACTTAAGAAAACTTTGCGGAGTCTTTTGTAGATTTTTATGCGAAGGTCAGTGACTCAAGTCATTCAAAAATGATTTGTAGTGTAAAGCTAATTTTGAATAAAAGTATTTACAAATAATTTTTCATTGAATTACTCTTGACTTAATGTGATAATTAAATATAATAAATATACATTACAATCACTTTCATAATAGCTGTATGCCAACTTATTTGGAAAATATAAAATTTATTTGCAAGGGAAATAATTAAAGTAACAACCACAAAATAAAAAAGTATTAATAACTACAACTAAATGAAATATGAAATAAAAAAACTGAAACCTCGCATGATAAACAAAGGTAAGGTAAGTGGAAGACTGTTGTAAAATATATCAATATTTTCATCAATGTTATCATTTAATCAAGTTTTAAGAGCGAATTAGCCTGTTCACTGAACAATTCACATTAAAAGTGAATAAGCGATGCTTTATTTAGCCAGCCAGAAAAATATTTTATATAGTAGGACCGCATAGAAGATTTTTTTTATAAAATTCGGGGCAAACCGGAAGAAGGCTCAACTGATGTTAAGTGATACCACCGCACATGGACACTCTCAATGCCAGAGAGCTCGCGAATCCGTTGCCGGCCTTTTAAGAATTGGTACGCTCTTTTATTGAAGGACCCCAACCCTGCCTTGAAAAACGCTCAGCTGTGGAACGGCGGACGTCGAGGTGATACAATTTCAATTACGAAACTCAGTTGCAGATATTAATCCGAACAACTCCTCTGAACACTCTCCATGGTAAATGCGGTAGAAGATGCAGAGTGACCCAACATCTCTACACAACACCAAAGGATCAAGCCGCTTGTAGCCCGGAGTCAAGTACCGTCTCGCCTAAGCTTTTTGGAGGCTAAGATTTTTGGTTCTACTGCCTATAGGATATCCAGGAAAGGAAAATTTTATAAGAAGTTTAGTGAGAGTATTAAAGTTAAATATTTTACATAAATAAAATTTTATCTCTCAATATTTTGTTTCAATTACTTGTTCATTATTTCGTATTTTTCTCTGACATCTTAAAAAATGTGAAATAACAACACTGTGCCAACAGATTACAGTGAAACTCAAAAGGTGACGCTAAATTTCACAGGTGAGGTTGTAATAATTCTTGTAAAAGTAATATCTGGTAAGTGGTAACATCGGCATCCATATTTCTTTTCAAGTTTCGTGCTGAACGGGGTAGGTTATAATTTTAAAATGTGTTAGTAAGGATTTGTTTTTCTCTTGTGTTAAATAATATTTAACAATCTTTCTTTTATACTTTGCAGTAACAATCGCGTGACACCTACGCTATCAAAATGGTTGCCGCCAAGAAACAAGTACGTATTAACACGTGTATCGTGATTCACTGTAATGGGCTCTTGGCATGATTATTTATATTTAACATAAATAATCTCCACAAAAGTCGGCCCTAAATTAAATGCTACTCGATAGGCTCGCTAATTCAATAATTGGAGAGGTTGAGTTTGTGGCAAACATAGTTATTTGAGGTTAGCTTATATTGTCACCTTATTGGCTATTGCTGATGTTTCTTGTTTTTTCAGAAAAAGACCATCGAGTCTATCAACTCCAGGTTAGCCCTGGTTATGAAGTCGGGCAAATACTGCTTGGGGTACAAACAAACATTAAAGACTCTTCGCCAAGGAAAGGCTAAGTTGGTGATCATCGCCAAGAATGCTCCTCCTCTAAGGTGAGACTACTGAGAAGTAGAGTTCCCGAATTAATTTAGAAAACGGAAAGCATATGGAGTCTTTTGACTAAGAAGTATGGTTTCCCATTTTATTTTCATAAAAGATACTGTATCTAAGAGGTAACTCTCTGATATTGTATCTTTATTTTAATGAATTATTGGGAACCCTATGGAGTAGTCTAAGGTCCATGTGCTTTTGTATCTGGTGAGTTGAACTTAATTATGTAGATAGTTTGTGTTTGAATAGATGTAAAGAAACTTCTTATTAAAAACAAAATAATGCTTGTCATATGAGAAAAACAAATAGATTTTCATTTCACTTACAAGTAATGTATTAATAACAGAATTTGTTTTAAATTTAAATACTAATTTAA
Organism: Pieris mannii; assembly: GCA_028984075.1. Classification (NCBI taxonomy): domain Eukaryota; kingdom Metazoa; phylum Arthropoda; class Insecta; order Lepidoptera; family Pieridae; genus Pieris; species Pieris mannii. The sequence goes on along the minus strand of CM054798.1, from coordinate 2,064,523 downwards.
AATTATAAATGACTGCTGACAAATACTTATAATATATTTGCAAAAAGCAAAAATAGTTATTTGGTTAACACAGAGAAACTTTTAGTTGCTGTTGCTGAGATTAAGTGAGCTACATTTACATTTGTACTTATCAGGCTTTTTTTTTCAGGAAATCAGAGGTTGAATACTATGCTCTGCTAGCCAAGACCGGAGTCCACCACTACAGTGGAAACAACATTGAATTAGGCACAGCTTGTGGTAAATACTACAGAGTATGCACACTAGCCATCACTGACCCTGGAGACTCGGACATCATTACAACATTGCCTGAAGCGACTGTTTAATAAATAAGATAACATAAGCTCTTTTTTATTTCACTCCTTGTTTATATAGTAGTTAAAGGCAGGAAGGCTAAGGATGGATTGGACCATACAAGACTAAATTTTAATCTTAGAATAAATTGTCAGTTAATTGTGAGTTGATTCATTTTACCACTTACAGTTTTACAATAGAATAGTGGGCCTATTCTGGAATTGTTACTATACCGCCATTTCGCAGCTTCTGGCTGTTCCTAGAATAATGTAATGGCATCAGTCAGACCTATCATTTCATTCCTGTCATTTCATAAATATTTATTCAAGTCGACACAACATACTAAATTAATAGTCTGGCACTGTGTTATGCAACATTTAAGCAATTTGATTGATGATAGTGATGAAACCTAGTCATTCAAGATCATTAAAAGTCTATTTGAATATAATATTTTATGACCATGAGCTTTTGATGAGAACACAGGCAGAGCTACTTGAGTTATAAAAAAGGAACCAGAAATCCTATTGGAAGGAGATTCGGTATATGAAAAAGACAATTGTACCCCGTAGAGATGAAACAGTACAGCCAGATGACGCGAACTGCATTTATCGGCTCCATGGGAGCAAATTTTAAGTGACGGTCAAATACACCAAAGTTGAAATACTGAAAGTGAGCGAATACCTGGCCGACTTCATAGAACTCATTATGCTCTTATTGCCGATTATTATCAAAGTTTATTGTAAATAAATATTTTTTCTGGTACATAATATGATAGTCAATCACAACATATTTCTACTGTACACCGCTACATATTCACACGTCTATAATAAATGCGAAAGTAACTGCCTGTATTTGTAAGGTAGAACTGCACTTATGAACCTGCTTCAACTTCAAGTAGTTTATTGCCAGTTCTTCTCTTCCGTTCTACGCCCATGATTTGAGAACTGGCAGTAAATGTAAAATTAGATTCATTTATTGTATATTTCTCTTTTTTTGACGTTCATAAGTGTATATGTCACCGTAAGATTGTAAACATCGTTATATTACAATCTATCTAGTAAGATTGTAAACTATCGATAGCTTGTGAACCGTATCATTATGATTGCAATTTAACGCATCATTTTTCGCTATATTGTAATATACCGAAGTGAAACCGTTAAATTACAATCTGTCCCGCGTCAAATTGTCAACTGTCTGCAAGTTCTTCCTGATTGTTCGGTCTCATTGTAGGAGCGACCAATCACGACCAACCGTTCTATGTCCCCGTAGAGTTAGAAATGAAATAGATGTGTCACTTAACCCTTAACACCACACGTGGGGGACCTAGGTCCCTCACCGCACCGATTGTAGGAAATATTTTAAGTACTTTAATCCCGATGCGCTTGAGTTTTCAGGTATTCTCAGTGCCGCCCAAGTTCTCGCGGGGAGCTGATGCGCACCTGGCTACTGTTCTTTGTTTAAGAGGTATGAGTCGATGGGGGAGCCTAGTCCCCCACGAATGTAATTACGTTAGTTTATTTGTAGTTTCATTTTCTTATTTATTTGCCTCTTTTAAGGTTAGTTGCGCAATATGGATAAAAGTTTGAATCCCCAGCAGATAGAAAATCTCTTAAACGAGTTAGACTTAGATGAAAATGAGAATGAGGACATTTTTCCGGAACCATCATCGGATTTGAGTGACGCGTAGTCTGAAATCAGTGATCACGATACCGAGAGTAAAGAAGAAGCGGAAAGTATCTCTGAAAACGAAGACTCAAGTGACAACGATGAACAACGCTAAAACAGCATTGCTTATTATGGCAAAAACAGATATAAAGGGTAAAAAGTACCACCGTCACGATCACGGGTGCCAGCTCATAACATTATTGTTCATTTGCCTGGTCTGAGAGGCCCTGCACAAGCCAATAATGAAATGTCTCCATTGGAAGCATGGTCTTGTCTATTTACTCAAGATATGATTGATTTGATTTTAGAACATACGCATGAAAAAATCACAAATTATTCAGAAAATCATACATCTGACTCAGCCTACACTTACCATGTCAATAGAGACGAAATTTTGGCATTTATTGGGTTGATGTTTCTAACGGGCATATTCAAATCTGCAAGAGAAGATGCTAAAGGCTTGTCGAATGTCAGAAAAAACATTAATTAGGCTATTATTATTATTTTCATAGAAAATATGGAGACTGAAATAATGTTCCTCAACTTGACTGATTTTTGATATTTGCTAGGTACTATGTGCATTCCTCTTGTGATTTTAGACGTTTGAGTATTTTCAAAGATTTAAATGCTTGTTTTGTAATTAATAAGATTAGAGTAACTACATAAAAAGACTCAATTTATATTTTGTCCCTAATTTTAAGTCACAACTTCTTCCTAAAGTTACCTCTTAAAATTTTAAGTAGTTTTTGTAAGTTGTTTTGTATGACACTAGAAATGTCTATTTTTTTGTTTAAATTTATAAATAAATACTGTTATAATATTCAGTAAGTGCATTGAATTTATTTCGTTAAAAAGAAACTGGTCTTGTGATAAAAATTGCACTGATATATAATTTTTCTTTTTGGGGGACCACGCTCCCCCACATGTGTAGTTGCGTGGCCAGAAATAGCGTGTGGTGCTAAGGGTTAAATAAAATAAATTTATTATTGAATAGGAAATTAGAAATCCTGACATATGTTAGAAATACGTTGTTACGTATGTTGTAACGAAATATTTATTCTTCAAACACAAATTCTAATTAAAAATTTCAAAAAAATCAACAATTATTATGACTTTAAGCACAAATTATAATTTTTTATAGTCTCCAATAAATAAAAATAAAAACTTCTAATTACTATCGAAAAATGATGCGTTAAATTGCAATCATAATCATACGGTTCACAATCTATCGATAGTTTACAATCTTACTAGATAGATTGTAATATAACGATGTTTACAATCTTACGGTGACATGTACATATTATGTTACAATGTTGTTTGACTTTGAGTAAAAGAAGTTTGAAGTGATATTCACTTACGTATACTTACAGAATCGAATAAAGGGCTTTTATTATTATTATCATTACAGAATTATGCTTATAGAAATAAAAATTATAAATATTTTAAATTATTTATTTTGAGAATTCATCTTGTACTTTTTCTGCAAGCTAATAATCTTCTTTGCTTGATCAGTAACAAATTTGTTTTAATTTTTTCTTGTTTAAGTATTTGTTTTTTAATTTGAGTATCAAGGTCATGTAACACCTTTGTTCGTTCTCTTTCCTCCACTGCAAGTTTATTTTGTAAGTCTATAGCTTCTATCCTCTTTTTATGCAACAGTTCTAAAGATGATTTTATATGAATTGGCCTTCTCCTAGAAATCCAGGTCTCGCGATTTAGTTTCTGCTTTGCTATATTGTCAGGAGTATTTTTATTGCCTGCATCATCAATTTTGAGTGCCTGTGACACCGGTGTCCTCAACATTTGCGGTGTGTAATCTCCCCAATCCTAATACAAAAATTTTAAAATTAATAAATAGTTTAAATTATGTTCATAATGATTTTTAAGAAATATTTTAAAAGTAAACTTTATTTTATTAAAATAGTTTATGTAGATATCAATAATTACCTTTGCCACAAAATCTTTATTATTAGGTTGTACGCCTGTTTCACTAATCTGGTCGTCTACAATCACCACACTTAGAGGCGGTAAGATATCTGCAAAAATAAATTATAATTAATAACTTTACTTACTGCAAAAGAGTTTATTTATGCTAACCTTTATATTCTGCTGGGGGTGGTTCTGGGAAATCCTCGATCTTTACAGAAGGTATTGCAGTTTCATCTTGCACTGCAGGAATAATTGTATCACAATCATTTGGGTTACATAAGACAACAGCACTGGTGGATATTAGGCGTAAGATCCTTTGAAGAAAGGGATCTATCTTTTTAGGGGATCCACGACCTGAAATGAAAAAAAAATTCTTAAAAGCTAACATCGGATATCTTTCAATTTGAGAGAGCAAAAGAAGGAAGAGAGAATAGTGATTTAATCAGCCGCTGAAATCTCTATTGGGAAACTTTATTTTCATAAACACTTGTCATGTGGTATTTCCAGTAGTACATTAACATTGATACTTGAAAGTCATTTTCAAAACTCACGAGAGTGGAGTTTTGTCGGTTTTGCAGCCGTCGCGGTTGCAAACTTGGCAGTCGCAATACGGGCGGTTAAGCCATCCAAACTGCCATGGACGAGCTGTTGCGTTATACTCGCAGAAGAATTTTAAAAAAAGGCCCAAAAGGTGCATCCACTGATAGCAGAACGAGATCGTTATGGATTATTTGTTCTTCTTATTAATGAGTTAAAGAAGGATGAAGAAAAGTTCTTTAATTAATTTCGAATGTCCCTATCCGTAACGTGCGGTCGTCCGCAAAGCTCGCGGGAGCAAGCAGCCGCGGCTGCAATCGCGCCCGCCAGTACAAGATGACCGCCGCGCCGGTGCAGCGGGACACGAAAACAATCGCACACGCCGCGGGCGTAAAACGCGTCGTGAAATGTGATTTAATTTTTTTACATAAAATATCTGTATTCTACAAAACACGGCGGGCGCGTGTAAAAACCTTAGCGAAACCATTGCATTTAGCATATAAGTTACCTACTATTTTACACATATTTTTGGATAATAGGTACCTATTATATTTATAGTATGATACTATAGTAATACTATAATATTATACTAACCTGTTTGTCTCCTATTATTTGCTGCATCTTTTCTAGCTACCTTTTTCATACTCTCCCACTGAGCTTTTAGGTTTTCTGCTGTGCGAAGGCAGTGGCTTGTTCGACTATTGTACTGGTCTGCAATAATTTGCCACTGAGCTAATTTTGATTTTATAGTCACTCCATCAGTTTTTTTATTTTCTATAATATTCAAATGAAATTCAACTAGGCTCAACAGAAGTTCTTTTTCACACGACAGCCAATTTGGACTGCGTTTACGCTTATCCTCACTCATTTTCACTACGAAAAAGATAAAACCACACGACTAAACTCGATAAGTGCCTCAAACAAACAACAAATAAATTACAGCTACTTTTTCACACTATAATACGGCAAAATCGAGTTGACATGATGTATGGTCTTACACTATCCCGCTGTAGAACAACATTTATTTGCCGAGTTTTATTTTCGTAGGCCGTTCTCTCTGCTATTCGCGTATTGTTATTCCTAGCGCAAGTATACTATCGATTACGTGGAGAAACGACTATGGATGTACTCGAGATTAAAATCATGGAATAGATTATTCCTGGTATAGTTACTCGTGTATAAATTTAAGTTTGGTTGAATGGACATGTATAAGTATCAAATTCGTATTCTAAGCAATTGTTTGTTTTATTTAAAATCCGTTCAGAAAGGCGTCGTTTAGGCGGCATTCGCTATCCTTGTCTAACAAATGATGTTATGCGTTAACACTCTTTCACTCTACCTTAAATATTTATCATCTTCTACAGCAGGAAACCATTATTTGCGGCCAGATTAATTTAATTAAGTATCAAATTGGTATTCTAAGCAATTGTTTGTTTTATTTAAAATCCGTTCAGAAAGGCGTCGTTTAGGCGGCATTCGCTATCCTTGTCTAACAAATGATGTTATGCGTTAACACTCTTTCACTCTACCTTAAATATTTATCATCTTCTACAGCAGGAAACCATTATTTGCGGCCAGATTAATTTAATTAAGTATCAAATTGGTATTCTAAGCAATTGTTTGTTTTATTTAAAATCCGTTCAGAAAGGCGTCGTTTAGGCGGCATTCGCTATCCTTGTCTAACAAATGATGTTATGCGTTAACACTCTTTCACTCTACCTTAAATATTTATCATCTTCTACAGCAGGAAACCATTATTTGCGGCCAGATTAATTTAATTAAGTATCAAATTGGTATTCTAAGCAATTGTTTGTTTTATTTAAAATCCGTTCAGAAAGGCGTCGTTTAGGCGGCATTCGCTATCCTTGTCTAACAAATGATGTTATGCGTTAACACTCTTTCACTCTACCTTAAATATTTATCATCTTCTACAGCAGGAAACCATTATTTGCGGCCAGATTAATTTAATTAAGTATCAAATTGGTATTCTAAGCAATTGTTTGTTTTATTTAAAATCCGTTCAGAAAGGCGTCGTTTAGGCGGCATTCGCTATCCTTGTCTAACAAATGATGTTATGCGTTAACACTCTTTCACTCTACCTTAAATATTTATCATCTTCTACAGCAGGAAACCATTATTTGCGGCCAGATTAATTTAATTAAGTATCAAATTGGTATTCTAAGCAATTGTTTGTTTTATTTAAAATCCGTTCAGAAAGGCGTCGTTTAGGCGGCATTCGCTATCCTTGTCTAACAAATGATGTTATGCGTTAACACTCTTTCACTCTACCTTAAATATTTATCATCTTCTACAGCAGGAAACCATTATTTGCGGCCAGATTAATTTAATTAAGTATCAAATTGGTATTCTAAGCAATTGTTTGTTTTATTTAAAATCCGTTCAGAAAGGCGTCGTTTAGGCGGCATTCGCTATCCTTGTCTAACAAATGATGTTATGCGTTAACACTCTTTCACTCTACCTTAAATATTTATCATCTTCTACAGCAGGAAACCATTATTTGCGGCCAGATTAATTTAATTAAGTATCAAATTGGTATTCTAAGCAATTGTTTGTTTTATTTAAAATCCGTTGAGAAAGGCGTCGTTTAGGCGGCATTCGCTATCCTTGTCTGACAAATGATGTTATGCGTTAACTCTTTCACTCTACCTTAAATATTTATCATCTTCTACAGCAGGAAACCATTATTTGCGGCCAGATTAATTTAATTAAGTATCAAATTGGTAATCTAAGCAATTGTTTGTTTTATTTAAAATCCGTTGAGAAAGGCGTCGTTTAGGCGGCATTCGCTATCCTTGTCTGACAAATGATGTTATGCGTTAACTCTTTCACTCTACCTTAAATATTTATCATCTTCTACAGCAGGAAACCATTATTTGCGGCCAGATTTAATAAGCACCCATAATAGCTTCAATTTGATATACATATTGCGAAGAAGTGCGGCCAGGTGATCAACGGCACCCGCAAATAAATATCTAATTATTTATAAATTATTATTGCAAACACATTTCATAAGTTATGACTGAATTGTTAAATTTCTTCAACCTCCAACGTGTTTCTACAACCCCTCACATCCCCACGTGAGCGGGGGCTGTGGAAAAGAACTTGACTTATACGAAAAAATAATTCTATTAAAATTTGTTCCATATAACGGTGTTGCGACAAAGGGGAACAGGTATAGATTATACGGGATAAAGGGAGTGCAATGGATATGTAACACGTTATACGTGGTAATAATATAATAAAATCGGCGTTTATATATATATATAATATGCGACAGAATATTCTAATATGTAACTCCTAAACGAATACATCGACTAATAGTGTATTTTTTCTCTTTCTCTCTCAATCTTCTAACTATAGATCTCTCCCTCTACGCGTAATGCGCCGTTCGCTCTATCTCACTCTCTCGATCCTTCTCACTTGCTCTCTACTCCCGCTCCATATCTTTTTTCCTTCATACACTTTCCTCCTGTCTCTCTCAATCCTCTCCCTTTTCATAGACAAAAACGCTGCACATTTTCGTGACGCTTATATTATTATATTTCATCCGTAAAAAACCCTCATGCGCCAAAAGTTTCACTTCAAAAATGCTAATAGCTTATTTATAATGGTTACTTTTGATGTCATAATAAATGATAGTAATATTTGAAACAAAAATGTGACTTTTTCATTTTCTATTTCCTCTCGACTAAAATGCAAATTAGCCGTACTGCAACCTCAAATACAGATAAAAATATGTAAATAACAAAAATAAAAATCTACATCTTTTAGTCGATACCAACTCCGGGGAAATAAATACAGATAACACAACATTTTCTACAGCTGTAATACTTTTTGACATTTAACACCTTTGTCTTCAGTCACCGTGACCACGCACGCTGCAAAGCACGCGAAACGTCGGTTTAAATTTAAAATTATGGCTAAATAATTATAAGTTTAAATACAATAATACATAACTATAATCCGTAAAAAAGTGTTTTTCTTTAAAAATAAAAAAATAACACGAATAAATACATGTTTCTTTAAATCGAAGTCATCAAATCCCTTAATAATTCTAATATGGCAAATAAAATAAAAGATAGATTTATGATATCATTTATTATTTTTGTAATCTCATCTGCACATCTGCGACGCACATTACCTGAAAAAACAAAGTTACAAAAGTTACTTTCACTTGTACGGCGAAGACCAGAGGATCGCCCATTAACCATTACACCACTTTGGGTTTTTCTTGTATACAGAATACATGAAAATTATGATTTATTAAGACGCAACGGGCGGCCTTATCGCTAACTAGCTATCTTTTCCGGGCAACCCCCGTAATATTGTGGATATGCAAGAAGTATAAAACCAAAATAATAAAAACTATTATAGATCCTTAATCTAAAATAATACAAGATAAACCAAACAGAAAAAGCTTATCTCAGTATTTTACTTCATATTTTTATTAAATAATTTATTATCATATTAATTTTTTTTATACAAATCGTAAACTGCCTATCGCATACATAATCCGCTGTTTTGCTGGTAATTTTTATTTCTAAATTTTTTGTTACATTTCATTACCATATTTGTCATATAATTTAGAAAATATGGCTTGTAAAATATAGTATAATATTGTATGGTGTGTATTGAATTGAATAAAGACAGGTACAAGGCAAACGAGAAATACTCATCAAATATAATATGATAATTAAAATATAAATAGCTGTCTCTATTATGTTATATATTATGGTTACAGACCTTTATTCATCGACTTCACAAAATCAAAGGAAAACAGAAGACGACGACGCTTATTTGGTAAACTAAAGCAACGGGCGAAAGATATTTTAAGCATGGTAACACTGCACCAAATGTCATTTACACTGTTTGTACGATTTGATTAAAAACAAAAATTTACGACAAATAATTTCGCCATAATTATGAGGGTAAAACTGTGATCACCATGTCTTAGACCCAAAAAGTCAACGGCGTGTACTGGACGCTGATCACCTACTTGCCTATTAAATTTAAAAATGATCATGAAACAGATTCAAAAATCTGAGGCCAAGACCTAAAGAGGTTGTAGCGCCACTGATTTTTTTTTCTAATACTAGAAAAAATTGTTACGTTTTTTTTTATACTTACGTGAGTAAAACACTCTTCTTGTAGACCGCGTCAGTGTCTCAAAGCAATTCTCATCACTTTTTCACATCTTAGTTAGCCATATTCTGAAAAATATTTAAATGTTATATCACCTGCAGTTAAATTAAAAATACTCGGTCAATAATTCTGATGTACGAATCTAATGTACACTGTTAAGTGTGTCAAACTGGCAATACTACCGAGGCTGAATAATTACTTAAAGTTTTACATATATTTATTTTATTATATACATATATTAAGTATAATATTAATGAATTATTAACACATTAATATTTTAGGTCAAAGTTTTATTAATAGCTGTTCAAAGATTACGAAGCAATCGTGTTTTTTTATAGAACAGGAGGCCAACGGGCAGGAGGCTCACCTGATGTTGAGTGATACCGCCGCCCATGGACACTCAATGCGAGAGGGCTCGCGAGTGCGTTGCCGGCCTTTTAAGAATCGGTACGCTCTTTTATACAATTAATCTACATGATTTATTAAGACAACAGAAAGATAAATAAAATGTACTAATTTTCTGTTTGTACTCTTAATTGGCGCATCTTAAAATAACTAGGAAATTACATGTTAATTGCTAAAAGAGATTTCTTATCTAACCTGAAATACGATTTCTTGACTCCATGAAGATAGATGTAATATTATGAAGGTTATCAAAATGTTTCTTTCTCTGTTGTATTCGATTGGTTTTGATTGTAATTCTTAAGTTTATAACGAATTTAAAATTTGTACCCCACAGTACAACCACACCTTAGTGGTTTTTTGGTATTTTCTGAACTTGTTTGTTTATATATAAAAAAAAATAATAATAAAATAGCACTGCACACACATCAGAATTATTACCAGTATCTAAACCAAATACCTACTTAAAACACAACCGTGCTTAACTTATTTTCCTAACCCTTTGATTTACTCCAGTTCAAATAATTTGTACGTATCTTACTGGGCGATTAAGAGTGGCGTAGAGAATTTTGCCACTTTTTTTACCTGCTCTAACGCCCTTGGCTTGTTAACTGTTAGTAAATGTAAATTTAGAATCAATTTAACATCTATTCTGTTAACGTACATAAGTGTACTACCTATATGAAGGAAGTTATTTTGTGTTAACTATTAAACTTTGGATATTAACTTGTACACATTTCTATTATTTCTTTCACTCTTACTTGCTAATAATATCTTACATTGTAAGACGCTTTATTAAATTTTGTACCTATTTTTACATGCGTCTTGCTTGTATAACACTTACAAACTAAATGTGTCCTGCATATATCTTTCATATTCTGTAAGCCATATTTTTCATATATATATATATATGTATATCACTTACATCCTATTGAGCCCATGTAATAATAGTATCGTCACTAGCGATTCATATCTGTAATTTCTATTTCCTATTTAATTTATTGTCTATGGCATAATATTTGAATAAAATTTTTATTCATGGCAACATTGCTAGTACGTGCTGGTATATGAAATGACGTGCCTTATATTAATTATTGAATTAAAATGTTCGTTACCTGTCTATCTTAAAAATCCCCAGTAGCTTTGCTACAATAATGCAGGTCACATTTTTAAAACCTTTTACGGCCATTAAAAAAAACTATTCTGAAATAAAACTAGCCCAATTTATATTCTTATGGCCAAAAATGAAATTACACAATACATTCACATTATTTTATTTTCTTAATTTCTAGAAATGTCTATTTTACCACTGTATAAAATACATTATGTACTATTTCACAATACAATTACATCCATTCTTGTTTTTATCCAAAAATCTGTGAGTTTAAGTTTCTTTAATCACCAACTGCCTGTAATGCAAACACACATAGATAGATCAGTGTTCCGCAAAGTATACAGTGGTCATTAGTTGGCAGCAGGTTTTGATAAACTAAACTTATTTTGATTCACTTGCATATCCAGAGGATATATATGACCACTTTATTGACCTCAAGGGAACCAAAAGATATAAAGCCCTGCTAAACCAGATTTAGACCACCTCAACAAAACAGGCTCACATTTCGCATAAAATACTTTTCTGCCATTTAAATTTGATGATATTTTCTTACTTAAGACGGAATTTATAATGTGTTGTACCTCCAAAATTTTACCTGTATGTACCTTGCACCCAAAAAGTTTGCGGAACACTGACTTAGTGTAAAACCTCTTCATTTGATAGCTAAACAATATTATCTACACTATTTTGTTTGCCTATATTGGACCTTTTTAATGTCCTATTTATAGCTTACTTACTATGAATTGTTTATATATATTCCAGGACAACCCAACAGAAAATGAGTTTAAATAAGGCTCCGCTGGGAGCCTACTACTATTACTACTACTATCCAGTCGCAGACTGATTGTATGATTAATAATAAAAAAACAAATACTATATTATATCTATTGTATTAAGGTGTATTGTTGAGCCCAATACCTACCAATCTATCATTTAAGCTGCAATAAAAAGTATCATCTTTAGTCCTATTGTTTAATAACTAAGATTTAATTTTTCCTTGTCAGTTGGTTCTATGTCTTATTAATTGGCCTTAATTAGCCTTGCTTAATAGTTATAATTTATAAATATCATATACAGTATAAACTCTTTATAACGAAACTCGAGGGACTGAGCATTTTTTGTAGCTATAGTGAGTTATCGTTATATGGAGTGAACAAAAAAAAACCAAATTAATAAGAATTTTTAATTGTATGTCTTCTATCTTAGATAATAAATGCTTATACATATAAATTATTGTTTACACATATAGTCTGATAATTTCGTCTGAAGTTTTTTGCTATGCCAGTACTTGTTTTGTATTAATTTATGTATTCTATTCATATGTGGTGGAATCGTCTTGATTAAACAACAAAAAAATTTCTACCAACTTAGCGGCATCTAGGGCTTGTTGATAAACAATAATACCGATAATAAATATTTACTGTCTACAAATATGAACACATTTCTTCGTAATAGAGAATGGCGTATCGCTATAAAGAGTGTATCAATATGTGAGTTTTAACGCAAACCAACCAACTTGGGCTCACTCCAACGTTATAGGGAGATTATCGTTATAAAGGCTAACGTTATAAAGAGTTTACACTGTATGTTTACTTGTTTTGAAATTATCCGTAAAAATATTCTGTCTTAGTGCATTTTCTTAGTATCAAAATCATAATTCATTTCACTTGTCATTCATATACATGAGTTTTGATTTTTCTTATACATGGCCAGTTTGTACTTTAATATGAAAAACCATAGAGTAATTTTATCTATTAATTGAGGCTCATTTTGAGTTTCTTACATCCTGTTATCCTGGTGTTGCCATTAAAAACCTTTTTAGCAAAAATTCTATCTATAGAGAATCACATTTAGATTTGATAGGTGATCTAAATTTAATATTGTTTAATTTTTAATGAAATTGAAATATGCTTAGAAATTAACATTACCCTATCCAAGCCTTTATTAGATTTATAGACATTATATCTTGTTAGAGAAGTAGAAACTTCGTAATGTGTGCTAATTGTGAAAATTTTTTTAATATCCATTTTTATAAGGCTATTTAAATGTTTATTTTAAATTTAAAAAATACTAATACATCTATTGAATATTGTTTCATATTTACTTAAATATCTCTATACTTATATTGAGTTCTTACAAATGTCTTTACACTGCATGAATCAATAGTTATATAGACCTTTCATGTTCTCTAATAATAGTAATAATTGAAAATCATCTGTTATGATTACCTAATTTGTTGCTTGTTATTGCATATTTTTAATACCATTACTATCTTAGAAATAATTAGGTATTTCACTTGTATTCCAGACTTTAAATATATTCTAAATATCCTTGAAATAGCAATAAATAAATTTTATACGACTTTTATTCGATTTCAGTCCTTATATATATTTTGGCTATAATTGGTGTTGTCATACACATTCTAGAACTTACCATAGTTAGCGTTGTACTGTTGGGGTTGTTGATGTTGCTGGTATGAGTATACGGGCTGGCCATACGAGTCATATTCTGGCGCGGTGTAGGCCGGTTCGCTGGCTCCGTAGCCCGCGTCTCCGGCACCACCAGAATTACTGTATCATTTATAATTATGTACAACACAATAACAGTGGTTATCTGTACAGGGCTTTAGAATAAGAAATATAAAAAAATCCATAATTCGATTGCATTTTATTGTACTTTACTTCTTTTGGCGCGATCGAGAAAAATGATGAGAGTGAATTTTTACGATGCGCGCGCACACCGACACCTAAATTCGACATCGTAAAGTTAGGTCTAGGTGGCATGGAAGTCGATAACTATGTTCAAGTTGTATATTCTAGAAATTTTATATTTAGAACTCGTGTTTCGTAACAGTACAATTAGACAGTGTGAATAAATATTATTTTGGTATTTTTTCATATAAAACGATTAAAAATTAGACGAATCAACGAATTTTTAGCGAATTCGAATACTAATATGGAGTTTAAATATCGACGTTAATTGTTTTTAAACCAAATATAAAAGTAATTATATAATGATAAAGAGTAAAAAAGCATTAAAATAAATATTGATTTTGGTGAGACGTATTCCTTGAAATAACTTGTAATATTAAGATTCACACACTTTCCACTGACACACACACTTGCCGAGCTAATAAAGTTTTTGTGTTGAAGACAATTTATTATGAACGATGAATTGCAACTCCTAATGTTCTTGTGCCCAATTGGCGCAAATAAAAGGCATAAAAAACTCCTAATGCAAGACGGAATATGCTACCAGCTGTGTCATCAAAGAAAGTTATTATACAAGGGCGACTTCGATCCGCCTAACAATCTATTAACAATGTGTTAACTTCAGTTTAGCAATTCATTAAGATAATACATCGCTTTTTGCAAAAACAGGAATGTTTTTAAGCTTGCCATTGCGACAGAAGAATGGCACTTCTACTAATGTGTGAATTAGGCATATCTAGCGCCAATATTGCGATACTGCATGTTAAAGCACTTTCTGATAGATAACTAACATCAGTCCAGCAGATCTTGAGAGAGAGTTATAAGCAACTAACGCCCGAACACAATAATTAATCCACAATCTCAGATAGAAAACAATCGAGATTTTGGATCGTCAAATCGTGACAGTCGATCGATCTCCTATCTGCATCCCAATAACCAAACCCTACGAAGACAATCCATTTTTGACGACGGATTGAATGCAATCTCTTCGCTCTTTACACTCGTATTTGATAATCAATATAAACCAAATAAAGTTAATAAAACAGTACAAATAATATTTAAATACACATGTCTATAATTAAAACAAATCAAAAACTAGTGTAAGTAAAAAAATCTTAAGCTAAGATATTGACACAGTTGAAGGTCTCCACATACACCGATCCTACCTACCATAGATGGCTTGTATCGACAGACGGCTTTTACAATCCGTCGATTGGTTATTGGCACACTATTATCAATATGTGGATTAAGATGGTAAAAATGGATTGGGAAACTTTAATGCGTTTGGGCGTAACACGACTTTGTTTTGCATATTTAGACATATTAACAAAAACCCGGCAATGTTGGTAATTTCTTAAAAAAAAAGGATTACCTGTAACTATCATTTTCATATCCCCCTTGGCCTGTTGAGTAGCCATAATTAGAGCCGTAGCCAGAGTTGTATCCCGTCGAAGCTGGTGCTGGAGCAGGAGATGAGTAACTGCCTCCTTGATATGAGCTGCGAGATATATATTATGAATGCCAGGTCGAACGTTCTCTATTTTTTAATTTTATTTTCAAATATCAGTACTGTTTATATCTGCAGCTATATATCAGACGGCAATTCCTATCAGACAGTCTCATCATGATAAAATTGTTTGTATTGGAACTATATACATATATATATATATATATACTTTTATTAATAAACAAATTACCTAAACTAGTAAATTGAATAACATAATCTTAATTGTATCTTTTCAATCAACGAGATATATTTCCATGAACTGTCCTATGAATATATTTTTACAGAACAGGGGACAAATAGCCGGAGGCTTTGTGACAACGCTGCCCATGGTAGAGACCAATGCCAGTGGGAGAGTGCGTTGGCGGCCTTTAAAGAATTGTACGATCTTTTCATATGATTTTAGGTTTTTAGTGCAACCAAGCGTAATTTTGTAAACCTTATAAAAAAATATTATTTCTACTTGTTTTTTACTGTTTGTAAAGGGACGTAATTATCACTCCGTAAAATATTTTAAAATGGAGCAGTACCGCACTGAATAAAATGGATACATTCACTAATAAATAAAATCTATATATACTCTTATTAAAATTGACAAAGGTTTATCTCTGACTTATCGAAAAAATGACAGCTGTCAAAATTCTACGGAATTAAAAAATCAGAGTATATTCATAAATAGAAAAATAATTATGTAAATACTCATATTTGTGTCGTCTGTGCTGTCTTTCACAACAATTAACTGAATTATTACATATCACTTTTGACCAATCTCCTTCGTGCTTTCTCCATCTATACGACACTGGCGAAGTAGGTACCCAGTTGGCACAAATAAAATTCATAAACAAAAAATAAATAAAGTATGTATTAATATTTAAACACTAGTATGTAAAATAGTTTGAATACTAAATAACCTTAAAATGTAAATAAAACAGTTGTTTCTATATTATATTATAAATTCGATATCAAATAGCTGTTAGTAACTAAACTAAATTAAAAACTTACTTTGATGTGTACGAAGGTGCAGCGTATGGGTCAGCCGGTGGCTGTTCGTAAGGTTGGTATCCTGTATGACTGAAGACACACAATTCCTTAACATAGGCAGATATAGATGTAATAAATATTATTAATATATTATATATCAGTAAAAGTTTAACGTCATATATGTATCAGACGGCACATTCCTATCGTGTAAATGGATCATCATATAAACCTTATCAAAATTGAGATTTTAATAACAGTGATTTCAGATGACGACTTAGTAACTTTTAAGTTTTACTTTTAATTATATTTAACCGAAATATATAAACAATATTTGTTTTATAGGAAACTAGTGCCCCAGCTTCGCACGGGTGCAATGCTGATGAAAAGGAGGTTTTTATTATGTATTGTTAATTCCGTCGCTGGAAAGCTCCGATAATATACGCGTCAGATCGCTGCTAAATAATCTGTAATGGGCTGTATAGATCTATATTAAATGAACAATGTATTCAAGGTATTTAATTGGTTAAGGATTAATGCTGTATTAGTTAAAATCGCTTCGAAAATTAGCCATTATTTGTCGTAAAAAGTAAATGACAAAAAAAAGTTATTGTGGGTTATCCCTAAGAGATAGACATATACCATCACGGACTTTTCTGTTGACCTTTTCAATGTGTACAATACTTAGTACATTATTTTGATAAAACTCGTAGGGTTCAGCCTGCGTTTGCAACGTAAGCGAAAAAATGTAATTATTTACGACATCACATTAGAAACCTCAAAAATAACAGTACTTCTCCACTATTTAATGGATGTTATTATACATATAAACCTCACTCTATCTATTAAAAAAAACCGCATCAAAATCCGTTGCGTAGTTTCAAAGATTTAAGCATACAAAGGGACATAGGGACAGAGAAAGCGACTTTGTTTTATACTATGTATTTTTTGCAAATACAATACAAATTGTTTGACATACAAACTATTAATAAAATTTATTAAAACGATAAAGAAATTTAAAAAGTCAAACCGGCATACACTTTTCATTAAAATAACTCATAACAATTGAAACTTAAAGACAAAGTAAAAACAAGCTGATATGAAGCCGTACAAAAATAAAAGACATTGTAACATATACAAAAAAGCTAAAATGGAAATAGGCAAGCCACATTGTCCGCATTTGTGATAGCAGATGGGTCAAAAAGACGCTTACTTGGAAGGTCCCAGTGGGAGGATGCCCACCGAAAACTTGGGAAAATCAAATCAAATCAAAATATCTTTATTCATTTAGGTAAACATGAACGTCAAGAAAAGCAATTAAATTAACTGTAAATTTACATTTACAACCAGTTCGCAAGTCAAGGGCGTAGAGCGGGTAAGAAGAACTGGCAAGAAACTTTCCGCCACTCTTTTCAATCGCCAAGTTTTTAATACAAATTGTTTGAACTGGAGCAAATCAATCCCAAGGATTAGGGTCATTTAAGTATTCGTCACATTTATAAAAGGCTTTATTAATTTACTTTTAACAAGGGCTTTGAATTTATTTTGTAATAGTTCTCTAATTTCGCTTGGGAGTTTGTTGTAAAAACGAATACAATTCAAAACAAATAAAAGAGATAGCAGGAGAAAACTGGAAAATTATTGCAACAAATAGGGAGAAGTGGAAGATTCTGGAGGAGGCCTTCACTCCATCGGAGGACGAGTACTAGTGTCAATCTTAAGACATGGACTAGGCTATTTTTTATGTGAGTTTTTTACTTAAGTATACAGTCAAAATCTGTTATTACGACATCGAAGGGACTACTCATATTAAGTCGTTATAACCGGTAGTCGTAATAGCCGATAACATATTTTTTAAGAACCTAGTACAAAAGAATTCAGCCGGGACCATTGATGTTGGTCAATATAACCGGTATGTTGTTCTGAACGATGTCGTCGTAAACGGTTTTGACTGTACTTTCAATATAAGGTACTTAGTCATAAATGAAATCCACTGTATTTGAAATAAATTATTATTTAACCGACAATTAATTGTATATTAATAAATGTTAAAATTTTATTTTCATTAGGAAATATGTTTTTACTTACACTGGCTCATATCCATTGGGCTGTGGGGCTGGATTGTGTTGTGGGGGCTGGTAGCCTCCCGCTGAGGGTCTGACACCACCATTACCACCACCACGGGGGCCATCAAACCTAGATATATATACATCATTATATTGCATAAATACTTCTTCGAATCAAAGAGAGACCCTTTATTACAGAAAGTTTGTATGCAACATTTATCTAATGTGCCCTTTAACCCAATCAATGTGTAGATAGGTATAACACTAAGGGTCTGTTTCACAATGTCCGGATAAGTTCCAAATAAGCTATTTGTTACTTATTTGTAGGATAAACAGTATTTTTGCGTTTCACGACTGTCAGATAGCGCTATTTGTCATGAAATGCAAAGTATCTTATTAGGAACTTTTATATTTCGAATAATTTATTTGTTGCATAGCTATTTGGCACTTTATCCATACATTGTGAAACAGACCCTAACAGTTTTTAAATTACATTAAACTGAGATCACAATTTTTTACATGCTATGTAGAAATAATTCAATTCAATTCCAATAGGGTAACTGAATGTACTTATGAACATAAAAAAAAAGAAATTTACAATTTTACATTTACTGCCAGTTCTCACATGAAGGGCGTAGAATGGAAGAGAAGAACTGGCAATAAACTCTCCGCCACTCTTTTTAATATTCAAACAAACGAAAAATTATTTATACATATAGGTAACATAATGTACACTTTTGAACGTCAAAAAAATTCTAATTATTAATTGAAAGTAAATAAAAGAAATAAATAAAATAAATCAGTGGCGCTACAAGCGATTTTAGGTCTGAGCCTCAGATTTATGTATTTGTTTTATGATCATTAGTTAATTCAACATGCAAGTAGGTGATCAGCCTTTTGCACCTGACGCCGTCGACTTTATTGGGTCTAAGGCAAGCCGGTTTCCTTACGATGTGCTCTTTCACCGTTAGAGCGAATGTTAAATTCGCCGATACAAAAGTCTATTGATGCACTGAATCTAGTGGCTTCAGTGCCATATAATGCCCACGCTGTTCATATAAATGGAAACTAATTTTTTTATATTAATCACAGTCAAAACAATTATTGTAAAAAGTACCAATAATAAGTAATAATATAGTTTAAGCATAATATAGATCTCACCTTCCACGTTTAGGTGCCCCTAGTCCTCCATGTGGTGGTCCACTTGTTCGTTTGTAAGGTGCAGGTGCTGGGGCTCCTTGAGGCAATGGTCGTGGCCCACTGGGCTCATGTGGATCATGCATGGGAGGGCCCACTGGGGGACCACCCGGAGGGCCTCCTAAATGCCCATGGCCACCCCTACCTCCTCTACCTATCCATTAATTAAATGATTCATTTTATAAATATGGAAATAAACTTCCTAAAAGCCTGCTTTTATTTAACTATTCTTTTTAAGTATAATATTATTAATATAAGCTAACTCAGTGTTTTTATAGGTCTTTCAAAACAATAGAACAGACACAAATCAAAGCTTAACAGGCTTTATAACCCATTATAGCTGAATTTAACAACAATATTAAAGATTGTGAAGCCAAAGATAAATAAAAAATTGTAATTCTTGTTCAATATGCTATCTGTTTAAGTCTTTCAAAAGATTATGGTATATTTACATTGAAACTCACCTCTCATGTGTGGACCACCCCTTCCAGATCCTCTGTCTCCGCGAGGTGCAAAGTCACCTCTGCCCCTGCCCCCACGGCCTCTCATACCACCGGGGCCACCTCGGTTATTGCCAAATCCACCTCCTGATTTTCAAATTAAGATTTCAAAGCAAGATCTCAGAGGCGTTGCTTCGTCTCTTAGGATAATAAAACGAAAACAAGTACGACTGTCACACAACAAAAATTATCTATATTTAAATAAGAATTGGATTGTGACAATAGGGAGTCATTGGTGTTGTCTATTTTAAATAGTACCCTTACATCCTATGAATATAAAACATAACCTCAAAATATCATCTCATACATAAACCAACCAACGACACGTAAAATTAGAGTATTAATCCAGGATTTAGAATATTTATAGGTACTTACTTTGAGGAGGTCCTCTGCTTTCGATTGTAGGAACAGGGTGTGGGCCAGGACCTTGAGGCCCAGGAGGGAAGCGGCCACCGCGATCACCCCCGCCCCGCATGGGTGCTCCACGGAATCCACCACGAGGACCGCCACGTGGCGGCATTCCACCGCCCCGTGGTGGTCCACCTCTGCCTCTCATACCAGGCCCACCACTAAAAAATTAAAGGTTAGATGGTGCATTGACACACTAAATAAATCTTCAAATAATATTTGACTATGGTAACAAAACGGCATAAATACACAAAATTTCATTCAAATACTTACCGGCCTCTCATATCAAAGCCGCCACGACCGCGCGGGCCTCCAGGTGGGCCACCGCGTCCCCCTCGAAATCCACGATTTGGCCCATCCATTCTTATGTATGATATATATTTAATATCCCTAATTAATGCAAACTAAAATTCATCACTAACATTTAATTAATTACTAACTTATCGTTTAATATAAGTGTAAGACAAAATGGCGCCTACACAGTCAAATGACGAATCTATATTGAAAATGGAGATTAAATTTAAAGCCGGTCACCGGCCTGACAGTGCTGCCAGCAACTCGAAACTCGTAAGCTAACTTCTCTATTAAAGACAGTATTGCCAGCGCCAACCTTTGCCACTCATTTCCTTTTGTGTAACATGATGTATCATGGTTTTTAATGGCTCAAAATTTATGGTCTTTTTTACATTAGCTTCAACCGCCATAAAAGCGAAAATGGTGTTAGTATTACTTTTAGTCGACTAAAAATTATTTCGCCGTTATGCTTTTTTGACGTTACAAGTTAAAAATATTTAAAAAAAATATTTCGTCTTATTCTTTTCATTTGTAGAAAAAAACGACTAACAATAAAAAATTACTCTCATCATTTTTCCTAATGTGCTAAAAGAACAATGCCGCTAGGAATCACCTTTAAAGCAAGTCGTTGCATATTTTTTTTCGAATCTTCAGACTCTAGTCTGATCTGAATTGACTTCTGGATTTTAGTGTCTATAATTCTGTATGTAAACCTTCATCAGCCGCTTCCTATTGTGAGATCTGTGAGGTATCATTAAGTAAATTTTTATTGCACTATGCAGAATTTTTAAATTCATTCGAGGGCTCAGCTAACATTACTTGAAAAACAAATTTCTAAGTTTTTCTGTTTAAAGAAATATATGTACTTAATTAAATTATCTACTAGGCTATTTAACAAATGTTTAAAATGCAAATTAGATTTTGATACTGACTATAGAACCTGCCCATATTAAACGTCAGTAATTTCAAAAACCCATTAAAAATATTTTCTAGAAATGGCCATGGTGTCGCACCAGCCCTTATGACGCACCTACCATGCCTATAAACACAAAACGAACGCCAAGTTTTATACAGATTGGATTCTACAATATTTTATTACAAAGTCAACAATTAGTCAAATCTACCATCAGGTACCAGTAGCAAGCTTGTAAAATGTAAATATTATCTCTTCCTGTCTAATTACAATACTGCTTGAGGTCGAAATAATAAACTTGACTTTAGTTGGTGACGTGTTTATAGGTAAGATAAGTCATAGGGACTATTTTTTCTAAAACTTATGTGGTAGCCGTTGGGCGGATGAAATTATGAATGTTTACTTTAGGTTTCCATAGCCAGAATTCAATATTACAATTTGTAACTAAAAATTAATACTATAACAACACAAAACTTAAATAGATATAAAATCTTGTTAATTAGCCTAACATAATATACTTGACAGTGACAGTCTGCTGTCTGGTGTGTTTAGTGTTTACATACATTACATACTCAATATTGCATTTCAGTCTTCAGAATTCAGAAATCAGAATTAAGAATTAATATAACCGTGCACCTCGTTGAATAGTTAAACATTATTTTTTTTAATATTATTAAATTTTTTGTAGGTAAGACTTTAGGGAAATGAAATGGATGATCAAACAAAAACTTTAAAGTATCTGGTATCAGTAGAAAAATTAGCTGATGAAATTTTAAGTGACAAACATGAAATAGTATTATTGGATAAAAGGAGAAATCAAAACCGGGAAGCGTTGAGGGACCTGGCAAAAACCAATCAAAAGAAATGTTGGGTGACCGTTGGTTCTGTGCTTGTTAAACACAGCATGGAGTCCACAAAATCATTGCTAGAAGCAGATCAGAAACAACTTGATATCGATATTAACAGATTACGCAGTAATCTAAAAGTAAAAGTTAACAATTTAAGAGATTTGGAAATGCAAGCCCCGGTTCCTGGTCTAATGTTAGTTCCAATGTCGAACAAGGAAACTGAAGCTTTGTCTAGAAGTGGATTAATTCATTAAGAATGTTCTAGTCTCGATTATTTGTTTAGTCTATATGGATTATAGCATCTCTTGAAGCCACTGGCAGTTTCAATAGTTTCAGTTTTAAAAAATACCGTGTCGTCTAAGAAAACTCATCTAAATGTGGATATTAATTATGAGATAAACATATACACTGTGCTTCTGAGATTGTCACATTGCAACCTATCATGAGCTAGCCTAGATATTAAGATCATGTTTAGAACTTATAACTAATGGTTAGATTAAGAGTTAAGTAGCAACTCTTAAACTAATGGTTAGATTAAGAGTTGCTACTCAACTCTAAATATTCTCATCTGTCTAGTTAATTGTTTTTGACACAGAAGTGACACACTTAGCATATGGTGTCAGGTGGGTAGGGAGCATGTATTTTAAGTTGAACACAATGGAGGCTATGTTTTGCAGTTAACAAGATTTATGTCTTAGGACTCAGACTGCCAATGTGGGTTTAGTACTAGCTAATTAAGGAAAATAATCAATGAACAGATGTAGAATTCTCATGCCATTATGCATGGTACCCCATTCAACCATACCATAGTGCCTAATTGATAAAGTTTTGTATATTTAAAATAAAACAAGAGATAAATATTTTGTGTTTTATTGGGCTAAGGTAATTCAAATAAAAAAGTCATCAAATATATAATTTCAATATGCACAGTTACATCTTTATACATGTAAATAATATACATAACAAATAAATAATAAATAGTACCAAATTTTGGATTCATCATTCACCGTTAATATTGCAGATTGTGATAATTAGCATATACAGTGAGCTAAGTGCAGATTTGTGTTCTTAAAAGAATAATTTACATCACCTACGATTACAAGTTCCGTCATGGCAAATATTTGAACATAACCAATGATTACCAAATTATATATGGCATATCTAGTCCGATTTGTATTTGCAAAATAAATTCTAAGCATTAACTTACTTATCAATAATTGTCAATATAAAAACATTAATTTATAGGTTATTGCTTAATATATTATATATCTAAGTAGCTTGTATTGAAATTACATAATTCAGTACAAAATGCCACAGTCCTCAAGTCTTTTGAGCACGTCTGAAGAATCACTTGATACATTGTGATTAGGGCTTTTCGCATCACAGTTTTCGGGGCCTTCGCCCTCTTGTCCCGTTACCAGTTGGCCATGCCCGGTTTATTGAGCGTCATGAAATATATTTGGCAGGAAGAGCCGCCTTTTGCAGACGAGAAGAATACTTTGTCATTGCGCTCGCATAAGAATTTCAGCCTTTGAGCTTTTTTGTGCATGAATACACCGTCCAGATGGCCGCTTTCCACTGACCGGATTTCAATGGCCTTGTTGCCCCATCCCATTATTTGTCCAGTTCCAATGTATGCTACTGACGTTGGCATCTCACCCCACTGAAAACAATTAATACCAGTTAAAACCTAACATGGCAACAAGAATAGAAAATTGGAGCAAAATACTACTAAACTGATGCCTACTAAAAAGATGGAACCGTAGAGGATGGATAGACCACATATAAGAAACTGCAAGTGGCAGTTTCTTATATGTGTGCAGTGGCAGAGAGGAATGGCGGGATTTTGAGGAGGCCTTTACTAAAAATGGGGCACACAGATACACTAGGAGCAGATTAAAATGGAAAGATATTATGATTATAATTATTATTTAAACCTAACTTAAATTATCAAAAAATAACAGTTTTACGCCAATAACCTATCTCAATCCATTTTTGACCATCTGAGCTCCTAATCCAAATATTGATAAAAGTGTGCCAATAACCAATCAACGGATTGTAATAGCTATCTGTCGATACAAGCTATCCATGGTAGGTCAGATTGGTGTATGTGGATAGATATTTATTTTCAAATGACAGTCCTAGTGTGCCAATATCCTATCTTAAGATTTGAACATACACCAGTTTTTATAATTAAAAAGCTATTTAATATGTTTAAAACATAAACATTTTATTAATTATAAAATTTTATGGTTTTATTTACTTTATATTGATTATTAAAAATTTGAGTGTTAAGAGCAAAGAGATTGCATTCTATCCGTCACCAAAAATGGATTGGCTTCGTAGGATTTGGTTATTGGGATGCAGATAGGAAGTCGAGATCAGGAGTCAATCTGAGATCAGACTGTCACAGTCTGATCTCAGATTGTATTCAATCTGAGTTTGTGGATTACTTATTGGATTCGGGCGTTAAAAGAATACCAATTACCCTGTTTGATTTACATTTAGATAAATATTTTGCAAATTATACAATAAATTTCTAACTGTATTTTAAAATTATACTATAAATTTTAGTATAACTTTAAAATACAGTTTAAAATACATAGCTCGTTTTACCATACCACTTTAAATCAATTTTGTAATACATTGTAATTTTTTGAACTTTTAAAAACATCTGTAATGTCGTAATAGTAACATGGATCATAAACACAAAGGTGAATGAACTTAGGACAATGACCTTACATTTGAATTTCTATTATTCATCTCAAGTGTATTTAATTTATATACATGTTTTAGGGAAGACACCGCCTTTTATATTTTCGTATGTATGTTAATGTTGACATGTGTTTGTCCTAATTTTGTGGTCCAAATAAAAAAAAAATTGGTCGTGTCCACATGTTTTATGGACGACACCGCCTTTTATATTTTCGTATGTATGTTAATGTTGACATGTGTTTGACCTAATTTTGTGTCCAAATAAAAAAAAATTGGTCGTGTCCAATGTTTTAGGGAAGACACCGCCTTTTATATTTTCCTATGTATGTTAATGTTGACATGTGTTTGTCCAAATTTTGTGGTCCAATAAAAAAAAAAATTGATCGTGTCCACATGTTTTAGGGACAACACCGCCTTTTATATTTTCGTATGTATGTTAATGTTGACCTGTGTTAGTGCTAATTTTGTGGTCCAAATAAAAAAAAATTGGTTGTGTCCACATGTTTTAGGGAAGACACCGCCTTTTATATATTCGTATGTATGTTAATGTTGACATGTGTTTGACCCAATGTTGTGGTCCAAAAAAAAAAATTGATTAATGGATTCAAATATAATTTGCATTATGCTGAAATCCAAACTAAGACTTTAACCTTTATAAAAACAATACTCACTTGTAAAACAATATTCTTACTAACACGTCCATATGTGTTAACATACACCCCTTCATTATCATAACACAGCAAAAGCTGTCCGCCATTTGAGTTTGGTAATGGTACGATGCAGTGAGGAACTATTGCACCCTGGGTCTGGAATTAAAAATCAAATTTGCAATCAAATCTTAATCTTATTTGCATGTCAAAGACAGTAAATATAACAATCACTGTATTGCTATAGAATTGGAATCTTAATATATTTAAATCTCCTGTCACGATGTTTGTCCGCGATGGACTCCTAAACTACTTAACCGATTTTAAATTAAATTGGCACACCGTGAGCAGTCTGGTCCAACTTAAGAGATAGGATAGCTTAGATCTTTAATTATAGTCGCAATTTTATTTTATTGCAATTTGTCTATAATTAATTAACAGTCACAATTATCTGTTAACTTCAAAAGATTCTAACAACGATACTTTTCGCTTGGATTGAGTAAGTAATCAATCGATGGCACTGCTATGGTAAACCGGCAAACGGGTCATATCAGCTACAACTCAATATCATGATTACCACGTGTTATTGATGCTAAAGTATAAAAAAAATTTTTTTTATAGAACACGGGGCAAACAGGCAGGAGGCTCACCTGATGTTAAGTGAAACCGTCGCCTATGGACACTTTCAATGCCAGAGGGCTCGCGAGTTCGTTGCCGGCCTTTTATGAATTGGTACGCTCTATTCTTGAAGGACCCTAAGTCAAATTGGTTCGGAAATACTTCAGTGGGCAGCTGGTTCCACAAAGTGTGGTGCGTGGCAAAGACTGCCTTGAAAAACGCGCAGTTGTGGAACGGTGGACGTCGAGGTGATATTTTGTGAAACGAATTTCGCGGGGGCAGCTAGTCTACTACATATATAAATAAGTCGGGTCTTCCTTCCTGACGCTATAACTCCAGAACTCACGAACCGATTTCCATGGTTGTTCGATGGAAGTGATAATCGCGATGGATCAGACCAAAAAACAAAAAATGTGGTTTACCAAACGGAAAAACGCGGACACGTATAACGCTTCGATTCAGTATTTACTTTGGATTCACTTTCATTTACTTAGAGAAGTTCAACTAAATAACACTTGAACTTCTCCAAATAAATGAAATGATTCATTTCCATTACAAAAAACGAACTAAATAACACTTCATTTTTGTAATCGAAATGAATACATTACTGTTGTGAAATGAAATAAAATATTCCTTTTCAAATATAAAACAAAAAAAAATCTTTATCTTTTAATCACCAAACGAAATGTTACATAAAACGAAGCCATCTGGTCGCGAAACGGAGTTCGCCAGGTTTGCTAGTTTCATACAAAATGCAAGAGTATGTTGATGTTAAGATATTCTCTACTAACTAACCCAGTTATATGATAGCCTAATGTTAACCGACATAAAAAGTAATATGAAAAACTACTTTCATACGCATTTGTCCTAATCAAGACTTCTACACAGTGGTCTTCTAACAAAACATATTAAGATTTTATTATATTTTTTGAAAAATACGTAAACAAAATGAAAATATAATAACCGTCTCTAAAGTCGAAACAGTAAACATTAGGTATTATGTAAATGTCTTATATAGGTAAGTCGTGTAAATTTGAAATTGGTTTAATATATTAAGCAGTAGCACTCATGAACATCACAAAATACACTTCTTAATCGCCTAGTTATTAACATAGTTATCAAAGAAAATGTAACAAACTGCAACCATCACACCTTCATTATATCAGTAGGTAGTCCTGTGACCCCCAGTTTATAGTGAAACTTCTTTTGGCGCATGAGGCTAAATTTTTACGAATGAAACGTCACGAAGGTGTGCAGCGTTTTTGTCGCGGAAAAGGGAGAGGGCTATTGAGACCGATTGAGACCGATTGAGAAAGGAGATCGAGAAAATTACATGCTATTGGTTGTGGAAATTCTGTTGCATAACATCTTGTGTAGTAATCGCAGATTTTTATTTATTTAAATTATTAGTGTGAATATAGATATACAAATACATGGAGTGATTATATATGTGTTACATTATCATCTATTGGGCCTTTTACCTTAGTAATAATTAATTAATAAAGAAGTTCCACTTCTGACATGTGTGCTTTGTACGCACGCATTTTTTTTCTATAAAACAGAAGCAGGAGACTGATCTAATGTTGAGTAATACCGCCGCGAGTGCATTGCCGGCCTTTTAAAAAATGGTGAAGCCGAATTGATTCCTATAAAGAAAAACTCACATGTTTTGGAATATAAATGTCGTAAACACTGGCAGTGTCCAGATCGACCGCGTGGAACCCATCAGCTGATCCATAGATAACCTTCAGTCTGGTGCCTTCCTCTATTGTTAGATCCACTAAGAGAGGCCTAGAAAAGAAAGCAAATTGTTTATACCTACAATATAGAATTAAAATCATCACTTGAAGAATCCTTTAGAAAAGTATAGAATATTTTAGAAAAGTACACACATCACTACATAGTATAAAACAAAGTCGCTTTCTCTGTCCCTATGTCCCTTTGTATGCTTAAATCTTTGAAAGTACGCAACGGATTTTGATGCGGTTTTTTTAATAGATAGAGTGATTCAAGAGGAAGGTTTATATGTATAATAACATCCATTAAATAGTGGAGAAGTACTGTTATTTTTGAGGTTTCTAATGTGATGTCGTAAATAATTACATTTTTTCCGCTTACATTGCAAATGCAGGCTGAACCCTATGAGTTTTATCAAAATAATGTACTAAGTATTGTACACATTGTAAAGGTTTACAGAAAAGTCCGTGATGGTATATGTCGCGTAAATTATCGGAGCTTTCCAGCGACGGAAATAACTATACATAATAAAAACCTGCTTTTCATCAGCATTGCACCCGTGCGAAGCTGGGGCGGGTCACTAGTATATATATATATATATACAAACATATATTTATATATCTGAAGCAGGGATGCATCCGATACCGATATATCGGAATCGGCGATATTCTTATTGGCGATACAACGACACTTCAAATTTGGGGCTTTAAAAATGGAGATAATCTTGTTTGATCTAGTTCATTGTAAACAAGACACGTATTATCTATTGCCACTGATTGATTGATTCACTTTACTGTCCCCGCGTATTCCATTTCGATAGACACTTTAGTTGGCTCTTAATATACTAATACTATAATACCATATAAAATAAAATACATGATTACTAAAATATCAATGATAATTTTTTTTAATAGAACAGGGGCAAACCGGCAGGAGGCTCACCTGATGTTAAGTGATACCGCCGCCCATGGACACTCTTTAAACCAGAGGGCTCGCGTGTTGCCGGTTATTATAATTATTACAATTATTTATTTTAATTAGTGCTCTTAATTCCTCATTTTAAACCTTTAATATTATTCAGTCACACTGTTTATATTATTTAATAAAAATTAAAAACATTAAACAAATCTAATATATTTTACCATAATTGAATAATTCACTAAGCGATAGTATCGGCCAAAATAACTATAGAAAATTTGTACTTAAAATATTTTAAAAGAAAATGACAAAGAATTCAGATATAAAATAAAAAAAGAAATCAGTGGTGCTACAACCTTTTTAGGTCTTGGCCTCAGATTTCTGAATCTGTTTCATGATCATTTTTAAATCTAATAGACAAGTAGGTGATCAGCTGGAGGCGTGCCTGACACACGTCGTCGACTTTTTGGGTCTAAGACATGTCGGTTTCCTCACGATGATTTCCATCACCCTTCGAGCAAATGTTAATTGCGTACATAGAAAGTCCATCGGGATCGAACCTACGACCTCAGGTATGAGAGTCGCACGCTGAAGCCACTAGGCCAACACTGCTCATCCAGACATAATCAAGAAAAAATTGATTCGAATTCGCATTTATTATGAATTTTTGGACCAACCTGTGCTGAAGATCACCAAAGCTCTTGAAGGCCATGAACTTGTGGTAGGGCTTCGGGGCCCACGCGTAGATCTCGATGGAGTCCTTCAATGCGATGACCAGGAACTTGATTCTCTCGTACTTGACGATTCGGAAGTGGACGGCTCCTTGAAGCTCACCCACGTTGATCCAGCCGTTCCGCCTCTCCACTTGCTGTGATGTGACATAACGATTAATTGTTTATTCTAGTCACATATGTACGCACAGACAACAAAACACGAAGACGGGTCGACTGCAATGTTTCTTTTTCCACAAAATTAAAAAATCATTTATTCATATAGGTAACATAATGCACTATTATTAACGTCAAAAAAAAAAAGAAATATACATTAAATGCTTCTAATTTTACATTTACTGCCAGTTCTCAAATCAAGGGCGTAGAACGGAGAAGAACTGGCAATAAACTCTCCGCCAATCTTAAGATTAACAAGATCGGAACCGTCTCGAAGCTAGACTGAGCACTCTAGAATGCCGAACGACATTGACGGAGCAATGTGCGAGAAAGAGATAGATAGTACGTCGTTCTAGAATTGTGCAATCGCTACTCAGTAGCAATCCTGCCTTGAGTTCTCGAACACCGTTCAAGATTATTCCCGGGGACATATAAGCGAGCTGAAACGCCACCAATTAATTCAAGGGCAGCAGCTGCGGCTTCGACCGCTGGTCGCCTCGCTGGGCCTCCCCCGGCGGAGCTTGACTAGCTGCCCGATACCACCGACAAAGACACCAGGGTCAAGTTGAGATTACTCCTTGACCCCACACCACCGGATTGATACCCCGGACATGACCCCATCGGCTGCGCGCAGCGAGTCGAACCAATGCCTCCCCGCGCGAAGCAGCCCCCACCAAGGGCTATATAGAGCCTGCCCCCGTACCGCTCTGTATCAGCAGGGTGCGACCCACCACATCACCCGAAGGGGCATATGCCCCGTGAATAAAGTGAACAGAAGTGAGGAAGTACTGTGTGAAGTGTGCAAAACTAAAGTGTTTAGTGTCAATATTTGGGAATTAGTGAGTAATTTTTAAATTTCTGCGAGTAATTTTCAATCAAATTGTGTTTATAAATTCCTCATTGATTTAATCAAGAAACCCTTGAAGAGATTCTACGGCACTTTCTATCCGATCCCCTAGCTCGTACCAATATCGTTCAATCTGTCCTTAATTGAAAAGCCAACTTTTATATACCATCTTCCTTTTGACCAAATTCAGCGAAAGTCTTGTCGAATTGTCAATCTCCATATTTCTTATCGGCTTGATTCTCTCTCTCCTTGCAGAGAGATTGCGTCTCTGCTTTTTCTACGAAGTGTACTATGGTGTGTGTTTTGAAAAATTGTTTGGGATGATCACTCCTGCCTCGTTTCTTCACAACCATTCCATCAACAAACCTTGATGGCTGGAAGTCTTCCACAGTCAATTGAAACAATTGACAGAAAATGCCTTGAAAAATTTTTTGTTTCTTTTACGAACTAGTGAACTGTGGTCTTCCGCGAGTATACTCCTCACTCAAAGGCCGGCAACACACCCACTAAAAATGGGTGTCCATCGGCTGCGATGACTGCCTATTATGGTCGTAGGCTCGTTTACATAAGTTTTGCTTTTTTTTTTAATTTTTTTTTCGTCTACTTATTATGATATAATTTATCGGTATGCTTCAAAATAAAATGGAACAGCTAGTAATACATACATCACTAAGTCCGTCCGTCCGTAAGATCTTGGACTTCAACCAGCTCAGATAATACACCCGCACACGATTCTTCTTCCCACTGACGGTGACCAGAATATTCTGCCCCTCCAGAACTTCCATCTGCTGGAATCTGCGTCTGGATATCAGCTGGTACACCTTGCCCTGGCCAGAACGGTCTAACAGCATCAGACCGTTCTCAGTACCAATAAGAAGGTTTACACCTGGAAAATTAAAACACTTTAATCTCCTGTAAACATTCTTAATGTAGACTCCTTTGTCAGAAACTAACGAACCGATTTTGATGAAACTTAAGACTGATCAAAATTTCTGAGCATTAACTTCAGCTTCCGACTCTCATCCTTGAGGTCGTAGATTCGATCCCTGGCTATGCATAAAAAGGACCTTTGCACTTTTATCTGCGCATTTAACATTCAATTGAACGGTGAAAGAAAACAACGAGACCGGCTTGTCTTAGACACGAAAAGTGGAGGGCGTGTGTTAGGCACAGGAGGCTGATCACCCACTCGCTATTAGATTGATGAATGTGACAGATACAGAAACCAGAACTTAAATGGAACGTCACTAATTGACATTTGACATACATTTTTGTTTTAAAGTTTTAAATACGATTTTTGGTTTCCGAGTTTGTGGACGGACCAAAAATAAAATACGTTTATTTTGGAACATAAGATCATCAAGGTATCACTTATTCCACGTCATTAAATTCGAACCTGTAGGTATCCCTACTCATCGGCAAAGAAGAGAGGGCATAGAGAGAAGCCGGCGTAAAAAACTCTCGGTACTCTTTTAAAAAAGCAAATCATCAAACAATACTATCATCTGTACACATTTGGAAGGCTTTGCTTTGATCCAAAAAAACTAAAAGCATAGATTATAGACATTCTTACCCCACAACGCCGCACACAAAATCTCCGAGTTGAATCTCTTCTTGTATTTCCGTATCTCCGGCGTGTCGGACGACAGATCGTGTCCCGTCGGCGTCACGTTGACATTGACGTGACTCTCCCGCCTGGAGGCGTTGCCCGAACCTCCCGTGCTGCCCGTGGAGCCGGCTCCGAAGCCGAACGTGAGGAAAGACCTCTGCTTCTGTTGCAATGGAAGGAATTGTTGGGAGCCAACGGACGTGTTCGACGGGGAATGCTGCAAGGGTGATACGAAGGATTTCGACGGAGTGGATTGGACGGAGGATATGTGATGATGATGAGGGGAAGGCCCACCAGCTATGGCTTGCCTATACTGTAAGAGAATTCTGTAGTTAGGCAGGTGAAGTATCTCTGGCATACGGTTAGTTCCATCTCCCTTTAAGCATTCATTAATTACGTATTTTAGGATACCAGCGCCAGTACTCCAATAGAGTAGGGTGGAACACGATATTGTTGAGCGACCTCAACTTAAAGAGACAGAGAGAGCTCTGGTACAAGAACCTTCGCAAATCGTAAAATATTTTTTTATTACTATAATAAAAAACTAAAATGTCTGGGCGGTATCACGTAACATCCGATTTTTAAATTCAATTATAGGGACTTATCAAGTAATACGTAATCATTGTAGGGGGACTTCTTTGATTTTCTTATTTGGTGATTACAACAGTAAATATTAACTTTTTTACACAATGTGTTTGAAAACGATATGCATTTCCAAGGATTCAAAAAAAATGTACTATTGTTTTTGAGAGCTCACTTTTGCTGACGAAAGAAAGAGAGAGAAGGGGGGGGGGGATACATTGCAGTGAATCATACATGAAGTCGTAATACTTTATCGGCCCTATAAAAAAAACCAACAAATTTTTATAGTCAAGACTTTCCGGTATTAATCAATAATAATGGCAATAAATGGCAAACACGCCGGAGTCTCATCACGTTAATAGGGCCCATGGACACTCAATGTTAGAGGGCTCGCGAGTACGTCGCCGGTTCTTACGTAATTAATGAATGCCTCTTATTAGTTTACGTCGTCGGAAAGTTATCGCTCGGCATCTACATTGTGTTTGCAGGCAATGATTTGTGATTTAATGATAATGATTGTTCACAGCAGTGATGCCAACTCAAACATTTCCCTCTAGGCCCAACTTCGCCTACGAAACTCATTTCTGCCTTGACTTGTTAACGCTAATAATCTTAAAAAGACTATTAAGAAACTATAGCTCAATCACCTACATCCATGAACACACCTCGCACAACTTCACACCATCACACATAACAACTGAATAAGAATTAAATTTATTTAATTTTTTTGGTTTCTTTGGTATTTCTTTGAACCTTATTGTATACCATATTTGGCTATGTTAAGAATAATTGTTTTTTTAAATATAATTTATGTTAAATGTAGGTTTGCGAAACAAATACCTCTAAATATCGCTTATTAGCTCCGAAAGTTTTTGTTGTAAAAATGTTTATAAAACACACAAAATTTATTTTTATCCATTATTTTAATTAAACAAAAGTACCGTCACTCAAAATACCTCACACAAACTAATCGATTGGCACTTGTCAAATTATTTCAGTCCACGTATATAAGCACACATCACCCTTTGATTTAGTTTTGCGTATGCGTCCTATGTTTAATAAAATGTATGGAATCTTCTAAAAAAATTAGCAAATTCTTTCTCAAATAGAGTTGGGCTAGGTTCGTAGGCTGGGGGTCCATGCGTTTAAAAGAAGGGATGATGACCCATCCCTGCAAGTACTGGACCCGATCTCCCCTAGGTATTTGTAAATGCGTATGGCCCGCTCTGTGAAAGATGCTTGCTGTGTCAAGCATCCTCACAAACCAACAATGGGCGTGAAAAGGCGGACGCAACCGCCGCATCGCATGTCGGGAAGCGGATAAGGCTCTGCTGTTACGGCATCCCGCATAAGGCGATTGTTGGTGGTTCCTTGGGGTTTTAGTGGGTATGCACAATAGCGCGTCCCACATAACCCTTCCGCATCAAGCAGTCGCGCCGCGGACTGGTATGCGCAATGCATTTCCCCAAGTAAAAAAAAAAGCTTCGTAGACTGACTCATAGATGGCATTACTATTAAATCTCTTAAGTTAGCCCTTACCTTCAAAAGACGTGTATAAATTTAACCACTATCATACTATAAGTTTGTGTGAAGAATTTGAGTGAAGAAACTTCTATTTGTTTGTTTGGATTTGGCGAAAATATACTCAAATACATCTCCTAAAAACACCTTTGATTCAAGTTGGCATCACTGGTTCACAGTATCGCTCAAAGAAACAGATCGGTATGGAACGACAACATTCATTATCGATAAATATTCTTACTTTTACGTACACGTATACGTATTTAAGAAATGTTTAATTTATAAACTTGTTCTGAAATGCTATAAGTTTTCGTGTAAAACAAAATCCAGCCATGCGACCGATTCAAGTCAATTAGTAAATGCTAAAATTCTTGTACACAGAAGGGAGATAGACCATCATTGCCAGTTAGAACAAAAACCCTCCCCCGTATAGTCAAGCTATGAAAAAGAAAAGAGAAGAGATGGATCAACATTCTATACGCGATAAAGCATGTCTGCGTTCGTACTTACACGGTTTATGGAGTTCTGCCACTGCCGCGACCATGGCTCCGTTGGCGAGTGCATGATTGACAATTTATTAAATTAATACTAAATTTTATAAGCGCGTAATTTGCATGGGCTCCCAACGAATAAACACTAGATATATCGATCAGGAACCCCATCAAAGTCTAGCGTCTAACACCTTAAAATTAAGCACACAAAATGATCGATGTAAACTGCACGATTTTAAAACCCATATGAACCACGATATTTACCTCTTCACTCGTGGATTTGTCGTGCCTCGGCGGCGTGGTGGGTTGGCCTGCCTGGCTCAAGAGGTCGGGGAGTACCGAGCTGGTGCGAGAACCACTACCTTCATTGCCACTTGAACGACCCTATGGGAGTGCGAACTTTTCAAATATTTTACAATTTTTTACTTAAGATTACCGGTTAAAATCGATCGGCAGCTGTCAGCAATGATTAAATGATACTTATTGACTAAATCTTCTCCCTTAATAACACTAACATTATTGAATATCTCCGACGACAAAATCGGTGAATTTAGCTAGAAAATATATTAAATAGATAAACAAAGCTTCGTCGTTTTTTATTTATTCATTAACTGTAAATAATTAAAACAGCGATTTATTAAAATCCCATACTTGACGCTGGCTAATGCACAAATCAGAGTAAAAAAAAAAATTATCCGCCATTTTGATTTTCAAAGTTCAATAAAGTGAATTTCAACTCAGAAATTAGATACACGAATTTGATGATATTGATTATCTAGGTGTCGGAGGACCATGATTGGAACACCTCCGAGTGATTTTCGCTTTGACGCAGGAGTTTGTGTAATGTATTGAAATTCGTAAATATAATAATGTAATAGCATTTTCTACTTTTCTATTGGTTATTAGTGATGAGACATTTAGCAAAATCGATTTAAAAAAAAAAGAATTTTTTTTATTTGTCGGGTATTTCCAATTTTTTAATTTTAAACTTAGAATAACCCGAACCACTTTCACGCGCCGGAAACATTTATGTAAAATGATTTAAACTAACCAAACCGAACAATAGATAATTATTTGTTTGGACAGCTCCGGCCCCCGACATCTACATAATCAGAATCATCAAATGCCATATATAAATCAAAGTCCAACCCGTGAATATTTAACATTTAGCCCCATTAACGTTTATGGTTTGTCGGTGAAATGATTAAGTACTATTTAATGGTTGTGTTAGGCTGTCCATTAATCACGTGAAGCTAGTCAAAAAAAAATCATGAAAAATCAGAGGTGCGGGTAGTCGCGCGAAATATTCACAAAAAGTCTTGCTAGTCCGTGGTCCCAATAAAGATGTACAATATAATGTTTTTAACATGGTTACCCCAATATTTATACATAGACATAACATTATTAACGAAACACACAAAGTAAAAAAAAAAAATTATGTGTGAGTTGTGGTTGTAAATGGCTCAGCATTGGCTGGCTGCCAGTCAAAAGCAGTCTGCAATTTGTCTGTCTACACCATCTAATCATGACAACTATATTTAAAGACTACTTATACTGTTCTAAAAATTCTAAGATTCTCTATAGGTATAAAAATTATACGTGATTTGGGGGACGTATTTAAGTCATAGAGCGCGCCCATACGCTGCGATAACTGTGTGTGCGGCGCCGCACGGCGTTTCACCGCAAGCGCGCCGGACTTATTACCTGCGAGGCGAGGCTAGGAGGGGTAAAATATATTTCTACACTGCAACGCCCGTGTGGCACCCTATAGTCGCACCCCACCGTTATCTCATCGTGTGGCCGCGTTCTTACCCCTCCCCACATATCACCCAGAGGGGGGTAGAAATCACGTGATTATGGACGGCTTATGATAAGTGAAACGAGACTTGCGACTCCGACGAGCATTGGAGCCAAGTCCCGTTCCCGGATCCGTTAGTCGATGTGAACTTCAAAAAAAATCGAGCGCGTATTAATTCTGCATCAGCACTAGCAAACATGCACAACACATACGACGAGATCCTCCAGCTTCTGTGAATTAATGATCATTCCAGAATGTTCCCATCTTGGCAGGAAACGGTCGCGCACAGAACAAACAATATTAGTAGGTGCTGTTAATGGAAACTACGGCATAGCTATCTAAATCACGCCAAAATACACGAGCGATATAGAACTTGAACCCACAACCATAGCATAGCAAGTTAGTTGTTACCTCATACATGTTAACTAACCCAAGCAATTACCTGGTCCTGTGCGATAACCGCTTCCTGCCTCGACAGGACCTGAACGTTCCGATTGCAATTCCTTCTGAACACTATATCCGACTCAGTCTTCTCCCTGCGTGGTTTGTACACGTTCTCTTTGCTCAGCGTGTTTGCAGTGAGATCCAGGGTATTCTCAAAGCAGATGCTCGTGGCTGGCGAGTCGCTGTTCACGCTACTCTGGCGGCTATTTGTTTCGCTGTCCTGTCTTATTAATTCGGCCACGCTCTTCAGCGCGTCAATTGGATTTGAAGCCCTCGTATCGGGTTTGGGTTTCTGCACGAATTTCAGACTGTCCATTTTTATGAACTCCGTCAAGACAGGCTCGCCGGATACTTCGGGTTTGCTTTGTTTCCTTGTGTGATTGAAAATACCGCTGGACCGCTGTTTATTCGCGCCAGGTGGAGCCTCGTGCTTCGGAATGTAAATGGCAGAGTGGCGTGTACTAGAAAGCGGGAAGAAGTCCGAGTTCTCCCTTCGGAAGCCTCTGAAAAATCTATTCGGAGGGTTCAGCTCCTCCTGCTCCTTTTTGAACTTCAAAATGTCCGTGAGTTTCTCCTGCGTGCTCTTGTCTGTCTTTGGGAATTTAACACGAGAGGGGGGCGTGGCTATCGCCTTGTATTTGGTCCAACCGTCTTCCATCTCAATTTTAGATTGACGTTGGAGGTGAGCACGTTTCACCGACTCCTTGCTTGGATCCTGTTTCTCTTCTTTATTTTTCGATGGGAAAAATCTCGCAAAGTCCCAGTCCTTTAAGAGGACGGCCTCGTCGACGTCAGACTGTCTCTTCTCGTTTTCTCTCTGGTTTATGATTAGTATGAAAAGCACAAATAAAATTATAAACAATCCTGCTCACTATTTTGGCGTGAAATTGCAACCCCACCCATAAATATTTAGAGATACCATAAACCACATCTACTGTTTATGAAAATAAATTTGGAAGATAGGACTTGCAAGGGGAGAGATCAAGACCATAATATGTATATATCACATGATAAGTTAAAAGTATGATTCAAAATGTCTCGCCCACTTACTTATAAACCTTTTAACTACTATAAAAATTTAAATGTTATTTAAATAGACATTATAAGTAAGTTGGTTCAAAAAGCTTCTACAACTTTGAGTACATGCCAAATAGTTGGGTGCAAAGTTTTGTACTTGTGATAATATTTCTCATTAAATTGATACAGCGAATACTTTATTACAAATATAACAAATTTAAATTTAAAAAAAACTTACATTGTTTGGTATTTTTAATAGTTCTTAGATTAAGATTCAGTCGTGTACATCATGTTAAAATATGTCAAAAACTTAATGTACTTGACATACTATCCAGTCCAGTGCTATTACGATTGTTTTAATTTTTTTTAATTATCATGAATATTAAAAGATTAATGAGAAAATATTTCTCTATAATACAAAACTTTGGCCCGTAATCCTAAAAAACTCACCCGCTTCACTAGCGTTCTATCAGCGTGGGGGTCATCGTCGTCGGGCGTTGGGGGCAAGGGGCGTGTGGGGGGACCGGCGCCGTCTTCCGAAACCGCGGACAGTCCCGGCCTATAGCAAAATTCGGGACTAACAAGCCGAAATAAAACCAAAAAGGAAGGACATTTGACGTAAGTGTTGACAAAGGTATGGTAAAATGGGTTTTAATATTAAAAATAGGGTACATAGAAATTAAATTTAAGGGACGGGTTGGGATTGTATGTATGAAGCAAGGAAAAGCGTCGGAAAATAATAGAAAGGTGACAAAAGAAAAATATTGCGAAATAAAAGAGGGTATGAACAAAATAAAGTCGCAACGTAAAGAAAATGAGGGTAGCATGTTAGTATGATGAAAATGCTTTCAAATATACGATGAACTTGATGAACATGATTTAAGGTGATAAAAAATGTGTGTATTTTATGTACACGCGTTAGAAGTTACACTTTTTTGGCAAAATAAGAAAAAAACTTTTCCAAAATGTTATTTGACGTAGAAAAAACGACAAATTAGAAAAGAGTGACTGTTTAATTATACCGCATTATCTAGATAAATTAAGAATATTGTAAATACCATTTGTGTGTCAAAATATAAATAAACATTTAGGAGTGGAAATAGTCCTTTTACTCAGAAGTAAATATCGTATTTAAATTTTGTAAAAAAAAATCTAAAAAAAAATTGTTTTTCATATATTTATATGTCAGCCTAGCTTAATTAGCCATTCAATTAACAGCCTAGCCGTTTAGCTAGCGTCTTGATAGATATTTTGATAGATCCCACGAGTATGTAAGTGCTCCTATTTCACCATACCTCCTCCTATCAAGATACAGGACAAATGTTTGTTTTTAATTTATTGTATTATTCTTTATTACTCAAGATGTCATAAGGAACATGGTGTAATGGTTGCAGCTCCTTACAAACATTGTGTAAAAAAACTTGGCGATTAAAAAGAGTGGCGGAGAGTTCCAGTATTGCCAGTTCTTTCTTCCGTTCTACGCCCTTGATTTGAGAACTGGCAGTAAATGTAAAATTTAGACATTCATAAGTGTACAATATGTTACCTACATGAATAAATGATTTTTGAATTTTTGATATTCATTAAGTTAAAATTTCTGTCCAAACTAAAAACGAATCTCTTCAAACTATCAACATGGCGTCGGCAAACCACAACATTGGTAGTGTTTTCCATATTTTAATGAACGCTACGGCTGAATATCTCTCAGGCCGCTAGTTAAACGGCGCTGTTAAAAGAAACCAATTTTTTACCGGATTGAAGCTATGTAAAGGGTATTTCAACAAGAACTTTGTTTTCTAAAACAAAATAAAACAAAGAATTTAGAGGAAAATGAATAAAAATTTTATTGTATTACAAAGAGAAAAGTTTGGCAATTATGAATGAAAAATGATATCTGGCAAATGTCCACCACGACCACGCTGACAGATGATGATTTGTAATACAATAAAAATTTCATTCATTTTCCTCTAAATTCTTTGTTTTATTTTGTTTTAGAAAACAAAGTTCTTGTTGAAACACCCTTTATATGTAAACTTATAATTATTTAACATAATTTTAAATTTATCCGACGTTTCGCGTGCATTACAGCGTGCGTGTCACGGTGACTGAAGACAAAAGGTGTTAAATGTCAAAAAAGTATCACAGCTGTAGAAAAAGTTGTATTATCTGTATTTATTTTGGTATCGACTAAAAGATGAAGGGTTTCTGCAGAAATTGCTCACGGTGTTCTCCATTGGAGGAACACCTTTTGTCTTCAGTCACCGTGACCACGCACGCTGTAAAGAATAACCGGCTACCTTTGAATATTACTTACAGTGGTTTGGGTGGGTCACTGGCCAACAGCGTCCCATCATTTCTCACTCGACCCCCGCCCTCATCTGGATCCGAATCGCTGTCAGACTCCTCAAATGTCGGTTCTGGTGGGTTTCGTTCCACTGGTGGACCTGGATGTAACACTACTAGTTTGTAGCATATTTATTGTCTAATAAAAATAAATCAGTGGCACTACAACCTCTTTAGGTCTTGGCCTCATATTTCTGAATCTGTTTCATGATCATTTTTAAATGTAATAGGCAAGTAGGTGATCAGCCTCCAGTGCCTGACACACGTCGACTTTTTGGGTCTAAGTCATGTCGGTTTCCTCACGATGTTTTCCTTCACCGTTCGAGCAAATGTTAAATGCGCACATAGAAAGAAAGTCCATTGGTGCACAGCCCGGGATCGAACCTACGACCTCAGGTATGAGAGTCGCACGCTGAAGCCACTAGGCCAACACACGCAACGTCAAAACCTTGCTCGTTCCAGGCGTATGCGTACGTGCACGTAGCCTGCCCCTTAACTCTTGCTATATATTTTAATTTTTAAAACATATCGTATATATCATACTTTATTAAATTTGTATCAATTACAATGTCTCACGCAAATAATAATTTATTGAATAGTTCATTTTTCCAAAAATAAGGCACTAAGTCGCTTTTTTTTTCTAGTCCAGTGCTTCACAACCTTTTTTTTGTCACGGCACATATTTAATGATTTTAAATTTGACGGTACACAAAGAAAAAGCTAAAAATTATTTATTTACTACAACACACTACATAGTTTATAACTAAGTTTTAATATACGAAATAAACTAATATAGGCTTAAGTAATATTTAAACATTTAATTACAAACTAATAATGAAAAAAAAAAAATATTTCATATAAATTAATAACAGTACCTGGATGCCCGGGCTTAGCTCGGTATTTATTTATTTTTATAAATGGTGTTTTTTGTAAATTATATTTCAGTACGAATTACATAGTAGTAAAAAATAATTATCGAATAAAGATAATTATATTCATATTTAAGTTTTTATTTGACTGGCATCTTAAAACGAGCATTTCTATGTCTAAGTTAATAAAACACGAATAAAATTACATTTTCTAGAAATGATTCCTAGCTAGATCGATTTATGGCCCCCGAAACCCCCCTTATACTAAATTTCATTAAAATCGTTGGAGCCGATTCCGAGATTCCAATTATATATATATATATATATACAAGAATTGCTCGTCTAAAGATATTTTAATAATATTAACATCATTATATATTTGCATAATTTGGCGGCACACAAAAGTGCCGCGGTATGTTTGAGAATCACTGCTCTAGTCTCTCAGGAAGAAGATATTTTAATTCTTTCGGTAATCTATTGTAAAGTTTAATTGCGATACAAAGGGTGTTCTTCCGAAACAATTCTTAATTATTTTTGGCACAGCCAATTTCTCCCCATGTCTTATCTGTTATTTTATTTATAGCATGTTTTTGTAAATCTTAATATATATATTTCTTGTGTGCGTGTGTATGTGACTGAACTCCTCCTAAACGACTGGACCGATTTAGACGAAATTTTTTGTGTGTGTTCAAGGGGATCTCGGAATGGTTTAGATTCACAATTTTGTCCGGTGGACAATGTTTTTTTAATTAATTTTTAATTTATTAGTAGTTGTTGATTTTGGAATGTTTCACATTGGATGCGACAGACGGCGCTACCATCGCAGTGTCAAATTTTAAATAATATTCGAATTTTAATTTTAGTCTGTCCCGACAGTTAGCGCTGCGATCAAATTTAAAAAAGTTTTGTTATCATTGTGCTATTGCAGACCATGTGCTGGATCGTTAGATATTGTCATAACATTTGAATTATAATTTTCATCAAAATGGTCCAGAATGTTTTAGCTTATTAAAAAAAGTTTGAAATTTTCAAATTAAAGACGTGTAGACAGGACAACGTCTGTCGGCTCCGCTAGTAAATATATAGATTTCTTCATAAATCTTACCTTGTCCGTTAGCCGGTGCCCGTGGAGGACGATTGGGTGGCTCGTTCCCGGAGACCACGCCCAACTCGTTCAATTGTGCGGCCAGCTTATCCAGGTCCTAAAAAGCATTACCTATTATTATAAGATGTAAAGATTCCTCAATTTTCTGCGACTCTATCAAGTTTGAAAAAAAAAAAAATGTTTTAGTGGACTTTTTTAGCAAATTTTTAAATACAGATTCCACTAAGTTCTCAAATGTCAAATACATTTTTGACACACGAGAGTAATGCTTAGCGTCAAGATTCGACTTTAGATCTGAGGGTAAGAATTGACTTCAATAATATAAGATTTTTACTAGTTTAAAATATACATTTGTATAGCTTTCTTTTATATATTTAAATACACGTCAAACATGATAGAGCCATTAAGTTACTTTAATCCTCATACAAAGTAATTATAAAAAGCAAAAAATCGGCGGAAACAGCCATTACTGGCCTGGTAAAACCAACTCTTTCAAAATGAACAGCCAAATTGGCATTGTCTAATCAAACACTGAACACTTTAATATAGACTATATAGATGTTGCAGTTAAGTAATTAAATCAGCGAGTTAATTGAATCTCTAGACAGTTCATTAAAGATCGATATTCAATCAAGTCGCTAAAGTTCAGTCAGACAGTTGAGAGAACGAAATGTTTAACGAGTTTCCTAAACGTTCCTAGGCAACAAGACTAACTTAAGCATTTACAATAAAACAAAATACGGTATTTCCAAGCTCTCAGTTCTCAAATGAAATAATAAAAAACAATCAAATTGTAAAAAATGTTTACAATTGTACCAAAGACAAAAAAACACACTACAAACCAACGTCTGCCAAAAGAGAGACTCTGAAAGTAATCAGCTGTTTTCGTGACCGCCATCTTTTTTCTCTTTAATCAACACGCTGACTTTCGTTCAGACAGATAGTTAAACGTTTTCTACGCCGGTTTATTTAATTAAAAATACTAGCGACTTGATTGAATATCGACCTTTAATCAACTGTCTAGAGATTCAATAAACACTGATTTAACTACTTTACTGCGACTTTTTTTTTTTTTTTT
Organism: Pieris mannii; assembly: GCA_028984075.1. NCBI lineage: Eukaryota > Metazoa > Arthropoda > Insecta > Lepidoptera > Pieridae > Pieris > Pieris mannii. The sequence continues at coordinate 2,020,777 of CM054798.1, read as the reverse complement.
TTTTTAAGAATGGAATCTCGCTGTTGGCCTTAAGGGCCTTTACAGCTCAGCACGGGCTGTTTTGGCGAGCTTAGCTCAGCCGGAATGGGTGGGGTTCCCGCGACTCGCGCAAGGGCGTCTCCTGTGAGACTCGAACCTCGGCTTGGGCCGTCGCGGGGGGGTCAATCGCCTGAAGGGCAGGACGGAAGCTCACTGGAGTGAGCGAAATTCGAAGTAAAGGTCCTCGCCTTCCCCGGAGAAGGCGGTTTTTAACCCTAATCTGTTTACTGCTACTGCTATTATTATTATTATTGGCCGCGCGGGCGGCTTTTAATATATTGTTAGCTACTGTGATTGGATCATCCGGATCCTTTAGTATGTGTCGGGGCCTCCTGCGAGCCTTTTTAGTCGGGAAGGGATAATAATTGATGCTATTACGCACCAGTGGGTTGGGATGGTGTTTAGCCTTGTCGAAGTGGCGTTTGGACGCCAACTTCATCCATTGGGCTATGGTAGGGAGCTCCAGGTCATAGTGGAGATCGACGTTTCTCACGTAGAAGGGTGCGCCGGTCGCGATTCTCATGAAACGCGACTGTAGCACTTGCAACCGGTGGATATACGAGGGGGCACAGTGCGCGAAGACTACGCTAGCGTAGGTCATGCACGGTCGGACGCAGGCCTTGTACAAGGTTACCTTGTGTCTAAGGGACATGTGACTCCTTTTATTTAGGAGGAAATGGAGGCGAGAGAGGACAAAAGCGGCCTTCTTGCGAACGGCGGCTACATGCTTACGAAAATGCATGCCGCTGTCGAGCGTGACTCCTAGATATTTGACGGACTTTTGCCAGGGAATGGCTTGTCCGTAAAGGGTGACCTCTTTTTTGAGGAGAAATTTTTCCCGAGTATTAGCGTTAGCACCGGGGTTGCCCCTGGCAAAGAGAACTGCAACGCTTTTCTCGGGATTTAACTGAAAGCCCCATTTCCGGAACCATTCGCCTAGCGACGTGGTTGCGGTCTGGAGTCTGTCCACGATGACACCTCTGTCTTTATGAGTGGTATAGAGAGCGGTGTCGTCGGCATAGAGGGCTAGCTCCACATTCGGAGCCCTAGGGATGTCGCCGGTATACAGCGTGAAAAGAAGGGGCGAAAGGACCGAGCCTTGAGGGACTCCGGCCCTGATTGGACGAGGAGACGATAACGTTCCTTCTACACGATAGCGAATTGAACGGTCGGACAAGAAGTCGTGTACGATACGCACGAGTCTCAGTGGCACTTGAAGGTGGTAGAGCTTGTAAATCAAGCCGTTGTGCCACACCTTGTCGAAAGCCTTCGCTATGTCGAAGAAGAGCGCACCCGTGGCTCTCGGTTTCAGGGAGCTGTTCATCCCGGAGAGGATGTGCTCCGTGATCCGATGGACTTGATGGACGCACGAGTGGGCCGGCCTAAAGCCAAACTGCTCATCGGGAATGAGCCCCTTTTCTAGGGCATAATCTAGGAGGCGCTTTTTCACTACCTTCTCGTACAGCTTGCTCAGCGTGTTGAGAAGGCTGATAGGGCGGTAACTGGTGGGATTGTTACGAGGCTTGCCCGGCTTGTGAATACCGATGACAATGGCCTCTTTCCACTGCGCCGGGAAGGTGCAGTTTTCGAGTAGGCAATTGAAAATGGCCACTAGCAAGCATATCAGATGGGGCGGTAGGCACCGGAGGACCTTATTCGAGATGGCGTCGAGACCTGGAGATTTACGAGGCAGTGAACTCTTGATTAGAGTTTTGACCTCGGCTATCGACGTAGGCGGGAGCGGCTCGGGAGAGAGGGGCAGTGCGACTATGCGTTCGACTTCGCGGTTCACGTGTTCGACGTGCGCCGGGTCGCTATGCTCGAGATACGGCGTGCACTGCTCCACTAGGTTGACGGCTAAGCACTCGGCTTTTTCGTCGTCATCGAATGCGTCAGGCAGATTTGGACGTTTGAGAGGGGGCATAGAAGCCACCGTGTCGGTTTTAAGGGAACGCGCGAGAGACCAATAGGCCGTATGCGAAGGTGACAATTCGCTGGTGAGACGGTCCCAGCGTTCGTTTCTAATTTCACGCATGCGCTCTTTGACTCGGCGCTGCGAAGCGCGGAGTGCTCTGCGGTTATCGTCGGTCGGTGCTCTGGCGAAGGCGCGAGTCGCCGCGTTCTTCTCGGTCAACAGACGCCTTGCGTCCGGGGGAAGCTCCCAGCGTTGAGCGAACTCATCTGGGACCTTCCGGGACGATTCGGCGACCTTGGTCTGAATGTAATTAGTGACCGAGGAGATCGCGTCTAACGCGTGAGCGGACGAGACTAAATCGTCGGGGATGTTAGAGAGGTCAGAGGTTTCGACGGGCTTGAGGGCCTCGTCTAGCTTCTGCCAGTCGACTATGGACTTGTACCTCTTCTCTAGGGTGTTAGGTGGGCCGAATTCAAATTGAACCGGGAAATGATCAGAGTCTAATTCGTGTAGCACCTCTACGCTACGCGGCTGTAGTGCTACATTTCGTAGAACCGCTACGTCTAAGACGTCCGTTGAGAGAAGGCCGTTACAAGTTATACCGCGACGAGTCGGTTGAATGGGGGCAATGACATTGAAATTGAGCACGTCAATAAGTCTACTGAGGGCTCGCCCATTAGGGTTTTCTTTTGAGCTATTCCAGTCCCCGTGCTTGCTATTGAGATCCCCGACTAATAAGACCGAGGGGCCCAGAGCAAACAGAGTCCTAAGATCACTCTCTAGGATGTCCTTAGAGGGAGGGAGATACACCGACACGATAATAATCGGCTGATGACCGGTCATAGCCACGCGTAACACAGAGCACTCTATGTTTGTTAGCGACGGCGGGTCTAGCGGCGAGCAGTGAAGCGCACGTCTATAGTAGATGAGCGTTCCGCCTTTCGCCGTAGGTCTGTCGTTTCTAACCGCGACGTAATTCGCGAATCTAGGTGCGCGAACGCTGGGCTTGAGAAACGATTCCTGTACTAGGAAAATATCTATTTGGTGGCGAACGAGGAAATCTCGAACCAAATCTGCCTGCGGCTTGAAACCGTTTGCGTTAAATGTCACTACGGACAGCGATCGAGCCTTGACCCTAGACGTGGTCGTAGCTATTGCGGTGTGTTGGATTCTACGAATTGCCGCACGGATTGAAGTAGCAGGGCATGCTGAGATACGACGTTAACCTTAGCGGACACGTCTTTCGCGGATGTATAGGCTTCGTGGAATGCAACGAGGGCATTCAAGTCTAAAGCGCCTATAACGCTGAACGCAAGACTAAATGCGTTGCTAACTTTTTCGGACTCCGCAGATGCCTCCGCGGGAGGGCGGAGGGCTTGAGGAGGAGGGCTCGCCTTAGGCGTGGTCCTCTCCGTTATGATGGGTGTCGGCACTGACGCCTGGGAAGGCGCCGCAGGTGCCGCTTTGGTTGGTAGAGGCGGGAAGGCCTCTGACGTGAGCTGGGGAGGGCCCTCCGTTACCGGGGGCTTGACCCAGGGACTATTGACAGGCTGTGGGGCCGGCACGTAAGTGAGCTTTGGTACCGTGCCACGGCGGGCCGCGTCACGCCCCGCCGTGCGCCTAGACGCCGGCTTATGCGCCTTGGGGGCTCGAGGACAACCGCGATAATTCGCTGGGTGCCCCTGTTGCCCGCAAAGCACGCACGCCGGCGGCTCGGCGCACGGAAGTGTGCGCTTGCAGTCCGCGGTGCCATGGTCGCCTAAGCACTTAACGCAACGCGCCCTGGCGAAACAGTTACGGGCTGCGTGCCCGTAGAGTTGACAGCGATGACACTGTCGTGTGAAAGAATGTTTGAGGGGAGTTTCGACCCTCAGGCCCGAGAGCTTGCAACACTCTCTGAGACCGTTTTTACTGCGACATATTCATGTTGATAATTTGTAGTCAAAATATGGACAGGCGGACAAGCTTGCTAAAAGTCTCAGAAAAGATACATTAATGGCAACTTTTAGGTTTGATGAGTCACTGGCTGGTAATGTTTTACGGCGGTTTACCTGGAGGGGGGGTGGTGTGTGTGTGTGTGCCAAGAATGTTGTGAAAGAATGTTTGAAAATTGAAAGCTCCCTAACCATACATATAACAGCTATTTCCACCTTATATAACAAATGGTACAAAAAAAACACACCTCTGGCCTTCTTGGCGGTATCTGCATGTGCAAAGAAAAACAGCGTGACATGAAAATAAAAAAAAGCTTTTAAAATAATATTACGACACAAAAATCTCTGCTAAAAAAAACACAAATTCATTATATTAGTCTCTGCAAACAGATAACTATTTCCTTTTCATTCATTCATTAAAAAATCTGTTCTAGTGTTGCCAACTACAAAAATCTTTAGCACTTTTTTCGGCACAGGCTAACATAAATATATATTTTGACATTTTAAATGGTAAATTGAGTGTGAACTTATAATATCCTTCCAAAGATCCATTTCAGTACAAACTAAAACTATTTTTTTATATATCAGATTATTTCATATCGTATATAAGATTAATGTTTGTAATTTCAACTACAAACATAATAGTTTCGACTCTCGAGTACACACACACATAAAAACATAATAGTTTCGACTCTCGAGTACACACACATAAAACATAATAGTTTCGACTCTCAAGTACACACACACATAAAAACATAATAGTTTCGACTCTCGAGTACACACACACATAAAAACATAATAGTTTCGACTCTCGAGTACACACACATAAAACATAATAGTTTCGACTCTCAAGTACACACACACATAAAAACATAATAGTTTCGACTCTCGAGTACACACACACATAAAAACATAATAGTTTCGACTCTCTAGTACACACACACATAAAAACATAATAGTTTCGACTCTCGAGTACACACACACATAAAAACATAATAGTTTCGACTCTCGAGTACACACACACATAAAAACATAATAGTTTCGACTCTCTAGTACACACACACATAAAAACATAATAGTTTCGACTCTCGAGTACACACACACACATAAAAACATAATAGTTTCGACTCTCGAGTACACACACACATAAAAACATAATAGTTTCGACTCTCGAGTACACACACACATAAAAACATAATAGTTTCGACTCTCGAGTACACACACACATAAAAACATAATAGTTTCGACTCTCGAGTACACACACACATAAAAACATAATAGTTTCGACTCTCGAGTACACACAAACATAAAAACAATAGTTTCGACTCTCGAGTACACACACAAATAAAAACATAATTGTTTCTTGTTATGTTAACTTATCAAATCTTGTTTCCTTTTGATGTGTTTCTTTATTTTATCTCGTATTTAGTGTCACTACCTTTTATTTGAAACTGGCATAAACTATTGCCATAAAAAAAAAATCTCTTAGCTGAGAAATAAAAGTGTATTCCATACCATGGGCTTGAACATGTGATGCGAACCCCTCTGCGGAGGTTGCGGCCCACTGGCGGGCGGAGTCCCATTGTTGGAGCCCGAGCTGTTGGATGAGCCCGACGACTTTGGGGTGGGTGGGAGTGGCCTATAATTGTCACATATACTAATTATATTTTCTATAGCATTTTTTATTCCAGTAATAATTCCTACCGACCATGCCAATACGATGTCGCGAAACATTTTTTCTGTCCATCAGGGCAGTGACATAACATACAATATAACATTTAGGGTCTGTTTCACAACGTCCGGATAAGTTCCAAATAAGCTATTTATTACTTATTGGTAGTATTAACACTATTGCTACGTTTCACGACTGTCTGCGCTATTCGTCATGAAACGCCAAGTATCTTATTTGAAACTTTTATCTTTCGAATAATTTATGTGTTGCATAGCTATTTGGCACTTTATCCGTACATTGTGAAACAGGCCCTTATACCATTAAACCATCAAAATTGCACGAACAACGTAATAAACCATAGATATCCGATGCAAGTAACCTGTTCTTGACGAGAATTCTCATTCGAATACAGGATGCTCCAATATTCGAATATGAATTGAATGACTATGTCTGATATTTGTTATGCATAATTTATAATTGTTTGATTTGTTAATGAAATTTATTCCAGGCCATTAAATTTTAATCGGTAGACATGCCTACTCAGAGTAAACAAGGTAGGCCGAGAGAAAAAGCCGGCGTAAAAAACTCTCGGTACTCTTTTAAAAAAGCAAATCATCAAACAATATTTAAAACAAATATATCAAATTAATTAGAAGTAGCCTGCCCAGCACTAGTCCTAGGCCCTGTTATCAACTAGATAATCACTAACTTTATAGTAAGCTTTTTTACACAGCTTTTCTTTAATACATTTCTTAAATTTAATAAAAGGCAGAGATAAAAGAGCCTCTGGGATTTTATTAAAAAAGAGTATCCCTTTTCCCAAAAAAGAATTACTAACTTTAGACAGTCTAGTACGGGGAAATTGCAGCCTGCGTTTGTTCCGAGTATTGACATTGTGCGTATGTTCTATTCTAGTATACTAATCACTATTTTTGTATACATACATAATATATATATATATATATATATATATTACAGATTTACAGAGATTATGTTAAGAACACGATGTCATTTGTTTTATTAGAATGGTAACACCACGCAATTTCATAGACATCTTACAGGTTGTAAAATGTCAATGTGTCAATTGTCAAAATCAAATTGTCAGTAGTGCGTAGAATCGGTCGTGAAGAGTTGCTTTCCGATCGGCGCCTGCGCCGGACGTGTGCACTGACTGTGTTTAAATATTAAGCAATATTTTCAGACGACGGTAGTGACACCAATTTCGTAATTACTAATCGCGTTGAATCCGCGACATATATATATATATATATATATACCTTACATATTAAATTATAGTTTAATTTTTTTTACACAGGCTTTAGTCTTTCGACCATACCACCTAGTCTCTAAGAATTTTTCCTTATTATTATAGTTTAAATAATAAGTCATAAGTTTGTCTATGACTCACCTATATCTGTTAGGCTGTTGTGCTTGTGGGTCTGGCACTACGATCAGTCTTTGAGGAATTGTTGGCCTCGCTGGAGGACCGGGTTCTGAAATTTTTTTATCACTATAAAATATTAAAAAAAAAATTATCGTCTGTGAGGGTACACATACAAAATTTTGTCCTACCTTCAATTTTTATTTTTCAATTCAAATTTGACATTATTTCTTGATATAGGTAACACAATGTATACTGAAGGTCAAAAAAGAAATATACATTAAATGCTTCTAATTTTACATTTACTGCCAGTTGTCAAATCAAGGGCGGCGAACGGAAGACTCCCCACTCTTTTTATTTTACACAATGCTTGTAAGCAGCTGCAGCTGTTCCACATGGCATCTTAAGTAATAAATACGAACAACAGTACTCGACATTTCTTCTTTTTAATTTTAAAATCCTATACTTCAAACTCAAATTGTACTGTTCACTTTAAATCCTTTATCCAATTCTTAAAAGGCCGGCAACGCACTCGCGAGCCCTCTGGCATTGAGAGTGTCCATGGGCGGCGTCAACATCAGGTGAGCCTCCTGCCCGTTTGCCCCCTGTTCTATAAAAAAAAATCAAATGTCATATTTGTATGACCATAACAGAATACCTGGTATCTCTTCTCTCTCTTCCCGTTTACTGTTGCGTTTAGGCGGCGGCTGGGGTTGCTGTGCTTCCGCGGCTCTAGAAATAAAAAAAAAACCTTGAAAAGAACTGTTTTCCACGAAAGATTTACAACACTTACGACGAAAAACTCACCTTCCCTCCTGAATCTGCTGGAAATTCCTCCTCAAAGTGTCTCCACCTTGATGAGGGGCATTGTGCACGATAGACGACGGCTCCCCCGCTATCGCGTTGTCTTCCTCTTCTCCCTCTGAGCCCGAATACTTGTAGTCTTCTCGCACGGAGTTGTCTTGCTTGCGCTTCTTGCAGCGGTCTATGTGGTCCTTCAACTGTATCCGAACTTGGCGTTCTGTGGGTTGATCTCTGAAACACAATTGTTCATGTTTTCACTGCTTAAATACCCTTGTGGATAAGGCCCGAACCCAACAATTAATCCACAATCTCAAATTTCAATCAGAGCGTGACAGTCGATCGATCTCCTCTGCATCCCGATAACCAAACCCTACGAAGACGATCCATTTTTGGCGACGGATAGAATGCAATCTCTTCGCTGTTGACACTCAGTCCAGTCAACAAGTTCAAAAACGTGAAAAATAGAGATAAAGCTCCAAAAATATGAGAGATGGCTAGTTTTTGATGGATTTTGGTGTAGCTTAATTGCAATTGTTAATAACAAAATAAGATATATCGTTTTTTGGTAATAACTCGAAAAATATTAACATTTAAGCAATCACAGATGTGCACCGTTTTTGTCGAAGATAAGGAAGAGTGAGTGATTGAGACCGATTGAGTGAGAATGAGACCGATTGAGTGAGAATGAGACCGATTGAGAGAGAATGAGACCGATTGAGTGAGAATGAGACCGATTGAGTGAGAATGAGAAAGGGATAACGTAAATAACGCTATTGGTTGATGTATTCGTTTAGAAGTATTAGAATTTTAGAAGACAATTCTGTCGCATAATGTCTTGTGCAGTAAACGCAGATATTTATTTAAATTATTATTAGCACGTATACAGTGTGTCTATTGGAAATTGGAGTACCGACACTGTATTTCATTAATTTTAACCGACTTAAAAAAAGCGGGAGGTAAAACACAAAAACTATACTTCTAATTTCTAGAATTTACAAATCCAGATTTTTGGACTCACCTGATGAATGGGTGTTTGAGCAGCTGTTCGGTGTAAGGCCTCTGATGGTAATCCTTGACCAGCACTGTCTCGATGAAGCTGTGGAACTTCTTCGCCCACTTTTTGGACTTTAAGCGAGGTGGTGGATTCCTGGATAAGAGAGATTTATTTTACCAGAGGAAATACATAATTTATGATATCGTTACGAAGTCAGGATGAACACACTAGAACACCGTACGACAAGGACGGAGCAATGTGCGCGAAAGAGATAGATAGTATGTCGTTCTAGAATAGTGCAATCGCTACTCAGTAGCAATCCTGCCTTGAGTTCTCGAACACCGTTCAAGATTATTCCCGGGGATAAGCGAGCCGAAACGCTACCAATTAAAGCACCCAATCGGCTGCAGTAAGTCGAGCCTATGCCTCCTCGCGCGCTGCAGCCCCCATCAAGGGCTATATTGCCCGCCCCCGTACTGCCCTGTATCAGCAGGGTACCCACACACCACCCGAAGGGGCGAATGCCCCGAACGGGCCTAAACATCCCTCTCGAGGGAGGAGGTTACATGAAGCACGACCAATTAATTCAGTTTCAAATGCGATATCAAGAGATAAACACCGAAGAGATAAAGTGCGAATAGGCGAAGAGAAATGATAAAGTACTGTGTGTTGTGCGCGTTATTGACAGTATCTTGTGTAATTAGTTCATTTTTACGAGTAATTAGTGATTAAAACATTACTATTTAGAAAAAAAAATGTGAGCCGTCACGGGACGCCTGGCAGATGTGAAACATCGAAATTATTCTGTGAAGTAATATGCAGAAAATAACAGATTATGATAGGAACTAAATATGTCATAATGATAAAATAAAATATTACGATTTTGTTTTCCAGATAACGATGACTATTTATTGAACAAACATTTATTTTCATGAAATACAAAAATTTACTACTGCATATAGATTGTATGTATATACCATCATATAGCGTGGCAATGCGTCGCCACGGCATGCGTCGCCACGCCAGAAATCGGTTTTACGTGCGGCTATAGATGTTTCACATCAAAAATACGTTTATTTTGAAACATAAGATCATCTAGGTATCACAAATCCTATACTATCCGCTCGTAACAATATTAATAATACAGTGAAGAAAGACTTCAGATCCAAAAAGACGACGTGTCAGGCACAGGAGGCTGATCACCTACCAGAAGACCTGACCCGACCTGACACTACTACTGGATTGACAAATCATGAAACAGATATGAGGCCCAGACCTGATTTTTAAAACTATAGTACTTTTAATAGATCTTTGAATTTCTTATTTGGTGATTACGTCAAGAGTAATTATTTACTTTTGTACACACTACCCACACATTGTTTAAAATTAAAATTTTAATCTAATTAATACGTTTATATATACTTTTTGAGAGCTTTGCTTACGCTTGCTGACAATATTAAGGGGGGGGGGGGGGGGGGGATTTTCCTTCCTTCCTTTTGATGTCTTCCTTCACCGTATCAGCAATACATGCCAGACATTCTCACTTAAATCTAGTATCAATTTTATTAAATGTTTAATGATGTTAAGTGATACCGCCCATGGAAACAACCCCAGATGGCTCGCAAGTGCGTTGCCTGCCTTATAAAAATTGGTACATTTTAGAAGAACCCTAAGTCGAATTGGTTCGTATCGTTCAGTGGGCAACTGGTTCCACATAGCACCCAAAAACTGTCTTAAGAAAAAGAGGTGATTCGTATTCTGCCTTCAGGTCTGATGCTGAAAAAATCCTACCTTGGGATAAGGAACAGAGCTCTCATCGGATGCAAGTCACACAACGGGGGCTGGCTCTCCGCCATCTCCAACGCCGTGATGCCCAAAGACCAGAGATCGGACCGGTTGTCGTACGTCGCTTCTGGGTTCTCGTCACATGCGATGACCTCCGGGGCCATCCAGTACGGCGTTCCGATGAACGTGTTCCGCCTCCCGATGGTTCTGTCCAATTGGGCTGATACTCCAAAGTCCACTAAAATTCAGTTTTAATTAAGCAGACTGGTTGGCGGCAGTAATATATTGGATAGACCAAAAAATGGCCAGGGGAGCTTTCGATGGCAAACGAGCAGTAGGCTACTTGTACCTAGATAAATGACTTTTGATACTGATATTGCCAGAATGCCTTTTATTGCGAGAAAGCTCGCAAGTGCGTTGCCGGCCTTTGACTGCCGCAAGTGCGTTGCCGGCCTTTGACTGCCGCAAGGCTCGCAGTTTGCCGATCTACTGTTGACAGAAGGCGCGCCAGTCCGTTGTCGGCCTATTGTTGCCAGAAGGCATGCAAGCGCGTTGCCATTTACGGCCAAAAGGTTCGCAAATGTGTTGCCGGACATTTACTGCCAGAAGCAAGTGAGTTGCCGGCTTTTTATTGCCAGAAGGCTTGCAAGTGCGTTAACGCCCATTTACTGACATAAGGTTCGCAAATGCGTTGCCGGCCTTTTATTGCCAGAAGGTATGCAAGTGCGTTGTCGGCCCATTACTGTCGAAAGGTTCGCAAGTGCGTAGTCGGCCTTTTAATTTCACGAGGCTCGCAATTGCGTTGCCGGCCTTTACTGCCAGTTTTCAAACCTACCACAGACGAGAAGAACTGGTAATTAACTCTCTCTGGACACTCACCTAACTTCACTTCAGCGTTGTCAGTCAGTAAAACATTTTGGCCTTTAATATCACGATGTATGACTTTGTTTGAATGCAGATAGCTCAGCCCTCGGAGGATTTCTCTACATATATATGATATCCATTCTTCCTTTAAAGACTGCCCCTTCGTAGACTTCACCAAGTCAGTAACGGATCCTGAAAAATTAAATAAGAATAAGTTCTTCATTCCTATACACAATAATTTCAGCACACACCACATCACACACCGCCATATACACACGATCTCACAACACAGCCAAATTATCTATTACACACTTCAATATATTAATTTTTCATTCCTAGTTGTAAAACTTGGAGACCCTTTTAACTAAAAAATACCTGTGTCAGGGTTCCCAGCTCTTCCATAAACAAACTTAATTCTAAATTCCTTAAAATAAGTACAATATTTAACCTTATTTTATTTATTTATTTTTTCAACTGTTATCAACACGCCTGAGTGCATGAGTAAGTGTGTGGGTGCAAATTTGTGAGTGAGTGAATGAATAAAGTGTGTAATTACAAAAATTTATTAAATAATTTATGTATTCCTTACAAAAATATTTGAACCCTTTTTTATAATTAATTGTTTATTATGTCAGGTGTACAATTACAAAATAAATAAATTAATATCCAAATTCCATCAATTAGTAGAAAACAAATATCAGTCTACATTCTGAGAAATGTTTAAATTGTGTAGATGTCAGTTTACACCTTTTTTTTATTACGTATACCGATCAAAATATTAATCAAAAAGATTTTATTTAAATATATAAATTATTAGTAAATACTATCACAGTCGCATCTGAAATTGATTTAAAAACACCAAAATAATATTTATTTATTCACACTGTTTAATTGTACTGTTACGAAACACTAGAATATACAACTTTAACATAGTTATCGATTTCCATGCCACCTAGACCTAACTTTACGATGCCGAATTCAGGTGTCGGTGCGCGCGCGCATCGTAAAAATTCACTCTCATCATTTTTCTCCATCGTGCCAAAAGTATAACTCCAAAAACTTTTCATTCATCAATTATACAAAAGTATACTTTAATTATTAATATGCCCATAATACAATTATAACATAATTGTGCTAGCATCTTTGTTGCATAAAACCCAAATAATAAATTCTTAAAAGGCCAGCAACGCACTCGCGAGCCCTCTGGCATTGAGTGTCCGTGGGCGGCGGTATCACTTAACATCAGGTGAGCTTCCTGCCCGTTTGCCCCCTGTTCTATAAAAAAAAAAAGATACCCTAATTTCTTATACTAGACACTTTACTAGAAATTTGATACTTATAATATGTCTATTACATATTACATCCCAACAAAAGTAATTAATAAACAATTACACATGTTAAAGAATGGAACAAACTCATAAATAAAGAAATTCTCAACAGCAACAGGGAAATTTATTAATCAAAGTTCATTGACCTTTTCTCAACTATAATTAACATTAATTAACTTATATGAGATATGTTTCGTTGTAAACTCTTTAAGTGCTCAAGTATTAATATTATAGACAATGGGGCAGCCACTTATATATATATATTTGCCATTCTTTTGACTTTGGAAACATTATTAATTCATTGCTGCTATATACTATACGAGTCTAATACCATACAATAAAAATCTCTAGAACAGTCCAATATTATATTCTAATATTGATTATTAGAATATAGATAGATATATATAGAGCCAACTGGCCGGACACAGATGTTAAGTGACACCATGGACACTCAATGTGAGGTCTTGAGTGCGTGTTGGCCTTGCAAGATATGGTCCTCTGTTTTCTTACGAGGATCAAATAGTAATATCAGTGTAGAAATACTTCAATAAGCAGCCAACAAAAATTGCTTTACAAAAAACTCAGGTTTTATGTTGAATTAATATGGGTGTAGGTGCATATTCAGCCTGAACATCCGAGGAGAAACTAGAAGAATGTCCCGTCTTCTAGTAGTCATAGGATAACTTATTTTAGAATAGATGTATGTTTTTACTGGGATAATATAGCATTTAAATGGAGTAACATTTTTAAATCAGTCCAGAAGTTTTTTTTATTCATAGAACAGGGGGCAAACGGGTACACCTGATGTTAAGTGATACTGCCGCCCATGGACAATCTCAATGCCAGAGGGCTCGCGAGTACGTTGCTGGCCTTTTAAGTAGTTTCTAGGATTATTCAAATATAACTTTTTTTGTCGAAAATTTTAATAAGGAAGGGTTAAGATTAGTTAACAATATCGGATTCATTCTTCAGATAAAGTATATTCATAGATTTACAATTTATTCTCATAACAAGTATGAAACTAGTTTAAATGATTATTGTCACAATTCACAGGCATAGTATGTTCAACCAATATTAATGGCTATATGTGCTCACGTTGAGTTTACAAAATTTTAAATCTCTTATATATTTGTTGGACAACTGAACACCACTTTATAGAAAATTTTAACATACCAGCACCACAATACTCCATAACCAACCAGAGCTGGTCATCTTTCCCTGGAGGACTTTTCTTTATAAAAGCACCATAGTAAGTGGCAATGTTGCGATGGGTTGAATATTTCTTTAACACATTGATCTCAAGTTTTATTTCCTCTTCTTCATCTTGTGTCACATCCATCACCTTGATGGCAGCAAGTTGACCGGTCTTTGTGTGCCGTCCCTAGAAATTTCATTTTAAAGTTATTGCATATAACAAAGTAATATAATAAAGTAATCTCTATATATATAGCTAATATATTCACTATTTTGGTATAGTTTCTAGCCAATTTTGACTATGCAAAGACATGCCACAGTATACATATTTCTTTATATTATAATTCTGTATCCACAAATATTTATCGCCCTTATGACGCTATATGAATTAGTTATATAATTTTAATAGACAGTCAAATTTGTAGATGTCAGCTTAAACAGATTTTGTTCTTATGTTAATAGTACATAATTTCTATCATATGCCCAACAAGAGAAACTTTTTTAGATATTTTTTTTCTTTTACAAGCAAAAATGTTTACCTTAACTGTTTTTATTATATACTATCAATTGTATATTAAAAACATAAGTAAACTGTGTAAGATTATTAAGAAAAGATTAATGAAAAGAAAACATATTATATATTACTTTTTATAGCAATAAATGTGATGTAACTTGATTTTATTTCTTACTAAATTTACTTTTTAAAATGTTGGCTTGCTAATATGTTTACAACATTGAATTCATTATCAAATATAAATATTGTTGAGATAACATTACTTAGAACTAGAATTAATCTGGTAGGCAAAGTACATACTTCGAGATAATTTATCAATAGTAGGCCAAAGCTTTATTAGTGTATGAAAATTAAATTATGTTCATTGACATTAATAGTTGTTTGCAAATGGTCTTTTAGCTAATGAATACTTTATATTACTAAGTAATAGTCAACAACGTCAGGGTAAATATTAGTCAAATTGGAATACATAAGATATATAATAGCATAGCAACTATAATTTTTAAGTACATACCTTGTATACTTGCCCATAAGTGCCATTTCCTACAACTTCGATAAGCTCAAATATTCCAGCAGGATCCTGTAAACAAGTATACACGAGAAATGTATAGATAAAAGCTAATTATATTCCCTAACACCTTCCCAATGATTCACACCCTGTGAGATCATTGCACTCTAGACAGGTTTTCACAAAGGGGCGTAAAACAAAGTAATACATATGACAATGTTTTTAGGATAAATCAAATATTTACCTTTAATGCACTGAGGTCAATGTCGTCTAAGGAACAATTTACAGACGGTGCTAGTTGATGCGCCATTTTGAGTATATTGTCACACACGGAGACAAAGCACGAGATCTTCACATCAATATAAAAACCTTACAAAAGATCTTATATCACAACATTTGTATAGATATGGATAAGAATTTATTCTTGTACGTCTGAATAATTTATAAAACACATTGTTTACAATTAAATTTAAAGAGAATTACAGATACACAATTTATATACCGCACACACACACCCGGCGGTGATGCCAGATGAAATCTTGGGACAACTGACAATTTTCTCAAATCTACCATTTTGTTTTCAGTTCTACTATATAGGTTAAAAATATAGGCTGATTTCTATTTAAATTGACTAAATTTAAAAATAATACGAATAGCAATAGACCACAACTTTTTAATAATTTTATATAGAATTTGTAATAAGTACATAAACTTCTGTTTTGCTTGGATACTTTAACAGCCTTAGAATCCTATTTATATTATTGCCAGTGTAAATTATTTATGTAATTTAGTAGACAAAAATCTGAAATATGAATTGGACTTTCGTTTGGGGAACGTTAAATTTCATGGTATTACAGACCCTATATCCATACAGATAGGGATCTAATGACCAAACAATCCCTTAAATATGAGATTTCGCTTAAAATTAGATAGATGTCATTAATATTAACTGATACTGCATCATGATTGAATCAGTATTTTGCCATCTAAATACTGTATTAAATGAGATTGTTAACGTGAAACGTTGTGATATAATTCATAATTTTTAAAGATTTTTGCTTTTAATTTTGATGTACATTTGTATTATATAAAATAATTTGAATTTTATGTACACATTTTACCTACTTCAATTGAATTTAAGTTTTCGTTAAAAAATTTTTTATGTTCATTAAAATTACATCAGGAGTACTCCGAGGCCCAAGGGACAATAATTGGCTCATTATTATTTAATGTTTATTCATACAATATAAAATACTGTTTTCACTTTTCTAAGCATCTTATGTTCGCGTATGACAACATTTTTTTCTTTAGAATAAAATCTGTAAATAATTATAATCAAATTCGAGTTTGTTCTGTGGATTCTTGCAAACTTTTTATTTAGACTCATTGGAACGTCGACGGAGTCAGCAAGACATATTATTTCTGCACGATATTTTTAATGGGCGAATAGATAGCCATAGCCACATAAATAATTAATTTCTTTAAGAATCTTCACCGAATGAACTCGTACAAACATGAACCTGCATAATTTCGGGTTTTATCCAACTAAACACTGAGATTATCGATAGTTTCCACGTCACCAAAGAGGATGTGAGGAAATATTTGAAGAGAATAAAACTTAGACTTTATTTATTCACACTTCGTTGCTAGAAAGAAACACAAATAACACAATACATATAAATTACAAGGGATGCAACGGGCGGCCTTATCGCTAACAAGCGATCTCTTCCAGGCAACCCTAGTAAGAAAAGAAAACAATAAATAAAAAATCATGAGTGCAAGAAGTGCATAACCAGAAGTTATATAAAAAACAAAATATATATATTAATCTGTAAAACCTTAATCTAGAGAAAAAAAAAATCAATATTAATAACTGAATAAAACTAAAAAGTTAATCTTACAGATTCATGAACAGCAAATAGTGAATTAGATAATATACAAAAAGAAGAGGAGATACAAGAATTACACAGGTCACGATTGATCAGGATATGATAAGGTTAGGAAATATTTATATAGAAGAGTTTTAAAAGACAATAGGGAGGAAGCCAATCGTATAGATTCAGGCAGCTTATTCCACAGCCTAATGGCGGAAATCCTAAATGAATTGCCTATGAAGGATGAGCTGATGACTTTGTTTAGCAGTTTTAAATATTTCTTTATAAATGTACTTACTGATGTTTTCTGTTGCATATATATTGTTTAACTATGTAATCTGTTTTGTTTTATAATACATATACTTATATATATATATAAGTATATATATATTAGTATTATATATAAGTATGTTCGTTGTAAGATTACTAATAAATGAATAAATAAATGAAGTCCCCTAGAGTAACAATCTGTAAATTGATTACTGATAACGAGATGATACGACGACGAGACGAGACGAGCCCAGTGATCATCTACAAGTTTAACGCTCAAACCCAATAATCAATTTCAATCCATTTTTGACCATCTGAGATAGACATCTTAATCCCACTATTGATAAAAGTGTGCCAATAACCAACCGACGGATTGTAATAGCCATCTGAGTGTTTGACAAATTCAAATGGGGCAGTAAAGATGCATGTTAGAATGAAATTAATTATAGACTTAAGTATATATAATATTAAGTTTCTCATGTAAATTTTTTTTTTGTAATGAGAAAATAAAGTTCTTTAAACATCTGTCAATACAAGCTGATCGATGAGTGTGGATAGACCTTTATATGAAAATCACAGTGAAACTATGCCATTTCCTATCTTAAGATTTTAACTTACACCAATTTTTAATATCATTTCAAAGCTATTTGATATATTTCAAACATAGTATATTTTAATATTATTTGTACGGTTTTATTAACTTAATTTGTTGTATATTGATAATCAAATATGAGTAAAGAGCGAAGAGATTGCTTTCTATCCATCGCCAAAAAAAAATTGTCTTCGTAGGGTTTGGTTATTGGGATGCAGATAGGATCGATCGACTGTCACGGTCTGTAATTTCAGACACAATATCTGTTCTTAATTCCAATTCACTTACCTATTATAAGAAATGGGAGAGATGTAATCTACTTTCAGATATAAAATAGAGTACCTGTGTCCCGCGATTTTTGCACCTTAAATTCTTGCTTGATATCTATCTGTGTTGACACATATTTTACGTAATTTTTAAATTCCAGTACTTCTGAAAACAAATTCTTTAGCTTTTTTGTCGTCTCGGGAGTTGTGAACGATATTGCGGGGTACTCGATTGTGAGGAATGCTTGGAATAATGTGGTAGAGTAGATAGTAATAATAATAACAAAAAAATATATATAAATCAAAAACAAATTAAAAAAAAGAGTGTGTGTACTTATGTACACGCGTTAGAAGTTATACTTCTTTGGTATGGAAAGGAAATAACTAAAATGCAATAAAAACGATATTAAAATTAATCAAAAAGATTTTATTTAAATAAATAAATTATTAGTAAATACTATCACCGTTGTATATGAAATTTATTTAAAAACACCAAAATAATATTTATTTATTGACTGTTTATGTACTGTTACGAAACACGTGATCTAAATATAAAAATACTTGTATATACAACTTAATCATAGTCATCGATTTCCAACCTAGACCTAACTTTACAATGTCGAATTTAGGTGTTGGTGTGCGCGCGCATCGTAAAAATTCACTTTCATCATTTTTCTCTATCGCGCCAAAAGAAGTATAACTTTAAAAAGTTTGGTCCCTGTGGCAGTGTACTTTTAACGCTGGAATTTCTACTAATTCGTTGAAGAAAGCACCAGCCCTGAAGCCAACTAAATATTAAAATAGAAAATAAATTTTCTTGATTTTTAATTCAGTTAATTATTCGTGAAGTTTTTTTTTTGGGGAATGCATTGTGCATACCCTTCCGCGGCGCGACTGCTTGGTGCGGAAGGGTTTTGTGGGACTCGCCATTGTGCATATCCACTAAAACCCCAAGGCGCCACCAACAATCGTCTTATGCGGGATGCGGTAACAGCAGAGCCTTATCCTCTTCCCGACAAGCGTTGCTGCGGTTGCGTCCGCCTCTTCACGTCCATTGTTGGTTTGTGAGGATGCTTGACACAGCAAGCATCTTTCACAGACTGGGCCATCCGCATTTACAGATAGCTAGGGGAGATCGGGTCCAGTACTTGCAAGGATGGGTCAACATCCCTTCTTTTAAACGCATGGCCGTGCTCCCCGTTTAGGCACTTTTTAGGTGGTTTTCGTAATAAATGCTTTAACGAACTTTTCTTGTACCACTTGCTCCAATAAGCTTTATTTTAAATAGATAATAAAAAAATAGCACTACAACCATTTTAGGTCTCTGCCTCAGATTTCGGTATGTTTCATGATCATAATTCTAATAGGCAAGTAGGTAATCAGCCTCCTGATACATTGATACTCCTTCACCGTTTAAGCGACTGACAAATACGCACATAGGGGATCGAACCTACGACCTCAGAGATGACAGTCGCACGCTGAAGCCACTAGGCCACCACTACTACAAAATAATTAATATACATATGTATATAAAAGTGACGTCAGTGTTTGATGTTCGCCTTACGCCAATGGAATGTCGATGTACGCGTTGAACTCTATCTCGTACGGTGACGGTAGACGTATAGAAATTGCTTTACGCCCAAACCTATCTCAATCCATTTTGACCACCCGAGATAGACATCTTAATCCATATATTGATAATGTTCCAATAACCAATCGACGGATTGTAATAACCATCTGTCGATACAAGCTTTCCATGGTAGGTCGGATCGGTGTATGAGGACCTTTGTATGAAAATGACAGTTCAACAGTGCCAATATCCTATCTTAAGATTTTAACTTTCACTAGTTTTTAAAATATTTAAAAAGCTATTTGATATGTTTTAAATATAGGCATGTATATTTTAATATTAATTGTACGGTTTTATTTATTTTATTTGGTTTATATTGATTATCAAATCTAAAGAGCGAAGAGCTAAGAGAATAAAAAAAAGAGGGAAGATATATAGCAATTAAATTTGTTTTGTTTTTTATGTATTTTTACTTATTTTATTATTTCTATGTAGCTTAAAGTGTAAAGTACCTGGATGACCGAGCCTTGCTCGGGATTTTTTTATAAGTTGTGTTTTTTGGAAATCATATTTAAGTACGAATTACACACTAATAAAATGATAAAATATGAATATAATTATCGAATAAAGAAAATTATATTCATATTTAAGTTTTTATTTGACTGACATCTTAAAACGAGCAATTCTATATTTAAGTTGATGAAACACGAATAAAATGACATCTTCTAGAAATGATTCCTAGCTAGATTGATTTATCGCCCCCGAAACCCCCGTATACTAAATTTCATGAAAATCGTTGGAGCCGATTCCGAGATTCCAATTATATATATTTACAAGAATTGCTCGTTTAAATATATAAGATAGTATTCGTTTTTAGGTTATGTTGAGCTTATAGAAACATTAATTATATATATTTTTTAGAACGATATTGAAACTCACACAATTATAACTATATGGACTAAAATTTAAAAGAATATTCTTCTTTGCTATTTAATATGGTCACTTCAGGCACCAAGGTTGAAACCTTTGAACACTGTGGTTTTATTGTCAATAAATAAATTAAATAATACAAATTATCTGGGAACCAGCAAAGTAAGCGGAACAGTCGCCGGCCAAAGCAGGAAAAACTGTTGCAGATGAGGCAAAGAGAACCGGAAAGACTTTGAGCGAGATGAAATGTGATGACCGAAGACTCACTATGGTCACTATCTGCTCCATCTAGATAACATTCTCCTGCCCGTTTGCACCCTGTTCTATATAAAAAAAAATAAGTAGTAGTAAGAAGACGAATCATATGCTTTAATAAATATATTATTATTATTTATTTAAGGAATACTATATGCTAACATTTTGAATAGCCTTGGCTGTCAAAAACTTATCAGACTTCTGATCTGTTCTTGATCAGACATTACGTGATCTAATTTAAGTTACCCAAGTATTCGAAGGTTGCAATCGTAACGAACAAAGAAACTAGGCACCAAACATTAGTACGTGGCGTTTTCGGTGAAGATACCTAGACAGATAACTGACCCAGTTTTAGCAGAGCGTGTGTTGCAAACCTTAAATTATTGACTAGATATTATACAAGTAAAATACAGCCTCGGAGCAATGTGCATACCAAATTGTAAGATCAAAGCACGCATAGGTACCTCACCCACACACGCGCAAACCACCAACACCACTAAAAGTATAATAAAAGTTACCAACAGAAGTACAGCGTACGGTATTATTTGTTAGGAGGGAGGTAGGGGGAGAGGTTGACGCGCGAGGCAGCCAGTTTACCGTTGCAAGGCGCATTGTGCGGATGGACGCCAGTCACCCGCGCGTTGCCGGCCCTTAGAAGCACCGGCCTCCGCCACAGGACTAATACACTTGTGTCACATGTATGGACTATAGATAGACAAAGTGCTCGTTCATTATTCATGTGTGTTTTGTTATTGGATCATCTCTAACACGGTATGTGTTTTCTATTTTAATAAACATTTTAATCTATCTTTGATTGGTCTATGCTGACATTATATTCGAATTAAGCATTGGAAAGTTAATAAAGCTTTGAAATTTACGATTTCACTCGAGATAAGGTTTTTTTTAATTCGACTCTACATATGTTTGGTGATTGGCAACTCTTAGTGAACTAGTTATTTCGACTTCATTAAATATTAATTGCTATACTCACAACGCGTTTCGCGTAAGGCAGGCGATTTGACATTTAACGCCATTTACCAGACAAATTTATAAATACAGCCTTATTTTAAGCTTTTCCGGATTCTTAAAACTAAAGTATTCGCTCTGTTATCGATTGAGTTAAATATTTACACCCACGCTGTCACCGACAGCATTGTATACCACGTCGACAAATTATGGCCTAAAACTGTTTAAAGCCTTCAAGTTAGTTCTTTAGATATGTATTTGCTACTAAGAGCATACTAATAGGAATTGCCAACTATTGTCTATGGTCTGACAGTCTCTAAGTCATAGACCGCCGCGACTACTAGAGAACCACGTCCACACGTTATTCAATAATAAAATCCTATAGGCGTTTCTTTAAACAAACAAACAAACAAAAATCATTTATTCGTATAGGTAACAGTATGTACACTTATGAACGACAAAAAAAAAAATCATTAAATGATTCCAGTTTTACATTTACTGACAGTTCTTAAATCAAGGGCGTAGAACGGAAGAGAAGAACTGGCAATAAACTCTCCGCCACTCTTTTAAATCGCCAAGTTTTTTTTACATAATGTTTGTATTTTTCTGTCTCATTTGGCCAGACAGACAGTTCAGGTTAGGGTCAACAGTATATGATATATAAGCCTCCCCAAATGGTTTCAATACGCCAAGAGAGATAAAAATACCTTTATACACATTACTTGTAGATAATAATAATTAAACATAGATACAGAGAAAACTATAATATACTTAAAAAGTGTTTAATATTAAAGGCATTTTCCCTCTGTATTGCGATAGTATTTCGTTGAAGCACCAGCTCTGGTGTATGTACTATCTATCAGGTGCAAACTGAAATGGTTTATCAACTGTGCACTTGAATCCCATGGTCCAAGAGTCTCTTCTTCGGGAACGAAATCAACGTCGGTGAAAATCATGTATTAGCCATATATTATTTTCCGCGTGTTCTGCCTTGCCAGCGTTTGACCTTAGTTAAGACGGTGCTAACGTCTCTACAAGTAGCATCCCACAAGCCCGTCCCAATGTCTAAACACCCAAACCCAAAAACCTATCTTAATCTGATTTTGACCATCACAGCTTCATATAAATATTGATAAAAGTGTGCCAACTAATCGACGGATTGTAATAGCCATCTGTCGATACAAGCTATCCATGGTGGGTTGGATCGGTGTATGTGGAAGTTATTTTGTATGAAAATGACAGTTCAACTGTGCCAATATCTTAAGATGATAACGTAAGTTAAAGATTATTACATATAAACCAATTTTATAATATATATATTAATATATACATGTAAACCAATTTTGAGAAAATCAAATAGCTATTTGATATGTTTGAAACATAGATATGTGTATTTTAATATTATTTGTACGGTTTTATTAACCTTATTTGGTTTATATTGATTATCAAATATGACTCTTAAAAGCGTTTGGTTATCGAGATGCAGATAGCAGATCGATCGACTATCACGGTCTGATTGATTGTGGATTCTAATAAAAGATCTCTATTGTTATCGTTTCACTCCAAAATGGCTGGAATTACGAGAATAGTACTGACCTAGGATATGATTTTATTCATTGAAAGTAGGAAATACAGTTAATATTATACACTACAAAGTAATTATTATCCATGTTCAGATAATTAAATATTAATATGGAAACATGTAACATTAAATGTGTAATTCGTAATTATCTTCGAAGAAAGGCAAATTAAATGTAATTGATTAAGTTATGGCTTCCATGGTCTAATGCGACAACAGACAGAAGACAGGTGACTAAACGATTTGCCGTATGTACAAGATCTCTATCAAATCATATTTTTTTATTTCTTTATCTCCACTTTAGTGGGACATATACTAAAATTAAAAAAAAAAATTGTTTTATTGTTTCTCAAATTTTTACATCAATAAATGAGTATTAGGTCACGTATCTCGGCGTGGTGATCAGTCCATAGAACGCCTTGTCGTCCAGGGGAAGGTGGAAGGCACTAGACCGCGCGGCAGGTCACCTACACGTTGGAATGATCAGATTAAGTCCGCCGTAGGAGAATCACTGAATCAGTGCAGCAGGATGACCTCCAATAGGCAGCGGTGGCGGAACGTCGTGAAGCGCCTCACATCTGCGCCTTCTACCACATAGCGATCGCGACTGCTTTGGCAAGACTGTACCGAAAGAGAAGAAGAAATGAGTATGAGACAACCCCCGTAAGTCAAGAGACACTTGTGTTGGAGTTGACTCGCTACTTCCCTTATCTATACAAATTCTAAAAAGAATAGCTATAAACTTAATCTATACATGTGTGTTTGTGTGTGAGCGAGTGTGTGCACGCTGTCAAGTATACAATTAGGCCTGTCACAAACTAGCGTATTCGCACCAAAATGTGCTCAGTTTCCTAATATACATATTTAAAGTTATGAAATTTCGTAATATTACGTATTTAATGTTATTGATTTTTTTTTCTTTCGTAAATACTTGAATGTTAATGGTAACATATAAAAATCATTACAATATCTATAATTTCCACGACTCTTCTTGGAACTTATGCACATTTAAAGTTAAGAAATTTCGTTAAACATATTTAATAATTATATTGTTGTTATCCTGTCTTAAATATTGAACCTTTCTGTATGAGTATTTCATGGTTGGCTATATGTTTAATGGATTTTGTTGTACATATATAATTTATTAGATAAAATTGCGAAATAACTAAATATTTATATTCCTATATATACATAGGCGTTTCCGTCTCGCGCGATAGATAATTCATGAATAAATAGTTGCGATATATAAAAAATTATAATATCGGAGGAGTTTAAGGGATACACGATTACTATATGTCATGTCATGTTACTATATGTTATAGATATGTCTTGTCTCAGCTAACTAGCTTACTTAACCGTTCAATTAATAGCCTAGCCGTTTATCTAGTGGACTGATAGATATTCAGCCGTTGCGTTTGTTACAGCATTTAATAAACTGGCACAACAACAATCAACAAGGCAAGTAATGAAAGGTCATCGATCCAAGACATTTGCCTAGCTGTTCAATCAACTGGCTGAACATCTATAAAACGGCTAGGCTGTTAATTGAATGGCTAGTTAAGCTGCGACGTGTGCATAAAAATCACATAAAGATGACGACATCTTTGTGATACTTGTGTTGCTTTATTACTAAAGTTTGTATTGATATTATCTAACTCCCGCTGTCTTCGGCTTTATCACCTTCGTTTGGCAAGCAAGTTAAGGATTCAGCCTCGATCCGTCCGGTAACAAGGATCTCAAAGTTTTTGGGACTAACGCGTGATATATGTCAAAGAGCCTTTGGTTACACACTGAAGGAAGACTTGTAGGAGGCTGTGAATTGACAAATTCATCCATTTATCCATTCAAATTTTGACCAGTAATTGATGGTATAATAATATGTCTATGTATTTGTCACTAGTAAATTTAATGGGAGTAACGTTATTAATTTTATTTATTGAAGTGTATACATATTTTCTAAAAATATTATACAACTCAATTATGTAGATAATTATAAACTGTAGTAGATTTATTCTAACCTGATGTAATTGACGTATAAAAAGTTATTCAACTAATATAACTAACCGTAAAAAAATAATAATTAAAAAATTAATTATTTCATTTTAAGGTTAGTTATTATATAAGAATTAATATTTAGTTTCAATATGAATCTGTAGAATTTAATAACTAAAGTATATTATTAAAAAGAGTCCCTTTAGGCAAGGTTCCGAAGATACTGGCAGCGTTCCCCCTTTGAATAGCTAGACTAACTATTTGTCCGAGGTAGCTGCCAGCTCTTCGGTCTCCTGAGATGTCGACTAACCTTTTTGTATTTCTTAAAAAAGTCTTATAGCGGGACCCCACGGATCAAAGGTCACACCGAATGGGACGAAATCCGTTCGAATAAAAAATAATCCGTTATAATCGCGATGAATTCCAAAGAGGGGTGCCTAATTTCTAGATTGGTTTTTGCAGACGGAATTTAGAAAATTCTCCTGACTGAGAGTTGAGAATGAATTGGGGATGACAAGGTTAATATCCTGTAAGATGCCTCTTAAAAAATTATTTCACAAAAATTTGCAGGGATATATTTCACATAAAAAATGGTCAAGCCGTGCGAGTCGTTTCAACCGCTGACACACGAAAATCAAATCGGTATTTGTGCTCGAATCTTTAAGTACGAAGGATGAATATTAAAATATTAATTTAAAAACACTTATCTTTTTAATGTGTATTAAAACTGAATATTATCTGTGTCATTTGTGTGACCCAAAAATGATATTATGGCAATCTTTCGAAATTCGTTATTTTAAGCCTCTTACGCTAAATGTTTATTTGTAATGAGCTGCATTTTACTGCTAATATGTTCAACTTATTATACAAAAGAATCTATTTGACCTTTGAACTGAATTATTGTTACAAAATCCAGTGATCCAATTCTAAAATCATTTCTACAATTATTTTTTATATAGATCAGAATTCTGTGCCTGACACATGTTTATGGGTTTCAAGATAAATGTTTTTTCTCCCTTTTGTAAAGTTTGTGTGTATTTTTATTCTGGTGCCTTTAGTGTTTTTGGTAATTTAAGTGTATTTTTTATATTACGCAATAAAAAAATTGTAGAAACGCTTCCTCATGTTTCAGAGTTGAAAGCTAAACCACAGATTCACACTGCTCCTATTCTTCAAACACCTATTTATTTTATATCTCTCAAACATCACAAATATTACAAGAAGGACAATCAGATACTTATGAATATACTAGCAGACTCGGCCCAGCGTTGCTGTGGCTAAGATTTTTGTTATATTACATAGTAGTAAACCATTCCAGGGAAACGGTAGGAGGAATTATGTGAAACGTTGGTACTTTTAACACAGCGTCATCTGTTAGAATTCTATCAAATAATAGACAAATAATTTGCAATAAAATAAAATTGCGACTATAATTAAAGATCTAAGCCGTCCTAAGTCTTAAGTAGGACCAGACTGCTGACGGTGTGCCAATTTAATTTAAAATCGGTTAAGTAGTTTAGGAGTCCATCGCGGACAAACATCGTGACAGGAGATTTACATATATTACAAGGGAAACGGTAGGAGAACTTATGTGAAACGTTGGTACTTTTAAACCAGCGCCACCTTTTAGAGTTGTATCAAATAATAAACACATATTTGCAATAAAATAATATTGAAGGCATAAATTAAGATGTAAGCCATCCTAACTCTTAAGTTAAATGTAACTGCACACGGTGTGCAAATTTGATCGATATCGGTTCGGTAGTTTAGGAGTGCATCGCGGACAAACATCGTAACACGTGATTTATATATATTAAGATAGACAGGATGTGCATGATTGTCAATTATGTCAGAGCTTACGAAGCAGCAACCAGATCATTGCAACAACCTCACAGTCGAGTTGACCGCAATATCACACACGACTCGGGGACTCTTTGTATTAAAGAAGCCGCATGGTTCCTAACATTCACGAATACACACTGTAAATAATTATATAGGAATAAAGAAAATTATAATAACGAATAAATTAAGCTTTCATTTATTATTAACACTTGACGTTCGTAACACGATTCTTTGTCGTCAGTTTTAATTCCTACAATGAGTCATTTATTTGCGCAAAAAAAACTGTGAGCACAGATTACAAACAAAACAATACGTTTTTAAAAGTCCACAGCCTGTGGGCACAGATTAAATTAAAACTGTATCGTGCAACAGATACTATAACTACTTTAGGTCCAGGTCTAAATAGTTATATCTGTGTTTTATTTTTTTTGGTTACCAAGTGTTGTGTAAACTTAGTTACTTGACAACGGCCCTAGTGAGATTGAAACGGACTAAACCAATTTAATTAGTGTTAATGCATTTTAGTCTTAAGTGATGAATAGTGGTAAGTGTAAAAACTACACAAGAATACAGTCTTCTTAGAGACTGTAAGATAATTGACACTAAATTAGATTTAAATTATTTATTAGTATTAAGTTAGGCTAGATGTTCAAGACTTTGTGCAGAGACATTTTATAAAATGACTGGAAAAAATAATATAATATTTTTATGTTGAATAACATTTATATTAAAAACAACTTCGGGTTCGTTATTATAAATAATTTAATTACTTCAAGATTAAAAAAAGCATATTACAACAACATACGAAGGTTATCTCGTTTATTGATATATACAGGAAGAGTTTCTCCTAGAATTAATTGAAAGTTTTTATACCAAAAAATAATTAAAAACGTTGCAAAACAATCTTGGCTCAAAGACTAGATACAATTTCCGCACTTAGAATTTGTTCTATTGTGCGTAAAATCATGGCTTATTAAGCCAGGCTAGCTCCTTCTGGAAGTCCAAAGAAGCTCTCACTGCTCCGAGTATTTCTGTTGATTGGGCAGCTACAGCTCTGCAATCCAGGTCTACGTAGGTTAGTAAATTCACAGTAAAAGCCTCAAATATCCAAGTAGTCTTCCCCTCGTAACTTTGTAAATAAATTTATTTATTTTAATAATAACATATCAAATATATATACATATATCAATATCTAAGTTTGTTATTTATGTTAAATATCATTTTAACATCTCCTTTACACATCTTAAACATAATATAATAAGTAAAATATATTATTAAAAGAAGTCCCTTTAGGCAAGGTTCCGAAGATACTGGCAGCGTTCCCCCTTTGAATACCTAGACTAATTCTTTGTGCGAGGTAGCTGCCATCTCCTCTCTTGTGATGTCGACAAACCTTTTTGATATTTCCCTAAAAAGCCTTATAGCGCTAGGACCCCACGGACCAAGGGTCTCGACATTGAATGGGACAAAATGATATTAGAAGACCCATGCATATGAATGCTTTAGCTTTGAAAAAAAAAATATATGTATTTTAGTATATATTCTAATGTTCTAAAAGTAATGTTTTTGCAATCAGCAGTGTTTTTCAAATTGCGCCTGCAAAAACCAACCTAGGTTTAGGCACCTCTCATTCGAGTTCTTCGCGATTATAACAAAAAACACTACTTATCCAAGGCTTGATATTTGATTTTCAATTAAAAAATAGCGAAGTACCCAATACGATTTTTTTTCTACTAATTTCATTCAATATATAATATAATTTTTTGTTACTGATACTGTGTATGTATTATGATGTGGTGAACTTGCTTAAATAAATATCTTTAATCGTAAATATTGACGCGTTGAAGTCTTTTATACGCAGGTATCGTTCACGCTGTGGGTGTCCGCGTCGCCGCGTGTCGGGCGGCTTACGAATTGTATTTTAATATAAAATGCTATAATAATGCGTATATCCAATATCTATAAAAATAGTAATGTCATCGAGCACGTCCAACTCTTCATCGATCGTTTTCACCGTATTCTGGGTACCTATTGGGAGGAACTTTCAGCAGACCAAGCAACGCAAGTGCAAATATATAGGACATAGACTTCAAAGAGATTGGCCCATTGGCGCTTGATTGGAACCTGCAAGAAACCGTCACAAGCCAATCTGGCGTACAGTTGAGGCAAAGAGCCGGAAAGAGTTGCAGCAAAGTGAAATACGAGACTCGAGAATGCTCTGAAGAGTCGGTGTGGATGCTCTCTGCCCCATATAGGATAACCCCTAGATGGGGACTAGGACATTAAATTATAAAATATCGTATAGGAAATAAATATGAAACCTTAAAAACCCCATTAAGCTTTAAATGTCTTCTGACAATGGTGACGCATGCGCCAATAAATAATATGTATTTTATTACTTCCATATTAATAAACGTGAGTGCAGTCATGTGGAAAAGATTGAATAAGGAATTTATATTTTTTTATTGACATTTAAAATATATACTATTAAATATTATAGATTACAGAACTCTGTCTGAGTTAGTCGTGCTCTTAAGTAATACAATCTGTTCAAGTTATGACAAAAATCGAAACCATTTTTTTAATGTAAGATGGCAAAAGCAGTAGGCAGCATACACACACTACATACATAGCATACAGTCTATAGACACATTGGTAGAAGGCTCGCAGTGATTTTTAAGTATTAGTACGCACTTTTCTTGAACCAAAGAAGTTCCCACTGCTCCGAGTATTTCTGTTGTTTGGGCAGCTACAGCTCTGCAATCCAGGTCTACGCAGGTTACTAAATTCACAGTAAAAGCCTCAATATCCAAGTAGTCATTTTCCCCTCGTAACTTTGTAAATAAATTTATCTATTATAACAATAACATATCAAATATAATAATGTAATGTATCAATATCTAAGTTTGTTATTTATGTTAAATATCATTTTAACATCTCCTTTACACATATTAAATATAATATAATAAGAATATACCTAATAACTAACCTTAAAATTTAATTATTAAAAAATATTATTAAAAGTAGTCCCTTTAGGCAAGGTTCCGAAGATACTGGCAGCGTTCCCCCTTTGAATAGCCAGACTAATTCTTTGTCCAAGGTAGCTGCCAGCTCTTCGTTCTCCTGTGATGTCGACTAACCTTTTTGATAATTCCCTAAAAAGCCTTAACGCGCTAGGACCCCACGGACCAAGGGTCTCGACACCGAATGGGACAAAATCATATTCAGAGCCTAGACCCCTGTATTTACAGGCTTTAGCTTTTTCAGCGGCATCACAAGCCGCACCAGCTCTGTTGTTGGTTCCATGAAGATTGGAAGGGGCCAGTGTGTCTGAACAGGTGGCATCCCATACCAAAACCCGACCCATCCTCCATGGAATCAAACTCATACCGTCCGGTCTCTTGCCATCGTCTCTAGCAATTCCAGTAGGTATATTTTTATGTTTTATGTTATTTCTTAAGTTAATTATAGGATTTAGAAAATATATGTTAGTTATTATATTTTAAGATGGGTTATCAGTTTTTTTGGTTATTATATAATGAGTAAAATATATTATTAAAAGAAGTCCCTTTAGGCAAGGTTCCGAAGATACTGGCAGCGTTCCCCCTTTGAATAGCTAGACTAATTCTTTGGGACCAGCTCATCGGTCACCTGTGATGTCGACTAACCAAATAAAACTAAAAAAATAGTACGCGTTTTTGAAAGACCGAATTCGAATTGGAAATACATATGCGTGTGTGCGCCGAAAAACTGCATTGAAAAACGCGCAGTCGTGGAACGGCGGACGTCGAGGTGATACACTGATATAGAGACGAGAAATTTACAATACGCGACTTAAACAGGTATTAGCTGTAGAAAACGTTAGACAGTCTAAGTTTATTCACAGCGTCTAAAGATGGCATTAGTGGGTGTGGTTGGGCGTAACCCACATTGTTCACGCTCGCATCGTGAAACTTTGCCCTATGTTGAAAGGTTCAAGGAAATCGAATCATGAAACTCATTTGTCCACACCCCTGATATTAATAGAAAGCGTTTTCATTTCATTTTGTTTATAGAACAGGGGGCAAACGGGCAGGAGGATCACCTGATGTTAAGTGATACCGCCGCCCATGGACACTCTCAATGCCTGAGGGCTCGCGAGTGCGTTGCCGGCCTTTTAAGAACAGAGCTACAATTCACTACCACGTGTTATTGAGGCTAAAGTATAAATTAAATTTATTTATTTATTTTATTTTTTTATAGAACAGGGGGCAAACGGGCAGGAGGCTCAACTGATGTTAAGTGATACCGCCGCCCATGGACACTCAATGCCAGAAAATTTGTTGCGACAATTTTATAAATTTGAGCTTTAAATCAGCGAGATTCGAACCCCGACCACCACTGTCTATGTGTGCATTTAACACTTGCACGTACGAAGGCAAATATTGTAAGGATAGTTTTATAGAATAGGGGATGAGTTTACCGACAAAAATAAAAATACTATCCAAATCACCTAGACGTCTGTCGTTGCACAACTGTGTGTAAGCTGCCCACTAAAGTAATTTTTTATTAATAATAATATTTTATTTGCATGCCATTGTGCGCATTTTGTGCCGCACATTGGCGTGCAAATTAAAAGCTATTTTACATATAAGTTACACACTTTATGAGTTTTATCATTACAATCAATTCTTATATTATCACTTTATTTGAATATATTAGTATGTTATAAATTAAATATAAATTATTCACACATCTGTGTAAATCACAATTCCGCCAATGTCGCGTTCTAAGTCTTAACACGGTGAGGATAGAATTGATGGATTGAATTTAATCTAAGCAGTTACCCAAAACAAAAATGACTTTCCAAAAATGTCAACACACACATATATAATATAAACAAGAGGTTAACATTATACTACAAGTAATGGAAGGGAGAATCTTATTTATAACTTTAATTTATTAACAGAAATAAATTTCCCTAAAATTTTGACGATAGGACTGGATGGGTTGGTAAATTAATATACATTGATTGACATTGACATTAGAGTCATTTCATTGCCAATTGTCACAGAAAAAGACCGAGAAATTATAACCTATACATTGAACATCAATGTCATATTTTCTTGTATTTTTTAGGCATACACATTGTTTTAGAATGTGTATATAAATAAATAAATAAATCACGTTCGTGAAATGAATTTCACAAGTGAAACAAAGAGCGAGATGCCATTGCGCAACGGAGACGTAATTATCTATAAATAATATTAAGTTATGAAAAGTGTCATGAATCATACAACATACATTTGTATATGTCATTTAAAGATGTTGCTAGGTAAAGATAGTTCCGGTTAAAAGCTTTCATATATTCGACGTCCAGTCACTTTCCAAGTGGCTGCATAGAGATGTCTCTCTGCATCTTCTGCTTTTACCATGGAGAGTTTTCATAGGAGTTGTTGGAGCTGAGGAAGTAGTAGTCGTATCACCTCGACGTATTAAAGCAGTCTTTGTCGCGCACCACTACTAAGAGGAACCAGCTGAAGTATTCGACTTAGGGTGCTTCAAGAAATGAGTGTACCATTTCCTGGTCGGCAACGCACTTGCCAACCTTCTGGCAATTTGAGTGGCCATGGGCGGAGGTATCACTTAACATGGATTTTTATCGAAACTTTAAATGGACAGTCCAATCCTGCGTATATATATAATTTAAATATACATAATTTTGTCTAGTTGCCTTTAGCATAATACATTTAATTAATAATAATATTATATTTACTAACAGCCTCTACACAAGTTAAAAAAATCAAAAAATAACTAATTGAACCATTCTCGAATCATCCAAGATCCAGCCGATTAGAAGTTAATTACACAGAAGATTTAATATAATATATATATATCTAAAACTTATAATAATATAATTACTAAGAAAGTTGTAAATACGTGTGTTGGAAATAAATACTAACAAACAAAAACTATAAAAAAAATTATTATGAAGTTTTTTTAAAAAACGGGTAATAGCCTCCATCAAGGCATCCCACAATTTTCTATATTATTATACATATTAATTATAATTATTGAAGTATATAACAAGTGTTATTATGTACGCGCGTTAGATTTTATATTTTGGAGTGACAAGATAAAAATCTTTTCAAAATTGTATTCTACGTGTGTAGAAAAAATAGAAAAAAGGGTATTTAATACATTAAATGATTTATTGTAACGCATTATTAAATAAAGTTTATTTAAATATCACAAAATAAAATGTTGACGATAGCTAAACATCAGGGTGTCGGATTTTTGTGTCGGTGTAAACATTTACTCTCATAATTTTTCCCTAACGCTAAAAAAAGTAGTCTCCGACACTATTGTATGTTCGCAGAGTGAATTCACATAAGCGATATGGGGTATATTATGTGTTTAATATAATAATAAATTATTCTCAACATTATCGTATTGGCATATGTAAGGATAATGTATGTATTTTTTTTATAAATAGATAAATAAAATGATAATACTAATAGAAGCCCTTTATTCGCTGACCATTTCGCTTAAATGCTATTCATATCAAACAGTATACAATACTCTTAAATCTAATTATATAGCGAAAATAATAATTTATTATCAACAGCTTTGGTCAGGTTGTCTGTCGACATAGGCCTCCCCCAATTGTTTCCATGTCTCTCTATCCTTGGCAGACCTTCTCTAAATAAATAAATAAATAAAATTCAATAAAACAAAATAGGAAAAATAATTGTCAAATGAGTTAGGTACGTTTAAGGTGAATCAAAGTGAAATGACCGTTCGTAGATGCCTTGACCCCTGCAAGACGGAAGACTAGTATTCAGTCAAGCGAGACCAACTCCTGCGTAGAAAATGGCCGTCCTTGGTTTCACAATTAACCTTTGACCTTGAAAATGTATGCTTGTTTAATTTGTTTGTTAGATTTTTTACACAGAACTGGTCAGACTTTTTTTTAACAGAACCTAACAAACGTCTGCCCAGGAGATGACTTTTTAATCGTCGCATATGAAAGAAAGATCGCATCAAGTTGTTATAGTTGTGGCTTACAATATAATAAATAGTGGCGCTACAACCTCTCTACGTCTTGGCCTCAGAATTCTGAATCTGTTCCATGATCATTTTTAAATCTAATAGGCAAGTAGGTGATCAGCCTCCAGTGCCTGACACACATCGTCGACTTTTTGGGTCTAAGACATGTCGGTTTCCTCACGATGTTTTCCTTCAGAGTTGCACGCTAAAACACTAGGCCAACGCTGATGGGGCGTCTTACAATGGTTACGTCATATACATAGCTTTGGGAAATTTATTATTACGAGAGCAGTTTTAGTTTTTCTGAGTAAACAACTTTTTGGAGTCGACAATAATTTATGAATTTAATTTTATTATTCACTAGAGGCAACATTACACAGTTGGTATAGTCTCGACTCTCATGCGAGATCGTAGGTTCGGTCTGTGCACCATTGGACTTTCTTTCGCATTAAACAATCGCTCGCAGTGAAGGCTTGCCTTAGACCCAAAAAATCGACATCACCTACTTGCCTATTAGATTGACAAATCATAAATCAGGCCAGGATCTAAAAATGTTGCCACTAAAATAATTCAGTGGCAACATTAAAATAATTTAATCATTGTAATGCGAACTAGATTTGTTTCAAAATATTTTACATAATTTTGAATAAAATATAGCATTTTCTAATATACTTTCTACATAGTTCTGATCTTGAATAGGATATCTAAAAAATTCATTATAACAAAATTTTGTAGGAAGTATGGGCTACATATCATTTCCTTTTCCGTATTGTAACGAGTTTTTTAGTCAAATAACATAGTTCCCGCGAGAGTACATATTTAGTTTTCGACTGCAATTAACATTAGGTTGAAAGAACACGTGTTTTTGATATCATCCAATATTTTATTAAATTGTTTAAATAATTGAATAAATGTAATATGTATTAAATTGTTTATTAAAACCTAAATATAATATACTAGTGACCCGCCCCAGCTTCGCACGGGTGCAATGCCGATGAAAAGCAGGTTTTTATTATGTATTGTTATTTCCGTCGCTGGAAAGCTCCGATAATATACGCGTTCGATCGCTGCTAAATAAGCTGTAATGGGCTGTATAGATCTATATTAAATGAACAATGTATTCAAGGTATTTAATTGGTTAAGGATTAATGCTGTATTGGTTAAAATCGCTTCGAAAATTAGCCATTATTTGTTGTAAAAAGTAAATGACAAAAAAAAGTTATTGTGGGTTATCCATAAGAGATAGACATAAACCATCATGGACTTTTCTGTAGACCTTTTCAATGTGTACAATACTTAGTACATTATTTTGATAAAACTCGTAGGGTTCAGCCTGCGTTTGCTATGTAAGCGGAAAAAATGTAATTATTTACGACATCACATTAGAAACCTCAAAAATAACAGTACTTCTCCACTATTGAATGGATGTTATTATACATATAAACCTTCCTCTTGAATCACTCTATCTATTAAAAAAACCGCATCAAAATCCGTTGCGTAGTTTCAAAGATTTAAGCATACAAAGGGACATAGACCGAGAAAGCGACTTTGTTTTATACTATGTAGTGATGATTATGTTATTTTTATACAGTATTTATAATTCTCCTAACCTACATAGTTATAAAAAATTTCTTTTCTTTTTTTGACGTTCATAAGTGTACATTATGTTACCTATATGAATAAATGACTTTGTTTTTTTTTTAAAGAAGAACCAGTGGAGCAATGATTGCCCAATTTGTAACTTAAATGGACAGATGTTTGTCCACAGTCCCTGCTTTCCAGAACATACCTGTTTAAGATCGATAAAAGTACCCATATTGTACTGTTTAAATCTTACTCCCTCAATGAAGGACGAAATTATTATTACTAATTAGGATAGTCTGGCCATAAGCCAAGACCAGCTCATTAGCTTTCAAACCGGTTTAATCAAACGTATATTGTATTCTATAATCTTTGTGCAATATTCGTGCGTGACATAGACGTTTGATTGTTTTATCTGTGGTGTTTCGCGCTTTTTTATTGTCTACTTATTATCACGTGAACTTCAACACAATGTTTGGTGGTTTTTGTCGAGTAGACACAAAATACCGCTAGAGACGGTTATTGCTCTTTCCGCAAGAAATTATCATGTATTCAGAACAACATTTTGTTAGTATAATTAAAGATTTCTTATTTTCTTTCGTAATTTGTAGTTGCATGGGCCAAAACTGGGGCGTTGGGTATTTCTGTTCATAAATGATGGAAGTGGTATCATTGTCAGTAAGTCAGCGCATGTCAATTGTCACTGTCAAATAACTTAATTGACGTATAACGAGACGATAATGACTACTGCTAAGCGAAACGTAAATGTATGTCTGTGTTTCTTAAGTTATTATAAATTAAGTCACCTAAAAGATAATTGTCACTTTCATAATATATGGATGATGCATTTTCAAACAGCTATAATATAAAACATAGACAATATATGTTTTTCTATGGCAGCCATGGTAACGATGTCATGCTCACTCCATATTATATACTAAAGATGAAGACGGCTTCGAGATTATGTATGCTAATTCATTTAATCTATTTAATTATATTTTATTAGTAATACAAAATATTTAACCTAAAGGCCCTAGCTAACATATAATAAACCTTCAATGCCTCCAACCTCCTTTGAAACTTCCAGCTTTCCCTGTTCTGTGGGTTTCCCGCCAATTCATTCGATCAAATATTAAATCAAAGACAAATAATAGACAACACAGATTAAAAATTAATTCTAAATTAACGCGGAATCGACGACTGTTTCACGAATAATATAAAAATATATGTATAATTTACTAGTAATTTTGAATTGAATATGGACACGTTTTATATTGAATTATTCACGTCAGAAAGCGTTTATCAAGACCACATTAGCAGAGCAGGAGCCGGTTTGTGGTGAAAGTAATAAATTACGTTCGCCAAATTTTGATTGATAGATACAACTAAAATATTTTTTACTCGTGTAATAATAATACGATCAATGTTGGCCTGGTGGCTTGAGCGTGCCTCTCTCATCCCTGAGGTCATGGGTTTGATCTGTGCATCAATGGACTTTCTATGTGCTTGCCTTACACCTCAAAAAGCAGCGTGTATCAGTCACAGGCTGATCTGTTTTTCTTTTCACATATACGGTTTGTGTAATCACCTACTTGCCTATTAGATTGACAAATTATGAAACAGATACAGAATTTTAGCCCAGATAACAGTTGTAATAGACTATAGATTGTTCCATAGCTATGTTCTACCATGGTAACCATGGTAACAATTTTGACGTTTATTTCGTACGTTTGGCATAGCACCAATGTTTAAGTGTTGCAGAATATATTTGGTAAATTAATAATTGACGCAAAGAAAAAAAAATAAAACGGGAAATGAAATGAATCATCATGGTTTTCGAAAAGCAAATGCACGAGTATTAAAAATATTTAGCTGTGTTAAATTGAATTTGGAATTTATAACCAAACAGGTTATATTATATATTTGAGATCCAAGTGGCCAGTACGACAAAACGTGAACTTCATATGTAATATATATTAGGTATATATACTTTATCCTGTACATAGATATTTTTGATTTGTTGGACATTACTAACGCAGCAACAATGTATTGTATATTAAATTACATTTTTTATATTACATTAAAACTCGTTCGAATACGAATTCTTCCACCAAATGAGTCTATACATATTTTTTTCTTGCGGGACGCCCAAACAGGGCATCCCACTAAAAATAGACACCCATTTTTGGGTGTCTATTTTTAGTGGGTGCGTTGCCGGCCTTTAGGGGAGGAGTACGCTCGAATTTTGAATATATGGAGGTCGTATCTCTAGTCGTAGTAGTCTAGTCTAGGTAGTCGATTCCACATTTCGCTAGTTATTACAAATCACTTTTTCTTTCATCACTGTTTGGGCAATAAATAATGGATCGGATTAATTTTATCACGAACTTTAATTGATATCGTTATAAATATGTTCATAAGAGATTTGTTATTCCGTTTTCTCTTTTATTTTATCTAGCATCTTAATTACTTAATTGTTGAGGAATTTTAGTGCAACAGAAATTTGGCAAATTGTATAAATTAGCTTAAACAACACGTGAATATTCAGTTTTGTTAGGAATTTTCTTGTTATTTGTATTTGCGTAAATTGTTGGCGTATCTGTAGTAAAAAAAAACTTTATTTATTAATAAAATTCACTCACACTATGGAGTGTTGTGGATAAAAGGATGACAATTATTCCGTGGTACATATTTAAAAACAGTTTAAAAAAATTACAACTATGTCTTATAAGACATTAAGTATGAGTGAGTGTGTGTGTGCGCGTGTGTTTGAATGTGTAGCTAAGAGTGAGCGTGTACTGTATCTGTTAGTTTTTAGCACCACAGAGTCATGCCAAGATACGTAGTAGATCTGTAGATTCGAAATGCAATTATTGGCGTAATTTTTATGTGATTGATAAATTTGTATCTGGATACTTTGTTTCGGAATCCATAGATTGGAAAATTTAGGTATGAAGGGGCC
Source organism: Pieris mannii (assembly GCA_028984075.1). Lineage (NCBI taxonomy): Eukaryota > Metazoa > Arthropoda > Insecta > Lepidoptera > Pieridae > Pieris > Pieris mannii. The sequence continues at coordinate 1,982,137 of CM054798.1, read as the reverse complement.
ATAAACCATGCCAACCCATAGGCTCCACAGCTGTGTAAGACTCGACAGCTGACAGGGGCTTGAAAATCAACTAACACAAGTAGGATAGATATACAGAGCTAGACTTCTATCATTTGCAACAATTTGATAGATTTATCTCAAAAATTCACACTCACTCACACATTTGCACCCATCACTCATGCACTCACGCGTGTTGAAGTTGAAAAATCAAAATAATAATACATTAAAAGATGTAATTAAATTATATGTTTTGAGGAATTTATAGTAAAAAGGATTCCCAAATCTTAGATATTGTTATGCATATGTACGTAAAATGAATTAACGCATTTTCATTATTATTATCATATAAATAAAAAAATCTACGCAATTATCATCATGAATTTTCTCGTTAAGAGAAAAACAAGAAACATGAACATTGAACAGAACCAAGCCAAGATCATAGAAGGTTGAAGTCCTCATAAACTAAGGAAATGCAAAGATATCCAATGGAAAAGCACGTCCAAACTTTCAATATAGTTTATTGGGGCTTGATAAATTTCTGAAATAAATACAGACAATCTATAAATGCTAAATAAAATGAAACACTGGTTAATGCATACGGAATGTAGGTAGTAATTTAGTCGTTTTATTTCCGCGTCCAATGCCACTGAAGGACATATTGTTATTGGAGCAGAGCTAGAATATATTAAGGTTCAAAAATAGATATTATCACGATATAATTAAAGTACAATTTGCCTTGATCAGTTTTATTAATGCACTGGTTTTTCCATAAATATTTTGACACAAGCCGAAAGTATGTGGTACGTTTTATTGACGCGATAGTTTGACGTATGCAGACTAAAAATTAATTTTATTGTCTTTGGATCAGTCTCTTGATCTGTGGAGTTTGAAGCCTGTTAGCCTTTGGGGTCAGGGTTGGTGATTTTCCTGTATTATAAAGCAAGGAATGCTTGCATTTGTGGTACACCATTAAAATTTTACTCTTGTCCGTCCGAATATTCTTTGTAATCTCTTCTTTCCTTGTCGTGTTGTCTTTCTAACCAACCGTAGAAAACGCATTATAAGAGTATTATCACAAAACACGCTCGTACCGTTTATAACTTATCGTTAAAGGGGATTTAAATAATATATTGAGAACTGAAGCAGTCAGTCTCGTGAACCTTTTCATGTACCAAATGTTACAAAGCTATGATATCCTAATCTAATCAAGATGCCGTTTACCATACAAAAACAAACTTAAGCCGTTTAAGATGATTGTTCTAAAAAGGTACCGTTCATGTATCATGTAAGCTGTATAAAACGGAGTGGGGGGGGGGGACTTTGATTTTCTTATTTGGTGATTACGTCAGCAGTCATCATTTATTTTTTACACATATATTGTCTATGCTTGAAAACGAAATGCATTTTCGATTTCTAAAAAAAATAATACGTTTATGTACTTTTGTTTTTGAGAGCTTTGCTAACTTAGAGCTTTGCTGACAAGAGATGGGGGGGGGGATTGCAGTAAATCTGCATACATAATACTTAAACGGCCCTTAAGGTGATGCTGGGCACAAACCGAACTAACTAACCGCTTATAAAACAGTTCAGCGTAATAATTAAGTGTCGATATTGAAATTGGCACTGTTAATCACCAATGTAGAGTTCTTAACAAAAACTTGGTTTAATCGAGCTGTAGAGCGTGGGATTGGAATACTGATGCGTACAGTCAGCAAAATCAGAACTTCTAATTCAACTTAGACTCTTACAGCGTACCAATTCTTAATAACGGGAAAAACCATCTGGCATCAGTCATGGGCGCGTATCGTCAGGTTCTGCCCATTTACCCTCTTCAGAACCTTAGCTTCAATGTGCCTGATGGGTACGTCAGAAAGCGACATCCTGCGCCGTTACTTCATGTGCTCACAGCTAGGATTAACCTTCTGAAAAGGGCACATATGATTCAGCGTATTAATTTAGTTAAAGAAATACATAGGACCTATTTAATTGTCCGTTGAGTGAGCTGGCAAAATTTTATTTCTTAGTGCCTATAGTTAGTTAATTTCTTGTATTTTTTATTATGTAATTTCATGTTTTTTTTTTGTTTCGTCTGTAAAGAATATTACTTTTTGTTCACTTTTGTCAATTTAGGGTCACCAGTTTTTATAAATAAATAACTTAAAAAAAATTTTAAGTGATACCGCCGCCCATAGACATTGCCAGAGGTCTCGCAAGTACGTTGCCGGCCTTTTAAGAATTGGTACGTTCTTTTCTTGGAGGACCCTAAGTCGAGTTGGAGGACCTCTGAACTATTCTCTATAATTGGTTGATGATAAAAAACCGCCTAATGACACTCTCAATGAGATGGCTTTTAAGAATTGGTTTACTATTTTCTTGAGTTGAGTTGGTTCGGTAAAACAGTGGGCTGCTGGTACAACATAATCGTGTAATTAACTGCCTTAAAAAAACGCTCCGTTGTGGAACGAAGAACGTACGTAATACGGTGGTATTTTGGCAAGAGTAAGGATGGATTTTTTCTGGCAAACGGGCAGGAGGCTCACCAGATGTTAACTGATATGGATATGGACACTCAATGCCAGAGGGCTCGCGAGTGCGTTGCCGGCCTTTTAAGAATTGTCAATCAATTGGAATTCAATTGGAATTGAATTGGTGCACATGTGGACCTCTGAACTAGTCTCTATAACTAGTTGATGAAATGCTTTTGCCGACCGTACACATTTTATTAATCGCTTGTACTTTTCCAGTATTCTGTGCAACCTTCAGATTTTAGCGCGTTTATTTGTGTCTCATTTAGTAAACGACAATTTTATTATACAAAGTAATAAAACATTAAGTAAATCACACAGGTACACAGACACAAATATATAAATTAAATTCAACTAGGCTGTAAAGTACAAATTTATTAATAGTGAAAATCGTTATTCAGTTGAAATTTTAAAGTCCAATTCGTTAACGATTTAATAAGAACACAAAGTGGTTTAAGTATTCGTTAAAATATGAGTATTTATATATAACATTTAACCTTTATTAAATAAGTATTCTTAAATTTTAATTATCCGATGAGTGAACTTGCGAGTATACTGAGTAAAGGTTTCTCCGTTCTGAAGTACCAACCAATTCAACTTAAGAACTGTACCATTTGTAAGAGACCGACAAACCTTCTGGAACTGACTATCTATTGGCGCATAACATCGAACTCAAAGTAACATTCATAGAGAGAACCAAGTACAATTAGGAACGTCAACAAAAAAGATGTTAAATTGATTCTAAAACATTTACTACCAACTTGCAAGTCAAGGGCGTAGAGCAGGCAAGAAGAACTGGCAAAAAACTCTCCACCGCTCTTTTTAATTCCCAAGTTTTGACTCATACAAACTGTTTGAAATGGAGCAAATCAAAAGGATTTAATAATAATAATAAAAGCCTATATTGCTGTATTGTATGTAACCGGTTGAGTTCCACTCTTCCCTGTTACGGGCTTATCGCATCCAATGAGTGCCAGCTCCTCTTCGCAAATCATCAGCCCATATTTTTATTTGTCTTCTTTGTTTTCTTTTGTCATTGCGAGGAACCCATTCCGTCTCTTCCTTCGTCCATTTATAATAAATAAAAATCATTAAAATAATCGTCAAATTAATAAAAATCTATAATAATTAATTAACGTTCGTCGTGTTTAAATTTATTCAGTGACAATTCTCTAATTTCGCTTGGGAGTTTGTTTATTTCCATATATGAATTTATCTTCTATCTGTTTTGGGTATTATACTGGTGAAAGTCACCATTTGTTTTATAGTCGTCTATCAGGTGAAGAGGCCCGTTTGCCTGTTTTTGTTTAAAAAAATCGGAATATAAATAATAATAAACAACAATCAATAACCTTAAATAACATTTTAATCTTATTCATCTAAACTATATAATTGGAACCCCATGTAGGGTAAAGGCCTCCCGTCGTTCACTCCATGCTTTTCTATTTTTTGCTTTTCTGCTGCAGTCTTTACCAGCTACTTGAATCTCGTCGACCCATCTGTTCCTAAGGTGGACTCTTTTTCTTTATCCCGCAGGTCCTTCCCAAGTGGTTTCTAATGTCCATCTGTTGTCCTTATATCGCTAGGTGTCCTGCCCATGGCCATTTTGTGTACGGGCATGAAAAAAACGTCTATTAAGTTGGTTTTGGCTGTTATATTACTTCTTTTTGCATTTTTCTTACTTTCATTACGCTTTCCATCGATTTCTGACAGTTAGCTAGTTCTGTGTTTTTATTTGTCCATGTTTGGCAGACGTAGGTCAGTCCGCAGGATAGATGTATCCATTACCATCTTTTTGAGATGCAGGGGGAAGGTGCATTTTAAGATTTCCTTTAAGAAATCGTATTTATACTTTCTTTAAAATCTACCGAAATCACCGTTAAGATCGTTCTATATACCAAAACAATGGTTAGATGAATCTGCAAAATAAAACAGCAAAAGTGCTACCCAATTAAGTAGTTTGCTAACAAAAGTGAAATCGCGCGAGTGCACTGGCCGCTACGCGCCGTCTCGCGACACACACAAATCTGCATTATAACGTATTTATAAACGCGTCTGTATTAGTTATGTTATTCAAGATTTAATAGAGAAATTAAGCAATATTTAATTGGTAGAAAAGTATTTATTCAACACTTCTTTACAATATACTAAAGCATTAATATAAAAAAGCAGGTTACATAATTAGAAGGCAACGAAGCGAATTCTTCCAGGCAACCCTTATATGGAACAAAAAACAAACACGTACAAGTGCATAATTCATTAACGAAAAGAAACTCAAAATAACAAGTAACTAAAATAATAATTTACATAAACAAAAAGAAAGTAATAGAAATTTCAAATAAATTTAACATTTGGTCCCTGTGACAGTGGCACGCTGGAATTTACTTGCTGCACTGCGAAACTTTTTCGATTTTTTAATTACTAATTATTATTATTACTATTTAGGTAAAGAAAATTATTAATACACTATATTTGTGTACTACATACGGCTTATACTACACAACTATACGGCCCTTAAATCAGTGGCGATATCGGGATAATTGTGGGGCAAAATTGGCTAGTAGTTTGAATCGGCAGTAGCATTACAGATAATAAAAATTTGGTACGATTTGTCTACATACGAGGCAGCGGTCTAAGGTGCTCCCCATCACTACCCGGTAATGCCTCTGATTTTCTGGTTAGAAGCTTTTAAATCCCCTCCTTAATAAATGTACCTCTTAAACCCCCCCCCCCCCCAAGACTTAAACTTGGAGAGAGAAATTTCGAGCTGACATCACTGGTTTCAAAAATTACATTGTTTTGCACAAATCAAGGATATAGGAACGAGAACTGGCATGTCTCCGTCACTGTATTTTGAATATAGTATAAAAGTTGAAACCATGGTATCATTAACAAATCATATAATTATAATAATAACGGCCGTAAACGCAAACGTTGAGTTTGACATTTGACGTTTAGTATCTATGAAATGAAAAATAGCTGGCTAGGTCGCTAGTGTAGTTTTATTTGGTCAACTTTACTTGAGAATAATAAAACAAAGTGTATATAATAATTGTCATCATCTAATACTGTCACAAAAAAATCACTTGAAGAAATATGTCAAATACAGCGCGTATGCGTCATATGTCAAAGTCACCTATTGAGTCTTAGCGCCGACTTTGGACTCTATATTTAATCCTAATGTCATATATTACATTAAGTTTTCGATTTTGATTTTAATTTTACTAGTCTATTAATGTAATTACTATTTTAAAAATGCAAGAATATAAAAAATTAAACGAGGAAATATATTCAGTTTAGTTTGTCGCTATATTTGATGCGCGCGTGGGCTTATATGAATTTTTACATAAAAATGTGGCCAATTTCGGCTATTTGCATTCATTTTGCGAAATGTTAGTGGTATATGTGATCTTTGTTACTAAAACAGGATCGTTGTGAGGAAAGAGAACCGCCGTTTGAGCAGTCGTCGTCGTCGTTTTGCAGCTAGAGCAATAATTAAACTATACATTTGAGAAGTAAAAAAAAGTCACTTGATAGCGTTCACAAATGTAGCAAACGCGAACAAAATATTTCCATTTTGCTTTATTCACACAAATGGATATCTGTCTCTTTCACTCGCAACGTGAATACATTTTGATAGAAAGAGACAATTCCGTTAGTTTATTATTTTGAAAAAGACGTTTCTGTTCAAGCAGTTTCTTCACTTTTACTATAAAATAAGCAATATTAAAGCGATAATTGTGAAGAATGAAGTGCTAAACGATTGCTTTAGTTTGATAAAACTAAACGTGGGTGCCGCTAAACGCAAACCGGATCTCGAGTCGAGATAAATCATGAAACGTGCGACTTGATCCACTTCTCGTAAAAGGAACTAAATTGTTTTATTTTTACTTACCGGAACTGTATTTATTGGCGTTTTGCTTTTATGTTTTTAAATGTGTGCCGAATAAAACCTTCGTGCACTAACCTGTTTGGTAATTACCTTGTTTTATAGTCTGTGACACCAAGAATAGATTATCATAACAATGACAAACGCGTTACCTAGCAACAGTTAATTGGAGGGAAAATATAAAATGACTTATTTGATATATTTTACTATTTTAGTAATATTACAATAATTATGTAAAAATGTAAGTCTTATTTTTGAAAAACTTCTAATAATCACATTTAATATTAAAAAGAAGGAATTACGTTTAATACAAAACAGCTTTGACCTATTGCATTGTACGAACTATGACGTAAACGTTCTAGTTTTTTTTATTCATGTGTTCTGGGACCATGCTGTGGTATTTCGACCGCACCAAGTTGTACATTTAATTTTAAATATTAGCCAAATACTAACGCAATATTGTACAGATGACTGATATAAGCCCCGAAATTTGCTAATGACCGCCATTTTGTTTCCGTAATATGACGTGTTAAGTACCGTTAGCATCATATCGGCGTGTATGCGTATCGAGCTGTGAATACGTTGAGTTTTTGTAATGGTTTAAATCATTTATTTAAACCGTTGTTATTAACATTCATAATATATTAGTTAATTTCATTCAAAGTTAATGACAAGGTTCCAAGTTTTCATGCACACTGCAAACTTGGAACTTTGTCACAGTGTTTACTTTTAAATTTCTATTATTTACTTGAATAACTGTATGCTTCCTGGGTTTGGTGTATGGAAAAATAGATTATAGACACACATCACTTGCTTCTTAAAACAAACTCTACACCCTATGCGTACGGATACATATAAAATATTTAGTTTATTTAAAAAAAATAAGTTTTTTCACTGCTTACAAAAAAGACTCAAGTCGATGCGTACGGTATATCATATAAAAAATAGTTTAATTTTAAGATTACAATTACAAATAACAAATGAACCGACACAATAATCGCGTGAAACACTTCTGAAATGGAAAGTCCAACATGACAAATCAACATGATGGCTCATAGATCATGCAAATACATTAAATACTGTTATTATCTAGATTCTAGACACGTCACGATTCATTTGACGTGAGTTGCATCTGTCAAAATGTTTGCGAATCTGCGTGTTGCGACTACCGGTTTTAATATTTCATAAATCCGTGAAATTAACTGTTAGTTTTTGGTGTTATTTTAGACTGTATTTGGTCATTCTGAAATTTTGTTTTTTTTTTATTGATTTTTCTTACTAGGGTTGCCTGAAAGAGATTGTTTAGGTCGTTGCATACTTTATAATTCTTATGTCTTTGTGCTTAGTGCTTTTACTGTATCGAAGTATATAATAGTATATAAAGTATAAATAATTATGACATATAAATTTTTATGACATAAATAATTTAAGCAGTGTGGGTGAGAGGCCGTAATGACAACGGACCGTTGAAGTTTAAACACGCACTATGGGGGAATAGGTTTGGGGTTGGTCTGACGAAACTAACACAATGGGTCTCATGCACAAACTCCCGAACCCAATAATTAATTTTATATTTATATTTTTATTTAATTTTGGCGACGCGACGGATAGAATGCAATCTCTTCGCTCATTACACTCATATTTGATATTCATATAAATCAAATAAAGCTTGTCATCATCAGGTGAGGTTGTGGCCAAATGTGTCTGTAAAAAACGTTAAACTTAATGTTACCTGGAAGAGATCGCTCGAAAGCTCCCAATCGCCCTCCTTTTCATTTAATTATGTCAATTGCATGACGTTTCTTCAACAAAAAATAAATTAATGACACTAAATGAAATAACAAATTTGTTTTTGTAAATAATGTTATTTTTTTGTTATTAAAAAAAATCAGTGGGGCTATAACCTCTTTAGGTCCTGGCCTCAGATTTCTGAATCTGTTTCATGATCATTTTTTAAATCTTATAGGCAAGTCAAGCCTCCAGTGCCTGATACACGTCGTCGACTTATTGGGTCTAAGACATGTCGGTCTCCTCACGATGTTTTCCTTCACCGTTCGAGCAAATGTTAAATGCGCACTTAGAAAGAAAGTTCATTGGTGCACAGCCCGGGATCGAACCTACGACCTCAGGTATGAGAGTTGCATGCTGAAGCCACTAGGCCAACACTGCTCTATATTTTTTTGTTATTACTTCGCTCTTATTTTGAGTGAATGTTTAATTACTGACAACTTTCTCGCTTGCAGCTGCGTTAAAAATTAATTAAAATTGAGTGACAATTATAATTGATGCAGGATTATATCAATCACTATCAACTGTATATTGGTGCAGTAGCCTGACTGAAGGCGTAGGTACACCAATGTTTTCGTTCTTAGCATTGTTTGTAACTTCCTCCTGGTAGTTTTACGAACGGATGGCGTAGTTTTTGCTCTTTCGCGAATTTTGTAAACGTCTTTGACATTCATAGGCATGCCCTAAGACGCATCTAAATAAACGAATTCGATTTTATTTGACTTCTATGTAAAATTCTGTGTGGCAGAATATGCGAACTTTCGACTGTTCCACCATAACATTGTACCATATTCTTGCAATGTGATGTTATGTGCTTCCGTCCTTGGAAGAACTAAAATTGATTGTTCACAAAATTCTTGGATTAAGAGAAATCGAGATCTGTTCATCTTAGAGAACGGTTTCCAATAGCTTCAATAGTTCTTAAGGACCTATACTATTGCCAAACTCCAAAAAAGTACATTGTTCCTTTCCATTTTTGTCATCGTTTCTAAGTAGGGTGAATGGAAAAATGTATCGAGGAGTTGAAAGAAAACATGATTTAAATAACTTCGCTCGATAAAAAATCCAAACATAGCCAATTTTTTACACATTGAATTCATTTTAAGACGAATATTTAAATAGAACATGATTTTGAAACTTACACGATGTATTTTATAGCAAGCCAAATAATCCATTTTAGAAAAAAAAGGTAATAAAATTACATTGATATAAAGTTTGACATAATTCCTCCATTGCCCACCGCAGTCCACACCGAAACACTGACACAGCAATTCGTGCTGAAATAGGGCCTTAAATCGCATAATCGCATTATATTTTCTTTTAACAGTAGTTCTGTAACATTATTCACTGTTCGCTTGACACACAACGTCTCTTCTCTATCATTACCGCTTGACCTTTTGACAGCTGGAGCCATTTATTTACTCTTGTAATGGTACGAACAGTAATGCTTTTCTAGTCATTAATAATGTGTAATTCGTTTTGATTTAATAAACAGTGAGGCATGAATGTCTGCACGGCTTCAGAAATGTTGGGTGAATGAATTTAAAGCTATTGATGTTATCGCTGGCTCTGAGCGTGGTGACCGAATCAATAAATTCCGTAACGAAAATAACCTAACACACGATGACGTAATATAGGTGTGGCTAATACGTGTTAGAGCGGTTCAGAACGCTTACTGTGTCTCAGTGTAAGGATGGGCGTTGGAGAGAAATGAATAGATGTATCTGGTTCACTTGTTGGCTTTAGGCAGATGTCGAGATGATACGACTGGATTTCGTGTTCTGCCTCGACGTCCGATGAAGAAACTCAGTTACAGGCATTAATCCGAACAACACATATGTATCATATACTTTTCGATTCCAACTGACTAAAGAAATGCTCAGTTCTGGAATGACGGACGTCGAGGTGATACAGGTGGAATTACGTATTCTGCCTCGACGTCCGATGAGCGGATGTATATAGGTAGATAGGACGGATAGATATAGACAACTACTTTAGTGAAGAAAAGGAATATTTCAATCTTTTAACTGAATGTTAAAAAAGCAGTTTTCTAATGGGTGTGAACTGTCACGGCGTGGTACCATTGGTCAGTGGCTATTACTTTCGCAACTCACGACTCCAATTATCAGTGCATCTCTCCATTACTGGATAATACAGCGAATTTTATAATTACGTTCTGGTAATTAAGAATGCATAAACTTAATTGCTTTAAGAAAATGTTTCGTTTAAAAGTTTTTAAAAAAGAAAAAATTAAGTTAATGATAATGTTAGCGATTACTATAGGTGATTAAATCGCATCCTCTGATGAGAGGAGAACTGCCGCACACGGGTAAGCTGTGCCGCCCAGTATGCGTATGCGTTCAGCGTGCATCCCTGAGATCGTAGGTTCGATCCCCTGTATACTAATGGACTATTATGTGTACATTTAACATTCGCTCGAATAGTGAAAAAATTCATGAGAAAGGGCCTTTCTGGGTCTTCAGATTTCTGTATCCGTTTCATGATATGATCAATCTAATAGCTCACTTCTAGACGAACTTGCCCTTCCATCTTTGTTTTTGTTTTAGAACAGGGGGCAAACGGGCAGGAGGCTCACCTGATGTTAAGTGATACCGCCGCCCATGGACACGCTCAATGCCTACTAGACTCGTAATCGTGCTTTGTTTCGTGTTCCTCACATCAACATTACGCAATAATCTCAGTTTTATATCTCGCCCGGACATACAGCGATCAATATTTAAGCCTTGATTGCCTTTGAACCAAATCGACGTACGCTCGAACCCAATAATTAATCCACAATATCAGATTGAAACCAATCTAAAATCATCCCGTGACAGTCGATCGATCTCCTATCTGCATCCCAATAATCAAACCCTACGGAGACAATCCATTTTTGGCGACGGATATAATGCAATCTGTTCGCTCTTTATACTCATATTTGATAATCAATATAAACCAAATAAACTAATAAAACCACAAACAAACATGTCTATGTTTAAAACATATCAATCAATAGCTTTTTAAATATTTTAAAAACTAATGTAAGTTTAAATCTTAAGAAAGGATATTGGCACAGTTGAACTGTCATTTTCATACAAACGTCTATCCACATACACCGGTCCGACCTACCATAGATAGCTTGTATCGACAGATGGCTATTACAATCCGTCGATTGGTTATTGGCACACTTTTATAAATATTTGGATTAAGGTCTATCAGATGGTCTTAAATGGATTGAGATAGGTTATTGGGTTTGGGGAAAAGAGCGTACAGATTCTTAAAAGGCCGGCAACGCACTCGCGAGCCCTCTGATATTGAGTGTCCATGGGCGGCGGTATCACTTAACATCAGGTGAGCCTCCTGCCCGTTTGCCCTGTTCTATAAAAAAAAGCTACTGCGGAATATGCTTCAACGGAGAATTAAAAATATCCATAGCGATCACCAGCATCATGAGCATATGCCACATTCAAATACATACTACACACAATACAGCCAAATTATACATTAGTACTAGCTGCCCCCGCGAACTTCGTTTCTCCTTAATGAGATTTTACTGAGCCTACCTTTAGTTCATACCAACATGGAACATTTTGCTATGCTATCCCAGAGACTGTTCGGTTTTCCGGAATGAAATCTTTTTAGGTTGTTCTGCGAATTTTTCTCTGTATAAGCCTCAGAGTTCACAACATAAGTTTTTAATAATGAAATAAAAATAGGGGTTGATTGTAAAGGGTTGAAAATTCAGGGTTATATGTATTTACTAAAGCTGTATCATAAAAAAATATTTTTTTTGTAAATCTAAAATTGAAAAAAACAAAATTTAGGGGTGGATTACCCTTAACATTTAGGGAGATGAAAAATAGATGTTGTCCGATTCTCAGACCTACCTAATACACACAAAATTTCATGAGAATCGGTCAAGCCGTTTCGGAGGAGTTTAACCACAAACACCGCGACACGAGAATTTTATATATAAGATTGAGTATTTTTTATTGCTTTTTTCTCTTCTGTAAATGTTTTAAACTTTTCGCTAATATTTTTAGTGCATTTTTTTTATTTTTGTATACAATTTTTGTTAGTATCACGAAATAAATAGGCAATTATCTTGCCTTCTGCGTTTTACACACGCCGATGACTTTTTGGGTCTAAGCCCGGTTTCCTCACGACGTTCTCTGGAATGTCTCCTCACGAGGCTGAGTGACTATGATAATGGAATTTGTTTGTATATCTACCAATAGAAGGAACAGCTTTGAGAACACTTTAACACATTGATTGCTTAAACAATGGATACATAGTTATAGCCGGAAGCCAAAATTTTTGATGGCGAATTCTGATTAAGTAAATATGTATGAATGTATATTATTTTTAATAAAAATAAAAAAATTCGGATCCGAGTGGTCGGGATACAGCACGTTATTGTATTAAAAACTTGGCGATTGAAAAAAGAGGCGGAAAGTTTCTTGCCAGTTCTTCTTGCCCGCTCTACGCCCTTGACTTGCTAACTGGTAGGATATGTATATTTACAATTAATTTAATTTTTTCGACATTCATATGTTTACTTGTTTACCTATATGAATAAAGGTATTTTGATTTGATTTGAATCCAGTTAATTATTAAGTACTTACTTAAAAAGTTTTGTTTGATGGCGTAAAAAGTTTAGTAAGTTTAGTAATATATCTCAATAAAAATATAGAATTCAAACGATTTCCCTAATATGTTATTAATTTTACACAACGCTATATATCGGTAAACCAATTAATGTCTTGTAGTAAAAGAGAAATCTTCCGTATCTGTAATGAGTAAATAGCTTTAAAGAGTTATTATACAATTATGTTTCATATGGATAATTGCAGCTAATAGGGCCTTTTCATATATTGACATAAATCTTTGGTTTAATGGTAATTATTCAATTGTGCACTTTGCTCTGCTCTGTGTTATTTAATTTATCTTAAAAAGAGCAAAGGTGTCAACGTTGTTCTGCTCTATGGTATTTATCCTTCAATAGAGCAAAGAACTAAACGTTGCTCTGCTCTGTGTTACATAATTAGTCGTCATGCTCGCTTAAATGTCATTGCTTGTGGCGGCGTCCATGCGTCGGGTTGTCTCCCTAAACTGTGGCGAGGGGGCCGATGGCTTGCCATGCGTCATACTCGTGAACGGATGCTACTTGTGGTGACTGGTCGTACTTGAATTCGTATATGCGGTGAGATTAAGTGCGTGCTCCTATTTCACCCTGCCTCCTGCTGATAGAGGACAAATCGTTGTTTTTAATTTATTTTATTATTCTTTATTACTTAAAATGTCATATCATAGTGTAATGGTTGCAGCTCCTTACAAACGTTGTGTAAAAGGAAAAACTTGGCGATTAATAAGATTGGCGGGGAGTTTATTGCAAGTTCTCTTCTGTTCTACGCCCTTGACTTGAGAACTGGCATTAGATATAAAATTACAAGCATTCAATGTATATTTCTGGACAGGAGACTGATACCTCATACTATCAAGTAGATACAGATACAGAAATCTGAGGCTCTGAGCTAAAAATGTTGATGACTGATTTTTTAAAAGAATTTTTACCATACAGAACTTTGAAATTTTAATACAGACTTTCTCATTAATGCGTTAAAGAGGTTATTTTTTACAGACATAAAAAGCATAATAAATTGGGCACTAAAATTAAATCTGAGACTTCTCGATGAGTAATTAGCTATAATCACATCTCAGAGGTCAAACTCGCCTAAATTACTTCGAAAGTACAGCTGTATTAAAGTATTTTTTGTAACAGATAAATATTTGTTTTGCTTTTTACACTACTCGTACTAACCTAACATTACTATCTAGCCTGACTTAATTAGTAATTTAAAACTGACTAAAAATTGTAATAATATTTTTTTGGTAGTTCATGTGCAGTACCGGTGACTCCAGAGCTGATGCTTTCCACGCTGAACGAATAAGTATCGCAAAACAGAGGAGAACCACTGTTGTGTACTGCAACAGGGACCAAAGTTTATAAAGTTGTTTAAATTTTCGTTTTATTATTACTATGTAGATAGGAGCTGTGGTTTCTAGTGGAGGTCCCAGGGAAATACCTCCAATAGAAATAGAGCACTGGGTGTCCATGGGCGGTGATTATCACTTTTTTCAAGGTGACCGACCTGCTTGTTCCCCTCCTATCCCATAAAAAAACCACACGTGGAAAGACTATATAAAACTGAATGCTAGGCAGCGCCTGTAAGCTCTGGAATAGATGTTTGGAAACTGGCGATGCTTGAAGACCATATGATCGGCTTTTATTACAGCATCTTCACCCGAGAGAGCGAATGAGTCTCTACTTAGCTACGAACACTTGCTACATATTATCACAACAGACGTCAATTTGACCAATCTGTGACCGTATGTGTCACGTGACTGAGTCATGTTAGTCCTATGATATACCATGATAGTAAACATCAAGATTTTACGTGTATTATTATTTAATAACTCCATTAATAGGGGCATTATTTACAGCATTGATTCTAAATTTACATCAGATCGCAACTCAAAGGAGTATAGCGGGCAATAAGAACTAGCAAGGAACTCTCCGCCACTCTGACATATAACTGACAAAAATTTTAACATGTTATATACTCTCAATAACTTAAACATTTTTTCACACTGTCAAATAGTTCAAAGCACTCTTTTGTATAATGTATAAAGCAGTGTAGTGTTGGCCTAGTGGCTTTAGCGTGCGACTCTCATATCTGAGGTCATAGGTTCGATCCCCGGCTGTGCACCAATGGACTTTCTTCCTGATTGAAACATGAGCCCAAGACCTAAAGATGTTGTAGCGCCACTGATATTTTTTTAATGTTTAAAGAACTTTATAACTTAATATTAATATACGACCGAGATACACGTCGCCATTAGCCGTCCCACTTTTTAGTCTACCATATTAACTCTAACATGCATCATTAATGCCTTTTGAATTTGTATAGCACACCAATATTGCGAATTTTAGGTGGTAATTGATTAAACAATTGCACACCATCATACCTAACAGAGTTCTTCAAATAATTTGTACGCGGCTTCGGCAAGATAAGCAAACTCGCTCGACGAGTATTGCGCGTATTTGTTTGTGAGTTGTGTATTTGATTTTTTAAATGATAAGTTACTATCGAGAGAGTTATTTAATTTTTTTTAATTGAGATATAATTGCTATAAAATAGTTGTTTAATCGGCATAATTTTGGTTTCTTGGTAGTCTGTGATAAAAAATTTGTATCTACAACTAAAGTAATCATGGCTATCTGAATACGGCGCAAACACTAATTTATTTTCATAAATAACATGGCCTTTGGCTTCCGCTTTGCAAAATTGCAAAGCCGAAATATAATTATACAATTAGTAATAAATTGTACGATTTCTAGTCTGTGGCTAGCGTAAGTACGTAAATCAAATTGAAGATGTCCGATAAAGTGGTTAATAATTAGTGGAACTTGTGAAAGTGTTGAGAGAAAAAATTTCGTGAGAGCTTAGCTGGATTGTGCATCATCCGGTTATTTATTTTTGAACTTGTTAATAAACATTATTGTTGTTTTAACCAAACGTGTTCTGTGCCACGTCGAACACGCGTTTTAACCAAATGTGTTCTGTGCCATGTCGGACACGCGTTTTGACCAAATGTGTTCTGTGGCGCGTTCTTAAGTTTGAGCGCCAACTGCTGTCAGACTGTTTCACGCAGAACACTGACCTATCATTAATCTATGAGGCAAATAACAATTTCACAAATTGTAAAGTTGAATTTATAATTCGTACTTATTTCTTTTTCGTTTTCTGTGTGTTTCGCATATACGTAATTGTCAAATATTTAGACTGTATGACAATTTTTGAGTGGCGGACTAATACAGTGCGTTCTAATGGTCTAAAATCCGGCTGCAGGATTAGTGCGCTCATCGGTCATTCGTTAAAACCCAAATTTTTGTGTATATTTATAATCAGGAGTATGTATTGACGACGTCGCCTATTAAAATGTAGCCGCTTGTACTTTTAATGAAATTGTTTTGAATTGATTTTTGGGAAAACATTTCGTTCACTTGTTATTTAAATAAAAGATCGTCTACATGACGGAAATTAACACAAAGATAAAAAAAAAACACGGGTGCCATTGATCACCCTAGCCAAACTTCTTCGTAGCCAGGTGTAAACAGGTATCATGTCTGTACTATACGTGTATAACGTACATTAAAAATTTATTATTTTTTGATGATTCTCCTGTCTTTTGCACTAAGTTTCGACTGTCTTAGATATATCAGTTACCACGGTGTTTAGTGTTTATGACACGTAAATTTAATGCTGTAGGGTTGAAAAAACCCACATAACTAAGAAGAATAACAGGTATGGAAGCAGAAGTACAATACATTTATGTAAATGGCCGGGGTACATGGCAAGAGGAATAAAAAAGTGGAGCGAGTAAACTGGTGCCCAAGGCATAATAAACGCAGAAGAGCAACCCAATATAGAAGGTAGATAGACCAAACCGCGGGTACATGGTGGGCAATAAGCAGACGGGAATGACAGGAATGGCCGGATCTGAATAAATAATTACATGAATATAAATGTGTTTAAATGTATATTAGCCTTTTTTCGGACATGACAGTATTTTCTTTATTTTTCGTAGATTGTTCTTTATTCCACTTTTGCGTGTCCGTTTGCCAGGTGGCAAAGGCCTCCCCCAATCTTCTCCATTCTGGCCTTTCTATGGCCACTCTACCCCATGTTGTTCCCGCGACTTGTCTAATGTTATCCCACCTTTTTTAAATTAAAATGTAACGTATCTAAAATGCTATTAATATATTTATTGACCGGGCATAGACGCACAGGATATCAAGATTTAAAGTTACGATTTCAACAATTAAAAACCGTAATTTTGCATTCAATAAAATTGATGATTCACTGGATTTGAATGCAGACGCAACTAAAACATTAAATTTTACTGCTCTTGTCCATTAACATTTTAATAACAAGAACATTTAAGCTGAGAAAGTTCTATAAATCATAAGCTTCGGTCATTATACTGTTTCTAATCATAAAACGTGAATACAAAAATATTTATGGAGACTGAGAGCTTTAAGGTCGTTTCTCCACACTCACTCGTTCACTGACATAAAAATAAAATAAATAAAATACGTTTATTTTAGAACGAAAGATCATCATGGTATCACTTATTCCTCGTCATTAAATTCGAGCCTGTTGGCATCCCTACTCATCGGCAAAAAAGACAGAGGGTGTTGGCCGAGAGAAAAAGCTGGCGTTAAAAAACTCTCGTTACTCTTTTTAAAAAAAGCAAATCATCAAACAATTCTACAATATTTAAAGCAAATATAGCAAATTAATTAGAAGTAGCCTGCCCAGCACTAATCCCAGGCCCGTTTATCAACTAGATAATCACTAACTTTATAGTAAGCCTTTTTACACAGCTTTTCTTTAATACATTTCTTAAATTTAATAATAGGCAGAAATAAAAGAGCCTCGGGGATTTTATTAAAGAAGAGTATCCCTTTTCCCAAAAAAGAATTACTAACTTTAGACAGTCTAGTACGGGGAATTTCAGTGCAGCCTGCGTTTGTTCCGAGTGTTGACATTGTGCATATGTTCTATTCTAGTATACTTATCACTATTTTTGTATACATACATAATATTTTCATACACCCACAGACTCATGCACTCACGCCTAACGTTATGCTTTTTGTTAAAAATAAATGGAGGATTTGTAAACAGTTTAAAAAAAACCTTTAAAAAAAATTATGTATTTATTTAATAACACTTTGTTGCATTACATTAAAAAAAATTGAACATGATTTAATGAAAATTAGGGCAACTGGCGGCCTTAAGCTAACCGTTTTCGAGCGATTTCTTCCGGGCAACCACTATTTTGATTTATCGAAGAGCTGGGAGTCCTGACACGGACATTTAAAAGTGTCTCCAAATCTCATAATGAATTGTTTATAATAAATGACACATTTTTACATGTAATTGTATTCATAGTGATAAATGTCATATCTACCTAATATTTTGTTTTGTTTTAAGTTGAAAGCGTAAAATATGACTCCCGAATGTCACATGTATTTGTCAAAAAAATCAACACGTACAGACCGATAAAACATCGCAACAATTTTAGACTAGGTCACTTGCCGCATTTATTTATAATTCTTATGAATTATATACAATATGTAAACTAATGTATTTAATTAATATAAAATATTTATCATACATTCTTTCCGCGATAATAGTGTAAAAAATTCGAGAAGTCCCCTGGGCGTTATCCGCGAGTCCTGAAAAGGATGTCTTGTTCTGTGCTTGATGCAGCACTATGTTGTTTGATGATTTGCTTTTTTAAAGGATACCGAGAGTTTTTTACGCCGGTTTCCTCTCGGCCTACACTGTCTTCTTTGCTGATGAGTAGGGATGCCTACAAATTCAAATTTAATAACGTGATATTTTTATCTTATGGCCCATAATAAACATATTTTTTTTACCACAGCCACTATACCCGTCCATTCCCAGACGTTACGAAGCCATGTTTTTTTCTTCTACCAACACGCCGTTTACTGTATAGTTTACCCATTATAATTAATTGAAGGAGGTGGTAGTGGTCATGGCGCATATGACCCAAGTACGTAATTCTCCGTATAATGTTCTGCATAAGTTTTTTCGACATTCCAACTGGATTAAAAACCATCTGGATCCAGCCTATACTTGGCGCTGGCGGATATCTTTTATCCTCATACATGTCTCGATTAGGTAAATATGTCGTCACATTTTATTATTACTAATGAGAGCTATTTTCTGTAACAATTTAAAAGATTATTAAAAAAAAAGTTTGGGTCACCAAGGAGGTTAATACCGTGGAGTGTTTATCACAAGATGCACGTAAACAAACAGAAAAAACCTTTTTATAGATGAAAAACCAGAAATCTTCAATTAGATACACTAATAAAAGCTAAAAATAAATTCCACATACGTAAAAGCATTTACAACTGTCAATTATCGTGTTTTCCTTTTAAAAGTACTTATATTTGTACTGTATCTATTATTTTGAAACCCGGATGTTTACTCTGTGACCTACTTGTGTCAAATCAACTGTCAACATGCCAAATCGGTGTGTTATTCTATGATGTCAAATTGAAACGTTCAACGCGCATGTTTTTGATTTATGTTCTGCAGTTACAAAGATGTTTTAGGATCTACCAAATAGTCAAAGCAAAGTCTCTAGTTCTCAAACTTGGGCACTCACTAAAGCAAACCGGAAAACTGGCATGCTAGACAGCGATGGAAAGATGCTAAGTATCATAGAATCATTAATAAACTCATTAGAAACCACACGAAAATCGAAGACGTCACAACGAATATACGAAGACCAAAAACGGAAATGAGTTGGAATAATAATGGATGTACCCAGGGAAAATATAGTTTCGAAGGTGAGGGGACGAAATAAAAGCCGTAACTAGGAAAATATGAACAAGGAAAGCTCAGAACAGTGCAGAGTGGAAAGACATGGAGGAGACTTTTGTCAAAGTTGGGCAAACAGATGGGTTGTCGGCGTCAACTCACTAGAGTCATTAGTTTAATATTAAATTTATGTAAAATTATATAGTAATCTTCCGTTAATCTTTCCAATTTCTCTGTTATTCCGTAGATTTCTCGCATCTAAGTATTGTTCTTTTTAATACACGCGAAAATATTATTACAAGTGTATTGCAGAAGATACCTTCATGATTTGGCCAGTAAGACACAGTTGCCTTACAGCATTTTCAATGTAAACGGTTAAACGTATGGCCATTATTAAATTGATTGTCGATGATATAGAGAAGTTATGTTAAGACAAAATGGCACAGATTACATATAGAGTTTTGACAGTTTAGAAAGCGCGGGAACGAAGCGAACATCCCGACTAAATCATAGAATAAATTGTCAATTTTCAAGCGTAAATTAAATTAAAATTTTATAGACATAACACATAATCTTTAGTCGTTACGTCGTAACACATGCAAAATTATTTTAATTGCAATTTGAAATTACATAAGATAACAATGTAGTTTCTAGTAGGCAAAATTCTTGGAATTTTATTACGCATTATTGCAATAAACTGTATATAGATAATTAATAATTTTCTACAGATACATAGGCACAGTTTGTGATTAAATAATCATAGATCATAGACTGTGGTGGGGGTTAAAGCGGCGACACTGGTTCTAGTACGTCTGAAGGCCCTTACAATCTTATTAATCCGGTATTGTATATAACAAGTATTGGATACTCAGAGATTGCGCTCACTCACTAAGTCAGTGGACCATTGCGCCACCTAAATCAATTAAAAATAAAATATGTTTATTATAGAATATGAGATACAGGTATCACTAGATATTTATTCATTACAATACAACCAATAAAAATATAATTGTAGTTAATTCTAATAAATTACTAACCTTGAAAAATAGTAACAAAATATATCATTAAAAGGAGTCCCTTTAGGCAAGGTTCCGAAGATACTGGCAGCGTTCCCCCTTTGAATAGCTAGACTAATTCTTTGTCCGAGGTAGCTGCCAGCTCTTCGGTCTCCTGAGATGTCGACTAAACGTTTTTTACTTATTCCATGTCCTATTTGAATCGGTAGACATCCCTACTTTACAAGAAGACAGAGAGTGTAGGCCGAGAGAAAAGCCGGCGTAAAAAACTCGCGGTACTCTTCAAATAGCAAATCCTCATAAGAAATGACTATGTCAAACAACACAAATCAAATCAAATCAAAAATGATTTATTCATATAGGTAACATAATGTACACTTATGAACGTCAAAAAAAAAGAAATATACATTAAATGAATCTAATTTTACATTTACTGCCAGTTCTCTAATCAAGGGCGTAGAACGGAAGAAAGAACTGGCAATAAACTCTCCGCCACTCTTTTTAATCGCCAAGTTTTTTTACACAATGTTTGTAAGGAGCTGCAACTATTACACCATGTTCCATATCTTGAGTAATAAAGAATAATAAAATAAA
This sequence comes from Pieris mannii, assembly GCA_028984075.1. NCBI lineage: Eukaryota > Metazoa > Arthropoda > Insecta > Lepidoptera > Pieridae > Pieris > Pieris mannii. The sequence continues at coordinate 1,960,902 of CM054798.1, read as the reverse complement.
TTGAAAACAAAGATTTGTCCTCTATCAGCAGGAGGCATGGTGAAATTAGAGCACGCACTTACTCGAGAGAAAAACACGCAAATACGTAGTATAAACAACACTTCTTTTAATAGAGATATCGCAAATTAATTAGAAGTCGATCTAGCTGTAGTCCCAGGCCCTTTCAACCAGATAATCGTTTAATTTATACATAAAGTTTACATGGCTTTTCTTTAAGTCACTTTAAATATAGCGGTCGTGATAATACAAACATTGTCTCGAGTCCGGCTTCTTGCATAAATGCTACCGGTATCTGTCATTATTTCTCGGTATTAATGTATAATCGTACTGGATTTATCATTTATGTCGCTAAAACTATTTATGAACTCGATTTATGATAACAGTAAAATTCAATAAAGAAAGGAATTAACAAAATAAATCAGTGGCGCTACAACATCTTTTAGGTCTGGCCTCAGATTTCTGAATCTGTTTCATGATCATTTTTAAATCTAATAAGCGAGTAGATCAGCCTCCAGTGCCTGACACACGTCGACTTTTAGGTCTAAGACATGTCGGTTTCCTCGCGATGTTTTCCTTCACCGTTCGAGCAAATGTTAAATGCGCCCATAGAAACTCCATTGGTGCACAGCCGGGGATCGAACCTACGACCTCTGGTATGAGAGTCGCACGCTGAAGCCACTAGGCCAACTAATTGACAAAATAAGTAACAATAATATCAGAGATAACACAGGGTTTACTGACGTTAAATAAAATAAGACATCTGAAATGGAAATGGGCTGGATACGATAGAGGTGCAGATAAATGGAGCAAAATTACAACCGAACGAACGGATGGCGTAGTCTTGATCTTTCTCTTATTTTGTAAACGATTTTGACATTCATAAGCATGCGCTAAGATGCATCTAAACTAAATAATCGTATTTTGATTTGATTTGGCAGCCAAGAGGCCATAAAAGAAACAGGCAATTTAAAAGATGGGCCGATGAAATTATAGAAATTACTAGAAAGACAATCTGGACGATATTGGTATATAATAAGGTAAAATGGAACACAATGGATATTTTAGAAACCTCTCCTCCGCGATTGCAGATACGGTTATCGTAGTTAAGAAACATAATGGTGAGAGTAAATGTAATAAAATTTAAATTAAAAGTATTTTTTTAACGTACGTACAACGAGCGAATTGATGCATTGCGTGGTGTGAAGCATCTTCTACCACATTAATGAGTGTTCAGAGGAGTCTCTCTACATAAAATATGGTGAGGGGGCCGATGGCTGGCCATGATTTATACTCGTGAACGGGTGCTTCTTGTGGTGACTGGTCGTACTTAAATTCGTGTATGCGGTGATATTAGTTGTTTATACTACGTATTTGCGTGTTGTTCTCACGAGTGTGTAAGTGCGTGCTCCTATTTCACCATGCCTCCTGCTGATAGAGGACAAATCTTTGTTTTTAATTTATTTTATTATTCTTTAATACTCAAGATGTCATATGGAACATGGTGTAATGATTGCAGCTCCGTACAAACATTGTGTATAAAAACTTGGCGATTAAAAAGAGTGGCGGAGAGTTTATTGCCAGTTCTTCTCTTCCGTTCTACGCCCTTGATTTGAGAACTGGTAGTTAATGTAAAATTAGATTCATTTAATGTATATTTCTTTTTTTTTGAAGTTCATAAGTGTACATTATGTTACCTATATGAATAAATGATTTTTGATTTGATTTGAGTTGCTCGAGCTGCACCTGAGTTTCAACATTGTTGTGGCAGAGTCTGAAATTCCACCCGTATTACGACTTCCGCCGTTCCATAACTGAGTGTTTTTTAAGACTATTTACTGCGCACCACCGCTATGTTTAGCTTAAGTATTTCCGGACCAATTCAAGTATTTTATTTTATTTCTCTTTATTTAGTAGTCTGGTTTTTATTTCGAAAAAGCGAAGAGTCTATGGGGTGGCATAACATGTGCTATATGTTTGTGTGTCACTAAAAAGGAAGGATAAAGAAAATTATAATAAAGCAAAGTTCGCGTGTAATAAAACTATATACGAGGCATATTCAAAAAATAAGGGCCATTCGCTTATATTTCAGAATTGACAAGTCATAACACGTTTTAACTTGTACATATCTGTACGTGCACTAATCGTGCAGTTATTTCAGGTGTTGTTTTGATTCAGTAGTAATTTTGCTACTTGTGCGTACAGTAGACAATGTCCGCGATACTCGTTTCTGCCGCCAGCTCGTACATTCACGAGAAATAACTTTTTATAGATGACAAATCTTTGTTTTTTATTTATTTTATTATTCTTTATTACTTAAGATGTCATATGGAACATGGTGTATTGGTTGCATCTCCTTGCAAACGTTGTGTAAAAGAAAAACTTGGCGATTAAAAAGAATGGCGGAGAGTTTGTTGCCAGTTCTCCTGCGTTCCCTTGATTTGAGAACTGGCAGTAAATGTAAAATTAGATGCATTCAATGTTTTTTTTTTGACGTTCATATGTGTACATTATGTTACCTCCATGAATAAATGATTATTGATATGATTTGAATTAAAATAAAGGAGGGTCAGATAGTGTTTCCAAAAATAAACAAAATAATGTTTACTTAATATAAATACATGCAAAGATCTTTGAAAATAAATGATGATTGAAGTGTTATGAATAAAATATTTTTAGAAGTTTTTTAACAATTTAAAATTTAATTGTATACAAAAAGTTGTTTACGAAATGCTTACACAATTTGATAGGCTCTGTTAACTTCAGACATTTAAGTTAATTTTAACGTCATTATTAAATGTGAACTTTCTATACAGACGTCAAATTATACGTCAAATAATGATAAATAGCAAATATTTGAAAGTAATTAACATGGTGTTCCGTGGTAATTATGTTCAGGAAATTATTATAAAAGTGTATACCACAAGTGGGTGCTGTAATCAGCATGTAAATCCGCCACTGGTGGTATACAGGCTGGTTCGATGTGGCAAGTTTGAGGTGCGATTTTTGTTTTTACAATTTAAACAATTTTTCATTATATATTTGGTGTATCAAACATTTATTTATTTTATTTGCGCGACTGCTTGGTGCGGAAGGGTTTTGTGGGACTCGTCTTTGTGCATACCCACTAAAACCCCAAGGCGCCACCAACAATCGCCTTATGCGGGATGCGGTAACAGCAGAGCCTTATCGGCTCACCCACTTCCACCTATCTAATACATTTCACCACCACCTTATACATTTCAGTCCTACAGTCGTTGGCTGCGAACTGGATGGCTCAAGCTCAAAATTTTACATGCAATTTCAACGAAATTGTAGAATTGTTAAAATAATCAAGACATGATTATTTTAAAATGTCAATCAATAGGATACGGAAAAGGCTTTCATATAAACTATAAGAACACAGTTGGCACTTTAAAAACACGTTTTGCGTGCAATCTACATAAGATTTGTGTTTCATTTGTTATATTTCTATATGCCATTCATTGTTGTTTCTTTGTATTATTTATTTTGTTTTGTGTTGTATAACTGCAAACACATAATACGCCTGTGAGACAAAAATTATAGACGAGAATTTTTTTGAAAAAAGTAACCTCTTGACGCGTCTACCATGACTGACGATGTCAATATCCGAATCCTTTTTGACATATGACAACTTCAAACTTGACATTGACAAAGCAAATTTTTGATTATAGAATCAATTTGACCTAGTAACCGGATATGAAAAGGCAATATTGTTAGTGCAATGCACTTCTGTGCGTCACAAGTGACATGAAGGACAAGCTTTGTCTAGAACAAGTGCGATGGGAGAGGGCCCGAGGCCGCTTCCTGACACGGACTGGTTTTGCGGTTTGCACCACATAAACGCACCAGTTTCACTTCATATAAATTTGCATAAACAATACAATTTGCACAAATGTTTTTACGTAAAGATTTACTAACGATTTGAACATAGATTTGCAGTGTCAATGTTCACAATACAATGCTAATATTACTTATAAATTAATAATAATAAGAGTTGTTTTGCTCTTCCCCTAAAAAATTCATTTATGTTCTATAATGTATAGTTATGATAGTCACTGTAGTAGAACTGTATTGAATTACCAAAAGAATCAAAATTCTTTCACCACAGAATACATTGTTGAGTTCACAGACTATATAAAAATAAAAAAGAATATATTTAAAAAAGTGTAAAAGTGTAGACTGGCTGGTAAGAAAAAAAAACAAATATTTCGTTCACTTTTCCCCATCATTCACTGTTTGAACAGATTCTCTGACAGATACAAGATCACTAATTTATTATTATGATTTATTCGCTGAGAAAAATCTTAGTACGTACTGACCGTATTGTATCACGTGGGAAAATTTATTGATTTAATGGAGCTTGGTAAAAGTGAAAGTCATCATCCAGTAGGCCATGCCGGCGAATTATTAGGGTCACATGTTCTGGGGAATTTCAGACACGTTTTGTTTTGTTCTGAATGGTCAGCAATTGTCTTTGGTATCTATAGACTAGCCACAGATATGCGAGTCTATTTCTATCGTGCGACTCTCATTCCTGAGGTCGTTGGTTCAATCCCCGGCTATGGACTATCTGTCTGTGCGTATTTAACATTCGCTTGAACGGTGAAAATATCGTGAGTAAACCGGCTTGCCTTAGACCCAGTCGACGGAATCATAAAGTCAGAAATCTGAGGTCCAGACCTAAAAAGGTTGTCGTCGCAATTTTTTAAATTTATTTCAAATCTACACTACCATTGTCATTTAAATACTACATTCTCGGCCACGTGCGTGAGCCGGTTGTCGTTATGTCGTGATAATGCGCGTGCGCATCTCTATGATTATACCGGCGGCTTCTATCGTGCCGGTAATGTTCGGTAACGTACAATGCCTTACTTTGTTCAGTGAAAACTGCGGAAAACAAAAGATGCCCGTCACGCCAGATAAGTGAAATTACTATGGAAACCAGAGTTCATACATTTTTTTAAATTTTTTTTTAAATTTATTTATTTAAGTATTCCTACAGCTATTCACTAAACAATATCCAAACAATTACATTACACACAAAAGCCAAAACGGAATACACATTGAAACAGAAACATAAAGCACAGTTTTACAAAATTGGTAGATTTAAATATATATTTAATATGAAGGAACAAACAAAGCCATTATTAGTAAAAGATACCTGAGTTTTTTAAATATTTTTTTAAGAATCTTGAGTCACATTAAATATATCGATTTGCTGGTAATTTATGTAAATTATTAATCATTTATAATTAATCTAACAGCTACACATTGAGATATTTAATGAAACACTTGGATAATATAAAATAAAAATAAATCAGTAGCGCTACAACTTTTTTAGATGTGAGCCTCAGATTCCTGTATCTGTTTCATGGTTGTCAATCCAATAGGCAATCGGTCAGCCTCCTGTGCCTTACATGTAGACTTTTGTCATAGAAAGTCCATTGGTGCACAGCCGGAGATCGAACCCACGGCCTCAGAGATGAGAGTGGCAACCTGAAGACACTAGGCCATACTGCTGCTGCTGACACATATAATCAAGCTAATATTTACGAAATTTGAATAATATATAATACAAAACAAGTTGGATACATACATAACTAAAATTAGATTGATAAACAAAATACACGAAATAGATATGTCAATTAACACATTAATGAAGCAATACATTACATTAAAATATTTAAAAAGGGGAATTAAACATCAGTAAATGTGTGAAAAACTAAATTGTTACTACTGCTAAACAAAGTTCTTGGAATATTCGAGAGAATCTCTAATCTGAAGAAATCGCTCTAAAGCGATAAGGCCGCCAGTTGCTTTACATTATGTTTTTTTTTCCTTTTATGTAATGCAACGAAGTGTTAATAAATAAAAAATAAAAATAAATAATCTATAAAAAGCCGAATGTCGTCGACTGAAATCTTAAACGCAGACAACGTGGCCCAAAGCAGATATAATTCTCTCTGTTTCTCACACACTACGCAGAAATTTTGCATCTCTATGCATATTTTACAGAGAGAGTCTCTTCTCTAAAAACTGTATTGACTCCACATTTCATGAGCGTCAATTTGATGGAAGTGATCTACAGTCGGCTTCAAAATATATTCTTTTGCTAGTGAACTAATTAATTCCTCGTGGGGCCAAGATTTGCCGCGCATTTCTATCGCCCAAACCCAATAATTATTCCACAATCTCAGTTTCTTTTCAATCCGTGACAGTCGATCGATCTCCTATCTGCAGCCCAATAACCAAACCCTAAGAAAGACAATACATTTTTGTCTCTCACTCTTTAAACTCATTTTTCATAATCAATATCAACCAAATAAAGTAGATAAAACCGTACAAATAAGATTAAAATATACACGTCTATCATAACATATCAAATAGCTTTTTAATTATTTTAAAAACTGGTGTAAGTTAAAATCTGAAGATAGGATATTAGCACAGTCGAATCCGAATTCCCATGGATAGCTTGTATTACAGATGGCTATATAAAACAAACTATTTAATTAGCAAGCTTTCTGACGATGTGTCTATGAGCAGATGATTGTAGTCAGCCTATTCGTATTAAAAAAAATATTACGCAATTTAAGACGTGTTTCTCGCGTGCACTATTTGGAGTAACTTGCCCATTGGTTTCGCGTGTTGCACTTTTATTTTAATGAGCCGGTTTTCGCGTCTCGTTCGTACTGAATGCTCCACTTTCTAGATCGTTTTTGATGGCCAAAAGTCAATTTAATCTGGCGCAAAGGCAGCGTACAAAGCGAGATACTTTTTAACAATTTTTTGTGTTGCCCGCGTGGATTTCGTTTTACGTCGGAATTGTTGACTCGTTATAATGTAGGTAATTTATAGACTCAAGAGCAGTGTTGGCCTAGTGGCTTTGGCGTGCGACTCTCATCCCAGAGGTCGTAGGTTCGATCCCCGGCTGTGCACCAATGGACTTTCTTTCTATGTGTACATTTAACATTTGCTCGAACGGTGAAGGAAAACATCGTGAGGAAACCGACATGTCTTAGACCCAAAAAGTCGACGGCTTGTGTCAGGCACTGGAGGCTGATAACCTACTTGCCTATTAGATTTAAAAATTGATCATGAAACAGATTCAGAAATTTGAGGCCACCTAAAGAGATTGTAGTGCCACTGTTTTTTTATTTATTTTTAGACTTGGCATGTAGAAAGCACAGATAAAAGTTGGACTTTAAAGTTATACGGAATGGACCAAGGAAGAAAAGGACGCCCTAGAAATAAAAAAAGAAAGCTATGGATCGAGAAAGTTTGATTTAGTTTTTTCTTTAGCTTTGGGTCCTGATCAATGATTCTGAAGATAGGATTACGAATAACAATTATTTCAGTTAACGAGTAACAATTATTAGAAGTCAACTAGGAGTCGAGAGGCGAGTTGACGGTGGCAAGAGACCGACGCATAATATCGTGCGGCATGTCTCGAGAAGCGGCCAGCACTTTTTTGGCATGACAGTCCGTGATCTCCTAGTTTGTCTTTACTGGAGGAAATCTTTACCTTTGGGTCCCGATCAATGTTTCTGAAGATAGGTTAACGAGTAACAATGATTTAAAGTCAACTACGAGTCAAATACTAGTTTCTTCAATTAATCATACCAGGCAAAGTGGCAGATAGAAGGAGACCTGGCCGCAGACTCACGTCCTGGTTGCAAAACTTAAGGCAATAGTTAGCCCCATGTCATTGTTTAGAAGTGCGGCTTCAAAAATTAAAATAGCCATTAAGATCGCCAACCTCCGCAAGTCAACTATTTTAAAGAGTGGAAATAAACGGTCAGCTTTTTACATAAAATCATAACGATTAAACCTTTCTCGTTAATTATACTTTCTATTTATGAAAACCGTGTTACCCGCTCAGATATTAAAAAAAACACGTTTCGTGATCTGTTTTTTCTAACCGGGAAGTAACAGTCATAGTACCTGACAGATGACAGGAAATTTTGTCTATGGTATGTAATATGATATTTCGCTTTAAGGTACGAGGGTGTTAATGCGGACATATAAAGAAGGTTGATATATGTATGAGGAATGAAACTCATGTGTGGAAATACATATTTCATGAAACAACATTTATTCCATTCTTTTAGATCCAATATGTTAAAAAAAAAATTCGAATTAAAATTTAAATGACAGACCATAACTTGCGTTTTTCCATAGACTAAAAAACAATTTTAACATGTCAGTTAACACACAATGGATAATTTATAATCTAAAGAATCTAAGAATGTATTATTGTCCCTAAAATTAAATATTTTATCAAAAATTATGAAGGGTTCGTACAAGTATTTGTAACCAATGGCTTCTTTACAAAATTGCCGGCTCTTTTACGTGAAACGAAACGCGATTTATCAGACGCGAATGTCAAAATACATTTTTGACGTATGAAAGTTGTATATGTATTTCAGTATTAGCGTGACGCTCTCTGACGCCATTTTGTGTTCTGACGTCAATGACGTCACTACCGGATCGCGTGTGTGGGACTTTTACTTAAAAGATGTTTGTGTCACGATTTTCTCGGAATAAAAGCTCTTAATACAATATAAAGATGTTATCTCTGTTAAGTAGACCATTTTATAATTGCTTCGTTCACTTGTTCAATTAAGATTAACTTTACCGAATATCAGATAATATATTAACGATTTTCGCTGGCATGAACAATGACAGGTGGACAAACAGGGTGACGAGATGGAAAAGACCAGGGAAAGAGAGTCCAAAAAAGCTAAAGATGGAGCTGGAACTCTTTCTTCTCTCGAATAAGCTACACATTGGGGTCGCTAAAAACCTTGAAACTTCTCGTTTGAAAACCAAAGGATTTAAAAGCAATTATAAAAACAAATTCTATGATTCTCTGTGTTAACGATAAATTTCAAAACACGGATTTTGATAGCTAGTTTTTTTCAATGTGCGGGATTCGTGCGAAGTCTGAGCTGATAATTAGATTATTTTTTTTAATTTTAAACACACAAATATACAGTATTAACAATTGTGTCAAAAGTGATAATTAAAAATTGATAATATGATTATTAAGGACCTATCCAGCTAGCAGTAGAGCTATCAAACGACTTGTCTTAAAGAAAACGGCGTATTGAAAAGCTTGTGACATACCCGTTGGGTGCATTAATTGAGCTCGTTCATCTCCTGTCTCATAAAACGTTTAAACCATTTCATAAGTGGATATAAAATAATAATGGAGCGGATGATCACGTCAAAATGATGACAACATGATGTACTTTATTGAAAGGCAATTTTTATTATTATCGAAATAACCTTTATTCAGTGCCGTCAATAATTGATATGACCTGAGCTTTCCTTCCGACAAGGGTGTTTGTAGACGAGGTCTTGGGTTCGATAGCCCGAAGTGGCGCTAAAAGCTTTTAAGTATCTGTTTCATGTAATTGTTATAATTTTAACACACAAATATGCATATTTTTATTCTACATAATAATAATCGCGTATCAATTGATTTATTACGTTTTTCATGTAATTGTAATGGTTTAATGGTAAAAATGTTATAGTGTATATGTCATTAGCCTTAGTATGTATATAAGTTATTCATTGAAACGTGTTCGACGTCCTGGTGGACAGAAATACTCTGTCCAGTTTGTGTTTCCACCACACCAACTTCTTTCTATTTAAGATTATGTATTCAATAAAAAAAAATTTGGTTCCACAGTATCTTTATTGTTGGCATCTCGCTGTATTGCGATACTTATTCGTTGATGAAAGCACCAGCTTTGGGTTCACTTGTGCAACCAGGCACCAACTTAAGTCTTTTATTTGCTATGCAATTAAACATCACGGCCCAAGGGACTACTCCAAAGGGATCAAAATCAAAGACAAAAAAAAGCTCCTATTAGCCGTTTATTACTTTCCGTCTGTGCTTTTGTATTTATCCGAGGGAAAGACGGGGCGGGGCTAACGTAACGTAGTATATGTGTCTTGGAAATATAGATTTATATTTTTATTTAACATAATATGTAATAAATAGTTAAATGTTATTCTTTTGTTACAGACAGCTTACCCATCCGTCAAACCAATTTCTGTAAGTATTTACACTTAAATCTTATTTAAAAAGCCGCTAATAATGTCGCAGATTTTTGAGAAACGACGACATTATTAACAAATTACTTAATATAGATTAAAGATTTATATAATCAACCGTATTGATATAGATATACTTATCTATGGCTTATCTATATTATATATGCGGGAAACTAAGACCTTTGTTTATTTGCGATTAAAGACGGGCACAGATTGTAAAATAGAAAATTCCTATTGATGCTCACAGATTAAACAGATTGCTTATCACAGGATATCCTCTACAAATACTTGTAATATGTTCATAACATAGACATATATTAAATGTTTATGTAAATATATATTTGTTATCTTACCTGAATAACGGAAATACGATTTTTTAATAGAATTGCGGTTGCCATTTAAACAAAACTTATTTACGAGTTATAAATCTGAATTTATTACGATAATTAAAAAAATATTCTTCTCAACAATTTGTTTTATAAGAGAACTGATTTAATAAATTATGTGTCGTCATCGGACAGCTTTGTTTTGTCTTTTGGATTCAAAATATCTTTAATTTCATTATTTACGGCTACGTTTTGTTCTTTGTTCTCTGGATTAATAGAATGTTCATAATACATAAATATATTAGTAAACGTAATTCAGTAATAAATGTAGGTATAATATAGACATATTTATTTATTTTATTTATTTATTTACACTTCGTTGCAAAGAAACAAAAATAAAACAATACATAAAAATTACAAAGGATGCAACGGGCAATATTATTTAGTACTAACAAAACACACACAAAATAACAATAATCAAAGAGAAAAATTTAAATAAAAGATATAATGACAGGTATATAATTTTTTTTATACGTAAATAATATATCTATTTCAATTAACAACAATAAAAATGATTAAAATGCTTAACAATAATATGAATAATATCTATTTAATTACAAAGGCCAATTAAAAAACCTAACTTTTGAAATTATTTCTTTTGGATCCAAATATATGCCACGATAATTTGCTGATATGGTGCCGTAGTTATAAAATAAATAAAAATGTAATAATAATAAAAATAATTTAAAATTTTATGCAACTATCTAAAAAATCTGCGCACCATTGTGACTGACATCGTAAAAAATCATTGATAAGAAGAGTATCCAACGAAAAAGGTATTAGTTTATTTTAACAAAGATGTAATTTATTCTAAAGTATAGCATTTTCGTCCCTTTAAATCAATCCACAAAACAACTAAGATAATCTGTAAATCCATATATTGCATCCCATAAATTACAGAAACACGCCCCATTAAGCTGACATAAATGTTAACATCACTTGCATATGTCACCTAGTGAATTAATTGTCGCAATAAATGAGTTTCGATTTCATTTATGTATTAAAACTTGCGTTTTTAAGGTGCCAAAACTATTTGGAACCAGTGCTAATCTGTGCAGCTATTATTAATACATATCATAGTCTATAATATAAGTGGAGGCCCACAGACTATCTATAAACTAATTATTTCCTGGGATTAGTGCGTAAACTTTTCGCAAACAAATATTTAAGGTAATTTTTCGCGACGCAACTTTCATAAAGAATAATTTGCATTTCTCATGAATCTGTACTCCTTACACATTTCATAGTCTATAAGGATATAGTCTATGGAGACCCACAGACTATCTAAGATAGAGGAAATATAAACAAATTGTTTTTTGAGATTAATGCGTAAAATTTTCCAAAATAAATATTTAAGGTAATTTTTCGCAAGACAACTCTGAAAAAAAGCAATATTTTTTGCAATTCTCATTTATTGTGCACTTATTCTAATACATGTTAAGGTCTAGAAGGATTATAGTCTATGGAGGCCTACAGACGAATATAAACAATTTATTTGCTGAATTCGTCATATTTATATTACTTTTACGGACTTGGTAACTCTAAAAAAATCCTCTCCTATTATTTCATGGTCTATGGAGACCCACAGACTATCTATAAACAAATTAGTTCCTGAAAACACCGCGTAATTTAAATTTAATAGTATTTTGCATTTTCCGCATTTAGCACGGATAGTGTTCAGAAGAGTTGTTGGGGTTGCTCTGATACCTGCAGCTGAGTTTCATCATTATCAAGGCAGAATACAAAACACCACCTCGACGTTCTTTCCATATATGATCGCTTTTAATATACTAGCTACTGACAGAAGTTTTTTTTTTAAACGGGCGGCCTTATCGCTAACAAGCGATCTCTTCCAGGCAGCCTTTTAAGTCCTCTCATTTGAACTAAAGAACACAATCTAGGTTTAATCGCTTATTATGTAAACAGTACAGATAATACAACTGTCAACAAACTAATTATATGGATACATTACCATTTTATACATTATGCAAACAATACAGAGGACTAAATTGACAGAAATACTTTGGCTCATCAAGAGTACAGGCTTCTTTCTATATTATATATTTTTAAAAAAATATTAAACAATTAAAAAGCTCGCAATTCCCGAAACTGTTTGTAATAATTCTTATCTAAAAAATACAACGATTTAATCGTTAGGCTTCTTTTTCTTGTATTTAATAACATCTGAAGTGATGTTCCCCGCGTTAATTTCAAACTTATGATCTAGGTACTCGCCCACGCTATAAAAGCACCTTGCCTTTATTTTGTATGAAGTATTCAAACCAATTCGATTTAGGATCCTTCAAGAAAAGATCTCTGGCAATCTGTTCATATTAACATCGTGTGAGTCTTGTCCTGTTATATAAAAATAAATATACAGATAAAGAAGATAGTAACTACATTCAAAACAACATCAATAGCAAATTATTATGATTGTTCAACGTTACCATTAAACTACATGATTTGCTTATGACCCGAGAAAGTTTTATAACCGGAAATGATTGCCATTATTGAACTCAAGATAAATACAATATTTGAGATTGTGTGTTATTAGTGAACAATTTTTAGTTATAATAATTTTTTACATTAAGTATTTTAACGGCCATTTTTGATTAAATTATTCAAGCTCAGAGATATTTAGAGTTTTCATTGCTGAAGAATTGTTGGTGTTTCGTTTCCTGTAATCCAGCGCTGTCTTGGACTTTAGCGCATGCGTGGGTCTGTAAGGACTTGATTCAGCGAGGATTCTGCCTCGAATTACCTTTCACATTACCGATCACAAGCTGCTCCAAGTTATCTGAACCCCACTATATCCAAAGTTCAGGGTCTTGGTACCACTAAAGATAGACGCAACTTTTGTAGAATTATTATTCTCATATAAGTGTTCACACAAGATTGACATCATGAAATAGTAACAGAAATCTAAGACCAGTGGTTCCCAAAGTGGTCTATATCGGTATCGACCCCTAGGGGACTATGACAACCTGCAAGGCGTCTTCGTCACCGAAAAAAAATTTGGGGGTCCATGAAATGAAAATGGGGGTCCACGATGGTGGATTTCAACACATACACTGATAGTACCTATTTACTTACATCATACTATCTTATAGTATCAAAACATGTACATTATTTATAAAAGTACCTATGATGTAAAAATATATTATATACGTTTATAAATTGTGTAAGTTGTAGGATGTTGGTATTCGCTTTGTGGTCACAATACATTTTGAACTTGTAAAAACAAAAAAATCAATTAATAAATTTAATGATAGTTTTTACTTTAAGTTTTTAACACTAAACTTCACAACAGTTAGAAATTTACAGAAAATCAATATCCGGTAAGTAAGGGGTCTACCCAACACGGAAAAACACGGCAAGGAGTCTACGACACGGCAAGGGGTCTACGACACAAAATTTTTTGGGGAACTCTGACCAAGACAGAAGAAAGGTTTTAGCACCACTGATTTATTGTATTATTATTACAGTAAACACAATTTGACAGTGACTACGCTACTGATTTCATTACTACGACAAGTATATTTAACAAGTTTCTAGTGTAGATAATGTAGCCATTGGAAATGCAGAAATGCCGACGAGTTTTATTGCAATATCAGAATGTTGAGACGAACATAAAATAGCGCGCGCGTTGATGTCTTTTGTATGGCGCGTTCGAATGGTTGCGTACCATAATTTATAAATCAGGATTTGTAATCGCAAAGTTATAAAAATAAATCAAGCGAATTATGTAACCTAATATCAGCGAAGATATATAAATATATATATTTTGGTAAATAATTAGAAGCGTAAACCAAATGTTAACAAGTTTTTCCCACATTAAATTGTCATATAACATTCTTGTTCCGATAATGTACATAAAGGTCGACTATTGCAGTGTTTATTAAAATTTTATTGTTTACGATTACTCATACAACGCAATCCGGGTTTACCGCGTTATGGGAGAATTCGTCTTAAACTAATTAAAATTGACATAAATTAAATTATGTATATTTAAGTATTTTTAAATATATTTATTTACACATAATAATTCTATTTATATAATATAACTACACAATATTACCTACATCAATAATTCAATGAAAATATATAAACAGTCAAAGCCGTTTATGATATCATTTAGAACAACATACCGGTTATACTGACCGAAATCAAAGACTGAATTCTATTGTATTAGGTGCTTATTACAATGTCATCGGCTTTTATGACTATCGGTTTTGACGACCAAATGTGAGCCGTCCCTTCAATTCGTTATAACAGATTTTGACAGTATATATATGCCCCAGATAGAATTTGGAGTGTGCACGCGGTACATCCAAAAGTTAAGACTTCCTCATGAACCCATAGACTTCTCAACCCAACCATAAGTACCTAAGTATACTGATAAAGCAACTCTCTTCTGTGTAGCTGATAACCCACCATACCCAGAACAATCAAGGTACAATAAAATAATGATTACTGGTTTTACAGTAGTAATACATATAAAAACTTTTAGCTAGGGAACTTTTTGGACTGTGTCAGCAATAAGTGGAACAAGGAACTCTTGAAGTTAGCGTACGTTGAACCTCCTGTCCGTGTACGTGTCTACGCACACTATTACACAACTGAACTCGATCCGTCAATGTGTGCGCAAAGGCCTTTTAACAACTATTTTGACCTCAAAAAACTGATTGATAACATTGATAATCAATTGAAATGTAATTTAAATTAGTTTTAATTGTGTTATTAATGTATTACATTTTATATTAGAAGCTATGTAGAGTATTTTTTTTTACATTATTAAAATGTATATAACTGATACAATAACAATGAAATACACAGTATTTACAATTCTCTTAACCTCTAGTAATAAAATTAATTAAAAATTATTGATTACGTTTCTAATTATTCGTTGAGAAGTAAACTTAAATCTTTTATTACTTACACTTAAACCCTACGACCCAAGAGAGCTTCATCCATCTTTACAAAAGATACACTTTAATACAGAAATATATTTTTATCTCTTTCTAGACTATACCTATTCTCTCTTCAGCATTATTCTGCCAATATTCTGTACTTTAGTTTTGTCAGCCCATCGTATAATATGGCGACCTCTTTATTAATAAGGTACAAATTATTTGTCTATTGATAAACCAATGATTAACACCCGACATCCCATTTGTATCCAATTCGGATTTAATCAAAATAACTTTAATATTGTTTACGTAAGTATATCGTCGTTATATAGTTAAGGTATTGTGCAAGTCGTCAATTGGTTTAAGATATTGCAAGATCCAAGTACATATAGTATCGTAAAGCAATTATACTTAATATAAATTGCCGCGTACGTCGACTGTATTTTTGTACAGTTATCATGTAAGTAATCCACAAAAGTTAAGGGTTATATTAATCCAGAAAGGTTTATTATTACGTATATAATGTCTCCGGCTGGGATTTTTGCATGGATTTTTGTACAGTTATCTTTTATATTGTAATCCAGAAAGGTTAATTATTACGTATTTAATGTCTCCGGATGCGATTGTTGCATGGGTTTTAGTACAATTTTAATTTATATTATAATCCAGAGAGATTTAAATTAATTATTATAAAATGTTTCCGATCTTGTCAGTCGGATTTTTGTACAGTTATCATTTATATTTAAATCCAGAAAGGTTTATTATTACGTATATAATGTCTCCGGCTGTGATTTTTGCACGGATTTTTGTACAATTTTCATTTATATTATTATAAAACCTCCCCGATCTTGTCAGTCGGATTTTTGTACAGTTATCATTTATATTTAAATCCAGAAAGGTTTATTATTACGTATATAATGTCTCCGGCTATGATTTTTGCATGGATTTTTGTACAATTTTCATTTATATTATTATAAAACCTCCCCGATCTTGTCAGTCGGATTTTTGTACAGTTATCATTTATATTGTAATCCAGAAAGGTTTATTATTACGTATATAATGTCTCCGGCTGCGATTGTTGCATGGATTTTTGTACTATTTTAATTTATATTATAATCCAGAGAGATTTAAATTAATTATTATAAAATGTCTCCGATCTTGTCAGCCGGATTTTTGTACAGTAATCATTTATATTGTAATCCAGAAAGGTTTTGGTGTTAAGGTTTTTCTACGACCCTCGTCTTATGTCCCGATGCCGCCCATGGCCACTGCCAGAAAGCTTCACTTTTACGCTCTTTTCTTAACCCAAACTCCAATACGATAGACAGTGAGCTGGTTCCATATATTTCTCTCTTATATATTAACTAGCTCAATTAAGATTGTAATTGACCTTTCCGATTTTGAAATACTTATTGAACACGTGAATCGGCCATTGTTGGCCGCAAGGTCGACATTACTGTCGATAATATTAGTTCCTTATGAAACCAGGTCACAAATTGGTTTCGATTTATATATCGTTTTATTTGTAACCTTCCTCAATATTCAGAATCCCAATGCGACAAGGTATTGTTCAACGCACGTGAATTATCTGCGCAATTCGCCTATAGGTTTTAAGCTTCAAAACAATTTATGAAAATGACGATTTTTATGATAAAAGTTTGCCAATGGCACATTGATTCACGGAGAGATAATACAAATATTTAACAAACTAATTAATAATAATTTTCCACCTTACGCATTAGTGAGGAAATATTTCATGAGGGAAATTTTTGACTTTTGCAGCAGTTACAATTCTTTTCTTTAAAATATATAGATTATTGTTTAATTTAATTTTTTATCTGTTTTCTGTTTCGTATATTTGGTTTGCCCATGTAATCTGTTTTGTCTTTATTTATTATCTAAGCAATTCGTATTCAGACTTGACGCGCGGCGTTTTTTTTTATAGAACAGAGGACAAACGGGAGGCTCATTTGATGTTAAGTGATACCGCCGCCCATGGACACGCAATGCGTGAAAGTCTCGCGAGTGCGTTGCTGGTCTTTTAAGAATTGGTACGCTCTTTTCTTTAAGGATCCTAAGTCGAATTGATTCGGAAACACTTCTGTGGGCCGGTTGATACGTGTGGACATGGTAAATGGGGTAGGAGATAACGTGACCACGTAACGCCAAGGAATCAAGCCACTCGGAAAGTGTCTGACCTAATTAATATAAAACATAGATCGCCTGCAGACATTTCTTATATTGTATTTGAAATATGTGTCTGACGAAATTCTGTAATATCCGTTAAGACTAAATCAATGCACTTGCGCGGGTGTGGCGCACACAGGCGTATTACACAGACACGATGTATGCATAGACACGTACGCACACATGCGCAATGGCAACAGCGCGGAACGAGTTGAGAACGACCTGCTCGCGCAAGAAAGAACTCAGCCAAGGACGCCGGCGTAACGGTACCAACGGGACGGGGGAATGCTCCCCTGACGTCATTTATTAGAACACGTCATTTGAATTTCGAACATGACGCGGAACTCACCAATTAAAAAAATATTTATAAATGAAATAAAAAATTTGACGTTACTTTATGGATTTCGAAGATGTGTCAAATGACGCGGGAACTCACATTAAAAGAAAATCGTGTGAAATTTGTTCAATCACAAGAGTACTATTGTTGTGATAAGATTATATTTAAGCTAGATATAATACTCGTAAACTTTGTAACTGGCATGTCACTAGTAAATACAAACACAAATATAATTAAGTACGTTGGAGCATTTTCACATATCCGTGTAAAAACCATTCCAGGTCACAAACATTTCCTAGAATTGATATGTTCTAAATTTAAACTTTAATTCAATTTCGTTCCTCTGTCCGGACATCGACCCAAAAACCTTATGCTCCATCTCTTTCGCGCACCTTAATCTCGATCGTTTTGTCTCTTAGTCACGAGTACCGCTGCTCTGTCTTTATTTTGTTACGATCAAGAACAATGACTATTCGTCTATAGGAACGCGTTTCTATGTGCGTTCCTCTCTAACAGCGAAAATTTGTATTGTTGTAAGCGAGACGGCCTGCTTTCCAAATGTTTCGAATTCTTACTGGGCAGTCCGTGAGTTTAAAGATGGCCACTCATGGACCGTTTTGTTACGATAACCCAATTTTGAAGTATTATTGAGTTCAAAAATCGATATCCCATTAAGATCGAATGTCAATTCGAGTGAAAAGTCTTACGAGGCCGCGTGGTGATTGAACTGTGTTTTTTATATGTGCTCGCGATCCAAGGAAATGGAAGTGGTTGCTCTTGATTTTTCCCGCGCTTTGTTATAAAATGACCATGCGTTTATACTCTATGGACGTTTATTTCAATATAAGCTGGATTTTGACCTTTTAAAACTTAACAATTATTTTATTACTATGTTTAGTCTCGTTTGAATATTTTAAGAGAAAACATAGTTGCCTAGCAACGCTATCAATGATGGCGAATGTCAAAGTAATTAATTGTAGTTTTCCCGCCATTATAATGGGTATGTGAATGCGAGGTAATTATGTAAATTGTCAGTCAATATGCATTTAGTTAGCAAATTTTTGGCATAAAAGTCGTTCTATCAATATTATTTTTAAATTAAAAAATAAATTTCTTTCTTTCTTTGAAAAGTTCCAAATTTAAAAATCGCTTTTCCATATTGCAACTTAATTGCCCCTCTCACCCCGCTTTGGCTCGGAAACGCTGAAGGTTTACCGGACATCAACCAATACGGAAATGCCTTCGAATCAAGTTTCCACGTATCGGTAATATAAAAACTGGAGCACTTAATATGAACTTTTTTGCAAATATGATAATTGCAAATATCTAAGCATAGGGTATATATACTACAGAGATACTACACATTTTTTATTTATATACTGTTTACCAATAAATTAACAAGACATCTCGAACCGACTTCAAGTCTTCTTTAACCGCTGTCTTCGCTGTATTCTGGGTATCAACTAGCCTAAGAAGATCTTTAACGAGCAACTGCGCGCTGCCAAGAAACCCCTATCTATAGCCAGCAAATCAAGCGGTTTAAGTTGATATGGGTAGGACATACACTTTGAAAATATTTCAATTATATCCTCAAGCAGGCGCTTAATTGGAGCCCAAAGAAAGAGAACCGTGGCCAGCTCAAGATGGTACGCGATGGAGACTCTCTGTGGACGGTATCTGCCCCTTCAGACACATTTAGTCAAGTATCTAGTCAAAAGTAAATTAATAAATAAATAGTCAAGTTCTTAGTAACAAAAATTAAAAAACAATCTTTTTCGGACTTGTTCGGAAATGCATAACCTCCGGGATTTATATATAATTATATTTATTATATATATTGATTTAATTTATTTCAAATCTAATTACGTAATTTAAAATCTATTCGTTCTATTACAGTTAAAGTTAAAAAAAACTCTCTTCAAAAAGTGTTCATAATCTGTGAACCGCTTCGTGTAAATGTCAGTGACCCAACAAAATGCGCGGGAAAGTTCAAAAACGTATCTTTTCACGTAATTCAAGTTCACCTGTCATACTTCATTAATCATATATCACATAATAACCAAATACATAATGTTATTCCAATTCTAAAGACTCATTTGTAAAGGAATAGTGAAAACGTATTTATCAATAGAAATATTATATGAGAAGACGACAAGATTTGTGCTGAATACAAATTAACACATGCCCGGATTGGGTCTAGAAATGGACTTTTACTAGCGGCCTTTCCCGTTAAATAGGTTTATAATGGAACAATATCTCTCTCTCTCTTCAGTCGTCAGTAGTAGTCAGTAGTCAGTAGCTCATGTTTCCACCAGTTAATGTCCAGCAATTGATCGGTCCATCTGGTTGGTGAATGCCCACGTTTTGCGATTTTCTTAACGTTCAGTTTGTCCAAGTTTTCACCTCCTCTGGGCATTTTATGGCCGGATATAATTCGACATATGGTAGACAGGAGAGTCTGTATGCTGTGTTGGGTTAGGGTTCATGTGGTGCGCTTCGCAATCCACGGCATTCTTGGCTTTCGCCTCTAGCACCAACTAGGGATAATGTAGGGAAGTAATACTGTCCTAGATTATTCCTTGTCATGTGTTTTTTCTAAGAATTGTCAATGTTGAAGTGTCTCAAGTAAATTGTCAATGTGGCATTTGACAGATGCGCTGTTCATACATAAAGCATGGATTTCCTGCTTTGTATAATGATAATGGTATGACTCAGAAAGCCCACTTAAGATAAATGATCACAAAGATTGCCAGATAAAATATGACACGTTTTCACTTCACGCAACTTTTCTAAAATCCAGAGGCATTGTGTTAAAACATTAAAATAATTTGAAATGTTTTTTATAAATCACATCTGGAGAAAGAATGATGAACAACAACTTTGCTGTATTTTAAATAACAAATAGCGACCGGGCGGCTCGACTGATACAAAGTAATACACATGGACAGAAGGTAATTGGGGTTAGGTTAGGGTCCTTCATTTAGAGGGCACCAATTCATAAAAGGCTGGCAACGGACTTGTGAGCCTCCTAACAATGTGAGTGTCCAGGGGCGATATTTAATATTAGGTCAGGCTCTGCCCATTGGCCTTTTGTTCCCAAGTCCGTTGCTGGGCATTCTTTCCCTCTTTTCTTAAACCTAAAGGGATGATCCTCTACCAGACTTTAGAATCCTCCAGTGTGTAGCCCGAATTCCCCAGTGCCAGCTATGAAAATTATTATGAAGTTTTTTACTGTAGCCAGATGCAGAAACACTTCGGCATTATTATTAATAAATATAGCATTAGTATTCATTAATTATCATTACATTGTTGTACGTGAGTGATTATCCTCTATTATTTAAAACATCCCATTTTATGGTCCTTCGAATCGGATTTCTGTCATTAATGAATTCCTTAACATCCGTTCTATAACTAGTATTGTTGATTTTTAAAGAAACTTGCAAGTATTTATTTTAAATAATTGAAAGAAATCGCAAATAAGACAAATTAGTTACGTCTGAGACGAAATTAGCAAAAACGTATTAAGGTCACGAAATAGACCAAGCAAAAACTTATGTCCGCATAACAATGACAGGTAATGTCAAATTTATCAGTGGCCATACCGGATATCGAGAAATATTTATGCTGTGTTTGTTTTCGAGTTATGTATTAAGTAATAATAAGGACGTCGCAGGAGGCTGGCTAACATATTACACGGAGGGGCACAGGGTATAGAGAAACGAAACGAACATACGCACAATGTTAATACTCGGAACAAACGCAGGCTGCAATTTCCGCGTACCAGACTATCTTAAGTTAGTAATTGTTTTTTGGAAACTTTTACTTGTCTGTTTCACCATCCCAGAGGCTCTTTTATCACTGCCTTTTAATAAATTTAAGAAATGTATTTAAAAAGTTGTGTAAAAAGGCTATAAAGCTAACGATTATCTAGTTGATAAAAAGGCCTGGGACTAGTGCTAGACAGGCTACTTCTAATTTGCGATATTTGTTGTAAAATAAATGTTGTTTGATGATTTGCTTTTTTAAAAGAGAACCGCGAGTTTTTTACGCCGGCTTCTTCTCTCGGCCTACACCCTTTCTCTTCCATCCCATTCAAATATGACGTGGAATAAGTGATAACTTATATTTCAAAATAAAGATTTTTTATTTTTAAAAGTTATTATATATTATTCATATGTAATAGACTTTTACACTTAAACAAATTTATATGTCTATTTCAATATGTGTGTGCCTTTTGGGAGAAGCCTTCTCTGTTTATTCTTCTAAATTGTCTTTCCTATGCCTTTATCATGGGGACCAGTTTACTTGCTCGACTTTTCTGTTCCTCTTGCCATGTGCCCCACCCATTTCCTAAGTTCATTTTAATGTAACATCATCTACCTTCGTTGGTCTTTTTGATGTAATCTTTGTTTGTTTATTTATTTGTCTTATAGTTTCATAGATTTTTGACACATCTATTTCTCTTCATAGAGCAGTGTTGGCCCAGTGGCTTCAGCGTGCGACTCTCATACCTGAGGTAGTAGGTTCGATCCCGGGCTGTGCACAAATGGACTTTCTTTCTAAGTGCGCATTTAACATTTGCTCGAACTGTGAAGGAAAAAATCGTGAGGAAACTCTTAGACCAGAAAAAAAAGTCGACGACGTGTGTCAGGCACTGGAGATTTAAAAAATGATCATGAAACAGATTCAGAAATCTGAGGCCAAGACCTAAAGAGGTTGTAGTGCCAGATTTATTTATTTTATTTCTCTTGATATCTGTATTATATATTCAAATATATAATTATACACTATATCTATATGATTTAACTAATTACGCAGTAATTAACTCGATGAGCAACATACTTTCACATATCGACGCATGCTTGTATCAGATTTCGCAAGTACATGATCAGATCTTGGTTCTACCGTATCTAATTTATAAATAAATACTTATATTCTATAGTTGGATATATAATGATTTAATACGATATAATAAACAACAACCTTTTTAGGTTTGCAGATCTCTGTATCTTTTTCATGATGCATACATTAGCAAGAACATTAAATATAGTATTTAATAAATTTGTTCTTTGCATATAAGTTAAGTTATAGTTAAACACACACAAACTCACACAACACACACACATGCACACACACACACACAAACACGCATGCATAGATTAAGTTTATATTCTTTTTAGAATTTGTATAGATAAGGGAAGCAGCGAGTCAACCCCAACACAAGTGTCTCTGACTACTTAGGGGGGCTGTCTCGTACTCATGCATTAACGTAAAATTTGGGGAACAATTTTTTTTTTATTTATTATTATTATAATTGGCACCCTTTTTTCGAGCTGCCACTGGACAAAGTAATCTTTCATGTGAGAGCTCGAGTCGGAAGAAATGCGTTGTAATACAGCCTCCATACGAGACATCGACGAGACTTGACATATGTCAATCTATTAGGCACTTGATCAGCCACCTGTGTCTGACACATGTCGACTTTTTCGATCTAAATCCGGTTTCCTCACGATGTTTTCCTTCACCGTTCGAGCGATTGTTAAATGCACACATAGAAAGCCCAAAGGTGCATTGGGAATCGAAATTACGATCTCAGTGATAAGAGTTGCAGACTGAATTATATCTTATTATATACAAATCTCCTGTCATGACGTTTGTCCGCGATGGACTCCTAAACTAATTAACCGATTTTAAATTAAATTGGCACACCATGAGCAGTCTGGTCCAACTTAAGAGATAGGATAGCTTAGAACTTTAATTATAGTCGCAATTTTATTTTATTGCAAATTATTTGTTTATTATTTGATACAATTCTTACAGATGGCGCTGTGTTAAAAGTACCAACGGTTCAACATAAGTTCTCCTTACCGTTTCCCTTGAATAGTTTACTACTATGTAATATAATAAAAACCTTAGCCACAGCAACGCCGGGCCGAGTCTGCTAGTATATTATAATTATCTACTACATAGATAGTTCAATTAGAAAGAGTAATCCGTGATTATTATTTGACAATTAACTGTACACAGATCGAACCCCCGACCTCAGTGATGACGCAGGCTGGAACCACTAGCGCTGGGCTAGTGGTTTCCGACTTACAGCGGTAATTATTAAAATTAGGGGTATAAACTTTCGTAATTACGAACTTATTGACGCAAAGGTTGTCTTGATATAAATTCGCAAACCGGTCAAGTAGGTTTTATTTACGAAGGTAATTACGAACCTGAGTGAAAACTGTTTTTAACTCTCCTCAATGCTCCAATTATTGACCTTTCAAAGTTAAGTAAAGGTTTTACACGTTTACTTAAGTGGGTATCCGTTTTGAGTTATTGTGCGTTTCTTAAGTTTCTGCCGCGCACCACCACGTGGATGTACCCATTGAAGTATTTCCTTACAAATTCGATTTTGGGTCAAGAAAGCAGCGTACAACACAGTGTCCATGGGCGGTATCACTTCACATCAGAAAAGTCTGCCTGTTTGCCTCCTTATACATAAAAAAAATAAAATCCTGCGGTACAGCATAGTTTTCAATTAGATTAGACTGTATTTTATGAATCGTGGTGATCAGGCTCCAGCCTCCTATACCTGACACATGTCTTTTTATGTCTAAGGCAAGCTCTCAAGATGTTATCCTTCGTACGAGCGAATGTTAAATGCGCATATTGAAAGAAAGTCACACACAGCCGGGGATCAAACCTCGGGGATGAGTGTCGCTGAAGCCACTAGCTGCAATACTGCTCTTAATCATCAATATTAAAAAAACCCAGAACAAAACCCCATCAATTGGTTTTCCCATACGGAACTTGTGAACAGGATTCTCGAAGTGTTCCTACAATTTCGTTTAATTGCGCGTGAGGTTTTTTACTAAGTGCTTTTTTTAGTATTTCAAATAAATAATTAATCTGGAATTGTATAGGAGAAAAGAAAAGCCTTTTGTATAGCAATCAAGGTTTATAATACTATCCAAAAAACATTAAAAGATTACTAGTTTTTATAAATCGAACTTACTACCTTTGTAAATAATGTATTTAACGTATTTTTTCTCTAAATTCACAGAGGAGCTGGGACGACATAGACAGTAAAATGACTTATGACAATCTTTTGAGCCGTAGTACAGGTTCAGCACGTGCTAGGCTTTTGGCCGTGGGTACGCATGAGGCCGGCTACTGGCTTCACGCTTACCCTTCGTCAAATACAGGAACTTTTCTTGAACCTGACACGCTCCGAATCGCAACCTGTCTGCGGCTTGGGGTACCGGTCTGCGCTGGTCATACATGTCCCTGTGGCAGTGATGTCGACAAACTAGGACATCACGGACTATCATGTCAAAAAAGTGCTGGCCGCTTCTCGAGACATGCCGCTCTCAACGATATAATACGTCGGTCCCTTGCCACCGTCAACGTGCCAAGTCTACTTGAGCCGACTGGAATTGCTAGAGACGATGGGAAGAGACCGGACGGTATGAGTTTGATTCCATGGAGGATGGGTCGGGTTTTGGTATGGGATGCCACCTGTTCAGACACACTGGCCCCTTCCAATCTTCATGGAACCAACAACAGAGCTGGTGCGGCTTGTGATGCGGCTGAAAAAGCTAAAGCCTGTAAATACAGGGGTCTAGGCTCTGAATATGATTTTGTCCCATTCGGTGTCGAGACCCTTGGTCCGTGGGGTCCTAGCGCGTTAAGGCTTTTTAGGGAATTATCAAAAAGGTTAGTCGACATCACAGGAGAACGAAGAGCTGGCAGCTACCTTGGACAAAGAATTAGTCTGGCTATTCAAAGGGGGAACGCTGCCAGTATCTTCGGAACCTTGCCTAAAGGGACTACTTTTAATAATATTTTTTAATAATTAAATTTTAAGGTTAGTTATTAGGTATATTTTGATGTATTATGTTGTTCTTTATGGTTTGTGCTGCAATAAATAAAGGTTATTTTATTTAACGTATATCGATAATAATATTATAGAATCACTACAAATAATTGACTTTAATGTTAAAACTTCTATGTAAAATTCCTTTCAAATTGGCACGCCATTATATGTGGTAGATTATGTGAACTCAAGATTGTACCACCATAACATTTTTATACCATATTCTCGCAAATTATCGTAAATAATTGTTCTTATTAAAAGTAGTCAATTTCGGCTATTTTGCCAGCGCTGTTGACTAACAGAGGCGATGAGAACTGCCTGAAACTGATCGTAGTTGGTAACAGAAGGGTAACCACGTGATCGTTCACCAACCATATGTCGATCAAGGGAGAGTCTCATCCACCAAACTATACAAGCTAACAACTATTTAAGCTTTGATGATGTTTTCCAAAGTTTCATGAAAAACAACAAGGCAGAGTGTAGTGACAATAATACAGGCAGTCCTCGACTTACGTCGTTTCGATTTACGTCGTTTCAAGTTACGTCGAACAATGTTTTGATATTATTCCTCAAGATACGTCATTTGTTTCGATTTCCAGCATTGGAGAATTCACTTGTCGCAAGGTCAATGTGCGTGGGGCCGGCACACCAAACACCACTTCGTTGTTACAGCCGATGGATCAAGGAGTTATAGCGTCTTTTAAGGCCTATTATCTCAGGAGAACTTTTACACAGGTTGTAAAGGCTTATGATAATGATGGCATGGAGCTGAGAGATTTTTGGAAAAGTTATAATACATATATCCTTTGCTCTAAAGCAGTTTTTTCTTTAAATTTCGAGTCCGTATGGAACCTAACCCTTGAGTTTTACATGTAAACATATGAAAAAATATGTCTCGAGAGAGTCTCGCGTATTTCGAGAACCTAACATGCCGTAAGTACGAGGACTGCCTGTAATGTGAATTTGACTCAAGCAATTTAATTTTAAAGAAATATTTTGTATGTCATATGTTACATCTTTGTTATTTCTGTCAAATAATGACTCTGTCGTACGAATGGCCTAAGCATTAGCCAGCCAATTTATTAAATGTTGTAACAAACGCTACAGCTGAATATCTTTCAGGCCGTTAGTTAAACGGCTAGGCTGTTAATTGGACGGCTAATTAAGATAGCTGCGACATATTTAAATAATTCTTTCAGATTGTCAGCTGTCATAAGTAAACTGACGTTTTATTTAATTGTAACAGTTTGTTAGTCTGTGGAAAAAGGCGCGAGTTTTGGATTGACAGTTGAATTTTTACATGAAACTATAGAAATATTGCAATTTTTTATTGAATAATTTGACTAAAACAATTCTTTATAAGAACTTTCATGAAAGAACCAACTCTAAATTCAGCAACACATTGGAGTTTCATCATTTATATGTAGGTTTAAAATAAATTCTTCACAGATTACAAAACAAAGCAATTTGTTAATAAACATAAAGTTGGACTATTGTATCATTGGTATCGGTTGATCTATGTTAATCGTCTGGACATTAGTGCAGGTAATGGTCAGTCCATGTTCGCTCAAGGCTGTTGGTGAAAGGGTTTCTATTAATCTGGATCATCCGACGATCCTCTGTGTTCAATATTCGTAAATGCGTAATACTAGCATAAACTAGAGACAATTTGACGGAAAAGCAGTCTTTGATTTTTGAATTATACGAATTTATTACGTCAGCTGAAGCGTGTTTTGTTTCTTTCAGTATTTGAATTGTGTTCTAATTTTGAATTGTTTGAATTTAATTATGTCTGTGGAAGTGTATTGCCCTTCTGGCTCACGTATTTTTAGTTAAAAATAAAAGAGACAAACGATTCCATTTTTAAATTATTCGAATGATAAGCTATTTACATCGATTTTTTATAGTTTGTAACATGCCAGTATTTACTTACCGTGTTCCATTTTTGAATTTGAATTATTTAAATACAATAAAATGTATGTACTGTCATTATCGCTTACGTATTTTTAGACATAAATAAAAGAGATATACGATTAATTTTAACGTTGACTTCGTCTGTATTTATAAATTCCATTTTTAAATTATTTTCTATATGCAAGTATTTACGTTATGTATTCCATTTTTGAATTTGAATTATTGAGATACCCGATATAATTTATCTTTGTGCGCAGTACATAATTCTTGACATTGTAAATAGTTAATTAACAATAATATAAAAATCCATCAATGTTTAAATTATTACTAACCTACCTCAACGTACGTAAACACGAAATCGATGCTAATCCATTTCGAAATCTTACGATAATACCCATAAATAACGACAAGCTAATGACGAAGCGATGGTGCTAGATCACGACTGGAAAATATATCGTTGTAATAGTTAATTTCACTTAACATATTAAATGACGTTCACTCAAAATGTATTTATTCAACATTTCAGCATCACCTTGGTAGCTGGAAGTTTTCTTCTTCTTCTCTTTCTCTCTTCTTCTTTCTTCTTTTTTATTTTTTTCCATTTTTTTTTTATTTTTTCCCCCGTCCAGATCTAAAACGGTTATAGAGCCACTACGGGGCCTGGGGCTCAGATTTATGTGTCTGATTCCATGATCTTTGTCGTGGAATCAGTCTCCTGTGCCTGACACTTCGACTTTTTGGATCTAATGCCCGATTTCCTCACGATGTTTTCACTGGTCTAGCAAAAGTTAAATGCGCATTTAAGGTGTATTAGAAACGAACATGTGACCTCGCTAAAGCCACTAAGCCAACACTGAAATAGAGGTATAATAACTCAGGCTTCGTAACCTGGGACCATGAGTTCGCTTCCTGTTAAATTTGCATTTTGTAATTGCATTTATGAGTAACGTTAGCGAAATCTCTTTACCATAACTTTGTTCATCATCACTATCACTACATAGTTTAAAACAAAGTCGCTTTCTCTGTCCCTATGTCCCTTTGTATGCTTAAATCTTTGAAACTACGCAACGGATTTTGATGCGGTTTTTTTTAATAGATAGAGTGATTTAAGAGGAAGGTTTACATGTATAATAACATCCATTAAATAGTGGTAAAGTACTGTGATTTTTGAGGTTTCTAATGTGATGTCGTAAATAATTAAATTTTTCCGCTTACCATTGCAAACGCAGGCTGAACCCTACGAGTTTTATCAAAATAATGTACTAAGTATTGTACACATTGAAAAGGTCTACAGAAAAGTCCCTGATGGTATATGTCTAACTCTTATGGATAACCCACAATAACTTTTTTTTGTCATTTACTGTTTACGACAAATAATGGCTAATTTTCGAAGCGATTTTAACCAATACAGCATTAATCCTTAACGAATTAAATACCTTGAATAAATTGTTCATTTAATATAGATCTATACAGCCCATTACAGCTTATTTAGCAGCGATCGAACGCGTATATTATCGGAGCTTTCCAGCAACGGAAATAACAATACATAATAAAAACCTGCTTTTCATTAGCTTATTATATATTAGCTCACTAGTCTTGTTATAAAACAAAAGCTTAATAGAGATATGCTTCAATGAATTATTTATTTATTGAAGTTTACCATTATACATAATACTGTATATACGGTATATATTACAAGCTAACTAAGCCTTCGGTCTCTTGAATGTCGACGAACGTTTTAGCTATTTTCTAAAATATATGACAGTTTTGGGAAACGTAATGTACAAAAAATTCAATTATAGTAATTTTTTTGGAAAAAAACCAGCAGAACAGCGGATTATCGACTTTCAAAAAGTACTGTTTAATCCGGTATAATCGCGAAGAATTCGAATGACAGTTGCCTGAACTCCTGGGTGGGTTTTTTCAGACATAATAAAAAATCATATAATTTTTTTTGTCTTTATATAATATGTGGATGAAAGATAGTGTACAGCTTCCCAGCCAGTGGACTGTGAAATATATACATATATATAGTTGTCGATTTTTTTTGTTAATAATATATTTATGCTATAAATAAATAATATAATATATATATAATATAATTAATATGTTATATATTAATATAGCATAAAAATTTCTTTTTCAGAAGAAATCCTGAAGAATCCCTGAAAAAGAAATTTTTATGCTAGCAATGTTTTGTTTGTTTGTACATTCATCATAAGTTAAGAGACCGGGTGGGTGTCCCCCCGCCCCCTTGCTACGCCACTGCTCATGGATGACAGTCACACGCTGAAGCAACTAATCGAATGATTACAATTTGATAAATAGTTAAAGTTTGTTATTTAATTACATTAAACATGTTATTCAGTCAATGGTTGTCCAACAGACACGTACAAACAAAAGATTACATTGACAGCTCATTTGATAGTTTTGAATACATTTTGCAAATCACCGCGTAATACGGTAGCTCAAAAAAGTTTTTATGTGTATTTTTTAACCGTTGTGTTCCTTATTATTATTATTTGTGTGCGGTTACGTCGACTGCACATCATGAGGTCAAAAGACGTTTGTTTGAATGATACTCATTAACACGATCATAACTGAATGGATTTGTATGGAAGGGAACATTAAAAAATTTTTTTAATACAGTTCCTCAAAAAGTGGCATATTGCAGGGACGTGTAGCGTTCGGGATGTGGGCTATTACATGATTCAGGCAAATATTTTAAAAGGAAGCTACTAATTTGTTTCAATATTAGATTTAATGATTGGATTCAGTGTAAGGTTTGGTTTCATTTCATTTCATATCAATAAAAATATTCTACTGAAGACTTGGCTGTATGGGCGAAGTTCCCTTTGCCTACCCAGAATGGGTGAAGAAAAAAAAATCTTTGCTCATATTCTTTGACGGTTGGCGCCATTTTCCAAAAATGTTCTTGCGAGTTGAGTTCTTTGTTGCACAAAATGAGTAATTTAGACGATATTTTATTTCAATTAATACCACCCGAACTCAGTATAATTGCACAAAATGCTTCGGAGAACATTTTACCGGAAACGTAAAAGTCGCTACATATCTACGTGCAACGAATTTATTGCGTGGAGAGAAGAGAAATAAAAGCAAATAGTTTAATTTAATTGCTTAATTTTTTCGCAACTGTATTAAAAATAGTTGTTCAGTACACATGCGGAACCGTCATTGCAACTTGTTCCGACTGTCAACCATTAGACATTCGTCGGAACTCATTGCAATGACAGGCTTTCCGCACTTGTGATTTTTTTTATTTTTATTTTTTTTTATTGATAAAGATTGCCAACGCTCGGCACACTGATACATTGGTAAAAACAAACACTAAATACAATTTTGAATGTGATAAGCAATTAGAGGCAAACATGACATTCATTTAGAGCACATACAAATATCAATCGAAACAATTTTTAAACAAAACAAACATTACAAAAAAGAAACAATTACAAAAAACTAAACTAAAATCGATTTTAAAGTGTGAGGGGAGCAACTCTGGATATCCAAACCTAGCTTGTTTATCAGAATGCTTAATCTGGACACCGGAGAGCTTTGACCAAAACGCGTCCTACGGAAAGGAGGGACAAATGAAATAATGGGGTGCCAGCCTGGTTTCGTACGTTGGCAACTTTTTTTTCGAGATGCCACTGGAAAAAAGCAGATGCCACAGTAACCTCTTTTGTAATCTCTCGAGTCGTAGCATGTGCGTCGCATAATGCGGCCTCCATACAACTGAACCATATTCTAGAATGCTCCGCACGAGACTATTGTATAACAGTATTTTTGATTTGATGCTACGAAATCCTTTCGTATTTCTTATGACAAAACCAAGCATTCTAGAAGCTTTCTTAACTATAAATTCTTGGTGTTCTGAGAACGTTAGCTTATTGTCATAAAGTACCCCCAAGTCACGAATCACTCTTTCCTCTCGAAGTCTTACGCTACCTACCTACCTACCTGATGAAATATACTATTTTATAGAACGCATCTGGTATACCTACCATAAACAATTGTCTCTGCTAGAGGGCTCACAAGTGGCGGCCTTTTAAGAATTGGTACGCTCTCTTGGTAGGTAGCTGGTTCCACATGGTTGTGCGCAAAAACTATAAAATCATACATTTATTACAAAATAAACTTATTGCCGTTTATAAAGTCAATAAGAGAACAGTGTGACCCTCCAAAGCAGTTGCAGGCGCGTTCAGTGACGGCAATTGGGAAATCTTCCAGAAATTCTATAGCCAAAGCGCCAAAAAGAAGAGATGCAAAGGGCCAGTGAGGCGTATGCCGCAGCCCATGGACGTCAGCTTACCGCAACTACCAAACCAAGGCGATCAGCCGATGTGAGTAGCAGGGTCTATCCCACATAAATGGCTGTTGTAGGCCGGGGTAGCAACGGTTGATGACGTGGTGAGATGCGCTAAACAACGCTGTCATCGTGACTCGAGCGATTGCGATTGGCACAGTGGGGTTCCAGTGGGTAGTCACAGTAGCGAGTCCGCCATATCACTCCCATACTCGTGGGAAATGGGGGATTCGGGAAGCGTGCGATCGTCCACCCAAAGGTTTCACCATTGCAACAACGAAATTTTCTTTCTGTGTGTTCCATTAGCACGGGGATGGATCAAACCCCATAATGTGTCACACAAGGCTGATCACGTCGATATAAAAAACCGCAGAAAGTATCTGTTTCATGATCGTTTTTCTACTTCACAAGTAGGTGGTCGGCCTCCTTTGCCTGACACACGCCGTTTGGGTCTAAGGCACGCCAGTTTCCTTACGATGTCACTCTTCATACGTGCGAATGTCAAGTGCACAGATAAAGAAAGTCCATTGGTGCACAGACGGGGATCAAACTTCAGAGATGAGATGATGAGAGGGATGCACGTTGCCACTAGGCCAACAATTCTCTTAAAGTTTCCTCACTGTTTTCCTTCACCGTTCTATCGAATGTTAAGTGCACGAAAGACGCCTAGGCCAACAGTGTTTAGGACCTATCTAGTCGCTAAGCTCCAAAGAAGAACATTGTTTCTTTCCATTTTTTGTCTGCTGGAGTTGAGTAGTTTATGTATCCATTTTGAAACATTGATACACGATTTGAATAACTTCGCTCGATAGAAAAAAATCCAAACATAGTCAATTTTTGACACTTTGAATTCATTTTATGACGAAAATTTGTATATAATGTTTTATCGCAAGCCAAGTAATCCATGTCAGAGAAAAAGTTGATAAAACATTAATTAAAATAAAAAATAAAATACGATTTTGGAACATAAGATCATCATGGTATCACTTATTCCACGTCATTAAATTCGAGCCTGTTGGCATCCCTACTCATCGGCAAAGACAGAGGGTGTTGGCCGAGAGAAAAAGCCGGCGTAAAAACTCTCGGTACTCTTTTTTGGTGTTTTTAATGTTTTACATAACTAATTGTTAATTACGGTCCCGCGCCTCAGTACTCCAGCTCTCCATTGCTCACCGCAGTCCACCCAGACACAGCAATTCGTGGGATAGGATAATAAAACATGTTACAGTTTAAAATGGTTACAGTATACAGTCAGCCTTTCAGATTTACTCATTATTATCGCGGAAGTTTATTTTTATAATTTGACACGTGAAGCCATAAATCCAGTTTATGTTGGTCGAAAGTTGTGTCCTTGTTCACTGGAATGAGTTTACCACATTAACAAAAACGCTGAATATAGTAATAATAATAATAATTTATTTCAAATTTGTTTCACAGAAAAAACTAATATCTAATTGCGCTAGTTATATATACAAAATTAGTCAGGTTTATCTGACGCTGAACTAGGTGTGAATATTTCGGCATACAGCGCCTAACCCCTGAATATAATAGACAAAAACTAGCATCAAGTACATGACTCATTGGCGAAACTTATATCTAAAAAACTATAAAACTTATTTTGTAATTTACAATAAATTTTATAAGTGATTCTATTATGGTGTGAATTGTTCAGTCGTTCTCCCTGTGAGTAAGGTGAGAGGGTGTGTGTGTGTGTGTGTGTGTGTGTGTGTGTGGGAGAGTGTGTTAAATAGTTTATTACTCAAAAATTTATGTATTATTGTTCATAAATAATATAATACATAAGTAAATAAATGCTTTTCAGTTTTTATATATTAATCATATCGCATTTTTTTTTCTTCAATAGTTCTATCTATTTATTTATCACCATATATATAGTGTACTTTACCATAAGTCTTCCAGCCTTGTTTGTCTTGGAATAAAAATTTATTTATTTATTAAGTCTACTTCATACATATTACGAAATCCACTGATAATTTTATAAAATCTTCTATCTAATGTAAAAAAATATATGTAAACATAAGTTTGGCAAAAAATAGAAAAATTAAAATCATATTCAAGTTAAGACAAACACACAATAAAATAAAATTACCAAGAATTTTTGGTACTTAAAGTAGAGAAAAAAAATCATCAGCAAAAAAGCGAATTAGGTTCGAGAAAGGCACCCAATGTTTTTTTCTAAAACCGATCAGCCCACTACCGAATATATCCAGCTCCGGATAAGCTGATTTCAATCCGTTAAAATCGTGAAGAATTCGAACGAGAGGTGCCTGAACTCCTAGGTTGGTTTTGGCAGAAGGAACTTGGAAAATATTGGTGATTTTAATAATATATCTCTATATTTATAAAACTCTTGTGTCACAGCGTTCCCATACTCCTTCGAAACGGCTCGACCGATTCTTATGAAATTATTTATGCATATTCAGTATGTCTGAGAATCGGCTACTATCTTTCAAACTCCTAAGTGATAAGGGGTGTTCAATCCAAACATTTTATTTTTATTTTTAAACAATTTTACAAAATACCTACAACATGTAGGCTTATAACAGTAGGCAAAACGAAGTAAAGTACAGCCAGTAATGACTAGATTATTATGATTAAATGGTAATTGGGAGCGGTCATAAAATTTAGATAACACGTACTCATTCCAGTTAGTAAGTACAATTTAGAACCATATTTTAATATCATTACCAACAATTATAATATAAAAAAGAATTAAATGTATGTAAACTTGTACCAATAGAATAGCTTCCGTCCTAGATTGCGCCTGCGCAAGACCACTTTAAGTTATTATTTATCTACTTGTACCGCGTTATAGTCGTAAGAAATCTCCTCCCACGAGTTTTTATCTACTTCTAATGTCTGCCATGAAAGGTTTTAAGGCGTCATTCTTTTAAGAATTGGTGCACTCTCTTCTCGTTCGGAAATCAGTGGGCAGGATCCAACCAGCAGCTGCAGTAAATTACACTAAGTTGAGGAACGAGATACTGTATTTGGTATTCTGCCCCGATTTAGTCACCGATAGTGAAACTTAGCTATAATTCCGAACAACTCTAAACTGAAGTTCTGTATTTCGTTTTTCTTTTGTTTCTATTAAGTGATTGGGTATTGCTATATACAGTGTTGGCCTAGTGGCTTCAGCGTGCGACTCTCATGCCTGAGGACGTAGGTTCGATCCCGGGCTGTGCACCAATGGACTTTCTTTCTATGTGCGCATTTGCTCGAACGGTGAAGGAAAACATCGTGAGGAAACCGACATGTCTTAGACCCAAAAAGTCGACGACGTGTATCAGGCACTGGAGGCTGATAACCTACTTGCCCATAAGATTTAAAAATCATGAATCAGATTAAGAAATCTGAGGCCAGGACCTAAAGAGGTTGTAGCGCCACTGATTTTTTTATTGCTATAAAACTGTGGTGTTTTATTGACTTTATCTAAAAGTTGTATATCTATTGTTATTGTGTTATCTAAGTCTTACTAAAGTCGTTTCTAGAATATATTAATACGATTTAATTTATATTTTTAGTTTTAAAAATGCAACCCAAATGCCAGTTCAATGTAAAATCAATTCCCACAACACAAGTTCGGTCGTGTTGTACTACTTATTATACTTGCAAGTTACTGCCGCGTGGGAAACTCGAGCATACAATATTTTATGTCAGATTTCAACGCAGTTTCCAAAGGATAGATTTTTAACAAGTATCTCCAATACTTAATAAGTTTATTGTAATCATTTGCACACAGTGTAAAACTGAATAAATTCAAAACTTTCGTTAACTGTAATCAATAAAGCTATTTATAAAATCGACGCTTATTGAAGTTATACTTTTTTTGGCGCGATGGAGAAAAATGATGAGTGAGTGAATTTTGCGCGCAAACATCAACACCTAAATTCGACATCGTTAAGTTAGGTCTATAGGTCGATAACTATGTTCAAGTTGTATATTCTAGTATTTTATACATAGAACACGTGTTTCGTAACAGTATTTAACAGTGTGAATAAATAAATATTATTTTGATGTTTTTAAATCGATTTCATATACGATGCTGATAGTATTTACTAATAATTTATTTATTTAAATAAAATCTTTTTTATTAATTTTAATATTTATCATTAATCACCACTGCAGTTTAGTTAATTTTTTTTCCATACGCCAAAGGAGTATAACTTTTAACGCGTGTACATAACAAACATTAATTATGTATTTATGTATACCGGATGCTTGGCGGACCAATGCGACTTCTTCGATACAAAGATTCCCTTCGGAAGTGAGCATGGAACTGGTCTGGGACCTTCTTAACTAGGCATGTCATTTTCACACGTGTATATTGACTTTCATAAGTATTTGATTGTTCTTTATCGGAAGTCAAGTCTATGGACATTGTTAACTTAAAAATATTCAATAGAATTAGAGTGACTTCAGCGTGCGACTATCACTTCTGGGGGCGTAGGTTCGATTCCTGGCTGTGCATCAATGGATTTTCTTTCTGTATTTGGCATCAGCTTGAACTGTGAAGGAAAATATCGGAAAACAACTGTGAGGAAACGGGCTTACCCAACACGAAGACAGAAGTGAAACTTCTTTAGGCGCATGAGGGTAAATCTTTTACGGATTCGTCACGAAGATGTGCAGCGTTTTTTTAGAAGAAAAGGGAGAGAGCGATTGAGACCGACTGAGAGAGAGTGAGAAAGGGAGATCGAGAAAAATACACGCTATTGGTTGATGTATTCGTTTAGTAGTTACGTATTAGAACTTTAGATGGCTATTGATGATTTCGATGCACCAAAAAATAAAATCAAGACACCCCCCTCCCCTCTGTAGTGCTACGTTATACATGAACGGTATGGTACCGAAAACGTTGTTTGGTTATGGTTGGTCCAAATGGCTAAGCCTCACATTAAACACATGACCTCTGAGGTTGAGAATTTTCACTTTTATAAGAGATCAAAGCGAACCTCTTCATTGAAATGTCAGAGGTGAGCTGACCACGATGACTGACGTACCCACGCTCAGGAATCCACTTACAAGCCATATTTAGCGCAAATGACTTGTAGATATTATTAACACGTAATCCGTCGTTTACATGGTCAGAAAGTATATGAGGAAGAATTAACGGTTATAAACGAAAATTTCACTCATGCGTTGCCGGTATTTCAAAAAGTTGGCTCGGAAATACGTCAGTGTAAACACCCAGTTCTGGGATAAGGAAAGCGGTGGCCCTCTTGCATTTATGTCGGACGAGGTATGAGGGGATGATTAGCAGAAAAATGCTGAAGATAGAAAGAGATGGAGACGGTTGGAGGCTCTGTAGGAGGTCCTTGAAAAATAATAGTTTTGTATTAAATATATGAGGCTTAGTAAAAATGATATTATAATAGATATTCGTGACAGATTTTTTTTTAAATTGTATACTTTTCAAAGGCCGGCGACGCACTCGCGAGCCCTGGTATTGAGAGCGTCCATGGGATGCGATATCACTTCCAATCAGGGCCAACTGCACGTTTGGGCCCCGTCCTAAAAAAATATAGACTATTGTATATAGTGTATTGTGTATGTATAGTGACCCTTTTTTATATTTTAAAATACTATACTATACTAAAACGGTAAGAATATTTCAATATTAGCAAATTTCAAATCATGACTGGCGCACCTGCGCAAAGCGATGCCCCATTTTCGTGCTCGATGCGAAACATGTAACAACCAATTAAATCGGTCGTATTGTCGTGAACGTATCTCGAGAATCGCGGACCGTGTACCACAAAGCCATTAACGATATTCTAGCGATAACTTAGCGATAGCGAAAGACATCATCAATTTATATCAATCTTGGTAGCGATAAACCAGTGTAAATTCTCTCGTAAATTGTCATTCAAAAATATAACTCATCCACGAAGTATGTCAGGACTGACATATGTCATGTATTAATATTGACATGTCTTACCACAGACTATAAATCCACACGTGTCCACAGACTATTTGCATAAAGAAATATGCTATCTGTTAACAATAAAAATAGCGTTTTTTATAGTTTTTAATTGTTTCTTCCCGCATTAATTTTATACGCACCTGTCTACACACTAATAATCTCCAGTCTCAATAGATTAGCCGTTGAATAGGTTTAATTAACATTATTCCAGAACATAGTTTATAGTTAGATTGTAAGATAACGCGCAAGATAGTTGAACAAGTCTTGTCTGAATGCTAGACTAACTGGAGACATATTGATAGTGAACGTTGCGGTATTCATAGTTAGTACGCAACTTTAATACACAGTGTGTCGAATAAATTAAAATTAAATGACAAGTTTACAAAATAAAATAAAATTTTAAATCATTGATAATCATATGCATAGATTTATATGCATCCTTTGTTAAAGTAGTAACTTCAGTGGCTTCAGGCACAGAATGCCGATGATGATGATTAGTAAAAGATACAAAGGGATACAGAAATCGGACAAGACTGCTTGACGATGTTTTTTTTTTAAAGTAATCATAGTGTTCATTAATGCTTACAGTCCGTAGTCTTATGACACGTTTATACACTAACAGTGTTGATGCACTTAACAATAATTCACTATGGCCGTATGGAATATCACAAAAAAGTTATGAAAAAATAGGTTATTCTGTCTGTCTTGATCACAGCGTAAATACAATTTGACAAAAAGAGACTGTTAAATACTTGAAGCCAATATACGTCCTTTAGGTTTTATCACGCTCTTAAATTGTATAGATGTTGCAGTGAAGTAGTTGAATCTGAGATTTAATTGAACCTCTAGATAGTAAATCAAAGATCGATATTCAATCAAGTCACTAAAGGTGCCGTCAGACAAGTGACTAAAAATTTTGATCTTTAATAGCGCTCTAGAGATTCAATTAACTCTCTGATTTAAGTTACTTACTACTACTTTACTGCGACATCAACATTCTCGTTTCCCATAATGTCCAATAACATAAATGTCATTCGGATTTATAACCCTTAGATAAGCCAAGTCAGTTTTATTAGCGTTGCAACCCTATGTTATATATATATTGTTATGGCTATATGTAATGTTATCTTAGCTATCAGCTAATATTATTCACGATTAAAGTCTGTTGTTAATATATCTGAACATACACAACCGCCATCGTTCTTAATTCGAAAAAAAAATTGTGGGATGAAACGTGTTAAAAGCGAAAAGCCGTAAGCGCATGATTACACATCCAAGTAGGTTTTTTATTCTTAGAAGAGAAATTCAAGTAATCAAGCTAATGACGAATAATCGTGGCTTGCGGTCACATATGACCTTTATAAAACAAAAAAAAAGTTATACGTTTTCTTCAAAGGAAACATTATAACACGAAAAGTGTTAGACGATTACTATTTTAAAAGCCTTCAAAAATATAAAAATGGTCTATATCAGGTGCCACTTTATCGCTAAAGGTTGGTTGTAGCCTAGATTTGTCGGGTAAATTGACTTACCCTAGATGGGGCAGAGAGCGTCCACAGTGAGCCTCCATCGGGTCCAGTCTTGAACCATGTCGCTCCAAGTCTTACCGGCTCTCTGCCTCATCTGCAACCTGCCCTGCCTGCCTGATTGCCTGGAACGCCTGTATTAGAATATTCTAGCACTAACTTTTGCGATAATTTGGATCCGGTGTTTATGGTTTATTATCTTTTGTGTCGCTTGATCTGTTGGCTAATCGGAGTTTTCTGGCAGCTCTCCAAAGGCTGCTCGTTAGAGATCTTTTCTAGCCCAGAATACGGCGTCAAGTTGTGCTAACCTAAACAGATGATGTGATGCCGGTCCACTTCGATTTTTGGACCTCGCGTGAAGGGCAGGACGCCCTCAATTACTAATCACTTGCCCTAATCAAAGTGAATACAGGCCTTTAAGCGAAGTGTATTAAATGTACCGACACTCGACGCCGCAGCATTTCTAAATCATCTTTTAGAATTTTTCCTAAATCCATCATTTTCATGCACACTTTCTATAACATTTGTTTTATACATTCACACAGTCATCATAATATATTAATAATTTTTTCAGTACCCTCGCTGTTAAACTAATTGTGTTAGTTATTTTGCTAAAACATTGTAAATAATCCTAGTAAGTCGACGACCTGTGGCAGGGAAGCCTCAATCTAAATTCTATATAAAATAGATAAATAAAGATTTTTTTTTTCGCGTACTCGAAGTACGTAGTATACGCCCATGTGCCATAGCTCTGTTTCTGTTTATAAAAAAATGTGCTTCCAGTCGTGGAATTAGTTATTTAATAGACAATAGACGGTAAAGGTCGTTTTCCCGCTGAGACTATTACGCACACATTTTTGCGATGCCAATGAAGGTCAACTGGGAGGTATTAACTTTTGTTAAGCAATTTTAAACAGAAAACTATGTGTTTAATAAATAAATCAATGGCTGCGGCTTTTAGGTCTCGGCCTCAGATATTGTGTATGATGATTGTCAATCTAATCGGCAACTTTTGTTCAGTTCCGTTCGAGTGAATGTTAAATGCCCTCATTGATAGTCCATTGGTGCAAAGATGGAGTTCCATCGAGGGATGAGAGACACTCCCTGACACTAGGCCAGAACTGCTTTTGGATATTAAGTTCAACAATTTTCATTCATATATTATAGTTCGAATATCCGTGGTTATGCAATATTCTCTTCCAATGTGTGAAATGCAAATTGGCCCACTCAAAAATTATTGTCAGGCACATAATACCTTCATTTTGATTTACACTACTTTCACGGAGATTTTATAATTACTTTATCGCTGAGGTCATAAGTTCGATCCCCGGCAGCTCGAACGGTGAACGGGAAAAAATCGTGAAGAAACCGGTATTACCCACGTCAGGCACAGGTGGCTAAACACCTATTAGAATGAGAAGAAACAGCTACAGAAACTTTTGAGATTCAAACTCTTATACAGCTCAATGTTAAAATAAACACATACATATACATATACAGTCAAATCTGTATGAGTGAGAGCTGAAGAGTTCGCCATCTAATTTTCTCTCAGGTTTCTCACTAACCTGAGTTTCTAGCTAACAGAGTTACTGAAGAGATCTATCTCTCATAAAGAGGTATTTAAAACTAAAGAAACAATTGCAGACGCACATTTGGTTTGATTTTAATAAGAGTCACTCGAAATTTATGAATGATTCATTAATATTAACTCGAGCAGTGTTGGCCTAGTGGCTTCAGCGTGCGACTGTCATACCTGAGGTCGTAGGTGCGATCCCTGGATGTGCACCAAGGGACTTTCTTTCTATGTGCGTATTTAACATTTGCTTGCACGGTGAAGGAAAAATCGTGAGGAAACCGACATGTCGACCCAAAAAGTCGACGACGTGTGTCAAGCACTAGAGGCTGATCACCTTCTTGCCTGTTAGATTTAATGATCATGTAACAGATTCAGAAATCTGAGGCCAAGACCTAAAGAGTTGTAGCGCCACTGTTGTTTTTTATTTTTTTTTAAATAATTAACTATCGCTTATAGAGGTATTAATTTATTTATTAAGTTTATCTAACACCATCTAATACAATTTTCCATCTAAAATGAATAACAATTAAAGTAAAGATACGTTTTACAAAACATACATAAGATTAAATAAGCAAACAATAAATTACCAGAATTTTTTTGGTAAAGCATAAAAAAAATCATCAGCAAAACAGCGAATTAAGTTCGAGACAGGCACCCAACAATTTTTTCTCTAAAACCCACCAGCCCACTACCGAATATATCCAGCTCCGGATAAGCTGTGTTCAATAAGTGATACTCTTATGATCCTATGTTCCAAAATAAACATATTTTATTTAAAAAAAAAAAAAATCCGTTAAAATCGCGAAGAATTCGAACAAGAGATACGCAAGTATCAATCTCACTTATAGAGGTTCAAAAAAAAAAACCAAAAGAGTGTCAGTTAAACAGGTTGCATGTTCACTTGTATAGGTTTTGGGAGGGCCAAAATGACGGTAGTCGTTAAATACTGTCATCATTAGATTTCTCTCTTACCCAGTTGTCACTTACTCAATTGTCTTTTCCAATACAATTCGTTATCTTAAAAAACATTTTATTTTATTTCCAACACACATACAGTATTAAATCTTCTGTGTAATTAACTAATCGACTGGACCGTGGTTGATTCGAGAATGGTTTTATTATTTATTTTGCTAGTTTGTTTTTAAAAAGTACTACAAATGTAGAGTCCGCTAGTAAATATTATTAATTAAACGTAGTTAAATAAACCTTACCTTAAAATATCGCAAGATTTTTCGAAAACATATAAACGAGTTTAATGTAACCGTAGATGTAATACAATACGTCGTTTCAGTCCACAGGTTCGCTCCAATTCGTGTCACTTGACAGCCAATTCTCGTTTTACGCGTAATAATAATTCGTTAAATTTTTGATCGAAAAACAATGTACTTACAGCTGGATGTATAGGAAAATTTAAAAATAATTTATTCAAGTAGGTAACATAATGTACACTTACGTAAAAAAATACATTGAATGCTTCCAATTTTACATTTACTGCCAGTTCTCAAATCAAGGGCGTAGAACGGAAGAGAAGAACTGGCAATAAACTCTCCGCCACTCTTTTTAATCACCAAGTGTTTTCTTTATACAACATTTGTAAGGAGCTGCAACCATAACACCATGTGACAACAGGCTAATCAATTTAAAATAAAACTTTGTTAAGTCCCTATCTGATAGTATGCTATATTATTGTATTTTTTGTGTATGTTTTTGTGTAATTTTTATTACTTTTGTAAGGGTTATATTTGTCATATATTTCAGAATAGATAGCTTGTAACATTTCTATTATATATGTTATGGTGAACGTATATAAATAAATAAATGTCTGAATTTTTTTAACACCATCGTACCATGATTTAATTTTGTTAATTTATTGAAGTTCACAGGTCAAATATTAAGCTCTATCTACAGTATATTTATTTTATTTTT
The DNA here is from genome assembly GCA_028984075.1 of Pieris mannii. NCBI lineage: Eukaryota > Metazoa > Arthropoda > Insecta > Lepidoptera > Pieridae > Pieris > Pieris mannii. Next base: position 1,917,919 of record CM054798.1, on the reverse strand, counting down.
TATGTTACAAGCTATCTTCTAAAATATATGACTATATTCATAAATTTTACAAAAAAAATACGAATATTTTTTTGCTCTAAGCAAAATTAAAATGTGATTGACTGCCCATATTAAAGTATTCACGTCTTTGTTTATTCACTATAGATGTTTTTACACTATAGAAATTATCGCCTTCTATTGCCGTGATTCATTTGTGTGTATTATTCTTTTGTTTTTTACACACAAAAGTCCGAATTAGACGGCGACAGTACGCGCGATTGGTGACCGCCTATTCCTCATTCCGAGAACATCATCCAATTGTAAAACATTTTATTTAATCAAATCAAAATTAATTTATTCAATTTAGATGCGTCTTAAGGCATGCTTATGAATGTCAAAAACGTTTACAAAACAGAGCAAAACTACGCCATACGTTCGCAAAACTACAAAAAATAAAATAAAAATCTGTTCTGTGATTTACCACATTCACCATTTAGTTAAAAAACACTACAATATGACGGTCAATTTAAAGTAATGAAGATAGAAACTCAGTTAAATTTTTGCTCTTAATTAGAAGCCTTAACTGATCAAGCCATTACATGACAAGGCTTCGTGACTCGTTTGCCCTGATTTCATACAGGATCTAAGCACACGACTATTGTTAATTATATATTCAAATTCATTATAATTTTATGACCATCATATTATCTAGTGGCTGGCCACTCAGGTAGGTTTCAACCCGTCTATGCAATTAATTTTTATAAGGAAAACCAGAAATCTAACCTAAAAGTGGCACATGGCTCACACACCACGTCCAGTATCAGCAGGGTGCGAACCTAAACACCACCCTAAGGGAGTATACTCCCCAAATGGGCCAGAGCTCACCCCTTTATAGGGAGTGGGCAGCATGAAACACAATCTATAATAATTATTATTTAATTTACTTCAATATAACATTTACAACAATAAGATGATAGTTAAAAAGGTATTGGTTTCCGGACTAAATAAGAACCTGTAATATGGATAACTAGGCTTCCGTTCCACGGCAGTCATGAACCACAATCTACGGCACGTACTCGTGTATAACAAAATATGATACCAAATTTAAGGTCCTGTACATACAGCAGCGTATGAGCATGGCCTAGAGGCTTCAACGTCCAACTCTCATTCTTGGGGATCGTACATTCGATCCTTAGCTGTGCGCCAATGGACTGTCTATGTGCACCTTTAACACTCGTACGGTGGGGAAAAACATCGTGAGGAAACCGGCATGCCTAAGACCCAAAAAGTTGTGTATGTCAGGCTGAGAAGGTTGATCTACTTGCCTATTAGAGAAATCTGAGGCCGAGACTTAAAAGTTTATAGCGTTTGTATATCTCTAACTTATACTTTTTCGTTTCAGATATCATGGAGTCACACCTCACAGTTCATCAGCCAGACGTCTGACTTATCCACGTGCAGGCAGAAGCTTGGAGTGAATGATGGGAAAGAGGAACGCTCGTATCAAGATTGCACACTCTGTTGGTCCGCCTATCGCTGTTATAATAGGCACATCTGAGTAGCCCCAGATATCCCAGTCCACTCAAGCATCATCAGTTACCGCCGCACTAGCGACTGCCAATAAAGTACAAGTCAAATCGGGTTATAGCACGTGTATTTACTTAGATATATTATTTTTAGTACAAACAACTGGACGAGGTGATTATTTATGCGTATAGGTTAGATATTAACTAAGTAAAAGTAGTCATGACGGCCACTGCACCCGAATTATCGAAATCAGATTTTTTTGATTTTGTCACATCTAACGAGATAACAGACGCCCAATACAAACAACAAATGCGATCTGTTAACGTATTCATGGAATCACCGGATTCACGCTCCAACCCTTTATTATCCGAGGATCCCAAGGAACAGAATAACAACAACCTGCTGAGTGTAACGTGTAATCAGACCGCTAGTAATGCCATGACCACGGCAACCACGTCCAATTCATTACAAAGTTTCGACTCCATATGGAATGTGGACAGAGATCGTGATCGTTTAGAAACAGCTATGTTAGAGGATTTGAACAAATTTTACTGGAATCAAGATAATGAGATAAGTGGAACACACCCGTGCACAGATACCGCCATTTCCAATAAACTTATCAGTAATAACACAGATGGGCAGATTTATACCCTCACTGTACTGAATCAAGATAATTGGGTGAAAGACGAGGATGTATCTATGTCTAGCCCGGCTGATATAGAACCAAATTCTTCGCTCGATCTTGAATCTATCTTGAATATGAATGGGTTCCCCAATGACTTCAACCAAGACACGCTGACTGCAAACATACTACCTAAAGTAGAAAGCTTCAGCTATGAAGAGAATTCATCGGAAAACCGAAGTACGGATTTGAACACAACAACACTTGTAAAAGTTGAGCCATTCAGTTACGATGAAACTGAATTTCAGGGTGACAAGAAAGATGAGACAAACCGAAGTCCCATACTTGGTACATCGCTATTAGATGGACAAGTTGAATTCAATAACAACAATAATGATTGGAAGTTAACAGATCAAAATACGGAATCAAATGAATCGTTACTGAGAAGTGCATTGCAGGGTAAAGCTTTCATTCGTTATAACACCTTGCAAAAAAGTTTGACAAAACTTGACGCAGAGGCGGAATTAAAAAGGGTTATTATTAATAATAATAACAAGGCGGATGTCCCGTCAATGTATCAGTGTGATAACAAGGATACAGATGCAGAGCTGCTAATGTCAATAGCACCACAGAATGGTAATGTAAATATTTCAATATTACTAGAAAATCCAACTGCAAGTGTTGTTGCCAATGGCGAAAATTCAACGCCAACACAGAGCGTTGACGATTTATTATTCTCCCAGCTTGACGTGACATATTCTGATGATTATGAGAAACTGAAGAGAATAACAACGGAACTAGGAGAATCAGTACAACCGTTCTGTACTGTGGAGCCTATCGACCCATCACGCAGTGTATATAATATTCACAATGTGAATGGTGAGCTCGTTACGATGATACCAGCCGGAGAGATTCAACTATCCCAACATTTGCAGATGATGACGGCGTCCCCAACTGTTTCCAGTACGAAATCGATTGGGAAAAAACATAAAAGGTTTCAGAATAAGAACACTTCTCCAACTTCACAAGCACAATCCGGGACAGCAGTACAAGCGGCGACATCGACATCAAATGGCGTGAGAAAGGAGAGATCCCTACATTACTGTTCGATCTGCTCGAAAGGGTTCAAAGACAAATACTCAGTAAATGTCCACGTTAGAACGCATACAGGGGAAAAGCCATTCACCTGTTCGTTGTGTGGCAAAAGCTTTCGGCAGAAGGCTCACCTGGCCAAACATTACCAGACACATATCGCGCAGAAGACAGCTGCAGCGAACGGAGCTAAGCCAACAAAGCAGAGATAACCACCCAGTCCACAGTTCCAACTCGCATAATAGTCAATATTTTTCACAGTGATAATAAATGTATTAAAATAAACGAATCCTCGAAGGCTGATCACATGAATTTGGATAGGTGCTAAGTAGATGTAAAGACAGTTTTTGCGAGTGTCAGTGATTTGAATAACATTTATGGCATATTTGTTAATTTGTATGTAATTCCGTCCGTTACCGATAATATTTAGCTTTAGCTAGATTATTTTTAGATTAGTGTTCACTAAGCTATTTTGTATACTTTTTCATATTTAACAATAATTGATTCTAGGAAATTTGTGGGATTTCCCTAACTGTCAAAGCGTGTAAACAGAACGAAAAATCATATACGTTTTCATATTTATCCATGTTTGAATAAAGGAAATTTGTGGGATTTCTTTCCAAACTGAACAATTACGTAAGTAGAACAAAATATTGATGCTGCAATAAAAGATAGGGCTTTAATACGCAGACGACTTTTGATAATTTTAATCTCTCGATAGTTCTTTTCGGCTCCCTTGATATACACTAGATAAATTGACAAAAGGCAATTTTAACTGTGCCTTGGTGATTTAGAGTTGAAGGAATATTTTGTTTGACCACATGCAATATAATATCATCTCTATAATTCGCTCACACAGATTACGAACTTAACGAAATAAATATTTGTTATCTGTATTTAACGCTTCTTAACTCAACGTCCGTAGTTTTTGAAGCGCCATATGGAAGCTGTCCCACTAAATTATTCCATCCAATTTGACTAAGGTCCCTTCAAGTAGAGCATAAAAATTCTTAAAATCTATTGAGTCTATTGGCAGTATCACTTAACATCATATGAGATTCCCCCCGTTTGCTTCATAAAAAAACTAATTTAAAATGTATGTCTGGCCCCATGAGATTCAAATTATCGAGAGTCGAATGTAGTCCATTAATAGATGATTATAACATCTACATCTACCTAAGTGCAATTTCTCCTGCAATGTTTGTGAGAACTTTCTAAAAATAGTAAAAAAATAGTCAAATCGGTCTACTATCTTTCACTCGAGCATACACTGCAATATTGTATCTTATTTTAGCAACGTTTTTTCCTCATATTTAACGAAACTTTCGAATTATTGAACTTATTACATTGGAATTTTGTGGTTGCCTTTTAAATTTCACTTGAAAATCTAAAATTGCTAGGTTTCTCCCATACACTACATTAATCGCTCCCTTTACAGGTGAGCCATGATTGCTATAAATCTGTAACAATCGATTCAATCTTAAAATAGATCTCCTTTCCTCTAAATTGGACTTTCTTTGTTTATAAAGCCGCGCCCTAATACTCCGAACGATACTCAATAAATAATTGTATATTAAAAGTGATAGAAGCATTTTATAGCTATTTTTATTTGTTCTTTATAGTCAAATGTCGCGCAGCATATGAACTTTCCATTGCTACTTTTATTGTCATTTGCATACTTAATATTAGTATAAAAATATTTAATAGAAACAATAAAGTACGTCACCAACTTGTTTAAGACAGTATTATAGTATTCCGACTTTCTACTTTCGTTTAGAATTCAATATGAGACCATTAATTGAAATTAGTTAGATTAAGTATTAAGTATATCTTGCCATTTTGGTGACTCATTAGCACATAACACTGCCCTATGATCTCTCTGTCCAACCAGAGACTATATTTGACACAAAGAACTGTTGTCTATACTCATGTAGAATAAGTTCTGATTCAAGTTGACAGATTGTATTAAAATTTATCGTTTACGGTAAAAGTGGTAATTAAATACTCATATATTAAACTAAACGTGGAAAATTACGTGACAAACCACTTGAATCTCATTAGGTCTTATTTGAAATTAGCGAATTTATTATAGTTATGTATAAGTTTTTCGAGAGATTTACCATAGATAATAAGATTGGCTACTTAGTTTTACAACATAATTATAATGGTTGTTAATATATTCTATCGTAATAATGTTTTGGATCTGATTATCAAATTATAAATCCAACTATTTAGTTTTGCATTTGTTCCTGAGATGAATTTTAGATTTTATTAAAACTTTTAGATTAAGTTTTTACGTTTAATGTTTGGTGGACGCGGATGAATTAAAATTATTTTTCGACATTTGTAAATATATTATTTATAAAAAATATTGCTCAAAAAATTACACTTCGTCCCTCAAACCGTCCTGTACAATATTATTTATTTAGAATTATTAAGAATGGAAACGAATGGAATTTGATTTAATCAGAGCTGTGATTATTGTTTATGGTAACTGTTAATTGATTGTTGAGATAATGTTGCATAGTCTGTGGAAAGTCTTCCGATGTATATCGGCTGCAAATTAGGCTGTATCGTAGAAAGACTTCTTCCGTTTGAAGGAATACAAATCGATTATAACGAATGATAATTTATCTCTGGTATAGTAATGTCGTTCTAAAACAACTAACACTAGTCTCTGAGATTTTTTTTATTTGACAGCCAGTATTTCATACGTCCTTGACCGATCTCCTTGGTGATCTAACGAATCATATTCCATATTCAAAATCCAGGCACAGAAAATTTTGACACTGTTTACAGAATAAATACAATATATTTACGATTTCTAAACTATCTTAAACAATCTCAACAATCAATAACTGTATGACAATTTGTCTTCCATCATTATTAAAAATATAACCTTATTAGATGTAAAAAGATATAAACGTAAAGGTTTTCCTCGTAAATTTAAAGGCTTTGTCTTACTCATGTGTACTTAATACTGAAATTATATAAATAAATTTTATCATCGTTGATGACAACTGCCATTTTGCTGTTACACGTCCTTTGAATCGCGTGAAAACAGTTTGCGAGTGTTAATAATTGGGTCATTAATTACTTATAAGATTTTACAAAGCTTAATTTGGGACTGGATATTTGAGAATCATTCAGAGTCGAGAGTTATTATAGGTCATTTTTGACGTATCTAAGTCATACTTAGCGCTACGTGCCAGAAATGAGACACACCTAAGTGTGAGTGTCGTTCGTCAAATTTGGAAGGATTTTGACTTACAAAATCATGCCACCTTGACTCTAAATGTTGCTAGAACTTGAAGTGGTTTTGTTAGACTCTAGCGCCGTGCCAACTAGTGCAACGATCAAAGTTGAGAATTATGTAATGTTGACGTATGTAAGTCGAACATAGAAGACTGCGTGCGTCAATATTGTATAGACATGTAGAAAGAACTCTTTAACATGACTCTAAATGTTGCTATATTTTTATACAACGCAATCTTTTTACATCGAATGTTAAAACTATACCATGTTTACAATTTTACAGTTTTTTTATGGAATTTATATATTTCTACTTTCCTACTTAAGTTTGCTAATAAAATGTTTTTATAATAATTTGTTTTAATTCAACATCTGCCGCCCATATTTCCAATTCGGCTTCCGCTGCCCAAGTTTTTGTCGCAGCCACTGTGTGGCACCAGCTACCAACAATTGGTGTCTTGTTTCTGAATATAAATATTTTGTTCTTAGTGCAAGATGATACAATTAATAAATAAATTAATAATAAAGAAAATTTAAATGGATACTGTATATACAGCGCTTACTCTAATAAGCAAAGTTATGCTAACGTAAATGTTTATTGAACTTTATTTCTCAATACAAAAAAAAATATTTTATTTACACGAGAAACTTCATATTAATATGTATATACGAGCGAGATGCAATTCGCCATTTCGTTTGTGATGAATCCTCCTAATTTAATTTTAAATTTAATTGAGTACATTTATAAATAATTTGAATTGTCTATAACTTTATTAAGGTAAAATTAAGTGAAATTGTTTTGACATAGTTCTCACTGGTACAACAAATATTGTACATCATGACTAGTAAAGTATTTAATAACAAAATGGAATTAATGATGAAAAAAACTTTGCCGCTACGCTGATATTTCTTGACTTGAATATAAACGAACGTCATAATTATAAAACAAGACCAAACATTTTTTTTCTCCAAAATTGCCTCGCTTCGCAGCTATCGGTTGTAACAATAATAGAAATCACAGTTTTATATCCACCATTTTGGAAACTTTAGACTCAGAAAGCGCGGCAACTCACCACAGAACACAAATGAAAATATATTTTAAGCAAAATTTATATTCAACACACTAATAGTATTAAAAAATTCTTACATTGTAATAGATAAAAATTAAAACAAATATAAAAGTTTAGTTACTGAGGCAGTGTTTAATGCTAGCATTCCTAGTAATGCGATACTTATTCGTCGAGGAAAACCAGCTCAGGGATCAGCAGTACTACCAGGCGCCAATCTTAAACTAGCTGTTTACTTGAAGCCAAGGCCTAAGAGTGTACTCCAAAGGAATCGAAATGGAAGTTGGAAAGAGATATTTGAGCCAAGTATTATTTTCTATCTGATTTGTGCCAATTAATGAATACAAAAAGAAAAAAAACACAATAAGAAAAAAATAAAATGTCATGTTGTTTTATCAACTGTAGCCTGTGGACTATTGCGCCTTTTTTAGTTTAATTACTTCCTTAAATGCATTTGTCTTTGTAGTAGGTTTTAAAATTTAAGTAAAAACTTAATATTTTTAGCAAGAATAGTTATTATACTTCCGGTAGCGCAACCTTGACCTGAGGCTATAAATTAACAATGTCTAATGTCTGTGACATTTAAAATAACCGGATTTTAAAACATGAACTTCAAGACGAATACGGTACATAATTGAACGCTTTGGCCAGCTAAAACAAGGCGATCCAACACATTTTTTTAATATTAGCTTACTAGGTTATTTTAAATAAACTAAATTTAACCCAAGGCATCAATATGGACCATGAATCGATGATGAATGTGAGAGACGTAAAAGAGATATTTGTTCCTAGTCTATATAAGCCTCCAAAAAGTAGGGAAATGACTGTTCCCAATATGACCGCACCTCTTCTGAATTCCTTACAATAACTACATGTTCCGTTTCCGACTAAAATCACCTGCCTTTTATCCTTTGACTCAAAAGTATTTGGCCACCTGTAATTTGTTTAAGTAATTTTAAAAAGATCATGTATTAGGTTTCATTTTTTGTAAAACTCCGAAAAATCAACGGTACAATCGTAAATGCTCCTTGTCAAAAAACCATATTATTACCTTCTTTCATCAATAATAATATTAAGATTTAATATTTTTATACATTTGTTTCCTTTTCATGTGTTTCTTTATTTTTTCTCGCGTGTATCTTCCCTATCTTTTACTTGAAACTGGCATAAACTTTTACCATAAAAAGCAGTATTTTTTAATAAAAACCTTCTTGGCACCAACCTCCTTAGTTTCAAATATATAACCTCCTTAGCACGTAAACCTTCGAAGCAATGGTCAAACAAAAGGCATGTAAATAAATAGAAATAGTCTCCGCCGGCCATTGTTCTGGTTCCACCGCCACACGATGTAATTAGTTCCATTGTGGGCAGATCCTATCGACGACGTACTTCCGATGGATTTAAGTACACGCTTTCCACTCATTGTTCTTTAATCTGGAAGATTTGGGTACGAGTGAGACGCGGATCAAGATGCTGCGACTTTTCTTTTAAAAGTAGGTTTTTGAACCCAAGGCTGACTTGGATCGCTGAGCAGTAAACCGCTGGATATGCGTCTTTGATTTATCGTCCTAATGCTAGTTTTTTCACGTCATATGTAAAAATAAATATTTTCATTCATTCATTGTAATTTTTTATTTTAATATTGCATTATTTATCTACAATAGCGTAAGAATAAAGAAGGGCATTGTTTAATATTAATTATTTAATGAAATTAATTCATAAAACTAATAACTTAAAAGAGGGAAAAAATTAAGAAAGTGTAAATATGAAAATATTTATTTAGTTACAAACGCCTTTTTCCAGGGCAGACAGAGACCACGGCTCTCCACTTTTGGTCCTGTCATCTCGCTTCATCCACTTCCAGGATTTATTAAAGAAGAGTATCCAGGACGTACCAGGAGACAGTCTGGTATGAATAAGCTTACCCAATCCAACCTCACCATCCAAGGTTGCCCTGGATATCCTCGTATGCTGCTAGGTAAAAACATAATTATTAAAAATTAACGCACTTAGTCCTGGCTAGCTAAGGTCTAGCTCCTTCCAGAAGCCCAAAAGAATCTTGGACACGTCGCAGGTTTCACGACCTCACCACTTGGATCGTTTCTGCACGTTGGGAAGTCACAGCCTTGTTTTCCAGGACTACGGGGTTTACTGATTCCTCTGCGCTGAAACATATCTGTACTGTCTGTGTATCTGTACTGTGTATCATCTATTGGGTGATCCAATAGGTGATCACCCAACAATCACACATGGCGCGGTCTGTTACTATGGTAACAATTTTATTAAGCAGATCCGATTTTATATAACAAACGGGCGGAAGCCTCATCTGGTGATAAGTGATATCGCCCATGGACTCACTCACATTGTCAGAAGGCAATTCGTAGAAGATTCGTAGGTTCCGTTACCGGCTTGGCACCAATGGTCTTTTTTTCTATATGCGCATTTGACACTCGCTCGAAAGGTGCAGGAAAACATTGCGAGGAAAGTCGGCCCAGGTAGCATAATATTTTCTTTTCACAGTGCCAGAGGGCTCGCGAGTGCGTTGTCGGCCTTTAAGGGCGGTTGTCGGGTTCCACATAGTTGTGCGGCAAAAACTGCCTTAACACTCAGTTGTGGAACGGACGTCGTGGTAATACGGATGGTATTTTCTATCTCTACGTCCTTGACTTGCGAACTGGTAGTAAATATAAATTTAGAATCAATTTAACATCTATATGTACAGTGTTAATTTGAGTTTGTATACTGTCCCTATTCTTGGTCATTCAAAATAACCCTTAACTAAAATACACTCAACTGTTTCTATCAAAACTGCCACGTTTCTTGAAATATTTTAAGGAGCGAAGAAATTGTACTTTATTTAGCAGTAGTAACAATTTCTTTTTTTAATTGATATATAGTTTGGTGTAATGTTATTATGTTTTCTGTTTGGCATATTTTATTAACAATGATCCTGAAACAAATCCAGAAATCTGAGTCCCAGACCTGAAAAGGTTACAACGCCACCGATATTTTCTTTTATTTCTATTGTCTAAGTTACCTGTTCTGGGGGGCCTCCAAAAAGGGCCCCCCAGCGTAGGGACATCAGAATATATTTTAAATTCCGACTAGTAAACACAGGTAAGCAACTTTTTTTTAAAAATATTTTTGTCACTGTTTTATCTTTGTGCAAACATATTGTTCTTAAATATTATTAAGTATATATTATAAATTTATATGTTGGTTAAGAATTAAAAGAATCTACTTGGTTTCATACTAAATTATTGATTTTTTTTTAAATTTTGTTTGGAAAATTGTTTAGAACCGGCCACCACTCCTTAGTTGCCCCGATAACTCCAGACCTCTAAACCAGAGTTAATATCGATGAGCTAGCGATAGAAATATATTCCATAGTTAGTATTCGCTCCTTTGAATTCCATATTCAACGCCAGCTTTATTTAGTAAAACACTAAATAGGAGTGAATACTAAAATGTAAAAAGCGGAAATGGACATTGCCTTCTGAGGATGTAAATAGCAAATACCAGAGACAACAAATCCACAGACTATGTGCTTCTAGCCGTCTATTTGTTCTGTGGTAATTCAGTTAATATTTTAGGTTCCTTTAATACCTCTTTGACTTGAATTTTGATGCAAAACAGCGTGTATTAACAAAAATTTGTGAGTGTGTGTTCTAAAAATTTGAGGCATACATGATAGTTTAAATATGTACTTCTTTAAAAATTATCAAATATGATTCTAAAGTAAACATACTTCTAATGTTTGTTCGTCAAAAACCTGCTCTATAGAGAAATCCGAACAACTGTTCTGATTAATACCTGCAGCTGAGTTTCAACATGCAACGTCAATGCAGAATACTCAATTCCACCCATATCCAAGTCCTTAGTTCCACAACTGAGCGTCTTTGCCGCTCACCACCACTATGTGGAAGCAGCTGCCCACTGAATTTCCGAACAAATTCAATTTAGGTTCCTTCAAGAAAAGAGCGTACCAATTCTCAAAAGCTCGGCAACGCACTCGCGAGCCAGAGGGCATTGAGGGTGTCCAGGCATGTATCGCTTAAGATCAGGGCCTTCTGCACGTACAACAAAAAAGATTTGTTCTCAATGTCGTTCTCACACTGTTTTCCGTCACAGAAAGAAAGTAGTCCATTAGTGCAAAGCTGGAGATCGAAGCCACGACCTAAGCTATGAGAGTCTCACGCTGAAGCCAAAATTGCTCAAGAATATCCTCCAACGGATTGTGAAAGTCTCTAGACGTCAGCGTATATAATTTTGACAGATGTTTTAACCCCACATGACGCTCGATTCGGTTAATCTGTGAATACTATTTAAAAGTTGCAAGGCGTAAAACTCACAATTAATCTGACAGCGCACTCACAAAGTCATACGCGCGTGCTAGCTTTCTAAGTGCGTGAGGTCAATTTATCATTTTCTTATTTTGAAGCATTACGTGGTCATATTCCGCCATTGACACACAGTCACTTTGACAACAACTAAGCGATTCTTAAGGCAATCTCTGCCACGCACCGTGAAACCAGCTACCCACTGAAGTATTTCTTAACCAATTCGATTTGGGTCCTTCAAGAAAAGAGCATACCGACTCCCACAGGCCGGCAACGCACTCGCGAGCCCTCTGGCATTGTGAAAAGAAAATATTATGCTGACTACTTTGGCCGACCTCGCTATGTTTTCCTGCACCACCACGATGTGGAACCAGCTGCCCACTGAAGTATTTCTTAACCAATTCGACTTAGCGTCCTTCAAGAAAAGAGCGTACCGATTCTTAAAAGGCCGGCAGCGCGCTTGCGAGCCTTCTGGCAATGCGAGTGTCCATAGGCTGCGGTGTCACTTAACATCAGGTGGACTCCTGCTCGTCAGCCTCCTCTAACATAAAAAAACAATGCACTGCAGGCCATTTAAGAATCGGTACGCTCTTTCACGAAGGACCCTCAGTCGGTTGGTTGGGGCACCTGGTTTCAAACTGGTTTTAACAGCTCCAACGATTTTCATGAAATTTAGTTAACGATTTTCTAGAAAATTTCATTTTATTCGGGTCGGTAAGATGGAAACATATTATTCATATTTCATCATTTCATTAGTATGTAATTCGTACTTAAATATAAGTTCCAAAAAATACAATTTAAAAAAAAAATACCGAACGTCCAGGTACTTTACTTAATTGATGATTGTATATACACATTTGATTCTTTATTTATTTATCTAACAAATATATAGTAACACTAGCTGACCCGGCAAACGTTGTTTTGCCATGTTTTTGTGCCAAAAAAGTTTATAATTACCAAATAAAAAATATGGGTTGATCGTAGAGGGGTGAAAATTTAGGGTTGCATGTATTTTTGTTTGATATATCATAAAAAAATCAAAACTAAAAATGCTGTCTGAAAAATAAAAAATAAAATTTAGGGGGATGAAAAATAGATGTTGTTCGATTCTCCCCCCTGGTTAGTATCCTCGATAATATCGGTCGAGCCGTTTCGGAGGAGTTCGGTTACTAACACCGTGACACAAGAATTTTATATATAAGATATTTGTTACAATAGTGGATTGACTTTTGGCTAATAAAAGTTATCTAGTACAACAAACTGTCTTTTATTATGTCACAGAGCAGAGAGAGATGTTACAACAGTCATAGAAAGATGCGAAAATTACCACAGAATATACAGGATAAATTATAGACAACTTATATTTTTAACAATATTTATCTGATAAGGTTATACATGGCTAAGAGTGACTCTAATTTCTTTATAGGACTCAAAAAACAAAACAAGGATTTTGAAATCATTGTTTTCAAAAAGTCAATTTTTATTATAAATAAATAATTAAATCAGTGGCGCTACAACCTCTTTAGGTCTTGGCCTCAGATTACAGAATCTGTTTCATGATCATTTTTAAATCTAATAGGCAAGTAGGTGATCAGCCTCCAGTGCCTGACACACGTCGACTTTTTCGGTCTAAGACATGTCAGTTTCCTCACGATGTTTTCCTTCACCGTTCGAGCAAATGTTAAATGCGCACATATAAAGTCCATTGGTGCACAGCCCGGGATCGAACCTACGACCTCAGGTATGAGAGTCCCACGCTGAAGCCACTACGCCAACACTACAATGTTTATTATAAAATCTCGAAATAAATTATAACTCTGCCGGGGCTGAGCTGAAGGACCTCCCGTAGAACAATTTTTTGCAGCTGATGACACCATCTAACCCCTAGTTGCGTTTAATCCACGACTTTTGGTCACTCTGTATAACAAACACTAAATACTAAAGATACAGTAAGATGGAATATATGATACAAAAAGGTACAAACATATATGAAAGAAAAAATAATATACATTAAACTAAGTCATCTAATTCGGCTATGCTGTGTATGAAAGTGATGGTGTGTGAGGTGTGCTCATGATGCAGAGGATTTAGCGCCACGGATTTCTTAACACTTCTTTTTAGCGTATCCAACTTAAGAGATAGGATAGCTTAGACCTTTAATTATAGTCGCAATTTCATTTTATTGCAAATGATTAATATTTGATACAATTCTAATAGATGGCGCTGTGTTAAAAGTAGCAAGGTTTCAACATAAGTTCTCCTTCCGTTTCCCTTGAATAGTTTATTACTATGTAATATAATAGAAACCTCAGCCACAGCAACGCTTGGCCGAGTCTGCTAGTAATTTATAAATGTGAACATCATGCGTCAAGATAGCAATGAGTCCACCACTTCCTTGAAATTCCACGACAAGCACGTTTCGAACAGCTCTTGCCACGCAGCACCACTTTGTGTAACCAACTGCCATTCCCAATAGGCAATGGCTGATGAAGTCAACAAGGAGTCTAAGATGAATGAATCCTAGGATCCCCTAGGATCTTCAGAAGAGCGAACCACTTCTTTAAAGACACAGTTCCTATGGATTCAGGTTTAGTTTTTTTTATAGAACGGGGCAAACGAGCAGGAGGCTCACTTGATGTTAAGTGATACCGCCGCCCATGGACACTCTCAATGCCAAAGGGCTCTCGAGTGCGTTGCCGGCCTTTTAAGAATTGGTACGCTCTTTTCTGAAGGACCCTAAGTCGAACTGGTTCGGAAATACTTCAGTGGGCAGCTGGTACCACAAAGTGGTGGTGCGCGGCAAAAACTGCCTAGAGTACTCATGTTTCCTGTTCTATACAAATAAATATATTGTTGAAATAATCAAACATCAAGATGGAATTATGGCGGCAGCTTAGCCATAATGGGTGTTATCTGATAATCTGTAAATTAATAGGAATTAATAAGCCTTGTAAGGGGATTTACAAATGGAATTTTAATTGCAATTATAAATATTCATTTGGATCTTGGAAGTGTATATTTTAATTTTAGTATAATCTATATTTGGGCTCCGCAAGAAGATAAATACAGCCTTATGTTGGAGCGAATACAGAATAAATTTGCACGACACCTCTATAACAGACTGTATGGCGTCTATCCCTACTAACCTTTAATGTATCCAACATTATTTGTGTAAGGAATGGTGGGGTACAATAAATTGGAAACCAGACGGGACTTACAAGTGGCCTATTACGTACTGAAATTGTTCAGGAGGGTGTAACCCGAGTGTACTCTAAGAACTGGGTTTCTTAGTACCTATGAGATATGTGCGACGGCGAAGGCCTTTATTTGCGAGGCAAGAACCAGTCTGTTGCACATATCCCCGATATCCAGGACGTTGCGCCTACTGAATGCTGTCTCCGACAGTATCGACATATTTGTATGTTCGCAGATAAATTCACAGTAGCGATATTGTGTATATTATGTGATGGAAAAGTCAGTCACCAAGATGGCCAAGTGATTCATAACTGTTTAACCAGCGATACAGATATATAGAAAGGTCCTTTAATATTCGTGGCACAGACACATCATTGTTCCACGCCAGACAAATCAAAAACCATTTATTCATTCGAGAAGTCTAGAACGTCAATAACACATAAATCTTATTTCAAGAGCTCTTTGATTATGTTTTTGATACCAACTAGTCTTTAAAAAGCGACTTCGTGCATTACTTTTGGAAATCATTTCTATTCAATAAATGATTATTTGCATCAGACATTGTAATTGATCCAAATTTAATAAAGTATGATATAAACGATACAGATAATATAAGAATTGTAGCTTCTCCAATTCGACTTAGGGCACTTCAAGAAAAGAGCGTATCAATTCTTAAAAGCCCGGCAACGCACTCGCGAGCCCTCTGGCAGTGTCCATGGCGGCGGTATCGTTTCACATAAGGTTGGTTTATTTTTTATAATGATTTTATTAACACCCAAAACTAATAATAAAACAATACATTGTTTTAATATTATTTAATAAATAAAGCTTATATACGTGCTGAACACAATTTTCGTTTATAAAAATACAAACAAGGAAAATTTGTTTTATGTTCGCTACTTATTATAATTCTATTGTCATTAGCACTAATTTACACAAAAAACATCTTATACATATATAAAATACTAATCTTACAAACGAAAATATTCTAAAAACAATTTGGAAGTCATAGATTATAGAGCTATACGGCGATGGCAAAATACTGGCTGAAAATATAGTTTATATTTCCAGTGAAAAACAAAGAATCGTGAAACAATAAAACAATCTTAACTATAACACGCGGTTCTTTTTTCAAATATTTGAGACATTAAGCTGTCACGCATTGACATCTGACATGTTTACGGAATAGTTTTGACAGATTGTCAGAAGTCAAAACAATTGAATGCGGATTTCTTAAAACAGTTAAACTTTGTATACAGACTGTGTAAAATAAAATATATTTATTCAGTCAAAGTTATTTCTTGGGGTCCCTAAACACTCCCATAAAGAGAACCGAGTTCGTAGGTTTCTCGTATAGAATGTATACGAATGGGAAGTTGGCTATGAAGACGCTGGGCTCCGCGGGACGAGACGAACGAAATCCGAACAATGCTGTTGCAGCTGCTGCTACCGTTCCTGCAATTATATTTTAACAGTTATACTAAACTATAAACAAACATACATACAATAAGGTTCACACATTTACGAAAGGAATCAGTAAAACCACTTGAGAGGTGTCAAGGGATTGAACGATTAATCAGAGAAGGAAAAGTATTTTTTTTTAAGTTACAATAATATTTTTTTATTATTAACAAATCTAATGTAAATTAACTTAAATCAGTAGGCTCAATTTTAGTAATTGACAAAAAAAAATGAATATCAGACATCTATTGTCACCTATGTACATTTTTTTACGAAAAAGTTTCATTGCATCATAGAGATGTCGCTAGCTTCGTCGTAAACTTTTCGTCTTAATTTTTTCCGTCTAGCCCCCTTTCGATAACGAATCACAAAATATAGTATCTAAAATGTTTAGTTATATTTATCAGAAGAATAAATTTGTTTTAATTTTGTGATTATTTCAAATGAGAATGAAACTCTTGGCACCATTTTTTTATAATTGCTACTCAAATGTTTGGTTACCATTTTGCGTCCCACGTTCAAATGAACACCGGGGCTCGTAATTGGAAAAAGTGACAGTCATGTTTAAAACGGGACATCTGGAACACTGGACAGCAAATATCCAATGTTAGTAATTAAAGCCCTAACCCTAATCAAACTCCAGGTCTCCCGCCAGGTCAAGGCGATTACTACGTAAATCTCCTCGGAAATATTGTTAGACGAGATCGTTGGCTGGTGGGTCTAAGTAATAGTTGCAACCTTACCTTCTTCGTCGACTTGGATCTTGGCCTTATGCATGGCATCGTCGAAGTATATTCCGTGGTCATCAGTGAGAGATGAAAAATCGGATGTTGCGTTGAAAAGATCACCCGCACCCAGACTTTCCAATATCTGTAATATTCATTATTTTATTACTATTATATTATTCATTATAGTTTTTTTTACAGCTGCAAAAATTTTATAAAACCAAAAAAAATATACCAAAGATATAGCCAAAGATGGATAAATATACGATTTTGTATGCAAGTTCAATGTTCTCTCAATATCCATAGCGCTGACCCAACCTTCGGACCGTACGAAACTCTTTCTGGGACGGTAATACATATCTAAGTGTCATGGTATAAATATTTTGGAGACGAGTCTTCGTCGTGATCAGTCCATCTCATATTGGTTTTGTTATTTTTATAAAAGCAGACCCAAAATTATAGGAAAACTCACCGTCCGAAGAGGCAGACCCGAAATTGTAGGAAAACTCACCGTCCGAAGAGACAGACCGAAATTGTAGGAAAACTCACCGTCCGAAGAGGCAGACCCGAAATTGTAGGAAAACTCACCGTCCGAAGAGGCAGACCCGAAATTGTAGGAAAACTCACCGTCCGAAGAGGCAGACCCGAAATTGTAGGAAAACTCACCGTCCGAAGAGGCAGACCCGGAATTGTAGGAAAACTCACCGTCCGAAGAGGCAGACCCGAAATTGTAGGAAAACTCACCGTCCGAAGAGGCAGACCCGGAATTGTAGGAAAACTCACCGTCCGAAGAGGCAGACTCCTTTCAATTGTGAATTTGGGTATTTCAACCACAACCTCCCGTCCCATGTAGCCTTCTTCCACCACTGCGGCTAGCCGTTCAGGAGTCAACTTAGCTATTATATTCGATACTCCTGTAAATAATGTTTACTAGTAATAAATCAGCGGCCTTTTATGTCTAGGGTAAGATATCTGTTTCATGATCATAAAATTCATGAAAACCGAGCGATCATAGCGGGGTTACGTTCACGCCACCGCTAGATGGTGTAAAAAACAAATACATACTACATATCCAAATAGTATGATTCAAAGTAAAAAATGTATGACCCGTTTTCAGTGAGGTCATACCAATATACACAGAGATGGTAATAAATATTTGTGTATAATAACAGTGTTCTATCCTAGACTTTCTAGTGCGCATTTAACATTCGAACGACAAAGGTATTATGAGGAAACAGTCTTAGACCCAAAAACTCGCCATCTGTCAGGCACAGGCTGATCACCTCCTTGCCTATTAGATGGACAAATGATCATTAAATAGATACAAAAATCTGAGAACCTAACACTTTTGTAAAGCCACAGTTTTTTTGTATACAGGGTGTTTTGGGCAGTTGATTTGATCATTGGCAAACGGGCAGAAGGCTTGCGATACCGCTAGACACAAGCATTGACAGGTGGCTCGCAAGTGCGTTGCCGGCCTTTTTAAAATTGGTACTTATAGAACAGAGGGCGAAACGGCAGGAGGCTCACCTGATATTATTTGATACCGCTCATGGATACTGACACCGACAGAGGGCTTGCAAGTGCGCTAGCGTCCTTTTAAGAATTGGTACTTATGATTCAGGGCGAAAATGGGCTCACCTGATGTTAACTGTTACCGCTAGAGACTAGAACAGCAGGGCTCGCAAGTGCGATGCCGGCCTTTTCATAAACATGCTTATAAATACACAAAAGTATAAAATTATAGCGATATTTTGTTGCTTGCCTTCCTTCATGGAGTACGGTGGTAGAAGTATGTACATGCTGATATCGTTGCCCTTGTATGGAAGTTCCAGGATTTGGGCTCCAAGGTCGTCGTTTACCACTGAAAAGCAATTTAATTAGTCATATTAACAGAATACGCCTGGCTAACAATTCCTGGCAACCCTAACAACGAAAGACAAATACTAGTCATTCCTAAGGTTATGTCACATTTATCATGCACATAAGTCTTGAACTGTATTTTGTAGATGATAATAGCATTGTTATAGAATTAAATTAGCCTGTATGAGTTCAAATTAGTCCCTTTATGATTAATTTTTATTTACGGGCAATACTAATAACCATGACAGGCTTTCCGGCCAAGAAAAGGTTGTGGCACAAGAAGCTATATAGCATGGAGACAATGTCCCATACAAGAATTATTGTCATGATTTTGCTGCTCTTCCCAAAAACCATCTTTGGGAGTCATGGAATATTGTTTGGTTAAGAAGGTGAGAGTTCAAAGGCAAACATTAAGCCAAAATTCAACCCAGGATTAACCATGGTTCTTTAAAGTTAAAAGTTCTGAAATTGTCAGTTTTATCATTTCCAGAATGCAGGTTTTCTGCAGCTAGACTCAAATTTGGTCCGTTTTGCGTAGAGTGCACTCAGGACATGTATGTACATCATCATTTAGCAAGGCTTCGTATAATTGATATATTTGTGAGTGTGAAGATATTGGTGACTCCGACCATATTTTCTTCTCTTGTTCCCAATATGACCGCACCTCCTTTCTGAACTTCTTACAATTATCCTATCTCCTTAAAATCTCCTGCATTTTGCTTTATCCTTTATTGTTTTATAATGTATTCTCTCAATAATAATATTAAGATTTATGTAAATATTTTGTTTTTAACTAGCTTATCTCTTTGTTTCCTATTGATGTCTTTTTTTAAATTTTTTTTTTGGCTTGCAGTTTTTCTACCTTTTACTTGAAACTGACGTTTAAAACTATAGCCATAAAGTATGTGGCTCTGTGTATCCCTCCAACAACCATCACTGATACACTCTAGCCGAAAAAATAGTCTTTATTATCATTTAATAGATTGTCAAAAACTTACTGTAATGAAATATTCCTTTCTGTCTCATAAAAGGCCACAACGTCTGTCGGGTTTCAGAGACAAAAAACACCTGCTTCTTCGTTCTTTCCACCAGGAACTTGGACGCCCACACGCCTTTGAAATACGCTGCATTTGCCAGCACCAACTTGGTGGCTTCTGTTACACCGTCAGCGGGTATCAGATCCTTGATATTATTCTTTGTAACGCGTTCAACCCAGCCGTTGATCTCTTCCCGGGCTGCAACTGGGTTCTCATGGAAGTTCTGAAATATGAACCATGGAAGTTTTATATGCGAAATATTGCGACAGTTTTTATTTTTAAAGTTGTTTTAATTTTTTAAGCTATTAAGATTACATTACATACATAGATTTTATCGCGGGCTTTGAGCACGGCGACCAAATCAAGAAATACCGTAACATAAATAACCTAACACACGATGACTTAATACAGCGGCCAATACACGTTAGAGCGGGACAGAACGCCAACTGTGTCTCATATAGGTCTGGCGTGATCGTTGACGTAGCGCAGGTGCGTTAGGGTGGGACAGAACGCATACCGCGTATTTACACCTCTGTGACAAGATTGGTGGCGTAGTGTAAGGGCGGCGGGTGCAGCCGGTACGCGTTAGAGTGAGACAATTCAATTAATCTAAACAAAATAATTTTAATTGCATAAGTTGATAAAACGCTATGCTTTACCACGGCAGTCCCCGAGTGCCACACGTTTTTTTTTTAAATTAAATGTTTACTGACGTTTGATTGATTCATTGAGCCAGAAGGTGATTGGGGTCAGACGCCTTAGATTCGGTGTCACCCACTTTCTTATGAAGATCATAAGAAGACAGAAACAACTTTCAAATTTTACGAGATTGTGGCGACCGTGGCTTGGTTGACTGCCACCAATAATAGTAATCCAGTGGTGAGAACTAAATGTTAGCCTCAGATAGAATTTATGCTTTTGTTTCATAGGCAAGTATCTGTTCAGCCTGCTGTCTGTCAGAGACATGACGGTTTCCTCACGCTGTTTTCTTTCACCGTACAAATATCGCAGCTTAATTAGCCGTTCAATTAACAGCATAGCCGTTTAACTAACGCTCTGAAAGATGTTCAGCCAGTTGATCAAACAGCTAGGCAAATGGTTTGGATCGTTTATTGCGATATTGACTGTTAATTTAAACATAATTCCACCTACTGCTACTCTCAACTCGAAATGAAACTATTCAAACTGTCAATATGCAAAAAAAAATACGTTTATTTTGGAACATAAGATCATCATGGTATCACTTATTCCACGTCATTAAATTCGAGCCTGTTGACATCCCTACTCATCGGCAAAGAAGACAGAGTGTTGGCCGAGAGAAAAAGCCGGCGTAAAAAACTCTCGGTACTCTTTTTAAAAAAAAAGCAAATCATCAAACAATTCTACAATATTTAAAACAAACCACAACTTTGATTGTGTTTTCCAAAGTTTTTAATGAAAAACAACAAGTACAATGGAAGTTAGAAGAAGGATGTGCATAACAACCCTTAGAGTAATATTATTCACATTTACTATAATGCTGGGATTGTGTTCCGCTATAGTTTCTCCCCTCTGGGTATCCTCTTCTTAAGTTAAGAAGCGGGAAGACTCTGATTTTTTTAAGTAGTAGTTTTTTTTTAGGAAGTAGTTTTAAATTGTTAGTATTATTTGTTGCTTTTAAATGTCAAATTTCAGTTTTTTAATTTTATTATTATTATTTTTTTTTTTAATGTAAAATCTATGTAATCTGTTTTGGCTTTTTGCATTATATTAGTATTTTGTATAATAATATGTATTAATTAGTAAGCTGTTACTTATAATTAAATAAATAAATAAGTTCCTGCACTATTGGAGTCCGATATTTTACTGAGCGACGAATAGGGTTCCCGATCGCTATTTATATGTTTTCAATAACGGTTATTGTTGCTATGGAGACCCATCTAGAAAATTGAATAGTTCCTTTTTCAAGGCTCGACCCATTTCCGGTGTGGAACATTCCCGAAGTAAGTATAAAAACGGAGATACCCAGAGAGGATATTTTTACAATCTGTCATTAATGTATATTATTTTAATGCTTACAGTGACCTCTATTATCGAATAGACAAACTATATAATAAACTACATGATTATGTCTAGTGCTGCACTAATTGATGACTTCAGTATCGATATTGAATTCTTATCGACAAAATCCAGCTTTGTACAAAATTATGAAATTATCTCTAATTTTCCTGCACAAAGGAAGTGTATTGACAATAATACTGTGAATTTGACTTAAGCAATTTAATTTTAAAAGAAATATGTTTTAGGTCATATTATGTTGTCTTTTTATTTCTGGAAAATAATGACACAATCGTAGGAATGGTCAAAACATTACCCAGACAATTTATTAAATGTTGTAACAAACGCTACGGCTGAATATCTTTCAGGCCGTTAGTTAAACGGCTAGGCTGTTAATTGAACGGCTGATTAAGCTAGTTGACTGCGACACATACACAGAATAGACAATTGCACGTGATTCAAGTGATACGAGAACTTAAAATACTCTTTTAACGATTTATATTAAGAAATTACGAAAAGAGAGGTTTATTATTTTATTTTTATTTATTTATTTATTAGCATTTTGTTGCATTATTATTGAAGAGGTAGGCAATTGGCCGCCTTATGGCTTTTGAGCGATCTCTTCCAGGCATCCACTGTGGGAAAAGAGAAAAGAAAAAAAATTATCTTTAAGGACCGAAAATCTATCTCTGCTCTCGGTATTAAATAAGCCTTTCAAAATTAGCGTCTTACAATTACCCACCGCTTACATACTAGATGACAGTAAAGTTTAAATTTAAAATTAGAACGCGACTCCAAAACACTTGTAATCTTTTAAATAATAAAATACATTACCAATGCCTGCAATTCATCCAAAAGTAGGTCGCGCACACACTGTCTGACGTTCAGGCCGCTGTCCACAAACATCCTGTTTGCATTCGTGAACTCGTAACTGTCACTGTTATTGTTCATCGCTCGCGACCTTCTGTCTACTCTGTATGCCGTCAGGAGGTTCACCTTGTCCTGGAAATGAGAATACAGACTTGGCTCAAGGATGTGGTTAGGAGGCCCGGTTAACACAAGTAGATCTTCTGTATTTTTTTTTATAGAACAGGGGGCAAACGCGCAGGAGGCTCCCCTGATGTTAAGTGATAACGCCGCACATGGACACTCTCGATGCTAGAGGGCTCGCGAGTGCGTTGCCGGCCTTTTAAGAATTTGTACGCTCTCTTCTGTATGTCAAACTATTAATGGAAACTCCCTATGATGGTTAGTATTATATTGACAACGATTAGTGGTACTAATTAGTGAATGGAGCTGGTAGATATAAGTACGTTTGGATGCACCGAAAATTTCACTTCTGATAACACAATTAAAATGCATTGTTTGTGTAATTAATCTAATAAAACTATGTTAATTATATTTACTTATATTTTAGGTTCCTTATCATAAGTTGGGTGTGTTAATTAAGAGGCGTCATCTAATCAAGCCTAATTATATGTTTTGTGTAAATCCTTGTGTCACACAAATGTGTCTTTAATTTAATTATGTCACCGAAGCAACGTCCGTTCCCGTCACTGAATAAGCAGACGGTAGCACACAGGTTTCACATATCATTTTATTTAAAAAAAAATACATGAAGATTCATAAAAGAACTGTGGGATTCACACACAGGCTTTGGCGTGACCCTGCTGTTAAAGTAGTAACCAGAATTGTTTGATAAAAATAACGAAAATATTCAACTCCTATGGAAAATGATATGTTTTCCAAGAACACGGTGTTTTGTGTCTACATGTGCGTCCCAAAGGACCAAGGGGAAGAAGGAATAGAGGGCGCCCCAAGAAAAGGTGGATGGAATGCCATGACAGAGTCAGTTGGGAAAGCTGGAGGATGCCTTTACCTACGAAGGGTTTCCGATTGATGGTACTGAATTTAGCTAAGAGTACCTGGATGACATATTTTTTTTTATAAATTGTGTTTCTCTAAATTATATTTAAGTACGAATTACATACTAATGAAATGATGAAATATGAATAATATTTTTCCATCTTACCGACAGAATAATAAAAAATAAAACACGAATAAAATTACATTTTTTAGAAATGATTCCTAGCTAGATCGATTTATCCCGAAACCCCTCGTATACTAAATTTCATGAAAATCGTTGGAGCCGATTCCGAGATTCCAATTATATATATATATATATATATAAAATTAATTTAATTATATATATATATATATATAATTGGATATATATATATATATATATATATATAAATATATATACAAGAATTGCTCGTTTAAAGATATAAGATATAGCATATAAAAAAAGATAAATAAAATAATGTATACAATTAAAAAAATATAATCTATGCATTAGATTTTTGTCACGATTGGAAATTAATCGGGCCTTATTATTATTATTACCTTATTATTATTTTGCGATACCCAGAATCTGGTGCATAGATCCCCGTCAACAAAGACGCTGCCTACTTAATGCTGTCTCACTATCGACACCTTTATATGTTCGCAGAAATCACAGTAGCGATATTAAGCTGCTAAGCTGAGCTGAGCTGTAAAGGCCCTTAAGTCCAACAGCGAGATTCCATTCCAAAAAAAAAAAGTAAAAAAAAAAGAAGCGATATTGTTATTGATATATTTATTTATTACCAATTAATACACCAATACATACATTATCCTATCAGACTATGCCAATACGATAATGTCGAGAATAATTTAATAAAATATAATATTAAACACATAATATACACAATATCGCTACTGTGAATTCACTCTGCGAACATACAAATATGTCGATAGTATTGGAGACAGCAGCAGAACGTGACGCCTACATTCAGTAGGCGTAACGTTCTGGATAACGGGGATCTGTGCAACAGAATGGTTCTAGCCCTTGGTATCGTAAATAACCTAGGCCTTCGCCGTCGCACATATCCCATAGGTACTAAGAAACCCAGTTCTTGGAGAACACCCGCCTCAAGACTTTCAGTACGTAGTAGGCCAACAGTAAGTCCCGTCTGGTTTCCAATTTATTGTACCCCACCATCCCGAAGACAAATAATGTTGGGTACATTATAGAATTCCCTACTATTCTATCTATCTATCCCAATATATAATATGTTATTTTTTGACAGCTTTAAGGATAATGTATGTTGTGAATAAATAAATTTAATATCTTCATTACTTATCTGTCCATTAATCAAAGGATGCAAGCCATTACAGTAATGTTTATTGCACCAAACAATTTTATATAAATTGCATGTAAATGTGATGTGTAAATTTTACTTTAGATTAATTGCATTGTCAGTCAGTGAGATTTGTTATGTTTGCACTATTCATAATTTTTAAAAGCAAGGTGCCTTTATGACGTCAGAGAGTTAACTATAATATTGTTTTGACAACAAGTATAAATAACTTGACTTTATTATGATAGTGAATATGTCCAAAAAGTACCGAAATCTTTGCAAACGATTTATTATTGAAGTGAAACTTCTTTAGAATCGTTATGATTTTAAACCAGATGCAACGGGAAAAGCGACAGTAAAAAGCGACAGTAAAAAGAGACAGAAATATAAATTCATAAAATTTAACGTGGGAGAAAATGAGATAGATAGAGAGCCTTCTTAAGAATCGTTGTGATTTCAAACCAGATGCAACGGATTATAAGTTTACAATAAGACACAACTATAATCCGTTAAAAAGTGTTTTTCTTTAAATGTGTAAAAGATATGTTAATAAAAGACAATATGGCTAAAGTTATTGTGAAGTTACTGAGTAAATTAATTCTTACCAAAGAGTCTGATATCTTCAAAGCCTGCTTCAGCTTCTGTTCTGTCCTTCCACCGGAAGCGATATATCCCAATAGCAACGCGTGGTACACGGAAAACGGCGAGAAAAATATATTGTCTTCTGGCACAGCTTTGTTTATAGAGTTGAAGAGGTCCAATGTAAAGTGCAGCTGGCCCTTATATAAATCGATTCGGGATTCTGGATTCGCCTTAGGGACATCTTTGTCCAAGCACTGGCCGTGTACCGACGCTATGGCTGCGATGAAGAGCGTTAATATCAGCATGTTTTATCTGTAAATAAACGATTTGTGTAAATGGAGGCTAAAAATAGAAATTGACGAAAACAACGATTATTTTTCTTATAAAACCGGGGCAAACGGGCAGGAGGCTCAACTGAAGTTAAGTGATACCGCCGCCCATGGACACTCTCGATGGTAGAGGGCTCGCGAGTGCGTTGCCGGCCTTTTAAGAATCTGTACGCTCTTTTCTTGATGGAAATACTTCAGTGGGCAGCTGGTCCCAAAAGGTGGTGGTGGCAAAAAACGGCTTGAAAAACGCGCAGTTGTGGAACGGCGGACGTCGAGGTGATACTGGTGGAATTTCGTATTCTGCCTCGACTTCCGATGATGAAACTCAGCTGCAGGTATTAATCCGAACAACTCCTCTGAACACTCTCCATGGTAAATGCGGTAGAAGATGCAGAGAGACCCCACATCTCTACGCAATGCTAAAGGATCAAGTCGCTCGGAGAGAGATTGGTCATCGTTAAGAAAGATCGTGGTGCACGAAGAAGTATCGCGATACAGCAAGGACATGCTGCCAGTGTTAAAGGTACACTGCCACAGGGACCGTTGGAAGGATTTTGAAGAAAGCATCAGCTCCGTGGTCCACGGTACTATCTATCAGATTCAAACTTAAATCTTTAATTGGTTGTGCACTTGAACGACTTTCAAATTATCATTACCACTATGGACAGAAAAAGGAGAGGACGCTCACCAGAAACTTGGGTTGATGATATAAAAGATATAGGGACATGACCAATTCTTAAAAGGCCGGCTTCGCATTAGGGAAACCTCTGGCATTGAGTGTCCATGGGCAGCGGTATCACTTAACATCAGCTTCCTATCCGTTTGCCCCTTGTTCTATAAAAAATAAAAAAAAGGAAGATGAGATAAAAGTGGAATATGGAGGCTTTCACTCCTTCAGATGTCGTGTTTTATTTATTTATTTTTAACTTAAATTATAGTACTCGAATGAAGGCTATTTTTTATTTTGTATTATTATTATTTTATATTGTTATGCCTACGTAATACGCATTGTAAGTAAAACCTCAAGGACTAGTCACGCTCGTCACACATTCGACGTTGGGGAAACCCAGCCTGTTTCATTCAACACATTAAATGATATTATTTTTTTATTGTAAGTAAATTAGTTATTTATGAGTTCTCCAAGAACTCGGTTTGTGGGGCAGGTGATGACGATATAACAAAGACGCTGTCTACTGAATGCTGTCTCCACTATCAACATCTGAATATGTTCGTAAACACAGCGATATATTACGTAAATATATAACATACCAATTAAAAACAATTATTTATTTATTTATCGCCTTATATCAGAATCACAGCGACCACTCCATTTTCTGTCCATTGTGACAGGTAATGATAATTTTAAAGTCGTTCCAAATGTACTGCCAATTATATAGTATTTAAGTTTGGGCCTGATAGTACCGGGGACCACGGAGCTGGTCCTTCTTCAAACATCCTTCCAACGGTCTCTGTGGCACCTTTAACACTGGCAGCATTTCCTTGCTGTTTCGCGACATTACAGCTGTTGTTTTTGTTGATACGATACGATAACTGATTCTAAAAGGCAAAGGTCTCCCCCATTTTATTGTGTTAAAATTTAAATTTGAAAGGACATGACTACTTCGAATGATTCATTCGAATTAAAAACAATAACCAACCTTAATTAGCGATATTGTGTACCTATCTATAATATTTAATATTATTCATTTTTCGACATAACTGTATAAATTTAGTACTTTAGTTTAGTTTTAAATTTACTACTACACTAAATTTAGTGTAGTTACTAGTAAATTTAGTACAGTGTATATTTTGTAAATATATGTGTATATATATATATATATAAGTTTGGTAACTATGAATCAGGATTGAATCAATATAGGTCTACACTACTGCGTACGCGCCTAAGCCATCTGAACACAGTATTATTATTATATATACGATTATATGCAATTGTTTTACTTGAAATCTTTCTGAATGGGGATAAAATAGCGTTTCAAAACGTTATACTAATCTCATAACAAAGTTATTTTCACAACAAACCCGTGGCTTGAATAGTTTAGACTTGAGGGGACCAAAGCAAGAGGCTCACCAGATGTTAAGTGATATAAGTTCTCATGGGCACGGATACATATATAGATACGGTTGGAATATTGTATCATTTAAAAAAATCAAATACGCAACTACACGCAATACTCGTCGAGCGAGTCTGCTTATCTTGCCGAAGCCGCGTACAAATTATTTGAAGAAGTCTATTAGGTATGAGGGTGTGCAATTATTTAATCAATTACCATCTAAAATTCGCAATATTGGTGCGTTTGACAAATTCAAAAGGGCATTAAAGATGCATGTAAGAATTCATAGTGGACTAAAATTGAGACGGCTAATGGCGACATTATCTCGCTTGTATATATTAAGTTTCTCATGTAAATAAAATACATTTTTTGTAATGAAAAATAAAGTACTTTAAACATTATTCTGGCACGACGTCCAATAAAACAAAATAATGGTTAGCACAGCCTCGTATCATTCATAAATATCTGGTTGTCCATAACTTGTGTGATATTTGAGAGATAAAATATTTATCGGTACTGTACATTAATATACATGTTTAATAATTCGCTGAGGTCAAACCGAGAAACTTAGTGTCAAAACGGTAAAACAAATTATTTATGGAATTTCCGAGTACACGCTTTAGCCTTCTCGTAAGCGTGAATAATGGCAACCTTCGGCGGGGTAATTCCAAGTAAAGGTTTTGAAGTCAGCGTGAAATTTGACCTCAGAAGCGGACATTTTTATCGCAAATAGGAGGCTCACCCGATGTTAAGTTGTACCGCTCACATTGCCAGAAGACTCACAAGGGTGTCAATCTTAATCGAAATTCACTAGCTTTTCGAAGGAGAATCTAGAAACATTTATATTTTACTAGCGGAACCGACAGACGTTGTCCTGTCTACACGTCTTTAATTTGAAAATTTCAAACTTTTTTTAATAAGCTAAATTAACATTCTGGACCATTTTGATGAAAATTATTATTCAAATGTTATGACAATATCTAACGATCCAGCACATGGTCTACAATAACACAATGATAACAAAACTTTTCTTTTAATTTGATCGCAGCGCTAACTGTCGGGATAGACTAAAATTAAAATTCGAATATTATTTAAAATTTGACACTGCGATGGTAGCGCCGTCTGTCGCATCCAATGTAAAACATTCCAAAATCAACAACTACTAATAAAATTAAAAAATAATTAAAAAAACATTGTCCAGCGGACAAAATTGTGAATCTAAACCATTCCCAGATCCCCTTGAACACACACAAAAAATTTCGTCAAAATTGGTCCAGTCGTTTGAGAGGAGTTCAGTCACATACACACGCACAGAAGAAATATATATATTAAGATTTAACGTCCTAAGTGCCATTTTAGGTAGTCTAATTGGAATAAATGATTTGACTTTAATGACATTTGCATGCATCTTATATAGTTGATAGTGAGTATTTTAAAATTAATAAATCTGAATGAACCACTTTCTTTGCAAACCATTAATTATTATTATTACTTCAGCTGGCAGCTGGTTCCACACTGAGGAGCGGGTCAGTATTAAATTATTTAATCGGTAAATTTCAGCTGAGCATGACTTTTATAATCTTGAAGCGGATATTTTGGACTCCGAAATCGATGAAAAGACGATTTGAGAACCCTGTATGTTTAGCGCTAAATATTTTACATAATAATATTAAAAGCCTTTATTGAAATACATTTGTCATTTACATTAAGACCTTCTCCAAATCCTGCCATCCACTGTCCCACTCTCTGCCATGTACCAGTTGTTTCTTTATCTCTATCCACCTTCTAAGTTGTCTCCCTCTCTTCGGTTTACTGTACTTTGGGCACCAGTTTAGTACCTTTTGCTTTTCTGTTCCTCTTGCCATGTGCCCCTCCCATTTCCACTTTAGTTTATTTATTAAATAATAATAATATTTATTTGCAAGAATATGATACAATGTTTTGGTGATACAATCTAATGTTCGCATATTCTTATACACATGCAATGGCGTGCAAATTTGTCTTAAATTGAATTTTACATAGATATTACATATGAGTCATAATTTTTTTTTTTTTTAATTCTGAAGTTCTTCAATATTTGTTTATTTACACCTATATTCTAGCAAACAAAATATATATGTATATGTTTGTTTCTTAAATAAATTATAATAAATTTCATAAAAATGAACAATATTTTTTTCAGATAATAAAAACATAACGATGACGATGAAACATATGATAGGTACAATACCCATATTGTAAGGATTCATAAAGTAAAAAAGTAAAAGTAAAAAGTATTTTAAAAGTAAAAAGTATTTTATTGAATCACAAACATTAACATACATGTAAAATTGAGGTAGCCCCAGTAAGTTAAATAATACTTGTGATGGAGCAACCTCGCAACTTCCCTTAAATTATAGATTACAATGTTTGGACCAAAACAACTGAAATATGACTTGACAAACTTAGTTACAAAATATATTATTTTTCTATTTATTTATTTTTGAATTAAAAACTAACTAAATTAAACAAATAATAACGCACGGTCTTTGCGTGCGTGCGTGTGAGTGCGTACATGTGTGTTTGTGTGTGTGTGTGTGTGTGTGTGTTTGTGTGTGCGTGTGTGTGTGTGTGTGTGCGTGTGTGTGTGTGTGTGTGTGTGTGTGTGTGTGTGTTTATCTGATTCTCGTCAAAATTAATTCTGTTTCTTCATATGTGATAGTTTTCAACCACCCAGTTACGGTATTCTTACAATTATATAATAACATCGGATATATATTTAATTTCTGATTCAGTTTATTATAGATGTAGGCAGCCTGTGTAGTATATTGACGTTGAGCAAAAACTGTGTGCACGCGTGGGGCGTATGCTACAATATCTTTACGTCTCTTCTTTAGTTTACCTGGACTAAATGGTAGTGTTTTGTGCATACGTAGGGTGATATGCAAAATGTATAATTTTCTAACGCTCAATAAGCCACTATTTCTGTAAAGGTCATCGGTAGAGTATCTATATGGTTTGTAGTTCATTACTTTAATATTATAATACATTACATAATATAGTCAATCCTTGTAATATTTTATCACTTCATCATAAATTATTGAATTATATGATTACGTTATCAAATTAATATTAATTATAATAATTCACAAGTCAATTTTTAAAAACTATTGCATTTTTTTTTACGATATTGCATTATTTGTGAAATTCATTACTTATAAAAAAAAAATTAACTGAATTAAACGTTTATTATCGTAATTACGCTACAATTTTTATACAACAGTCGTGGTCAGCGACTTACACATCGTATTCGTACATAAGCAAGTTAATTAAATACTTTAATAACTTAACTTAAACATGTGATCTCTCTTTGACATGTCATCAGGTAATCACAAACAGAAATAATATTTGCAATAAACCAAATTTTTATTGGTTTATTGTTATTGTAACATGTGTTACCTTAGTTTTTCTTAACACTGTATTCTTTTTCTCTTCTCTTTTGTTTCGTTTTAAACCAAGCAAACATTTCAAATAGTTCAGTTGTGTCTGAAGGCGTTCACAGAATACGTCATAATGGATTTCCCTCGCCAGATCAGAGAAAGTCCGCCGCGTCAGAGTTATACAATCGCTGGTGTCATTCACTGGCGATTCATGTCAATAGGATGAAGCGACGTGATAGACTCAATAATAATATATTTTTTTTGACGTGAAACTTCTTTAGGGTAACATTTTTACAGATCGTCACGAATATGTGCAGCGTTTTTGTCGAAGAAAAGGGAGAGAGCAATTGAGAGAGAGTGAGAGAGAGTGAGAAAGGGAGATCGCGAAAAAATCCACGCTATTGGTTGATGTTTAGTAGTTAATTATATTAACTATACATATTAGAACTACTGTCTAGAACTTTAGATGGCAAGTCGCATAACGCAGTAAACAAAAGTCGCAAAAATATTTATAATAATCATTAGCACGTATACAGTAAAGTAAACAGTTTGAATATAGATATAAAAATACCTGGAGTGATCATAATATATTGCCAGTGCATAATCATCTATTGGGAATTTTACCTTAGTAATAATTAATTTACAAAGTTTCACTTCTGACATGTGTACTTTGTACGCGCTTTTTTTGAATATGGGATACTAAAGCCCTCTCAATGATGACGTGACTACTGAAAAAGGAATTGCCAACCACCTACAATTTCCATCTTTGGCCTAGTATATACACAGTACAGTACAGTATATTTCCTTAGGTAGCGTACTCACTGCTTGCATTCGACCATGCCCTAATTGTACGGTTTAAGCACTCGCTCGGTACCACACAGCCCACCCAATATCAGAGAAAAAATTTTTTTTTATAGAAATAAACATGCACCCGGAATCGAACCTGCTAGACACTTAACAGACCGCTAGGCTATGAGAGCCTTAATAATAATATGCACAGTACTTCATAAGAGCATTTTTTATTATAAAAAACACAATAAAAAAATATAAAAACATACATAAATATAATATAGTATACCTACTTACTGGCGGCGAGGGTGGTTAATTATGTTTATATCTAATGAAATTTTAAGTGGACTGTATTTTTTTTTATGGTTGCTCAATATTTGGGTTAAATATTGGAGAAAGAAAGAAAGGACACGGCACAGTACCTTCAACCTTCTTGGCTTCCTTTCTTGTGGCTGGATGTGGCTTCTTCCCACTAATTTTTATCACTTCACCGGAAAGTATGATAAGTATATTCTTATCCCAAACAATTATTTCAATAGATAGTGAAAGATAATTAAGTAATTAGTAATAAGTTTAAATAAAGCGATGCGAGCGTGCGGTGTACGAACAAATACTAATTCATTGCGAGGCGTCCAAATTATATCTACCCGCTGCTCAATCCCTTTTTTCTTAAATGTCGACGTATTTATTATCCGGCACTAGTGCCTTCATAGGTTATGACATTATGGGTGGATATATTGAGCAACCATTAAGATAAAAAATGCGAATTCGTCGCAACCACTTACATAAATATAATAATATGTACACTTAACCAACATTGATGCGAGCTACCTACATTTATGTAAATAAAATGCTGTATTCAATTTTTTTGCAGTTTTTTTAGTTTTAAACATGTTATATTTTTATATTTTTATAATAGTATTAGGTCCTTACATATGAAATTGGCGTTTTTCGTACTGGCCACTTTCATCACGATGTTCTCCTCTTTGGTAAGGAATTCCAAATTCAAATTTGTACAGTTATTTACTCATGTATTTGTGCTTCGATGACCGTCATTCATTTGTTTTTTTTCTTCTGTTTTTTTATTATTTACCTATTATTTTCACCCGAGAGCTTTCTACGCTCAACGAATAAGTACCGCAATACAGCTGTGTACATTTAATACTGGCGCCAATTTTTTTATTAAATTTGTTTTTAATTTCTATTTATTAAGTTTAATTATTATTATTACTGCGTAGGATAAGAATATTGTAAATACTGTATTAATAACTAAATAAATATTTTTATAATGATATGATGGTTCTGTTTTTAAGGAATCAATGTTATTAATTGTATCAGTAGTTATATTCAAGAAATTTAATACTTAATCTGACAAGCACGTATAGGCAAGCACGAAGAGATAATACATAAATCCGTAAATAATTTTTATTATTAAATATCCATATCCAGATATCCAGACCGGATTTTAAATAACTTGGTAGATTTAAATAATGTTTTAAGTCGAGTGAACTTCCTCTAAAATAGGAACACAAGAAAAACGTCAGACATGCGATGCAGATCTATTTAATGTCAGTCTCCATTATTCAGGCCTAAGGTGCTGCAGCCACTTGATCCGTGACCGTAAATCTGTGACGTGTAAAAATGTGGGTATGTACGTGATGTTGTGGATGTGGGGTATGCTCATAATGCAGGTGAATTTGCGCTATGGATATTCTTAATACACTGTTTAACCACATTCCGCGATAGCCTAAACAAGTCAAGGCTTGTCATTGTATGTCCGGGCCGCGCGATACAAAACTGAGTTTTTTGCATAATTAGTGTTGATGTGAGGAACCAGCACCACGTCTCAAAAGCTTCTAGTATTTATCTTGTCAACAAAAAACCGTACATTAATCACATTTTAATCTCTCTGAATCTAATTAGAGGTGTATTGAGACGGCTGAATGAACCGAGACGTCGTAAATTTGCGGGAATTACGTTGCCTACATATCGGCTAACGGAATCACAAATCTCTGATTACGGTAATGTACCGTTAACAATTATGTAGCAAAGATGTTTAATTGGTATCGTTAAATAAAAAATATTTTTTAATTTACAGTATATAGTTAACTGCCAGTTCTTCTCTTCCGTTCTACGCCCTTGATTTGAGAACTGGCAGTAAATGTAAAATAAGAATCATTTAATGTATATATTTATTTTTTTTGACGTTCATAAGTGTACATTATGTTAATAAATGATTTTTGATTTGATTTGATTTACATTTCACATAAGTTATGTTATCATAAGTATGTAGTTATGTTTTATAGAAAAGCTGTGTAAAAAGGCTTACTATAAAGCGATCTAGTTGATAAAAGGGCCTGGGACTAGTGCTGGGCAGGCTACTTCTAATTAATTTGCTATATTTGTTTTAAATATTGTAGAATTGGTTGATGATTTGCTTTTTTTTTAAAAAGAGTACCGAGAGTTTTTTACGCCGGCTTTTTCTCTCGGCCTACACCCTCTGTCTTCTTTGCCGATAAGTAGGTATGCCTACAGATTCTAATTTAATGACGTGGAATAAGTGATGCCTGTAAATCTTATGTTTCATAATAAACGTATTTTATTTTTTTATTTTAGTAACAAAACTAATCAGTAAGTACAACAGTTTTTAAGCCTCAGAATTATGTACCTGCTTCATGATCATTTGTCAATCTTATAGGCAAATAGGTAATCTCTTGTGCCTGACATGTAG
Organism: Pieris mannii; assembly: GCA_028984075.1. NCBI lineage: Eukaryota > Metazoa > Arthropoda > Insecta > Lepidoptera > Pieridae > Pieris > Pieris mannii. Next base: position 1,882,618 of record CM054798.1, on the reverse strand, counting down.
GTCGCGCCGGTTGTCTCCCAATATTCTTCTCCACCTTTCGAGCGGATATAGAAAGAATATAGAAAGTCCATGGGTGCCGGTATTAAACCTACGACCTCAAGGATGAGTTGCAAGCTGAGGCCACTAGGCCAACGCTACTCGTTGTGTTACACACACGTTCTGAAAGAGCTTCGTTTTGTTAATGTTCTAGTATTTGTTTGGGTTAAAGGTCATACTGCCAGACAGAATTCAAGGTTGTGTCACATGTGTATTGGTGGAAATGTCATCTTATCAATCATTAAAATTAATAATCAAATTCTCTTGAAAAAAAATGTATGCCGTCAATAGATTGATTACAAAATATTAATGAGGGTTCAAGTTCACAACTAATTTATTTTATAAGTCTTAGATGTTTGCTTACATGCAAAATATGAGATGACAAATTTGACACAAACACATCAACTATATTAAAACATAAAAAAATGACTAAAACTTTAACATAATGACCGTGACACAAAGTTACTTGCAATATATATCAATATTTTCTTTAATGTTAGTAATTATTATAAAAGCGAGACTAATTAAAGTCGTTAGTTCGGGACGCCCTGTATTCGTATAAAATAAGGTTCTGGACCACAACAGTCGGGGATATTGGGAAATTCTCGCGCATAACGCACCAACGCAATTCTTGCATAAGTTCCAGCGAACACGTTCGCTAACGGAATACAAACAGTTTTGTTTGTTCTATTGATTATTGATTTATCTTTATCTATCGAGTGGGTACTTCATGTTTACTAGCTGTATACGCAGTTCCTGATAATATCTTATCATACATGACCAGTATCCTTCGCCATCGTGCTCCTTGCGTCCTACCAGTGGCGTAGCAAAGGGGGGGGGGGGGGGGGGGGGGGGGGGGGGCGGTCCGCACCGGGTACCAAATTTTTTCGGGTGACACCCTATTGGTCCCTTAACCTAAAAAAAAATTACAAACAAAAAAGAATGCTAGCATTTCTCTCTCTCATTTCTTTTTCAGGGATTCTTCCAATAGCACTAGCTCAGTTCTATGTAGAATTTGCTTATGTTCTAATGTAATTGATGTGTTCAAGACACACTGGCTTCTTCCAATCTTCATGGAACCAGCAACAGAGCTGCGGCTTGTGATGCGGCTGAAAAAGCTAAAGCCTGCAAAAACAGGGGTCTAGGCTCTGAATATGATTTTGTCCCATTCGGTGTCGGCCCCCTTGGTCCGTGGGGTCCTAGCACGTTAAGGCTTTTTAGGGAATTATCAAAAATGTTAGTCGACATCACAGGAGAAAGAAGAGCTGGCAGCTGCCTCGGACAAAGAATTAGTCTAGCTATTCAAAGGGGGAACGCTGCCAGTATCTTCGGAACCTTGCCTAAAGGGACGCCATTTAATAATATTTTTTAATAATTAAATTTTATGGTTAGTTATTAGGTATATTTTTATGTATCAATAAATATATCTCTATTGACGTGTATATGTAAGTATGTTAAATTTGTGATGTCATATTTTCTTGTATTTTTAGGCACACTCATTGTTTTAGAATGTATATATAAATAAATAAATAAACAAAATAAAAATCTTGGCGATTAATATGAGTGGCGGAGAGTTTATTGCCAGTTCTTCTCGTTCGTGCTACGCCTTTGATTTGAGGAATTGGCAGTAAATCTAAACTTACCTAAATGATTCGACGATTTTAAATATTAATTTGAATTTGATTTTTTTGCCCTCCGCGTAGTTCGTTTCGCCTTATTAGAATTTTTTTAATTTTACCTTGAAATTTTTTCAAAAAAATCCTAAATATACACTTACTTATTTACTTTTTTTTTAGCATAAAGACGTTCCTCAGAGTTCAAGGAATACATTTTAAATTTAAACTATTTCTCTAACCAATATATTTGGTATTAATGTAATATAACATGGAAGAAAATCTGTCAAAAATATTGAATGATCGGAAATTTGTTTTTTTATAGAACAAAGGATATGAATGTTGAATGGTATACAAAAAAAAAAATCAAAGTCCCATAGTGAATTTGCCTCAAACCTCATAAAGTTTTCCGTTTCACATTATATTATATTTTTATATTATAAAAATCATTGTTAATATTTATGAACATATTTCTGGTAAATCCGATGTAGTCAACAAGGAAAATGAGTACAATAACTATTATTACATGTCTGATGCAATGAATGCAAACATATTGACCCAACTCCGCCAATGCAATCTTGCATATGTCAACAAATGCGCGAAGGCTATGAGAACTTGGAGAACCTGATGTGTTGGTGAGCAGGCCACATAGCGAGTGGAGCCCTCAGCAAAACAAAAGTCCGCGCGAACCCACCGGCAAGCTGGACTGACGTCATCAAAATCATTTATTCACATAGGAACACAATAAACACTTATGAACGTCAAAAAGTAAATACATATTAAATGCATCTAATTTTACATTTACTGCCAGTTCTTTAATCAGAGCGTAGAACGGTGGTAACTAAGAGTGTCCACCACTCTTTAATCGCCATGTTTTTTTTAAGATGTATTTTTGTAAGGAGCTGCAACCATTATACCATATTCCACATGACATTAATAATAATAAAATAAATAAAAATATTATTTATCCTCTATCAGCAGGAGGCATGGCGAAATGGAGCACACACTTAAATATTATTTAATATACTTAAAAACAAAAGAAAAAAAGAAAATAGCTAAAAAAATGTTCTTTAAGAACAAGGTATGTTTTAAGTATATAATGCGCGTGTGCTGGGCACTGGCTCAGCAGCATTATGCTAGGGAGCAGAGTGTTCCACAGCACTGGTTATTCTCCCAGAGACCACAGCAGTTAGTTTGCGCCTCAGTCGCAAAAAGAATAAGAACTTAATGATACTAATACTTAGTAGAAGAAAAAAAATAAACGTTAGCAGTGTAAGCAGTAATAGTAAATATAAAATCAGTGGCGCTACAACCTCTTTAGGTCTTGGCCTCAGATTTCTGAATCTGTTGAAATAGGCAAGTAGATCAGCCTCCAGTGCCTAGTAAATATAATAAAATTAAAAATAAGAATAATAATTGTTAAAAAATATTTATTCGTTGCATTCTTCGGTCTAATTTGCGTATGTCAATACCAGCTCTTCACAACACAGGTATCAAACGCATACAATGGCAAATACATGTGTGTACCACAACTATAAAATTTCACAACACGTCACACAAATTAGAAAGCGAGCGCGATTTTATTGTTTGCAGACACCATTTTACATTTGTATCACTTTAAACGATTGAAAATAGTTTGTTATGTCTTAATACCTGTTTTTATTTATTTAGAGTCGTTTCTAAGACATTGTCATGTGTATGACATGTATGTGTGTGTGACAATGTCAATATGGATTCCAAATTTTTTGACACTAATGAAATAACGATTTTTTGTGCTAGCTACAATTCTCTTTCTTGTTATCATTTATATATTTGTAATCTTAACGAGTGTTTTGACGTGGGCCCACACCACATAGGGGGATTTGATTGTTAAGGAGGGCTATTCTTAAATGTATTAAAACTATTTACTGAATTTACTGTGTTTTGTTAAAAATTTGCTAGTTATTTCTATACCTATAATTTAAGCTTAAAAAACAATTCAACTTTTTAATATTATTAATTTTGTATTACATAATGGTCCTAAGTCCTAACATTTTTAGAAAGACTAAGGTATTGAATTTCTTTTAATAACATCTTTTTAGATTGTTCATTATTTGACACTAACGCACTGGTGCCCAAGGGAAAAAGAGACAAAACTCAGACAATGGATGGACAAAAATAAAACAAAAGATGGCAGAGAAGTTGTATAGTGAAGAGATTTCCAAAAGATTGATATATATGTGTTTTAATGTCTCTGTTTTAAGACTATTATTATTATTACTAACACACAAATTTAGCAATATATTTTTAAGATCCTAAGTCAACCTTATTTCGGTAAAATGACATGAACCTAATTTTTGTGAAATAAAACTGTTATGAAACGGGCAGACAGGCTTTCAAAACTTCAAACACAAATACATATATTATTAGAACAAAAACATGTTAATACACGATATTAGATAAACACGATAGGTTACTATAGTGTTTAAATATACGTTATCAATGTTGAAGCGAAAGAAAGACTCACCGATTTTGTATTAAATATCCGATCAAACACAACACGTTAGTCAATCACGGTGTCGCGATGCGAACTAAGCAAAAGGAACCCGTTGCCGACTATTTGTGGGGCAAACTTGTAACATGACTGGCCGACTTGTCTTGTTTCAATACTTGCAATCTTTTGAATTAAATTATGTTATATGCATTTATATGTAGATTTTTTCGTTCTGAACGTTAGAGGCTGGTTAGGTTTATATATCTTACATCTTTAAACGAGCAATTCTTGTATACTATAATTTATGTTTATAAAATTGGAATCTCGGAATCGGCTCCAACGATTTTCATGAAATTTAGTATAAGGGGGGTTTCGGGGGCCATAAATCGTTCTAGCTAGGAATCATTTCTAGAAAATGTAATTTTATTCGTGTTTTATTAACTTAGACATAGAATTGCTCGTTTTAAGATGTCAGTCAAATAAAAACTTATATATGAATATAATTATCTTTATTCGATAATTATTTTTTATTACTATGTAATTCGTACTGAAATATAATTTCCAAAAAACACAATTTATAAAAATAAATAAATACCGAGCAAAGCTCGGGCATCCAGGTACTATAATTTAATCTGTGCACAAATGATAAATTTAGACTGTTTTTATACGTATACGTATAACGTAAACTTACAAACAAAAATCAGTTCCGCTACGTTTTTAGGTTTCATGACCATTTGTCAATCTCATATTCAAGTTGGTGATCAGCCTCCTGTGCCTGACACATGTCGACTTTTTGTGTCTAAGGCAAGCCAGTTTCCTGACGGTATCCATCACTGTTCGAACGAATGTTACATGCGCACATTAAAAGTCCATTGGTACACAGCTGGGGATCAAACCTACGATCGATGACATTAAAGTGGCTGAAACCAGCTCAAGACCGCTCATTCGCTCACAAAAACTGCTTTGTATTGCACGTCCCATTTGGCAGTGCTTTGACAGGTTGATCATGGCTGATCATGATGATCATGATCCACTCTTGGTTGTCTATTTTTCATCATTCGTTTCTGAATCGCAGATCGACCAAAACAGACAAAAGGTGCTCCAAATATTGTCTAAAAAACTAATCAACCTATTTTGATTAAATGATTCCCGAGTTGCGAATCGAACTGACTTATTACGAAAAAATTGTGTTCAATCGTGCATTAGACGAAGCACAACCTTTTTATGTGTAGGCCTCAGATTTATGTATATACTAGCTGACCTGGCAAACGTCGTTTTGCCTTGTTGTTGAAAATTTAGGATTGTATGTATTTTTTAATGCTGTTGATACAGTTGATAAAAAAATAAAAAATTATTTCAAAATTAAAAAAAAAATATTTAGGGGTGGACTACCCTTAACATTTAGGGGGATGAAAAATAGATGTTGTCCGATTCTCAGGTCATGCCGTTTCGGAAAAGTTTAACCACAAACACCGCAACACGAGAATTTTATATACTTACTTATTGTTTTTGTTATATTACATAGTAGTAAGCTATTCAAGGGAAACTGTAAGAGAACTGATGTGAAAGGTAGATAGCTTATGTGAAACGTTGGTACTTTTAACACAGCGCCATCTGTTAGAATTGCATCAAATAATAAACAAATAATTTGCAATAAAATAAAATTGCGACTATAATCAAAGGTCTCATCTACCCTATCTCTTAAGTTGGACCAGACTGCTCACGGTGTACCAATTGAATTTAAAATCGGTTAAATAGTTTAGGAGTCCATCGCGGACAAACATCGTGACAGGAGATTTATATACAGTCGTGGTCAACTAATTAGGGACAAATATAACACTAAACAATATTAAATATTCATACCTCTGTATTACTCATTAATATTAATACTTCTACCTATTACACTATAGTGATAATAACTATTATGAAACCTTACCAAAATACACAAAATAAACAAAAATAATACGTGACTAAACTAATAAATACTTCAATCAAATCACTTGAATCGATATTTATGGTATTATTTATTATATCCTGGCCACCTAATTAGGGACAGTAAAATTACCGTGTTCTAAATAAAAATAAAAAACTTTTTTTTTCTGCGTAAAATTGATTTTGGCGCCATTCTGAATCGTAACATTAGTTTCGTACGTACAATACAATAACAGTAATTTTTAAAATATGGGTCGAACCAAGAGTTGTGACGCAACAATGAGAAAAGTGATAATTAATTTTTATCAACGTGGATGGCCTTACAGGAAAATAGCTGATCATCTGAACTGTTCCAAAAATATGATATGCAATGCAGTGAGCCATTTTAAAACCCACAATACAACTGAAAGTGTTCCTAGAAAGAAGAGGCCAAAAAAAACTACCCCACAAGATGACCGCATGATGGTCATTCTAGCCAAGAAAGACCCCTTTAAAGGTTCTACAGTTATTAAGGCTGAAGTTTTTGGACCTGAACCGAATGTCGGCGTATCAGCAAGAACCGTTAGAAGGCGTCTAGTTGAAGCAAAGCTTTTTGGACGAGTTGCACGAAAAGTTCCGTTGCTGAAGAAGGAACACAAACAAGCAAGGCTGGCGTTTGCTCGAAAGTATGGACATTGGACTCCAGCTCAGTGGAAAAATGTATTATTTTCAGATGATACTAAGATAAATTTAATTTCATCAGATGGCCGACAATACGTGCGACGTGCTATAAAAACAGAAATGAATCCTAAATACACCAAGAAACAAGTAAAACATGGGGGCGGAAATATTCAAGTCTGGGGCTGTTTTTCTGGACATGGAGTAGGGCCCGTAAAAAAAATTGAAGGCAAACTGGATCAGTATCAGTATAAGCAAATCTTAGAAGAAAATATGATACCATATGCTGAAGAAGTTTTACCGGTGACCTGGACGTTCCAACACGATAATGACCCAAAACATACAGCTCAATCAGTGAAATATTTCCTGGCACAACAGTCTGTGACGGTACTAGATTGGCCTGCAAACAGCCCAGATTTAAACCCAATCGAGCATTTGTGGTACGAAGTTAAAAAAAAAGTTGCGGCTCAACGTACCGGCACTCAAAATCAGCTCTACGAGAGATTTACAGAGGTGTGGAATAATATTTCAATAGAAACATGCAACAATTTAATTACGTCAATGCCTCGCCGTTGTCAAATGGTGATTACCAATAATGGCAACCATACTGGTTATTAAAACTTATGTTTTTTATTTTCTTTGTTATAAAAATTTTGTTTGCATACTTTTTGCATTATTAAAACTTAACATTTTCTCGTTATTTTTAAATTAATAGTCAAATTTCCTCCTGTCCCTAATTAGTTGGCCAGTCATTAATCAGTATGAGAAAGTAGCAGTGTAGTTTAGGTAGAAAAACTTGTGGCGGCAAGTAGCTTTTCCTTTTCTTGGCCACTAAATATTTAAAATTAATATCCCTTAACTTGTTTATAATGATAAAACTTCAAAGCTTCGTGATTAGAAACATTTATTGATGTCGAAGGAAGCTCTTGCTCTTTTTGTGATAGTGTCCCTAATTAGTTGACCACGACTGTATATATGATAAGATTACATGATCATTTGGCAAGTTTAATTTTTCTTTCGACTTAGGGTCATTCAAGAAAAGAGTGTACCAATTCTTAAAAGGCCGGCAACGCACTCGCGAGCCCTCTGGCATTGAGAGTGTCCATGGGCGGCGGTAACATCAAGTGAGCCTCCTGCCCGGTTGCCCCGTTCTATATAAAAAAAGGGATAAATGATTAGGGATATTCGATATGATAGTTCTATAATAATAAAAGTAGGACATAGAAAGTCCATTGCGAACTATCGATCGGTTTCATACCTACGACCTAAGGGCCAGCAACTGACCTGCGAGCAATCTGTCTATGAAAGTGTCGTTATTACTTATCATCATGTAGGCTCGTTTAAATATATAAAAAATCAGTGGCACTACAACCTTTTTTAGGTCTACACTTCAGATTTCTGTGTCTGTTACTTCACGTCAATCTAATGGGCTAAGTTATAATAATCTTAGTAGGTGTTCAGCCTTCAAAGCCTGAACAAAATCAATTTTTGGGTCTAACGGTAGCGGTAGCGACTGTTAAAGTCTATGTCGAACGTACCTACGTAACCGCCGAACCCATTCGGTCAGTCTAATTAGACAGGCTAACTTGCTAACTCTTATTACATTATGCTAAATCTTAGTAAGACTGTCTGAATATCGCGTAGTGTAATAAGCCCTTAAGACGATCTAGGTCTGGATATCCATAGTTGCTCACCTCACACATTGAAATAGATTTTTGTTTAGTTTCTTAAGTTCGTTTTTTACTAGTGTTTTGTTTTGTCAAATAGTTGTTTTGTTTTGTTTAATATTAGATCTCTTCGTGTCACGTTTGCCTATACGTTTTTGTTACATTTAAAATTGTATAGAAATAAATAAATAAATAAACAAATAAATGAATGAACGAATGAACGAATGAACGAATGAACGAATGAACGAATGAACGAATGAACGAATGAACGAATGAACGAATGAACGAATGAACGAATGAACGAATGAACGAATGAACGAATGAACGAATGAACGAATGAACGAATGAACGAATGAATGAATGAATGAATGAATAAATAAATTAATAAATACATAAATGAATGAATTAATTAATTAATTAAATAAATAAATAAATTACACAGCCGGGATTGGAACCTATGACCTCTGACCTACGACACTAGTCTTGAGCGGTTCTACCGAAATCAAAGCCAAGAAGCCTATGCGCACGAGTTTTCTATGTCAAACATATCAGAAGACTATACTGCTAGTCTATTTGCTTTTAATTACTTCGTTTTACTGATTTCACAGATAGAACCAACAATAGACTTTCTATAAGTGAATGTTCCAGTTAAAGTTGAATCAGCTTTGCACTTGTAAAGAACGGCGAAGATTTAATCTTGACAACAAAAGAATTAATGAAAAGAAATTATTTTTTTTTTTATTTACGCTCTAAACATCGTGTTAAATTGAGGGCAAATTATGATATGTCATCTAACGTCAAACCCAATAACCTATCTCAATCCATTTTTGACCATCAGAGATAGAAAGTTTAATCCAAATAATGATAAATGTGTGCTAATAACCAATCGACGGATTATGAATAGCCATCTGTCGGTTCAAGCTATCCATGGTAGGTGGGATCGGTGTATGTGGATAGACCTTTGTATTAAAATGACAGTTCAACTGTGCCAATATCCTAACTTAAGATTTTAACTTAACCAGTTTTTAAAATATGTAATTAAAAAGCTATTAATAATAATAACCAAACACTACCCGTGTTTGGTTATTAGGATACCTATAGGAGATCAATCGACTGTCACGGTCTGATCTCAAATTATTTTCAATCTGAGATTGTGGACTAATTATTGGGTTCGGGCTTAAATACCTACATAAAACAAAGTCCTGTTACACCAATAATAACTCAAGATCGGCTGGACCGATGTTAGTTACCTCTTTTTTGATTGATTCTTCTCCGCTCCTAATAGCAGAATAAGTATAAAAAATCAGATAAGTTATCGAATAGCAATAAATTTATAAAAAGGCAAACAGCATGTGGTGCCATCTGTTGACAAAACTACGCAACATTTCGAATTCGTGTCAGTTCAAGAAATTTCTTCCGAAAAGATCTCCAGGCTTTGATTTTGATCGAAGACAATATGCATAAAAAATTTTCTAAATCAGAAAATGTAACATGAACTATCGCAATGGCAAGCAATAAAACATTTCTGTACGCCAAAAAAGTTGTATTAACCTTAGACCTAAATTAAATCCTAAATTAAGTTTGACTAAAGTTAACACGATACTATTAAACTATTAGGCGGAACGAAGTCAGCCGTGTCAGCTAGTACAATATAAATTACCCAAGTTCGGGTCTGTACATCGAGAGCACGTATATGTATGGCGAGAGAACGTTGCTGCCGCGGCTAATAAATAGTCTACCCAATCAGATAATAGATAGCCTAACACTAACCAACACAAACTCTATTAAAAAACTACTTTAACATGCATTTGTCGCGCTCGTAAACAAGACTGCTATGGTTACATTAATACAAACCACAGCGGTTTTCTAATGTAACATTTTGTGATATACAGTCAAACCTGGATAAGTGAGAAGTGGATAAGTGAGAAAACTCTATAAGTGAGAGTAATAGCCAGGACCTGTCATTTTAAGCTCCCAAAACCGCTATTAGCGAGAAACAGAAACCTCTGTAAGAGAGAGTAGTTTTTCCCTCATAGACCTCCGTAAGTGAGACTGCTACTTATCTATACCTCTATTGATAGCGACAGTCGAGCTTCATTTATTTATGTATATTAATTAGGAGGAACAAATGACAAATTTAACATCTGCTATTTTATGACTCATTCTTAACTTTCGTGGAACTTCTTACCATTGTTAAGATCATTCCAATGAAGCTAGCTTTAAATGCATTGGAGGCAGTCCATCAGTACTTTGAATCAAGCAATATTCGACAAAATTTATGAGTTAGAGAAAAACATTCAAAATACAAAAACAGAAACCCAAACGAAATTGACGAATTTTTTAAAGGGTAAATAAGTTCTAAATAAACTAAAATTACATAATGCATGAATATATGTCTTGTTATTGCTGCGTACCTCTATAAGAGAGAAACGCTACACGTGTACCTGCATTAGCGAGAAACTCGGGTTAGTGAGGAACCTCTATAAGCGAGAATGAGATTGTGCTCTTAAACTCTCGCTTATCCAGGTATATTATTTTGTAAAATTAAGAGAAAAAAGACATGAAAACTTAACTTAACTTATTTTATTTATTAACACTTCGTTGTATTACATAAAAGGAAAACATAATTTAATGAAAGCAACTGGCGGCCTTATCGCTTTAGAGCGAGATCTTCCAGACAACCACTTTGAGTAAAGGAAAAAACTACTGTGAGTATATTACATAAGGTAGGCAAGAAGTGCAAAAATACATATTACAAATAATAAAATAGGGAATACAAAAAAAAACATACAAAAAGTAAACAGTGCACATGAATCATGACAATCTAATTCAAGATTATTTTTGTAAAATTAAGAGAAAAAAGACATGAAAACTTAAGGCAACAGATCTGACCGATGCATTTCTCACAATCGAGTAGCCCGCTTGAATATATCTGTTGTCAAATTAAAAGTATCAGAAAAAATTAGGATATAGTAAAAGACAGTTTTTAATGTTTCAAAACAACTTCGTTATACTTGTCCAAGTGAATGGTTTGTCGTTCTATAAGTTTCATTAAGGCTAAGTTCTGTTTTATTTTCTCTAGATTAAGGGCCTGTTTCACAATGTATAGATAAAGTACCAAATAGCTATACAACACATAAATTATTCGAAAGATAAAAGTTCCTAATAAGATACTTCGTGTTTCATGACGAATAGCGCTATCTGACAGTCGTGAAACGCAAAAGTACTGTTTATCCTACCAATAAGTAATAAATAGCTTATTTGGAACTTATCCGGACATTTTGAAACAGACCCTAAGTTTCTATAGATTAACATAAATATATTTTTTTATATAACTTCTGGTTATGCACTTCTTGCACTCATCATTTTTATTTATTGATTTCTCTTCTTACTAGGGTTGTGTGGAAGAGATCGCTTGTTAGCGATAAGGCCGCCCGTTGCATCCCTTGTAATTTTTATGTATTGTTTTATTTGTGTTTCTTTGAAGTGTAAATAAATAAATAAAATAAATAAGTTTACTGTTTTCTTATGAATCTGTAATAACCGGCTACTGCTAGAAAACTTTTCACATCTTTGGCATTCTTTGGAATAGAAGAGTTTCGTATTACAGAAGACAATTGTGATCGTTCACCAACCGGATGGACCGATCAATGGAAAGAATCTTCTCAAAACTGCAATAAGACTTATTTGACTTGAATGTATATCCCATGTGGTAGAGAAAAGAAGAGTCTAGTCGATCCATAGCTCTCTTACTTTCAATTCACGTCATACCAACTTCCTTCGTCTCCGCAACGATGCCATGGTTTGTCCGTTTCCACAATAAAAGTAGTGCTAAACAGAAATCAGATGTTCCCTTTCTGACCATAAGACATGAGCTACCAAAGAGAGAGATAGAAGATTCGGTAATGTCGCGTTAGTTTTCTGTTTCTCTTTGTATGGGCTTAATTTCTGTCCTACCTTTCTCTAGAAATTTGAAACCGCGTCTTTGAGAACAAAGTTTCGTACTTTCTCGGTTAATGTTAGTAGGACAAATCATCCATCATCTCATTGATCATTACAGTCAAATTGTAAAAATACATCAGTTAAAATAATATAATAGTTGTTTATTAATAGTAACATAGTCAACATTTATTACTAACGAAAGACACACAGAAACAGACAAACGAATATTAAAATCAAGCAAATATTAAAGTCAGCAAATCGATATATTTAATGGGACTAAATAATTCTTAAAAAAATATTTAAAAAACTCAGGTAACTTTTACCAATAATGGCTTTGTTTGTTCTTTCATATTAAATATATATTTTAATCTACCAATCAAAACTGTGCTTTATGTTTCTGTTTATATGTGTATTCCGTTTTGGCTTTTGTGTGTAATGTAATTGTTTGGATCTTGTTTAATGATTAGCTGTAGGAATACTTAAATAAATAAATAAAAAAAGACATAACAATTGTTTTTAAAGAATAATGTACATTTTAAGTGTGTTATGTGTGTGGGTTGTTGGATTGAAACTGGACCTGGGTCAGCATCATGCTGTGGAGCAAATGTGTTCCACGGCGCTGGTCATTCCTGAGAACATGAGCTAGTTTGCGCCTCAGACGTATAAATAGAAAGAAAATTTAATAATAATAATAAAACCCTTGTAATCACTACATTATATAAAACAAAGTCGCTTTCTCTGTCCCTATGTCCCTTTGTATGCTTAAATCTTTGAAACTACGCAACGGATTTTGATGCGGTTGCGGAAGATAGAGTGATTCAAGAGGAAGGTTTATATGTATAATAACATACATTAAATAGTGGAGAAGTACTGTTATTTTTGAGGTTTCTAATGTGATGTCGTAAATAATTACATTTTTTCCGCTTACATTGCAAACGCAGGCTGAACCCTACGAGTTTTATCAAAACAATGTACTAAGTATTGTACACATTGAAAAGGTCAACAGAAAAGTCCGTGATGGTATATGTCTATCTCTTATGGATAACCCACAATAACTTTTTTTTGTCATTTACTTTTTACGACAAATAATGGCTAATTTACGAAGCGATTTTAACAAATTCATCATTAATCCTTAACCAATTAAATACCTTGAATACATTGTTCATTTAATATAGGTAGATCTATACAGCCCATTTAGCAGCGATCGAACGCGTATATACCTACTCGGAGCTTTCCAGCGACGGAAATAACAATACATAATAAAAACCTGCTTTTCATCAGCATTGCACCCGTGCGAAGCTGGGGCGGGTCACTAGTCTATTATAAAGTGAGGGGAATCTTTTCCTTCAAAGGATTCTCTTTTGGAAATTCTGATAATTCTTATTCTTTTTTTATTATTTTAAGGGTTCCATATGCCCCTCCTTAACTATGTGGAACCAGCTGCCCACTGAAGTATTTCGGAACCAATTCGACTTAGGATCCTTCAAAAGAGCGTACCAATTCTTAAAAGACCGGCAGCGTGCTTGCAAGCCTTCTGGCAGTGCGAGTGTCCATGGGCAGCGGTGTCACTTAACATCAGTTGAGCCTCCTGTCCTCCTGTAACATACAAAATTAATATTACTTGGGGTACTACTATTCATAAAGAACGATAGAAAAAGATGTAGCCGTGATACAGATTTACCAGATCATTAATTAGGTACTCATTTATCTTGAAATTACAACTGTGACTTAGAAAAACATTTACCACAATTGACCAATTATGTGTTGTGCGGAATTGTCGTTAGGGGATTACCGGCAATTTTATGTGTGATAAAGAACTATTATAGATAAGAGTTATCTGTGCCGTTTTCCTTCCTGTAAAGAAATTACACTGATGCACATGTTACATCGAGTAAATATGTTTTAAAACACCCTTAAGGTTCAAATTATGTTATAAAACATTATCTTAAATATAATATATGGGATCTGATACTACCTGGGTCCACCTTGGGTGGACCCGGTGCGGAAGTGTCACCCCATCGAAAGTAAGTGTTTATTTTAAACATAAGATCATCAAGGTATCACAAAAATACACAACGGCAAAGAAAACCGAGTGCGTAGGCCGAGAAAAAAGACGGCGTAAAATTTTTTTAAAAAAAAGCAAATCACCAAACAATTCTACAATATTTAAAACAAATATAGCAAATTAATTAGAAGTAGCCTGCCCAGCACTAGTCCCAGGCCCTTTTATCAACTAGATAATCGCTAACTTTATAGTAAGCCTTTTTACACAGCTTTTCTTGTTTTCTTAAATTTATTAAAAGGCATAGATAAAGCCTCTGAGATTTTATATAATAAAGGACTTGGATCATTTATCAAAAGATCGCGAGTATGTACGCATGCGTGTATGAGTATTTTGCTAGTGATTTTTTTTGTTTGTTTGAACATTGTTAGTTGAGAGACCGGGTGAGCGTCATGCCAAAAAAGGTGACACCCGGTGCGAACCGCCCCGCCGCCCGCCCTTTGCTACGCCACTGGGTAGGATACAACATGTTAGAGGTAAGGTCCCTCCTTATTACACGTTACATTTGTAAGGTCCTTGGAGCTAAATATATAATGCGGACATGTTAGAGAGACTGAGGCTGCAAGATAAATAATGCAATTCTTGCATTATTTATAATGTAAATATATAAAACAAAGTCGTGCTAGTTAAACAACTTATATATTTAATTTAATATACATATATATCTTGTGGGACTTGTACTAAATTCTAACAAAACAAAGTTTATGCATATCCGATCCAGTCACAATCTAAGCTCACATACACCCCACTTATTGTTACACAACCACACTTGTGCGCATTCCTATAACTCGTACCCCAACAACTGTAACTGCAACGCCTTAGAATTAGTCCGTAACCACAAGTATCTGGGGCTTACAATAGATGACCGAATGTCCTGGAAAATGCACATCAATTCCGTCTGTGAAAGGCTAAGAGCGATACTTGCCAAATTCACTATAATAAAAAATAAAATACCTCCGAAAACTCTGTTACTGCTATACAAAGCACTAGCCGAATCCATTATAACATATGGACTTTCAAGCTACGGGAGATCATGCAAAACTTATATAAATCAAATATTTGCATTACAAATACGTATTTTAAAAAATATTGCTCCCATAAAAATAAAATCACAATATAAGGAGGACTACAGAGGGCTTTTTGCATTCTTCAAAATTATACCTATACCAGAGACAGTGCAGCTAGTATTATTAAACGAAAACTACTTCACAGAAAATTATCTTGAAACAGTTGGTACTCACTATCAATATTCAACACGTAGAAAATTAAAAAAATGCATTTCTATTACCCAAATACAATAATTTATATGGGAAAAAAACATTAGACTATATTATTCCAAATTTAATAAACTCGCTACCAGCTACACTATTTACTAATATAACTAGAAACAATATTAAATTTAAATTAAAAAATTATTACATAAAGCAAACAATTATAAATTACGCATAACAGACAGACAACATAATCAGACATCGTCATTTAATTCATATTTGAATATTAGAACACATCCTGTAGTCGATTGAGAATTCTCGTCAAGAACAGGTTTCTTGCACCGGCTACCCATGAAGCGGCAATGTTTCAACCGGTTTACTACGTTGTTTGTGCAATTTTTGATGGTAAAAATGTTTTATTTATATTATGTCACTGTATGTATATAAGTTAAACATCTAAATATTTTCGACGTCCTGGTGGACAGAAAAACTGTGTCCAGTTTGTGTTTCCACCACACCAACTCCTTCTTTCTAAGATTTTGTATACAATAAATAAATAAATAAAATAAAATCTATTAAGATACCTTGCCAAGCGTTGCTGTGGCTAAGGTTTTTGTTATATATATTGATTGCTATTATATACTATGTATTTATTTCGAGATTGACCTTCACCAATGGTCCAACCATATCCTATCCTGCTCTATCGTGACTTGTAATTCTTGTATTTCTTATTCTTTTGTATTGGATCGTAATTGAATGTGAATAGATTTTTAGATTATATTTTTTATACGATTAAGGATCTATAATTTTTTAGGCGCATGAGGGTAAATTTTTACGGATGAAACGTCACGAAGATGTGCAGCGTTTTTGTCGAAGAAAGGGAGAGAGCGATTGAGACCGATTGAGAGAGAATGAGAACGGTAGATCGAGAAAAAATACACTCTATTGGTTGATGTATTCGTTTAGTAGTTACATATTATAACTGTAGATGGCAATTCTGTCGCAAAACATTTTTTAATTATTTATATTATCATTAGCATGTATACAGTGAATATAGATATATAAATACATGGAGTGATAATATACTGGTACATGATCATCTATTGGGCTTTTACCTCAGTAATAATTTATTTAGAAAGAAATTTCACTTCTAACATGTGTACTCTGAACGCACTATTTATATATATATATATAAATATGTTATTTGCTTCCTATAAATGTAACGTATGGTAAAAATAAAACAAAAATACAACAATATATTTATTATGCATTGATTAGTAAAATTATTATGCGAATACAACATTCTGTTACAACTACAATAACTGACTAACACTCCTTATCCTAAATCAGTTCATACTAACGACTATCTCTTTTCATCATCATAAACATCATTTCACAGAAAGAGACGAAAGATTTCCACTGGTTATATGAATGTAAGTTTTTTTTTATTATGGAAAATCTTCTTATAAAATTCTCGTGTCGCGGTGTTTGTGGTTAAACTCCTCCGAAACGGCTTGACCGATTCTCATGAAATTTTGTGTGCATTAGGTAGGTCTGAGAATCGGACATCTATTTTTCATCCCCCTAAATGTTAAGGGAAATCCACGCCTAAATTATTTTTTCAATTTTAGATTTAAAAAAAATTATGATACAGCATTAGTATATATATACTAGCTGACCCGGCAAACGTTGTTTTGCCATGTTTTTGTGCTAAAAAATTACAGTTTATAATTAACAAAAAAAAAACATAAGGGATGATTGTAGAGGGGTGAAAATTTAGGGTTGCATGTATTTTTGTATGGTGTATCGTAAAAAATAAAAACGAAAAATTTTGTCTAAAAAATAAATAAAAAATTTTAGGGGTGGACCACCCTTAACATTTAGGGGGATGAAAAATAGATGTTGTTCGATTCTCAGACCTACCCAATACGCACACAAAATTTCATGAGAATCGGTCGAGCCGTTTCGGAGGAGTTCGGTTACTAACACCGTGACACAAGAATTTTATATATAAGATTATATAACCCTGAATTTTCAACTCTCAACAATCCAATCAATCAACCCCTATTTTGTATTATAAATAATAGGAATACATGACAAAACGACGCTTGCCAGGTCAGCTAGTTCTTATATATTTGGTATATTCAGTTATTGTAGTTTATATAAAATAAGGCACCAAAAATCATTTGGAATGTTTAAAAACATTTCAATATTAAGAATCTATTTTGCCAACTTTCCCACTTCGTACAGGTAAGCAGCGAACAGTTTAATCTGAGAAATAACATTTTTATCAAATCAAAATTATTATTCAGTACCTGGATGCCCGAGCTTTGCTCGGTTGTTATTTATTTTTATAAATGGTGTTTTTTGGAAATTATATTTCAGTACGAATTACATAGTAATAAAAAATAATTATCGAATAAAGATAATTATATTCATATTTAAGTTTTTATTTGACTGACATCTTAAAACGAGCAATTCTATGTCTAAGTTAATAAAACACGAATAAAATTACATTTTCTAGAAATGATTCCTAGCTAGATCGATTTATGGCCCCCGAAACCCCCCTTATACTAAATTTCATGAAAATCGTTGGGGCCGATTCCGAGATTCCAATTATATATATATACAAGAATTGCTCGTTTAAACATATAAGACAACTTGAGCAGTGTTGGCCTAGTGGCTTCAATGTGCTACTCTCATACCTGAGGTCATAGGTTCGATCCCCGGCTGTGCACCAATGGACTTTATTTCTATGTGCGCATTTAACATTTGCTCGAACGGTGAAGGAAAACATCGAGAGGAAACCGACATGTCTTAGACCCAAAAAGTCGACGTGTGTCAGGCACTGGAGGCTGATCACCTACTTGCCTATTAGATTTAAAAATGATCATGAAACAGATCCTAAAATCTGAGGCCAAGACCTAAAGAGGTTGTAGCGCCACTGATTTATTTATTTTTTATAAAACAACATATAAACGTCAAAAAATAAATATATATAATTAAAAATTAATAAATATCTATCTAGTGTAGGTATAGGTTATGTATGTGAACTTGTTGTCAAATGAAATGTTAGAAAAGAAATAACAATATTTATTAAAATTTTATTAAAATTTAAATTTTTTGCCCAGTCTCAAATATTTTTCGCATTTTGCGTTTCATACTCCTCAAAGTAAGAGTATCATCAGTATCATTAAAGGCAACAAATTTTTGGAAACCTTTAATGAGTTAAGAGCCTCGGAAATTGTTGTTGGCTGAAACTGTTCTTCAGGGTCTTGCTGGTCTTCGCTTTCGACGTTAGTATTATGATTGTTACTTTCAGCTTTAGCAAGAATTTGTCAAATGGCCGGGAAGAGGTTCGGATGAGGTGGGAGGAAGTGCGTAGTTATTCCTTCCATGCTTATCAATAAGATTTAAAATCGTCCGTATTGTTTTGTTTTGCTGGGACAAGAAGCGGTTGATCGTTATAGTCGATGAATTTAGATAAAGTCAAAATAAGTTGTAAGCGATATTTCGCTGTATCCGGTGTTGTTATAGGCGGTATGTTTGCTTCATAGTTTACTAGAGATTCGGCCGGGACCTTGCAATCTGGCTGTAATAACCGATCGGTCGTTGTTAACGATGTCGTTATAATCGGTTTCGACTGTATATATCTTAATATATATAAATCTCCTGTCACGATGTTTGTCCGCAATGGACTCCTAAACTACTTAACTGATTTTAAATTAATTTGGCACACCGTGAGCAGTGTAATCCAACTTAAGAGATAGGATAGCTTACATCTTTAATTATAGTTGCAATTTTATTTTATTGCAAATTATTTGTTTATTATTTGATACAATTCCAACAGATGGCGCTGTGTTAAAAGTACCAACGTTTCACATAAGCTATCTACCTTTCCCTTTCCCTTGAATAACTTACTTAAGGGTTTTGTAATATAATAAAAACCTTAACCACAGCAACGCTTGGCCGAGTCTGCTAGTATATATATATATGTATATATATATATATATGTTATTTGCTTCCTATAAATGTAACAAAATAACATTTTTATCAAATCAAAATTATTATTCAGTACCTGGATGCCCGAGCTTTGCTCGGTATTTATTTATTTTTATAAATGGTTTTTTTGGAAATTATATTTCAGTACGAATTACATAGTAATAAAAAATAATTATCGAATAAAGATAATTATATTCATATTTAAATTTTTATTTGACTGACATCTTAAAACGAGCAATTCTATGTCTAAGTTAATAAAACACGAATAAAATTACATTTTCTAGAAATGATTCCTAGCTAGATCGATTTATGGCCCCCGAAACCCCCCTTATACTAAATTTCATGAAAATCGTTGGGGCCGATTCCGAGATTCCAATTATATATATATATACAAGAATTGCTCGTTTAAACATATAAGACAACTTGAGCAGTGTTGGCCTAGTGGCTTCAATGTGCTACTCTCATACCTGAGGTCATAGGTTCGATCCCCGGCTGTGCACCAATGGACTTTATTTCTATGTGCGCATTTAACATTTGCTCGAACGGTGAAGGAAAACATCGAGAGGAAACCGACATGTCTTAGACCCAAAAAGTCGACGTGTGTCAGGCACTGGAGGCTGATCACCTACTTGCCTATTAGATTTAAAAATGATCATGAAACAGATCCTAAAATCTGAGGCCAAGACCTAAAGAGGTTGTAGCGCCACTGATTTATTTATTTTTTATAAAACAACATATAAACGTCAAAAAATAAATATATATAATTAAAAATTAATAAATATCTATCTAGTGTAGGTATAGGTTATGTATGTGAACTTGTTGTCAAATGAAATGTTAGAAAAGAAATAACAATATTTATTAAAATTTTATTAAAATTAAAATTTTTTGCCCAGTCTCAAATATTTTTCGCATTTTGCGTTTCATACTCCTCAAAGTAAGAGTATCATCAGTATCAATAAAGGCAACAAATTTTTGGGAACCCTTAATGAGTTAAGAGCCTCGGAAATTGTTGTTGGCTGAAACTGTTCTTCAGGGTCTTGCTGGTCTTCGCTTTCGACGTTAGTATTATGATTGTTACTTTCAGCTTTAGCAAGAATTTGTCAAATGGCCGGGAAGAGGTTCGGATGAGGTGGGAGGAAGTGCGTAGTTATTCCTTCCATGCTTATCAATAAGATTTAAAATCGTCCGTATTGTTTTGTTTTGCTGGGACAAGAAGCGGTTGATCGTTATAGTCGATGAATTTAGATAAAGTCAAAATAAGTTGTAAGCGATATTTCGCTGTATCCGGTGTTGTTATAGGCGGTATGTTTGCTTCATAGTTTACTAGAGATTCGGCCGGGACCTTGCAATCTGGCTGTAATAACCGATCGGTCGTTGTTAACGATGTCGTTATAATCGGTTTCGACTGTATATATCTTAATATATATAAATGTCCTGTCACGATGTTTGTCCGCAATGGACTCCTAAACTACTTAACTGATTTTAAATTAATTTGGCACACCGTGAGCAGTGTAATCCAACTTAAGAGATAGGATAGCTTACATCTTTAATTATAGTTGCAATTTTATTTTATTGCAAATTATTTGTTTATTATTTGATACAATTCCAACAGATGGCGCTGTGTTAAAAGTACCAACGTTTCACATAACCTATCTACCTTTCCCTTTCCCTTGAATAACTTACTTAAGGGTTTTGTAATATAATAAAAACCTTAACCACAGCAACGCTTGGCCGAGTCTGCTAGTATATATATATATGTTATTTGCTTCCTATAAATGTAACGTATGGTAAAAATAAAACAAAAATACAACAATATATTTATTATGCATTGATTAGTAAAATTATTATGCGAATACAACATTCTGTTACAACTACAATAACTGACTAACACTCCTTATCCTAAATCAGTTCATACTAACGACTATCTCTTTTCATCATCATAAACATCATTTCACAGAAAGAGACGAAAGATTTCCACTGGTTATATGAATATAAGTTTTTTTATTATGGAAAATCTTGTATATAAAATTCTCGTGTCGCGGTGTTTGTGGTTAAACTCCTCCGAAACGGCTTGACCGATTCTCATGAAATTTTGTGTGCATATCGGTCATGTCTGAGAATCGGACATCTATTTTTCATCCCCCTAAATGTTAAGGGAAATCCACGCCTAAATTATTTTTTCAATTTTAGATTTTAAAAAAATTATGATACAGCATTAGTATATATATACTAGCTGACCCGGCAAACGTTGTTTTGCCATGTTTTTGTGCTAAAAAATTACAGTTTATAATTAACAAAAAAAAAACATAAGAGATGATTGTAGAGGGGTGAAAATTTAGGGTTGCATGTATTTTTGTATGGTGTATCGTAAAAAAATAAAAACGAAAAATTTTGTCTAAAAAATAAATAAAAAATTTTAGGGGTCGACCACCCTTAACATTTAGGGGGATGAAAAATAGATGTTGTTCGATTCTCAGACCTACCCAATACGCACACAAAATTTCATGAGAATCGGTCGAGCCGTTTCGGAGGAGTTCGGTTACTAACACCGTGACACAAGAATTTTATATATAAGATTATATAACCCTGAATTTTCAACTCTCAACAATCCAATCAATCAACCCCTATTTTGTATTATAAATAATAGGAATACATGACAAAACGACGCTTGCCAGGTCAGCTAGTTCTTATATATTTGGTATATTCAGTTATTGTAGTTTATATAAAATAAGGCACCAAAAATCATTTGGAATGTTTAAAAACATTTCAATATTAAGAATCTATTTTGCCAACTTTCCCACTTCGTACAGGTAAGCAGCGAACAGTTTAATCTGAGAAATAACATTTTTATCAAATCAAAATTATTATTCAGTACCTGGATGCCCGAGCTTTGCTCGGTATTTATTCATTTTTATAAATGGTGTTTTTTGGAAATTATATTTCAGTACGAATTACATAGTAATAAAAAATAATTATCGAATAAAGATAATTATATTCATATTTAAGTTTTTATTTGACTGACATCTTAAAACGAGCAATTCTATGTCTAAGTTAATAAAACACGAATAAAATTACATTTTCTAGAAATGATTCCTAGCTAGATCGATTTATGGCCCCCGAAACCCCCCTTATACTAAATTTCATGAAAATCGTTGGGGCCGATTCCGAGATTCCAATTATATATATATATACAAGAATTGCTCGTTTAAACATATAAGACAACTTGAGCAGTGTTGGCCTAGTGGCTTCAATGTGCTACTCTCATACCTGAGGTCATAGGTTCGATCCCCGGCTGTGCACCAATGGACTTTATTTCTATGTGCGCATTTAACATTTGCTCGAACGGTGAAGGAAAACATCGAGAGGAAACCGACATGTCTTAGACCCAAAAAGTCGACGTGTGTCAGGCACTGGAGGCTGATCACCTACTTGCCTATTAGATTTAAAAATGATCATGAAACAGATCCTAAAATCTGAGGCCAAGACCTAAAGAGGTTGTAGCGCCACTGATTTATTTATTTTTTATAAAACAACATATAAACGTCAAAAAATAAATATATATAATTAAAAATTAATAAATATCTATCTAGTGTAGGTATAGGTTATGTATGTGAACTTGTTGTCAAATGAAATGTTAGAAAAGAAATAACAATATTTATTAAAATTTTATTAAAATTAAAATTTTTTGCCCAGTCTCAAATATTTTTCGCATTTTGCGTTTCATACTCCTCAAAGTAAGAGTATCATCAGTATCAATAAAGGCAACAAATTTTTGGGAACCCTTAATGAGTTAAGAGCCTCGGAAATTGTTGTTGGCTGAAACTGTTCTTCAGGGTCTTGCTGGTCTTCGCTTTCGACGTTAGTATTATGATTGTTACTTTCAGCTTTAGCAAGAATTTGTCAAATGGCCGGGAAGAGGTTCGGATGAGGTGGGAGGAAGTGCGTAGTTATTCCTTCCATGCTTATCAATAAGATTTAAAATCGTCCGTATTGTTTTGTTTTGCTGGGACAAGAAGCGGTTGATCGTTATAGTCGATGAATTTAGATAAAGTCAAAATAAGTTGTAAGCGATATTTCGCTGTATCCGGTGTTGTTATAGGCGGTATGTTTGCTTCATAGTTTACTAGAGATTCGGCCGGGACCTTGCAATCTGGCTGTAATAACCGATCGGTCGTTGTTAACGATGTCGTTATAATCGGTTTCGACTGTATATATCTTAATATATATAAATGTCCTGTCACGATGTTTGTCCGCAATGGACTCCTAAACTACTTAACTGATTTTAAATTAATTTGGCACACCGTGAGCAGTGTAATCCAACTTAAGAGATAGGATAGCTTACATCTTTAATTATAGTTGCAATTTTATTTTATTGCAAATTATTTGTTTATTATTTGATACAATTCCAACAGATGGCGCTGTGTTAAAAGTACCAACGTTTCACATAAGCTATCTACCTTTCCCTTTCCCTTGAATAACTTACTTAAGGGTTTTGTAATATAATAAAAACCTTAACCACAGCAACGCTTGGCCGAGTCTGCTAGTATATATATATATATATATATATATATGTATATATATATATGTTATTTGCTTCCTATAAATGTAACGTATGGTAAAAATAAAACAAAAATACAACAATATATTTATTATGCATTGATTAGTAAAATTATTATGCGAATACAACATTCTGTTACAACTACAATAACTGACTAACACTCCTTATCCTAAATCAGTTCATACTAACGACTATCTCTTTTCATCATCATAAACATCATTTCACAGAAAGAGACGAAAGATTTCCACTGGTTATATGAATATAAGTTTTTTTAGTATGGAAAATCTTATATATAAAATTCTCGTGTCGCGGTGTTTGTGGTTAAACTCCTCCGAAACGGCTTGACCGATTCTCATGAAATTTTGTGTGCATATCGGTCATGTCTGAGAATCGGACATCTATTTTTCATCCCCCTAAATGTTAAGGGAAATCCACGCCTAAATTATTTTTTCAATTTTAGATTAAAAAAAAATTATGATACAGCATTAGTATATATATACTAGCTGACCCGGCAAACGTTGTTTTGCCATGTTTTTGTGCTAAAAAATTACAGTTTATAATTAACAAAAAAAAAACATAAGGGATGACTGTAGAGGGGTGAAAATTTAGGGTTGCATGTATTTTTGTATGGTGTATCGTATAAAATAAAAACGAAAAATTTTGTCTAAAAAATAAATAAAAAATTTTAGGGGTGGACCACCCTTTACATTTAGGGGGATGAAAAATAGATGTTGTTTAATTCTCAGACCTACCCAATACGCACACAAAATTTCATGAGAATCGGTCGAGCCGTTTCGGAGGAGTTCGGTTACTAACACCGTGACACAAGAATTTTATATATAAGATTATATAACCCTGAATTTTCAACTCTCAACAATCCAATCAATCAACCCCTATTTTGTATTATAAATAATAGGAATACATGACAAAACGACGCTTGCCAGGTCAGCTAGTTCTTATATATTTGGTATATTCAGTTATTGTAGTTTATATAAAATAAGGCACCAAAAATCATTTGGAATGTTTAAAAACATTTCAATATTAAGAATCTATTTTGCCAACTTTCCCACTTCGTACAGGTAAGCAGCGAACAGTTTAATCTGAGAAATAACATTTTTATCAAATCAAAATTATTATTCAGTACCTGGATGCCCGAGCTTTGCTCGGTTGTTATTTATTTTTATAAATGGTGTTTTTTGGAAATTATATTTCAGTACGAATTACATAGTAATAAAAAATAATTATCGAATAAAGATAATTATATTCATATTTAAGTTTTTATTTGACTGACATCTTAAAACGAGCAATTCTATGTCTAAGTTAATAAAACACGAATAAAATTACATTTTCTAGAAATGATTCCTAGCTAGATCGATTTATGGCCCCCGAAACCCCCCTTATACTAAATTTCATGAAAATCGTTGGGGCCGATTCCGAGATTCCAATTATATATATATACAAGAATTGCTCGTTTAAACATATAAGACAACTTGAGCAGTGTTGGCTTAGTGGCTTCAATGTGCTACTCTCATACCTGAGGTCATAGGTTCGATCCCCGGCTGTGCACCAATGGACTTTATTTCTATGTGCGCATTTAACATTTGCTCGAACGGTGAAGGAAAACATCGAGAGGAAACCGACATGTCTTAGACCCAAAAAGTCGACGTGTGTCAGGCACTGGAGGCTGATCACCTACTTGCCTATTAGATTTAAAAATGATCATGAAACAGATTCCAAAATCTGAGGCCAAGACCTAAAGAGGTTGTAGCGCCACTGATTTATTTATTTTTTATAAAACAACATATAAACGTCAAAAAATAAATATATATAATTAAAAATTAATAAATATCTATCTAGTGTAGGTATAGGTTATGTATGTGAACTTGTTGTCAAATGAAATGTTAGAAAAGAAATAACAATATTTATTAAAATTTTATTAAAATTAAAATTTTTTGCCCAGTTTCAAATATTTTTCGCATTTTGCGTTTCATACTCCTCAAAGTAAGAGTATCATCAGTATCATTAAAGGCAACAAATTTTTGGAAACCTTTAATGAGTTAAGAGCCTCGGAAATTGTTGTTGGCTGAAACTGTTCTTCAGGGTCTTGCTGGTCTTCGCTTTCGACGTTAGTATTATGATTGTTACTTTCAGCTTTAGCAAGAATTTGTCAAATGGCCGGGAAGAGGTTCGGATGAGGTGGGAGGAAGTGCGTAGTTATTCCTTCCATGCTTATCAATAAGATTTAAAATCGTCCGTATTGTTTTGTTTTGCTGGGACAAGAAGCGGTTGATCGTTATAGTCGATGAATTTAGATAAAGTCAAAATAAGTTGTAAGCGATATTTCGCTGTATCCGGTGTTGTTATAGGCGGTATGTTTGCTTCATAGTTTACTAGAGATTCGGCCGGGACCTTGCAATCTGGCTGTAATAACCGATCGGTCGTTGTTAACGATGTCGTTATAATCGGTTTCGACTGTATATATCTTAATATATATAAATGTCCTGTCACGATGTTTGTCCGCAATGGACTCCTAAACTACTTAACTGATTTTAAATTAATTTGGCACACCGTGAGCAGTGTAATCCAACTTAAGAGATAGGATAGCTTACATCTTTAATTATAGTTGCAATTTTATTTTATTGCAAATTATTTGTTTATTATTTGATACAATTCCAACAGATGGCGCTGTGTTAAAAGTACCAACGTTTCACATAAGCTATCTACCTTTCCCTTTCCCTTGAATAACTTACTTAAGGGTTTTGTAATATAATAAAAACCTTAACCACAGCAACGCTTGGCCGAGTCTGCTAGTATATATATATATTTATATATATATGTTATTTGCTTCCTATAAATGTAACGTATGGTAAAAATAAAACAAAAATACAACAATATATTTATTATGCATTGATTAGTAAAATTATTATGCGAATACAACATTCTGTTACAACTACAATAACTGACTAACACTCCTTATCCTAAATCAGTTCATACTAACGACTATCTCTTTTCATCATCATAAACATGATTTCACAGAAAGAGACGAAAGATTTCCACTGGTTATATGAATATAAGTTTTTTTATTATGGAAAATCTTATATATAAAATTCTCGTGTCGCGGTGTTTGTGGTTAAACTCCTCCGAAACGGCTTGACCGATTCTCATGAAATTTTGTGTGCATATCGGTCATGTCTGAGAATCGGACATCTATTTTTCATGCCCCTAAATGTTAAGGGAAATCCACGCCTAAATTATTTTTTCAATTTTAGATTAAAAAAAAATTATGATACAGCATTAGTATATAATATATACTAGCTGACCCGGCAAACGTTGTTTTGCCACGTTTTTGTGCTAAAAAATTACAGTTTATAATTAACAAAAAAAAAACATAAGGGATGATTGTAGAGGGGTGAAAATTTAGGGTTGCATGTATTTTTGTATGGTGTATCGTAAAAAAATAAAAACGAAAAATTTTGTCTAAAAAATAAATAAAAAAATTTAGGGGTCGACCACCCTTAACATTTAGGGGGATGAAAAATAGATGTTGTTCGATTCTCAGACCTACCCAATACGCACACAAAATTTCATGAGAATTGGTCGAGCCGTTTCGGAGGAGTTCGGTTACTAACACCGTGACACAAGAATTTTATATATAAGATTACATAACCCTGAATTTTCAACTCTCAACAATCCAATCAATCAACCCCTATTTTGTATTATAAATAATAGGAATACATGACAAAACGACGCTTGCCAGGTCAGCTAGTTCTTATATATTTGGTATATTCAGTTATTATAGTTTATATAAAATTAGGCACCAAAAATCATTTGGAATGTTTAAAAACATTTCAATGGTAATCTATTTTGCCAACTTTCCCACTTCGTACAGGTAAGCAGCGAACAGTTTAATCTGAGAAATAACATTTTTATCAAATCAAAATTATTATTCAGTACCTGGATGCCCGAGCTTTGCTCGGTATTTATTTATTTTTATAAATGGTGTTTTTTGGAAATTATATTTCAGTACGAATTACATAGTAATAAAAAATAATTATCGAATAAAGATAATTATATTCATATTTAAGTTTTTATTTGACTGACATCTTAAAACGAGCAATTCTATGTCTAAGTTAATAAAACACGAATAAAATTACATTTTCTAGAAATGATTCCTAGCTAGATCGATTTATGGCCCCCGAAACCCCCCTTATACTAAATTTCATGAAAATCGTTGGGGCCGATTCCGAGATTACAATTATATATATATATATACAAGAATTGCTCGTTTAAACATATAAGACAACTTGAGCAGTGTTGGCCTAGTGGCTTCAATGTGCTACTCTCATACCTGAGGTCATAGGTTCGATCCCCGGCTGTGCACCGATGGACTTTATTTCTATGTGCGCATTTAACATTTGCTCGAACGTTGAAGGAAAACATCGAGAGGAAACCGACATGTCTTAGACCCAAAAAGTCGACGTGTGTCAGGCACTGGAGGCTGATCACCTACTTGCCTATTAGATTTAAAAATGATCATGAAACAGATTCCAAAATCTGAGGCCAAGACCTAAAGAGGTTGTAGCGCCACTGATTTATTTATTTTTTATAAAACAACATATAAACGTCAAAAAATAAATATATATAATTAAAAATTAATAAATATCTATCTAGTGTAGGTATAGGTTATGTATGTGAACTTGTTGTCAAATGAAATGTTAGAAAAGAAATAACAATATTTATTAAAATTTTATTAAAATTAAAATTTTTTGCCCAGTCTCAAATATTTTTCGCATTTTGCGTTTCATACTCCTCAAAGTAAGAGTATCATCAGTATCATTAAAGGCAACAAATTTTTGAAAACCTTTAATGAGTTAAGAGCCTCGGAAATTGTTGTTGGCTGAAACTGTTCTTCAGGGTCTTGCTGGTCTTCGCTTTCGACGTTAGTATTATGATTGTTACTTTCAGCTTTAGCAAGAATTTGTCAAATGGCCGGGAAGAGGTTCGGATGAGGTGGGAGGAAGTGCGTAGTTTATTCCTTCCATGCTTATCAATAAGTTCGTTCGTCGTTATAATCGGTTTCGACTGTATATATCTTTATATATATAAATCTCCTGTCACGATGTTTGTCCGCAATGGACTCCTAAACTACTTCACTGATTTTAAATTAATTTGGCACACCGTGAGCAGTGTAATCCAACTTAAGAGATAGGATAGCTTACATCTTTAATTATAGTTGCAATTTTATTTTATTGCAAATTATTTGTTTATTATTTGATACTATTCCAACAGATGGCGCTGTGTTAAAAGTACCAACGTTTCACATAAGCTATCTACCTTTCCCTTTCCCTTGAATAACTTACTTAAGGGTTTTGTAATATAATAAAAACCTTAACCACAGCAACGCTTGGCCGAGTCTGCTAGTATATATATATATTTATATATATATGTTATTTGCTTCCTATAAATGTAACGTATGGTAAAAATAAAACAAAAATACAACAATATATTTATTATGCATTGATTAGTAAAATTATTATGCGAATACAACATTCTGTTACAACTACAATAACTGACTAACACTCCTTATCCTAAATCAGTTCATACTAACGACTATCTCTTTTCATCATCATAAACATGATTTCACAGAAAGAGACGAAAGATTTCCACTGGTTATATGAATATAAGTTTTTTTATTATGGAAAATCTTATATATAAAATTCTCGTGTCGCGGTGTTTGTGGTTAAACTCCTCCGAAACGGCTTGACCGATTCTCATGAAATTTTGTGTGCATATCGGTCATGTCTGAGAATCGGACATCTATTTTTCATGCCCCTAAATGTTAAGGGAAATCCACGCCTAAATTATTTTTTCAATTTTAGATTAAAAAAAAATTATGATACAGCATTAGTATATAATATATACTAGCTGACCCGGCAAACGTTGTTTTGCCACGTTTTTGTGCTAAAAAATTACAGTTTATAATTAACAAAAAAAAAACATAAGGGATGATTGTAGAGGGGTGAAAATTTAGGGTTGCATGTATTTTTGTATGGTGTATCGTAAAAAAATAAAAACGAAAAATTTTGTCTAAAAAATAAATAAAAAAATTTAGGGGTCGACCACCCTTAACATTTAGGGGGATGAAAAATAGATGTTGTTCGATTCTCAGACCTACCCAATACGCACACAAAATTTCATGAGAATTGGTCGAGCCGTTTCGGAGGAGTTCGGTTACTAACACCGTGACACAAGAATTTTATATATAAGATTACATAACCCTGAATTTTCAACTCTCAACAATCCAATCAATCAACCCCTATTTTGTATTATAAATAATAGGAATACATGACAAAACGACGCTTGCCAGGTCAGCTAGTTCTTATATATTTGGTATATTCAGTTATTATAGTTTATATAAAATTAGGCACCAAAAATCATTTGGAATGTTTAAAAACATTTCAATGGTAATCTATTTTGCCAACTTTCCCACTTCGTACAGGTAAGCAGCGAACAGTTTAATCTGAGAAATAACATTTTTATCAAATCAAAATTATTATTCAGTACCTGGATGCCCGAGCTTTGCTCGGTATTTATTTATTTTTATAAATGGTGTTTTTTGGAAATTATATTTCAGTACGAATTACATAGTAATAAAAAATAATTATCGAATAAAGATAATTATATTCATATTTAAGTTTTTATTTGACTGACATCTTAAAACGAGCAATTCTATGTCTAAGTTAATAAAACACGAATAAAATTACATTTTCTAGAAATGATTCCTAGCTAGATCGATTTATGGCCCCCGAAACCCCCCTTATACTAAATTTCATGAAAATCGTTGGGGCCGATTCCGAGATTACAATTATATATATATATATACAAGAATTGCTCGTTTAAACATATAAGACAACTTGAGCAGTGTTGGCCTAGTGGCTTCAATGTGCTACTCTCATACCTGAGGTCATAGGTTCGATCCCCGGCTGTGCACCGATGGACTTTATTTCTATGTGCGCATTTAACATTTGCTCGAACGTTGAAGGAAAACATCGAGAGGAAACCGACATGTCTTAGACCCAAAAAGTCGACGTGTGTCAGGCACTGGAGGCTGATCACCTACTTGCCTATTAGATTTAAAAATGATCATGAAACAGATTCCAAAATCTGAGGCCAAGACCTAAAGAGGTTGTAGCGCCACTGATTTATTTATTTTTTATAAAACAACATATAAACGTCAAAAAATAAATATATATAATTAAAAATTAATAAATATCTATCTAGTGTAGGTATAGGTTATGTATGTGAACTTGTTGTCAAATGAAATGTTAGAAAAGAAATAACAATATTTATTAAAATTTTATTAAAATTAAAATTTTTTGCCCAGTCTCAAATATTTTGCGTTTCATACTACTTAAAGTAAGAGTATCATCAGTATCATTAAAGGCAACAAATTTTTGGAAACCTTTAATGAGTTAAGAGCCTCGGAAATTGTTGTTGGCTGAAACTGTTCTTCAGGGTCTTGCTGGTCTTCGCTTTCGACGTTAGTATTATGATTGTTACTTTCAGCTTTAGCAAGAATTTGTCAAATGGCCGGGAAGAGGTTCGGATGAGGTGGGAGGAAGTGCGTAGTTATTCCTTCCATGCTTATATATCTTAATATATATAAATCTCCTGTCACGATGTTTGTCCGCAATGGACTCCTAAACTACTTAACTGATTTTAAATTAATTTGGCACACCGTGAGCAGTGTAATCCAACTTAAGAGATAGGATAGCTTACATCTTTAATTATAGTTGCAATTTTATTTTATTGCAAATTATTTGTTTATTATTTGATACAATTCCAACAGATGGCGCTGTGTTAAAAGTACCAACGTTTCACATAAGCTATCTACCTTTCCCTTTCCCTTGAATAACTTACTTAAGGGTTTTGTAATATAATAAAAACCTTAACCACAGCAACGCTTGGCCGAGTCTGCTAGTATATATATATATATATGTTATTTGCTTCCTATAAATGTAACGTATGGTAAAAATAAAACAAAAATACAACAATATATTTATTATGCATTGATTAGTAAAATTATTATGCGAATACAACATTCTGTTACAACTACAATAACTGACTAACACTCCTTATCCTAAATCAGTTCATACTAACGACTATCTCTTTTCATCATCATAAACATCATTTCACAGAAAGAGACGAAAGATTTCCACTGGTTATATGAATATAAGTTTTTTTATTATGGAAAATCTTGTATATAAAATTCTCGTGTCGCGGTGTTTGTGGTTAAACTCCTCCGAAACGGCTTGACCGATTCTCATGAAATTTTGTGTGCATATCGGTCATGTCTGAGAATCGGACATCTATTTTTCATCCCCCTAAATGTTAAGGGAAATCCACGCCTAAATTATTTTTTCAATTTTAGATTTTAAAAAAATTATGATACAGCATTAGTATATATATACTAGCTGACCCGGCAAACGTTGTTTTGCCATGTTTTTGTGTTATTGTAGTTTATATAAAATAAGGCACCAAAAATCATTTGGAATGTTTAAAAACATTTCAATATTAAGAATCTATTTTGCCAACTTTCCCACTTCGTACAGGTAAGCAGCGAACAGTTTAATCTGAGAAATAACATTTTTATCAAATCAAAATTATTATTCAGTACCTGGATGCCCGAGCTTTGCTCGGTATTTATTTATTTTTATAAATGGTGTTTTTTGGAAATTATATTTCAGTACGAATTACATAGTAATAAAAAATAATTATCGAATAAAGATAATTATATTCATATTTAAGTTTTTATTTGACTGACATCTTAAAACGAGCAATTCTATGTCTAAGTTAATAAAACACGAATAAAATTACATTTTCTAGAAATGATTCCTAGCTAGATCGATTTATGGCCCCCGAAACCCACCTTATACTAAATTTCATGAAAATCGTTGGGGCCGATTCCGAGATTACAATTATATATATATATATACAAGAATTGCTCGTTTAAACATATAAGACAACTTGAGCAGTGTTGGCCTAGTGGCTTCAATGTGCTACTCTCATACCTGAGGTCATAGGTTCGATCCCCGGCTGTGCACCAATGGACTTTATTTCTATGTGCGCATTTAACATTTGCTCGAACGGTGAAGGAAAACATCGAGAGGAAACCGACATGTCTTAGACCCAAAAAGTCGACGTGTGTCAGGCACTGGAGGCTGATCACCTACTTGCCTATTAGATTTAAAAATGATCATGAAACAGATTCCAAAATCTGAGGCCAAGACCTAAAGAGGTTGTAGCGCCACTGATTTATTTATTTTTTATAAAACAACATATAAACGTCAAAAAATAAATATATATAATTAAAAATTAATAAATATCTATCTAGTGTAGGTATAGGTTATGTATGTGAACTTGTTGTCAAATGAAATGTTAGAAAAGAAATAACAATATTTATTAAAATTTTATTAAAATTAAAAATTTTTGCCCAGTCTCAAATATTTTTCGCATTTTGCGTTTCATACTCCTCAAAGTAAGAGTATCATCAGTATCATTAAAGGCAACAAATTTTTGGAAACCTTTAATGAGTTAAGAGCCTCGGAAATTGTTGTTGGCTGAAACTGTTCTTCAGGGTCTTGCTGGTCTTCGCTTTCGACGTTAGTATTATGATTGTTACTTTCAGCTTTAGCAAGAATTTGTCAAATGGCCGGGAAGAGGTTCGGATGAGGTGGGAGGAAGTGCGTAGTTATTCCTTCCATGCTTATCAATAAGTTCGTTCGTCGTTATAATCGGTTTCGACTGTATATATCTTAATATATATAAATCTCCTGTCACGATGTTTGTCCGCAATGGACTCCTAAACTACTTAACTGATTTTAAATTAATTTGGCACACCGTGAGCAGTGTAATCCAACTTAAGAGATAGGATAGCTTACATCTTTAATTATAGTTGCAATTTTATTTTATTGCAAATTATTTGTTTATTATTTGATACAATTCCAACAGATGGCGCTGTGTTAAAAGTACCAACGTTTCACATAAGCTATCTACCTTTCCCTTTCCCTTGAATAACTTACTTAAGGGTTTTGTAATATAATAAAAACCTTAACCACAGCAACGCTTGGCCGAGTCTGCTAGTATATATATATATATTTATATACATATGTTTTTTGCTTCCTATAAATGTAACGTATGGTAAAAATAAAACAAAAATACAACAATATATTTATTATGCATTGATTAGTAAAATTATTATGCGAATACAACATTCTGTTACAACTACAATAACTGACTAACACTCCTTATCCTAAATCAGTTCATACTAACGACTATCTCTTTTCATCATCATAAACATCATTTCACAGAAAGAGACGAAAGATTTCCACTGGTTATATGAATGTAAGTTTTTTTATTATGGAAAATCTTCTTATAAAATTCTCGTGTCGCGGTGTTTGTGGTTAAACTCCTCCGAAACGGCTTGACCGATTCTCATGAAATTTTGTGTGCATATCGGTCATGTCTGAGAATCGGACATCTATTTTTCATCCCCCTAAATGTTAAGGGAAATCCACGCCAAAATTATTTTTTCAATTTTAGATTTAAAAAAAATTATGATACAGCATTAGTATATAATATATACTAGCTGACCCGGCAAACGTTGTTTTGCCATGTTTTTGTGCTAAAAAATTACAGTTTATAATTAACAAAAAAAAAACATAAGGGATGATTGTAGAGGGGTGAAAATTTAGGGTTGCATGTATTTTTGTATGGTGTATCGTAAAAAAATAAAAACGAAAAATTTTGTCTAAAAAATAAATAAAAAATTTTAGGGGTCGACCACCCTTAACATTTAGGGGGATGAAAAATAGATGTTGTTCGATTCTCAGACCTACCCAATACGCACACAAAATTTCATGAGAATCGGTCGAGCCGTTTCGGAGGAGTTCGGTTACTAACACCGTGACACAAGAATTTTATATATAAGATTATATAACCCTGAATTTTCAACTCTCAACAATCCAATCAATCAACCCCTATTTTGTATTATAAATAATAGGAATACATGACAAAACGACGCTTGCCAGCTCAGCTAGTTCTTATATATTTGGTATATTCAGTTATTGTAGTTTATATAAAATAAGGCACCATAAATCATTTGGAATGTTTAAAAACATTTCAATATTAAGAATCTATTTTGCCAACTTTCCCACTTCGTACAGGTAAGCAGCGAACAGTTTAATCTGAGAAATAACATTTTTATCAAATCAAAATTATTATTCAGTACCTGGATGCCCGAGCTTTGCTCGGTATTTATTTATTTTTATAAATGGTGTTTTTTGGAAATTATATTTCAGTACGAATTACATAGTAATAAAAAATAATTATCGAATAAAGATAATTATATTCATATTTAAGTTTTTATTTGACTGACATCTTTAAACGAGCAATTCTATGTCTAAGTTAATAAAACACGAATAAAATTACATTTTCTAGAAATGATTCCTAGCTAGATCGATTTATGGTTCCCGGAACCCCCCTTATACTAAATTTCATGAAAATCGTTGGGGCCGATTCCGAGATTCCAATTATATATATATACAAGAATTGCTCGTTTAAACATATAAGACAACTTGAGCAGTGTTGGCCTAGTGGCTTCAATGTGCTACTCTCATACATGAGGTCATAGGTTCGATCCCCGGCTGTGCACCAATGGACTTTATTTCTATGTGCGCATTTAACATTTGCTCGAACGGTGAAGGAAAACATCGAGAGGAAACCGACATGTCTTAGACCCAAAAAGTCGACGTGTGTCAGGCACTGGAGGCTGATCACCTACTTGCCTATTAGATTTAAAAATGATCATGAAACAGATTCCAAAATCTGAGGCCAAGACCTAAAGAGGTTGTAGCACCACTGATTTATTTATTTTTTATAAAACAACATATAAACGTTAAAAAATAAATATATATAATTAAAAATTAATAAATATCTATCTAGTGTAGGTATAGGTTATGTATGTGAACTTGTTGTCAAATGAAATGTTAGAAAAGAAATAACATTATTTATTAAAATTTTATTAAAATTAAAATTTTTTGCCCAGTCTCAAATATTTTTCGCATTTTGCGTTTCATACTCCTCAAAGTAAGAGTATCATCAGTATCATTAAAGGCAACAAATTTTTGGAAACCTTTAATGAGTTAAGAGCCTCGGAAATTGTTGTTGGCTGAAACTGTTCTTCAGGGTCTTGCTGGTCTTCGCTTTCGACGTTAGTATTATGATTGTTACTTTCAGCTTTAGCAAGAATTTGTCAAATGGCCGGGAAGAGGTTCGGATGAGGTGGGAGGAAGTGCGTAGTTATTCCTTCCATGCTTATCAATAAGATTTAAAATCGACCGTATTGTTTTGTTTTGCTGGGACAAGAAGCGGTTGATCGTTATAGTCGATGAATTTAGATAAAGTCAAAATAAGTTGTAATCGATATTTCGCTGTATCCGGTGTTGTTATAGGCGGTATGTTTGCTTCATAGTTTACTAGAGATTCGGCCGGGACCTTGCAATCTGGCTGTAATAACCGATCGGTCGTTGTTAACGATGTCATTATAATCGGTTTCGACTGTATATATCTTAATATATATAAATCTCCTGTCACGATGTTTGTCCGCAATGGACTCCTAAACTACTTAACTGATTTTAAATTAATTTGGCACACCGTGAGCAGTGTAATCCAACTTAAGAGATAGGATAGCTTACATCTTTAATTATAGTTGCAATTTTATTTTATTGCAAATTATTTGTTTATTATTTGATACAATTCCAACAGATGGCGCTGTGTTAAAAGTACCAACGTTTCACATAAGCTATCTACCTTTCCCTTTCCCTTGAATAACTTACTTAAGGGTTTTGTAATATAATAAAAACCTTAACCACAGCAACGCTTGGCCGAGTCTGCTAGTATATATATATATATTTATATACATATGTTTTTTGCTTCCTATAAATGTAACGTATGGTAAAAATAAAACAAAAATACAACAATATATTTATTATGCATTGATTAGTAAAATTATTATGCGAATACAACATTCTGTTACAACTACAATAACTGACTAACACTCCTTATCCTAAATCAGTTCATACTAACGACTATCTCTTTTCATCATCATAAACATCATTTCACAGAAAGAGACGAAAGATTTCCACTGGTTATATGAATGTAAGTTTTTTTATTATGGAAAATCTTCTTATAAAATTCTCGTGTCGCGGTGTTTGTGGTTAAACTCCTCCGAAACGGCTTGACCGATTCTCATGAAATTTTGTGTGCATATCGGTCATGTCTGAGAATCGGACATCTATTTTTCATCCCCCTAAATGTTAAGGGAAATCCACGCCTAAATTATTTTTTCAATTTTAGATTTTAAAAAAATTATGATACAGCATTAGTATATATATACTAGCTGACCCGGCAAACGTTGTTTTGCCATGTTTTTGTGCTAAAAAATTACAGTTTATAATTAACAAAAAAAAAAACATAAGGGATGATTGTAGAGGGGTGAAAATTTAGGGTTGCATGTATTTTTGTATGGTGTATCGTATAAAATAAAAACGAAAAATTTTGTCTAAAAAATAAATAAAAAATTTTAGGGGTGGACCACCCTTTACATTTAGGGGGATGAAAAATAGATGTTGTTTGATTCTCAGACCTACCCAATACGCACACAAAATTTCATGAGAATCGGTCGAGCCGTTTCGGAGGAGTTCGGTTACTAACACCGTGACACAAGAATTTTATATATAAGATTATATAACCCTGAATTTTCAACTCTCAACAATCCAATCAATCAACCCCTATTTTGTATTATAAATAATAGGAATACATGACAAAACGACGCTTGCCAGGTCAGCTAGTTCTTATATATTTGGTATATTCAGTTATTGTAGTTTATATAAAATAAGGCACCAACAATCATTTGGAATGTTTAAAAACATTTCAATATTAAGAATCTATTTTGCCAACTTTCCCACTTCGTACAGGTAAGCAGCGAACAGTTTAATCTGAGAAATAACATTTTTATCAAATCAAAATTATTATTCAGTACCTGGATGCCTGAGCTTTGCTCGGCATTTATTTATTTTTGTAAATTATATTTCAGTACGAATTACATAGTAGTAAAAATAATTATCGAATAAAGATAATTATATTCATATTTAAGTTTTTATTTGACTGACATCTTAAAACGAGCAATTCTATGTCTAAGTTAATAAAACACGAATAAAATTACATTTTCTAGAAATGATTCCTAGCTAGATCGATTTATGGCCCCCGAAACCCCCCTTATACTAAATTTCATGAAAATCGTTGGGGCCGATTCCGAGATTCCAATTATATATATATACAAGAATTGCTCGTTTAAACATATAAGACAACTTGAGCAGTGTTGGCCTAGTGGCTTCAGCGTGCGACTCTCATACCTGAGGTCGTAGGTTCGATCCCCGGCTGTGCACCAATGGACTTTATTTCTATGTGCGCATTTAACATTTGCTCGAACGGTGAAGGAAAACATCGAGAGGAAACCGACATGTCTTAGACCCAAAAAGTCGACGTGTGTCAGGCACTGGAGGCTGATCACCTACTTGCCTATTAGATTTAAAAATGATCATGAAACAGATCCCAAAATCTGAGGCCAAGACCTAAAGAGGTTGTAGCGCCACTGATTTATTTATTTTTTATAAAACAACATATAAACGTCAAAAAATAAATATATATAATTAAAAATTAATAAATATCTATCTAGTGTAGGTATAGGTTATGTATGTGAACTTGTTGTCAAATGAAATGTTAGAAAAGAAATAACAATATTTATTAAAATTTTATTAAAATTAAAATTTTTTGCCCAGTCTCAAATATTTTGCGTTTCATACTACTTAAAGTAAGAGTATCATCAGTATCATTAAAGGCAACAAATTTTTGGAAACCTTTAATGAGTTAAGAGCCTCGGAAATTGTTGTTGGCTGAAACTGTTCTTCAGGGTCTTGCTGGTCTTCGCTTTCGACGTTAGTATTATGATTGTTACTTTCAGCTTTAGCAAGAATTTGTCAAATGGCCGGGAAGAGGTTCGGATGAGGTGGGAGGAAGTGCGTAGTTATTCCTTCCATGCTTATATATCTTAATATATATAAATCTCCTGTCACGATGTTTGTCCGCAATGGACTCCTAAACTACTTAACTGATTTTAAATTAATTTGGCACACCGTGAGCAGTGTAATCCAACTTAAGAGATAGGATAGCTTACATCTTTAATTATAGTTGCAATTTTATTTTATTGCAAATTATTTGTTTATTATTTGATACAATTCCAACAGATGGCGCTGTGTTAAAAGTACCAACGTTTCACATAAGCTATCTACCTTTCCCTTTCCCTTGAATAACTTACTTAAGGGTTTTGTAATATAATAAAAACCTTAACCACAGCAACGCTTGGCCGAGTCTGCTAGTATATATATATATATATGTTATTTGCTTCCTATAAATGTAACGTATGGTAAAAATAAAACAAAAATACAACAATATATTTATTATGCATTGATTAGTAAAATTATTATGCGAATACAACATTCTGTTACAACTACAATAACTGACTAACACTCCTTATCCTAAATCAGTTCATACTAACGACTATCTCTTTTCATCATCATAAACATCATTTCACAGAAAGAGACGAAAGATTTCCACTGGTTATATGAATATAAGTTTTTTTATTATGGAAAATCTTGTATATAAAATTCTCGTGTCGCGGTGTTTGTGGTTAAACTCCTCCGAAACGGCTTGACCGATTCTCATGAAATTTTGTGTGCATATCGGTCATGTCTGAGAATCGGACATCTATTTTTCATCCCCCTAAATGTTAAGGGAAATCCACGCCTAAATTATTTTTTCAATTTTAGATTTTAAAAAAATTATGATACAGCATTAGTATATATATACTAGCTGACCCGGCAAACGTTGTTTTGCCATGTTTTTGTGTTATTGTAGTTTATATAAAATAAGGCACCAAAAATCATTTGGAATGTTTAAAAACATTTCAATATTAAGAATCTATTTTGCCAACTTTCCCACTTCGTACAGGTAAGCAGCGAACAGTTTAATCTGAGAAATAACATTTTTATCAAATCAAAATTATTATTCAGTACCTGGATGCCCGAGCTTTGCTCGGTATTTATTTATTTTTATAAATGGTGTTTTTTGGAAATTATATTTCAGTACGAATTACATAGTAATAAAAAATAATTATCGAATAAAGATAATTATATTCATATTTAAGTTTTTATTTGACTGACATCTTAAAACGAGCAATTCTATGTCTAAGTTAATAAAACACGAATAAAATTACATTTTCTAGAAATGATTCCTAGCTAGATCGATTTATGGCCCCCGAAACCCCCCTTATACTAAATTTCATGAAAATCGTTGGGGCCGATTCCGAGATTACAATTATATATATATATATACAAGAATTGCTCGTTTAAACATATAAGACAACTTGAGCAGTGTTGGCCTAGTGGCTTCAATGTGCTACTCTCATACCTGAGGTCATAGGTTCGATCCCCGGCTGTGCACCAATGGACTTTATTTCTATGTGCGCATTTAACATTTGCTCGAACGGTGAAGGAAAACATCGAGAGGAAACCGACATGTCTTAGACCCAAAAAGTCGACGTGTGTCAGGCACTGGAGGCTGATCACCTACTTGCCTATTAGATTTAAAAATGATCATGAAACAGATTCCAAAATCTGAGGCCAAGACCTAAAGAGGTTGTAGCGCCACTGATTTATTTATTTTTTATAAAACAATATATAAACGTCAAAAAATAAATATATATAATTAAAAATTAATAAATATCTATCTAGTGTAGGTATAGGTTATGTATGTGAACTTGTTGTCAAATGAAATGTTAGAAAAGAAATAACAATATTTATTAAAATTTTATTAAAATTAAAATTTTTTGCCCAGTCTCAAATATTTTTCGCATTTTGCGTTTCATACTCCTCAAAGTAAGAGTATCATCAGTATCATTAAAGGCAACAAATTTTTGGAAACCTTTAATGAGTTAAGAGCCTCGGAAATTGTTGTTGGCTGAAACTGTTCTTCAGGGTCTTGCTGGTCTTCGCTTTCGACGTTAGTATTATGATTGTTACTTTCAGCTTTAGCAAGAATTTGTCAAATGGCCGGGAAGAGGTTCGGATGAGGTGGGAGGAAGTGCGTAGTTATTCCTTCCATGCTTATCAATAAGTTCGTTCGTCGTTATAATCGGTTTCGACTGTATATATCTTAATATATATAAATCTCCTGTCACGATGTTTGTCCGCAATGGACTCCTAAACTACTTAACTGATTTTAAATTAATTTGGCACACCGTGAGCAGTGTAATCCAACTTAAGAGATAGGATAGCTTACATCTTTAATTATAGTTGCAATTTTATTTTATTGCAAATTATTTGTTTATTATTTGATACAATTCCAACAGATGGCGCTGTGTTAAAAGTACCAACGTTTCACATAAGCTATCTACCTTTCCCTTTCCCTTGAATAACTTACTTAAGGGTTTTGTAATATAATAAAAACCTTAACCACAGCAACGCTTGGCCGAGTCTGCTAGTATATATATATATATTTATATACATATGTTTTTTGCTTCCTATAAATGTAACGTATGGTAAAAATAAAACAAAAATACAACAATATATTTATTATGCATTGATTAGTAAAATTATTATGCGAATACAACATTCTGTTACAACTACAATAACTGACTAACACTCCTTATCCTAAATCAGTTCATACTAACGACTATCTCTTTTCATCATCATAAACATCATTTCACAGAAAGAGACGAAAGATTTCCACTGGTTATATGAATGTAAGTTTTTTTATTATGGAAAATCTTCTTATAAAATTCTCGTGTCGCGGTGTTTGTGGTTAAACTCCTCCGAAACGGCTTGACCGATTCTCATGAAATTTTGTGTGCATATCGGTCATGTCTGAGAATCGGACATCTATTTTTCATCCCCCTAAATGTTAAGGGAAATCCACGCCAAAATTATTTTTTCAATTTTAGATTTAAAAAAAATTATGATACAGCATTAGTATATAATATATACTAGCTGACCCGGCAAACGTTGTTTTGCCATGTTTTTGTGCTAAAAAATTACAGTTTATAATTAACAAAAAAAAAACATAAGGGATGATTGTAGAGGGGTGAAAATTTAGGGTTGCATGTATTTTTGTATGGTGTATCGTAAAAAAATAAAAACGAAAAATTTTGTCAAAAAAATAAATAAAAATTTTTAGGGGTGGACCACCCTTAACATTTAGGGGGATGAAAAATAGATGTTGTTCGATTCTCAGACCTACCCAATACGCACACAAAATTTCATGAGAATCGGTCGAGCCGTGTCGGAGGAGTTCGGTTACTAACACCGTGACACAAGAATTTTATATATAAGATTATATAACCCTGAATTTTCAACTCTCAACAATCCAATCAATCAACCCCTATTTTGTATTATAAATAATAGGAATACATGACAAAACGACGCTTGCCAGGTCAGCTAATTCTTATATATTTGGTATATTCAGTTATTGTAGTTTATATAAAATAAGGCACCAAAAATCATTTGGAATGTTTAAAAACATTTCAATATTAAGAATCTATTTTGCCAACTTTCCCACTTCGTACAGGTAAGCAGCGAACAGTTTAATCTGAGAAATAACATTTTTATCAAATCAAAATTATTATTCAGTACCTGGATGCCCGAGCTTTGCTCGGTATTTATTTATTTTTATAAATGGTGTTTTTTGGAAATTATATTTCAGTACGAATTACATA
Organism: Pieris mannii; assembly: GCA_028984075.1. Lineage (NCBI taxonomy): Eukaryota > Metazoa > Arthropoda > Insecta > Lepidoptera > Pieridae > Pieris > Pieris mannii. Next base: position 1,839,576 of record CM054798.1, on the reverse strand, counting down.
GTAATAAAAAATAATTATCGAATAAAGATAATTATATTCATATTTAAGTTTTTATTTGACTGACATCTTAAAACGAGCAATTCTATGTCTAAGTTAATAAAACACGAATAAAATTACATTTTCTAGAAATGATTCCTAGCTAGATCGATTTATGGCCCCCGAAACCCCCCTTATACTAAATTTCATGAAAATCGTTGGGGCCGATTCCGAGATTCCAATTATATATATATACAAGAATTGCTCGTTTAAACATATAAGACAACTTGAGCAGTGTTGGCCTAGTGGCTTCAATGTGCTACTCTCATACCTGAGGTCATAGGTTCGATCCCCGGCTGTGCACCAATGGACTTTATTTCTATGTGCGCATTTAACATTTGCTCGAACGGTGAAGGAAAACATCGAGAGGAAACCGACATGTCTTAGACCCAAAAAGTCGACGTGTGTCAGGCACTGGAGGCTGATCACCTACTTGCCTATTAGATTTAAAAATGATCATGAAACAGATTCCAAAATCTGAGGCCAAGACCTAAAGAGGTTGTAGCGCCACTGATTTATTTATTTTTTATAAAACAACATATAAACGTCAAAAAATAAATATATATAATTAAAAATTAATAAATATCTATCTAGTGTAGGTATAGGTTATGTATGTGAACTTGTTGTCAAATGAAATGTTAGAAAAGAAATAACAATATTTATTAAAATTTTATTAAAATTAAAAAATTTTGCCCAGTCTCAAATATTTTTCGCATTTTGCGTTTCATACTCCTCAAAGTAAGAGTATCATCAGTATCATTAAAGGCAACAAGTTTTTGGAAACCTTTAATGAGTTAAGAGCCTCGGAAATTGTTGTTGGCTGAAACTGTTCTTCAGGGTCTTGCTGGTCTTCGCTTTCGACGTTAGTATTATGATTGTTACTTTCAGCTTTAGCAAGAATTTGTCAAATGGCCGGGAAGAGGTTCGGATGAGGTGGGAGGAAGTGCGTAGTTATTCCTTCCATGCTTATCAATAAGTTCGTTCGTCGTTATAATCGGTTTCGACTGTATATATCTTAATATATATAAATCTCCTGTCACGATGTTTGTCCGCAATGGACTCCTAAACTACTTAACTGATTTTAAATTAATTTGGCACACCGTGAGCAGTGTAATCCAACTTAAGAGATAGGATAGCTTACATCTTTAATTATAGTTGCAATTTTATTTTATTGCAAATTATTTGTTTATTATTTGATACAATTCCAACAGATGGCGCTGTGTTAAAAGTACCAACGTTTCACATAAGCTATCTACCTTTCCCTTTCCCTTGAATAACTTACTTAAGGGTTTTGTAATATAATAAAAACCTTAACCACAGCAACGCTTGGCCGAGTCTGCTAGTATATATATATATATTTATATACATATGTTTTTTGCTTCCTATAAATGTAACGTATGGTAAAAATAAAACAAAAATACAACAATATATTTATTATGCATTGATTAGTAAAATTATTATGCGAATACAACATTCTGTTACAACTACAATAACTGACTAACACTCCTTATCCTAAATCAGTTCATACTAACGACTATCTCTTTTCATCATCATAAACATCATTTCACAGAAAGAGACGAAAGATTTCCACTGGTTATATGAATGTAAGTTTTTTTATTATGGAAAATCTTCTTATAAAATTCTCGTGTCGCGGTGTTTGTGGTTAAACTCCTCCGAAACGGCTTGACCGATTCTCATGAAATTTTGTGTGCATATCGGTCATGTCTGAGAATCGGACATCTATTTTTCATCCCCCTAAATGTTAAGGGAAATCCACGCCAAAATTATTTTTTCAATTTTAGATTTAAAAAAAATTATGATACAGCATTAGTATATAATATATACTAGCTGACCCGGCAAACGTTGTTTTGCCATGTTTTTGTGCTAAAAAATTACAGTTTATAATTAACAAAAAAAAAACATAAGGGATGATTGTAGAGGGGTGAAAATTTAGGGTTGCATGTATTTTTGTATGGTGTATCGTAAAAAAATAAAAACGAAAAATTTTGTCTAAAAAATAAATAAAAAAATTTAGGGGTCGACCACCCTTAACATTTAGGGGGATGAAAAATAGATGTTGTTCGATTCTCAGACTTACCCAATACGCACACAAAATTTCATGAGAATCGGTCGAGCCGTTTCGGAGGAGTTCGGTTACTAACACCGTGACACAAGAATTTTATATATAAGATTATATAACCCTGAATTTTCAACTCTCAACAATCCAATCAATCAACCCCTATTTTGTATTATAAATAATAGGAATACATGACAAAACGACGCTTGCCAGGTCAGCTAGTTCTTATATATTTGGTATATTCAGTTATTGTAGTTTATATAAAATAAGGCACCAAAAATCATTTGGAATGTTTAAAAACATTTCAATATTAAGAATCTATTTTGCCAACTTTCCCACTTCGTACAGGTAAGCAGCGAACAGTTTAATCTGAGAAATAACATTTTTATCAAATCAAAATTATTATTCAGTACCTGGATGCCCGAGCTTTGCTCGGTATTTATTTATTTTTATAAATGGTGTTTTTTGGAAATTATATTTCAGTACGAATTACATAGTAATAAAAAATAATTATCGAATAAAGATAATTATATTCATATTTAAGTTTTTATTTGACTGACATCTTAAAACGAGCAATTCTATGTCTAAGTTAATAAAACACGAATAAAATTACATTTTCTAGAAATGATTCCTAGCTAGATCGATTTATGGCCCCCGAAACCCCCCTTATACTAAATTTCATGAAAATCGTTGGGGCCGATTCCGAGATTCCAATTATATATATATACAAGAATTGCTCGTTTAAACATATAAGACAACTTGAGCAGTGTTGGCCTAGTGGCTTCAATGTGCTACTCTCATACCTGAGGTCATAGGTTCGATCCCCGGCTGTGCACCAATGGACTTTATTTCTATGTGCGCATTTAACATTTGCTCGAACGGTGAAGGAAAACATCGAGAGGAAACCGACATGTCTTAGACCCAAAAAGTCGACGTGTGTCAGGCACTGGAGGCTGATCACCTACTTGCCTATTAGATTTAAAAATGATCATGAAACAGATTCCAAAATCTGAGGCCAAGACCTAAAGAGGTTGTAGCGCCACTGATTTATTTATTTTTTATAAAACAATATATAAACGTCAAAAAATAAATATATATAATTAAAAATTAATAAATATCTATCTAGTGTAGGTATAGGTTATGTATGTGAACTTGTTGTCAAATGAAATGTTAGAAAAGAAATAACAATATTTATTAAAATTTTATTAAAATTAAAATTTTTTGCCCAGTCTCAAATATTTTTCGCATTTTGCGTTTCATACTCCTCAAAGTAAGAGTATCATCAGTATCATTAAAGGCAACAAATTTTTGGAAACCTTTAATGAGTTAAGAGCCTCGGAAATTGTTGTTGGCTGAAACTGTTCTTCAGGGTCTTGCTGGTCTTCGCTTTCGACGTTAGTATTATGATTGTTACTTTCAGCTTTAGCAAGAATTTGTCAAATGGCCGGGAAGAGGTTCGGATGAGGTGGGAGGAAGTGCGTAGTTATTCCTTCCATGCTTATCAATAAGTACGTTCGTCGTTATAATCGGTTTCGACTGTATATATCTTAATATATATAAATCTCCTGTCACGATATTTGTCCGCAATGGACTCCTAAACTACTTAACTGATTTTAAATTAATTTGGCACACCGTGAGCAGTGTAATCCAACTTAAGAGATAGGATAGCTTACATCTTTAATTATAGTTGCAATTTTATTTTATTGCAAATTATTTGTTTATTATTTGATACAATTCCAACAGATGGCTCTGTGTTAAAAGTACCAACGTTTCACATAAGCTATCTACCTTTCCCTTTCCCTTGAATAACTTACTTAAGGGTTTTGTAATATAATAAAAACCTTAACCACAGCAACGCTTGGCCGAGTCTGCTAGTATATATATATATATATATTTATATATATATGTTATTTGCTTCCTATAAATGTAACGTATGGTAAAAATAAAACAAAAATACAACAATATATTTATTATGCATTGATTAGTAAAATTATTATGCGAATACAACATTCTGTTACAACTACAATAACTGACTAACACTCCTTATCCTAAATCAGTTCATACTAACGACTATCTCTTTTCATCATCATAAACATCATTTCACAGAAAGAGACGAAAGATTTCCACTGGTTATATGAATGTAAGTTTTTTTATTATGGAAAATCTTCTTATAAAATTCTCGTGTCGCGGTGTTTGTGGTTAAACTCCTCCGAAACGGCTTGACCGATTCTCATGAAATTTTGTGTGCATATCGGTCATGTCTGAGAATCGGACATCTATTTTTCATCCCCCTAAATGTTAAGGGAAATCCACGCCTAAATTATTTTTTCAATTTTAGATTAAAAAAAAATTATGATACAGCATTAGTATATATATACTAGCTGACCCGGCAAACGTTGTTTTGCCATGTTTTTGTGCTAAAAAATTACAGTTTATAATTAACAAAAAAAAAACATAAGGGATGATTGTAGAGGGGTGAAAATTTAGGGTTACATGTATTTTTGTATGGTGTATCGTAAAAAAATAAAAACGAAAAATTTTGTCTAAAAAATAAATAAAAATTTTAGGAGTGGACCACCCTTAACATTTAGGGGGATGAAAAATAGATGTTGTTCGATTCTCAGACCTACCCAATACGCACACAAAATTTCATGAGAATCGGTCGAGCCGTTTCGGAGGAGTTCGGTTACTAACACCGTGACACAAGAATTTTATATATAAGATTATATAACCCTGAATTTTCAACTCTCAACAATCCAATCAATCAACCCCTATTTTGTATTATAAATAATAGGAATACATGACAAAACGACGCTTGCCAGGTCAGCTAGTTCTTATATATTTGGTATATTCAGTTATTGTAGTTTATATAAAATAAGGCACCAAAAATCATTTGGAATGTTTAAAAACATTTCAATATTAAGAATCTATTTTGCCAACTTTCCCACTTCGTACAGGTAAGCAGCGAACAGTTTAATCTGAGAAATAACATTTTTATCAAATCAAAATTATTATTCAGTACCTGGATGCCCGAGCTTTGCTCGGTATTTATTTATTTTTATAAATGGTGTTTTTTGGAAATTATATTTCAGTACGAATTACATAGTAATAAAAAATAATTGTCGAATAAAGATAATTATATTCATATTTAAGTTTTTATTTGACTGACATCTTAAAACGAGCAATTCTATGTCTAAGTTAATAAAACACGAATAAAATTACATTTTCTAGAAATGATTCCTAGCTAGATCGATTTATGGCCCCCGAAACCCCCCTTATACTAAATTTCATGAAAATCGTTGGGGCCGATTCCGAGATTCCAATTATATATATATATACAAGAATTGCTCGTTTAAACATATAAGACAACTTGAGCAGTGTTGGCCTAGTGGCTTCAATGTGCTACTCTCATACCTGAGGTCATAGGTTCGATCCCCGGCTGTGCACCAATGGACTTTATTTCTATGTGCGCATTTAACATTTGCTCGAACGGTGAAGGAAAACATCGAGAGGAAACCGACATGTCTTAGACCCAAAAAGTCGACGTGTGTCAGGCACTGGAGGCTGATCACCTACTTGCCTATTAGATTTAAAAATGATCATGAAACAGATTCCAAAATCTGAGGCCAAGACCTAAAGAGGTTGTAGCGCCACTGATTTATTTATTTTTTATAAAACAATATATAAACGTCAAAAAATAAATATATATAATTAAAAATTAATAAATATCTATCTAGTGTAGGTATAGGTTATGTATGTGAACTTGTTGTCAAATGAAATGTTAGAAAAGAAATAACAATATTTATTAAAATTTTATTAAAATTAAAATTTTTTGCCCAGTCTCAAATATTTTTCGCATTTTGCGTTTCATACTCCTCAAAGTAAGAGTATCATCAGTATCATTAAAGGCAACAAATTTTTGGAAACCTTTAATGAGTTAAGAGCCTCGGAAATTGTTGTTGGCTGAAACTGTTCTTCAGGGTCTTGCTGGTCTTCGCTTTCGACGTTAGTATTATGATTGTTACTTTCAGCTTTAGCAAGAATTTGTCAAATGGCCGGGAAGAGGTTCGGATGAGGTGGGAGGAAGTGCGTAGTTATTCCTTCCATGCTTATCAATAAGTACGTTCGTCGTTATAATCGGTTTCGACTGTATATATCTTAATATATATAAATCTCCTGTCACGATATTTGTCCGCAATGGACTCCTAAACTACTTAACTGATTTTAAATTAATTTGGCACACCGTGAGCAGTGTAATCCAACTTAAGAGATAGGATAGCTTACATCTTTAATTATAGTTGCAATTTTATTTTATTGCAAATTATTTGTTTATTATTTGATACAATTCCAACAGATGGCTCTGTGTTAAAAGTACCAACGTTTCACATAAGCTATCTACCTTTCCCTTTCCCTTGAATAACTTACTTAAGGGTTTTGTAATATAATAAAAACCTTAACCACAGCAACGCTTGGCCGAGTCTGCTAGTATATATATATATATATATTTATATATATATGTTATTTGCTTCCTATAAATGTAACGTATGGTAAAAATAAAACAAAAATACAACAATATATTTATTATGCATTGATTAGTAAAATTATTATGCGAATACAACATTCTGTTACAACTACAATAACTGACTAACACTCCTTATCCTAAATCAGTTCATACTAACGACTATCTCTTTTCATCATCATAAACATCATTTCACAGAAAGAGACGAAAGATTTCCACTGGTTATATGAATGTAAGTTTTTTTATTATGGAAAATCTTCTTATAAAATTCTCGTGTCGCGGTGTTTGTGGTTAAACTCCTCCGAAACGGCTTGACCGATTCTCATGAAATTTTGTGTGCATATCGGTCATGTCTGAGAATCGGACATCTATTTTTCATCCCCCTAAATGTTAAGGGAAATCCACGCCTAAATTATTTTTTCAATTTTAGATTAAAAAAAAATTATGATACAGCATTAGTATATATATACTAGCTGACCCGGCAAACGTTGTTTTGCCATGTTTTTGTGCTAAAAAATTACAGTTTATAATTAACAAAAAAAAAACATAAGGGATGATTGTAGAGGGGTGAAAATTTAGGGTTACATGTATTTTTGTATGGTGTATCGTAAAAAAATAAAAACGAAAAATTTTGTCTAAAAAATAAATAAAAATTTTAGGAGTGGACCACCCTTAACATTTAGGGGGATGAAAAATAGATGTTGTTCGATTCTCAGACCTACCCAATACGCACACAAAATTTCATGAGAATCGGTCGAGCCGTTTCGGAGGAGTTCGGTTACTAACACCGTGACACAAGAATTTTATATATAAGATTATATAACCCTGAATTTTCAACTCTCAACAATCCAATCAATCAACCCCTATTTTGTATTATAAATAATAGGAATACATGACAAAACGACGCTTGCCAGGTCAGCTAGTTCTTATATATTTGGTATATTCAGTTATTGTAGTTTATATAAAATAAGGCACCAAAAATCATTTGGAATGTTTAAAAACATTTCAATATTAAGAATCTATTTTGCCAACTTTCCCACTTCGTACAGGTAAGCAGCGAACAGTTTAATCTGAGAAATAACATTTTTATCAAATCAAAATTATTATTCAGTACCTGGATGCCCGAGCTTTGCTCGGTATTTATTTATTTTTATAAATGGTGTTTTTTGGAAATTATATTTCAGTACGAATTACATAGTAATAAAAAATAATTGTCGAATAAAGATAATTATATTCATATTTAAGTTTTTATTTGACTGACATCTTAAAACGAGCAATTCTATGTCTAAGTTAATAAAACACGAATAAAATTACATTTTCTAGAAATGATTCCTAGCTAGATCGATTTATGGCCCCCGAAACCCCCCTTATACTAAATTTCATGAAAATCGTTGGGGCCGATTCCGAGATTCCAATTATATATATATATACAAGAATTGCTCGTTTAAACATATAAGACAACTTGAGCAGTGTTGGCCTAGTGGCTTCAATGTGCTACTCTCATACCTGAGGTCATAGGTTCGATCCCCGGCTGTGCACCAATGGACTTTATTTCTATGTGCGCATTTAACATTTGCTCGAACGGTGAAGGAAAACATCGAGAGGAAACCGACATGTCTTAGACCCAAAAAGTCGACGTGTGTCAGGCACTGGAGGCTGATCACCTACTTGCCTATTAGATTTAAAAATGATCATGAAACAGATTCCAAAATCTGAGGCCAAGACCTAAAGAGGTTGTAGCGCCACTGATTTATTTATTTTTTATAAAACAACATATAAACGTCAAAAAATAAATATATATAATTAAAAATTAATAAATATCTATCTAGTGTAGGTATAGGTTATGTATGTGAACTTGTTGTCAAATGAAATGTTAGAAAAGAAATAACAATATTTATTAAAATTTTATTAAAATTAAAATTTTTTGCCCAGTCTCAAATATTTTTCGCATTTTGCGTTTCATACTCCTCAAAGTAAGAGTATCATCAGTATCATTAAAGGCAACAAATTTTTGGAAACCTTTAATGAGTTAAGAGCCTCGGAAATTATTGTTGGCTGAAACTGTTCTTCGGGGTCTTGCTGGTCTTCGCTTTCGACGTTAGTATTATGATTGTTACTTTCAGCTTTAGCAAGAATTTGTCAAATGGCCGGGAAGAGGTTCGGATGAGGTGGGAGGAAGTGCGTAGTTATTCCTTCCATGCTTATCAATAAGTTCGTTCGTCGTTATAATCGGTTTCGACTGTATATATCTTAATATATATAAATCTCCTGTCACGATGTTTGTCCGCAATGGACTCCTAAACTACTTAACTGATTTTAAATTAATTTGGCACACCGTGAGCAGTGTAATCCAACTTAAGAGATAGGATAGCTTACATCTTTAATTATAGTTGCAATTTTATTTTATTGCAAATTATTTGTTTATTATTTGATACAATTCCAACAGATGGCGCTGTGTTAAAAGTACCAACGTTTCACATAAGCTATCTACCTTTCCCTTTCCCTTGAATAACTTACTTAAGGGTTTTGTAATATAATAAAAACCTTAACCACAGCAACGCTTCGCCGAGTCTGCTAGTATATATATATATATATATATATATATATATGTTATTTGCTTCCTATAAATGTAACGTATGGTAAAAATAAAACAAAAATACAACAATATATTTATTATGCATTGATTAGTAAAATTATTATGCGAATACAACATTATGTTACAACTACAATAACTGACTAACACTCCTTATCCTAAATCAGTTCATACTAACGACTATCTCTTTTCATCATCATAAACATCATTTCACAGAAAGAGACGAAAGATTTCCACTGGTTATATGAATGTAAGTTTTTTTATTATGGAAAATCTTCTTATAAAATTCTCGTGTCGCGGTGTTTGTGGTTAAACTCCTCCGAAACGGCTTGACCGATTCTCATGAAATTTTGTGTGCATATCGGTCATGTCTGAGAATCGGACATCTATTTTTCATCCCCCTAAATGTTAAGGGAAATCCACGCCTAAATTATTTTTTCAATTTTAGATTTTAAAAAAATTATGATACAGCATTAGTATATATATACTAGCTGACCCGGCAAACGTTGTTTTGCCATGTTTTTGTGCTAAAAAATTACAGTTTATAATTAACAAAAAAAAACATAAGGGATGATTGTAGAGGAGTGAAAATTTAGGGTTGCATGTATTTTTGTATGGTGTATCGTAAAAAAATAAAAACAAAAAATTTTGTCTTAAAAATAAATAAAAAAATTTAGGGGTGGAACACCCTTAACATTTAGGGGGATGAAAAATAGATGTTGTTCGATTTTCAGACCTACCCAATACGCACACAAAATTTCATGAGAATCGGTCGAGCCGTTTCGGAGGAGTTCGGTTACTAACACCGTGACACAAGAATTTTATATATAAGATTATATAACCCTGAATTTTCAACTCTCAACAATCCAATCAATCAACCCCTATTTTGTATTATAAATAATAGGAATACATGACAAAACGACGCTTGCCAGGTCAGCTAGTTCTTATATATTTGGTATATTCAGTTATTGTAGTTTATATAAAATAAGGCACCAAAAATCATTTGGAATGTTTAAAAACATTTCAATATTAAGAATCTATTTTGCCAACTTTCCCACTTCGTACAGGTAAGCAGCGAACAGTTTAATCTGAGAAATAACATTTTTATCAAATCAAAATTATTATTCAGTACCTGGATGCCCGAGCTTTGCTCGGTATTTATTTATTTTTATAAATGGTGTTTTTTGGAAATTATATTTCAGTACGAATTACATAGTAATAAAAAATAATTATCGAATAAAGATAATTATATTCATATTTAAGTTTTTATTTGACTGACATCTTAAAACGAGCAATTCTATGTCTAAGTTAATAAAACACGAATAAAATTACATTTTCTAGAAATGATTCCTAGCTAGATCGATTTATGGCCCCCGAAACCCCCCTTATACTAAATTTCATGAAAATCGTTGGGGCCGATTCCGAGATTCCAATTATATATATATATACAAGAATTGCTCGTTTAAACATATAAGACAACTTGAGCAGTGTTGGCCTAGTGGCTTCAATGTGCTACTCTCATACCTGAGGTCATAGGTTCGATCCCCGGCTGTGCACCAATGGACTTTATTTCTATGTGCGCATTTAACATTTGCTCGAACGGTGAAGGAAAACATCGAGAGGAAACCGACATGTCTTAGACCCAAAAAGTCGACGTGTGTCAGGCACTGGAGGCTGATCACCTACTTGCCTATTAGATTTAAAAATGATCATGAAACAGATTCCAAAATCTGAGGCCAAGACCTAAAGAGGTTGTAGCGCCACTGATTTATTTATTTTTTATAAAACAACATATAAACGTCAAAAAATAAATATATATAATTAAAAATTAATAAATATCTATCTAGTGTAGGTATAGGTTATGTATGTGAACTTGTTGTCAAATGAAATGTTAGAAAAGAAATAACAATATTTATTAAAATTTTATTAAAATTAAAAAATTTTGCCCAGTCTCAAATATTTTTCGCATTTTGCGTTTCATACTCCTCAAAGTAAGAGTATCATCAGTATCATTAAAGGCAACAAATTTTTGGAAACCTTTAATGAGTTAAGAGCCTCGGAAATTGTTGTTGGCTGAAACTGTTCTTCAGGGTCTTGCTGGTCTTCGCTTTCGACGTTAGTATTATGATTGTTACTTTCAGCTTTAGCAAGAATTTGTCAAATGGCCGGGAAGAGGTTCGGATGAGGTGGGAGGAAGTGCGTAGTTATTCCTTCCATGCTTATCAATAAGATTTAAAATCGTCCGTATTGTTTTGTTTTGCAGGGACAAGAAGCGGTTGATCGTTATAGTCGATGAATTTAGATAAAGTCAAAATAAGTTGTAAGCGATATTTCGCTGTATCCGGTGTTGTTATAGGCGGTATGTTTGCTTCATAGTTTACTAGAGATTCGGCCGGGACCTTGCAATCTGGCTGTAATAACCGATCGGTCGTTGTTAACGATGTCGTTATAATCGGTTTCGACTGTATATATATATAAATCTCCTGTCACGATGTTTGTCCGCAATGGACTCCTAAACTACTTAACTGATTTTAAATTAATTTGGCACACCGTGAGCAGTGTAATCCAACTTAAGAGATAGGATAGCTTACATCTTTAATTATAGTTGCAATTTTATTTTATTGCAAATTATTTGTTTATTATTTGATACAATTCCAACAGATGGCGCTGTGTTAAAAGTACCAACGTTTCACATAAGCTATCTACCTTTCCCTTTCCCTTGAATAACTTACTTAAGGGTTTTGTAATATAATAAAAACCTTAACCACAGCAACGCTTGGCCGAGTCTGCTAGTATATATATATATATATATATATATATATATATGTATATATATATGTTATTTGCTTCCTATAAATGTAACGTATGGTAAAAATAAAACAAAAATACAACAATATATTTATTATGCATTGATTAGTAAAATTATTATGCGAATACAACATTCTGTTACAACTACAATAACTGACTAACACTCCTTATCCTAAATCAGTTCATACTAACGACTATCTCTTTTCATCATCATAAACATCATTTCACAGAAAGAGACGAAAGATTTCCACTGGTTATATGAATATAAGTTTTTTTATTATGGAAAATCTTGTATATAAAATTCTCGTGTCGCGGTGTTTGTGGTTAAACTCCTCCGAAACGGCTTGACCGATTCTCATGAAATTTTGTGTGCATATCGGTCATGTCTGAGAATCGGACATCTATTTTTCATCCCCCTAAATGTTAAGGGAAATCCACGCCTAAATTATTTTTTCAATTTTAGATTTTAAAAAAATTATGATACAGCATTAGTATATATATACTAGCTGACCCGGCAAACGTTGTTTTGCCATGTTTTTGTGTTATTGTAGTTTATATAAAATAAGGCACCAAAAATCATTTGGAATGTTTAAAAACATTTCAATATTAAGAATCTATTTTGCCAACTTTCCCACTTCGTACAGGTAAGCAGCGAACAGTTTAATCTGAGAAATAACATTTTTATCAAATCAAAATTATTATTCAGTACCTGGATGCCCGAGCTTTGCTCGGTATTTATTTATTTTTATAAATGGTGTTTTTTGGAAATTATATTTCAGTACGAATTACATAGTAATAAAAAATAATTATCGAATAAAGATAATTATATTCATATTTAAGTTTTTATTTGACTGACATCTTAAAACGAGCAATTCTATGTCTAAGTTAATAAAACACGAATAAAATTACATTTTCTAGAAATGATTCCTAGCTAGATCGATTTATGGCCCCCGAAACCCCCCTTATACTAAATTTCATGAAAATCGTTGGGGCCGATTCCGAGATTACAATTATATATATATATATACAAGAATTGCTCGTTTAAACATATAAGACAACTTGAGCAGTGTTGGCCTAGTGGCTTCAATGTGCTACTCTCATACCTGAGGTCATAGGTTCGATCCCCGGCTGTGCACCAATGGACTTTATTTCTATGTGCGCATTTAACATTTGCTCGAACGGTGAAGGAAAACATCGAGAGGAAACCGACATGTCTTAGACCCAAAAAGTCGACGTGTGTCAGGCACTGGAGGCTGATCACCTACTTGCCTATTAGATTTAAAAATGATCATGAAACAGATTCCAAAATCTGAGGCCAAGACCTAAAGAGGTTGTAGCGCCACTGATTTATTTATTTTTTATAAAACAATATATAAACGTCAAAAAATAAATATATATAATTAAAAATTAATAAATATCTATCTAGTGTAGGTATAGGTTATGTATGTGAACTTGTTGTCAAATGAAATGTTAGAAAAGAAATAACAATATTTATTAAAATTTTATTAAAATTAAAATTTTTTGCCCAGTCTCAAATATTTTTCGCATTTTGCGTTTCATACTCCTCAAAGTAAGAGTATCATCAGTATCATTAAAGGCAACAAATTTTTGGAAACCTTTAATGAGTTAAGAGCCTCGGAAATTGTTGTTGGCTGAAACTGTTCTTCAGGGTCTTGCTGGTCTTCGCTTTCGACGTTAGTATTATGATTGTTACTTTCAGCTTTAGCAAGAATTTGTCAAATGGCCGGGAAGAGGTTCGGATGAGGTGGGAGGAAGTGCGTAGTTATTCCTTCCATGCTTATCAATAAGTTCGTTCGTCGTTATAATCGGTTTCGACTGTATATATCTTAATATATATAAATCTCCTGTCACGATGTTTGTCCGCAATGGACTCCTAAACTACTTAACTGATTTTAAATTAATTTGGCACACCGTGAGCAGTGTAATCCAACTTAAGAGATAGGATAGCTTACATCTTTAATTATAGTTGCAATTTTATTTTATTGCAAATTATTTGTTTATTATTTGATACAATTCCAACAGATGGCGCTGTGTTAAAAGTACCAACGTTTCACATAAGCTATCTACCTTTCCCTTTCCCTTGAATAACTTACTTAAGGGTTTTGTAATATAATAAAAACCTTAACCACAGCAACGCTTGGCCGAGTCTGCTAGTATATATATATATATTTATATACATATGTTTTTTGCTTCCTATAAATGTAACGTATGGTAAAAATAAAACAAAAATACAACAATATATTTATTATGCATTGATTAGTAAAATTATTATGCGAATACAACATTCTGTTACAACTACAATAACTGACTAACACTCCTTATCCTAAATCAGTTCATACTAACGACTATCTCTTTTCATCATCATAAACATCATTTCACAGAAAGAGACGAAAGATTTCCACTGGTTATATGAATGTAAGTTTTTTTATTATGGAAAATCTTCTTATAAAATTCTCGTGTCGCGGTGTTTGTGGTTAAACTCCTCCGAAACGGCTTGACCGATTCTCATGAAATTTTGTGTGCATATCGGTCATGTCTGAGAATCGGACATCTATTTTTCATCCCCCTAAATGTTAAGGGAAATCCACGCCAAAATTATTTTTTCAATTTTAGATTTAAAAAAAATTATGATACAGCATTAGTATATAATATATACTAGCTGACCCGGCAAACGTTGTTTTGCCATGTTTTTGTGCTAAAAAATTACAGTTTATAATTAACAAAAAAAAAACATAAGGGATGATTGTAGAGGGGTGAAAATTTAGGGTTGCATGTATTTTTGTATGGTGTATCGTAAAAAAATAAAAACGAAAAATTTTGTCAAAAAAATAAATAAAAATTTTTAGGGGTGGACCACCCTTAACATTTAGGGGGATGAAAAATAGATGTTGTTCGATTATCAGACCTACCCAATACGCACACAAAATTTCATGAGAATCGGTCGAGCCGTGTCGGAGGAGTTCGGTTACTAACACCGTGACACAAGAATTTTATATATAAGATTATATAACCCTGAATTTTCAACTCTCAACAATCCAATCAATCAACCCCTATTTTGTATTATAAATAATAGGAATACATGACAAAACGACGCTTGCCAGGTCAGCTAATTCTTATATATTTGGTATATTCAGTTATTGTAGTTTATATAAAATAAGGCACCAAAAATCATTTGGAATGTTTAAAAACATTTCAATATTAAGAATCTATTTTGCCAACTTTCCCACTTCGTACAGGTAAGCAGCGAACAGTTTAATCTGAGAAATAACATTTTTATCAAATCAAAATTATTATTCAGTACCTGGATGCCCGAGCTTTGCTCGGTATTTATTTATTTTTATAAATGGTGTTTTTTGGAAATTATATTTCAGTACGAATTACATAGTAATAAAAAATAATTATCGAATAAAGATAATTATATTCATATTTAAGTTTTTATTTGACTGACATCTTAAAACGAGCAATTCTATGTCTAAGTTAATAAAACACGAATAAAATTACATTTTCTAGAAATGATTCCTAGCTAGATCGATTTATGGCCCCCGAAACCCCCCTTATACTAAATTTCATGAAAATCGTTGGGGCCGATTCCGAGATTCCAATTATATATATATACAAGAATTGCTCGTTTAAACATATAAGACAACTTGAGCAGTGTTGGCCTAGTGGCTTCAATGTGCTACTCTCATACCTGAGGTCATAGGTTCGATCCCCGGCTGTGCACCAATGGACTTTAATTCTATGTGCGCATTTAACATTTGCTCGAACGGTGAAGGAAAACATCGAGAGGAAACCGACATGTCTTAGACCCAAAAAGTCGACGTGTGTCAGGCACTGGAGGCTGATCACCTACTTGCCTATTAGATTTAAAAATGATCATGAAACAGATTCCAAAATCTGAGGCCAAGACCTAAAGAGGTTGTAGCGCCACTGATTTATTTATTTTTTATAAAACAACATATAAACGTCAAAAAATAAATATATATAATTAAAAATTAATAAATATCTATCTAGTGTAGGTATAGGTTATGTATGTGAACTTGTTGTCAAATGAAATGTTAGAAAAGAAATAACAATATTTATTAAAATTTTATTAAAATTAAAAAATTTTGCCCAGTCTCAAATATTTTTCGCATTTTGCGTTTCATACTCCTCAAAGTAAGAGTATCATCAGTATCATTAAAGGCAACAAGTTTTTGGAAACCTTTAATGAGTTAAGAGCCTCGGAAATTGTTGTTGGCTGAAACTGTTCTTCAGGGTCTTGCTGGTCTTCGCTTTCGACGTTAGTATTATGATTGTTACTTTCAGCTTTAGCAAGAATTTGTCAAATGGCCGGGAAGAGGTTCGGATGAGGTGGGAGGAAGTGCGTAGTTATTCCTTCCATGCTTATCAATAAGTTCGTTCGTCGTTATAATCGGTTTCGACTGTATATATCTTAATATATATAAATCTCCTGTCACGATGTTTGTCCGCAATGGACTCCTAAACTACTTAACTGATTTTAAATTAATTTGGCACACCGTGAGCAGTGTAATCCAACTTAAGAGATAGGATAGCTTACATCTTTAATTATAGTTGCAATTTTATTTTATTGCAAATTATTTGTTTATTATTTGATACAATTCCAACAGATGGCGCTGTGTTAAAAGTACCAACGTTTCACATAAGCTATCTACCTTTCCCTTTCCCTTGAATAACTTACTTAAGGGTTTTGTAATATAATAAAAACCTTAACCACAGCAACGCTTGGCCGAGTCTGCTAGTATATATATATATATTTATATACATATGTTTTTTGCTTCCTATAAATGTAACGTATGGTAAAAATAAAACAAAAATACAACAATATATTTATTATGCATTGATTAGTAAAATTATTATGCGAATACAACATTCTGTTACAACTACAATAACTGACTAACACTCCTTATCCTAAATCAGTTCATACTAACGACTATCTCTTTTCATCATCATAAACATCATTTCACAGAAAGAGACGAAAGATTTCCACTGGTTATATGAATGTAAGTTTTTTTATTATGGAAAATCTTCTTATAAAATTCTCGTGTCGCGGTGTTTGTGGTTAAACTCCTCCGAAACGGCTTGACCGATTCTCATGAAATTTTGTGTGCATATCGGTCATGTCTGAGAATCGGACATCTATTTTTCATCCCCCTAAATGTTAAGGGAAATCCACGCCAAAATTATTTTTTCAATTTTAGATTTAAAAAAAATTATGATACAGCATTAGTATATAATATATACTAGCTGACCCGGCAAACGTTGTTTTGCCATGTTTTTGTGCTAAAAAATTACAGTTTATAATTAACAAAAAAAAAACATAAGGGATGATTGTAGAGGGGTGAAAATTTAGGGTTGCATGTATTTTTGTATGGTGTATCGTAAAAAAATAAAAACGAAAAATTTTGTCTAAAAAATAAATAAAAAATTTTAGGGGTCGACCACCCTTAACATTTAGGGGGATGAAAAATAGATGTTGTTCGATTCTCAGACCTACCCAATACGCACACAAAATTTCATGAGAATCGGTCGAGCCGTTTCGGAGGAGTTCGGTTACTAACACCGTGACACAAGAATTTTATATATAAGATTATATAACCCTGAATTTTCAACTCTCAACAATCCAATCAATCAACCCCTATTTTGTATTATAAATAATAGGAATACATGACAAAACGACGCTTGCCAGGTCAGCTAGTTCTTATATATTTGGTATATTCAGTTATTGTAGTTTATATAAAATAAGGCACCAAAAATCATTTGGAATGTTTAAAAACATTTCAATATTAAGAATCTATTTTGCCAACTTTCCCACTTCGTACAGGTAAGCAGCGAACAGTTTAATCTGAGAAATAACATTTTTATCAAATCAAAATTATTATTCAGTACCTGGATGCCCGAGCTTTGCTCGGTATTTATTTATTTTTATAAATGGTGTTTTTTGGAAATTATATTTCAGTACGAATTACATAGTAATAAAAAATAATTATCGAATAAAGATAATTATATTCATATTTAAGTTTTTATTTGACTGACATCTTAAAACGAGCAATTCTATGTCTAAGTTAATAAAACACGAATAAAATTACATTTTCTAGAAATGATTCCTAGCTAGATCGATTTATGGCCCCCGAAACCCCCCTTATACTAAATTTCATGAAAATCGTTGGGGCCGATTCCGAGATTCCAATTATATATATATACAAGAATTGCTCGTTTAAACATATAAGACAACTTGAGCAGTGTTGGCCTAGTGGCTTCAATGTGCTACTCTCATACCTGAGGTCATAGGTTCGATCCCCGGCTGTGCACCAATGGACTTTATTTCTATGTGCGCATTTAACATTTGCTCGAACGGTGAAGGAAAACATCGAGAGGAAACCGACATGTCTTAGACCCAAAAAGTCGACGTGTGTCAGGCACTGGAGGCTGATCACCTACTTGCCTATTAGATTTAAAAATGATCATGAAACAGATTCCAAAATCTGAGGCCAAGACCTAAAGAGGTTGTAGCGCCACTGATTTATTTATTTTTTATAAAACAATATATAAACGTCAAAAAATAAATATATATAATTAAAAATTAATAAATATCTATCTAGTGTAGGTATAGGTTATGTATGTGAACTTGTTGTCAAATGAAATGTTAGAAAAGAAATAACAATATTTATTAAAATTTTATTAAAATTAAAATTTTTTGCCCAGTCTCAAATATTTTTCGCATTTTGCGTTTCATACTCCTCAAAGTAAGAGTATCATCAGTATCATTAAAGGCAACAAATTTTTGGAAACCTTTAATGAGTTAAGAGCCTCGGAAATTGTTGTTGGCTGAAACTGTTCTTCAGGGTCTTGCTGGTCTTCGCTTTCGACGTTAGTATTATGATTGTTACTTTCAGCTTTAGCAAGAATTTGTCAAATGGCCGGGAAGAGGTTCGGATGAGGTGGGAGGAAGTGCGTAGTTATTCCTTCCATGCTTATCAATAAGTACGTTCGTCGTTATAATCGGTTTCGACTGTATATATCTTAATATATATAAATCTCCTGTCACGATATTTGTCCGCAATGGACTCCTAAACTACTTAACTGATTTTAAATTAATTTGGCACACCGTGAGCAGTGTAATCCAACTTAAGAGATAGGATAGCTTACATCTTTAATTATAGTTGCAATTTTATTTTATTGCAAATTATTTGTTTATTATTTGATACAATTCCAACAGATGGCTCTGTGTTAAAAGTACCAACGTTTCACATAAGCTATCTACCTTTCCCTTTCCCTTGAATAACTTACTTAAGGGTTTTGTAATATAATAAAAACCTTAACCACAGCAACGCTTGGCCGAGTCTGCTAGTATATATATATATATATATTTATATATATATGTTATTTGCTTCCTATAAATGTAACGTATGGTAAAAATAAAACAAAAATACAACAATATATTTATTATGCATTGATTAGTAAAATTATTATGCGAATACAACATTCTGTTACAACTACAATAACTGACTAACACTCCTTATCCTAAATCAGTTCATACTAACGACTATCTCTTTTCATCATCATAAACATCATTTCACAGAAAGAGACGAAAGATTTCCACTGGTTATATGAATGTAAGTTTTTTTATTATGGAAAATCTTCTTATAAAATTCTCGTGTCGCGGTGTTTGTGGTTAAACTCCTCCGAAACGGCTTGACCGATTCTCATGAAATTTTGTGTGCATATCGGTCATGTCTGAGAATCGGACATCTATTTTTCATCCCCCTAAATGTTAAGGGAAATCCACGCCTAAATTATTTTTTCAATTTTAGATTAAAAAAAAATTATGATACAGCATTAGTATATATATACTAGCTGACCCGGCAAACGTTGTTTTGCCATGTTTTTGTGCTAAAAAATTACAGTTTATAATTAACAAAAAAAAAACATAAGGGATGATTGTAGAGGGGTGAAAATTTAGGGTTACATGTATTTTTGTATGGTGTATCGTAAAAAAATAAAAACGAAAAATTTTGTCTAAAAAATAAATAAAAATTTTAGGAGTGGACCACCCTTAACATTTAGGGGGATGAAAAATAGATGTTGTTCGATTCTCAGACCTACCCAATACGCACACAAAATTTCATGAGAATCGGTCGAGCCGTTTCGGAGGAGTTCGGTTACTAACACCGTGACACAAGAATTTTATATATAAGATTATATAACCCTGAATTTTCAACTCTCAACAATCCAATCAATCAACCCCTATTTTGTATTATAAATAATAGGAATACATGACAAAACGACGCTTGCCAGGTCAGCTAGTTCTTATATATTTGGTATATTCAGTTATTGTAGTTTATATAAAATAAGGCACCAAAAATCATTTGGAATGTTTAAAAACATTTCAATATTAAGAATCTATTTTGCCAACTTTCCCACTTCGTACAGGTAAGCAGCGAACAGTTTAATCTGAGAAATAACATTTTTATCAAATCAAAATTATTATTCAGTACCTGGATGCCCGAGCTTTGCTCGGTATTTATTTATTTTTATAAATGGTGTTTTTTGGAAATTATATTTCAGTACGAATTACATAGTAATAAAAAATAATTGTCGAATAAAGATAATTATATTCATATTTAAGTTTTTATTTGACTGACATCTTAAAACGAGCAATTCTATGTCTAAGTTAATAAAACACGAATAAAATTACATTTTCTAGAAATGATTCCTAGCTAGATCGATTTATGGCCCCCGAAACCCCCCTTATACTAAATTTCATGAAAATCGTTGGGGCCGATTCCGAGATTCCAATTATATATATATATACAAGAATTGCTCGTTTAAACATATAAGACAACTTGAGCAGTGTTGGCCTAGTGGCTTCAATGTGCTACTCTCATACCTGAGGTCATAGGTTCGATCCCCGGCTGTGCACCAATGGACTTTATTTCTATGTGCGCATTTAACATTTGCTCGAACGGTGAAGGAAAACATCGAGAGGAAACCGACATGTCTTAGACCCAAAAAGTCGACGTGTGTCAGGCACTGGAGGCTGATCACCTACTTGCCTATTAGATTTAAAAATGATCATGAAACAGATTCCAAAATCTGAGGCCAAGACCTAAAGAGGTTGTAGCGCCACTGATTTATTTATTTTTTATAAAACAACATATAAACGTCAAAAAATAAATATATATAATTAAAAATTAATAAATATCTATCTAGTGTAGGTATAGGTTATGTATGTGAACTTGTTGTCAAATGAAATGTTAGAAAAGAAATAACAATATTTATTAAAATTTTATTAAAATTAAAATTTTTTGCCCAGTCTCAAATATTTTTCGCATTTTGCGTTTCATACTCCTCAAAGTAAGAGTATCATCAGTATCATTAAAGGCAACAAATTTTTGGAAACCTTTAATGAGTTAAGAGCCTCGGAAATTGTTGTTGGCTGAAACTGTTCTTCGGGGTCTTGCTGGTCTTCGCTTTCGACGTTAGTATTATGATTGTTACTTTCAGCTTTAGCAAGAATTTGTCAAATGGCCGGGAAGAGGTTCGGATGAGGTGGGAGGAAGTGCGTAGTTATTCCTTCCATGCTTATCAATAAGTTCGTTCGTCGTTATAATCGGTTTCGACTGTATATATCTTAATATATATAAATCTCCTGTCACGATGTTTGTCCGCAATGGACTCCTAAACTACTTAACTGATTTTAAATTAATTTGGCACACCGTGAGCAGTGTAATCCAACTTAAGAGATAGGATAGCTTACATCTTTAATTATAGTTGCAATTTTATTTTATTGCAAATTATTTGTTTATTATTTGATACAATTCCAACAGATGGCGCTGTGTTAAAAGTACCAACGTTTCACATAAGCTATCTACCTTTCCCTTTCCCTTGAATAACTTACTTAAGGGTTTTGTAATATAATAAAAACCTTAACCACAGCAACGCTTCGCCGAGTCTGCTAGTATATATATATATATATATATATATATGTTATTTGCTTCCTATAAATGTAACGTATGGTAAAAATAAAACAAAAATACAACAATATATTTATTATGCATTGATTAGTAAAATTATTATGCGAATACAACATTATGTTACAACTACAATAACTGACTAACACTCCTTATCCTAAATCAGTTCATACTAACGACTATCTCTTTTCATCATCATAAACATCATTTCACAGAAAGAGACGAAAGATTTCCACTGGTTATATGAATGTAAGTTTTTTTATTATGGAAAATCTTCTTATAAAATTCTCGTGTCGCGGTGTTTGTGGTTAAACTCCTCCGAAACGGCTTGACCGATTCTCATGAAATTTTGTGTGCATATCGGTCATGTCTGAGAATCGGACATCTATTTTTCATCCCCCTAAATGTTAAGGGAAATCCACGCCTAAATTATTTTTTCAATTTTAGATTTTAAAAAAATTATGATACAGCATTAGTATATATATACTAGCTGACCCGGCAAACGTTGTTTTGCCATGTTTTTGTGCTAAAAAATTACAGTTTATAATTAACAAAAAAAAACATAAGGGATGATTGTAGAGGAGTGAAAATTTAGGGTTGCATGTATTTTTGTATGGTGTATCGTAAAAAAATAAAAACAAAAAATTTTGTCTTAAAAATAAATAAAAAAATTTAGGGGTGGAACACCCTTAACATTTAGGGGGATGAAAAATAGATGTTGTTCGATTCTCAGACCTACCCAATACGCACACAAAATTTCATGAGAATCGGTCGAGCCGTTTCGGAGGAGTTCGGTTACTAACACCGTGACACAAGAATTTTATATATAAGATTATATAACCCTGAATTTTCAACTCTCAACAATCCAATCAATCAACCCCTATTTTGTATTATAAATAATAGGAATACATGACAAAACGACGCTTGCCAGGTCAGCTAGTTCTTATATATTTGGTATATTCAGTTATTGTAGTTTATATAAAATAAGGCACCAAAAATCATTTGGAATGTTTAAAAACATTTCAATATTAAGAATCTATTTTGCCAACTTTCCCACTTCGTACAGGTAAGCAGCGAACAGTTTAATCTGAGAAATAACATTTTTATCAAATCAAAATTATTATTCAGTACCTGGATGCCCGAGCTTTGCTCGGTATTTATTTATTTTTATAAATGGTGTTTTTTGGAAATTATATTTCAGTACGAATTACATAGTAATAAAAAATAATTGTCGAATAAAGATAATTATATTCATATTTAAGTTTTTATTTGACTGACATCTTAGAACGAGCAATTCTATGTCTAAGTTAATAAAACACGAATAAAATTACATTTTCTAGAAATGATTCCTAGCTAGATCGATTTATGGCCCCCGAAACCCCCCTTATACTAAATTTCATGAAAATCGTTGGGGCCGATTCCGAGATTCCAATTATATATATATATACAAGAATTGCTCGTTTAAACATATAAGACAACTTGAGCAGTGTTGGCCTAGTGGCTTCAATGTGCTACTCTCATACCTGAGGTCATAGGTTCGATCCCCGGCTGTGCACCAATGGACTTTATTTCTATGTGCGCATTTAACATTTGCTCGAACGGTGAAGGAAAACATCGAGAGGAAACCGACATGTCTTAGACCCAAAAAGTCGACGTGTGTCAGGCACTGGAGGCTGATCACCTACTTGCCTATTAGATTTAAAAATGATCATGAAACAGATTCCAAAATCTGAGGCCAAGACCTAAAGAGGTTGTAGCGCCACTGATTTATTTATTTTTTATAAAACAACATATAAACGTCAAAAAATAAATATATATAATTAAAAATTAATAAATATCTATCTAGTGTAGGTATAGGTTATGTATGTGAACTTGTTGTCAAATGAAATGTTAGAAAAGAAATAACAATATTTATTAAAATTTTATTAAAATTAAAAAATTTTGCCCAGTCTCAAATATTTTTCGCATTTTGCGTTTCATACTCCTCAAAGTAAGAGTATCATCAGTATCATTAAAGGCAACAAATTTTTGGAAACCTTTAATGAGTTAAGAGCCTCGGAAATTGTTGTTGGCTGAAACTGTTCTTCAGGGTCTTGCTGGTCTTCGCTTTCGACGTTAGTATTATGATTGTTACTTTCAGCTTTAGCAAGAATTTGTCAAATGGCCGGGAAGAGGTTCGGATGAGGTGGGAGGAAGTGCGTAGTTATTCCTTCCATGCTTATCAATAAGATTTAAAATCGTCCGTATTGTTTTGTTTTGCAGGGACAAGAAGCGGTTGATCGTTATAGTCGATGAATTTAGATAAAGTCAAAATAAGTTGTAAGCGATATTTCGCTGTATCCGGTGTTGTTATAGGCGGTATGTTTGCTTCATAGTTTACTAGAGATTCGGCCGGGACCTTGCAATCTGGCTGTAATAACCGATCGGTCGTTGTTAACGATGTCGTTATAATCGGTTTCGACTGTATATATATATAAATCTCCTGTCACGGTGTTTGTCCGCAATGGACTCCTAAACTACTTAACTGATTTTAAATTAATTTGGCACACCGTGAGCAGTGTAATCCAACTTAAGAGATAGGATAGCTTACATCTTTAATTATAGTTGCAATTTTATTTTATTGCAAATTATTTGTTTATTATTTGATACAATTCCAACAGATGGCGCTGTGTTAAAAGTACCAACGTTTCACATAAGCTATCTACCTTTCCCTTTCCCTTGAATAACTTACTTAAGGGTTTTGTAATATAATAAAAACCTTAACCACAGCAACGCTTGGCCGAGTCTGCTAGTATATATATATATATATATATATATATATATATATATATATATGTATATATATATGTTATTTGCTTCCTATAAATGTAACGTATGGTAAAAATAAAACAAAAATACAACAATATATTTATTATGCATTGATTAGTAAAATTATTATGCGAATACAACATTCTGTTACAACTACAATAACTGACTAACACTCCTTATCCTAAATCAGTTCATACTAACGACTATCTCTTTTCATCATCATAAACATCATTTCACAGAAAGAGACGAAAGATTTCCACTGGTTATATGAATGTAGGTTTTTTTATTATGGAAAATCTTCTTATAAAATTCTCGTGTCGCGGTGTTTGTGGTTAAACTCCTCCGAAACGGCTTGACCGATTCTCATGAAATTTTGTGTGCATATCGGTCATGTCTGAGAATCAGACATCTATTTTTCATCCCCCTAAATGTTAAGGGAAATCCACGCCTAAATTATTTTTTCAATTTTAGATTTAAAAAAATTATGATACAGCATTAGTATATATATACTAGCTGACCCGGCAAACGTTGTTTTGCCATGTTTTTGTGCTAAAAAATTACAGTTTATAATTAACAAAAAAAAAACATAAGAGATGATTGTAGAGGGGTGAAAATTTAGGGTTGCATGTATTTTTGTATGGTGTATCGTAAAAAAATAAAAACGAAAAATTTTGTCTAAAAAATAAATAAAAAAATTTAGGGGTCGACCACCCTTAACATTTAGGGGGATGAAAAATAGATGTTGTTCGATTCTCAGACCTACCCAATACGCACACAAAATTTCATGAGAATCGGTCGAGCCGTTTCGGAGGAGTTCGGTTACTAACACCGTGACACAAGAATTTTATATATAAGATTATATAACCCTGAATTTTCAACTCTCAACAATCCAATCAATCAACCCCTATTTTGTACTATAAATAATAGGAATACATGACAAAACGACGCTTGCCAGGTCAGCTAGTTCTTATATATTTGGTATATTCAGTTATTGTAGTTTATATAAAATAAGGCACCAAAAATCATTTGGAATGTTTAAAAACATTTCAATATTAAGAATCTATTTTGCCAACTTTCCCACTTCGTACAGGTAAGCAGCGAACAGTTTAATCTGAGAAATAACATTTTTATCAAATCAAAATTATTATTCAGTACCTGGATGCCCGAGCTTTGCTCGGTTGTTATTTATTTTTATAAATGGTGTTTTTTGGAAATTATATTTCAGTACGAATTACATAGTAATAAAAAATAATTATCGAATAAAGATAATTATATTCATATTTAAGTTTTTATTTGACTGACATCTTAAAACGAGCAATTCTATGTCTAAGTTAATAAAACACGAATAAAATTACATTTTCTAGAAATGATTCCTAGCTAGATCGATTTATGGCCCCCGAAACCCCCCTTATACTAAATTTCATGAAAATCGTTGGGGCCGATTCCGAGATTCCAATTATATATATATACAAGAATTGCTCGTTTAAACATATAAGACAACTTGAGCAGTGTTGGCCTAGTGGCTTCAATGTGCTACTCTCATACCTGAGGTCGTAGGTTCGATCCCCGGCTGTGCACCAATGGACTTTATTTCTATGTGCGCATTTAACATTTGCTCGAACGGTGAAGGAAAACATCGAGAGGAAACCGACATGTCTTAGACCCAAAAAGTCGACGTGTGTCAGGCACTGGAGGCTGATCACCTACTTGCCTATTAGATTTAAAAATGATCATGAAACAGATTCCAAAATCTGAGGCCAAGACCTAAAGAGGTTGTAGCGCCACTGATTTATTTATTTTTTATAAAACAACATATAAACGTCAAAAAATAAATATATATAATTAAAAATTAATAAATATCTATCTAGTGTAGGTATAGGTTATGTATGTGAACTTGTTGTCAAATGAAATGTTAGAAAAGAAATAACAATATTTATTAAAATTTTATTAAAATTAAAAATTTTTGCCCAGTCTCAAATATTTTTCGCATTTTGCGTTTCATACTCCTCAAAGTAAGAGTATCATCAGTATCATTAAAGGCAACAAATTTTTGGAAACCTTTAGTGAGTTAAGAGCCTCGGAAATTGTTGTTGGCTGAAACTGTTCTTCAGGGTCTTGCTGGTCTTCGCTTTCGACGTTAGTATTATGATTGTTACTTTCAGCTTTAGCAAGAATTTGTCAAATGGCCGGGAAGAGGTTCGGATGAGGTGGGAGGAAGTGCGTAGTTATTCCTTCCATGCTTATCAATAAGTTCGTTCGTCGTTATAATCGGTTTCGACTGTATATATCTTAATATATATAAATCTCCTGTCACGATGTTTGTCCGCAATGGACTCCTAAACTACTTATTTGATTTTAAATTAATTTGGCACACCGTGAGCAGTGTAATCCAACTTAAGAGATAGGATAGCTTACACCTTTAATTATAGTTGCAATTTTATTTTATTGCAAATTATTTGTTTATTATTTGATACAATTCCAACAGATGGCGCTGTGTTAAAAGTACCAACGTTTCACATAAGCTATCTACCTTTCCCTTTCCCTTGAATAACTTACTTAAGGGTTTTGTAATATAATAAAAACCTTAACCACAGCAACGCTTGGCCGAGTCTGCTAGTATATATATATATATATATATATATATATATATATATATACGAATAAAATTACATTTTCTAGAAATGATTCCTAGCTAGATCGATTTATGGCCCCCGAAACCCCCCTTATACTAAATTTCATGAAAATCGTTGGGGCCGATTCCGAGATTCCAATTATATATATATATATATATGTTATTTGCTTCCTATAAATGAAACGTATGGTAAAAATAAAACAAAAATACAACAATATATTTATTATGCATTGATTAGTAAGATTATTATGCGAATACAACATTCTGTTACAACTACAATAACTGACTAACACTCCTTATCCTAAATCAGTTCATACGAACGACTATCTCTTTTCATCATCATAAACATCATTTCACAGAAAGAGACGAAAGATTTCCACTGGTTATATGATATAAGTTTTTTTAATATGGAAAATCTTCTTATAAAATTCTCGTGTCGCGGTGTTTGTGGTTAAACTCCTCCGAAACGGCTTGACCGATTCTCATGAAATTTTGTGTGCATATCGGTCATGTCTGAGAATCGGACATCTATTTTTCATCCCCCTAAATGTTAAGGGAAATCCGAGTCTAAATTATTTTTTCAATCTTAGATTTAAAATAAATTATGATACAGCATTAGTATATATATACTAGCTGACCCGGCAAACGTTGTTTTGCCACGTTTTTGTGCTAAAAAATTACAGTTTATAATTAACAAAAAAAAAAACATAAGGGATGATTGTAGAGGGGTGAAAATTTAGGGTTGCATGTATTTTTGTATGGTGTATCGTAAAAAAATAAAAACGAAAAATTTTGTCTAAAAAATAAATAAAAATTTTTAAGGGTGGACCACCCTTAACATTTAGGGGGATGAAAAATAGATGTTGTTTGATTCTCAGACTTACCTAATACGCACACAAAATTTCATGAGAATCGGTAGAGCCGTTTCGGAGGAGTTCGGTTACTAACACCGTGACACAAGAATTTTATATATAAGATTATATAACCCTGAATTTTCAACTCTCAACAATCCAATCAATCAACCCTTATTTTGTATTATAAATAAGAATACATGACAAAACGACGCTTGCCAGGTCAGCTAGTTCTTATATATTTGGTATATTCAGTTATTGTAGTTTATATAAAATAAGGCACCAAAAATCATTTGGAATGTTTAAAAACATTTCAATATTAAGAATCTATTTTGCCAACTTTCCCACTTCGTACAGGTAAGCAGCGAACAGTTTAATCTGAGAAATAACATTTTTATCAAATCAAAATTATTATTCAGTACCTGGATGCCCGAGCTTTGCTCGGTATTTATTTATTTTTATAAATGGTGTTTTTTGGAAATTATATTTCAGTACGAATTACATAGTAATAAAAAATAATTATCGAATAAATATAATTATATTCATATTTAAGTTTTTATTTGACTGACATCTTAAAACGAGCAATTCTATGTCTAAGTTAATAAAACACGAATAAAATTACATTTTCTAGAAATGATTCCTAGCTAGATCGATTTATGGCCCCCGAAACCCCCCCTTATACTAAATTTCATGAAAATCGTTGGGGCCGATTCCGAGATTCCAATTATATATATATATATATACAAGAATTGCTCGTTTAAACATATAAGACAACTTGAGCAGTGTTGGCCTAGTGGCTTCAATGTGCTACTCTCATACCTGAGGTCGTAGGTTCGATCCCCGGCTGTGCACCAATGGACTTTATTTCTATGTGCGCATTTAACATTTGCTCGAACGGTGAAGGAAAACATCGAGAGGAAACCGACATGTCTTAGACCCAAAAAGTCGACGTGTGTCAGGCACTGGAGGCTGATCACCTACTTGCCTATTAGATTTAAAAATGATCATGAAACAGATTCCAAAATCTGAGGCCAAGACCTAAAGAGGTTGTAGCGCCACTGATTTATTTATTTTTTATAAAACAACATATAAACGTCAAAAAATAAATATATATAATTAAAAATTAATAAATATCTATCTAGTGTAGGCATAGGTTATGTATGTGAACTTGTTGTCAAATGAAATGTTAGAAAAGAAATAACAATATTTATTAAAATTTTATTAAAATTAAAATTTTTTGCCCAGTCTCAAATATTTTTCGCATTTTGCGTTTCATACTCCTCAAAGTAAGAGTATCATCAGTATCATTAAAGGCAACAAATTTTTGGAAACCTTTAATGAGTTAAGAGCCTCGGAAATTGTTGTTGGCTGAAACTGTTCTTCAGGGTCTGGCTGGTCTTCGCTTTCGACGTTAGTATTATGATTGTTACTTTCAGCTTTAGCAAGAATTTGTCAAATGGCCGGGAAGAGGTTCGGATGAGGTGGGAGGAAGTGCGTAGTTATTCCTTCCATGCTTATCAATAAGATTTAAAATCGTCCGTATTGTTTTGTTTTGCTGGGACAAGAAGCGGTTGATCGTTATAGTCGATGAATTTAGATAAAGTCAAAATAAGTTGTAAGCGATATTTCGCTGTATCCGGTGTTGTTATAGGCGGTATGTTTGCTTCATAGTTTACTAGAGATTCGGCCGGGACCTTGCAATCTGGCTGTAATAACCGATCGGTCGTAAAAAAAAAAAAAAAAAAACAAAATTTATTTATTCATGTAGGTAACAATGTACACTTATGAACGTCAAAAAAAAGAAATATTAAATGAATTTAATTTTACATTTACTGCCAGTTCTCAAATCAAGGGCGTAGAACGGAAGAGAAGAACTGGCAATAAACTCTCCGCCACTCTTTTTAATCGCCAAGTTTTTTTTTACACAATGCTTGTAAGGAGCTGCGACCACTACACCATGTTCCATATGACATATTGAGTAATAAAGAATAAAAAAACAAATTAAAAACAAAGATTTGTCCTCTATCAGCAGGAGGCATGGTGAAATAGGAGCACGCACTTACACACTCGTGAGAACAACACGCAAATACGTAGTATAAACAACTAATATCACCGCATACACGAATTCAAGTACGACCAGTCACCACAAGTAGCACCCGTTCACGAGTATGACGCATGGCCAGCCATCGGCCCCCCTCGCCATATTTTAGGGAGAGAGACAACCCGACGCATGGACGCCGCCACAAGCAATGACATTTGAGTGAGCATGACGATCCTTGAAATGTGCACTTGGCTACACAAGAAAATAGTAATAATACTAATTATACTGAAATAATTTGATACCACATGAATCACGGTTTGTTCCCACTTTACATTAAAAAAAAGTCGTAGATGTCGACGATCGCCCCATAGTCTGAAATTGCAGCCGAGAGATTCTGTCGCGTTACCTATTTATACTGAAGCAATTCATATCCAAGCACTATGATCGTTTAAGTATTCATTTATATTATAATAGGCCTTAGCAAGCAGTTTTACTTTAATGTACGATTTAAATTTATTTATTGACAATATTTGTATCTCACTAGGGATTTTGTTGAAAAAACGTATGCAATTGCCTTGGAAAGAATTACTCGTTTTATGCAGCCTCGTGGTTGGTGCACTAATTTTGTCTTTATTACGAGTACTATAATTATGGAAGCTACTATTCTTTTTAAAGATATCTATATTTTTCCGCACATACAAAATATTCTCATAAATGTATTGACTTGCCAAAGTTAAAATATTTAATTCCTTAAACTTATTTCGGACTGACTCCCGTGGGGACAACCCACAGATCGCTCTTATATCCCGTTTTTGCACTACAAATATCGAATTAATGTCAGCGGCATTACCCCACAAAATAACACCATATGACATGATACTATGAAAATAGCTGAAATAAACGAGCTTTGCTGTATTCTCATCCGTAAGATCGCGTATCTTTTTCACTGCGAACGCTGCAGAACTTAGCCTATTCGAAAGACCTTCTATGTGTTGGCCCCACTGGAGTTTACTATCTAAAGTAATTCCCAAGAACACCGCACTATCAACAAAGTCTATTTCCTCGTCTTTAATTATTATTTGAGAATGACTTCTTTTTACATTTGTAGTTTCAAATTTAGTACATTTTGTCTTCTTCTCGTTTAACTTAAGATTATTTGTACTAAACCAGTGAACCACACTGGAGATGGCACTGTTTACATTCTCAAGTGATGGATTTCGTCGTTTCACTTTAAATAAAAGCGAAGTGTCATCAGCAAACAGTACTATCTCGTGAAGCTCCTTTACAAGAAATGGTAGGTCATTTATATAGACGAGGAATAAGAAGGGACCAAGTATGGAGCCCTGCGGTACGCCCATAGTAACAGACGATCCCTGTGATATAGCTCCATTTACATTTACCTTCTGAATTCTATCGCTCAGGTATGATTCCATAAGATTTAGCGCTTTTTCGCCAATGCCATAGTGTTGAAGTTTTTTGATAAGGATTTCGTGATGGACACAGTCAAAAGCCTTTGATAAATCACAAAAAACTCCAATGGCATCATGAGAATTTTCCCAAGCATTTAAAATCTCGGAAATTAATTTAACGCCAGCATCGGCTGTAGAGCGACCTCTTGTAAAACCATACTGCTGGCTATGCATAAGTTTATTATTATTAAAATGTATCAGTAATTGATCTAGAATTATTTTTTCAAAAATTTTACTCAATGCAGGCAGCACAGATATGGGTCTAAAATTTGTGGGGTCAGAAGTGCTGCCCGTTTTGAATAACGGTGTGATTTTACTAAACTTCATCTGGTCTGGAAAGACTCCACAATCTATACATTCATTAAATATTATAGCCAACTCTGAACTGATAGCTTCGATTACTGATTGTACAATGAAAACAGATACACCCCAAAGATCTTTAGTTTTTTTTATTTTTAGCTGTTTAAATGTTTTTATAATATCATTGCAGCTAATGCGGCTAAATATAAACTCACGATTGCATACAGGAACATTCTGTTGCAATAATAAAAGGGCGGCTGATGGCGAAGAATTTAGAACGCTGGTTGTATTTAGTGGAATATTAGTAAAAAACTCTTCAAATGCAGAGGCTACTTCGAGGTCGGAACTAATTACTTTACCGTTTATGTTCATCTTATATTCAGAATCCTTTCTGGAGGTTCTTCCAGTCTCCTCGTTTATAATTTTCCAAGTAGCCTTTATCTTATCAGAGCTGTTGTTTATTTTATTACTTAAGTGTTTTGCCTTAGCGATTTTACACTCTTGCCTAAATTTTTTTGAAAATGTCCTAACATGAGTTTTAAATTCTTCACTGTTATTATACTGTTTTTCATCATACAATTCATACAATTTTAGCCTTTTTTTGTGTAGTTCCGGAGGTGCCCAGTCACAATAGGTAGGTTTCTCCGAGACCAAAAAAGTCTTTGGAGTGAACACATTTTTGAATTCATCAATAAATGATTCAAAGAATGTGTTATATAAATTATTAGGGCATTGGTTACTACGCAAAAATGGCGTATTAAATATAATTTTTTTTCTAAATTTGTCTAACCGATCATATGTTACAGGAATTGTGCATATTGTCTTTTTTGGATCTTTACATTTAAGTATATTTTGAAATTCAAACAATTGACCAGAGTGGTCAGATGTAAGTTTGTTGATAATACAGGTGTTGAGAGGAACTATATTACTATAGATATTGTCAATACATGTTGCCGTGGTGGCTGTTACCCTAGTAGGTACAATAAAATTATTAATTAAATTATATGATTTAAACAGATTAAGCATACGTTTACTTGAATTACAGTTGTCAAGCAAATTTACATTAAAGTCTCCACTAACGACCAACTTTTTCTTGGATTTTTGCAATTTGTACAGAACTTGCTCTAATATTTTTTCTAAACTATCATATTGAGCTGAAGGAGGGCTATACAAACTAACAATGATAAATTGCTCCAGCTCCACACAAGATACTTCAATAAGGCGTTCCACAGAGAGGCTCACTATGTCCTTCCTTTCTTTAAATTTTAATTTTTTATGAAGCAATATTAATGAGCCACCGCGTATTGCATTTCCTCTGCAGAACGAACTACCAATCTGATGATTGCAAAAATTGAACATAAGTTCACATGTCTTTAACCAGTGTTCTGAAATACACAATATGTCAATATTTTCACTGCTCAAAAACAACTCAATTTCTAGTAATTTACTTTTCATGCCTTGTATATTTTGGTGAACCAGATTGATAGTTTTATTATTATTATTCTTAAATTTACTTATCTTACTGACTAATTCTTTGCCAGAGAGACTCTCTGTTGTCTTAGTAACTAATTTAAATTATAAATACTATGTCTTGGAATATCTTCCAAGGTCTTACTAACTAAAACCTGCTCAATAGAAGCAGGATAAACAATAAAAAACGAGATAGCAGCAATAAACAATAAATATGATAGCGTTGTTAACGATGTCGTTATAATCGGTTTCGACTGTATATATCTTAATATATATAAATCTCCTGTCACGATGTTTGTCCGCAATGGACTCCTAAACTACTTAACTGATTTTAAATTAATTTGGCACACCGTGAGCAGTGTAATCCAACTTAAGAGATAGGATAGCTTACATCTTTAATTATAGTTGCAATTTTATTTTATTGCAAATTATTTGTTTATTATTTGATACAATTCCAACAGATGGCGCTGTGTTAAAAGTACCAACGTTTCACATAAGCTATCTACCTTTCCCTTTCCCTTGAATAACTTACTTAAGGGTTTTGTAATATAATAAAAACCTTAACCACAGCAACGCTTGGCCGAGTCTGCTAGTATATATATATATATATGTTATTTGCTTCTTATAAATGTAACGTATGGTAAAAATAAAACAAAAATACAACAATATATTTATTATGCATTGATTAGTAAAATTATTATGCGAATACAACATTATGTTACAACTACAATAACTGACTAACACTCCTTATCCTAAATCAGTTCATACTAACGACTATCTCTTTTCATCATCATAAACATCATTTCACAGAAAGAGACGAAAGATTTCCACTGGTTATATGAATATAAGTTTTTTTATTATGGAAAATCTTATATATAAAATTCTCGTGTCGCGGTGTTTGTGGTTAAACTCCTCCGAAACGGCTTGACCGATTCTCATGAAATTTTGTGTGCATATCGGTCATGTCTGAGAATCGGACATCTATTTTTCATCCCCCTAAATGTTAAGGGAAATCCACGCCTAAATTATTTTTTCAATTTTAGATTTTAAAAAAATTATGATACAGCATTAGTATATATATACTAGCTGACCCGGCAAACGTTGTTTTGCCATGTTTTTGTGCTAAAAAATTACAGTTTATAATTAACAAAAAAAAAACATAAGCGATGATTGTAGAGGGGTGAAAATTTAGGGTTGCATGTATTTTTGTATGGTGTATCGTAAAAAAATAAAAACGAAAAATTTTGTCTAAAAAATTAAATAAAAAATTTTAGGGGTCGACCACCCTTAACATTTAGGGGGATGAAAAATAGATGTTGTTCGATTCTCAGACCTACCCAATACGCACACAAAATTTCATGAGAATCGGTCGAGCCGTTTCGGAGGAGTTCGGTTACTAACACCGTGACACAAGAATTTTATATATAAGATTATATAACCCTGAATTTTCAACTCTCAACAATCCAATCAATCAACCCCTATTTTGTATTATAAATAATAGGAATACATGACAAAACGACGCTTGCCAGGTCAGCTAGTTCTTATATATTTGGTATATTCAGTTATTGTAGTTTATATAAAATAAGGCACCAAAAATCATTTGGAATGTTTAAAAACATTTCAATATTAAGAATCTATTTTGCCAACTTTCCCACTTCGTACAGGTAAGCAGCGAACAGTTTAATCTGAGAAATAACATTTTTATCAAATCAAAATTATTATTCAGTACCTGGATGCCCGAGCTTTGCTCGGTATTTATTTATTTTTATAAATGGTGTTTTTTGGAAATTATATTTCAGTACGAATTACATAGTAATAAAAAATAATTACCTATCGAATAAAGATAATTATATTCATATTTAAGTTTTTATTTGACTGACATCTTAAAACGAGCAATTCTATGTCTAAGTTAATAAAACACGAATAAAATTACATTTTCTAGAAATGATTCCTAGCTAGATCGATTTATGGCCCCCGAAACCCCCCTTATACTAAATTTCATGAAAATCGTTGGGGCCGATTCCGAGATTCCAATTATATATATATATACAAGAATTGCTCGTTTAAACATATAAGACAACTTGAGCAGTGTTGGCTTAGTGGCTTCAATGTGCTACTCTCATACCTGAGGTCATAGGTTCGATCCCCGGCTGTGCACCAATGGACTTTATTTCTATGTGCGCATTTAACATTTGCTCGAACGGTGAAGGAAAACATCGAGAGGAAACCGACATGTCTTAGACCCAAAAAGTCGACGTGTGTCAGGCACTGGAGGCTGATCACCTACTTGCCTATTAGATTTAAAAATGATCATGAAACAGATTCCAAAATCTGAGGCCAAGACCTAAAGAGGTTGTAGCGCCACTGATTTATTTATTTTTTATAAAACAACATATAAACGTCAAAAAATAAATATATATAATTAAAAATTAATAAATATCTATCTAGTGTAGGTATAGGTTATGTATGTGAACTTGTTGTCAAATGAAATGTTAGAAAAGAAATAACAATATTTATTAAAATTTTATTAAAATTAAAATTTTTTGCCCAGTCTCAAATATTTTTCGCATTTTGCGTTTCATACTCCTCAAAGTAAGAGTATCATCAGTATCATTAAAGGCAACAAATTTTTGGAAACCTTTAATGAGTTAAGAGCCTCGGAAATTGTTGTTGGCTGAAACTGTTCTTCGGGGTCTTGCTGGTCTTCGCTTTCGACGTTAGTATTATGATTGTTACTTTCAGCTTTAGCAAGAATTTGTCAAATGGCCGGGAAGAGGTTCGGATGAGGTGGGAGGAAGTGCGTAGTTATTCCTTCCATGCTTATCAATAAGTTCGTTCGTCGTTATAATCGGTTTCGACTGTATATATCTTAATATATATAAATCTCCTGTCACGATGTTTGTCCGCAATGGACTCCTAAACTACTTAACTGATTTTAAATTAATTTGGCACACCGTGAGCAGTGTAATCCAACTTAAGAGATAGGATAGCTTACATCTTTAATTATAGTTGCAATTTTATTTTATTGCAAATTATTTGTTTATTATTTGATACAATTCCAACAGATGGCGCTGTGTTAAAAGTACCAACGTTTCACATAAGCTATCTACCTTTCCCTTTCCCTTGAATAACTTACTTAAGGGTTTTGTAATATAATAAAAACCTTAACCACAGCAACGCTTGGCCGAGTGTGCTAGTATATATATATATTTATATATATATGTTATTTGCTTCCTATAAATGTAACGTATGGTAAAAATAAAACAAAAATACAACAATATATTTATTATGCATTGATTAGTAAAATTATTATGCGAATACAACATTATGTTACAACTACAATAACTGACTAACACTCCTTATCCTAAATCAGTTCATACTAACGACTATCTCTTTTCATCATCATAAACATCATTTCACAGAAAGAGACGAAAGATTTCCACTGGTTATATGAATGTAAGTTTTTTTATTATGGAAAATCTTCTTATAAAATTCTCGTGTCGCGGTGTTTGTGGTTAAACTCCTCCGAAACGGCTTGACCGATTCTCATGAAATTTTGTGTGCATATCGGTCATGTCTGAGAATCGGACATCTATTTTTCATCCCCCTAAATGTTAAGGGAAATCCACGCCTAAATTATTTTTTCAATTTTAGATTTTAAAAAAATTATGATACAGCATTAGTATATATATACTAGCTGACCCGGCAAACGTTGTTTTGCCATGTTTTTGTGCTAAAAAATTACAGTTTATAATTAACAAAAAAAAACATAAGGGATGATTGTAGAGGAGTGAAAATTTAGGGTTGCATGTATTTTTGTATGGTGTATCGTAAAAAAATAAAAACAAAAAATTTTGTCTTAAAAATAAATAAAAAAATTTAGGGGTGGAACACCCTTAACATTTAGGGGGATGAAAAATAGATGTTGTTCGATTCTCAGACCTACTCAATACGCACACAAAATTTCATGAGAATCGGTCGAGCCGTTTCGGAGGAGTTCGGTTACTAACACCGTGACACAAGAATTTTATATATAAGATTATATAACCCTGAATTTTCAACTCTCAACAATCCAATCAATCAACCCCTATTTTGTATTATAAATAATAGGAATACATGACAAAACGACGCTTGCCAGGTCAGCTAGTTCTTATATATTTGGTATATTCAGTTATTGTAGTTTATATAAAATAAGGCACCAAAAATCATTTGGAATGTTTAAAAACATTTCAATATTAAGAATCTATTTTGCCAACTTTCCCACTTCGTACAGGTAAGCAGCGAACAGTTTAATCTGAGAAATAACATTTTTATCAAATCAAAATTATTATTCAGTACCTGGATGCCCGAGCTTTGCTCGGTATTTATTTATTTTTATAAATGGTGTTTTTTGGAAATTATATTTCAGTACGAATTACATAGTAATAAAAAATAATTATCGAATAAAGATAATTATATTCATATTTAAGTTTTTATTTGACTGACATCTTAAAACGAGCAATTCTATGTCTAAGTTAATAAAACACGAATAAAATTACATTTTCTAGAAATGATTCCTAGCTAGATCGATTTATGGCCCCCGAAACCCCCCTTATACTAAATTTCATGAAAATCGTTGGGGCCGATTCCGAGATTACAATTATATATATATATACAAGAATTGCTCGTTTAAACATATAAGACAACTTGAGCAGTGTTGGCCTAGTGGCTTCAATGTGCTACTCTCATACCTGAGGTCATAGGTTCGATCCCCGGCTGTGCACCAATGGACTTTATTTCTATGTGCGCATTTAACATTTGCTCGAACGGTGAAGGAAAACATCGAGAGGAAACCGACATGTCTTAGACCCAAAAAGTCGACGTGTGTCAGGCACTGGAGGCTGATCACCTACTTGCCTATTAGATTTAAAAATGATCATTAAACAGATTCCAAAATCTGAGGCCAAGACCTAAAGAGGTTGTAGCGCCACTGATTTATTTATTTTTTATAAAACAACATATAAACGTCAAAAAATAAATATATATAATTAAAAATTAATAAATATCTATCTAGTGTAGGTATAGGTTATGTATGTGAACTTGTTGTCAAATGAAATGTTAGAAAAGAAATAACAATATTTATTAAAATTTTATTAAAATTAAAATTTTTTGCCCAGTCTCAAATATTTTTCGCATTTTGCGTTTCATACTCCTCAAAGTAAGAGTATCATCAGTATCATTAAAGGCAACAAATTTTTGGAAACCTTTAATGAGTTAAGAGCCTCGGAAATTGTTGTTGGCTGAAA
Organism: Pieris mannii; assembly: GCA_028984075.1. Classification (NCBI taxonomy): domain Eukaryota; kingdom Metazoa; phylum Arthropoda; class Insecta; order Lepidoptera; family Pieridae; genus Pieris; species Pieris mannii. The sequence continues at coordinate 1,800,671 of CM054798.1, read as the reverse complement.
CTGTTCTTCGGGGTGTTGCTGGTCTTCGCTTTCGACGTTAGTATTATGATTGTTACTTTCAGCTTTAGCAAGAATTTGTCAAATGGCCGGGAAGAGGTTCGGATGAGGTGGGAGGAAGTGCGTAGTTATTCCTTCCATGCTTATCAATAAGATTTAAAATCGTCCGTATTGTTTTGTTTTGCTGGGACAAGAAGCGGTTGATCGTTATAGTCGATGAATTTAGATAAAGTCAAAATAAGTTGTAAGCGATATTTCGCTGTATCCGGTGTTGTTATAGGCGGTATGTTTGCTTCATAGTTTACTAGAGATTCGGCCGGGACCTTGCAATCTGGCTGTAATAACCGATCGGTCGTTGTTAACGATGTCGTTATAATCGGTTTCGACTGTATATATATATAAATCTCCTGTCACGATGTTTGTCCGCAATGGACTCCTAAACTACTTAACTGATTTTAAATTAATTTGGCACACCGTGAGCAGTGTAATCCAACTTAAGAGATAGGATAGCTTACATCTTTAATTATAGTTGCAATTTTATTTTATTGCAAATTATTTGTTTATTATTTGATACAATTCCAACAGATGGCGCTGTGTTAAAAGTACCAACGTTTCACATAAGCTATCTACCTTTACCTTTCCCTTGAATAACTTACTTAAGGGTTTTGTAATATAATAAAAACCTTAACCACAGCAACGCTTGGCCGAGTCTGCTAGTATATATATATATATATATATGTTATTTGCTTCCTATAAATGTAACGTATGGTAAAAATAAAACAAAAATACAACAATATATTTATTATGCATTGATTAGTAAAATTATTATGCGAATACAACATTATGTTACAACTACAATAACTGACTAACACTCCTTATCCTAAATCAGTTCATACTAACGACTATCTCTTTTCATCATCATAAACATCATTTCACAGAAAGAGACGAAAGATTTCCACTGGTTATATGAATATAAGTTTTTTTATTATGGAAAATCTTATATATAAAATTCTCGTGTCGCGGTGTTTGTGGTTAAACTCCTCCGAAACGGCTTGACCGATTCTCATGAAATTTTGTGTGCATATCGGTCATGTCTGAGAATCGGACATCTATTTTTCATCCCCCTAAATGTTAAGGGAAATCCACGCCTAAATTATTTTTTCAATTTTAGATTTAAAAAAAATTATGATACAGCATTAGTATATATATACTAGCTGACCCGGCAAACGTTGTTTTGCCATGTTTTTGTGCTAAAAAATTACAGTTTATAATTAACAAAAAAAAAACATAAGGGATGATTGTAGAGGGGTGAAAATTTAGGGTTGCATGTATTTTTGTATGGTGTATCGTAAAAAAATAAAAACGAAAAATTTTGTCTAAAAAATAAATAAAAAATTTTAGGGGTGGACCACCCTTAACATTTAGGGGGATGAAAAATAGATGTTGTTCGATTCTCAGACCTACCCAATACGCACACAAAATTTCATGAGAATCAGTCGAGCCGTTTCGGAGGAGTTCGGTTACTAACACCGTGACACAAGAATTTTATATATAAGATTATATAACCCTGAATTTTCAACTCTCAACAATCCAATCAATCAACCCCTATTTTGTATTATAAATAATAGGAATACATGACAAAACGACGCTTGCCAGGTCAGCTAGTTCTTATATATTTGGTATATTCAGTTATTGTAGTTTATATAAAATAAGGCACCAAAAATCATTTGGAATGTTTAAAAACATTTCAATATTAAGAATCTATTTTGCCAACTTTCCCACTTCGTACAGGTAAGCAGCGAACAGTTTAATCTGAGAAATAACATTTTTATCAAATCAAAATTATTATTCAGTACCTGGATGCCCGAGCTTTGCTCGGTATTTATTTATTTTTATAAATGGTGTTTTTTGGAAATTATATTTCAGTACGAATTACATAGTAATAAAAAATAATTATCGAATAAAGATAATTATATTCATATTTAAGTTTTTATTTGACTGACATCTTAAAACGAGCAATTCTATGTCTAAGTTAATAAAACACGAATAAAATTACATTTTCTAGAAATGATTCCTAGCTAGATCGATTTATGGCCCCCGAAACCCCCCTTATACTAAATTTCATGAAAATCGTTGGGGCCGATTCCGAGATTCCAATTATATATATATATACAAGAATTGCTCGTTTAAACATATAAGACAACTTGAGCAGTGTTGGCCTAGTGGCTTCAATGTGCTACTCTCATACCTGAGGTCATAGGTTCGATCCCCGGCTGTGCACCAATGAACTTTATTTCTATGTGCGCATTTAACATTTGCTCGAACGGTGAAGGAAAACATCGAGAGGAAACCGACATGTCTTAGACCCAAAAAGTCGACGTGTGTCAGGCACTGGAGGCTGATCACCTACTTGCCTATTAGATTTAAAAATGATCATGAAACAGATTCCAAAATCTGAGGCCAAGACCTAAAGAGGTTGTAGCGCCACTGATTTATTTATTTTTTATAAAACAACATATAAACGTCAAAAAATAAATATATATAATTAAAAATTAATAAATATCTATCTAGTGTAGGTATAGGTTATGTATGTGAACTTGTTGTCAAATGAAATGTTAGAAAAGAAATAACAATATTTATTAAAATTTTATTAAAATTAAAATTTTTTGCCCAGTCTCAAATATTTTTCGCATTTTGCGTTTCATACTCCTCAAAGTAAGAGTATCATCAGTATCATTAAAGGCAACAAATTTTTGGAAACCTTTAATGAGTTAAGAGCCTCGGAAATTGTTGTTGGCTGAAACTGTTCTTCGGGGTCTTGCTGGTCTTCGCTTTCGACGTTAGTATTATGATTGTTACTTTCAGCTTTAGCAAGAATTTGTCAAATGGCCGGGAAGAGGTTCGGATGAGGTGGGAGGAAGTGCGTAGTTATTCCTTCCATGCTTATCAATAAGTTCGTTCGTCGTTATAATCGGTTTCGACTGTATATATCTTAATATATATAAATCTCCTGTCACGATGTTTGTCCGCAATGGACTCCTAAACTACTTAACTGATTTTAAATTAATTTGGCACACCGTGAGCAGTGTAATCCAACTTAAGAGATAGGATAGCTTACATCTTTAATTATAGTTGCAATTTTATTTTATTGCAAATTATTTGTTTATTATTTGATACAATTCCAACAGATGGCGCTGTGTTAAAAGTACCAACGTTTCACATAAGCTATCTACCTTTCCCTTTCCCTTGAATAACTTACTTAAGGGTTTTGTAATATAATAAAAACCTTAACCACAGCAACGCTTCGCCGAGTCTGCTAGTATATATATATATATATATATATATATGTTATTTGCTTCCTATAAATGTAACGTATGGTAAAAATAAAACAAAAATACAACAATATATTTATTATGCATTGATTAGTAAAATTATTATGCGAATACAACATTATGTTACAACTACAATAACTGACTAACACTCCTTATCCTAAATCAGTTCATACTAACGACTATCTCTTTTCATCATCATAAACATCATTTCACAGAAAGAGACGAAAGATTTCCACTGGTTATATGAATGTAAGTTTTTTTACTATGGAAAATCTTCTTATAAAATTCTCGTGTCGCGGTGTTTGTGGTTAAACTCCTCCGAAACGGCTTGACCGATTCTCATGAAATTTTGTGTGCATATCGGTCATGTCTGAGAATCGGACATCTATTTTTCATCCCCCTAAATGTTAAGGGAAATCCACGCCTAAATTATTTTTTCAATTTTAGATTTTAAAAACATTATGATACAGCATTAGTATATATATACTAGCTGACCCGGCAAACGTTGTTTTGCCATGTTTTTGTGCTAAAAAATTACAGTTTATAATTAACAAAAAAAAAACATAAGGGATGATTGTAGAGGGGTGAAAATTTAGGGTTGCATGTATTTTTGTATGGTGTATCGTAAAAAAATAAAAACGAAAAATTTTGTCTAAAAAATTAAATAAAAAATTTTAGGGGTCGACCACCCTTAACATTTAGGGGGATGAAAAATAGATGTTGTTCGATTCTCAGACCTACCCAATACGCACACAAAATTTCATGAGAATCGGTCGAGCCGTTTCGGAGGAGTTCGGTTACTAACACCGTGACACAAGAATTTTATATATAAGATTATATAACCCTGAATTTTCAACTCTCAACAATCCAATCAATCAACCCCTATTTTGTATTATAAATAATAGGAATACATGACAAAACGACGCTTGCCAGGTCAGCTAGTTCTTATATATTTGGTATATTCAGTTATTGTAGTTTATATAAAATAAGGCACCAAAAATCATTTGGAATGTTTAAAAACATTTCAATATTAAGAATCTATTTTGCCAACTTTCCCACTTCGTACAGGTAAGCAGCGAACAGTTTAATCTGAGAAATAACATTTTTATCAAATCAAAATTATTATTCAGTACCTGGATGCCCGAGCTTTGCTCGGTATTTATTTATTTTTATAAATGGTGTTTTTTGGAAATTATATTTCAGTACGAATTACATAGTAATAAAAAATAATTATCGAATAAAGATAATTATATTCATATTTAAGTTTTTATTTGACTGACATCTTAAAACGAGCAATTCTATGTCTAAGTTAATAAAACACGAATAAAATTACATTTTCTAGAAATGATTCCTAGCTAGATCGATTTATGGCCCCCGAAACCCCCCTTATACTAAATTTCATGAAAATCGTTGGGGCCGATTCCGAGATTACAATTATATATATATATACAAGAATTGCTCGTTTAAACATATAAGACAACTTGAGCAGTGTTGGCCTAGTGGCTTCAATGTGCTACTCTCATACCTGAGGTCATAGGTTCGATCCCCGGCTGTGCACCAATGAACTTTATTTCTATGTGCGCATTTAACATTTGCTCGAACGGTGAAGGAAAACATCGAGAGGAAACCGACATGTCTTAGACCCAAAAAGTCGACGTGTGTCAGGCACTGGAGGCTGATCACCTACTTGCCTATTAGATTTAAAAATGATCATGAAACAGATTCCAAAATCTGAGGCCAAGACCTAAAGAGGTTGTAGCGCCACTGATTTATTTATTTTTTATAAAACAACATATAAACGTCAAAAAATAAATATATATAATTAAAAATTAATAAATATCTATCTAGTGTAGGTATAGGTTATGTATGTGAACTTGTTGTCAAATGAAATGTTAGAAAAGAAATAACAATATTTATTAAAATTTTATTAAAATTAAAATTTTTTGCCCAGTCTCAAATATTTTTCGCATTTTGCGTTTCATACTCCTCAAAGTAAGAGTATCATCAGTATCATTAAAGGCAACAAATTTTTGGAAACCTTTAATGAGTTAAGAGCCTCGGAAATTGTTGTTGGCTGAAACTGTTCTTCGGGGTCTTGCTGGTCTTCGCTTTCGACGTTAGTATTATGATTGTTACTTTCAGCTTTAGCAAGAATTTGTCAAATGGCCGGGAAGAGGTTCGGATGAGGTGGGAGGAAGTGCGTAGTTATTCCTTCCATGCTTATCAATAAGTTCGTTCGTCGTTATAATCGGTTTCGACTGTATATATCTTAATATATATAAATCTCCTGTCACGATGTTTGTCCGCAATGGACTCCTAAACTACTTAACTGATTTTAAATTAATTTGGCACACCGTGAGCAGTGTAATCCAACTTAAGAGATAGGATAGCTTACATCTTTAATTATAGTTGCAATTTTATTTTATTGCAAATTATTTGTTTATTATTTGATACAATTCCAACAGATGGCGCTGTGTTAAAAGTACCAACGTTTCACATAAGCTATCTACCTTTCCCTTTCCCTTGAATAACTTACTTAAGGGTTTTGTAATATAATAAAAACCTTAACCACAGCAACGCTTCGCCGAGTCTGCTAGTATATATATATATATATATATATATATGTTATTTGCTTCCTATAAATGTAACGTATGGTAAAAATAAAACAAAAATACAACAATATATTTATTATGCATTGATTAGTAAAATTATTATGCGAATACAACATTATGTTACAACTACAATAACTGACTAACACTCCTTATCCTAAATCAGTTCATACTAACGACTATCTCTTTTCATCATCATAAACATCATTTCACAGAAAGAGACGAAAGATTTCCACTGGTTATATGAATGTAAGTTTTTTTACTATGGAAAATCTTCTTATAAAATTCTCGTGTCGCGGTGTTTGTGGTTAAACTCCTCCGAAACGGCTTGACCGATTCTCATGAAATTTTGTGTGCATATCGGTCATGTCTGAGAATCGGACATCTATTTTTCATCCCCCTAAATGTTAAGGGAAATCCACGCCTAAATTATTTTTTCAATTTTAGATTTTAAAAACATTATGATACAGCATTAGTATATATATACTAGCTGACCCGGCAAACGTTGTTTTGCCATGTTTTTGTGCTAAAAAATTACAGTTTATAATTAACAAAAAAAAAACATAAGGGATGATTGTAGAGGGGTGAAAATTTAGGGTTGCATGTATTTTTGTATGGTGTATCGTAAAAAAATAAAAACGAAAAATTTTGTCTAAAAAATTAAATAAAAAATTTTAGGGGTCGACCACCCTTAACATTTAGGGGGATGAAAAATAGATGTTGTTCGATTCTCAGACCTACCCAATACGCACACAAAATTTCATGAGAATCGGTCGAGCCGTTTCGGAGGAGTTCGGTTACTAACACCGTGACACAAGAATTTTATATATAAGATTATATAACCCTGAATTTTCAACTCTCAACAATCCAATCAATCAACCCCTATTTTGTATTATAAATAATAGGAATACATGACAAAACGACGCTTGCCAGGTCAGCTAGTTCTTATATATTTGGTATATTCAGTTATTGTAGTTTATATAAAATAAGGCACCAAAAATCATTTGGAATGTTTAAAAACATTTCAATATTAAGAATCTATTTTGCCAACTTTCCCACTTCGTACAGGTAAGCAGCGAACAGTTTAATCTGAGAAATAACATTTTTATCAAATCAAAATTATTATTCAGTACCTGGATGCCCGAGCTTTGCTCGGTATTTATTTATTTTTATAAATGGTGTTTTTTGGAAATTATATTTCAGTACGAATTACATAGTAATAAAAAATAATTATCGAATAAAGATAATTATATTCATATTTAAGTTTTTATTTGACTGACATCTTAAAACGAGCAATTCTATGTCTAAGTTAATAAAACACGAATAAAATTACATTTTCTAGAAATGATTCCTAGCTAGATCGATTTATGGCCCCCGAAACCCCCCTTATACTAAATTTCATGAAAATCGTTGGGGCCGATTCCGAGATTACAATTATATATATATATACAAGAATTGCTCGTTTAAACATATAAGACAACTTGAGCAGTGTTGGCCTAGTGGCTTCAATGTGCTACTCTCATACCTGAGGTCATAGGTTCGATCCCCGGCTGTGCACCAATGGACTTTATTTCTATGTGCGCATTTAACATTTGCTCGAACGGTGAAGGAAAACATCGAGAGGAAACCGACATGTCTTAGACCCAAAAAGTCGACGTGTGTCAGGCACTGGAGGCTGATCACCTACTTGCCTATTAGATTTAAAAATGATCATTAAACAGATTCCAAAATCTGAGGCCAAGACCTAAAGAGGTTGTAGCGCCACTGATTTATTTATTTTTTATAAAACAACATATAAACGTCAAAAAATAAATATATATAATTAAAAATTAATAAATATCTATCTAGTGTAGGTATAGGTTATGTATGTGAACTTGTTGTCAAATGAAATGTTAGAAAAGAAATAACAATATTTATTAAAATTTTATTAAAATTAAAATTTTTTGCCCAGTCTCAAATATTTTTCGCATTTTGCGTTTCATACTCCTCAAAGTAAGAGTATCATCAGTATCATTAAAGGCAACAAATTTTTGGAAACCTTTAATGAGTTAAGAGCCTCGGAAATTGTTGTTGGCTGAAACTGTTCTTCGGGGTGTTGCTGGTCTTCGCTTTCGACGTTAGTATTATGATTGTTACTTTCAGCTTTAGCAAGAATTTGTCAAATGGCCGGGAAGAGGTTCGGATGAGGTGGGAGGAAGTGCGTAGTTATTCCTTCCATGCTTATCAATAAGATTTAAAATCGTCCGTATTGTTTTGTTTTGCTGGAACAAGAAGCGGTTGATCGTTACAGTCGATGAATTTAGATAAAGTCAAAATAAGTTGTAAGCGATATTTCGCTGTATCCGGTGTTGTTATAGGCGGTATGTTTGCTTCATAGTTTTCTAGAGATTCGGCCGGGACCTTGCAATCTGGCTGTAATAACCGATCGGTCGTTGTTAACGATGTCGTTATAATCGGTTTCGACTGTATATATCTTAATATATATAAATCTCCTGTCACGATGTTTGTCCGCAATGGACTCCTAAACTACTTAACTGATTTTAAATTAATTTGGCACACCGTGAGCAGTGTAATCCAACTTAAGAGATAGGATAGCTTACATCTTTAATTATAGTTGCAATTTTATTTTATTGCAAATTATTTGTTTATTATTTGATACAATTCCAACAGATGGCGCTGTGTTAAAAGTACCAACGTTTCACATAAGCTATCTACCTTTCCCTTTCCCTTGAATAACTTACTTAAGGGTTTTTTAATATAATAAAAACCTTAACCACAGCAACGCTTGGCCGAGTCTGCTAGTATATATATATATGTATATATATATGTTATTTGCTTCCTATAAATGTAACGTATGGTAAAAATAAAACAAAAATACAACAATATATTTATTATGCATTGATTAGTAAAATTATTATGCGAATACAACATTCTGTTACAACTACAATAACTGACTAACACTCCTTATCCTAAATTAGTTCATACTAACGACTATCTCTTTTCATCATCATAAACATCATTTCACAGAAAGAGACGAAAGATTTCCACTGGTTATATGAATATAAGTTTTTTTATTATGGAAAATCTTATATATAAAATTCTCGTGTCGCGGTGTTTGTGGTTAAACTCCTCCGAAACGGCTTGACCGATTCTCATGAAATTTTGTGTGCATATCGGTCATGTCTGAGAATCGGACATCTATTTTTCATCCCCCTAAATGTTAAGGGAAATCCACGCCTAAATTATTTTTTCAATTTTAGATTAAAAAAAAATTATGATACAGCATTAGTATATATATACTAGCTGATCCGGCAAACGTTGTTTTGCCATGTTTTTGTGCTAAAAAATTACAGTTTATAATTAACAAAAAAAAAACATAAGGGATGATTGTAGAGGAGTGAAAATTTAGGGTTGCATGTATTTTTGTATGGTGTATCGTAAAAAAATAAAAACGAAAAATTTTGTCTAAAAAATAAATAAAAATTTTTAGGGGTGGACCACCCTTAACATTTAGGGGGATGAAAAATAGATGTTGTTCGATTCTCAGACCTACCCAATACGCACACAAAATTTCATGAGAATCGGTCGAGCCGTTTCGGAGGAGTTCGGTTACTAACACCGTGACACAAGAATTTTATATATAAGATTATATAACCCTGAATTTTCAACTCTCAACAATCCAATCAATCAACCCCTATTTTGTATTATAAATAATAGGAATACATGACAAAACGACGCTTGCCAGGTCAGCTAGTTCTTATATATTTGGTATATTCAGTTATTGTAGTTTATATAAAATAAGGCACCAAAAATCATTTGGAATGTTTAAAAACATTTCAATATTAAGAATCTATTTTGCCAACTTTCCCACTTCGTACAGGTAAGCAGCGAACAGTTTAATCTGAGAAATAACATTTTTATCAAATCAAAATTATTATTCAGTACCTGGATGCCCGAGCTTTGCTCGGTATTTATTTATTTTTATAAATGGTGTTTTTTGGAAATTATATTTCAGTACGAATTACATAGTAATAAAAAATAATTATCGAATAAAGATAATTATATTCATATTTAAGTTTTTATTTGACTGACATCTTAAAACGAGCAATTCTATGTCTAAGTTAATAAAACACGAATAAAATTACATTTTCTAGAAATGATTCCTAGCTAGATCGATTTATGGCCCCCGAAACCCCCCTTATACTAAATTTCATGAAAATCGTTGGGGCCGATTCCGAGATTACAATTATATATATATATACAAGAATTGCTCGTTTAAACATATAAGACAACTTGAGCAGTGTTGGCCTAGTGGCTTCAATGTGCTACTCTCATACCTGAGGTCATAGGTTCGATCCCCGGCTGTGCACCAATGGACTTTATTTCTATGTGCGCATTTAACATTTGCTCGAACGGTGAAGGAAAACATCGAGAGGAAACCGACATGTCTTAGACCCAAAAAGTCGACGTGTGTCAGGCACTGGAGGCTGATCACCTACTTGCCTATTAGATTTAAAAATGATCATTAAACAGATTCCAAAATCTGAGGCCAAGACCTAAAGAGGTTGTAGCGCCACTGATTTATTTATTTTTTATAAAACAACATATAAACGTCAAAAAATAAATATATATAATTAAAAATTAATAAATATCTATCTAGTGTAGGTATAGGTTATGTATGTGAACTTGTTGTCAAATGAAATGTTAGAAAAGAAATAACAATATTTATTAAAATTTTATTAAAATTAAAATTTTTTGCCCAGTCTCAAATATTTTTCGCATTTTGCGTTTCATACTCCTCAAAGTAAGAGTATCATCAGTATCATTAAAGGCAACAAATTTTTGGAAACCTTTAATGAGTTAAGAGCCTCGGAAATTGTTGTTGGCTGAAACTGTTCTTCGGGGTGTTGCTGGTCTTCGCTTTCGACGTTAGTATTATGATTGTTACTTTCAGCTTTAGCAAGAATTTGTCAAATGGCCGGGAAGAGGTTCGGATGAGGTGGGAGGAAGTGCGTAGTTATTCCTTCCATGCTTATCAATAAGTTCGTTCGTCGTTATAATCGGTTTCGACTGTATATATCTTAATATATATAAATCTCCTGTCACGATGTTTGTCCGCAATGGACTCCTAAACTACTTAACTGATTTTAAATTAATTTGGCACACCGTGAGCAGTGTAATCCAACTTAAGAGATAGGATAGCTTACATCTTTAATTATAGTTGCAATTTTATTTTATTGCAAATTATTTGTTTATTATTTGATACAATTCCAACAGATGGCGCTGTGTTAAAAGTACCAACGTTTCACATAAGCTATCTACCTTTCCCTTTCCCTTGAATAACTTACTTAAGGGTTTTGTAATATAATAAAAACCTTAACCACAGCAACGCTTGGCCGAGTCTGCTAGTATATATATATATATTTATATATATATATGTTATTTGCTTCCTATAAATGTAACGTATGGTAAAAATAAAACAAAAATACAACAATATATTTATTATGCATTGATTAGAAAAATTATTATGCGAATACAACATTCTGTTACAACTACAATAACTGACTAACACTCCTTATCCTAAATCAGTTCATACTAACGACTATCTCTTTTCATCATCATAAACATCATTTGACAGAAAGAGACGAAAGATTTCCACTGGTTATATGAATGTAAGTTTTTTTATTATGGAAAATCTTCTTATAAAATTCTGGTGTCGCGGTGTTTGTGGTTAAACTCCTCCGAAACGGCTTGACCGATTCTCATGAAATTTTGTGTGCATATCGGTCATGTCTGAGAATCGGACACCTATTTTTCATCCCCCTAAATGTTAAGGGAAATCCACGCCTAAATTATTTTTTCAATTTTAGATTAAAAAAAAATTATGATACAGCATTAGTATATATATACTAGCTGACCCGGCAAACGTTGTTTTGCCATGTTTTTGTGCTAAAAAATTACAGTTTATAATTAACAAAAAAAAAACATAAGGGATGATTGTAGAGGAGTGAAAATTTAGGGTTGCATGTATTTTTGTATGGTGTATCGTAAAAAAATAAAAACGAAAAATTTTGTCTAAAAAATAAATAAAAAATTTTAGGGGTGGACCACCCTTAACATTTAGGGGGATGAAAAATAGATGTTGTTAGATTCTCAGACCTACCCAATACGCACACAAAATTTCATGAGAATCGGTCTAGCCGTTTCGGAGGAGTTCGGTTACTAACACCGTGACACAAGAATTTTATATATAAGATTATATAACCCTGAATTTTCAACTCTCAACAATCCAATCAATCAACCCCTATTTTGTATTATAAATAATAGGAATACATGACAAAACGACGCTTGCCAGGTCAGCTAGTTCTTATATATTTGGTATATTCAGTTATTGTAGTTTATATAAAATAAGGCACCAAAAATCATTTGGAATGTTTAAAAACATTTCAATATTAAGAATCTATTTTGCCAACTTTCCCACTTCGTACAGGTAAGCAGCGAACAGTTTAATCTGAGAAATAACATTTTTATCAAATCAAAATTATTATTCAGTACCTGGATGCCCGAGCTTTGCTCGGTATTTATTTATTTTTATAAATGGTGTTTTTTGGAAATTATATTTCAGTACGAATTACATAGTAATAAAAAATAATTATCGAATAAAGATAATTATATTCATATTTAAGTTTTTATTTGACTGACATCTTAAAACGAGCAATTCTATGTCTAAGTTAATAAAACACGAATAAAATTACATTTTCTAGAAATGATTCCTAGCTAGATCGATTTATGGCCCCCGAAACCCCCCTTATACTAAATTTCATGAAAATCGTTGGGGCCGATTCCGAGATTACAATTATATATATATATACAAGAATTGCTCGTTTAAACATATAAGACAACTTGAGCAGTGTTGGCCTAGTGGCTTCAATGTGCTACTCTCATACCTGAGGTCATAGGTTCGATCCCCGGCTGTGCACCAATGGACTTTATTTCTATGTGCGCATTTAACATTTGCTCGAACGGTGAAGGAAAACATCGAGAGGAAACCGACATGTCTTAGACCCAAAAAGTCGACGTGTGTCAGGCACTGGAGGCTGATCACCTACTTGCCTATTAGATTTAAAAATGATCATTAAACAGATTCCAAAATCTGAGGCCAAGACCTAAAGAGGTTGTAGCGCCACTGATTTATTTATTTTTTATAAAACAACATATAAACGTCAAAAAATAAATATATATAATTAAAAATTAATAAATATCTATCTAGTGTAGGTATAGGTTATGTATGTGAACTTGTTGTCAAATGAAATGTTAGAAAAGAAATAACAATATTTATTAAAATTTTATTAAAATTAAAATTTTTTGCCCAGTCTCAAATATTTTTCGCATTTTGCGTTTCATACTCCTCAAAGTAAGAGTATCATCAGTATCATTAAAGGCAACAAATTTTTGGAAACCTTTAATGAGTTAAGAGCCTCGGAAATTGTTGTTGGCTGAAACTGTTCTTCGGGGTGTTGCTGGTCTTCGCTTTCGACGTTAGTATTATGATTGTTACTTTCAGCTTTAGCAAGAATTTGTCAAATGGCCGGGAAGAGGTTCGGATGAGGTGGGAGGAAGTGCGTAGTTATTCCTTCCATGCTTATCAATAAGATTTAAAATCGTCCGTATTGTTTTGTTTTGCTGGGACAAGAAGCGGTTGATCGTTATAGTCGATGAATTTAGATAAAGTCAAAATAAGTTGTAAGCGATATTTCGCTGTATCCGGTGTTGTTATAGGCGGTATGTTTGCTTCATAGTTTACTAGAGATTCGGCCGGGACCTTGCAATCTGGCTGTAATAACCGATCGGTCGTTGTTAACGATGTCGTTATAATCGGTTTCGACTGTATATATCTTAATATATATAAATCTCCTGTCACGATGTTTGTCCGCAATGGACTCCTAAACTACTTAACTGATTTTAAATTAATTTGGCACACCGTGAGCAGTGTAATCCAACTTAAGAGATAGGTTAGCTTACATCTTTAATTATAGTTGCAATTTTATTTTATTGCAAATTATTTGTTTATTATTTGATACAATTCCAACAGATGGCGCTGTGTTAAAAGTACCAACGTTTCACATAAGCTATCTACCTTTCCCTTTCCCTTGAATAACTTACTTAAGGGTTTTGTAATATAATAAAAACCTTAACCACAGCAACGCTTGGCCGAGTCTGCTAGTATATATATATATATATATATGTTATTTGCTTCCTATAAATGTAACGTATGGTAAAAATAAAACAAAAATACAACAATATATTTATTATGCATTGATTAGTAAAATTATTATGCGAATACAACATTATGTTACAACTACAATAACTGACTAACACTCCTTATCCTAAATCAGTTCATACTAACGACTATCTCTTTTCATCATCATAAACATCATTTCACAGAAAGAGACGAAAGATTTCCACTGGTTATATGAATATAAGTTTTTTTATTATGGAAAATCTTATATATAAAATTCTCGTGTCGCGGTGTTTGTGGTTAAACTCCTCCGAAACGGCTTGACCGATTCTCATGAAATTTTGTGTGCATATCGGTCATGTCTGAGAATCGGACATCTATTTTTCATCCCCCTAAATGTTAAGGGAAATCCACGCCTAAATTATTTTTTCAATTTTAGATTTTAAAAAAATTATGATACAGCATTAGTATATATATACTAGCTGACCCGGCAAACGTTGTTTTGCCATGTTTTTGTGCTAAAAAATTACAGTTTATAATTAACAAAAAAAAAACATAAGGGATGATTGTAGAGGGGTGAAAATTTAGGGTTGCATGTATTTTTGTATGGTGTATCGTAAAAAAATAAAAACGAAAAATTTTGTCTAAAAAATAAATAAAAAATTTTAGGGGTGGACCACCCTTAACATTTAGGGGGATGAAAAATAGATGTTGTTCGATTCTCAGACCTACCCAATACGCACACAAAATTTCATGAGAATCGGTCGAGCCGTTTCGGAGGAGTTCGGTTACTAACACCGTGACACAAGAATTTTATATATAAGATTATATAACCCTGAATTTTCAACTCTCAACAATCCAATCAATCAACCCCTATTTTGTATTATAAATAATAGGAATACATGACAAAACGACGCTTGCCAGGTCAGCTAGTTCTTATATATTTGGTATATTCAGTTATTGTAGTTTATATAAAATAAGGCACCAAAAATCATTTGGAATGTTTAAAAACATTTCAATATTAAGAATCTATTTTGCCAACTTTCCCACTTCGTACAGGTAAGCAGCGAACAGTTTAATCTGAGAAATAACATTTTTATCAAATCAAAATTATTATTCAGTACCTGGATGCCCGAGCTTTGCTCGGTATTTATTTATTTTTATAAATGGTGTTTCTTGGAAATTATATTTCAGTACGAATTACATAGTAATAAAAAATAATTATCGAATAAAGATAATTATATTCATATTTAAGTTTTTATTTGACTGACATCTTAAAACGAGCAATTCTATGTCTAAGTTAATAAAACACGAATAAAATTACATTTTCTAGAAATGATTCCTAGCTAGATCGATTTATGGCCCCCGAAACCCCCCTTATACTAAATTTCATGAAAATCGTTGGGGCCGATTCCGAGATTCCAATTATATATATATATACAAGAATTGCTCGTTTAAACATATAAGACAACTTGAGCAGTGTTGGCCTAGTGGCTTCAATGTGCTACTCTCATACCTGAGGTCATAGGTTCGATCCCCGGCTGTGCACCAATGGACTTTATTTCTATGTGCGCATTTAACATTTGCTCGAACGGTGAAGGAAAACATCGAGAGGAAACCGACATGTCTTAGACCCAAAAAGTCGACGTGTGTCAGGCACTGGAGGCTGATCACCTACTTGCCTATTAGATTTAAAAATGATCATGAAACAGATTCCAAAATCTGAGGCCAAGACCTAAAGAGGTTGTAGCGCCACTGATTTATTTATTTTTTATAAAACAACATATAAACGTCAAAAAATAAATATATATAATTAAAAATTAATAAATATCTATCTAGTGTAGGTATAGGTTATGTATGTGAACTTGTTGTCAAATGAAATGTTAGAAAAGAAATAACAATATTTATTAAAATTTTATTAAAATTAAAATTTTTTGCCCAGTCTCAAATATTTTTCGCATTTTGCGTTTCATACTCCTCAAAGTAAGAGTATCATCAGTATCATTAAAGGCAACAAATTTTTGGAAACCTTTAATGAGTTAAGAGCCTCGGAAATTGTTGTTGGCTGAAACTGTTCTTCGGGGTGTTGCTGGTCTTCGCTTTCGACGTTAGTATTATGATTGTTACTTTCAGCTTTAGCAAGAATTTGTCAAATGGCCGGGAAGAGGTTCGGATGAGGTGGGAGGAAGTGCGTAGTTATTCCTTCCATGCTTATCAATAAGATTTAAAATCGTCCGTATTGTTTTGTTTTGCTGGGACAAGAAGCGGTTGATCGTTATAGTCGATGAATTTAGATAAAGTCAAAATAAGTTGTAAGCGATATTTCGCTGTATCCGGTGTTGTTATAGGCGGTATGTTTGCTTCATAGTTTACTAGAGATTCGGCCGGGACCTTGCAATCTGGCTGTAATAACCGATCGGTCGTTGTTAACGATGTCGTTATAATCGGTTTCGACTGTATATATATATAAATCTCCTGTCACGATGTTTGTCCGCAATGGACTCCTAAACTACTTAACTGATTTTAAATTAATTTGGCACACCGTGAGCAGTGTAATCCAACTTAAGAGATAGGATAGCTTACATCTTTAATTATAGTTGCAATTTTATTTTATTGCAAATTATTTGTTTATTATTTGATACAATTCCAACAGATGGCGCTGTGTTAAAAGTACCAACGTTTCACATAAGCTATCTACCTTTACCTTTCCCTTGAATAACTTACTTAAGGGTTTTGTAATATAATAAAAACCTTAACCACAGCAACGCTTGGCCGAGTCTGCTAGTATATATATATATATATATATGTTATTTGCTTCCTATAAATGTAACGTATGGTAAAAATAAAACAAAAATACAACAATATATTTATTATGCATTGATTAGTAAAATTATTATGCGAATACAACATTATGTTACAACTACAATAACTGACTAACACTCCTTATCCTAAATCAGTTCATACTAACGACTATCTCTTTTCATCATCATAAACATCATTTCACAGAAAGAGACGAAAGATTTCCACTGGTTATATGAATATAAGTTTTTTTATTATGGAAAATCTTATATATAAAATTCTCGTGTCGCGGTGTTTGTGGTTAAACTCCTCCGAAACGGCTTGACCGATTCTCATGAAATTTTGTGTGCATATCGGTCATGTCTGAGAATCGGACATCTATTTTTCATCCCCCTAAATGTTAAGGGAAATCCACGCCTAAATTATTTTTTCAATTTTAGATTTAAAAAAAATTATGATACAGCATTAGTATATATATACTAGCTGACCCGGCAAACGTTGTTTTGCCATGTTTTTGTGCTAAAAAATTACAGTTTATAATTAACAAAAAAAAAACATAAGGGATGATTGTAGAGGGGTGAAAATTTAGGGTTGCATGTATTTTTGTATGGTGTATCGTAAAAAAATAAAAACGAAAAATTTTGTCTAAAAAATAAATAAAAAATTTTAGGGGTGGACCACCCTTAACATTTAGGGGGATGAAAAATAGATGTTGTTCGATTCTCAGACCTACCCAATACGCACACAAAATTTCATGAGAATCAGTCGAGCCGTTTCGGAGGAGTTCGGTTACTAACACCGTGACACAAGAATTTTATATATAAGATTATATAACCCTGAATTTTCAACTCTCAACAATCCAATCAATCAACCCCTATTTTGTATTATAAATAATAGGAATACATGACAAAACGACGCTTGCCAGGTCAGCTAGTTCTTATATATTTGGTATATTCAGTTATTGTAGTTTATATAAAATAAGGCACCAAAAATCATTTGGAATGTTTAAAAACATTTCAATATTAAGAATCTATTTTGCCAACTTTCCCACTTCGTACAGGTAAGCAGCGAACAGTTTAATCTGAGAAATAACATTTTTATCAAATCAAAATTATTATTCAGTACCTGGATGCCCGAGCTTTGCTCGGTATTTATTTATTTTTATAAATGGTGTTTTTTGGAAATTATATTTCAGTACGAATTACATAGTAATAAAAAATAATTATCGAATAAAGATAATTATATTCATATTTAAGTTTTTATTTGACTGACATCTTAAAACGAGCAATTCTATGTCTAAGTTAATAAAACACGAATAAAATTACATTTTCTAGAAATGATTCCTAGCTAGATCGATTTATGGCCCCCGAAACCCCCCTTATACTAAATTTCATGAAAATCGTTGGGGCCGATTCCGAGATTCCAATTATATATATATATACAAGAATTGCTCGTTTAAACATATAAGACAACTTGAGCAGTGTTGGCCTAGTGGCTTCAATGTGCTACTCTCATACCTGAGGTCATAGGTTCGATCCCCGGCTGTGCACCAATGAACTTTATTTCTATGTGCGCATTTAACATTTGCTCGAACGGTGAAGGAAAACATCGAGAGGAAACCGACATGTCTTAGACCCAAAAAGTCGACGTGTGTCAGGCACTGGAGGCTGATCACCTACTTGCCTATTAGATTTAAAAATGATCATGAAACAGATTCCAAAATCTGAGGCCAAGACCTAAAGAGGTTGTAGCGCCACTGATTTATTTATTTTTTATAAAACAACATATAAACGTCAAAAAATAAATATATATAATTAAAAATTAATAAATATCTATCTAGTGTAGGTATAGGTTATGTATGTGAACTTGTTGTCAAATGAAATGTTAGAAAAGAAATAACAATATTTATTAAAATTTTATTAAAATTAAAATTTTTTGCCCAGTCTCAAATATTTTTCGCATTTTGCGTTTCATACTCCTCAAAGTAAGAGTATCATCAGTATCATTAAAGGCAACAAATTTTTGGAAACCTTTAATGAGTTAAGAGCCTCGGAAATTGTTGTTGGCTGAAACTGTTCTTCGGGGTCTTGCTGGTCTTCGCTTTCGACGTTAGTATTATGATTGTTACTTTCAGCTTTAGCAAGAATTTGTCAAATGGCCGGGAAGAGGTTCGGATGAGGTGGGAGGAAGTGCGTAGTTATTCCTTCCATGCTTATCAATAAGTTCGTTCGTCGTTATAATCGGTTTCGACTGTATATATCTTAATATATATAAATCTCCTGTCACGATGTTTGTCCGCAATGGACTCCTAAACTACTTAACTGATTTTAAATTAATTTGGCACACCGTGAGCAGTGTAATCCAACTTAAGAGATAGGATAGCTTACATCTTTAATTATAGTTGCAATTTTATTTTATTGCAAATTATTTGTTTATTATTTGATACAATTCCAACAGATGGCGCTGTGTTAAAAGTACCAACGTTTCACATAAGCTATCTACCTTTCCCTTTCCCTTGAATAACTTACTTAAGGGTTTTGTAATATAATAAAAACCTTAACCACAGCAACGCTTCGCCGAGTCTGCTAGTATATATATATATATATATATATATATGTTATTTGCTTCCTATAAATGTAACGTATGGTAAAAATAAAACAAAAATACAACAATATATTTATTATGCATTGATTAGTAAAATTATTATGCGAATACAACATTATGTTACAACTACAATAACTGACTAACACTCCTTATCCTAAATCAGTTCATACTAACGACTATCTCTTTTCATCATCATAAACATCATTTCACAGAAAGAGACGAAAGATTTCCACTGGTTATATGAATGTAAGTTTTTTTACTATGGAAAATCTTCTTATAAAATTCTCGTGTCGCGGTGTTTGTGGTTAAACTCCTCCGAAACGGCTTGACCGATTCTCATGAAATTTTGTGTGCATATCGGTCATGTCTGAGAATCGGACATCTATTTTTCATCCCCCTAAATGTTAAGGGAAATCCACGCCTAAATTATTTTTTCAATTTTAGATTTTAAAAACATTATGATACAGCATTAGTATATATATACTAGCTGACCCGGCAAACGTTGTTTTGCCATGTTTTTGTGCTAAAAAATTACAGTTTATAATTAACAAAAAAAAAACATAAGGGATGATTGTAGAGGGGTGAAAATTTAGGGTTGCATGTATTTTTGTATGGTGTATCGTAAAAAAATAAAAACGAAAAATTTTGTCTAAAAAATTAAATAAAAAATTTTAGGGGTCGACCACCCTTAACATTTAGGGGGATGAAAAATAGATGTTGTTCGATTCTCAGACCTACCCAATACGCACACAAAATTTCATGAGAATCGGTCGAGCCGTTTCGGAGGAGTTCGGTTACTAACACCGTGACACAAGAATTTTATATATAAGATTATATAACCCTGAATTTTCAACTCTCAACAATCCAATCAATCAACCCCTATTTTGTATTATAAATAATAGGAATACATGACAAAACGACGCTTGCCAGGTCAGCTAGTTCTTATATATTTGGTATATTCAGTTATTGTAGTTTATATAAAATAAGGCACCAAAAATCATTTGGAATGTTTAAAAACATTTCAATATTAAGAATCTATTTTGCCAACTTTCCCACTTCGTACAGGTAAGCAGCGAACAG
This sequence comes from Pieris mannii, assembly GCA_028984075.1. Lineage (NCBI taxonomy): Eukaryota > Metazoa > Arthropoda > Insecta > Lepidoptera > Pieridae > Pieris > Pieris mannii. The sequence continues at coordinate 1,780,011 of CM054798.1, read as the reverse complement.
TTTAATCTGAGAAATAACATTTTTATCAAATCAAAATTATTATTCAGTACCTGGATGCCCGAGCTTTGCTCGGTATTTATTTATTTTTATAAATGGTGTTTTTTGGAAATTATATTTCAGTACGAATTACATAGTAATAAAAAATAATTATCGAATAAAGATAATTATATTCATATTTAAGTTTTTATTTGACTGACATCTTAAAACGAGCAATTCTATGTCTAAGTTAATAAAACACGAATAAAATTACATTTTCTAGAAATGATTCCTAGCTAGATCGATTTATGGCCCCCGAAACCCCCCTTATACTAAATTTCATGAAAATCGTTGGGGCCGATTCCGAGATTACAATTATATATATATATACAAGAATTGCTCGTTTAAACATATAAGACAACTTGAGCAGTGTTGGCCTAGTGGCTTCAATGTGCTACTCTCATACCTGAGGTCATAGGTTCGATCCCCGGCTGTGCACCAATGGACTTTATTTCTATGTGCGCATTTAACATTTGCTCGAACGGTGAAGGAAAACATCGAGAGGAAACCGACATGTCTTAGACCCAAAAAGTCGACGTGTGTCAGGCACTGGAGGCTGATCACCTACTTGCCTATTAGATTTAAAAATGATCATTAAACAGATTCCAAAATCTGAGGCCAAGACCTAAAGAGGTTGTAGCGCCACTGATTTATTTATTTTTTATAAAACAACATATAAACGTCAAAAAATAAATATATATAATTAAAAATTAATAAATATCTATCTAGTGTAGGTATAGGTTATGTATGTGAACTTGTTGTCAAATGAAATGTTAGAAAAGAAATAACAATATTTATTAAAATTTTATTAAAATTAAAATTTTTTGCCCAGTCTCAAATATTTTTCGCATTTTGCGTTTCATACTCCTCAAAGTAAGAGTATCATCAGTATCATTAAAGGCAACAAATTTTTGGAAACCTTTAATGAGTTAAGAGCCTCGGAAATTGTTGTTGGCTGAAACTGTTCTTCGGGGTGTTGCTGGTCTTCGCTTTCGACGTTAGTATTATGATTGTTACTTTCAGCTTTAGCAAGAATTTGTCAAATGGCCGGGAAGAGGTTCGGATGAGGTGGGAGGAAGTGCGTAGTTATTCCTTCCATGCTTATCAATAAGATTTAAAATCGTCCGTATTGTTTTGTTTTGCTGGAACAAGAAGCGGTTGATCGTTACAGTCGATGAATTTAGATAAAGTCAAAATAAGTTGTAAGCGATATTTCGCTGTATCCGGTGTTGTTATAGGCGGTATGTTTGCTTCATAGTTTTCTAGAGATTCGGCCGGGACCTTGCAATCTGGCTGTAATAACCGATCGGTCGTTGTTAACGATGTCGTTATAATCGGTTTCGACTGTATATATCTTAATATATATAAATCTCCTGTCACGATGTTTGTCCGCAATGGACTCCTAAACTACTTAACTGATTTTAAATTAATTTGGCACACCGTGAGCAGTGTAATCCAACTTAAGAGATAGGATAGCTTACATCTTTAATTATAGTTGCAATTTTATTTTATTGCAAATTATTTGTTTATTATTTGATACAATTCCAACAGATGGCGCTGTGTTAAAAGTACCAACGTTTCACATAAGCTATCTACCTTTCCCTTTCCCTTGAATAACTTACTTAAGGGTTTTTTAATATAATAAAAACCTTAACCACAGCAACGCTTGGCCGAGTCTGCTAGTATATATATATATGTATATATATATGTTATTTGCTTCCTATAAATGTAACGTATGGTAAAAATAAAACAAAAATACAACAATATATTTATTATGCATTGATTAGTAAAATTATTATGCGAATACAACATTCTGTTACAACTACAATAACTGACTAACACTCCTTATCCTAAATTAGTTCATACTAACGACTATCTCTTTTCATCATCATAAACATCATTTCACAGAAAGAGACGAAAGATTTCCACTGGTTATATGAATATAAGTTTTTTTATTATGGAAAATCTTATATATAAAATTCTCGTGTCGCGGTGTTTGTGGTTAAACTCCTCCGAAACGGCTTGACCGATTCTCATGAAATTTTGTGTGCATATCGGTCATGTCTGAGAATCGGACATCTATTTTTCATCCCCCTAAATGTTAAGGGAAATCCACGCCTAAATTATTTTTTCAATTTTAGATTAAAAAAAAATTATGATACAGCATTAGTATATATATACTAGCTGATCCGGCAAACGTTGTTTTGCCATGTTTTTGTGCTAAAAAATTACAGTTTATAATTAACAAAAAAAAAACATAAGGGATGATTGTAGAGGAGTGAAAATTTAGGGTTGCATGTATTTTTGTATGGTGTATCGTAAAAAAATAAAAACGAAAAATTTTGTCTAAAAAATAAATAAAAATTTTTAGGGGTGGACCACCCTTAACATTTAGGGGGATGAAAAATAGATGTTGTTCGATTCTCAGACCTACCCAATACGCACACAAAATTTCATGAGAATCGGTCGAGCCGTTTCGGAGGAGTTCGGTTACTAACACCGTGACACAAGAATTTTATATATAAGATTATATAACCCTGAATTTTCAACTCTCAACAATCCAATCAATCAACCCCTATTTTGTATTATAAATAATAAGAATACATGACAAAACGACGCTTGCCAGGTCAGCTAGTTCTTATATATTTGGTATATTCAGTTATTGTAGTTTATATAAAATAAGGCACCAAAAATCATTTGGAATGTTTAAAAACATTTCAATATTAAGAATCTATTTTGCCAACTTTCCCACTTCGTACAGGTAAGCAGCGAACAGTTTAATCTGAGAAATAACATTTTTATCAAATCAAAATTATTATTCAGTACCTGGATGCCCGAGCTTTGCTCGGTATTTATTTATTTTTATAAATGGTGTTTTTTGGAAATTATATTTCAGTACGAATTACATAGTAATAAAAAATAATTATCGAATAAAGATAATTATATTCATATTTAAGTTTTTATTTGACTGACATCTTAAAACGAGCAATTCTATGTCTAAGTTAATAAAACACGAATAAAATTACATTTTCTAGAAATGATTCCTAGCTAGATCGATTTATGGCCCCCGAAACCCCCCTTATACTAAATTTCATGAAAATCGTTGGGGCCGATTCCGAGATTACAATTATATATATATATACAAGAATTGCTCGTTTAAACATATAAGACAACTTGAGCAGTGTTGGCCTAGTGGCTTCAATGTGCTACTCTCATACCTGAGGTCATAGGTTCGATCCCCGGCTGTGCACCAATGGACTTTATTTCTATGTGCGCATTTAACATTTGCTCGAACGGTGAAGGAAAACATCGAGAGGAAACCGACATGTCTTAGACCCAAAAAGTCGACGTGTGTCAGGCACTGGAGGCTGATCACCTACTTGCCTATTAGATTTAAAAATGATCATTAAACAGATTCCAAAATCTGAGGCCAAGACCTAAAGAGGTTGTAGCGCCACTGATTTATTTATTTTTTATAAAACAACATATAAACGTCAAAAAATAAATATATATAATTAAAAATTAATAAATATCTATCTAGTGTAGGTATAGGTTATGTATGTGAACTTGTTGTCAAATGAAATGTTAGAAAAGAAATAACAATATTTATTAAAATTTTATTAAAATTAAAATTTTTTGCCCAGTCTCAAATATTTTTCGCATTTTGCGTTTCATACTCCTCAAAGTAAGAGTATCATCAGTATCATTAAAGGCAACAAATTTTTGGAAACCTTTAATGAGTTAAGAGCCTCGGAAATTGTTGTTGGCTGAAACTGTTCTTCGGGGTGTTGCTGGTCTTCGCTTTCGACGTTAGTATTATGATTGTTACTTTCAGCTTTAGCAAGAATTTGTCAAATGGCCGGGAAGAGGTTCGGATGAGGTGGGAGGAAGTGCGTAGTTATTCCTTCCATGCTTATCAATAAGTTCGTTCGTCGTTATAATCGGTTTCGACTGTATATATCTTAATATATATAAATCTCCTGTCACGATGTTTGTCCGCAATGGACTCCTAAACTACTTAACTGATTTTAAATTAATTTGGCACACCGTGAGCAGTGTAATCCAACTTAAGAGATAGGATAGCTTACATCTTTAATTATAGTTGCAATTTTATTTTATTGCAAATTATTTGTTTATTATTTGATACAATTCCAACAGATGGCGCTGTGTTAAAAGTACCAACGTTTCACATAAGCTATCTACCTTTCCCTTTCCCTTGAATAACTTACTTAAGGGTTTTGTAATATAATAAAAACCTTAACCACAGCAACGCTTGGCCGAGTCTGCTAGTATATATATATATATTTATATATATATATGTTATTTGCTTCCTATAAATGTAACGTATGGTAAAAATAAAACAAAAATACAACAATATATTTATTATGCATTGATTAGAAAAATTATTATGCGAATACAACATTCTGTTACAACTACAATAACTGACTAACACTCCTTATCCTAAATCAGTTCATACTAACGACTATCTCTTTTCATCATCATAAACATCATTTGACAGAAAGAGACGAAAGATTTCCACTGGTTATATGAATGTAAGTTTTTTTATTATGGAAAATCTTCTTATAAAATTCTGGTGTCGCGGTGTTTGTGGTTAAACTCCTCCGAAACGGCTTGACCGATTCTCATGAAATTTTGTGTGCATATCGGTCATGTCTGAGAATCGGACACCTATTTTTCATCCCCCTAAATGTTAAGGGAAATCCACGCCTAAATTATTTTTTCAATTTTAGATTAAAAAAAAATTATGATACAGCATTAGTATATATATACTAGCTGACCCGGCAAACGTTGTTTTGCCATGTTTTTGTGCTAAAAAATTACAGTTTATAATTAACAAAAAAAAAACATAAGGGATGATTGTAGAGGAGTGAAAATTTAGGGTTGCATGTATTTTTGTATGGTGTATCGTAAAAAAATAAAAACGAAAAATTTTGTCTAAAAAATAAATAAAAAATTTTAGGGGTGGACCACCCTTAACATTTAGGGGGATGAAAAATAGATGTTGTTAGATTCTCAGACCTACCCAATACGCACACAAAATTTCATGAGAATCGGTCTAGCCGTTTCGGAGGAGTTCGGTTACTAACACCGTGACACAAGAATTTTATATATAAGATTATATAACCCTGAATTTTCAACTCTCAACAATCCAATCAATCAACCCCTATTTTGTATTATAAATAATAGGAATACATGACAAAACGACGCTTGCCAGGTCAGCTAGTTCTTATATATTTGGTATATTCAGTTATTGTAGTTTATATAAAATAAGGCACCAAAAATCATTTGGAATGTTTAAAAACATTTCAATATTAAGAATCTATTTTGCCAACTTTCCCACTTCGTACAGGTAAGCAGCGAACAGTTTAATCTGAGAAATAACATTTTTATCAAATCAAAATTATTATTCAGTACCTGGATGCCCGAGCTTTGCTCGGTATTTATTTATTTTTATAAATGGTGTTTTTTGGAAATTATATTTCAGTACGAATTACATAGTAATAAAAAATAATTATCGAATAAAGATAATTATATTCATATTTAAGTTTTTATTTGACTGACATCTTAAAACGAGCAATTCTATGTCTAAGTTAATAAAACACGAATAAAATTACATTTTCTAGAAATGATTCCTAGCTAGATCGATTTATGGCCCCCGAAACCCCCCTTATACTAAATTTCATGAAAATCGTTGGGGCCGATTCCGAGATTACAATTATATATATATATACAAGAATTGCTCGTTTAAACATATAAGACAACTTGAGCAGTGTTGGCCTAGTGGCTTCAATGTGCTACTCTCATACCTGAGGTCATAGGTTCGATCCCCGGCTGTGCACCAATGGACTTTATTTCTATGTGCGCATTTAACATTTGCTCGAACGGTGAAGGAAAACATCGAGAGGAAACCGACATGTCTTAGACCCAAAAAGTCGACGTGTGTCAGGCACTGGAGGCTGATCACCTACTTGCCTATTAGATTTAAAAATGATCATTAAACAGATTCCAAAATCTGAGGCCAAGACCTAAAGAGGTTGTAGCGCCACTGATTTATTTATTTTTTATAAAACAACATATAAACGTCAAAAAATAAATATATATAATTAAAAATTAATAAATATCTATCTAGTGTAGGTATAGGTTATGTATGTGAACTTGTTGTCAAATGAAATGTTAGAAAAGAAATAACAATATTTATTAAAATTTTATTAAAATTAAAATTTTTTGCCCAGTCTCAAATATTTTTCGCATTTTGCGTTTCATACTCCTCAAAGTAAGAGTATCATCAGTATCATTAAAGGCAACAAATTTTTGGAAACCTTTAATGAGTTAAGAGCCTCGGAAATTGTTGTTGGCTGAAACTGTTCTTCGGGGTGTTGCTGGTCTTCGCTTTCGACGTTAGTATTATGATTGTTACTTTCAGCTTTAGCAAGAATTTGTCAAATGGCCGGGAAGAGGTTCGGATGAGGTGGGAGGAAGTGCGTAGTTATTCCTTCCATGCTTATCAATAAGATTTAAAATCGTCCGTATTGTTTTGTTTTGCTGGGACAAGAAGCGGTTGATCGTTATAGTCGATGAATTTAGATAAAGTCAAAATAAGTTGTAAGCGATATTTCGCTGTATCCGGTGTTGTTATAGGCGGTATGTTTGCTTCATAGTTTACTAGAGATTCGGCCGGGACCTTGCAATCTGGCTGTAATAACCGATCGGTCGTTGTTAACGATGTCGTTATAATCGGTTTCGACTGTATATATCTTAATATATATAAATCTCCTGTCACGATGTTTGTCCGCAATGGACTCCTAAACTACTTAACTGATTTTAAATTAATTTGGCACACCGTGAGCAGTGTAATCCAACTTAAGAGATAGGTTAGCTTACATCTTTAATTATAGTTGCAATTTTATTTTATTGCAAATTATTTGTTTATTATTTGATACAATTCCAACAGATGGCGCTGTGTTAAAAGTACCAACGTTTCACATAAGCTATCTACCTTTCCCTTTCCCTTGAATAACTTACTTAAGGGTTTTGTAATATAATAAAAACCTTAACCACAGCAACGCTTGGCCGAGTCTGCTAGTATATATATATATATATATATGTTATTTGCTTCCTATAAATGTAACGTATGGTAAAAATAAAACAAAAATACAACAATATATTTATTATGCATTGATTAGTAAAATTATTATGCGAATACAACATTATGTTACAACTACAATAACTGACTAACACTCCTTATCCTAAATCAGTTCATACTAACGACTATCTCTTTTCATCATCATAAACATCATTTCACAGAAAGAGACGAAAGATTTCCACTGGTTATATGAATATAAGTTTTTTTATTATGGAAAATCTTATATATAAAATTCTCGTGTCGCGGTGTTTGTGGTTAAACTCCTCCGAAACGGCTTGACCGATTCTCATGAAATTTTGTGTGCATATCGGTCATGTCTGAGAATCGGACATCTATTTTTCATCCCCCTAAATGTTAAGGGAAATCCACGCCTAAATTATTTTTTCAATTTTAGATTTTAAAAAAATTATGATACAGCATTAGTATATATATACTAGCTGACCCGGCAAACGTTGTTTTGCCATGTTTTTGTGCTAAAAAATTACAGTTTATAATTAACAAAAAAAAAACATAAGGGATGATTGTAGAGGGGTGAAAATTTAGGGTTGCATGTATTTTTGTATGGTGTATCGTAAAAAAATAAAAACGAAAAATTTTGTCTAAAAAATAAATAAAAAATTTTAGGGGTGGACCACCCTTAACATTTAGGGGGATGAAAAATAGATGTTGTTCGATTCTCAGACCTACCCAATACGCACACAAAATTTCATGAGAATCGGTCGAGCCGTTTCGGAGGAGTTCGGTTACTAACACCGTGACACAAGAATTTTATATATAAGATTATATAACCCTGAATTTTCAACTCTCAACAATCCAATCAATCAACCCCTATTTTGTATTATAAATAATAGGAATACATGACAAAACGACGCTTGCCAGGTCAGCTAGTTCTTATATATTTGGTATATTCAGTTATTGTAGTTTATATAAAATAAGGCACCAAAAATCATTTGGAATGTTTAAAAACATTTCAATATTAAGAATCTATTTTGCCAACTTTCCCACTTCGTACAGGTAAGCAGCGAACAGTTTAATCTGAGAAATAACATTTTTATCAAATCAAAATTATTATTCAGTACCTGGATGCCCGAGCTTTGCTCGGTATTTATTTATTTTTATAAATGGTGTTTTTTGGAAATTATATTTCAGTACGAATTACATAGTAATAAAAAATAATTATCGAATAAAGATAATTATATTCATATTTAAGTTTTTATTTGACTGACATCTTAAAACGAGCAATTCTATGTCTAAGTTAATAAAACACGAATAAAATTACATTTTCTAGAAATGATTCCTAGCTAGATCGATTTATGGCCCCCGAAACCCCCCTTATACTAAATTTCATGAAAATCGTTGGGGCCGATTCCGAGATTCCAATTATATATATATATACAAGAATTGCTCGTTTAAACATATAAGACAACTTGAGCAGTGTTGGCCTAGTGGCTTCAATGTGCTACTCTCATACCTGAGGTCATAGGTTCGATCCCCGGCTGTGCACCAATGGACTTTATTTCTATGTGCGCATTTAACATTTGCTCGAACGGTGAAGGAAAACATCGAGAGGAAACCGACATGTCTTAGACCCAAAAAGTCGACGTGTGTCAGGCACTGGAGGCTGATCACCTACTTGCCTATTAGATTTAAAAATGATCATGAAACAGATTCCAAAATCTGAGGCCAAGACCTAAAGAGGTTGTAGCGCCACTGATTTATTTATTTTTTATAAAACAACATATAAACGTCAAAAAATAAATATATATAATTAAAAATTAATAAATATCTATCTAGTGTAGGTATAGGTTATGTATGTGAACTTGTTGTCAAATGAAATGTTAGAAAAGAAATAACAATATTTATTAAAATTTTATTAAAATTAAAATTTTTTGCCCAGTCTCAAATATTTTTCGCATTTTGCGTTTCATACTCCTCAAAGTAAGAGTATCATCAGTATCATTAAAGGCAACAAATTTTTGGAAACCTTTAATGAGTTAAGAGCCTCGGAAATTGTTGTTGGCTGAAACTGTTCTTCGGGGTGTTGCTGGTCTTCGCTTTCGACGTTAGTATTATGATTGTTACTTTCAGCTTTAGCAAGAATTTGTCAAATGGCCGGGAAGAGGTTCGGATGAGGTGGGAGGAAGTGCGTAGTTATTCCTTCCATGCTTATCAATAAGATTTAAAATCGTCCGTATTGTTTTGTTTTGCTGGGACAAGAAGCGGTTGATCGTTATAGTCGATGAATTTAGATAAAGTCAAAATAAGTTGTAAGCGATATTTCGCTGTATCCGGTGTTGTTATAGGCGGTATGTTTGCTTCATAGTTTACTAGAGATTCGGCCGGGACCTTGCAATCTGGCTGTAATAACCGATCGGTCGTTGTTAACGATGTCGTTATAATCGGTTTCGACTGTATATATATATAAATCTCCTGTCACGATGTTTGTCCGCAATGGACTCCTAAACTACTTAACTGATTTTAAATTAATTTGGCACACCGTGAGCAGTGTAATCCAACTTAAGAGATAGGATAGCTTACATCTTTAATTATAGTTGCAATTTTATTTTATTGCAAATTATTTGTTTATTATTTGATACAATTCCAACAGATGGCGCTGTGTTAAAAGTACCAACGTTTCACATAAGCTATCTACCTTTACCTTTCCCTTGAATAACTTACTTAAGGGTTTTGTAATATAATAAAAACCTTAACCACAGCAACGCTTGGCCGAGTCTGCTAGTATATATATATATATATATATGTTATTTGCTTCCTATAAATGTAACGTATGGTAAAAATAAAACAAAAATACAACAATATATTTATTATGCATTGATTAGTAAAATTATTATGCGAATACAACATTATGTTACAACTACAATAACTGACTAACACTCCTTATCCTAAATCAGTTCATACTAACGACTATCTCTTTTCATCATCATAAACATCATTTCACAGAAAGAGACGAAAGATTTCCACTGGTTATATGAATATAAGTTTTTTTATTATGGAAAATCTTATATATAAAATTCTCGTGTCGCGGTGTTTGTGGTTAAACTCCTCCGAAACGGCTTGACCGATTCTCATGAAATTTTGTGTGCATATCGGTCATGTCTGAGAATCGGACATCTATTTTTCATCCCCCTAAATGTTAAGGGAAATCCACGCCTAAATTATTTTTTCAATTTTAGATTTTAAAAAAATTATGATACAGCATTAGTATATATATACTAGCTGACCCGGCAAACGTTGTTTTGCCATGTTTTTGTGCTAAAAAATTACAGTTTATAATTAACAAAAAAAAAACATAAGAGATGATTGTAGAGGGGTGAAAATTTAGGGTTGCATGTATTTTTGTATGGTGTATCGTAAAAAAATAAAAACGAAAAATTTTGTCTAAAAAATAAATAAAAAAATTTAGGGGTCGACCACCCTTAACATTTAGGGGGATGAAAAATAGATGTTGTTCGATTCTCAGACCTACCCAATACGCACACAAAATTTCATGAGAATCGGAATACATGACAAAACGACGCTTGCCAGGTCAGCTAGTTCTTATATATTTGGTATATTCAGTTATTGTAGTTTATATAAAATAAGGCACCAAAAATCATTTGGAATGTTTAAAAACATTTCAATATTAAGAATCTATTTTGCCAACTTTCCCACTTCGTACAGGTAAGCAGCGAACAGTTTAATCTGAGAAATAACATTTTTATCAAATCAAAATTATTATTCAGTACCTGGATGCCCGAGCTTTGCTCGGTATTTATTTATTTTTATAAATGGTGTTTTTTGGAAATTATATTTCAGTACGAATTACATAGTAATAAAAAATAATTATCGAATAAAGATAATTATATTCATATTTAAGTTTTTATTTGACTGACATCTTAAAACGAGCAATTCTATGTCTAAGTTAATAAAACACGAATAAAATTACATTTTCTAGAAATGATTCCTAGCTAGATCGATTTATGGCCCCCGAAACCCCCCTTATACTAAATTTCATGAAAATCGTTGGGGCCGATTCCGAGATTCCAATTATATATATATATACAAGAATTGCTCGTTTAAACATATAAGACAACTTGAGCAGTGTTGGCCTAGTGGCTTCAATGTGCTACTCTCATACCTGAGGTCATAGGTTCGATCCCCGGCTGTGCACCAATGGACTTTATTTCTATGTGCGCATTTAACATTTGCTCGAACGGTGAAGGAAAACATCGAGAGGAAACCGACATGTCTTAGACCCAAAAAGTCGACGTGTGTCAGGCACTGGAGGCTGATCACCTACTTGCCTATTAGATTTAAAAATGATCATGAAACAGATTCCAAAATCTGAGGCCAAGACCTAAAGAGGTTGTAGCGCCACTGATTTATTTATTTTTTATAAAACAACATATAAACGTCAAAAAATAAATATATATAATTAAAAATTAATAAATATCTATCTAGTGTAGGTATAGGTTATGTATGTGAACTTGTTGTCAAATGAAATGTTAGAAAAGAAATAACAATATTTATTAAAATTTTATTAAAATTAAAATTTTTTGCCCAGTCTCAAATATTTTTCGCATTTTGCGTTTCATACTCCTCAAAGTAAGAGTATCATCAGTATCATTAAAGGCAACAAATTTTTGGAAACCTTTAATGAGTTAAGAGCCTCGGAAATTGTTGTTGGCTGAAACTGTTCTTCGGGGTGTTGCTGGTCTTCGCTTTCGACGTTAGTATTATGATTGTTACTTTCAGCTTTAGCAAGAATTTGTCAAATGGCCGGGAAGAGGTTCGGATGAGGTGGGAGGAAGTGCGTAGTTATTCCTTCCATGCTTATCAATAAGATTTAAAATCGTCCGTATTGTTTTGTTTTGCTGGGACAAGAAGCGGTTGATCGTTATAGTCGATGAATTTAGATAAAGTCAAAATAAGTTGTAAGCGATATTTCGCTGTATCCGGTGTTGTTATAGGCGGTATGTTTGCTTCATAGTTTACTAGAGATTCGGCCGGGACCTTGCAATCTGGCTGTAATAACCGATCGGTCGTTGTTAACGATGTCGTTATAATCGGTTTCGACTGTATATATCTTAATATATATAAATCTCCTGTCACGATGTTTGTCCGCAATGGACTCCTAAACTACTTAACTGATTTTAAATTAATTTGGCACACCGTGAGCAGTGTAATCCAACTTAAGAGATAGGTTAGCTTACATCTTTAATTATAGTTGCAATTTTATTTTATTGCAAATTATTTGTTTATTATTTGATACAATTCCAACAGATGGCGCTGTGTTAAAAGTACCAACGTTTCACATAAGCTATCTACCTTTCCCTTTCCCTTGAATAACTTACTTAAGGGTTTTGTAATATAATAAAAACCTTAACCACAGCAACGCTTGGCCGAGTCTGCTAGTATATATATATATATATATATATATGTTATTTGCTTCCTATAAATGTAACGTATGGTAAAAATAAAACAAAAATACAACAATATATTTATTATGCATTGATTAGTAAAATTATTATGCGAATACAACATTATGTTACAACTACAATAACTGACTAACACTCCTTATCCTAAATCAGTTCATACTAACGACTATCTCTTTTCATCATCATAAACATCATTTCACAGAAAGAGACGAAAGATTTCCACTGGTTATATGAATGTAAGTTTTTTTATTATGGAAAATCTTCTTATAAAATTCTCGTGTCGCGGTGTTTGTGGTTAAACTCCTCCGAAACGGCTTGACCGATTCTCATGAAATTTTGTGTGCATATCGGTCATGTCTGAGAATCGGACATCTATTTTTCATCCCCCTAAATGTTAAGGGAAATCCACGCCTAAATTATTTTTTCAATTTTAGATTTAAAAAAAATTATGATACAGCATTAGTATATAATATATACTAGCTGACCCGGCAAACGTTGTTTTGCCATGTTTTTGTGCTAAAAAATTACAGTTTATAATTAACAAAAAAAAACATAAGGGATGATTGTAGAGGGGTGAAAATTTAGGGTTGCATGTATTTTTGTATGGTGTATCGTAAAAAAATAAAAACGAAAAATTTTGTCTAAAAAATAAATAAAAAAATTTTGGGGTCGACCACCCTTAACATATAGGGGGATGAAAAATAGATGTTGTTCGATTCTCAGACCTACCCAATACACACACAAAATTTCATGAGAATCGGTCGAGCCGTTTCGGAGGAGTTCGGTTACTAACACCGTGACACAAGAATTTTATATATAAGATTATATAACCCTGAATTTTCAACTCTCAACAATCCAATCAATCAACCCCTATTTTGTATTATAAATAATAGGAATACATGACAAAACGACGCTTGCCAGGTCAGCTAGTTCTTATATATTTGGTATATTCAGTTATTGTAGTTTATATAAAATAAGGCACCAAAAATCATTTGGAATGTTTAAAAACATTTCAATATTAAGAATCTATTTTGCCAACTTTCCCACTTCGTACAGGTAAGCAGCGAACAGTTTAATCTGAGAAATAACATTTTTATCAAATCAAAATTATTATTCAGTACCTGGATGCCCGAGCTTTGCTCGGTATTTATTTATTTTTATAAATGGTGTTTTTTGGAAATTATATTTCAGTACGAATTACATAGTAATAAAAAATAATTATCGAATAAAGATAATTATATTCATATTTAAGTTTTTATTTGACTGACATCTTAAAACGAGCAATTCTATGTCTAAGTTAATAAAACACGAATAAAATTACATTTTCTAGAAATGATTCCTAGCTAGATCGATTTATGGCCCCCGAAACCCCCCTTATACTAAATTTCATGAAAATCGTTGGGGCCGATTCCGAGATTCCAATTATATATATATATACAAGAATTGCTCGTTTAAACATATAAGACAACTTGAGCAGTGTTGGCCTAGTGGCTTCAATGTGCTACTCTCATACCTGAGGTCATAGGTTCGATCCCCGGCTGTGCACCAATGGACTTTATTTCTATGTGCGCATTTAACATTTGCTCGAACGGTGAAGGAAAACATCGAGAGGAAACCGACATGTCTTAGACCCAAAAAGTCGACGTGTGTCAGGCACTGGAGGCTGATCACCTACTTGCCTATTAGATTTAAAAATGATCATGAAACAGATTCCAAAATCTGAGGCCAAGACCTAAAGAGGTTGTAGCGCCACTGATTTATTTATTTTTTATAAAACAACATATAAACGTCAAAAAATAAATATATATAATTAAAAATTAATAAATATCTATCTAGTGTAGGTATAGGTTATGTATGTGAACTTGTTGTCAAATGAAATGTTAGGAAAGAAATAACAATATTTATTAAAATTTTATTAAAATTAAAAAATTTTGCCCAGTCTCAAATATTTTTCGCATTTTGCGTTTCATACTCCTCAAAGTAAGAGTATCATCAGTATCATTAAAGGCAACAAATTTTTGGAAACCTTTAATGAGTTAAGAGCCTCGGAAATTGTTGTTGGCTGAAACTGTTCTTCAGGGTCTTGCTGGTCTTCGCTTTCGACGTTAGTATTATGATTGTTACTTTCAGCTTTAGCAAGAATTTGTCAAATGGCCGGGAAGAGGTTCGGATGAGGTGGGAGGAAGTGCGTAGTTATTCCTTCCATGCTTATCAATAAGATTTAAAATCGTCCGTATTGTTTTGTTTTGCGGGGACAAGAAGCGGTTGATCGTTATAGTCGATGAATTTAGATAAAGTCAAAATAAGTTGTAAGCGATATTTCGCTGTATCCGGTGTTGTTATAGGCGGTATGTTTGCTTCATAGTTTACTAGAGATTCGGCCGGGACCTTGCAATCTGGCTGTAATAACCGATCGGTCGTTGTTAACGATGTCGTTATAATCGGTTTCGACTGTATATATCTTAATATATATAAATCTCCTGTCACGATGTTTGTCCGCAATGGACTCCTAAACTACTTAACTGATTTTAAATTAATTTGGCACACCGTGAGCAGTGTAATCCAACTTAAGAGATAGGATAGCTTACATCTTTAATTATAGTTGCAATTTTATTTTATTGCAAATTATTTGTTTATTATTTGATACAATTCCAACAGATGGCGCTGTGTTAAAAGTACCAACGTTTCACATAAGCTATCTACCTTTCCCTTTCCCTTGAATAACTTACTTAAGGGTTTTGTAATATAATAAAAACCTTAACCACAGCAACGCTTGGCCGAGTGTGCTAGTATATATATATATTTATATATATATGTTATTTGCTTCCTATAAATGTAACGTATGGTAAAAATAAAACAAAAATACAACAATATATTTATTATGCATTGATTAGTAAAATTATTATGCGAATTCTGTTACAACTACAATAACTGACTAACACTCCTTATCCTAAATCAGTTCATACTAACGACTATCTCTTTTCATCATCATAAACATCATTTCACAGAAAGAGACGAAAGATTTCCACTTGTTATATGAATGTAAGTTTTTTTATTATGGAAAATCTTCTTATAAAATTCTCGTGTCGCGGTGTTTGTGGTTAAACTCCTCCGAAACGGCTTGACCGATTCTCATGAAATTTTGTGTGCATATCGGTCATGTCTGAGAATCGGACATCTATTTTTCATCCCCCTAAATGTTAAGGGAAATCCACGCCTAAATTATTTTTTCAATTTTAGATTTTAAAAAAATTATGATACAGCATTAGTATATATATACTAGCTGACCCGGCAAACGTTGTTTTGCCATGTTTTTGTGCTAAAAAATTACAGTTTATAATTAACAAAAAAAAAACATAAGAGATGATTGTAGAGGGGTGAAAATTTAGGGTTGCATGTATTTTTGTATGGTGTATCGTAAAAAAATAAAAACGAAAAATTTTGTCTAAAAAATAAATAAAAAAATTTAGGGGTCGACCACCCTTAACATTTAGGGGGATGAAAAATAGATGTTGTTCGATTCTCAGACCTACCCAATACGCACACAAAATTTCATGAGAATCGGTCGAGCCGTTTCGGAGGAGTTCGGTTACTAACACCGTGACACAAGAATTTTATATATAAGATTATATAACCCTGAATTTTCAACTCTCAACAATCCAATCAATCAACCCCTATTTTGTACTATAAATAATAGGAATACATGACAAAACGACGCTTGCCAGGTCAGCTAGTTCTTATATATTTGGTATATTCAGTTATTGTAGTTTATATAAAATAAGGCACCAAAAATCATTTGGAATGTTTAAAAACATTTCAATATTAAGAATCTATTTTGCCAACTTTCCCACTTCGTACAGGTAAGCAGCGAACAGTTTAATCTGAGAAATAACATTTTTATCAAATCAAAATTATTATTCAGTACCTGGATGCCCGAGCTTTGCTCGGTATTTATTTATTTTTATAAATGGTGTTTTTTGGAAATTATATTTCAGTACGAATTACATAGTAATAAAAAATAATTATCGAATAAAGATAATTATATTCATATTTAAGTTTTTATTTGACCGACATCTTAAAACGAGCAATTCTATGTCTAAGTTAATAAAACACGAATAAAATTACATTTTCTAGAAATGATTCCTAGCTAGATCGATTTATGGCCCCCGAAACCCCCCTTATACTAAATTTCATGAAAATCGTTGGGGCCGATTCCGAGATTCCAATTATATATATATATACAAGAATTGCTCGTTTAAACATATAAGACAACTTGAGCAGTGTTGGCCTAGTGGCTTCAATGTGCTACTCTCATACCTGAGGTCATAGGTTCGATCCCCGGCTGTGCACCAATGGACTTTATTTCTATGTGCGCATTTAACATTTGCTCGAACGGTGAAGGAAAACATCGAGAGGAAACCGACATGTCTTAGACCCAAAAAGTCGACGTGTGTCAGGCACTGGAGGCTGATCACCTACTTGCCTATTAGATTTAAAAATGATCATGAAACAGATTCCAAAATCTGAGGCCAAGACCTAAAGAGGTTGTAGCGCCACTGATTTATTTATTTTTTATAAAACAACATATAAACGTCAAAAAATAAATATATATAATTAAAAATTAATAAATATCTATCTAGTGTAGGTATAGGTTATGTATGTGAACTTGTTGTCAAATGAAATGTTAGAAAAGAAATAACAATATTTATTAAAATTAAAATTTTTTGCCCAGTCTCAAATATTTTTCGCATTTTGCGTTTCATACTCCTCAAAGTAAGAGTATCATCAGTATCATTAAAGGCAACAAATTTTTGGAAACCTTTAATGAGTTAAGAGCCTCGGTAATTGTTGTTGGCTGAAACTGTTCTTCGGGGTGTTGCTGGTCTTCGCTTTCGACGTTAGTATTATGATTGTTACTTTCAGCTTTAGCAAGAATTTGTCAAATGGCCGGGAAGAGGTTCGGATGAGGTGGGAGGAAGTGCGTAGTTATTCCTTCCATGCTTATCAATAAGATTTAAAATCGTCCGTATTGTTTTGTTTTGCTGGGACAAGAAGCGGTTGATCGTTATAGTCGATGAATTTAGATAAAGTCAAAATAAGTTGTAAGCGATATTTCGCTGTATCCGGTGTTGTTATAGGCGGTATGTTTGCTTCATAGTTTACTAGAGATTCGGCCGGGACCTTGCAATCTGGCTGTAATAACCGATCGGTCGTTGTTAACGATGTCGTTATAATCGGTTTCGACTGTATATATCTTAATATATATAAATCTCCTGTCACGATGTTTGTCCGCAATGGACTCCTAAACTACTTAACTGATTTTAAATTAATTTGGCACACCGTGAGCAGTGTAATCCAACTTAAGAGATAGGTTAGCTTACATCTTTAATTATAGTTGCAATTTTATTTTATTGCAAATTATTTGTTTATTATTTGATACAATTCCAACAGATGGCGCTGTGTTAAAAGTACCAACGTTTCACATAAGCTATCTACCTTTCCCTTTCCCTTGAATAACTTACTTAAGGGTTTTGTAATATAATAAAAACCTTAACCACAGCAACGCTTGGCCGAGTCTGCTAGTATATATATATATATATATATATATGTTATTTGCTTCCTATAAATGTAACGTATGGTAAAAATAAAACA
The DNA here is from genome assembly GCA_028984075.1 of Pieris mannii. Classification (NCBI taxonomy): domain Eukaryota; kingdom Metazoa; phylum Arthropoda; class Insecta; order Lepidoptera; family Pieridae; genus Pieris; species Pieris mannii. Next base: position 1,761,720 of record CM054798.1, on the reverse strand, counting down.
AAAATACAACAATATATTTATTATGCATTGATTAGTAAAATTATTATGCGAATACAACATTATGTTACAACTACAATAACTGACTAACACTCCTTATCCTAAATCAGTTCATACTAACGACTATCTCTTTTCATCATCATAAACATCATTTCACAGAAAGAGACGAAAGATTTCCACTGGTTATATGAATGTAAGTTTTTTTATTATGGAAAATCTTCTTATAAAATTCTCGTGTCGCGGTGTTTGTGGTTAAACTCCTCCGAAACGGCTTGACCGATTCTCATGAAATTTTGTGTGCATATCGGTCATGTCTGAGAATCGGACATCTATTTTTCATCCCCCTAAATGTTAAGGGAAATCCACGCCTAAATTATTTTTTCAATTTTAGATTTAAAAAAAATTATGATACAGCATTAGTATATAATATATACTAGCTGACCCGGCAAACGTTGTTTTGCCATGTTTTTGTGCTAAAAAATTACAGTTTATAATTAACAAAAAAAAACATAAGGGATGATTGTAGAGGGGTGAAAATTTAGGGTTGCATGTATTTTTGTATGGTGTATCGTAAAAAAATAAAAACGAAAAATTTTGTCTAAAAAATAAATAAAAAAATTTTGGGGTCGACCACCCTTAACATATAGGGGGATGAAAAATAGATGTTGTTCGATTCTCAGACCTACCCAATACACACACAAAATTTCATGAGAATCGGTCGAGCCGTTTCGGAGGAGTTCGGTTACTAACACCGTGACACAAGAATTTTATATATAAGATTATATAACCCTGAATTTTCAACTCTCAACAATCCAATCAATCAACCCCTATTTTGTATTATAAATAATAGGAATACATGACAAAACGACGCTTGCCAGGTCAGCTAGTTCTTATATATTTGGTATATTCAGTTATTGTAGTTTATATAAAATAAGGCACCAAAAATCATTTGGAATGTTTAAAAACATTTCAATATTAAGAATCTATTTTGCCAACTTTCCCACTTCGTACAGGTAAGCAGCGAACAGTTTAATCTGAGAAATAACATTTTTATCAAATCAAAATTATTATTCAGTACCTGGATGCCCGAGCTTTGCTCGGTATTTATTTATTTTTATAAATGGTGTTTTTTGGAAATTATATTTCAGTACGAATTACATAGTAATAAAAAATAATTATCGAATAAAGATAATTATATTCATATTTAAGTTTTTATTTGACCGACATCTTAAAACGAGCAATTCTATGTCTAAGTTAATAAAACACGAATAAAATTACATTTTCTAGAAATGATTCCTAGCTAGATCGATTTATGGCCCCCGAAACCCCCCTTATACTAAATTTCATGAAAATCGTTGGGGCCGATTCCGAGATTCCAATTATATATATATATACAAGAATTGCTCGTTTAAACATATAAGACAACTTGAGCAGTGTTGGCCTAGTGGCTTCAATGTGCTACTCTCATACCTGAGGTCATAGGTTCGATCCCCGGCTGTGCACCAATGGACTTTATTTCTATGTGCGCATTTAACATTTGCTCGAACGGTGAAGGAAAACATCGAGAGGAAACCGACATGTCTTAGACCCAAAAAGTCGACGTGTGTCAGGCACTGGAGGCTGATCACCTACTTGCCTATTAGATTTAAAAATGATCATGAAACAGATTCCAAAATCTGAGGCCAAGACCTAAAGAGGTTGTAGCGCCACTGATTTATTTATTTTTTATAAAACAACATATAAACGTCAAAAAATAAATATATATAATTAAAAATTAATAAATATCTATCTAGTGTAGGTATAGGTTATGTATGTGAACTTGTTGTCAAATGAAATGTTAGAAAAGAAATAACAATATTTATTAAAATTAAAATTTTTTGCCCAGTCTCAAATATTTTTCGCATTTTGCGTTTCATACTCCTCAAAGTAAGAGTATCATCAGTATCATTAAAGGCAACAAATTTTTGGAAACCTTTAATGAGTTAAGAGCCTCGGAAATTGTTGTTGGCTGAAACTGTTCTTCGGGGTGTTGCTGGTCTTCGCTTTCGACGTTAGTATTATGATTGTTACTTTCAGCTTTAGCAAGAATTTGTCAAATGGCCGGGAAGAGGTTCGGATGAGGTGGGAGGAAGTGCGTAGTTATTCCTTCCATGCTTATCAATAAGATTTAAAATCGTCCGTATTGTTTTGTTTTGCTGGGACAAGAAGCGGTTGATCGTTATAGTCGATGAATTTAGATAAAGTCAAAATAAGTTGTAAGCGATATTTCGCTGTATCCGGTGTTGTTATAGGCGGTATGTTTGCTTCATAGTTTACTAGAGATTCGGCCGGGACCTTGCAATCTGGCTGTAATAACCGATCGGTCGTTGTTAACGATGTCGTTATAATCGGTTTCGACTGTATATATCTTAATATATATAAATCTCCTGTCACGATGTTTGTCCGCAATGGACTCCTAAACTACTTAACTGATTTTAAATTAATTTGGCACACCGTGAGCAGTGTAATCCAACTTAAGAGATAGGTTAGCTTACATCTTTAATTATAGTTGCAATTTTATTTTATTGCAAATTATTTGTTTATTATTTGATACAATTCCAACAGATGGCGCTGTGTTAAAAGTACCAACGTTTCACATAAGCTATCTACCTTTCCCTTTCCCTTGAATAACTTACTTAAGGGTTTTGTAATATAATAAAAACCTTAACCACAGCAACGCTTGGCCGAGTCTGCTAGTATATATATATATATATATATATATGTTATTTGCTTCCTATAAATGTAACGTATGGTAAAAATAAAACAAAAATACAACAATATATTTATTATGCATTGATTAGTAAAATTATTATGCGAATTCTGTTACAACTACAATAACTGACTAACACTCCTTATCCTAAATCAGTTCATACTAACGACTATCTCTTTTCATCATCATAAACATCATTTCACAGAAAGAGACGAAAGATTTCCACTGGTTATATGAATGTAAGTTTTTTTATTATGGAAAATCTTCTTATAAAATTCTCGTGTCGCGGTGTTTGTGGTTAAACTCCTCCGAAACGGCTTGACCGATTCTCATGAAATTTTGTGTGCATATCGGTCATGTCTGAGAATCGGACATCTATTTTTCATCCCCCTAAATGTTAAGGGAAATCCACGCCTAAATTATTTTTTCAATTTTAGATTTAAAAAAAATTATGATACAGCATTAGTATATAATATATACTAGCTGACCCGGCAAACGTTGTTTTGCCATGTTTTTGTGCTAAAAAATTACAGTTTATAATTAACAAAAAAAAACATAAGGGATGATTGTAGAGGGGTGAAAATTTAGGGTTGCATGTATTTTTGTATGGTGTATCGTAAAAAAATAAAAACGAAAAATTTTGTCTAAAAAATAAATAAAAAAATTTTGGGGTCGACCACCCTTAACATATAGGGGGATGAAAAATAGATGTTGTTCGATTCTCAGACCTACCCAATACACACACAAAATTTCATGAGAATCGGTCGAGCCGTTTCGGAGGAGTTCGGTTACTAACACCGTGACACAAGAATTTTATATATAAGATTATATAACCCTGAATTTTCAACTCTCAACAATCCAATCAATCAACCCCTATTTTGTATTATAAATAATAGGAATACATGACAAAACGACGCTTGCCAGGTCAGCTAGTTCTTATATATTTGGTATATTCAGTTATTGTAGTTTATATAAAATAAGGCACCAAAAATCATTTGGAATGTTTAAAAACATTTCAATATTAAGAATCTATTTTGCCAACTTTCCCACTTCGTACAGGTAAGCAGCGAACAGTTTAATCTGAGAAATAACATTTTTATCAAATCAAAATTATTATTCAGTACCTGGATGCCCGAGCTTTGCTCGGTATTTATTTATTTTTATAAATGGTGTTTTTTGGAAATTATATTTCAGTACGAATTACATAGTAATAAAAAATAATTATCGAATAAAGATAATTATATTCATATTTAAGTTTTTATTTGACTGACATCTTAAAACGAGCAATTCTATGTCTAAGTTAATAAAACACGAATAAAATTACATTTTCTAGAAATGATTCCTAGCTAGATCGATTTATGGCCCCCGAAACCCCCCTTATACTAAATTTCATGAAAATCGTTGGGGCCGATTCCGAGATTACAATTATATATATATATACAAGAATTGCTCGTTTAAACATATAAGACAACTTGAGCAGTGTTGGCCTAGTGGCTTCAATGTGCTACTCTCATACCTGAGGTCATAGGTTCGATCCCCGGCTGTGCACCAATGGACTTTATTTCTATGTGCGCATTTAACATTTGCTCGAACGGTGAAGGAAAACATCGAGAGGAAACCGACATGTCTTAGACCCAAAAAGTCGACGTGTGTCAGGCACTGGAGGCTGATCACCTACTTGCCTATTAGATTTAAAAATGATCATGAAACAGATTCCAAAATCTGAGGCCAAGACCTAAAGAGGTTGTAGCGCCACTGATTTATTTATTTTTTATAAAACAACATATAAACGTCAAAAAATAAATATATATAATTAAAAATTAATAAATATCTATCTAGTGTAGGTATAGGTTATGTATGTGAACTTGTTGTCAAATGAAATGTTAGGAAAGAAATAACAATATTTATTAAAATTTTATTAAAATTAAAAAATTTTGCCCAGTCTCAAATATTTTTCGCATTTTGCGTTTCATACTCCTCAAAGTAAGAGTATCATCAGTATCATTAAAGGCAACAAATTTTTGGAAACCTTTAATGAGTTAAGAGCCTCGGAAATTGTTGTTGGCTGAAACTGTTCTTCGGGGTGTTGCTGGTCTTCGCTTTCGACGTTAGTATTATGATTGTTACTTTCAGCTTTAGCAAGAATTTGTCAAATGGCCGGGAAGAGGTTCGGATGAGGTGGGAGGAAGTGCGTAGTTATTCCTTCCATGCTTATCAATAAGATTTAAAATCGTCCGTATTGTTTTGTTTTGCTGGGACAAGAAGCGGTTGATCGTTATAGTCGATGAATTTAGATAAAGTCAAAATAAGTTGTAAGCGATATTTCGCTGTATCCGGTGTTGTTATAGGCGGTATGTTTGCTTCATAGTTTACTAGAGATTCGGCCGGGACCTTGCAATCTGGCTGTAATAACCGATCGGTCGTTGTTAACGATGTCGTTATAATCGGTTTCGACTGTATATATCTTAATATATATAAATCTCCTGTCACGATGTTTGTCCGCAATGGACTCCTAAACTACTTAACTGATTTTAAATTAATTTGGCACACCGTGAGCAGTGTAATCCAACTTAAGAGATAGGTTAGCTTACATCTTTAATTATAGTTGCAATTTTATTTTATTGCAAATTATTTGTTTATTATTTGATACAATTCCAACAGATGGCGCTGTGTTAAAAGTACCAACGTTTCACATAAGCTATCTACCTTTCCCTTTCCCTTGAATAACTTACTTAAGGGTTTTGTAATATAATAAAAACCTTAACCACAGCAACGCTTGGCCGAGTCTGCTAGTATATATATATATATATATATATGTTATTTGCTTCCTATAAATGTAACGTATGGTAAAAATAAAACAAAAATACAACAATATATTTATTATGCATTGATTAGTAAAATTATTATGCGAATACAACATTATGTTACAACTACAATAACTGACTAACACTCCTTATCCTAAATCAGTTCATACTAACGACTATCTCTTTTCATCATCATAAACATCATTTCACAGAAAGAGACGAAAGATTTCCACTGGTTATATGAATATAAGTTTTTTTATTATGGAAAATCTTATATATAAAATTCTCGTGTCGCGGTGTTTGTGGTTAAACTCCTCCGAAACGGCTTGACCGATTCTCATGAAATTTTGTGTGCATATCGGTCATGTCTGAGAATCGGACATCTATTTTTCATCCCCCTAAATGTTAAGGGAAATCCACGCCTAAATTATTTTTTCAATTTTAGATTTAAAAAAAATTATGATACAGCATTAGTATATAATATATACTAGCTGACCCGGCAAACGTTGTTTTGCCATGTTTTTGTGCTAAAAAATTACAGTTTATAATTAACAAAAAAAAAACATAAGGGATGATTGTAGAGGGGTGAAAATTTAGGGTTGCATGTATTTTTGTATGGTGTATCGTAAAAAAATAAAAACGAAAAATTTTGTCTAAAAAATAAATAAAAAATTTTAGGGGTCGACCACCCTTAACATTTAGGGGGATGAAAAATAGATGTTGTTCGATTCTCAGACCTACCCAATACGCACACAAAATTTCATGAGAATCGGTCGAGCCGTTTCGGAGGAGTTCGGTTACTAACACCGTGACACAAGAATTTTATATATAAGATTATATAACCCTGAATTTTCAACTCTCAACAATCCAATCAATCAACCCCTATTTTGTATTATAAATAATAGGAATACATGACAAAACGACGCTTGCCAGGTCAGCTAGTTCTTATATATTTGGTATATTCAGTTATTGTAGTTTATATAAAATAAGGCACCAAAAATCATTTGGAATGTTTAAAAACATTTCAATATTAAGAATCTATTTTGCCAACTTTCCCACTTCGTACAGGTAAGCAGCGAACAGTTTAATCTGAGAAATAACATTTTTATCAAATCAAAATTATTATTCAGTACCTGGATGCCCGAGCTTTGCTCGGTATTTATTTATTTTTATAAATGGTGTTTTTTGGAAATTATATTTCAGTACGAATTACATAGTAATAAAAAATAATTATCGAATAAAGATAATTATATTCATATTTAAGTTTTTATTTGACTGACATCTTAAAACGAGCAATTCTATGTCTAAGTTAATAAAACACGAATAAAATTACATTTTCTAGAAATGATTCCTAGCTAGATCGATTTATGGCCCCCGAAACCCCCCTTATACTAAATTTCATGAAAATCGTTGGGGCCGATTCCGAGATTACAATTATATATATATATACAAGAATTGCTCGTTTAAACATATAAGACAACTTGAGCAGTGTTGGCCTAGTGGCTTCAATGTGCTACTCTCATACCTGAGGTCATAGGTTCGATCCCCGGCTGTGCACCAATGGACTTTATTTCTATGTGCGCATTTAACATTTGCTCGAACGGTGAAGGAAAACATCGAGAGGAAACCGACATGTCTTAGACCCAAAAAGTCGACGTGTGTCAGGCACTGGAGGCTGATCACCTACTTGCCTATTAGATTTAAAAATGATCATGAAACAGATTCCAAAATCTGAGGCCAAGACCTAAAGAGGTTGTAGCGCCACTGATTTATTTATTTTTTATAAAACAACATATAAACGTCAAAAAATAAATATATATAATTAAAAATTAATAAATATCTATCTAGTGTAGGTATAGGTTATGTATGTGAACTTGTTGTCAAATGAAATGTTAGAAAAGAAATAACAATATTTATTAAAATTTTATTAAAATTAAAAAATTTTGCCCAGTCTCAAATATTTTTCGCATTTTGCGTTTCATACTCCTCAAAGTAAGAGTATCATCAGTATCATTAAAGGCAACAAATTTTTGGAAACCTTTAATGAGTTAAGAGCCTCGGAAATTGTTGTTGGCTGAAACTGTTCTTCAGGGTCTTGCTGGTCTTCGCTTTCGACGTTAGTATTATGATTGTTACTTTCAGCTTTAGCAAGAATTTGTCAAATGGCCGGGAAGAGGTTCGGATGAGGTGGGAGGAAGTGCGTAGTTATTCCTTCCATGCTTATCAATAAGATTTAAAATCGTCCGTATTGTTTTGTTTTGCGGGGACAAGAAGCGGTTGATCGTTATAGTCGATGAATTTAGATAAAGTCAAAATAAGTTGTAAGCGATATTTCGCTGTATCCGGTGTTGTTATAGGCGGTATGTTTGCTTCATAGTTTACTAGAGATTCGGCCGGGACCTTGCAATCTGGCTGTAATAACCGATCGGTCGTTGTTAACGATGTCGTTATAATCGGTTTCGACTGTATATATCTTAATATATATAAATCTCCTGTCACGATGTTTGTCCGCAATGGACTCCTAAACTACTTAACTGATTTTAAATTAATTTGGCACACCGTGAGCAGTGTAATCCAACTTAAGAGATAGGATAGCTTACATCTTTAATTATAGTTGCAATTTTATTTTATTGCAAATTATTTGTTTATTATTTGATACAATTCCAACAGATGGCGCTGTGTTAAAAGTACCAACGTTTCACATAAGCTATCTACCTTTCCCTTTCCCTTGAATAACTTACTTAAGGGTTTTGTAATATAATAAAAACCTTAACCACAGCAACGCTTGGCCGAGTGTGCTAGTATATATATATATTTATATATATATGTTATTTGCTTCCTATAAATGTAACGTATGGTAAAAATAAAACAAAAATACAACAATATATTTATTATGCATTGATTAGTAAAATTATTATGCGAATTCTGTTACAACTACAATAACTGACTAACACTCCTTATCCTAAATCAGTTCATACTAACGACTATCTCTTTTCATCATCATAAACATCATTTCACAGAAAGAGACGAAAGATTTCCACTTGTTATATGAATGTAAGTTTTTTTATTATGGAAAATCTTCTTATAAAATTCTCGTGTCGCGGTGTTTGTGGTTAAACTCCTCCGAAACGGCTTGACCGATTCTCATGAAATTTTGTGTGCATATCGGTCATGTCTGAGAATCGGACATCTATTTTTCATCCCCCTAAATGTTAAGGGAAATCCACGCCTAAATTATTTTTTCAATTTTAGATTTTAAAAAAATTATGATACAGCATTAGTATATATATACTAGCTGACCCGGCAAACGTTGTTTTGCCATGTTTTTGTGCTAAAAAATTACAGTTTATAATTAACAAAAAAAAAACATAAGAGATGATTGTAGAGGGGTGAAAATTTAGGGTTGCATGTATTTTTGTATGGTGTATCGTAAAAAAATAAAAACGAAAAATTTTGTCTAAAAAATAAATAAAAAAATTTAGGGGTCGACCACCCTTAACATTTAGGGGGATGAAAAATAGATGTTGTTCGATTCTCAGACCTACCCAATACGCACACAAAATTTCATGAGAATCGGTCGAGCCGTTTCGGAGGAGTTCGGTTACTAACACCGTGACACAAGAATTTTATATATAAGATTATATAACCCTGAATTTTCAACTCTCAACAATCCAATCAATCAACCCCTATTTTGTACTATAAATAATAGGAATACATGACAAAACGACGCTTGCCAGGTCAGCTAGTTCTTATATATTTGGTATATTCAGTTATTGTAGTTTATATAAAATAAGGCACCAAAAATCATTTGGAATGTTTAAAAACATTTCAATATTAAGAATCTATTTTGCCAACTTTCCCACTTCGTACAGGTAAGCAGCGAACAGTTTAATCTGAGAAATAACATTTTTATCAAATCAAAATTATTATTCAGTACCTGGATGCCCGAGCTTTGCTCGGTATTTATTTATTTTTATAAATGGTGTTTTTTGGAAATTATATTTCAGTACGAATTACATAGTAATAAAAAATAATTATCGAATAAAGATAATTATATTCATATTTAAGTTTTTATTTGACCGACATCTTAAAACGAGCAATTCTATGTCTAAGTTAATAAAACACGAATAAAATTACATTTTCTAGAAATGATTCCTAGCTAGATCGATTTATGGCCCCCGAAACCCCCCTTATACTAAATTTCATGAAAATCGTTGGGGCCGATTCCGAGATTCCAATTATATATATATATACAAGAATTGCTCGTTTAAACATATAAGACAACTTGAGCAGTGTTGGCCTAGTGGCTTCAATGTGCTACTCTCATACCTGAGGTCATAGGTTCGATCCCCGGCTGTGCACCAATGGACTTTATTTCTATGTGCGCATTTAACATTTGCTCGAACGGTGAAGGAAAACATCGAGAGGAAACCGACATGTCTTAGACCCAAAAAGTCGACGTGTGTCAGGCACTGGAGGCTGATCACCTACTTGCCTATTAGATTTAAAAATGATCATGAAACAGATTCCAAAATCTGAGGCCAAGACCTAAAGAGGTTGTAGCACCACTGATTTATTTATTTTTTATAAAACAACATATAAACGTTAAAAAATAAATATATATAATTAAAAATTAATAAATATCTATCTAGTGTAGGTATAGGTTATGTATGTGAACTTGTTGTCAAATGAAATGTTAGAAAAGAAATAACAATATTTATTAAAATTTTATTAAAATTAAAATTTTTTGCCCAGTCTCAAATATTTTTCGCATTTTGCGTTTCATACTCCTCAAAGTAAGAGTATCATCAGTATCAATAAAGGCAACAAATTTTTGGGAACCCTTAATGAGTTAAGAGCCTCGGAAATTGTTGTTGGCTGAAACTGTTCTTCAGGGTCTTGCTGGTCTTCGCTTTCGACGTTAGTATTATGATTGTTACTTTCAGCTTTAGCAAGAATTTGTCAAATGGCCGGGAAGAGGTTCGGATGAGGTGGGAGGAAGTGCGTAGTTATTCCTTCCATGCTTATCAATAAGATTTAAAATCGTCCGTATTGTTTTGTTTTGCTGGGACAAGAAGCGGTTGATCGTTATAGTCGATGAATTTAGATAAAGTCAAAATAAGTTGTAATCGATATTTCGCTGTATCCGGTGTTGTTATAGGCGGTATGTTTGATTCATAGTTTACTAGAGATTCGGCCGGGACCTTGCAATCTGGCTGTAATAACCGATCGGTCGTTGTTAACGATGTCGTTATAATCGGTTTCGACTGTATATATCTTAATATATATAAATCTCCTGTCACGATGTTTGTCCGCAATGGACTCCTAAACTACTTAACTGATTTTAAATTAATTTGGCACACCGTGAGCAGTGTAATCCAACTTAAGAGATAGGATAGCTTACATCTTTAATTATAGTTGCAATTTTATTTTATTGCAAATTATTTGTTTATTATTTGATACAATTCCAACAGATGGCGCTGTGTTAAAAGTACCAACGTTTCACATAACCTATCTACCTTTCCCTTTCCCTTGAATAACTTACTTAAGGGTTTTGTAATATATTAAAAACCTTAACCACAGCAACGCTTGGCCGAGTCTGCTAGTATATATATATATATATATATATATGTATATATATATGTTATTTGCTTCCTATAAATGTAACGTATGGTAAAAATAAAACAAAAATACAACAATATATTTATTATGCATTGATTAGTAAAATTATTATGCGAATACAACATTCTGTTACAACTACAATAACTGACTAACACTCCTTATCCTAAATCAGTTCATACTAACGACTATCTCTTTTCATCATCATAAACATCATTTCACAGAAAGAGACGAAAGATTTCCACTGGTTATATGAATGTAAGTTTTTTTATTATGGAAAATCTTCTTATAAAATTCTCGTGTCGCGGTGTTTGTGGTTAAACTCCTCCGAAACGGCTTGACCGATTCTCATGAAATTTTGTGTGCATATCGGTCATGTCTGAGAATCGGACATCTATTTTTCATCCCCCTAAATGTTAAGGGAAATCCACGCCTAAATTATTTTTTCAATTTTAGTTTAAAAAAAAATTATGATACAGCATTAGTATATATATACTAGCTGACCCGGCAAACGTTGTTTTGCCATGTTTTTGTGCTAAAAAATTACAGTTTATAATTAACAAAAAAAAAACATAAGGGATGATTGTAGAGGGGTGAAAATTTAGGGTTGCATGTATTTTTGTATGGTGTATCGTAAAAAAATAAAAACGAAAAATTTTGTCTAAAAAATAAATAAAAAAATTTAGGGGTCGACCACCCTTAACATTTAGGGGGATGAAAAATAGATGTTGTTCGATTCTCAGACCTACCCAATACGCACACAAAATTTCATGAGAATCGGTCGAGCCGTTTCGGAGGAGTTCGGTTACTAACACCGTGACACAAGAATTTTATATATAAGATTATATAACCCTGAATTTTCAACTCTCAACAATCCAATCAATCAACCCCTATTTTGTATTATAAATAATAGGAATACATGACAAAACGACGCTTGCCAGGTCAGCTAGTTCTTATATATTTGGTATATTCAGTTATTGTAGTTTATATAAAATAAGGCACCAAAAATCATTTGGAATGTTTAAAAACATTTCAATATTAAGAATCTATTTTGCCAACTTTCCCACTTCGTACAGGTAAGCAGCGAACAGTTTAATCTGAGAAATAACATTTTTATCAAATCAAAATTATTATTCAGTACCTGGATGCCCGAGCTTTGCTCGGTATTTATTTATTTTTATAAATGGTGTTTTTTGGAAATTATATTTCAGTACGAATTACATAGTAATAAAAAATAATTATCGAATAAAGATAATTATATTCATATTTAAGTTTTTATTTGACTGACATCTTAAAACGAGCAATTCTATGTCTAAGTTAATAAAACACGAATAAAATTACATTTTCTAGAAATGATTCCTAGCTAGATCGATTTATGGCCCCCGAAACCCCCCTTATACTAAATTTCATGAAAATCGTTGGGGCCGATTCCGAGATTCCAATTATATATATATACCAGAATTGCTCGTTTAAACATATAAGACAACTTGAGCGGTGTTGGCCTAGTGGCTTCAATGTGCTACTCTCATACCTGAGGTCATAGGTTCGATCCCCGGCTGTGCACCAATGGACTTTATTTCTATGTGCGCATTTAACATTTGCTCGAACGGTGAAGGAAAACATCGAGAGGAAACCGACATGTCTTAGACCCAAAAAGTCGACGTGTGTCAGGCACTGGAGGCTGATCACCTACTTGCCTATTAGATTTAAAAATGATCATGAAACAGATTCCAAAATCTGAGGCCAAGACCTAAAGAGGTTGTAGCGCCACTGATTTATTTATTTTTTAAAAAAACAACATATAAACGTCAAAAAATAAATGTATGCTTCTAATTTTCCATTTACTGCCAGTTCTCAAATCAAAACGTAGAACGGAAGAGAAGAACTGGCAATAAATTCTCCGCCACCCTTAATCGCCAAGTATCAGACCCAGAAAACCGGATATATATAATCAGTTCAATTCTATAAAAAAATTACAGTTTTTAAACCATTAATAGATATACTTACGCCCTCAATATAATTGCGAACATTCAACTTCTCGTTCTGCGAATGCGCCATGTCGTCTCCAGCGCCCATGGGCAACAGCAGCACGTTCTTTCCGCTCGCCTCTTGCAGCGTTATTGTTACGGGGATGGAACCACCCTCCCTGGACATGTCGGGATCAGTCTGGAAACATATTTCTAATGTAAATAAACATAATACTATCCTCGCAAATTGCTAATGCGCAGGAACCTTGTCACATTAAGAGCCACGTGACGTCATCCAGAATAGAAAAGCACAGCTTGCGAAAAGAATAATATAATAATAATGATATATTTATTTTTATTTTCTCACAAAAACATATACAATAATTGTCATTTTTCTTTGGAGCGACTGCTAGTGCTTAAGTGAGACTGATGCCTGTTAAAGGTTGTGCACCTGTGTTACAGGTCATCAGGCCTCCACCACTTCGGACCGACAAAATGATTTTATGTAAAGAATAGACAATTATATTAATTATAAGGAAACCACATGGTGTATGTGTGTGTTAGTGTATGTGTGTGTTTGTGTATGTGTGTGTCTGTGTTTGTGTATGTGTGTGTCTGTGTATGTGTGTGTTCTGAATCATTGACGTAAAAATACTGCACAACTACACTCCAAATAATTATTAAATAAAATTTGTGTCAAACTTTATGCTCAACTATTTAGAAAAGAGGAATGCAATTGTAAATTTAATACGTTAATCATTATTAAGTTAAAAAACTGATATTTCATGACATTTAATTAATCTCACACCTTGGAAATAGGTATCTATCTAAGAAATGAAATATGTTCGTGTGATTTTCAATGTTTATTAGAAAATACTTATAAGCAATATATTAATTATATAATTAGGCTAGATTTTGATTCAATTTAATAAAAATCAAGCCTAATTCTTCAATACCACTCATACAATCTAAATCAGATTCAGAATTGCTTTCTAACTCTGAGCCTGTTATATCTGATTCAGAATCATTTCCGGTATCACTACATAGTATAAAACAAAGTCGCTTTCTCTGTCCCTATGTCCCTTTGTGTGCTTAAATCTTTGAAACTACGCAACGGATTTTGATGCGGTTTTTTAATAGGTAAAGTGATTCAAGAGGAAGGATTATATGTATAATAACATCCATTAAATAGTGGAGAAGTACTATTATTTTTGAGGTTTCTAATGTGTTCGATTAGTTTCGGTTATTCTCGGTTAGTATCGGCTATTTTCAGTTACTTTCGGCTACGTTCGGTTAGCTTCGGCTACATTCGGTTAGCTTCGGTTAGTTTCGGTTATTCTCTGTTAATTACGGTTATTTTCGGTTACTTTCGGTTAATTTTTTGATTTTTTTTCTTCATTTTCAATCAATTTTCATATATTAAACAGTATACATTACTGTTAATCTGTGCGTCAATTCAGATAATAATCGCTAGATTCCTTTACATATCGTAGATTAAGTTTTAAAACCCCCGAAAAAGTTTCATTTGAAACGGACTTGGGAATTAAATTTGCATACTTATTTACATTATCTCAGCAGTACACTTGGAGCCCTTTCATTATCAAATTTGAGTGGGACGCAGCCGGAATATCAAGTTTACGCTATAGATGATTATCACCTAAATGTATGCAGAAAGTCGCGCCCCATAAACATTGATACGGGGATTTGGAAATTCTTTTTTTTAATGTTTGATGAGTTAATCTGCCACAGATAAATTATTTAATCGGTGATATTCTACATTTTAATAATTAAATGTTAGAAAGGAAATTAAACTAATAATATTAATTATGTTTCAATTAATTCAATTCACTTCAGTAAATTATAGATTACAATCACTACATAGTATAAAACAACGGTTATTTTCGGCTACTTTCGGTTATTTTCGGTTAAACATAGTATAGTGAAATATTTATTTTCAGTTTAACATAAGTAGAACGCATAAAAACAATGAATGCTATAAATGATATTAATTTAATTTAACGATCGAGCGATATCTAATATTCCCAAAAAGGCTAATCATGAATTTTAAATTTTACTAAAAGGTTTCAGTCAATTGATTCCATGTGGCTAAAATTTAATTTCACTTCACCATTCAAATTTATTGACGTGGAATAAGTGTTCGGTGTTCGGTTAGCTTCGGTTCGTATCGGCTATTTTCAGTTACTTTCGGCAACTTTCGGTTAGCTTCGGTTACTTTCGGTTATTCTTTGTTAGTATCGGTATATAAGTAACCGAAGCTAACCCAAAGTAACCGAAACTAACCGAAAGAAGCCGGAAGTAACCTAAAATAACCGAAGCTAACCGAAAGTTGCCGAAAGTAACTGAAAATAACCGATACTAACCAAGAATAACCGAAATAAGAATATTCCGACTAGAGTACTGAAGTATTTCCGAACCAATTCGATTTAGGGTCCTTCAAGAAAAGAGCGTACCAATTCTTAAAAGGCCGGCAACGCACTCGCGAGCCCTCTGGCATTGACAGTGTCCATGGTCGGCGGTATCACTTAATATTTGCCTCCTGCCCGTTTGTCCCGTTTTATAAAAAAAAAGTCTTTAAAAAGCGACTTAGTGCATTACTTTTGGAAAAATGTCCTATTCAGTAAATGATTATTTGCATGAGACATTATAATTGATACAAATATATAATATACGAATTGTCCTGACTAATAATGTAAAATGTAAATTAAGATAAATTTGCGCGCCATTGTGTGGCAGAATACGCGAACGATTTACGATTGTACCACCTTAACATTTTGTACCATATTCTTGCAGATTATAACACGCACTCGCGGTGGAATCCCCCGTCGTCTTGGAGACCACCCAAAACCTGGTGGGCTGCATTTCGTATTCTGGGAGGGGAGTCTACCAACAACAACTGACTACCAACTTAAACACCAGACAGTTATGTATCGAGCAGTTGTGGACAAATGACAAAAATCACCCAATCGCCCTCGACAACCTGAAATTATACCTGGTAAATGAGTTTGGTAGCCCGGGCAGCTGCCTGGTAATGGGGATGATCCGGGTTCTCAGTCCACGCGCGGCCACTTTGCGCCCAGATGCGCATTTTGTTCGGGGAGCCGCGTTCAGCCCACTGAAATTAAAAAAAAAAACATAGGGATGTGAAAAAAATTTTTTTTTTTTAAAGTAAAAATCGACTTTATTAGTAAAAGTAATCGATTAGGATTAGGGCCCTTCAAGCGTTCCAATTCTTAAAAGGCCGGCAACGCGCGAGCCCTCTGGCATTGAGAGTGTCCATGGGCGGCGGTATCACTTAACATCAGGTGAGCCTCCTGCCCGTTTGCCCCGTTCTATATAAAAAAGGGATAAATGATTAGGGATATTCGATATACAGCGATGTTTACAATGCTATACATTGAGTATGTCCGATGTTTTGAAGATGTATTGATGTTTTTTTTTTATAAAATATCGAAACGATGATAAACCAGTTAACAAAAACTCAGGTTTAAATAAAACGCTATTATTTAAAAGTAAAGAGATTTAAAAATACTGCAAAGTGCTAAAATCTATGAAAATAGATTAGGTTTATTTCGATTTTGATTGCATTAAAAACTTAATGCGTGTAATTACTATTATTTATTTTATTTATTAATACAATCATAACCATTAGGTGTTTATGTAGGAATGAATTCTAAAAAATAGGAAATAATCGATTTATAAAAAAATCTATTATTTTTAAAGAAAAATCGATTATTTATGCAGAATGTCACATCTACAAACTTTTTAGGTCTAGGTCTCAGATTTATGTATCTGTTTCATGATTTGTCAATCTGATAGGCAAATAGGTGATCCTCCTGTGCCTGATATTAGTCGACTAGGGTCTAAGGCAAGCCGGTTTCCTCACGATGTTTTCCTTCACCGTTCGAGCGAATGTTAAATGCGCACATAGAAAGATAGTCCATTGGTGCACCGCCGGGGATCGAACCTACGACCTCAGGTATGAGAGTCGCACGCTAAAGCCAAGACTGTTTATTAAATATGACGCACTATAAACCTGTTTTAGTAAAGACTTAATCCGAATCACGTGAACTAAAACTATTAAATTGAAAAAAAATACGTCAGAAATTGTCATGTTTTTTTACATAATTGCGACATTATCATTTACATTATCTTTATAACTCACGCTTTTATATACTGATAAGATGTCTCTATGAGAGATAAGAGGCAAATTTCTCCTATTTTTCTTTTCATTCTTTTTGAATTTATAGTTCTTTTGGCGTGTTAAGGAAAACTCATGAGAGTAAATATTTAAGACACCGTCACAAAAAACCGACACCCCGAAGTTAGCTGTAGTCAAAAGTTTAACTTTTGAAGGTTATACTTCTTTTGGTGTTAAGGAAAAATCATGAGAGTAAATATTAAGGACACCGTCACAAAAAACCGACACCCCGAAGTTAGCTATAGTCAAAAGTTTAGCTTTTGAAGGTTATACTTCTTTTGGTGTTAGGGAAAAATCGTGTGAGTAAATATTAAGGACACCGTCACAAAAAACCGACACCCCGAAGTTAGCTATAGTCAAAAGTTTAGCTTTTGAAGGTTATACTTCTTTTGGTGTTAGGGAAAAATCATGAGAGTAAATATTTAAGACACCGTCACAAAAAACCGACACCCCGAAGTGAGCTATAGTCAAAATTTTAGCTTTTGAAGTTATACTTCTTTTGGCGTGTTAAGGAAAAATGATAAGAGTAAATTTTAACGATGCGCGCGCACATCGTCACAAAAATCTGACACCCTAAGCTTAGCTATAGTCAACATTTTACCTTTTGAAGTTAAACTTCTTTTGGCGAGTTAAGGAAAAGTTATAAGAGAAAAATTTTATGATGCGCGCGCACACCGTCACAAAAAAACGACACCCTAAAGTTAGCTATAGTCAGCATTTAAGTTTTTTTTCTACACATGCAGAAAACAATTTTCGAAAAGATTTTCATCTTATAGAAAAGAAGTATAACTTCTAACGCGTGAAATAAGCTGACTAACCCACCTTCTTATGAACGTAGTCGAAGACCAACTTCTCAATTTCAGCAGGCTCTTGATCCGGAACCAGACGAATGGAAAACTTTCCAATAACCTTGCCTGGTATTACGGTTTTCCCACCAGGCTGGAAGGCGGCACCTGTAAATCGATATCATATAATCGATCGATATATCTTTCGTATTTAATATCGCGAACTTCAATTATTTACGATAAATGTTATGAAACAAAATAAATTCCTAAAAAAATCACAGCAAATGAAAAACAATGGAATATATTTTATTAAAAAGATTTACAGTGTATAACTGCTTATCTGATGTTTAAGTATACCGCCCGCCTATGCACTATTATTGCTAGAAGGCTCGCAAGTGCGTTGCAGGCCTTTCAAAACAGTTACGCGCTTTTCTTAAACCCTAAGTCGAATTGATTCAACTTACTACCATACATTCATTTTACGCCATTTAACCAATCTTTACATATAATTATGTACTCAATTATTAAATAGATGTGTAACAATAAAATCTTTTTTATCAAATAAAAAACCTAAAATGGCACTTTTGAACGTTAAATAAAATATAGAGATAATTCTAGTTGCCCCTTCCAAAAGGTTTCGCGTGGAGAAGAACGAAGAAACTCCACACTTACTCTTTTAAAATAGAATTTACAATAATTCTATACATTAGTTAATAACTCCCAAACTAAAGCTACGATACAGGTCTATTATTGTATTGTTAGTATACATGTTCTTCACATATTTACAAATATCCGTAGAATATTATACATTCAAGAGTAATACAGCACTTCAATAATACAACAAAAAATAAACAAACTATCTATATCTATTAAAAAAACTAAGAAACTAACTAAATTCAGTCCATTTCCTCTTTATCTATTTTGAGAGTTTCAAGCCGTAGTATTGTCTTTTATTAACATAACTTTTACACATTTAAAAAAAAACACTTATTTTTAAATACTTGCGAAAGAAAAAAGATTCTTCCCAAGATTGGTACGCGAAGCCATTGAAATCAAATAACACTATTCAATAGAGAGGACGGCCAAAAATTATCAAACACCTGGGATCCAATAATATCCTAATCTCAACACAATCGCGAAAATGGAGGACACCGTGAGCAATTTCTGCAGAAACCCTTCATCTTTTAGTCGATACCAACCGGGGAAATAAATACAGATAATACAACATTTTCTACAGCTGTGAACTTTTTTGACATTTAACACCTTTTGTCTTCAGTCACTGTGACCACGCACGCTGTAAAGTTCGCGAAACGTCGTTTAAATTTAAAATCATGTTTAAATAATTATAAGTTTACAATAATACATAACTTCAATCCGTTAAAAAAAGTGTTTTCTTTGAAAGTTACTAGCCGATTAAATAGCGTGCTGAAAATATATTTTAAAAATTAAAATAGGCCTCCTTCTGGCTCCAACCATACATGTGCTTGACGATGACAAAGCAGAATCAATGTTTCTAATTTGTACGTTAATTGTCACACAAGGTTATACAAGTTCATATTAATCAAACAGGCAAAGGAACATTCAATCGTTTTGAGAGTTGTAACTGGTATAAAGAAATAATAATAATAAAATGTTGTGTGATTTTATGAAATCACGGTAAAAGTGAAACTTTTTTTTCACATTATAGACATTTAACTAAAAAATTTTGGAATAATATTCCATTAAGGGTATAAAATCGCTTTATCAATATTAATTTTATACTTGGAAAATTGGAATCATAATGGGACTAATAAAAGTAGACCAAGTCTGCAACTAATATTCTTATTGAATTCTGTGTCTTAGAGAGTACGACATACATAAAACTTAACAATTATTTAGATTATATACACATATAAAAATAGCGTGGAGCACTGACACAAATGAATAATAGTCTATACACTACACGGTCAGTTGCTGCGAACTATGTGCGCCGCCATATTGGCCTTGGCTGCTATGACGAGCGCCTTTCACTTATCCCTACTCCGCGGCCGACCGTCACGCGACATGCGCCACACAGACCAAAAAGTTTGAGACGATGTAATAAAAGTTTCACTTTAATAATATGGCGCTACAACTCTAAATAGGTTTTGTTTTGAGAGTTTCAGTTTCAGGTATTACGCAACGAATTGGGGGGGGGGGTCTAGTTAGGGGTAAAACCTTACTATTTTAAAAGGGTACCGAGTTTTTTTACGCCGGCTTTTTCTTTCGATCTACACCCTCTGCCTTCTATTATGGAATATAAGATACTTCTTATATTCCATAATAAAGATATTCTACTTTCACTAATCTATTTAACGATCTCCATTCTTCCGTCCGATTGTCTTCCCTCCTCTCTATTTGACGGCCTCTTTTTCTTCTCCCATCTCTGGGTTACCATTCAATTACGTCTCTCATTTTTCTCTTTTCGTCCTCATGATTGCATTTGTCATTTTTATTTCATAGACAAATAGAATCCAGCCTTCTATCTGACAGGAACGTGCCAGTTTTCTCATGATGTTGTCCTTCGCACGAGAGAACACATGAAAGTCCATTGGTCTTTTGGCCTCAAGAATAAGAGTCTTAGCCATTAGGCCGACACTGCTTCACTTACAAGAGATAATACTCAAAAATACTGGTCCGTTTTGAAGATTCAATTGCTTCAGTCAGTACAGAGACCGTACAGAATCTGGTTGGCTTACACGTCATGCCTGTGAACTGGTGCCGCTTCCGGAAACTGGACTGTAAGATTTCCGTAATACAAAAGAGCGGACCGTATCTCCCTCCTTTCTGGATTCTCTACTCTATTTATGTTAGCCATAGTCATTCTGTATGAAGATTTGCTATTTTATATTACCAGGAGTTTTTTACGCCGGCTTTTTCTCTCGGCCCTCTGTCTTCTTTGCCGATGAGTACGGATGTCTATCGATAATTTAATGACGTGGAATAAATTGATACCAATATCTTATCTTATTATACCGTCTCCCATCTTTGGGATACCATTCAATGACGTCTCTCATTTTTCTCTTTTCGACCTCATGATTGCATTTGTTTTTAATTAACAGACAGATGGGATCCAGCCTTCTATCTGATGGAGATGTTCCAGTTTTCTCATGATGTTTTCCTTCGTACGAGCGAATCAAACAATATTCTTTTTGCATACCGCACTTGTCAACAAAATCTCATATATTATCCACAAAGTGTACTATGGTATGCTCTGAACAGTTGGGTTGATGCTTCCTGTCTCGGCACTGCCATTACCACCAAATTGAATCATCATCACCTTGATGAATGTCTTCCATGATGCGTTTCACGACATTTTTTGTTCGCCAACTGTGGACTCGACTTTCAGTGGAAGTCTTCCCTAGGAGACAACCTCGAATTGTTGAGAGAATTACAATAATAAAAGCCTTCATTGCTGTTACTTATACTAGTACATAAAAATGTGAAATACTAAAAAATAACACTAATAATTAATTGGCAAGCCGGTTTCTAAGAGCTTCCACTCTTCTGTTTCTAGCTTTAAGCATCCGCAGAGCCTGCTACTCTGTTGATAGAAACTCAAAGGCCGGTATAATTATAATATTTGTAATTGGAAATTACATATTGGAAAATTACAGAACAAAATAGACCGTTTTGTTTTTGTGTTAAAACGACTAAGGGAAGCTGTTAACCATGCTGCGGTATTAGCTGCTTATCATGCATATATTGCATCTATAATTAGATATGGAATTATAATTTGGGGAAATTCAGTCGAAGTGAATAGGGTATTTAAGGCCCAAAAAAAATGTATTAGAGCAATTTGTGGAGCAAATTGCATTGATAGTTGCGTGCCTCTATTTAAGAGACTCAAATTTTTATCTCTTCCATGTATTTATATATTAGAAATGTCCCTGTTCGTACACAGAAATATACATATTTTTAAATCGAATGTAGTAAATAGTAGACATGGGGAGAAATTGGCTGTGCCAAAAATAAATTTAGAATTGTTTCGGAAAAACGCCTTCTGTATGGCAATTAAAATTTACAATAGATTACCGAAAGAACTTAAAGATCTTCCGACACGAGTCTTTAAAAAGCGACTTAGTGCATTACTTTTAGAAAAAACGTACTACTCAATAAACGATTATTTGTGTGAGACATGGTAATTTATACAAATTTAATAAAGTATGATAATTGACTTAATTGATATGAATCTGACTAATAATGTAAAATCTAAACTAAGATAAATTTGCGCGCCACTGTGTGTGGCAGAATATGCGAACGACTGACAATTGTACCACCTTGACATTTTGTACCATATTCGTGCAATGAATAAATTATTATTATTATTATAAAAGGTGCTGGGATAACTGGCCCGTATGGGCATCCCTACGCTTGCATCAAAACCTTACCTTCAATTCCATGAAGAGAGAGACTTGGATACCTCCACCTGTGCATCAAGAGCTGTTCCTTCACACCATTGTGTGGTAATTTGTAGGCCTCAATGGCTTTCCTGGTGGGGAATTTTTTATTAGGATAACGAAAATATATTTATATAAATATTATCAGTGTAAAGTCTATATAACAAGTATGCATTTTGTGGCGTTAGCTGTCGTTAAAATGGAGTGAAGAAAAATCAGAATTAGAAAAAGGAGATGTGTATTTCAGAATAGTGATAGTATGTACATAAAACAGAATCCTATTTTAACGTTACTGCGTATAGGCTAATTGTTTGACATCTTTTATTGCAACAGTAAATTTTTTGTATTTTTTTGAAGTGAAACAACTTTATCGGCGTTGGAAAAAAAAGCCAAATCAATAGAGATTTTTATACATTTGACGAATTAAATATTATGACATCCGGTCAATATATTCTTGAAGCCTTGTTGTATGTACAAAAAAACTTAGACGATTTCAAAACAAATGGTGACTTTCACCAGTATAATACGCGTAATAGAACTAATTTGAGTGTGCGACCAACCAGGCTCCAGAAGATAAACCACTCCTTATATGGAAATTGTATTCGTTTTTACAACAAACTCCCAAGCGAAATTAGAGAACTGTCACTAAATAAATTCAAAGCCCTTGTTAAAAGTAAATCAATTAATAAAGCCTTTTATAAATGTGACGAATACTTAAATGATCCCAATCCTTGGGATTGATTTGCTCCAGTTTAAACAATTTGTATTAAAAACTTGGCGATTGAAAAGAGTGGCGGAAAGTTTCTTGCCAGTTCTTCTTACCCGCTCTACGCCCTTGACTTGCGAACTGGTTGTAAATGTAAATTTACAGTTAATTTAATTTGTTTTTCTTGACGTTCATAAGTGTACATCTTTACCTAAATGAATAAAGATATTTTGATTTGATTTGATTTGAATATTAAAATGATCCTAATCCTTGGGATAGATTTGCTACAGTTCAAATAATTTGTATGACTCAAAACTTAGCGATTAAAAAGAGCGGAGAGTTTCTTGCCAGTTCTTCTTGCCCGCTCTACGCCCTTCACTTGCGAACTATACCACGACGTTTAATTCAATTCCGAATTTGACATTAGCTACTGTCATTTTGTAAAATAACTATACCACATATTAAAGTGTAGTGACGTACACATTGACAGACAATCGCGATGTATGTTTATGTCATTCAATCATAATCTTGGTGTACCAATTAACGACTAAATTATTGATTTTTATTTAAATAAATACATAATTATTCATAATAATTATTTATTAATTAGAAACATCTGCTTTATTTTATAAAAAGTTAATATTTCTGTTTTTTATTGTAGTATAGTTTATAGTTTTTTGTGAACTTTAAGTAAATCTATTTGTTTTGGTTTTCCATCAAAATGGATCCTCAGCCAAGTACATCACAAAAGGACATGGATGTTTTCTTGTCCCCAAGAAAAATAACGTCCTCAAAAAGCTTTCACTGTCACTGAAAAAGTAATGATCCGCAACGCCTACAAGTACGTGAAAAATTAAAACTTTCGATCCGGAAATATTCCATTTCCGTATCGATAATTTCGCAACGTCACTATTTCTTACTCGTCATGACGTTGCAACACTGAAATTGTCAAATCTGGAATCGAATTAAAAGTTTCAGTATAGTACTTATAAACTTATTTTTATTTGGGTTTGGGCTGGTACATAGTGGCGCGATATAATATAAACAGTCGTTATATATATATTTAGTAGATACATAAATGACAAGTTTTATGTATTACGCGATACGTTATCAGTTACTATTGTGGGTAATTAAATGTGAATATTGGCGCACAAAGATTAATACGACATTATTTTTTTCAGCTTTCATACAAACATCAACAAACTTTGGATTAAATATTTTTAAATATTTTTGATTTAATACATCAATAGTAATTTTTGTTACCATGTGTGGATTTCTTTTCAAAGTCAAAACACATTTATTCATATAGGTAACACACATATGAACTTAAAAAAAGAAATATACATTAAATGCTTATAATTTTACATTTACTGCCAGTTCTCAAATCAAAGGCGTAGAACGGAAGAGAAGAACTGGCAATAAACTCACCGCCACTCTTTTTAATCGCCAAGTTTTTTTTGGTAAAAGAATTTACGAAATTTGATCAGAAACCCATACATAAACTTACAACATTCATTTTTACAACAGTTAACTGACAGTGCCAATGGAGTCACATTGCCATTGGGCTCGCAAGTGCGTTGCCGACCTTTCAAGACGAAAACTGTCGATGATTATATTTGTTCTACTTTATTTTACTGTATATGTTAAGTTTCATAAATAAATGCAGTTTTGTTTTTAAAATACCATGGTTACAAAAAAATATTTCATGTTTGGCATAGTGACATAAAATTTTATCGATAAAAAAAAAATACTTGACAATTTTGGTAAACAAATGCGACAAATTAAACTGACATATAGTTATAACTATTGAAAAAAAAAAATGTGACAAAACCATACCTGTACGCTTCCGGATCAAAGTCGATCGTGTCATACAACTTCATTTCACTGTCAGTCAATGGTGCCACAGACTTGTAGACGTCGGTTATCAAAATTTTTCCATCCTTGTCCACCAATGTGTTCATCAGGTATATCAAGTCAGACATCGCTAAAAATATCTATCTTTTATAAAGCTGATGAGCAGTGTACCCTGGCTTTGCACCAATGGGCTGTCTATGTACGCATTTATCGTTCGAACGGTGAAGGAAGTGAGGAAACCGGCTTGGCTTCGACCCAACACGACGGCGTCAGGCACAGGGGACTGATCATCTACTTGCCTATTAAACACTGATTTATATATTTATTTAAGAAGAGTTTATAGGGTTTAAATGTTTATTTTCTAATGTCCTGAAAAATACATAGTGCAAAGGGCCTTATTGCCACCAACATCTTCCAGAAGAGAAGAAAAAATAAAAACAAATATAAAATAATAGTATAAAGTGCGTAAAGTAAACAATTTTACTGTAACTGTAATTTTTTTTATGAAACATGAGGAAAACGGCATGATTAAAAAAAATGTTTAAAAAAAATACACGGCCTTATCGACAAAAATCTCTCCCAGCAGAGAAGAAATACAGATACAAAAAGAATAGAGAATTACTACGTAAACAAAGGAACTAAAAAAAATTTATGAACCAAGAGGCAAACGGCAGGTTTAAAAAAAATATCTCTTCAGGAAGAGAAAAAAAAACAAAAAAAATATTACCTTCATGAACTGTTCCACCATAAAAAACAAAAAAAATATTACCTTCATGAACTGTTCCACCATAGACACCACTATGTAAGTCCATCTTCGCACACTCAATTTCCAAAAAGTAATAACTGATTCCACGTAAACCATATGTGATGCATGGTTTTGTGGTACCCAACCAATAATTATCAGATATGCACACGTAGTCCACGGAATCAAAGAAACCTTCAGGCTTCAGCTTGTCCATAAGCAGCTCATCCAGACCTTCCGAACCAGATTCTTCCATACATTCGAATACAAACTTTAGGTTCACTGGAAGCTGCAAAGGAAATTGAAACTCAACTTCTGGATGACCATGTTCTGGATGCAAATCTTCACACACCAAATTTATTATTACGACTCCGTTTGCAATGTTTTCTTTGGTAATGATCTTAAAATGTAATGTTTTCAATGGGAAGGTGATAATTTTTTTTTAAAGCAAGGTGCTTTTATAGCGTGGGCGAGTATCTAGATCAGTGATGTTTCGCGGCACTTTTGTGTGCCTCCAGATTTCAAAAGTGTGCCGCCAAATTTTGCGAACATATAAATATGTTAATATTATTAAATTATTTCAATAAAAAAAAATATTTTAATTATTAGCTTGTAATTAATCCCGTAATAAAGTTTTTATTATTATTATTATTATTGAAGCAAATATTAGTTTATTCTGTATATTTAAAACTCTTGTCATAAACAATTTATGGAGTGTTTTGTAGTAAGTAAATAGTTTTTATCTTTGTGTGCCGTCAAATTTTAAATCGTTTAATATGTGCCGTAACAAAAAAAAAGTTGAGAATCACTGATCTAGATCGTAAGTTTAACACCAATTCTAATTAACTTAACTTTCCTATTATTATTGTTAATGCTTCTATCATCTGACATAATAAAATTAAAGACATTTGCATGCCGATTTGAGGCGGATTGTGAGGATTTTTATAACAATTGTATCTAATTGTGGCAAATAAAAACTATGTTAGCAAATAAACGATTTCTTTCACTTCATTATTTAGAATTGACTTATTTTCTTCGATTGCATCTTATGAAAATGACGATTGTACGTGTTCCGGTCTGGTGGCGGAGTTGCTGTCACTCAGGGCTCCTGTTACAGAGACCAGTGTCTCACATACACTTCCAATTGCTATCATTTTAGTTTAATCATAATAACCTTGTATGTATATGTGAGAGAAGAAATATTTTTTATTGTATATAAAAAAATTGTTATGCCAAATCTATCAAACAATTTAATCGCCTTCCCAGAAGTCTCAGATTGCCGTGTAATACTTTCAAAGCCGATTGAATTTTTAAATACAAGGTGTCTTTATAGGGAGAGTATTAGGGCCATAAGTTTTGACAGGATCTATAAATAACTAACATAACTGCGTGAGCAGTGCTGGCTTCAGCGTGCGACTCTCATCTTTGAGGTCGTAGGTTCAAGGGCTTGTTCATTGGAGTTTCTATCTGCGGGTTTAGCATTCGCTTGAACGGTGATGGAAAACATCGTGAGGAAACCGGTTCGTCTTAAAGCGTCTTCACACAACCCTAAAATCAGTGGCGATATCGAGACCATGGTGGAGATGAAATCCACTCGAGGTGCTAAGTTAGTGTTGAAAACTAGGATACAATAACTACACACAGCGATCTAGGGCTCCCTACCGTCTGATATTGCCTCTGATTTTGGGGGCCTTTAGACGCCGCTTTAAGAACCAAAAATTCGACGGCGTGTGTCAGACACATACGCCTCAACACATACTTGTCCATTCCATTTACTAATGATCATGAAACAGATACAGAAATCTGAGGCCTAGACCTAAAATCGGTTGTATTGCCAGTTCTCTTCCGTTCTACGCCCTTGATTCGAGAACTAGCAGTAAATGTAAATTCACAATTAATTTATTTGACGTTCATAAGTCTACTTGTATACCTATTTAAATAAAGATATTTTTGTTTGGTTTGATTTATTTATTATTATTATTTATTTATTATAATATTATTAACTTTACTGTTCTTATTCTGATAATTAATAATAATAAAATAATGTGAGGATTTTTATAATTAATAAATCTGCATTCAATTTTTTTTTATAGAACTGTGGGCAAACGGGCAGAAGGCTCACCTATTGTTAAGTGATACCACTTGGACACTCTCAATGCCAGAGGGCTCGCGAGTGAGTTGCCGGCCTTTTAAGAATTGGTACGCTCTTTTCTTGAAGGACCCTAAGTCGAATTGGTTCGGAAATACTTCAGTGGGCAGCAGGTTCAACAAAGATTAGTAATTATGATTTATTATAATTACTATAGATGTTAAATAAATCCGATTGAGAATTTGATCAGGATGTGGGTATGTAAAAATTGCTAAAGGTAACTCTTAGGACTTGACTGAGACTTGTTTCAGGTTTAAATAAATAAATTAAAAAAAACTGTTTATTTATATGACATCACTTCATTATAAGTAAGATTTGGGAAACCTTTTAACTAAAACAATGCATCAGCTCCCATCTCAAATACACTTTAATCTGCTTGACATGACATTTTCTCAAATAAAATGAAAAAAAAAAAATAATTTGAATCATGTAATTATTACATGACTCAATATATGTACAGTTTTATTTGTGAAATCAGGTCAAATAAATATTATGCAAATCAAATAAAATTCCACTATCATGATTCAATTGTCACGGTAAAAATTATTTTTACTACGTACCCAATAATATCTAAAACCAATTTTATGTAGTGCATAGCAACTTGATGTTGCAATTTTATATAGAAGATAAACCACTTATTTTTTTTTTTTTTTTTATTTATTTACACTTCGTTGCAAAGAAACCAAAATAAAACAATACATAAAAATTACAAGGGATGCAACGGGCGGCCTTATCGCTAACAAGCGATCTCTTCCAGGCAACCTTTTAAGTCCTCTCATTTGAACTAAAGAACACAATCTAGGTTTAATCGCTTATTATGTAAACAGTACAGATAATACAACTGTCAACAAACTAATTATATGTGATACTTAATTTATAAATACTTAGAAATTGTATACAAAATCAAGTATGATAATTAATTTATATTGATTATAATAATATGTTAAACTTATATACAATTGCTAAATTGGCTGCTTTGCCTCAACTTTTTTTTTTCCAAGAGCGCATCATGCAATCAGTCTTCTGACTATGAGCAGATAAGTTGTAGGAGGATTAACGGGAGATATTCCTCAATAGGAATATCTAACATAATATTAGCTTTGCCTCAACTAACAATATTAAAGGTATTGTTGGCATAGAATTGTAAGACACATTCTGTTTATGTGCGCATATACTGGTGAAGTGAAGAAAGTATTCCGAGGAATTTGACATGCCTAACAGCAAAAAAATTAACAAGGCGTGTTAGGCAGCTGATTAACTACGCCCCTATCAGAAAAATATGAACACAACAGATAAAAATCATAGGCCCTAACAGTAATTAGCATTTTAAGAAATAGATCTAGATAGAATGGGAAGCTAATATCATTTTAACATAACATTTTCTCTTACCTCTTCTCCGACACCCTTGATAGCATTAATAGCATGCAGCCATCCCAGAACTGGACCTTTATCATCTGTAGAACCACGCCCATACAGCTTTCCATTTCTCTCAACTAGTTCAAAAGGTTCAGAATTCCATCCATCAGCTTTTAAGGCGGGTTGAACATCCAAATGTCCATATATACAGATTGTGTTCTTCTTGGGGTCCTGTGCAAATAATTAGTAATGTTATTAGATATTATATGTAGAATAGTATTAAGGATTTTACAAAACAAATCAGATAATATAAGAAATAGCATATCAAAAGAACCTAAACCAATCTAAAGTGAAAATAATAGATTTAAAAGTCTAGAAGAAAAATAAAGTAAGAAGCTTTATAGTTATACAGAATTGTTTATATTGATGTACCTTTAACTTATGTTTTCAGGTCAGGCTGTTTAATCTGATAAAAATAGCTAAACAAGCCAAAGATTACTCTAAAAAAATTCCACCCATTAACCTTTTTGCTATTTCCTTAAAGAGTCTTATAGTGAGACCTTCAGACCAAGGGTCTCGACACCGAATGGGACAAAATTATATTCGGAGCCTAGACTGTATAAAAATAAAATATGTTTATTTTGGAACCTAAGATCATCAAAGTATAACTTATTCCAGGTCATTAAATTCAAACCTGTAGGCATCCCTACTCATCGGCAAAGAAGACAGAGGGTGTAGGCCTAGAGAAAAAGGCAGTCTCTCGCAAAGCAAAGCAGCAAAAACTCTCAGTACTCATTCAAAACAGCAAATCATCAAACAATACTACAATATTTAAAACAAATATAGCAAATTAATTAGAAGTAGCCTGCCCAACACTAGTCCCAGGCCCTTTTATCAACTAGATAAGATAGTCTAGATGCCATTTAATGATACCATGGATATATGAATAGGGATAGCTTAAAAAAATTAAAAATACAGCTTGAAATTGCTATTACATTACTCAATTTTAATGGAAAAAGTTATATCAACTTCCTGTATTATCCAAACTAAAATTATAGTTTTTTTCCGAAAACAAAACCAAGATTGGGTAATAACCATATGTATTTAACATAATCAAAACCTAATTCTTAAAATAAAACTAAATTATGATTGCAATTGTTAACTTTATTATTTATGTGATAAAATAAGTCTTGGAGGTACGTATAATCAAAAATACAATTTTACTATAGATAATTGATTTTACTCCATTTTAAATTGTATTTGCACTCAGGGTTTGTACATTAATCTTGGCCATTATTGACATATCGAAATACAAGATAAAAATTGAATTATGTACTTACATTTCCTAAAGTCCCAACAAGAACGGGCGGTAATTTAATTTCTTTACCATCGATGTTTTGGAAACCAACATCGCGAAGCTCGGTGCTGGCACCAACTTCTCTCAACTTTTCTTGAGTCCATTGAACCATACGAACACAATCATCCCGATATTTTGCATCACAAGACACAGACGGAATTGCTACAGCCTCTTTCAGTAACTTCTTATAAGATTCTGTGTTTTCATCAACATATTTAAATATTTGTGGCAACGTTTTCTCGGTAGGCATCTTTTCCGTCAGCTCTTGATGAGATATGGAATAACAATGATAAAGAGGGCGTATTTTATGTGCAATTTCAAAACGCCGTATCACCGGTGAACTAAGCGGCTGGCAAACACGTAGGGCTTTATAAAGAAAAGTCATTGTGACTCGATTGCAGTTTGCATTTTTTATTGCCTAGTGATGTAACTATGTTGGATGATTATATAAATAAAACGATGTGCTCTAGGAAATAAGGAATGGTATCGCTGTCAAAGTTTTAACCTAATCTATTGTAAATTACGTATTTATAAATTATAAATAGGTACATAATTTTAAATTTAAAAATAAAATTGTAAATACATAATTTATAATTTTATTTTTATTTTCGGTTATGAGAATTGGTAACTTAAATGTTATAACTAATGTAATCGGTGTTAAGATTTTTGAAAAAACCAAAAACTAAAACCTAAATTATTTGCATACATATTTTAGTTACTGTCGAATGCAAAAAAGACGTCATAAATGTTGTATGGCAATACATTCAGTTTTATTTCTCTTATCCCTATTAATTCAACTATGTGTAGGTGTGGTAGGTACCCTACAATATATCATATTTTACATATTTAATTATTCATTTTAATTTATTCATAAGTTTTATTGTTAAGTTTAATTAACGATGCATCAATATATTTAACCACACTCAAATATAGAGTATTTACAATATTCTTAACTGGCCAATATTATAATTAAAGAATTGAGGAAACTATTACATGTTTTATAGCTTTTTTGTCATGGAATAATGAAATAAAAACTCTTATATAAGCATTAATACTTGAGATAAAATTATTGACTTAAAAAATAAGTTTTCCATTCGACAATTTTTATCGATACAAAAGGATTTTATCGACTACAGAACAAAACTACTGCCATCACACGTATATGTCACGACACACATTGTTTTATCTCTTTTTTACACATTCAAATGGCGGCTAATGATAAAGGACAAATATATTATAACACCTTCATTTGTATTTTCTTTTCTTTGCTTTAGTTAAATAAATCCCCTTTTGCCTTTAAAGTAGTACATATTATGATGTACAGTATACAAATTTATAATTTTAAGTAAAAGGAATACTGTTATTTATTTATCTCAAACTTTATAATCTATGAACTCCCTCATATTATGGCGTAGTTTTGCTCTTTCGCGAATTTTGTAAATGTTTTTGACATTCATAAGCATGCGTTAAGTCGCATCTAAACTGAATAAATAAATTTTGATTTGATTTGATTTGATATAGAAGCAAAATCTAACCGTGACTTATCCAGAGTTTGCTATAAGCTCTGCTATTGATTCTGATTTAATTTCTTACTTGGCCCTCGTTCAGCTTTTTCATTGCTGCTAAGACTAAGGTGTATTTAATCTAAGAGAACTTGAAAATGTCTGAACAGACGTGTTCTTTCTTACAAAACCCGTAAACCTACTCTTGCAACTCCTAAAAAATTTTCCCCTTGGGACCAATTTCAAATATTTGTTATCATTGGAAAAAAATTCCCGTCACATTTTTCCGTTACGTGCTATCTTTTTCTTCTCCCTACCACGGTTGATTCGGAAACCATTAATAAAAAAGTCTATAATAACGATAACAATGATAGTAATAATTCTATTACAATGAATGAAATTCTGTAATAATCTTAGTAATAATAAGGTAAAATGAAATAATGTATTATTTGTATTGATGTATATAATATTAAAAGCTTTTTGTTAAACTTTATCTAATTTAACTTTATTTAACCAATTTCTGTAAAGTTGCATATAGGAGGTAATTTTTCGAAAAATAAGGTCATAAAGAAGGTTTAAGTACCTACACGCACACATTTTTTGTATCTGTACAAAATATTGATAATTCAATAGTAAAAATAGTGCGTGGAGTCTTTCCGCGCTAAAGTAGTGAAACTTCGTAATGTGGAAATGAGACATTCACTCTCGCTCTGTCTCTTTCTATTCCCCTTAGTAGCGTTAAATGTTTAACGCAACCTCGTTGTAAGTCGGATTAGAAGTTTTACTACAAAAATATTCAATTTTATTCAAAAAATATATGAAATTGTAATTTTATAAATGTTCTGTTATGATGTTCTCACGTTAAACTGCCGTCTGTAGACCGATGTTCAACCATTTTTTGTTGTACACATACTGTATACATAACAGTATTATCATGGATATTTTAGTATTATTTTTCGATCTCGTAGTATTATATGCTACTTCGCTACGCTACGCTTGGAATTTATGATTGATTTTGTTTGTTAGTTGGGTAAAATAAATTGCATAGATTCGTGCGAATATATTTTTTTGATGACTCCACAAATAAATGTATAAAAAGAAAGCGTGGCCGTTCCACACAAAACTGGCGCCGTACAGACGCATACGAGGTATAGAGAGCCGGTAGGACTTTGAACGAGGTGAAATACGAGGCTCAAGACCGAACGCGATGGAGACTCACTGTGGACGCCCTCTGCCCCACCTACGGGTATCTGTATTTATGTTGACACACATCAAAATCTTATAGAAAATACTACACAATAAAGTATTTACATTTTCATCATCATCACCCCCCTACGGCTACAAATTTATCGCCTAAACAACCCCGCAACTTCTTGATTCCTCCTAAACGTGGATAAAACTTATAATGCGATGTGTCATATACGTGAAAATTAACAATACTTTTAAATACCAGAAAAACACAGATACTTCAATTTATATGCTTGTCTAATATTTTATTAGATCGTTTATGCCTATTCTATTGTCTCTTCTTTTCAAAAATATTACGTTTAAGTCATTGGCATATCGGCAAAAAAATACTGAAATGTAAATTTATTTATTCGAAAAGCCCATTGCACTTATTTAATCTTTAGGAATCCCTTCGATTCTACAATGTAATACAGTTTGAAAAGAAAAAAATGGATTGTGGCGATAATATAGCTGTCAAAACGTCTCAAATTGTTGAAGCCTATGACCAAACTTTTTCAAATTACGCAATGCTGAACTTAATTGAGGTATATTTAAATGCTTTGGAGTTTGAAATAGAATGTATTGCGTTGATTAGAAGAGTTTCTGAATGGAAATATATGATGGAAAAGACTGATAATCGTATTATGATTCCACACTGCAAGGCGATTGTTCCAAAAGTTAATTTGACAGCCTATTACATCTTTTATATGCATCGCTACAATCTACTGCTGCAGGAGAATGAACGTAAATTTACCACTGATATTCTAACACAGATTGTTATATTGGGAATAAAGCCATATTTTGTCAGTGCAGTTAATGGGATGTGCGATGTTACAAAACTACTCGGCAGCTACAAGGATTTTCCTAGAGATATTTGTGTTAAAATTGCTTGCAATTATAAACCAATGGTACAAGATGTTTATCCCATTGGAATCAATACTAGAATGAGACAATATTCAATAGCAAAAAGTTCCAATGGCTACAGTGCTGATCTTCGAAAAAAAATAATGGGTTTAAATTCCGTTAGTGGAAATAAAGGCCATAAACAAAATTCGATATATTCATCTCCCGTTGAATTTACTGCGGGCTATAGACAATATTCAAAAGATACAAATTTTGTTGGAATCAGTATGGACCATAGACAAGATTCGATTTATACAACTTCCGGTAGAATCAACTCAGACAACAGACAAGATGCAATAGATACATATTCCATTGGAATTACTACATACCGTAGACAAGATTTAATATATACAACTTCCGCTAGAACCAGCTCAGATAACAGGAAAGTTTCAATAGATACATCTTCTATAGGAAGTAGTACAGACCATAGACCAGATTCGATTTTTACAACTTCCGTTGGAATTGGTACAGATCATAGACATTCAATAGAAACAATTTCTATTGGAATCAGTACGTACTATAGACAATATTCGATAGATACATCTTCCATTGGAATCAGTACAGAATATAGACAAAATTCTAAACATGCAACTTCCCTTGGAATCAGTACGGGCTATATACAAGATTCAATAGATACAACTTCTATTGGAATCAGTACAGATCATAGACAAGATTTAATATATACATCCGTTGAAATCAATACCGACCCCATAGAAGATTCAATACTACAGATTATAAAATTGCCTTTCGTTTTCAACTATGGTCTATGGAAAGCGACTCTCTGTGGCTATAATAAACTTGATACTTCGGCATACGTTCAAAATTTTCGATATTTTGACGACATGTTAAATCTAGACTCTGCTTTGGACTACATAAATACGTTTGTTCAGCCACTTAAAAGTTCCGTTTTCCTGAAAACAGTACTAAAGGACGTGGGAAAGACGTTTTTAAATTCTGTAATTCCCTGCCCTATATGAATAAAAACTGATATGCCTTTGTGTTTTTATCTTAAGAATGTTCCGACAAACGAGCAGGGTCACATAGTATGGTTTACTGCAGCCCATGGTCACATAGAATTGTTTACCGCAGCCCATGGTCACATAGAATTGTTAACCGCAACCCATGGTCACATAGAATTGTTAACCGCAGTCCATGGTCACAGAATTGTTAACCGCAGTCCATGGTCACAGAATTGTTAACCGCAGCCCAGAGGCTCCGGTCGATCTCTCATTCTACCGGGAAGCCCATTGCCACATGCATCACCAGTATGTTTTCATAAATGTTTATGTATTGGATTTGAGTGCTGAAGTACTCAAATTTCCGCACTTAGTTGCTCATTTGGTCTGTTGTGCGTTAAGTCCTGGCTAATTATGCCAGCTGCTACTTCCAGAAGCTCAGACGTTTTCTGGGCACTTCACTGGCTTCACGTAGAAACCTCACTGCTTCGAGGGTTTCTGTTCGTTGGCCAGGCCACGCGTTCCAGGTCTACGTAGAGATTTGGGAGATATATCCCCACCCGCTAACAAAACGTCACGAGACTATTTACACCTCAGTTATGCGAAAAAAACCTGTGTGGTTACAATATCTTTGCTATTGTTTTAATCGTGTTTAATATTGAAAACTATGTAATGTAGTTCAACCCCCCCCCCCCTGTAACGCAAAACGTAATTTTACACGACTCAACTTTCTCCCCCCACAAATTAATAACGTAAATGTGCCCCTATAATAGACGTCAGGTATAGATGACTGTTCCCGGGGCAGGAGGCTCATTTGATGTTAAGTGGTACCGCCACTACATGCCAGAGTAACGCGAATGCGTTACCGGTCTTTAGATAATTAGTACGCTCTTTTCTTGAAGGAGTTGTTCGGAAATACTTCAGTGGGCAGTGGCGGAAAATACTGCCTTCAAACGAACATTTGTTTCGTGATTTGTTCTGTGAACTTAGGTTAGGGGTCGTAACGCCAATGGTTTTTGTAATCAAACAAATTTGTTGTAAATAGTTTAATGTTCATAAATGTCAGAGATCATTAATACTTTAGTCGAATTAATTTGATTTGATACATTTTGGGCGAAGGAATGTTAATTGAACTAGAAAAAAAAATCTAACAATTCACTGTCCGTAGCATTCTGAAACAAAAAAATAACATTTAAATAAATAATGATATTTTGCAGTGAAAATATCGATGTGATTTGAAAGTCGATGAAACGAAAAAGAGGCAGACATATTTCATAACATTGATGGGATTAACAAATCAAAACAAAAATCATTTATTCAAGTTGGTAACACAATGTACACTTATGAACGTCAAAATATACTTTAAATGATTCTAATTTTATATTTACTGCCAGTTCTCAATTCAAGGGCGTAGAACGGATGAGAACTGGCAATAAACTCTCCGCCACTCTTTTTAATCGCCAAGTGTTTTTTACATAATGTTTGAACCCTGCAACCATTACTCCATATTCCACATGACATCTTGAGTAATAAAGAATAATAAAATAAATTAAAAACAAAGATTTGTCCTCTATCAGCAGGAGGCATGGTGAAATAGGAGCACGCACTTACATACTCGTGTGAACAACACGCAAATACGTAGCATAAACAACTAATATCACCGCATACACGAATTCAAGTACGACCAATCACCACAAGTAGCACCCGTTCACGAGTATGACGCATGGTCAGCCATCGGCCCCCTCGTCAGGGGGGTTGTTTTCAATCTGATCAGTTAATCAAAATATTTTTAATTAGAATATTACTACTATTTTTTTTTGCTATTTTGCCAGACAATATTTAATGAAGTTTTTAAAATGATTTTTAATGTATAAATATAGTGTTTTCATAAATTAACGCTAATTCGTGATATGTGATGTTAGTTATTTTGACTATGAGAATATAAGTGCGTGCTCCTGTTTCACTATGCCTCCTGCTGATAGAGGACAAATCTTTGTTTTTTTTTATATTCATTAATTACTTAAAGACGTCATCTGGAACATGGTGTAATAGTTGCAGCTTCTTTCAAACATTTTGTTAAAAAAAATTTGGCGATTAAAAAGAGTGGCGGAGAGTTTCTTGCCAGTTCTTCTCTTCCGTTCTACGCCCTTGATTTGGGAACTGGCAGTAAATGTAAAATTAGAAGCATTCAATGTATATTTCTTTTTTGACGTTCATAAGTGTACATTATGTTACCTAAATAATTTGAATTTGTTAAACATTTGTGTGCTTTTGTGTCTAAAAACTTACGGATTAGGTGCATCCATCGATGTGGCGAAAACCACATCCGAATTAACGGAAAGCCAATATGTGATAAATGCGGCGACAATCGTGGCGATTGCGCCAGTTATGCCCGCGAGTTTGGCACCACTCCCACCAGCCGTGACAAACACGCGCGCCCACATTGTTTGCCAGACTGATTCCGTCCACGTCGAGAATTCGTTGGACGTAAAATCATAATCTGTAAGAGTAATGTATTAGAAGACCAGTGTTGGCCTGAGACGGCTGTGCAGGTTCTGCAACACTTGAAGTGACTGACGAGACTGTCTGAAGTTGGTTATTCAACTTAGGAGTTCAGGCACATCTCATTAGAATTATTCGCGATAACAAAGCATTAAACTGTACATATCCAGAGCTGGATATATTTGGTAGTGTCTGATAAATAAAAAAAAAGGAGTGTGTTTATGTACACGCGTTAGAAGTTATACTTCTTATGGCGTATGGAAAACAAATAACTAAAATGCAGTAGTGATTAACGATAAATATTAAAATTAAGCAAAAAGACTTTATTTAAATAAATAAATAATTAGTAAATACTTTCACCATATGAAATTGATTTAAAAACACCAAAATAAAATTCGCACTGTTTAATTGTACTGTTACGAAACACGTGTTCTTAATATAAAAATACTAGAATATACAACTTGAACATAGTTATCGTTTTCCATGCCACCTAGACCTAACTTCATTCTGTTAATTTTGTGTCACGGTGCGCGCGCATCGTAAAATTTCACTCTCATAAATTTTTCATAACGCGCATCATAAAGAAGTATAACTTCAAAAAACGTTGTCAAGTGCCCATCTAATACACACACACATATGTATATATATATATATATATACATTGTTGTTTTTACAAAGGACGAGACGTGCCTGACAAAAACATTCTTGACAGTTCAGTTGGACGTCGCCCATGAGGGAATATTTTCCTATAGTGCAAACCTTATCAATTTTAATAATTTACCAAAAACATCAAAAGATTTTCCTACTACAGTTTTTAAAAATCGACTTATACCCAAACCCAATAATTAATCCACACATTGAACACAATCTGAGATTACAGATCAGACCGTGACAGAGACTCCATTATTGACGACTACTTGATATCAGTGTATGTGAATAGACCTTTTTATTTATTTATATATTAAGTCTACAACATCATACATATTACGAAATCTACTGATAATTTTATAAAATCTTCTATCTAATATGTACGACAATATGTAAACATATGTTTTGCTAAAAATAGGAATTAAAAAAAAATACAATTAAAAACATACACAAGAAAAGACAAATACACAATAAAATAAAATTACCAAGAATGTCGGTACTTAAGTAGAGAAAAAAAAATCATAAGCATTGAGAAAGGCACCCAAAAGTTTATGAAAGTTACATTTTTTTTAAATAATTAAAAAGCTATTTGATATGTTTTATACATAGACATGTATATGTTAATATTATTTGTACCAATAAGAACCAGCAAAGGCATTAAACAGGATATTTTAAACATTACCTGTTTTAATAAACGCAGGGCTGACAGCTTGGCTGAAGTTCATCGTAGTTTGAATGCAAACCCCAGTATTGTTCCATCCTCTTAAATAATAATATGAGAAACCCTGAAAGAAAATGTAATGTATTATTTCTTTTAGGCGCACGATGGAATTTTTACGGATGAAACGTCACGAAAATGTGCAGCGTTTAAATCAAAGAAAAGGGAGAGAGCTATTGAGAGAGTGAGAAGGACGAATTACCTTATAGAATTTATATTAATTAAAATTACGTAGAGATTTTATGAAATATATTATATATTTTATGAAAATAATTTATTGGAATCTCCAATGATAAGTTGTAAATTAAAATGCCACGTGTTTTTGTTATCGAAAAATTAAATAAATACATATAATATAATTTGTTATTAATTTTCGACACTTAATATTTTAATAACAATGAAATCCCTAACATACCTTCCTCTAAGTATCGGAAATCTAAACTTTATCTGTTATTATACAAATTTATAATAAGGAAAAAAACTTAAAAAATAATTTGCTAAAGAAGTTTCACTTTTGACATGTGTACAATTGTACATTTGTACGCACGCACTTTTATAAAGCCATGCGCCTGGGCGTTTAAAAAGAGTGGCGGAGAGTTTAATGCCTGTTCTTCTTTTCCGTTCTACGCTCTTGATTTGAGAACTAGCAGTAAATGTAACATTAGAAGCATTTAACATCTATTTCTTTATTGACAATTTTTCCTAAAAAAAATACTATTTATGCTAAAGAAACACGATTTGTCCTGAAAAACAACATTTTTTCCAAAAAAAAACACTATTTTTTCACAAAAAAAACCTCTATTTAAAAAAAAACACTATTTTTCCGAGGAAAAAAAACGATGTTTCCAAAATAACACTATTTTTCTACTGTCTAATATGCGTATACAATAAATCTGTTCTCATTACGTTTTAATAGCGAAAAAAAAAACATTCTTCAAAGGCCTATAGTTATCAACTTACAGGTTCACTGAGCTCATCGCACACCGTCTTATTATTATCCAAATGCACGCCAGTCAGTAGCGCCAGTAGATGTCCCGCGTATACGGCCGGCGTACTCGCCCACGTGGCCACGCCCACGTACAAAGAGGCGGGCCGATCTGCCGTGATGTGATCTGCGCTCATAAAATCCGCTGCTTGAAGCAACCGACAGGACGAAGTTTGCAAAAAGCAATGTAACATTTCATCTACCTGAAAAATTACGACAGTAATAATAGATACGGAAATCTGAGGCCACGACCTAAAAATGTAATGCCACTGGTTTATTCATACCATATGTGCTGATGTATCAACGTCACCCACAAGCGGTTTCCCCGTGACCCTCTTGTATAGGGTCTGCGCGAGCGCAGTAGCAACACGCGATATTTTAACTTGAGGCTCCTTGTCCGTCATATTGCCTTTAGCCAATAGCTCCGATGTTGGTATAACTAAAAAAAATTAGCTATAGTATTTTCTTTTATTAACAAAACTTTTACACATTTAAAGAAAAACACTTCTTTAATGGATTGAAGTTATGTATTATTGTAAACTTATAATCATTTAAACATAATTTTAAATTTAACCGACAGCGTGCTTTACAGCGTGCGTGTCACGGTGACTGAAGGCAAAGGGTGTTAAATGTCAAAAAAGTATCACAGCTATAGAAAATGTTGTATTATCTGTATTTATTTCCCCGGTTGGTATCGACTAAAAGATGAAAGGGTTTCTGCAGAAATTGCTCACGGTGTCGTCCATTTTCGCGGATTGTTTGTGTTGAGAATTAATTTGGATATTAATGGATCCCAGGTGTTTGATAATTTTAGGCCGTCCTCTCTATTGAAAAGTGTTTTTCTTAAAAAATTAGCTATAAAAATATTCTCCAAATCCTTCTCTATTGAGATGTTGCCTACATGTGGGTAAGTCCACATGATGAAGAAACATATCCAACTCCTAAAGTTTCTTATTAAAGTTAATATCGTATTCTTTATTTTTATTGGGGAAAAGCAAATCTTAATTACTTCACCGCAATAAAAAAAATTATCCAGTTATAAAAGTAAAAAATAAATATATGTACATATATTTATATATTCTACGATACACTAGACTCCTCTTAAACGACTGGACCGATTTCAATGAATTTGGGTGGCACCCTGGATGCTTCATAATTACAAATCAGCCGTAGATCGCCGCAGTCGGTATCTAGGTCATGCAGCAAAAAATAGCTGGTACCAAATAAGAAAATCAGAGACACCTCCCCTCCTCCTATATGCTTACGTAATACTTGAACAGCTCCAAAGAGATCAATTTTTATAAGTTTTCTCGGGTTCTGTCTAATCACCTGTCTTCAAACTTGGTGTTTATCTGACACCCTGTATAATAATAAAATTAATGCCCCACCTAGGGGTTATACGTCATTAACACTGTGTTAATACTTACATTCACCACCACTTCCAACACTCAGATTATGGTAAACGTAGTCTATGGTATCAGACATATCCAGCGCAGATTCATAATACAAGTTCGTGAATGTTTCTCTATGGTCCACCAACAACAATTCTGGCATGTCTGTGACGTTCAAAATCCGTTTAAACGAATGCAGCGACGATGGCGGTAAATTCGTTGTCAAAATTGGTGAAACTGTCAAATTGGCAGTTTGGGTCATGTCATTTAAGAATTCGATTATCTGAAATCATATTTCAGTTCTAAATACACTTAACAAATTTATTATAAATATTAGACTAGCATAGAAGCCTTATAATAATAGAAGGGTGAAAACCATTGGGAAAGAATATTATAAAAATGAAAGGAAAAATGATTTACGGGCGATCTGAGGTGAGGAAGGGGAAGGGGAGGGGCGTGAGTTTTTCGGGGTAAAAAAGATTTTGAAACCTTATCTAGGTGTCCGACAAAACTTAGTCATATAGAAATATTCAAATGGCAAAGTTGTGGATAATAAAAAGATCTAAAACTTTTGTATTCACACTATTTTCACATAACATCAAAATTGAAAAAAGCTTTTGTTTTTTTTCTTTTTACAAAAAAAAAGATCTCAGACCGCCCGTAACTTATTTTTCCTTTCATATTCATAATATTCTCCTCCTTTTCCAATGGTTTTCATCCTGCTATTTTTTTTTTGCTTGCAAAAATTATCGCCATATTATAGCCAAAGATCGAATATATAAGTTTTGTACCAAGAAAAAATGATTAAAACATTTTACTAATACCTAAACCTGTGTTCTGTGATGGTGTGAAAGTGAGGGTGTATCGGAGATGAATAATGATGCAGGTGATTTAGCGATATAGATTCAATTATCATTTTAAGTTCCCCCCCTTCCTAAAAAAATCTTTTTTTACTTAACCCGGGCGAAATCTCCGGAAATTTCCTATGGAAATTTATTACGGGCTAGTCGGAGCCCGCGTTTCCTCGTGTTTAGGACAAGTACTATGTAAGTAGGGGGGGGGCCCTCTTGTAAAAGTTACGATGCAGGGCTTGAATTACCCGCTATTGTTAATATAATTTTCGACTTTCCTTTTTCACCACACAATGGTAACATTTTGGGTATAAAGAGTCACTAGTTGGAGAAAAACTTCAAGGCGCGGTAAGGGGGGGGGGGGGGGCGGGGGCGGTTCAAGACTCCAAAAATTGCGTGACGTAATACTTGACAATTAATTATTAACACATACCTCTTGCGCAAGCACATTTCCCGTGAAGGCATACAAAGGCCACGACACATTATCCTTGTACAAGTCCAAGGACCCACCCAATTGACCTATCTCCACATGCAGGTTAATGTCAGAGAGGGACAGGGGATTGACTGGGGGCCATGCTCCCCTGCTTATATCGTATGCAACCCGTTGCGAGCCGATGTAGTCAAAAGATTCACCGTTAAATAATGTCCACAGAATATTATTAGCTATAAT
Source organism: Pieris mannii (assembly GCA_028984075.1). Classification (NCBI taxonomy): domain Eukaryota; kingdom Metazoa; phylum Arthropoda; class Insecta; order Lepidoptera; family Pieridae; genus Pieris; species Pieris mannii. The sequence goes on along the minus strand of CM054798.1, from coordinate 1,718,645 downwards.
AAGAACAGATTACATAAATTAAATATATACAAAAAATTGGAAAAAAATTATGTATAAAATAGTATTAAGTTTATTTTGTTCTTTGTAAGAAAAGGCTTTTTCATTTATTTTATTATATAAATTAAATAAATCTCGTGTCCATTTTCAGGACCGTCCATTCACAGGAACCAGAGATAACTTCCAAATTAAAGAGTTTCAAATAACAGATAACTTCATAACGAAGGGCGAGGGGTCATGTAAATAAGGGTAATCAAAATTCGTGATTATGTATTACCAATTAAATATAGAAAGTAAGTGAGCGAGTCAGTCCAAAGAGTATTAATAAAAGAAAGAATGAGTGTACAAAGTACACAGTGAAACTTCTTTGTAAATCAATTATTACTAAGGTAAAATCCCCAATAGCTGATCATGTACCAGTATATGACCACTCCATTTATGTGTATATCTATATACACACTATTTACGTGCTAATGATAATCTTAATATATATAAATCTCCTGTCACGATGTTTGTCCGCGATGGACTCCTAAACTACTTAACCTATTTTAATTTAAATTGGCATACCGTGAGCAGTCTGGTCCAACTTAAGAGATAGGATAGCTTAGATCTTTAATTATAGTCGCAATTTTATTTTATTGCAAATTATTTGTTTATTTGATACAATTCTAACAGATGGCGCTGTTTTAAAAGTACCGTTTCACTTTAGTTCTCCTATCGTTTCCCTTGAATGGTTTACTATGTAAAATAACAAAAAACTTAGCCACAGTAACGCTTGGCCGAGTCTGCTAGTATAAATAAATAACTTCGTTTACTGCACAAGACAGATATTATTTATGCGACAGAATTACCATCTAAAGTTCTAATATGTAACTACTAAACGAATACATCAACCAATAGCGTGTATTTTTTCTCTATCTGTCTTTCTCCCTCTCTCACAATCGGTCTGAAACGCTCTCTCCTTGTTCTTCGACAAAAACGCTGCACATCTTCGTGACGTTTCACCCGTAAAATTACCCTCATTCGCCCAAACAAGTTTCCCTTCAAAAACAATTCACAGTTCTGTATATGATAAATACTTCAGATTACAGCATGTGTGTCTCTACTCCTTCAACTACAAATTACCGAGGAGATATTGACATTGGATTTGTTTCATCGAGTATTTATCAAGGGACCGGAAAATGTATTCAAATTATCGAGTCGAGTCGACTGTATACTAATATTTAGTCAATCCTTTTCGCTATTTTCATACGGTACCCTAAGGATGATCGCTGACGTGCAGCACGTGTACGGTGAACGCGGGCGCGCAAGGAATCGTTTTGCTGTTTCATCGCGTTTTATTAATTCAATGAAATATGTTAGCATTATATTCGTGTCTCGAATCGATAACGGATGTAGTCTTTATTAATAAATCTTAATACATATATATAAATCTCATGTCACGATGTTTGTCCGCGATGGACTCCTAAACTACTTAACCGATTTAAAATAAAATTGGCACACTGTGAGCAGTCTGGTCCAACTTAAGAGATAGGATAGCTTAGATCTTTTATTATAGTCGCAATTTTATTTTTTTATTATTTACAATTATCTGTTAATTCCAAAAGATTCTAACAGATGTCGATACTTTTGGAATGAATTGAGTAAGTAATCAATGGATGGCACTGCTATGGTAAACCGACAAACGTGTCATATCAGCTACAATTCAATATCATGATTGCCACGTGTTATTGAGGCTAAAGTATAAATTAAATATTCTGAAACGAAGGTCGCGGGGGCAGCTAGTAGTTTCAAATTATTGTTTTTTTTTTTTAAGTCTGGGCTGTCAAATTCGTAATTCGCGTCAATCCTATAAACGTCAACAAAGATGTTAGAACTTCTTCACAGTCGAGTGGACCGCAATAACAACTGCTGAGGGGACTCCTTGTATTGAAGAAATCCCCTCGGGAGTTGGTCCTGGTACCAGGACTACCCAACCACTCACAATCTTCGGTAGCCTTGTATATCCCACAGGGTAGATTTTTTTTTTTATAGAACAGGGGTCAAACGGGCAGGAGGCTCACCTGATGTTAAGTGATACCGCCGCCCATAGACACTCTCGATGCTAGTGCGCGAGTGCGTTGCCGGCCTTTTAAGAATTTACTCACCATATAATTTTTCATCTGCAACTGGTATCATTTTGGACAGTGTTGCCGCCGTCGATATTAAAGTTACCATTCCGACAACAGAACTGGCCGTACCCGGTGCTACGCCTAACAAAAAAAAAATCAATTAATATGATTATTTATAATTTAATAATTAAACTTACAAGAAAACGACGAAGCGAATTTGAATCAAATGTCATAGATACCGGTTCAAAATCATTTTATGCATACATTAGAAAACAATTCAGCTCTAAAACAGGAATCCCATCGGTTTTAAAAAATGAGGCAGAACTTGTTGTTGAGCCATCAATGATAGCAGAAATGTTTGCTGATAACTTTGGAGTCTAATTACTCCCCAGAACCTGATGGACGTCTGGATCTTCTCACGCACTTAATGGGTTAACGTTTGTGTTAAGTTTTTTTTTTTTTTTTTTGTTGATTGTTTTTCATTTTTTGTACTCTACCCTCTGTTGGTGTTTCTTTATCGTTGTCTCTCATTAGGGTTGCTTGTAAGCGATAAAGCCGCCCTTTGCCTTATAACTTTTGTGAGTGTTTTTTTTTTATTTTTGTTATGTGTGTTTGTATAAAGGCGATAAAGGAAAAATAAATAAATAAATATTTAGTATGCATGCCAGGCCCATTGATACATTGGTACAAGAAAAAAATACATGTGACTAGCATTTAATCAACACGATGAAATACATCCATTCATATAAAGGAAAATTTATTTTAGAATGTGAGGAGAATTTCATCCAGCTACAAATCCTAACTTACCATCGAATAATGATGCCGAATCGATCCTGGCTGTTACGAACGTGACTGGTCGTCTCTCAGTCTCATTTTCCTGTTAAACATTTAAATATATTAAATAATAATAAATATATTTTGACGTGACAACGTCTTATAAATTGGTTTGCCGGGTGACACTTCAAGGAACTGCGTTACGCTCCGCTCACGTTATGCGCTCACAATGAGAGCGAGTGAGAGGCACGCGTCCCTTCCACTCGGGCATGGTTAGCCCGCCTAAGAGCGAGAGAGACAGACATAATGTTTTAAATTTTTACTATTATTTCATCCTTCTTCCTACTATACGAATGAATATTCACATTAAAATTATTTTACCACTCAAAGTCGTTGTCACGTAAAACTTTCGCCCGTATACCGACTTTACAGGCAACCAATTTTTTTTATATTGGCAAATGTAATGTAGTTTTTGCCGCGCACCACCACTTTGTGGAACGAGCTGCCCACTGAAGTATTTCCGAACCAATTCGACTAGGGTCCTTTAAGAAAAGAGCGTACAAATTCTTAAAAGGCTGGCAACGCACTCGCGAGCCCTCTAGCATCGAGAGTATCCATGGGCGGTATCACTTAACATCAGGTGAGCCTTCTGCCCGTTTGACCCCTGTTCTATAAAAAAAATGTAGCAACCGTGGTCTCCATGAGACTTTATTTATGTATATGTAAACACAGTAATGACAAATAAAGTATTTTTGTAAAAAGTGGTCAATTTTTATAAAGCCAACGCCCTCGCAAGCTCTCTGGCCATGTGAGTGTTTATAAGCGGCCGTATCACTTAACATCAGGTGCTCCCGGTGGAACATGATCAGCTACCCACAAAACATACGTAGCTTTGACATATATAATATATATTGAAATTTTTTTAAATATATTCCGGCCTGAAGGACCAAACATTTAATTAAGTGAAGACGTTGCTTGATACTATTGATTTCCTAGACTATATAGTAAAGCCTTACCCACATCATACATTGACTATAAGTCTTACGTGTAAATTAAGAACGGATGGAACTGCCATTAAAGGCAGATACCGCTGGCACGCATTCAGCGTTACCAGCCTTAAAAAGCGCTCCATAACTTCTCGACAACTTGAGTTTTTTTTAATTCTCCGAAACCGATAAGACATTCTAACTAAAGTCCTACCGTCTCATTTTCGCAAATAGCGATAACGCTGGGATGAAAAGAGAAACACAATATAATAATTTAAAACGGCGTAAGTAATTAGATTTTTATGAATAATGGTGCTGGTTTTTACTCGAATCTTAAATACAACTTAGACGTAGTTTATTAGGTGAGCTGAAAAGTTCGTTGGCACATAGATGGCGCTACTAGTATTAACATAATATGATTTTGAGTTAAACCTTCAAAATCACGTGTGTAATTTGACACCTGTCATACTATTTGTGTGAAGTATTGTGAGTGAAGAAATTTTTTGTTTAAAAAAAAGTGCGTGCGTACAAAGTACACATGTCAGAAGTGAAACTTCTTTGTAAATTAATTATTACTAAGGTAAGAGCCCCAAAAGATGATCATGTACCAGTATATTATCACTCCATGTGTTTGTGTATCTATATACACACTGTTAACACACTATACACGTGCTAATTATAATATAAATTGATAGAAATCTGCGTTTACTGCACAAGACAGAATTGCCATCTAAAGTTCTAATATGTAACAACTAAACCAATAGCGTATATTTTATCTCTTTTTCTCTTTCTCACTCTCTCTCAATCGGTCTCAACTGCTTTCTCCCTTATCTTCAACAAAAACGCTGCACACCTTCGTGACGTTTCATCACCCTCATGCGTAAAAATAAAATAAATTTCCTGTTTACCAGCTTCGATTTTTCGCGAAAATATTATTGAAGGCTTGGCTTCAAAAAACTCTGCTAATTAAACATTATTCGGATAAAGAAGTTGTTTCCGAAGTTCCCCAAAGAGTCTCATCAAATCAAATTAAAAAAAAAACATTTTTTTCTATGTTAGCTTACGAAATTTTCAGCTCATCTATTATTTCATTACCATTTAAACGCTACACATATTTTCATGTATTATAGTTGAGAGTGACATAATTTTAAGTGATTTATATCAATACATACCTGTGCCCTTGGGAACAACGAATAATAAACATTATAATCGCCGAGTGGGTCACAAACTTTCGTTGGGGTCAAAAACGCTGATGAAGCCGACCTGAAAAGAGGACACTTTATTTAGGTCCTGGCCTCAGATTTCTGAATCTGTTTAATGATCATTGATATCTAATAGGCAAGTAGGTGATCAGCCTCCAGTGCCTGACACACGTCGACTTTTTGGGTCTAAGACATGTCGGTTTCCTCTCGATGTTTTCCTTCACCGTTTGTGCAAATGTTAAATGCGCACATAATTGGTGTACAGCCGGGAATTGATCCTACGACCTCAGGTATGAGAGTCGCACGCTGAAGCCACTAGACCAACGAAAAAGAGGACGAGATACACGTCGTCATTAGCCGTCCTAATTTAAGTCTGTATGTATGTATTTTTATCACTCTAACATATATTTTAATGCCTTTTTGAATTTGTCAAACGCATCAATACTCAATACAAAACAAAATTATATAAATAAAACTACGCTGACATGGCCAACGTTGTTTTACCATGTATAGTTCTAGTTCAATCAAAATAACTATCTATAAAAAATAGGGGTTGATCGTAGAGGGGAGATTACCAAGGGTTGTATGTATTTTTATACCTTGTATCATAAAAAAATACTTTAAAAGCCCCTTTATATTTAGGGGGATGAATATGTTCAAGGGATACTCTTTTTTAATAAAATCCCAGAGGCCCTTTTATCTCTGCCTTTTATTAAATTTAAGAAATGTATTAAAGAAAAGCTGTGTAAAAAGGCTTACTATAAAGTTAGCGATTATCTAGTTGATAAAAGGGCCTGGGACTAGTGCTGGGCAGGCTACTTCTAATTAATTTGCTATATTTGTTTTAAATATTGTAGAATTGTTTGATGATTTGCTTTTTTTAACAGAGTACCGAGAGTTTTTTACGCCGGCTTTTTCTCTCGGCCTACACCCTCTGTCTTTGCCGATGAGGGATGCCAACAGGCTCGAATTTAATGACGTGGAAAAAGTGATACCTAGATGATCTTATGTTCCAAAAAAACGTATTTTATCTTATTCGATTCGCAGACCTAACTAAAATGCACACAAAATTTCACGAAAATCGGTGGAGCCATTCCAGAGGAGTTATTAAACACCGTGACTACTTAATTTTATGTTTAAGATTAAAATATATTTTCGCCTTATCTAATCGTTGAGTCATATGTAAAATATTATGGAAAAATGGAAAATTCTTATTAAGACAAATTTGTAAACATGTGGTAGAATACACAACAATTTTTCTACCATATTCTTGCCATAAATAAATAAATATTACCAACAAAGAGCCCACATTTGTGCCTACGTCACTTTCAAACGTAAAAAAATCTCCCATCTGCATCCCAACAACCAAACCCTACGAAGCCAATTTTTTTTTGGCGACTTTGAATGCAATCTCTTCGCTTTTACACTCCTATTGGATAATCAATAAACCAAAAAATAATGAAACCGTACAAATAATATTAAAATATACATGTCTATGTTTAAAACATATCAAATAGCTTTTTAATTAATTTAAAAACCCATATAAATGTATTTACCTAAAATATCTAATTAAATAACTAAATATAATATAACTAATTGAAATTAACGCGGGGAACATCACTTCAGATGTTATTAAATACAAGAAAAAGAAGCCTAATGATTAAATCGTTGTATTTTTTAGATAAGAATTATTACAAACAGTTTCGGGAATTGCGAGCTTTTTAATTGTTTAATATTTTTTTCTTTTTTTTAAATATATAATATAGAACGAAGCCTGTACTCTTGATGAGCTAAAGTATTTCTGTCAATTTAGTCTTCTGTATTGTTTGCATAATGTATAAAATGGTAATGTACCCATATAATTAGTTTGTTGACAGTTGTATTATCTGTACTGTTTACATAATAAGCGATTAAACCTAGATTGTGTTCTTTAGTTCAGATGAGAGGACTTAAAAGGTTGCCTGGAAGAGATCGCTTGTTAGCGATAAGGCCGCCCGTTGCATCCCTTGTAATTTTTATGTATTGTTTTATTTTTGTTTCTTTGCAACGAAGTGTAAATAAATAAATAAATAAATAAAATATAATTTAAATTAAAAAATTATTACATAAAGAAAACAATTATAACACATCCTATAGTCGATTGAGAATTCTCGTCAAGAACAGCTTTCTTGCACCGGCTATCTATGAAACGGCAATGTTTCAACTGGTTTATTACGTTGTTTGTGCAATGTTTGATGGTTTGATGATAAAAATGTTTTATTGTATATTATGTCACTGGCCTTAGTATGTATATAAGTTAATTATCTAAATATTTTCGACGTCCTGGTGGACAGAAAAACTGTGTCCAGTTTGTGTTTCCACCACACCAACTTCTATTTAAGATTATGTATACAATAAATAAATAAAAAAAATATCTAAATAGAACATAAACAAAAATAAAATAGTCTTATTAAAATATAAAAAGTTATTAATATAAACCTGTTATGTCAGACTATACCATCAATGCCACATCTAGTAATAAATCCAATCCGAACATCTATGTTTCTGCTTTTGACCGTCGAGTTTATTATGTCTACCGACATTTTTGTTGCTGTTTTTGTTTTGTAGATTTTATGTAAGTACCTACATCTGTGCGTTCTTATAATAATTATTAATTTTAGTTTATAATGTTTTCTCAGTAAGCGAATTATTGTACATAATTCATATGAGAAATAAAGTTATTCTCTAAACTCTTAAGAAAGGATATTGGCACAGTTGAATTGTCATTTTCATACAAAGGTCTATCCACATACACCGATCTACCGACCTACCATGGATAGCTTCTATCAAAAGTTTGCTCTTACAATCCGTCGATTGGTTATTAGCACTTTTAAAGAAAAACACTTTTTTCACGTATTGAAGTTATGTATTATTGTAAACTTATTATTTAAACATCACTACATAGTATAAAACAAAGTCGCTTTCTCTGTCCCTATGTCCCTTTGTATGCTTAAATCTTTGAAACTACGCAACGGATTTTGATGCGGTTTTTTTTAATAGATAGAGATTAAGGTTTATATGTATAATAACATCCATTAAATAGTGGAGAAGTACTGTTATTTTTGAGGTTTCTCATGTGATGTCGTAAATAATTACATTTTTCCGCTTACATTGCAAACGCAGGCTGAACCCTACGAGTTTTATCAAAATAATGTACTAAGTATTGTACACATTGAAAAGGTCTACAGAAAAGTCCGTGATGGTATATGTCTATATGGTATATGTCGCGTATACTATCGGAGCCTTCCAGCGACGGAAATAACAATACATAATAAAAACCTGCTTTTCATCAGCATTGCACCCGTGCGAAGCTGGGGCGGGTCACTAGTAATAATTATAATATATTTGCCGCCTGTTCTATAAGAAAAAAAAATTTACAGCGTGCGTGGGTCACGGTAACTATAGACAATACTATTAGCACTTTTACCAATATTTGGATTAAGATGTCTATCTCGGATGGTCAAAAATGGATTGAGATAGGTTATTGGACCGTTAAAATACTTACCGTCGTAGACACACCGCTGTATTAACCGCGGCATACATAAACGAATGCAACTGCACTGAACAAAGTGGTACACCAACTTGATTGCTCTTATCTAAATTATATCTGAAATTAACAAAAAATCATATAAATCAGTCTTTTTGAGACGCTCATAAAGGACAGTCATCGCCCATGGACACCCATTTCAGTGGGTGCGTGGGTGGTGCCTCTGAGATAAATTCTACAGAAAACTAAATAAGTCTTATTTTTTTATAGAGAGACATACGAGCCTACTAGACGCCCATAAAGGACAGTCATCGCCCATGGACACCCAATTTAGTTGGTGCGTGGGTGGTGAATGCCTTTAAGAGGAGTTCTACAGAAAACTAAATAAGTCTTATTTTTTTATAGAGACAAACGAGCCCACTAGACGTCCATAAAGGACAGTCATCGCCCATGGACTCTACAGAAAACTAAATAAGTCTTATTTTTTTATAGAGACATGCGAGCGTACTAGACGCCCATAAAGGACAGTCATCGCCCATGGACTCTACAGAAAACTAAATAAGTCTTATTTTTTTATAGAGACATGCGAGCGTACTAGACGCCCATAAAGGACAGTCATCGCCCATGGACACCCATTTTAGTTGGTGAATGGGTGGGGCCTTTGAAATAAGTTCTACAGAAAACTAAATAAGTCTTATTTTTTTATAGAGACAAACGAGCCCACTAGACGTCCATAAAGGACAGTCATCGCCCATGGACACCCATTTTAGTTGGTGAATGGGTGGGGCCTTTGAAATAAGTTCTACAGAAAACTAAATAAGTCTTATTTTTTTATAGAGACAAACGAGCCCACTAGACGCCCATAAAGGACAGTCATCGCCCATGGACACCCATTTTAGTTGGTGAATGGGTGGGGCCTTTGAAATAAGTTCTACAGAAAACTAAATAAGTCTTATTTTTTTATAGAGACAAACGAGCCCACTAGACGCCCATAAAGGACAGTCATCGCCCATGGACACCCATTTTAGTTGGTGAATGGGTGGGGCCTTTGAAATAAGTTCTACAGAAAACTAAATAAGTCTTATTTTTTTATAGAGACAAACGAGCCCACTAGACGTCCATAAAGGACAGTCATCGCCCATGGACTCTACAGAAAACTAAATAAGTCTTATTTTTTTATAGAGACATGCGAGCGTACTAGACGCCCATAAAGGACAGTCATCGCCCATGGACTCTACAGAAAACTAAATAAGTCTTATTTTTTTATAGAGACATGCGAGCGTACTAGACGCCCATAAAGGACAGTCATCGCCCATGGACACCCATTTTAGTTGGTGAATGGGTGGGGCCTTTGAAATAAGTTCTACAGAAAACTAAATAAGTCTTATTTTTTTATAGAGACAAACGAGCCCACTAGACGTTCATAAAGGACAGTCATCGCCCATGGACTCTACAGAAAACTAAATAAGTCTTATTTTTTTATAGAGACAAACGAGCCCACTAGACGTCCATAAAGGACAGTCATCGCCCATGGACACCCAATTTAGTTGGTGCGTGGGTGGTGAATGCCTTTGAGAGGAGTTCTACAGAAAAATAAATAAGTCTTATTTTTTTATAGAGACAAACGAGCCTACTAGACGCCCATAAAGGACAGTCATCGCCCATGGACACCCATTTTAGTTGGTGAATGGGTGGGGCCTTTGAAATAAGTTCTACAGAAAACTAAATAAGTCTTATTTTTTTATAGAGACAAACGAGCCCACTAGACGTCCATAAAGGACAGTCATCGCCCATGGACTCTACAGAAAACTAAATAAGTCTTATTTTTTTATAGAGAGATAAACGAGCCTACTGGACGCCCATAACGGACAGTCATCGCCCATGGCCACCCATTTTAGTTGGTGCGTGGGTGGTGAATGCCTTTGCGAGAAGTTCAACATAACACTAAATAAGTCATTTTTACAGGCGCCAATAAGGGAAAGTGATCGCCCATGGACACCCATTTTAGATATATGTATCGTAAAATTATTTATAGTTCGCATCAAAATGGTAATGGTAGTACCATCAGCTGGCCCATAAAAGTATGTGGCACTGCAAGTACTTTATCTGTACCACAGATTAAACAAAAGAATAAATCAAATATATAATTAAAAAGAGGACACAATAGAACAAATGATAAAACATACCTATTATAACACTTCTCAATTTTCTCAATCTCATCTGCCTTTGAGTCTGGCACAAAAAATATCGGAAATGGTATATCTTTTCTTAATAAACCCGTTCCTTTTGTGTTCCAAACAGTCTCGCCTGATGATGAGCAGGTACTGCCTGGAGCCGCTGAATATTCATTCGGACATTTCGATTCTTGACTAAATGAACTTGGCCTGAAAGTTGATACAATTTTATAATTTTAAATAATAAACCTTTATCTCAAAAATTACTGAACCATTTCTTATGAAAATTTCTTACCAAAGTTGGAAATACACAAAAGAAACATTGAATTATGTTAAGCACGCCTTGAAAGCCTTACATCTCCATACATATATTATCAAATACCAACAATATCATACATACTGGTCAATTTGATAACCTACATAGATATATATATTAAATGGGTGTCTATGGGCTGCGATGACTGCCTTTTTGGGGGTCCCGCAGGCTCGTTTGCCCCGCTATTATATAAAAAAAATATATAGGTATGATGGAACAGTATACAGCTGTGGAACGATGATCTTCTGGGAGACTTTCCCTCACCCTCTACAATCTCTATGCATGTCATGTTAATAGTTTTTCTAAATCTCGGAGGTGATCAGATCAAAAAGTGGGAAATCTCTCTTACCTTTATTAATCTTATTAAGCATGTATGTCAGACAGAGAAGTCACCTCTGGATATTTAGAAAAATTATCATCAAATCATTAGGATCAAATAGTGGTAACAAAAGTCCAGTTATTATGATTGCTTACCGTCCACTCTTTTGTTCTCGGTGCTACCCTATTTTTATTGTTAGTTATAATTAATTATTTAGTTAAATCTAGATATGTCAAAATTGCAAATCTCATCTAAAGATTGCATAGTCCCAGTTTACCTCATTATTAATGCTAAACTTCGAAATATTATAACTTTAGTATTTATCTGTTTTGTCTTATAAGTTATTAAAAAAAGCAATACGGCTTTTAAAAAAAACGTGTTTAGTTATAAGTTTGTTACATTCCAGGAATTAATGTACACTGGACATGTAGCACTTTTAATTGTTATTGAACATTAAATAAAGAATTTTTGAAATTGAAATTGAATTTGATGTTTATCATCCCACATCTTAGGGTTTTTAAAACCCTTTCACATTCAAGTACATGTCCTCCTTCAAGACAAAACCCATTGAAAAACCAGCAACGCATTTGTGAATGCAAAGGTTGTAATCGGAGGCAGTATTTATGTACTTTTTTATATATACATTCTAAAACAATGTGTATGCCTAAAAAATACAAGAAAATATGACATCACAAATTTAAAACACTTACACATACACATCAATTACATTAGAACTTAAACAATATATCAAAGGAACAAAAGAAACGGCCACAAAATACACAAAAATAAAACAAAAAACAAATTATTAATAATATAAATAATAACTAAAACTAAAAAGATAAAAATAACAGTAATAAACAAACAAAAATTCAAACTTAAACCACATTAAGATTTAAGAGCCTGCAAAACAAAGTTACGTAATGTTGGTAGACTGTTGTAAAAAGTTTAGAAGTAGAGAAGACATATAATTACCTCATAGTAGCATTATCATACAGCAATACACCTGCTATATTAGTAGGATCATCAATCAACAGATTAATAACACTTTGAAATAGAGATGTGCCAACCACAGCAACATAAGGACCAGAAGTTGAGTTTTTAATAATCCATTGTGCGTCTTCAACATCTTTTATCATCTGCACTATACCCACAGCACCACCATCTGAGGCTGAAACAGAAATTATTCACATAGAGATAAATTAATTTTAATACAATATACTGTAAGTTGATTAATAAACATATTAAAATACATTTTTATAATTGTAATATACACAAGTAGCCAACAAAAAAATATAGAATTCAACAGATATACATCAGTTATAAGATCACTAATTTATTAACACAAAATAAGGGCAAAAATATACTATTAGGTAATATAGATTAGAAATTAGAAAACTAGAACTAAATTAGAGAACTAATTAGAAAAATATATGTCTTGTTAATTATATATTTCTTTAATTCTGATAAAATCTTTTACTAAAGCAATAATCTATAAGAAAATGTTATTGACCTAAAATTAAAATTGTGAAAAGTGGCATAAATATTATATTATGTTTTCCAAGAGAATATTTTATTATATTCTGCAAAACCTTTTTTGGAGTATATGCTACAGATTTAGTAAATAAGCCAATTTGTGATCAGTTATGCTAAAAAAATTGTGTTATAAATAATGATAATCTAAAATGACAGCTCAGATCAAGTAGGTACCAAATTAATAGTGACCTCAAAGTTTGAATTTGCAATACAAATTATAATATTTTCATTAAAGTAAAACTCTGAGGCCTGTAAATAACTATTGCAAAGTCACTGCAGGAAGATTGGTAAAGCTTCTAAAGACGTCTGTTTTCTTATGAAACTTACATGAACATCCCATTTGATGTGTGCCATTAAGTCTCCTAAAACAAGCAGCACTACCCACAATTGATGAATAGATCTGTCCATGTAATCTCTCACATTGTGAAACTGAAATAAAAATTATAGTTTGTATATTATACGGTAATACCTGATGATATTTATACACTGGACTTTTAAAGAAAAGGAGAAATATGTAAGAAACTACGAATAAGCAAAAACTAATGAATAAAATACCATGGGTAAGGTAAGTGACGCATACGATAAAACCATAATAGAAATTCATTTTGCTATATTATAGTTCCTCAAAAGAGTTACACTTCTGATAAGTTCATAGTTAACGAGGCATTTATTTTTTAATTATCTTGATTGCTTTAGTAAACTTAATAAAAATTATATTCAACTTGTTCAACACAAAACATTCAACATTTCTCGCAAGTTTTTCATCATATTGTCAATTGTCATTTCATAACAGAAATTGTAAAATGACAATATGTACTTGCATACATGCCAATTGAGGGATGTCAAAACAATTGTAGATGTGCGTCAATCTTAAGAAATATGCGTTAAATAGTTCCTAAAAATAAAAATTGTTGTTAATAATTTTAATGAAATTCACAGCAAAAAGTAAATTTGAATACATGCACTTTGTGGATATTCAGAACAAAGAGAATCCGATTGTGTGAAAATCTTGATCGACGCGATTAAGACATAGGAGTGAATCCATATGACCCAAGGTGTAGACCAATTAATCTTAAAAAGCGAGTTGCGATTGACTTTGAGCTAGAGATTAGAATATTATAATTTAAAAAAATCCTTTTATTATGTTTTTTTTTTTAATTTACATATTTCTTAATTATAATAATTCATATGCTTCTATTTTATATTAAAAGCCAAAACCTTAGAGATTATCAATTTAAAATACTTAATTTTTGACGTGACAATGTCTTATAATTCGATGAAGACAGCTGCACCCACGAAAAAACATGACACAAACAGCGATACCTCGGTCTGAGGCGTTCCATTTAAGGCTTGAAGTCCAAAAGAGGGCGCGGAACAAGCGACAAAGAAAACCGATTTTATAGAGAGATTATAAAATCTCACCCTAAGGTGATATAGTGACACAAAATATTGTGTCATTTGTACTAGAGTTTGGCGGTTCTTCAAGTATCACAACAATTGTAGTGTATAAAAAAAATAAAGAGGCAGTAGACACGAATGCGTCAATTAAAAGGAAAATCTCTATGCCAGACTTTTCGGACGGTTCCAAATGGCCGCCATACCGCTGAAAATCAGCAATTTTTAAAAAGCGTTGCAGTCAGGATTTTTCAAGCGAGTCATTTTAAATCTTAAATAATTGCATAAAAAGCCTTTACTTTGCTTTCGCGTCGGTATGACGATGAGTCACACCGGAGGAGTATGGCATGACACTATCGCCTATTATTTTTTTATGGAATATCGGAAGATACTAGAATTTTTGTGTAACAAATTGTTTGACACTCGTAATTAATCCGACGACTTTGATTAACGCCCACGCGATTGGGCCGCCAGTACCAGCGCTATGGCCATCGTTAATCTATTATTCATTGCGTAATAACCCTCTGAAGAACCGCCACACTGAAACAAATGACCCAATATTTTCTGTCGCTATCTCCCGGTCTTCTACTTCATAGAATTATTTAGATTTTATATGTATATATATATTTTTATTCGGTTTATTGCATATAAAAACTCGAAAAACCTTTAATTGAAATACTTGTAAAATATTATTATGTATAAGTTGTCATTTCACGCATTGCTTTGAATAGATATTTTGAAATTAGGCCAAATACGTAATTACAATTCGAATTGAGTGTGACCTTAAAATTTATATCCCAAAATAATCGTTTGTCAAAGATTCAAAAAATTGTGTTCACCGTTTATAAAACGGTCACACTGAATCAAAGTAGAATTCTATTTGATATTTTCTTGAAGTCAAGTCCGCCATTTGCAAAAAGATACAGCTGTGTTTTAAATTTAAAAGACTAAATTAATATATGCATTGCTGCATTTTATTTTTAAGCTTAGCTTTTAGTTAGAATTATTATCCTCAACAATTTGAGAATGGCTGAAACAGTAGAGGAAAAGGTAAGAAACTATTAAAATAACGATTGCCAAATCCACAATATTTTAAACATAGTTCAGTTCCATTGTTTCAACCTTGTTCATTACTTCATGAAAATATTAATTAATAAATAAAACTCCGTCGTACATTTTATAAATCAATTTCTGAACATGTGGCAAAATTTTAGACTTTGTAATAGACATGCTTCTCTTTTGTGTCCTACCTACTATGTTATACAAAAGACCCATTTTTTATTTAACTAAAATATTATTTCGTCATAGATTCTGATAGAACATATTAAATAGAAACTTGTAAATCGAATTTTAAAAGCATGTGTTAATTTACTTTATAGAGCAAAAATAGCATACCCACATATTTTTATTTTCTCCATAGTGCACGTTATTCATTCAATGCGAATTTTTATGCTTTTGAACACTATCCTTCTCTTTATCTAAGACTTTATAAATTTATTTGTTGCAGCCCGAGTCAGTTTTAAATCTAGAAGATCTACTTCAATGTCCTGTATGCTATGAAATACCTTCTGGTCAAATATTCCAATGCAATGAGGGTCACCATGTGTGTGGCAGGTGTAAGATGCGTCTGGATGTTTGCCCTGTGTGCAGAGCCTTTTTTTTTGGCACACGAAACTACGCTATGGAAGAACTTATAGCTAACTTCAAGAGAGTTAAAAAACTTGTGAGTAAAATAGAGGATTATTTATTTAATATAAATAAATTTAGTTAGTGGAGTTAGTATTTTTTCAGAGCTGCTAATTAAACATGTAATGTACCCTATTTTTAGATTTCAAAATTTCTTACCTTCAGATACAGACTTTACTCTTAGCAAGTATGACTCCTGTATATTTAAAATCTGAATTTTAATGACAATATTCAAGAAAAGCATTTTTTCCTATTCCTAATTTTAATTTGTTAAAATTTCGTCACTTGCCTATTTTTTCTGTTATTCCTAATCTAAGTAGTTTATAGCATTAGTGTAATTTTATATTAATTTAATGAAATTTCTTTTATATTGGTCATAAATGGTGTCTGATCCGGAATGCAATAGCTACATATTTTATATTACTGTTCTTTAATAGGGTAATTTCTTTTCTGGAAGTGGGCATTAGTTTTCTCGGCATTGATTGTAAGACCAAAAATGCTACTTTTAAGACAATGTTAATCTTTAATTCCTGGTGTTATGAGTTGAATTGTAATCATTACAATTGGCAAATTTATATGATTTAGTTTATTGAAAGTTAATAAAATTTAGCAAAAGGTACTGTTTTAGTTGAGAAAGTTGTGAATACACCATGAATATTCAACCATCATCGTAGCTTGACTGTTGCAATCCTTTGTGAATAATGTTAAATCATTATACAAAATCTAAGTGTATGTTACTTACATTGTGTGTCTTCAAGAGTAATGGTCTGTCATTCGATCAAGCTCACTTCCCTTATGTAATTCAAAATATATAATTTTGAGTTATGTACATAATTCAAAATCATTAGGTAACATAATGTACACTTATGAACGTCAAAAAAGAAATAAACATTAATTTTACATTTACTGAAAGTTCTCAAATCAAAGACGTAGAAGAGAAGAACTGGCAATAAACTCCTCGCCACTCTTTTTAATTGCAAAGTTTTTACACAACGTTTGTAAGGAGCTGCAACCATTACACCATGTTCCATATGACACCTTGGGTTATAATTATATATTTAGAGTGTGCCGTAATATAACTGCTAAATGATATAGTTTAACAGTACTTATCTTGATACATATGGTCTGTTTCACAATATATGGATAAAGTACCAAATAGCTATGCAACACATAAATTATTCAGAAGATAAAAGTTCCAAATAAGACACTTCACTTTTCGTGACGAATAGCGCTATCTGACAGTCGTGAAACGCAAAAATTCTGTTTATCCTACCAATAAGTAATAGATAGCTTATGTGGAACTTATCCGGACATTGTGAAACAGACCCTTAATTTAAAAAAGTATATATTTATTTTATGCAATAACACTGATTGTATTTTCTGAATAAGTGCCTTAGTGTACAAATTGAATTGTTTGTATATATGCTAATTGTTTGTCTAGAAATCAAACACAAAGACCTCTGAATCCTCACAAAGCAGTTCACCTGCTGCAATCATTGAAACGTCTGACGCAGAAGTTGTAATACAAACACCATCTGTGGAAGAGCATGAAAATAGTGACATTTCTGCTTTGGTAAGTTTTCTGTGATATGTAGACCTTATGAAGTGATGTCAGGTTACCCTTGAGGGGTTAAAAATTGTTGTTACCATTTTAAGTAAGCAAAGGCAAGAAAATAATTACCCGTGTTAGTAATGTCAATTCAGGTTATCTGTTAAACATAAAAAACGTGTGTGTACTTATTTTTACTGTACTTATTACTTATACACGCTTAAGAAGTTATACTTCATTGCCGTAAAAATATTAAAAAAAAATATATTCTCGATTGAGGAAAAACTAATTAAAGACATTGAAAGTTTTAATAAACGCATTTTCTATTTAAATACAGTTTATTTAAATATCACAAAAACCAAAATGTTGGCTATAGCTAAGTTCAGGGTGTGGGTATTTTGGTGTGGTGTGCCCGGGGCACACCGGAAAAAAAACAGATGTCCTCATCTACTTGTCTATTGGCAATAGACGTATAGTGTAGTGTGCAACCCGAGTGTACTCCAAGAACTGGGTTTCTTAGTGCCTATGGGATATGTGTGACAGCGAAGGCCTAGGTTATTTACGATACCAAGGGCTAGAACCATTCTGTTGCACAGATCTCCGTTATCCAGGACGTTACGCCTACTGAATGCCGTATCCGACACTATCGACATGTATGTTCGCAGAGTGAATTCACAGTAGCGATATTGTTTATATATATTATAGGTTTAATTTTATATATTTTATTATACGTTTCTGATATGATGTGGAACAGAGTGGCCCAAGAAAGGTATGAATGGAAAAGCTTGGAGGCGGCATTGTACAAATACCAGCAAGATACAAATACTAGAATAGGTTTTTCTTAACATTCTATTACATAATATATAATAGCCTTTTTTCGGACATAACATTTTTTTTTTCCGTAGATTGTTCTTTTCTTCCACTTTTGTGCGTCCGTTTGCCAGGTGGCAAAGGCCTCCTCCAATCTTCTCCATTCTGGCCTTTCTATGGCCACTCTACACCATGTTGTTCCCGCGACTTGTCTAATGTCGAATGTCCCACCTTTTTTGTGGTCTACCTCTCTCTTTCCATCTCCGTGTGTGATTATTTTACTCCACTTATCCTTAATACTTAGCGACGCGACTTCGCGACGTATTGGCATAGTCTGTATGTATTTATGTTATAAATTAATGCCTAAAATCTGTTTGTCTATATTAAATTTTATTCCTATTATTTATACAAAAAATGATTTCAAATTTTTGGGTTCGCATAACTATAGCTTACGCTCTTCCGAAAACTATATCCTTTAAATCCCATCTCATCCTTTCTTGGCGATTCCTTTAAGGATTCAGCAGTTAGGCTATGGAATTCACTTCCCGTCACTATTCGCTTAGCTCCTTCTCTATCTTCCTTTAAACTTCTGCTGTATAAACATTACCTGTCCACGTCATATCACTAACTACTAACTGACGTGAGACCGATCTTGAATTGAATTATGATTCATGTGCACTGTTTACTTTTTGTTTTTTTTATGTATCCTATATCAGTTTAGTTTATTTTTATTTCTTTTTGTTTCTGTTAAGTATGTTTTTTTTTCCTATTTTTATTATTTGTAATGTGTATATTTGCACTTCTTGCCTACCTTATGTTATATACTCACAGTGGTTTTTTCCTTTACTCACAGTGGTTGTCTGGAAGAAATCGCTCTAAAGCGATAAGGCTGCCAGTTGCTTTTCATTAAATTATCACTACATAGTATATAAAACAAAGTCGCTTTCTCTGTCCCTATGTCCCTTTGTATGCTTAAATCTTTGAAACTACGCAACGGATTTTGATGGGGTTTTTTTTTTAGTAGATAGAGTGATTCAAGAGGAAGGTTTATATGTATAATAACATCCATTAAATAGTGGAGAAGTACTGTTATTTTTGAGGTTTCTAATGTGATGTCGTAAATAATTACATTTTTTCCGCTTACATTGCAAACGCCGGCTGAACCCTACGAGTTTTATCTAAATAATGTACTAAGTATTGTACACATTGAAAAGGTCTATTTTAACCAGTACAGCATTAATCCTTAACCAATTAAATACCTTGAATACATTGTTCATTTAATATAGATCTATACAGCCCATTACAGCTTATTTAGCAGCGATCGAACGCGTATATTATCGGAGCTTTCCAGCGACGGAAATAAATTGCACCCGTGCGAAGCTGGGGCGGGTCACTATATTTTTGTGTTTTTATATTTTGTGTTTAATATATTTTTTTTACCTTTTATGTAATGCACCGAAGTGTTAATAAATAAATAAATTTTATTCCTATTATTTATACAGACTAGATTGGCTCCGCCTCTTTCGTGTCGTGGTCGGTACCGTTGTCTTTGCTGCAAGGAGGGCAGTGTGCAACGCCTGCCTCTAGCCAGACTTCTCAACCATTTACGTTACTTCCATCGTCCTGATCTCATTGAGGTATGTTGATAAGTGTCTAATAGTATATATTTATAGCTTTATATCAAATCAAATCAAAATATCTTTATTCATATAGGTAAACATGTTCACTTATGAACGTCAAGAACAACAAATTAAATTAATTGTAAATTTACATTTACAACCAGTTCGCAAGTTAAGGGCGTAGAGCGGGTAAGAAGAACTGGCATATCAGAATACAAAATATAATATACATTATAGCTATTGTTTTTGTTAATCTATATATTTATATCTAGTCTTATATATGTATTTAAATCTACCAATCAATCAATCTTACAACTGTGATTTATGTTTCTGTTTCAATGTGTATTACGTTTTGGCTTTTGTGTGTAATATAATTGTTTGGTAATTGTTTAGTGATAAGCTGCAGGAATACATAAATAAATAAAATAAAAAAATAAATCTACGATAACTGATTTTGTGTGCCCACGGGACTTAACCCATTTTTATTAGTGTTAAAATTTAAATTTGAAATGACATGACAATCTTCGAATGATCTGGCACTAATAATATATAGTCGATCTCATTTTTAAAGCGTCTAATAGTAAGAGGTGTCAAATATCAGTTATTTTAATTGATAAAAACATATATTTAATGACATTGAAATACTTAATATGTAAAACTAAATTTAATTAAATAAGTTTAAAAAATATTATTATAAGGAGTCCTTTTAGGTAAGGTTCCGAATTGTTGTATTCCGTTAATTGTACATACAATATTAATTATCATCTATGAAGATAAGTTTAAAAAAAAACCAAAGTCATTTGTAGGTCAAATTTCATTTGGTTTGATTATGAAAGTAGCATTGAAAGAAAAACACTTTTTTACGGATTATAGTTATGTATTATTGTATTTAAACTTATAATTCACCGTGACCACGCACGCTGTAAAGCACGCGAAACGTCGGTTTAAATTTAAAATTATGTCTAAATAATTATAAGTTTAAATACAATAATACATAACTATAATCCGTAAAAAAGTGTTTTTCTTTAAATGTGTAAAAGTTATGTTAATAAAAGACAATACTAAGTAGCATTGAGTAATGTAAATTATCTAACAAATTCCAAATTCTAATAAATAACAAGTTTATTTTCAAAGAATTTTAGTAATTTATATATATTTTATTTTAAATATAGCGCGACGAAATGTTGGAATAATATCCCTCATCCGTTGAAAAATCTTTAACTAAAATCAAATTTTCGTCGCAGTTATAAAAAACATCTACTTACTCAACAAAAACCTCTCAATATATAGTTTTTAATCCGCCCAAAAATATTTTAAATATTGAATATTTTACTATTTTATTATTTATTTTATTTACACTTTTACAAGACTTCATTACTTACTCTGCTAACTTTTACTATTTTTTTTCTACTAAGTATTAGATAGAGCAGTGTTGGCCTAGTGGCTTCAGCGTGCGACTCTCATACCTGAGGTCGTAGGTTCGATCCCCGGCTGTGCACCAATGGACTTTATTTCTATGTGCGCATTTACATTTGCTCGAACGGTAAAGGAAAACATCGTGAGGAAACTGACATGTCTTACACCCAAAAAGTCGATGACGTGTGTCAGGCACTGGAGGCTGATCACCTACTTGCCTATTACATTTAAAAAATGGTCATGAAACAGATACAGAAATCTGAGAATCAAGACCTAAAGATGTTGTAGCGCCAGTGATTTATTATTTACTACTGAGGCACAAAGTTGCTGCTGTGGTCTCTGTCAGAATTGCTGTGGAACACTGCTCCTCAGCATAATGCTGAGCCAGGTCCAATTACAACCATAGCAAAAATTACATACTTAAAACATTCCTTGTTTGCTTAAAAAAATACTTTTTTTTCTGTGTGTGTGTATGTGTAATATTTTTTATAGGGCCGTAGTGAAAATTCTGAGTATATGCAAGCGTGGCAGTTTCCAACAACCCCTGGTAGAATCGTGACAGCAGTTAGAGTTGTCGAAATGGGAATTTTCTTCGTAGTCATTGAAATTGTTGGTAAGTCTATTATTAGTATTCGTTATTCCATAAAAAGAGTGTGTGTACTTATGTACACGCGTTAGAAGTTATACTTCTTTGGCGTATGGAAAAAAATAACTAAAATCCAGTAGTGATTTAACGATAAATATTAAAATTAATCCAAAAGATTTTATTTAAATTAATAAATTATTAAATACTATCACCGGCGTATATCAAATTGATTTAAAAACACCAAATTAATATTTATTTCTTCACACTGTTTAATTGTACTGTTACGAAACACGTGTTCTAAATATAAAAATACTAGAATATACAACTTGAACATAGTTATCGATTTTCATGCCACCTAGACCTAACTTCATTCTGTTAATTGTGTGTCACGGTGCGCGCGCTCCAAAAATTTAACTCTAATCATTTTTCTCCATCGCGCCAAAAGAAGTATAACTTCAATAATTCACCAGCCCAAATATTAATTCCCATTAAAATTGTAGTTTATATTCAAAAAAATTTTTTTTATTAAAGAAGGGCAGGTTTTCCATGCTTGGATCACAATGGCAGCCTCTGCATGGGTGGCTCACGGCTTTAACTACTCACTTACAATTTCTGGAAATGACCGGGAAGCGATATTCACTGATTACGTAAGTAACTTTGATATTACTTTAAAAAAAAAATCGGTTTTGAAAAAAAAAATTTAATTAATTTGATCTTGAAGACTTTTTAAATAACCTTTATTCCACCAGCAGAGCAGTGTTGGCCTAGTGGCTTCAGCGCGAGACTCTCATACCTGAGGTCGTAGGTTCGATCACCGGCTGTGCACCAATGGACATTTTATGAGCGCATTTAACATTAGCTCGAACGGTGAAGGAAAACATCGTGAGGAAACCGACATGTCTTAGACCCAAAAAGTCGACGTGTGTCAGGCACTGGAGGCTGATCACCAACTTGCGTATTAGATTTAATAATGATCATGAAACAGATTTAGAAATCTGAGGCCAAGACCTAAAGAGGTTGTAGCGCCACTGATTTTTTTTTTATTCCACCAAGGAAATGATATTCCAATTACAAAGACTACATTATAAAATTTCTGATTTCAGTACTGGTACTGGTACTATGTAATTTTCAATAAACATTCCAAGTAATTATATTGATATGGGGTACAAAAAACATAATATTGAAGTCATATATAGTAGTTTTGGGGTACCAGTGCAGTACCAGAAATTAGGACATTTAATGAGAAATAATTTTATATCTTATAATGCAATATATATCAAATCAATTATAATTTCACAGGTGTGGTCAGTAAAATCTTGCGAGGGTACACTGAAAAAACAGAAACACACACTCACTATAACAGGAGCGAATGCAACTGCAATGCTCTCATCGGGTACCATGAGTGGGAAGCTATCGCTCCGTCGACTGCCATTTGAAGAACTGCCAAACACCACTCAGCCCCGGGGCATAATCAGAGTTGCACGACGAAGAAACCAAACTGATTCTTATAACCTTGAACCATTTCTGGACAATCTCCAAAGTGATGTGGATTGGCTATCTCAAGCCTTTGCCACTTTAAGGCGTACAGCTAGTGTCTGGTCTGAAGACAGCAATGCAAACCAAGAGGAAGAAGCAGAAATAGAAAGTGAAGAACTGGAGTCAAATGAAACTCAGCCGTTATCTAGAAGTGCAAGGAGGCGGATGAGGAGACGGTTACGGGCAGCCTTGGGAACCTCACATACTTCAAATGATTATTATACGAGCAATAACAGAGAGAATGGCAGCACAGTCGGTCTATCAACTGGTCGTACAAGCCCAATCATCTCAACCCGTGCCAGTCCCAATGCTAGATCAAATGCCAATGCTTCAAGTACATCTGGTGTTGCCAATCGCACACCCACAAGCCCCATTGTAGTGCGAACAGGTATTGCCATCGTCCAAGATGCACCAGCCCAACCATCTGCATCCAACGGCCAACGTCAGGCTAATAGACAAAGAAGGAAACCGCGACACCGTAGATAAATTTGTTATAGTTGGTAACTTTGAAACTCAGTATATGTTTACGGGTCTAGTACATGCATTATTTTAGCTTGGTATTTTAAGTGTTTTACAGCAAGCGTCACTGTTATCATTACCTATCTTTTCATCTCTTGCTGGAGGCTCTCAAAATCCATGCCTAACAACAAATCTCTGTTTCTTACTCTGTCTTCTCCCGCTTCCTCAAAACTCAGGGTACGAACTGGCTAATGTGATTAAAGTTATTAGCCAAGCGTAACCTTAGTTTTTGATGTCTCTTCGGTTTCAAAGTTATCATGATGATTAAGTTTGACGAACCTCTGGGAATTATTGTATATATTTTCTGATAATGCAATAGCAAAAAATGTGATAATGAGCAAACGCTTCTAGTAACCGGCCCAGAGTGATTATACATATAAGTATATGTTATGAAGAATTTAGAATTAATTCTGTGCGAATGTTGAATCAATTGACTATTATTTTTTAAGTTTTAGATAGTATATTAAATCTCTCATTTGAATATTGAAATGCAAGCGACAATTATGGAGATGTTGCTAGTTACTTTAATAAACTCTCATGTAGTTTAGTTATGTGATAAACGCTAATTATGATAATTACAGAAAGTAAGAAATAAATGAGTTTTTTATTTTCCTAAGCCTGCCCAGCAGTCAGCATGTGGATTTTTAAATTAACAGCTGACGCAAAATTAAAACTATTTTGTCTATGGAACTAGTGCATTGTTCACTCACAAGAGTGGCGGAGAGTTTATTGCCAGTTCTTCTCTTCCGTTCACGTTACCAACGTGGATATATGATTTTGAATTTTTAAACTTGAAAGATCTGGCGATACCGAGTTTAAAATAGTGGTATATATGTGGAACGTATGATCTTAGTGAATACAGCGTAGAAATCCTTCCATTAGTAAATAAGTGTGTAGGTGATTTAATTGGCGGTACCGTTGGCGTTGATACGTTTGAATGTTCTGAAAAGAACAGTTTATTAGTGCTGTCGTAAGGTTACGATATCGAAGTGTTCTGAGAAGTACACGTTCCGACTACGTCCACGACCGCTAAGACGGCTGCGCGCAGAAAAGGACCAATATTTTTTTCTTGAATGAATCTCGCTTAAGGGCCTTTACATCTCAGCACGGGCTGTTTTGGCGAGCTTAGCTCAGTCTGAAAAAGAAAGGGACCTATTTTGCCGCGCCGCATTTTTATGGAGCCACGAGCGAGATAGCGATGGCACTCGCTCACACACCATGCGCGTATTTGGAAACACATGTTGTTACTATTATTAAGTGTAGGCTAATTTTTCTGTATAAATGTAAATAGTTTTGAAAAAAAAATCATTCATCTTGATCTCTTCCCTACGAACAATTAGGGAGTTTTATTTTAACGCAACTTAACAACTGCCAAGTTATCAGCTGTAAAAGTGCATACGGACACAAAAAATTCTGTATAATGTACGTCTTGGCGTCTTGTTTTGCTTATATATATACGCTGCCTGTAGTAAATGTATAACTATAAGTAGTATATTTAGGTGAACTAATTAATCAAGGTTTATTCTATCATGAAATCGTGTGCC
This sequence comes from Pieris mannii, assembly GCA_028984075.1. Lineage (NCBI taxonomy): Eukaryota > Metazoa > Arthropoda > Insecta > Lepidoptera > Pieridae > Pieris > Pieris mannii. The sequence goes on along the minus strand of CM054798.1, from coordinate 1,693,047 downwards.
TGGGTTACCACAGAGAGGAGAAACTGGACTGTATAAAAAAAAATTCAAAAAGCGTATACGGACTATGGTATAGACCAGGCATCAGCGTACAGCGTATGAGATTGCGAATATTATAATCCAACTATTTACAAAGGACACGGAGTATGGCAACTACCTGACGTTGGTAACATGATTCGCAATTTAGTCGGTTTGCACTGAAAAAATGTTTGGAATAGTCGTTTGTTTGGAAGTGTTGTTGTGTCGAAGTATTAATTCATTGAAGATTGCTTATTATTAACCAAAATACACATCCGAATGAATAATTATTGAACAAAGTTACTGAATCGTGACAAAATAAGCTGCTTACCGATTAAAGGTTATGTTTGGTTCTTTTCGTTCACTATAGCTTTTACAGCCTAAATAATGCATAAATTCACCATGACTTACAGTTTAAATACACCTCTTATAATGATAAAGTCTTAAAATATGGGTTTCACAGATTTATCAGTAAGCGGTGAAAACTTGTTTACCACCAAGGGCTCGGTGGTAAACAAATAAAACCCGATACGCAAATAGAGACAGAAAAACTGATACTCTGTTTCGATCGCACTTAAGTATTTCACGTTAATGTCTTCTCTCTTTAGTTATTATTGTTATTTTAGAAGCTTATCTAGTTCTATACTCTATCTACGTCAAAAAGTAATTACTAAAGTCAATTGTCAAGTAAAAATGACATTGTCGGATAAAAATGACGTTCACAATCACTCTAGTTTGTGTTGCACCCCCAGTCACAACGGACAAAGCTTTGTAATCAAGAGTAGTAAGATTTCTTATTAGCTAGCTGCAACTGATGCACAGCATTGTCTTTATTTTTCATTCAATGTTGGGAATTATCGGAGACGGTATGTTGTGTTTATTTATATAAATTCCTTGAAATTTTCCTTATTTCTCGTCCTTGTGACATTTTCGTATAATGGCTTGTCATGACTCAGTATTGGTGGTTCACTAAGTATATTTCAACGTGCTTTTGATAGATGGCAGTTGTCATGGTATAGTTTTTACTACTCGACTCTAGATGGCATTGGCTCAATTATGTTAAATGTTAGTATGATAGATACGCAACGACAAACGTCACGTGTGACAATGTACAATTGACTAAGATCCAAGATATGCGTTTTTAGGTGCCTAAATTACATGTATTATTAAACTAACGGAGACTTGTCCACGTTGTTTTAGTTATTAGTTAGTTATTTGACTGTCAAGTAATTTGAAAGTTTTCTCTTTCATACACAACATGTTGCGTTTTTTTATATTAAGTTTGATATATAAATAAAATAAAACTTAATATATTTACTATATATTAAGTATTATTTTATTTTAACTATAGTTAATTACTATAGTACGGACGCGGAGCACGAAGAATTTCGTACAATGACTTTTGGACCTACTGCCAGTGGTTAAAAACATTTTTTTTATAAGTATGAATATTAAAAACGGTAGTTTAGAATTTGAGTTAGCTTTGTAAATAAGATCGTCGACTTAATAAAGGTAAGTACCCAAGGATAGCTTTTTACCCGACTGCGCCAGCAACCTCACGCAACCCTCCTTGGGTTATGTTTTTCGAGTATATGTATGTATAATTCATTGGCAAGCTCTGCAGCCTGAACGGCTTGATGGATTTTCGCTTGAGAGGCGTCATTAGATTCGTATGTACTGTGATAGTGACACTGGGTATAACATAATTTTAAAAGCAAAATACCGAATTTTTGGCGCCAAATTTAAATGTTTAGCTCGCCATTTAGACTAAACGGCTTGATGGATTTTTAAAAAGGAAAAATTATGTTTGCGACTAAGATTTGGTAAAAAAAACAGAAATACCCTTAAAAATCAATTAATTTTAGTCAGAGTAACCTGTTTCTGATGAACTATCAGATGTTTCGCCAGATACGTTGATTATGAAAGAGTCAACCGTTTTAACTATTTGACTATCCAGTCCTCCAAATTTTAATTCTTCTTTTATGACGTGGCTTATGCAGTTTTGCCATTTTTCAATAGTGATACTATTTAATCCTTTTTGAAGTAATTTTTTCACGTCGACCATCTTAAATGTAGTATTGTTTCTTGCTACATACCCTTTGACATCTGCCCAAACCAACTCTATAGGATTTAACTCGCAGTGGTAAGGAGGTAATCTTAATACCTCTACACCAGCTGCCTTCGCCATTTCGTGAATCACGTAGGACTGATATTGAGTTTTAATATTTTTATTTTTTTCTAATAATTGAGCTTTTGTGTCATTGTCCTTAAAAGAAATGTCCTTTGAAGATAGCCACTGTTGAATGTCATATTTTTTATCATTATTTCCAGCTTGTTACTGGGGTTTTCTCCTGACCTCTTGAGTGGTAGCTGGCATTATCCATAACTACTATAGAATTTGGCTCAAGTTTAGGTAGCGTTTCTTGAAACCACTTTTCAAAAGTATTCGCATTCATTGACTCGTTATAATCTCCAGTACCTTTACATTCGAAGACTAGCACAGAATCCGACACGAATCCTCTGTCACTTCCAATGTGCAGTACAATTAGCCGGTTCCCTTTGGAAGTTGGGTTTTTGGCACCTGTTGATAAGCCCTCTAAAAATGCACGTTTTCGTGACTTAACGGTCGTGTCAACCCACACTTTACCTACAGTGTGTCCTGAAAAATATAAATCATTAAAAAACTGTAAGGGAAGCGTGTTTTTTTGCATATTAATCAAGTATGTGCTATGACTGTACCTGCATTCACCCAAGTTTCATCCAAATAGTATATTGGTCTTTTTTGCTCTCGGTAAGTTTCATAGTTTTTAAGTATTTTATACGCCAAACCGCTATGTCATTTCTATCAATCAAAGCGTTGTTTTTCCTTCTCTTCACGTATCTAAACTTCAAATGTTTCAGTACCTTTTTTAATGACGTCAAGCCCATATTAGGTAAAGATTCGTCGGCATTCACAACATGTAACACTTTTTTTACTGTTGGTAGTTCATCTTTTAGGTAAAAACTATGCACAATTCGTCTTATACAGGACATGTCAAAATCGTCTATCTTATCTACGATTGATAATCGCTTCTTCGGTGTCGCCGCCGGTTTGACCGTGTCAGTTTTAGTATATTCTTTTAATACTCTGTATACCGCCGATTTCGATATACCTAAAATATCGGAAGTTTTATCCTTCATTTCTTCTTTTGAAGCATATTTATCAGAAGGCCACGTTTCCTTTACGTACTTAAATACGTTCATTATCATAACTTTTTCATTTTCACTAAAATGAGACATTTTGCGTTTCTTACGCGGAGACACAAACTCCTTGAAAGTACGGGACGTAGACGGGGTTGGTTCCATTTTACTTCTTACCGTTATAATTAATAATAACAGCAAATAAATTTAACGAAAATTTCCTCTAAAACGAAACTAAACACGAGCGTATCCCAGCACGGAATGTTCTTTTATTTCAGCGTTAAAAAAGGAATTACTACTTATAACAAAACAAACCACATGTGCACCACCACAAGTCTTTATGGTTATGACTAAAAGGTTTACAATTTCTGAATACGGCGGTCACTGCATTTGTGTGAGCGCAACGGCAATATGTGTATGCGCGAGCGACAAAGACATAAGATGAGGGGTCATTCTACGAAATTCTTCGTGCTCCGCGTCCGTACTATAGTGTCTATGAATTATAATAGAAATTGCCGGTGCATTTGTTCTCATTTATCACATAGTATTGAGTTTGTGTAATCTTCTGTATGTCATTCTACTGCTCTTAAACGGCTGGACCAAATTGAAAGAAGTTTTTGTATGCGTTTGGGTGGCGCCCTTTTTGGTTTTTGATGGATCCACAAATCAGCCCGGCAGATGGCGCTGCAGTTGGTATGTAGGTTAGCAGTTGGCAACAGTTTAAAAGTGTCGCTAAGGTGCAACACTTAATTTTAAAATAAAAAACAGCTCTGATCAGATAAAGACTGCTTGGAAAATAATAAACGAGGAGTATGGAACAAACTTTATGAAGGACTCTGAATATATGATGAAAAGGAATGGCAAAGTATTTAGTTCCAACCTCAAAGTAGCCTTCGCATTTGAGGAGTTCTTAACTATCATTAAAGAATTTAGAACGTTCGTTGTATTCAAACAACGAACGTTCTAAATTCTTCACCAATCAATGCTAGCTATAATTGTGGAGTCGTCAGAGTATTTTTTTATAGAACAGGAGGCTCCCCTAATGTTAAGTGATACCCGCCACCCATAGACACTCAATGCCAGAGGGCTCGCGATTGCGTTGCCGGCCTTTTAAGAATTAGTACGCTCTTTTCTTGAAGGACCCTAATTTGAATTAATTTAGAAATTCTTCAGTGGGCAGCTGGTTCCACCAAGTGGTGTTGCGCGGCAAAAACTACCTCAAAAAACGCGCTGTTGTGGAACGGTAGACCTCGTGGTGATACGGGTGGAATTTTGTATTCTTCCTCGACGTCCGATGATGAAACTCAGCTGCAGGTATTAATCCGAACAACTCTAAACACTCTCCTTGGTAAATGCGGTGGAAGATGCAGAGTGACCCCGCATCTCTACGCAATGCCAAAGGATCAAACCGCTCCGAGAGAGATGGGTCGTCGACGATTCGGACCGCCCTTCGTTGAATACTGTCAAGTGGAAGAAGCTGATACTGGGGAGCCCCCGCTCAGAGGTGAGAACAGTACTCCATGTGGGGCCGAATTTGTCCTTTATAAAGTTGCAAGCGGTGGCCCTGAGTGAAGTACCATCTCCCCTTGCTGAACACACCAAGTTTTTTGGAGGCTAATTAAGCCTTTACCGTGTATTTAGTGACCGCGAAACTCGCCGAAAACGTCGTTTGATATGTCAACGCCAAGATTACCATTGTAGTCCGGTCAATTTAGACCAAAAAATGAGAGTGAAGTTACATAAAGTCCCAACAAGCTGAATTTCTGTGAAATTGTTCAAAATATAATTATAAACAATGTCTAGAAGTTCCCCATCCCCTGTAAGGAAAATTTTTTATTCAAGGTCAAAGGTCAAAAAAATGAGTTTTTTGCGATTTTCAGCAAAACGGTAAGTTTTATCATAAAAGTACCTCAGACAAAAATTGTAGATCATAACATTATCTATAAAAAATGTATCAATACTTTTTTTTACGAGCCACCGTTTCTGAGATATAACGATTCAAAAAGTTATAAAAGTTGTTATCGTCACGTCGTATGTTATATTTTATATAATATATATATATATATAAAATAAAGAGTAAGTGTGTTTGTAAAGTGTAAAGATCATGTACTATTTTTACACGCAATAACTGGCTGTGATACGACATCTGCATTTTACAGGAGGGGTAAAACAGCAGTTTTCAAAATGTTTGAAAAACAAGATTTAATTCAATGTGCTGAAGTTTTTAAAAAGAGTAATTCAACGCAACAAGAAGTTATTACCAACGGCATCCGCTTTCTTCTTTCTATGTACGGAGCTCCTAAAAAAACTACCTGTTTAGATAAGCATCGATATGCATGTTTCGTTAAAAATACTAAAAATAAAAAACAAGTTCAATTGGCTTGTCTTCCTCCAACCTCAATTGCTGCTTACCAACATCTTCTTCGAGTATATTACCAAGTTCAAGTGTGGCTTGGTTATCAGCTAGACGCTACAGACTGGGGTTGGAAGTTGGTCAACCATATATTAGAGCCAGTTCAAACTTTACTTCCACCTGCGCCGGAAAAACTGCTGAACACTATTTTTTGCAACTGCAAAAAGGGATGCAGTGCTAAATGTGGTTGCAAAAAAGTCGGACTGTCTTGTTCTTTGGCATGCACAAATTGTCAAGGCCGGTCGTGCTCTAATATTGAATCACAAACAATAGAGGATTCGTTTGACTCCGACGAAGTATCATGCGATACATCGCTATTGACGCAATTTACTTGCATCCAAAATGAAGATGAAGAAGAAGCAGGAGAAGAAGAACAAGAATTTGAAACTTACGAATAATACGAACAAACTTCAACACTTTTTTTTTTAATTTACATCGCTTTTATCTTTCCCAATCTTTGAAAATTTCCGTTATTTTGCAATAGTTTTACATTAAACAGGATCACAACTGACCCGTAGAGTAGGCCTACTGGGGAAAAAAAGTGCACTACCTCATAGGTGGCGTGGAAACGTGTGCATATTATGACGATAACAACTTTTATAACTTTTTGAATCGTTATATCTCAGAAACGGTGGCTCGTAAGAAAAAAAGTATTTTTTACATTACACATTAGTACATTTTACATACATTTTTTATAGATAATTTTATGATCTACAATTTTTGTCTGAGGTACTTTTATGATAAAACTTACCGTTTTGCTGAAAATCGCGAAAAACTCATTTTTTTGACCTTTGACCTTGAATAAATTTTTTTCCTTACAGGGGAATGATGGGGAACTTCTAGACATAGTTTATAATTATGTTTTGAACAATTTCACAGAAATTCAGCTTGTTGGGACTTTATGTAACTTCGAATGTCTAAATTGACCGGACTATTGCTGGCTGTGGCTTTAAGAAGATTGTTTTGATTGAGCGATAAAGCGTGTTTTAGAGGAAAACGTTCAAAATTGTGTCTCCTTTGGGTTAAATTGGACTAGGTTTGGTCTGCCCCAGTCTGAGACTCCACGTAGTAAAATTTCGACTTCAGACACAAGTTTGTTCCGGTACTCATCGACAACTGCCCAAGAAATACTTGCCTGGCTTGTGTAAAGAGTATCCCCAGTGCTGTCAACCGGATAGCAATGAATGTTGCTAAGTCGCAACATATCACTGATATGCAGAAGAAACAGGGTCGGGGATAGAACACAGCCTTGTCCCACAAGTTCACGGGTTTAAGGTCGGAACATGCTCTGTCGATTACGATCTTGATGCTTCGATCGGCCAGAAAGCTGGATATCCAATCACATAATCTCTCTGGAAGCCCATAGGCTGGAAGCAGTGCTCTGTGCCACGCCCAATCGAAGGCTTTTACTATGTTCAAACTAACTGCTAGCGCCTGCCCCTTGGATTCAATTGCCTTTGCCCATCTATGTGTAAGGTATACAAGTAGGTCACCAGCCAAACGACCACGAGGAAAGCCGTACTGATAATCGCTAATCAGCTGGTGACTCTCTAGTTACCTCAAGAGCGGACCATTAACAATGGATTCTATTATTTTGGAGAACAAGGAGGTCATAGGTATTGAGCGATAGTTGGACGGATTAGACCGATCGTCTTTTTTAGGGATTGGATGTCCTGAAGCGAATTTTCAACAGTTTGGGACAGTGCCGAGTACAGGTACCGGAAAAGACGTATTAAGACCGGAGCCAAGTGTTTTTTGTGTAGCCCAGTCCACATTTCAAGGATCGTCATGGTCACATAAATATTATTTCTTGTGGCGGCGTCCATGCTTCGGGTTGTCTCTCTCCCTAAAATATGGCGAGGGGGCCGATGGCTGGCCATGCGCCAAGATGTCTCATGGAACATGGTGTAATGATTGCAGCTCCTTACAAACATTGTGTAAAAAAAATCGGCGATTAAAAAAAGTGGCGGAGAGTTTATTGCCAGTTCTTTTCTTCCGTTCTACGCCCTTGATTTGAGAACTGGCAGTAAATGTAAAATTATATTCATTTATTGTATATTTCTCTTTTTTGACGTTCAAAAATCTACATTATGTTACCTATATGAATAAATTATTTTTGACTTTGACTTTGCCAATTCGGAGCACAAGTACGCAGCACAATTGGAGGAATAACATCCGGCCCACTCGACTTATATATGTCCAAGGAAGATAGTGCTTTGCATACAGCAAGTTGCCGGAATGAAGCTTTCGGCACGAAGAATCACACCGCGAAGTGGGCAGTGGTGATCTCCCTGGTCATCCAATGTCGAGTAGGACGCCAAGAGGCAGCCCAAAAGATCGGCCTTCTCCTTCGCAGTGTGGGCCAGCATGTCATCGTCCCTGTGCAGAGGTGGAATGGCGGGCTGGCTATCTTCCTTGGACATACATAAGTCGAGTGGGCCGGATGGTATTCTTCCAATTGTGCTGCGTACTTGTGCTCCTGAGTTGGCTTCGGTCTTAACGCGCCTTTTCCGGTACAAGTACTCGCTCGGAACTGTCCCGAAGTGCTGGAAGACCGCTTCGATACATCTGATCCCTAAAAAAGGCGATCGCTCCGATCCGTCCAACTATCGCCCAATAGCTATAACCCCCTTGTTCTTCAAAATAATGGAATCCATTGTTAACGGCCAGCTCCTGAGGTATCTGAAGGGCAGCCAGCTGATAAGTGACCCTCAGTACGGCTTTCGTCGTGATCGTTCGGCTGGTGACCTTCTTGTATACCGTACGCAAAGATGGGCGGAGGCAATTGAGTCCAAGGTGGAGGCGCTAGCGGTTGGATTGGACATAGCCAAAGCCTTCGATCGGGTGTGGCACAGAGCACTGCTCTCGAAGCTTCCAGCCTATGGGCTTCCCGAGAAATTATGCGATTAGGTCTTCAGCTTTCTGGCCGATCGGAGCATCAAGGTCGTCGTCGACGGAGCATGTTCCGACCTTAAACCCGTGAACGCTAGGGTCCCACAAGGCTGTGTTTTATCCCCGACCCTGTTTCTTCTGCATATCAATTATATGTTGCAACTTAGCAACATTCATTGCTATGCGGATGACAGCATTGGGGCTACTCTTTACACTGGCCGGGCAAGTTTTTCTCGGGCAGATGTCGATGAGTACCGGAACAAACTTGTGTCTGAAGTAGAAACTACTAAACCTAAACCTAGTCCAATTTAACCCCAATAAGACCTAGTGTCTTGTTGGGGTTAAATGTCAGTCACCTCTGGGTGGGTGCTCCCCAGTACCAGCTCCTTCCACTTGACCGTATTCAACGAAGAGCGGTTCGAATCGTTAACGACCAAACTCTCTCCGAGCGGCTTGATCCTTTGGCGTTGCGTAGAGATGTGGGGTCTCTCTGCATCTTCTACCGCATTTACCATGGAGAGTGTTCAGAGTAGTTGTTCGGATTAATACCTGCAGCTGAGTTTCATCATCGGACGCCGAGGCAGAATACGAAATTCCACCCGTATCACCTCGACGTCCGCCGTTCCACAACTGCGCGTTTTTTTTGAGGTAGTTTTTGCCGCGCACCACCTCTTTGTGGAACCAGCTGCCGACTGAAGTATTTCCGAACCAATTCGACTTACGGTCCTTCAAGAAAAGAGCGTACCAATTCTTAAAAGGCCGGCAACGCACTCGCGAGCCCTCTGGCATTGAGACTGTCCGTGGGCAGCGGTATCACTTAACATCAGGTGAGCCTCCTGCCCGTTTGTCCCCTGTTCTATAAAAAAAATACAAAAATTGATGTTCGATTTTACTTTTTATCACAAATTTTTCAATGAATGTTTTATTAAATGTATTTCTTTTTTTTTTAATATTAAATAATTACTATAAAATTCGCCCTTGTATAATGAAAACAACGAGTTTAAAAAGTACAAACTCAAAGCATGTGGATAAATATATTTATTCACTGTGTACAGTGAACAGAACGGCTTGCGTACCAACATGCGCCACTAAAAGAGGTTCCATTTCTGTTTTGTTCTTAGCATTTTTTCCTGAACATAATGTGCGATTTAGTGGGCAACTTCATTCTGTTAATTTTGTGTCACGGTGCGTGCGCATCGTAAAATTTCAAACGCGCCTAAAGAAGTATAACTTCAAGATAACACTTATTGCAACTATATGGTTTTACAAGAGATCGCTCCACCGCCAATGCCGGTATTAAATTGATTTCCGAGATTTAAAATTCTTAGGAAAAATCTCTTGATTGTAGTTTTTAGGATTTATCAAAGGCTGTGATTGACTGTGTCAATCACGAAATCCTAATCCTAAAATTGCAATATTATGGCATTGGTGAAAGAGGCTTAATCAAACCTGAGAGATATAATTCAAAATGTAAATGGAACGATATAACGGGGATCTTCTCATACATATTTAAATAAACAGTGCCATCTCCAGTGTGGTTTATTGGTTTGACAAATCATCTTAAACTAAACGAGACAAATTTATAATCCAGTGTTCTTGGTACTTTTGATAGTCCAGTGGGGCCTAAACATAGAAGATATTTCGAATAGGCTAAGTTCGGCAGCGTTTGCAGTACGCGGTCTTACGAATGAGAATAAAGCAATTGATACAATTTTTGGAAAACAATAATACTTATTATACTGAAATGATTTAGACACATTGCTACTGAAAACGTTTTTGAATTGCAATTTTAGAACTCTTGGTAATGTAGTATGTTGCATTCATTTTTCATTTGTTTTTGTGAATTGGTGACAAATCTAAAACTCTTGTTACACGTTAACGCCAGAAAATTTTCAGTCAATGATTGATTATGACTTTCGTTGTGGGCTTACTCAACCCCAAATCTATAATAGGCTGCGATTAGCATTAAAGTCCCATCTCGTGCCACTATTTACAATTGGTTTAACTAGTTTAAGCGTGGACGTAACAATCTCAATGATGATCCGCGTAGGGGTCGTCCCTTAACAGCGTTTACTCAAGATAAAATCAGTGCTGTGCGACGCCTGATAGAGGAAGATAAGAGACTAACCTATCAGCAGGTACGGGCAAGCGTATTCCGAAACCCAACGGCAGTCAGCTCAATGGGTGTTTCCTCTCGAGGATCGGCCAACTAAGGTGAAAAAAGAAAGAAGTCAAGAAAAAAAGATAATTGCCTCATTCTTTGGTCGGAAAAGTCAATTCACAACAGTTGTGCTAGAAGATGGAGAGACAGTTACTACGTTAAGCAGAATCTTCCTTCACCACAACAATGCTTCAGCGCACTCCGCAAAACGAACTGTTGAATATTTGACATTTGGAAGGTGTCCAGGTAATGAATCATCCGCCATACAGTCCTGACCTGGCGCCTTGCGACTCATTTATTCCGAAGAACTAAAGATTTGAAATGTGAGGTATTCGCTTTACGAGCCCTGAAGATGCGGTGAAAGCGTCCGAAAGTAGAGAAGACACCCCTAAGGAACAATGAGCCTACTGCATTTCTCAATGATTCCATAGAATGCGACGATAGGGAGGAACGGAGATTACTTCGATAATCAATAAAAGTATTGGCAGTTTCTACATTAAACCGAATTTCATTTGCAGTGTTACGTACAATTGCCTTGGAAAGAATTACTCGTAATTATGCAGCTTGTGGCTGGTGCACTAATTTTGTCTTTGTTACGAGTACTACGATTATGGAAGCTACTATTCTTTTTATATTATATCCTAAATTTTTCCGCACATTCAAAATATTCTTAAAAATGTATTGACTAAAATATGTAAATATTATAACTTCCTTAAGACTGGCTCCCGTGGGGAAAACTAGGTGCTGTGCTTGCCGTTTGCTAGTTTGCAAAAGGAAATGCCTTGTGAAACGGACTGTGAAAGATTTCCAGCCAGTGACACCGCACATCCCGTTGCGACTGGAACGTCATTGGTATAAATTAAGTAGAGGTTCGGTGATAGAGTGCCCTGAGGGACAACCGCAGTGATCGGTTGGCAGCTTGTCTTCACCCCCTCGACATTAAATTATGTACAAAATTGGGGGGAAACTAGATCACAATGGGCGGATATGATGGCTTCTTCGGGGCCGCAGGGGCCCTGGGGGGTTGTGCGTGGACCGTAGGTGCGGTCACCATGGTTGCGTATGAGGAGGGCGCCACCAGCGCAGGGGCGACCCCTCCGTCAGCATGAGCGACGGGAGCAGCGGTCCAAGGTGAGGCATCGGCGGCACCAGTGTGTTGGTGTTCGCCAGCCAAAGTGGGCGGCGTAACGGTTATAGGTTGCGGCTGGACTGGGGGAGGTCCCATCTCGACACGGCGACCTAGCACCAGCCGAGGGTCGCCAGGGATGCCTAGAGTAGCTGCTGTGGGTGCCGCAGCACATGGGCGCTTTGCCATAGACTCAACTTTCGAGCCGGGGTCAACGGCTGAGAAAGGCGGGCGCACAGGGGTGTCAGGGGTGCGCGCTGGGAAGCGACACTCGTCGCGGACCAGCGCAATCTCCCGCTGTGGGTAGCACGGTTTGCCCACGGCTCACGTCTCGGTGACATGCGGCGATGTCTCGTTTTTAAATTGTAAATTGACGTCACAGCAGACGCATAAAGCAGGGGTCGCGGGGTGGGCGGGACGAATTGCACAATGCCATCGGTGGCGCGACGCGATGACTCAGCGCACAGGAATGCGGTGTCGACCGGCGCAGCGATATACGCGCTATGCGGGGGAAGCGGGGGCGGCGGGATTCGAGACGTAATGTGAACATTAGTGGCGCGCCGCGATGTCACCGCTCCGCGTGACACGGCCGACGTAGCCGTAACAGACGCATCTTGCGGGGTGTGGTGCGGGAGTCTTTTTTGTGAAATTGCTACTCCTTAATAGATGTCGCTAAACTAAAAATAGGTGCAATAGTAAATCGAAGTAAATATTTCTTGTGCCGCTAGATAACACTTTATTGCGCAATGGAGCTTTTGCTACCACTTAATAGGTAGCGGTTTTTTCAAATGTGAAAATGTCAACGAAATCAAAACGATTCTAATATGTTTAAGGATAAATTGCACTAACAATTATTTAAAAATAAACTAATGTTCATAAATTAAAATTTATTAACAATTTTATAGAATTAAACTTCCCAACGTATATTTTCGAAACCGCCAAACGTTACGAGTAAGTTGTTAGTAAATAATAAACACATCGGTTATAACCTAATTCCTAAAAAAAATACTGAGTTTGTTGAAATATTTAGATATGTATAACCTTTTTTTTACAGATCTGTTGTAGAATGTACAAAATAGAAGTGGATCCGAAGCTTTTTATAACTTGTCGATTATGTTTAGATGAAATGGGCCAGTATCAAATAGTTCCAAATGTACAAGAACAAATAAAGTTCTGTTTTGATATAGATGTAAGTACCTTTTAATAATGCACTACTCTAAGCTTTGTTTATTTTCTGTATGCAGATTCATCTTAATTATTTTATAAGCCATGTAGTTTAAACATAGGTGCAATAAGAAACTTGAACATGTCTTTTAATTCACTATGCTTTCTAAAACAGTAATTTGGGATTAAATTTAATTTCTGAAATACTGTTATTTTTATACATATTGTGGAGTAAGTGGAGTACAAAGCTGTCAATCTGATGTAATTTTTATTATAGGTGAGGAGGCATTTGACATTTGTCATCATATTCTGGATCTGCAATTGGGAGTCCTATTGTGAATATTACATTACTGCTTTTGGTCCTGGCTAAACCATTTTTGTTTTGGGTTGGGATGCACAACCTTGCTTTGAAATGTATTTTCACTTGATAATGATGACTTGCCCCATGCTCCAATTTTAGATATTGAACCTCAATTATCTATCTTGCGTTATATTATGGCTATTCTTTACATATGATATAGTGTCTCTAGATCTCAGGTGATGATCTACACTCACTACTGAGTGCTAGCTAGTCACACAATGTGTGGAATGCTCAACAAATCTCATAGTGATCAGTGAAATACATAAAATGTGTCTGCCCGGCAACTATTTAATTGATAAATGAAATACAAAAGCCTTTGAGTTAGGTTTATATACTACGACATCCTTAAGTCTCCTGAATTTCCTTTTTTCTGATGTTTCTCCTCTTATTATGCTTTTCTGTACTTTAAGTTAGGCAACTATATGTTAGTATTAGCTTGATGCATATGTTGAAGAGTCCAACAGTTAAAATTGATGGTGTGTAATGGGCATTCTTCATGATATCTTTCAAGGACCAAGGGACATTCCCATGCACTTAAAATCTATCAATTTCCTGTGCCATCTGGTTTTGAAACAAAAAAAGTTGTCCAAGGAAAATAAAAGTTTTTGACCTGTTATCTGTCGATCCCACCCCTATTTGAGCCTAGATTTTGTATCAGTAATTGCAATGATTCAGTGTTATCAATAATATCTAGCTATTTATAATAATTCTTCAGTCACCCTAATCCATTGCTTTGACAACGCCTTTAATAACCGTAGCAAACAACTTGGTGGAAGCTCTCCTTGTCTCGCACCTTTTTTTACTGTAAAGCTTTCACCATATGTTTAAAGTTTTGCCTGTGATGTGCTATATAATTATTCTGATTCTTTATATGTATTTGAGTTGATTTTTTAGAACCCTAATTCTCCATATATGATATTGTTTCAAGCAATCAAACCCCTTGTTGTGATTGAACATTTACAATATTCAAGTTGTTGCAAATCCATATCTGAACCCAGCTAGTCTTACTGCTTGATGGAATTCTAATGTTTTAGAGATACAATTTAGGATTGCTTTTGGGAATAATAATAGCCTTTATTCAGATACATTTTATAATATATAAACAAATTTCCATTTTTATCATCTTCTTGTGTTTCTGTGTGCCTTTTTTGGCCACGGCCTCCTCCAAATACCGCCATTACTCTCTGGGACCAGTTAAGCAGTTTTTTCCTCCCCTTTTCTGTGCCTCTTGCCATGTGTCCCACCCATTTCCAGTTAAGGTTATTTGGGAATAATTTTTAATTAATTATTAATTTTGTACAATAGACTGATAGGTCGGTAGTTCTCCACGTCATCTTTGATTCCTTTTTTGTATAACAAGACAATGGTGTTACTTGTCCATTGAACATTACATTGTGATTCCAAAATTTGGAAAAGAATCATTATTTGGCAGAAATAAAATAGATGAAACTACGAGATAATATTCACATTATTATTGTCACTACACGCTTCCATTGTACTTGTTGTTTTTCATGAAACTATGGAAAAAACATGGAAAAAACCGTCAAAGTTGTGGTTTGCCATCGCCAGTTTGAAGAGTTTTGTTTCGGGTTTCAGAGTGTTAGAAAGTTGAATTTAATGTAAATTAACAGTCAACAGGCTAGCAAAGCTATGAAACGTCATCGATTCAAGTAATTTACCTAGATTTTTGATCAACTGGCTGAATATCTTTCAGGCCGCTAGTTAAACGACGCCGTTTAGTTAAAAGCCTAGGCTGTTAATTGGACGACTAATTAAGCCAGTTGGCTGCGTGATATTTTTCAGCGACATATTTCTTTGATAAAGAATAAAATCTCAATTTTCCGTTTTAATGTCATGTGTTTGAAAAGTTGCTGATAATATATTTGTTTACATTATTCAACGATATATTCCTTCTACTATATTTCCTTATTTATTTTGCTATTCTGTTATTCTGTCGGAACCACCTCACAGATACACTTTATGAAAGAACATCACAATTTCAAATTATCATAAAATCTACCTCGTCCTGTCCTTTCGTTTCGTCTACTTCAAAAGTATGTTATATGTAGTCTCTAGGTTCTTCAATTTTATTTTCCAATCTTCTTATTCGCTGAGGCCCGGAATATTTCATCCAACATTTTGCGGTGCGTTCTCTAATTCACGAATCTCGATTCCCTCCACTTGAGAGAGTAATACATTTAATATTGCCATGTGTAATTTGATATTCTGTTTCGGGGTTATCTATTTTATGGGATTTGTTTTTCAGACATTTGTCCTATATTTGGATGGGTCTGGTTTCGATATAGGTCGCGCTCATTAAGGAAATAAAAGCAATTTGCCCTTTTATCTTGTTGCTCAGCTCTTACTTCTTTCTTGATATTTAATTTATATTTTGGGTAGTATTTTGTTCTGTATATATTCTTATAGAATCTTTTCTTGTTGTGTTGTAAATAAGTTGTTTTTTTTAGGTGTCCTTTGTCCCTAGTCTTTGTACTCTGCTCATCTTATATTTGTTTTTGTTATAGTTGTCAAGTCCATTATCTTTGTAATCCAAACTCCTTTCAATTCCATTTTCACTAAGCAGCCTGCCTATATCTAGCAACTGTACCCTTCTTATAGAATGATATCAGTTTTTGGTCCTTCGATACGGGTTCCGTCATAACAATCTTAACTCAATTATACTAAATGATTTAATCTGAAAATTTTCTTACAGGTTGATCCGTTTGATGGTCTACCTCAGTTGATCTGCAAAAAATGTGAGACTATTCTGTCAGACTTCCATGAAAAAAAGAAAACCTATCAAGAAAAGCAACTCGGTCTTAAAAAAAATGCAAAGCCTAATTGCGTGAGTACTTTATCATATTCTGCTATTTTTGCTGGTCAGCGTATGAACAACGTGTCTTGTTATTTCAGATTGTGACAGTACCTTTACAACAGCAGGATACTGTATCGTCAACACAATCGACTATACCTGAAACAAAGCCTCAACAATCATTTAAGTTGACTTTAAAGAAGAAGCCAAAATCCCCAGAGCCAAATTTAAATAATTCAATTGTGATAAAAAATCAAGATACTAAAACAGTACGACCATGGCGCAAAAATTACAACAAGTACTTCGCGTGCAAATTGTGCGAAGTCGTGTACAAGAATAAAAAGATTCTCTTAACACATATGGAAAAGCACAGTGCGTTGCTAGAAAAATATGGCCACATACTAAAGAAATGTAAAATCCAGCTGCCCAGAATCGATGAGAAAACTAATTTCGTCAGCTCTAACGACATGGTTGTTATGGATAAAAATCGTATTCTACTAAACAAATATGATCAATACCGCGTGATATACATACAAAAATCTTCAAGTCATCGAGAGAAAAAAAATTCTTCCGACTCCTCAGATGATGATATCCTCAATAAAGCTAAACGTAAAAGATTAAGGCTAGTTTCTCAAAGCTCCAATGAGACAGTTGTATTAGAAGATCCCATAAAGAAAGATTTAGAAAAACCTGGTTCGAGTAAAGATAAATTACAAAATATTGTTATTGAATGTGTAGATGTTGATTCTTCAGATCATGAGCAACCAAATCCTAAAACTTATGAAGGACCTAAAAAAATCATTCGTGAGGTTGTTGCTTCCTGTGTCAAGAAATATTTGAACAATGACAACGACAACAGTAGGGATATACAGTTGAAACATAAAATTCTAAGCATAGGCCGAAAAATCGTGAATAACAAATCATTTAATTGCACTGGCCTATTGCGTTACTTGGAACACAAAAATCTTGATATTGAATGGAATCCTAGGGTTAGTCAAAATCCAGAAACAGAATGCGTTCATATCAGAACTAAAGTCCAGGACAATAAAAATGATACTGAACCTGGTTGGGTTATTGCGAGTGAACTAAATGGTTCAGACGGTATCACTTATATGGAAAACTTACAAAAAATACTAGGAAATGATGAGTTTCCAACTCCCGATGAGAATTCAACACAAGACTCTACAGTGGAGCAAATGCCTAATGATAATGGCGATAAAATGCTATTAAAGCTTTTAAAATCAAATTCCGTTGCGAGTCCCAAACTTATAAAAAAGACCATAGAGACAAACAAAAGAGTCTCTTCTAGCGAAGAAAATCCATCTATGCCCATCATTACAAACACTGTTTCCTTGGCCGATACAGTGACTGAACAAGTTAATGACAAACCAAACGAGGCGATACCATTTGTACCGCGAATAAAAGTAAAATCCGTCTCACAGTTAATGCCAGACAAAAGCACGACTATAACTGAGACCACACCCGCCCAAGTTGCTTGGACTATACCAGAAAAGCCCCAAAACCAAGTCGCCCAACCCGAATGGGTAGTGATGCATACCGTTGAATTGCCGCAAACAAAAACCCTCTCGCCTTTCAAATACTTCCAAAATTTACTCCAAATGCACGGTATTATCTTGTTGGACACCACAGCGCTGGTGCCTAATGATTTCGCTTCTCTAATTAAATTCAAATCGGTGTTTAAGCAGGAAACAAAACGCGTTACACTCTCACTGGGGCTTCTAAGTGATTCAAGACAGTTCTATATTAAAGTTACGGAATCAACGAATGAACAACTGGATATAAATACTTTAATACCAACATGGCAATGGGAAATCCTTTCTCTATATAAAAGTGAGATTGCTAATAATATATTGGAGAATTCGAAGAAAATCAGCCAAAAAATGTACGAGTCGACCAATTATTTTGTCAGTTTGCTGCGGTCCATCGTATTCAGGAGGTCTTAGAAACAGATGAAGAAGCACATGGGCAGGCAGATCACTTAATTACGTACTTGCCGATGACCATGCCACAGTGTCCATGGGTGGTACTGGGTGACTTGAGTGTTGCTTAAAGTCCGGGACACTCTTTTCTCGTCCCCACGTCCGCGTCGTAACTGTTCAGAATGGAGATGTGCGCGACTTACGCCCGAACCCAATAATTAACCACAATCTTAGATTGAAAACAATCTGAGATCAGACCGTGATAGTCGATCGTTCTCTGCATCCCAATAACCAAACCCCAACGAAGACAATCAATCAATAAACGAAATAAAGTAAATAAAACCGTACAAATAATATTAAAATATACATGTCTATGTTAAAAACATATCAAATAGGTTTTTAATATTTTTTTAAAACCGGTGTAAGTTAAAATCTTATGAAAGGATATTTATTGGCACAGTTGAACTGTCATTTTCATACAAAGGTCTATCCACATCCGATCCGACCTACCATGGATTCTATCGACAGATGGCTATTATTATTATTTATCAATATTTGGTTTAAAAAGTCTATCTCAGATGGTCAAAAATGAATTGAGATAGGTTATTGGGTTTGGGCGTTAACGCACTGTCGTGGAACTTCAGATATGAATTTAGACTGAAAATGTTTTCATAACTGTATATGGAAGTAGCCATAGCTTAGTTATACGTTGCTTAAAAAGAAACCAATAAAAACGGGATTAATCTCTGTCAGCTGTCAAGTTGACATGTCAAAAACAATTGACATATCTGTTATAAACTGTATATTTTGTTGATTTTATTAACCTTTTATATTCTACATTTTTGATTTATGTTAGATTCAACAATGCGAAGATTCTAACTAGTATAATAATAATATCTTTATTTCTTTTCTCACATATGCAAGTATATAAGTGTCTTGACGATTGAGATGAAATCTTCTAACTATATGCTAGACAAAGAAAATTTGTTAATAGATTTGCAGAAATAGTCTACATGAATTTACAATCTTTTTGTGCGAATTGTTTTAAATGGCTGTAATGATCTGTACGTTGTATATAAATTATTTTTTCTAATAAAATTCGTTTAATTTACCCGCAATTTTTGATATCCCGCATAACAGCTCTATATACTTTAAGAAAAGAACGTACATACACTGCCCGTTGTTTAGAGAACTGCTTATCGAGTATATGGCCCCTTTAAATTCTAAAAGTTTCTCAGGGGCACTGTGTCTAACTGTCTATTACATCCTGGTAGATAGTAAAATTATTGTACGCAGCATTGTATTCAGCCACCGCCATTTTATATGTGGCACTGCAATGTAGGTACGTAGTTGGTCCCAAAGAACACTCACTGGCATGTTTTGTATTTTGAACATGATTTTATAAAAATACTAGCTGACCCGGCAAACCTTGTTTTGCCATGTATGTTATTTCTAACATATTTTTAATTCTACTACAATTATAATATTAGATTTCAATCTTGCAACCTTATTGCGGATCTGTGGATAGATTAAAAAAAATAATCGGAATTCAAAAATAGGGGTTGATCGTATAAGAGTGAGAATTGACAGAGATATAAATTTTTTTATTGCCATCACAAAATAAAAAAATTGCCAAAAAATTAAAGTTTATACTTAATTAACAAATAAAAATAGGGGTTGGTCGTAGAGGAGTGATAAATTCAGGGTCATATAAAGTTTTTTATTCTAAGTCATGACAAAATAAAAAAAATTCTTGTAAAAATATTAAAATATTTAATTAACAAATAAAATATAAGGGTTGATCGGTGAAAATGTAGGGTTGCATGTATTTTTGTATGGTGTATCGTGAAAAAATGAAAACGGAAAATTTTGTCTAAAAAATAAATAAAAAAATTTAGGGGTTAAAAATTAGGACCACCCTTAACATTTAGGGGGGTGAAAAATAGATGTTGTCCGATTCTCAGACCTACCCAATATGCACACAAAAGTTCATGAGAATCGGTAAAGCCGTTTCGGGGGAATTTAACCACAAACACCGCGACACGAGAATTTTATATATAAGATGGCATTCTATTTTTGAATGTTTGACTATTGTTTTAAAACAAAAAACAATCACTATTTGTTACTTTTCTCGATGAAGTGGACATTGTAATAAATTAAAGGAACTAAATATTATGACATTATCCGGTCAATATATTCTTGAAGCCTTGTTGTATGTACAAAAATATTTAAACGATTTTAAAAGAAATGGTGACTTTCACCAGTATAATAAGCGAAATAGAACTAATTTGAGTGTGCGACCAACCAGGCTCCAGAAGATAAACTACTCCTTATATGGAAATTGTATTCGTTTTTACAACAAACTCCCAAGCGAAATTAGAGAATTATCACTAAATAAATTCAAAGCCTAAATAAATTCGTTAAAAGTAAATTAATTAATAAAGCTTTTTATACATGTGACGAATTCTTAAATGAGCCTAATCCTTGGGATTGATTTGCTCCAGTTCAAACAATTTGTATTAGGTACATACTTGACGATTAAAAAGAGTGGCGGAAAGTTTCTTGCCAGTTCTTGCCCTCTCTACGCCCTTGACTGGCGAACTGGTAGTTAATGTAAATTTACAATTAATGTAATTTTTTTGACGTTCATAAGTGTACCTGTTTACCTAGATGAATATCTTTATTCATCTAGGTAAACAGGTATAAGGAATAAAGATATTCATCTAGGTAAAGCAGCTGTAGCTGTTATGCGTTGCACCGCTGTGGGCACTAGCCGAGTACCATTTTCAAGTTAATCAATGAATATTATGCCTAGGTTTGTGTACTGCCCTATTGATGGATACAATGAAGTCAAGTGTTGAGGACCAGGAGAAAAGAACTGAACGAATGTACTATAAATTGATATACCACTCAATAAAAACTCATCAGTACTTTTGTTTTTATCATTATTTCCATGTGCCAATGTTTAATTCATTACCATCTAAAATTCGAAAATATTGTTGCGTTTGACAAATTCAAAAAGGCGTATAAGATGCGTTATGATTAAAATTGAGACGGCTAATGGCGACGTGTATCTCTCTAGTATATAATTAATATTAACTATCTCATGTAAATATTTTTTTTTGTAATGAGAAATAAAGAAAACATTTCCATTTAGGGGAAGTGGGGCAGATTCATACACGGGGCACAGTCATACACCAGCGACATCTTTTATTAGGCGCGCCAAAAAATTGTAATTTTATAACCTCACTTTAAACATCTTTATTTTGATGAAAGTTTTTATCTAGATTATTCAATACTATTTTATTTCAAAGATAATATGATGTATTTTGTGAATTGATAGGTAAATAATTATATATTTGGTTGGTTTTTTTATAAGAATATTTTTATTTCAAAATCATTTAATGGGGCAGGTTCATACAGTAGTAAGAGGGGCACATTCATACTGTATGAATGTGCCCCATATGTTATATTATGGCTGAAATTATATTATATTTTGCTTTACAGAAAAATATGGTCAGAAATTACAAGAAAATGGGTACTAGGACTGGAGAGGTAGACGAAGTGGCAATTTCAAAAGCTATCGATGAAGTCATACTAAAAAAAGTCTCTTTAAGAAAATCAGCAGCCAAGTATGGAGTTAATCCACCAACCTTACAAAGCCGCATCAAAAAGTTACGCAAAACACAAGATTTACATAGCGAATCGAGTTTTTGATTCTAAATTTGCATCGCAGCAAGTTTTAACAAAAATAGAAGAGGGACACTTAAATAAATACATCTTGGAGTGTTCCAAAATGCACTATGTACTAACATGTGTCCAACTGGCATATGAATTCGCGAAGGCCAATGAACTAAAATTTCCAGCAAGTTGGGATAGTAACAAAATTTCGGGAGCAGATTGGTTAGCAAGTTTCCGAAAACGCCATAAGAATTTAAGTTTGCGTAAACCAGCAAAAACCAGCGCTGCAAGATCATTCGGGTTTAATAAAACGGCAGTGAATGATTTCTTCCAGAACCTGGAGAATGTATACCGCAAGCACAACTTTACTCCCGATCGGATTTTCAACTACGATGATTCTGGTATATGCACTGTGCTGAGCACACCGAAAATTTTAGCTGACAAATCCCAAAAACAAGTTGGTCAAATAGTCTCTGCCGAAAGAGGAGAACTGGTGACATTTGGTGGTATTATTTCGGCCAGTGGAAACACCATACCACCGTTATTCATCTTCCCTCGAGTACATTTTAAGGACCACTTTATAGAAGGTGCTCCAGAAGGCTCTTTAGGTGTAGCTACGAGAAGTGGATGGATAAATTCGAGCATTTTTGTTGATGTTCTAAAGCACATTCAGAAACACACCTTATCTTCCAAAGAAAATCCGATATTGCTTTTATTAGACAACCATGAAAGTCACATTTCTATTGATGCCATAAACTACTGCCGGAATAATGGCATAGTGTGCCTTTCCTTCCCACCTCACACGACTCACCGCCTTCAACCATTAGACGTTGGAGTATTTGGGCCACCAGTAGTTGTGTTTTAATACTTTTATTTTGATAAAAAATTAAACATTTATTCTTTAGTTTGTGTATTTTTTCACATGTATGAATCTGCCCCATAGCCTGTATGAAAGTGCCCCGCATGCGTGGTACATTCATACATTCTTGTTTTTTTTTTTAAACTTTTATAAAAACACACACACAAGTATATTTAAACAATTTATATGTTTTTGATAGAAAGTCAGATAGTTATAGTACTAGTTCTCATAAAATCTATTCAGATAATAATACCAGAGAATAATCTATGAGACAAAATAGATTAACTGTATGTAGCTGCCCCACCTTCCCCTATGACAGAACTTTGGGACTGACACATAGTCCGAATTAGTCTTGCTTTGACAGCTGACACATAAAGCAAATTCTTTCGAATTGTTTTAATAGGTGTGAGTTTAAAGCCATTAAAAATAATAATAGGTGTGAGATGAATAATACAAGGTATTAAAAACGTAACATTTAATTTTCAACAGTAGAATTAGAAACATAACCTATCAACAGAAATTATACTTAAAATGATGTATTAAACTGAGGATCGGTCGTAGGATCGAACCCCTGTACTCTCTTTTTTATCTGTGCCCGTAGGAAAATCATCGTGAGGAGACCTTAGATCTAAAAAGTCGACGGCGTTTGTATAAGACTGATCACCTACTTATTAGAAAAAGATCAGAAATTTGAATGAAGACAATGGTCAAGAACTTGGTCAAAGTTCGGAAGCGCGGCAACCAAAAAGTAGTCATAATGATCGCGAACCCTCCAAGGGTGATGGCCCTTCAAGATAGAAATCTGAACCTATAAAGAACTAATCGTTACATTTTTGTATATTGTTTAGGGCGCGGCCACACGATACGCACAAATTACTATACCATGTCATACGACGCGTTGCACAGGAAACGCGATGGTCTAGTGACCTGCTAGACGAGGCGGGGAGTGGTAAACAATTGCCTTGCTGAAATAACAGCACCGTAACCGCATCGTGTGACCGCGCTCTAAATTGACGCCTTCCCAACTTACAGGAGATACGGGAGTCATACCCAGTAAAGTCTCTTACCCACATCTTCATGGGCAAACAGAGAAACTATAAAACGTATATATTTAACTATTAGTTTAAATGTTTGATTTGACAGTAAAAACTTGGAAGTTCAAAGTCTCACATCCTCTGTATTTGTAACCTCTGCTTCCTTGACGATTACCTGGTGACGACCTGGACTTTTAACTAATTACAGAAACCTCAAGTTCAAGCACAGAAATCCGTTACATATAAAACGTCGTCAATACATATTGTCACAAAATCACGATTCACTATCCAAGAGTCCATATTGCCTCCACATTATCCAGTACCTCTAGAGGTGATGAATGTTTGTGGAACATGAAGTAGCCTTGTATTTGAGCTGGGCTCACATTCTTTCTTTTTTCCATTACTCTGAAAAAGAAGGAAATTGTATTAAGAAAGCCCTTGTAACCAATGTTCTTTACATCCACCCCTGCTGAGCGAGAGATCAGAGAATTGAAATTTTCAAAACGATAAGCGGAACTATTAAAAGAATCCTGCTCTGGGCGCGCTAAATTAACTTTGATTATGGCAACACTAAGTCTTCAAATTGGAATGACATTTGACGTACTTCATCTGACTTTCCCTTTTTATATATAATTGGGCGCAATCAGGCAGGAGGCTCAAAGGCCAATAGAGTTTTATTCTCAACACGGCCTGGTGCCCAACGTGGGGCTCGAACCCACGACCTTATGATTAAGAGTCTCATGCTCTACCGACTGAGCTAGCCGGGTCCTAGTTGTAAGGGCGTGTTGAGAATTAAACTCTATTCTCCTTAAGAAAGTAATTTATTGTTCTGCTTGATACAATATTGATTACATTACAGTAAGTAGATTCATACAATTTGAGTCACCTAGCATTGAACCGTAGGGATAACGCGGGGCATCGCAACCCATATGTTCACCTAGCTAAAGCTTAACTTAACGACGCGGGGCATCGGTCAAGAAAAGCTTTTTTTTTGAGAATGGAATCTCGCTGTTGGCCTTAAGGGCCTTTACAGCTCAGCACGGGCTGTTTTGGCGAGCTTAGCTCAGCCGGAATGGGTGGGGTTCCCGCGACTCGCGCAAGGGCGTCTCCTGTGAGACTCGAACCTCGGCTTGGGCCGTCGCGGGGGTGTCAATCGCCTGAAGGGCAGGACGGAAGCTCACTGGAGTGAGCGAAATGCGAAGTAAAGGTCCTCGCCTTCCCCGGAGAAGGCGGTTTTTAACCCTAATCTGTTTATGCCACGAGCTTGGTAGGACATCGCATTATATAGTAGCCGCGCGTTTCGATGTGTGCGTTTCGTGTAAGTATCTTGGTAGTGTGCCATTGTTTACACCAACGCGAATCTGTCGCGTTACAGTTTATACATCAGTATAAAGCCTTTTGAGTGCTGGGCCTCATATTTCTGTTTCATGATCATTTGTCAATCTAATAAGCTAGGTTATCAGCCTCCTATGCCTGACACATGTCTAATTTTTGTGTCTAAATCGGTTTCCTCACGATATTTTCCTTCACCGTTCGAGCAAATCTCAAATGCTAATAAAGTCCATTGGTGCACAGCCGGGATATGAACCTAAGAGCCACTAGGCCAACGCTGTCTAATATTATGAACTCAAGAACTCGATTTCGATCGATAGATTTTTGGATTCTTCCCCCCCCCCCCACTGGAATGCAAAATATTAAAAATTTATCCAGCCACATAATGGGCATACCGCTAGTATCATACTCACTTTTTCGCAAATGTCCTGGCGTGATCAGCATCTTTATAAAACCTCAAAAACATCAACTCCACTTGCGTCTCATCACAATGGCCCACGAATTCCTTCACGTCAACACGCCCAGGTCTTATTAGAGCTGGATCTAACCTGTTGAGGAAAGGCGAGTACTTCAAAGGGGTAATGATGACAGATGAAAGCCGAAATCATGAGTGGATTGGTCTATACATTATGGACGAAGGAAGATCCTTCCAGAGAAGGTCAGAACCTAAAGGGATCCTTGACTAATCGGTCAGTTAAAAGGTCGGCAACGCACTCGCGAGACCTCTGGCATTGAGTGTCCATGGGCGACGATACCACTTAACATCAGGTATGCCTTCTGCACGTTTACCCCCTGTTCTATTAAAAAAAACTTAGGACTAATGGTTTAGCAGTTGATCTGGGCAGCCGAGCTTGGGCTGTTTTGAGGAAAGAAGCTCAGGAGAAAAGGACCCATGGCTAATGACTACCACAAATCCGCAAAATTTTAATATAAAACAAAAAAAAAACAAATTACTCGAAAGTTAATGTGACCCAAGAGATTTTTTGTGTGGTCATCATGACTAAAAACAGGAAATTCATAAAAATATACTTAATTATTAAGAATTTTGTTATCTAATACCTCAAGTACATATTCAGAAGTAGATTTACAGCAATTTATCCCCTCAACTTTTGCTGACAAGAAAGGAAAAGTAGGCAAAGCTATCAAAAATAATAGTACATAAACATATTAAGTTTGACGTGAAGTCTTATAATTCGATGGCTGCATGCACGAAAGAACATTCGGCGTTACCTCGCTCTGAGGCGTTCCATTTAAGGCTTGAAGTGCAAAATTGACATAATTATATTTATGCGTACAAAAAAATGTAACTTGATCAATTCAATTGTGATTTCCATTTACCTAATTCTCTAAATCCATACAAATTATCTATCAAACAAATAAAATTAAAATTTTCTTTTGAAAAATGCAACCGTTCCATCAGTATTTTCTTATGATGTTGGCGTGTTCAACTATCCTCAGTAAACCGACCTTACAGATTTTTTAAAGGAATCCTCGACAATGAATTTGATTTTCAAGCACAGACAAATATCAGAAATCATCAACCCATCAATAGTTCTTACGACTTATGGAATACTTGAACGAGCCTTTAATATTGCAAAAAAATAATATTTGAACTTGCAAATTGTTCAAGGTCATCAATATTTCTTTTGCGCATATATTCTATTACCTCTCCAAATAATTTGTGGTCATAAACACAATTCTGGCCTCCGTGGATGCAACTCCATCCAGACAGTTGAGCAATCCACTAAATGTCACTCGATTGAGACCCTCATACGCTGCCTTCTGCTGTGATGTTTCTTCTCGAGAAATAAATGCTGCATCGACATCTTCTAGAAGGATTATTGATTGCTGCGGTGCCACACTAAAAAGTAATATATTGTTGCAACTTGTTTCAAAGCTATTAAAAACTTGTAACACAGCAAGACCCTGTACACCAGGGAATCACATGCTGATGCATGACTCCCTAGACCCGTCCATGCCAGAGGCTGCCTTATTGAGTGACACCCTCCATAGACATGATGCATGACCCCCTAAACTCGTCCATGCCAGAGGCTGCCTTATTGAGTGACACCATCCATGGACATAATGCATGACCCCCTAAACTCGTCCATGCCAGAGACTACCTTATTGAGTGACACCGTCCATGGACATGATGCATGACCCCTAAACTTGTCCATGCCAAAGTCTGCCTTATTGATTGATACCGTCCATGGACATGATGCATGACCCCCTAAACTCGTCCATGCCAGAGACTACCTTATTGAGTGACACTGGCCATGGACATTTACAATACTAGAAGATTTGAGAGTTATAATTGTATGAAGTGTTTTGGATTAGTTTGTTCAACTTAAGTGATGTTGATATAAGACACATAAATTTGTGTGAGTCAAACACAAACACATAAGTTGATAACAACAATAATATTTGGTAAAAAAAAAATGGACTAGAAGACTTAACCTAGACTGAATTCATGTCATTCTATGCATAGCTTTATTTTACTTCACATAAGTGTACAATCCTTTGGCCTAAAACAAATTTTTCATTTTGCTGAGAATCGAGCCCAGAAACTACAATTATACTTGTTGAAGGGTTATCATACATAAAGTGCTTACCTTAGTAAATGATTCAATCTATCATCTGTTAAGCCCCTTTCGGAGAGATTTAAAACACATATATTATATTCTAGAGCACCCGCTAATGCCATTATAAATGAAGATTTACCACATCCAGGTGGTCCATAGAGCAGATAGCCTGAAAATGTTGATAAAATATATAATTTTTTTTTTGATATAAAGACTTTGTTTTCATATTTGAATTCAAATAATATATTCACCGAATAAAAAATTATCTTTTATTGTCAGCTGTAAGTAAAATAAATTCATAATTAATTTTCTGGTTTACCTC
This sequence comes from Pieris mannii, assembly GCA_028984075.1. Lineage (NCBI taxonomy): Eukaryota > Metazoa > Arthropoda > Insecta > Lepidoptera > Pieridae > Pieris > Pieris mannii. The sequence continues at coordinate 1,665,173 of CM054798.1, read as the reverse complement.
GTCTGTAAGGTATTCCTCTATCGGTATACCAGTTTGGATTATCAATAAAATCTAAGCAGTCTGCAACAATCTTATCTGCTAAGCCACTTCGTAAAACAACACTTTCTATAGGTCGCCTCCGCCTTGGATGACCAAAAGGTCTCCAATCGGATCCCATTGCTGTGTACATCACTGTCATACCTTCATGCTGCTTAAGAGCCATAGTTCTAGCTGAAATAGTCAAATCAATGTTATTCTTATGTTCTGTAACACAAACATTTTCAATGTATGTGTGATCATTTTTAAAGCAGTAGTTATTATTGTTCTCTTGTTGTTATCTGTTTCACAAACTATACTATTACTATAGTAAGCTATGCTATACTATACAATTAAGCTATACACGAAAGCCCAAAGTAAAACAATGCAATGTCATTATTGCACATTACAATAAATATAAATAAATTACCTTCTTCAAGAATATCATAGTAAAGTTGCTTATTTCTTCCAAAGGATGTTAATGTGACAGTCTCCCATGGAATTCCCATATGAAGATCAAGAGTTTGTTGTTCTCTTATACGATCAACTTTGATCCAGGCACCTTGGTATCTGTAAATTTATTGTCATCCCAATATAACTATTACACATTACCAACATAGTTTCAGTAAGTATTGTTTGCTAATTTGCATTGTGTACCTTTTTTTTTATAGAACAGGGGGCAAACGGGCAGGAGGCTCACCTGATGTTAAGTAATACCGCCGCCCATGGACACTCTCAATGCCAGAGGACTTGCGAGTGCGTTGCCGGTCTTTTAAGAATTGTAACTCTCTTTTCTTGAAGGACCTTAAGTCGAATTGGTTCGGAAATACTTCAATGGGCAGTTGATTCCACAAAGTGGTGGTGCGCGGCAAAAACTGCCTAGAAAAACGCGCAGTTGTGGAACTTTGGACGTCGAGGTCTTACCTAAAGAAATGTTGTCCGACACTGGGTATAAAGTCATATTTTGTTTTTATTTGTCCCGTATCCTTCTGGAGAAATGACGTCTCTACACTCAAATGCTGGGTTTGTTTGGCGCCTTTTTGGGTAATCCATTGCAACAACCACTGATAAGATTTATCTCTACATGGAACTTCTAGTGTTATCATACAGTGTCTTCTAAATAACATCACAGAAGTCTGAAAACCTTTACGTAAAATCGCTGCACCGGCACCCACACCAAAGAGTCCAAATCCGGCCCCAAAATAGGGATTTTGAGATAATGACGCTACATATTCCGTTAAAGGCATTTTATTTAATTATATTCTAAATTAAGATTTAGTTTTAAAGCCAAATTTTAAATGTTACGCCATACAGTCGCAATACAATATTTATAACCTTGACGTATTTATAATTTATGACAATCAGCTGATTTTGAATTTGACATATGACATTAACATCTTACATTTTGGCCACTGTAAATGGTATTCATTCAAATATCCTAGATAATAGCATATTTTTTGAAACAATTTTTAATAATTTGTAGCATTATTTAAATACAAAAATTATTGAATATGCATTATGATTAAATTTTTAATGTACGTTGTTAAATGTATATATATTGGATATAATGTGATACATATATATTGGATATAAAGGTGGGCAAACAGATGGTATGAAGTGTAAAGTAACACAATGTACCTACTGTATTTATGAACGTTGAAACGTGAAAACAAATTATATAACTGCTTTTATTTTACATTTTCTGCCAGTTCTCAAATCAAGGGCATTGAACTGACGAGAAGAACTGGCAATTAGCTCTCCGCCCCTCTATTTAATTGCTAAGTTTTATGTTTTACAAAATGTTTGTAAGGAGCTGCAACTATTACATCACGGGTTATTGTGTTATAGAAAAACTGTACTCATATGATAAACAATTTTATTTATGAAGAAAAACCTTAAAATCTACCGGATTAATTAAAAAAAAAATCTTCACCACTAACGCCCGAACTTAATTAATCCACAATTGAAAACAATCTGAGATCAGTCGATCGATCTCCTATCTGCATCCCAATAACCAAACCCTACGAAGATAATCCATTTTTGGCGACGGATAGAATGCAATCTCTTCGCTCTTTACACTTATATTTGATAATCAATAAACCAAAAAAGAATGAAACCGTACAAATAATATTAAAATATACATGTCTATGTTTAAAACATATCAAATAGCTTTTTAATTAATTTAAAAACTGGTGTAAGTTAAAATCTTAAGATAGGATATTGGCACAGTTGAACTGTCATTTTCATACAAAGGTCTATCCTCATACACCGATCCCACCTAACATGGATCGACAGAGGGCTATTACAATCCGAGATTGGTTATTTTTATTAATATTTGAATTAAGAAGTCTATTTCAGATAGTCAAAAATGTATTAAGGTTATATACCCAAAATATGCAGCTAAGCGAAATAGACTGTCTATTTATTGATCAAAAACCACTACAATAGTGTCGAATATCAAATTAAAATAGCTTAAATGAATAATAATAATTATATTCATGTTTTAGTTACGTACACTGTAATGCAAGCGTTTTTTATTTACCATTAGGTATTATTTGCCGCAGCGGGTACTCAGATCTCCCCAGTGCGGGTCACGCGACCCCTATCGTCGTCGCATGACGTCAGGTCATCTTAATTTACTGTTTGAAATGTTGGTCCATAAATTACTAGTTACACAATTGTTGCTCGCTATTTATTTTTCATTATTTTGACTTTGATATTATCGTCTATGTTTTAAACAATTGAGATAATTGTGTACAGGCAAGGAAATACTAATAAAGCTGTCATATTAAAGATTTTCAAAATCTAATATATCTGTGGCATAATAAATGAAATTTCATTATTTTCAAGTAATTAAAAAATATTGAAGGCATGAATGTATGAAGAAGAGCAGTGTTGGCCCAGCGGCTTCAGCGTGCGATTCTCATACCTGAGGTCGTAGGTTCGATCCCCGGCTGTGCACCAATGGACTTTCTTTTTATGTGCGCGTTTTTTGCTTGAAATGTGAAGGAAAACATCGTGAGGAAACTGACATGTCTTAGACCCAAAAAGTCGACGACGTGTGTCAGGCACTGAAGGCTGATCACCTACTTGCCTATTAGATTTAAAAAAATGATCATGAAACAGATGCATAAATCTGACGCCAAGACCTAAAGAGGTTGTAGCGCCACTGATTTATTTTATTAATATATGAAACACTCGATATATTAATAAGTCTGAGCAAAAATTGTCTGATGTATAACCATAGATATAAAAATTCTCGTGTCCTAATGTTACATACTCATCCGAAACGGCTCGACCAATTCTTATGAACTTTTTATGCATATTCAATAAGTCTGCGGGTACTATATATTTTTCAACCCTCTATGTTTTAAGGGGTATACACCCCAATTTTTTTTTTAGACATTTTTTTTGTTTTATATTTTGATGATATAGCATACAAAAATACATACAACCCTTAATTTTCATTGACCCTCTAATTGATTTTTTATTTGTTCCTAAGTCCAAAACTCCACGACGACTGGACATATTATTCTATGTAACCCAACATATGATAAGTTGAGGCTGGGAGAAAGAATGTATCAAATAGCATCGACTCCCAGCCTCTAAAGGCAAATTTCTAAACACAAGTGTAATTAAAAAACTTTTTGTATTTTTTATTTAGAGGATGTATGAATTAAAAGAAAGGATGATTAGCTTAGTCGTCGCCCCGATGATAAAGTAGCCGGGGAAGGCAGGCTTACTAGGAACAAAAAAAAAACATATTTATTTATTCAATTCAATTACAGACATGGCTAAACTCACAATAAAAATAGACTATAATATATACAATACAATATTAATTAAAATAACATAAAACACAGTATATTCTAACCCCTAATACCCTCCAAGTATACCCTCAAATCAGAGTACACTACCGCCATACGCTCACCAAATAGGTCGCTCTCCGGTGAAGAGTGAAACCCATAAAGCATCGTGAGTAATCGAGGAATGGGAGCTTGTTATTGCATATGATAAGTTACATCTCGAAAACCGAGAGAGATTTACTAGATAGATGAACCGATTATCTAGTTGATAAAAGGGCCTGGGACTAGTTCTGGGCAGGCTACTTCTAATAATTTGCTAAATATGTTTTAAATATTGTAGTATTGTTTGATGATTTGCTTTTTTAAAAGAGTACCGAGAGTTTTTTACGCCGGCTTTTTCTCTCGGCCTCTGTCTTCTTTGCCGATGAGTAGGGATGCCTACTCGGTTCGAATTAAATGACGAGGAATAAGTGATACCTTGATGATCTTATGTTCCAAAATAAACGTATTTTATTTTACGAAATTATTGACGAAGTTTGACAACAACAATCTAGTTGGTCACGTCGTTGAAAAATGAAAATAATTATTCTTTTCGCATTTTTCCTCGAAATAAATTCAATAGCTGTACGTAAGTTTGTTCATCAGAAGGACATCTCCGAGCATTGTCGGCGACGCGTAGTGCCATCTGTGTTCTTGGGGAAGCATGTCATGAATGCGAACTCGGAAATATTACACTTCTCAAGACTCCAATTGCCGTACAGCTGTTCCATCAGTGTCAGGTTAGATATTTTTACCGACTTAATAAAAGGTATCAGTTGCGCCTGTAAAATATTGTATACTATCATCGGACGTCAAGGCAAAATACAAAGTACCATCCGTATCACCTTGACGTCCGTCTTTGAGGCAATTTCTGCCGCACTCCAACAGTATGTGGAACCAGCTACCCACTGAAGTATTTCCGAACCAATTCGACTGAGCCCTAAGTTCAATTCTTAAAATACCGGCAGCGCGCTGGCGAGTGTCCATGGTATCACTTAACATCATGTATGCCTCTCCGCCTTTAAAAAACATCAATTTAGGCTTTCAAGCAGGGACATCCGTCCCATAACTGACCAAGACCAGAGTGTACCAATTCTTAAGATCCCGGCAACGCATTCACGAGCCTTCTGGCAATGTGGGCGGCGGTATTAACATCACGTGTTCTGCCCTTCTGTTGTAATACTTAAATAAAAATATTTGTCCACAATTATCATGAAAAAAACAAAACTTTCTATTTTATATATATATTACTAGCAGACTCGGCCAAGCGTTGCTGTGGCTAAGGTTTTTGTTATATTACATAGCAGTAGAATTTCATCAAATAATAAACAAATAATGAGCAATAAAATAAAATTGCGACTATAATTAAAGATCTAAGCTATCCTATCTCTTAAGTTGGATCAGACTGCTCACGGTGTGCCAATTTGATTTAAATTAAAAAAAAAAGTTTAGAAGTCCAACGCGGACAAACATCGTGACAGGAGATTTATATATATTAAGATATATATAGTATGTATTGTTTTAGGACTGAATTCGGTAATAATATTATTTTAGTGATACAAATAGTATCGGAGGATAGTATTACAAAATCGTGCGGACCAAATCACAACCAATTACACATATATGAATTGGGCGAGACGTTTGGAGGCTACTGGGGTGCATTCCCCGACGACATGTTCAATATTAAACCCGATAATTATACAAAATATTATACATTGAAAACTACACCGAAGACTGTTGAAACCAGGTAAAAACGAGTTGTATTATTTGAATATCCCTCTCCGACCGGCTTGTAATAATAATGTTCAGATTTGTTCGAAATAATATCTGCAGCTGAGTTTCATCATCAGACGTCGAGGCTGAATACGAAATTCTACCCGACTCACCTCGATGTCCGCCGTTCCACAACTGAGCGTTTTTCATGACAATTTTTTCCACGTGCCAGTGGTGGTGCACTTTGGGAACCAGCTGCCCACTGAAATATTTCTGAACCAATTCGACTTACGATCCTTCAGGAAAAGAGCGTACCAATTCGTAAAAAGCCGGCAACGCACGCGCCTTCTAGCATTGAGAGTGTCCATGGTCGGCGGTATCATACAAGTGAGCCTCCTGCCCGTTTGCCCCCTGTTCTATAAAAAAAACCCCACTTTAATTAATTAGTTCCTATGTTGGTCTTCAGCGTGTGACTCACGTCCCTAAGGTCAGAGGTTTAACACCACTGTGCACCAATGGATTTACTTTCTATGTGCGCATTTAACAGTCGCTCGAACGGTGAAGGAAAACATTGTGAGGAAACCGACATGTCTTAGATACAAAAAGTCGACGTCGTGAGTCAGGCACTGGACGCTGATCACCTACTTGCCTATTAGATTGACAAATCATGAAAAAGATACAGAATCTGAGGCCCATACCTAAAAAGATTGTAGCGTCACTGATTTTTCTATTTTATATATGTAAATACTTTTTTAACAAATACATTTTATTATAAATGACACAAATCAAAAGGTTTATGCTTGTTATTCTATAATTTATGCTACGACGCGCGAAATTCCTGTATTCTATGGAATTTATTATCTGTGGTAAGGCGCGCTTTTCTCATTTGGCGCCATTTGCTACATTTTGGCATTGAAGATGTTTGGTTACGTACGTAGTGTCTAATGTACCTACGGCTCGCTTATCTGCTATTTAGAATGGTCCAGTGAATAGGCTATCTCGCTCTTACGGGTAATTATTAGCATTATATAACTATTTCCCTTTGTTTATCACGCTCTTAATGTGATTTGTGTTTCAATTTAGTTTTAGTATACCTTTTTTATGATATGCTTTTTTTATTTTGTGGTTGCTTGTTTTTTTTTTAAGAGTATAAAATTTGTTGTCATATTTTCTTGTATAATTGTATGCTCACACGTCGTTTACAATTGATAAATAATGAAGGAGAAGCACTATCTAGAATATAAGAAATTTTACATAAGCGTTAACATAAAAACCATGTAATTCTAGCGTAAAGTTAATATAATATTTGATAGTCCAGCAAATATAGAAGAGGAAACGGAAGAGACAACACAGACAATATATCGCACACAAGAATCATCCACAGAGAGAGATTTTGTTAGAGTAGAAGTACCGTTATTAAATGTCTCTGGTGATTTTGGGCTTGAAGTCCAGAATAAGAAAAAGGATATGGAGGAACTCCTTGATTTGTTATATGACGTCGCTCCTCGGTATGCTAAATATTAAACTTTAATTTAATAACTCAAATCAAAAATATCTTTATTCATATAGGTAAACATGTACACTTATGAACGTCAAGAAAAACAAATTAAATTAACTGTAAATTTACATTTACAACCAGTTCGCAAGTCAAGGGCGTAGAGCGGGTAAGAAGAACTGGCAAGAAACTTTCCGCCACTCTTTTCAATCGCCAAGTTTTTAATACAAATTATTTGAACTGGAGCAAATCAATCCCACGGATTAGTTAGATTCATTTAAGTATTCGTCTCATTTATAAAAGGCTTTATTAATAAATTTACTTTTAACAAGGGCTTTGAATTTATTTAGTGACAGTTCTCTAATTTTGCGTGGGAGTTTAACTGTAACAATATATGCTCAACATTGCGTAAAAAAAACTTGGTGATTAAAAAGAGTGGCGGAGAGTTTATTGCCAGTTCTTCTCTTCCGTTCTACGCCCTTGATTTGAGAACTGGTAGTAAATGTAAAATTAGATTCATTTAGTGTATATTTCTTTTTTTTGATGTTCATTATGTACATTATGTTACCTATATGAATAAATTATTTTTGACTTTGACTTGACTCAAATCATAGACAATAAAGTAACAGATATAAGCTTTATAAAATTGGAGTAGCACTAGGCTTGTGTTTGTGTTTGTGTCACATGCATGTATCAGTATTTACTTTGTTGGTGCAACAAATACATAAATAACAGATTAGTGTTAACTTTGCCAAAGAACGATGTATCGTTCTTTGGCAAAGTTACATCAGTTTGTACTGTCTCAGATAACTATATATAGTTATCTGAGACAGTTATCTCACAAATTTGTTTAATTTCTTTAGCTAGTAGGATCAGCCTGATGCCTGATAAATATCGACATAAGCCCCCGCGAACTTCGTTTCGCCTAAATATATTTTTTAGCCGAGTAATACATAAGCTATCAAAAACTGTTCGCTATCCGGAATAAAAAAATCCGAATTTTTTTTTATTGTTTATATGCAGTCTCCAATTTTTTTCCTACAAAATCCTGCCTCAGAGTTTAAAAAAAAGTCATCTTTGCGCTTAGAAACATATTTTGCGATTCATTCTTATATATTAACAAATAAATAATTAAAATAAAGATTCGGGTTTCTTCTGACATAAGCTAAGCTTTTGACCTTCTTTGCCAACCCGAGATAGGAACATCAATATTAAAATTGCTAAATACTATTATTTTACCAGCAGGCTTTAACTTTTTTTACAAATATAAGTATATACAGGGCGTCCCAAAGTTACATGAAAAGTACCTTAAATACTGTGCCGTAGATAGGGTATTCTTCTGAAATTGCCCCGTCTGGGAATCGAACCGACATATGCCAATTAAAAGAATGGCCAAAAACTAACAACTCTTCTTAAGTAAAGTAATATTTTAAAATATAGGAACAGTGTGAAATGAATCATTCTAATGTAAATTAAAATCATACATGAAACTGCCGTAGTAAAGTGGGTATTTTTTTGTAATATAATTAAATAAATGCTCAAAATCACTCGTCTTATTGGAAAGTATCAGTATAGAGACTTTTTTTTAAATTTTTTTTTATTGATAAAAAGCTTGCCAACGCTTGGCACACTGTTACATCGCAAAAAAAAATCACTAAATACAATTTTAAATGTGACAAGCACTTATAGGCAAACATGACATACACGAAGAGAATATAAGTTATATTAAACAAAACAAAAGAACTATTTGACAAAACAAAAAAATAAACTTAAGAAACCAAACAAAAATGAATCCTAATGTCAATTCTCAACATTCTTGACGTACGGGGATCAGACTAACGCCCGAACCCAATAATCCAATCAGACCGGGACAGTCGATCGATTTCCTATCTCCCAGCATGCATCCCAATAACCAAACCCTACGAAGACAATGCATTTTTGTCGACGGATAGAATGCAATCTCTTCGCTCTTTACACTTTTATTTCATAATTAATATAAACCAAATAATGTAAATAATACCGCTCAAATAACATTAATATATATATGTGTATGTTTAAAACATATATAAATATTAAAAATCTAAAAAAATAATAATATTAAATATATTATTATTTTTTTAGTTATTACACCCCTAACCTAAGCTACTAATAAGCATAATCCAATAGCATGACAATATGGCACGATGTATACGGGTTCCGGTCAACGGAATCCCCTCATCTATATTAGCGGAAACGCAAAAGTAAATACACCTATGGGTAATATTCAGATGACAACCCTAACGCCGAAACACATCTGAGATAGAAATCTTAATCCAAATATAAAAATGTGCCGATAACCAATCGACGGAGTGTAATAGTCATCTGTCGATACAAGATCGATTGTAGGTCGATCGATTTTACCTTACACCGGTTTTTAAAATAATTAAAAAGCTATTTGATATGTTTTAAACATATACATGTATATTTTAATATTACTTGTACGGTTTTATTTACTTTATTTGGTTTATATTGATGAGATTGCTTTCTATCAGTCGCTAAAAATGGGTTGTCTTCGTAGGTATGCAGAAAGAAGATCGATTGGCTGTCACGGTCTGATCTCTGATCTGATCTGAGATTGTGGATTAATTATTGGGTTCAGGCATATTGTTCATTGCCTGCGACGATTGCTCTTTATAGGCGTCCTGTAACCGTAATATGGGGAATATTTTAAATGTAAATAAAAAGTTTTGATGAAGACAAAATGTTTTAGAAATCGTGGTACTTACGATACGACTATATACCCATTAGTCGAGTTTTCAATCGAAAAACAAGAGAAACAAAATGGCGGGCGTAGATATAATCTTGTCTATGGGACTGAATACACACCAGACTCTAGGTATGTATATCTGTCGTCATATAAGATATTTATGTATAAGTGAAGAAGGAAAAATGGCAACAACTAACGTATAAGCTTTTAGACGTGTCCTTGAATTGATTAAGATATATATTAAAAAAAAGTCTGATTGACATACAATAAAATTAAATTATATTAAGGGGAAGGTGATAATTTTTTTAAAGGCAAGGTGCTTTTATAGCGTGGGTGAGTATCCAGATTATATATTGACATCAATTCTAAATAAATTGACTCACCTATTACATATTATGTTAATGTTTGAATTAGGGTGCGTTCTCATCTGGCGAAAGTGCAGCTCGCGAGCCGTTTGCGAGACAATAGTTTTGTGCGCAACTCATACTCTTAAAAGGCACTCAATTCTCGCGCTTACAGTTTCGTTAACTTATGCGGATGAGAGGAAGACGCAAGCCACTAGCGCGTCGCCCGCGCGCTGATCGCGTACGGCGCTTACGCGGTGTCCTGCGTAAGCGACGAATACAACGCGACGCGACGCTGCGATCGCGACCAACGCAATCAAATCAACGGCATACCCTACTTACGGCCTATGTGACAGTCTGCGGCGAGACGCGACGTCACGCGGACTTGTTTTGAGGGCGACCAGACGCGACACCACGAACTACGAAATGGTTTATTCTGAAGCATTGATCGCCGCAGTGCATGAGCAAAGATTGTTGTGGGACAAAAAACATAAACATTATAGGAATCGTTTATTAGTGAAAATTTGTTGTTTTTAATTGAAAATCAGACTTAATATCAGCATTTATGTAATCGAAAGTAGACGGTAACACTCCACAATATTGTTTAAACTTTTTAGAATAGTTTCTTAATTTTGGATATAAATGATGGAACTCGCCAAATGTGTTTCTTTGTAAACGTTCGTTCTTTTTTGTATTTGTTTTTTTTCTGTTATTGATATTTCTTTAAGTCTATATTTTAAGTATGAACTTTCGAGCAAAATTGTACTGTACTTCTCCATGATTCGAGAAGTAATGACCAAATTACGTAGGACATTTGTCGCGTGTAGCATCGCGTCGCATTACGTCGCGTCGTGTTGCGTCGGGTCGCGTCGTATTCGTCGCTTACGCAGGACACCGCGTTAGTTTGAGAGCGAACTGCGCGCGGGCGGCGCACGAAATAAATGCACGCGCGCAGCTCGCAAACTACTCGCGAGCGGCACATTCGCGGCATATTCGCTGATTGTACCACTATCATAGGAAATAAACGATTTCAATTCAAAATGTAAACACAAATTTTGAGTACATTATTAAAACAATTACGACAACGATTTCAAAAGGCTCTTGAAAACATTAAAACAAAGATAAATTACAAGTTCTATGTAACCACGAAACGTATATGTGTTCAAAGGAGTTGTTCGGACTACTACCTGCAGCTGAGTTTCAGCGGACGTTAAGGCTGAATACAAAATACCATCCGTATCTCCTCGACGTCCGTCGTTCCACTATTGAGCGTTGATTGCGGCAGTTTTTGCCGCGCACCACCACTATTTGGAACCAGCTGAAGTATTCGACTTAGGGTCCTTGAAGACAAGAGCATACAAAGTCCCGCAAAGTACTTGCGAACCTTCTGGCAATGTCCATGGGCGGCGGTTGTAAGCCTCAAGCCCGTTTGCCTATAATACATCTTCTTATAGGGCCATCTCCTAGCGAAGGTTGGCGATCATAATGGCTTTTTTCTCAGCCATAATGATATCCTGGGAAAAAATTATGTGGTGGTTTTCCGTTCCTTTCCCCATACAATACAATCAATAATTGCATTCTAAAATACATAAAAAACACCAATGTTAGTAATAGGTAAATCAAATGTATTGCAGACCTGGCTTTCTTAGACCTCCTTCCACCCCCCATCCCCCCCCCCCCCCTGGCGACGCCTTTGGGTACGACTGAACACAATATTAAAGGTTGATGTACACGTAAAACGTATTTATTGCAAACTAATTCGCTTTTTACGACCGCCATGAATGTTATGAAGCAATGGCGATTACATCTTCGTTTGAAGATAAGTTTTCAATAATAAAATGTTTTTGTTATGGAAAACAAATATGCGATCAAAACATAACATGTAAAATATAGTCTCGCAACGTAAAATTAAAAAAAAAAACACATATCTGTAAAGTCGGTTTACTGACGATAGTGAAAGTGACAACGTCATAAGAAAATACTGATGGAATGGTTGCATTTTTCAAAAGAAATTTTTAATTTTATTTGTTTGATAGATATTTTGTATGGATATAGAGGAAGTAAATAGAAATCACAATTGAATTGATCAAGTTACATTCATTTCTACGCATAAATACAATTATGTCATTTTTTTAACGAACGACACTTCAAGCCTTAAATAGAACGGAGGTAACGCCGCGTGTGACATGTTTTTTTGCTTTTGTGCTGCCGGCATCGAATGCGCCAAATTTGTTATGAGGCTGTGACAAAAACTTGTAAGCATAATTTTTAATATTTTTGTTAGTTTAAACAAAAATATTTAAAATTATGCTTACAAAAACTAGCGTTCAAGTGGGAATATGGAATGGAAGTGTATTTCAAAGGATCGGGACTTGATACTTATAGGTTTCGGTTTTGTGTTTTAAGAGTAGGGATACATTAAGTGGAACAAACTAATTAATCTAAACTTATAACTACGTAAACAGATGGTTAACTTATACAAGGTAAAGAAATAGTAATTAGGTAAATAAAAATATTAATAATACAGTGGGGACCACATAAAAACCTTGTCACGTCAAAATGTCGTCTGTACGGAATTGTTCACAGGATAGGTCACGTGGCAGCATCGTGTCAAGATGATACAGGTGGAATTTCGCATTCTGACTCCTGTGATCTTAGACCTGAAAGTTTGTAGCACCCTTGGTGTTTATCTTTGGCTAGGTTTGAAACAAAATCGCGTAAAAACTGTTAAAAAATCGTCATGTATCTATATTTTACATATAAAATATAGTTATTTTTCTGGAATCACTAGAATGTTCCTCTGTATCAGGGTTCAATGAAAATAGAACACATTTTTGTAGATAAAACCACACACAAACTTCGCCTGTTTAGTATTTTCGTGGGTAAGCAAAGGAATGAAATTACAAATAATATAAAACTTTGTAGAATAACCTTCAGTACATTACACAAGAGGAAGGAAACAAAAAGGTATAAAATGACAAGAAGACTGAACTTCAAACGGAAGAATACAGCGTCAATACGTACAAAACATCTTTTCTCACGTCAAAGGTAAAGAGTTTTTAATACAGTTGCTCAAAAAGTGGCGTATTGCAGTTGTTTGTTGCACAAATGAGTAGTTTCGAGGATATTTTATTTGAATTAACACCACCCGAATTCAGTAGAATTGCACAAAATGCTTCGAAAAACATTTTACCGGAAACTTAAAATGTCGCTACATATCTACGTACAACGAATTTATTGCATGGAGGGAAGAGAAAAAAAGCAAATAGTTTTTATTAAATTGCTTAATTTTTTCGCAACTGTATTAAAAATAGTCGTTAAGTACACGTGCGGAACCGTCATTGCAACTTGTTCCGATGTCAACCCTAAGCTTCAGCTGCGCCTCGGCTCGGGTAGACATTCGTCGGAACTCTTTGCAATGACAGGCTTTCCGCACTTGTAATGAAATATACTATTTAGGTTTTAGTATACTATTTAAACCTCACGCTCCACGGCTAAGCAAAACAGCTGGGGGGTCGCAAAGCAGGCGGAAAACGGCTCAAATATAATGTAAGATTTAGATTGGCACCTTGTAGATAGAACCGATGACCCCAGGTCTGGAGCTTTTCTCTCTCAACGAATAAGTATTGCAATACAAAGAGGAAATGCTATCAGCGTTAAAGGTACACACTATCACGGGGACCAAATGTTTTTAAATTTGTTTTTATTAATTTGTAATTATTTTATTATGTAGGTAAAATTGTAAATACTGTATATTTGATTGTTAGTTTAAGTTTTAATGGACGTATAACAAGAAAACAAAACTTTATTTAAATAAATAATTTGAGTTATGTTATGATTGATTTTATTCATAATTAATTCCATATCACGTGGAACAGGGAAGAAGCGTGTAACACAAAATGGCGCTGAAACAGTCGCGGTGTTGCCAGGTCTTCTCGATCTTTTCCCGCCCTTAACAACTGTCGTACATTTTACGTTCCATAGTGCAATTACCTTATACATTACATTAAGCCTTGCATGATCTCTGGTCTATATGATATATTTCTGGAGATCAAATATGTTACTAAAATACCAGAGGTGACGCGACCGACGACAACCGCGTGCTCCGAATAAGGCATAAGTGAAGATATTTCCGGAATTGGGATTGCCCGTGACCGGCGGGACACGAGATTGAAAAGTCCTAGAAATTCCCCCAATCCCACGTTGGTTTTGTTTTGTGTTTTCGCGATTGTTATATGTTCATTCCAGCCATCAAGGTGGCTGTCAGTAATAGTTTACAAGACATTTTCTTTTACGAACTAGCGAACTGTGGAATCGACTCCCCGTGAGGGTCTTCCCAGACAGATACGACCTCCAACTATTCAGTTAGTTTAACCGTAGTAAGAGCGTACTCTTCCCTCAAAGGCTGGCAACGCATCCACTAAAAATGGGTGTTCATGGGATGATTGCTTTTTTTGAGCGTCCCCTAGGCTCGTTTGCCACCTCTATTATATTAAAAAAAATCATGGTTTTCTTTATCCATTCGTTTCCTATCACTTCTATATCATCTAGCTACCAAGGCGCCAACTTATCTACACGAAGCTTAAAAGTGTTAATTATACTGCAATGCTTATTAAATACTTCTTTCAGATTTTCCGAATTATCTCATACAAAACCGTTACCAACAGTTCCTGAAGATGTACTGTCAATTATATACAATAATTCATGGAATATTATTGATAGGTTAATGTCGTCTTTTAATTCGACAACCACGCCAACTACCAAAAATATTAATTCTATGTAAGTATACTATTATAATGGATAAAGTAATTTAAATTAAATTAAAAAATTGTTAAACCAATTTTTTTAATATCACATAATATATTATAATAATAGCATCATACATTAACTTTCATTCAATAGATTATTTATCGTAGACAAAAGGATGAATGTTATTCTTTGACACTATATTATGGAATTGTATAAAATGGCAACACCGATGCTTTATGCATAGAACAAATATAACAAATGATTTTAATACCCTTCAAACACCCTGCTTACAATTAATACTTAGATAATATCTCTCACGGAGATTCCTTCCATAATTTCCTTTGATTTCATTGACATTTATTTACCGTAGACCGTGATGAATGTTATCATTTGATACTTTAATTATGTAATTTTATAATATAGCAACACAGATATTGTATTTTATATTTTATAGAACAAAAGAAAAAATAAATTGAAATTATTGCCAGCATTAAAATTACGTAAGTTAATCAAAATTAACATTTATCTATAATTAATAATTGTTTATTAAATGAAAACTATGCAAATATTAAGAATCTAATCTCTCGAATGTTAAGAAGGGCGTCTGATAAACATTAATATAATTATGGATAAGCCATAACAAACTACATTTCTGAATTGTTTTAAATTTTTAGTACTACAAATTCACCAACTGAAAAAATGGAAATTGTAACAATGCATACAAAGAACAGCCAAACAAATGAATCAAGAACGGAAAGCTCAGGTAGGTAGCATAAAAAAAGTGCGTGCGTACAGAGTACACATGTCAGAAGTGAAACTTCTTTGTAAATTAAGTAACTCAGTAAAAGTCCCGATAGATGATTATGTTTACTAGTATAAAATCATTACATGTATTTGTATATCTATATTCTATATCTGTTTACGTGCTAATGATAATATAAATAAACTAGTGACCCGCCCCAGCTTCGCACGGGTGCAATGCTGATGAAAAGCAGGTTTTTATTATGTATTGTTATTTCCGTCGCTGGAAAGCTCCGATAATATACGCGTTCGATCGCTGCTAAATGAGCTGTAATGGGCTGTATAGATCTATATTAAATGAACAATGTATTCAAGGAATTTAATTCGCTTTGAAAATTAGCCATTATTTGTCGTAAAAAGTAAATGACAAAAAAAAGTTATTGTGGGTTCTATTGGGGTCCATAAGAGATAGACATATACCATCACGGACTTTTCTGTAGACCTTTTCAATGTGTACAATACTTAGTACATTATTTTGATAAAACTCGTAGGGTTCAGGCTGCGTTTGCAATGTAAGCGGAAAAATGTAATTATTACGGCATCACATTAGAAACCTCAAAAATAACAGTACTTCTCCACTATTTAATGGATGTTATTATACATATAAACCTTCCTCTTGAATCACTCTATCTATTAAAAAAACCGCATCAAAATCCGTTGCGTAGTTTCAAAGATTTAAGCATACAAAGGGACATAGGGACAGAGAAAGCGACTTTGTTTTATACTATGTAGTGATACAAAATCTGCGTATACTGCACAAGACGGTATGCGACAGAATTGTATGTAAATACTAATATGTATATCAACCAATAGCGTGTATTTTTTCTCGATCTCTCTATCTGATAATATAATAATAAATAATTACTTTTTTCAGATTTTGATGATGAAGTCAGGATTTTCTTCACAAAACCACTTAGGTAAGTGTCTTCTAGTCAAGTTCTTTTTTGAGATGACATAAAAAACCAGTTGTGCAGGACGTTCAGCCGACAGCTTGGTTAATCCATCCATATAAAGCAATTGCAAAGTTGCTAGAATATTTCAAAGACCAATTTTGGAGAGTAAATACGGTGCTCCATGTAACGTTACTCGCTTTAACGTCAAACTCCGTAAAGCATCAAAATTATTCGGCTTTGGTTGACTGCGTTCCATACAATAATACACCCTATGTTCGGGTACTAGCCGATGACGATAGATTGTTGATAAATGATAAAACTGTATGTAAAAGTTTACAAGAGTTTATTGGGAGAAATAATTACTTGATACTATTTCTAAATGATAATGAGTGACGCGCGACGTGATTGATGTCTACAAACGTACTGAAAGTAATGAAATTAGGTTAAAGTGTAAAATGATGATGCGGCGAAATGATGTGCTGTTGCTGTGTGCGTGCCTTGCCCGTACACCCTACATAACGTAATTCTGTCGTTTTAATGTCCTAAGCCCGTTATAAAATCGACTATTGCCATCATACACACTACTTTCTAAGAAATCCGTTCTTTTGTTCACATATTGGATGTGCTTGATTTATCACGAAAATGCATCTATATCGCAAGATATGAAAAAAATAAATAAAAAAACACAACATATTTTTGGTGCAGCAATAAACGTTTCATTGGGATACCTTGTAAGACACATTGACATAACATTATTTGTGGCAGAATATTGGTTATAAGTTTAGAAAGAACTACCATAATATTTGTACTACTATAAATATTTTATCTTTAGTGATCCTGGAACCGGTTCGTTGGTAAATCGGAAAACATTTGAAAACGTAGTGCAAGCTGCCCCAATAATTGCTGTGTTATTGAACAATACAATTAATGAAACTAAATCCAGGTCAGTCGTTTTATTTGAAACGTTCCAAGGAACGATATGGATGTGTAAAATTAATAAGACTTGCTACTCCTTCTGCTGCTTCTCATAGAAGGGTAGATAATAGTTTTCAGTATATTACCTAAAATATTCACCCCCCATAATTATCACCCTCCCCACTTTGTGTAATCAGCTGCACACTTAACCAATGCGAGTACCAATTCTAAATAGACCGGCTCTTACGATGTACTGGCGATGTGAGGTATTTATCTGATGTTGATGAGCGTGTTGCCCGTTTGCCCCCTGTTATATATAAAAGGTTATTCAATGGTATAAAGATAATATAAATACAGCGATAAATATTGCATTGATATATGGTGTTTGAAGTTATACTTCCTTCAACGCGTTAGGGAAAAATGATGAGAGTAAATTTTTACAATGCACGCGCACACCGTCACAAAAAAGCGACTCCTTGAAGTTAGGTATAATCAACCTTTTGATTTTTTTTGTGGGTGTTAAATACATTGAAAGTTTTATTATCCCAAAAAAAAAAAACTAAAATGTTGACTATAGCCAACTTCAGGGAGTTGTTTTTTTTGTGACGGTGTGCAGGTGTCGGATTTTTGTGTTGGTTTGCACGCGCATCGTAAAAATTTACTCTCACCAATTTTCCCTAACGCGCCAAAAGAAGTAAAACAAAAATATTTGTGTTTTAATAAATTATCTGCATGATTTTATTTTATTTATTCTATTTAACACTCGGTATTACGGTGAAGACATCATGAGGAAACCATCATGTGTTCATCATTATCATCACCGCAGCTCATGGACATATCCAGAGCGCCCGCAAGTGCGTTGTCGGCCATTCAAAAATTGGTACGCTCTCTTCTCGAAGGAGCCTAAGTCAACTGTAACTTGCCTAATAATTATAACTGCTAATTGTCAAGGACCAGATACTTTGACTAGACCATGGGTGCCGCTGATATCTTAATTACATTTGATCTTGGTTTCACAATAAATTTCTCGTTTTATTAGAATTAAACGTTATATTAAATCATTGGATATTGAGAATGCAAGACCAAGAAGCACTACGCACAAATCAACAGTAGAAACAACGGAAAAGATATACAAATATTCTGACATGCAGGATTTGGCACAGTTGGTGGAACTTCAGGATGATGAAGTAATTTTAATATTACCATTGCTTTTAATATTACCATTTACCATTTCTTGTAATATTACCGTTTACCATTTCTTCTAATATTATTATTTATCATTTCGTTTAATATTAACATTTACCATTTCTTTTAATATTACCATTTACCGTTTCTTTTAATATTACCATTTACCATTTCTTTTAATATTACCATTTACCATTTCTTTTAATATTACCATTTACCATTTCTTTTAATATTACCATTTACCATTCCTTTTAATATTACCATTTACCATTTCTTTTAATATAACCATTTACCATTTCTTTTAGTATTACCATTTACCATTTATTTTAATATTATCATTTGCTTAAAGTGTTTAAAGTCAAAGTCAAAATAACTTTATTCATTGGGAAACAAGTACACTTATGCACGTCAGAAACGAATTTAAATTAATGCTAAATTAACATTTATTACCAGTTCCCAAGGGCGAAGAGCGGGCAAGAAGAACTGGCAAGAAACTTTCCTCGGGATTTTAGGGAAATAGATAAGATAAGAGAGTGTCTCGTACGTTAAAAAACCGTGTGTGTACTTATGTACACGCGTTAGAAGTTATACTTCGTTGGCGTAACAAGATACAAATATTTTATTTTTTTTTATTTTTACGTTTCTAGAAAAAACGACACTTACAATAGAAAATACTAAAAAGGTTATTGTGACATTGCGCGCGTATCGTTAAAATTTGCTCCCATAATTTTTCCCTAACCCGCCAAAAGAAGTATAACTTGAAAAAAATATTTGGTCATACTATTAACTGAAATTTAACATAAAACAAACGACCGAACCTGTGTCTAATTAAGTTTTTTCTTCCTTCTTTCTTTTCTCTTTCGACCACTTAATATTTTAAAGAAGAAACTAATCGGTTATTAAATAAAATCAAGGTCGACTCGCTTCTATAATCTTATCTAATAAAAAAACAACTATGATCCAAGAAGTTATAAGTTTTGTGTTTACAGCTCCAAGGCCGCGTGTCTCTTCGATATTTACGAAAATATGTCGGCGCAGCGTTATTTAATATTTGCGATTATCACGAGCCGAAAACACGGCAAGTGTATCTATTTAACGCATCAAGGATCGTCATTGCCATTAGCAATTTTACGGTAACTGGCAACACTTAATTACAAGAACTAGACAGTGCCAATGGACTTTGTATCCGGCTAAGAAAAAAATAAAATAAAAAAAAAAAGAACTAGACATTTAATTTTCTATGATGGCAATACGATATTAATTAAGTTCTTATTAAACAGTATTATTGATTCTTCATTTGTAAATATATAAAAACAGCGTGTTGGCTGTGTGAATCTCATTCCTGAGGTCATAGGTTCAATCCCCTGCACCAATGGACTTTACATGTGCGGATTTAGCTTGAACGATGAAAGAAAACATCGTGAGGAAACTGGCATTAGACCAACGTGTATTAGTCTGATCACTTATTCCGTATTACATTGACAAAAGATCATAAAACAGATACAGAAATTTGAGGTCCAGACTTAAAAAGGTTGTACCGCCACTGCCGACCAGTTTTGGACTTGTTAATAGTCCAAACTCACCTTAGGTCCGTTCTGCCCTTAGCATGTAAGAGATATAGCTAACCTTTTCACTATCTAATCTATCTAACTATCTAATATGCTAAGTCATCAAAAGGATGGCAAAGTAAACCAGCGGGAGCAGAGTGAGTTTGCAGTTGAATGATTGTCAGTATCTACACCTCTGTTTCTAAATTACTAATTTAAAAAATAAATCATTTTGTTTTTAAAATGACAATTTCAAGTCCGTTTGAAATACAGCAATAGAATTAAATGACATGGTAACTTATGGTGAAATTCAAAGTCAAGACTTAAGTATAACTTTCGTATTGACATATGGGAGTCACAGCGCGTAATCTGGACTTTCAATCTGAATATATAAAGTTACTTGCTGCCCCCGCGAACTTCGTTTCTCCTTCGTTCACAAAATAAATTTAATTTAAACTTCAGCCTCAATAACACGTGGTAATCATGATATTGAGTTGTAGCTTATATGACACGTTTGTCGGTTTACCATAGCAGTGCCATCCATTGATTACTTACTCAATCCAGTTGAAATGTATCGTTGTTAGAATCTTTTGGAGTTAACAGATAATTGTGACTGTCAATTAATTATAGACAAATAATTTGAAATAAAATAAAATTGCGACTGTAATTAAAGATCTAAGCTATCCTATCTCTTAAGTTAGACCAGACTGCTCACGGTGTGCCAATTTAATTTAAAATCGGTTAAGTAGTTTAGGAGTCCATCGCGGACAAACATCGTGACAGGAGATTAATATATATTAAGATAATTAAAAGCAAAGCTATCGACATATGAGGCTAAAATACAAAATCCATAAATCTATTGCTGAGTTCACCTAAAACCCTCAAGGATGATCCCAGTCATGGAAGGCTAATCACCCACTTCTCCATAAAATGCTAGTATTAACAGCCAAGCTATCGATTTTTCAGGCAAAATCCAAAATATTTTGGACCATTGCCCAAGGAAGCACGGCTTATATATTTTCGTTTATTCCAAACTAAATTAGTTTCACTCTTATCTGAAGTACTCTTTCATCTCTTTCTCTTCTTTGAATGAGTAAACTGCAAGAGATTCAGATACGAGACTTGGACGTTCTATATGTTTTGGATACATACGAAAGTCATATTAGGCAGAATTTTACCCATTCCGAAGAAACTCACTAGACGACAGTGTTGCAGCTTGAAAGGATGACCCTGGTGGTGACACCAGCTCGTTCACTGCTGAACACTGTAGGGCGTTGCCCACCAGCTCATCTGGAGTGTCAAGTGGCTGGAACAAGGGTGTGTATAGACTCAACCAACGAGTGCGATGGGGTACCTAATTGTGGGGCTTACGGTGAGTGAGGTCTTTTTACTAAATCAGGAATTAAATCCAAACTTAGAACTATCATTATAACTTTTCGTGGAATACCAACTAGGGACCTGGACTGGCCACCTCAAGTTTATGCTAATTCTACGCTTTCTATCCAAGATGGCGTCGCGCCAATCCCGATGACAAATGTCAAGTTTTAATACGTTAATTGTCATTCGGACATTATTTATAAGCTACATTATTTTCGACTAATCTGTGTCTGTTTTGTGTCATGTGACTTTTAAAAGTTTTTAATGAATTTTATGAAACACAATGCTTATTCAAAGATATTTTAATCAAATTATTACATTTTTCATACGGACATGCGACAATTTTTCTAGATATATACGATGAGGACCGGCTTCGATGTGGCTGGTCCCACGGGCTTCAGCATAACGTCTCCCTGGCTGCCTGCACTTTCCTGGCTGTCATTTTGACTCTTCTATATACGGTGCACTACTGGCTGAAGCGATGCGTGCCAAAGGTGTCACAGGCATTCTTCATCTACGCCGATGCATCTGAAAACATGTAATCTTACTTGATTTTAGTCGTACTTCACGACGGCTTGAACGATTTTAATGACCTGACGGGATAGTTAGGGGTTAGCCAGTTCGATTCCCGACTGTGAAACAATGCACTTTCTATGTGTTTAACACTCGTTCGAACGGTGAAGAAAAACATCGTGAGGAAAACATAACCTAGAAAATGTACTCGCCTATTAGGAAAAAGGATCATGAAATAGAAACATATAAATTTGAGGCCCAGAGCTAAGAGGTTGTAACGAAATTGCTGTTGTTGTTAAAGTTAAGGTTTCTGGCCCTTGTATGAGAAGGGGGGGGGGGGGGGGTAGGTACCAAAACATTTCCCGGATTTTAACTAAAGATCTGCTGATCTACAATCCAACTACCGAGTGGTTCATTAGACTTTGGCTTTTAGATATAGCCAAAGATGGATTTATTTGTGTAATGGGGCTTCTAAACGGGCCATGTTTTGCTGCAATTGATGGATACACCAATTGGCAAGTAATTGCCCGGCCATCACAAACATGTTTTAATGCAGCTGATGGCCGAGCAATCTATGGCCGGGCCATGTGTTGCAATATCTATGGCCCATGATGCATACTCCTAAACGGGCTACACATACCGGCAACAATGGCTGACGAAATCACACTTGTCGCAGCGGCCATAAGTGGCTATACAAAACATGTTTGGCTATTTGGCCGGGACATTACTGCAATATTGCATAGTGTGGCTGCTATTGTTTGCAATGTTGCCGGGCAACTGTATTGCAGCCATCATTGCAGCAAAACATGGCCCGTTTAGAAGCCCTATAAAGACGGCGAACGGGCGGGCTCATCTGATGTAAATTGATACACTCATATTGCCAGAAGGCAGAAGTATTAGTACCTACGGTTCGGAAATACTTCAATAATTAAATTTCCGTTACACCAATGAAATAATAATTTAGTGAATCGTGTTCTGGGCTACTTTAAGGTCCGGGGGTTTGTTTCATGATCATTTGTTTGTCTGTCATACCTTCTGACACACGCCGTCGACTTCTTGATCTAAGCCATGCCATTCGTCATGAGACGAGAGTGTTACATATACAGGGAGACCATTGGTGCACAGCAGGTGCCCATCTTAGGGACGAGGGTCACACGCAGTAGGCATTAGGCCGACATAACTCGTTAGACTACGAATGCTAATATATTAAGGGCCTGTTTCACAATGTCCGGATAAGTTCCAAATAAGCTATTTATTACTTATTGGTAGGATAAACAGTATTTTTGCGTTTCACGACTATTAGATAGCGCTATTCGTCATGAAACGCGAAGTATGTTATTAGGAACTTTTATCTTTCGAATAATTTTTGTGTTGCATAGCTATTTGGTACTTTATTCATACATTGTGAAACAGGCCCTAAAACATGTTTACAGCCTTTATTTGGACACGGTCATGAGATCTCCGAACGACACAACTGATGATTACTCCAAATTGTTCTATCAAGCCAATATTTTTGACGATGATGAAGTCATGAAAGTAAATGATACATCTCTATGCAAAAGAATTGCAGCATTCTTTTTCGGATGTTTGCGCAAGAAAAAAGCGGACAACTTTTCGGATGAAGCATTTGCAGAGATTGAACAGTTGTCGCATGTCCCGAGAAAATTGTATTCGTTCACTGAATTAGAGCTGCGTAATATCGCGCCGATGATAAAAGACGCAGGTGTGCAGACTGGCAGCAGTTTGGAAATTACGAAAAAAGAAACGTCAGTGAAACAAAAGACGAGCGCAAGCTTTGAAATGTCAAATGAAGGAACGTCAGAGAAACAAAAGAAGAGCACCTTGGAACTGCGCACTGATCCAATAAAACAAAAGACGAACAGACCCAAAAGGAACAGTGAACTGAACCTCCTTCAACTTATAAGAAATCTAAAAATTTCAGACTCCGATTCAAGTAATAAAACTGAAACAGAAATAAATAATACAGTATATGAAAAACCTGTTGAAACTTATAAAATATCTTACAAAAGCAAAGATAAACATTTGAGATTTAACGAAGAAATTGTCACAATACCAAGGAACGACAGTCCAGAAAGCTCTGAACATACAATAGAAGATGAAAAACCAAGCACGAGCAAGGAATTTAAGGGTTTTTGGCGATCGGGAAAGAAGAAACAAAAGAAATCCCGTCTTGCCTTACAATGATTCTAGTTTAATTTGGACAAAAAAGCAACACGATATAATAATAAACAGACACATATACAAAAAGAGCCTAATATCAAACTTACAAATTGAAACCGTCCAACTCGACTTTGCTCTGTCCATATAATGTTTTTTACTTATCCATTTTTTGACTTGGGGCATTGCGAATACCCTTCCGCGGCGCGACTGCTTGGTGAGGAAGGGTTATGTGGGACTCGCTACATACCCACTAAAACCCCAAGGCGCCACCAACAATCGCCTTATGAGGGAGGCGGTAACAGCAGAGACTGATCCTTATTCGCTTCCCGACATACGAAGCGGTGGTTGCATCCGCCTCTTCACACCCATTGCTGGTTTGTAAGGATACACACAGCAAGTATAGGCCATACCCTTTACAAATAGCTAGGGAAGATCGGGTTCAGTACTTGCACGGATGGATCATCATCCCTACTTTGAAACGCATGGATGGCAAGGACTATATCTAATCCTTTAACTCCAGAAATTGTCCCTTCAACAGGGCTTTGTAGTGATTATACTTTATTAAATGAAACAAAGAACGTCCTATATTTATATTTGTAATTGAATTTAATAAATTCTTTGTGAGAATTGTATTTCACTTCACCAACTTCAAAGAGTTCTGGCATTGAGCGTCCATTTTCCGTATCACTTTACATCTCGTGAGCCTCTTGCCTGTTTGCCCCCCATCGTATTCAGTCTGTTAGATATTTAAGTCTTGATATATTACCATTTCGTCCGTTATTGAGTGCTAAAATAATTTCGTACACTGTTCTTGAGACTGCGACGTCACAAAACACAAATTGAAGTGTCGTCCGTGTAGTGGAACTACCGATTTCACACAATATCACGTAAGTTCTTGAATTTCAACAAAAGTATCTCCAAAAAGTGATAATTAGAGGTTAGAAATCCACCAATCATATTGAGCATAGACAAAAGATCAATGACATTGACACTTGTCACAGTAACAGCTAACTAGTGTTGCCAGAGCAAGTAAATAAAAACTACCACTAATTACGTTCCATAACACGCAGATTTAGTTTACAAGAATGGAGGATCAGTTTCAACTATTGTTTGATAAAATGAAGAATGAAATCTTGAACCAAACAATAGAATTGAAAGATTCGATAACAAATAATATAATGGAGAGATTAGACGAAAAACTTCAACCTATTATAACAGAAAATAGAAACTTAAAAATAAAAGTAGAAAATCTCGAAAAGGAAGTAGAAAGTTTAAAAAGAGGAAAGAAGCAAAACAATTTGATAATGTTTGGAGTAAATGAAGGCGAAAGGTCTACACAAGAATTAATACAAAATACAATACATATTTTCAAAACTGACCTTGACATACAATTACAAGAACATGAGATAAACAAAATATATCGTCTAGGAAAGGGAAAGTCTTCTGGAAAACCAAGACCAATTCTGATTTCCTTTACGAGCGAATGGAAGAAGAATGAAGTTATGGGAAAGAAGAAAAACTTCAAAAATGTATATGTTACAGAAGACTACACAAAGGAAGTAATAGAGAAAAGGAAAACGTTGCAGGCGCAGCTAAAAGAGGAGAGAGAAAAGGGAAATATCGCGTACCTGAAATTTGACAAACTAGTAGTAAAAGGAAAAAATACTAACATAAATAAGGAAAAGCGCAAAAGAGAAACATCATCATCCCCACAAAACAATGCTCAACCAAGGAAACAACAAACTCTAATGCCGCCGATTAACAATAGACCAAATGCTTTCGACGTAATGAGGATTAGAGCTAATTCTCTTTCGTCTCTTCCCGCTAAGACAACAACTAACAAAGAATAACAATTAACTGTCGGTAAACGGAAAAATAAACAGCTCAACATGAACCAACATAAAATAACAAAACAAAATACTTCCCCAAGCCGACTGGTCATCGTGGGGAAAAATGACCACGACCCTCTAAAGGAAAAAAATAACACTAACATGAAAAACAAAGTAAATGACATCCACATAGCAACTATTAACTGTCGATCTCTTAGAACACCTGAAAAACTCCAAGAACTAGAGCTGGCAATAGAAGAGTTAAAGTGGGATATTATAGGTATTAGCGAAATGCGCAGATTTGGAGAAGGTATAGAAAACCATGGCAAATACGTACTACATTATAAAGGGGAGACGCCCGGGCTGTATGGAGTTGGATTCATGGTGAAAGTAAATCTAGTCAACAACATAGAAGAACTTAGTGGATTCTCGGAACGTATTGCAATCCTTAATATAAAACTGCCCGTGAACGGAGATAAAGAAGAGAGATGGTCTATTATACAGGCATATTCACCAACTGAATCTGATAAAAAAGAGGACGTAAAAACAATTGAGGAATTCTATGAAAATCTCCAAAACGCGCACGTAACGCACACAAAAACGTCATCGTGATGGGAGACTTTAATGGACAAATTGGGATTCAAAATAGTGGGGAAGAAAATACCATAGGAAACTATGGGTATGGAAATAGAAGCAAAAACGGAACAAGACTAGTAAACTTTGCACTGGAAAACAGATTAAGTATTCTAAACAGTTTTTATAAAAGGAAACCATCAAAAAAATGGACATGGATCTCACCCAATGGACAATATAAGAATGAAATCGATTTTATTATGTCTAATAATAGAAAAGCCTTCAAGAACATTTCGATCATAAACAATTTAAACTTCCACACAGACCATAGGATGGTTCGAGTTGCGATGTCAGGAATGTTCAAGAAAACAAGACGATTTCAAAATAAACAATTAGCGGTACAATACTCAGGTGACCCTAAACTATTACTTAATAATCTTCAAACATCTCTAGATGCCGCGGAATTAGAGAAGAAAGAATATCCATCGATACAAGAAAAGTACAACCTATTACTAAATCAACTAAAAACAGTAACCAGAAAAACAAACAAAAGTATCAAGAAAGAAGTCTCACTTACAATCAAACAATTATTACAAGAACGAAAAGAACTTTTACGACAAAAGGAAATTAAAGGAAACCGCCAAAGAGTAACAGAAGTAAGCAAAAAGATCAGTGAACAACTTAGGAAAGAAAGAAAAACTAAAAGATCTAATACAATGAAAAGTTACATAGAAAAGACAGGAGGAATAAAAAAGGCATTGAAGGAGTTAAACTACAAAAAGGACTGGATACCAAGTATGAGAAAGAAAGATGGTAATAGTACAGGTAAAAGACTCGAAATATTAAAAATCGCTACAGAATTCTACCGAAACTTATACCGAAGTCAAAAAGAGAAAGACACTATAAAAGAAAACGACGAAATAACTAATGAAGAATATATACCGGAAATAATGAAGGAAGAAACCATAAAAGCAATAAATACACAAAAACTCGATAAAGCCCCTGGATCTGATCTTGTTACAAACGAACTTCTAAAAGCAACGTTACCAGTAATCGCTCCAAGACTTACAGATATATTTAATGAAATTATCAATACGGAAAACATTCCAGAGGATTGGACAAAATCTACAATTATACTACTACATAAAAAAGGTGACAAAGGAGATATAGCAAATTACAGACCAATCAGTTTAATGTCCAATATTTACAAAGTGTTTTCAAAAATAATATTATCTAGAATCACAAACACACTTGAAGAAAATCAACCCAAAGAACAAGCTGGATTCCGTAGACATTTTTCAACAATAGACCACATACACGCCCTTAGACAAATACTCCAGAAATTTAAAGAATATAACAAAATTTACTACATAGGGTTCGTGGATTTCAACAAAGCATTCGACACACTTGAACATAGATTTATCTGGGACGCACTAAAAGATCAAGGCGTACATGCAAAATACATACGGATACTGAAAAACGTATACACAAAAAGCACCACACAAGTAAAATTAGAATCTATAGGCGAAGAATTTCCGGTTGAGAGAGGTGTACGCCAGGGAGACCCAATTTCACCAAAAATATTTGCAGCAGTTCTGGAAATGATATTCAGAAATCTGGATTGGACGAATAAAGGACTAAATATAAATGGCGAAAATCTGAGTCACCTACGCTTTGCAGACGACCTAATCTTATTTTCGGAAAACCCGAAAACCCTAAAGGAAATGTTGCAACAGTTAGCGGAAGAAAGTGAGAAGGCAGGCCTGTCAATGAACTTAACGAAAACAAAAGTAATGTCTAACTCCTCACAAACAGAGTCCATAACAGTAAATGATGAAGAAATAGAGTATGTAAAGGAGTATGTGTATTTGGGACAGTTAATATCTACTGAGGAATGTATGCAAAAAGAAATAGAAAGAAGAATAACTAATACTTGGAAGAGATATTGGTCACTCAGTGAAGTCATGAAGAACCAGGATATGTCTATGAGGAACAAGAGGAGAATATACAATATGTGTATCTTACCATGCTTACTATATGGGTGCCAAACATGGGCATTGACAGAAGAACAAGCAAGGAAAATAAAAGTTTGTCAGAATGGAATGGAGAGAAGCACAATAGGAATTAAAAGAAAAGACCGAGTTAAACTAAAATGTATCAAAAACAAAACAAAATTTAAGAATGCATACACAACATACAGGTGCTTAAAGTGGAGGTGGGCTGGGCATATGATAAGAGAGAAGAAGGAGAAATGGACGAGAATAATAACTGAATGGCAACCACGAGATAGTAAAAGAAACAGAGGCAGACAGACTAGAAGATGGGAGGACGACATCAAAAAAGTGGCGGGCCCAATATGGACGCGCATAGCGAAAAATAGAACAGAGTGGAAATCTTTAGAGGAGGCCTATGTCGAAAGACAAGCTGAAATGTAGAAACGACCGTTTACCGATACCTGATTTATGAAAAGAAAAGAAACTGTTAAAAGTTATAAACGTATTTGTAAGAAAAATTACTGTAAAAATAAGTTCAGCAATAAAGGCTATTTTATTTTATTTTATTTTATTTTATATTACCATTTATAAGTAAATACGAAGAGAAAGAAGAGTCTTTGCTCCATCCTTCCATTTTGTTGCCTTTGGAGTAATTGCTTTAAAGCCGAGTTGTTCAAGTAGACAGCTAATTAAATATTATAGCTAATATAATAATCAGTTGGCGCCTGGCAGTATATAACCTATATATATACGAATCAGTATCGCAATACAGCGAGGAAAATCCAACAATAAAGACACTGCCACATGGACCAAACTTTTTAGATTTGTTTTCTTTTAAAAAGTAAAGTAGTTTTCATTCGTTTTTAATTATTATTATTACTATGAGTTTAAGAATATTGTAATAATCTGTGTCGTCCTTACTAATGTAAATAGGATGTTTAAACTCACACCTTTGAACGTTAACAGAAAATATGTTAAATTGATTTGCCAGTTCGCAAGTCAAGGGCGTTGGGCGGGCAAGAACCTCTCCGCTTTTTTTTTTAATCGCCAAGTTTTTCATTAATAAAAACTAGGATACTTCAAAACAACAGAGGCGTTTACACTGCTCTTGCAAATAGGCTTAGTATTAAGTATAAATACAGGCTTAGGGCCTGTTTCACAATGTCCGGATAAGTTCCAAATAAGCTATCTATTACTTATTGGTAGGATAAACAGTATTCTTGCGTTTCACGACTGTCAGATAGCTCTATTTGTCATGAAAAGTGAAGTTTCTTATTCGGAACTTTTATCTTTCGAATAATTTATGTGTTGCATAGCTTATTTGGTACTATATTATACATTGTGAAACAGGCCCTTAGTATTAAGAATACATACACACTTAGTAATAAATACTTAAACCGAGATAAAAAAAAATATTTTTAGAATTAATAATTTCGAAAAAAATCTTAAATGTACATTAAAAATGGGTATTTCGAATCTAAATTGAAAATAATACTTTTGGGTTGCTTTTATTATCAGCTAACTGGGACAACATGGGGTAGAGTGGCCATAGAAAGGCCAGAATGGAGAAGACTGGAGGAGGCCTTTGCCTCCTGGCAAACAGACACGCAAAAGTGGAGGAAAAAAACAATCTACGAAAAAAAAAAATTAATAATGTTATGTCCGATAAAAAAGGCTATAATATATTAAATATAACTGGGACAGTTTAGGTAAGTCACCAAGCATATATCAGACCGAGAGACGCAAGTGGAATTGGATAGGTCATACACTTCGAAGGGATCCCTATCATATTCCCAAGCAGGCGCTGATTGGAACCCGCAAAGAAAGCGAAAGCGTGGCCGTCCCAAGCAAACCTGGTGCCGTACAGTAGCAGACGGGGCAAGGAGCCGGTAGGACTTGGAGCGAGGTAAAATACGAGGCTCAAGACTGAACGCGATGGAGACTCACTGTGGACGCCCTCTGCCCCCCCTAAGGGTTATAGGACATTACCTACCAAGTATATCTTTCTAAAGATAACAGCAGGTTCATTTGATTTTTAAAGTATTTATTACTAGTGGCTTCAGCGCGCGACTCATCCCAGAGGGTTGTTCGATCCCCGGCTGTGCACCAATAACTGTCTATGTGCGCATTTAACATTCGCTCGAACGGTGCAGGAAACCATCGTGAGGAAACCGGCTTGCCTTCGACCCAAAAAGGCGTATCTCAGACACAGGAGGCTGATTCTTGCCTATGAGATTGACAAATGTTCACGAAACAGTTCATGTTTACCCGGTGGGGGGAGACATTTAGTCGTGACATTTGGAGTATTTATTCGCATAATAATAATTCCTCAACGCGTCGTCGGGCCACCGCCGTTAAGAATTATAGCGAGGGAGACGCCTTCAAGGTGACAGAGATGGAGTCGTGTGGATGTTCTTTGAATATTATTTACTTCGAAACAGATACACACATCAGGCCGACACTTAAATATTGGTTGTAGCTATGGGTTTTATATTTTACAGAAGTCTAGTTTTTGTGTTTTCTACGCTGTTTTTATTTTGAAGTTATAATTCTTTTGGCGGGATGGAGAAAAAAGATGAGTGTGAATTTTTACGATACACCGACACCTGAATTCGACATCGTCAAGTTAGGTCTAGACTCTAGGTGACATGAAAATCGATAACTATGTTGAAGTTGTATATAGTATTTTTATATTTAGAACACGTGTTTCGTAACAGTACAATTAAACAGTGTGAATAAATAAATATTATTTTGGTGTTTTTAAATCAATTTCATATGCGACGGTAATAGTATTTACTACTAATTTATTCATTTAAATAAAATCTTTTTGATTAATTTTATTATTTATCGTTAATCACTATATTTTAGTTATTTTTTTCCATACGCCAAAGAAGTATAACTTCTAACGCGTGTACATAAGTACACACATTTTTGTTTTTTTTATATGTGAAGCAATCTTTTCTATTTAACTTATATACCTAAGTTAAATAGAAATTGATCTTTTCTATTTAACTTATATATTCTATAATATTTGA
This sequence comes from Pieris mannii, assembly GCA_028984075.1. Classification (NCBI taxonomy): domain Eukaryota; kingdom Metazoa; phylum Arthropoda; class Insecta; order Lepidoptera; family Pieridae; genus Pieris; species Pieris mannii. The sequence goes on along the minus strand of CM054798.1, from coordinate 1,633,423 downwards.
TGTATCTGTTGTTTCTGGAAAATAAGGAAACATTTAATCTTAACACAACTCCAATTGTGATTATGAATAAAAATAAACATCTAAAAAATGTATTTTGGCACGTGTCCTCTCGGCAATTGATCTTAATTAGGAAATGGCGCGATGACCGGTCTTGCATGTGGGCAGCTGTAGTTAAACTATACAAACAACTTTACATTGTTCTAAACGAATTACAGTTTTTAAATAAGTAAAAAAAAATCAGTGGCGCTACAACCTCTTTAGCCTCAGATTTCTGAATCTTTTTCATAATTTCGTCGACTTTTTGGATCTAAGAAATGTCGGTTTCCTCACGATGTTTTCCTTTACCGTTCGAGCAAATGTTAAATGCGCACATAGAAAGATACTCCATTGGTGCACAGCCGGGGATCGAACCTGCGACTTCAGATATGAGAGTCGCACGTTGAAGCCACTAGGCCAACACTGCTCTTTTTATAAGTGCGGGTGAAAAAAAAGCGCGAAAACAAGCCGCGAGTGTAAATTATATAATTATATTTTATGTCTTACCTAAATTACTAAAAAGGATAATATTGTTACTTGTAATTATAATTTTATTTATTCACGATTTTCCCTTTGGTATTTTTTCCTATATTTGGCTAATTGTATCCCTCATGTTGGGATTATAGTTGTATTCATAGTAGCTTATCATTAAAAAAAATCAAAGACACAACTACACGCAATACTCGTCGAGCGAGATTGCTTATCTCGCCGAAGCCGCGTACAAATTATTTGAAGAAATCTATTAGGTATGAGGGTCTGCAATTATTTAATCAATTACCATCTAAAATTCGCAATATTGGTGTGTTTGACTAATTCAAAAGGGCATTAAAGAGTGAGTTAGAGTGAACACAGTTGACTAAAATTGAGAAGACATATTACACTTACTACAGGCACTGGAGGCTGATCACCTATTTTCCTATTAGATTTAAAAATTGATCATGAAACAGATTCAAAAATCTGAGGCTGAGCTGACCTGAAGAGGTTTTAGTGCCACTGATTATTATTATTATAATATATAGATACATATTAATATTAAGTTTCTCATGTAAATAAAATATTTTTTTAATAAGAAATAAAGTTCTTTAAACATTTGTTTTTTTTTACCAGCCTTCTGCCTGACACATTACGTTGACTGGTTCAAAGGCCTTTGCCGGATTCCTACCGCTGTTTTCCTTCTCCGTACGAGTGTTAAATGATAGACTGAGGAAATCCAGAAACCTCCACTGGGCTCACACAAAATAAATACCAAAAACATAATTTGTAAATAAACAACTCAGTCACATTAAAAAGATCCATGTAATACCAAGTCAGTTAATTCAGTTCCTACTTAAGGGACAATCTGTCGTTAGTTATTATATAATTAGCTAACCTAATAATATCTTATAGTAAACATGTCAAAAAACGAGTACCTAATACTCGGATCCGAGATCTAGGGATAGCCATGGTTTAATTAACGGGACGCTAGCACGGATCCAATTGGGCGGCACAGCTATCATGGCACCGATTCACTCGGATCGGAGAAAAGAGTACTTAATGTGTAAACTACTGGTTCAAATTGAATGAAATTTTAAATATACCGTGTCTTTACGCAGGCTTGGTTACTGAATCTAATTCTACAATGAATTTATAGAAGCGTCGAGAATGGCCTAAACTGTTTCCAGGAAGAGGTGAATGACGCTCTAGGTACGTGGCAAAAGCGCTGGTCGGTATACTGTTCTGTATTGAGGTAGTGGTGGGTTTACCAGCAGGCTGGGTGACGCTTAGGATAGCAGATTTTTGGATCATCAAATTAAAGCACTGAATTTTAGCTACCTAAAAATTTAAAATATTTCTGCATGCAGAAATTATGGCGTTTTATAGATTTTTTCTCTCTTAATTTTTCAAAATAATATAGTATATTACAATATGTTACATTAGAAAACCGCTGTGGTTTCTAATAATGTAACCATCGTCTTGTTTAGGAACGCGACAAATGCATGTAAAAGTAGTCTTTTAATTAAGAATTTATGTTGGTTAGTGTTAGGCTAATTATCTGATCGGTAGTATCACTCCTGGTTCGCTGCGAACCGAATGATTTGTAATAATAATAATTTATTCATTACACGAATATGGTACAAAATGTCAAGGTGGTACAATTGTCAGTCGTTCGCATATTCTGCCACACACAGTGGCGCGCAAATTTATCTTAGTTTAGATTTTACATTATTAGTCAGATTCACATCAATTAAGTCAATTATCATACATTATTAAATTTGTATAAATTTAATATATATTATTATATATTGTGCTCAAAATTCAAACCCAACAATTATTTTACGTGAATAATATTGTTTGAAAACGAGCTTTGTTTCCACTCGAGATGGTTTCAATGGGTATATCTTACCTGGTCATTGAATGGCAGAGATTTTTGTGTTCCTACATACCCTTGCAACTTTCAGCGGCAAATACGCAAATGCATTTCCACCGCAGATATAAAAACGGACGATATAGACAAGGGCTGACTGGAAGGGATTGTAAATCAGCCACTGGTTCTTTTTTTTATAGAAAAATGGGCAGGAGGCTCACCTGATGTTAAGTGATACCGCCGCCCATGGATACTCTCGATGCTAGAGGGCTCGCGAGTGCGTTGCCGGCCTTTTAAGAATTTGTACGCTCTTTTCTTACCCAGGACCCTAAGTCGCGAATTGGTTCGGAAATACTTCAGTGGGCAGCTGGTTGGTGGTGCGCGGCAAAAACTGCCTTGAAAAACGCGCAGTTGTGGAACGGCGGACGTCGAGGTGATACGGGTGGAATTTCGTATTCTGCCTCGACATCCGATGATGAAACTCAGAGATGATTGGTATTCAAAACTTCGAGACATAGTTTTGAATACCAATCCTATTCGTATACAAAGCTGCATGACAATGGTTTTCTGAGTCATGTGACGAAGGAGCTTCACATAAAATCTCTCTGGCATCGAATCCGCCCGCTCAATTGAGACCAATTGGCTTAATTGATTTCAATTGAAATGACCTCGTGCACCGGCTCCCACTGGCTTGACACTTTTACATCTATCTTTTTTTGGACAAAGCTATGAACGTCATCGCTTAATGATAGTGATAAATTATTATGAAATAGACATTTTTTCATATTACGCGAGTAACAACAGTTGATGGCAGCAGTGTTGAATAGCGGCATCAGAGACTCATCTCTGAGGTCGTAGGTTCGATACCCGTGCACCAATGGACTGTCTATATACGCATTTAACAGTCGCTCGCACGCTGCAGGAAAACATCGTGGAACCGCCACGTCTTAGTCAAAAATATCATGTGTCAAGCGCAGGAGGCTGATCAACTACTTGTCTATTATATTCAATGATGATTAATTACGTACAGAAATCTGAGGTCCAGAATATTCATCTCTAAATATCGCTTTAAAATCCTTAAAGTTTTTGTTGTACTCTCGGTTTGAAAGGTAATTTCAAATGTGCATCAAAATTACATTCAGTTACTAATGGATATTGTAAAAGTTTTACGAGCTAGGTTTGGATATCCATAGTTGCTCCCCTCACACTTTAAAATCGATTTTTGTTTAGTTTTTTGTAATTGTTTCTTTTTTGTAATGTTTGTTTTGTTTAGTAATTGTTTCGATTGATATATGTATGTGCTATAAATGAATGTCATGTTTGCCTTTAAGTGCTTTTCACTTTAAAAATTGTATTTTGTGTTTGTTTTTACCAATGTATCAGTGTGCCAAGCCTTGGCAAGCTTCACTACATAGTATAAAACAAAGTCGCTTTCTCTGTCCATATGTCCCTTTGTATGCTTAAATCTTTGAAACTACGCAACGGATTTTGATGCGGTGTTTTTTAATAGATATAGTGATTCAAGAGGAAGGTTTATATGTATAATAAAATCCATTAAATAGTGGAGTACTGTTATTTTTGAGGTTTCTAATGTGATGTCGTAAATAATTACATTTTTTCCGCTTACATTGCAAACGCAGGCTGAACCCTACGAGTTTTATCAAAATAATGTACTAAGTATTGTACACATTGAAAAGGTCTACAGAAAAGTCCGTGATGGTATATGTCGCGTATATTATCGGAGCTTTCCAGCGACGGAAATAACAATACATAATAAAAACCTGCTTTTCATCAGCATTGCACCCGTGCGAAGCTGGGGCGGGTCACTAGTTATCAATAAAAAATAAAAAATAAAGTTTTGTGATCTCAGTTATACGCTTGGAGTTTATTTTTAGCTTAGTTTGTTTGTTGAGTTCTAGGGTTAATATAAATTGTAATTAATCGTAAGGTTTTTATAAAAAAAATCTTGTTAAAAGTACCCACAAACTAAGTTATTCCTTCCAATTGAATTCCAAATAAACTTCCAATATTATCCTTTTCAATAATTAAACAAATAAAAGCAACGGGATTGATTATCTAGATGTAGACAGGTTCTTGTCGTATCTTTACAGATTAAGGATTAGTAAAATTTCTACTTGTCCTTCTTGTAACAAGGAAGGAAGCTGTGTACAGCTGAAGAGATGGCCAAATTTCTTGGTTCTGACTGTCCAATACAGTATGGATACAGAGACGAATTTAAAGGAAATAATGTTAAATAACAGATTAACGCCCGAACCTAATAAATTATCCACCAGCTTTGATCAGACCGTGACAGTCGATCGATCTCCAATCTGCATTCCAATAACCAATCTCTACGAAGACAATCCATTTTTGGCGACGGATAGAATGCACTCTCTTCTCTCTCTTACACTTATATTTGATATTCAATATAAACAAAAGAAAGTAAATAAACCGTAAAAATAGTTTAGTTACATGTTTTATAGGCAAATTGTTTGACAAAAAATAAAACAAATTGAAGATGAGAGTTCTGTGGTCATTTGTTATATTAATAGGAGGTGACACACGCCGTCCATGTTTGGGTAATTTGATTTTTTATCGCATTTTAAATCGCATTTTAAAAATGTGTAAAGTCGTGATTGGATGATCTCTAGGTACACGATGATTTGACCAATACTGCTCAAGTCTGACACACAACTTGTGTCCCGTTAGACTCAGAGACTGGATGCAGCGCAAATACGATTAACATATGTTGCCAGAGTTAAAATAGACCGGCATAGGAACCAAACTTTTGAAATTTAGTTTTCCATCATTTTTAAATTATTATTGCTATATAGGTAAGTACTGTATATTTGTGTGTTGGGTGAGAAGGGCTTCGGTATGATATGCTACTACTAGTGTCGATTTGCGTCCGTGTAAAAACAAGTTCTATTTTTTTTTGGGAAAAATTAAAGTAAGTACCTAATACTTTTATTACCAGGATACTAAATACATATTTATTTATCAAGTGAAAGCTATTTCTTCCTATTTGACGATTTAACAATGTTGTTATATATTTAGTGTAAGTAGTTCCTCCCTTTTTTTTCCTGTATATTGTGTCTAATAAAGTTCTTTCTTTCTTTCTTTATTTCTTTCTTTCTTTCAGTTAGTAAATACCTAAATAATTATACGGCAATTTGTCTAATTGTCTTCTCTTAGGGAGAATCATCCAGACCTACCCTTTTCCCTAGGTCTAAAATAACCAATATTTTCCAAGTTCCTTCTGCCAAAACCAATCTAGGAGTTCAGGCACCTCTCGTTCGAATTCTTCACGATTTTAACGGCTTGATCACAGCTTATCCGGAGCTGGATATATTCGGTAGTGGGCTGATCGGTTTAAGAGAAAGCGTTGTTGGGTGCCTTTCTTAAACCTAATTCGCTGTTTTGCTGATGATTTTTTTTTCTCTCTTTAAGTACCAAAAATTATTGGTAATTTTATTTTATCTATTGTGTGTTTGTCTTATCTTGTTTATGTTTTTAATTGTATTTTTTTAAATTCCTATTTTTGCAAAACTTACGTTTACATATATTGTCGTACATATTAGATAGAAGATTTTATGAAATTATCAGTAGTTGTTCAGTAGTATGTTGTGGACTCAATAAATAAATAAAAAATTAAAAAAAGAGCAAAAGTTATTTAAGATTCATTGGACCATAATTATTATGGTCGATATAACAGCACATGCGCTAAAATTGCTTACGACATGTAGTGAACTAAATAATAAAATTACAAGACAGGATGACGAAGAAGCCAAAAATAAATCACGTTTTGCAAAAAATCAAGAAATTGAAACTCACAATTCTTAGAAGCAAAAACGATGTAATAATGTAATATCCAAAATAAGACTAAAAAGAAGTGAAGCAAAACCAATGCAGATGGTCTGGCGAAGAGATCGATGGAGACTAGAATATGATAATGCTTAAAAAAATTACATATTTGTCATGTCTAAGGTGTTTCGTGATCATTTGTCAATCTTATAGGCGAGTAAATGATCAGCCTGAAACATGGACTTTTTGGGTCTAAAGCTAGCGAATGCTAAATGCGCACATATAGAGAAAATCCGTTCTCAGGGGATCGAATTTACGACCTCAGCCATGTGAGTTGCATGCTGGAGCCACTAAGACAATATTGCTCATTTATTTACTTATGTATAGGAATATTAATAGTATAAGGAACACACATTTCATTTGTTTATATATTGACATACTTTGAATAAAGTTTTATGAATATTTAAGCTATTTATTTAATGTATAAGATGCAAACGTCTCAGTGGAGAACGAGGCATACGCCCCCGATATTTGTGGCGTCGCGGCCGTGTCATAGTCTGTACTATAAGGAAAGATATAGTTGGTTGTTATCATTGAATATGCTTCGATACTACTGGGGGTCTAGTCAAGACGGCTTAACAGTAGTGTATGTAGAAAATCGAAAACTAAATTTGTATGAAAATGACAGCTAGTGTCGACAGTTGGTACTGGACTGTTTTATAAAACTCTTTCACCGTTGTCTAGCTACACTACAGACTGTCATAGACTATAGAATATTTAAAAAAAAGTTATTTTAGAATTTACTATAACTAATAAAAATTCTTAATTTGCTGCTAACCATTGCTGTAGTGTCAGCAGTTATTTTCAGATTTGTAGAGATCAATATCTACGATACAACTAACAAAAGCCTTAAGACCGAATACACAGCACAGCTAGTATTGCAAAACGTAATTTTGAAACCTATATCATTACGTATGTTTGAATTGGGGTATATAGTAGTGTAAACCATTACATTATATATTGCAAGTAATAATATATATAATATAATAAGTAAATAAAAATATATACTGTCATGTCCGAAAAAAAAGAAGGCTATTATAATGTAATGTAATAAATATTATAATAATTAAGTCTTATATATATTTAATTTTAAAACAAATATAAGTAAACATCTCAAGACATACTAACGATTCATTTTAATTTCATAAAAATTGCCTCTCTCTATTTAAAATAATTAAATATATAATCCACCCGATTATATATTTAATTATTTTAAATACAAGATGAAAACAACCCATTCATTCCAGATCAAAAATCACGTCATTAAATCCCATTTATGGGGTTAAAATGCACAGTTTAATCCATATTTAATAATTAAGTTCACGATAAAACCAATCCGAACCTCAGTGTGATATGTTATTACTCGTATATTTAGTCAAAAGTCAGGCTTACAAATTGTATACGTAAAGAAATATTTATGTTTCTTTGATTATTATTAGAGCTATGTTATGTGTTAACTGACGTTTCATTTAATTTGTTAGTCTGTGGAAAATAGTTTGGTTTTGTCATTTTGGATTTAAGGAATTAGATTAAAGTTAGGTTTCAATTAAACAGACTATAAATATTTTATTGGCTAAGCGTAAGTAAATTATAATAGAAACCATAGACTATGCGACTGGCTGTTAATAAAAAAAAAGTAGATGAATTAGGTTTTAAGCGACTTACGTCAAGTCCCAGTACACCTCACATCATGCGACCATTACTGGTTTGATTGTTGCATGACGGCACAATCCGAAAACACAACACAACACAAAACACATATTCCGCCAATACACTCCCAAATTAGACGCCATGCTTCGCGAACAAATTGCATATGCACAAATGCATTCACGAGTGCAACTCGTCTTGCCTGAAAGTCTCCAATGAGCCCAATGAAGCAGAGATCCCGTTCCAGCACCAACCTAAATAGACTCTGATCATCTAAATTGACTTCAATTAAATAACAACCGAATTTGTTGAAATGCGCCATTACTCCCCCAGTTAATCTAAGTGCCAATAGAATGTTTTATTAATAATCCACTGTTAATTGATAATTAAGCCCGCCATCGGCTGAAACGGAGGCCGCCACGGAGCAGCTATGACACGCCATCCTGAAAATGAAAGATTTCTGCATTTTCCCACGATTATAGATTTATAATATTTGATAATGATGTGGGTGTTTGCGCCCTATACGAAAATCTCATGAATTCCTGGGAATCCCGCATGCTTTAAAAAAGACAGCGTAGTGATAGCCCGCAGCTCGTGCCACGAAGGGTGCTGGATACAGAGGGGTGTGGCCCATCTCTTCTCCCATTGGTAGATTCTCTCGCGTTCAAATAAGCTTATACACCGGCTTCAAAGATCGGAAACTCCCCTTTGAGTTATGATGATACAGTTTAGAGTTGTGTCACCCGCATTGAACGGGCCGCACTCATTGGGTACACTCATTGGCTCACGATTCCTTCTATCCTCGTATTATGGTAATATAAATTGACCAACCACATTTCAAAGTCGGTTAGTTCGTTAATGTTGATTAAAGCCATTTAAGCGGGACGGACACGACGGTACGAACGCGAAAGAACTCAAATGAGCGTAAATTGTTTAATATTAAATTAAGTTGGTCGGGCATCTCGTGCCCGGCAGGTAGACACGGAGCCAAGGGAGATTGGCACGGAGGTAGCGGGTTCCCACCCGCCACCAGCCGAGTTTATGTACGTCTGTGGAGATTCCGGGCCGCGATATGAGTGCTCCTTCGAACCGGCGCCGAGCATGGAGCAGCCGACGTTTGAGGAACATATGTTCGGCGAGTTTGGGAAGGATAGGGTTCAAGTAGTGGTCGGGTCGAGTGGAGAGTTGTATCGGGAGGAGCTACCGGTGTTCCCGGGGGAGCAGAAGCGGAAAGAGGAGCCGATACTTCTGCAGCAAGTGGATGCGCCCCAACAGCATACAACGCATCCACCGCCAGCTAAGAAGAGTGAGAAAAAGAAGGGAGAAAACAACGGGATTAAGAAGAAAAAGACAAGGTAAGTGATAGAGTGACGTTTATAGGTATTTTGTGAATTAGACATAAAGGGAATATTAAAACTTTTTTGATTTTCTAGTGTTGCACCAAGTCTTAGCACTTTTGATTTTAGAAGTCACTTCTGAACAATGTTAGAAAATAAATTTCGTTGTTGTATTAAAATTGAGAATTTTTGTTTTTCGTAATAAGAAAACAATTTATAATTTAAACGAAATATCTATTTTAAAAAAATGGTTTTATTTGTTTATTTCGTACAGCTAACAATTATGCTAAAGATCTAGCCAAAGGTGGAATAAATATAAAAATAAAATCAGTGGCACTACAACCTTTTTTAGGTCTTGGCCTCAGATTTCTGAATATGTTTCATGATTTATTAAATTTATTAAATCTACTAGGCAAGTAGGTGATCAGCCTCCAGTGCCTGATACACGTCGTCGGATTTTTTGGGTCTAAGACATGTCGGTTTCCTCACGATGTCTTCTTTCACCGTTCCAGCAAATGTTAAAAGCCACATAGAAAGAAAGTGCACAGCCGGGGATCGAACCTACGACCTCAGGTATGAGAGTCGCACGCCGAAGCCACTAGGCCAACACTGCTCAAATAAAATTTAGTAAATATTCGAATAAATATACATATATATAATAAATGAAACTCAAATGTTGCAAAAGTATGTACTTTAAGAAACTACATTTAGAGTTTGTTATTTTACTGGAAAATCACCTATTTCCTATTTGGTTTATAATTAATCCAAAATGTTTTGACAAAAAATCTTAGTATTCATTTTTTTTTTCTTCAATTTATCCCTAATGGGAAAGGCAAAGGACTCTTCGTATTCAAGTTTAAATGACTAACACAGACATAGAGAAACAAAACTAGCTGCCACAGACTAATTAAATAAAACATCTATTACCACAAAATAGAAAATCGAATTTATGAATTATATTTTAGTATTGTCTTTTATTAACATAACTTTTACATATTTAAACAAAACACTTTTTAACGGATTGAAGCTATGTATTGCAAACTTAAAATGATTTTACATAATTTTTTTCCGACGTTTCGCGTGCTTTACAGCGTGCGTGGTCAAATCAAATCAAATCAAAAATATCTTTATTCATATAGGTAAACATGTACACTTATTTATGAACGTCAAGAAAAACAAATTAAATTAACTGTAAATTTACATTTACAACCAGTTCGCAAGTCTAGGGCGTAGAGAGGGTAAGAAGAACTGGCAAGAAACTTTCCGCCACTCTTTTCAATCGCCAAGTTTTTAATACAAATTGTTTGAACTGTCACGGTAATAAATCGAAATATAATAATTTATTTACATATATACAAAAAGGTACATTTACGAAAGAAAAAAAAAACAATAAAATATTAAAAGTATCTAACTAAACAATACCTAATTCGGCTGTGTTGTGTGTTGGTATTAAAGTATGGGTGAGGTTGCATAGTTTTTGAGAAACGTGAACAAAGAACATGGAAAAGCAAATAACAATCAATGTTTCTAGAAGATAGCTGCAATTAATTTTATTTTAGACGATACTATAACTAAATCGTATTGTTTTCTGAGAGTCTACAGTATCGGAGTATAAATATAGACTTTTGATTTAAATATCAAAGTTTTTTACTGTTGTTTTTTTGGTGGAGTATATAATCAAGAGTAATGTAGCAATTAGTGAAATAACGTTTGAAATCTTTCTTTTTCTTAATTTACACCGTAAATTAGGTTTTCGTTTTTGTTAACGTTTATAAGTATGCTTTCTCTAAGTTCAACTTACCAACTGCGTGGTGCAATTAATACTACGAGTTCGTTAAATTGAAATAAATCTCATAAAATGATAATTATCGTGTGTTGCTATAATTATTTTTATTAATTATATGTAAAGCTAGTTTTTATTTAATTAAAATATAGTTTCATTTAATACAGCTGTTACCTGTTCTGTGCAAAGAAACAATTAAAAACAGCATTTTTTAATGGTCCAAATTACAGACTATAAATGACAGCATTACTTACAAAATCCATTAAACAAATTCCTATCGAAAATCGAACTTAGAATTTCAAATATCGAACAACTGTTCAGGTCAGGCGCATCTGTAGAGACGGTAAAAGGGGCATAGTGCAGAGGAATTCACCCTTATAGTTTTCAACTGGCAACCCTATTGCATAACTAATACGATGATTTTTAAAAACATTGCCATATGTTTGACGTTACTTTTGATTAAACACTACAAATATAAAACACTACGATTCTTTGGCCTTAGATTTCGTGATAATTTTTTTACTGCAAATATTCAAAATTTCCGTCACGGTGTTATATGCGGGCATAGACAGCTATTACAGTCCGGATATCGAACCTACCACCTCTAGGAATCGTAAGCTCGGTTCTAAAACTGATAATAATACATTACTTTCTTACTCCCCTGGCTTTGCGACTCCAATAATATTCAATTTTAATATTATCAATAGCAGAAAAATGCCTACGTACAGAAAGGCCTTTAACATCCAGTATCGGAATATTGACGCTAGAGAAAAGAAATCTTATGTGTAAAACTCCATATTTCTGTATTTGCAATAGAAGTTGTAATTAATGAAATGAATAGCTTGTATATAAGTAGCTTCTATATACTTTTAACCTAATTAATAATAATAATAATATATATTAAGTACGATCCTCTAGATCTTAAATCAAAAAAATAAAAAGCGCACATTCTTCAGCCTTCCCGCTATTCCCGCCATACAATGGTGACGTAAAACACGACAAGGATTGTTTTTTTTAACTAACTTAATACTAATAAGTAATTATAACCTAATTTACTCAAAGGATATTTAACATATAGGGTCTAACAATGCTTACAGTCTGTTAAATACACTGAAGTATTTCCGAACCAATTCGACTTAGGGTCCTTCAAGAAAAGAGCGTACAAATTCTTAAAAGGCCGGCAACGCACTCGCGAGCTCTCTGGCATCGAGTGTCCATGGGCGGTATCAATTAACATCAGATGAGCCTCCTGCCCGTTAGCCCCCTGTTGTATAAAAAAAATTCATTTCTATACCACGATCCGGCTCATTGTGATAGATTCAAGTCAAATAATCAATGAAGGGGAAACGATCAATGCTGGGTGTTTTGCTTATTACCCCTATGAGAGACTTATCTTGATTTCATAAAATAAACTTTAATTGGAATAGGGTTTTTTTTTAATTTTTTTTTTTGGCGCGACAAAGAAAAATGATGAGAGTGAATTTTTACGATGCGCGCCACACCAACACCTAAATTCGACATCGTAAAGTTAGGTCTAGGTGGTATGGAAATCGATAACTATGTTCAAGTTGTATATTCTAGTATTTTTATATTTAGAATACGTGATTCGTAACAGTACAATTAAGCAGTGTGAATAAATAAATATTATTTTGGTGTTTGTAAATCAATTTGATATACGACGGTGATAGTATTTAATAATTTATTAATTTAAACAAAATCTTTTTGATTAATTTTAATATTTATCGTTAATCACTACTGCATTTTATTTGTTTTCCATACGCCAAAGAAGTATTACTTCTAACGCGTGTACATAAGTACACACACTCTTTTTTTTCCTTCACAAAATAGACTACGACTGTACATGAATTACAAACTACTCTTTACAACAAATAAATAATATTATTGACTAAATTTTCTACTAAGGTAATGTTCGGGTTCGCCGACTAACGGTCCGTAAACTAACAGTCTTACGCCCGAACCCAATATTTAATCCACAATCTCAGATTGTATTCAATCTGAGATTGTGATTTTCCGTGACAGTCGATCGATCTCCTATCTGCATCCCAATAACCAAACCCCACGAAGACAATTCATTTTTGGCGACGGATTGAATGCAATCTCTTCGCTCTTTACACTCATATTTGATAATCAATATAAACCAAATAATATTAAAATATACATGTCTATGTTTAAAACATATCAAATAGATTTTTAATTATTATAAAAACTGGTGTAAGTTAAAATCTTAAGATAGGATATTAGCACGGTCAACTATCACTTTCATACAAAAGATTTCAACACCGATCCGACCTACCATGGATAGCTTGTATCGACAGTAGGCTATTACAAGATGTCTATCTCAGATGGTTGAAAATGGATTGAGATAGGTTACTGGGTTTGGGCGTTATTGTCTATAATGTTTTGACACTACGTGTGTCCGAGATATCGCACTTATACTATACATTAGGTTTATTAATGCCCTCTGGCGTTGAGAGTGTCCATGGGCGGCGGTATCACTTATCAGGTGAGCCTCCTGCCCGTATGACCCTTTTCTATTAAATTTTTTTACCTCAAACGGTTTAGTTATTTTTAGGCGTCTTATTGCTGTTCCAAAAAGATATACGCAGCATTCGCATGGCTATGTAGCCTGTGGTATCCTCCTGTAAGCATGTAACTACAGAAGGAGTCAGCAGAACGAGAGAGGGAACGCTTTAGGACCGAGATGCCCATCTCTTACCTCCTATGTAGATATTGCACCTAAGGTTTTTGAGTGTAATATGCCGTTGATGCCCCCGTAGAATGCGAAAGCAACCATGGGGCCTCTGTAACGCGGCTTGGAGGAATTTGTCGAGGTGTTTTTAGTGGGTATCGTTCACCCAGTCTCTGAATAGCAGAGATTTTGGTGTGGGTCGAGTCCCATATACCCCTGCAACTTTTTAGGGCAAATGCATTTCCACCTCGAATATAAAAAAAGGCTATATAGCCTGTTAAGGGAGCTAAGTTTTGAGACAGTTTCGCCGTATTTGAGACTGTATCCACACTCAGGTTCTGTACCTACCCACATTTTTTATATACCATGTTGCCATGATAATGTCCCGAAGAACCTTGTTCTGAAAAATAGTTTCCATATGCACCGTAGCAAGTACTTGACATACATGACTTCATGACCCCCGAAACCAACACAGATTTAAAGGCAGGCTATGCACTCGCGAGCCTGGCAACATCGGTATCACATCAGTTGATCTGTTTGCGTGGTTCTATTGAAATTCAAGCGCCACTGGTTCTTTAAACTCTAATTACATTTTTCAATCGCCTTATCCCGGGGCGAATCAAACACATGACGTGCAATATGGCTGCGGGCGCACGCGCAGAAATTGATTGAGCGTGAAACTAAATTCACCCCCTGCGCGTGAGCATCTAATTGCTTGTCAATTGGGATACAGTAACGGTATGTTATTATTGTGTTTGCCGTGACTATCTAAGCAGGACTTGTACGGAAAGGGAATTATGTGAACAAATTTAGATTTTACATGCTACGATTTTTTATACATTTGTCTTTACTAACGCCCAAACCCAAGAACCTATCTCAATCCATTTTTGACCAACTGAGACATCTTATTCCAAATATCGACAAACATGTGCCAATAGCCAATCGACGGATTGTCATCCATCTGTCGATACAAGCTATCCATGGTAGGTCGGATCGGTGTATTTGGATAGACATTTGTATGAAAAAGGCAGTTTAACTGTGCCAATATCCTATTTTAAGATTTTAACTTACACCAGTTTTTTAATTATTAAAAGCTATATGATATGTTTCAAACATAGACATGTAAATTTTAATATTATTTGTACAGTTTTATTTACTTTATTTGGTTTATATTGATTATCAAATATATGTGATATGAAATATATTTAGAGTGTAAAGAACGAAGAGATTGCATTCTATCCGTCGCCAAAAATGGATAGTCTTCGTAGAGTTTGGTTATTGGGATCAACTGTCACATAATAATAAATGATAAATATATTCATAATTAAATAGTAAAAGGTGACTATATTATTATTGTTACTACTTTAACATAAACGTACGTTAAAATTTAATAATTAAAATATATTATTAAAAGTAGTCCCATAAGGCAAGGTTCCGAAGATACTTACAGCGTTTCCCCCTTTGAATAGCTAGTCTAATTCTTTGTCCGAGGTAGCTGCCAGCTCTTCGGTCTACTGATATTGACTAACCATTTTTCTAAATAAAAAGAAATACATAATAGGTACACAATATCTCTACTCAGCGAGGATATAAAGATGTCGGTAGTGTGACAGCATTCAGTAGACAACGTTTTTGTCTGTGCAACACTGGTTCACGCTCCTGGTATCACAAACAAAGTCTTCGTCGAACATTCTAGGCACAGAAACCGAGGTCTTCTAGAAGACTTGGGTTGTTCACCATCCCCGAAAGACTATTATAGATAGACAGTTCTTCCTTCTTAATAATTTAAAGTAATATTGTGACTCCGAAGTACACATATTTTCGTTGTAAGCCTTATTTATAATTTCTTTTACAGAACTACATTCACGGCGTATCAACTCGAGGAGTTGGAGAGGGCGTTTGAACGCGCTCCTTATCCCGATGTATTTGCACGGGAGGAACTGGCACTAAAATTGAATCTTTCGGAATCAAGAGTACAGGTAGGATTACTAGTCTTATTTGCAGTGCCCAAAGTTCTGGAAACTTAGAGCTGGTCCTGTGACGCACTCATGAATGGCGAACTTGAATGGACGTGGAGGCCGAATAAGAATATAAAATATATATATTGCACATCTGCGTTGCGTTGAAACACGACGGAGATGTGCGTGTGGCATACAATGCGTGTATCCGATGCGATGACGCGACGCAACGCAGCAGTGGGTCCTCGCTCTTAGGAAGAAAAGAGCGTACCAATCTCTAAAAGGACAGCACTTAACATGGGCGGCAGTATCACTTAACATCAGATGACCTTCGAGTCCATATGCCCCTGTGGACTTTTAAATTTTTAGAAGACTAAGCTCTGGGAGGCGAGGTTCATGTTTAACACTTATTTCATGTATAATATATTTTCCAAGTACTAACACGATTACACATTAATTGTTACAATAATTTAGGTTTAAATATCACTGAGATGTTTCACTGTCCGTGTCTTGAATAGAAGAAACATCTCTATTTAACATTTAAACAGGCATTTCATTATTCTAAACTAAAACTTCTTCACATGTGACAAGTGTTGCCTGCTATCATTAGCATATTCAAACTCCAACAGCCCCTTCTAGAAAAAAAGAGAATTCGTGTCCGCAAAAAGCCAGTGGTATTACAATCTTTTTAGGTCTGTTCTTCAGTTTTCTGTTTCATGATCTTTCGTTTTTTTCTAATAGACAAGAAAGACAGCCTTCTGATACTTCGACTTTTGGGAAGGCATTTCACAATATTTTCTTTACCGTACGAGGGAGTGTTAAACATAATTGTGATAAATTCTGGTGTGATGGTTGTTTCACCATGATAACCATGATTTCTTCTCTTTAAATTATTTGCGTTCTTTAATAAATGAATATTTGTATTAATACTTATATTTTTGACAGGTATGGTTCCAAAACCGAAGGGCAAAGTGGCGTAAACGCGAACCACCACGAAAAACCGGCTACATCGGGTCCAGCTCACCCAGTTCTACCACATTGAGCGGCGGCTTCTCTGGCATCGGTGGCAATCTACCAGCCTTCCCACAAAACGGATTACCAGCCCCGGCTGATTCCTGGTCGTACCAACACTCGTACGAACTATCCTCCCACCACCTACTGTCATCCGGGAGTAATTACCCCGCCTTCAACCCTCAACCTGGCTACTCCTACACCACAGTTCTCAACGGGCATGACGGACAAAATATGTTTGCTAGACATTACGATTATGGTGAAGGGAGTCCCCCCTTGCGGGAGTATCCCATGGTAGCTCACTCTCCCCAAATAGAACCCCATGGGCATGAGGACAAAGTGGAGTACCGTCATGAGCATGAAGAGAAGTACGCGTGTGCGCTGCAGGAAGAGCCACGGTACAATCCACCAGAGGACTACGACAAGTGCGCGATGGTTCACGAGAAGCACTATGAGATGGATCGCCAGGATTTGTCGCAACCGGTTGTGGTGAAAATGGAGCCGAGCACGGGTCAGGCGTACACGTCACTGCCCCCTTTTTTGAATTGAAATACTCTTTTTCGAAATTGTCCAAGTGAAAGCACACGTTTGGGCCATAGACAATAATTTGACGGCATAAATATTGATAGTCCAAATGGATTACGTGGGTTATGCCAAACATTTTGTCCACATACATTTGTAATTATTTTAAACACCAAAGCAAGAAACTTTTGTTCATTTTCAGTTCAAAAATTTTTTGTTATTTGTAAAATACACCTTAATTCCTAGCAATAAATTCTTGCTCTACACAAGACTATATCCATAGATTATGGCTTGGGGTTACGGGTTCATGGCTAGCAATCCCGTCAGCTTTTCTGAGAATATTAGCAAAATTATTTATTTCCTCTGAATTCTCCTGAATTGTCATTACGTATTAACAGTTTTATTTATGTCGTGATTTTTTTTTTTATGTCGAAATCTAACATTTTTTGACATATAACAGTAGGTACTAAGAGAATTGTCAGTGTAATTTACAGTCGTGGTAAAACAAAGTGTGTAAAAAACGAAATTAACTAATTTCGAAAAAGAGTATATGGCTTCGTCTACTCAATATTTAAATGACATTAGATAATAAGCGATATTTAGATTATATATCTCGCATTTTTATGTAAAACACGAATTTAAGGTAAATATAATTTTAAAAATGTTTTGCGTTTTACAGATTCTTTAATAAAAATCCAGTTGAGATTGCGTCATTGATTTTTGTATAGCTAGTGTATTGATAGCCGTCCTGTATTAAATCTACGATTTATGGCATTTCGTTATAAATCTAACTGTGAAATTTAGAGATGACTGAAAGCTATGGTGCATTTCCTGTATCACGTATTATAACAATTATTAATCAGTTAATTTAATTCCAATAGATGGACGCGTAGTATTAAATTTTTTAGTTAAACTATCCAACTTCACTGATAGAAAATTCATTATCACCTACTGTCATAACTGACATCTAGTTTTCGCAGTGTGACACTAAACATTGGAACTTGACTTTCCCGCGCAACGCAATGTCTATCTTTAGTTGAAATATTTTTTTTGGTAAATGAATACGCCAAACATCGTGACCAAAAGTATTATTAATTTCTTTATATAGTTGGTAGATTTAATCATAATTTAGTTATATTAGTTATAAAAGTAATTATAAATACATCTTAAAATAGTTGCATTCCTTGTGCCTTATAAGTAAGAATTATTAAACTAGATAGGTTTTTGTTATTTATAAAATAATCTTTTATATACATAATATTCATTTATATTTTTTTTAAATAGGTATGACTTAAAACAGCAAGATTAATCGAATCGAAAATAAAAAAGTTAACAGTAAAGCTTATATCAAAGAAAACTTATCCATTTTTAAACGTATACAGAATTTTATTGTACGCAATAGCAATAACCTCGCTGTTATTACATTGTTAATATCGGACTCAGTAAGAGTTGTCAATTGTCATCTATAGATAATCTATTAACAAAGCCAAATTATCATTCCATCTTTATTGTAGAAGAAATCGCAAGGATTGAATGACTGTGGCAATGGTGTTGACTAGTAGTCAAACATCACTAAATTAAATGAGCAATTCTGAAATCATAATACATTTTTTAACTAAATCCTAACCGCAGGGCCAAAGAAATTATGCATTTTATTTAACATAGAAACAAACAATTTCTAAGGTAAATTAGTATTTTAAAACGTGAATTATGTGCCAAAAGGTAATTAAATGTTATTCTATATTTTAATATCGTTAACAAACGTATTTTATTGTAAAATACACAACTTGAATATTTTTTTACATTTATAGTTCTTAAGTGATTTATGAAGTTAAAACTACATTTTACTTGCATAAAAACCTATGCTTTCAATGTTGTACATATTTTATACTGTTTGTCTCTTTCTATTCTATTAGCGTTTGAAATATTAAGAAAGAGATAACATTTTTTTAGTATTAAGATGTCCCTTAGATTTTCTTTATTTTTACTGGTAAAAAATTATCGTATGATTTATACCTTTATAAAGCAATATAAAATTAAGTTAAATAAAAAATTGTGCTTATAAAATGTTTTATTTACATAAATAATTTACAACACCATTCGTGGCTACAAATTGCAACTACCTTCTGTGCCTGACACACGATTTTGAGTCTGAGGCATATCAATTTCCTCACCAAGGGCGGATGTGACATTCAGTAAGTCCACCATCACCAAATTGCATTTACCAAAAATCATACTGCCGTTCATATAGCCTTCATCAAGTTAAAACATAAGTGATGAATCGCTGCTAGTTGGTATTTTTTATCTTATAATAGATTAGAGAAATAAAATTATACCCCAGTTCAGGCTGGATGTGATTCTTTAAAATTTTGACTTTTACAAGAAAATTAATCTGACCAATGGACTTATTCATGTATTAATCAATATAAAAAAAAAATTTTGACGACATGGCGGTCATAATTAATTAAGCCTATTGCCCATTTTATACTACACTAACTAGGTGTTTGTACAATAAACTTAAGTCATGTCAAAAATATTGTATTATATATTTGTATCGACCAACCAAAAAACCCGAACAAATCTGCTTAAAAAAATTACAATTTGTAAACATCGTTTGGTTTTGTTGTCGATTAAAAACTTGGGGTGACTTTTTGTCGGCGCTTTTAACATTCTCTCGAAGGGTGAAGAAAAGCATTGGAAGCCGGCTGGCTTGCCTTAAACCCAAAAAGTCGACATGTGTCAGGTGTATGAGGCTGATTACCTATTTTTTTTATTTTTAAAATGGCAATACATAGTTATATCTTTATGCCAGTTTAAAGGTTTTAGTTTAAATACCTATTTGGCAATTGACAAATGATCATCAAACAGATTTAGAATCTGGGAATGATGACAATCCAGGCCTATTGCTATTGGATATTAAGTATAATCTACAGTAATAACGCAATTTCCTTCCCCCATATAACGCGGAGATTTCTCAAGTTTAATTTCTGTATATTTATAATGATTTTTCAAGTCTATAATTGGGTTTACGTACCTTTGCCTCTTAAATTATTTTGTTATTAATTAAGATTAAATAACTTTATTAAATTTGTAGTTTTTTGAATTGTTGAAAATTTAACGGTTTTACGAGAATACTCCTACAACGCAGAGGTATTACTGTACTAACCATGCACTAATTGTAATCTTAAATACGAAAACATTTTTTATTTGAAAACGCTTATGATAAATCTAAATCCATTTAGAATACACATTTCTGAGTACATAATAAATATTGTTAACAGTGATTATTTTAACTAAAATTTAAATTGATTGTAATATACTGCTCAAAACAATTAGCGGAACAAGATTTTTCTCCTTTCTATTGCTTAAACTAAAATTAGATTTAAATTAACTTGTACGCTATTTTTTACCTGGTTAATTTATTAATTACTACAATTAATAAAAAAATTCAATTTGTATTTTTTTTATTAAAAAAAAAATAAAATGTGCATTGTAGACGAAAAACTAATTGGTGATAAAAAAGGTCCATCAAAGAAATATTCTTATATCGTTTGAATATGCGTCTTTAGTGACTTTCAGTAACGTGTGTGGCCTCCATGAGCCCTAATCACGGCTTGACAACGACGCGGCATGCTTCGTATGATCCTCCGAATATCTTCTTGTGGAATTCGCTCCCATTTTTCAATCAACGCTTCAGTGAGCTGCTGCAGTGTTTGAGGTGCAATCGGATGCTTCCGGATGCGCCTATCAAGCAAGTCCCAAATGTGTTCAATTGGATTTAGGTCAGGGCTCATGGAAGGCCACTCCATTACACGGATTTCCTGCTGTCGTAAGTAATCTGACGTGATGGCAGGAGTATGCGGCCTGGCATTATCTTACATTAAAAGAAAATCTGGGCCCATATCATATGCTGCGGGCCAAACATGATCTTCGAGCACATTTTCAATGTAAGTTTGAGCACACAAGCGCCCGGGAACAACGACGAGATCTGTGCGCTCGTCCAAACTAACTCCGCCCCAAACTATCACAGAGCCACATCCAAATTTGTCATATTCCTGGACTGCTGCTGCACTGTATCGCTCGCCTGGGCGTCTGTAAACACGGAGACGACCATCGCAACGTGTTAGACGGAATCGTGATTCGTCAGTGAAAAGCACTGGCCTCCAATGTCGAAGTTGCCAATTAGCGTGATTTTGCGCGAACTGTCGGCGAGCTTGTCTATGTTGAATTGTTAGACGCACAGCCCGAACTGGTCGGCGTGATCTCAAATTGGCTTCCAACAACCTATTTCTTACCGTCTGGTCGGAAATTTCTACACCAGTAGCCGTCCTTAGTGTATTTTGTAGATCTCTTGCAGTTGTGGTGCGGTTACGTAATGCACATTTGACGATGTAGCGATCTTGCAAACGTGTAGTTTTTCTCTTTCGACCTTGACCACGCCTTCGTGAGTATTCTCCCGTCTCACGGTATCGCTTCCAAAGTCTGTAGATAACAGAAGGGGCTACTCCTAGATAATTTCCTATATAACGCATAGTTCGACCCTCTTCAAGCAAAGCGATAGCTCGGGAGACATGCAATTCAGTCAGATCTGGCATTATGACCTAAACTCACTCGCTTCAATGAATAACAATACTCAAAAGGCTCACTTCAGTTTCTATTAATATTCAAAAAAATTGAAAAAACTACTTAAAATGTGTTTACTGTGATTAGAAAGTAATGAAAATTCAAAGACGTCACTTTGTTTTTAGGTGTTTCTAGACCCACTGCCACTTTATTATAGGACTACTAACCAAAACGCCGATGCTCTTTTGTTTTTTATTTTCTTCGACAATGCCTTAACATTATCTAGTGGCCAGTAATAATTAAAACCTTAAGTAAAAAGTTCAGTTCTACTTTAAAGTTTTGTTCCCGTAATTTTTTTGAGCAGTATATAAAAAATGGCCTGTCAGAATACTTGACTGAGAGAAAACCATAGTTGTTTTTCAAATTTTGTACTTGTTAGACGTAAATCAATTACATATTTTTTACAAATTTGATGATCCTAATCTCGGAATTTGTATGACTCTATGATTAAAATGAGCGACTAAAAGTTTCTTGCCAGTTCTTGCCCGCTCAACGCCCTTGACTTGCAATCAGGTAGTAATTGAAAATTTAGAATCAATTAAACATCTTTTTTGTTGACGTTCATAAATTGGTTACCTATATGAATAAATTATTTTGAGTTTAATTATTGTTTATTTTGTAAATAAAACACAGTAATTTTTAATTTTTATTTCATTTGGATTTTCTTATTCATACTCTGCTCCCTTGATCCATCCTGGTTCGTCCATATACCATCGCCGCTGAAATGGTAGTTTTTCTCAATTTCATATAAAACCAGACTTAACACCTGACTGTCGGTAAATTTTAAATGATTTAAATTATTATAATTATCTGTGGTCTTTTCTGTTTGTCCTTTTCGCATTTTTTGGAAGCTGCCAATGTGTTTCGCTATTTCCGATCTGTAATTAAAAGTCATAAGTTTTTAAATTATCCACAGATTATGCCATAGAGAATATAATAGACTGTAGAAATTTCCCGCCTTTTTTGAAAACACATGAGTAAATTTCAAGAACCAACTTCGTAAAACTGATCTATTATATAAACATTTTGTTTCATCTATAGGTGATAAATCGATGTTGCTACTCGTTATATAATAAAAATATATGTTTATTTTTTTTAATTATAAAAAATTACCAATGTACCTACTTTGCAATTGCAATTTTGTAATTTGCAAAAAAAGGTGGCAACCCTAGCCGTTTCCCACCTTACCCTTTCTAATACTTTCCGTTTAATAGGGCATATACATAATTTTTAATTTAAAAAAAATTACGTCCAATTAAGTAAATTAAATGATATTAGGGCAATTTATCGCTAATGGCGTTTATTAGACGAATAAACAAATTGAAATTAGCTTTAATCAACCAGTAGCCGATTATTTTGGTGGGAAATGCGTTACGCATACCCTACCGCGACACGGCTGCCTTGTGGTGCAAAAACCCACGGCGCCTCCAGCGATCGCCCGAGGCAGGACACTGTAACAGCGTAGCCTCGTGAGCATCCCACCACGCGATCAGCTGATCATGCATCTTGTCTATCCTTGTTCCAAGCTCATTTTCACATATATTTATTTTATGAACAGGGGGCAAAAGGGCAGGAGGCTCACTTGATGTTAAGTAATACCGCCACCCATGGACACACAATGCCAGAGGGCTCGCGGGTGCGTTGCCGGCCTTTTAAGAATTGGTACGCTCTTTTCTTGAAGGACCCTGAGTCGAAATGGTTCGGAAATACTTAAGTGGGCAGCTGGTTCCACAAAGTGGTGGTGCGCGGCAAAAACTGCCTAGAAAAACGCGCAGTTGTGGAACGGTGGACGTCGAGGTGATATGGATGGAATTTCGTATTCTGCCTCGACGTCCGTGAAACTCAGCTGTAGGTGTTAATCCGAACAATTCCTCTGAACACTCTCCATGATAAATTTCACCCTAAAGTTGAATTCGTTTAACCGGTGAAAAATTAGCGGCATTTATCTGTAATAGTGTACAACTTACCCAGGATACAAAAGTAAATGGCAATTTTCCAAAATAACTTCATCATTGAAATCACGTTTCAACATACATATATTTTCATATATGACATTTAAAGCTGTATGTAGCCAATATTTGTGTCGTCTTAAGTTATTTATTAGCCATTTCTGATTATTTCCATTAAGAGTTGTCAGAATTAATATGGCGATGTCTCGACTACATACTTTGCTTCCAAAGCTGGTAATGTATCTAAAAGTATAAAAAGTTGCGCTACAACCAAAGGTATCTGTTTGATGATTGTTAAGGCATGTAGGTCAGGCTTCAGTGCCTGACATGTCGTGTAAAAAGTAAATTCCGTTTAGGAACTATAGTATGACGTCATAACAAAACATTGATGGAATGATTGCATACTTTAATGAATAAAATGTAATATTTTTTTTGTCTAATAAGTATATTGTATGGATACAAAGAAGTGAATCCTCGGACGGATAGGACAATTGAGTGGAAGACAAAGCGGCGAAAGCGTACAATGAGCGTAACGGGACAATGAGTCATGCTTTTTCGTGCGAGCAAAATGTATTTTGTTTAGTATGTCTGTATAATGTTGATTTCAATACTTACGAATTAAATATATTCCGCGACGAAATAAGACTGTTGAGACTAAAACACTGTTTCTTCGCTGATTGGATTTTTAGTAGACGATTCAAAACTTTCCTTTGGTGTACTACCATAGACAATATCTATAAATATAATTTTAAAAAAATTAAATGCTGTTTTATGTTATTTAGAACCACTTATTTTTTTCCAAACGGGCAGGAGGATGGACCATGGACACTCAATGCCAGATGGCTCGCGAGTGCGGCCGTTTAAGAATTAATACGTTATTTTCTTAAAAGACCTTATTTTCTTAAGAATTGTAAAAACTTGAGTGGGCAGCTGGTTCCACATAGTGAATTTCACCCTTAAAGCGTCTACGTACGGTCCTTACATCCTCTGATTTTACGACCGGACAATATCGGGCAAGTAGTGGGGAGAACACAGATAAATATGTAAAAAAATATAACTTGTGTGTAGACAAATCGTACCCTAATTTACTATCAACCCTACCCTCTTGTAGTTCGAATTGATAGCAAATCAATTCGAACTACAAGAGAACTACGAACATCCACCATCATTGTCCCGATATGGCCGTATGCAAACGCTTTTTGAAGATCTAAGCCTAACACTGTAAAATCCCTCATAAAACTGATGACTGATCCAAATATTTGAATAAAAAATATCTCTATCTCTATCTCTATAACTTACCCTAGGATTAGACGATAGTATTTTGTACTCCTTCATTCCTCCAAGATCTTCTAGTCTTTCTCTTACTGAATCCGGGTTCATACAATACACACGCAAACATCGCCTTTGGGCGTCTTCAGATATTTGATATTTCTACAAGTACAATAGTATGCACTTATTAAATATATATATATTTTAATATATTTATTTTATATATTAACTAGTGACCCGCCCCAGCTTCGCACGGGTGCAATGCTGATGAAAAGCAGGTTTTTATTATGTATTGTTATTTCCGTCCGATAATATACGCGTTTGATCGCTGCTAAATAAGCTGTAATGGGCTGTATAGATCTATATTAAATGAACAATGTATTCAAGGTATTTAATTGGTTAAGGATTAATGTTGTATTGGTCAAAATCGCTTCGAAAATTAGCCTAATGGCTAAAATAATTTTGTCGTAAAAAGTAAATGACAAAAAAAAGTTATTGTGGGTTATCCATAAGAGATAGACATATACCATCACGGACTTTTCTGTAGACCTTTTCAATGTGTACAATACTCAGTACATTATTTTGATAAAACTCGTAGGGTTCAGCCTGCGTTTGCAATGTAAGCGGAAAAAATGTAATTATTTACGACATCACATTAGAAACCTCAAAAATAACAGTACTTCTCCACTATTAAATGGATGTTATTATACATATAAACCTTCCTCTTGAATCACTATATCTATTAAAAAACCGCATCAAAATCCGTTGCGTAGTTTCAAAGATCTAAGCATACAAAGGGACATAGGGACAGAGACTTTGTTTTATACTATGTAGTGACACTTCGATGTAGAAACACAATACAATTGACATAATTAAATGAAAAGGAGCGCAACAGGTCGCCATCGCTTTCAAGCGATTATGAAAAGAAACAATTAGATAAGGTAAGCAAGAAGTGCAAAACAAATACACATAGTTATTTAGACAAAACAACAAACAAACAACTCAACTAAAACAAGACGCATGAAATCATTATAATTTCAGATTAGTTTCACATCTATTTCGTTCGTAACAAAGTTAAGGATACGATGTGGACAGGGGGTCTAGTCAAGACGGCTTAACAGTAGTGTATGTAGAAAAAACTAAATTTGTATGAAAATGACAGCTAGTGTCGACAGTTGGTACTGTCTTTCTACATACACTACTGTTAAGCTGTCTTGACTAGACCCCCTGGTAATGTTTTTTACAGTAGAGGAGATACACGAAAGCTATAAGGAAGGGTAGGGAATTCCATAGCATCACTGCAGAGACCTTAAAGGATTTAAAAGGCCGTGAATATAAAATAATTTCTAATGTTATGGTAACGCCATGTACCAAACATTCGTAACCAACTATCTATTCATCGCAAGGTAAATACAATTTGACGAAAAGAGACATAATACAGTGGACTCCCGGTAATCCGGCCCCTGTCTATTCCGGCACCCCCGTAATCCGACATGGTCTGTTATTTATTTTCGCTAGGCCAGATATAGTCGCCAGTCCTACCAACGATCCACAAATCAGTGTACCTTCGGAAGTAATAGAGCAAAGCTTTATTCTCGCGTTTCAACAATGTGAAACAAAAAAAAATTGATGAATATTTGCATGCTTCTTAAATTACATACATAATATGTAGTTGATTCATAGCTTTTGATTATATTAGTATGTATGTACATTTGTTTGTACCAAATTATTTCCTGACGTAAAGTTATTGCATATTCCTTGTAAGTTTTATAGCATTAATGACGTTAATTTTATAATAAAACGTAAGCTCTCTATTGTGTTGTTTAATTTACTAAATTTGACATATGTACATATTGAAGTATGATTTGTACTTCAGAGTACATTATACAATGTATATATTATAAAGAATCATCATTGGATCTATAATTTGTCGGATTACAAGGTACTCTTTTGTAAAAAAAATCGGACTATAAGGGGTCTTAGGCAGTACTCTACAATCCGACAAATTCGATAGTTCGACACTGCCCTGCAAAATGATTGTCGGACTACCGGGGGTCCACTGTATTATGACACGATCAAAAAATCGCAAAGACAGTGGCGGAGTATATTGACAGTTCTTCTGTTCCGTTCTACGCCCTTGATTTGAGAACTGGCTATAAATGTAAAACTAGAAGCATTCATATTTATTTCTTAAGTGACGCAAGGAAGCATTTGTCAAGAATCAGTTAAGTCAAGGAGATCACGTGACTCGCCTAAATACTAGATCTAGACCAGAGAAACTAATCTCAATCTCTAAAAAACGGTTAGAATAACTTTATTTCTCATATGAATAATGAAAATTCGCTTACTGAGAAAACATTATAAACTAAGATTAATAATTATTATTAGAACGCACAGATGTAGGTACTTTATAAAATTTGCAAAACAAAAACAGCGACAAAAATGTCGGTAGACATAATAAACTCGACGGTCAAAAGCAAAAACATAGATGTTCGGATTGGATTTATTACTAGATGTGGCATTGATGGCATAGTCTGATATAACAGGTTTATATTAATTACTTTTTATCTCTTTAAAATCTAAATCCAGTCTCAACACATACTTTTAACAGAAAATATCGGATTATGGCTGATAGCCGGTTGCAGATGAACGATAAAAAAAAGTGACGTACATAAGTGTAACTATACAGGGTGTCCCAAAAGTCGACGTCAAGTCGAAATTTTCTCATAGGTAATGCCACACCAGTTATCAGAAAAATTAAAAAAAAATTAAGTCATGTATTTTTGAAGTTACGGAAATTTTCCTTTTATTCCAGAAAATGTACACCATGTGACAGTTTTTTCATTCCTGTTGTTACATATTATATTTACTTTTTGCCAATTTTTTTTCTCTTACGTCATCCCGAATAGTGCTTTATGTTACCTATGATCCTAAACCCTGTGCCGATCACTCCAACTTGTAGGAAAATGTCATTTTATACCGTACCAAGTTTTCAAAATTAATATTTCGCACTAGTTCAACTGATCGTCCTG
Source organism: Pieris mannii (assembly GCA_028984075.1). NCBI lineage: Eukaryota > Metazoa > Arthropoda > Insecta > Lepidoptera > Pieridae > Pieris > Pieris mannii. The sequence goes on along the minus strand of CM054798.1, from coordinate 1,605,338 downwards.
AAAAAAAAATGTACCACTCCAGTTTGGCAAGCAGCATTAAAAGTTTGCGCATTTAATAAGGATTCTAACGTGGTATAACACTTACTTCATTATTTCTTAGAGCGGCCATAAAAAAAATTTTTGTTAAACAAAGTCTGTTTTTAAAAATTTCTCTGGAATTACAAAAGACGATTCTAGCACACCCAAAACGTTCCTAATGACCACAGCGTGGGATAACTGGTGTGGCATTACCTATGAGAAAATTTTGACTTGACGTCGACTTTTGAGACACCCTGTATATGTGTGTGTATAGTTGACTTTGACCTAAATGAATGAAATTTGAATTTGCAAACAACAAACTTATATCGACCGCTAAGAATATATGTCTCCTACTTCTTGAGTATAGCCATTGGAGCCTTCGAGGAAACCCGTGGTTAGACTGTCATCCCTTCCGACATCTTTTGAGGTTCTTTAGGTACATTCATCTCTTCTAGGGTTGATTAACACTTACCTTTAACAAATCCTTGATTTCCAATAAAGCTTTATAATTATTTTTCAAAAGCGCGGGTACCATTTTTATCGCTTCCTTTATATCGATACCAGCCAATGACTCAACATTTTCCAAAATTAATTGCGTATTAACAGGATCTGATGATATGATACACCCATTCCTTATAATACAATTCCTATCCAGTTTTATTACATTCTCGGCCAATTCCAACGATTGGCGAATGTCATTCATCGGTCTGTGTTTCAAGGGTAAGTAGTGTTTGCAATATTTGGCGAAATCGTCGGATGTTATTGAGAGCCGCCATTGCAGATATCGTTCCAATACACTCATTCTTATTGTTACTGAAATGATTAAATACACAGACTAGCACTAGAACGTTTAGCTTGAATGACAGCTGTCAAAAATTTCTGAGTGACGTTTGACATTTTACAGTGTTCAAACGAGACAGATACTAATTTTAATATGAACTTTACCACAAAGTTCAGAACCTATGAGAAGTGGTACGCTAAGGACCCACGAAGCGGTTTGCACCCGCGGCGGTGGCGGCAAAAACCACATACTACGATGCGAGATCCTATATCACCAGAGGAACTGTAGGCAGAAACTGCCCACTACGGTCGCCCGCAAACCACGTGGGTCATACCGCTTCATGAGTCCTTAGAACCACCACTTTTGAGAACTAAACACAATTTCAATTCACTTAGCAATATTTTATTTTTGAGCAGTGTTGGCCTAGTGGCTTCAGCGTGCGACTCTCATACCTGAGGTTGTAGGTTCGATCCCGGGTTGTGCACCTATGGACTTTATGTGCGCTTAACATTTGCTCGAACGGTGAAGGTAAACATCGCGAGGAAACCGATATGTCTTAAACCCAAAAAGTCGACGTGTGTCAGGCACTGGAGGCTGATCACCTACTTGCCTATTAGATTTAAAATGATCATGAAACAGATTCAGAAATCTGAGGCCAAGACCTAAAAGAGGTTGTAGCACCACTGATTTATTTTATTTTTGCAATATTTAAGTTCACTTTTGTCACTTATTTTTAAATTTTTAGGCAAATCATTGTAATGGGAACCTACCACCAATGGGAGAAAAACCACCTACTCAATGGGAGTTAAACCAGAAAGTTCAACTTACATATATTAGTAGTAGAATCGGAGAATTGTTGCAATGACTTCTCAATAATTGGCCATTCCTGAAATATCTCCAAGAGTGTCTCCTCAAGATTGGCAGCTTCTTTAATAAGACCATCCTTTTTCAATTGTGATACTGTACGAGACTTCACTGTGGTATTGTATCTGAAAATATATATATACATATTATATACTGATATATGTATTTGAATTGAGACTGTCAAAATCTTATATATAAAATTCTCGTGTCGCGGTGTTTGTGGTTAAACTCCTCCGAAACGGCTTTCCCGATTCTCATGAAATTTTGTGTGTATGTTGGGTAGGTCTGAGTATCGGACAACATCTATGTTTCATCCCCCTAAATGTTACGGATAATCCACCCCTAAATTTTTTTTTTCAATTTTAGATTTTTTTTAAAATTGAATTTTTTTTATGATACAACATTAGTCAATACATATAACCCTGAATTTTCAACCCCTATTTTTTATTTCATTATTAAAAACTTATGTTGTGAACTCTGAGGTTTATACAGAGAAAAATTCACAGAACAACCTAAAAAGATTTCATTCCGGAATTAATAGATGACGTGGCGTTAGCATGCATTATCAATACTTAAATATAATATTAAATCTGTCAATTTGACATAGCAGTGTTTCCCTGACCACTATTGCTAAAATACACTCAAAATGTGTATAACTATTAAACTATTGATTGACACAATTATTATATTAGTAATTGATTTTTTTTTTTAATAACAGGGGGCAAACGGGCAGGAGGCTCACCTGATGTTAAGTGATATCGCCACCCATAGACACTCTCGATGTTAGAGGGCTCGCGAGTGCGTTGCCGGCCTCTTAAGAATTTGTACGCTCTTTTCTTGTAGGACCCTAAGTCGAATTGGTTCGGAAATACTTCAGTGGGCAGCTGGTTCCACAAGGTGGTGGTACGCGGCATGAACTGGCTGAATTGCCACTATTGGTAATGTTAGTACCGCATTACTAATGTCAGTAACCGGTCACGTCGTGATCCGCAATAATAATTAAAAATATAATAAATGAAGTGCTTAAAGTATCGGTACAAGTGTTTGTGAACTGTTGATTAGTAAAATTTTCGTAAAAAATCAAGTAAAGCATTCAAACACTTCAAATGTGAACTAAATGTTATAAACTTATAAATAGTTTCATAGATTTAGCTTTCGAACAACATTTAGTCGTCTTTAATACACTATACAAGAAAAAACAAAAGATGGACACGGTCATCCCCTGACGGGCGCTTAAAATGAGATAGACTATATACTTACCAATAGTGCCATATCATTCGAAGATTGTCATGTCCTTCCAAATTTAAATTTTAACACTAAAAAAATGGGGAGGCCTTTGCCCGTGGGCACACAGAATCAGTTATGGCAATTCAACAAAAACAATAACTATAATGTATATATTGATTCTGAAAGGAATTCTGATAAGGCTATAAATTAATATATTTGCTTTGAATTAAAATTACTTTTAATGTAACAGACAGGAGGCTCATTTGATGTTAAGTGATTACGTCGCCCATAGATACTCCAATCAAGGCAAGTGTGTTGCTGGCCTTCATGCCTACTTGCGGAAAAGATTTAGATATAGGTCTATGTACTTTGATTCTATATAATTTTATACTAAAACTAACACAAAAATACCTTATTAAATGTATAGGTAAAATTTTAATAAACCCACATTCTTTGAGTATCTCTCCATAATTGTCCAGAGATATTATGTTTATGCATAGCAAGTGAGGGTTGAGACATGCCTCCTCTGGTGTGATATCAAATTTTTTTAATACACCTAGAGAGATCTTTAAAGTATCTGAAGTGATTTTTGATAGATTTGGCTCAGTTTTCTTCAATTCTTCTAGTTTTTTTTCAGGAATTGATTCACCTGTAATATTAAATTACTTTTTTATTTAAAATGTGTATTGATGGTTTAAAAATTATTAGATATATACAATTTTATGGAATACTTTAAAAGACAGTTTCAAAATTAGTTAAAATATTGTCTCCAAAATTAAAATGTTATTGTGAAGATTGAAGCTTCTTATGACACAGGTTTCCCAGTCAAATACCTACTAGAAAATTAAATATGTTGCATAACTTGGGATACAAATATTTATAATTATGTTATATTAGTGATGAATTTAATAATCTAATGGAATATGAGTCTAGTCTACTACTATTATATTTTTAAAAGTATATTTGATGTCCTTCATGTTTATGATAATATTTAAACTACAACTAAAATAAATCAAACAAAATGCGCATAATGCGCGCGCCACTTACCCATGATGTTTTTGTAGAATTTTAGAAATGGAACTTCATTTATTTGAGAGTAATATCTTTTATCAATATTTGATATAAGTAGTCTTGACGAAGTTTTAGCAAAGTAAATAAAACTCTTCTTTGATATCATTTTATAATCACTTTAAAAATGGTTTTAGACTAAATGAGAACTATAACTTGTATAAATGTATAATTATTGGATAACATCCAAGAGGTTACCTTAGCTTAGTAGATTAATATTATAAAATTTGGCATATACAAAAGTTATACTGGTTATTACTTAATAAATTTGACTAAGTGTCACACAGTATTAGTTTTAATGCTTACTTATTTAATTATTTTAATTTCGCCATTCTATTCGTAATTTGTTTACTATTTTATCACTTGCCCAGAAGGCACCCGGCACAGTTTAAATAAAAATTAACAACTTTACACACAGATTACTTATTAGAATATATAATTTCATGAATGGCCCACATACTCTGAATATAAATCAACTACACATTTGATTAATGTAATTTGATAGCTGACTTCTGTCAGTTGTCACCATTATCGAATTGACTTACTATACATAAGATGAGTATGTAGAACACTCAGAACAGTAGAATTCTATTTAGGAATTTTTGTTTTAGCCGTAAGCCGGTATCTACAATGTCTTTATAGTTTATAGTGTATTGAATTTATATTTGGTATATATTATTATAAAATAACCAATAATGTTAAGAAATAAATAAGAATTAATTGAAATATATTTTAATAAGTACAGCGCCATCATTTAAAGGTACATAATTTAAAAAAATGATAACAGAAAATAAAAGATTGTAATAAATATAATTACATTTTATTTTAATTAAGTTACATTTCAATATATTTTGAGTGGATTCTAGTAACTTTTATTGCTATTTTTGTCATATAAATTATTATAAAGGGCACTTTTAAAAGAATAATTCATTATTACAGATGGATTGGTCAGCTGTTAGTAATCATTTTAAACAAACTTGGCTTACAACTTTAATGAGTTGTATATTATTTTGTGGAGTTACTTATTTTTTAGTTTGGGCTGAGGTATGTAAACAAAAACATATATATATATAACGGATAAATTTTCTTATATCTTTATAATTGGCACATCCAATCTATCTTCAAGCGTTTCTAAGTTACATATAAATGATGTTTTAATATCTAGATTTTTATATGCTCTATAAACTATATAATAACACTTGAGTTACATCAATATCACAACACAGGAGATAGTCATAAATACAATCAATAGTATAATGTGCCATGTAGGTAAGAAGTAGATATATAAATAACATTGAAAATTATTTTAGGGCCATGCCATTCAAAACAACCTAATGCTAGAAGAGCTTGTATCAGCAGCAGAGACTATTGATGTTCATTCAAATGATGATCCAAAGAGGTATGAGGGTCAAGTTGTACATGTCATAGGACCTATAAGAATATTGGAGCCAATATCTGAACCAGATTACAATATACAAGTCCAAGCCGTCAAGCTCAGAAAACGAGTACAAATGTATCAGTGGATTGAAGAAACTACGTAAGTATTTAATTGAATTTATTCAGTCTGAATACCATATTAACGTCTAGGCTAAGTAATGGCAATGGCTATTTAATCACCTCAGATGTAACAGACCTTTTAATGCTTTAAAATGGAGGGTTAAGCTTTTTAAAGGCTTAGTGCCTCTAGAATATGGAGTATATACATTAATGTTTTTCAATTAAAATATTGGTGTTATACATTTTTATTAAATTTTTAAATCAATATGTTAAATATAATTATATTTTACTGATTTGGCTAGCTTTGAAAAAGAGAAATTGTATTTTCCTTCATACTTATTGATAGGCAAAACTATTTCCGGGTCATTGGGATCTTGTGACTTACCAAAAAATAAATGTTTTCAATGGATTTATTTATTAAGTTATGTGTTGAAATTACTCAAAACGGAGCAAATTTTGAATATTAGGTAATCTACAAATCTTCAATTATTTCCAACACCTGATAACCTTAATATTCTTTCCATATTTTCCAGTAATTTTTCATCTCTTGCATCTTTTCTTAAGTTTCCTCACTTGCCTGTTTTTACAAAGTAACCTTACTTCTCATACCATTTTTTTTAAAGTAACCTTGGCATTCTTGCCACATTTTCCAGTAACCTTTCTTCTCTTGCATTGTTTCTTAATTTTCCTTACTTCCCTAAACCAAATTCTTGCCATATTAAACTTACTTCTCTTGCCACCTTTTTATCCAAGTAACATTTTGCTTGCAAATCTGACATGATTATGACCAATTCCAGGGAAACGGATAACTTTATAAGCGAACATGCAGACGAATCACAGAAGACATACTGGTACCGCAAGGAATGGAAGGATTACGTCGTTGATTCTGCTCTGTTCTACATCAGACCTGGTCACCACAATCCTACTTCCATGCCGATGTTCAGTGAAACACATGTGGCTGAGAATGTAAAGATTGGATGGATGTTTTTAGGTAAAGAATTCTTTGTTAACATATTTAGATATTTGTATAAAATGCAGCAGATTGACGCATATACTCTGCAGTATTGTTTAAAAAAATCTAGATAAGTTTAGAATAAAATACAATACAAAGTAATTTAAAACAACGCAATACAGTACAGTACAATTCAATACACTACAATACATAACAATACAATGTAATGTAATACAAATATAACGGAATAAACACTACTTATCAAGAGCTTGACATATTCGGTAGATAGATAAAAAAAAAGCATTGTTAAGTGCTAATCTGGCCAAGCTGTTTTCTTGGTACATATTTTATTATTTAAATTAAAAATCTAAAATTCTAATGGTTTTATTATTATAATTGTTTTACCGTAATTGTCATCTTTTTATAAATTGTTGTCAGATATATATATTTGATTTGGTGAACATTAATAAATTAATACATTTGAATATAATAAAATGCAATTCAATGCAATACAATAAATTGCAATACATTCCAATGAAATCAAATCAAAATATCTTTATTCATTATTTTTTTTATTATCAGTCTTTCTAGGTCTGAGCCTTAGATTTCTGATTCATGATTATTTGTCAACCTAAGCCAGTGATCAGCCTCCTGTGCCTGACACATCGACTTTTGGGGCTAAGGAAAGCTGGTTTCCGCACGATGTTTTCCGTTCGAGTGAATGTTAAATGCGCATCAGAAAGTCCATTGCTGCACTGATCTCGACCTCAGAGATGTGAGCCACATGCTAAAGCCACAAGACCAACATTATAATTTTTCCAGGTGTAGATGTGAAAAGAAAAGTCAATGATTATTACGAAATTTGGTCTGATTCGAGGCCGGAGAGAAGTGATATAAAACTCCATTCAGGTTTCTATTATCACGGGAATAGTGCATTGGATCATGAAATTGGTGATTTACGAATCCACTTCTCCTACGCGGGACGGGAGGACGATATTGTAAGTATATAGTTCATGACAGCTGACAGTAATGTTATTGTTCTGACACGTCTAAGTCACGTCACGTCGAAGTGCTTCATAGACAATTATGTGAAATTTCCTTCCTATAAAATTATGTGACGTTTGCTTCATAGACAAGTATATGACGTTTGTGTCATAGACGATTATGTGACGTTTGCTTTATAGACAAGTCTATGACGTTTGTGTCATAGACGATTATATGTTTGGGTCATAAACGATTATGTGATTTTGGCTTTATCGACAAGTCTATAAAGTTTATAGACAGGTATAGGAAGTTTGCTTCATAGACAATTATGTGACATTTGGTTCATAGACAAGTATATGTTTGGGTCATAGACGATTATGTGATGTTTGCTTTATCGACAAGTCTATAAAGTTTATAGACAGGTCTATGAAGTTTGCTTAATAGACAATTATGTGACATTTGGTTCATAGACAAGTATATGTTTGGGTCACAGACGATTATGTGATGTTTGCTTTATCGACAAGTCTATAAAGTTTATAGACAGGTCTATGAAGTTTGCTTAATAGACAATTATGTGACATTTGGTTCATAGACAAGTATATGTTTGGGTCATAGACGATTATGTGATGTTTGCTTTATCGACAAGTCTATAAAGTTTATAGACAGGTCTATGAAGTTTGCTTAATAGACAATTATGTGACATTTGGTTCATAGACAAGTATATGTTTGGGTCATAGACGATTATGTGATGTTTGCTTTATCGACAAGTCTATAAAGTTTATAGACAGGTCTATGAAGTTTGCTTAATAGACAATTATGTGACATTTGGTTCATAGACAAGTATATGTTTGGGTCATAGACGATTATGTGATGTTTGCTTTATCGACAAGTCTATAAAGTTTATAGACAGGTCTATGAAGTTTGCTTAATAGACAATTATGTGACATTTGGTTCATAGACAAGTATATGTTTGGGTCATAGACGATTATGTGATGTTTGCTTTATCGACAAGTCTATAAAGTTTATAGACAGGTCTATGAAGTTTGCTTAATAGACAATTATGTGACATTTGGTTCATAGACAAGTATATGTTTGGGTCATAGACGATTATGTGATGTTTGCTTTATCGACAAGTCTATAAAGTTTATAGACAGGTCTATGAAGTTTGCTTAATAGACAATTATGTGACATTTGGTTCATAGACCAGTAAAATATAACGTTTGGGTCATAGACGATTATGTGACATTTGGTTCATAGACAAGCATATGAATAAAACAAAATATTTAAAAATCAATTTTTTAGTATACAGTTGTGGGAGTGGTAGAGAGTGGCACTCTCCAACCATACAGTCCAACCAACTTTCCTTACGCGGATCCCATTTCGTTATTACGAAAGGGCTCGTATAGCTTAAAGCAGCTCTATGATCTGGAGAAAAAGGATGCAAACACACACACATGGAAGTACAGAATATTGGGATTCATACAGGTCTTCGCTTCCGCCATGACCTTGCATCCGGAATGGTTGACATTGTGTAAGTATAAAAATATTTTTATTACGTTATCCTACAGCTGACATATATAACGAAAAACAACTATATCGAAATAAAAAATCCCTGTTCTTTAAAGGCCGGCAACGCACTCGCGAGTATTAAGAGTGTCCATGGGCGGCGGTATCACTTAACAGCGTGAGCCTCCTTGCCCGTTTGCCTCATATAAAAATAAAAATATAAAGTGAGTGCGTACAAAGTACACATGTCAGAACTAAAACTTATTTTATATTAATTATTACTAAGGTAAAAGCCCCAATAGATTTATTTATTTAATTTATTTATTCACACTTCGTTGCAAAGAAACACAAATAAAACGATACATAAAAATTACAAGGGCTGCAACGGGCGGCCTTACCGCTAACAAGCGATCTCTTCCAGCCAACCCTAGTAAGAAGAGAAAACAATAAATAAAAATGATGAGTGCAAGAAGTGCATATCCAGATGTTATATAAAATATATATATATAAGAGCGTACCAATTCTTAAAAGGCCGGCAACGCACTCGCGAGCCCTCTGGCATTGAGTGTCCATGGGCGGCGGTATCACTTAACATCAGGTGAGCCTCCTGCCCATTTGCCCCCCGTTCTATTAAAAAAAAGGAACCTTAATCTCGAGAAAATAAAAAAACAATATTATTAACTAACTAAAGCTAAAAAGCTAATCTTAAGGATTCAAGAATATCGAATAGCGATGTAATACAAGAGAAGAGGAGATAGATGATCAATATACTATGATCACTCCATTTATTTGTGTATCTATATTCATACTGTGAACACTGTATGCGTGCTAATCTTAATAAGATAGTGTATAATACAGCTAGTACACTGCCAGAGGGACCAAACTTTTGAGTTTGTTTCAATTTTCTATTCTACTCTACTCTTTATTTTTAATGGCGACCTCTGTGTCAATCTCAATTCCGCCAATGTCGCGTTCAAAGTGTTATCCACTGTGAGGATAGATTTGATGGATTGAATTTAATCTAACTTCACAAAACAATCAATATATATGTGGCATCTCGAAAAAAAAGTTGCCAACGTACGAAACCAGGCTGGCACACTTTAATATGATGTCATTGGAGAATCGCAGATAATTTATTGATATATCGTTTCCAGCTAAGATATTCAATAATAAGATTGATCCGAACCTTCTTTCTAAATTTAAGATCCATCACCCTCTCGATCCCCAAGGCATCCCGTTATTTCATTTGTCCCTTTTCATGTCTCCCTTCCGTAGAACGCGTTTTGGTCAAAGCTCTCCTGTGTCCAGATTAAGCATTCTGATAAACAGGCTAGGTCTGGATATCCAGAGTTGCTCCCCTCACACATTAAAATCGATTTTTGTTTAGTTTTTTGTAATTGTTTCTTTTTGTAATGTTTGTTTTGTTTAAAAATTGTTTCGATTGATATTTGTATGTGCTCTAAATGATGTCATGTTTGCCTCTAATTGCTTGTCACATTCAAAATTGTATTTTGTGTTTGTTTTTACTTATGTATCAGTGTCCCGAGCGTTGGCAAACTTTATCAATAAAAAAAATAATATATATATATATAATATATACAAGAGGTAAACATTATACTACAAGTTATGGATGGGAGAATCTTATAAGTTTAATTTATTAAGAGAAATAAATTTCCCTAACATTTTGACGGTAGGACTGGATGGGAGGGAAAGAAGGGAGTTTCTTTTTATCAAGTTACTAATACTTGAATATAAATACATATGTAAGGTTGCCTGGAAGAGATTGCTTGTTAGCGATAAGGCCGCCCGTTGCATCCCTTGTAATTTATATATATTGTGTTATTTGTGTTTCTTTCTAGCAACGAAGTGTGAATGAATGAATGAATGAATGAATGAACATATATATAAATCACGTGTCATGTTTGTCCGCGATGGACTCCTAAATTACTGAACCGATTTCAATCAAATTTGCACACCGTGTGGAGTTTGATCTAAATCAAAAGAAAGGAGAGCTTACTTCTCAATTTATACCCGCAATATTATTGCAAATATTTGTTTATTATTTGATACAATTCTAATAGATGGCGCTGTGTTAAAAGTACCAACGTTTCACATAAGTTCTCCTACCGTTCCCCTAGAATAGTTAACTTCTATGTAATATAACAAAAAGCTTAGCCATAGCAACGCTTGGCAGAGTCTGCTAGAGATAATATAAATAAATATTATTAATGTATTTAAATTATTTCAGTTCTCCAATGTAAGTTGGTCTCAAGTAACTTGCGACGTTGTACCCGGCTGTGGGTCAATTTAGTTCTGTCGTTCTCATACACACTTTTCGTCATATCATTACCTTGGTGAGTTATTATTTATAGTTTTTACTGTGTGTTGCCAATTATCACTATAAGTATTTTTATAATATTTTGAAGTACGTGCGTACAATGGCGTTCCTACAAATTTTTTTACAAGTCATACTTAGTTCAGTCACTGAATGTCAGCTGTAAGAAAGCGCTAAGTATGACTTTGGTATGTCAAATTCAAATTTTGACGTAAGTCATACTTATTTAACTCATTTAACATCAGCTGTAAAGCGGTATCATTTTGATGTTTTGACATAATGAAGTCATACTTACCAGCTTGCCATCAAAATTGTGTTATTTTTCAGGTTTCAAATAAAGTTAACTATGCCTTAGATATGTCAAAAATATGATTTGAGATACTTAAGTTATACTTAGCAACTTGCCAACAAAATTGTGTTTTATTAAGGTTCCAAATAAGCTTAACTATGACTTAGATATGTCAAAAATATAATTTGAGATGTCAAAGTCATACTTAGCAACTTGCAACAAATGCGTGTTCTTATTAAGATTTCAAATAACATATTTTTGACATATCTAAGTCGTACTTGTCGTTTACTAGAATTGCCTGCATTTAACAAAAGTCTCATTTTTCGTAGGATATTTCACAAGACGACGTTTGGTGCTCTGTTATTAGGCGGTGCGTTACTTCCGCTGATACATTATTCGACTCTGTGCCGCGATTCGCGACGGAACGAACGGGAACTGTATCGCTGACAAGGGCTGCACACGGCTTTGCCTGTTTTAGTGGAAATGTGTGCCATGGCATTGGTATATGCCTTCATCGGGTTCCAAGTTGTTGATATATAAATCTAATGACTAAAGCATTTTAAACTGCGTCGGAAAATCACTCGTTATCAATACTTATCTGCGCACGCACTCTGACTTTTTATTATTGATTAACTATTAATTACTAAGATGTCATGTGAAATATGTTCGTAATAAAATCATTTTTAGTTTATAAAATTTAATGAGGGTAATCCCAAAAATATTTTTAACTCGGCTGATCCGCGCAAATAATGAGTCGTTGTTGGGCTTTAGTTGGGTTAAGTTGCAATTTATATACTTTTTTTGTGTATTTCTTGCTAATAGTTACGTCCTCCATTAAGACTTATAGTGAGTGTTTTTGTGCGTGAACTATTATTGCAAGTTCATCAGTCGTACCTCTCTTTGTTCCCAAACTAACAATTTCTCCATCCTTACGGCTGACGTCTTTTTGTGCCTTTCGTCCTAATAAGGAACACTACAGTGTAGGTAATAGTTGCCTACTACACGTAGAAGTCAACTTGGCATTTATCATTTCTGAATATGATTTTGTCCCATTCGGTGTCGAGACCCTTGGTCCGTGGGGTCCTAGCGTGTTAAGGCTTTTTAGGGAATTATCAAAAAGGTTAGTCGACATCACAGGAGAACGAAGAGCTGGCAGCTACCTTGGACAAAGAATTAGTCTGGCTATTCAAAGGGGGAACGCTGCCAGTATCTTCGGAACCTTGCCTAAAGGGACTACTTTTAATAATATTTTTTAATAATTAAATTTTAAGGTTAGTTATTAGGTATATTTTTATGTATTATGTTATTTGACTTGGCACCTACGTGGGACATAAAAAAAGTGTTAATTTATTTTTAGTACATTTTCATTCCTAGATTTGGAAACCCTTTTAAGTAAAAAATACCTGTGTCAGGTTTCCAAGCTCTTCCATAAACAAACTTAATTCTAAATTCCTTAAAAAAAATTCATTTTTTAACTTTTTTTTTAACTGTTACAACACGTCTGAGTGCATGAGCGAGTGTGTGGGTGCAAATGTGTGAGTGAATGAATAAAGTGTGTAATTACATAATAGGTCTTAGAAGCAGCTGTATGTGCTTCCCCCTCCCACCTTACCCCATCGCATACCGCTCTCCACCTTGACAACAGTGCGATCAGTAAATTGTCTTTTTATTAAAGAATAAACTAAAATTATATGTGTTTTATTAAGCTATGGAAAAATATACCTTCTGGTTTAAGCCTCTTCGAATTGTGTTTAGATTTTTGCGAACGCATAATTTCTCGCCCCGGCCCATGCTGCTGCTGCATAAGTTATTGAGGGCTCCACCACGACTGTATAAATTGTGGATACTATATCGGGATGTAGTCCCCACGTTTGTTATAATATGCTAGCATGTCCCACCATTTACGCACTAGGCGTTGTGCGCATCTGAGCTGTTATTTGCCTTTCGACATTTCACACACGTTGGTGGTACTCTCGCTGTGTGGTCAGGGCAGGCAGCCTTCAGGTGCAATCCTCCACAGTGTGAGCAGGTTGGGCCGGCTTCATTGCAATGTTTCCGCCCGTGGCCATAACCCAGACACCTCAATCTTTCTCACTGTATCAGATTGGTCTTGCACCCATACTCGCTGTTGATCTATGTGTGCCCTCCCTGCTTTTATGAGCTTTTTCCACACGGGCAGAGAGACCTGCAGGATTATATTCTCGGTGTGCGTATTTCCGGCTCGTCTTCGGTATTTTGCCGCTATTCTTACCGCTTCTTGCTTCTTTAAATAAGATTTGGTTTTTAATCGCGCCCACCACTTCCTCGTCCGTGTGGGATTTTATGACGTCTCTAAGGACAACAAGTGGATCTTTGGTGGCTGCCATTTCCATTATGAAGGATGAGTCGGTCTTTAGACGATCGGTGATTTTGCCTAAGCGCTCCATAGTGGTACATTCTATTACTATCTCTGATCTTTCACTTTTCTAATTTTGTGACTGTTGAGTCCGGTGTTCTTGGCATCTTCCGTGTTTTGGATGCGCTCTTATAGTTCTCCACTCGTTTCTGGGCCTGTCGACTTTATGAAAATCGAATGGAGTTTTAATTGTTTTAGTATTTCTACATTTGATTGTTGCCGCTTCTGCGTATGTAATTATCCTTTTTTCCCTTTACTCTACCTCGTCTGTATTCTCTTAGTTGCTTTTTTTTTAATTTTATATTTAACCCCTTTATTGATATTATAAATATCGCGACTGTCGCGGCCTTAATGATTACTTGATTTTTTTTGCAGTTAGTATAACTATGACGTCATTACAGCGCGGTGCCTAGTTAACTTCTGCGTGTAGTACATACAATTCTTACGCACATCACCTCTCCATAAGACAAATAAGTGCGAGCGAGACAGATTGTGACGCTAACAAAAACTCAATTGACGTATTAAAGAGTGAAGAGTCAAACGTTTTATGAAATGTTTATATTCGTAAACGTACAAGGAAAGATTGTGTATGTGTATTTATTTATTATTACTATATTCTGTATAATTTACTTATAAGCGTCACCGCACACGGGCCACCGGCCACAACCACAAAACGCCGCCACTGGCATATTTCCTGTAATTTTCATAAATTTTATATGGACTCGCCGCGCACGGTTGGCGCCGGTGGCGGCCACACGCTATAAATCGTCGCAGCTTGCTTCTTGTGGCTCGCACCGGCCACTAAACGCCGACACAAAAAGCCGCCACACGCCATTCGCGCGATTCCGCGCCCCTCTCTCCCTTGCCTCAGTTAACCTGAAGTCTACGACGACGTCTTTTTATCAAAAGTAGCGCAATAATAATAAGTAAACCTTCTTAGTCAGAGTCCATTATGATACAGCACGCAAGGGTTAAAAAAAGTTGCAGCCATCGACCGGAAGTGTCGACCACCGGCCACAAGTGGCTGTCGCGCGCTTCACCTACCTTTGTAGTTTGTAGCCGCTTCTAGCTTCTCGTGGCGGCGTTTGTGGCTGTCGCGTGTGGCCCGTGTGCGGAAACCTTAAAATGTGTATATTAAATTGCCAAAAAATAAAATGTTAGCATACAAGTCTAGTCGAATCTTTTCAATAGTTCATAAGTTAAGAAAAATGTTGCTAAGCTATGTATATAATAAAGTTATTTTCGTTAATCTTTAGCTGGCCCAGCATTTTGCGTTATTTGACCGTCTAAAGTTGTATTTAATTAACAAAAGCGCGCGAAACTGTCCACGCCACAGATAAGTAGTCATTTGCCACAGACTACAAAAATTCCGCGCCTATCACTACTAATACTAATAGGTATGAATGTCTTTTGAAAGTTTTATTAGTGAACTAATAATTATTATATAAAAAAATAAGACCTATTGTGGATACATCCAATGTGTTTATTTTATTTTTAACTTTGTTTTTATTGTAAAGATGTATCTGTTTTGTTTTAAATAAATAAATAAAGTGACAAATTAAATTAAGCTTAAAGGTCTTGTTACCAGCCATACAATTATTAAAAAAAAAAATTAAAAGTGACATAAAATGTGTTAGCAGTACATAATACCAATTTTTATCTTGTATAATAAATATCTTTAGTCAATAGTGAAATTGTACTGGGAACAAGTAATGTGTAATTTATAATAAATTTATATGAAATACTGTCTTTTTATTTTCCTGACAAAATAATTTCTATTTCGTTTTAATTTTGATAAAAGTGTACACTATTTTACACTAATGAAGAGTAAAATGTTTAGTATTATTTCCCTAAGTGGTTAGAATTTTTTATATTGGACTAACTTTATGTTATACAGTAACATTATTGTTGTATTTATGTATTTTTATTTCCAATAAATTTTTGTGAAAAAAGTTTATAATCCTATTTTCAAAATAAATACTGTCCTTTTTTTTACGAGTCCCGGTGTCCCCGAAATGATTAACTTAAAATTGTCCCGTTTTGAGAAACCGCGCGAAAATTTGAGCAGCAGATTATATAAAAAAACGCGCGTTCTTATTTTAAAACGTCATCGTATTGAAGCTTTTTTTTTCTTTTGTAATACATTTATGAGAATATTCTGTATGTGCGGAAAAATATAGATATCTAAAAAGAATAGTAGCTTCCATAATTATAGTACTCGTAATGAAGACAAAATTAGCGCACCAACCACAAGTAATAAGTAAAAAGTACCAACGAGTAATTCTTTCCAAGGCAATTGCATACGTTTTCAACAAAATCCCTAGTGAGATACACATATTGTCAATAAATAAATTTAAATCGTACATTAAAGTAAAACTGGTTGCTAAGGCCTATTATAATATAAATGAATACTTAAACGATCATAGTGCTTGGATATGAATTGCTTCAGTATAAATAGGTAACGCGACTGAATCTCTCGGCGTTTTCAGACTATGGGGCGATCGTCGACATCTACTTTTTTATAATGTAAAGTGGGAACAAACCGTGATTCATGTGGTATCAAATTATTTCAGTATAATTAGTATTATTACTATTTTGCCGATGGCCATGCGTCATACGGGTGCTAATTGCGGTGACTGGTCGTACTTGAATTCGTGTATGCGGTGATATTAGTTGTTTATACTACGTATTTGCGTGTTGTTCTCACGAGTGTGTAAGTGCGTGCTCCTATTTCACCATGCCTCCTGCTGATACAGGAGAAATCTTTGTTTTTAATTTATTTTTATTATTCTTTATTACTCAAGATGTCATATGGAACATGGTGTTATGGTTGCAGCTCCTTACAAACATTATGTAAAAAATTGTATTGGCGATTTAAAAGAGTGGCGGAGAGCTTATTGCCATTTCTTCTCTTCCGTTCTACGCCCTTGATTTGAGAAGTGGCAGTAAATTTAAAATTAGAATCATTTAATTTATGGTAAGTATATTTCTTTTTTTTGACGTTCATAAGAGTACATTTTGTTACCTATATGAATAAATGATTTTTGATTTGATTTGATTTAGAAGAAAATAATAATATTAGTTAAAGTTAACAGTATCAGTAATGAAGTCTTGTGTAATAAGGATTAGATAAATTATTTTATGAAATATTTCATTAAACGTTTTTGGTTACAATCGTTTTTTTTTTAATCTATCCCTATATGAATAAATGATTTTTGTACAACGATAGTTAACTAATTTAATCACCTACAGTTTTATTTTGTTAAATAAACATTTTTCTAACTCTGTACCAGGAACATCCATCAAGGAAGCCAAAACAAGTGTTTAATAAAAGAGCCACATATATTCATTAATAGATATATTTCTAAATAAATGCAATCAAATGGTACAGTAATATGTATAAATTTTTTTTGGTATTTTTAATTTAGATCTTTAGAAGCCATTCTCGAAGAACTCCGTTGGCAAATTGAGGTCTCCGAAGTCGGTGGGTCCAAATGAGTTTGTTATACTTTCTTTTAAATTGTTGAATGATGTCTCCATATTCTTCCTGTTCTTCTTGTAGATAAATCGTCCGGGGTAAGATACGGATTTTACGTTGTTATAGATATCCTAAAAAAAAACATATGTGCAATTCACACATGGTAGAAGTGAAACCTTCAAAAACATTTTTTTTATTATTAATCATATATAAATTAATCATTTTCCATTATCTAAATGTGTGTGTTCTTTTAAAACAGTATATTTTAATGATAAATTTTAATTTATAAGTTTAATATAAATTTTTAATTTGGGAAAAACTAAAACATCGAAAGTTTGAAATTCGATCAAATGAAAAAGCGGCAGTAAAGAGAGGCTGTATAATGCCTGCTATCTCATTTTTTCCCACGTTAAATCATATGATGAATTGATGTTTCTGTCTCTCTTTACCGCTGCATCCGGTTTGAAATCACGACGATTCGAAAGAAGTTTATCTATCTCATTTTCTCCCACGTTAAATCATATGAATTAATGTTTCTGTCTCTTTTTACTGTCGCTTTTTCGTTGCATCCGGTTTGAAATCACAACGATTCTAAAGAAGTTTCACTTCAAAAAAAAAACTTAATAATTTTTGGAATTTTGTTAGAATCGTAACCACACTGCAACCACTTTGTTAGAATTCATTTATTACATTCAAATGACAAACATTTGTAGTCTGTGTCCGAAGAGTCGTTTGAGGTAGCAGCATTGCTAAATGACTTTTTTATGTTGACAACACTGTTGCGTCATTATAGTTTGTTGCCAATGGACTTTGTATCCGGCTTATAAATAAATTAAAAAATTGTTTTAATATCGTTTGACAGTAGGACACAAAATGGCGCGTAGAAAATGGGAATAATATTAAGCCACCACGCTGGTCTTTCAGAAATACTTTAGAGACAAAAAGGAAAATTAAAATGCATGAGGACGTGACTATTGCATACTTTGGTATTTAAAATTTAAAAGTATATGGGGGCAACTGTTGGAAGGTCGTGGTGCTGTCCACATATAATTGTCTATGATGCACTACGTTTGAATTTTGATTATATTTTCTTTTCTTTTGATATGCGTTGTCATTTATAGATAATAATATATTTTCTCTTGTACAAATAAACACAATTTTACAAGTATTACTAACGTTTTATTTAATTGCTATAGCCGCTAGTCCACCCTATCAGCCAAAAAAAAAATGACAATTCTTTATTTATTTATTAAGTCTACAACGTCATACATATTACGAAATCTACTGATAATTTTATAAAATCTTCTATCTAATATGTACGACAATATGTAAACATATGTTTTGCTAAAAATAGGAATTAAAAAATTTATAATGTAAATTATGCCTCGAATCCCACTAAACTAAACCAAATATATACTCCAAGAATGGGTATATCAAAAATAATACTCCAAGATCGAAGTAACATACAATTTTTACTATTTGAATGTATTTTGATGCATACCAATTTGAAATTACCTCTCAAACCGAGGGTACAACAAAACCTATGTGGTTTTATTCGATAGGCGTATATGAAGTTGGTTCTAGGCGCAATTTTGTAGGCGTTGGCATCAGTCTAAAGGACTATCATTCTTCGAGGACAGACGCTTCCACCTCGAATATAAAAGAAAGGGGACTCTTCTACGGAACAGGCATATAAGCCATCTGCAGCCCACGTTAGCTATTGACGGCCATGCCTAGTATCACCCAGAAAAGACTATCACTGAAATTCCACAGCCAGTATCAAAAGGAAATGCAGAAACTTAATAGAAAGAAAATATACCTCTATTCCCTGCTTGTCATCGTCGTGCAGGCCGAATATTTTGATACCCAGGTCATATACTGGGTACATCATGGCACCAACTACTTCTGTGTGCCCCAATCCTAAAGCGTGCCCGACTTCGTGTGATGCTGTCTGAAAGTTGATGTTTATTACGTGAGAGTAGAAAATAGGATAGATAGTTGTTTAGAGAAATTAACGCATCCCCTGGAAGCTAGATTTTTTTGCGATTTTGTTTGGACAAAATAGATCAAATAAATTCATGAATCAGTAAATCAATCAGTCGAATCGTTTATTCCAATTAGACTACCTAAAATGGCACTTATGAACGTTAAATAAAATATAGAGATGATTCTAGTTGCCCCTTCCAAAAGGTTTCGCGTGGAGAAGAATGAAGGAACTCCACACTTACTCTTTTAAAATAGGATTTACAATATTTGTACTTATACATTAGTTAGACTACTTACTGATTGAAATCAATGTCCCGTTTTGAGTCAAAGTCACTTTACGTATGACGTCACTGAATCAGACGTAATTTTTAATTAAATCAAGTTTTTTACATAACACGTTTTATAAATATGGTTTTTACATGTCTGCATATCACATCTAATAGACAACATAAACAAAATAAAAATATATCTTCAAGTACTACATCACGCGAGCACCCTGGCATTGAGAGTGTCAATGGGCGGTATCACTTAACATCAGGTGAGCCTCCTGCCCGTTTGTCCCCTGTTCTATAAAAAAAAAGTCAATGTCGTTATGTTTAACAGTAATTCACGACTGCAGTGAATGACTCCAAATTCTTCCATTTGTCATCTTCGCTATTTCCAGTCTGTCACCGCTATCTTTGTTTCATCTTTCTAGGTTTCTGGTGTGCGTTCTTTTTCTTTCTCTGAGCCATTCCGAGTAAAGGCATTTTTTAATCATCATCACAAAAGCGGTCAATGTAGTCCATTTCCAGTTTATATATTTGCAATGTTACAAAGTCTGTTGTGTACAAACGTAATATACATACGTAAGATATATTCAAACGTAAACTGTATACTTTATTCATATAGGCAACCAAGTACTAAGAACATCAACAGAAAAGATGTTAAATTAATTCTAAATTTACATTTACTACCAGCTCACAATTCAGCGTAGAGCGCGCAAGAAGAACTGGCCAGAAAATGTCCGAATCGTAAACTTCGTATCACCTACACATAATAATAATAATAGCCTTTATTCAGATACATTTTACATACTTGTGTCCAAACTTAATCAAACATTTTTAAAACATACCACAGACAACCTCAAACTACACACGAAACACATTTCTGAAAGTCAACCAAGTGACACTTCTTCATGTCTAGAAATACATAGGAACACACAATAGGAATAGATTTTATGTTCCTTTGCTTATTATTTATGTTTCCCGTTCAAACCTTCTCTACTGTGGGGTGCTGCTGCAGAGGTTCAATCCATATTTGTGTTGCAGAAGCGGGCTGTTCGGGGTATTTGTTGTGTTTCCCCGAGGGAGTCGGTACGGAATAGATTTAAGGAACTAAATATTATGACATTATCCGGTCAATATATTCTTGAAGCCTTGTTGTATGTACAAAAAAACTTAAACGTTTTCAAAAAAAAATGGTGACTTTCACCAGTATAATGCGCGTAATAGAACTAATTTGAGTGTGCGACCAACCAGGCTCCAGAAGATAAACCACTCCTTATATGGAAATTGTATTCGTTTTTACAACAAACTCCCAAGCGAAATTAGAGAACTGTCACTAAATAAATTCAAAGCCCTTGTTAAAAGTAAATTAATTAATAAAGCCTTTTATAAATGTGACGAATACTTAAATGATCCTAATCCTTGGGATTGATTTGCTCCAGTTCAAACAATTTGTAATAAAAACTTGGCGATTTAAAAGAGTGGCGGAAAGTTTCTTGCCAGTTCTTCTTACCCGCTCTACGCCCTTGACTTGCGAACTGGTTGTAAATGTAAATTTACAGTTAATTTAATTTGTTTTTCTTGACGTTCACAAGTGTACATGTTTACCTATATGAATAAAGATATTTTGATTTGATTTGATTTGACTTCCAGAAATAATGCAAGACCAAAATTAGCCAAAACGGTCCAGCCGTTCTCGAGTTTTAGCGAGACTAACGAACAACAATTCATTTTTATATATATAGATAGATAGATCGAATCGTTTTGTTGAGTTTGAAAGTTGAAAAATTAATTTCGAATCTCCATTGGGAGTCTGCAAGAAGAGATAGTAACACACTTAGATATTACATGAAACGTATTTTTATGATTATATTTTTATCTGTAATGGAAAGAGGAATCTGTTGGAGGAATTTGGAGGAATGTGTGGCTGTTGACCTTCAGGGCCTTTACAGTTCAGCTATGGCTGTTTTGGCGCGGTTAGCTCGGCTGGAATGGGCGTGGTTCCCGGAATTGGCGTGGTCCGCGCAAGGACGTCTCCTGCGAGAACCAGAGTAGGACGGAAGCGAAAACGGAGTAAGGTCCAAGTATTAACCGATGGAGACTGTTTTTTATTCTGTTTTTTTATAGATCATCAGGCTCCTTCGATCATATTTACACTGATGGAAAGTTAGCCAATACGTTTTTGAAGCTTTTTCGTTGTAACCTAAGTCGAATTATGTTCGAAAATGAAATAACGATTGATTTAGTTTTTGACTTTCATAAGTGTACTTATTTACTCATATGAATAAAGATATTTTGATTGAGTATTTTTTCTCATAAAGAAGCTTCGAGATCGATAGTGATTTCTATTTACAATAAAGTTCAAACTTACTTGGAATAAATTGGGTAAACCAGTGCTGAAGTCTTGCGACCAGTCGATGGCGTCGTTCAATGTGATGACAGTTGTTTTGTGTCGGTTGTTCTGTAATCAAAAGTAATTTAGAAAAAAATGGATTTTTTTTATAGAACAGGGGGCAAACGGGCAGGAGGCTCACCTGATGTTAACTTGTTAAAGAATGACAAATCTTACTGTGTTTCCATAGATGTGGGCGTCAGCTCTTGGTGCGATCGTATCGAACCTGCAAGATAAATAATTCTATCAAGTAAATATATGTCTAACAGCAGGGCAGTTGGTCTAGTTGCCTATTTATAAACCAGAGGTGCAGATCTAGAATGGTTGTAGCGCCACTGAATATTATTATTAATCTACATACTATTACACCAGGGTAAAGGCCTTAACTAGCTTTCACTTTGATATATTAAGTGTCCACACCTGTTATCTACTAATCACCAATCACTTGCAATCGCACTAATCAAAGTGAATACAGGCCTTAACAGAGCCACTAAACAATAATTCGATACCACTTGCTCTACATACCTGCACTAATCATCCTCAATTACTATTCACTTGCACTCGCACTAATCAAAGTGAATACAGGCCTTAACAGAGCCACTAAACAATAATTAGACACTACTTGCTCTACACACCTGCACTAATCATCCTCAATTACTAATCACTTGCACTCGCACTAATCAAAGTGAATACAGGCCTTAACATAGCCACTAAACAATAATTAGACACTACTTGCTCTAAACACCTGCACTAATCATCCTCAATTACTAATCACTTGCACTCGCACTAATCAAAGTGAATACAGGCCTTAACAGAGCCACTAAACAATAATTAGACACTACTTGCTCTACACACCTGCACTAGTCATCCTCAATTACTAATCACTTGCACTCGCACTAATCAAAGTGAATACAGGCCTTAACATAGCCACTAAACAATAATTAGACACTACTTGCTCTAAACACCTGCACTAATCATCCTCAATTACTAATCACTTGCAATCGCACTAATCAAAGTGAATGCAGGCCTTTAGATTCAGAAAAGAGATTTGGTGCTAAGTCTGACTTCGATCGAAAATGTATGAGATTTTGATAGACAGGAGTTCACGCTGTTTTTTAATCTCACTCTACTCCTGAACTACAGTCTGGTCAGCCAATTAAGCCTACTCATCTTCAGACATGCACGAGGAAACACAATTCCTCTGGAATATCAAGTGTCTTGGACGGAAAAGCTTCGGACCAGCTTCTCAGAAGATTGCGCCTTGAGGTAGGTTTAAAGTTTACAACAGTACACAGAGTGCCACATAACGTTTTTTTACCAACATCCCGCGGGGGGTTTGGCTTTAGCTCCTGCCAGTATTTAGTTGTTTTCTTGCTCTTCGAGTTCGCCAGCCCAAATATATTCCCACAGCCTGATTATACCAACACAAATCATGACAAGCTTACCTGACTTCCATATCGGTGCGTCCACCGCTTCGCTTCGTGACTGTAATACCAGATGGATCGGACCAAACGGAAAATGCGAGGAAAATTATAGAATCCACCTCCTGTTGGCTTATTTTCGATGAATACTTCGTGATTTTGTACGTAAGATGCTTCTTTGGCCAATTTCCTGTAAAATAGCAAAAAGTTCATCAAGCAGTACATCAAAACCGTCGCTAGACTGATCAGGGTGGGAAGAGGGCTAGTAGATGTAAGCAAAGATGATGGGAAAAGTGTGTGAGAATGAGAGATTGTATAAGGGAACGGAAATCTTCAACGTGCTCTTGCCTGCACAATGACCAAACATCCACCTCCCTTGGCGACGCGCTCGAATACCGGCGGCGAGTGCGGCAGGAGACAGGGGGCATCAAGGAGTAATAGAAGTATACCGGCGAGTTATGATGCAACCACAACTTTTTTTTTTTCTATATCATTTTTCCTACTATATTTTTCATTATGGGTATTAAACTTAAACCAATCGCCTTTTGGTGAGTAAAGGTCACCTAGTGATATAATTGCTTAATAGTGGAAGATGGAGACGCTTCAAGTACCCATGAGTTAGTGTTCCCTGAAAATGTTTAGTAATTTAAACGCCCCCATATTAAAACAATTAGTTCTAACTTCCTTTGGTAGAATAGGAGTACTCTCTTTTTAGTTATTATTAAAGTGAGTTTCGTGTCTTTTACTTCGGATAACATTTATATTTCTATCATCTAATAAATTCTAAATATCTGTGCTTGCCAACGTTAGGCACACTGCTACATTGGTACAAGAAAAATAAAATACAATTTTAATTGTGATAAACACAAAGCCAAACAACAGACAGAGAGAAAATACATACATTCATAAATAATAGAAACTAAATGAAAATCAGGGGAGCAACTATGGATATCAGAATGCTCAATCTGCATATCGGTCAGTTTTGGCCAAAACACGTTCTTTTTAAAGGGAAAATTGGTGGAAAATAGTATGATGGATTGGAGTATCTATGGGGTATACGAAATTAAGTTAAAAGGTTTGGGCAATAAAGCTGCTTGATGAATATTTTAAAAGAAAACGATCAATTTTGAATGACAACAAGTGCGCTAGTGTGGTGTCGTATGTTGGCAACTTGTGTTTCCTAAACGCAAACGCAAAAGAGGAAGACAATTAAGAAGGTGGACAGACCAGATAGGACACAGCAGGTAAATAAAGGAAGCCAAAGATGGCATTGAAATAAATTTTACTTTACCAATAGTTGTATATCTCCTTCTTCTCATACCAACGGCTGTATCTTTCGCCTGACATCTGTCGCGGGTCATCATGTTTTTGGTTGCATCATCCAGCTGACCTATGAACGGAATTATAAAAAGTTACTATATAAGTTGTGTAACATAATGTACACTTATGAACGTCAAAATATACTTTAAATGATTCTAATTTTACATTTACTGCCAGTTCTCAAATCAAGGGCGTAGAACGGAAAAGAAGAACTGGCAATAATCTCTCCGCCACTCTTTTTAATCGCTAAGCTTTTTTACACAATGTTTGTAAGGAGCTGCAACCATTACGCCATGTTCCATATGACATATCGAGTAATAAAGAATAATAAAATAAATTAGAAACAAAGATTTGTCCTCTATCAGCAGGAGGCATGGTGAATTAGTGATAAGGGTCCCCCTAATATTTTAACAATACTTTTCAGCTATGGCTTTAAAAATTAAAATAAGTTCGATGCCAACACAACGCTTGACAAATGACATTTACAAAATCCTTAAACAATATTTCTATTAGAAATCCTACCTGATGCAGGAATTTGAACGTAGTTCTGGAAGTTTCTCAGAGCGTTCTTGAAGTCGTCGTCGTCCACATTTGTGTTGCCGCCATGACGACTGAGGCTAGATCTTCTCATGTAACCAAACTTGATTAAGTAACCCTGAAAATTCAGCGTAGAGCGCGCAAGAAGAACTGGCCAGAAAATGTCCGAATCGTAAACTTCGTATCACCTACACATAATAATAATAATAATAGCCTTTATTCAGATACATTTTACATACTTGTGTCCAAACTTAATCAAACATTTTTAAAACATACCACAGACAACCTCAAACTACACACGAAACACATTTCTGAAAGTCAACCAAGTGACACTTCTTCATGTCTAGAAATACATAGGAACACACAATAGGAATAGATTTTATGTTCCTTTGCTTATTATTTATGTTTCCCGTTCAAACCTTCTCTACTGTGGGGTGCTGCTGCAGAGGTTCAATCCATATTTGTGTTGCAGAAGCGGGCTGTTCGGGGTATTTGTTGTGTTTCCCCGAGGGAGTCGGTACGGAATAGATTTAAGGAACTAAATATTATGACATTATCCGGTCAATATATTCTTGAAGCCTTGTTGTATGTACAAAAAAACTTAAACGTTTTCAAAAAAAAATGGTGACTTTCACCAGTATAATGCGCGTAATAGAACTAATTTGAGTGTGCGACCAACCAGGCTCCAGAAGATAAACCACTCCTTATATGGAAATTGTATTCGTTTTTACAACAAACTCCCAAGCGAAATTAGAGAACTGTCACTAAATAAATTCAAAGCCCTTGTTAAAAGTAAATTAATTAATAAAGCCTTTTATAAATGTGACGAATACTTAAATGATCCTAATCCTTGGGATTGATTTGCTCCAGTTCAAACAATTTGTAATAAAAACTTGGCGATTTAAAAGAGTGGCGGAAAGTTTCTTGCCAGTTCTTCTTACCCGCTCTACGCCCTTGACTTGCGAACTGGTTGTAAATGTAAATTTACAGTTAATTTAATTTGTTTTTCTTGACGTTCACAAGTGTACATGTTTACCTATATGAATAAAGATATTTTGATTTGATTTGATTTGACTTCCAGAAATAATGCAAGACCAAAATTAGCCAAAACGGTCCAGCCGTTCTCGAGTTTTAGCGAGACTAACGAACAACAATTCATTTTTATATATATAGATAGATAGATCGAATCGTTTTGTTGAGTTTGAAAGTTGAAAAATTAATTTCGAATCTCCATTGGGAGTCTGCAAGAAGAGATAGTAACACACTTAGATATTACATGAAACGTATTTTTATGATTATATTTTTATCTGTAATGGAAAGAGGAATCTGTTGGAGGAATTTGGAGGAATGTGTGGCTGTTGACCTTCAGGGCCTTTACAGTTCAGCTATGGCTGTTTTGGCGCGGTTAGCTCGGCTGGAATGGGCGTGGTTCCCGGAATTGGCGTGGTCCGCGCAAGGACGTCTCCTGCGAGAACCAGAGTAGGACGGAAGCGAAAACGGAGTAAGGTCCAAGTATTAACCGATGGAGACTGTTTTTTATTCTGTTTTTTTATAGATCATCAGGCTCCTTCGATCATATTTACACTGATGGAAAGTTAGCCAATACGTTTTTGAAGCTTTTTCGTTGTAACCTAAGTCGAATTATGTTCGAAAATGAAATAACGATTGATTTAGTTTTTGACTTTCATAAGTGTACTTATTTACTCATATGAATAAAGATATTTTGATTGAGTATTTTTTCTCATAAAGAAGCTTCGAGATCGATAGTGATTTCTATTTACAATAAAGTTCAAACTTACTTGGAATAAATTGGGTAAACCAGTGCTGAAGTCTTGCGACCAGTCGATGGCGTCGTTCAATGTGATGACAGTTGTTTTGTGTCGGTTGTTCTGTAATCAAAAGTAATTTAGAAAAAAATGGATTTTTTTTATAGAACAGGGGGCAAACGGGCAGGAGGCTCACCTGATGTTAACTTGTTAAAGAATGACAAATCTTACTGTGTTTCCATAGATGTGGGCGTCAGCTCTTGGTGCGATCGTATCGAACCTGCAAGATAAATAATTCTATCAAGTAAATATATGTCTAACAGCAGGGCAGTTGGTCTAGTTGCCTATTTATAAACCAGAGGTGCAGATCTAGAATGGTTGTAGCGCCACTGAATATTATTATTAATCTACATACTATTACACCAGGGTAAAGGCCTTAACTAGCTTTCACTTTGATATATTAAGTGTCCACACCTGTTATCTACTAATCACCAATCACTTGCAATCGCACTAATCAAAGTGAATACAGGCCTTAACAGAGCCACTAAACAATAATTCGATACCACTTGCTCTACATACCTGCACTAATCATCCTCAATTACTATTCACTTGCACTCGCACTAATCAAAGTGAATACAGGCCTTAACAGAGCCACTAAACAATAATTAGACACTACTTGCTCTACACACCTGCACTAATCATCCTCAATTACTAATCACTTGCACTCGCACTAATCAAAGTGAATACAGGCCTTAACATAGCCACTAAACAATAATTAGACACTACTTGCTCTAAACACCTGCACTAATCATCCTCAATTACTAATCACTTGCACTCGCACTAATCAAAGTGAATACAGGCCTTAACAGAGCCACTAAACAATAATTAGACACTACTTGCTCTACACACCTGCACTAGTCATCCTCAATTACTAATCACTTGCACTCGCACTAATCAAAGTGAATACAGGCCTTAACATAGCCACTAAACAATAATTAGACACTACTTGCTCTAAACACCTGCACTAATCATCCTCAATTACTAATCACTTGCAATCGCACTAATCAAAGTGAATGCAGGCCTTTAGATTCAGAAAAGAGATTTGGTGCTAAGTCTGACTTCGATCGAAAATGTATGAGATTTTGATAGACAGGAGTTCACGCTGTTTTTTAATCTCACTCTACTCCTGAACTACAGTCTGGTCAGCCAATTAAGCCTACTCATCTTCAGACATGCACGAGGAAACACAATTCCTCTGGAATATCAAGTGTCTTGGACGGAAAAGCTTCGGACCAGCTTCTCAGAAGATTGCGCCTTGAGGTAGGTTTAAAGTTTACAACAGTACACAGAGTGCCACATAACGTTTTTTTACCAACATCCCGCGGGGGGTTTGGCTTTAGCTCCTGCCAGTATTTAGTTGTTTTCTTGCTCTTCGAGTTCGCCAGCCCAAATATATTCCCACAGCCTGATTATACCAACACAAATCATGACAAGCTTACCTGACTTCCATATCGGTGCGTCCACCGCTTCGCTTCGTGACTGTAATACCAGATGGATCGGACCAAACGGAAAATGCGAGGAAAATTATAGAATCCACCTCCTGTTGGCTTATTTTCGATGAATACTTCGTGATTTTGTACGTAAGATGCTTCTTTGGCCAATTTCCTGTAAAATAGCAAAAAGTTCATCAAGCAGTACATCAAAACCGTCGCTAGACTGATCAGGGTGGGAAGAGGGCTAGTAGATGTAAGCAAAGATGATGGGAAAAGTGTGTGAGAATGAGAGATTGTATAAGGGAACGGAAATCTTCAACGTGCTCTTGCCTGCACAATGACCAAACATCCACCTCCCTTGGCGACGCGCTCGAATACCGGCGGCGAGTGCGGCAGGAGACAGGGGGCATCAAGGAGTAATAGAAGTATACCGGCGAGTTATGATGCAACCACAACTTTTTTTTTTTCTATATCATTTTTCCTACTATATTTTTCATTATGGGTATTAAACTTAAACCAATCGCCTTTTGGTGAGTAAAGGTCACCTAGTGATATAATTGCTTAATAGTGGAAGATGGAGACGCTTCAAGTACCCATGAGTTAGTGTTCCCTGAAAATGTTTAGTAATTTAAACGCCCCCATATTAAAACAATTAGTTCTAACTTCCTTTGGTAGAATAGGAGTACTCTCTTTTTAGTTATTATTAAAGTGAGTTTCGTGTCTTTTACTTCGGATAACATTTATATTTCTATCATCTAATAAATTCTAAATATCTGTGCTTGCCAACGTTAGGCACACTGCTACATTGGTACAAGAAAAATAAAATACAATTTTAATTGTGATAAACACAAAGCCAAACAACAGACAGAGAGAAAATACATACATTCATAAATAATAGAAACTAAATGAAAATCAGGGGAGCAACTATGGATATCAGAATGCTCAATCTGCATATCGGTCAGTTTTGGCCAAAACACGTTCTTTTTAAAGGGAAAATTGGTGGAAAATAGTATGATGGATTGGAGTATCTATGGGGTATACGAAATTAAGTTAAAAGGTTTGGGCAATAAAGCTGCTTGATGAATATTTTAAAAGAAAACGATCAATTTTGAATGACAACAAGTGCGCTAGTGTGGTGTCGTATGTTGGCAACTTGTGTTTCCTAAACGCAAACGCAAAAGAGGAAGACAATTAAGAAGGTGGACAGACCAGATAGGACACAGCAGGTAAATAAAGGAAGCCAAAGATGGCATTGAAA
Organism: Pieris mannii; assembly: GCA_028984075.1. Lineage (NCBI taxonomy): Eukaryota > Metazoa > Arthropoda > Insecta > Lepidoptera > Pieridae > Pieris > Pieris mannii. The sequence goes on along the minus strand of CM054798.1, from coordinate 1,575,505 downwards.
TAAATTTTACTTTACCAATAGTTGTATATCTCCTTCTTCTCATACCAACGGCTGTATCTTTCGCCTGACATCTGTCGCGGGTCATCATGTTTTTGGTTGCATCATCCAGCTGACCTATGAACGGAATTATAAAAAGTTACTATATAAGTTGTGTAACATAATGTACACTTATGAACGTCAAAATATACTTTAAATGATTCTAATTTTACATTTACTGCCAGTTCTCAAATCAAGGGCGTAGAACGGAAAAGAAGAACTGGCAATAATCTCTCCGCCACTCTTTTTAATCGCTAAGCTTTTTTACACAATGTTTGTAAGGAGCTGCAACCATTACGCCATGTTCCATATGACATATCGAGTAATAAAGAATAATAAAATAAATTAGAAACAAAGATTTGTCCTCTATCAGCAGGAGGCATGGTGAATTAGTGATAAGGGTCCCCCTAATATTTTAACAATACTTTTCAGCTATGGCTTTAAAAATTAAAATAAGTTCGATGCCAACACAACGCTTGACAAATGACATTTACAAAATCCTTAAACAATATTTCTATTAGAAATCCTACCTGATGCAGGAATTTGAACGTAGTTCTGGAAGTTTCTCAGAGCGTTCTTGAAGTCGTCGTCGTCCACATTTGTGTTGCCGCCATGACGACTGAGGCTAGATCTTCTCATGTAACCAAACTTGATTAAGTAACCCTGAAAATAATTCCCATACCGGTAAATGGTAAATGTCCGTAATTATTTAAACATAATTACGGACGACACAGTAACCGAATATTATGACGGTAATGAGTGATATTCCTGCAATATGTTCTGTCTGTATCTAATGACATTTTGCGGGAATATTATTACGATGGTGACAGACAGAACATAAATATATGTCTACCACTGTCTATTTGGTAAAATTACAATCAAAATTAAAACTATTTTTATGGTTGTTGGTATGTAAATTCAGACAAGTAAAATTTGGTAAATGATTATAAATAACGTTGTGCATAAAGACATCTCGGTTTTTTATAATTAATGTTGCGAAAATTCCGAAAAAAAAATACAGTTATAACATCGCCCTGGATAGTAAAAAGTGAGAATGTTTCTCACTGCACAAGCAGTCCTTTTTTTATAGAACAGGGGGCAAACAGGAGGCTCATCTGATGTTAAGTGATACTAGAGCCCATGGACACTCAATGCCAGAGGGCTCGATCGGAGAGGCTGATCACCTACTTGCCTTATATGTATTGACAAATGATGACGAAAGAGATACAGAAATCTGAGGCAAGATTTCTGTATCTTGCCTCAGGTATACAGGTTCACCTATAAAGGTTGCAATACTCCTGATTTTTTTTTTAATTTTATAGTAACAATCCATTTTTGCGCATCTGAGATCCTTCACCTTCAGAGTCACCTTAATCCAAATATTGCCAATCGTCGGATTGTAATAGCCATCTGTCGATGCAAGCTATCGATGGTAGGTCGGATCGGTGTGTGTGGATAGACCTTTGTATGATAATGACATTTGTGCCAATATCCTATCTTAAAATTTTAACAAAGACTAGTTTTTAAAATAATTAAAAAGCTATTTGGTATGATTTAAACATAGACATGTATAAATTTAATATTATGTGTACGGTTTTATTTACTTTATTTAGCTGTAAAGAGCGAAGAGATTGTATATGTCGGCGTTAAGCGCCACAAATTAACGAATCCAGATTCCATTAAAGCTGTCATTAAATTATTGAAGATAATGACGTCAGTAATACTGGTGTCATAGATTAGTTTGTTGGCATCTGCCATTTAATTTCGACATTAGAGTCCACATTTTAAAGGCTTCTGATTGGTTCGACCACTCAATCGAACTGAGGGCCGCACCAATAAGTTCCTGTATTTATAACAACCAGAATTTGTAATAAACAAGTTTCGTAACATTTCGGGTACTCGTTCCACGACCGAACCCGAATAGACCACAGAGTCAAACAGAGTCATAAGAACGAGTGTCAAAGATTACTTTAATATTTATTGTTATTAAGTCTCTAATATTTAAAATTATGATAAATAACTTTGCATAATAATAATTATGACTATGGAGTCATAATTATTATCGATCATTGAATAGTCATTAATTATAAGATCTAGCAACATTGACAAGTTAAATGAACTAGTCATATTAACGGTTTTAAACTGATTTGACTTCGATGTCATTAAATGATATTGACAGTGGCAGCTGTCAGTAAGACGCCATTGCTGTAAAATAAATAATAAAGACTATAAAATTACTACAGACTATCATATAAAATATGAATCCCAAACATTATTAATATTTTTATTAAATTTGCGCCGATATATACTATCCGTCGCCAAAAATGGATTGTCTTCATAGGGTTTGGTTATTGGGATGCAGATAGGAATCGATCGACTGTCACGGTCTGATCTCAGATGGTTTTCAATCTGAGATTGTGGATTAAATATTGGGTTCGGGCGAAAACTTATAACGAATATACAGATACAATACAGAAATCTAATCCTATATTGTGGCACTGAAATATAAAACACAAAAAAATTGCGGATCAGTGAACCTTTCGTTATGATTAATGCAAATGTATTTTGACGTAAACTTAGTGAACTTGTCAATTGTAAAAACACTTATAGACTAAAAATATTATATTTTGTGTGGCCAAGCCAGGTTTGCGATACCTATTTTCCCACAGATCCCTATCAACAAAGCTGTTGCTACGAAATGTTGTCCCCACTATGGAGATCTTTATATTATGTTCGCAGAGAGTTCACAGAATCGATATTGTGAATCTAATATATTAAATATTTTATTTTTTTGGTATTTTATATTTAAAATATATATGGTTTAAGTAAGTTATCAGTTTGATTACAAATTAGGATTAAATGCGTGGCTTACAATCTTTTCTCTTGCTTTACGAGTTTTATATGAGCAAATAGATAGGCCGTTAATAACCAGGGTATAGTTCCGACACGATTTCAAAGTTACTAAAGCTAGTCCGACAAGGCAACACAAACTCAAAACATTTGGGGCAGTATTTTTTTCATCATTGTAATAAATTCTTTATTAACAGTTCTTAATTTCGAAATCATTAATTTTATTTATTATTGTAATAAAAAGATAGTTCTTAATTACAAAATCAAAATAATTTTATTTACTATTGTAATGAAAAGGATAGTTCTTAATTTCAAAATCAGAAAATTTCTCTTAGTAAAAGAGACCCTAATAATAAAAAAAATCAAATGCTGATTATACAAAGCTAATTGCAGCTCGTTGGACCCCATCATAAATCAAAAACTTGTTTAAGTATAATTAAAATCATAGGGGGTTACCCATTCTTAACATTTATTGCTTAAAATAGTTTAATTAAGTGGCTGACATCATGAAATGATCAAAACCGGCAATAAAAAATTGAAATCTAATCGTAAGACATATCTGACGTCTGTAGACCAAATTATGTATTGACAGTTGACAATTTAACATTTTTTAAAAAGACAATTGACAATTTACATTAAAATATATTTATTAAAAGTAAAACGCATGACGTTTGAATATTTTGGAAATAAATATATATTATTTATGAATGATAACTTAAAATTTATGAACATATTATATACATATAAAACTATTTATAGCTTGATATATTGCGTGAGCTGATCAATTGTAATAAAGCATTATTAAACGCCTATCTGATACCTATTTTGTAAAACTAAAATCTAAAATTGGTAGAGTAATTTATTATTTTGTAGGTAATATTTATGCTTACCATAATTGTCATTTTAGAAAAGATACAAGCAACACGTAATTCAGATGACACATGCATAATTAAAGTATATTATGTATTGATATTAAAGAATAAATAAGCCCATATTTTTTTATTTATTAATATTTAGTAATAAATAAATATTTTTTTGTAGTAGTAGCAAAGAATTTAGTAGTTTTTATCAGGTATTTTTACAACTACAACTATTGTCATGTATTTTAGAATATGATATGGCTAATATATTAATTAAAAAAAAATTTGACAGTCGTCTGAGCTGGTCCGTTCGACCCACCAAAGAAACTGTATTACTATGTCAATGAAGATATAAAAGTGTCTTAAACCCAAAAATCGATGTCTCAAACATCTGTCAAAAAACATGGCGAAGAAAAACAGCTGTAATGTTTGCATAGTCACGAATATAACGCTGAATTAATATAGATTTGAGTATAAAAAACAATTCAATCAATATTAATACTTTAACTAAACTTACCGCATATTTTGAATCGTGTGACGATAAATACAGAGCGTATGAAATGTTTATTAAACACGCTAGGAACAGATACTGTGTTAGCACTCCCATCTTTGATGCGACTGGCATGAGTATTAGCTTGCAATTATATAAATAAGTTTAGGTTTTTCCTTGTGAAGAAAACTAGTTCCATGTTTTGATGCCTCAGCGGGTTAAACCGCGTATATAGGGTGACATATGCATGGAATTACCATACAAAAATTAAATTAAAATTATCTTCTACCGTATTTATTATGGAGAGGGTTCAGAGGAGTTGTTCGGATTAATACCGGCCTACACCCTCTGTCTTCTTTGCCGATGAGTAGGGATGCCTACAGGTTCAAATTTAATGACGTGGAATAAGTGATACCTAGATGATCTTATGTTCCAAAATAAACGTGTTTTATTTATTTTATTTTATTTTTTACCTGCAGCTGAGTTTCATCATCGGACGTCGAGGCAGAATACTAAATTCCACCCGTATCACCTCGACGTCCGCCGATCCATAACACCGTGTTTTTCAAGGCAGTTACTGCCACCACCTGCACCACCACTTTGTGGAACCAGCTGACCACTGAAGTATTTCCGAACCAATTCGATTTAGGGTCCTTCAAGAAAAGAGCGTACCAATTCTTAAAAGGCCGGCAACGCACTCGAAAAACTTGAAATTAAATACGTTTATTTTTGGAACATAAGATCATCATGGTATCACTTATTCCACGTCATTTAATTCGAACCTGTTGGCATCCCTTCTCATCGGTAAAGAAGACAGATGGTGGTGGCCGAGAGAAAAAGCCGGCGTAAAAAACTCTCGGTACTCTTTTAAAAAAAAAGCAAAACATTAAACAATTCTACAATGTTTAAAACAAATATAGTAGAAAATTTTTACCTACTTATACAAAAAAATATGTAAAATAAATTCTAAGATACATTGATCATTAGTAATGATATGTAATGATTCATACTACAGCATTCTATACAAAAGGATACCAGAGATTTAATAATTTTTAAAGCATTTTTAACTAAGTTAATATATCTATATGGTCGTAATTTGTTTTTTAATCCATAGGTATAGGATACATGACTGAGTTACGTAAAAAGTTGATTTTAGTTTGCCTTGTATGAAAGGGTGTGGAACAGTAAAAGCGACGATAAGGCAGGACCAACGGCGGTCGTAAGTGGTGGCCAACAGGGCAATCGCCCGGGGCTTCGCGCAACAACCCAGCAAAATAAAAAAAAGAGTGTGTGTACGTACACGCGTTAGTCATACTTCTTTGGCGTATGAAAAAAAAAGTTTTTAGTTAGTTGCAGTAACGATAAATATTAAAATTAATCAAAAAGATTTTATGTAAATAAATTAATTATTAGTAAATACTATAATAATAATAATAATAATCTTTATTTCTTCTCTCACATATACATACAAGGTTACAATGATTAAAACTAACATGATAACATTTGAAAGTGTATGTGAGAGACTGGTCTCTGTAACAGGAGACCTGAGTGACAGATAGCCAGCCTCTCCACCACCGGACCGGGACACGTACAATAGGTCATTGTATATACATTGTATATATACAATAGAAGAAAAAAAGTAAACGCTAAAAGAAAAACACTGCAAACAGAGATGTAAAATTAAATTAGGTGTGTGAGTGCGCATGCGCTTGTGTGTGTCTCTATGTGTATACTATATAATACTATCACCGTCGTATATGAAATTGATTTAAAAACACCAAAATAATATTTATTTATTCACAGTGTTTAATTGTGCTGTTACGAAACACGTGTTCTAAATATAAAAATATTAGAATATAAATTAACATAGTTATCGATGTCCATGCCACCTAGACCTAACAATGTCGCATTTAGGTGTTGATGTGCGCGCCCATCGTAACAATTCACTCTCATCATTTTTCTCCACCGCGTCAAAAGAAGTATAACTTCAAAATTATGGATTTTTTTTTCAAAAATTCAAACAATAGTTGTTTGATTCAAGGTTAATGGACAAATGTCTAAAACAAACAACCAGGCCTACTTTGGCAACACATACTTTTCACGAAGGACAAACGGCCTCGTAGAGAACTGCCGCCCGGAGCCTCGCAATGGGTTAGCCTGCCTCTGGTTAGTAGAGTCAATTAAACTGTTGCAAAAATCTGTGTGACTATGACGACAGAACCGAATAAACGGTAGTTAATTTACCTGTTGACTGTGCTACCTTTGAAAGGGCCAGGTGCGATCTTAAGCTCGTGACTGGCATGAGGGTATCCCGGGACGGGCTATCCGATATGTTGCTTGAGTACAGATCGCGGCTGGAAAAATTCTTCGGCAAGATTGTCAGACATATCACTGACAAAAATAGCACGAGAGGTAACGCGGGTGGCGCTGGGCAGCGGGGCCCAACTTGCCCATAAATATTATGACAATAATTCCGGAGTAGTTGTCACCCGGGCCCGGCGGAAGACGCCAACCCTCCATGTTAATAATGTCCATTTTTAGGAAAGGGGAGACCTCAACACTCTCCTGCTGCTTAGCCACTCGGTCACATATCTGCCGATTGCGTGCCTGATAGGCTAGGATGTAGGGGTCCCACAGAAAAAAAAAGTTTATATTCCAGGGATTCAATATCAAAGTTGCAGGTTATATAGTTACTATTATATATTTTAGTAATCATTATTATTTACACTATATGACTCTGAAAATTTTAGTGTTTCTTTAAATATGTCGTGAAATAATCTCGTAGTTAAGAGTGTAGGTTTATAGTTAAATTATTAATGCAAGATATAAAGAAATATGTAATAATTACGTATTATATATGTTTATTATTAATAATGGAAGTATTTCTTATTTGAACAGTTTACTTGAAGTTTTTAAATTGAATGAACACATTTATTTTATAGCTCGATAAACGCCTTTCATTAACTCCAAAAACCATCTGAGATAGACATCTTAATCCAATTATTGATAAAAGTGTGCCAATAACCAATCGGCGGATTGTAATAGCCATGAAAATACAGTTCAACTATGCCAATCTTAAGATTTTAACTTACACAAGTTTTTAAAATAATTAAAAAGCTATTTGTTATATATATAGATAGATTATGTATATTTTGATATTATTTGTACGGTTTCATTTACTTTACTTGGTTCATATTGATTATCAAATATGAGTCTAAACAGCATTCTATCCGTCGCCAAAAATGAATTGTCTTCGTAGGGTTTGGTTATTGTGGTGCAGATAGGAGATTGATCGACTGTGATTGTGTGTGTGTGATTGTGGATTAATTATTGGGTTCTGGTGTTAATGAAACACTTTGTTTGAAACCGGACTACAGCTAACTTAAGTGGTTATAAATATGAGCTTATAACTAACATAAAATTAGGGGTAGTGGGGTTGCGAAGTTAACAAAAACAAAATTAAAAAGTATAGTCGAACTTTTTGGACATTATAGGAAACGAGAATATTATATTAAAATTCTTATGCAAACTACAAAACTTGATACTATGATACTAATGATACCTTTCTTATGTTTCATTTTTAGGAAGGAATTACTAAAAAGTTGTTAATGTTGTACAGAAAATAAAACATAATGTAAATGTAATTTCTTATTTCAATGTTTTTTTATAAATTTTCCAATAGACCTTTTTATTTATGTAGGTACAGCTTATTATATTATAAGAGATATAAATAGATATATTTGTAACGCAATATTTAACCCAACGAGAAGTTTAGTTTTAATCAGCAAGTAAACTGGAAACCGCAAACGTTGACGTGTTACCGGGAAGAATATGCAGTCTTGTCGAATTACAGGAAAACATGAATTATGCTTAAAATTATATCGTTCACTAATTTTCCTTAAAATTAAAAATAAAGAACACAATGTGTTTTGTAAATAGATTTAGCAATATTTCTACATTTACTTAATAATTTGCTTATTTTTCTCAGTCTAGTTAGTTTTACCTGTAATTCGTTATGTCGTTAACGGTTAGTTGGAATGGAATGACATTGACATTCAAATATGATCCAATGTCAAAACAAATATCAAAATTCAAAACACTGATACGGACTGCTTAAAATTAAACTTATTTATTAAAACTGTGTTTTATGTTCCTTTTTACATAAGATACAAAGCAGTAAGAATGCCTCCTAAAAAGCAACCTGAAAAAGGCGGGAAGGGTAACGCAGCAACTAAAGGTGGATCGAAATCCGGCGGCGACTCTAAAGGTTATAATTGCTTGATGTTTTGTTTAGTTTGGATATAAACGTGTTTTCAACATGTTCTTGTTTTAAATTTAGAATCTGGCGGTAAAGAAAAAAGAAAAAAGGTGGCACCGCTGTCAAAGTCCGTCATATATTGTGCGAGAAACAGTCGAAATGTTTAGAGGCCCTAGAAAAATTGAAAGCCGGTCAAAAGTTTCCTGATGTAGCTGCTGCATATAGTGAGGATAAAGCGCGTCAAGGTGGAGATTTGGGTTGGATGACGCGCGGTTCTATGGTGGGACCATTCCAGGATGCAGCATTTGCTTTACCAATTTCTTCCGTAACAAATCCAGTGTACACTGACCCTCCCATTAAGACCAAATTCGGATATCATATTATTATGGTAGAAGGCAAAAAATGACTGACACAGTGTTTGAGTTTGAATATTTTTGGGCTATACTACTACTATTCATTATGGAACGGATTTGTTGTTTACAAGAACAATTTGATAAGGATTTTGCATTATTGCCCGATTCCCAGCAATCAAATGAATCCCTTGTTTCAAATATTGAAGACTTTGCTAATAGAGAGTAAGCCCAGTTCTATATACTATTTTCAATAACATGTATTAATTATTATTATAAAACTTTACAGGTACTTGGTATTTCTAGCCAGATTTATGTGTCAATATATGTATATTTAATGAAACACAAATATATTTCCAACTTAATCATATTAATTTGTTTTTCCAGTTTTGGACTGAAACTAAGTTTTCTAAGGCTGTATCGGTTAATGCATATCACAATGCTATTGACATTAGTATATTTTTGCAATATTTGTCTATGGTTCATTATGATCAAGAAAAATTCAAGCAAATCATATGCTTACCGTTTCAGATTATTTTTTCCGGCTAGTCAATATGTGAATAAAATTTAATACTGTTTTATTCAGTCTTTTATTTGTTACTTTCTACGTGAAATCTGCATTGTTTGGGTATATTTAAAAATATTATAAAGAATACATATTACATATTAGAGAGAATACATGTTTCTTCAAGTGTTTTAATAGCTTCAGTGAAGCAATAATCGCTAGTTTTATTTATTATATGCACATTTCATTGCTTGTGCAGATATTTACCAAATGTTTTTATAACTGGTATTGATTTATAGGACAATTTTGTAAATCACATACTTTTTGGCATGTTAATTGTAATTTTAATTCTTGTGCAAAAATTTTCTATACAGGTTTTACCCAGTCTGAATTACTTAACACTGAAAAAGAAATTATAATTCTTAGGTATCTTGCCTTTATGAATGATTCTGATTTTTGTTAATACAAGCTTCCTCATTAAAATTTGAACGGTTTACTGCTATATTGGTACATAACTAATAATGTATTACTACACTGGATGTCTTTCCTCTTTTGTTATCAGTTTGATTATATATACCTCACTGTCCCATTATGAAATATTTATCAGGGGGCTATTATATATATTAATTAAATAATCGATTCTTTTAAATATCTTTATTTAATAACGTATAATAAATTAAATACTTAGACGTTATAATACTATTGAGGTGAGAAAAAAATTACAAATAAAAGTGATGTTCGTACTTTGATTTAAAATTAACACCATGGGACTGGGAACACCCTAAATACTGAAAATATACAAAATGGAAACATTTTTTTGTTCGTTGTTTACATAATTGTAATTTCAAGAATACCGATTTGTTTTATATTTCAGTTATCTAATAACGGCTTTCCCTCCAATTACGAGGTTAGACAAGTAATATAAATACGTCAAATTATTTGAAAGTTCTACGCCTAACCGCTAGGTGGCGCTAGAATTTGTTATGCAAATTCACACAGATTATATTTAATACTTATCAAACTCATAACATAAGGTGTGTTAAAAAAGTATACGTTATTAAACTCGTAAATTGGGGTTTGTGTATCGGACGTATTTTAGTAATGCGTCGTTTTCTTCGCAAACAAATGGTTTGACATGGTGACAGGCGACGTCGTGCCAGTGGATTCCATCGTTGTAGAAGTTGTTTAGAATAGCGATGCAATGCTCAGCTGCACCTCCTTGGATCAATTCCTGTAAAAAAAAAGTAAATATTATATAGAATAAAGCAAAAACAAGCGATATAGTATAGCGTTTTTTCTTGTAAGGCGCAATTTTTTAACGCTGACAACACCGTTCAAAGCCCTTCTGTTGCTCTAATATCAATACCGACAGCGTTCCCAATCTAAATCCAATCCAAATAGAGATTTTGGTTTCCATGTTTGCTTGAATGCTACGGATAATAAGAGAACCATGTCAAACTTCGTTCCAGAGAAAAAGTAAGGTACCATAGAAAAATTTGCGCCTGCGATTTTTTTATAGCAAAAGTTGTTATTGATGTGTACGGAAAATCATATCTTTGATAAGCCTTATTAAATATTTATTGATTTGAATGTGCGAATGTGTGATTTTGACACTTATTTGGTACTGATCTAGTATCCCCTATATTAATTCCGATGAGGAGAAGCATATAAGACGTACTGTCGTGAGTTTCTAAATCGGATCGGAATAAAGATATTTTTGATTTGATTACATTTTTGAAGTTATACTTCTTTAGGCGCGTTATGAAAAATTGATGAGAGTGAAATATTCCGTGACACAAAATTAACAGAATGAAGTTAGGTCTAGGTGGCATGAAAATCGATAACTATGTTCAAGTTGTATATTCTAGTTATTTTATATTTAGAACTCCTGTTTCGTAACAATACAATTAAACAGTATTATTTTGGTGTTTTTAAATCAATTTCATATACGACGATGTTAGTATTTACTAATAATTTATTTATTTAAATAAAATATATTTGATTACTTTTATTATTTATCCTTAATCTCTACTGCATTTTAGTATTTTTTTTTCGATACGCCAAAGAAGTATAACTTCTAACAAGTGTACATAAGTACACAGTTTCTTGTTTAGGATAGTAAATTTTTGTGAAATCAAAGGATTCGGTGTTCAGATATTTTAAATGCTATGACTTTCCTTTCGGAATCAGCTAATTTAAATTCATTTTGCGTTAATACCGTTAGTCCAATAGAAATTTTAATGTCTATTTGCTTTTCACGTATTTCCACATTAAAGAAAGTTAAAACACCTTTGTGTTACTAATGAACAAGCGAAAATGTCAAAAGAATAATTCTGGTGAAAGTGCCAATGTGACGATGCTGCTCGAATATTGATGAGCGGTGGAATGTATGCGGGTACGCCCTTAGGCAAATTCAACGCTTTCGATTTCATATGTTGCAAAATTATGTAATAACTACAACCTAACCTTCTTAAGTGTGGGCCTCAGACGTCGATGTTTCATGATCTAATGAGTTGATCAGGCTCCTGCCTGACATATGATGTTTATCGAGCGATCGAATGTTAGGAGCTCACAAAGTTCATTGGTGCACAGCCGAGATTGAACCTGCGACCTCAGAGATGAGAGTCACTTTCGGGCGAAATGATGTAAGCTGGTGCTATAGGTGATGCATAGAAAAACCAGTGGAACTACGCTTTGTATCCTTTTGTCAAATTTTCTCAATAGAAGTAGATGAGTTGCCTTCTGTTCCTGACACTGTCTAAGGCATTTACTTATTTACATACTTATTAAAGGCTTTTTTATTAAAGTGAAACTTCTTTACGCTTGACTTGGGGAGTAAGCTGGCGAACGCGTGACGTAAGCGTTACGAAAAGTGTGATCGGGCAAGGCGAACGGAAGTTGAGTGGGGAATATAAGCAAGCGACAGCAGTGCGCGCGCACATTTTCTTTTTCTGTTCCTCTCATAGCCAAATACGTTCCGTATATCTAAGCACACTGCTGGCCTATTGTCTGTATCACAGGAGCAAGAGAGAGCAGTGCGCGCTTAGGTACATTTTCTTTCTATCTTTCGCTTATAGCTAGTAAATGAAATATATATATTTCAGTCAGTAGTTCGTTCGCGAGTTTACTAGCGTTACGCGAACGGTGATTCTTTGGTTATTTCTCGTAATTCTATCTCGTTTTGAAATTTTATGAATTAATATTTTGTTCACTACATCCAATATGTAGAATATTGTCAATACATTTAAGAGTTCTGTAAATTGTGAATTTTCGGGTAAATAACAAATTATTAATAGAAAGAAGAAAGAAAGAAGTTTCACTTCAGTCGTGTGGTCATATGCACACTCTTTTTTTATTACATATAACACTTATATCTGTCAATCACCAAGCTTCCTTATAAGCATTGGGCTGCTATAGAGGAGAAATATTTGTCGCCGATTTTAATTTCGTAATTGCAACTGCAGCTTTCATTTTCTTTGTATGACATCATCCTATGACTACTATCCAATACGTTACGCCATGAGGGCACGCATCGTTTGTTATTGTGGCATATATAAGGTTTGTAATACCTATAAAATATATTCTCTCCTACGAAGGAAAACGTATGGCTTGCGTTAGACACAAAAAGTCGATGTTAGGCACAGGTGGCTGATAATAGCCTATTAGATTGACAAATGATCATGAAAGAGATACGCACGAGATATATATAGCGCCACTTAGTTCCCATACTCCTCCGAAACGGCTCGACCGATTCTTATGAAATTTAGGATGCATATTTGGTAGGTCTGAGAATCTTTCATTCGAACCCCTAAGCGATCTGGGGTGTCCAGCCCAATTATTTTTGTTTATTTTTTAAATGTTTTTATGATACGGCATACAAAAATACATACAAACCTTAATTTTCACCCCTCTTCCATTAACCCCAATTTTTATTTGTTAATTGACATGAACTCTGTGGTTCATATAGGGAAACATCACAGAAAAAATTAAAAAGTTTTAATTCCGGAAAACCGAACAGTCTCTGGGGTAGGATAGCAAAATGTTCCATGTTGGTATTTACTAAAAAGGTAAGCGAGGCATTAAGGAGAAACGAGTTTCGCGGGGGCAGCTTATATATTTATAAACTACAGATTTTTTCGAATTAATAACTGCGGCGGAATTTAATCATCAGATGCAGAGTACGATACCATCCGTATCACCTCATCATCATCGACGTCTGTCGTTCCACATCTAAGCTTTTGTCGCACACCACTATGAGGAACCAGCTGCCAACTAGTATTTCCGTACCAATTCGACTTAGGGTCATTCAAGAAAAGAGCGTAAAATCTTAAAACGCCGACAACGCACTTGCGAGCCTTATGGCATTGATATAGTCCATAGACGGCGACTATCACTTAACATTAGATGATTTTGCCCGTTTGCCGTGTGTTTTATAAAAATATGTTGATTGTTGCGTGGTAAGTGCGTTCGTATTTATGTGTAAGTCATGAAATTTGTCATGCCTATAGAAGAAATACCTGCTAATACGTGGTGATGTAAGATAAACATTCCTGCTTATACAGTTTCGTTACTGCATAGAATAATAATGGACTGCAGAAGTCATTAACTGTCACAAGTTATAAAGATAGACCACGGTTAAGGAGCGTTCAAGTATCATGTAACGAATTGTGGGGGGGGGGTGAATTATGCGTCATTGTATTTTTTTGACTTTCCGTTACTTAACACCATTTAAATAGCAACTTTAGATTTATTGAGTAACTGGGTGGTAATGAAACGATTTACTATTGGGTACAGAAAACGTTACGGCGCGGTACATGGGGGAGGGGGTCAAAAATCTCCGAAAATTGCGTAATTCTTGAACGCTCCCTTAGTGTAGAGAGACACTAAATCTAACACTTCTAGGTATTGGTAAGAACCCCGATCACTTATATATTATTTAGTTGTTTTCATTTGGTGGTTACGTGTTTAATTCCCTTGCTAAAAATAATTGATGTGGTAAAAATTTCGCGGCTTTTGCCTCCATTCACATGAAGTCTGTACTCGTTTGTTTTTTGCCCTACTCTCTACTCTGTGAAGTTTACTAGCCATATAAAACTGTTTTTTTACATCTTCACGAAATCTTAAAAATGTGTATGTGTTAAATTGTATATATACACGTTTTTTAGAACTTATAAATAAATTTAAAATGATCCTAAGGGGAACTGTAGGTGTTGCCATCGCTGGTTTGATTGGGTGGGTAGGCTGGCGTGTCAACTTACAAAAAATTCTTCGTCCACAACAAGCTAAAGATGCTCCTTTATGGCGCCACAGAAATACCAATTTATAAACAAAATAGCGCTGAATTAGGCACTTAGCTGAAGAATCAAGCCGCTAATTTCCAGCGTTGGAATACTCACCCTGTTGTCAGGCTGTGGTTTGCCAATACCGCCACCCTCGGACCAGTCGTTCTGCTGCCTGTTGGTAGTCGGAGCCAGTTTCTGGAGTTCAGCCGTCCAGAACCACCCATTGACATCATTGGGGAGCAGGTCGGGACGGTTGCAACCCTTAAAGTCACATACACGCCCAGAAGTCCAGATGTATTTGACCTGGAATTTAGTTTTTGGTTACTTCTGGAATTACTTTGATCTACTTAGCTTCTGATGCATTAAAATGTGGCGTCTCTCTACACCTGCGGTTACAAGGCCCTAATAAATAGATGATCATGTACCAGTGTATGATCATTCTATGTATTTGTATATTTATATATATATATATTGTTTCCACATTGTATACTTTATATATAAATAAAAAAATCGGTGTTTACTGTACAAGTAACTTATAATTTAATACATCAACCAAAAGCGTGTATTTTTTCTCGCTCACCCCCTTTTCTTCGACAAAAACGCTCCACATCTTCGTGACATATCCGTCAAAAATTGACCCTCATGCGCCTATAGAAGTTTCACTTTAAAAAAAGATTTATCGCCAACGAACGCGTATGCGCTTTCTATTTTTGAATATTCGTGACGCGAATTTTAAAATTTCTATATTATGGAGGCCAAGGTTCGGCCAGTGTCATGAAAATTTCTTGTGCAGGTGCGAGAAAATGGACACGGATATACGCATTGTGCGCGTATTACGTCTAAATATGTTAAGTGGAGCATTTGCGAAAAGTTTCTAATAAAATAAATGGTTGGTTTTGTATTGCTCTACTGCATATATATTTGGAAGGAAATGTTTTCTAATTTAAAAACACATTCATATGAATAATATCACTTTGAAATTATTCTATAATCGAAAATATAAACTGTTTTCCCTCTAATTATGTTGCTTGACAACATGTCAGTATCAGTTTTACCATAGTCTTTCTATCACAGACTATAGCATATTTATTTTACCAATAAGGAAAGAGCGTGTTTATTTGCGATAATCTGTGATCACTAATTGAATTTGTTATTTTGAATCCTCGTGTCGAAGATCGGCGCCACAAAACGCGTTTTCTTTCAGCTGTGGCCAAATTGGTTTTAAGAATAAATAAAATCATGTGATCTTTACGAATCTTACCTTATCCAGTACGATACGTGCTTTCACCCATTCGTTTTCGTCACTGGTCTCCAAAGACACAAGATCCATGCAACGCTGTCTACAGAAGTTTCTAGCAGTCAGCCAGTCGACCTCAGTGTCGCGCTGTGCTGGGTCACGCCAGGAGAAGTAATATCCTTTATCTGCAAGAACGAATTATTTACACCTCAACTACGGAATATCTACTAACATACTAACAAAATAAATCGATGGCACTACTTATGGGTTTCTATTTCTGTTTCATGATGACTTGTTAATCTTATAGGCAAGTAGGTTATCAGCCTTCTGCGCCTAATGCACGCCGACTATTTCGTCTAATTTTCCAGTCCATTGGTGCACAGAGGACCAAACCTACGACTTCTGGGATGTAAGTTGAAGCCACTGGAACACTCAGGGCCTGATTAAGCCTTAGGCTAATTAGGCTGCAGCCTAGGGCGCGACGACCTAGGGGGGCGCGCAAAAATCGCGTCTTCGATAGAACATATGTATCATCCCCTGCGTATTTCAACTACACCGAGAGAAGGGAGATTTTAGTATCCAAATTAGATGAAGAATCGGTGGTACAAAAAATCTGTCAAAAACTCAAAAAAGATACCAAAATAGATGTGTTACCAACTGCAGCTGCAAGAGTTAAAAGTTACTTGCATTCCACGCTCCGCCAGCAAAAACTTCTCTCGCGCTCTCGCTAATGTACATAGATTTTTTTTTAAACGATTAAATTTGAAGAAAAAAAATAAGAGGGCGCATCCCGATAGGTCAGAACTCTAGTCCCAGGGAACACTGCTACGACAACGAAGTTATAGGGTGTTGAAAGCTTAGTACGCCGCTTTTTTAAAGTATATCTTTGCTCATTAATAAATAAATCTATAATTATATAGAGACTGCGATCTGCCTCATGGGTACGCAGCTCTGATGACATAAACATATCTAGGAAAAGTGTAAATCAATGTTTTTCCAGCGCTACTTACATTGTGTAATAGAATCATGGGAATTGGGTACGAGGTATCAATAGAAAACTTACTTTCCATATTGTCGTGGAAATGTCTGTGAACGCGAAAGGAAAACGGCGCTTTTGTTTTTGATAAAAATGTAGGTTAGAGAAAATTACGTTAACATTGTTAATACTGCGGTAATAAATTTCTCCCGTAATATGACGTTCTTACGCCGTAAAAAAGTAAAATTGTACAGAACATTTATAAAATCATATTATTACATTCAAATTGAGTTTTTAATATGTTTTTATATGATAGAAAAAATAAAAAAAGTTAACGCCCGAACAGGGACTTGAACCCTGGACCCTTGGATTAAAAGTCCAATGCTCTACCGACTGAGCTATCCGGGCCGTGCTGGTTTGCTTGAAATATATCTTTAAAAGCAAAATCATAACATGTGTTAATTTTATTTCTTTGTTTTATTTATACAAATTATTTTATTTCTAAAATCTAAACTACCATCAAATATACAGTATTTAAACATTGAAATTAAAACAAATTTTAAAAACTTTGCTGTCTGTGGCAGCATTTACCTATATTTAGTATGTTATTTACATTTATTTAGCGCAGTGGTTGCCTGGAAGAAATCGCTCGAAAGTGATAAGGCCGCCGTTTAATTTAACTATGTTCAATGTTTATATTGTAATGTAATGAAGTGTTAATGAATAAATAAATAAAATAATTACTATTGAACTAATTTAATAAAACAAAAACTTTGTGTTGAATAATATTAAACCTTCATGTTTTTAAACAACCGGGGGGCAAATAGGGTCATCTGGTGTTAAGTGATACCGCCGCTCACAGACATTGTTAGAAGGCTTATATAATAATAATTTATTTATTTCAAGAATATGGTACAAAATTTTAAGGTGGTACAATCGTAAATCGTTCGCGTATTCTGCCACACAATGGCGCGCAAATTTATCTTAATTTACATTTTACATTATTAACATGTAACATTAGGTGCACATGCACGTTTGCCTTCTATTACATAAAAATAAGATATAAAATTGCTAGTAACATTCCTTGGTCTTTAGAAATGTTTTTGAATAATACTATCTCTCCCCGGAAACGAGATAAAAACCTGTTCAAATTTTTTAACGATACGGGACTTTTGATAACGATATGGAATTCCTTTGCTAATCTAACATTTTAAGTGCTTTGAAACATTTTTTTACGATTTATGTAATGGCCGATTTATCTCTTTTAAAACATGAAGTAAGTTGACTGTTAATATGATCCTTACGTGGACAAATCCGTATCACGGTATCAAATAATTTGCAATTTATTTGTTTATGTATTTATTCATTAAAAGACAGATAATACTTATTCATATTATAAGACCAAACACTTACGCCCAAACCCAATAACCTATCTCAATCCATTTTCGTCCATCTGAGATTTACATCTTAATCCAAATATTGATAAAACTGTGCCAATAACCAATCGAAGGACTGTAATAGCCATCTGTTGATACAAGCTATCCATGGTAGATCGGATTGGTGTAGGTGGATAGACCTTTGTATGAAAATGACAGTTCAACTGTTCCAATATTCTATCTTAAGTTTTTAATTTGCACCATTTTTTTAAATAAATAAAAAGCTATTTGATATGTGTTAAACATAGACATGTATATTTTAATATTTGTACGGTATGATTTACTTAATTTGGTTTATAATATAAACTATCAAATATGAGTCTAAAGAGCGAAGAGATTGCATTCTATCCGTCCCCAAAAATGGATTGTCTTCGTAGGGTTTGGTTATTGGGATGCAGATAGGAGATCGATCGACTGTCACGGTCTGATCTCAGATTGTTTTCAATCTAAGATTGTGGATTAATTATAGGGTTCGGGCGTAAGACAGTACATCCAAAACAGATTACATAGATAAACAATATATATAAAACAGAAAACAAGCAAGTGCATTAATAGACAAAGTTACATTAAAAAAAATAAAGTAAACTGAAATTTAACATTTAAAAACAACAAATAATACTTAGAATTTAAAACTACTACTTAAACAAAATCAGAGTCTTCCCGCTTCACCAAGTACTTCTTGACATCTCTCTTTTTGAGGTGGAAAAGATCAATATCATATTTCTGTCATATTTCAATAAAACCCGAAACATTGGCGAATTATGCAGGTAATTCGACTTCGCACAAGGTAATTGAACAATTTTGTGTATCTTGTCGCATACGGAGGAGAGATTTTAATACAAACTTTTTTTTTTTATACAACAGGGGGCAAACGGGCAGGAGGCTCACCTGATGTTAAGTGATACCGTCGCCCATGCGCACTCTCAATGCCAAAGGGCTCGCGAGTGCGTTGCCGGCCTTTTAAGAATTGGTACGCTCTATGCGACCATTAAGATTAGCGTGTAAAAATATGTATTTACAGGCAATACAGAAATCTGTCTTCAGACTGCTTCAGGATGTTAGCTTTTTTTGCTCCAAACATCACATATGTAAAAAACATTTTATCAAATATACATGTATGAAAATAACATGATGAGAACTTAAGATGACACCAGACCAGATCCATGCCACTTCCTCTATGCCTGAATGAATATGACGGTTGGGTTCGCCAAATATCCACGCGTAAAAAGACAGAGAATATATTAAATTGGCATAAATTACTGAATGCTGTCCCGACATCTTTTAATGTACGCAGAGTACAGTAGCGGTATTGTCTATCTTATGTATTTAATATTATAAGAGTAGTGTTGGCCTAGTGGCTTCAGCGTGCGACTCTCATACCTGAGGTCGTAGGTTCGATCCCCGGCACCAATGGACTTTCTTTCTATGTGCGCATTTAACATTTGCTCGAACGGTGAAGGAAAACATCGTGAGGAAACCGATATCTCTTAGACCCAAAAATTCGATGTGCGTCAGGCACTGGAGGCTGATCAGATTAGATTTAAAAAATGATCATGAAACAGATTCAGAAATCCGAGGCCAAGACCTAAATAGGTTGTAGCGCCACGGATTTATTATTTATTTGTGTATTTAATATAATCATCGTATTCCATTATAAAATATTGAACTAAATCCTAACTTAAGAAATAACATAATACATAAAAATATACCTAATAACTAACCTTAAAATTTAATTATTAAAAAATATTATTAAATGGCGTCCCTTTAGGCAAGGTTCCGAAGATACTGGCAGCGTTCCCCCTTTGAATAGCCAGACTAATTCTTTGTCCAAGGTAGCTGCCAGCTCTTCGTTCTCCTGTGATGTCGACTAACCTTTTTGATAATTCCCTAAAAAGCCTTAACGCGCTAGGACCCCACGGACCAAGGGTCTCGACGCCGAATGGGACAAAATCATATTCAGAGCCTAGACCCCTGTATTTACATTTTATCATCGTATTTACATTGTGTGTTGTGAATATAAATACAAACTTACTGTCTACATATCTCTCGTGAATTGTTCGCTGGACACACTGCGATGGCAGGGGTGGTTCAAGGATTCGGCCATTTTGAAATTGCGCCTCCACCACAGCCAAAACCGCCAATAGCACGATTTGTTTCATTATCTGTAAAGATGGTTTTTTTAAACTATATAAGCTACTTTTATTAGCAGATCCCAAATCAAGGAACGAGAAGAACTGGCAAGAAACTCTCTCACACTCTTAATACAAGGTACAATATATATTTAAAAAATTGTCTTCAAATCTCTTAACTTAATTTCCTTTGAAAATAATCACGTTAACCGGTAAACGGGAATGATACGACTCTTCACCGGAGAGCGACCTATTTGGTGAGCGTATAGCGGTTGTGTACTCTGATTTGAGGGTATACTTGGAGGGTATTAGGGGTTAGACTATACTGTTTTATGTTATTTTAATTAATATTGTATTGTATATATTATAGTCTATTTTTATTGTGAGTTTAGCCATGTCTGTAATTGAATAAATAAATACCGCCACCAATGGAAGGTAAAACTTGCTGAGTTTCTTGCCCGTTCTTCTCAGAACAAGGCCTCCTGGTAGTTTAGCGAACGGATGGCGTAGTTTTGCTCTTTCGCGAATTTTGTAAACGTTTTTAACATTCATAAGCATGCACGCATCTAAATTGAATAAATGAATTTTTATTTGATTTGATTTTAATGGACACTCTCAATGCCTAAGGGTTCGCGTGTTCTGACACAAGATTTTTTTTTTGAGAAGGCATTGCATCAGCTTTAAAGATTACACTTGAGGGCACAACCTTATATAAGTTTATTGTATTTAAAATAATTTTTACTATTATGTTTTATTTATTTTATAAAACTTCTAATTAATTTGCGTTTTAAAACAAGTATTGTTTGATGATTTGCTTTTTAAAAAAGAGTACCGAGAGTTTTTTACGTCGGCTTTTTCTCTCGGCCTACACCCTCTATCTTCTTTGCTGATGAGTAGGGATGCCAACAGGTTCAAATTTAATGACGTGGAATAAGTGATATCTTGATGATCTTATGTTCCAAAATAAACGTATATTGTTTTATACTATATATAATATAACTAATAGTTATCACGGGCCGGCGCCCCTCAGTGCTCCACCTCTCCATGGAGACACTGAGACAGCGATTCGTGCTGGGATAGGGCCTTAAGTGCGTATGCAACCGAGTCCTACAATACCTTGCACTAAGCAGTCGCGCCCCGGGATAAATGGGATTATTTTGTATAATTCATAAGGATTAGATTGTCCTTGTTTAAATAAAATAAAACTGTATAGCTTAAACTAAAGAAGCTTGAGTGAACGAAACATACAGCCTTGGCTCGTACGTTTTGTATAAAAAATGTATTATTCAATGAACAAGGATGTAACGCCAACAATAATATACAAAACGATATACGTTCGCTGAATTTGTTAATTAAAAAAAAAACTCAATTTATACCCTCACAAAATGTTTAATTTAGTAAGTATTTTATTTAATAACATAAAACAGTCTTAAAAAACTAATGTAATTCACCTAAGACTTTTAACAGAGAGAAAATACGTTTTTTTATTTTATTTACGTATATGTATACATATATATATTTGTTTTTTTTTTTTGTTTTTATAGAACAGGGGGCCGCTGTCCATGGACACTCGATGCCAGAGGGCTCGCGAGTGCGTTGCCGGCCTTTTAAGAATTTGTTCTTTCTTTTCTTGAATGACCCTAAGTCGAATTGGCTCGGAAATACTTATATGTTTATTTATAACTAATTAGGTTTAGGTTTAAAGACTATATTTCTCAAAAATAATATCACTTACGTGAGAATAATACTTTAGATAAAATATTTGCATTGTACTTCTTAAAATAATCACAATAAAAAGATAGCCGTATCTATGTATTACAACTAATTAATATCGTCAATTTACTCTACAGTGCGGCCTAGTGGCCTTTTGCGTGCGACTCTCATCCGTGAGGCCGTAGGTTTGATCCCCGGCTGTGCACAAATGGTCCTTCTATGTGCACATTTAAACATTCGCTCGAACGCTGAAGGAAATCAGCTTGCCTTGTGAGGCGTGTGTCAGTCACAGGCGGCTGATCACCTACTTGCCTTTTATTTATTTAATTTATTTAAGTATTCCTACAGTTAATCACTAAACAATATACAAACAATTACATTACACACAAAAGCCAAAACGGAATACACATTGAAACAGAAACATAAATCACAGTTTTACAAAGCACAGTTGTAAGATTGATTGGTATGGTAGATTAAAATATATTTAATATGAAGGAAGAAACAAAACCATTATTAGTAAAAGATACCTGAGTTTTTTAAATATCTTTTTTAAGAATTTTTTAGTCACATTATATACTAACAGACTCGGCCAAGCGTTGCTGTGGCTAAGGTTTTTGTTATATTACATAGTAGTAAATTAATCAAGGGAAACCGTAGGAGAACTTATGTGAAACGTTGGTACCACGACACGGACTTAAACTAAACTACCTTTAACTTAGCGCCATCTGTTAGAATTGTATCAAATAATAAACAAATAATTTGCAATAAAATAAAATTGCGACTATAATTAAAGATCTTACCTATCCTATCTCTCAAGTTGGATCGAACTGCACATGGTGTGCGAGTTTTATTATAATCGGTTAAGTGGTTTAGGAGTCCATTGAGGACAAACATTGTGACTCGAGATTTATATATATTAAGATATCGATTTTAGATTGACAAATGATCAGAAATCTGAATTATCTTTATTTACCCTGTATGAGTGCTTTGTAATAAAACTAATCTATTAAAAATAATATAAAAAAGTTATATTTTTACATAAGTTTTGTATCAAAATGTCAAATGTAAGGTCTTAGGTCATGGTCAAAATTTTTATTCTAGAATTATCAATATTGCTTTAGTTAATTGACATAAGAATCGTATAATTCGTGATTTTTTTGGCTTTATTTTAATCTTCTAGAATGAGACAATAATCTCAGACGGCAGACTAGGAAATTCCACCTGAATCTCGACGTTAATTTTTCCACAACGGAGCGATTATACCCTGTTCCCACGAGAATTTTTGAGCTCCCATTTCACCATGCCTACTACTGATAGAGGACAAATCTTTTGATTTTGTTTATTTATTTATATTTATTTATTAATTATTTGAGATGTCAGTAATGGCTGCAGGTCCTTACAAACATTGTGTAAAACAAATAACTTGACAATTCGAATAAACGTATATAAAATAAATTAGATCAGGAACCGGGAATTTATTATATTTTTTGACGTGACAACGTCGTTTAATTCGATGGAGCCGGCTGCACGCACGAAAAAACATGACTCATGCGGCGTTACCTCGCTCTGAGGCGTTCCATTTAAGGCTTGACGTGCAAGCGAGAGCGCGGAACGAGCGACAAAGAGGCACAAGACGTTTAAAAATTGAGATAATTGTATATAAGAGTACAAATGAATGTAACTTGATCAATTCAATTGTGATTTTCATTTATTCCATCTCTATATATATCCATACAAAATATCTATAAAACAAATAAAATTACAATTTTCTTTTGAAAAATGCAACCATTCCATCAGTATTTTCTTATGACGTCACGTTCAACTATCGTCAGTAAACCGACTTTACAGACAACCGTTTTTTTAACAGATATTTTTAACCAATTTATCCGATGTTAGCGAAAGTCAGTAGTACCGGCTCATCAA
Source organism: Pieris mannii (assembly GCA_028984075.1). Lineage (NCBI taxonomy): Eukaryota > Metazoa > Arthropoda > Insecta > Lepidoptera > Pieridae > Pieris > Pieris mannii. The sequence goes on along the minus strand of CM054798.1, from coordinate 1,551,460 downwards.
GCAGTACAGATTTTAATAAATCAAGTTTTATATGTCCGCTATTATAACAGTTATCATATTATATATGTTAAGAGACCGGTCCTAGCTAGGGTTACAATAATTTAATGTATTTTGTTATAAAATCAGTGAGGCCTTTTTATATCCTGGACTCATATTCCTGTATTACGATTATTTGTCAATCCAATAGGCAAGTAGGTGCTTGACACACGTCATCGACTGTTTGGGAACGAATGTAAAAATATACACAGAAATAAAGTCCATTGGTGCACAGCCGGGGATCGAACCTACGACCTCAGGTAGAGAGTCGCACGCTGAAGCCACTAGGCCAACACTGCTCTTACGGCTTTATGCGTAAAAAATTTTATTTCTCATAACAAACATGAGAAACTTAATACGAACGAGATACACATCGCCATCAGCTATCCCAATTTTAGTCTAATAGATTCATTCTGATATGTATTTTGAATTAATTAAACGCGCTAATATTACGAATTTTAAATACTTAATAGACTTCTTTAGATAATTTAACCTAACCTAATGTAATTCACTGGGACCTGAGACCACATCATTGACATCATACATGAAATATAATCAGTCAAGATATGCCCCCAATATTACTTGGGGTAGATTAAACAAGTCCTAAAGACCGACAGAGAATAAAGCTGCCTTCACGTGGAGCCAACAGCTTGTTCGTAGGTTCGATCTCCGGCTGTGCACCAATGGACTTTTCTATGTGCTCATTTAACATTCGCTCGAACGGTGAAGAAAAACATCGTGAGGAAACCGACATGTCTTAGACCCAAAAAGTCGACGACGTTTGTCAGACACTGGAGGCTGATCACCTACTTGCCTATTACATTTATAAATGATCGTGAAACAGATAAAGAAATCTGATGTCTAGAACTAAAAAGGTTCTAGCGCAACTGATTTATTTATATAATTTTTTTTTTTTTGAGTTTAATGCCAGTTCTTCTCTCCCGTGCTACGCCCTTGATTTGAGAACTGGCAGTAAATGTAAAATTAGAAGCATTTAATATATATTTCTTTTTTTGATGTTCATAAGTGTACATTATGTTACCTACATGAATAAATGATTTTGAAATTTGAATTATGTAAAAAAATTGGAGTTGTTTTATTGAGGAGTCGTCATTCCGAATCTAATTAATTGATGCATTCATTTATTATAACAATAGCTAAATTAAGAAATCTTTCAGTGTGCACCAAGTTGAGCAGCCTATACTTTTCTGGCAACAGTTCAGGCCATTTTAGACCGAACTCTGTTATAAAACTAAAAGCCTGTCAATCTATTTTATTTAACATTAATTGTATATTATACTCTTCAGTTTTAAGGAATTGAAATTCGCACCAATTTTAAACCCCTATTTTCTGTAATTTTAGTTTATATAGGATAAATAAAAAAAATATATATTTTTTTTAAATTTTGATAGTCACTATATGTTAGCTACGTAATAACTTAAGACAACAGAAGTCTCTGTAAGTACTGAATAAATAAACTTGGCTATTACATGTCACTCTTTACGGTAGAACTAATTTTATTTTTTACGAACTATATATGTTAGTAAATATCTTAAACCATGCTCACCCGTTTATAGAAAGCGACCTTGTCGATTTAACCATGGGTTCATTCCTCCATACAAATTCCAATTAAATCACTACCGGTTTTGGAGACGTTTTAAGAATTAACTATTCATAATTCGATACGAATATAACGAGGAATTCCTTTCGTTATAAAAACATAATTAATATATTCTTCTTAAATTGTAAGACACAATAAACACAATTATTTTAATTCAAAATTATTAATTCTAAAACAAAATATACCTTTGTATTTTTATTGTTTTACTTTAAATGTTACCGCTTGGACTTGAATTTGACATTTGCACATCACGAATATTTATTAATAAACACTAATAATCAAAATATAATTACACAGTTACAATATTAAAATTATAGACAAATAAATTGTATTTGTTTTAACAGAATTACAAGAAACTATTAAAAAACTGCGATTTCCCGCGTAATATTACCTACGTCAGTTAAAAGCATAATTCGGCAAAGAATTATGTTATCTGTGTAATTCCATATTCAAAAGTTCATTTGTGGACAAGCGTAAACACCACTAAAATAATAATTAAACCTACTTCAATTTGAGTTTTAATTTTATAATCTATATTTCCGTTAAAGATTCTTTTACTGTAATAATATACCAATAAAAAGCTCAAATTAAACGCCTACGTTAGTTATATTATGTAAATACAATTTAACTTTTAAAATTACGTCATTTTTTAAAAGTTTATACTGAAATGAACTTAAAATATTTTAAAACGAACGAATTCACTTTCAAATTATAGTTTATCGTAAAATCAAGAATTTTAATATACTGGCTTATATAGGTTCACATAAGCCATGAAAATATTTGTCTACAGAAAAGAAATGCTATTAATACTCACTGCGTGTACGCGTCCGTTATCGTCACAAACTGATGCGCAAGCTCGCTGCGCTGGTTTTATATTGACAGCCAAATCCTGGTTCCTGGCCCCGCTCTGTCTGCTATGGCGTCAAAATTGTTACCTAAATATAAAACAAATAAATTTGCTTACTTAATAATTAGTTAGTAATTTAATCATTTAGTTATTACTATATTTTTATAGCTATCTACCAAATATTTCTACTAAATGTATGCAACATTTGTAACTATTTAAATCTCTATCTAAAAATGTAATTCGATTAAAATGGCACCAGAAATTAGGGTCTTAAATGTCATCTGTCAAATCATTCCAAAATGTAAATAAGGATAGGAAAAAAATAATTGTATTAATGAAAGTTATTCAACAGTATTGGCCTAGTGGCTTCAGCGAGCGACTCTCACCCCAGAAGCAGTAGGTTCGAACCCTAGATGTGCACAAATGGATTGACAAATGAAACAAAAAAAGAAATCTGAGGCCCAGACGTATTAAGGCTGTAGTACAAGAGATTTTTTATTTTTATTAAGGAAAAAAGTATACATTCTTCTATATAACTTCGTACGGATGAACTGTTTCGAATATTTTGAATGTATGTAGTAATAATAATTAAAAATTTAGAAATAGAAAATAAAACTAAATTTAATATAACCAGTTTAATTCTATTAATTAATAAAGTTATTACATTGTGCAGCAATTTACAATATTTCTAATTTATATAGTAATAATAAAAATTGAAAATTGATAAATAGAATAAATATATCAAATAGTTTGTTCCCTGGCAGTGTACCTTTAATGCTAGCAGCATAGATAACGAATCCATTTGTAAATATATTTTTTTATTTGTAGTCTGTGGTTATTTGTATTTCACACATTTATAATGAATGCGATGAAAATTATTTGACAAATTGTGACATGAAACACCTGTTACTTATGTCTGATGTATGATTAGGGGTTCAGTCAACCCACTTCCTGGGATTAAGATTATAAAACCATAATTTTATACAAGTCTAAAGTTTCTCTGTACTCTTTTAACAAGTCCATATTATTTACACAACACAGCAGTCGTTTAGAACAAAGCCGCTTCCAATCTTATATAATAATAAACGGTGTAAAATATCATGAGGAATCCGGCTTGTTTAGATAATTATGACAGGGAGGCTAAATAAGCCTACCTAAGTCCTTCTAGAAACTCAAAAGTTTCTTGGACATTTCGGTACACGGAGCCACCTCACTTCTCTGAGGGTTTCATTGGGAGGCCACAGCCACGCATTCCAGACTACGCAAGCTAAGCTGAGCAACTAATGCGCTGATAAGGGACTGACAGTTGATCGTACAACATTCTTTATACCTACAACAAAATGGCCACGCGTTGATGTCTTCTTCTAGAATTTATTGCATAAGGCTCTGAAAAGAACATAAGATATACGATAATATATTTATTTATTTCATTATAAGTAGTCTAACAGCTTACTTAATACATATTATTTTACAAAATACTAATACAATACAGAAAGCCAAAACAGATTAATAATATATATATATATATATATATATGTATATTGTTTGGCCTCTTGCCATTTATTATTTGGAAAAAAATCTCGAAGATGATGTAGTATTATATAGTTTTTGAATCCTGAGACATTTACAATCTCTGAGATCATATATGATAGATATTAGAGATTAAGTTTAAGAAGTCATTAAGAAGTAATTAAGAAATCAAGTATTTTCGACTAAGGATATGTATAACTTCTGGTCCTCAGCCATTATGTGCAGATTGAAGATGAAACCCCGCCATCAGGGAAGCCGAGATCCTTTATGTCAAAGTCATAAGTCAAAAGTCATTTATTCATATAGGTAACACAATGTACACTGATGAACGTCAAAAAAATAAATATACATAGATTTTACATTTACTGCCAGTTCTCATATCAAGGGCGTAGAACGAAATAGAAGAACCGGCAATAAATTCTCCGCCACTTTTTTTAATCGCCAAGTTTTTTCTTTTACACAATGTTTGTAAAGAGTTTCAACCAGTACACCATATTCCACGTGATATCTTAAGTAATTAATAGTTAGTTAATAATAAAACCAGTAGGCATGGTGAAATGGGAGCACGCACTTCCATTCTCGTGGGAACAACACGCTAATACGTAGTCGAAATAACCAAGTGAGGTGCTCAGAAAACGTACATTTATTGGCTATAAACTGGACAAATCTTTTATTACATATGATGTTACGGTTCGTTTCCCTGAATTTTATCTATTAGCAAAGAGTTTTAAAATAATTTCTTATCTGATAGTGTATATTGATAAAAAAGGGTGCGTTAAGGGCTTGCATCCCTGCCGCCCGCGCACGTTGGTATTTTTTTTTCAATATGGCAGCGCACAGCACAACCCACCCATCCTGTCATATTTCAGATTGACAATTTACTTACGTTTTTTACCAATCTAGTACAATTAGAAATTAAAGTATATATATTAGTGTGATATTGTTATGTTATATGCTTTAGTTATTTTAAATCGTATATTGTATTTTCATTAAGGAACTATTTGATATATATATTATTATAGTACCTTATACTACTACCTTTTTACTGTGCATTAGTCTTCTAGAATAATATAAATTGTTTTACGTGGAATTTCAGTCATATTTTCAGTATTTAAGCCATTTAATTTTGAGCTCGCAAGCAATCGAGCCTCATGCTTGTCCTTACTATTATCCGCTGATAATGTATCTTTGTGCAATGCATGGCGTAGTATTTGCTTTAATGAGTTAGCGCAAAAATACTCGCTGAGTTAGTCATAACAAGGCTTTCTCTATAATGACCATTACTCATCCGTGACCCTGTAGGTCGAAAATGATGTGTACAATCAGCCAACAACCATAAAAAATTACAAGGGTGTCGCTGGTAGGCAACCAGGGGCTAACTACCCTTAGTCTTCAAGCTATAGGAGATTCTGGTAATGGGCAAATTGGTGACCAGCATTTTGTACCTAATTTATACACGCTCTCATAATTATGACGAATATTTCCTAAACCTGTTAAATTTAAATTCAAATTCAAAAATCATTTATTCATATAGGTAACATAATGTACACTTATGAACGCCAAAAAATAAAGAAATATACATTAATTACTTCTAATTTAACATTAACTGCCAGTTCTCAAATCAAGGGCGTAGGACGGAAGAGAAGAACGGGTAATCTCCGCCACTCTTTTTAATCGCCAAGTTTTTTCTTTTACACAACTGCTGAGCTGCAACCATTACACCATGTTCCATATGACATCTTGAGTAATAAAGCAGTTAAAACGACAAGCTTTTGTTTTGTTTCGTACTAATTTGTGTCGTCGCCTGTGCCGAACCTGGCAAACGTCGCCAATTTTAGGTCTAAGGCATGCGGGTTTCCATACGATGTTTTTCTATATCGTACTAAATGCGCTTATAGAAAGATCCCTTGGCGTCTGTGAAGGCCTGACTTCGAGTATGAGAGCCCTACGCCATCGCTGAAGAATGAGTCATCATGTTCACTTATGACCGTCAACCACTGAACTGTTTTTTATTATAGACAAAAATCTTGTCAAACGTTGAGGATTTTTTATTTTATTGCCCAATAAACATGACGCAAGAGAAATTCTGATTCAAATACATAATGTGCCAGAAAGTACACACAATAGAGAACGGCAGTGTAATAATGCATTTATTATAATGAAATTGTCTATGCATATAAAAGATTTTTTATGACACAGATAAAAAAATAAAAAAGAGCGAAAAATATATTAAATCAAATGGACGCATTTCCAACATACATAATTAAATAAATTTCGTCGCGCTACAACATTTTTAGCACTGGGCCTCAGATTGTATCTGTTCCATAATCATTTGTCTAATAGGCAAGTATGAAGTAGGTGATCAGCCTCCTGTGCCTGACACATGCCATCGACTTTTTGGACTAAATGGTGTCCTCGCGTTTTCCTTCACCGATCGAGCGAATGTTATATGTGCAATACGCACATCGAAAGTGCATTGGTTCACAGCCGGGGTTCGAACCCACGATCTCAGAGATAAGAGTCACACGTTGAAGCCACTAGGCCAACACTGCTTTTTAACTTATAAATTACATTTATAATAATAGTAAGTTCTGCACATTTCAAAACCATTTCCCTGTTTTCATAAACACCCAGGAGGTTTTAAGTAAAAATGCGTACGTGATAAGCGAAAGTATCTTACGACATCTTTGTATACATCGCAGACTTGCTACACAAAATCAATACTGGACATTGACAGAGGCGATACTACATAATATTTACTTGAAAAGTAGACAGACATATTTGGACCTAAATAGGTGGGTTTTAGCTAACAAAACAATTAATGAAGATTTCGACATTTTCCACCTTATCAAAAAAGGTGTAAGGAAGGCATTATTTTACGCAGTTGGAATACTTTGGCAAGCGGGCAGGAGGCTCACCTGATGTTAAGTGATACCGCCGCCCATGGACACTCTCAATGCTCTCACTCTCAATGACGGCTCGCGAGTGCGTTGCCGGCCTTTTAAGAATTGGTACGCTCATTTCTTGAAGGACCCTAAGTCGTATTGGTTCGGAAATATTTCAATGGGCAGCTGGTTCCACATAGATTAAAGATTATCAAATAAAATTTCTAGTTTTTTTTTTATTTTACTTATAAATAAATTAGGCGAAAAATAAGTGTTCTCGTAGGTATGTATGTTATATTAAAATTAGGGATGCATCGTTACGCCGTTTTGCTGATACAATACCGATACTCTTATATAAATATCGCCGAAACCGATACCAACGCTTATTGAATTAAAATTAAATTAAGGTAAAATGTATCAAGTTTGGTATAACGTTTTAAATTTTTATTATAAAATATAAACAATCACAATCTTTTAATAAGATTAAAGGTTTAGTTATTTAAATTCAGAATTAAATTAAATAATAAATGTAATAATAAGATAAGATTTTTGAAATTGTGTATTTTATTTTATTTGGTATCGAAAAACAACTACGCGCGCTATCAATCGAAAAAAAGTCGACTAAAGTGTCAAGCGAAATGGAAAACGCGCGGACAAAGCGGATGAGGGGGAAATGATAGTCCGTGTTTTGAAATTTGAAAAGTATCGTTGTATCGACAATTAAAATATCGCCGATATATCGGTATCGGTAATGGATGCATGCCTAATTAAAATCTATACGAAACATGTAAATAAGCAACAAAAAAACTACTTATCTATTAGTAATCTACATTTTTAAAATCGACTGGAAAAAGTTAATTTCAATCAAGAATTTGATATTTAAATATAAAAGATGAATTCAATAAACTAAGTAAATACAAATTGTTTAATCAAAATTAAATCCAATTTAGCCAATCCAATTATCTCGATCAATATTTGTAATCCATTCATGTTTGATCTAATAATTGAGAGTCAATAAGTAATTAAAATTGAAGGTCTAGTCTAGTCATATTGTATTGCTCTTTGTCTAGGGAATCATATTAAGATAATAAGTTGATTTTCAGTTTGACTGTTTATCATTGATTTATCGTCTAGTAAACACTAATTGTTTCATTAAATTTAAATCCAATTTTGGCTTTGCCATGGGCAGGTTTTGTTCTTTCGACTACCATTATTACATTGTGTACATTTTGTACTATAATTTACATTATGGTTGCTTTTATTGCGTTATTGATCTGAATTACATAGGTGGTAAAGGGAAGGGCTTACTAATTTAATTTAGAAATAAGAGTAACTAAATAAATTATAGATAAGATTAAAATTGAAGTCTGTTAAGCTATGACAGCTGTTGTACCATATATTTGATAAACGCAATACGCATTGACGTTGACATATGACAACATTGATTTATTAGATGAACGTTTTGATTTGATCTACAAACAAAAAATAAGAAGGGAACAAAACAAATAAGTGTATTGATTTTTCATATTATAAATTTTGCGTCAACAAAATGTTCTGCTGTTTGAAAACTTGTGTGAATGGGTTCTCATTAACCCCCAGTGTGCCAATTAGGGTAAAAGAAAATCCAATTCAGCTCGACACTCTTCATATGGGTATAATATTTATATTTTTCTAGATAAATATTATAATTTAAACCCAATATTCTAAGGGAATTGTAACAAATATAAAATCTTGTGAATTGGTAAAAAAAATCTCTGCATTTATCGTCGTTTTAGGTTCTTTAAAACTTCAAAAATATATTGTTCATGTACTCTTTTTCTAAATATGTACGTACGTGTTCAAACATCAAATATTTCTGACAAAGGGATTTAAACGATTTTTTCCTTTTTTTGTGCTAACCATATCAAATTAACTATGAATATTTGGTTTATTATAAACTCCTTAACCATGATACTACAAAGTTGCATGGTTAAGGAGTTTGGATCAATTATTTGTATATTTAATACTACAACAAAAACATCATACATTGTGAAACTATTTTTATTAGCTTCATTTTTGACATTTATATTTTTCAAGACATTAAATGTGAGAGTTAAGAATAGTTATCATATATTAATCTCTCTCTACCATAGCAGGTCAGCTATATATGATTATGTTTATAGTCTATAGATACATTATAAATGTTTTATTGCACATACTAGCGTTTTGGTATGGCTTCAATAATATTTGTTACTACAGGAGTATAAATAATATTTTTGTCAATTGAATTACAGGCCATGAAGTAGTAATTGTAAAAGGCGGTCAACGGGCATGTGGATCTGGTTGTGTTCTTGGTAATGCACCACTTGTCCAAAACAAGGCTTACTTTGAGGTGAAGCTACAGCAAGGTGGTGTTTGGGCTGTTGGATTAGCTTCACGGGAAACAGATATAAATAAAGTTCATGGTATGATTTCAATTTTATTTTGTACTATTTAACAACACATTCACAGGTGTGAAAAGATTAATCAATCAACTAGCATAAAAATTATACACGTAAACCTGTAGTGAAAATTCTCTCTAACAACTCTGGACAAAATTAAATCACTAAAAGCCGAATTAGTAAATTTAAAATAAGGAAAAGGTGTTAAAACCACCTTACTACTTCTGTAACTCCCAATGAAAATAGTGGTATGGTCTCTGGGTTAAGAAACATGCCACTAGGCCATGCTCGGCTCGATTATAATTTAAATGAATGAATTTTCAGGTGGAGTAGACAAAGAATCATGGTGCTTAAACAGTGATGGCACTGTCAGGCATGACAATGTAGAACTTTATCAACTAAAAGCGGCCCCAGAAACACAAACAGATATCCTAGTATCAACAGGCTCACCACAGAATCACAAAGATGAAGATAATATAATATCAGTGATGCCTGTGGAAGGTGATGTTATAGGATTAGCTTATGATCATGTCGAGTTAAATTTCTTTTTAAACGGAAAGAATATGGAAATACCAGTACGTAGTGTGAGAGGGACAGTTTACCCTGCCCTATATGGTGAGTTTTAGTTTGTGTTAATAATTATAAAAACAGTGGTGATAGAGAATTTATATAAATACTAGTGGAGCACAGAAATGTCCGGTGCACTTGTCGTGTGATCTTAAATAATTGAATACACACAAGAATTTTCATCAAAATTCAGCCATTTAGGAGTTTGTGAACAGATAATTATGTATCTATTTTTAAATTATTAATTTAGCATAAATTGATTGATGTATTATCTATTAGATGAATTTTTTATTGAAGTGTTCCATGTGTTTGAGGATTTTGAGGATATATTTTTGCCAAAACTAAATTATAATACATTTATAATATAACTAGCTGACCCGGCAAACGTTGTTTTGCCATGTATGTTATTTCTAGGAAACATATTTTTAATTCTACTACAATTATAATATTTGATTGCCATCTTGCAACCTTATTGCGGATCTGTGGATAGATTTAAAAAAAAATCGGGATGTAAAAATTGGGGTTGATGGTATAAGATTAAAAAGTGAGAGAGATATAAAATTTTTTTAATTGTCATTAAAAAATAAAAATAAAAAAAAATCGCCAAAAAGTTAAAGTTTATAATTATGAAATAAAAAAAAGGGGTTGGTCATAGAGAGGTGAAAAATTCAGGGTCATATGAAATTTTTCATTCTAAGTCATCACAAAATAAAAAATAAAAAATTCTCAAAAAATTAAAGTTTATAATTAGCAAATAAAAAATAAGGGTTGATCGTAGAGGGGTGAAAATTTAGGGTGGCATGTATTTTTGTATGATGTATCATAAAAAAATAAAAACAAAAAATTTTGTCTGAAAAATAAATAAAAAAATTTAGGGGTGGACCACCCTTAACATTTAGGGGGATGAAAAATATTTGTTGTTCGATTCTCCCGAAGGATCACGAAAATCGGTCGAGCCGTTTTGGAGGAGTTCGATTACGTACCCCGTGACACAAGAATTTTATATATTAGATTGTAGATTAAGTATTATGCATGATTGCTTGTTTATGTGTATTATACGTATTAATTCAATGATACTTACTCTGAATCTAAAAATGGGTCATATTTGGCCAATGGGTTTTATTTTCCTAATAAGCCTACCTAGACTCAATGTAATTTTTTGAAATTGCTTATATACTCAAATTATTTTTTCAGTTGATGATGGTGCTATATTGGATATAATCCTGGATAATTTTCGGTATCCGCCACCGAATGGTTTCGAGAAAATAATGGTGGAACAATCTCTGCTCTAACAAATTGATCTCATAGTATAATTGTGTGGACACTTGTTTGTGTGTGAGACTGTTAAATTATTTATCCTTAACTTACTTATAAACACCGTTTAATTAAACCAGGATCAAAACCCATTGTCTGTACTGTATAAAAGTCTAAAGTCCTCTACTTAAAGTTTAGTTAGAGATGGCCTGAATTTGACACTTATATCATCAAAGACAATAGACGTTTGACATACGGAAGTATGCGTATATATTTAGCGCGAAGGCTCGACTCGAAATATTGTTAATTTTGCCTTAAGTGACCTTGAACTCTGATAATTCGGTCAAAAGTTCACGGCCATAGTCAGGTCCAGGAACGTTTATAAAAAAATGTTTCCTTATTTTGATAAGTATTTCAAAATACAGATAGCCTTTTTTTTAATCAAGCCAAAATATGATTGAAACTAAGAAATTATATTTTTAATACCTGGTTTAGTATCGCTCTTAACTCTATATTTATTTATTATCTGTGGGACGAAGATAATAAAACGCGCAATACACAGACTATATTTGTTTAAAATAGTACCCATAGATGATATATCTAATAGACTGGGTATTGGTAATTACAGAACAGAGTATATTTCGCATCGTAAAACAAAAATGGTAGTTAATATTGTGGATTGACTTTTGCCAGTACTGGTCGTTTTAAATCTTTGAAAACTTATATACAATTTTTTTTTACGTTTATAAGTACATTTTTTGTGCAGATCGTGAAATGTATTCTAGTAATACAAAAGATTCATTGAAAATTTTAACATTAAACTGAAATGGGATTGATGGTTACTTAGAAGGTGATTATAAGTATGGTGTCAATGTATATTGTGTATTAACTAAATGGCTCTAACTTAATCTATTTTTCTAATAAAAAGTGCATTTTAAATTGATATAATGTATGATAATCATGTAAATCTTTAAAATATTTCAAAACATATAAATAAGCTTAATATGTTAAACTTTTAATAATTTGGTTCTTAATATGTGAAGTTCAAAACATTCCTATTGTATTTTTATATTATTCTAATATCAGTTACAATATTTTAACCGTACAATTTGTGTATACCTAAGTAATTTGCTTATTTTTAATGGTACAATAAATTTCTTTAACATTAAACGAGAGATATAATTTCTTACTTTTCTTATACAGGGTGTCCCAAAAGTCTATTTTAGTAAGTAATTCTAGCACACCCAAAACGTTCCTAATGACCACAGCATGGTCAGGAATGAAAAAACTGTCACATGGTGTACATTTTCTGGAATAAAAGGAAAATTTCCATAACTTCAAAAATACATGACTTCATTTTTTTTTTAATTTTTCTGATAACTGGTGTGGCATTACTTATGAGAAAATTTCGACTTGACGTCGACTTTTGGGACACCCTGTATAACTTCTAGTCTATGATTGAGTATGTGATAACAATGGCGCGTTTCGCTTGACTGTGCTACTTAGTGCTTTTGTCGCTATATGTTATACGGAATAAATTGGTCAATGCTTAATAAAACTCCTTAGCGCCTATACTAAAACTTTTATTGGATTCCAGATTTGACAATTTCAGTGTTGCAACGTTAAGAAAAGTACTAAATAGTGACGTTACGAAATTATTCGATACGAAAATGAAATATTTCCGGATCGATTCCTCTGGTTTGTAGTAGTATATCTAAACAACTACTACTTTAATAGAAACTAAGTATATTTTTAATATTTATGAACGGATATTTAGTTATGACGATTAATTTTATTATGGATCATTACTTTTTCAGTAACTATGAAAGCTTTTCGTGGACGTTTTCTACTTGGCTGAGGATCCATTTTGATGGAAAACCAAAGCAAATGGATACACTCAAAGTTCACACAAAATCTATTAACTATACTATAATAAAACGAAATATTAACTTTATATAAAATAAAGCATCGATTACTAATTAATAAATAATTATTATGAATAATTCTGTATTTATTTAATTGGCACACCAATATTGAGATTACATAAACAAAAATCGCGATAATTTATCAATTTTTGTGTTGGTACAACACTACACTATTGTATGTGGTATCATTATTTAACAAAATGACATGGTGATATCTACCTTCCTCAAATGACAGTAGCTAATGTCAAATGTAGAATTTGTTTAGCCACAGAAGCCAGTATTAAGCGCTGTGTTTATAAAAGTCATTTCTAGTTCAATCATAGACAAACAAGATGTTTAACGATTAAACGAATCGCGCTTATTGTCTTTCTTTATATCGAAATTTATACTTGGAAAAAAGACAAGCATGTTCTTTGTTTTAAAAATGAAACTAAGATAGATACACATATTTATTGTGGTATAATAAAGTTGTTTAAATGTATACATAAACATTATTAATTATCAGTTATATAAATTGTTGTATTTTAAGTTAATTCATATTAAATACTGTTTCAAATGTGCTTAATAAAAATTATGTAACTTATGATCTTTTATTTGTAGTTTGATATCTCAAAGTCTGGTTGTTTATAAAACGTAAATTTGTTTTCCCGCCAATAATTCATACTCTGTCATGAAACCACAGACTAGGGTAGGTGTGTGCAGGAGATTAATATAGACAAACTAAGAACTTTATTGTTACCGCCTACACAGGAATGGAATGTAGTTTAAATCGTTAGATTGGATAGTCATACTTCTTAAATTACGATAATATATTTTAAAATATATACCTTTGAGTTATGTAATCGATTAGGATATTCATAATGTTAGTTTGATGAACTGTTTCCAATCTTACATTTTTTTTTTCAGAAAATCAATCATAGTTAATAAGTACATTATTAATAAAAGCATGGGTTTTGTTTACCACCAATTTTTTTTTCACTTTATCGTTATCACCATCGATTCTCTATCTAAAATAAATTAAGAATAGTAATAGAAAATAAAATGCCGCATATGCATATTGATAAAATTATTTGCTATTATATTTTAAATTACCGAAATATCAAGAAAGTATAGTGAAAAATATTTGTTCTGAGGAATACATTTGCGAATCGGAGATATTGCTAATGCCCTAAGTTTAACGTAAAATTTAATAAAACCTACTTTAATTATAAGTTATTTATTTACTCACTAACTGGCTGACAACGAGTTCTGCAGTATTTTTTCAACTATGTTCAATTAAAAAAAATCACTTATGTTACTTTGATTTAATAAGCAATGTAAAAATGACATTCTTTGAATTTAAAACAAAAATCCTTAAAAAATATTATAAGTATAATAAAATATATTCCTTTGAATGGCTAGACTTATTCTTTGTCCGAGTAGCTGCCAGCTCTTCGGTCTCCTGTGATGTCGACTAACCTTTTTGCGTTTTCCTTAAAAAGCCTTAGGCCCGGCGCACATTATCGGCATCGGCAAGAAAAGGGATCCTTCGGCATTCCTACGTGCAAGCGCACACTGTCGGAAACTATGTCTTGGCATGCTGCAACGTTCTTAGGAATGACCAGGCGTCCTCCCTGCCGGACGGCCTTCCTCGGCGCCGGCGGATTCCGAAGTATCCCGAAGCAGCGTCAATGCTGCCGATGCAGTAGCCTCAAACTTACCGAAGCGGTATTTTTGTTTCTACGTTCATAAATCATAGAAATGTCTACTTTATTACCATGAGGTTAATGTATAATGCTTTTTATCACCTAAAATCCTCAGCCGTGCCAATGCCGATAATGAGCGCCGGGTCTTAAAGGGCTAGGGTACCACGGACCAAGGTTTAAAATATATCAAATTGCTTTTTAATTATTTTTAAACTGGTGTAAGTTAAAATCTTAAAATAGGATATTGGCACAGTTGAACTGTCATTTTCATACAAAGGTCTATCCACATACTTCGATCCGACCATGAATAGCTTGTGTCGACAGATGGCTATTACAATCCGTCGATTGGTTATCGCACTTTTATCAATATTTGGATTAACACGTCTATGTCAGATGGTCAAAAACGGATTGAGATAGGTTGTTGGTTTTGGGCGTAAGTGTTTTATGACATGTATACGTGTATCTGTAAGATTACTTATAAAAAATATTATCTATATTCTATTCCCTCTGGTTGCGTTCATGCGGCAAGGCACGATTCACTAGCTATCTCTACTCACATGAGTGCACACTACGCCATTGTGTGGACACCGAAGCATTACTTAATCGCATTTACACCCTTTAGTTACCGCTTACTCGGGAAAAATCTTTTAAAGACTAGAAAAGAGTTTTAGAGAGGATTAGCTAGTATGTTAGGGGTCACTCCATGTATTTTAAGAGCTCTTATCATACTAAATTTCGCCGTAAATGAATTGGCAAAGATATCTACATACAATATTTTATAAAATAATCTTAACAAGGTAAAGAGATGTTATGCAAACTGATTTCAAAGTAAGGCGACATCTGGCGGCGGTTTTCTAAACATTCCGAATTATTAGGTAAATCTTATTTTGATTCAGCTTGTGATGTTTATCAAAATTTAAAATTACGATTATAGTTACGGCATAGCAATGATATGTCTATTGTTTTTGCTAATAGACAGTCGACTTTATTCATTAATATATAAATATATTAACTGGTATAATATTCAAAACAGCTAAACTAAGCACACGAGCAACCAGGCTTCAGAAGAATCACTCTTTAAGCACACTAATTATTTAAATGATTCTTATATCCTTATCATTGATTTAATCCAGTTCAAACAATTGTATATCTGATAGTTGGCGATTAAAAAGTGTGTCGAAGAGTTTCTTTCCAGTGCTTCTTGCCTGCTCTACGGCCCTGACTTGCATTACGCCCATATCCTATCTTTTTTTTTTAATGTCGCCAAAAATGGATTGTCTTCGTAGGGTTTGGTTATTGGGATGCAGATAGGAGATCGATCCACTGTCACGGTCTGACAATCCACAATCTCGGATTATTTTCTATCTGAGATTGTGGATACATTATTGGGTTCCGGCGTTAACTTATAAAATGTGTTGGATTTATAAAGAATGGCAAAATTACATTCCAACTGTATCAATGAATTATTTTTTTTCAGCATAGAGCATGATTGCCGACCTTTTTGTGCTATGTTCAATTAAAAATGAATATTTTCTTAAGTTATTTTCAAAACAAATTTAAAAGAGTTGGTCCCTGTGGTAGTGAACGTTTAATACATACTCATGTTATAGGGACTGCACCACTTTATATGTTTGAATGTACGTCAATTTTTATCATGTGTGTTATCACCTAATTTTGTGGTCCAAATAAAACAAACTTTGACCTTTGTGAATCAGCATAGGTAGTATGCGAATAATATTAACACACAACCCCTCATTACGTTACATGCAAGACCGTTGTGAAAATAATGTTTTGTGTGTCCTGTTGTTTCGAAGTCTTCGCGATTTTAACGGATTAAAACTTATCCGGAGCTGGATATATTCGGTAGTGGGTTGATCGGTTTTAAAGAAAGCATTGTTAAGTGCCTATCTCAAATTAAATCCGCTGTTTTGTTATTTTTTGGGCTTAACAATTTTTTTTGGTATTTTCATTTTAACTGTATATGTATTTTATGTTTTGTAACATTTTTATCGAAATTGTCATACTATGTATGATGTGGTAAATTTTAATAAAAACCAAATTTTGTTCATGCATCCAGGCAGCGTGCTTCATCTCTGAGGCCGTAGTTTCTATCGCCAGTTGTGCACAAATAGACTTTCTGTACCACTAGCTCGAACTACTATATAAATTAGAGTCCCGTATCTAGAAGGTAGCATCATTGGTTTATTTTAATCTTATTTTGGTACTTTATAGTAGGTATAGTTATGCTTATGAAAAAATAAATGGCGTGTTTGAGGTTATTATTTATAATTCAGTACGTGTTGACAGTTTAATTTCCGGAGGTGAAGGATGGCGATAGTGCTTCTCATATATCTCGTCCCAAAAGACCATTCGCTCTTTAAGTAATACATCTTTTAGCTCCAATGGATCGTCTATCACCATATGGGGTGATAGGTCCTTACCCACTGGAGGCCAAGAGGGAAATGCTGAACCTTCTGGCACTGGTTTCCTGAGAACAGAAAATGAACGTGTTATAAAACAGCAGTGTTTGCAGTAGCTCCATCATTCGAGTCTCATCCCTCAGGTCAAAGGTTTGATCCCTGGCGATTCATCAATGAACTATCTATGTGTCCATTTAACAAAAGATCGAAATGTGATGGATCGTAAGAAAGGACTGCCTTAGATCCAATAAGTAACAGCGCATGTCAGGTGCACAAGGCTGATCACCTTGCCTATTAGATTGACAAATGATCAAGAAAAAGATGCAGAAATCTGAGGCCTAGATAAAAAAATGTTGTAGTGCCACTGAATGTTATTTTTCTTCAAATCCCTTTAGCGGTGGTTGGTAATCAAGAAATTCGAAAACTTTATTTTAGTCCGATGTATTTATGGATATTACATATTGGGCATTTTTTAGAGTTTTCCAAAGACCTGGTCTCTGAAAGGAAGACCTGATCTCTTTTAGTAGTCTGTGAATGACTGTTTAGCCGGACATATGCCACCTAATCCACATCAACAATGATTAAGAACTATTTTTGTAACACAAACTTACCCCTTGGTTATAAAGTTGTACCAGAGTTCCCGAGTTATTCTTTTCATTTCTCTACATTCCTTCGGGAATTCGCCATCAGTATGCGTCAAGTTACCATCCACCACATGCAGCGTTTGAGCACAATGATCAGCTCCTCGTATGTGTGTATAAGGTATATACGGTTCATCATCATGTACGAATGAGAATTCATATAAGTATATGCTATCATGACCTGCGTCAACATGCATCTTTAACGATCTTAGCGTTGGGTAGGCGATTACAGTATCCGTAAAGAAGTTAATATAATCGACAATTTTAGTTTTGTCAATTGGTGTAGTACCAAAATAGAACTCTTTCACCTTCTGAATAGTCTCGTTATCTAAATCCAGGTCTAGAGGTATAAAGTCAGAAAACTTAGCATTCATCCTCTCTGACCAAACGTCAAAAATATCTTTCCTAATCAAACCTTCCATCTTCGCAAA
This sequence comes from Pieris mannii, assembly GCA_028984075.1. Taxonomy (NCBI): domain Eukaryota; kingdom Metazoa; phylum Arthropoda; class Insecta; order Lepidoptera; family Pieridae; genus Pieris; species Pieris mannii. The sequence goes on along the minus strand of CM054798.1, from coordinate 1,533,198 downwards.
TCCAAACAGCATTGGTACTTTACTATATTTTCCACTCTTCAGTATATTCACCGGACTCTCAGTTAGGAACTTATCACCAGAACCCTTCTCTAGACATGGGCCAAGAGTAATTGATCCATGAGCCTGATTCATGAGCTCCATTCCTACAGATGCTAAAATTTCATGACACCGTTTTATAAAACTCTTCTAGTGCATTTAAGTCCTGATAATTGGAAAAATTCAGCATTTTTGCGTATTCTTGGGCTACCCAGATAGGATCTATCTGAACGGCCCACGCCGCTGTGGCCGCACCACTTTCTGGTATGACCTTATTGAATAATCCCTGTGACATGGGTGATAGCATGAGTAAATGAACGGACGCTGCTCCAGCACTGCCGCCAGTAATTGTGATATCATCTTCCACCGAAATTAGCTATGTTTGCTTGAACCCAACGTAGCAGAGCGACTTGGTCCTTCATGCCGGAATTTCCGGGTGCGTCCTCCGTTCCGAGACATAAAAACCCATGAGCCCCAAGACGATAGTTGAAAGTGACTACTATTAACTCCCTGTCTTTGATTAAGTTCTTGTATTTCAGCAGATTGCCGTCACCTATCACAAATCCACCGCCATGAACACTTACCAAGACTGGTAAATTTTTTTTAGTTGTATCCGGTGCAAATATATTGACAATAAGACAGTCTTCAGTCATAATTAAACTACGATTTAAAAGCATCCAAAATTCTTTTGGTTGAGGGCACACAATTCCTTTGTCAACAGCTTCTAGGATATAAGGTCGTTGTGGTGCTGGTAATGCTGGCTGCAACAAAAATAATAACAAAACTATAAGTAGGAAAACAAAAGAAAAAAAGTGTCATATTTAAATATTCCCTACTCAGAACTACTAGGAATGTCTTTTAAGTTCTGCCCTTTCTATATTACTCGGCAATTTTGAATCTGGGACTGTGATATATTTTTGAATGTGTGAAAATTTTGACTCTCAAAACAGCTGTTAAAAGTATTATTATTAACTGTCAGGTTACGTACGAAAATTGTTTGACAAATTCATATTCATATTAAGTTTCTCGTGTAAATAAAATATTTCTGTTTTGTAATGAGAAATAAAGTTCTTTAAACATTAATTAATCTTTCTAAGGAAAATGTTCGTGCAATAATTTTCTACAAATTTAGAAGAGGCCCAACACGGCTTCAGTGTTTGGTGATGAAGCCCCATGTCTACGGACTATCCAACACTGGTATTTAGAATTCTAGTGTGGACATACTAGTGTTAGAGAAAAATTCCGCGAAGGACGCCAAAAATTCTTCACTAAAGACATCGTTGCCGTGAGACAACTAATTCTCGAAGATCGTCATGTGATGTATCTTGCAAGAAGTGCTTGGTGTGAGAAAGCTGCTCTGGATACCGCGTCTACTTCTTATCTTCATCTTCCGCTGATCATAAGGCAGCCCGCCTCAGATAGTGCAGAAATGTCTGCAAAAGGTTCAACCGAGGAGAGTCAAATCACATCTACGACATCATCAGTGGTGACGAATATTGCCTACAATCCTAATTCCAAAAAACAATCTACGTTGTTCCTTCTCGAAGCACTTCAAAGAAGATAGGTGGCCACGTTCGTTGAAACAACTGCCCATGTTGCGACGATATATTCTCTACGTTTGTTTAACACGAGTCATAACTTCGAAAATCCAACTCAAAGCGACGCATCATCCTGCACCATGACAACGCAAGCACACACAGGGCTTGTCTAACGTTTGAATATGAAAATAAGGAAAAAGTGGAAATTCTTGAAGTCTTGAACTAGGCCCAAACGATTTCTTTACATTTCCTTAAATTAAGAAAAGCCTTCGTGAAGCCAGTCCGGTGAAGAAGCAGTTGACGCTTTCATGTCAGCCATTTTGAACACCCCTATTTTAGAGTAGAATAAATGTTATAATAACTGGTTTGAGCGAATAGAAAAATGTATTTTTTGTTCAAAAGAAAACGTAAAGACTTGCCTTGTATATGACATATCGCTTGTCGCGGGAAACTAGCACTATTACGACTGTTTTAATGTCTTCATTTTTGACTTCCTTGGGTATATATGTAACTGTATTTTTTTCATAATTTTTGCAACACATTTAATACAAAATTTTATAAAAACACGTGGTAATCTTTATTAGTTTATGATTATATTAATGTTAGTACAAAATTTTACTTCCCTGCAATAGATAGCTATAACCATTATGATTTTAGTTTAGATTGTTACTCTACCAAATAACATTTACCAAACTTTACTTGCCTAGAACGGAACATTCATTAAAATAGTTTTAGTTTAAATTGTAATCCTACCAAATAATCATAAAAGTTAATGCGACAGTTTAAAAGCATAGAAAGAGAAAATAATATATCTCTATTTCACAAACGTACGTACTAGACATTCATCAAAAAGAAAATTTAAAAAAAAGTGTGCCGTGTTTATTTCACTAACAGTAAAACGCCTTTTCTCTTTAGTCTAAGTAGATAAATTACTGTAATGTACATTTAGTTATTATAAACTATTTACACTAAATACATAACAATAATGTTTAATTTTCCAAAAAAAGCTTTTACGACTTTGTTGCAATGTCTAAAATTGCAACTGCATGGATTCAAAAACCTAAATTTGGCCGTATCCTAAAATCAAACTAATTAGTACTATTAATTACGATTAAACTATTATTTACGATGTAAGTTAAAGTCGAGATTAAATCATATTAAATATATATTATTACTGTTTGTTAGGCTACAAAAATAACTGCCATATTATCATGATTGACTCACATCCTTTAACAATGTAAATATATACTTTTCATCTTGTTATTAACAATATTATCAAATAATTTACTAAATTATATTTTACGTTAACAAGCTACTCGTTAAACCTAATCATACCTAGACGTTCTATCTACTAATAATGTTATATATGTAATAATGGTATTTTCAGTAATAATAGTGTACCATCAGGCAATCCATCTAGGATTAGACATACGACTTTAATCAAATCAAATCAAATCAAAAATCATTTATTCATATAGGTAACATAATGTACACTTATGAACGTCAAAATATAGTTTAAATGATTCGAATTTAACATTTACTGCCAGTTCTCAAATCAAGGGCGTAGAACGGAAGGGAAGAACTGGCAATAAACTCTCCGCCACTCTTTTTAATCGCCAAGTTTTTTTTACACAATGTTTGTAAGGAGCTGCGACCATGTTCCATATGGCATATTGAGTAATAAAGAATAATAAAATAAATTAAAAACAAAGATTTCTCCTGTATCAGCAGAAGACATGGTGAAATAGGAGCACGCACTTACATACTCGTGAGAACAACACGCAAATGTTAAGTTTGATGCCCAAGAATTAGGAGTGAGATGTAAAAAAGTAAGTTAATGCCAAAATCTAATACATTTTTGACGTCCAGTCAATGAGACGTAGGAAGTCTCGCCGAGGCTTTTCAGCTGATTTATTTTAAGACCCTGACATTACCAGGGGTCTCGCAATATTTATTTATATTTATTAAATAAATATTGCGTTTTGGTCAAAGCTCTCCGGTGTCCAGATTAAGCATTCTGATAAACAAGCTAGGTCTGGATATCCAGAGTTGCTCCCCTCACACTTTAAAATCGATTTTAGTTTAGTTTTTTGTAATTGTTTCTTTTTTGTAATGTTTGTTTTGTTTAAAAATTGTTTCGATTGATATTTGTATGTGCTCTAAATGAATGTCATGTTTGCCTCTAATTGCTTGTCAGATTAAAGATTGTATTTTGTGTTTGTTTTTACCAATATATCAGTGTGCCGAGCAACCAGCCAGTGTGTGGCAAACTTTATCAAGAAAAAAAAAAAAAAAAAAATTAATATGTACTTTATTACCTTATTCTATATACACATAAAAAAGGACAGGTTAGAAAAGTTATAAGGCAACTGGCGGTCTTATCGCTTACAAGCGATTTCTTCCAGGCAATGTGAAAAATTAGTCGGCCTTTTAAGAATTAGTCCGCTTTCTTAAAGAACCCTAAGTCTTTGCTGGTTCCACATATTGGTGTAGCGTGGCACAACCTTAAAAAGTGCATGTATGAAGTTACCAAACTCTAAGGATAGATGGCGCAAAATTAAAGTACGCTTGTAACTGTTAAAAATCTTTCTGTTATTTAAAAATATAATTAAAATTGTATATATGTTATATAAATCCTAGAAAATATATTTATTAATTAATATTGGAACGCGTATTTCTGTCCCGGAGGTGCATATCAATCCGCCGTTTAAAAACACTGCACGGCAAATATGCAAGCCAGCAGTGGAAGGAGGTTCTTCTTTGTCATCACCAGAAATCATCCAATACCTTCAGCCTTGAGTTTAAAGAGAACCCGGGCTGACGGGTGAACTTATTCAAATAAAATCATATCGTTTATTTGCTAGAATAGTGGTACAATTAGATATGTACATTAATTATAAAAATCCGCCACATATAAATGCATGCAAATTTTTTTACTCTCCAATAAAAAATCAAAAGCAACATAATGAAGAAAACATTAAACAAACTCTACCCAAGCGAAACGTCAACACGGCCAATATACAGACACACAAGAATATACTTGGCTACCCTTTGCCTGTTTCACAATGTCCGGATAAGCTTTTTATTACTTAATGGTAGGATAAACAGTATTTTTGCGTTGCATAGCTATTTGGTACTTTATCCATACATTGTGAAACAGGCCCTAAATGTATAATGATGCTTATTGGAATTGTCAATAGCATTACAAACCGCTAACTGGGATATTCTTGGCATGTGAAGTGAGAATTGGGGATAACATTGTCGCACACCGCCGACATTAGACAAGTCGCGGGAAAAACATGGGGTAGGGAAATAGGTAATATAAGAGCCATAAAAAGGCCAGAATAGAGAAGATTGGAGGAGGCCTTTGCCACCTGGCACGGACACGCAAAAGTCGAACAAAAGAACAATCTACGAAAAATAAAAAAAATACTGTCAAGTCTGAAAAGAGGTTATTAAAAAAAATATACAAACAAATATGCAAGTTTAGTAAGGTATTTAAAATCTGTGTCAAACTTATAATCTAGATATTCGTTCACGCTATAAAAACACTTTGCCTGTTAAACTTTAATCACGTTCCCTTTGAGAGAATTGCACGTCAGTATATAATAACCTCTAGGTAGGTGATTAAATACTTTAAAAAAAGTACCGAGAGTTTTTTACGCCGGCTTTTTCTCTCGGCCTACACCCTGTCTTCTTTGCCGATGAGTAGGGATGCCAACAGGTTCAAATTTAATAACGTGGAATAAGTGATACCTGTCTTATGTTCCATACTAACGTACTTTATTAATTTTGTATTGTACATTACCTTGAATCGATCTGGTCCAGTCGGAGCTTTCGCGTAGGGTATATTATAGAAACCATAGACTCCATCATCATTGTATCCTTTCACCGGACCTTCTGATGTGTCAACAACACGATAATCCACACATTGAGAGACACAAATGAACATAAAAATTAAAAATATTAGCATTGCGCGTGTCGCTTCGAACTCAGTCGAGTATCAAACCAGTTTTATCTTCAAAGATTATCTTTTTTGATTTAGTTCGATGTTTTTATCATGTTTTGTAATTAACTTATGAGTCAATATGTGATAACATACGTTTGGTTAAGAAAATTCAGTTAGTTTTGAGTGTGGCTGTTTTTGTAAACATTTGGAGATAACAAAATTTAAACGGCATAAAAACACAATAATTTATTTACGTGATTATCTTTCTACTAGGCAAGAACTGGTGATCAGCCTGGAGCGACACATATCGACTACCTATGTCCAAAACATGTTTTTCTTCACTGTACGAGCAAGTTAAATAGGCACTTAGACCGAAATTCAATTGATGCACAGCCGGGCATCGAAACTTGGCCCTCAAGAGGGAGAGTGCCACGCCACTATTCTAAACACTATACTCAAATATTGTCAAATACATATATATTTCTTTTTTGAAGTTGGGTAAAACCCCACATTCTTCTCTGTTCCAAAGCAGTGTTACTCTAGATGTGGAGGCACGTACTTATCCTAACTAATAAAAAATAAAATAAGTTTATTTTGGAACATAAGATCATCAAGGTATCACTTATTCCACGTCATTAAATTCGAACCTGTAGGCATCCCTACTTATCGGCAAAGAAGACAGAGGGTGTAGGCCGAGAGAAAAAAAAATAATGGATGAAAGGTACCTATATTCTGACTGGCTGAAGGTTCCAGTAGCTTCTCTAAAAGGAATCTTACTGTTGTACTCAAGGCACTTGAAAGCTTAGCGTGGATTGTTTTTGCCCCGACTACCACAACGACAATTGATTATAATCACGCAATTTTTGTAATAATACCTGACAATGCCTGTAATCATCATAATTTATCTGATTTACCTCATTAGTTGCTATTACCTGTTAACCCAATGCGGCAGCTATTAAAATAATATATATTTAATTTGCTCCATAAAAATACAAACATCTATGACATTAAGGGTCTCTTTCACAATGTATGGATAAAGTACCAAATAGCTATGCAACACATAAATTATTCGGAAGATAAAAGTTCCGAATAAGAAACTTCACTTATCATGACGACAACAACGAATAGCGCTATCTGACAGTCGTGAAACGCAAAAATACTGTTTATCCTACCAATAGCTAATTAGGAACTTATCCGGACATTGTGAAACAGACCCTTACTGTAAATAGTTTAACAATTAGTTGTATTAAGACTACACACACAGACGACACAATTTTCTATCTAATGCTATTTGTCCCCCGTTATCGCAATTTCGGCAAACAAAACTATACACACAGAAAAAGAAATAATAAAATGTACAACATATATATGTAAAAGCTTAAACATGATTCAATTAATCATATTTTTTTAAGTAATTACGGGTTACAAGAAAACGAAGGTCTCAGAATTAATTTTAAATAATAAATAGATTTATAAAACGTGTCAGTTTATTTTGTACCAAAATTAAGTACAGTACAATTAAGTTTAATAACTTAAACTTAATCTTAACATTAAGGGTCTGTTTCACAATGTCCGGATAAATTTCAAATTCGCTATTTATTACTTATTTGTAGGATAACCGCTATTCGTCATGAAATGTGAAGTATATTATTCGGAACTTTTATCTTTCGAATAATTTATGTGTTGCATAACTATTTGGTACTTTATCCATACATTGTGAAACAGGCCCTAAGTCTGCTGTCTTTCGTCTAAGTTCAATTTCAAATCGTCACGTGATAATTGTCAAAATTTATTTTTTTAAAACAAAAGTACTTTTACATATACGTTTTGGCTTTAATAAACTTTCATACACATAGTTAACTATTATCATATATAATTATGTCAAAAACAATAGAAGCAGATACGATCTAAACTTGGGTCGGCTGCAGGTCTCGGCTTGGACCTTCCATCATCTTACAATTTATTGTACAACAAATTGGAAACCAGACGGGACTTACAGTTGGCCTACTACGTACTGAAAGTCTTGAGGGGGATAGTGTGTAACCCGAGTGTACTCCAGGAACTGGGCTTCTTAGTACCTATGGGATATGTGCGACGGCGAAGGCCTAGGTTATTTGCGATGCCAAAGGCAAGAACCAGTCTGTTGCACAGATCCCCGTTATCCAGGACGTTGCGCATACTAAATGCTGTCTCCGATACTATCGACATATTTGTATGTTCGCAGAGTGAATTCACAGTAGCGATATTGTGTATATTATGTGTTTTATTTTTAGGTACATTATTATATTATATTAAATGTTTCTCCACATTGTCGTATTGGCATAGGCTGTAAAGATAATGTGTGTGTGTATTTCTGAAATAAATAAATAAACCAAACATAACACACGCTTTTGTCTGACAGGAACAGAAGGCTACTGTACTTACCCCAAGACGCAGTGAAAGGAAATAAAACACATTTTTAATATATATATTTATTTAAAGTTCAAATCTTTTTGCAATATTTTGTGGTGGTGACGGGTGGCGATAGTGCTTTTCGTAGATTTCATCCCAAAATAATGCTCGTTCTTTTAGAAGCGATCCTTTTAGCTGAAGGGGGTTATTGAGCTCCATGTGCGGAGACCAGTCCTTGTCAACGGGTGGCCATGATGGGAACTTGGAACCTTCAGGTACTGGTTGCCTGTAAAAATATATAACGTTAATTTTAATAGTACTATTTCATGAGGTAGAATGTAGACTTAGGGCCTGTTTCACAATGTCCGGATAAGTTCCAAATAAGCTATTTATTACTTATCGGTAGGATAAACAGTATTTTTGCGTTTCACGACTGTCAGATAGCGCTATACGTCATGAAATTATTCGGAAATTTTATCTTTCGAATAATTTATGCGTTGCATAACTATTTGGCACTTTACCCATACATTGTGAAACAGGCCCTTAGTATGACAAAATTCGTGCCAGCGTGCGAAATAATGAAACTAAGTGACAAACAGAAAAGTATGTCCAGTCAACATGTCCTACAACTCAAATATGGTCAAAAACAGTAACCAAATGGACGGAAAAAGGAACGAGGCAGACCAATAGAGCAATGGAAAGCAGATCGAAGGTTAGGTGGCAAAATTGGATGACGACGGCAAGAAATAGAAAAGGGTGGAAAAACTTGGAGGAGTCCTTCCACCAGACAGGAGCCGCATACTATTGAATCAAAATTGTATATTGTAAGGCAATAGGGTAGATATATAAAGGCTTAATTATTAATTTATTATGATTGTTAACTGTTTACTTTAGGATCGGATTAAAGAAATTTGCTTATAATTCTTGCCGTATTTTACTATTTTTTGAAAGAAAAAAAATGGATTTCGGGTCATATAATTTGAGATGATGATGAGATTTTGGGATTATGCTGGTGATAAACAAAATGATCCTTTTGATTACAATCAAAAGGATCATTTTGTGTGATTTTAAGATTATTATTATGACAAAATTTGATTTGACATACGGGAGTGGATATTTAGCCAAAAGTAACGACTCTGCTACTATCGTGGTTTTTAAATAAAACATTTGGTTAAAAAATATAATAATAATAATAGTTTATTTATTATTATTATAATGATATTTAACTTAATATATGTAAGTATTTAACTTGATCTTATTATTAAAGTATTTACAATAACATACCCAGTTTTTACAAAGTTGTTCCAAAGTTCGCGGACAATTTTCTTCATTTCCTTCGCCTCTGTTGTATAGGGCTCATAATCAGCATGAGTGAAATTGCCATCACTTACGTCAACGGATTGAGCACAATGCGTGGCACCTCGTACGTTAGTATGTAGGACGACCGGCACATCGTCGTCAACGAAAACATACTCATATAGATATATTTTATCATGACCAGCGGCTAGATGCATCTTAACAGATCTCAAACAAGAGTATGTAAAGAGGACATCAGAGAAAAAGTCCACAAAACTAAGTGTATTTTCGTCAGTGACCTTACCACCGAAGTAAAATTCTTTTATTTTATTCGCAACGACCTCCTTCTCGGCTTCGCTTTTAAATTGAAGGTCGGGAGGCAGAAACTCAATAAAGTTATTGTTCATCTTAATCTTCCATTCCTCAAATAAGGTCATCCTAATCAAACCCTCCATATTAGCAAATCCATATAACATTGGTACTTTATTGTATCTTCCGCTTTTCAAGATGTTTACTGGGCTATCTGTAAGGAATTCCTCTCCATCTGTATTACGTTCAACACATGGGGAGAATAGGAAAGTTTGATCTGGACGAGACAAGAGATCGAATTGCTTTGAAGTCAGAATTTCATATGAAACAGTTTTGTAAAATTCTTCAAGGGAATTTACATCGTCCACTGTGAAATTGAGTGATTTCCCGTATTCTTTTGCATTCTTAATGGGATCTGTTTGTACGCCCCATGCGACTGTATTTGCTCCACTTTCAGGAATCGCTTTGTTGAACAATCCCTTTGCCATGTCTGACAACATTAGCAAATCAACAGCCACAGATCCAGCACTATAGCCAGCGATTGTTACATCATTTGAATCTCCCCCAAAATTTGCTATATTTTCTTTGACCCAGCGTAGTAAAGCTACTTGGTCTTTCATCCCTGCATTACCGGGGATATCATCAGTTCCCATACATAGAAATCCATGGGCGCCTAGACGGTAGTTGAAAGTGACGACTATAATATCATTCGTTTGAGCAAATTGTTTGTACGTTAAGAAATTCCCTTGTCCAAGGATAAATCCCCCACCGTGTACATAGACAATCACTGGTAAACTAGTCTTCTTGGTATCCGGCACAAATATATTTGCGATAAGACAGTCTTCTGTTATTGTTATTGTTTGGTTGAAAATGTACATAGATAACAGTTCTGTTGATTGAGGGCAAATTATTCCTTTATTTATGGCTTCTAAAACGTACGATCGACTTGAAGCTGGTAATGGCGCCTGAAAACAGATTGATACTTAAGTATGGCTGAAAGTATAGGATAGCAAGATGTACCGATAAAACATGGACGTTAAAGAGAAAAGGGACAAGGGAAAGAAAGAGAAAAGGATGTCCTAAAATGGTTGTTAGAAGATTTATAAGCGATCAAGGGTACTCAAGAAAGCAAGGATATTAGGATCATAATATATTTAAGCTGTAAATTCTACTTTTGCTTTCTACTTTTAATAATTGTAATTTAATATTACTAAATAAGTAAATAAGACTCTGTTGTCTCTTTCTGTTTAATTGTGTTTAATCTGGGATAAAAAAGAGTGTGTGTACTTATTACTTGTGAAAAAAAATACTAAAATGCAGAAGTGATTTACGATAAATATTAAAATTAATAAAAAAAAATTTTTTTTTTTAAATAAATTATTAGTAAATACTATAACCGTCGTATATGAAATTGATTTAAAAATACCAAAATAATATTTATTTATTCACACTGTTTAATTGTACTGTTACGAAACACGTGTTCTAAATATAAAAATACTAGAATATACAACATGAACCTAGTTATCCATTTCGATGCCACCTAGACCTAACTTTACGATGTCAAATTTAGGTGTTGGTGTGCGCGCGCATCGTAAAAATTCACTCTCATCTTTTTCTCCATCGCGCCAAAAAAAGTAAAACTTCAAAAAATATTACCAAGTCCATTGAAATGTTACATTTTTTAGGCCCTTGCGTTTTTTAGAGGACGCAATTTTATTTTTTTGATGTGTAGGGTCAGTGTAAAGCTAAAACCAAGTTTGTGGGGTCGCCACCCTTGTCCCACGGCCGCCATCTTGAAAATAGGGGTTGAAATGGTATTTACGATATATCTCTTAAGCTATTTATTTGATAAAAAAAAATTACAACTTTAGTCCAGTAACAAGAAAAAATTATATCCGACCATTTTTGTAGATCGTTTTTTGAGGAACACCTTTTATTCGCATCATTTTTCATTAAGTCAATGGTTAAGGTTTTACAGCGCTCCGAAGTGAGTACTATTATTCAGTACTCTTAACTATACCTATATTATACGTGTGTACCTATAATATGTCATCAATTATGGTTTGTTTTTTTTTATTTTGTTATTAGATTTTTTTAAATACCATATTTTGCAATATTATTAATAATTAAATATTGATTCTTTTTCATTCCATAACAGGATTTAACAATTATTGATTTTTAAAATAACTTTAAATCTGATGGCCGTGGTCGTTCAATGGACTGTGGTCAAAATTTAAAAAGGTTTGTATTTAGATTATCTTTATCTATTTGAATCAGTGCATTGTCATTACGTTATCAATGAACGATTTTGTTTGATAATAATTATGTTATCTGGTTACAAGTAGCGTTTATTATCTGTGGACATAAAAACATTCGTAATTAATCTCACAATTTTAGAATTTCTTTTTTAATTCTTTCGCTCGAATCCCGCATGGATGTCGAAGCTAATTCTAAAATTCTAATTCTTCCATTCCACAAATAGGATCATCCTAATCAAACCCTCCATATTAACAATTCCATACAACATTGGCACTTTATTGATGTTTACTGGGCTCAACACATGGCGAGAAGAAGAAAGTTTGAATTCTTAAATGAATCAGATTGTACGCTCCATGCGGCTGTGACATTATTAATTAGCTAATTAAAAAAATAAATAAATCAGTGGCGCTACAACCTCCTTAGGTCTTGGCCTCAGATTTCTGAATCTGTTTCATGACCATTTTTAAATCTAATAGGCCAATTTAATTTAATTTCAATTTAAATTAATCTGATCGAATTTTTGGGTCTAAGACATGTCGGTTTCCTCGCGATGTTTTCCTTCACCGTTCGAGCAAATGTTAAATGCGCACATAGAAAGAAACTCCATTGGTGCACAGCCGAGGATCGAACCCACGACCTCAGGTATGAGAGTCGCACGCTGAAGCCAACACTGCTCATTAGCTAATTAGTTATTGTGAATTTGTAAATATGCGTTTTAAATGTGATTTAATATTTAAGACTTAAATAGGTCCAGAGCCACTCAGTTATTTTTATTTTATTTCACGCTGTCAAATTGGGTATTTAAATGCACGAGCGTCAGTATTGAAAACCACTTTAGCCTATTAAGATTTTTGATGTTAAATATTACATCTAATATATAGAACGAAGAGCTGTCTCTTTATTTAATTAGTATAGCTATTCAAAGGGGGAACGCTGCCAGTATCTTCGGAACCTTGTCTAAAGGGACTCCTTTTAATAATATATTTTAATTATTTTATTTTAAGGTTAGTTATTAGGTATATATTAGAATTACTATATTATGTACAATTTGTATAAATAATAAATATATAGATATAATCTAATATATAGAAAATATATTATATGTATATGTCGAGGCTATGATATCTCTATCGGTATCACATAACATCAGCGAGCGCGAGTAGACTGAAAATTAACACAAAACTTATTTTTAACACTATTTAAAAATGTCAATATTTAAGTATGCAATACCTTGAATCTATCTATTCCAGTAGGAGCCTTCGCATATGGAATATTATAGAAGATGTACAGCCCACTGTCATCCTGGTAGCCTTTGACTGGGCCCTGAGCCGTATTCACAACCCGTGACTCAATGTATGCGTATACGCACGCGCAGAGTATAAAAACACGACTCCACATAACGACGGATCATACAATACTACATTATTTGTTTATTTCTCAGTCTCCATTATAAGGAAAACCTCTTGGTCAAATAAGTTTAAGGACGATGTTTAAAAAGTAATTTATAATAAATAGACACAACTCAATTATTATTGACGCAAGATATCATTCCGACAAAGCATATAATCTTCACCAGTAATGTAACGCCAAGTTTTTGTTTTAGAAGTAAGCAGGTATAGTAACAAAATTTGAAATGAAATCGTTTATTATATTATATTATTATATTATATTATATATTATATTATATATATGTTTTTATTTGCAAGAATATGATACAATAATGTGTTGGTGGTACAATCTAATGTTCGCATATTCTTATACACATACAATGGCGTGCAAATTTTTCTTAAATTGAATTTTACATAGATATTACATATGAGTCATAATATAGTCAATCCTTGTAATATTTTATCACTTCATCATAAATTATTGAAATATATGATTACGTTATCAAATTAATATTAATTATAATAATTCACGACAAGTCAATTTTTAAAAACTATTGCATTTTTTTACGATATTGAATTATTTGTGAAATTCATTACTTATTAAAAAATTTTTTAACTGAATTACACGTTTATTATCGTAATTACGCTACAATTTTTATTAACAGTAAGCTAAGATAGTGGTACAATTAGATACAAATGTCAATAGAAGCATTAACATAATGTAATAATAGGAAAGTTAAGTTAATTAGAATTGGTGTTTAACTTAAGATACTCACCCACGCTATAAAAGCACCTTGCCTTTAAAAACCTAATCACCTTCCTCTTGAAAACATTACATGGCAGCGATCTATAACTTCTAGGAAGGTGATTAAATATTCTTACAGCCATGGCGTAACAATTTTTGGAATATAGCGTGGTGCAACATGCAGGCACCCGCAGCCGTGTTGGAGCCCTCGGTATATACAAACAAGTTTATTTATATGTTTTAAATAATTTTGGATGCTTCTTTACAGTCATAACTGCTTCAAAGATATATAGACGGTACTGTCAGAATACCGAGTTCGTGAAAAATTGGTCTACAGCTTGTAAGTCCAAAGCCCATGATAGCCCGAATACATTATTTCTGAGTAATAAAAACTTTACTCACATCTACCGAATTCGCCATAAAAGGATACCATAGCGCAAAAGCATACCATACCATTTAAAACAGTGTTGCTTTAAACAGTTTTTCCGTGCCTGCCTCTTGTTTGTGCTCCTCGTTTAATGATCTAATCGTTAACATACTGTGTCGGGACTCAGGTGTAAAATAAAACAGTTGTTCATTCTTTGGGGAAAGACTGGGCCGGTAAATGAAATTCATTTGACTTCTTGTGAAATTTGTATTATTTATTGACACGACCTTTCACTGGTCAACTTTAATTAGCCGTGATGGCGGATGTCGCCCCACCTTCCAATTAGTATACAAAATTGGCGCAATACCACAACAACAGTGATGAAAAATGACTCGTTGGACATTTTTGACGTGACAACGTCTTATAAATTGGTTTGCCGGGTGACACTTCAAGAAACTGCGTTACGCTCCGCTCACGTTATGCGCTCACAATGAGAGCGAGTGAGAGGCACGCGTCCCTTCCACTCGGGCATGGTTAGTTCGCCTAAGAGCGAGAGAGACAGACATAATGTTTCAAATTGTTACTATTATTTCATCCTTCTTCCTACTATACGAATGAATATTCACATTAAAATTATTTTACCACTCAAAGTCGTTGTCACGTAAAACTTTCGCCCGTATACCGACTTTACAGGCAACCAATTTTTTTTATAGAACAGAGGTCGGGCACGAGGTTCATCTAATGGAGCTACCGCCGCCCATGGACACTCAATGCCAGAAGGCCCGCTAGTACTTAAGAGCAAAAATAAAATGAAATTTATTTTATTAATTTCTTATTATTATATAAGTAAAAATGTTGTATTATAATTAAACAATATAAAATTATGTTTACAAAAATATCATTAGAACATCCCCAGTACTCAAAAGTATGTTCGTGTCTAAAATGAAATTCAAAATACGGTGAAATGGCGTGGAAATCTCGGCAATGCACTTACAACACTTTAGACGCTAGATTAAAATGTCGAGAGATTTTATAAAAATATTTTAAAAAACTGTTACATATTATGTTTATATTAAGAGCTATGTTAGTTTAGACCAGTGATTCCCAAAGTTCTCTATATCGACCCCTAGAGGTCTACTAGCCCACGAAGAAAAACATCGTGGTAGACAAAAATCGACATAAAACGAATGACCTGCTTAGAAAAAACAAATGATCACAAATTAGATATCATACGCCCAAACCCAATAACCTATCGCAATCCATTTTTCGCATATCCATCTGAGATAGACATCTTAATTCATAAAAGTGTGTCAACCATTCGACGGATTGAAATAGCCATCTGTCAATACAAGCTATCCATGGTAGGTCGGATCGGTGAATGTGGATAGATCTTTGTATGAAATTGACAGTTCAACTGTGCCAATATCCAATCTTAAAATTTTAACTTACAGCAGTTTTAAAAATAATTAAAAAGCTATTTGATAGGTTTTAAATATAGACATCTATATTTAAATATTATTTGTAGGTTTTATTTACTTTATTTGGATTATATTGATTATCAAATATGAGAGTAAAGTGCGAAGAGATTGCATTCTATCCGTCGCCAAAAATGGATTGTCTTCGTAGAGTTTGGTTATTGGGATGCAGATAAGAGATCGATCGACGATCTCAGTTTGTGGATTAATTATTGGGTTTGGGCGTTAGGCGCTAAGACCCAACTCGTTGTTATCCCAGCTGTGTTGGCTGGTATCTACGAATCAATATCAATTATCGATTACTTGAATTAATTTAAGGTAAGTAATATTCTTGATTTTTGTTTTGAATCATTTTATGTATATATCTTTTCTTTTTTTTTCTTTTTTTTGACGTTCATAAGTGTACATTATGTTACCTATATGAATAAATGAATTTTTTGTTTTGTTTTGTTTTAATTTTTGGGATTGAAGTGCAGAGCTAATTAATGATTGAAGTTGGCGGCTGGTAGATTAAACTGGTGTCCAGTGCTGGTGCCTTCCTCGCTCAACGAAGAAGCGAGGAAATGCTACAACTACACAGGCAACATTTAAAAAAAAATTGTATTAGTTTTTTAAGTATTCAATATAATTATTATAACTATGTCAGTTTTGAGAACAAATAAAATGTCTTAAATTCAAATAATTTCGATAGTTTATATTCTAAGAAGAGTATGATTTGATTTAAAAGCAAATGTGATAAAAAATTATGTTAATATGCTAAAGTTCATTAAAATATAAACTGTTTTGCAAAAAATGGACCCCGATACGTTTTGTTTAAGTCTGACTTCAATTAATTAAATTAATTTTTTTTAAAGAATGAAATCTTGCTGTTGGCCTTAAGGGCCTTTACAGCTCAGCACGGGCTGTTTGGCGAGCTGGAAAGGGGGTGTTCCCGCGACTCGCGCAAGGGCGTCTCCTGTAAGACTCGAAGCTCGGCTTGGGCCGTCGCGGGGGGGTCAATCGCCTGAAGGGCAGGACGGAAGCTCACTGGATTGAGCGAAGTGCGAAGTAAAGGTCCTCGCCTTCCCCGGTGAAGGTGGTTTTTAACCCTAGTCTGTATATTGCTGCTGCTATTATTATTGGCCGCGCGGGCGGCTTTTAATCTATCGTTTGCTACTGTGATTGGATCATCCGGATCTGTTAGTATGTGTCGGGGCCTCCTGCGAGCCTTTTTAGTCGGGAAGAGGTAGTAATTGATGCTTTTGCGCACCAGTGGGTTGGGATGGTGTTTAGCCTTATCAAAGTGGCGTTTGGACGCCAACTTCATTCATTGGGCTATGGTAGGAAGCTCCAGGTCATAGTGGAGATCGACGTTTCTCACGTAGAAGGGTGCGCCGGTCGCGATTCTCATGAAACGCGACTGTAGCACCTGTAACCGATGGATATACGAGGGGGCACAGTGCGAGAAGACTACGCTAGCGTAAGTCATGCACGGTCGGACGCAGGCCTTGTACAAGGTTACCTTGTGTCTAAGGGACATGTGACTCCTTTTATTTAGGAGGAAATGGAGGCGAGAGAGGACAAAAGCGGCCTTCTTGCGAACGGCGGCTACATGCTTGCATACATGCCGCTGTCGAGCGTGACTCCTAGATATGTATTTAACGGATTTTTGTCATGGAATGGCTTGTCCGTAAAGGGTGACCACTTTTTTGAGGAGAATTTTTTCCCGAGTATTAGCGTTAGCACCGGGGTCGCCCCTGGCAAAGAGAACTGCAACGCTTTTCTCGGGATTTAAATGGAAGCCCCATTTCCGGAACCATTCACCTAGCGACGTGGTTGCGGTCTGGAGTCTGTCCACGATGACAAATTAAATTTTATTGTTAACGTCTACTTATATCCGCTTTGACATAAGTTATTTGTATAAAATATTTAACTTTCATATTTATATATAGAATACCAACCTTCCTGCAAAATGTTCCTTTTTTTGTAATTATAGAATTACTAGAACTAGGGTCTTCTAAACGTACCCACGGCTCGCTTATCTGCTACTTTTAATAGCCCAGTGGACAGACTATCTTGCTCTAACAACTTGATTGACTAATATTGACGAAAATATTGATATATTTACAACAATCTTCCAACTTGCCGTAACTTTGTTTATCATGCTCTTAATGAGGTTAAGTTTCTATTTGGTTTAATTACGTCTTTTAGTTATTTTTTTGTGGTTGCTTGTTAAATTTTTTGCTTATGTGTGTGTGTAAAATTTAGGACGTCATATTTTTTAACGTTTATGTACAAATATATCTATGTTTTAGAACTTATAAACCAAAAAAATACGATATACGGTATGCGGTTAGCAATGAAGACGACGAGAGTTGTAAGAACAATGTTTTTACTTTTTTTTTTAATTAAATAAAGTTACAAATGTTAAAACATGTAACGATGCCCAGTGTAATCGTCGTGTAAGCATCGATTTTTGAATAACGATAGCTTTTTTAAGTTTATACAGATATTTTTTATTAAATGAAACAGCTTCTCAACTAAGTAGATTGTTTTAAGAAAACTCATGGTAAACTGTTCTATTAAAACAGTGCTTGCATACAACGTACACATGTCAGAAGTGAAACTTCTTTATAAATTAATTATTACTAAGGTAAAACCAATAGATGATCATGTACCAGTATATGATCCCTCCATGTATTTGTATATGTTCACACTGTTTACACACTGTATACGTGCTAATGATTATATACATAAATAAAAATTTGCGTTTAACATAAGAGGTTATGTGACAGAATTACCATCTAAAGTTATAATATGCGTGTATTTTTCTCGATCTCCCTTTCTCACTCTCTCTCTATCGGTCTCAATCGCTCTCTCCCTTTACATCGACATAAACGATGCACATCTTCGTGACGTTTCATAAAAATTGTATCCTCATGCGCCTAAAGAACTTTCACTCCAAAAACACATAATCGACTTGTGTTTATTTTATAGAACAGGGGGCAAACGGTCTGGAGGCTCACCTGATGTTAAGTGATACCGCCGCCCATGGACACTCTCAATGCTAGAGGGCTCGAGAGTGCGTTGCCGGCCTTTTAAGCATTGGTACGTTTATGTATTTTGAAAAGTGACATAAGCGTTATACGAAATACACTAGAGGTCACAAGTTCACGACAACAGTTTAGCAAAACAATATTATTGTTGGAAATTGAATCTCTTGAGGTCCACTACTACGTGTAACTTATTCATACGAATCATCTAGGAACTGTATAACTGTAGTGTATAAGTATAACATCGGAGTGGAGGTTCGAACCCCCATAATATTTAATCAATAAAATGAAAATAAATCAGTCGAATTTTTATATGAATAATTTATTGTGAAATCAAGTAGATTCTTTTTCATTTATTCCAATTAGACCATGTAAATTGTCAGCTTTGAACGTTAAATAAAATATAAAGATGATTCTACTTTCAAAAGGTGTGGAGAGTGGGCAAGAAACTCCACACTTACTTGTTAAAAATATAATTTACAATATTTGTATACATTAGTTAAATAATTATATCTGAAGACCTCCTTAGATCAGCAACCAATTGATTGTGTCAAGGCTCTATGATTGTCCTGGAGTATGATGGAGCAGGACACGCATGTTTCCAAGCATTCTTTTCTTGAATAACATTTTTTCCGAGAGCCCCTTAGCACCCCAAAATCCGGCCCTGATAGTTTTGATATGACGTTAATCTTTCTTCAGTTAATTTATAAAAGTAGAATCTGCGGTACAATATTTCAACCACACGAAAATACAAAAAATCCACCAGCTATTTTTTCCCTTTGGAGTAGATTCCTGGTCCATAGCTAATTAAAGATTTCAGTTGCCATCTGGTTGTACAACGGAGCTAGTTCTTTTCTTGCTCAATGTATAAGTATCGAATACAGCGAGGAACTGTTGCAAGCGTTAAACACTGCAACAGGGCTAAAGTTTTTAAAATTTGTTTAATTTTCTATTTATATGTATTTTCTATTTATTATTAATGTACTTATCATTCATATAGTAAGCACAATTAAATTGAAAGAGACAAAACATCGCTGGAAAGTGTATAATTATACACGATTGTCTTTTCCATACAGAAATGTATATTTAGAAGCAAAAAAATGTATAAATAGTAGGGGCTTCGTTCAAAACACAAGACGAATTTGTTCAACTGTGATGTGAACGAATTGAAACTGTTTCGAGAGAGCTTTGTGGATTAGACATTCAGAGACATATTTTGATCAAAAACAATAGACAAACTGCGTATTGGGGATTCTGTCTCGCGTTTATTGTGAACACATGAAGAGTTGGACTATATTTACAAATAGAAAATTGTTTTGATTTTGATTTAAATTATTTATATTATTAACTTATTATAAGCATGTAGATATTAGAGATTAAAGGATTGCATATAAATAGATTTTTTTTCAATAGATCTTTCTTTTCCCCTTTTTAATAAGAAAATAAACATTTGAAAAACATGAATTCTACAACCGGAAGTATCATTTAACATCAGGTGAGCCTCCTGCCCGTTTGCCCCCTGTTCTATAAAAAAAAAATTTCAATGAGTTTTTCCAAAAGTTCGACCAATTAAAAAAAAACTGTTTATTTCAAAATTTTCTAATAGTACATTTTGAGTATACTAAAAGTTGCATTGTGGAATGGTTACTGGTTGGAAGACAGGTACTGGTAAGAAAATCAGAATTTCATTTACCAATATTTTTAACACCATAAAAAAATGTTACGTATTTGCGTTCCTACCAACTAGACGAACAAAAACTAACTCAAATAAATTGCTAAACTGGTGTATGCTTCATCATAGCTTCATTAGGTCAGCAAGGAAACTGTTATGGACTATCTGTTTCTACCGCTTTTTGCCCAGCACCTCTCTTATGAGAGTGTACAGTTTTGAAGAGGATGAGTCTGCATTTGATCGATCCATCTGGTGTATGAACTGCCACGTGATTTTTTCCATTCTGTGTACCAAACACGACCAGTTTCCCCATGTTCTCATTTCCTCTGCGCATTGTATAGAATGATGATTCTTTTTTTTTAATCAATTTTTTTTATTGTTTCTCAATTTTTTTACATCAATAAATGAGTACAACCCCCGTAAGTAGTCAAAAGACACTTGTGTTGGGGTTGACTTGCTACTTCCCTTATCTATACAAATTCTAAAAAGAATAGCTATAAACTTAATCTATGCATGCGTGTTTGTGTGTATATGTGTGCATGATGTGTGTTCTGTGTGTGTTTTAGTGTGAGCGAGTGTGTGCACGCTGTCAAGTATACAATCAGGCCCGTCTCAAGCTAGCGAATTCGCACCAAAATGTGCTCAGCTAAAGTTCTTAGTCAACCTGCTACAACCTTCTTACAATTATACAAAACTCTAGGAACAAGTCGGAGTTCATTTGGTTGTAAATTTCAGACTCATTACTATTCAGTTGGGATTTAGAATTTATACTGAAACCAATGCAGCGGAAGTAGACACTAGATGCGTTATTATCAAATGGCTTATTATTAATTTTTTTATCTTAGTTTTGAGACGATTTCTCTAAAGGACTCGAAACGTCGTCTTGTAATAATAATAATAAATCATTTATTTTAAAAGAAAGTGCTACATTAAGATTGCTTGATTATAAAATCATCGCACAATCAGTCATATTAAATAGTTATGCAAATGTATATTAATTATCATAATGTCATCATAATATTATTATTCATTCTGTTCTCAGTAAGTACATTACGAAAGGAAGAAAACACCTATTTCACAGAATTTTTTTTCGAAATTCGTTCACTCACTTGTCTAACGGAACTTCAGCGACTTGATTGAATATCGGTCTTTAATTAACTGTCTAGATATTCAATTAACTCCCTGATTTAACTACTTTACTGCGACAGATATACTTCGAAAACATATTATAACATAGTATAAGATATTATTATATTTTTTGTTTCCGCCTTCGTAATCTGATTGGTTTTCCCGGGAAACTTAATTTCCGTCCGGATATAAATGTACCAAAAATCGTTCAGGACATTCGGGAGCCAGTCTTTTACCTTTTAATCACGCAACCGATTTATCTAGAGTTTTTTTTTGTGTTTTAATCTCTGTGTAGCTAATATAAAGTCTCTTTTTGTTCGTACGTTTAAATCTTCTAAACTACGCTTTCCTGTTTTGCACGTTGCGGCGGAAATATCTAGTTTGTGATATTTGGAGTTATTATTGAGAGCTCAAATTTAAAAAATCATCACACAAGAATAGTATCATCAAATGAATGTAAAAAACAACCGAACTTTTAGGAAAAAAATTGATGTGTAATAACAGTTATTTATTCCTTTCATTATGTACTATTATTGTGATAATAAATATGACATTTGAGTGCCTATTTTTATTTGGCTGATTGTGAAGTTTTTTCAATCTGTATATAAACTTTTTTACCTTTTTTTGGCACAAATTAAAGCCATTAAAAAAAACCTTTTTTTATATATAAACTATTTATTGTTATTAATTATAACATGCTTTGCTAATATTAATAACAGCCCGTTTATTTACAATTAATAATGTACAGCCTTGTTCCCCAAGTTAAGTTCGATGGCGATTATTGCTTTAAGCTCCGTAAAAAGAACTAAGCAAGTTTAAAACATGAGCTTGTAACTATGATTATATTAAGGATTACAATTCGGCTTAGGGTTCCTCTCGTTCAAATAAAGAGGGTACAAATTCTTAAAAGGCCGGCAACGCACTCGCGAGCCCTCTAGCATCGAGAGTGTCCATGGGCGGCGGTATCACTTAACATCAGGTGAGCCTCCTGCCCGTTTGCCCTCGGTTCTATTAAAAAAAACACTAGTGGACGCTCCAGCTCAGCTCCAGTTCTTTGGTTAATCCATTAACCAAAGAATACTAACATAACTAATAACCATATATATGATATTATGTGCCTTATATGTTATTGTAAGTAACTACATATCAAGTTTTGCGATAATTTGTCAAATGGCCAGGAAGAGGTTTGGATGAGGTGGAAGAAAGTGCGTAGTTATTCCTTCAATGCTTATGAATATTATTTAAAATCGACCTTATTGTTTTTTTTTGCTGGGACAAGAATGGTCGTTATAGTCGATGAATATCGATAAAGTTTTGTCGCTGCATCTGATGTTGTTATAGGCGGTATGTTTGCTGAATAGTTAACTAGAGATTCAGACGGGACTTTACAATCTGGCACTGGTGAAGGCTTCGCCCGGCTTGTTCAAAATGTCAGCCATAGGTGCCTTTCTCCATTCACTTCCTAACGCTTAAATATCTTCTATACTTTTTCTGGCAGGCACTGGAGGCTGATCACCTACTTGCCTATTAGATTTAAAAATTTATCACGAAACAGATTCGGAAATTCAGATTTCTGAATCTAAAAGAGGTTGTAATGCCACTGATTATTATTATTACACTTTTTCTGGAGCACCCTTACTTCCTTCTTCCCTTTGGTCCTTTCCATATAGTTTTCGTTAAGTCCATGTTTTATCCATTTTAAAGAAGACTCGCGAGTCGCCGAGGCCATCACAACGATTATTTGCGAGTCAAGGCCGCATGAGCAGCCATCCACACTATCGATTTATCTACTTCAAGAAAAACGTCATTAGAGGAGCTGCGTTAGCTAGGTAGCTAAACATTACTGCTGCTAACGTAATGTAATGTATTGCGTTTTTATCACAAAAAAATGAAATGATGACAAAAAAAAAATTTTTTTATTTTTTTTTCGGTCGGCTTAAGGACGATAGACCGTTGCATAATTTTATGAATACCATTGAATCATTATATTGTTCATTTTATTATCCATATTTGGAACAAAGGAATCCTAGGACGGATAGGCCAATCGAGTGGAAGATATGCGGCGCAAGCCTGCATGATAGAAAAGGCATGGCAAGGGCGCTATGGTATCCTTTTATGGGGAAGTTCCGTAGACGTAAATAAAGTTTTCATTACTTGTAAAAAAATGTTTTAGGATAATTATGGGCGTTGGATCTCTCGAAAGCTGTAGACCATTTTTTTACGGACTCGATATATTGACAATACCAAATATATATCTTTGAAGCAGTTATGACTGTAAAAAAGTATCCAGTCCTTCAAAGTGAGTAGTAAGTAAGAGTGTGATTCATACTCTCGCGTGTTTTGAAACATCCCCCAAAAATTGACGAAATGTAGGCGTTGACACAATCCAGTTCCGTCCCTTAGATGATGGATCAGCCCGTAACGACAAGCCGGGTCCGGGTGTCACAGAAATCATCCATGCGCTAGTCACAGGATAAAGATGGCTGAGAAATGCTCGCTAACGCTCGAACCCAATAATTAATCCACAATGACAGTCGATTGATCTCCTATCTGCATCCCAATAACCAAACCCTACGAACAAAATCCATTTTCGGCGACGGATAGAATGCAATCTCTTTACACTCATATTTGATAATCAATATAAACCAAAAAAGTAAATAAAACCGTACAAATAATATGAATATATACATGTCTATGTTTAAAACATACCAAATAGCTTTTTAATTATTCTACTAATGTAAGTTTAAATCTTAAGATAGGATATTGGCACAGTTGAACTGTCATTTTCACACAAAGGTCTATACACCAATCCAACCTACAATGGATAGCTTTAATCGACAGATGGTTATTACAATCCGTCGATTGGGTGTTGGCAATATTTGGATCAGGATTACTATGGATTGAAATAGGTGATTGGGTTTGGGCGTTAAACAGGCCGAGCTGTCGCGATGTCACGAGCGCTCGATCCACTCGCGCTCGCGTCGTGGAGAGTGTGGATGGGAAATAATGAGCCGAACCGGAGCGCATGTAGTATGTGTAATCAGGTGATTAGCCACAGCGTGCCACGCTTCACGAAAGACAGACGCGATGATTGTAATATTTTGTTTGTTATTTAGTTTAACCAATGCGTTTGAGTCGCGCATAGTTAGTACCAGTCAGGGACCAGTTAAAGGGTACAAAGATGATGGGCTGTATAGTTTTTATAGTGTGCCTTACGCCAAGGCTCCGACTGGAAGAGATAGATTCAAGGTAATTATAGCAAACTTTGTTTTTATGTTACAGGACCCTCCTGTAGGGCAGGACCCTTTTTTCTTTGATCTTCTTGAGATGCATGGGGAAGGTGCCTTTATCAATATTATTGTATAAGACGTGTCTTTAGCGTGCGTATCTCATATTTGAAGTAGATTCGATCGGCACTAATGTAATTAATATGTGCGCATTTAGAACCGCTCAAACTCAACACAAATTCAAAATGTCTTTATTCATATAGATTAGTACACTTATGAACGTCAAAAAAAGTAAATTAATTGTAAATTTACATTTACTATCAGTTCGCAAGTCAAGGGCGTAGAGCGGGCAAGAAGAACTGGCAAGAAACTTTCCGCCACTCTTTTTAATCGCTAAATTTTTAATACAAATTGTTTGAACTGGAGCAAATCAATCCCAAGGATTGGGATCATTTAAGTATTCGTCACATTTATAAAAAACTTTTATTAATTAATTTAGGGAGTTTGTTGTAAAAACGAATACAATTTCCATATCAGGAGTGGTTTGTCTTCTGGAGCCTGGTTGGCTCAAACGGAGCTGCAACCATTACACCATGTTCCATATGACATCTTGAGTAATAAAGTTATGGCGGTACTATTCTCGAATTCAATTCATGACGTACAAATTTCTCTTAATAGACCAGTCATTATAGACATTGGAAATCGAAAATTTAATAATAATTCCAAAAGTTTTCAAACTTCGGTCAAGGAACTTTGAAATTTGAAGGTGAAAAAATAAAAATATTACATTTTTGCAAATTGCATAAAGTTCCGGATCGCGTATGAGGTTGCAAATTTGTAAATGCATCAGAATAGATGTTTTCGAAGTTTGCAACTAAGTGTCAAAACTTTTGTAATTATTCCGAGACCACCTTACTCGAAAAAATGACGACGAATTAAAAATAATTATAAATAAACATGTTCCGGTCAACGAAAAAGGTTTATAAAAAAAACATTAATTTTTAACAACAAAAAATGTTCCGTACACTTAGATTGGTTGCAAATTTAATACTTGGTATGAAATATTATATCGAAAACTTCCCCAAGTTTGCAGAACTTTTGAAATTTTTTTCACCATCATACAGCAAAATTTAATTTAATTGCAATTTTAACAATGTTCCGGACCGCAGAACAGGTTGCAAAATTTTATAGTTTGTTTTAATACCTTTCCCGACCTTCCATCAAAATTTGAAAACTTTTGGAATTATGATGAATTAATTGTCTAGACTGGACTATAAAAGGAATTTACACAGAAGTGACATTTGAGTCATATCATTATAGTCAATTCTTATATTATCTTATCACTACTTTATATTATTATAATATATTATTACTTTATCAAACAATATTAATTAAGATTCCGCAAATCATCATTAATATAATAAAAAATTATTTCCAAAAGTCGTATTTGGTGGTAAATTGGTCGTATTTCCCAAGAAAGTCTCACCCAAATCGATGCTAAAGTTCGCTAGTTGGCGAAAGAAATTGTCTGGGACAAAATCAAAATACGTTGATTGTGTTTAGATGCGTCTTAGGGCGCGCTTATGAATATCTAGATTGTTTACAAAAGAGCAAAACTACAAGGAGGCCTTGTTCTGATAATAACGGGCTAGAAACTTAGCTATCCTCCCTTGACCATGGAAGACTTCCAGTTATTAGGGTGATGTGGATGCAATTTGGAGTTACACTTTTGGAACGGAGATGAAACGATGAATCAAACCGAGAGGGGGTTCCAAGGAGGAGAGTGTTCTGAGTAGTGACTCAGAACTTTGTACAATACGCATTGAGACGCAATTTCTCTGGTGGTATAGGAAAGTAATTGTTCCGGTAATGCACACACGATTGATCAACATTGGTCTCCGGCCGTCCACGGGGTTTGTCATGCAGTATGAAATTTCTAGAACGAAAACTGATTTTTCTTATGCAAAACCGCCGCCATATACATCAGTAATCATTTGAGCCCTGCAGCACTGGAGCCACGATGGAACTCTCGTAAATAGGACATTTCATGTTTTCCATTTTATAGAGGCAACGAAAAAAACTCAAAACGGGAAAATGAAATGAATCATGGTTTTCGATTCCTAACAAAGAGGAGATACTTACAATAATATCTTAATATATTATGTATTTACATGTTTGTCATCGGTGGACTCCTAAACTACCGAACCGATATCAATCAAATTTGCACACCGTGTGTAGTTTGATCTAACTTAAAAGATAGGATACAGCTTACACACATATTTAATACAATTCTAACAGATGGTGCTGTGTTAAAAGTACCAACGTTTCACATAAGCTATCTACATTTGACATAAGTTCTCCTACCGTTTCCCTTGAATAGTTTACTACTATGTAATATAACAAAAAGCTTAGCCACAGCAAAGCTTGGCCGAGTCTGCTAGTTATTATACATATATTGAACTTCAGCATACGTTTCATATTTGGTCTTAGGAAGTATGACCATGTGTCTAAGTTCCGCAGGCAGCTGGGGTGGCTACCTATTCGACTCAGACGTGACGCTCATATTCTTCAACTTCTATATTCAATTCTTTTCAATCCCAAAACCCCTTCTTATCTCAAAAATCATTTCAAATTCTTAGGTCCTTCTAACTATACGCTACGCTCTTCCAATAGATGTCTATTGGAAATTCCATCCCACAGCTCATCCTTCATAGGCAATTCATTTAGGATTTCCGCCATTAGGCTGTGGAATAAGCTGCCCGAGTCTATACGATTGGCTTCCTCCCTATCGTCTTTTAAAACTCTTCTATATAAATATTTCCTAACCTTATCATATCATGATCAATCGTGACCTGTGTAATTCTTGTATCTCCTCTTCTTTTTGTATATGTAATTCACTATTTGCTATTCTTGAATCTGTAAGGTTAGCTTTTTAGTTTTATTTAGTTATTAATATTGTTTTTTTTTATTTTCTCTAAATTAAGGTTTTATAGATTAATATAAATATATTTTGTTTTTTATATAACTTCTGGTTATGCACTTCTTGGACTCATCATTTTTTTATTTATTGTTTTCTTTTCTTACTAGGGTTGCCTGGAAGAGATCGCTTGTTAGCGATAAGGCCGCCCGTTGCATCCCTTGTAATTTATATGTATTGTGTTATTTG
The DNA here is from genome assembly GCA_028984075.1 of Pieris mannii. Lineage (NCBI taxonomy): Eukaryota > Metazoa > Arthropoda > Insecta > Lepidoptera > Pieridae > Pieris > Pieris mannii. The sequence goes on along the minus strand of CM054798.1, from coordinate 1,505,220 downwards.
TGTTTCTTTCTAGCAACGAAGTGTGAATAAATAAATAAATAAATATGTATTTGTTGACCTTAAACTGCTAGTCTATATATAGAAAACTTCATCATGACAAGGCGTTATCGTCAACTAGCTATCATTTGAAGGATAATATTATAGGTTAATATTGTATAAGTTCTAATTGATTACGTATGTATTTATAAATTCTATTCTAGGCACCCCTACCAGCTGTGGATCGGCCTTACGTGCTTGAAGCTGTCGACAAAGGCATCACGTGTCCACAACAAGATTTATCCATGATGGTGAAACGAAGTCTGCTACCAACAGAAGATTGTCTGATTGCAAACATATTCGTACCAGATACCACAAAAATAAATCTACCAGTAATAGTCTATGTGCACGGTGGAGGCTACATAGCCTGTCACGGAAATTTAATAACTTATAAGAATTTAGTGAAAAGCAAAGATGTGATTGTCGTCACTTTTAATTACCGGCTGGGAGCGCATGGCTTTCTTTGTTTGGGGACAGAGGACATCCCTGGCAATGCTGGTATGAAGGACCAAGTCGCGCTTCTGCGTTGGGTTAAGGAAAACATAGCTAATTTCGGCGGGGACCCTGAAGAAGTGACCTTAGCTGGTTATAGCGCCGGATCGTCATCAGTCGATCTACTCATGCTGTCACATACGACGAAAGGTCTATTCAAAAGAGTGATACCAGAAAGTGGCGCGAATACAGCAGCTTGGAGTGTCCAAAGTGATCCAATTAAAAACGCTCAAGAATATGGAAAAATTATAAACTTTACCGATTATACAAACGTGGAAGCCCTTCAAGAGTTTTATAAAACTGTTTCATACGAAATTCTCACTTCTGGTGAAATGAGTCTTCTAAGTCGAACTGACTCAACATTTTTAATGTCTCCCTGTGTAGAGCGTGAAACAGATGAAGAAGAGTTCCTCACTGAGAGTCCGGTAAACATCTTAAAGAGTGGGAAGTATAATAAAGTACCGATGCTGTATGGTTTCGCTGCCATGGAGGGGTTGTTGAGGAAAGACACCTTCGACCAATGGAAAAATGAAATGAACGAAGATTTTGCTCAATTTCTTCCACCGGATTTGCAGTTTAAAGATGAAAAGGAAAAAGCGATGGTTGCTGAGAAAATTAAGAAATTTTACTTCGGAAATGAGCCGGTTAGTAACGAGAAGGTTTTGAGTTATGTAGACTTTTTCTCGGATGTCTTCTTCACATATGCAACACTGAGATCTGTTAAGTTGCATGTGGAAGCGGGCCATGATAAGATATACCTATATGAATATTCCTTTGTACATGATGATATTCCCACAATACCGTACACAAATGTGCGTGGAGCAGCTCACTGCGCCCAATCTAGCGATGTGGGAGATGGGAATTTTACACATATGGATGAAGAGCTCTTTTCAAAGCCTGCCAGGGATATGAAGCAGACTGTACGAGATCTTTGGTACAACTTTGTTAGTACAGGGTATGTATTTTTTTATGTAACAGGAGGAAAACGGGCAGAGGGCTCATCTGATGTTAAGTGTTACATTGCCAGGAGGCTCGCAAGTGCGTTGCCGGCCTTTAAAAAAAAAAATAGTAATTAAGTATTTCTCGTATATGTCAAAAACGATCAAACTCCGACTTTTTAGTGCATGGAGTGCATATTCTTCATCAGCTTCCTGTTCTCGCTGAACCAACCTGATGTTAATATATGTATAAAAATTACGTGTCACGTTGTTTGTCGACTATGAAATCCTAAACTACTTAACCGATTTCAATCTAATTTGTATGTGTTTGGGTGGAGCGTTAGCCTATGTAATATATATTTTTTATTTTTTTTATTTATTTATTTATTAAGTCTGCAACATCATACATATTACGAAATCTACTGATTATTTTATATATATATAAAATCTTCTAACTAAAATGTATGACAATTTATGTAAACATGTTTTGCAAAAATTAGAACTTATAAAATACAATTAAAAATATACTATACAAGATAAGACAAACACACAATAACATAAAATAACCAAGAATGTTTGATAATTAAAGCAGAAAAAATCATCAGCAAAACAGCGAATTAGGTTTGAGAAAGGCACCCAACAATACTTTCTCTAAAACCGATCAGCCCACAACCGAATATATCCAACTCCGGATAAGCTGTGTTCAATCCCTTGAAATCTCGAAGAATTTGAACGAGAGATGCCTGAACTCCTAGATTGGTTTTGGCAGAAGGAACTTGGAAAATATTGGTGATTTTAGACCTAGGGAATGCGTATAGGACTACAATTTTAATATCTTAATAGGTCACTGCTCTGTATATTATTTAGCAATTTATGTAAGAAAACGGCTTAAGTTCTCCGATCGTACAATGATATCATATTACATCTTTTAAGTCGCTGATCGTACGGGTGCCTATGTGAAAATCCTCTGCTTATGAAAGCTGGGTGCGTAAAAGATCTTTGAATGCCTTCCACGCGTTGCGAATGGATCGTATATAGTGGATTATTTTATTGTTTATTTTGGAATATAAGATCATCAAGGTATCACTTATTACACGTCATTAAATTTGAACCTGTAGGCATCCCTACACATCGGCATAGAAGACTGACAATTCCATATAATACTGCCTATTTCAACATGACTATGTCAGTATTGTATGGAATTGTACCAGAGCGTTGTACAAATTTGTTTTAAGGGCCTGTTTCACAATTTATGGATAAAGTACCAAATAGCTATGCAACACATAAATTATTCGAAAGATAAAAATTCCGAATGAGATACTTCGCGTTTCATGACGAATAGCGCTATCTGAACGTTGTGAAACGCAAAAATACTCTTTTATCCTACCAATAAGTCATAAACAGCTTATTTGGAACCTATCCGGATATTGTGAAACAGGCCCTAATAAGTCTTACAACCAATACAAATTTCTTGCCTTCTATAAGTAATTTAATATATATTTTTTCTTTTCTCATAGTGGTTTCCTGGAAGAGATAGATAGAGCTCGATAGCGATAAGGCCGCCAGTTGCCCTCCTTTTTTATTCAACGAAGTGTTAACGAATAAAGTATTCGCTGGGTCCTCTAATTACAAATTCATTTTTTTTGTGTTTTTTATTTATTTTATTTTTTCCAGTCAACCAGTACCAGAGGGATCTGACTTCCCGTCATGGCCACCAGTAGGCAAAGATTGGACTCCATACATGGTGATAGACAATCCTCTGCGGCTGAGTGATTCATTGCTGAAGGAAAGAACACAGTTCTGGGATGAGATTTACTCAAAGTACTACCGCCAGCCGTCTCCACCAGCTATTAAACCAATCATAGACCACACTGAATTATAGATAGTGTTTATGGTTTATTAGAATACGTAATAATAGACAAAGAAAACGCGTTCACGCGTTAGAAAGAAATCTTTTCACAAATTGAATTATTATAACGCATTAACTAGTTAAATAAAGTTAATTATATATCACACAAAATCTAAAATGTTGACTGACTAACTGCCGGGTGTCGGTTTTTTGTGATGGTGTGCGGGTGTCGGTTTTTTGTGACGGTGTGCAGGTGTCGGTTTTTTGTGATGTTGTGAAAAAATTTACCCTCACCATTTTTCCCTAACGCGCCAAAAGAAGTATAACTTAAAAAATATTTATGTTTTAATGAATTATCTGCATGTCTGCGATTTTATTTTTTTCGATGTTTTTTTGTAATTATTTCTAATGAATAATCTTTAAGTTATATAAAACAGTAGGTAAATATATCATCAATGGCTATTTTAATAATTGACTTGTCGTGAATTATTATAATTAATATTAATTTGATAACGTAATCATATATTTCAATAATTTATTAGTGATAAAATATTACAATGATTGACTATATTATGACTCATATGTAATATCTATGTAAAATTCAATTTAAGACAAATTTGCACGCCATTGTATGTGTATAAGAATATGCGAACATTAGATTGTATCACCAAAACATTATTGTATCATATTCTTGCAAATAAATATTATTATTATTATTATTAAAGAGCTCCTTATTAAGCTGCTCAAGTATTCCCCATCGCAATCTATTTCGTGCTTCTTGTGTCCAGCATCAAACACCAATTGTTTTAATGTTCTTGACAAATCCCACCAGCGAAGTCTTGGTCACTCTTGATTCAGGCTGTGACTTCAGTAAGGACCTGTCGTTCGCCACTCGGTGGATATACCACATTTAATCGAGAATATTCAGACGATTTAGCTTTTTGATAAATAAATGTTTTTGTATAATCAAGATAATTTTCTTTAAAGCCCTTCCAGGTATTTTCTAAGGTTGTAAAAAATTAATAAAGAAATAAATCAGTAGCACTTCAAACATTTTAGCTCTGGGCCTCAGATTTCTGTATCTTTTTCATGAACATTTATCAGTCTAATAGGCAAGAAAGTGCCACTCGTTGACTTTTGCGTTTAAGGCAAGCCAAGCCGGTTCCCTCGCAATGTTTCTTTCCTTTCTATGTTCTGACCATTATTTTCAAAGTTGTTACAATTTTTAACCTGTCAACAGTTTTATAGTCTGTGACCGATCAACTAGACGTAAATAAACAAAAAGAGCGCGCTTTTAGAGATATTATTAATTTGCCAGAAAAATATTGTATAATTTTGTGGAAATTTTCTAATACAAAATTCAAACAGGGAATATATACGGTATAATAAAAATATAAATATAGTCGAAAATTTGTAGCGTGTGACTCTCCCTGAGGTCATAGGTTCGATCTCCACTTTAGAAAAACATGTAAGTGGTTTGGAACGGTGTCGGAAAATATCTTAGTAAACTGGCATGCCTTACACCCAAAAAGTCGACGGCAGGAGACTGATCACCTACTTGCCTATTAGATTGACCAATGATGACACAGTGAGTTTTTTTTTCTTTTTGCCAAAGAACTCGTAGCAATTCCTCTCTGAATCGTGATTCTTCTACATTCAGCGCTGATACTATGTACTCCCAATAGAAGAATCAATTAAGTTTTGGTGCTAATAAAAATAATAAAGAAAGAAAAAAGTGTTGATTCATTTTAAGTATATTTTCATTCCTAGGTGTAAGATTTGGAAACCCTTTTAAGTAAAAAAATACCTGTGTCAGGCTCAGCTCTTCCATAAACAAACTTAATTCTAAAATTAATTACAAGTACTTATTGTACAAAAATAGTATAGATATAAATGTGTTATGTAGAATTAATTAAGCAATAGTGTTTAGATGTGAAAAGGAAGAGACTGGCTGCCCACAACACAGGGAATCCTAGTGTGGGGGCCAGTGCACTCTACTTTACTTAAATATTCCTGTATATTGTGTCTAATAAAGTTCTTTCTTTCTTTCTTTCATTTAACCTTATTTCATTTATTTTTCAACTGTTATCAACACGCCTGAGTGCATGAGTAAGTGTGTGGGTGCAAATGTGTGAGTGAGTGTATGAGTGAGTCAGTGATTGAATGAAATGGTGCTGATCGATTGTTAGCTGAGAAATCCGACCAGTCTCTAAAATCATAAAATAAATGGAAAGTTTAACTAAGTTACATTTTGTTTTGACTGATACCCGTTATCAGTGCAATGATAAACGACAGTTGTATTTAATAGCCAATTCAAAATTATAGGTATTGTTAGCTCGTACGGTGATGGAAAACATTGTAAGGAAATCGGCTATTGACCTAAAAAGACGATAGGCACAAAAAGCTAATCAAACAAAAGAAAGCTAACAAAACCGCTCTTTATATGGAAATTGTATTCGTTCAAACAATTTGTATTAAAAACTTGGCGATTGAAAAGAGTGGCGAAGAGTTTATTGCCAGTTCTTCTCTTTCGTTCAACGGCTTTGATTTGAGAACTGGCAGTAAATGTTAAATTTGAAGCATTTAATGTTTATATACTTTTTTTGACGTTCATTAAGGTACCTAAAAATAAATAAATAAATGACTAAAATTTTTATAAATTTGACGATTAAATAGTGGCGGAGAGTTTCTTGCCAGTTCATCTTGTTTGCTCTTCGGCCTTGCCTTGTGAATTGGCAGTAAATGTAAATTATTTAATACTAAATAATTTAGAATCAATTTTTTTTCTGATGATACATTGTTGTTGAAGTGTAAATAAGAATAAAGTTATTTTCAGTTTGAGTAATAAAATTCTATACAATTAATTACACCAATATAGAGGACGTAATTAATTTACGGATAAACAAAGGAACGCGTATTTAATTAACTAAGTTAAGATAAAGTTAATTAACTTCCAAAGATTCTATTTAATTACGATAAGCCTGATACAACGAGGGTAAATAATTAAGAATTGAGTGGAAACAAAACATTATTTTAGATACAACATTTAGATAAAAATGCTTGCTCATCTGCATCATGAGTACCCCCTCAAGTATATAACCCTGACACACCACCACACAACACAGCCATTATTATCAATAATGTTAGATCAAATATTGAATTTTACTGAGCACACGCAAACAATTGCAAACTTGGGTACTGAAATGCTAGGTTTTCTGTTTTCTCTTCATTAAGTATTTACATTTATAGTACAGTAAAGTATTTTAATGGAGAGAGTTTCTCGTCTCGAATGTACGATTATCGAAAAAATAAAGAAGTTTCTTCGTCTAAACCAGTGATTCCCAAAGTGGTCTATACCACTTTGGGAATCAACTTTGGTCAAGGGCGTAGACTACTACTCTACTACGAGTACGAGTAGTAGTCTACAGCCTTGACTTGCGAACTGGTTGTAAATGTAAATTTACAATAAATTTAATTGTTTTTTTTTTTTACAGAATAACTTAATAATTTGAATACAGATGTTTTTGAGTTTGAGTTTGAGTATATCGACCCTTAGGGGTCTATGACAACCTGCAAGGGGTCTACGTCAGCGAAAAAAAAATTTGGGGGTCCATGAAATGAAAATGGGGGTCCCCGATAGTGGATCTCAACACATACACTGATAGTACCTATTTACTTACATCATACTATCTTATAATATCAAAACATATACATTATTTATAAAAGTACCTATGAAGTAAAAAAAAATATTATAATTGTTTATAAAATTCCGTAAGTTGTAGGATGTCGGTATTCGCTTTGTGGTCGCCATACATTTTAAACTTGTGAAAACAAAAAAAAATTTAAATTAAATTAATAAATGTATAACTTAACATGTGTTTTTACTTTAAGTTTTTAACACTAAACTTCACTACAGTTAGAAATTTACAGGAAATCAATATCAGGTAAGTAGGTTATCTACCCAACAGGGAAAAACATGGTAAGGGGTCTACGACACAAAGAAGTTTGGGGAACGCTGGAACGCTAAACATTCACACTTCTCGCATGTTGCACCACGCTATATTCCAAAAATTGTTACGCCATGGCTGTAAGAATATTTAATCACCTTCCTAGAAGCTATAGATCGCTGCCATGTAATGTTTTCAAGGGGACGGTGATATTTTTTTTTAAAGGCAAGGTGCTTTTATAGCCTGGGTGAGTATCTAGATCATAAGTTTAACACCAATTCTAATAAACTTAACTTTCCTATTTTTATGTTAATGCTTCTATTATATGACATAATAAAATTAATGACATTTGCATGCCTATTTATATATGACGGATTTTTGAAGTGAAACTTTTTTATCGACGTATGGGAGAAATTTTGTAAGAAAACGTCACGTTTTTCGGTTACGCGCCATGTTGCTTTTTTATCGAAGTTTAGTATAGTGACGTAAAGAATATAATGTAATATATGATAATAATAACAACAATATATTAGTTTTGAATTTTGGTTTGAAATAAGAATAACAATATATTAATTTGAAAGTGATAAAATAAAAAGACTTGTTCAAATTTAAGTGAATTTACAAGAAAAGTGAGAGTGATTATATATTTCGTTTTATAAATTCAACACGTATCAGCATGATTTTAATATTTATTTGAGGTTAACCTCACTTTTTGATTGTAAGTACCAGTGAATGTATATAAATCTGTTAAAATTAGCAAGTATTCATAAATATGACTGAAATTTTTTTTTCTTAAGGCTTAAGCCTACCCCATTTTCGTGAAGTTGCAAATAGTAGAAAAATGATATGTCGTAAAGAAGTTTCACTTCTTACCTGTGTACTCTGGTACACACACATATTTTTATAATTAATGTATCTAATTGTACTACTATGTTAGCAAATAAACGATTTCATTTCATTTCAACCACTTTGGCGAGAATTGCCTCGCAATGGTAAGTCTATTGTGTGTGCGTAAACAGAATTTCAAAAGCAATAATCGTATTCGAATTTCGAGGTTTTGTGTCAGCTGCTACTATTAGTGCTCTGCATATTGAGGGTACTTTAAATTAATTAAATCAAAATTCTAGATTTATCTACATTTACAATTAGTTCTTTTTGACGTTTATAAGTGTACTTGTTTACCTATACGAATAAAGATATTTTGAGTTTGATAAATCTCTAAAACTTTGTCCATCTAAACGGGCCTTAACTATTTTTCTCTTGTCGGTAGTATTTTAGAGTATGCTATTGTAATCTGGTCACCACATTACAAAATACATGTAAATATAGTTCAAAGACATGTCCTTAAGAAGCTTTGCAGTCGTCTACACATGCGTGGTCTATTGCAAACCGACGAGGCTCGTATGTTTCAAAAATAAAAATAAAATAAAATACGTTTATTTTGGAACTTAAGATCATCAAGGTACCACTTATTCCACGTCATTAAATTTGAACCTATAGGCATCCCTACTTATTTATTTATTTATTCAGTAATTCTACAGCTAACATGGAATACATGACACATTTTATTAGAAAAAGATTTAGAACATCAAACAAAAAGTATTTAATACATTTAACTAATTGTGATTTAATTTATTTAACTAAGCCTAAATTGGTTGTGTTGTGTGATGGTGTAAAAGTGTGGGTATGTGCGTGATGGTGTGTATGTCGGGTGTGCTCATGATGTAGGTGATTTTGCGCTATGGATATTCTTAATATACTTTTTAACCACATTCCGACACAACCTAAACAACTCAAGGCCTAAATAGTGGTCATTGAATGTCCGGGCAGCGCTTGATGATTTTTTTTCTCTACTTTAAGTACCAACATTCTTGGTAATTTTATTTTATTCTGTATTTGTCTGATCTTGTTTATGTTTTTAATTGTATTTTTTTTTAATTCCTATTTTTAGCAAAACTTATGTTTACATATATTGTCGTACATATTAGATAGAAGATTTTATAAAATTATCAGTAGATTTCGTAATATGTATGATGTTGTAGATTTATTTTACAGAATAATGTCATAAAATAAGTATCGAATATCGACGGAAATGCATTCCGTTATCAAGCATAGACAATGTGTGGGTAATATGTGTAAGGAGTAAATAATTACTGTTGACGTCATCACCTATAATAAAATCAAAGAAACGGGACAGAATCCTAGCAGGAATCATTTCTCTCGATAAGATTTTATGCTTCCCAATGGGCTTTCAATGAATTATGGCTTTAACCGCCTTTGCAGTTCTAAAAGCATGCGGCCACCACGAATTTCTGGTGTTTGACAGACGAAGTGTAGTATCTGTTGATAAACAGACTAATTAGACACGTGTCAAAAAGACGATATGCATGCTTATCAATAATATATCCTCATCTGTTCGATTCTAGTACTGTATTTGAGTGTATTTGGGGAGTTTTTTTTACTATACATATGTATAATAAACGGCAATTTTTTTTTTATTTCAATTTAGATGCATCTTGGACATGCTTCTTAGGGCAAAATTAAAAGCCTCAAGAAAAACACTTTTAATGCGAGAAAAGTTATTTTTGCTAATCAAAAATCATCAGGCGTATATATTTAACTGCATAGATGTAGATATTAGATAACTAGGTAATATATGTAATTGCTTTGCAAATACAATTAGAAAACGGGTTTTCTTAAGTAATTTAAATAAAATAAACTATTTCCGAACCAATTCGACTTAGTGTCCTTCAAGAAAAGAGCGCATAAATATTTAAAAGGGCGGCAACGCACTTCCGAGCCCTCTAGCATCGAGAGTGTCCATGGGCGGCTTATCACTTAACATCAGGTGAGCCTAATTTGCTCAATGTTAAATAAAAAAATGTAAGGTAAATTTTATTACATATACAGATTTAAAAAGGAAACATGTAAAATACATATAAAAACACTCAAATGCTGTTAATAAAATATATTACGAATGTATTTGATTTCCTATAAATTCATGGATTTGTTTCTTAATAAGCAGAAAATAATTGTTATTATAAACGGATCAAACCAATTAGTAAAACAAACGACACATTTTTAATTGTCTCTGCATAAAGCCATTTTAATTTACGATCTAGCCTAATTTAAAACTTATAAGTAATTTAAGTCTAGCTAAATTAAATCAAAAAGGGATATTTAATATAAGTGTCAAATACTACTAATTCTCTATTAAGGAGAAGACACTCTCTTCTAATAAAACATAAAATATAATTGTAGTTAAAACTAATATATGTACCTAATAACTAACCTTCTTCTTCATGTCCTATAACCCCTAGGTGGGGCAGAGGGCGTCCACAGCGAGTCTCCATTGCGTTCGGTTTTGCGCCTCGTGTTTCACCTCGCTCCAAGTCCTACCAGCTCTCTTCGCCTCGCTTCTGTACGGCGCCAGGTTTGTTTGGGACGGCCACGCCTTCGCTTTCCTTGCGGGTTCCAATCAAGCGCCTGCCTGGGAATATGATTGGGATCCCTTCGAAGTGTATGGCCTATCCAATTCCACTTGCGCCTTTTGATCTGCTGACTGATCGGGGTTTCTCGGCAGCGCTCCCAAAGTTGCTCGTTGGAGATTTTTTCAGGCCAGTAGATACCCAGAATATGGCGAAGACAGCGGTTGACGAAGACTTGGAGTCGGTGCGAGATGTCTTTGGTGACCTTCCACGTTTAATGTAACGTGGAATAACTAACCTTAAAATGTAATAATTAAAATATATTAAAAGGAGTCCCTTTAGTCAAGATACTGGCAGCGTTCCCTTTGAATAGACTAATTCTTTGTCCGACGTAGCTGCCAGCTCTTCGGTCTCCTGTGATGTCGACTAACCTTTTTGATATTTCCCTTAAAAGCCTTAAGCGCTGGGATCCGACGGACCAAGGGTCTCGACACCGAATGGGACAAAGTCATATTCGGAGCCTAGACCCCTGTACTTGCAGGCTTTTTCGCTTTTTTTTTCTCTCTTCTTGTCTCCACTTACTACTGTTTAGCATTGACTAATGTGCACTACGAAATTCCATCCATATCCCCTCAACGTTCTTCGTTCCACAACTGAGCAGTTTTAAATTTTTTCCGTGTGGTGGTGCTCAAGAAAGATCTACCCACTAACGTAATTCTGAACCAGTTCGGCTTAGGGAAAAGAGTTTACCAATTCTTAAAACGCCGGCAACCCACACGTGTCCCCTCTTGTATTAAGAGTGTCCATGGGCGGTGGTATGTTAAAACATGTAAGGAAACTTTTATTTCTTTAAATATATACAGATTTAAAAAGGGAAAAAAGGTGTGTGTGTGATTCACTCACGATAGAAGTCAAACTTCAGTAAATCGACAATAGAATGTGATGAATAGAAAAAATGTGAGCCGTCACGGGACGCCTGGCAGATGTGAAACATCGAAATTATTTTGTGAAGTAATATGCAGAAAAGAACAGATTGTGATAGGAACTAAATATGTCATAATGATAAAATAAAATATTACGATTTTGTTTTCCAGATAACGATGACTATTTATTGAATAAACATTTATTTTCATTAAATACAAAAATTTACTACTGCATGTAGATTGTATGTATATACCATCATATAGCGTGGCGATGCGTCGCCACGGCATGCGTCGCCACGCCAGAAATCGGTTTTACGTGCGGCTATAGATGTTTCACATCAATAAAAAACATGCGTGTAATTCACACTTGGTAGAAGTGAAATCTTTTTTGAATATTTATAGTGATTTCAGTAAAAGGAACTTGCTTTTGCATTTTTCTCATTTTTATATAAAAAAAATATGTGCAATTCACATGTGCTAGAAATGAAACCTTCAAAAATCAAGTTTTTATAATTAATCATATATAAATTAAACAATTTTAACTATCTAAATGTATTAAACTTTTATTTAAAAACGGTATATTTTAATGATACATTTTAATTTATAAGTTTAATATAAATCTTTAATTTGTCAAAAGCTAAACGAACAATGAAAGTTTGAAATTCAAAAAAATTAAAAAGCGGAAGTAAAAAGAGGCTTTATAATGCCTTTTATCTCATTTTCTCCCACGATTCTGTCTCTTTTTACTGTCGCGGTTTTCGTTGCATCCGGTTTGAAATCACAACGATTCTAAAGAAGTTTCACTTCAGCATGAAATACAAATAAACACTTACATATGAAAAGAGTATACATACCAATTCTTAAAATGCCGGCAACCCACACGCATATCCTCTGCCGTTATGAGTGTCAATGGGCGCGGGAACATCAGACGATACCCGCTTGCCTGGTATCCTGAAAAAACTAACCCTAATTTGTCCTTTTAAATCTCCTTCTAAGCCTGTGGTGTCAAGAAGTTGAATAGCTTCACCATTCACGTGTTGGTGAAGCCTTTGTTCGTGGGCTCCAGCATTGATTATTGTTTGAGGTGCTACATTAAGGTCTAGCTGGAGGCCATTGCAAATGTACCAGGGAGCAAATCTACGAAAATCAAAAGACATATGTCAATAATAGTAACAAATCAGCGTATTTCCGAACCAATTTGTCTCAGGGTCAAGATAAGATTACAAATTCCTTAAAGAAGCACGCGAGCCTTCTGACATTGGAAGAGGCATCTCTTAACATTAGATGTAAAAAATAAAATAAATCAGTGGCGCTACAACGTCTTTAGGTCCTGGCCTCAGATTTCTGAATTTTTTAGATTTTGAAACTTATGCGATAAAATATATCGTATAATTTTCTATATCTAATTCTATATAAATTTTCGCCATAAAATGAATTCAAAGTATCAAAAATCTGGCTATCTGTAATTTTTTATCTAGCGAAGATTAAATCGTGTATCGATCTATCATAATGGATACATAAACTACTGAACTATATTTTTTCCATTCTTTGTACTTCAAGAAATGATGACAAAAAATGGAAAGAAACAAAGTACTTTTTTGGAGTGTGGCGAACAGATCAGTCCTTAAAAATAAAGCACGAAACAAACAGAAATTGAGAGTTTTCTATCTAGCTGTCTTCAGCCCTTTCATTTGCCGATCTAGCGCAAGGCCGGCCGCTTTTGACCCTGCACGTTGCCATTTAACTGGAATATGATACTATTAATAAAAATAATCAATAAACTAGATGTAATCTGAGAACAAGAGATGCATCACTCGATTCATATACATATATACAAAACATTATTCATATATCAGTTCTGAAATCAGGGAATAGAAGAACTGGCCACATTCACTCCTGGGTATTACAGGAGGCTTGGCTTGGTATGGCAGGAGGCTCATAACTGAGGTCGTAGGTTCGATCCCGGGCTGTGCACCAATGGAATTTCTTTCTATGTGCGCATTTAACATTTGCTCGAACGGTGAAGGAAAACATCGTGAGGAAACTGACATGTCTTAGACACAAAAAGTCGACGACGTGTTAGGCACTGGAGGCTGATCACCTACTTGCCTATTAGATTTAGAAAATGAGCATGAAGCATATTCAGAAATCTGAGGTCAAGACCCAAAAAGAGGTTGTAGCGCCACTGATTTATTTATTATTTATTTATCATATTATATTGAGTTAGTTGGAATTCTTTGTCAACTTAGCAGCAAAATTAGTACAGAAAATAGGTTAAGACGCAAGACACATTCCTAAGAAGCCTTTATTTCATTAAAATATTACCTGAATACCAGAAACTTACATCGTACGCTTCCTTATGGTTCTTGGAATACTTCCTAATTAAATTGAGACGAGTTTTTTTATTTTCATTTCTTATTCCTCTGTGCTTTATGTCATATTGTAATGATGGCAATATTTGGACAAGTTTTACTTTAAGTTTTAATAAAAGACTCAATATCATCTTTCATCGTACTTGAAATTTTGTTTTTGGTCTCTCTTGAGCCGTGGGGTTCAAGCTCACACAATTAAATATTTAAGTTGCCTGGTAACTGGCTCTGACCCTTGGTATCGCAAACAGCCTTCGCCGTCGCACATATTATCCTATAGGAACAAACACGAGTTCTTGAAGAACATGAGCACAGAAGGGTGGCCTGTCCCCGGAAGACCCCACCAAGACAAATAATGTTGGGTACATTAAGGATGATTTATGTCGTTGTTGAATCTACCCCTTCCCGACTAAAAAGGACGGATCCGGATGATCCAATCACAGTAGCAAAAAACAAGTTAAAAGCCGCCCGCGCGGCCAATGATAATAAAAGCAGCAACAATCAGACTAGGGTTAAAAGCCGCCTTCACCGGGGAAGGCGAGGACCTTTTCTTCCGTTCGAGTCTCACAGGAGACGCACTTGCGCGAGTCGCGGGAACCCCACCCTTTCCAGCTGAGCTAAGCTCGCCAAACAGCCCGTGCTGAGCTGTAAAGGCCGTTAAGGCCAACAGCGAGATTCCATAAAAAAAAAGTTATTGAATCTCGAACAACCAGTATAAGCTTATCAATACTACAGTAGTTAGTGCTGCAAGATTTTAATAATGCATTTTAGGAGTTGATTTTTTGTTAAAATTTATTTCAATAAAATGCAACCATCACGCGAGGTGCATAAACCATCACACAGGCGCTTATTAAAGTAATTTACAGAAGCCTTTGATCAAGATAAGGTGGCATGTTCAGTAATAATAAATCTAGCAAGGTTTTTCCGATGACTAACATTGACCGTAGTTTTTCTTTTCATTCCTGAACGACATCTATATAAATACGCAATTTGTCATATCTAAATGGTAATGTAGTATCTATGGTCGAATATGGGTAGGTGTCAAAAATCATTAATTCCAAATTTTGGAAATATAATGGGCCATTTGAGAAGATTCAAAAATGATTTCGGATTCATAAGCTACTATGGACCTGCACAAATTATTAGTTTTCATACTTTAGGTCTTTAAAAACAAAAACCGTGTCATTTTTAAAAACCCGCCAAAACGATGCAACTGATACGCCATCTTGCGTATTATACATCATGGTAGAACTCGTTAACAAACGTCTAATAGTAGTAGCTACGTCAATTGTCACTCAGACATTGTTTAGAAACGTCATCGTGTCATCATGGTTTTGACTTATCTGTGATCTATCACGAGATTGTATAAATCCGATGATGAAACTCAGCTGCATGTAATCCGAACAACTCCTCTGAACACTCTCCATGGTAAATGCGGTAGACGAAGCAGAGTGGCCCCACATCTCTACGCTACGCAACGGATAAAGCCGCTAGGAGAGAGATTGGTCGTCGACGATTCGAACCGTCTCCAATATCGAGATTCAAATTGTGTATCTAAAGTATTTAATATTAAAATACATTATCGTAAGGATAATTTATTTATGTATTTACAGTACAGTATCTTCGAAACCTTGCCTAAAGGGACTCCTTTTAATAATATTTTTTAATTATTAAATTTTTTTTATTTAATTATAAGTAATCTAACAGCTTACTTAATACATATTATTATACAAAATACTAATACAATACAGAAAGCCAAAACAGATTGCATTGATTAACAAATTATGTATAAAAAACAGAAAACAACATTGAAAGACAATTTTACATTAAAAAAAAAACCAAAAGAATAAAATAAATAAAAAACTGGAAAATTTTAAGGTTATTAGGTATATTTTTATGTATTATGTTATTTGTTTTGAATATTGTTAATTGTTTCTGTATATATGTATGTTAAAATATTAAACGTAATTAAATTAACATTTCCTTCAACTGTGAACTCTCAAACGCGAAGTGTTTCAAGTTGTTTAAGCAAAGGTGCTCTTGTGTGATTACACTTCCGTGTCGTGCTAACGAGCTTTAAGGTACAATGCTATGGCTTCCACGGAAATATATACGGAATATATAGATATACCATACTATCAACTAAACTTTAAATTCAAAATCATTTATCTTATAGGTAACAATGAACATTTATGAACGTCCAAAAGGACTTAAACATTTATGAAATGCTTCTCATTTATTACTAATATTTAAATTAAAATTGTAAGTAATCGCAGTGGAATGCGGCGTAAAAATATGGAAACACCACCCACCTATAGTCTTCAGTCTCTCCACAGCGGAAGCATAAGCACACGCGTGACCTTCGGCGGTTGAGTCTTCTATGAAGCGCGGGAGCATCATCATCCTTCCACACTTAAATATCGCAAAAGAGACAGAGTGGAGTTTAAGGAATGGGATGGATTTAGGAGTAATTGGATGACGTGTGTTTTTTACCGAGAAAGTAGATTTTTAATTAATAATTTAATTTTTGAGGTTAAAAGCAGTTTTGATGAGATAAAATTACTAATTTAGTATTTTATCGGTATTTTTTCCTTGACCTTTAGTCCGGAAAAACACCTATACGTAAAGAAAATTCGTATTTTTTTTACTTCAGCTTATTTAGTTTTCTGTGGAATACATCTCTATTACCGATTGAGTTTTATAGAGTCTACAAAAAAATCCTCTAATCCCAAAGATTTTGATTTGAAGCTGATTTTACCCTCACAACCTTAGTGACTCGCGCTTAACCACTCTGATATAACACAAATAAAGATACATTAAATCAATCCAATTTACTTGCAAATTTTGTGAGCAATAAGTAAGTGGGCGGGAGTGGGCGATCCAGAAATATCTATAATCTGATATTCGAATCAGATATGTTAATACTTCAGAACAGCAGGGCTACTCTAGAACTGATGCTTATCACAAATTGCTGGAATTGGTTCTGTAAATAATCGTATCATCAGGAAGTCCATGATTTTACAACTATGCCTTTCAAGGTATTTCTGAACCTTTAGGACAAGGTTCTTCCAAGGAGTTGGAGGGAGTACCTAGGGTAGATATAATATAAACAGTTTCAGGTCCTTTAGTGGTAATCAAGTAATATGATGAAAAACTAGTAAAAAAAGTTAAAACTAATGGTGACTTTCACCAGTAAAATACTGGAAAGTGGAAATAGAACTAAGTGAACGACCAAGAAGGCTCTAGAAGATAAACCACTCTTTATATGGAAATTAATAATAATAATATTTATTTGCAAGAATATGATACAATAATGTTTTGGTGGTACAATCTAATGTTCGCATATTCTTATACACATGCAATGGCGTGCAAATTTGTCTTAAATTGAATTTTACATAGATATTACATATGAGTCATAATATAGTCATTCCTTGTAATATTTTATCACTACATCATAATTGTATACGTCTTTCAAGAAAATATACTCCTAAACAAAATTAGAGAATTATCACTGAATAAATTCAAAACTATCATATCAATGTAATATATCAAAAAAATATTTTTAAAAATCTGGCAATTATTAATATCGTCATTGGGATGTGCCTTACAAACAATTTGTATGACTGAAAACTTGGCGATTAAAAAGAGTGGAGGCCATTTCTTGCCCGCTCCACGCCCTTGACTTGCGAACTGGTGGTAAATGTAAATTTAAAATCAATTTAACATCCTTTCCGATGACGTTCATAAGTGTACTTGTTTACCTAATAAATAAAGTTATTTTGAGTTTGCTAAAAATCCAAAAAAAATCTTAAGGAACATGTTTAAAAATACAAGATTTTTTCACGCGATGTTCACAGTACAGACATTGCACTGTATTTTGTGCAACGAAGTGTACATAAAATAATGCTTATTCACAAGAGTATTAAAGACATTAACTGTAGGATTACAATTAAAGGAAACTTTAGTAAGGTATATTAAAGTAAATTTTACACAAAAAAGCACAAAAACTCGCGTGGCCGCGGAGCAGGCGGCGGTAATAAACAGGTCAAATGTAAAAGTTTTTTTATAGAACAGGGGGCACTTATTAAAAGTATGTAAGGATGTGGTATATTCCCTCAGAGGCATGTAGTGTGTGAACTACAATCAACATTAATAATTATTGATAAAATAGGAATAAATAATTATACTTCAGCGAATTAATAACAAGTTTTAAGGGTGAACAACCCTTATCACTTAGGGGTATGAAAAATAGATAGTAGCCGATTCTTAGACTTACTGAATATGCATATAAAATTTGGTAAAATCGGTAAAGCCGTTCGGAGGAGTAGTAAATCGGTCAGATACTCTGTATCAGTGTAATCGCACTTTTTATATAATAATTCAATGTATCAAAATCAAAAAGTAATGTCAAGTCAAGACATTACTTTTACATACCAGAAAAAACCAACATCAACTTTTTGAGGTCTAGGCCTCTGATTTCTGCATCTGTTTCATGATCATTTGTCAATGTAATAGGCAAGTATATATCCAATTTAACACGTCGTCGACTTTTTTCTAAGCGAATGTTAAATGCGCACATAGAAAACCCATGCACAGCCAGGGATCGAACCAACGACCTCAGCTACTAGGTTAACACTGCTTATAGGAGCGGTAATTCTCGAACTGTATTTCTCTAATAAGGCGCTCTTTGCTTGGATTAAAATGTCACCACTGTCTGTCATCGTAACACTTAGCCGATTAACGCCAGAACTCAATAATTAATCCACAGATTGACAATCTGAGATCAGACCGTGACAGTCGATCGATCACCAATCTGCATCCCAATAACCAAACCCTACGGAGACAATCTATTATTGTCGTCGGATAGAATAATAATAATAATATTTATTTGCAAGAATATGATACAATAATGTTTTGGTGATACAATCTAATGTTCGCATATTCTTATACACATACAATGGCGTGCAAATTTGTCTTAAATTGAATTTTACATAGATATTTAACATATGAGTCATAATATAGTAAATCCTTGTAATATTTTATCACTGCCTCATAAATTATTGAAATATATGATTACGTTATCAAATTAATATTAATTATAATAATTCACGACAAGTCAATTTTTAAAAACTATTGCATTTTTTTACGATATTGCATTATTTGTGAAATTCATTACTTATTAAATATTTTTTTAACTGAATTAAACGTTTAGTATCGTAATTACGCTACAATTTTTATACAACAGTCGTGGTCAGCGACTTACACTTCGTATTCGTACATAAGCAAGTTAAATAATTACTTTAATAACTGCATTCTCTTCGCTCTGTACACTCATATTTCATAATCAATATAAACCAAATAAAGTAAATAAATCCGTAAAATAATATTATAATATAAATGTCTATGTTTAAAACATATAAAATAGCTTTTTAATTATTTAAAAAACTGATGTAAGTTAAAATCTTAAGATAGGATACTGGCACAGTTGAACTATCATTTTTATACTCAGGTCTATCCACATACACCGATCCGACCTACCATGGATGGCTTGTATCGACAGATGGCTATTACAATCCGTCGATTCATTTTTGGCACACATTATCAATATTTGGATTAAAATGTCTCAGATCAAGTCAGATCAATCAAAAATGGATTGAGATAGGTTATTGGGATTGGGCGTTAGGCGCTCCTTGCTCGGATTAAAATGTCACTACTGTCTGTCATCTTAACACTTATATTAGCTGATTAAGTCTTATTGGATTTAAAAATTTACATACTATAATTTAAAATGCAAATAAGATATATACTGCGTGATTTTATATCTATATCTATACTAATTATAAAGAGGAAACATTTGTATGTTTGTAACGAATTGGCTCAAAAAGTAATGGACCGATTTGAAAATTCTTTCACCATTTGAATGCTAAATTATTTTTATTTTTTTGCGACTGGGTTTCAAACTAGCTGATGTGGTATCTGCCAGAATGACCAGTGCTGTGCAACATTCTGCTCCTCAGCATAATGCTGAGGGCCCTTTTCAGCCACAGAACACACGCATTACATGCTTGAGACGAACCGAATGGGAAATGGAAAAAAAAATCTCATTATATCTTTTATTTATTTTTTTCTCTTTGATTATTGTTATTTTGTGTGTTTATGTGTGTGTGTTGTAATTAATAATATGTCTATGTCCATGTCTATATCTACATTATCACTGTAGACTATTTTAATTGCAAGAAAAGAAGGATCCGTACTAAAACTACAGTAATGTTATCCAAAGTGTAAAAAAATGATCTTTCATCGCATGCGCTGTGAAAAGTATTGATGATAGAACAAAAGATGTTCCACAATATTAAAGAACATGTACCAAAAATAAACATAGTTATTAATCGGTCGAGTCTTTTTGGAGATCTTCTCTCGTTACTATATAGAACAGGGACTGGGGAGCGAGCAAACAGGCCGGAGCGATAATAAGGAAAAAAAAAAGGAACAAAAAAATAAACTAAACTTATACAGGATACATGAAAAACAAAAAGTAAAAAGTGCACATTAATCATGACAATCTAATTAAGATCGGTCTCACGTCAGTTAGTAGTTAGTACGCAAGTTGATATGACGTGGACAGGTAATGTTTATACAGCAGAAATTTGAAGGAAGATAGAGAAGGAGCCAAGCGAATAGTGACGGGAAGTGAATTCCATAACCTAACTGCTGAAACCTTAAAGGAATCGCCAAGAAAGGAGGAGTTATGATATATCAAGAGAGATTATATCAAGGATATAGTTTTCGGAAGAGCGTAAGCTATAGTTATGGGATCCCAAAAATTTGAAATCATTTTTGAGATAGGAAGGAGTTTTAGGGTTGAACAGGATGGAATATAGGAGATGGAGAATACTATAATTTTATAAAAGTTAAAAAGGTCATCAAATAAAGGCCTTTTATTATTATTATTATTTTTATAATTATAATGGACCTTCTGTTTTAAATTATAACGTTGTATTATTAGCTAACCTTAATACGTCTAGTGACCATAATAAATAAATAAATAATAAAAAGTCTTTATTCATTTTAAGTACATTTTCTTTTCAAAGTATAAGATTTGGAAACCCTTTTAAGTAAAATTACCTGTGTTAGGGTTCCCAGCTCTTCCATAACAAACTTAATTACTTAAAATAATGATATTATTTAACCAATTTTTTTGAACCGTTTCCTTTTTATTTTTCTTTTTTGAACCGTTATCATCACACCTGAGTGCATGAGTAAGGGTGTAAATGTGTGAATGAGTGAGTGAGTGAGTGAGTGAATGAGTAAAATGTATTTACATCGTGGGTCTCAAAAGCAGCTCTAAGACTGCATAAGGCGCGATCATAAGCCAGTCTTTTATTAGGGTTTTTAGGTTGTAGGCGGTGAGAGGGTAAATGTTAAGCAGCCTATTTAATTTATTCTTTTTATTTAACAATAATACAAATAACGTTTTAAATATATATACTTTATACAAATAAACTATTAATATTCGCTCTAGCCTCACTTAATACTAATAATTAATTTAAAACTAACTGAATTTACTAAAAAACTAAGACTACCTGCAGCCTCTTTTAAATGGAAGATTTTTTGTGTTACCACTAGCGAAAAATTTACAATTTTCCGGCAGAATTTTTTCGCTGATCCAGCTAAGGTATGTGAGTCTAAATAGGCCAAAACGCACGGCTTTTGAGGGTACATTGACCCGAATTACACAAAGACTCAGGTGGCAAGTTTCCTTGACCACTTCACGTCGTGTAATGAGAGAAATCTCTCCCCATCTGATCTACATGACAAAGGTTACTTTGCTTAAATCACACCTACTTCAGATTGTCTACTTGTATTAAAGTGCTTCACTCGTCCACTTACCTTGGGAATTAGGGGCTTTAATACCTCGCTAGACACCATTTAAAACAAATGAGAAAAATACAAATGTATTGTGTTTTTTTATTTGTCCAACTACTATTATCATTATTACTATTTCGACAAAGAATATTGTATATTTGGGAGTTGCAAATCTAATATTTTGGAGGCGAACGCAGGCTACGTTAAATATTCCTGATGTTAAGTGATACCAGAGGTAGCATGGACATTGCAAGTAGGCTTGAAAGTGCCTTTGAATCAAATCAAATCAAATAGTTTATTTGCTAGAACAGTGGTACAATTAGCTACACCTCCCGCCACATATAAATAGGCATGCAAATGTCGTCTTAATTTATAATGTTATATATTATAATACAAACAATAGTATCCAAGTTAAGTTAGGTATTTAAAATCTGTGTCAAACTTATAATCTAGATATTCGTTCACGCTATAAAACTCTTTACACTTTGCCTTTAAAAATTCAGTCAAAAATTGATATAACAAAAATTTGTAATTATATTAAAAATATGCACAAACCTAAAAAATAGTTTTTGTAATTTTACAATTTTTTATACAACAGTCGTGGTCAGCGACTTACACTTCAATTATTACAAATATATATGTATATGATATGTATGATTACAAAAATTTAAATTACAAATGGTAATTCTTATCTAAAAAATACAACGATTTAATCGTTAGGCTTCTTTTTCTTGTATTTCATAACATCTGAAGTGATGTTCCCCGCGTTAATTTCAAACTTATGATCTAGGTACTCGCCCACGCTATAAAAGCACCTTGCCTTTAAAAACCCAATAACCTTCCCCTTGAAAACATTACATGGCAGCGATCTGTAACTTCTAGGAAGGTGATTAAATATTCTAACAGCCATGGCGTAACAATTTTTAGAATATAGCGTGAAGAAGAATTGGTATTCTCTTTTCTTGAAGGACCCTAAGTCGACTTGATTCGGAAATATCAGTGGGCAGCTGGTTTCACACTAATGTGCGCAGCAAAAACTGTTTTAAGTCTCAATTAAATGTAGAAGTTAAATGAAAAGTGTTTCCGGCTTTTTGACCCGCATAAGTACCTCAAGGCGTCACAAGCGATTACACGAAACACAATGCAAGACAAAGACTAGGAAAATGGGAGTTCTGAAAGCTTTCTGACGATACGCAAAGGTCCCGATCTTTTGTGAGACTTCAAACGCTTAAAAATGTCGCTATTCGCGTTAAAAACACGCCATTTCATAATTAAAACTTTGACTTGTACATCGCGAAGTCTTAAAAGGTGTATTAAGAATATACATATCACATCCACACACCTTCACACAACAGCCGAATTATTACTTAGTTTAATGTATTTAATAATTCTTATTGAATTTCCTTTCGCAAATGTTTGAATATTTTTGTTATTTCATCTTTGGCTACACATAAAGTATATTTTTTAAATTACGGAATAAATAAAGATACATTGATATCTATTTATTGGACTTATTTATTCCAATCTTCATGGAACCAACAACGGAGCTGGTGCGGCTGGCTTGTGATGCGGCTGAAAAAGCTAAAGCCTGTAAATACAGGGGTCTAGGCTCTGAATATGATTTTGTCCCATTCGGTGTCTAGACCCTTGGTCCGTGGGGTCCTAGCGCGTTAAGGCTTTTTAGGGAATTATCAAAAAGGTTAGTCGACATCACAGAAGAACGAAGAGCTGGCAGCTACCTTGGACAAAGAATTAGTCTGGCTAAGGGGGAACGCTGCTAGTATCTTCGGAACCTTGCCTAAAGGGACTACTTTTAATAATATTTTTTAATAATTAAATTTTAAGGTTAGTTATTAGGTATATTTTTATGTATTATGTTATTTCTTAAGTTAATTATAGGATTTAGGTTAATATTTGTCACTTGTCATTACATTTTTTTTTCTATTTTGTAATAATAATTTTATTGGACTTAGATGATTGTCTGCATTGTTATGTGTGGGACACATTATAAGAGAAAGAGAAAAATGCCCAAAGAAGGTAACAGAGTATCCTAGGAATGGAAAGAGAAATAAGGAAAGATACGCGAGGGGTTGGGAGGTCGATATAAGGATAGGTCCAGTAATATAGCAAGAGACAGATTTAATTGGCGACTGTGGAGGATGCCCTTTTCGAAGTACAGAATGAAATGTTGGCCTAGTGGCAGCGAATTTCATCCCTGAGGTCGTAGGTTCGATCACCGGCTCTGCAGCAATGGATTTTCTTTTTATGTGCGCAAGTAACTTTCGCTCGAACGGTGAAGGAAATCATCGTCAGGAAACCGGCTTGCCTTAGACCCAAAATAATACTGAAATCTGAGGCCCAAACCTAAAAAGATTTTAGCGCCACTAATCATATTTATTTATTTATCGAAAAGACAAGCTATTTACTACTAATAATAAAACGGCAACAAAGTCTTATAAAGAGTAGAAAAAAAACAAATAATATATAAATATATAAATAACATAAATTGATGTCAAAAAGCTTTTATAAAAAATATAAAAATTATTAATAAAGCAAGTTACTTACATATAAACCCCTGAATAAGATCCCTTTGGAGTGTCTCTTCAAGTTCTTAAATACTATTGCTTTCATTCCAAGGAATTATTTTGATAACAACGAACAATGCACGGATTCGCTGGGAATTTCGAGTAATTCGAGTCTTTAAATTAATTGCTTGAAGGGTAGGTAAGTGGTTTAATTTTTTTCTTTTAGAGACAATCTTTATAATGTTAACCTATCAAAATTATATTATAAATCCTACAAAGTTTGTAACACAACTATTGCCATTATATATTTTTAAAAAGTTTGTAACATCAAGGAGTTTTCATATTTTTTGCAATTTCACGTGTCAATGACTTTTCAACTTTTACTAATCTGTGGCGTTAGTTTTCGCGCCAATCGTACGTAGAAGAGTTTATAAACTTATCGATAATTTCAAGTATTATAAGTTTTCAAATTATTTGTTTAAAAATCATTGCCAAGTGGTTTCATTATTTTCTTTTAGAGACAAACTAAATAAATTTAAACATATTAAAATTATAAAATCATATAAATCTTTTCAGATTAAACGTCAATCCTACAAAGTTTGTAACACCAAGAAGTTTTCATAATTTTTTGCCATATCTCTTGTCACATATTCCGACTTACTGTTTGTTTTCGCGCCATTCGTAAGTGTAGACCAGTGTTCCCCAAACTTTTTTGTGTCGTAGACCCCTTGCCATGTTTTTCCGTGTTGGGTATACCCCCTACTTACCTGATATTGATTTCCTGTAAATTTCTAACTGTAGTGAAGTTTAGTGTTAAAAACATAAAGTAAAAACACATGTAAATTTATACATTTATTAATTGAATTATTTTTTTTGTTGTTTTTACAAGTTCAAAATGTATAACAAAGCGAATATCAACATTGTACAACTTACACAATTTTATAAACATAAATAATATTTTTTTACTTCATCGGTACTTTTATAAATAATGTATATGTTTTGATATTATAAGATAGTATGATATAAGTAAATAGGTAGTATCAGTGTATGTGTTGAGATTCACTATCGTGGACCCCATTTTCATTTCATAGAGCCGCAATTTTTTTTTTCGCTGACGTAGACCCCTTGCAGGTTCTCATAGACCCCTAGGGGGCGATATAGACCACTTTGGGAATCACTGGTTTAGACAGTGGAAAAAACAGTTTAATAATATGCCTAAATTATCATTGTAAGCTTAGTTTAGCTTTTGGGTGGTTACAGATTAGCGTTTTTTACGCGCGTATACGCCGGTCTCTAAAAGCGCATGTTGCTATATCTGCAGTATATGATATAAGCTATTATTCTAAAATACATATAACAATTATGGTAAACGTAAATGTTACAAAAAATAATAAAAATACACATCTAAACATATCCACCTCCAGATAGAGTAATAGTATTTCTGATATATATTCAGACTCTTCATAATGGTACCGGAACCGGAAAGACACAACATATATAAATAATCATAAAATAAATAAACCTTTTTTTAGGAGGCTCACCTGATGTTAAGTATTACCGCCCCGCCACCCATGAGCACTCTTAATGGCAGAGGGCACGAGTGCGTCCGGCAGGCCTTATAAGAATTGATACTCTCTTTTCTTGAAGGACACTAAGTCGAATTGGTTCGGAAATACTACACTGGGCAGCTGGTTCCACAAAGTGGTGGTGCGCGGCAAAAACTGAAAAACGCTCAGTTGTGGAACGGTGGACGTCGAGGTGATACGGGTAAAACTTTTTAATTCTTCATCTCAGATTTCTGTGTCTGCTTCATGATCATTAGTCAATATAACAGGCGAACACTGCCTGTATTCATAGCCGATAGAATTTCTGGGCATTAAATCATTGAACAATTGGGACAATTGAGTATGTCTAAATTGTCTGGACAATTTATTGATCAAATGACCTAAATGTGCTAACAAATTCCAATTGTTGTGTTAACTTTGAGAGTTAAATTCTGTGTATTAAATAATAGTAAAGATTTTTTATGTCAATGTGTTTGTATTACACCTTATAATAAGTTATACCACATGCACACACCCACGTACATTGCCAGAATCCCCGCAAGGGTCTTTCAAGAATTGGTACGTTCTGATGGACATCGTAGAATTGGTTCGGAAATACTTCAGTGGGCAGCTACTTTGATTCAATATTATAAAAATAAAAATCAAATATTTATGTTAATCAAACTGAAAATAATTAATATGGGTAAACAAGAATACTAATAAACGATTATAAAACATGTTAAATTGATTCTAAATATATATTTATTACCAGTTCGTTAGTCAGGGCCTAGAGCGGACAAGAACTGGCAAGAAACTCTTTGCCACTCTTTTTAATCACCAAGTTTCCAGTCATACAAATTGTTGGTAAGGCACATCCCAAGGATTAGAAAATTATTTAAATAATTGACAAATCTATAATAACTTTTATTGAAAAATGTACTTTTATTCAGTACTGATTTAGAATTTATTTATCAGTGGCGCTACACCCTCTTTAGGTCTTGGCCTCAAATATCTGTTTCATGATTCATTTATAAATATAATAGGCAAGTAGGTGATCAGCCTCCAGTGCCACACATCGCCGACTTTTTGGGTCTAAGACATGTCGGTTTCCTCACGATGTTTTCCTTCACCGTTCGAGCAAATGTTAAATGAAACATAGAAAGTCCATTGGTGCACAGCCGGGGATCGAACCTACGACCTCAGGTATGAGAGTCGCACGCTGCAACTGCAACATTGACGGAGGCAAGAGACCGGCGCATTTCTGGTATTTTAACTTGTATCTATATATATATATATTTTTTAACATTTATGTTTATGAATTGTGATACATTTTAGATAAAAGAGTTTGTAACATACCATACATTTAGTACTACAAATTAAAAAGGTATACATGAATATTAATTAAGATCACATTTCGTAAAAGCTGAAGTTTTAAGCTTTCAAATGACTTATTATTTTTATTGAAATGTTGTATATTTTTGATTTAAAACAATGTTTTAATGCAGAGGTAGCGCTGGAGTCGATTTAGTTGCTCGCGAGTATATGTATATATATGATACGGTAAACTTTAAAAAATATACAGGGGAGTACATATGGGAATACACTCATCATATGTTATATATATAAATACAAATGTATTTAGAGACGCTTACACTATGTACCTAAAATTAATTAGAAGATTTCTCTTGCAATTTTTATTATTTTTAAAGTGAGACGAGATGCTAATATGGTTTTAAACTTTTTAGTGAACCGTCCATCAGCTCCTAACCTAAACTCGATTCAAAAAATAAAAATAAATCCATTAGGCGCCCTGACGTATCAGCGATTGCGTCTAAGAAACTAATTTTTCGCTCCAACTATTATCGGTAAGAGGCTTTTTAAAAGGCTTCAGAATCGATTTAATGTAAGATTATTAAAATACGCCAGCGGCTTTTATAAGTGCGCCATAAACTTACGGAATAGATTTTTACAGAGTTATCAATGATTCCTGAAATATGGATGTATAATTCACTATATGTGTACTTTGATTTTTCTAACATCGATGAAAATATTATCATTGAATTTTAGCAAGCTCTTAATGAGGTTAAAGTTTTCATATAGTTTTGATTATTGATGTGAAACATCTATAGCCGCACGTAAAACCGATTTCTGGCGTGGCGACGCATCGCCACGCTATATGATGGTATATACATACAATCTATATGCAGTTGTAAATTTTTGTATTTAATGAAAATAAATGTTTATTCAATAAATAGTCATCGCTATCTGGAAAACAAAATCGTAAAATTTTATTTTATCATTATGACATATTTAGTTCCTATCACAATCTGTTCTTTTCTGCATATTACTTCAAAAAATAATTTCGATGTTTCACATCTGCCAGGCGTCCCGTGACGGCTCAAATTTTTTATGTTATGTTCTAAAAAATTTGTGATGAGTGTGATTTTCTTGAATTTCAGATGTGATTACAGAAAGTATAAAAGTGAGCATAGGCTGCACGACGAATTAGGTCAGAACACACAGCATGGAAAGGTATAGGCAAATAATAAGAGTAATTTATTCATAAAACTATGGTCCAAAAATGTTATGGTGGTACAATCGAATTTCGCATATTCAGCCACACATAATGGCGTCCAAATTTGCCTTAGAAGTAATTTTAAATAGAAGTTATACACATTTTGAGCCATATCATTATAGGCAATTCTTACACGAATAAAACATTATCAAATTAATATTAATTTTAATGTTTTAATAGAATAATAAACTTTTCCAAAAGTAGTAGGTACCCACATTAAGTCGACTTTTAAAAACTAGTACGAAGCTCTTTGAATGTTCTTGGTAAATTATTATAAACCTTCGTTGCTATACAAAAGGTGTTTTTCATATACAGTTCCCGATTAATTTTTGGCACAGCTAATTTCTCCTCATGTCTTCTTCGATAGTTGTCCATTCCCGTTGAATTAAAATATTAATGTATTTGTGAACGAATAAGGATATTTCCATATTGAAGAGAGCTTTAAGCTTCTTTAACAAAGTTTGCTCCACTAGACATAGATATATCACTTATTACAGACAAAAACACACCATATAACAATATTCAAAGAGAAACAATTAAATAAAAGATATAATGAAACATATATATATATACTAGCGGACCCGACAGACGTTGTCCTGTCTACACGTCTTTAATTTGAAATTTCAAACTTTTTTTAATAAGCTAAAACATTCTGGACCATTTTGATGAAAATTATTATTCAAATGTTATGACAATATCTAACGATCCAGCACATGGTCTACAATAACACAATGATAACAAAACTTTTTTTTAATTTGATCGCAGCGCTAACTGTCGAGATAGACTAAAATTAAAATTCGAATATTATTTAAAATTTGACACTGCGATGGTAGCGCCGTCTGTCGGATCCAATGTCAAACATTCCAAACATAATTAAAAATACATTGTCCAGCGGACAAAATTGTGAATCTAAACCATTCCCAGATTGAACACACACAAAAAATTTTGTCAAAATCGGTCCAGTCGTTTGAGAGAAGTTCAGTGACATACACACTCACAGAAGAATTATATATATAAAGATAGATATATATGTTTCCTTTTCCTAATCGGTTCGTCTCAAGCATGTACTGCGTGTGTGCTGTGGCTGTTATTGTCCCTGGCTGCGGAGCAGAATGTTCCACAGCGCTGGTCTAATAGCACTAACACATTTTTAGCCTTAAATAAAAGAGAGAAGAGAATTATGAGAAACTAAGACAAGGTAGAGATGATAAATAATCAATTGTAAAGTCCAAATTGATATTATTTAAGTAGCACGCGAAGTAAAATGTGCGTTTGTAATTTTAACTAGAATCTTACATTTCGTCACAGCATTAATATAATTTGACCGAAACTTTAGTTAAGTAATAAAATGAATAACGAATATTCGATAATCTAAATGAGCGTCAAGTAATGCGGCTCTTGCAACTTTTTACTAAATAAAATCAAAAATTTTAATCAATTCCTTAAAAGTATTGACAGGTTCCATTAACAAAGTTTATTTATTAGTCTGTGCGGAGAACTGTCCTGTCACGTTTGACAACTGTTACGTCATTATAATTAGACAGTTATACTAATAAAAGGAGAAAAGTTTTGTTTGAATGACCAGTGTTGGCCTAGTGCCTTCGGCGTGTGACTGAGGTCGTATGTTCGATACCCGGCTGTGCACCAATGGACTTTCTTTCTATTAAATACTTGCTCGAACGGTGAAGGAAAACATCGTGAGGAAACCGACATGTCTTAGACCCAAAAAGTCGACATGTGTCAGGCACTGGAGGCTGATCACCTACTTGCCTATTAGATTTAAAAATGATCATGAAACAGATTTAGAAATCTGAGGCCAAGACCTAAAAGAGGTTGTAGCGCCACTGATTGATGATGAAAAAAGTAATAGTAAGAGCGTACCAATTCTTAAAAGGCCGGCGACGCACTCGCGAGCCCTCTGGCATTGAGAGTGTCCATGGGCGGCGGTATCACTTAACATCAGGTGAGCCTCCTGCCTGACCCTGTTCTATAAAAAAACACTTAAACCATGCCTAACGTCTGCAGACTTCAAACATGTATTACCAAATCAGTCTTACAACAGCGATTTATTTAATTATATACAAAAAAGCTATTATAATAAAGATATATCCAAAGTTGGAATACGTAATATACAAAAAGGCTCATATATTTACGAAAGGAAATGAAAAAAATACATTTAACTAAGTGAGGGTGGTGTGGTGTGTGAGTTGTGCTCACGACGCAGGTATGCACTATGGATATTCCAAATAAGGAATTACGATCTGTTTGTCTACATTTTTTTCGATGTTCAGATATTTTTGGGATGTTTATAGTTTAGCGTAGTTATATCCAAATTAATTCAATCATATTTGACATATTTACGCATTTCTAGCTTTGTTTTCTACCATTTCGTATGTTAAATGCGCAGGTAGAAAGAATGTCCATTGGTGAAGGACAGAGGATCGAACCTCCGACCTCTGGGATAAAAATTTCGATAGCTGATCGAAAATAAGCATTTATTTTCCAATTAGATCTCTGTTATTTGATAACCAAACCCTACGAAGACAATCCATTTTTGGCGACGAATAGTTTTTTAATTATTTTAAAAACTGTAAGTTAAAATCTTAAGATAGGATATTGGCACAGTTGAACTACACCGATCCGACCTACCTCGTATCGACAGATGGATATTACAATCCGTCGATTGGTTATTGATAATCTTTTATCAATATTTGGATAAAGATGTCTATCTCAGATGGTCAAAAATGGATTGAGATAGGTTATTGGGTTAGAACGTAAATGAACGTGTATGCTAACTTTAAGTAGATATCTGAGTTAAGTACAAGTTATAAATGGTCGGTGTGCCGGTGGCATTACTCTGATGGAGCGATTACCTAACAGCAACAAATAGGGCTGTCTCATATTTTTATTTTTAAAACAACAGATGGCGTTGTGCATACGTTAAACACTAACATAACGACGTTCTAAAAATATAGGTTTTTTTGTAGAAGTATCAGGCTCTCCAGAGCTCTTTCAGGTACCAACACCGTACTACGAAAAATACATCCCGTAGGAGGCCTCAAAATAACAAGCATGAGCTGTCAATGTCTTTTTGGCCAAACTGCCGCTCTCAGTTTCAACCCCAGAAAGGCCCCCGGAGAAGATGGCATAACGGCGGACATAAGTTGGCGCGCGATAAACGCGGCGCCTAACTTATTCTTCACCGTCCTAAACAAATGCCTGGAGCTAGGGTACTTCCCCAAATTGTGGAAAATTGCTACAATAATTGTATTGCGCAAACCGGGTAAGGCCGATTATTCAAACCCGAAGTCTTATCGACCCATAGGCTTACTATCTCATCTAGGTATACGAAAAGATGCTAATCGTTCGGTTAAAGTGGCATCTAGTCCCGAAAACCTCGAAAATCCAATACGGATTCATGCCCCAGTGGAGCACTGAGGACGCCCTATATGACGCAGTCACACATATACGCGCAAAGCTGAAACAAAAGAAGATACTAACCATCGTATCACTCGATATAGAGGGCGCCTTTGACAGCGCTTGATGGCCGCAAATTAAAGTCCGCCTGGCAGAAGAACAATGCCGATTTTACGTAAAAAAGCAGACTTAATTTGCTCTCATAGTAAAAAGTTAAATAATAGTAACAAGCGATCTTTTGTTTTCTTTTTCCTTTGGAGGACGGGATGCTACTTGAGAAGACTCGTTGGCCCCGTCTCACCACCCGCAGTCAATTACAAAAGCTGGCTTATCCATTTTTGATTATTGTTATTATTCCTATGTAGGTTAAGAATATTGTTATTTGTGTGTTATGAGTTGTAAATGTCATGTAACATGTACCTGAAGTCTATAAATATTTCGCAGAAAAGTAGTTAAATCAGATAGTTAATTGAATCTCTAGACAGTTAATTAAATATCGATATTTAATCAACAAAATCGTATAACTAACACCACTTATAACTTAAGATTGGCTGGACAGAATCTAGTCATCTCTTTTTTTGATTCTTCTCCGCTCCGAATAGCAGAATAATTAATAAAATATCGGACAAGTTATCGCATAATAAATAAATTATATATTTTTACGAAAGCATGTGCTGCCATCTCTTGACAAAAAATTTCTGTACTTGCAAAAAAAGTTGTATTAATGTAACTTTAAATCCTAAATTAAGTTTAACTAATATTAACACGATATTATTAGACGGTTAGGAGGAACGAAGTTCAGGTCAGCTAGTATATATCTAAAATGCGTAGCAGCCCTATGCTCCCTCGGCAACGAAACGGATGCGTTCCAATGGCTTAAATGCAAATTTGACAATTCAAACTTCCTGCAATAGATCATAAAATACACAAACGATTTCTTATTGTTCGTCTCATTCTTTTTGGCTTTAACGATTTATTATGTATTAAGTGTAGCCAGGCATTTTTGTCACCTTATTGGGGACACGCAAAAGTAAATTTATCGAATCATAAATGAAGTTCGGTGTTGTAAGGACATGTTCAACTTGATTTGAGAACTGGCAGTAAATTTAAAATTGGAAGCATTTCTTTTTTTATTTCTTTTTTTGACGTCCATAAGTGTACATTGTGTTACCATGTGAATACATGATTTTTGACTTTGAAATAAAGCACTTTTTTTGAAGCCGGGTAACAACTGGCTTAATTTTTTTTTAATATGCTTAACTAAGGTATGCTTAAATAAGCATGCATAACTTAGATAACATTATATTGATTTATTTTATTACTATCTTGACTTTACTTACTTATTTTTTTTTTAGGTTTTATAAATCTAGAATGTTAAAATACAATCTATGACTGTGGTAAAAACTAATGAGATCATTTTGGCTTCAATTGTGTGTTGAACGCTTTTATTATCAACTAAAATATCTATGTGTAACTTAGCTAATGTTAAGTTAACTTACCTGATCTTAAAGGTAACTTACCTGATCACAAACGCCACTTAGAATTTAAAAAAATCTGACCAAATATGAATACTGAGACAATATCATTTACATCATTCATGCAATATTATTGTTTTGTTAAAGGGTAATAATAAAAAAAAAAATTTTCTTCATCAATTACTTTTATTTGATATCACAGATTGTGATGAGTTGGTGTTATGGGGATAGGAATGTGTATAGCTTTTCTCGAAATTGCTGAAATGTTAATATTTTTCGAGTTAATAACAAAAAATCTAAATATCATTTTTTTTCATCTTTTTTTGTTAATAATAATTGCAATTTTTAACCTGCATCAAAATCTTTAAAAAACATTTTTCTAGAGGTGATTCCGAATCGAATGAGTCATCGCTTATATTTTTAGGACCTTTATATCTATTTTTCACGTTTTTGAACTTGTTGACTAGACTATAAGGTAGGCAAGAAATGAAAAAATACATATTACATATAAGAATAAAAAACTAAACAGGAACAAAAATAAACTAAACTGATACAGAATATATTTAAAACAAAAAATTGGTTGCCTGTAAAGTCGGTATACGGGCGAAAGTTTTACGTGACAACGACTTTGAGTGGTAAAAAAATAACATAATACATCAAAATATAACTAATAACTAACCTTAAAATTTAATTATTAAAAAAATATTATTAAAAGTAGTCCCTTTAATAATAATAGTAATATAATAATAGTGGTAAAATAATTTTAATGTGAATATTCATTCATGGAAGAAGGATGAAATAATAGTAACAATTTAAAACATTTATTTATACAAAGAATTATATTTAAAACATTAATTTATACAAAGAATCTCGCACTGAATTTCATATTAACAAAATTTCATTTTTACCTTTACACATACATACGTATTTATATACAAATATACATACAATAACTTGCAATACATTTGCGTACAATGAAATTAACTGGCAACGTGTAAACTTGTATGCAGGCGCCTAAGCGAAATAGAAGCGCAAGACATGAACCGGTGTGTATGCCTATCTCTCTCACTCTCTTTCTCTCGCTCTGTCTCTCTCGCTCTTAGGCGGGCTAACTGTGCTCGAGTGGAAGGGACGCGTGCCTTTCACTTTTTATGTCTGTCTCTCTCGCTCTTAGGCGGGCTAACCATGCCCGAGTGGAAGGGACGCGTGCCTCTCACTCGCTCTCATTGTGAGCGCATAACGTGAGCGGAGCGTAACGCAGTTTTTTGAAGTGTCACCCGACAAACCAATTTATAAGACGTTGTCACGTCAAAAGTAAAAAAAAATTCATTCAAATTTATTGACATTTAATTATTACTATTGTAAGATGCTGCCCCTTTTCCGGAGAAAGCCTCTTCCAACTTTTTCCACCCCTTGCAGTTTTTGCCACCCTTACGATCACGTCGACCCATCGCGCTATTGTTCTGTCGGTTCTGCGGTTACTTTTAGACCATCTGTCATCTGTCATCTGCAGGTTAGTGTTACCAAGTAGAAAAATAAAAATTATTAATTCCTAATGTATTTAATTTGAGAACTGGTTGCTGAGGTGCAATTAAATGTGACATTTCAAAAGTGGGATACCGTTGTGAAAGCTAGTACCGTGGGATACTTTATCTTTTGCTTTTAAAAGCTGCCAGCGTTGGTACTATGAAACTTCTTCGATTCGGAAGCAGTATACTTCTGAAGAGTATATTCTTTAAAAATTCGTTGATTGATCTACTCTGTATCCCGCAAAATATGTCAATCGTATAAAGAAATTTCATGCCCTGATCCAGGAAACACACTCCCTAGTCTCCGATTACAAATGCGAAGAAAACAAGTATTTCTCCAGGTATTTCGTCATTTCCTTCATACATTTGCTAATGTCTAATTGGGTGCTTAATTGGATAGGATTTAATGATGTATTTCTTGTAAAAAGTGGAATTCATAAGCTTTCGTCTAGTTTCACCTCGTTACAACTTCAAGGTAATTTAAGTTGCGATATTTATCACATTTCATTCGTTTCTTTCACTAAAATTTCTCTTATGTATTGTTTTTAATTGTGTTAATTTAAGGAATTAAATAATTGGACACTTTGACGCATTCTTGTATGTACTAAAAATTAAAAACAAATGACTTTCACCAGTATTATACTTGAAACAGAGCTAACTAATTTATGCGTACGACCATCCAGGCTACAGAAGATAAACGTAGAGCGGGCAAGAAGAACTGGGAAGAATCTTTCCGCCACTCCTTTTAATCGCTAACTTTTGAGTCATAAAATTGTTTGAACTGGAGCAAATCAATCCCAAACATAAGAATCATTTATTGATTGATTAATTTACTTTTTACGAGGGCTTTGAGTTTATTTAGTGATAATTAACGAATAACGAATACAATTTCCATATAAGGAGTGGTTTATCTTTTGGAGCCTGGTTGGTACACTCAAATTAGTTCTATTACGCGTATTATACTGATGAAGGTCACCATTTGTTTTAAAGTCGTTTATATTTGTTTGTACATACAACAAGGCTTCAAGAATATATTGACCGGATAGTCTCATAATATTTAGTTCCTTAAACTTATTCCGTACCGACTCCCTCGGAGAAAAACAACAAATACCCCGAAACGCCCGCTTCTACAGCGCAAATTAAATATGTTTAACTAAGTTATACATAATTCGGCTAACACCACACGTGTGATGGTGTGAAGCCAAACGTATAGGAGGCTTATCTGATGTTAAATAATACCACCGCCCATAGACACTCAATGCTAGAGGGCTCGCGAGTGCGGTGTCAGGTGCGGTTGAGAGACCGGGTGGGTGTCATCCCTAGGTGACATCCGGACCCCCGCCGCCCCCACTTTCAAATCAAATCAAATCAAATCAAAATATCTTTATTCATATAGGTAAACATGTACTTATGAACGTCAAGAAAAACAAATTAAATTAACTGTAAATTTACATTTACAACCAGTTCGCAAGTCAAGGGCGTAGAGCGGGTAAGAAGAACTGGCAAGAAACTTTCCGCCACTCTTTTCAATCGCCAAGTTTTTAATACAAATTGTTTGAACTGGAGCAAATCAATCCCAATCAAAACCAAAATCAATCTCTTTGCTACGCCACTGCATGCAGCCCCTTTTCTTTGTAACCCTTCGTGGTGTCCTCATATTATAGCCCCTCCTTTGGGGGGAGCAGTGGCATATGCCTTAATATAAAGAAACATTATCAACGAAACAGATACAAAAATCTTATCTCTAAGTTTTAAATTTATGGACATAATAAAAGACAAAATAATTTAATTCATTTATTAAGTGTTCATAAACACGTACCAACTATATTTTGGTTCAGTCGGGAACTTAAACAACTAAACACTAGATTTTGGTATTTCACAATTACGGAAAATAGCATATCCGAACAATATTCTTATAATCGTAACTGGTAATTTGAAACTGTCAATTGTCCAAGCTGCACCTGTCAGTGATGACAGTAATGTGAATGACAAACCATATCGGTCAGTTGTCACCGTGACATTGACAATAACATAAAAGATTAAGAACTGACATGTCAAAGTAGCCCATACACTGATTAAAAATATTTCCAGTTACGCTTAAAATCTATACAAAGCTAGTTCATAAGTTCATATGGCTCATTATATACAACAGCTTACATAAACGTGATTAGTGCAAAACGTATCACAGGATATATGTCAGTGTTAAATTTTACATTTATTTTATATAATAAAAACATACAAGTCAATACAACAATAGTTACTATATTTTAACTGCCTTTATTTTTGAAAAAGTAAAAGGAGTTAAATCTTGCGTTCTTCAGAGATTTAAAGCAAAATGGCGGAGGGTTTTTAACAGTTTATGTCCGATCTATGATATAAATGTCATTTAATTTTTAAACTGTGAGTATCGGGAACAGAGACCCACCGTTTTGTTTGACAGTTGAATAGTCTATAGTCTAAAAATAGATGCCTTGACAGATGGCGAATCCTTTTCCGCTAAAAGATTGTTGGTGACAGACCGAGCTGTTTTGAAATTCGTCAAAGAATTCGTTCATACTTAAAAGCCTTCAACGTGATTTCAACTCAAATCCCGCCTCAAAGGCTCATTTGATATTTTTGACAGTTTTTATTATTGTTTTCGTCGATATGTTCAGAGTATTAAAGCCAAAATAGCTGCATTTTTTATTAAAATAAATTTTATATGCATCTTTTGATAAAGAGTATATAATACTGGTCATATTGTCATTTCGCTTTCTAACACACTTTATATTAAGTGGTTCTTAGCGCGAACTATGACTCCTATATGTCAAAATATAAATTATGACAGATAGGAGTCATAGTAAGCACCTAATCATCGCTATCTACATTAAAGTAAAAAAAAAATATTTTTACTACGGTTACGATATATATGTCACAGCCAACTAGCTTACTATGCCGTTTAACTAGCGGCCTGAAAAATATTGTGCAATATTTAATAAACTGGCTGGCTAATGCTTAGGCCATTCGTACGATAAAGTGACCATGTGGCAGAAATAAAAGAGAAAACATCTGAAAAAGATATTTCTTTATAAATCAAATTCTTGATTTAGTCACAATTAATTTACTTTATTTTTCAATATTCAAATATACTTGGAACTAAATTTAAATTATCAGCGTCAACGATCCAAGCCATTTCGCTAGCTATATTCGGAAAGCTGTTTGATCAACTGGCTGAATATTTTTCAGGCCGTTAGTTAAACGGCTAGTCTGTTAATTGAAATGCTAATTAAATTAGTTGGCTCTGACATATACACTTAGACATTAACTTCTAGTAGCTAAAACATTCTAACAAAAATAATTCAATAGTACTTAATTTTCTCATATTTAATCGTGTTTAAAAGATAAATTAATATTGTATTATTTATTGATTACGTAAATACCTCGCCAATTGCTAATGTGCCTGAAGAGTATTTTGTCGTAACGAATAGTGGCTGAATAACAATATATGTACTTTTGTTGTAACAACGTCTAACAAATCGATGAACGCGGTCTGCCGAGCGTAACGGGATGCTAATACGGGTAATGCTCGTCTCGTTACGCTCATTGTACAATTACGCCGCATATATCTATCCATCTTCTACTTGATGCGTCAGAGGATTTACTCCTTCTTCGAATAAATACAAAGTGCTAACTCAATTAAATGATTCAATATTCATAAAAGCATGCAATCATTTCATCAATGTGTTGTTATTACGTTGTCATTCATCGTTTGCCAAACGACTCTACAATCATTTTTTTACTAAACCAAAATGGTTAATCATATTTGTATTAATTACTAGATATTTTTTTCTTATTAATAATTATTATTACTTTCATGTCACTATCACAAAGTTCCATCGCATTAGCAATTTGCGGACACTATTAATCTGTGTTTAAAATCTAAAATCATTTGTAACATATAATTATACATTTTAATACAAAACTGGTGATCAAATTTATTGTTTTAAAATTAAACAAATTATTTTTCTTTGGTTACACACTGAGAATTATATTTTTACATTTTACATTAATTAAAAACCAAATATATCATTGTTTTTATATCTATACCAAAATTCATCAACCTCGCTAAACTTAGCTAATGAACTAGATTAAAAAAATACAAATATTATTTACAATATTATGATGTCTACGAACAATATAAAATATATTTAAAGATATAAGTTACCAACTATTCTTGAGTGCATTTAAACCATATTCATGAAACTATAAATACGGGACAAAATAAAAATAAACGTAAGAATATAAGTAAGTTTAAAAAACATAGCTAAATCAAGAATGTAGAAAAAAGGTTTTGCTTCAAAATTATAAAACGGAAATATCCGTCAGGAGGCTCACCTGAATTTAAGTGTACTCTTAAATCACATGAAGGCACGCAAGAGTGTTGCCTTTTAAGAATTTTTCTGAAGAGAACATCGAATTGGTTTGGTATTGTCTTTTATTAACATAACTTTTACACATTTAAAGATAAACACTTTTTTAACGGTTTGAAGTGATCTATTATTATTGTAAACTTATAATTATTTAAACATAATTTTAATTTTCTACAGCTGTGATACTATATTGACATTCAACAACGCTGGAAAGCACGCGAAACGTCGGTTAAATTTAAAATTATGTTTAAATAATAATAAGTTTTATATTATATTATACATAACTTCAATCCCTTAAAAAAGTGTTTTTCTTTAAATGGTTTGGAAATACTTTAGTGAGCAGCTGGTTCCACATATTGTTCGACAAAAGCTGCCTAAGCAGTAGGAATATAACATCCAATGATGAAACTCTAATGTATAACTTGTTCTGATAATACAATCGGTGGGTAAACATACAAAACACAACCAAATTTTGATTCACAGACATCTAGAACTAGATAAACTACAGAACATAATAAATGCCAGAATAAAAGAATCATAGCAGATAAATACTTACCTATATGTACATAATTTTACAAAACTGAAGTTAGCAACAAGATATTGCAGCTCACTTCAGAGCAAAGTAAATTGGATAAAATACTTAAAATTAACAAAAACCATGAACTAATCAATAAAGGATTAAAGGCCACATTTAGTGTTCGCTCTACAAAATACCGCAACTTAGAATGGATTACCATGGATGGCTCCCAGTGAATGCAGAAGCCAGCGGCAGGGCGTACTGCAGGCCTAAATCCAGAAATTGACCAAAATTAGGCTGATGATGATGGTATGCCTTAAGGTTGGATAATATAGAACTTTCCAAAATATCTAGAATTCTCGAATTCAAAGTCTTGAATTGTATTTACTAACAATGCTGCGTTGTTTTCATTTCTACCAATAACGAATATTATCAAAGGGAAAGACTAGTGGACCGTGTATGTTACCTTAACAGACACCAGTCGCTAATCTTCTACAAAACTTGTAAACTTTGTGTTAAATGAGGAACATTATCATTTCCATAATTGTTTTAAAATATTTATATAGCATCGTGCGATAATAAGACAAATTTGAGTGCCGTATATCAGTCTAATACATGTTTAACGACGTCAAATGCACCCGTTTTCTAAATAACACCAGGGCCATTTCTATAAACAGTGATGCCATTTCAACGGTCGCTACAAATTTAGGGGGAATCAATATGCCTAGGGGGAAGTTTATTAAAGACATTAATCCAACTAATACAAAATCAAAAATTGAGATATCAAAAGGCAAAATAATAAATCGAAATAACAACAAATTAATGAGAGGAAGTATTTTTAAAGCATATATGAAATAACCTCTCAAACCAAGTGCAAAAAACACTTTAGGAGTTTAAAATCGATATTTCGGGGTATTTGTAATTGGGACCTTTGCAACATTCATAAACGTCCCTATTCCAAGAGGACGATACGACACTTTTAAAATGCAAAATAGAAACGAGAATTTTAGCTCGAAATATATTTAATAAATGGCGTTAAAAATGGAAAATAATATTGGATTTTACCTGGCCCGGCATTTTTTTAAACAATTACCAGAGCAAGCAAGCAAAATATATAATTATAATGTGTATGTGAAGCTAGTTTATTTTTGATTCGTACTCTAAGTGTCGATGTTAAATCACTAAACATTCATAACGTTTTAGAAATATGAACTGACATGCCTAATCATCAAATAAACTGCACAGAAGCCCATATTAGCTATTGATCCTAGTAACTCGATAATAGATCCATGAAATACGGACCTAAGATATGTTAATATACAATTTGTTCGTTTACAATATGGTGGCGTATAGCTACTATGTACAAAAATTTAAAATAGGTCTCGGCACGTAACTTGGCAATTAACAGTGCAGGCTTAACAAAAAAATCTATGAAACTCCTGCGCATGCACTGCATTGCCAAATTATTCTCCGATATCCTTCACAAGGTGGAGTTTTAAATTTAACATAAAGTTTAGTATACAAGGCTTTACTTTCCTTTGTATTTTTCGGTTGTGCCATCTTCTAGATTGCTGTCCCAATCGAATTCAGTGACTCCATTACGCGGCGCCACTTCGCCAAGATGTCGCCAGCGGAACTCGAAATCGCTGTCCCGTTTTCGCAACGCTTCGAATCTGAAAGATTTACTTCTTTAGTGACAGTTGACAATTGACATTGGGATGATCGATTCTAGAGTATCGCTGTCCCGTTCACGCAAACCTTCGAATCTGAAATATCAAAATCTTATGTGACAGTTAACAGAACATTGCGAACAACGATTTTAGTGTATCGCTGTCCCGTTTTCGCAACGCTTCGAATCTGAAAGATCGACATCATTAGTGACAGTTGATAATTGACATTGGGATGAACGATTCTAGAGTATCGCTGTCCCGTTCACGCAAACCTTCGAATCTGAAATATCAAAATCTTATGTGACAGTTAACAGAACATTGATAACAACGATTTTAGTGTATCGCTGTCCCGTTTTCGCAACGCTTCGAATCTGAAAGATTTACTTCTTTAGTGACAGTTGACATTTGACATTGGGAGCAACGACTGTAGATCTGCGTTAGGATGTTCTCTACTCATCTCCGGTACCTTCAAATGATGGTAGGAATCCCATCCTTTTTTGTATGCAATTTAATATAATTCTCAATGTATGTAACTCGGACGTCTTTGACTCGCATACAAAAACAAAATCAAGATCACAATAGCTATTTGGAGTTCCACAATACCGGTATTCATATCTTTATTACGATCATGTATGACAAAAGGACCGAAGTAAGTTCACTTTTTAACTTGTTCATTAAACAATGGAACCTTGTTAATTGAACGTAATTATCAAGAATTCAAAGATATCAAACGGGGATCGCTCCAACATTTTATCTTCATCAAAAGATACTCATGAGCGCAAGTGCCGCCTTTTCCTTTAATTATAACGGTTATAATGACGTAATTTATTTAAACCGCGTTTCACTCGTGTTAATTTTGTACTTGTATCTTCCACCAAAATACCCAAGAAAATTGTCTTAGGATAATTCAGAGTCGAGAATTGTATGTCAAAATTTCAACTATAAATATTATGAAACTACTTAAGGATCCGATAGACGTACTGTCTACACTAAGACACACGTCTTACACATAAAAAAATATCGAATAATGTAACATTCAACTCCACTTGAACACAAAAAAAATTCAACAAAATCTCTCCAGCCGTTTAGGAGTTTAATTACAAACACCTGCAAAGAAGATTTATATATATATACCAGCTGTTTTTTTGCTGTATAGATAAATGACCTAGATTCTGGGATGATTTCTGTATCTAAACCATCCAGGGAACCATCTAAACGCATACAAAAAATACATTCAATCCGGTCCAGCTGTTTAAGACGAGTTCAGTGACTTACAGTACAAATACACATATATATATATATATATATATTGGGCGGTGGTCAGCCTCCCCCAGTTGCCCTTCGCAGAAAACTATTAAGCCGGGCGAGTAAGCAGGAAATAGGAACGTGTGCATGTCATCACAGAAAAAGGTTGTTTCCGGCAGCGGTGATAATTGTCTGGACCTCTGATTTCTGTATCTGTTTCATGATCATTTGGCCGTCTTCCTGACACACGCCATCGACTTTTTGGGTTTTAAGCACAACGGTTTCCTCACGATATTCTAAACTGAGCGAGTGTTACGCACATACAAACTCCATTAGCCCCCTTAGTTCGAACTTACTATACCAATTAAAAATCATTTATTCATATAGGTAACACATAGTACACTTATGAACGTCAAAAATATTTAC
This sequence comes from Pieris mannii, assembly GCA_028984075.1. Taxonomy (NCBI): domain Eukaryota; kingdom Metazoa; phylum Arthropoda; class Insecta; order Lepidoptera; family Pieridae; genus Pieris; species Pieris mannii. The sequence goes on along the minus strand of CM054798.1, from coordinate 1,462,040 downwards.
ATTTATATAAACGTTTACATTTACTGCCAGTTCTCTCAAGGGCGTAAACGGACGAGAAGAACTGGAAATCCGCACTGTTTTTAATCGCCAAGCTTTTCTTTCACACGACGTTTGTAAGGAGCTGCAACCATTACACCATGTTCCACATGACATCTTAAGTAATTAATAATAAAATAAATTAAAAACAAACATGTGTCCTCTATCAGCAGGAGGCATGGTGTAATAGGAGCACGTACTTAGAGGGATGAGATTCGCATTCTGAAGCCGCTATATAATAGTGAGCTCTTCATAATAACCTTGCACCTTTTGTCATTAGCATAAAACATTACGTATGCTAGAGCACGTGCCAATGTCTTTAACATAGCAAAGAGTGTGGGTTATATAAAACAGAATTTGTAATAACAGCTTCACACAACAGACATTTAAATTATAATCGAATTTCTGATTACTGAAACAACATTTTTGGACTAGTATCAAGTTATTGACGTGACAACGTCTTATAATTCGATGGAGCTGGCTGCATGTACGAAAAAACATGACTCCTGCGGCGTTACCTCGCTCTGAGGCGTTCCATTCAAGGCTTAAAGTGCAAGCGAGAGCGCAAAACGATCGACAAAGAGGTATAATCGGCCTCCGCGTTCGGCAGCGTACATAATAACTATCTAACAAATATAATTATAATTTTCTTTTGAAAAATGCCACCATTCTTAATATTTTTCTTATGACGTTGTCAAGTGCAACTATCGACAGTAAATCGACTTGACAGAAAACCAATTTTTTTTCTAAAGGATCTCTACAACTACGTCTATCTACAACACACGTACCAAAATGCATTAATACAAATGGTGACTTTCTCCAGTATAATAAGAGAAAGAGTACTACTAATCGAAGCGTACCAGCCTGGCTCGAAGAAAAACCACTCCTTTTACGGAAATTGTATTCGTTTCTACAACAAACTCCCAAGGGAAATTAGAGAATTATCACTGAATAAATTCAAAACTCTCGAATTAATCAATAAACATTTTATAAATTTAAACATATTTAACAGATCTTAAATCCTTGGAATGATTTGCTCCAGTTCAAACAATTACTTAAAACTTGGCGATTAAAAAGAGTGACTTAGCCGGTTCTTCTTCAAAACAATTTAAATATCTTTTCTGTTGACGTTCATAAGTGTATATATATTCTAAAAATTGTTACGCCATGGCTGTTAGAATATTTAATCACCTTCCTAGAAGTTACAGATCGCTGCCATGTAATGTTTTCAAGGGGAAGTTGATAATTTTTTTTAAAGGTAAGGTACTTTTATAGCCTGGGCGAGTGTCTTAAGTTAAACACCAATTCTAATTAACTTAACTTTCCTATTATTATGTTAATGCTTCTATTATGTGACATAATAAAATTAATGGCATTTGCATGCCTATTTATATATGACGGATTTTTATAATTAATGTATTTAATTGTACCACTATGTTAACAAATAAACGATTTCATTTCACTTCATATATTTCTTTACCTATATGATTAAAATTAAAAAATACCTTTTAAACATGAGCCCCTTAGCGAAGTCATACAATTCCAGATCGAGCGAATTGAGCTGTTTGATCTGCGCGACCTGAGCAGGCGACAGCGCCGCGAGAGTCGCGCCGGAAACGGTAGCGTTGTGTTGCGTGAAGGGAACCGCAAAGCGAAGATTGAACGTTTCTTCGAAGACATATTGTGATATCTGTAGGAAAATAATAAGAAATTACTTCTATAGTATTGTCTTTTATTAGGCTGCTTAACATCTACCCTCTCACCGCCTACAACCTAAAAACCCTAATAAGAGACTGGCTTATGATCACGCCTTATGCAGTGTTAGACCCACGATGTAAATACACTTTACTCATTCACTCACTCACTCACTCATTCACTCTCTCACACATTTACACCCACACACTTACTCATGCACTCAGGTGTGATGATAACGGTTCAAAAAATAAAAATAAAAAGGAAACGGTTCAAAAAAATAGGTTAAATAATGTCATTATTTTAAGTAATTAAGTTTGTTATGGAAGTGCTGGGAACCCTAACACAGGTATTTTTACTTAAACGGGTTTCCAAATAAAAAATAAAAAATGTACTTAAAATGAATAGACTTTTTATTATTATTATTATTATTTTAACATAACTTTTACACATTTAAAGAAAAACACGTTTTTAACTAAATTTATCAAACACCTGGGATCCAACAATATCCAAATTAAAATCTCAACACAAACAATCCACCAAAATGGAGGACACCATGAGCAATTTCCGCAGAAACCCTACATCTTTTAGTCGATACCAACTCCGGGGAAATAAAGACAGATAATACAACATTTTCTATAGCTGTGATACTTTTGTCTTCAGTCAACGTGATCACGCCTGCTGTAAAGCACGCGAAGCGTCGGATAAATTTAAATTTATGTTTAAATAATTATAAATGTACAATAATACATAACTTGAATCCGTTAAAAAAGTGTTTTCTTTAAATTACTACTACATATCATTGATCATTTATCAATCCAATATGCAAATAGGTGATCTACTTTTGGGTCTAATGCTGGTACTCCCGATGTTTTCCTTCACCGTTCCAGCGAGTGTTAAATGCCCATAGAAAGTTCATTGGTGCACAACCGAAGATCGAACCTACGACTTCAGGGATGGGAGGGAATATCATAAATGTATTTTTATTACGTTAATTTAGATTCATATAAACTGTTCATTGGTACACAAATACACGAATAATATATTTAAATGACAAAGTTCATTCAACATACAAGACAAAAATATATGAAGATAATATAACACAGAGGGAGCGCCCCTTACGAGGCTGTTTCTAAAAAAATAGGGATGTTGTCGTTGGACCGTAACGACAGACTTTGCATATATATATATATATATATATGCGAAGTCAGTCTGTGTTTCACACACACACACACGCACACACACATATATATATATATATATGTGTGTGTGTGTGTGTGTGTGTGTGTGTGAAAACAATCTTAACATAAGATTAAAGGATTGACTTATGAACAAACCTCAACGCAGTGTTGGAGATGCTTCTGAGACTAAATATGTAGTTACACATTTCATTCACACACACACTCAGGCGGGTTGAAAACAGTTGGAATAAAAATTAAATTAAATTAATGGAATTAACTATTAAGTTTGTTAGAAAAGTGCTGACAGGTGTTTTTTTACTTAAAATTATTTCCAAATCCTACAAATAATTAATTATTGCCAATTTATTAACACATTTTTATTTATTATATCATTATCATATTAAAGCTGATCATATATCAGAAATCTGAAACTTAAATCGAGGAGATCGTAATCTTTCTGATATATTCGTATATTCTATATGTTATGGGAAACCACGCGATATATGACAGCTTATCTCTGCAAAATCGGAAATCTATTGCTGAACAATGCTTCCTGCATTTGGTCTATTTTAGTTCCTGATACCATAACATCGCTAGCGAAGTTTACACCAACGAAACACAACAACCATCTTATTCGTAATAATTCAATCTTTAGCCCAGTTTTAGCTGTGTGACTTGGATCATTGAGGTCGTTGGTTCACGGTACCAATGGACTTTCTGTGTTTTAACGATGGAAAAATCATCGTGAGGAAACCGGCTTGCCTTACACATAAAAAGTCGACATGTGTCAGGCAAAGCAGTCTGACAATGTTTCCTATTAGATTGATTAATGATCAGGACTTATAGAAATATGAGGCCCAGACCTAAAAGGGTTGTAGCGCCGGTTATTTATTATATTTTTTAATTGCTCCGTTTTAAAGTTATCTCTTGTTACGTAAACATAATTCAACAAAAAGAGGAGAAAGTATAATTATATAATTGGAGTTGATTAGTTTAAAACTAAACAATAAAAAAATAAGTATTTATTTATTGTTTAATGAATAAATACTTCTTCATTTTATAAACAAATAGTTTTTTTTAAATGCTTATTTTTTTCTTACATATCAAATGACGTATAGGCGACCTGTAAAAACCAGATACAAAAAACTACCGAAAAGATTATATGTTTTATATCAAATGTGTTTCTTACGTAATAATGGTTTTTTAGTTAATAATATTAAATTTCAATACATTAATACCAATAAAAAATATAATTGTAGTTAATTATAATATACCTAATAACCTTAAAATTTAATAATTAAAATATATTATTAAAAGGAGTCCCTTTAGGCAAGGTTCTGAAGATACTGGCAGCTTTGCCCCTTATAGTTTTATATACAAAAGTCGAAAATATCTGTTTCAAAACTGCGGCCGGAAATAATAATAATAATAATGTAGTTAAATCTACAAACAGTTAAAAGACATACCTTCTGAAACTCAGTTAAGCCGAAATAGGCCATCGCGGCCAAATTTCGTTTTGCGGACGCCAGGAGGACCCTATCCGTATCAGCTGTCCTGTGTCGCAGGGTGCCATTGTAACATCCGACGAGGGCCAAATCTGCCAACATTCTTGTTTGTCGGTTGTTGGCCAAGTTCCACGAGCAGGCAGTAAATTCTTCCAATGTTACACCGCGCCAAGAATCGCCGTTGTAACATGAGGGTACTTCCGAGGCTGCGGGGTATAAGTAAATTTTGAAACCAACAAACAAACAAAACAAAAATCATTTATTCATCAGGTAACATAATGTACACTTAGGAACGTCAAAAAAAAAGAAATATTCATTAGATGATTCTAATTTTACATTTACTGCCAGTTCTCAAATCAGGGGCGTAGAGCGGAAGAGAAGAACTGGCAATAAACTCTCCGCCACTCTTTTTACACAATGTTTGTAAGGAGCTGCAACCATTTCACCACGTTCCATATGACATCTTGAGTAATAAAGAATAATAAAATAAATTAAAAACAAAGATTTGTCCTCTATCAGTAGGAGGCATGGTGAAATAGGAACACGCACTTACATACTCGTGAGAACAACACGCAAATACATAGTATAAACAACTAATATCACCACATACACGAATTCAAGTACGACCAGTCATCACAAGTAGCACCCGTTCACGGGGTATTAAAAAAAAGTGTACTTATGCACACACGTTAGAAGTAATACTTCTTTAGTAGTGATTAACAATAAATATTAAAATTAATCAAAAAGATATTATTTAAATAAATAAATTATTAGTAAATACTATCGCCATCGTATATGAAATTGATTTAACACCAAAATAATATTTATTTATTCACACTGTTTAATTGTACTGTTACGAAACACGTGTTCTAAATATAAAAATACTATATACAACTTGAACATAGTCATCGATTACCATGCCAACTAGACCTAACTTTACGATGTCGAATTTAGTTGTAGGTGTTCGCGCGCATCGTAAAAACTCACTGTCATAATTTTTCTCCATCGCGCCGAAAGAGGTATAATTTCAAAAACGTAGGCTTACATTTTTATAGCCTTCAATGCTGATACAACGATCATCTTCATTTTTCCATCATATATAGAACGATTTCGTCATTCAATATAGGCTTCAGTTTTGGTTTGGTCTACCAAGCATCCGCGAATATACAATGTAAATACATAAATATGTAGGAAAAAGGAAATAGTGATAGTAAATAATTAACAAAGTAAGGTTTTGCTTAGTTTAGTTGCTACAAATATCTTTTTGACGTGACAACGTCTTATAAATTGGTTTGCCGGGTGACACTTCAAGAAACTGCGTTACGCTCCGCTCACGTTATGCGCTCACAATGAGAGCGAGTGAAAGGCACGCGTCCCTTCCACTCGAGCACAGTTCGAGATTTTTTGTATAAATTAATGTTTTAAATATAATTCTTTGTATAAATAAATGTTTTAAATTGTTACTATTATTTCATCCTTCTTCCTACTATACGAATGAATATTCACATTAAAATTATTTTACCACTCAAAGTCGTTGTCACGTAAAACTTTCGCCCGTATACCGACTTTACAGGCAACCAATTTTTTTTTTCGTCTTTTTTCATTTTTCACAGTTTTATTGTATGCTTACATGTCAAGCGTAAAATTATTAGTTTCCCCTTCAGTCTACTTTTTTTTATATAAGGGTGAGGGTAATTCTTTTACGGATGAAACGACACGAAGATGTGCATCGCTTTTGTCGATGAAAAGGGAAAGAGCGATTGAGAGGGAGTGAGAAAGGGAGATCGAGAAAAAATACACGCTATTGGTTGATGTATTCGTTTAGTAGTTGCATATTAGAACTTTAGATGGCAATTCCGTCGCATAACATCTTGTGCAATAAACGCAGATTTAATTATATTATAATTAGCACGTGTACAGTGTGTAAACAGTGTGAATATAGATATACAAACACATGGAGTAATCATATACTGATACATGATCATCTATTGGTTTTACCTTAGTAATAATTAATTTCCAAAGAAGTTTCACTTCTGACATGTGTACTTTGTACGCACGCACTTTTTTATTAATAGGAGTCAAACAGGCATGCGTCACACCGGATGTTAAGTGATACAGAGGGCTCGTGAGTGCGTTGCCTTTTAAAAATTGCTACACATTTTCTTGAATGACCCCTAAGTAGAAATCGTTCAGAAATACTTTAGTGGGCAGCTGGTGCGCGGCATAATCTTAATACGTTCAGTAGTGGAACGACGGACGTCGAGGTGATACGGAAAATTCCATATTCCATACCATAGACAATATAATTTGTAGTTGACGATAACGTTTCCTGTAATATTCATCAAAGAAAGTCAGTCAAATAGTCACTTCTTCTTAATGCTTGCATCTTTATCCTTCTGTCTTATTGTACACATGATTTTTAGTTTAAAACTTTTTCATTAATTTTTATTACATTTTTATACATATATAACTAGTCTAGCCATTAACTCTGTTACAAATAAGAATGCATTTTTTAATTCGTTTTGAATTTGGAACATATCATTTTAAAAAGTTCTCTCGACTTCGCATTTCACATATTTGTTCGTGTACACTATCAAATTATAATATGGAATGGGGTGTTAAAGAAAACTGGATTGCAGTGATCGCCATGCACCAGACACTTCAAAAGCTTGATAGCAGCAGTACATTCGTATCAGCTATACTCCAGAAAAGATCGGGGCGGCTGCGTTCTGTTACAAGGGATGTTAATGCTGTTATAGCCAGAATTCCTCGAAATCCTATTCGAAAGCAAAAAAGCTTATCGCGAGAAATGAAGATTCCCGCTAGGACTCTGTCGCCTTTGAGAATGTAAATGAAAATAATTGGTACGCTCTTTTCTTAAAGGATCCTAAGTCGAATTGGTTCGAAAATATTTCAGTGGGCAGCTGGTTTGATGATGTATATTTAAATGCTATGCTATGCTATGCTATAATAAACGATGCTGTATTGACATGAGACCCATGATTAGTATATGTATACATGGTGCAGTAAAGTAGTTAAATCAGAGAGTTAATTGCATCTCTAGACAATTAATTGAAGATAGATATTTTATCAAGTCGCTAAAGTTCCGTCAGACAAGTGAGTGAACGAAACGTTTAACGAGTTTCCCAAACGTTCCTAAGCAACAAGACTAACCTAACCTAACTCAGTTCTTCACGATCACACCGAAATAACAAATGAAATAATCATGGCGGAGTCTTATTTTATCACCATTGTTAATCAACACGCTGGCTTTCAGTCCGACAGATACTTAAATGTTTCGACGCTGCTTTATTTAAATCAAAATGCTAGCGACTTGATTGAATATCGATATTTAATTGACTGTCTAGACTCTAGAGATTTAATAAACTCTTTGATTTAACTACTTTACCGCGATAGACATACAACAAAATTTTTTCCTTATCATAGATATATCGAATAATTCTTACCAGAAGCGGTTCTTCCCTGGCACCAGTGGCGAGAGCCCTTCCAAGTTGCTCCACGCTTCACGTGCCGGTATTCCGATAAATACCTGAAAACAATCCGTACAAATGAATTGTCAAAGACATTAGAAACGGTGGTGCTGTATAACGATTGCAAATTGTATTTTATATCATGTACCGACGTATCAGTGTGTGCGTTGGCAAGCTTTCATAAATAAATGAGATGCTCCTGGTGCCAAGCCTGCAGGCTGATGGTAAGCGTTTTTATGACTCTTGTTTAAGTAGAACTGCAGTTCCTTATCCATTCCAAGTAGAGTTTCGTGGACAGTTCTTCTCGCACTACGTTCTTTTTATTATATTACTAGTGACCCGCCCCAGCTTCGCACGGGTGCAATGCTGATGAAAAGCAGGTTTTTATTATATATTGTCATTTCCGTCGCTGGAAAGCTCCGATAATATACGCGTTCGATCGCTGCTAAATAAGCTGTAATGGGCTGTATAGATCTATATAAAATGAACAATGTATTCAAGGTATTTAATTGGTTAAGGATTAATGCTGTATTGGTTAAAATCGCTTCGAAAATTAGCCATTATTTGTCGTAAAAAGTAAATGACAAAAAAAAGTTATTGTGGGTTATCCATAAGAGATAGACATATACCATCAAGGACTTTTCTGTAGACCTTTTCAATGTGTACAATACTTAGTACATTATTTTGATAAAACTCGTAGGGTTCAGCCTGCGTTTGCAATGTAAGCGGAAAAAATTTAATTATTTACGACATCACATTAGAAACCTCCAAAATAACAGTACTTCTCCACTATTTAATGGATGTTATTATACATATAAACCTTCCTCTTGAATCACTCTATCTATTAAAAAAACCGCATCAAAATCCGTTGCGTAGTTTCAGTTTAAGATTTAAGCATACAAAGGGACATAGGGACAGAGAAAGCGACTTTGTTTTATACTATGTAGTGATATATTAACTGGCAGTTAAGATTTTTAAAATATTGACGTTGATAAGCGTACTGCTGTTTCAGCGTTCTCTCATTTGAGGTCGCAGGTTCGATGGCCAGCTGTACACCAAAGGACCTTCTGTCCGTGTGCATTTCACTCCTACGGCGCGGCGGAGGAAATCGTGAGAAGTATTTAGTATAAAAAGTCGACGGCATTTGTCAGGCAGACAATCACATATTTGCTTATTAAGAAAAATAAATTAACACCGAACAGAAGGCTGTTTGCGTCTTTTTTGTTTATTTAAATTGTTCAAATTAATTAACGGCTGCCAGTTTAAGGGTTGTAGCGATGATGTAACACAGACATATTTTATATATTTAAACTTTTGAAAGCATATAATTGAATTTCTGTTTGAAGTTTATTGTGACAAGGGTCGTAAAGTGTCATGACAAGTTGTTAATATTGTCACGAGGTCATCTACATAATAATCGCATTATGTAAAAGCTATATTTGTGCTTTTTTATTTCGTTATTCAACAGCTAACATTGGGGCCGGTATAGTATTACGAAAGCATATTTACTACAATTCATCCCCCCTCCTATTATCATGAATAGTAAGCAAAGCTTAGAAAAATAATAGTACATTGGTGCACAGCCGGGAATCGAACCTACGACCTTAGAGATGAGAGCCGCACGCTGAAGCCACTAAGCAAACGCTGCTCAAAATAAATTACACTGACCAAAGATACATTGTATCTTCCTTATAAAATAAAAAAACAAATTGCTAAGCTGTTAGCATATAATTTTAAAGAAACTGTCACAGTGACAAAGAAATATGATTGTGAGTATAATAAAAAGGTATCTGTGACAGATAGTAAAACAGTCATGAAAAATGTACCTTTTACAAATTTAAACTAGAACATAAGACAAAAGCCAAGCCAGTTTTATTAAATATTGTTTATCAAAATGTACAAGGTTTGGCTGGCAAGGAATTAGAATTAGAACTGTTTACAAAAAGTCGCGAAATTGAAGTTATTTGCATTACGGAACATTGGCTAAGAAGTTATGAAGCTGTTGTCATTGACAACTTCCAATTGTGTAGCATATTCATGAGAAGTAGTTCTATTCGTGGTGGTTCATTAATATTAGTAAATAGTACTGTCAAATACAAAGATCGTAAGGATATTGTAAGTCTATCAATTGAATGTGTTATTGAATTATCTTGTGTAGAACTGGAGAATTATGTTATAGTATGCGTGTACCGGCCCCCTTCCGGGGATTACTACAAATTTGAGTCAGTAATGGAAGATGTACTTAAAAGACTGACTAGTAAACGAAAATCGGTCATTATTTGCGGAGACTTTAACATAAACATACTTGAAAGTACTTCAGTAAGCACTAGATTTATTTCAATTTTTAAATGTTTCAATTTAGTAAACCAATTTTCTGAACCAACTAGAATCACCTCCCATTCAGCGACTTGTTTAGATAACATATTTTCGAGGGACAAACCTGTTTCTAAATCAGTAATAACAAACCTTACATCTGACCATTGTGGTCTGATTGTTGGCTTCTCTGATAAAATATTTGATGAAGCCAAGCACGTTAAATATCGCCCCTTCACAAAAAGTCGCATGGAAAGTTTTAGGCATAACGTTAATTCCAAGGTTTGTTCAATAGATTACTCTATTCTAAATAATTCGGAGAGTCAATACGAAAGATTGTTTAATGTTATTCAAAATGAGTTTGATTTAATTTACCCAATAAAGACTGTAAAGTGTAACAAAAAAATCAAGTTTGATGACTGGGCCACCAGTGGTATTTATAAGAGTAGGAATAGGCTTTATGAATTATATGCATTAAAAAAATATAATCACAACGCAGTGTTTATAGAATATGTCAGAAATTATTCCAAAACTTTTAGAAAAGTTTGTAAATATACAAAGGCCTTGCATATACGTGAGAAAATAAGGAATTCAAGTAATAAAATCAAAACTACTTGGAATGTCATAAATAGAGAAACAGGAAACCTTAAATCCCGTAATAATTCATTCCTTTTAAAGGTAGATGATAAGATTATTGTTGAAAGCTCGGAGATTGCTGATATTTTTGAAGATTTTTTTACAAAAATACCTATAATTACTACATCTTCTCTTAATTCCTCTCCTAAAGAGGCTATTAGTTTTCTTAAAACTTACGTACCAGAATGCAAATTAAATTTTCAGTTTAAGCACGTTAGCGCTGGTGATGTAGTTAAAACTTTTAAATCCTTAAAATTAAAACATTCTGGAGACTTGTGGGATGTTTCTGTACATGTTATTAAGGACATTATTGATATTATTGCCCAAGATCTTGCGTATATTTTTAACAATTGTATTGATGAAGGAAATTTTCCAGATTTAATGAAGCATAGTAAAATAATACCTTTATTTAAATCTGGATGCAGGACAGATCCCTCGAATTTTAGACCCATCTCAATACTGCCAACTCTAAGTAAGATTTTTGAAAAAATTATACTAGAACAACTAATTAATTTCTTTAATACAAACAATCTTCTACACAACGCACAATACGGTTTTACTAAAGGTCGCTCCACTACCGATGCTGGAATAGCTCTGTTACGACATATATTTGATGCATGGGAGAAAACTCAAGATGTACTGGGAGTTTTCTGTGATTTGTCCAAGGCGTTTGATTGTGTTCATCATGAGACTCTGCTTTGCAAACTTGACCACTACGGTATAAAAAATGTAGCTCTTAACTTAATAACCTCTTACCTAAGTTGTCGAACAACTAAAGTTGATATAAATGGAACTAAATCTTCGGGATCACATATTAAAATGGGAGTCCCGCAAGGATCAATATTGGGACCATTTTTGTTCATTATATATATTAACGATTTGCCTACTTATGCAAAGCTATTATGTGATATTGTATTATTTGCTGATGACACGTCATTGATTTTTAAAGTAAATAGATATAAGACAAATTGTGACGATGTGAACAACGCACTTTCTAAAATATTGTCCTGGTTTTCTGCAAATAATTTACAATTAAATGCCACAAAAACAAAATGCATAAGATTTACTTTACCTAATGTTAAAACTACAACCATGGAGCTTAAACTAAACAATGAAAAACTAAATTTAGTTGATTCTACGGTATTTCTAGGCATTACAATAGACCAAAAACTTCAATGGCGTCAACATATCACTAAACTTTCAGACAAGCTTAGTTCTGCGACATACGCTATTAGAAAAATTAGGCAACTCACAGACGAGGAAACTGCCCGAATAGTATATTTTAGTTACTTTCACAGCGTTATGTCGTATGGAATTCTTTTATGGGGCAAGGCAGCAGATATTCAATCTATTTTTATCTTGCAAAAACGTGCTATTAGGTCAATCTATTGCTTGAAACCAGGCACTTCACTTAGAAACTTATTCAAGGAAATCAGTATTTTGACGGTACCGTCACAATATATCTACAACTGTATAGTTTTTGTGCGTAGTAATATTAGTTCTCTTTTAAAGAACAGTGACATTCACAATAGGAATACAAGAAATAAGGGAAAACTTTTCCAGCCGTCTTACAGGTTGCAGAAAATAAACACTTCATTTATAGGCCTAAGTGTACGCTGCTATAACATGATTCCTAGTGAAATATTGGAACTGCCTCTCAACAGATTCAAAACACATATTAAAAAAACCTTAATGTGTAAAGGTTACTACACAGTTAATGCTTACCTAGAAGATAAAAACGCTTGGCAATAGGTATAATTATATTGTTATAATTTGCTTTGTTCTCTTGGAAGTGTTGTGAATGTAATGTAATGTAATGGAATGTAATGTAATGTAATGGAATGTAATGTAATGTAATGGAATGTAATGTAATGGAATGTAATGTAATGGTGAATGTGGTAAATCACAGAACAGATTTTATTTTATTTTTACTTATGTAACTTAAATGACGTTGTGGTTTATGACATTTTCTTTTGAATTATTGTATGTAAAGGGAGGATAAAACTTGCTGAGTTTCTTGCCCGTTCTTCTCAGAACAAGACCTCCTGGTAGTCTTGCGAACGGATGGCGTAGTTTTGCTCTTTCGCGAATTTTGTAAACGTTTTTGACATTCATAAGCATGCGTTAAGTCGCATCTAAACTGAATAAATAAATTTTGATTTGATTTGATTTGATTATTATTATTATTCAATTTGACAAAGATGATAGTCACGGTAATAATGGAGAAGAAGAAAAAGTATGTTATTACAGAGTAAGGGAGCTGATGGCTCACAGATTAATAGTTTATACAACAACACACCTGGACACAGGCTCCCGAAGGAGTGTTATATAGAAGTACCGCCTGTGGACGGCAGAACCTTCGTGCCTGTCAAGTTCTCCACCAACGCAGGCTGTCAGCTCGGTGAAATCTGCATGAAGACCACACCTGTGAACAACGATGATAACATTTAGATATAGTTTTTGAAGTAAAACTTCAATCGTCACGAAGATGTGCAGCGTTTTTGTCGAAGATAAGGGAGGGAGCGATTGAGATAGTGAGAAAGGGCAAAGCAAATATCCTTGGAACGAAATTAGGGAGCAAGCAAGTGAGAAAGATGGAGAGAGAGAGAGGAGAGTAACGGAGATTGAGAAAAAATATAGGCTATTGGAGTATTCGTTTAGTAGTTACATATTAGAACTTTAGATGACAATTTTGTTGCATAACGTCTTGAGCAGCAGACGCAGATTTTTTAATTACATATTAATATTATAACTAGAAGACTCGGCCAAGCGTTGCTGTGGCTAAAGTTTTTGTTATATTTCAACTATTCAAAGGAAACGGTAGGAGAACTTATGTGAAACGTAGGTACTTTAAACCAAGCGTCATCTGTTAGAATTGTATCAAATAATAAACAAATATTTGCAATAAAATAATGTTGCGGGTATAAATTGATATGTAAGCTATCCTATCTTTTAAGTTAGAACAAACTGCACACGGTGTGCAAAATTTGATTGATATCGGTTCAATAGTTTCGGAGTCCATCGCGGACAAACATCGTGACAGAAGATTTATATATATATTAAGATAAGATAAGCGCGTATACAGTGTGTTTTTTTTTGTTTTTCTGTAGAGTAAGGTTCCGTAGATAAATATATATATATATAACTTCTGGTTTTGCACTTCTTGCACTCATCATTTTTTTTTCTTACTAGGGTTGCCTGGAAGAGATCGCTTAGCGATAAGGCCGCCCGTTGCATCCCTTGTAATTTTTAATAAATAAACAGTGTGAATAAAGATATACAAATACATGGAGTGATCATATACTGGTACATGACCATCTATTGGGGCTTTTACCCTAGTTATACATTGACCCAGAGAAAAAAAATTGGCAAAAAGTAAATATTTGTAACAACAGGAATGAAAAAACTGTCACATGGTGTACATTTTCTGGAATAAAAGGAAAATTTCCATAACTTCAAAAATACATGACTTAATTTTTTTTTTTTTGGGACATCCTGTATATAATTTACATAGTTTCACTTCTGACATGTGTACTTTGTATGCAGGTACTTTTTTTTATCTCGCTATTTTACTAAGCCACTAAGCCAGCGTGGCCGTATACAATATTAATTCAAAGCAAATCGAGCGGAACAGCTCTAAATGGTTTAAACTAATTTCCTCTGATTAATTGAACCGAAGATTATTAAACTCGAATCCATTCATTCATAGTTTATAATGTAATGAGAGGCAAACGGGCATGAGGCTCGTCTGATGTTAAGTGATACCGACGCCCATGGACACTCACATTGCCAGAGGCTCTCAATTGCCCTTTTCTTCAAGGATTAGGGTCCTTCTTGGGGTCGATTTGGTTCGGAAATACAGCTGCTGGCAGCTGATTCCATATAGTGGGGTAGGACCTCTTCAGTAGACTATCAGGTTCGCGATCAGGCAGATCTGTGGCCGAGAACCTAGGCAGCACGGGACTGTAAAATCTCCCCTAAGGCACTTTATTTTGACTCTTCCAAATATCATGAGGAAATTTTTGGAGTAGTTGTCGCCCGGGCGGCGGGACCCGAGTCACCTCTAGTGCTGTTCACCTTTTGACATATTTGACAATTCTATGACAGATTTTTTCCAGCTGCAATCTGTGGTCATGCGAGCTATCTTGAGCTCCAGATGACACCTGGATCTTTCAAAAGTCGGAGAAATTAACTATCGTTTGGTCGGTTCTTTCGCCACAGTCGCACAAGATTTTATAAAAACTTTTTCATATCATATATGTAAAGATATAATTATATTTATCTTAGATTGTTAATATGTGTTATGTGACTGACGTTTTATTTCATTATAAACTCTTAATATTGTTTCTATTTATTCTCGGTAATTGTTTTTTTTTTGGTTTTTAAGTTTTAAGCATAGAACAATTATTTAAGCAAGACATTGAAGTATTCGTCATATATATGACTAATTTATTCATATTATATAATAAACTCCTTATTAGTATGTCGACCTATTAAAAACTTGTTTTAAAATTATGCAACTGCACATAAATGCTCCATTATAAATTATCATTCTAGAAATGTTTTATTAACTTCAGAAATAAAAAGGGCTACTGAAAACAAGGCAACCAATCACATAGCTAACTTAAAACTGCCTTCCAATCGCTGTCAGAAAATGCACATGACGTTCACACGACATATGGTATGCAAACTCGTTTTGTGAACCCGTAAGAGAACTGTTTGAACTCTTTGTTCATCTTACCGTTCATGGCGTACGAAAAACAATAACAATCGGGCACGCCCATTCCAAAGTTCCATTTTTAAATGTTTAGATGTGCTTGATTCTTGAACTATCCATCCTTTTTATTATTTTATAGCAATCAGAATCGTTCGATAGTTAAATCTTTGCCCTTGTAAATAATAATACAAGGAGTAAACTTAAATTTGTATTTGACAGCAAACTAACATTGTCAGTCTGACATTTCAAAATGGCGACGGCAGAAAAGTATGCAGTATATTTCTTACGTCCTCCTACTACACTTTTCTTGACGTTTGAAGTACTAAAAATTAAATGATATTTCATTTTCATTAATAGTCCTAGTGTATCAGGTTTATAAATTACGCATAATTTGTGCATATAATCACCACTGGTTCACCTTCAGACAGTGTGGCGTCTACACGCGTGGGCGAGATACCTGTTCGTAAATCCTATAAATCTGATTTAGTAAAATAGAGTCGAACTTTTATACAACGCATTTGCGAGCCTTCGGGCAATGAGCCTCCTGCCTGCTCGCGCTTTAAAGCGATCTCTTCCAGACAATTGTTGAGAAAATAAATTAGATTAACGTAAGCAAGAAATGCAAAGATATAAGACATATTAATGTAAAAATAATGGATTAAAAGAAATAAACAGTTTTCAGAACAATATTAAAAAATGTCACATGATTCACAAAACATACTTGTATATTATAATATGTGTTTTCTTGTATGTTGAAGACTGAAGACTCCTTTGTAGGTGTGTCACTAATTTAATTACATTACATTCTCTTGCATCTAACGAACGCACTGAAGTAGCATACAAAGCGACGTATTAAAATTATCCTTGGAATTAAATTATTTAAGAGTTCAGTCTAGTGTTTTTTATTGCGATTGAAAGACTTACGGTTGTTAATAAATTATTTAACAAATTAATAAAAAATAAATAAATTTTCCTTTCTGACTAACTGATGTTAACGAGATACCGCCGCCCATGGACACTAAATGCCATAGGACTCGCTAACTCGCCTTTTCAAAGGATTTGTACTCTTGGATTTACTAACAAGTATCAGGCACAGAAGGTACATCTACTTACCTATTAATATGAACAGATACAAAAGCCCAGAAGTTGTTTTTTTTTTAATTTGCGTTGTCAAACGAGCTTTAGGTTTATAGTCTGTGCTCGACGCAAAATAACATCCAAATATTGTTTTCTGTCTCATTAAATTTTATGCCCATATTACGCCATATTTGATGCTGAAATTAATATACCCCATTGTGTAATCCGAGGCGCATAGGGCATTAAATTAAAATGATTTAATGAGAATTTCCCCTAACCTTAATTTTATATCAAATTTCACCAATGCTCTACTGTCTATTGTTATGCAGTAACAGCTATTCGGCTGTTTACTGTTATAAATTGTAGAGTTTCGACTATAATTAATAATTTTACTAGACATTTCGTGATAGTTTAATTATTATTAATTTATATCTCCTTCCAGACAAGTGACTGAACGAAACGATTGACGAGTTTCCTAAACGTACCTAGGCAACAAGACTAACGAAAGACCACCATTTGAAACAATATAGTCTAAAGTAATCAGCTGTTGTCATAACCGTTTACATTATTAATCAACACGCTGCTTTATTTGATCAAAATGCTAGCGACTTGATTGAATTTCGATCTTTAATTAAACTGTCTAGAGATTCAATTAATTATCTGATTCAACTACTTTACTGCGACAGAAACCTGCTTACTTTGAAATAGCCGCACCTCATTTAACCGCGATTTTATTTACGACTGGATCGTCCCACCTTCACACGAGTGGACATTTATTTTTTAAACATTTTGTCGACATTGTTCTTTAATATTGTGGATTTATTTTATCATCAACCGTTTTCGCAGCGCATGCGACGAAGTTTTATATGCATTTTTCACACAATGGGTAACATTATTGTAGTTTTGGTACGGTCCCTTATTTTTTCTTGCAATAAAAATAGTCTATATTAATCTTTTTTTCATTCGGTACGCTCTTGACAGAGCGGTCGTGACCGCTATCTAGTAGAAGGCGCAGATGCGATGCGCTTCACGACGCTCCGCCACCGCTGCCTATTGGAGGTCATCCTGCTGCACTGATTCAGTGTTTCTCCTACGGCGGACTTAATCTGATCAGTTCAGCGTGTAGGTGACCTGCCGCGCGGTCTAGCGCCTTCCACCTTCCCCTGGACGACAAGGCGTTCTAAGGACTAATCGCCACGCCGAGATACGTGACCGAAGAATGTAAGTATGCGAGATTGTACTGTTGAAAATAGACGCTGCTTAATACCGAGATCTTGAAGTATCGAGACGTTTGTACGAAACACGATTCTCAAGCACCACATTTCGAGAGGGTCTATTTTCTGCCTTTCCACATCTCGCAAGGTCCAAGTTTCGGCTGCGTACAGTCTATATTAATAAGTTCAACTAAATTAAATTAAATTCATAAAGTGCAACAGGCTCAAGTGGCTGGGACATGTGCACCGAGTGGCGAACGACAGAATCCCAAGGTCCTAAACTAAACTCACAACCCGGTGGCAAAAGAAAACCCGGAAGACCGAGGCTGCGCTGGTGGGATGGAGTTGTCAAGGACCTCGAAACAATAGGGGTTCGCGATTGGACGCGGGTAGAACTAGATAGATCGCGATGGCGAAGTGTAATTGAGGAGGCCAAGGCCCACAAGGGGCTGTATAACCATTTAGATGATGATGATATTAATAAGTAAAAATGTAGCATTCAAATGGTGAAAGAATTTTTAAAATCGGTCAAGTACTTTTCTAGTCATTTCGTCACAAACGTAATAATATACAAATATTTCCTCTTAAAATATTATATACGTAATATAGAAGTATAGCTGTCGTACAACCAAATCGGTAGACAATTTGTTGAATACTTGATCCATTTATTAAGAAATGAGGGGACAGCGAAAAATAACGAGCGGTGAGAAGAACTTTTGCAACTCTCGGCAGACGAATTCAACAATTTGCAAATTGTACTTGACGTCACAAATAATTTGGGTTGTTTAAAAAGAGGGTACCCTGAGTGGGTACTTTCATTTTTATATTTATTAAGAGGAACAATCTGTTTTCAATGAACACGATTTGAACAATTCTTTCATTATTAGAACCCATTGTTGTCACTAATGACCACCGCTGTAGAACACTTTTGCTTCACAGCATAATACTGAACCAGTTACAACCACAACACACACACAACACACTTAAAATGAATAACCGTAACCGACTGAAATAAACCGTATTCTATTTTTCTTTCCAAATTTTTTTGAAAATTATTTTGTGTGTTTCTATAGTAATAATTTTAATTTTTCTTAATAGGTCGAATTCATTCATGCATAATTCGCCAATGTTTCGGGTTTTATTGAACTACTAGCGGACCCGACAGACGTTGTCCTGTCTACACGTCTTTAATTTAAAAATTTCAAACTTTTTTTAATAAGCTAAAACATTCTGGACCATTTTGATGAAAATTATTATTCAAATGTTATGACAGTAGCTAACGATCCAGCACATGGTCTACAATAACACAATGATAACAAAACTTTTTTTTAATTTGATCGCAGCGCTAACTGTCGGGACAGACTAAAAAAAAATCGAATAATTAAAAATTTGACACTGCGATGGTAGCGCCGTCTGTCGCATCCAATGTAAAACATTCAAAAATCAACAACTACTAATAAATTAAAAATTAATTAAAAAAACATTGTCCAGCGGACAAAATTGTGAATCTAAACCATTCCCAGATCCCCTTGAACACACACAAAAAATTTCATCAAAATCGGTCCAGTCGTTTGAGAGAAGTTCAGTGACATACACACTCACAGAATAATTATATATATTAAGATGACAACCATTATCAGGACACTGATCTTTTCCACCTCAAAAAGAAAGATGTGAAGATGTACTTGAAGAAGCGGGAAGACTCTGATTTTGTTTAAGTAGTAGTTTTAAATTCTAAGTATTATTTGTTGTTTTAAATGTTAAATTTCAGTTTACTTTAGTTTTTTTAAATGTATCTTTATCTTTTAATGCATTGCTTGTTTTTTGTTTCTTATACATAAATTGTTTATCTATGTAATCTGTTTTGGCTTTCTGTATTGTCTTAGTATTTTGTATTATAATATGTATAAGTATAAGCTGTTAGATTACTTAAAATTAAATGAATAAATGTTCCCTTATTCAACCTCGAGGTCTGATAGTGAAACTCAGCTGCAGGCATTACAGCATCTTGAAGACTGTGGCAGATGACTTGTCTTCTACTATCATGAGGCATTTTGTGCGTACACTTGTCGGGACAGATCGACTGGTATTGTGAATATGTATGTAATGGTGAATGTGGTAAATCACAGAACAGATTTTTATATTATTTTTTACTTATGTAAGTTTACAGACGAAAGTAGAGGGAGGATAAAACTTGCTGAGTTTCTTGCCTGTTCTTCTCAGAACAAGGTCTCCTAGTAGTTTTTTTTTTCAATTTAATTTAATAAGTAGTTTTGCGAACGGATGGCGTAGTTTTGCTCTTTCGCGAATTTTGTAAGCGTTTTTGACATTCATAAGCATGCCCTATGACGCATCTAAACTGAATAAACGAATTTTGATTGGATTTGATATGCATAGACTTCTTCATGAGTATTTATGGTTCTTATGTTTCTATGTTTAGCTTTTTAGAAATAACTAACGACCCGCCCCAGCTTCGCACGGGTGCAATGCTGATGAAAAGCAGGTTTTTATTATGTATTGTTATTTCCGTCGCTGGATAGCTCCTATAATATACGCGTTCGATCGCTGCTAAATAAGCTGTAATGGGCTGTATAGATCTATATTAAATGAACAATGTATTCAAGGTATTTAATTGGTTAAGGATTAATGCTGTATTACTTAAAATCGCTTCGAAAATTAGCCATTATTTGTCGTAAAAAGTAATGTAATTATTTACGACATCACATTAGAAACCTCAAAAATAACAGTAGTTCTCTACTATTTAATGGATGTTATTATACATATAAACCTTCCTCTTAAATCACTCTATCTATTAAAACCGCATCAAAATCCGTTGCGTAGTTTCAAAGATTTAAGCATGCAAAGTGATATAGGGACAGAGAAAGCGACTTTGTTTTATACTATGTAGTGATATACAAACACTAGTCTGTAAGTTTATACTAACGTAATGATGGATTATTTTGAACAAATAAAATTAATAATAATAATTAATCCACTCCATGGTTAATTCGATAGAAGATGCAGAGTGACCTCACATCTCTACACAATGAAAAGGAAGCAAGCCACTCGGAGAGGGATTGGTAAAGTCAAGGTCAAGTGGAAGGATCTGGGGGTCTAGTCAAGACTAAATTTGTATGAAAATGACAGCTAGTAGTTGGTACCAACTGTCGACACTAGCTGTCATATCATACAAATTTAGTTTTCGACTTTCTACATACACTACTGTTAAGCTGTCTTGACTAGACCCCCTGGAGCGAGCTTCGGCCAGAGAATTAATTAAAAAAAATTTAAGATCTTGGCTCGGAAATATCTGAACTAAACTTATTTTATATCTTCATAGCATAGTGATCAAGATCGTCTTGTTCCAAGACTAAATATATTATGACAATCGCCTACAGCTCTATAGGATTTACAATCTTGGGTTATTGCCCATTTAGAACATGTCCCGAACAATACCGCTAAATACAAGTTATTACTAGTTTATAACTGTATGTTATTCTACCAACAAGGATATTCTGGAGCAGGAAAATAATAAACGACTCAAATTACTTTTTCCAACTTCGATTTGGTTCCCTTTGGAGTAGACACTCTTGGGACGTGGGGTTCAAGTGCACGCTAATTGAAGATTTAAGATGGTTCCGAGTAGATAGTGACCAGAGCTGGTTCCTGAACGATTATTTATAATTTTTTTTATTATTAACATATAGGTTAATAAAGTTTAAAACACTGGTATATTTGATTGTTAAGTTTACTATGTAGATGATTGCATATGTCCTATACAATTTCGAACGCAAAATGCAGAATTCAGTTCTTTTTTGTACAAAAATATTTCCTACCCACAAACGGAGCAATTTTACAAACTACTTCTGTTTTTAAATCTTAAAATATGTAAATCTCCTGTCACGATGTTTGTCCGCGATGGACTAAACTACTTAAGCGATTTTAAATTAAATTGGCACACCTACATATTTCCTACCCACAAACGGAGCAATTTTACAAACTACTTCTGTTTTTAAATCTTAAAATATGTAAATCTCCTGTCACGATGTTTGTCCGCGATGGACTAAACTACTTAACAGATTTTAAATTAAATTGGCACACCGTGAGCGGTCTGGTCCAACTTAACAACATTGACTGTATGTTCTAGAAATAGTCTACACCAGCCAAACAGTATATGCGTTTCCTTCATTCAGCAACCGAGCGGTTTTTAAGGCAGCACCGCTCTGTTCAAGAAAAAAGCGTACCAATTCTTAAAAGTCCGGCGACGCACTCGCGATCCCTCTGGCATTGAGTGTCCATGGGCGGTATCACTTATCATCAGATGAGCCTCCTGCCCGTTTGTCTATTATTGTGTATTGTTAAAATAATCATCGTCATAAATGTCATCTGATTCCAAAAAGTTTATTGGATATACTATTGTTATACGCTCCCCTCTAGTCGTACAATCAAGTTGATTAAATTCGACAGAGACAACCACAGATTATAGATCACCTCACAAGGCTCTATTCAAACGTGCTTTGACGTGACCAATAGTTCCAGTTTGGCCCAACGCCAGTATCGGATACCGATATTTTTATTTAGAACAGAGGGTAAACGAGGATCACCTGTTGTTAAGTGATAGAGCCGCCCAATAACATTCTTAATGAATGTAAGTTCGTAGAAAACGCAAAGAATTGGTACCCTCTTTTGGAGGACCCTAAGTACCCTTGAAGGACCCGTATTTTATTATTCTATACGTTCAACGCCCGAACGCAATAATTAATTCACAATATCAGATTGTTTTCAATATGAGATAGACCGTGACAGTCGATCCTATCTGCATCCCAATAAAGAAACCATACGAAGACAATCCATTTTTGGCGACGGATAGAATGCAATCTCTTCGCTCTTTACACTCCTATTTGATAATCAATATGTTTATATAAAATAAAGTAAATAAAACCGTACAAACAATATTAAAATATATACATGTATATGTTTAAAACAAATCAAACAAATCAAATAGCTTTTTAATTATTTTAAAAACTTGTGTAAGTTATAATCTTAAGATAGGATATTGGCACAGTTGAACTGTCATTTTTATACAAAGGTCTATCCACATGCGCCGATCCGATCTACCATGGATAGTTTGTATCGACAGATGGCTATTACAATCCGTCAATTGCTTATTGGCACAATATTTGTATTAAGATGTCTATCTCAGATGGTCAACAATGGATTGAGATAGGTTATTGGGTTTGGGCGTAAGTAAGTTTGAAAGGAAAATTTATAACAGCTATATATTTAAAATACATTGCGTGAACTACTCTAAAGATATGTTTCAAGATAGTGTTGGCACTTTGCCATATCGGAAACCCAGCTAACCAGTTCTTTAACAATAGCAAATTTTCAAGTTGCGGACGGAGTTTCCAAAGATATCACACAAAACTAAAACAAAATATTTCCTACCCACAAATGGAGCAATTTAACAAACTACCGCAATTTTTAAATGTATTATAAAGTTTGCGTCTCGAGATTAATAGTATCGAGTATAATAAGTAAAAATATGTGTTAAAAAACACATAACTACAACAAAATATTACCTACCCGCAACATTAAGCATTCAATTTATAAACTACCATCAATTTTAAGAAATACTGGTTGGTTTAAACTTATAAATCGCTTTTTCCTGCTCTCTTAATAAATTAATCATAATAAGTTAAATCACCTCTTAAAATACACAAAATTTCAACAAAATATTACCTACCCGCACCAGTAAGCATTAATTTTATATACTACTATCTTGTGAAATATTGAGTCGTTTAAAATTATAAATCTTTTGCTGTTCCCTTGAAGAAAAAAAATAAGTTTTACATTCATGTCTTCATTTAAAAAAATGTGAGCCGTCACGGGACGTCTGGTAGATGTGAAACATCGAAAGTATTTTGTGAAGTAATATGCAAATAAGAACAGATTGTGATAGGAACTAAATATTTCATAATGATAAAATAAAATATTACGATTTTGTTTTCCAGATAACGATGACTATTTATTGAATAAACATTCATTTTAATTAAATACAAAAATTTACTACGACATATAGATTGTAGGTATATACCATCATATAGCGTGGCGATGCGTCGCCACGGAATGCGTCGGCACGCCAGAAATCGGTTTTACGTGCGGCTATAGATATTTCACATCAAAAAAAAGCTAACCGCAAATGTAAGAAAATATTTTTTTAAACCATACTACAACTACAAATTATAATATTGTTTGCATGATATTTTAATGGAGTCTGAGTCTACAGGTTCCAAGCCAGAATCTTTATGATGCACGCACACTCCAACTTGGTTTCGCTACTAACACGATTCATCTAATGTATGAGATTTCTATCGCCTCTACCATCGAGAGTCTCAATGGGCGGCGGAATCACTTAACATCAGGTGAGCCTCCAGCCCGTTTGCCCCGTGTTCTATTAAAAAAAACCTATTTGTTTGCACTTTGGTTGAGTTCACAAGCTGATTATATTATTATAAGAGGCTAAAGCCCACAAGGCTGTTTAACCGTTATTGATGATGATAGATAGAATAATTATGTGACATTAAATAAATAGAGACCAGATAAGCCTCCTGCCCGTTTGCCCCCGATAAAAGCCTCCAAACTATTTTGTAAGTTCAAAGCCCCTGAGAACACACAATTTTGATATTGCATATAGATTTAAACGATTTACATGTAACATTCATTAAAATTTGTTATCGGAGCGAGGAAATTGGCTGTCCATTCCAAAGTGATCGATAGACCGCAAATGTCAGCAGGTTTTTTTTGTCAGTCACTTAACGAATGGAAAGTCAGATTGTTTTTTAAATGTGCTTTAGATAAAAGTGTCATGTTAGCCTTTTAAAAGCTCGTTTATTGGTCTGTATAATTAAAAATGTATCGCGAAATTGCTGAGAGCAAAACTCGAAGACGGCTGGAAAAATACGAGTTTTTTTTTCATTAAAAAAAATACTTGGTTGAAGATTTTAAATGTGAAAATGTTTTATGCGAAGTCTTTATGAGGTAGCATAGCAAAATGTTCCTTATGTTTGTATGTAGCTATTGAAAAAGGTAGGCTTAATAAAACAAATGTGTCTGTGTACTCGTGTACACACGTAAGAAGTGAAACTTCTTCATGACATTATATTTCGAAAAATTATCTAATTTGCAACTTAACAGAAATTGGTTACATAAAGTTAAATAAGATAAAGTGTAACTAAAGGCTTTTATCATAGACATGAATACAATTAAAACAATTAATCTATTTTACCTTATTACTACTATGATTATGACAGAATTACATTAATAGTACTTAATAGAATTTTACTATCATTGTTTTCGTTATTACATATTTTTGTTATTAATGGCTTCGAATCTCTTCGAATTCGTGGTAGAGACAAGAAAAATATGGCGGTACCCGACAAAAGTACGCGTAACATACAAATGTGACGCGTAACATAGAAATGTGACACGTATCATAAAATGTGACGCGTATCATAAAATGTGACGCGTAACATAAAATGTGACGGGAATTTTTTTCCAACGCCGATAAAAAAGTTTCACTTCAAAAACGTATTAAGTCGAACAAAAAGCTACTTGCAGTGATAATAAATATTATAGAACAGGGGGCAAACGAGCAAGAAGGCTCATCTGATGTGACTACCGCCCATCGACACTCAATGCCAGAGCGCTCGACGGCATTTTAAGAATTGTACTTTTCTTGTAGGACTCAAGTCTAATTGGTTCACAAATACTTCAGTGGGCAGATGGTTGCACATAGTGTACCGCAAAAACTGCCCAAAAAACTGCTGCTCAGTTGTGAACGGACGTCGATTCCGTATTCCACCTCGTCCGATGTCGATAAGAATCCCTAGGAATTTAGTTAATTGCGTATTCGAAATCTAACCTGTCACCACATCAGAAAGGTTCTTTCTGAAAAAATCTATTTCAAAAGACGATTTTCGGAATAAAAACTGTCAGGTTGTCCCTCCCAATTTTTCTTGCCATTCGTTCTCAGAGTTAAAAAAATTGGTTGCCTGTAAAGTTGGTATACGGGCGAAAGTTTTACGTGACAACGACTTTGAGTGGTAAAATAATTTTAATGTGAATATTCATTCGTATAGTAGGAAGAAGGATGAAATAATAGTAACAATTTAAAACATTATGTCTGTCTCTCTCGCTCTTAGGCGGGCTAACCATGCCCGAGTGGAAGGGACGCGTGCCTCTCACTCGCTCTCATTGTGAGCGCATAACGTGAGCGGAGCGTAACGCAGTTTCTTAAAGTGTCACCCGGCAAACCAATTTATAAGACGTTGTCACGTCAAAAATAAATAAAATACATTGATTGGCGCTTATCAAAATTTTGCAATTCGCTGTTATTAACATAGATTTTTAACGGTCCCATATAGCTCTTGTCACGATATCAATGGTCCATTTGGTTCAATCCATTGGCGGACCCCAAGCACACATATAATGGGCAAAGGCACATATGTAGGAGATTCTGGGGTAAGGCCCAGCCGACATCGAGGAATCTTAAAAGGAATATCAAAAAATCCAGAGCGCATGTATTTAATATTTTTCCTTTCTTAAATGTTTGAAACTTTTTTTTAGTACGAAATTAGTATACCTATCCTTAACAATTTAAAAGCATAAATCTTTAGGGACACATTTATAACACCGAACCAAAAACGCCGATAGGGAGATATAATTGTCGTGTCAAATCTTCCGTGTCCCAAGTGTCAGATTGACAGCTGACAGTGACAAATGACATTTGCTTCCGGGTTGAATAAAACGTTGCGCAAACAATTTTTAGCTCTAAGATGTTTTAATATTTATTGTAATGTTTAATTTTCCTGTAATATTTAAATGTTAGCACGTGAAAATTTTTCTTTGAACTATGGGGTCACATACTGTGGTACATCAGTATTTATTTTATTTTTTTACACATATTACCCATACATTGAAAAAGAAATGCTGTTTGAAGATTCCAACAAAAAGTTAATACGTTTATTTACTATCACTTATGCCTTTACTTTCTTTTGCTGATAAGAGAGACAAAATGCGGATATGTTAAGAGACTGGGGCTGCGTGTGCCAAATAACCACACTCGGCGTGGTAAGCGATCTCAATTGCTGTCTGTGCCTCGGGCGCGTACCAAGTTACTCAGAGAAACACCATTTACGCGTGTCTTTACCCTAAATATTATTGCGTGTGAGACCGATGTATTTAGTTGCACACTGGCTGAATTCACAAGAATTGCATTATTTATAATTAGTCATAAAAATTATCTTATATATAATTCTCGTGTCGCGGTGTTTGTGGTTAAACTCCTCCGAAACGGCTCTCCCGATTCTCATGAAATTTTGTGTGCATATTGGGGAGGTTTGAGAATCGGACGACATCTATTATTCATCCTCCTAAATGTTAAGGGTAATCCACCCCTAAATTTTTTTTTTCAATTTTAGATATAAAAAAAAATTATGATACAGCATTAGTAAATACATATAACCCTGAATTTTCTTTTTCATTATTAATTACTTATGTTGTGAACTCTGAGGTTATACAGAGAAAAATTCACTGAACAACCTAAAAAGATTTCATTCCGGAAAACCGAACAGTCTCTGGGATAGTATAGCAAAATGTTCCATGTTGGTATGTACTAAACAGGTAGGCTCAGTAAAATCTCATTAAGGAGAAACGAAGTTCGCGGGGGCAGCTAGTAAAGTTATAAAATCCTAAACAATTTATATAATTATAGAAATGGTTTAGGATTAAAGTTTTAACTTGTCATGTTTATATTATGTTTTTAATTTAGTTTTCTATTGTATTAGTATTAAGTTACTCTATCAATCACTACAGAGTATAAAACAAAAGTCGCTTTCTCTGTCCCTATGTCCCTTTGTATGCTTAAATCTTTGAAACTACGCAACGGATTTTGATGCGGTTTTTTTTAATAGATAGAGTGACTCAAGAGGAAGGTTTATATGTATAATAACATCCATTAAATAGTGGACAAGTACTGTTATTTTTGAGGTATCTAATGTGATGTCGTAAATAATTACATTTTTTCCGCTTACATTGCAGGCTGAACCCTACGAGTTTAATCAAAATAATGTACTAACTATTGTACACATTGAAAAGGTCAACAGAAAAGTCCCTGATGGTATATGTCTATCTCTTATGGATAACCCACAATAACTTTTTTTTGTCATTTCCTTTTTACGACAAATAATAGCTAATTCTCAAAGCGATTTTAACCAATACAGCATTAATCATTAACCAATTAAATACCTTGAATACATTGTTAATTTAATATAGATCTATACAGCCATTACAGCTTATTTAGCAACGATCGAACGCGTATATTATCGGAGCTTTTCAGCGACGGAAATAACAATACATAATAAAAACCTGCTTTTCATCAGCATTGCACCCGTGCGAAGCTGGGGCGGGTCACTAGTAGGAAATAAATAATATATAATTCATGTTATCTGTATTGCGAAATAAATAAAGCACAAACATAGGTTTACATAATGTGATAATTATGCAGATGACCTTGAGATAATATTAACCACTTGTCATGTCACTTTCCGACCCTTATCTAAATAAACAATAGACTTTTAACTGAAATTCATTTATATCCTTCATACATTTAATTGTTTAAAATATTTCTGTATATACATTAGCACCCCCTGTGACCCAAACCAACCCTAGACTTGATAAGAACAGATTAATAAGATAAAAAAAAATTTTGAAGATTC
Organism: Pieris mannii; assembly: GCA_028984075.1. NCBI lineage: Eukaryota > Metazoa > Arthropoda > Insecta > Lepidoptera > Pieridae > Pieris > Pieris mannii. The sequence goes on along the minus strand of CM054798.1, from coordinate 1,433,400 downwards.
TTCGGAGGAGGAACTGCTCCACTCGAAGCCAGCAATTGGGGGGAGGTGAACAGCCAGCGGTGTGAGTGATTCTTGCTACAAGATCTAGAACTTCCATCCGTAACTTATAAAACAGGGGGGAAAGAATTTCTGTTCTTCAAAGATTCTTAATTGAAGATTATATTCAAGATAAGAATTGCTTGGAAACGTGTTGGTCCTGCTCCATAAGACAATCATAGAGCCTTGACAAAATCAATTGGTTTCTGATATAATTTTATATATTTTTGTTATTTTTTGTTGTATAATACTACAAACGCATTATTTTATGTTTATCTCACACACCGTTTTATTGTTTTTTTATTAGTCTAATGTATAAGCGAGCAGTTTCGGCCTTGGCATCAGCGTGCGACTATCATACCTGAGGTCGTTAGTTCGATCCCCGGCTGTGCACCAGTGGACTTTTTTTTCTATGTGCGCATTTAACATTTGCTCGAACGGTGAAGGAAAACATCGTGAGGAAACCGACATGTCTTAGACCCAAAAGGTCGACGACGTGTGTTTGACGTGATCTATTAGATTTAAAAAATGATCATGAAACAGATTCAGAAATCTGAGGCCAGGACCTAAAAAGGTTGTAGCGCCACTGATTTATTTTATTTTAATGTATAATATTCTACTGTTTCAATATTTGTAAATATGTATACTAACAATACAATAATAGACCTGTATAGTAGTTTTAGTTTGGAAGTACATTGTCTTCACATATAATTAACTAATGTATAGAATTATTGTAAATTCTATTTTAAAAGAGTAAGTGTGGAGTTGCTCCATTCTTCTCCACACGGAACTACCTTTTGGAAGGGGTAACTAGAATCACCTTTATATTTTATTTAACGTTCAAAAGTGGTATTTTGGGTGGTCTAACTGGAATAAATGATTTGATATTTGGCTTCGGGGCTCATTTGAAGATTTGCCTTGCCTTTTAGATTGACAAATGATCATGACACATATCTGTATATGAGATATCTGAGACCCAAGCCTAAAGGTTGTAGCGCCACTGGTTTATTTTTAAGCGTACAAATTAGGTATAATAATAATAATTTATTTATTGCAAGAATATCGTATAAAATGTTAAGGTGATACAATCTTAAGTCGTGCCATACTGCCACACAAAGTGGCGCGCAAATTTATCTTAATTTATATTTTACATTATTAGTCAGGGCAATTCGTATATTATCTGTGTCATACTTTATTAAATTTGTATCAATTACAATGTCTCACATAAATAATCATTTATTGAATAGAACATTTTTTCCAAAAGTGCACTAAGTCATTTTTTAAACCTCCAGTCGGAAGATCTTTCAATTCTTTTGGTTATTTATTTTTAACTTTAATTGCCATACAAAAGGTGTTTTCCGAAACAGTTCTAGATTGATCCTTGGCACAGCCAATTTCTCCCCATGTCTACTTCTACATTCGATTTAAAAATATGTATGTTTCTGTGCACGAATAAATAAATGAATTATACCATGATAGAAGTCACAATATATATACACAATAGAACTGGGTATGGCTTCAGACAATACTTAATAATATTATCTAGATAATCCATGATTACAAAGTACATTCGCATAATGAACGCCATGTCAAAGTTCTCTATGTCAGGTTTCTATTGTTTTGGGCTACAGATAATTTTGCTAATCTCTGAAGCCATATCGCAAATTAATAATATCTGAAAAACATCTGAGTGTAACACCATCGATCGATTCCGTTCTACGCCCTTGATTTGAGTACTGGCAGTAAATGTAAAATTAGATGCATTCAATGTATATTTTTTGACGTTCATAAGTGTACATTATGTTACCTATATGAATAAATGATTTTTGAATTTGAATTTGAATTGTGTCAGATCTATAATGAAACTGCTGAAAAATTATTAGGTAGATATTTTCAGCTACTCCATGGACGCCTTTCTTCTTGTTGATCTTGTGTAATTATTTGTTATTACTATTATTTTATTAATTATTATTATTATGCTTGGCGGAACCATACGGTCAATACAAAGCGTATTTAATAATCAATCAAGAGATGATGCATGGATCTGGTTAGTACTATTGAAGTATCAAGTGAAAATTGATACAGAAAATCTATTAGAATATATTTTCTAAAATATCTAATAGTCCTTATTTTAACGTGTTTTTTTACAGCAGAAATAGAATTTAAAAAAATAATAATTTCAAGTCCAAATTCAATGCAGTTAAAACTTTTTGAACCAATAAAATTAATTTAGTAGTATTATATTAAATGTTTTACTTTTTTTATCTGTGCAATGTGTCAAACGTTTCATAATTAATTATCTGTATTTTTAATTAAGTCCATTTGGTGGCGCCCGATGATCAGCTCAATAGCCGGCATCACGTGTCGTAAACTAACTAACAAAGCGAGCGTTTACATACAAACACTACACAAATATGAGGGATGGATTTTGATATAGTGAAGTCATAGTTCGTCCTAAGCATCGTATCTGACTCTCTCCTTTTTTATATAGAACAGGAGGCTCACCTGATGTTAAGCGATATCGCCGCCCATGGCCACGCCCACTCTACACCCTCGACTTGAGAACTGGTAATGAAGTGTGAATAAAGTTAGGTATTGGAGTTTGATACTTTCAATGCCAGAGAGCTCGCGAGTGCGTTGCCGCCTTTTTAGAATTGTTAAAACCTCCACTGGGGTGGAGACGGTCACGTTATTGATAGATATATCGCCAAGTAGTTAGCTGGTAATTATAAACTTTTCATGGGATCATTTTCGATTTTTTAATATTCCCAGAACATATATAACGTTACAGGGATTGGTGAGACGCTATCTTGACGACATGGCGGAGTCCATGACGCGGCAACTTCAGGCGGCTCTGGCGGAAGCGACGACCACGCGTCCGCCGGAGGTTATACGCCCGGACCTCGCTCCGTTCGTGCTGAGGCTGATCAAGCAGAAGCGCGCGCTCAGGAGGCAGTGGCAGCGCAATCGCTGCCCCGTGCTGAAGACAAAGCTGAACCGCCTCGCCGAACGGGTCAAGAACGAGTTGGCTGCCCACGCCCAGCGCTCCTGGGAGCAAGCGCTGGGGGAGGCGACCACTGACCCCACCCGCCTTCACCAACTCTGCCGCCGCCTCTACCGGACTCCAGAGCCAAAGCGTCCACTACGCGACAGCAACGGCGCCATCACCTATGATGACAACGATCGGGCCGAAATCTTCGCCGAGCACCTCCAGCGCCAATTCTCGCCGAACGCCGCGGCATGTCCAGCGCGCGTCACCGAGGTCGAGAGCGCTGTCGAGGACTGGCTAGCGCGCCTGATCCCGCCCGATGACGACCCCATAGCCTTTTCGCCTTCACAAGTGCGGAAAGCGATACTCCGGCTACAACTCAAGAAGGCGCCGGGACCGGACTGCATCACCCACCAGGCGCTGCGCCATCTATCCATGAGGTGGATAGTTGCGCTGGCGCGCCTCTTCACAGGGATCATCCGGTCCCTACAGTTCCCCAGGACCTGGAAGGAGGGCAAGGTGATCCTACTGCCGAAGCCCGGAAAGGACTACACCCGACCGGAGAGCTACCGGCCTATCACCTTGCTCTCAACTCAGTCGAAGGTGTTCGAGAGGCTGTTGCTGCAGAGGACATACAAATACCTGCAGCCGAGGCCCGAACAGTTCGGCTTCCGCGGCGAGCACAGCACCACGCTGCAGCTGACGAAGGTGCTCTACGCTGCAGCCACGGCCCTCAACAAGAAGGAAGGGGCCGCTGCCGTGATGCTGGACATGGAGAAGGCCTTCGACCGTGTCTGGCACGACGGCCTCGTGCTGAAGCTCGCCGAGTCTCCGCTGCCCCGCCGCATAGTCGCGGTGCTCCGCGCCTTTCTCACCGACCGCACGTTTCACGTTGCGACGGGAAAGGCTGCGTCGAGACCGCGACCCATCACGGCGGGCGTTCCGCAAGGCAGCGTGCTATCGCCGCTGCTATACACGACCTACACCGATGACGTCCCGTGCCCGAGCGGGTGTACACTGGCCCTCTTCGCCGACGACACGGCGTACGTGGCCACCTCGCTCAGCACCAAAACAGCGGCGGCGAAGCTCCAACGCGCCCTGGACCTCCTGCCAGAGTGGCTGGACAAGTGGAGACTAGCCGCCTACCCGACCAAGACTCAGGCGATCGCCTTCGGCCAAAGTAGGCTGCCGCCGCGCCTGCGGTTTCTGGACAAGGACGTGCCGTGGAAGACGCCGGTCACCTACCTTGGGGTCACCATCGACCGGCAACTGTCCTTGCGGCACCATGTCAAGAGGATCGCAGGAAGAGCGAAGGGGGTGTCGAGCAAACTCCGCCCCCTATTCACCGGCAACCTACCGATCCGTATCAAGCTCGCGCTGTACAAGCTGTACGTGCGCCCACATCTCACGTACGCGGCGCCGGCGTGGTTCTCCTACACTAAGGAGTCCAACCGGCAGAGACTGCGCGCCGTGCAGAACAACTGCCTGAGGCGCGCAGTGGGGGCCCCCCGCTACGTGAGAAACGCCACCATAGCGCGAGACCTGCGGATGGAGTCCATCGACGAGTTCGACTCGCGAAGGGGATGTTCGATCGAGCGGATGGCTCTCAGCATTCCCATCTCCAAAACATCGCGCCATGGCACTCCAGGCCGCCAGATCGCCTGCGGTATCCGCGTGAGCTACTCTCCGCGGATGCCGACACCACCGGACACGACACCAGGACAGCAGCCGCGGCTTCGACCGCTGGTCGCCTCGCTGGGCCTCCCCCGGGGTTACCGGGGGTCTCACCCGGCGGAGCTTGACCGCGAGCCGCGCAGCTAACTACCTGACACCACCGACCAAGACACCAGGGTCAAGTAGAGTTCAAAAAAATGAATAAAAAATAAAAAATAACAAAAACATTAAAAAAATTAAAAAAAATGAAAAAAAAAATGAAAAAATACATAAAAATACAAAAATAATAAATAATAAATAAAAAATATAACTCTACTTGACCCCACCACCACCAGACTAGACCCCATCGGCTGCGCGCAGCGAGTGGAGCCACTGTTCCTCGCGCGAAGCAGCCCCCACCAAGGGCTATAAGCCCGCCCCCGTACCGCCCTGTATCAGCAGGGCGCGAACAAACAGTCCACCCGAAAAGGGCATACGCCCTGAACGGGTTTAAGCATCCCCCTCGCGAGGGAGGATGTAGCAATTACCACTCACTTGAGACGCTATCTAACCATGACGGGATTTTTTAATGTTTTATTTATAACAATATCTATGAGTTCTACAGTCATCTGATGTTAACTAATACTGCCCATGGACACACTCAATGAGCACTTGTCAGGTTTTGAAGAATTGTTACGCTCTTTTGAAGGACCCTAAGTCGAAATGGTTCGGAAATAAATTGGTTCCAGTGATCATCTGGTAAAATTAGCTAATTTTTTTTTTAATTTTATAAATAGACACTTGTGAGACTGCAAGCAATATAGCTCTGAACGCGAGCCAAAAATTCGAGTAAAATTATATTTTTCTCGCTTCATTTGTCACAAAATACATATGCAAAATTGTCTTTGGAAAACACGATAATGCACTTTTCATTTAAAATTATTAAACGAAAGTACTTAATTCCATCAATGCCGAACCATTTTTAGCTTTGGGTCTTACATTTCTGTACGTTTCATGATCATGATATCATGGGCAAGTATAGGCCTCCTTTGCTTGACACGTCGTTGACAAGTCAGGATCCTCACGATGTTGAGTTGAACTTAGCAAATTGAGGTAGACCTATTTGTTTGTACACTGGCTGAGTTCACCAGAGTTGCTTGCTATATTGTTAGTTATAAGATTTAGGCATATAAGTTTAATTTTTTAATGTTTTATGTAGGATAATTGGTGTGGTAATTATGTTGGAGTTCTATTGAATTAGTAGTAACTGTTAAGAAATAATAATGTAGTGGAATAAATAAATAAATAAATAAATGTTTTCCTTTACCGTTCGAGAGAATATTAAATACGCACCTAGAAATTCCATTGGTGCACATCCGGGGTTCGAACCTACGACCTCAGATAGAAGACCAACACTTTCTGAAGTGGAAAGAGTAATACATACACTTTCCACTATGTAGCAGTTAACTAACGTACACTTACACTAATTCACTAAATCGAATTTGTTCTTTTGAATCTTATATCTAAGCCCGCGGTGACACGACGAATAGCCTCGACATTAATTAATAATAATAAATGTTTAATATAATAGATAAATTTTAAGGACATTAAAAAGAGTGGCGGAGAGTTTATTGCCAGGTCTTCTCTTCCGTTCTACGCCCTTGATTTGAGATCTGGCAGTAAATGTAAAACTAGAATGAATAATTTTCCAAGACTTGACTGAGATAGTTGTTTAATTATATTTCCCCTTCACATATTGTTATGTGCCTACTCGTACGATACCCCACATTACCGACATGAACAAATGATTTTTGATTTGATTTGATGGATTTTGACTAACTGAAGTCATAGATCGTCCTAAGTCTCGAATCTCCCCTTTTTTATAGAACAGCGGGCAAACGGGCAGTAGGCTCATCTTATGTTAAGTTATCCCTCCGCCCATGGACACGCCTTGCCCGCTCTACGCTCTTGACTTGACTACTGGTAATGTAAATTTAAAATCTTTTCTGTTAACGTTCATAAGTGTACTTGGATACTACAAAAATAAAGTTTAAGTTTGAGTTTAACACTCACTGCCAGAGGGCTCGCGAGTACGTCGCCGGCCTATTAATAATTGGGAAAACTTGGTACGACGGGTTTTTTAATGTTTTACGTAAAAAGTTATATGTACCCAAATTACCGTTTAGTTGTAACTTGTAATTCTTTAAACGTGAGCAGCGGCGTCCCGAAATAACACCGGGATATTTCTGTCGATCGACAGGTTTGTTCACACCTTACGCACGCGTAACATTTAACAGACTGTATAAATGTTCATAGATTCCTACTACGGAATTAGAAAATAATTTATCAGTTCTCATATCGGCACCGAGTGAGAATAATAAAATAAACTCCTAGATGTGTGAAAGCACAATCAACAGAAATCTTTAAAGAATTTCTCATTACAAAAAAAAAATATTTACATGAGAAACTAAATATTAATATGTCATGAGCGAGATACACGTCGCCATTAGCTGTCTTAATTTTAGTCAACTGTGTGCATTCTCACATGCACCTTTACTGCCTTTTTGAATTTGTCAAACACTCCAATATTGCGAATTTTAGATGGTAATTGATTAAATAATTGCACACCCTCATACCTAATAGACTTATTCAAATAATTCGTACGCGGCTTCGGCTAGATACGCAAACTCGCTTGACGAGTATTGCGTGTAGTTGCGTATTAGATTTTTTAAATGACTAGTGACCCGCCCCAGCTTCGCACGGGTGCAATGCTGATGAAAAGCAGGTTTTTATTATGTATTGTTATTTCCGTCGCTGGAAAGCTCCGATAATATACGCGACATATACCATATAGACATATACCATCTCGGATTTTTCCGTAGACCTTTTCAATGTGTACAATACTTGGTACATTATTTTGATAAAACTCGTAGGGTTCAGCCTGCGTTTGCTATGTAAGCGGAAAAAATTTAATTATTTACGCCATCACATTAGAAACCTCAAAAATAACAGTACTTCTCCACTATTTAATGGATGTTATTATACATATAAACCTTCCTTTTGAATCAGTCTATCTATTTAAAAAAACCGCATCAAAATCCGTTGCGTAGTTTCAAAGATTTAAGCATACAAAGTTAGACATAGGGACAGAGAAAGCGACTTTGTTTTATACTATGTAGTGATGAGCAACTATGGAGAGAGTTATTTAAATTTTTTTTAGTTAAGATACCGGTGCTATAAATAAATAGTTATACATTTATTAATATGTGGTAGATCTTTTGTGGTGCCTACTATACATATATTTTGTACAAAAAGATAGTAAGAAATTTTCTGATACATATATGTTTATTTTCATTTCAATATATTCATAGGGGACTAGTATCGCCTGCGCTCTTGCGCGATTGCGGTTTGAAGTTTTTTAATATTGCTGGATTTCACCATTTTCTGGAATCGCCGGAAGTGTTAAATACGCATAGAACAGTATACATCAGCAGTGTAATTCCTTGTCAAATAGGTATCACTTTATCATTTTCCGGCAACGCACTCGCGAGCCCTCTGGCATTGAGTGTTCATGGGCGGCGGTATCACTTAACATCAGGTGAGCCTCCTGCCCGTTTGCTCCCTGTTTTATATAAAAAAAACATAAAATCAGGTGCGCCAAGTTAGCCTTGATCTATAAAAACAATGACTACCAGTTCCCAAATCAAGGACCAGAACTGATTCAATATTCAAAATCATTTATTCATATAGGTAACACAATGTACACTTATGAACCTCAAAAAAGAAATACATGTTAAATGCTTTTAATTTTGCATTTACTGCCAGTTCTTAACGACGTAGAACGGAAGAGGAGAACTGTCAATTAACTCTTCGCCACTATTTTTAATTTTTTGTTTTACATATTGTGTGTAAGCCGCTGCAACCATTACACCATGTTCCACATGACACATTGTGGGGAAGACGGCTTGTCTTAGATCCAAAAAGTCGAGGGCGTGCACAGAAGAAGTCGCCTATTAGTAAACAAATTACACATGCGGGTTGCCTGGAAGAAATCGCTTGTAAGTGATAAGGCCGCCCGTTTTTTTATTTTTTTTATTTGTGTATGTTTTGTATAAGGTAAAAAAGGATAATTAAATAAATCATGAAACATATACAGAAATCTAGTCTAGACCTTAAAAGGCTGAAGCGGTATTGATTTATTTTTTATTTATATTTAAATTAACTTGCTTCGTAAATGAAGCCCGAAGCTAAAAAGCTACAGCGAACAAATTAATTGCCCAGCCGTGTGGAAGGGTTGTCGCTTCGGGTCAAGGGCGTGGTTCATCGATAACCGAGAGTTTCAAGTGCCTTATGTAATTTTATCTCACACTGAACTACTTCATGATCCAAGAATATGTTTTATTGATTGCTATATTACCAGCCGTAGCATCGGTTTGGCATATAAAACCCAGGGTCGGTAGCCCTATCAAAAATTCTCGTTGTCTAATTTTGTTTAGAAAATGCTTGGTAATAGCGAGACGTGGAAGTTTTCCTTATGTGAGCAAATTATGCTACAGAAGGAGTCTGTAGAAAGAGAGACAGTCTATCTCTTCTCTTCCGATCCGAGAGGGATGGCGATAGTTTAAAAAAATTAACGCGACGCTCGCAGAGATCCAAGTGGGCGGTACCGCTAAAAAAAATACGAATGACAAAAAACTAACTGTTCTCTGTAGTATATACTCATAAATTCCTTTTAATAAGACAACATCAGTTAACGCGCTATTAAAGCACTATTCCAACTCTTTTTTTACAATCAAAGAAGAAAGAAAGAAACTAATTTAGTGATACGTGCATAAAAATGATAAAAAATGTGTTACAGTGAGACATTTTAATCTTAATATATATAAATCTGCTGTCACGATGTTTGTCCTCGATAGACTCCTAAACTACTAAACCGATTTTAAATTAAATTGGCACACCGTGAGCAGTCTGGTCCAACTTAAGAGATAGGAAAGCTTAGATCTTTAATTATTGTCGCAATTTTGTTTTATTGCAAATTATTTGTCTATAATTAATTCAGTCAAAATTATTTGTTAACTCCCAAAGAACATATGTCGGGTACAGTTGCAAATATTTTTTGATCATTTGATACAATTCTAACAGATGGCGCTGTGCTAAAAGTTACATTTCACATAAGCTATCTACCTTTCAAATAAGTTCTCTTACTGTTTCATTTGGAGAGTTAACTACTATGTAATATAACAAAAACGTTAGCCACAGCAACGCTTGGCCGAGTCTGCTAGTAGCTCACTAAAAATCATCACCAGAGACTGTGAAAGAGTCACCTTGTATCAGGTAAACTATGACCCCCGATTGTCAAAAATCATTGACAATTGACAATACAATTCACCGCACCATTTACTATCGGCTTCACTGGGAGTTCAACCCTTACTGTAACTGTAAATTTAGAAAAGAAAATTACCATCTTTTATTAATTTTCACAAGCCTTGTAATTAATTTTCTTCCCGCATTTTCTGAAAGCTCCTGTCATAAACATGAAAAAATAATTTCGCGAAATAAACTGTTATACCAATATCGCAACTCTGAACTCCTGGGTTCTCATCCCGAAAAGTGAAGGAAGACTTCTGTAGTAGTAATATTTTATTTTTTCTTTAAAAACTAAGTTTAGGCCGGCAAGCCCGAGCCCTCTAGCATTGAGAGTGCCCATGGGCGGCGGTATCACTTAACATCAGGTGAGCTTCCAAAAAAAAAAGTTGTCATTTTTTAATATATAATTTCAGTTTTTTTGTATATCCATTATTTATTTATTGACCTCGTTGCATGTATACAGAAACATATTACCATTAAGATACTTAAATAAAAAGTAGGGTGACTGGCCGCCTTATAGCGTTCGATATCTTCCAGTCAACCAATGTGAGAAAAAATATAGTGTGTATGTAAGACATATATGTAGTTATTTACAATCTCTATTATTTCTCTATCTCTGTTTCTACGCAGAGACATAGCGTCTCTTTGCGTCCTCTAAAAAGTGTACCACGGTGAGTGTTCTGGGGAATTGTTTGGGTTGATCCCTCCCGTCTCCTTTCAGCATGGTACGAGCCGCATGAATGCTGAATTTCACTAACGTCGGCTTGATGGCTGGAAATCTTCCACGATCCGTTTCACAAGGAATTTTCTTTTATAGCGAACTGTGGAATCAACTTCCGGCGGGGATATTCCGGCCGGCAACGGACCCACTAAAAATGGGTGTCTATGGGCTGCGACGACTAGCTTTTTGGGCGCAGGCTGGTTTGCCCCCCTATTATACAAAATAAAATAAAAATCTGCCTGTCTTATATTTCAAATAGTCTAATTTTGTTAACAGCTTTGCTCTTGCATGTTTAAGACAAAGGAAAAAAATTGAGCTTTTTAAGTTCGATTACCTGAGGGCGTGATGTCTAGACAAAGGGACCATGAGAGTACCCGACGAATGTCGATAATGAACGCGGCCCGAGGCTGTACGCCATTGTCTAGGACCCCGGGTTACTCTCACTTTGACGGGAATATTTCAATCAGGCCATTCAGCACGAAGATTAGACTCATCACAAAAGCTCGGCTACTTTCCAGAGCTTTTGAGCTGTTTCCATGTTTTAGTTATGTTTTTAAATTTTCTTTTGATAACTTTACTTTGACATCGAATATTGTTGACGTTTGAATTGTTTGTAACAAGTTATGGCTTGCTTGTGTATGTGTCTGTATTGGTAATTTTATGTCAAACTAATGTACATATATAATCGTATATTACTAAAGATCATTGACATAATATATATATCATAATGCAAAACGCCTAAAAATATACGAAACAAAATATGTAACTCAATTAAGTACATTAATATCTTAATACATATAAATCACGTGTCACGTAGTTTGTCCGCGATGTACTCCTAAACTACCGAACCGATATCAATCAACTTTGCACACCGTGTGCAGTTTGATCTAACTTAAAAGATAAGATTACATCTCAATTTATACCCGAAATAATTTTTTATTGAAATTTGTTTATTATTTGATAAAAGTACCAACGTTTTACATAGAAGATACTAGCTAATAATTATAAATATTTATTATTATTTCAACATAATATATAATACACATATTTAATATATTTTTTAATATCTTCTCTTCCACTGTTAACATATGTTTTAATATATTTTTTTATTCCATTACTTTAGTCTAAATAACTACTCATATATGTCTTATGTACATATACTTCTTGTGTGTATATCCATTTTTTTACCTAGTGGTTGCCTGGAAGAGATCGCCAAATGTATTATATTTCTGTATTTATCGAAGTGTTAATAAATAAAAAAATGAAAAGGCAAGACAGACCGAGTTCAGTCTGCTTACCATATTTATGCGTCAAACTTAGACACAAAGGAAAAAATAATGCTCCATTCCAACCACGAATGTCATGTAAAGAAAATAACAATAATTTTACGGCAAAATATAATTTCCTTTCCTCTCAAACATTTCCCCACAGATGTATAACATTGAATTATCTTTTATAACTTCGTACATTTCAATACATATCAATTCTCTTTATTAAAATTTTATTATTATTATTTTTTTTTCTTAATGTAAAATTTTCTTTTAATGCGCGTTACTTGTTTTCTGCTTTTTATACATGTTAATCTATGTAATCTGTTTTGGCTTTTTGTATTATATTAGTATTTTGTATAATAATATGTATTAATTAGTAAGCTGTTAGATTACTTTAAATAAATAAATAAATAAAATTCCATATGGAAATTGTCTAGGTATATCAAACAAAAAATGTGACTTTTTTACATTCTCGCTTTGATATATGGCAGTTTTATTAATTCAAGAAAAGATCGTACCAGTTCTTAAAAAGGCATAGAGAGTGTCCATGGGCGACGGTATCACTTAATATCAGGTGAGCCCGTTTGCCTCCTGTTCATAATATATTTTTTATTATATATATGAAACGATGTTAATTGGCTCAACACTGAATGTTAGAACTTTAAATGTTTAATTTAATTTATTTAATTATAAGTAATCTAACAGCTTATACATATTACAATACAGAAGTCCAAAACAGATTACATAGATAAACAATTTGTGTATATAAAACAGAAAACATGCAAGTGCATTAATAGAAAAAAAAAACAAAAAAAAACTAAGTAAACTGAAATTTAACATTTAAAAATGTTGAAACAGATAAAAAATAAAGGTTTTAACGCCACTGATATATTCCATACGACTCTTTTCTTTTCTTTCTGATGAGAAACAGAAATAAAGCGAAGCCTTTAGTGTTTGATTTGTTTGTGTTAATTTTTTTAAGAGGCTTTATCTGCAGATATTTTTTTTTATAGAACAGGGGGCAAACGGGCAAGAAGCTCACCTGATGTTAAATGATACCGCCGCCCATTGACTCTCAATGCCAGAGTGCTCGCGAATGCGTTGCCGGCTTTTTAAGAATTGGTACGCTCTTTCCTTGACCCTAAGTCGAACTGGTTCGGAATTACGTCAGGGGGTAGCTGGTTCCACACAGTGGTGGTGTGTGGCAAAAATTGTTGCGGAACGGCGGACGTCGATGTGATACGGGTGGAATTTTGTATTCTGCCTTGACGTGCGATGATGAAACTCAGCTGCAGATATATACACAATGATCCTGCGAGGCCCGGATAGTTTACTACGCATATTAAGGATGCACGTGACAACTATACATCCAGTATCGGACGTGATCCGAAGAGCGATGCCTCATTTGTGACCACTTATATGCAAATGAACTATTTGATACATCGGACAAGATCCTTCTTCCACGAAACCTAGAAAATGCCGAAGTCGAATAATTCGTGTTTTAAGTCTCACTGCAAGACGCCTAGCTTATCGTAGACATAGTCAACACAAAAACACACAACAATGTTTATAATAATACAAAAATAATGATAAAATAACAATGTTTTTTTTAAACTAATAAAGTAATAAGAATAGAGAATAAGAATAAAATAATAATACGTAGTATAAAAAAAATATAATATTAGTAAAAGTTAGCAGTAAATTATATAAAATTAAAAATAAGTATAACTGTCAAGAAATAGTTAAATAAATATTTTTGGGCTGATATTTTAAAAGAGTACCGAGAGTTTTTTTTCGCCGGCTTTTCTCTCTGCCTACACCGTCTGTCTTCTTTGCGAATAAGTAGGGATGTCTACCGATTCAAATAATAAGTGATACCTCTTCTTATATTCCATAAGAAACATATTTAATTAAAGTGTTGGTACCTAGTACTATCGTATTAATAACTGTTAAAATAGAATAATTATGTGGAAAATTAATAAATTATTTGAAGATATAGCCATTGAGAATTAAGTGTTGGTTTTAAAATAAGTTTTAAAGTTCGTAAAAAATATAAATAGAAATCTTTCCTCTTTGGAATGTCTAGAGTCAGACGTAACAATCAAATCGTGAAACGAAGATCTGGCGTCCATTCCCTCTTTAATCACCTATCCCCCCCTGCTTTCTGCTCGTTACATGACGGACAGGATTTGAAATTACAAAATATAAATAAACTTTAAATTTCTCGCTTCCTCTCAAAGTTTCAAGCCCTCAATTATCGTGGTGAGCCTATCCAATAGCTTGCCTGCGAAATTATGATAGTGTAATCCAAGGTCCAAGGGGCAATTTAAAAGGTAGGCCGACCGGCCTTTGCCCGTGGGCACACAGAATTAGTTATCGTAGATTAACAAAAACAATAGCTGTAATGTATATATATATATATATATATATTGTATTCTGATAAAAGGCTATAAATAAATAAAAAATCCAAGGTGTGGAAAAGTACATCAAAATTTCTATTTACTGCGGAAACTATAGACAATAAGTGTTCTGCAGTTTTATAGAAAACTTAAATATATATTAAGTCATACAATAGTCTATTTATGAGAAAAGCTTCCGGCTATATCATGGTTTCGAATTAATGTAGGTGGAACTGCAAAGCACAGCTAGTCTTAAAAATATCTATTAACATAAATTTCTGAGATAACATCAATATAACGATATATCTTTACGTATATCTATGTACCAATTAATAGGTCAGAACTGTCTCACGAATTGGTATACTATGTGTTATTTATTTACAGTTATAAACTGGCAGCACTGTTGGCCTAGTGGTTTCAGCGTGCTCCGAGGTTGTAGATACAATCTCCGGCTGTGCAACAATGGACTTTCTGTGTGCGCATTTAACATTGGTTGGTATAAAAAAATTGTGAGGAACCCGGCTCGCCTTGGAGCGCGGACACAGGATGCGGTAACGGTGCGGTGCGGCGCCGGAGCGGTGCCGCAACGTCATCCTACATACAAATTACTATACCATGCCACACGAGGCGTGGCACCGCAAGCGCGCCGGACTTGTGTCCTGCGCGCTTGACGAGACGAGGCGGGGAGGGTTTAAATATATGTATTACGACACCGCAATGCCCGTGTGGCTCGAAATAATTGCGGTGCGGCACCGAAGCAGAGGACTTATCAGGCAACGCTACTTGTCTATTAGATTGATGATCAGACATAAACAGAAACCTGAGGCCCAAACACACACACAGACCTTTAAATTCTCACAAACGACACGTAAATAAACAAATTCGGAGTAACAGTTTGTATTTAACACAAAAGCAATTTTCCAATTCAGTTTGGAATTCGCGAGTTTCACCTCACAACGAACGCTCGAAAAAAGGAATATTTTTCGGTTTTGCAAAACTTTTTCATGCATCGTTTTACATTCCAGCCTCCCTCAATGGATGTATCCAACTCAAAAATAACTATTTTAATCACCTAGTCATTAGGGCTTACGAAAAAATAATTCAGAATAAGAGTCCAATAGATCCTACAGAGAAGTATCATCAGATGTCGAGGCAGAATACGAAATATCACCCATATCACCTCATCATCATCGACGTGCGTCGTTCTAGGAATTCGTTAAGGCAGCATTTGTCGCGCACCACTATATGGAACCAGCTGCCGTTACTGAACCAACCACTGAAGTATTTACGAACGAAATTCAAGAAAAGAGCGTACCAGATCTTAAAAAGCCGCACTTGCGAGTCTTGGGCCTATTTGCCCCCGTCTTAACAAAAAAAAAAATTAAAACTAAAACTTGGGGTCCTTTAAGAAATAAGCAAAAGGCAACACAGTGGCGAGTCATCTAGACATTTACATCAGATCTGCCTCTGCCCGTTTGCTCAAATTATTTATATACATATTTAAGCATGGAGCAGTGTTGGCCTAGTGGCTTCATCGTGCGAGTCTCATACCTAAGGTCGTAGATTCGATCCACGGATGTGCATCAATGGAGTTTCTATGTGCGCATTTAACATTTGCTCGAACGGTGAAGGAAAACATCGTGAGGAAACCGACATGTCTTAGACCCAAAAAGTCGACGACGTGTGTCAGGCACTGGAGGCTGATCACCTACTTGCCTATTAGATTTAAAAATGATCATGAAACAGATTCAGAAATCTGAAGCTAAGACCTAAAGAGGTTGTAGCGCCACTGATTTATTTATTCATTGCCAAATTTCAACTATAACTCTTTACGTAATCAATTTCTCACAAAACTTAATACATAATAATAATTTAAAACTATATATTAATAATAATTGTCGTTCATCTTTTGACGGAAAATTATTTTTTTTGTGAGATTAATGCCTGCTAACCTATATATAATTAAGTGATTTATATTGAATAAGAAAGCTTTGCTATCCATTAATCACTTTTAAGAATATTTTCATAGCATAGTTTAATCCCTCAGTTCGTAAAATTATCATAGAAAAGTCTATTGATGTAACTCAAAGTATCTATTAATTTTTATTGCTCACGAAACGTTAAATTTAACGACAGTTATCTGTTATAAATCTAGAGAACTTAACTGCGTGCCTATAACATTTATGTCGTCTAAATCTTTATAAGACAGTGGATTGATTAACTACTGGATAAATTACTCAGCTGTGTCACTTCATTTGAGAATTGGTAGTATTTTTAATTAAAAAATTCTTAAAAAAACGGTTGTCTGTAAAGTCGGTTTACTGACTTTATAGTTGAACGTGACGTCATAAGAAAGTACTGATGGAATGGTTGCATTTTTCAAAAGGAAATTTTAATTTCAATTGTTTGATAGATATTTTTTATGGATATAGAGGAAGTAAATCGAAATCACAATTGAATTGATCAAGTTACATTTATTTGTACGCATAACAATTATAATAATTATTAATAAGAAACGCGGAGGCCAATTGTGCCTCTTTGTCGCTCGTTCCGCGCTCTCGCTTGCACTTCAAGCCTTAAATGGAACGCCTCAGAGCGAGGTAACGCCGCATGCGTCAAGAGCGAGTTAATACCGCATGTTTCAATTTTTTTTCATTTGCAGCCGGCTCCATCGAATTATACGACGTTGTCACGTCAAAAAACCAGTTCACATAATATATATGCGAAACTATTTTCTCACCCCTCACCCCAATAACACTTAATAACTCCTTATATTTGTGTCAACTAAATTCCTATCGCCGGCAGCTACGAGGGTGATGAATCATTGTATTGACATTAGGGGATGCAGTCAAATTCCCTTTAGATTTGGAAAACGTAAATTAATCTATAAAGCTTTTTAGAAATTTGACGAATATTTAAATGATCCTAATCCTTGGGATTGAGGTCCCAAGAGATCTTGAGGTAGAAAGAAAAGTGTCTTGCGCCTGGAAGAGATTTTGGTCCCTTAGGGAAGTACTTAAAAGTAAAGACTTCCCAATGGTAGCTAAGAAAAAGGTGTTCAATATTATCTTATCTATCTTTCTTCTTTATATCCATACCAAGTGCCATACGGCTGCCAGACTTATCTCAGAACCATCTTCTAAAGTTGAGAACATGCCAAAAAGGGATGGAAAGAAGCATGGTGGATGTAACAGTGAGACATCGAAAAAGAGCAGAAGAGTTAAGATCAGCGACCAAAGTAGAGGCCGTAAAGAAAATAAGGCAATTGAAACAGCGCTGGACCGGCACTTGACGAGTGATAGCAGGTTGAAATGGGATACAATAGACAAACGTTATCCCTGTTGAACATAGAATATAGTTATAAAAATTATCGTTCCGTATGATAGTCCACTCAACTCAAAATATCTTTACTTATGAACACTTATGAACGTCAAAAAAATTAAATAAATTGTAAATTTACATTTACTACCAGTTCGCAAGTCAAGGGCGTAGAGCGGGCAAGAATGGCAACCACGTGATGGAAAAAGGAAAATAGGAAGCCAGATCAAGAGATGGGCAGACCATATAAAGAGAATAGGAGGCACAACTTGGACAAGAAGAACGAACATCAGAAAAGAATGGATGCAGCTGGAAGAGGCCTATGTGTCAGAGGACACGCTGACTTGACTTGCAAACTGGTAATAAAATTTAAAATTATTTATGTTTAAGTAGTAATTTGAAATATTAAGGGTCTGTTTCACAACGTATGGATAAAGTACCAAATAGCTATGCAACACAAATTATTTGAAAGATAAAACTTCCGTATAAGATACTTCGCGTTTCATGACGTATAGCGCTATCTGACAGTCGTGAAACGCAATAATAATGTATATCCTACCAATACTTATCCGGACATTGTTAAACAGGCCCTTAGTTATTACTAATGACCCGCCCCAGCTTCGCACGGGTGCAATGCTGATGAAAAGCTGGTTTTTATTATGTATTGTTATTTCCGTCGCTGGAAAGCTCCGATAATATACGCGTTCGATCGCTGCTAAATAAGCTGTAATGGGCTGTATAGATCTATATTAAATGAACAATGTATTCAAGGTATTTAATTGGTTAAGGATTAATGCTGTATTGGTTAAAATCGCTTCAAAAATTAGCCATTATTTGTCGTAAAAAGTAAATGACAAAAAAAAGTTATTGTGGGTTATCCATAAGAGATAGACATATACCATCACGGACTTTTCTGTAGACCTTTTCAATTTATACAATACTTAGTACATTATTTTGATAAAACTCGTAGGGTTCAGCCTGCCTTTGCAATGAAAGCGGAAAATATGTAATTATTTACGACATCACATTAGAAACCTCCAAAATAACAGTACTTCTCCACTATTTAATGGATGTTATTATACATATAAACCTTCCTCTTGAATCACTCTATCTATTAAAAAAAACCGCATCAAAATCCGTTGCGTAGTTTCAAAGATTTAATGCATACAAAGGGACATAGGGACAGAGAAAGCGACTTTGTTTTATACTATGTAGTGATATTGTTGTTTCAAATGTCAAATTTTAGTGTTCTTTCTCGTCTTTGTCTCTTAACGTACTCACTTGTTTTCTATTTCATATATATTGTTTATCTATTAAATGTTTTGTTGTATATAAGCTGTAAGATTACTAATAATTAAATAAATAAATAATAACTTGTTTTCTGACGATCATAAGTGTACTCGTTTACCTATACGAATAAAGTTATTTGGACTTTCACTAAATCGAAAATCTTTAACTCACATTGCATTATTGATATACTTAGAGCGGTGATGGCCAAATGGCTTTAGGATGCGACTCTCTGAGATTGCAGCTTCGAATCCCAGAACCACCAATGGACTTTCTATTTGCGGATTCACAGCACTCGCTCGCATGATGAAGGAAAACATGGCTAGCATTAAACACAAAGACGACGGCGTGTGTCAGGCATGTACTGATAAAAATCATGGAATAGATGATAAATCTGCGACTCAGACCTGAAAAGATGATGACCACTGATTTTTTATTTTTTAACTATTTTCATCTCGTAAATAAAGTATTATCCAGAATACCGTGGACTGCGAAGCGCACCAACACATCAATCCTGACCCAACTTCGCATACGAACTCGCTTGTCTACCGTATGCCTACAGCGAATTGTATCGTATTTCGGCTACACAATGCGCAAAGGCGATGAGAACTTGGAGAAACTGATCGTGGTTGGTAACACAGAAGGCAAAAGATCACGTGGCCGTTCACCAACCAGATGGACCGATCAAGTGAAAGACTCATCGTCTTCAAAGCTATACAATGTCATAAGAGAAGCGCTGGACAGAAACCGGTGGAAGCAGATAGTCCGCGCTAGATGTTTCGTTGCTGACCACGACGCTCAGACATGAGCTGCCGACTAAAGAGAGAGAGAAATAAAGTATTAGGAAGAGTAACAGAGGCAGTTCTTCTCCTCTCGCTTTTGAATTGAGAACTTTTTGACGTTTATCAGTCAGTGGACATTAGTGACTGTTATAAAATTTCAATAATGCTCTTGAAGAGTTCTCGTTTATCAAGTTGACTTTTAACATTGACCCCAATTCAGCTAAATCAGATAACTCGTGCATTTTTAATCACTTATATAAATAAGCTGATATATCGCAACAAAGAGCGTGGCAATTCTTAAAAGGCCGACAACGCACTCGCGAGCCTTCTACCATTAGTGTGAATGCTCCTGCCGGTTTGCTCCCTGTTCTATAAAGCAAATGGAGAAAAAATATGACATTTATTTATTTATTTATTAACACTTCGTTGCATTGCAATTGACATTTGCGCAGTAACTTTATCAGACGTCAAAAAATCCTCGAAACCACAGGAAGCAGAGATTGTTTTAAATTGTTTTATTCATACCTATATATGTATAAAAGCAATAATTAAGCTTAAAATATATTATCAAAAGGAGTCCCTTTCTGCCAGTATCTTCGGAACCTTGCCTAAACGTTCCCCTTTGAATAGCTAGACTAATTCTTTGTCCGAGGTAGCTGCAAGCTCTTCGGTCTGATGATATCTTCTATTATTGAGATTGTATCTTTGCGGATGTTTAGCGTACCTATTTTAATTCATCTATCAATTAAAATAACTATCTACTATAATAAAAAATAGAGGTCGATCGTAGAGGGGTGAAGATTAAGGGTTGTTAGTAGTTTTATGCTGAATAATGAAAGATAAATTGAAATACCACTTTTAACGGTTATTGTCAGATTAGCAGACCTAACGATGTGCACACAAAATTTCACGAATATCAGTCGAGCCATTTTGGAGGAGTTTCATTACAAACACTTTATTTTTGAATTGAAACCTCTTTAGGCGAATGATGGTAATTTTAATATAGAACGTCACGAACATGTGCAGAGGTTTTGTCGAAGAAAAGAGAGACAGCTCATTAGCACGTATACAGTGTGTAAACAGTGTGAATAGTGAAAAGTGAAAAAAAAAGTGTGTGTATAGATATACATACAAGGAGTGATCATATACTGGTGATGATCATGTATCATCTATTGGGGCTTATACCTTAGTTATATATAATTTACATAGTTTCACTTCTGACATGTGTATTTTGTAAGCACGCGTTTTTTGTTTTTTTTTCTGCCTAGCAAAGTATAAGTTCCCACTGTTCCCTGTGCCCCTCCATAATTATGCATTGACAAGTAACTGTTATAAATGCTCTAATTGTCCTAATTAATTATACAATGTTATCAGGAGAAAACGTAAACAAAGCCATCAAATTAATTGGATTAATTACGCCATTTATTGCTAGTCTGTAACGGCTTGGGGCACTGTGTTTCAGTAACTTTCTAGACTATTTATTTGCGTTGTGTTTCAGCAAATGACTTTAGAGGCATTTTACACAGCCAACAGTGCGTTGCCGGCTTTTAAGAATTGGTACGCTTTGCTTGAATTTAAAAATATATATATAGATTTTATTTATTTATTTATTTATTCACACTTCGTTGCAAAGAAACACAAATAACACAATACATAAAAATTACAAGGGATGCAACGAGCGGCCTTATCGCTAACAAGCGATCTCTTCCAGCCAACCCTAGTAAGAAAAGAAAACAATAAAT
This sequence comes from Pieris mannii, assembly GCA_028984075.1. Classification (NCBI taxonomy): domain Eukaryota; kingdom Metazoa; phylum Arthropoda; class Insecta; order Lepidoptera; family Pieridae; genus Pieris; species Pieris mannii. The sequence continues at coordinate 1,411,835 of CM054798.1, read as the reverse complement.
AAAAATGATGAGTGCAAGAAGTGCATAACCAGAAGTTATATAAAAAAAAATATTTATATTATTAATATGAATAAACGAGTTTATCGTGGGTCGATATAAAATATATATGTATTTATATATATCAATTTAATTATCATAAAAAAAACGATAAATTTCATGATATAAAACGCATTGGGATATATGTGTGTTCAAGTATGTTATAATTTATAACTACCCTCATTTCTCACAAAATCATTTAAATTACAACTTTTACTAATAAGTTCTTTCTCAGAGTCTTACCGACATTCCGTCAGTTGTAATACAAGCAAAATCTATAATTAAATCATCAAAGTCGAATATCAAGTGTGCACTCACGTGAACACTTCAAACGAAGCAACGCAAATATATCAACTTTTACAGGTCTATTGATTTAGCTTCTGATGGATTCATTCATTCAGCAAGTGTATGGTGTACTTGACACGCGTTAGTGATTGGGTCTAACAGATTCCGATGTCTTCATCTGACGTATCAATTGAAACCTTGAACCAGCTGCCATTTCAATTATTAAAGGGCTGGAACGCACTCGCAACAGTGAGTGACAAGTGGCGGCGGTATCACTTATCATCAGATGAGCCAACTGCCCATTTGCCCCCTGTACTATAATTAAAAATAACGTGTGGCACTCAGGGACTGCCGCGGTAAAGCTGTTGCATAGCATTTTTTCTCAACTTGTGCAATTATTATATTGATTGATATATTAAATATGCAGTATTTTTTCTATGCAATAGCTCAAACACAAAAAAATGTATTTCCGAAATTATGTGCATCAAAGCCCGACACTAACTGCCGTCCATAATAGGTAGAGACTTTTTAGACGATCCTGTAGGCTCTTTACAAAAATACCTTACAAATATCTTCCTTCGGTAACCATTTATAAATTCTGGTTTACATATTGGACAAATCCAACCAAAACGCAGTACGTAAGTCACATTCCAGAATATATCTTGGCACAATACCTTTGAAGTATCAAATACCAATTTGTCAGCGTATATGAGTTAATCCCAGTGCAATCTCCCCTATTGTCCAAGAGATATATTCAGACGCATCCTATATTTATTAGGTATTAAAGATGAAAATGGCGTTAGATTCTGTCTATCTCCTAACATAATTGAATGAAACCATTTTCCTTGTATTAATTGTGCACAGAAAAACTTTGAGCTTCGTCCATAGGTCGTTTTATTTTTACAAAGAATTCTTACGACCTCTTAAATTAAAACCATAGCTAATTATATATGAACCTTCCTCATGAAATACACACTTTTTAGGATTGGGCCTAAGATTTATGTATGTTTCATGATCTCATTAAAATTTTGTATTTGAAGTGAAACTTCTTTAGGCGCATGAGGGTACATTTTTAGATAATATTAACGTCACGAAGAAAAGAGAGAGAGCTATTGAGACCGATTGAGAGAGAGTGAGAAAGGGCGAACATAGCATGAAACAAATAGCTCTGGAGCGAGAGCAGGCAAGTGAGAAAGATTGAGAGAAAGAGAGAGTAAGGGAGATCGAGAAGAAATACACGTTATTGGTTTAGTAGTTACATATTAGAACTTAAGGTAGCAAACAGTGTGAATTTAGACATATAAATACAAGGAGTGATCATCTAGGGCTATGCGGCTTTTACCTTAGTAATAATTAATTTACAAAGAAGTTTCACTTCTGACGTGTACTTTGTACGCACTGTTACAACTCCTCAATGCATACCATATTGCTGACACATCCCGCTTTATACCCAAATCATCATTTCTTCCCATGCAACAACAACCTCTCATTTTCCCATCAAGTCAGTCGCTCTCCTAACTCTTATCCGAGCAGACATATTTTTTTATTGTTCTATTTCGTGCTATTTCCATTGTGAATTTATACCTATATCGAAATCAGCAATTTTTTGTTGATATTCGAGTCACCATGATTGACCGTACCATACTGTCCTCCAGATAATCTCATATAAAAATGGACATTTAGCATTACCGCTCCATTGCCTTAACAATGACTCAATTTGCTTTATTGCCCCAATATTTCACTTTCACCAGCACCCGTTTATTTAATGACCGCTGACTTCTGGTCCCTTAATGATGGGTCTCAATCATCGTAACTACCTGTTATATATCTAACAATGTCATCTATTCCATTGTTACTAATCCAATGCCAGACCCTATAAGGGTGACCTTATATCTGATTAACCTTCTAATACGATTTTTGGGTCTAAGACATGCCCATTTCCTTACTCACTGATGGCGCTCATGATAATAGGTGACATGTGATAAAAATCTGACAAATTTATTTCTTAAAATTAATGTATGAAGCGACTGTATTCAGATCACTAGCCCCTTTAGCAACATCTTTGCAAAAGGGTCAAGTAAAGATCTGTGCAACAGACTTCTGAATGCAACTGCAACAACTGAATACTGTCTCCACTGTCATGTATACATATTCACAGCGATTTGTTTTATAGAACAGGGGGCAAAAGGGCAGGAGGCTCACATGATCTTAAGTTATGCCGCTGCCCGTGGACACTATCGATGCCAGAGGGCCTGCAAAAGATTGGCGGCCTTTTAAGAATGGGTACGCTCTTTTCTTGAATTAGTTCGAATTAAGTCTAAGTCGAATTAGTTCGGAGATACTTCGGTAGACAGCTGGTTCAACATAGTGGTGGTGCGCGGCAAAGACTGCCTTGAAAAACGCTCAGTTGTGGAACGGCGGACGTCGAGGTGATACGGGTGGAATTTCGTATTCTTGTATTAATTAGTGTATCTTATTTATTTAACATAACATTGACATTATTGACTTACTACTGTAAGGATAGTGTATGTATTTATGTGAAGAAATTAAACTGTTCATAACATATGTGTACACATTTTCAGTACCTATAATCGATCCACTTGACCTCTCATTAACATTATCGTCTCGGCTCCAAAGTGTCTAGTAATAAGATTAAAGATAACATCTCCGTCGAGATTCAACACTCGTTATTTGAGACCGTTAAGATTAGTTTTATTAACCGTAATAAAATCTTTAGTTTAGCTTGATTTAACTGTCGTTATTTTATGTTGAATATTTTTGTCATTACAGGCTTTAATATAAGCTTTTAATATACCCTAAAAGTATCGTTCATGCTGACTCTGAAAGATACGTTTACCGTTAATAAAGAGGTAATCTAGATGCTTCGTTGCTGGCCACGACGCTCAGACAAGAGCTGTCGACTAAAGAGAGAGAGAAAAGTATCTACTATAAGAGTGCAATTATACGGGCGTATCTGTGTGTACCTTTTTTTATAGAATAGGGGAAAGCCTACAGTACACCAGAAAGGGTTGTCCATGGGCTGCGATGTTGTCATGATGATGACACCCATTTTAGTATATGCGTTGCCGGCCTTTATAACCCTAATGTGAAACAAAGAAAAAGAAACACCAACAGAGAATAGAGTACAATAAATGCAAAATAATTAACAAAAAAAAACAAAAAACTCAAAATAACACCTTACTATAACTAATATAAAATAAAGTAAAATCTAAAGAAAAAATAGCAATAATAATAAATAAAAATATGTACAAACAAATATTTAAAAGCCAATCAAAAGGTTAACTGAGAACAATTAATATCTTTAAGCAGAGCTAATTACGACGCAGAAACAAAGTGATTAAAAAGTTTTTAAATAAATTTAAAGTATTCCTTTTTTATTCTTTCAAGTACAAAAAATACCTTAAACTTGAGTGATGTCAAATGTCATCTGTCAAACGGACGATATTTTAGCGGATTGCGCGGCACGTGTCACCTCCGAGGCACGCCGGCCATCTTGTATTGTCACGAATTCCACGCAAAAAAAGGAACGTGGAGAATGGGATTTCTTGCCGACGCGCCACTAATATTATAAAGAGAAATTATTTGTTTGCATTGCAATTGTATACAGAACTGATTTAAAAACTTCTTTTACCAATAGAATCCTATAAATCCTTTATATTCATGTCTTCTATAAAACACTTTGCTCTGTTGTCAATAGTTTCCCCAGCGATATAAGAATTTTTCTAGGTATTCTTCACACCACTATCGTAATTTAATGAGCAGTATTTGCCTAGTGGCTTCAGCGTGCGGCTATCATCGCTGAGGTCGTAGGTTCGATCCCCGGCTGTGCACCAATGGACTTTCTTTCTATGTGCGCATTTAACATTTGCTCGAAGGGTGAAGGAAAACATCGTGAGGAAACCGACATGTCTTAGACCCAAAAAAGCCGACAAGTATCAGGCACAGAAGGCTGATCACCTACTTACCTATTGTTCATGAAACTGATACAGAAATCTGAGGCTCAGACCGAGACCAGTTATTAAAACATTAAGTGCTCTTTTCTGGGATCCTAGTGGAGCGGGGTCATAGTAGCGGTACCGCCCACTCGGATCCGTGGAAGAATCCCGTTCTTTTTTTTAAACCAACGCCATTCCTAGCCCTCATATCCGAGTATTCGGCACAGAATGTGCGTTATGCGAATCCGAAAAATGTTATTTTTTAATTAAGTAATAATATTCATTCATACATATTTACTTAATCAAAATTCGCCATCAAAAGTTTTGGTTTCCGTCTATTACTTTGTATTCATTGTTTCAGTATTCCATGTGTTTATGAAAAAAAGTCAAATCATTTCTTCCAATTAGACCACCTAAAATGGCACTTTTGAACGTTAAATAAAATATATTCTAGTTGCCCCTTGTAAAAGGAAAAATTCATTAAACCAAATCTCATCTAGAAAATACGATATATGTATGTATATATATATGTAACACTAGATTGTTTTGCGAAAACCACTATTTCGCAATTTGTTAAACTGCTTTACATTTGTAGATTTGTATCAGCACCGCACGCAAACCAAAATAAGCAACACTATTCACTATGCACGAAATCAGATAACATGAAATTGCTTTTCGGACGACCTCACAAAAGACTTAAATTTTTATTTAAACCCAGCTCTGAAGTAACAAGACGCCTAAAGAGAATTTTAACTTTTACAGTTAATAAAACTACTGTTTATTAAGTGAAACTTCTTTAGGCGCATGAGGGTATCTATTTTACAGATCGTCACAAAGATGTGCAGCGTTTTTTTTCTCGAAGAAAAGGGAGAGAGCGATTGAGAGAGAATGAGAAAGGGAGATCGAGAAAAAATACACGCTATTGGTTGATGTATTCCTATAGTTAAATATTAGATACTTTAGATGGCTTCCGACGCATAACGTCTTGAGCAAACGCAGATTTTTTATTTATTAATATTATAATTAGCACGTATTTAGTGTTTAAACAGTGTGCATATAGATATACAAATACATGGAGTTATCATATGTACACGATCATCTATTTGGTATTTCACCCTAGTAATAATTAATTTTCAAAGAAGTTTCACTTCTGACATGTGTACTTTGTACGCACTCACTTTTTTATTTATTGAAATTTACCGCATCGTACGAATTACTATATATATCGTAGGTATATATTATAAGCCTATAGCCTAATCTTTTTTTAACTATCAGAAAATATCGGTACACATAAATGTTATAAAAAATATTTAAATACTATTTTTTTTTTAAAGAACAGGGGGCAAACGGGCAGGAACCTAAAAAAATATATATACTAGCAAACCAGTGGATTAACTGAATTGAATGACCAGCGCTGTGGAACACTCTGGTCCTCAGCATGATGCTGAGACAGGGTTTCTTTTGCTTAACGAAAGCGAATCTTAGGTCTGGTGGATAACTTTAATTCTTCTATCAGTATCTAATACGATCGTAGACGTAAGATCCAGCAGCTGTGTTTTTGGACACCAAAGCAGAATACAGAATAAGTATCACCAGAGCATTTCTTAAGGCACTTGCCTCCCACTATTTGGAACCAGTTGCCCACTGAAGTATTTCCGAGCCAATTCGACTTAGGGTCCACCACGAAAAGAGCGAACCAATTCTTAAAAGCTAATAATAATAATTTATTGCAAGAATATGGTACAAAAAAGTGTAAGGTGTTACAATCGTTATTTCGCATATTCTGCCACACAATGGCGCGCAAATTTGTCTGTAAAGGAATTTAACATTAGTCATATGAATTGGTCAATTCTTATATTGTTTGTGTCATACATACCATATCATACTTAGGGTCCTTCAAAAAAAAGTGTACAAATTCTTAAAATACCGGCAACTCACTCGCGAGCCCTCTAGCATCGAGAGTGTCCATGGGCGGCGGTATCACTTATCATCAGATGATGTCCTCCTGCCTGTTTGCCAAATATTACATTAAAAAAAGTTATTCGGGTCATTAGCTGCAATTAGTGAATTGTCTGTAATATATTGTCGGCAAATGGGCTTAATCACCCCAAATGAAACACCCCTAAAATGCAGTAACGTGGTCTAGTACAGGGTGGCCAAAAGTCGTGGTTCAAACGCAACTAGGGAATAGATGAGGTCATTAGCAACAAAAAATTGTTCTACGGGAGGTCCTTCATATCAACCGCTGCAGAGTTATAATTGAGTTGCGTTTTTATAAGAAAATCGACTTTTCTTACCTTTATTAAAATTTGAAAAAATCTACATCCTGTATCTTTTTTATAGTACCCACTAGATTGGTAATGATACGACCTTTTGTTAGATATGCTATTTATGGTTGTTAATGGGGTGTCTTGAAAATAATAATGTTTTACGAATTTTTTTTTCAAATCTTTTTTGTTTACTTCGGCCCCATTGAGAAAAAAAAACTTGAGAGGTGTCCAGGGACACTCGGATGGAACGAAGTTCCTTTCGATTAATTAGTGAAAGAATTATAATTTTTTTTTAAAGTTATTATCATATTTTTTTATTATTAACAAATATAAGTGTATATATAAAAGTAAGGGGTTGCCTGGAAGAGATTGCACGAAAGCGATAAGGCCGCCAGTTGCTCTCCTTTCCATTTAATTATGTTAAATTTGTAAATTGTAATGTTACGAAGAGTAAATAAATGCTAAATCAATAAAATGTAATAAAAAACTTAATCAGTAGGGTCAATTTTAGTAATTAGAGTGCCTAAAATTAGTATTTTGTATTAATTTATTTTGTTTCATTTTGACAACAATTCTGAAGATAGAGACATCTATTGACACCATGTATATTTTTTTACGAAAAAGTTGCGTTCTATCATAGAGATGTCGCTAGCTTCGTCGTTACAACTTTTCGTCTTAATTGTTTACGTCTAGCCCCCTTTCTTATCTTTCTAGGAGAAAAAACATAACAACGATACTGACTTATGATAGGTTATCTGATATATCCCTGTATATAGCACAATGTAGATGGATTACAGTTAAATCTATAACGCATAAATAACAAATGAGTGGCACTGCAACCTTTTTAGGTCCCAGATTTCTGTGTCTGTTTCATGATATGTCAATCTAAGAGGCAAATAGGTGATCAGTTCTCTTGCCTGAAACACGCCGACGACTTTTTGGATAAGGCAAGCCGGTTCTAACGATGTGATTGGTGCACACCCGTGGATCGAACCTACGATCTCTGATGAGAATTTCACGCTGAAGAAGACAACAGCGTTCTTCCGTATACCTAACTTAAATTTTATCTGTGCTGAAGTTAATCCGTTTTTTGTTTGGCATATTTAATCATTAATTCGCATCACAAATACTATACCAAAAATATATTTGTACTGCTAATCATTTTAAATTTATTTATAGGTTCGAAACAACGTGTATATATACAATTTTACACATACACATTGTTAAGATTTAATGGAAAAAGTAGTTTTATACGTGAAAAATAACTGTATTTAGTTGAAAAACAATATATCGGCCAGTACTGTTCACAGAGTAGAGAGTAGGGCAAAAAACAAACGAGATACTTGACATAAGACTCAAGTCTATAGAGCAAAAGGCGCGAAATTCAAAACACACACTAATTGTTAGGTTAGGTTAGTATCAAGTATTACGTCACGCAATTTTTGGAGATTTTTGTTCCCCCTATGTAACGCGTCGTAACGTTTATCTGTACCCAATAGTAAAACGTTTCGTTACGACCCACTAACTCGTTAAACCAAAAATTTCCATTAATGTGGTGCAAAATAACGGAAAGTCGAAAATAATATTAACAATAATTTCGTCCGACCATACCATTTTAGGTTAAATATAAAAAGTTATAAACACGTTTAAATTACGCTAACACGTATATAGTGCTTTAAAAAAAGCAACACCAAAGGCAACGTAAACCCATAAATAACATCGGTAAATAACACAAATGTCAAACATCGGTTGTCAGACGTCAAAAAAGACATTCAAAAAAAGAACACCAATTTCAAAGAGTCAAAGAGGAATGTGACTAATTTAGACCGTCTTTGCACGTGTCAACGTCAAAGGTTAAATACTATCTGACAGTCTTCCAGTAAATGTAATTACAGGAGATTTACCGACACTAAGAAGAGATGGGGGAGGAAGAATTTACGGTAAAATATGGGCACAATGGTACTTGGTTAAATAAGCTGGGTAAGGGAGCGTTCATGTATCACACGTCACGCAATTATTGGGGATTTTGACCCCTCCCCCCCATGCAACCCGACGTAGTGTATCACACTCTTTAAACCTAAAAGTAATAATTATGTATTGTACAGTATCTCGGTGCTTACATTTGGGATTTTGTAGCTAGCGATAATTAAATAAAGAACCTATGTCATGAGCAAACCCCAGATACACACCCTCACTACGTCCTTCGTTCCTCAACTGAGCATAATTTAAGTCAGTTTTACCAGCACTGTATGTCACCAGTTACCCTCTGAAGTATTTCCGGACTAATTCGACTTCAAGTCCTCCAAGAGAGCGTACTAATTCTTAAAAGAGTCTTGGGAGCCTTCTAGCATTGAGTGTCCTAGTTATAGTCATCAAATGTATGGAAAAAATTTGGTGGGTTTTGTTTCAAGTTTAAGAAATCAAAAATACTATTGTCTTATATTAACATAGCTTTTACACATTTAAAGAAAACACTTATTTAGCGGATTGAAGCTATGTATTATTGTCACCGTGACCACGCACGCTGTAAAGCACGCGTAACGTCGGATAAATTTAAAATTTTGTTAAATAATTATGTGTTTACAATAACACATAGCTTCAAACCGGTAAAAAAGTGTTTTCTTTAAATCAAAAATACATTTCTTTTTTCCGAAATTTCCTTTCCATCCCCATTCTTACCCCAACAAAAAAAACACTGGTCTTTAGTAAATTGACTGAAATGCGTTAAATCATTGTTAAACATCAAAAACTTTTAATAAAGTACAAATAGTGTACAGTAGCAAAGAGTATTTAACACGATGTCGTGAACTAAGCTTAAAAGACAACATAAGAATCTTATCAGACCACCCAGCTGTTATCAGTCATTATCCGGACTTATTATTGTGTAAAACGTATTCTTATATTTTTTTTTAATATTTCTTTTATTACCAGGTTTCGCATGAGTGGACATTTATTAAACATTTTAAAGATATGTTCTTTAATATTGTGAAACATATTTGTTCTATCATCAATAGTTTTCAGCACATGCGATGAGCTATATTTTATATGCATTTTTTTACACCTTGAGTATATATATATTATATTAATCGGTGATAATATAGCATTCAAATAGCGAAATATTTTTTTTAATTCGGTCTAATACTTTTTGAGCCACTTCTTTAACATACAAACAAATCTTTCCTGTTTATAGTATAGATTCTCTAAAAAATCTAAAATACTATTTTTTTTATATGTGGTGCATGTCGTGGCTAGTCAACTTCTTCAATACCATGGGCCTAGTCAGAAGATTGAAGAAGACCAAACCATTATTGTGAATTCGTTCTATTAGGAGGCAACCGGACAGAAGACTCATCTGATGTTAAGCGATGCTGTCCACGACATTCAACCATCCCTTGGGTAGAATGCCTAGCGAACCCCGAGGGCCCATCTTAAGGGCGTGTGATGGGCTGAGGTGTTTTTAGTGGGTAGGGTCTCGCTACCCCTCTGAATAGCAGAGGGATTTGAGTCTAGATCCAGCCCCACAGTCCCCGTGTCAAGTTCGACATTCTAGATGCGGGCCTGCATGAATTTCCACCTCATTAAAAAAAAACGACACTCAACCTGCCAGAAGCTGGTTTTAAAAGAATTTGTACGCTCTTTTCTTTAAATCGAATTAGTAAGAAAGTGCCCCTTAATACTAAGTTAGTCTTAAGGGGCAAAATAGTGTTAAGTTCACAGGAACTGAGTGTCTTCCCTTTAATAGAGATGGATTTTTATTGGATAGTTTCTTTATATATCATTTTTAGTATAATTGAATGATAAAATAAATCAGTGGCGCTCCAACCTCTTCAGGTTTCGTCCTCAGATATTTGAATCTGTTTCAATCCAAGCAAGTAGGCGATCGGCCTCCTATGCCTGACACTCGTCGAGTTTTTGGGTTAGGAAAGCCGGTTTCTTGCATTCCCACATAGAAAGTCCATTGGTGCTCAGCCAGGGATCTCAACGTCAGGGATGATAATGAAGGAGTAACACACTGAAGTAATTATCAGCAAATTAGGTTTAAATTAGTCTTCATTAACGCTTGCAATCTAAATGTCTTTGAGACAATTTTTATATACAACATAAATCGTCTATATGTACATATATATTACAATTATAAACATATGCAACAATGACCGAGTCATTGACCGATTAATTTCTTGGTTCTAAATAGCTTATCAAACTAATAAACTGTCATGATGATGTAATGCGAAATGACAAGCGGTACATTTGTTGCTGTCTATGGTTCTATTTATATCTGTCAATACAACCATAGACAAACTATAGCATATAACAAACAAATTATAGCATTTGACATCTGTATTAATTGAATGAATTTATGTATACACAACTGTAAGGAAAGTTTCTTGCCAGTTCTTCTTACCCGCTCTACGCCCTTGACTCGCGAACTGGTTGTAAATGTAAATTTACAATTAATTTAATTTGTTTTTCTTGACGTTCATAAGTGTACATGTTTATTTATTTATTTATTTAATAACAATTCGTTGCATTACATAAAAGGTAAAAAAATATATATTAAACATAAATTAATGAAAAGCAACTGGCGGCCTTATCGCTTTAGAGCGATTTCTTTCCAAACAACCACTGAGAGTAAAGGAAAAAACCACTATGAGTATATTAACTAAGGTAGGCAAGAAGTGCAAAAATACACATTACAAATAATAAAAATAGGAAAAAAAAACATACTTAACAGAAACAAAAATAAATAAAAATAAACTAAACTGATATAGGTTACATAAAAAAAAAGTAAACAGTGCGCATGAATCATGATAATCCAATTCAAGATTGGTCTCACGTTTGTTTGTTTACCTAAATGAATAAAGATATTTTTCATTTGATTGATTAAAAGGAAATCTATACGTTCTAGCTGTCAAAATTCGATGACGTATTAACTGATATTCGATAAATCAACCGTAAATTTGGTGACGACAAAATAATGTAAGAAAATTTGTGCGTTCTATTAATTCGTATTTGTCATTGAAAGGCAATGGTGGTGATGTCAGATAAGGTAGGCCTCGTATCTGAACCAAATCCAGGGCATACTAGAGTAGGAGCAACTCAAGAGTTCCCATAACCAACACGGCATGATAGATGAAGCAAGGTCAGGATTGTAGTGATATCTATAGCTTTGGGAACGTATAAATAATATATGGACTTTTAACATATGTTTTAGTTGCTTCGTTTTGTTCCCATAGGTTTGTATAATTTTATTTATTACAAAAATACATACATTATCCTTACAGACTATGCGAATACGATAATGTCGAGAATCATTTAATAAAATATTATAAAGTACATATATAATATTAAACACATAATATACAGAATATCGCTACTGTGAATTCACTCTGCGAACATATAAATATGTCGATAGTGTCGGACACAGCATTATATATATGTCTTATCTATAAAATTTTCACAGTTGCTAGGAAAGTAAAATTACTATTTTTATGATTGATTTACTGTGTATAATTGCAACGAAGTATTAATAAATATAAAATTATCATCTCTCATCTCCCATCCTATGGCATTGGGAAGGTATCAATAATATAATCACATAACTCTCTATTCACATTAATAGTACATTACCGTGAGATTGTTCGAGACCGGAAATGGCTATCACGTATTGAAGGGCTCGTTGGGACGTGTTGTTACGACACTTCCGCTCACCATAAACCACGGGTGTTGTAGATATAAACATTTTTACTCTTGTAGTAATGAGTTTAGAATTAAGACAGCTGTAACCACCGAGATAAGACGAACGCAAAGCTTTGTCTGTCAAGTATTTGAATTTTGACATACGGCAGTCATAGATACAGATAGGAGACAGCTTTCTTTACATGTAACAAGCAAACGGGCAGGGTCACTTGATGTTAAGTGATACATAGCCACATTGCCAAAGGGCTTTTAATGCCAACCTTTTAAGACTTGTTACCCTCTTTTCTTGAAATACCCTAAGTCGAATTGGTTAGGAAATATTTCGGAACGCAGCTGTTTCCACATGTGAGCAAAGACTGCCTTAAAAAATATAATAAATATCTTAAGAACCAGCTGCCTTCCTTAGCTTAGCTGTCCTTCAAGAAAAGAGCGTACCAATTCTTAAAAGGCCGGCAACGCACTCGCGAGCCCTCTGGCATTGAGAGTGTCCATGGGCGGCGGTATCACTTAACATCAGGTGAGCCTCCTGCCCGTTTGCCCCCTGTTCTATAAAAGAAAAAAAAAACGCTCATTTCTGCAACCACGGACGTCGAATAGAATTTCGTATTCTGCCGCGACGTCTGATTATGAAACTGTTATGGTCTACTCTATAAACTCGATGTCAAATGTCATATATACTCTCTTCTCTCAGACTTAGCATTAAGTCTCATTTCTGAATCTCAAAACTCGATTGATCTAAATCTTAGAGAAAGTTCCCCTTCACAGACGATATCCTAGCGACGCTCTTTTGTTACCTATTTTAAAAAGCAATATGACTATAAAGGCAGTTTTCCCCCATGGCAGGTGTGTCCATCTGAGACTGGGTCAGCCTCTCGATCCTGTGACTCGTGGCCCCGGCCATTTCACAAGTCATTAACATTGTGCGTATATTCTATTCTAGTATACTTATCACTATTTTTGTAAACATACATAATAGGTAGGAAAGGTAAGTCTATTAATTTCCTTAAATTTATCTCTCAGAGATTCCCTACATTTTAAATTATAGATTGCACGAATAGCTCTCTTCTGCAGAATAAAAATAGATTCGACATCAGCAGCATGACCCCATAATAATAAGCCATACGTCATTAAGCTATGAAAGTAACTAAAGTAAACAAGTCTAGCTGTGTCGACATCAGTCAGCGAGCGAATTTTTTAACCGCGTAAGCTGCAGAACTAAGTCTTTTCGCCAATCCGTTGATATGAGGGGACTACTGAAGTTTTGTATCACTGAGTATCACGTGTTTAGCAGGATCAGCAGTCAGATCCAGCCATGCGATGCCGAAACATGATAGTTGTGAACCGAGATATAAAAACATCTCAGATGTTACAAACAAATTATTTTATAATCCAAAATAATCCTAAGAATGATTACTAGCAATTATCGGGACAAGATTCCCACGGAACATCTGTTGGGAATCGATGAACTACTTTACATATAAAATGTGCGCGCATTTGAACACGACAAACTCAAATACAGAACGGATTATACAGTTAACACTATTGACAGAACATTTTCCGCTGAAGTTTTAGATAAATAGTTAAAAATCGTTTTAAAAATAAGAAGGATACTTTAAAATAGCGAAAAATTAAGAAGAAATGCAAAATTTATAGACACCTTATATGCCATAAAACAGAAGTGGCAATAGGGGAGACATATAGTAAGATACACAGATAAAAGACAACATGGAACCAAGAGAAGAAGGAGAAGAGAGCACCCTAGTAAAAGGTCGATAGTAGATATAAAAGCGCTAGCAGGAATCGAATGGAGAAAGCCATGGATACAGATATTTGGAAAACAGCTGAAGAGAACCCGTGAAGGGATTCTCAAGGGCACTGAAGGACTTCCTTCATCCAACATATGGAGAAACAAGAAAAAGAAATGAATATAAAAAATCTAAAAAGATTAAATATATTACTATCCGCTATAAAATTCAAAATTTTGACCACACAACACGGAAAAGTTTTGGAAAAATAATTAAGCAAACATTGATTCCACAGAGACAATAAAAACAGAAATTCAATATTTTGATTTATGGAACCGCTGCGCAGTTTAAAATGAAACAGTTAGCATTTTTAATTTCGACGTGATAAGAATAGGGTACCGAGAGTTTTTTACGCCAGCTTTTTCTCTCGGCCTACACCCTCTGTCTTCTTTGATCCCTACTCCCGATGAGTAGGGATCAAATGCCTACAGGTTCGAATTTAATGACGTGGAATAAGTGATACCTGTATATCTTATGTTCCATAATAAATGTATTTTATTTTATTTTTATTTCAGGAACCTTAGTGCAGTCGCATCCTTGCATTTTTCGGACACGTATCTCGGCGTGGTGATCAATCCATAGAACGCCTTATCGGCCAGGGGAACGTGGAAGGCACTAGACCGCGCGGCAGGTCACCTACACGTTGGACTGATCAGATTAAGTCTGCCGTAGGAGAATAACTGAATCAGTGATTCATCATTCAAATCAGCAGGATGACCTCCAATAGGCAACGATGGCGGAATGTCGTGAAGCGCATCACATCTGCGCCTTCTATTAACCACATAGCGATCACGACCGCCCTGTCAAGAGTGTACCCAATAAGAAGAAGTCCAGTTTAGCCAAATCATGAGGCAGAGGATTCGTTACGAAATATATCCGTGCTGGAAACAGACTGCAGAAAAATTGGCTTTGTCTTTTATTATATGTATATGTGTAACTGTAAGATCAATTTGGTTTGTTCAAAGCAGCAAGTCATTGTTCAGAAGCGCGACATCCAGTATTAAAGATGCCATGATTATGGCCAACCTTCGATAGGAGATGGCATTATAACAAGCTTTAGTTAGACCAAAAATGTGTTTTATAATCTAAAATAATTTAAATTGGAGAGAGCCAATACTAGAGGACTCCCTGTACAGGCGCTGGCCTCATTTCGGCGACCAAGACACTTTTTGGGTCGCAGAGCCAGTGGAGTAAGTAAAACGGGCTCTGGAGATAGCTTTCAATCTTTGGTTTAAGTTTATCTGGTCCATAGGTCAGAGATATGAAGTTTATTTAAACGCTCTAGCATTTGTCTCTTTCTGTCAAATTGTGTCTAACAGTGACAAAAAGAGACACATATAATTGTGTCAGGCACGAGTTTGGCAATGCTTTTTAACAATCAAGATATAAGCTATGGACACAAAAGCTTTGTAAAAAATTAAATCAGCTTCCTTATCGATAGTAACTCGAACAAAAACTTAAGGCGATTAATAATCGAGATTTTAATCACGTTGACAAGCGATTATAGTAACGAAATCAACACAAACTATATGTATAAATAACTGATTTTTATGTCTACGTCTTCTTAAGCCGTCAGTCAGCTTAAACAGAACCGATCTCAAAACAATGTTAGGTACAATTACGGACCATTGTCTCCTTAATAAACAGTCTATTTGTCCTAGGCGCGAAAGACAGCCCCATGTGCAGAGGCTATTTCAGCGCAGAGGAATCAGTCACCCACGTAGTCCTGGAATGCGAGGCTGTGGCTAAACAACAAACGGAAATCCTCGGAACAGTGAGGTCGCTCCGTGAAGCCTGTGAAGTGCCCAGGCTCTGTGCTTCTGGAAGGAGCTACGCTGGCTAAAGTAGCCAGGGCTTTACGCAAAACGGACCAAATTTGAGTCTAGTTGCGGAAATTGAGTCCATCTACCTAATACCTATAAATGTCTATTTCTTATCTAAATTTTTTTATATTATATTATTCGGCTGAATATAATAAAAGCAGCCGAATAGCCCGAATACCGAATAGTAACCGAATATTCGTTGTAATATTTGCCTACATTGATTTGGGAGTAACACAGCCCCGTTTTACAATCTCACCCCATGACCCTTCATAAATCTAGTTTATGGAGACGTCAAAAGTATGAAATCTGACATATTCGACAGCGCCCAAGCCGAGATAGACTCGAGATGTGATTTTTTTTTCAATAAAAACAAAATATTTTTCTGTGTCAAAATGTGTTCACACACTAAAAAATATGATTGACATAACTCGAGATTAAACCTAATAATAATAAAAAAAAGAAAAAACAATATTTTTTATTTGTCAAGGTAAATTATAAAAATTATAATGTTACACAACAGTAAATTTGCGCCTCAAACGCAAAAAAGAAAAATTATGTAAATAAAGTAAAAATTAACACTGTAAGTAAAGATATCTTGTGTCGAATTTGAGCGTTCAAAGTTAAAACTGCGTGTTTTTCAAGGCAATTTGCCGCGCACCACCACTTTGTGATACCATGATCTTATTTTCCAAAATAAACGTATGTATTTTGTGGAACCAGCTGAAGTATTTCCGAACCAATTCGACTTAGGGTCCTTTTAGAAAAGAGCGTACCAAAAGGCCGGCTAAGCACTTGCGAGCCCTCTGGCATTGAGAGTGTCCATGGGCGGCGGATGAGTAGGGATGCCAACAGGCTCGAATTCAATGACGTGGAATAAGTGATACCATGATGATCTTATGTTACAAAATAAACGTATTTTATTTTTTATTATCACTTAACATCATGTGAGCCTCCTGCCCGTTTGCCCCCTGTTCTATCAAAAAAAGTTTTAAATTAAACTTAAACACATAAATGTTTGAACACTTAGTTCCCATTCCCATATTAACTTTAATATAAGTAAAGATTTTTACTATTAATCTAGTTTAGATACTATCTTATTCATTATACAAACACGCGATTGTTTAACGACCGCCCGTCGAGCTGCTTGGGAGGTCGATGCTAGAAAATTAACCTACTCATAGACCGCCATTAAGTGTAGTAAGTTCTTAAAACTAAATCTGTCGTTAACGACGGCACTTTTGTGTCTATCGAATTGTCTTTACGCTGTGATGACAAGTATTCACCAATAGATGGCGCTATATGGTTCGTATATTATTAAAACGCGCTAACGAAATATATTCTCAAAGACGTATGACTGATTTAATTTTTTATAATTTGCTTATAATAGAATAACCCATCTTGAACTAGAAATGACCACATCAGACCACGATATTTCTTCACGATAGAATACAGATATGAAGAATTTTTAGTTAATCTGAGGAAGGTAAGCTTATGAGTTATGACATTTTTAAAGCCGACCGCGTGTTATTGCAAGATCAGACTTATGCAAAACACCTCATTAATTGTGGAAATGGAAAACATTTAAGTCATTAAACACCTGCCTCTCAGGCGATTGACCACCTGGTGATGGCCCAAGGTGGGAGTCTCGCAGGAGATGCCTTTGCGTTACGGCATATATATATATATATAGGTACGGCTTCAGACTTACAGTAAGGTTTCATTGATGATAATAATAAATTAAAACTTTTTGAATTTTTATCTTTAAAGATATTTTAAGTTTCTATTAATCTGTGTAGGATTTTAATATAATTTTATTAATATACTTGTCAAACACCGGCGACACCATTCTAAATTGTCATGTCAACTTCCAAAGACATACAGACTATACAATTTTTTTTCATAAAAAACATAAGTTCTTAACAGTCAATATGATTTCTCATCACCAATTACGAACGATGTTAGATTTTAAATTGTCTTAATTTTTAAATATTTAACAACACGTCGTTCATATCCGGCTTTGAAATTTAACAATACAATATTTACAAGTTATCTTTGCGAACGTTTTGTTGTAAAAGGATATTAATATCTTGAGGGCAAATAAAATAGATTAAAAAATCTCAGAGACTGGTGAAGAGTTCCCGTAGCCGACTAGCATGCATGTTTTGAAAGTGGATGAACATCTGTAGTATCTACCTATCGGTGAAAGGCGTAAAAAAAGTATAAATGAATAAAAAAATCTTCACCCTTATCATAAGGGTAAGAAAATCATTTAAACCATTTCGTTTAACACTGGCTCGCATTCGCGCGGTAAACCGAAGCAGTCAGCAACCATTATGTCACTTGTAAATTAATAACGTCAAAGTCATATCAGTTTTTTGTTTGCCTAAATCGATCTATGTATCAACAACTATTCGATAGTCTATAAAAAACAATGTAAAGCGCCACATATTGTTTTTTTAAGGTCTAGGCCTCAGATTTCTGTATCAGTCTCATGATCGCTTGTCAATAGTAGGCAATTGATAGGCATCCTAACATGTTTCGACTTTTCGGATCCACCCGTCTCTTCCATATAATTCTTAATTTAGGTAAAATGAAGTTCTGCTGATACTTTGATAGTTTGTTAACCGCACTCAGTTCCCTTAATGACCCTTTGTCCTAATGACAGATGCTTTATTACCCTCTGAACAAACGGGGCATTGGAAGAATACAAATATATGATAACAAATGTTCCTGTCCCTTTACTACAATGGATGCCTTAGACCTATCCAGAATAGATAATTTTACACTAATAACTGATTATATAAAACAAGACTTCCCAGTGCGTTGCCGGTATAATTGGTCGGTTGATCAATTATTATTATTGAGGTACTTGATGCTAGAGTTTTTGTATTAATGATATTTAACGGGTTCGGCACTGTATGATGAAATACAGGTTCATACCTAGTTCAGCGTCAGATAAACCTGACTAATTATGTTTATATAACTAGCGCAATTAGATATTAGATTTTCCTGTGAAACAAACTTGTTATAAATTATTATTATTATTATTTTTTATAGAACAAGGGGCAAACGGGCAGGAGGCTCACCTGATGTTAAGTGATACCGCCGCCCATGGACACTCTCAATGCCAGAGTGCATTGCCGGCCTTTTAAGAATTGGTACGCTCTTTTCTTGAAGGATCCTTAGTCGAATTGGTTCGGAAATACTTCAGTCGGCAGCTGGTTCCACAAAGTGGTGGTGCGCGGCAAAAACTGCCTAGAAAAACGCGCAGTTGTGGACCGGTGGACGTCGAGGTGATACGGGTGGAATTTCGTATTCTGCCTCGACGTCCGATGATGAAACTCAGCTGCAGGTATTAATCCGAACCACTCCTCTGAACACTCTCCATGGTAAATGCGGTAGAAGATGCAGAGTGACTAGTATTAAATTAGAGTTATAGTTTAACTCCCTGTCAATACACTTTGCGCAGAGTAGGAGAACACAAATTGTATCTGATTCAACACTGCTTAATGAGGCTCCAGGCTTTGTCAACCACCAGCCAACAAACCAGCTGCCCACTGAAGTATTTCCGAACCAATTCGACTTACGTTCCTTCAAGATCCTCGCGACTATCCCGCTCACTCCCTTTGTCCATGTCGTCCATGAGTCCATGGGCGGCTTAACACTTTACATTAGGTGAGAATCCTGCCCCTGCCGTGATACATAAAATAAAAAAGGCTCACATAATGTCTGAGGAGTAACACTCCTTCTTGAGATCATTGAACCCCGGAACCCCACAGAATTTTCTATGAAGTACGGTAAGGAAAACATCGTGAGGAAACCGGAATGCCTTAGACCCAAATAGTCGAAGTGTGTCAGGCACAGAAGATTAAACATCTAGAAATGATTGCAGACAGGCCCAGAACGAAAAGGTTGTAGCGCCATTTGTTTTTATCGTCTCATTGAAATTTGTGTCAACCACGGTCAACTATGGTGACTGGCGATGAATTATAAGTGACTGATAACATCAGTCTCACGACTGGCTCTATTCAATAAATACTCAATAATAGGCTTTTGTTTCAGATACTTTTACACTTAAAACACATTCATCTCATTATTTTTATGTATCCGAGTGCTTTAACGGCAAAGGCCTCCATCAAATCCCGCCTATCTGCACTGTTCTACTCTCTGCCATGTACTATCTGTTGTTTCTTGAGTTTGATTTATCCAGCTTCTTAGTTATCTTCCTCTTTTTCGTTTATTGAACCTTGGGCATCCCATTCTTGGTCAACTTTACTTACCCCGCCATTTTCTGAGTTTTTATTATTGTAACATCTTCTTAGTAGATCTTCTCACATACATCGTTCCAACAATCTTTGCCATAACTGTAGCTTAGTACTCAATAAGGTAACTAAGAACATTTGTGAAACCGCCTCTGCGTGTTGGACCTGTGTCCTCACATATAAATTCTAAAGATCCCTGGCTCCCTGTTCCAGGAATTGATTAACGAGGTACAGAAGCCTGTAAACCACATCTAGTTTATAATATTGTAACATGCTGTTCCTATCCAGAAGTACTTTATTTTATCTTTTGCCGTCAGCATCCAATTCTTGCCTTTCTCATCGCTCTAATGGTCTGTTCTTATTTCTGTCCTTTTCGGCCAGGTTGGTTACTTTTTTAACCATCTTCTATCTGTAAAATGGGCTGCCTATCTCCATAAAGTTGTAGAGCGTGTTGCTCAGCATTTATTTTTGATTATCATCAAATACTTTCCTTTCTGCTCACTTTATTTCAAAGTGCTATATTGCACCCTGTCAAGAACGTATTTTGGCTTTCGTTTCATTTGCCCCATATGTAAGGCAAAGCAGCAAGCACGAATGCACCACATTTTTTTTCTGTTTAAGTGCGAGCTTAAAGGATTTACTCTAAGCAGACATATAATGTATGTTTTGTGCTTCAAGAGTTTTACGGTAAAATTACATAAAATATTTCGATAAAAAACTCTCAACAATAATAATAATACTTTGTGATAGATTTTACTTGACTATACATCTGTCTCTTTTTATCACAGCCTAAACACAATTTGTAAGAAAGAGACGAAAACGCCTCTATATAAAGGGTGCAATTCGATTGAATTCTCAAGGTTAGTTAAATAATTGTCTGCTGTTTTGACAATCAATCAAGTTTAAATTAATTCATCTCGCGTTTTATGGTTTTAATCCAAGGCCAAGAACAATGGAGGTGCTTTGAATACTTAGTCAAATTCGGCACATTTGCATGTCCAAATTTGACCGGCGCCAGTCTGATGCAATCTACGAGGTGGACACCAATTGCCTACGACTTGGTGAATTGTCATTATTACTTTTTTTAACAGGGGGCAAACGGGCAGAGTCAATTTAAGCGATACCGCCGCTCATAGACATTCACATCGTCAGAGGGGTCGCAAGTGCGTTGCCGGCCTGGTTAAGAGTTGGTAGGCTCTTGACGCTTTTTTTATTAGGTATTCCTGAACGTTAGGTTATTGTTGATTATTGTTACCTGTATTCATATAGATCGAGTTCACTATGATTGAAAAAAAGTCTATAAATTCTTACGTAATTTTTTTTAAATCATGTATCATTAATATATTACATAAAACTTTGACTTCGACTATGATTTTGTTTAGGTAGTAGTTATAATTCTAAGTATTATTTGTTGTTTTTAAATATTAAATTTCAGTCTACTTTAGTTTTTTTTTTATGTATCTTTATTTATAAATGCACTTGCTTGTTTTCTGTTTTGTATACATAAATTGTTTATCTATGTAATCTGTTTTGGCTTTCTGTTTTGTTTTATAATATGTATAAGTATAAGCTGTTAAATAAATAAAACAAAGGCAGCTTTTTTCGACTTATAACTCAAGAAAGCTCAAAAAGAAAAATTGAAAATAATGTTTATATGTTTCGTAACTGTCAAACATTTAACATTAATTCCGTCGTAAACACTTACTTAATTTAAAAAATACACTTAATTTGAAAAAAAAATTTCAAAATCGACATGATATCCACAATATTCATAATAGCTTATTTTCATTGTATTACCTAGAGATGTTATGGATATGATTTATCGGATACGGTTACGGATATGTAATTATTTCGCATTATCCGTTAGTTTAGATTAGCAGTGTTGGCTTCGTGGCTTGAGCGTGCGACTCTCATACCTGAGGTCGTAGGTTCGATCCCCGGCTATGCACCAATGGAGTTTCTATGTGCGCATTTAGCATTTGCTCGAACGGTGAAGGAAAACATCGTGAGGAAACCGACATGTCTTAGACCCAAAAAGTCGACGTGTGTCAGGCACTGGAGGCTGATCACCTACTTGCCTATTAGATTTATGATCTGAAATGATCATGTAACAGATTCAGATATCTGAGGCCAAGACCTAAAGAGGTTGTAAAGCCACTTAATTTTTTTTTATCCGTCAGTTTCGGTTACGGTTCTTAGATCGAAGTAAAATATAAACACAAGTATTTAATCATTTAGTTTTATATATAGGTTTTATCTAAGTCTATGTTATCAGTTGGTATTATAATCGGTCACATAGGCATGTTATTATTATAAACCTCCTCAGTTTTATCTATTAAAATAAGTGCTATAAATTTGTGTTTTATATATTGCATATATTAACTTATAGTCTACTAAATGTTTTCTTTTTAATTATTTTTGTTAGTCATGAAACCATTAAAAATATCTTGTCGAAACTGTAAAATCTAGATTTTAGACCCTTATCCGAAACTATCCGAAAGTTTTGAAACGGATTACGGTTACGAAGCTCCATAACATCCCTGGTATTATTACCTTAAATCATAAGATCAGCTAACAACGCGACATTCATTGACTGTTAAGCGATAAGAAGTACACTGGCTCTAGTAAGTAAACAATATGGATCGTTTCAATTTTTCTAAAGAACTGAAATTAAAAGCCAACTATCTTAAATCCTTTAGTGAATGAAAAAGCATTTTATGGTTTAATTTATGACTGTAGTCACCCCACGTAGAATATACGAGACACATGTTTGCATTATAAAAACTTGTAGCAAAAACTACTCAGAAATGTTATCTTCAACATGACGATCCGTTTTATGGAATATTGGTAGCGCGGGAGTATTTAGAACTAAACTCAATGTATCTAATAGATATACAAATAAAAAAGGTTTTGAGCTTTTCAAAATGTATGTAAACGACAGAAACTATAGTGAAACGTCTCAGAATCTAGCCGTGCGCTGAAATCCGATATCCAAAAGTTTTCATAGTCTCGATATTGCGATATTTATTCTTTGAGCTAAACACCACCAAAGTTTTGAGGTCACCTTTATTATTAGGCGCTCACTTAAATCCTTAATTAGCTGTGAACTTGAAACCTACGACCTATTTTGATATCTTCATGCACGTCGAAAGAGTCTGATTATCGCTCGAAATCGATTTTATAAACTTTGAGGGTAGTCTATATTTTTGGACGCATTTAATTCATTATTTTTCATTCAGTGGCCAGCTGCGTATAGATTTTTTTTTAGGATTCACGCTGCTGGCTTGATGTGATGGTCTGATCATCGTTCGAAATCGTTTTTATAAACTTTGAGGGTAGTCTATATTTTTCGACACATTTAATTCATTATTTTTCATTCAGTGGGCAGTGTAAAATTATAATTTTTGAAGATTGTTGGTCTTGGCCTGATGCTCAGGCATTTGGCAGACAGCTCGGGCTGCTGGTAATACAATAACTCTCGGCCGGCAGCAGGGTAGTCATGGTCCGTCATCTGAAGAGCATTTCGGAAGCTCACTGGAGCGAAGTTCGTAAGGAACCACACCTTGCTCAATAAAGGCGGCCTTTCGCAGTGAAATTTCTATTCATAGTTTATTTACTTAAAATAACGGATTTTAACGCCTCAACTGGCGTGTTAAAACAAAAGATACTCACTTCCAACCGGTGGAATATCTCGAAAACAACCATATCTCGTTGCTGTGCGGTCGAAAACAATGGCAACGTTTTCTCGCTCGTTGACAGTTACACGGCCTCTGCAAAGAAAAAGCAATTTTATAGCCGCTTTGCAATATTGCGTAAACTTTCAAATGGCTTGACAGCCATTAAAGAAAGGCTTGTGCTTCACATCACGCACACATACACAACTTTTACATTACAAGGGTCACTGCTAAATTAAAAAGATTGCTAAGCAATTCATAATACACGATTTACACAAAATATTAACTATCGAATATTACAACTATTCAATGTACACTTACGAACGTCAAAAAAAAAAATATTTTTTTTATAGAACACGGGGCAAACGGGCAGGAGGCTCACCTGATGTTAAGTGATACCGCCGCCCATGGACACTCTCTATGCCAGAGGGCTCGCGAGTGCGTAGCCGTAAGTGTTTCTAATTTAACATTTACTGCCAGTTCTCAAATCAAGGGCGTAGAACGGAAGAGAAGAACTGGCAATAAAGTCTATCGATATCCAGAGCATTCTAAACGAGCTAGGTTTAGTGATTGCTCCTTTCAAATTTTAAAATCGTTTAGTTTTTGAAATTTCAATTGTATTATTTAATAATTGTATTATTTAAAGAAAAACACTTTTTTACGGATTATAGGTTATGTATTAAGTATTGTATTTAAACTTATAATTATTTAGACATAATTTAATTATTTAATTTTAAATTTCAAATTATACCTGAATAATTATAAGTTTAAATACAATAATACATAACTATAATCCGTAAAAAAGTGTTTTTCTTTAAATGTGTAAAAGTTATGTTAATAAAAGACAATACTAATTGTATTATTTCTTCGTGTACGTCATGTTTCCATATAACTGACCGTTAAGTCGCTCGGCGAAGGTTCCAGAAAGGATTAAAAGAATGTTTCAAAGCTTTTTACGGATTAATCCCTGACGCTTCCAAATTAACTGCCATATATTTCAATAATTTGTATTGTTTATATTATATTATAGTATTGTCTTTTATTAACATAACTTTTACACATTTAAGAAAAACACTTTTTTACGGATTATAGTTATGTATTATTGTATTTAAACTTATAATTATTTATACATAATTTTAAATTTAAACCGACGTTTCGCGTGCTTTTCAGCGTGCGTGGTCACGGTGACTGAAGACAAAGGTGTCTTCAGTCACCGTGACCACGGTGACTGAAGACACCTTTGTCACGACACCTTTGTCACGACACCTTTGTCACGACACCTTTGTCACTGGTGTTATATTATAGTTTGGATACGTTGCCATGGCATCCCGGTCAGTTAGCAGTCTAGTCTATAAAGTCAGTACTAGTCAGATAAAAAAACTATATATATGAAATCTATCTATTGTGGTTCTTTTACCGGAATTCCTCCAAATATTGCCATTTAAACCAAGAGTTCAATCTTGTAAACTCCGAGTATCGTCATTTATAAGCAGTTCAACCGCACGTCAGTATTAAAATCTACAGCACTGTTCTGGACGCCTGGTACAAAAAGTGGTATATTTCAAGTTAGGATGCAGACCATACAGCACTATTGTGAATGCCTGATTGATTTATTGATAAATTGCACTTGGACAAGTTCAATATCCGATAAATTAGTTAATTTCATTTTAATCAAGTGGCTGGAGCACATAAATTCCTTTAAAGCATCCACGCCCTAAAACCCTTTATAATACAATAAAAGTCATGTCTGCACATGCTTTTCCATGCATATTTAACATTCCATTATCAGGAAACCAGTATCGTCTATAACCAGTCACTTTCCAAGCAGCTCGTTCTCTTGGCGTAGAGATGTGGGGTCTGAATGTTTATTTACCATGCTCTCCATGTTTAGATGAGTTGTACGGATAAACCTGCAGCTGAGTTTAATCATCGGACGTCAAGGCAGAATACAAAATATCATCCGTATCACCTCGGTCGTGGTTCCACAACTGAGCACTGATTAATGCCACCACCACTATATGGAACTAGGGACTCACTAAAGTCTGATTTCCAAATCAATTCGACTGACGGCAAGATCGGCCGGCAACACACTTGCGAGCTTTCTGGACATTAGTGTCCAAGGGCGGCGGTATCACATGGCAGGAGGTATAACTCTGGTTAGCCCATATTCCCACCGTTACATTAAAAAAATCTACTTGTCTTAGAAAAGCAAGATCACGCAAGAACCTTCTTCAAGAACAACTGAGCAACGCCAGATCCCATCAGCAACGCTTAGAGTTTGTATCAAATTTTAGGCAATTACTTTGAAATATATTTTCTACTTGCTTTTTTTTAATGAGGTGAAAATGCACTTACGCAGGCCCTCATCAAGAATGTCGAGCTTGACGCACACGGGACTGTGGGGCTGAGTCTACAATGAAATCCCTCTGCTATTCAGAGGGGTAGCGAGACCTCACCCACTAAAAACACCTCAGCCCTTCACACTTCTTCTTCAGCCCTTAAGATGGGCCCTCGGGGTTCGCTAGGAATTCTACCCAAGGATTTTCTACCTGCTACGTTATATATGAGTAGCATAGGCCTTTTTTTTTTTAAGAACAGTCAAACCTGGATAAGCGAGAGTTTAAGGGAGCACAATCTCATTCACGCTTATAGAGGTTTCTCACTAACCCGAGTTTCTCGCTAATGCAGGTACATGTGTAGCGTTTCTCTCTTATAGAGGTACGCAGCAATAACAAGACTTATATTCATGCACTTTGTAATTTTATTTTATTTAGAACTTATTTACACTTTAAAAAATTCGTCAATTTCGTTTGGGTTTCTGTTTTTGTATTTTGAATGTTTTTCTCTAACTCATTAATTTTGTCGAATATTGCTTGATTCAAAGTACTGATGGACTGCCTCCAACGCATTTAAAGCTAGCTTCATTGGAATGATCTTAACAATGGTAAGAAGTTCCACGAAAGTTAAGAATGAGTCATAAATAGCAGATGTTAAATTTGTCATTTGTTCCTCCTAATTAATATACATAAATAAATGAAGCTCGACTGTCGCTATCAATAGAGGTATAGATAAGTAGCAGTCTCACTTACGGAGGTCCATGAGGGAAAACGACTCTCTCTTACAAAGGTTTCTGTTTCTCGTTAATAGAGGTTTTGGGAGCTTAAAATGACGTGTCCTGGCTATTACTCTCACTTATAGAGTTTTCTCACTTATCCAGTTCTCACTTACCCAGATTTGACTGTATTTACAAGTTTGAGATGTCGGTAAACTGACATTATCAAATAAAATGAATTTCAAAACTCTAAATAGATTTCAGATTGACACACATTTTTGACATATAGCATAACTTTATAAGCCTGAGCCTCAGATTTTTGTAACTGTTCCGTGACCCCTTGACCATACCTAATAGGCAAGGCAAAGATTTTGTGCCTGACACACATCGTCGACTTTTACAATTTCCTAACATTTTCCTTCACCGTACGAGCGAATGTAAAATGCGCACTTCAAAAATCCATTGGTTCACAGCCAGGGATCGAACCTACAACCCCAGTGGTGAGAGTCGCATGTTGGATAACTCCCACGTCTGCACACAATAGGGCAACAATGCAGATGCAATATTTAAAATACCCATTGTTATCACACATTTTTTTGTTTACTTAAGAATTTGATCAGGTGTGTGATGAGTGGTTTGAATAATTTATCTTTTGTTATACCGGAAGCGTCGTATAAGATGCTGGTGTACGCATATTCAAACTCAAACTCAAAATAACTTTATTCATATGGGTAAACAAGTACACATTTTTTAGAACCAAGTTCCTTACGGCAGGCTTGGAGGGATAGGGATTTTGCTGCGCGACCGAACTGAAAAAAATGTGATAGTAAATCCGTGGAAAAAAATCTGTGGAAAAAGTGCGTGGAATAAAACTGTTAAATGAGAGGTGCGCAGGCGCGACAGTCGCATACACAGGCGAGTAGTGTATAATACCTATACCTTTCTCCCTCTTTCTTTTCGTTCTCTCATCCCTTCTCTTTCTTACCACTCCACCGCGCCAATGCGTAGTATATACTCATGAATTCATGGACAAGCACGTGACGAATACTCACATTATAGATACATTTTACTCGTGAGTAGCCACGTTTATTTTGCAATTTGTGTCGATTCTACATTAGCCGACTTCGTTCCTACCTGGTGTCCCACTACCCCACATCTTTTTTTTTATATATTCGAGGTGGAAATGCATTTGCCCAAAAAAGTTGCAGCGGTATGTGGGACTCACACCAAAATCTCTGCTATTCAGAGACTGGGTGAACAATACACACTAAAAACACCTCGACAAATTCCTACAAAGCCGCGTTACAGAGGCTCCGGGGTCGCTATTGCATTCTACCGGGATATCAACGGCATAAACAAGTACACTTATGCACATCAGAGAAGTAGTTGAATTGATTCTTAATTTACATTTACTGCCAGTTCGAAAGCTGGCAAGAAGAACTGGCAAGACACTTGAGAGAACAGTGGCGGAACTTTTTTTAATCGCTAAGTTTTGAGTCATACAATTGTTTGAACTGGAGCAAATCAATCTCAAGGATTAGGATCATTTATTCGTCAAATTTATTAAATTATTAATTAATTTACGTTTAGAACTTTGTTTTTTTTAGTGATAATTAATTATCAATATATAGCTTCAAACACCGGCTATGCACAACAAAATAAATATACGGAACATATACCTTAATAAAAATAAACCTTTATTCATCCTAATTTATTAACATTTATAAAAATAGATATAAATACAATTTTAACTAGTCTAAGACTGTATCTATATTGTATTGTATTGTAAGTAACTACTCTAAGATATACTTACTTACAATACAATACAATATAGATACTCAATGCCTCCGACGACTATATAGTCGGGGAATTGTGTAGAAAATATTATTTAAAAAAAAAAAACTACTCTAAGATGCTATCCTCCCCTGTTCGTCAAAGGCCCTCTTCCAACTTCAACCCTAATTTCTAGTTAATAGACCTTATACCACAAAAGACCACGTAATGATTACTTAAGAAATTTGAAATATTCGTTATTATTTAGTAGCCGAGGCTAGAGGCTGGAGAAATGAGAAATGAGAAATGGGAAATAGGATATAGAATGTATAGGAGCGAAAAATCAGATGAATTTGCAAAGCTAAGAAAACTCTAGAAGAAATACAGTAACAGCTGACAAGATAACCGATAACATTTTTGACGTGACAACGTCTTATAAATTGGTTTGCCGGGTGACACTTCAAGAAACTGCGTTACGCTCCGCTCACGTTATGCGCGCAATGAGAGCGAGTGAGAGGAACGCGTCCCTTCCACTCGGGCATGGTTAGCCCGCCTAAGAGCGAGAGAGACAGACATAATGTTTTAAATTGTTACTATTATTTCATCCTTCTTCCTACTATACGAATGAATATTCACATTAAAATTATTTTACCACTCAAAGTCGTTGTCACGTAAAACTTTCGCCCGTATACCGACTTTACAGGCAACCAATTTTTTGTCAGCGAATGCAGACCTAGCTCAAAAATGAAAAATGTAAAAAAAGTGTGTGTGTTCTTATGTACACGCATTAGAAGTTATGTCTTTGGCGTATGGAAAAAAAATAACTGCAATAGTGATTGACGATAACTATTATTTTTAATTAATTCGTCGTATATGAAATTGATTTAAAAACACCAAAATAATATTTATTTATTCACATCATAATTGTACTGTTACGAAACACGTGTTCTAAATATAAAAATACTAGAATACAACTTGAACATAGTTATCGATTTCCATGCCACCTAGACCTAACTTTACGATGTAGAATTCAGGTGTCGGTGTGCGCGCGCATCGTAAAAATTCACTCATAATTTTTCTCCATCGCGCCCAAAGAAGTATGACTTCAACAATGTTAAAGGAAGCAAGTCTCAGAAATAAAGATAAATGTTAAGAATAGCTAACATATAATAACAGAACAGAAGAGCCGCTCGTCTTCAGTAAAGTTGTTAGCACTTTCAAAGCTCCAAGGAAACTTTTTAAATAGAACCGCTATTAGCCAAAAAAAGTTCTTGAATATTGCCCAACGTATCTAAGAACGGAAACGAACAAAAAAATCTACACCTTCATTGTTTGTCCTACGTGTTTTGCACACGAGATGAGCATTAAAATTCAAATCTTCGCGTTTCAGGGAATCGAAACAAAAGCCCAGAGATATCCGTGACTATTTGCGTATGTGAATATTAAAGATTAAAGATAAAAGAAACCGTATTCAACATCATGTTTTAACTTAAAAAAAATCAAACTTAAATAGCTTAAAAAAATGTGGACCCAACAAAGTGCCTGGGCAAGGAGGGTGATTTACGGCCAAACCCAATAACCTCAATCATTTTTTGACCATCCGAGGTAGACATCTTAATCCAAATATTGAAAAAAGTGTACCAATCGACGGATTGTAATAGCCATCGGGCGATACAAACTTTGTTTTTTTTTTAAATGAGGTGGAAATGCACTAATGCAGGCCCGCATCAAGAATGTTGAACTTGACGCGGGGACTGTGAGGCTGGATCTACACTCAAATCCCTCTGCTATTCAGAGGGGTAGCGAGACCCCACCCACTAAAAACACCTCCCGCCCATCACGTGCCCTTAAGATGGACCCTCGGGGTTCGCTAGGCATTTTACCCAAGGGGTCGATACAAGCTATCAATAGTAGGTCGGATCGGTGTTGGTATGTCGATAGACCTTTGTATGAAAGTGACAGTTCAACTGTGCCAATATCCTATCTTAAGATATTAACTTACGCCAGTTTTTAAAATAATCTATAAAGCTATTTGATATGTTTTAAACATAAAAAGCACCTATATTTACCGCCATGCTTTCATGAATAATTAAAACATTTCGTAACCAATATGGGTCACAGTTCCCAACTCAAGAACAAGAACAATGGAAAAACGATTTTTAAAAACCCCTACTACAGAACAGTTAACATGACTTTATAATGTTCCTGGCCTCAAACATGGATATAAATCCATGTTCTGTTGAATTATTTCAGCAATAACGGTAGCGTCGTGTTGGTTGGGATTGGACGGGTATTTTTTTATAAAGAACGGAGCAAACGGGCAGGAGGCTCACTTTTTTTTTTTATAGTACAGGGGGCAAACGGGCAGGCGGCTCACCTGATGTTAAGTGATACCGCCGCGCATGGACACTCTGAATGCCAGAGTGCCAGAGGGCTCGCGTTGCCGGCCTTTTAAGAATTGGTACGCTCTTTTCTTAAAGGACCTAACTCGATTTGGTTCGGAAATACTTACAGATAATTACGACTGGGGGAAGACTTGCTGCATCTTCAGGACAAGAAATGCTGATAGCCAACCTCCACTAGGTTATGGAGAGGCACTAAAAGAAGAACAATAGCAAAACCTCACATGGCTCCTGGTTCTAGATTCCATATTTCTTTTCATGTTATTTTGAGTAGGCCTTGGGGGCCGTTCAAGTATCACGTAAGCAGTGCCCCCCTCCCCTTCTTCTTGTCAGCAAGTAAACAATACTCTCAAAATTAATAGTACATAAACGTATTAGTTTTTTTGAAAACGCATTAAATTTTCAAGTATAGACAATATGTGAAAAAAAGTAATTACTGTTGACGTAATCATCAAAGACTTTTAAATGAAACTTCTGCTTCGAGCCATGTTGGCCTAGTTGCTTCAGCATGCCACTCCGAACCATGAGGTCAAAGATCCGTTTCCTATACCAATGCGCATTTTACATTGGCTCGAACGGTAAAGGAAAACATCGAGAGACAACCGGCTCGCGTTAGACCCAAAAAGACGACATGTCAGGCACAGGAGGCCACATACTTGCCTATTACAAATGATCACTAAACAGATTTTTTATAATAAGCAATCGAGCCTTCGGAACACCCAGAAAGGGTGTTCATCGCAGCCCATGGACGCCCATGTGCGTTGCCGGCGTTTGAGAGAGTAGACTTTGAATAGTTGGAGGTCATGTTTTTTCCCCTACCACTAGTCGATGTGGCATCGCTTGTTTACAAAAGAAAGCCAGAAACAGATACAGAAATCTGAGGCCCAGAGCTCAAAAGGTTGTAGCGTCACTGATTATTATTACTGTTCCCTAAACATCGCAACAAAACTTCGTCATTGAAAATAGTAAACTCTTGAATGGTGTTATAAAAATACGTGTATAATAATTTTTCTGTGAAAATATCGTCTGTGAAAAGCGTGACGCGCGTTCTTAGAAGCCATTTTCATTCTCGCTGTGTCATTGCACGCAGGTTGAACTAAAAACCAAATTATTTTAATCATAATCAATAGATATCGATTATATTCATAATTAACTACACATTCGATCATTGAAGTATTTCCAAACCAATTCAACTTTGGGTCCAAAAGAGCGCACCAATTCTTAAAAGGCCGGAAACGCATATTACATTTGAAAAATAAAAAATATTTTTATTAATAATATATAAATATAGCCTCTATGTAGAAGAATTACAAAATTTTCCGTATGTTGGTATGTAGGCATAAAAATCGGTTCAGTAAAAAATATATTATGGCGAAACGAAGTTTGCAGGGGTATATTTATATTTGATTTTTCTCTGTTTGGGTAAGATAGAGGACAAAGCTTTGAGGATGTCATATGGAACATGGTGTAATGGTTGCAGCTCTTTACAAACATTGCGTAAAAAAAAAAGAGGCGATTAAAAAGAGTGGCGGAGAGTTTATTGCCAGTTCTTCTCTTCCGTTGCCCTTGATTTGAGAACTGGCAGTAAATGTAAAATTAGAATCATTCAATGTATATTTCTTTTTTGACGTTCATAAGTGTACATTATGTTACCTACATGAATAAATTATTTTTGAATTTGTGACCAAAATGTGCGTAAAGTTAACATGATTATCTTTTGTATTATTATCATCTGTTACATATAAATTAAGTTTCGCACTTCCTTACAATACTTTTTTTACTATTACCACTAAGCTTTATAATAATAATAAAAGCCTGTATTGTAATCACTTACGTAATACTTAAAAAATTACACTAGAAAAAAAATCAAACAAAGTCTAATATAACGGAGAGCCACTTAATTTCTGTTATACAGCTTGTCCTTGGACATAAACCTCCTCTAGGAGCTTCCACTCTCCTCTGTTTCTAGCTTACGTAGCCTTATGAGGCTCCTCTTTGGACATCATCTTCCCATCTTTTTATTCGTCTTCCTCGTTTTCTTTTGTCATAGAGAAAAAGCCATTACATCTCTTTTTTGTCCATTTATTTTTATCTTCTCATAATCTGTCCATGTGTCATGGTTGGCGATTACTGACTCTTATGGGCATCGTAGACGCTCGGTAGCAACCCTATTATATTAAAAAACTAGTGACCCGCCCCAGCTTCGCACGGGTGCAATGCTGATGAAAAGCAGGTTTTTATTATGTATTGTTATTTCCGTCGCTGGAAAGCTCCGATAATATACGCGACATATACCATCACGGACTTTTCTGTTGACCTTTTCAATGTGTACAATACTTAGTACATTATTTTGATAAAACTCGTAGGGTTCAGCCTGCGTTTGCAATGTAAGCGGAAAAAATGTAATTATTTACGACATCACATTAGAAACCTCAAAAATAACACTATTTCTCCACTATTTAATGGATGTTATTATACATATAAACCTTCCTCTTGAATCACTCTATCTATTAAAAATAAACCGCATCAAAATCCGTTGCGTACTTTCAAAGATTTAAGCATACAAAGGGACATAGGGACAGAGAAAGCGACTTTGTTTTATACTATGTAGTGAAAAGATCGCTTAGTAGCGTAAGTCCGCTGCTTCACATCTTTAACTTGCTAGAATAACTATTAATTTCTTGTGCAACGAATACCTAAAAATGAGAACAATGAAATAGGAAATCCGGAGACTGGCAGCTAAATACAAACAGCGGTTAAGCTGTCATCCGAACGAACTTGCTCGCCAACTCACCATTAGACAGTATGTGAGTTGACTAAAACGTCACGATATTCTAGAGCTAGACGACCAGCAGTAGCTAAGGCAGAAGATGAGTAGATGCTTCTAATGGACAGTCACTCCATATGACAGCATCACAGAACAAATTCGCTCATAGCCTTAGGGCTGATT
The DNA here is from genome assembly GCA_028984075.1 of Pieris mannii. Taxonomy (NCBI): domain Eukaryota; kingdom Metazoa; phylum Arthropoda; class Insecta; order Lepidoptera; family Pieridae; genus Pieris; species Pieris mannii. Next base: position 1,377,850 of record CM054798.1, on the reverse strand, counting down.
GCAAATTACAGCAGAGAAAAAAAAATCTTGTGCAAAAAGCTATAAAATACACTGTTCAGAACTTGACATAATTATGACATTGACGTTTCTCTGAAATCAACGGTATAAGTTAATATTACCAGAGTCAAAATTGGATTTTTTTTATAACAAAGCAGACTGGATGGAGGCTTTCGCCGACCTTTTAAGAATTGATACGCTCATTTCTTGATTTCTCATAATCTCACAAGAAGTCAGGTCACGTCCTTGACTATTTTTCACCTTTAAATTTTACTCACCTGACATCTTTCATTCCCCTTGATGTCGGTTCGGTAATGCGTCGTATCCCCACAGAATATATATGAGAATAAAATACACGATGACTTTGCAAAATGAAACAATGGCGCCACAGCCTTTTAGGTCTGGATAAGTAGGAGATCAAATCTGTGCCTGACACCATAGACTTTTTGGGTCTTAATCCGGTTTCTTGACGATATTTTTCTTCACCTTCTTCACGGGTGTTAGATGTGCACGTAGAAAGTCCATTGGTGCACGGGGTTCGAACCCACAATCTCAGGGATGAGATTCTCATGTTGAAACATGATCAATTATTGTACGTAATTCATCTTCCATCTGCATAGATAGGTTTCTGGTGTGTAAACCTTCAACTGAAGGTATTCTTAAAGAATACCTAAAGAATAATTCTTTATAAATATTATTGGATGTCGAAATCGCCAATTGCGACATCTTAATTGAAAAGAATTTGTTTAGGTGCAATCATTCACACCAATTCATCAATTGGTATCGTCTATGAAATTATTAGACTGGTGTATTTATTTAAATCAATAATATCGTTGAACAGCCGGAATGGAGAGGATCCGCTCGTGAAAGAGACGAATGGAAACAAAAAGAGGAGGCCTATGTCGGTAGACCTGACCAACTTGCTCCTGCTAACTGGTGCGAGTAAAAATTATGTAAATGTACATATTTGGTTAGGGAATAAAATGATCAGCCGTTGAAATCATGGTCATTAACGACCTATTAGTGATGTGGGTTGAACCTTGGCACATCAAAGGCCATGCCCACAGCGGCTTATTACCCTTCTTTTTAGATCTGGGAGAGATCAATACGCATACCATCTTCAGGACGCATAAAACCCCGAATCAGGATTACAGAACACGGATCGTGATCTGCAGGGACATGAATGGGCTGCGGGATCGACCTATCAGGCCATCTCCATGTCTTCCGCGTGACAGCCTTGCAGAATCTCCAAGATTCCACACATGACGTCACTGACCGTGGTCACATGACCGTGTTTGTATCTGCTATTAATGTCATAGAGTTCTAGAGTAGCGTCCTCGAGAAGAATGCATGGCTCGCCATCAACCATTTTTTATAATACCCACACAGTTAAAAAATATGGATTTTTTTGTCGGGGCTTCAGACTTCTGTATTTGCTGCATTTATCAATCTAATAGGCAAGTACGTGATCAGCGTTCAGTGTGTTCCTATGATGGTGTAGGTGTAGCTGTGCTGACTTTTTGGGTCTAAGGCAAGCCGGTTTTCTCACGATGTTTTCCTTCACCGTTCGAGCGAATGTAAAATGCTCACGTAGAAAGAAAGTACATCAGCACAGCTTTCTGCATAAATGCAAATTAACAACTAAAAGTTCCGTTGCCAAAGTGCCAAAAACGCTGACACAGTACAGTTTACAAATTGAAAATTCAACCTTCCATTCGTATGTCAGCTAATTAATAATAGTAGCTGTGTCCCGCGGTTTCACCCACTCTTCTCAGTCGTTTTCTTCATTTCTGAAGGTCGTGTGGTAACTGTAAGGTTTCTGCTACCCATATATCTACACTTTCTCGGTCTAAAGCTTTGCAGCTGTTAAGGGGAAAACGAAAGTGACAGAGAAGAGTGAGGATCGTGACTTGGTTACACCAGCACGTTAGCAAACTGCCCCACAGTCTTTTGCGCACTATATGTAGCACTAACATACTTTAATAGTCTTGAGATAGTTTTGCAGCGTTAAAGAGTTAGTTAAACAACAGTGGGCATATGCCCAAATGTTTCTGTTCAAATTTCCACCTTTCTAGGAGGATATTTTTTCTAGCAACAACAGGACAAGTCAGTTAGGTGTCTTATAATATTCCTTTGCGTTGCACCTTTTTAATTTTAGGATAAATACGTTTCCGAATACAAAACGAAAATAAAGAAGAAACCAAATAAATGAAAACTTTTAAGCATTACCTTCAAATCCAGATCCATCACCAGATGGCGTCCGAACGATGTTCCCCCGGTCTTCTGAATATGCAAGAAGACCATGACGTCGTGGGCGTTGAGGTCGAACCTGAAGTCATCGTGCAGGACCTCGTCATATGAGAGGCCTGGTTGTACGATGACGTCAGGGAGAGGCCGGCCCGGAGCTTCTGCGTACGAGAGGGCAAGGGACTCTGCCACTCTTTCTCGAGATGACATTGCGCACACCTGAAATACACATTCTCTTAATATATGTATATAAATCTCCTGTCACGATGTTTGTCCGCGATGGACTCCTAAACTACCTAACCAATTTTAAATTATATTGGGACACCGTGAGCAGTCTGGTCCAATTTAAGAGATAGGATAGCTTCGATCTTTAATTATAGTCGCAATTTTATTTTATTTTAGATTTACAATTATCTGTTAACTCCAAAAGATTCTAATAGATGTCGATACTTTTCGTCTGGATTGAGTAAGTAATCAATGGATGGCACTGCTATGGTAAACCGACAAACGTGTCATATAAGCTACAATTCAATCATGATTACCACGTGTTATTGAGGCTAAAGTATAAATTAAATTTATTTTGTGAGACGAAGTTCGCGGGGGCAGCTAATATTTATATCAGGAAATAAAAATTGTATAGAACTAAACGTTAATTAATCTAATTATTTAAATAATCCTAATCTTTGGGATTGATTTGCACCAGTTCAAACATTTTGTATGACTTGGCGATTAAAAAGACGAAAAGTTTCTTGCCAGTTCTTCATGCCGGCTCTACCTTGACTTGCGAATTGGTACCAAATATTTTAGAATCAACGTAACATCATTTATGGAGACTAGATGAAGAATTAGATTTATTTAGTTCTTAGGTTTTTGATTCCGTACAGATGAACAGTCTTCAGGGTAGCATAGTTAAACGTTAGGTATATATGTCGGTATGTACTAAAAAGTTAAGTAAAATAAATCAGTGCCGCTACAACCTCTTTAGGTCTTGGCCTCAGATGTCTGAATCTGTTTCTGAAAGACATGTCGGTTTCCTCACGATGTTTTCAATGGTCGTGTTACGTTCGGCAAAAAATCGCAATTTCGAAAGGTTCCAGCCCCGCACCAATGGACTTTATATTTGCGCATTTAACTGTGTCCACCACAGGAACTTCTTTATATGTAAGATATAATAAATAAAAAAAATTCAAAAAAATAACATTCGATCGATGTGAGAAATCATCAGGAATTAACACCCAAAAAGCCAACCGCGTCTGTCAGGCACAGGATGCTACTTGCCCATTAGATTAACAAATGACGATGAAACAGATACGCTGAGGCCACGACCTAAGAAGGTTAGCTGAAAAGGCGCCACTGATTTATTTCTATTTACATTAATAAATCAAATCAAATCAAAATATCTTTATTCATATAGGTAAACGTGTACACTTATGAACGTCAAGAAAAACAAATTAAATTAACTGTAAATTTACATTTACAACCAGTTCGCAAGTCAAGGGCGTAGAGCGGGTAAGAAGAACTGGCAAGAAACTTTCCGTCACTCTTTTCAATCGCCAAGTTTTTAATACAAATTGTTTGAACTGGAGCAAATCAATCCCAAGGATTAGGGTCATTTAAGTATTCGTCACATTTATAAAAGGCTTTATTAATTAATTAATTATAGTATTATAAAGGAATAATTCAGCAGTACCAACATACATCGCCAGCATATGATGATGTGGTCAGTATGGTTCCAATCAGGACATAAACAAACATCGATCAAGGATTGTTAAAAATAGCAAATGTAAACTTGAACCCAATGGATAAACATTGGGGTAACGTAAGAATAAAAATGTCAAAACGACCAACAGTACACAACAGCAAGGGAACTCTGGAAGGTTTTGAAGCTATCATGGCGTTCCTATACTACGTTAGTTAACGAGAGTTAAGATCTTTAAACAACACAAAAAAAAACTCTCCGCCACTCTTTTTTATTTCTGTTTACAAAATATTTGTGAGGACCTGCAACGATTACACGATGTTCCAGATGACATCTTATTTATTTATTCACACTCCGTTGCCAGAAAGAAACACAAATAACACAATACATAAAAATCACAAGGGATGCAACGGGCGGCCTTATCGCTAACAAGCGATCTCTTCCAGGCAACCCTAGTAAGAAAAGAAAAGAATAAATAAAGAAGTGCATAATCAGAAGTTATATAAAAAATATATATAATTAACTAACCAAAACTAAAAAGCTTATCTTAAGGATTCAAAAATGGCTAATAGCGATCTAGACATCTTCAATAAAATGAATTAAAAACAAAGATTGGTCCTCTATCTGGAGGCATGTTGAAAAAGGAGCACGCACATTCTCGTGGGAACAGCGCAAATCTGTCGAATACTGGAATACGAATTCAGAACATTGTAAAATTTTTGGCCATATAAAGCTTTATCAGCAACAACCATCTTTAGCCATAAAGTCAGAAGAGAAGCGGATAGACTGGACAAACTGGTAGAGAGGAGTGTGGGCACGAGGAGTCCGTTCGTTCAAATTAAATGGGTCAAGAAACCTTAAAAAGAAAGATTCATAAAATACCAAATCAGTTAATTTAGCACTCACTCACACATTTGCACCCACATAATTTCATGCACTGAGGCGTGTTGATAACAGTTGCTAAAAAAAATTTTTTTTTATTATTTTGAGGGATTTAGAATTAATTATGAAAGAGCTGGGAACCCTGGCACAGGTTTTTTTTACCAAATCTTGCACATAAATAAAAATATAAGGAAAATAAATAAAACTTATGAACAAACAATTTTTTATTATTATTACATATTTCAACGATTGGTTGCAATAGCGGTTTATTAAAACGCTAATAACTAAGCTTATCAGATACATTTTCCGATAAAGTAAACGACGACTTTGTTTGGCTGATAGAAAAAATCAAAACTTTAGAAATTATTATATCATAAATTTATTTATTACTTGCTTAATTAAATTTTTTGATGGGGGGGGGCCAAACGAGAATACGCCCATAAATTGTAGTAATCGTCCATTAAACCCATTTTAGTGGGTGCGTGGGTATGCCAGCCTTGAGAGAAGAGGATGCTCTACATAACACTAAATTAACTATTTTTTTTTAAGTGAAACTCGGCGTTGGAAAAAACTACCGTCACATTTTTCGGTTACGCGTCACACTTTTCCGTTACGCGTCTTCTTTTTCTGGTCCCTGCCACGGTTAAATCGAAGAGATTCGAAGCCATTCAGGCAAAACAAAAATATATAATAACGATATCAATAATAGTAATAATTATATTACAATAAATGAAATTCTGTAATAATATAGCAGTAATAAGGAAAAATGAAATAATTATATTATATGTATTCATGTCTATGATAATAAAAGTCATAGGGGGCAAAAGGATGGAGACTATGGGACGGCCATAAAGGGCAGATATCGCCTATGGCCATCCATTTGAGTGGTTGCATTTGCATGGGTGGCCTATATATAGAGGAACATTTATTTATTTCAAAATAAATATACTTTACATTACAGAAAATAATTCTTATTTTTATTAGGGGGCAAACGAGACTACGGGGCGCCCATGGACACTCATTTTAGTGGAATTTTTAAGGGGGAAAAGGACCCTACCCAATACAGAGCAGTAATCTCAGCCCATGGACACCCATTTAGCGGGATCGACCTTTAAACTAAAAGTGAGAATAGACTGCGGTATGTCAGTCTTGTTATTGTAAGCAATTTACGTTACAAGTTTATTTTAGTCCTATCACAATAGGCTATTAGCGTCCCATCTATTATCTAACGGAAATATAACAAAGGCATATATATACATTATACATATTATACAATTTAGAATAGTTTAAATATGAATGTGTCATGTAGAAATTACAGGCGGTATCCTCTTTAACTATTGATGTTATGCGTTAACTCTCACGCTGTCTTAAATATTTATCATCTTTAACAGCAGGTAACCCTTATTTGCTCAAGATGCAAAAGATATGGAGAAACAGGAATATAACAAAAGCCACGAAGACCAGGCTCGTGAAGACACTTATATTCCCCATATTTCTGTACGCAGCCGAAACGTGGACCTTGCGAGATGTGGAAAGTCAGAAAATAGACGCTCTCGAAATGTGATGCTGGAGGAGAATGCTTGGGGTATCGTGGATCGAGTTTCGTACAAACGCCTCGATACTTCAAGAACTCGGTATTAAGCAGCATCTATTTTAAACAGTACAATCTCGCATCCTTACATTCTTCGGATACGTATCTCGTCGTGGTGATCAGTCCATAGAACGCCTTATCGTCCAGGGGAAGGTGAAAGGCACTAGACCACGCGGCAGGACACCTATTAAGTCTGCCGTAGGAAAATCACTGAATCAGTGCAGCAGGATGACCTCCAATAGGCAACGGTGGCGGAAGGTCGTGAAGCGCATCACATTTGCGCCTTCTATTACCACATAGCGATCACGACCGCTCTGTCAAGAACGTACCGAATAAGAAGAAGAAGAACCCTTATATGTGGCCAGATTTAACTAGACACCCATAAAAGATAAAAAAAAAATCTGTGGCGCTACACCCACTTTAGGTCTTGGCCTCAGATTTCTGAATCTGTTTCATGATCATTTTTAAATCTAATAGGCAAGTAGGTGATCAGCCTCCAGTGCTTGACACACGTCGTCGCTTTCACCGTTCGAGCAAATGTTAAATGCGCACATAGAAAGAAAGTCCATTGGTGCACAGCCCGGGATCGAACCTACGACCTCAGGTATGAGAGTCGCACGCTAAAGCCACTAGTCCAACACTGCTCATACACGAAAAAAAATAGCTTCAATTTTATATATTATGTATAATTAATGAATGTACGTTATGAACGTATTTAATATGTATAAAAAACCATACCTGTTTACACCTGGCTGCGAAGTGCGGCCAGATGATTTACGACACCCGTGATTTTTAAAAATCTTTATGTAAATTGTCATCATATAAAAAATATTTTATTTAAATAACAAGTGAATCAAATGTTTTTTTCAAAAAAAAATTCAAAAAAATTTCATAAAAAATACTAGCGCCCAAATTTTGATAGGCAACTTGGTAGATATACATTCTCCTAATTATAAATATAAATAAAAAAATTATATTAATTTTCTGTAAAAAGAATCCTGCAGCCGAAAGACCATTTCATATGAAAACATGCAATCCTAGTGGGGGGGACCGTACACTTATTAAATTTTCAGTGTGCATCTAACTAAAGGATAGGAAAGCTTACATATAAAATCCTACTGTACGTGTGTTTGTCACTGAACTCCTCATAAACGTTTTGATTGCCTTAGCTTAAGCCCTGGACAGTTTAGATTCACAAATCGCGAGATGGCGCCACAGTCGACACTTTCATACTTTCTTTAATTTTCTAATTGCTTGAAATATCATGCAGGCCAACGTCTGTCGTGACCGCTAGTATTTACATAGAACTGTAACATACAATCAAATATACAGTATTTAGTGTAATTTCTTCCGATGACTCATTATGTTTGGAACAGTTTACAGGCGTTCTGTGTTAACACAACATAAACAATTTTACGGACCGTTTAACATTGTTATTATGCCGCATTTACATTCAGCCGTAGTGGGCAGGGAAGTGGGCAAGGTACTTATGTGTAAAGAACTTTATTATAACAAAATTATTTCTCATAACAAAAAAATTTATTTACATGAGAAACTTAATATTAATATGTATATTATACGAGCGAGATACACGTCGCCATTAGCCGTCTCAATTTTAGTCCTCTATGTTCATCGTACTTACGACGAAGTATGTACGCACTCGTCCTGCCCACTTCCCTGTTCACTACGGCTGAATGTAAATTCCGTATTAGATGTGGGTCATTCGTCAACAATTAAGCCCTTGCGCCTGCGCCGCTCATTGCGCTAACTCCATCGCTAGTGAACATAATAACCACGCGATCTGGCCGCTTTCCTAAGAAGGGACTTTATTTACATATCTAAATTCAAAATCATTAATTTATATAGGTAACACAATGTACACTTATGAACGTCAAAGAAATACATATTAAATGCCTATACTTTTACATTTCCTGCCAGTTCTCAAGGGCTTAGAACGGAAGACAAGAACTGGCAATAGACTCTCCGCCACTCTTTTTAATCGCCAAGTTTGTAAGGGGCTGCAACCATTACAGCATGTTCCACATGAGATCTTAATAAATAATTATAATATAAATTAAAAACAAAGATCTCATCAAAGATCCTCTATCAGCAGGCGGCGTGGTGAAATAGGAGCATGCAAATACATAGTCGAAATAACTAACATCACCGCAAACACGAATTCAACCACCGACCAGTCACGCAGCACCCGTTCACGAGTATGACGCATGGCCAGCCATCGGCCCCTCGCTATTAGAGACAACGCGACGCATAGACGCTGCCACAAGACAATGACAACATGTCTGGTGGGCTTGTCTCAATCCCAGTGGGTTTCAACCCACCCAATATCATGAGATATTTTCAGTTTCCGCCCGGTGGGAACCGCAGTACCTCTTCTGCTATTAATCTTAATGACATTAGACAATTAGCTGTAGTGAACACTTTAGAATTTAAGCATAATATAAAGAAGATTTTATATTTACTTTGCAGTTTGCTCTCTTAGATAGATAGCTTTGTAAGTTCTTTCAAGGGGAAGGTAGGTAACGTGGGCGATTGTTTAGACCATAAGTTTGACACCAATTGACATAATTTATTTATTTGTTTTGTAGTAGGATACAAGACGAGAAGTAAAGGTAGACAGCATCGTAGATGGGAAGATGATATTAAAAAGGTGGCAGGAGCCACATGGATGAGGAAAGCAAGAGATAGATCTTTGTGGAGAACACTTGGGGAGGCCTATGCTGAAAAGCAAGGCAATCAAGAAACCGGTGTCTAATGGGAAATTATATGATAATATTTACATTTACCTTAATTTAATTTCGTTATTAAGCATAAGTAGTGTATAGAGTAGAAGTAGGATAAAATGTAACTTAAAGGATTGTTAATAAAGGCTATATTTATTTATTTATTTATTTAGGATACAAGATATATTAATATCAGTAGATCGTGGGTTCGATCGCCGCTTGTGCACCAATGCACTGTTTCTGTGCGCATTTAACATTCGCTCAAACGGTGGAGGACAACATCGTGAGAAGACTTGCTCCTATACTCAAAAAGTCGACGTGGCTTAGGAAGCTGATTAGATAATCAAGGCAAGTAGAAGTGCCTTGTTTGACAAAGAAAAGGAATGGGTTATAATGCCACTGAATTATTAAAAAAAACACTTAGAAACCAAAATTTAACGCCGAAGAAAATCCAACTATTTTAGCATAATGTATAATGTTCGCATGCCTGCGTTCTGCGCATGATTGCACTAGTACATAAACAAAACAATTTCGCATCATTTGTTTCGTGGGGTCAACGACCGCTATTTACATTATGAAACTCCTATGTAACGATTTTAACGTGTAAAATTAATATCCGTGATCATTGGTTCAACCATAACGATAATATTCTCAGAGATCACAATACAAAATTCGTTCGAAATATGGAACCAGCTGCCACTGAAGTATTTCCGAACCAATTCGACTTAGGATACTTCAAGAGCGTAACAATTTTTATAAGCCGGCAACGCACTTGCGAGTCTTCTGGCAGTGCAAATGTATACTTGAATGAAAAATGAATCTGTATTACTTACACTGCTAACTTTTACTAATATTTTTTTTCTACTAAGTAAGTATTAGTATATCAACATTATTTATATTTTTTGCGAATGAGGCTGAAACTAGCTACTGTGGCAGAATAACCAGCGCTGTGGAGCAGTCTGCTCCTCAGCAGATTGGTCTGGACCAGGGTCAATAACAACCACAGCACACACGCTTTACCAGTACCGATCACACGACATGACATAACCGAAATAATGTTCTTCTTTTTTCCTTTGATTTCCTCTCTTTGTGTTTCTTTGTTCGCCTAAGTGCTTATCCCATTCTTGTATTTCATTAATTTAAGTTCAGGTTACTAATGGTTAGCGTGGACAATAAACCTAAATCATTGATAATCACTACATAGTATAAAACAAAGTCGCTTTCTCTGTCCCTATGTCCCTTTGTATGCTTAAATCTTTGAAACTACGCAACGGATTTTGATGCGGTTTTTTTAATAGATAGAGTAATTCAAGAGGAAGGTTTATATGTATAATAACATCCATTAAATAGTGGAGAAGTACTGTTATTTTTGAGGTTTCTAATGTGATGTCGTAAATAATTACATTTTTTCCGCTTACATTGCAGGTTGAACCCTACGAGTTTTATCAAAATAATGTACTAAGTATTGTACACATTGAAAAGGTCTACAGATAAGTCCGTGATGGTATATGTCTATCTCTTATGGATAACCCACAATAACTTTTTTTGTCATTTACTTTTTACGACAATTAATGGCTAATTTTCGAAGCGATTTTAAGTAATACAGCATTAATCCTTAACCAATTAAATACCTTGAATACATTGTTCATTTAATATAGATCTATACAGCCTATTACAGCTTATTTAGCAGCGATCGAACGCGTATATTGTCGGAGCTTTCCAGCGACGGAAATAACAATACATAATAAAAACCTGCTTTTCATCAGCATTGCACCCGTGCGAAGCTGGGGCGGGACACTAGTTAAATATAACTAGTTAAATGATTAACTTTTTATAAAATCAAAACACTTTAGAAGCCAAAAAGGTTTAGGTTAGGTTAGGTTTAGGTTGTCCACACTTGCTAAGCATTAAATTTTTGCCGCGATGGCGTTAACACGTACCTAGTTTAGTTCAGTCGCGTATTTGTTTACGCAAAGATTTTTGCATGGTATGCATCAAAGCAATGCAGCCGGCGCCAGATCGTGTTTCAACATATAGTCTTGCATTCATCCCTCAAGTAATATGATACAACCACATGTACTTACGTTACCATAAGCTATTAATCAATATCTGTAGTACATTTTAGACATAGTCTGTGCGAAACCGTCTTGTTGACATTACATCACGATTGTAAACAGTCATTTTGAATAATGAAGAAATAAAACTTTTACGGCAAAGTTATGAATTCGAATTTCGAATTTAAAAGCCAACATTGACATTTGACACGTCATAGACAAGAATTTTTTGCGCTCAAGACAACATGACATTTGACAATAGAGACTTAATATAATAAACTTTTCTTCTCAATATATATATTTTATTATATTAACAATTCAATACTTAAGATGACATGTGGAACGTGGTGTAATGTTTGCAACTCCTTACAAACATTGTGTAAGACGAAAGACTTGGCGATTAAAAAGAGTGGCGGAGAGTTTATTGCCAGTTCTTCTCTTCCGTTCTACGCCCTTGATTTGAGAACTGGCAGTAAATGTAAAATTAGAAGCATGACGTTCATGTACACTACATTGTGTTATCTATATAAATAAATAATTTTGTTTTTTTTTAAATATCGTCAAATTCTACGAGATAAGACTACCACGACTACATGAAATCAGTTGTTTTTGTTACCAAAAAGTTGGTTAGAAACTTAAAAAAATCTTTTAATGTAAGTAATTGATAAAATACATAATAAAACAAATTATAAATACATAATAATAATTCTTATTTATACAAACACTATGACAGAGCTGGGTGCATGTACTGTTAAATAATATCATTAATTACACCTTTAGATTTACGCTCGCGTGTTTAACTATATTTAAGTGAAATTAATTTTAAACTAGCCTTAATAAATAATAATGCCAAGGGTTATAACTTACACCTCAAAAAAAGTAACAAAATTAAACTTTATAAATTAAATATAACAATGAAAAGATTGAAATCATTTCTTTTTTCATTGATTAAAAGAAACTAGATATTGCTTATAATCAATAATAGTTTTTAAAGTGAAACTGAAGAACTTTATCGACGTTGAAAAAAAAAAGTCACATTTTTTGTTGCGCGTCACATTTTTCCGTTACGCGCCATATTTTTCTTGTCCCTGCCACACAATTGATGGAGTTTTTACTCGGTACTAAATTTTGTGGAATGTATATATATTTTTTTCCGTTTCCGACTGTCATACTGTAAGCATCGTAATTGTGTAGCTCCGTATTATTGAGTGCTAAAAAATAATTTCGTACACTGTTCTTGAGACTGCGACGTCACAAAACACAAATTGAAGTGTCGTCCGTGTAGTGGAACTACCGATTTCACACAATATCACGTAAGTTCTTGAATTTCAACAAAAGTATCTCCAAAAAGTGATAATTAGAGGTTAGAAATCCACCAATCATATTGAGCATAGACAAAAGATCAATGACATTGACACTTGTCACAGTAACAGCTAACTAGTGTTGCCAGAGCAAGTAAATAAAAACTACCACTAATTACGTTCCATAACACGCAGATTTAGTTTACAAGAATGGAGGATCAGTTTCAACTATTGTTTGATAAAATGAAGAATGAAATCTTGAACCAAACAATAGAATTGAAAGATTCGATAACAAATAATATAATGGAGAGATTAGACGAAAAACTCCAACCTATTATAACAGAAAATAGAAACTTAAAAATAAAAGTAGAAAATCTCGAAAAGGAAGTAGAAAGTTTAAAAAGAGGAAAGAAGCAAAACAATTTGATAATGTTTGGAGTAAATGAAGGCGAAAGGTCTACACAAGAATTAATACAAAATACAATACATATTTTCAAAACTGACCTTGACATACAATTACAAGAACATGAGATAAACAAAATATATCGTCTAGGAAAGGGAAAGTCTTCTGGAAAACCAAGACCAATTCTGATTTCCTTTACGAGCGAATGGAAGAAGAATGAAGTTATGGGAAAGAAGAAAAACTTCAAAAATGTATATGTTACAGAAGACTACACAAAGGAAGTAATAGAGAAAAGGAAAACGTTGCAGGCGCAGCTAAAAGAGGAGAGAGAAAAGGGAAATATCGCGTACCTGAAATTTGACAAACTAGTAGTAAAAGGAAAAAATACTAACATAAATAAGGAAAAGCGCAAAAGAGAAACATCATCATCCCCACAAAACAATGCTCAACCAAGGAAACAACAAACTCTAATGCCGCCGATTAACAATAGACCAAATGCTTTCGACGTAATGAGGATTAGAGCTAATTCTCTTTCGTCTCTTCCCGCTAAGACAACAACTAACAAAGAATAACAATTAACTGTCGGTAAACGGAAAAATAAACAGCTCAACATGAACCAACATAAAATAACAAAACAAAATACTTCCCCAAGCCGACTGGTCATCGTGGGGAAAAATGACCACGACCCTCTAAAGGAAAAAAATAACACTAACATGAAAAACAAAGTAAATGACATCCACATAGCAACTATTAACTGTCGATCTCTTAGAACACCTGAAAAACTCCAAGAACTAGAGCTGGCAATAGAAGAGTTAAAGTGGGATATTATAGGTAACCACGAGATAGTAAAAGAAACAGAGGCAGACAGACTAGAAGATGGGAGGACGACATCAAAAAAGTGGCGGGCCCAATATGGACGCGCATAGCGAAAAATAGAACAGAGTGGAAATCTTTAGAGGAGGCCTATGTCGAAAGACAAGCTGAAATGTAGAAACGACCGTTTACCGATACCTGATTTATGAAAAGAAAAGAAACTGTTAAAAGTTATAAACGTATTAGTAAGAAAAATTACTGTAAAAATAAGTTCAGCAATAAAGGCTATTTTATTTTTTATTTTATTTTATTATATATATTTCAGTCATCGTAAGCCATTAATAACAAAAATATATAATAACGATAACAGTGATTGTATTTTTTATTATTTTTTTTATAGAATAGTGGGCAAACGGGCAGGAGGCAACCTAATGTTAAGTGATACCACCACCCATGGACACTCGATGTTTGAGGGCTCCAGTGTCCATGCTCTTTTCCATTCTATTACAATTAATGAAATTCTGTAATAATCTGAATCGTAGTCTGAAATTCCGGTATGCATGTGCATGCATCAATCTCGTCTCACCTACCTCGGACAAGCAAAAAAGCTGAGGTGGCCGCAGAATAGGCGGAAAATTATAAACGGCTCTAATATAATAGTATTTCCTCTAACTTCGATTTTCTTCCCTTTTAAAGCTGTAGGGTTCAAATGCACAGCTTATTAAAGATATAACTGGGGGCATGGTATTAAAAGTACTATTACTGCTACAGGGACGATTTTTTCCGTTATTAATTACATATTATTATTACAATTTAGGTTAAGAATATTGTGAATAAAAAAAAATTTAAAAAAAATGTTTCTTTCTCAAATTTTACGTTAATACATGAGACAGCCCCCGTAAGTAGTCAGAGACACTTGTGTTGGGGTTGACTCGCTACTTCCCTTATTTATACAAATTCTCATAGTTTCTCTCATAGAATTGCTATGAACTTAAGCAATTCTATAAGTGAATACTATTTATGTTTTCCTAATTAATTTCTTTAATTCTATTCTATTTTTAATTAATCGACAAACGCGAGTGGAACCGGATGGAGGAGGCCTATGTCCAACGGTGGACATCCCTAAATTTTAAAGTTTTTTTTTGGAAATAAAGGCTATTATTATTAATTAACTTCTTATGTGTTTATTAGATTTCCATTGAAACGATTTGGTGATACGCAGATGTCGAGAATCGCAATTTTCAAACCTTCAAATGTCCATAATTGCGTTTGCAGCTATTGATGATTCCAATCCAAAAAAAAGTTATCAATGACATAAGATACAATCAAAGTATTCAATATAATTTACTTTTGTTATTATAGCTCACATCTATAAAGGCCGACCACTTTCAGTTGGTATATTTATACTTTGTCATGACATTTAAACCATTGGCGTGGCGTTTAGATTAGTATCTTAGATCTAATATAACAAGACCTGAGTTAAAAGAGGACGAAATAAGGATACAATAGGAAATGATATGGCCAAATGGAAGATGAGAAGCGGTTGTTAGCAAGTAGGATATACAAGTTCCTTCAAACACAAATATATATTTATTCATATAGGTAAACATGTACACTAATGAACGTCAAAAAAACAAATTAAATTAATTGTAAATTTACATTTACTACCAGTTCGCAAGTCAAGGGCGTAGAGCGGGTAAGAAAATTCAAATAGGTAACACAATGTACACTTATGAACGTCAATACAAGAAACACATAAATGCTTCTTATTTTACATTTACTGCTAGTTCTCTTATCAATGGCGAAAAACGGAAGAACTGGCAATAAACTCTCCGTCATGTTTGTAAGGATATGCAAACATTACACCATGTTCCACATGGCTTCTTGAGTAATATTTTTATTCTAGAACAGGGGGCAATCGGGCAGGAGGCTCACCTGATGTTAAGTGATACCGCCGCCCATGGACACTCTCAATGCCTGAGGACTCGCGAGTGCGTTGCCGGCCTTTTAAGTAATATGGCCGTTCTGTCCGTTTCCTCTTTAAAAGTCGGTAGTCTGTAAAGATTTACTGATGATAGTTGAACGTGACAACGTCATAAGAAAAAACAGATGGAACGGTTGCATTTTTTTAAAGAGAATTTTAGTTTTATTTGCATTATAGATATTTTATGGATATTGAACAATTGAATTGATCTAGTTACATTCATTTGTACACATATATACAATTATATCGTATTTTTAACTCTCATTGTGCCTCTATGTCGCTCGTTCCGCGCTCTCGCTTGCACTTCAAGCATTAAATGGAACGCCTCGGAGCGAGGTAACGACGCATGCGTCATGTTTTTCGTGCGTGCAGCTGGCTCCATCGAATTATAAGACGTTGTCACGTCGAAACCTACATACCTGATCTGTAAGCCCAGGTGTTATCCTGTCCATTAATATGCCTTACACAATAGCAGCCAAACAACACCCTATATAGACATCAATCAACACGTGCACTGAACATACAGTAGATTTACTGTAATGAGTAGTGCTGGCTAACGCCCGAACCCAATAATTAATCCACAATCTCATCATCACATCAGACCGTAACAGTCGATCTATCTCCTATCTGCGTCCCTATAACCAAACCCTAAGACAATTCATTTTTGGCGATGGATAGAATGCAATCTCTTCGCTCTTTACACTCATACTTGATAATCAATATTTCAAATAAAACCGTACAAATAATATTAAAATATAAATGTCTATGTGTAAAACATATCAAATAGATTTTTAATTATTTTAAAAGCTGGTGTAAGTTAAAATCTTAAGACAGAATGGCACAGTTTAACTGTCATTTTTATGCAAAGGTCGATCCGACCTACCATGGATAGCTTGTATCGACCGATGGCTATTGCTATCCGTCGATTGTTATTGGCACACTTTTCTCAATATTTAGATTAAGATGTCTATCTTAGATGTCCAAAAATGGATTGAGATAGGGTATTGGGTTTGGGCGTTAGTGGCTTCAGCGTGTGACCCTCATCCCTGACGTCTTCGATAGAAAGTCATTCATAATTTTTCAACAACACTAGCACTCTCCATCTCAAACTTCAAAAAATATTTATTCATATAGGTTAATACTTAAGTTGTACACTTATTAACGTCATAAAAAAATTAAATTAATTGTGTATTTACAATTACTACCAGTTCGCAAGTCAAAGGCTTAGAGCGGGCAAGAAGAACTGGCAAGAAACTTTCAAACTTTTTAAGTGCCAAGTTTTGAGTCATAAAAACTGTTTGAACTGGAGCAAATCAATCCCAAGGATTAGAATCATTTAAGTAAGTATTTGTCAAATTTATAAAAATTTATTCATTACTTAATTTACTTTTAACATCTCGCCCATCAAATCCTCCCTTCAACTAATATTACACACAGCAGAAGTGAATGACTCTGATAATTCTTGAGTATGAAAATATTTTCGCGGTCTGGAAGCAGACGTGACCAGACTCCATCGTGCCGTATGACCAAAATGGGGAGGTTGCAAATGGTATTTCCAGTTTTGCAACTTAGACGCCCAAATGTTCCATAGTTTTTCAAACCCATACGATATTTAGTTCAAATCAAAAATTATTATTCATGTAGGTAACACAATGTACACTTATGAACGTCAAAAAAAATGTAAATTGAATACTTCTTATTTTAAAAAGACTTTTAAATGCAAAAAATATTGTTAGACTGTGATTGAATGAACTGACATACCATATGGTATCGCGGACAATTTTGTAGATATTAATCTTATACATATATAAAATTCTCGTGTCGCGGTGTTTGTGGTTAAACTCCTCCGAAACGGCTTTCGCGATTCTCATGAAATTTTGTGTGTATATTGAGTAGGTCTGAGAATCGGACAACATCTATTTTTCATCCCCCGAAATGTAATCCACCCCTAATTTTTTTTTTTATTTTAGATTTTTAAAAAAACGTGTAGCACTCGGGGACTGCTGCGGTAAAGAAAAAGGCATAGAATTTTTCATCAACGTATGCATTATTTAATTATTATTATAATATATATTTCATTGATATTAATTCAGTTTGTCTCACTGTAACGCGTACCGAATGCACGGGCCGCGCTTACACTACATCACCGATCTCGTAATCGTCATCGTGTGTTAGGTTTTTTTCGTTACGGAATTTCTTGATTCGGTCGCCGCGCTCAAAGCCCGCGATAAAATCTATGCAATAGCTTAAAATAAATATGATACAGCAGTAGTAGCTAGTATCTTCTATAAAAGTATAAACCGCTTTGCTTTATTGTCAATAGTCTTCGCAGCGATTTAGGAATTTTTATAGGTATTACTAGGGTTACACTATCGTTATATAGTACGATAACTTTTATGAAAATATTCTATAGTCTATATTCAACGGGGATAACTTAGGGTTCTAATGGTGAAAGACTCTTTCAAATCAGTCCATTAGTATGCGAGCCTATTTAATACAAACGATCAATCTTCATAATATTTTTGGTATAGATAAAATATAAGTAAAGTAAAAATAAAGAGTCGCTCAACCTTTCAAGGTTCTCAGTTTCTGTATCTGTTCAGTTCCTTTCAAATAGGCAAGTAGTCAATCATTCACGATCGACGAATCCTCACGATGATTACCTTTACCGTACCAGCGAGTTATAAGCACAGAAAGTCCATTGGTGGTTCGAAACTCCACTTCAGATGAAAATACGCCCTTGACTTGCGAACTGGTTGTAAATGTAAATTAACATTAACTGGTTATTTACATTTACAACTAATTTGTTTTTCTTGACGTTCATAAGTGTACATGTTTACCTATATCCATTAATAAAAAATAAATCACACACTCAAACCACAAAATTTTTGTAGAAAAATTGTTTATGTTATTCGAAGATTGTCATTTAAATAATATGATCTGCAGACGATCCCAACCGGCTAACAATGAGATTTTAAGCTTGTGAAGGAAACCATCGTAACCTGGCTGTCCTTAGACCCCAGTCTCCTTAGTCACCTAGGGGCCGTGCACGTGCAGTGAGCAGTTTTCCCCCTTCTCCTCTTGTCAGCAAAAGTAAGCAAAACTCTCAAAAATAATATTAAGTACATAAAAGTATTAATTTATATTGAATTTCGTTTTCCAAGTGCAGACTATATAATATAATATGTGTAAAAGTGTCTTCTCTTCCGTTCTATGCCCTTGATTTGAGAACTGGCAGTAAATAATAAGAATCGTTTAAAGTATATTTTGACGTTCATAACTGTACATTATGTTACCTATATGAATAAACGATTTAAAAAAAAGTAAATAATTACGGATGACGTAAGTAATCCACAAATAATAAATTCAAAGGAGCTCCCCCCCATATAATTTATACGTAATTGAACGACCCCCTATTTCTATTTGGAAAATATATCAATGTTATCTGACGCCAATATCAAGGACGTAAGTATGTTTTATGAAATTGTGCACACACAAAACTCTAGCACATCAAACACAAATATTAATTCCAACATTTGTTTGAATTGGTTACAACTACATACATGTTTCACATATGTTCACTTGGGACTTGTTGAAGCGAGATTAATATACTTTAGGAACTAAAAGTCAAAACATCATATAAACATTTTCATATTAATTTGAATATGAGTTTTGTAATTTAATACAAATAAAGAGCGGACCGTATACTCTTTTTTTCTGCTTTTATCTATCTATGTCTGCCATATAATTTGATATGATAATTTTATATTTTTAAAGAGTACAAAGATTTTTCTACACGAGCTTTTCTCTTGCCCTACCCTCTGCCTTCTTTGCTGCTGGAATAAGTATACCTGTATCTTATATTAAATACTAGTGACCCGCCCCAGCTTCGCACGGGTGCAATGCTGATGAAAAGCAGGTTTTTATTATGTATTGTTATTTACGTCGCTGGAAAGCTCCGATAATATACGCGTTCGATCGCTGCTAAATAAGCTGTAATGGGCTGTATAGATCTATATTAAATGAACAATGTATTCAAGGTATTTAATTTGTTAAGGATTAATGCTGTATTGGTTAAAATCGCTTCAAAAATTAGCCATTATTTGTCGTAAAAAGTAAATGTTGTAAGAGATAGACATACACTATCACGGACTTTTCTGTAGACCTTTTTAATTTGTACAGTACTTACTTAGTACATTATTTTGATAAAACTCGTAGGGTTCAGCCTGCGTTTGCAATGTAAGCGGAAATAAGTGATACCTTTATGATCTTATGTTCCAAAATAAACGTATTTTTTTTTATTTCATGGACAAGTGTCCAAGTGTTGCAAGTGCAAAGAAGGCTTGCATGTGCATTGCGCATCTTTGTGAAGGCACGCTCTTTTCTCCAAGGACGCTAAGTCGATACGCTTCAGAGATACTTGGAAGCAGCTGGTTCCACATACGCAAAGTTGTTGAACGACGCGGTAATCCGTAATATGTGTGGAATTACGTATTTCGCCTCCACAGCTCCTCAGCTGCAGGTATATAACTAGTGGATTCTCGAATCTTATTTACAGCATAATTTATATACAAAAACAAATGCGTATACACGCTTTCCGACGAGTTGTTGGAGAGTCCAAGCATGCTGATGTACCAGACCACACAGCAAGCTGCTTCAGCAATGATATCCCGGAACGCACTCAACATTTTCATGAACATACTTTGGGTCATAAAATCTTTAAACATTTATATCTAAGCTACTAACGAAATTTCAGTCGTGTTTTACGATATTTACGTTAAGAAACACGTGAATATTGTGTGTTATGAGCGATACAACACAGGGAACTCGACTTTGGGTTAATAAGTAAAGTCACAGTAACCATGGAGAATAATCCAGAGTATTGTCATCTGGTGCATAGGTCTGTGCGCAAGCAGTGTACTCTTAAATCCAATATCGATATTTCTTTTGTCAAAAGTGTTTTGACTTACGAGAGTCATGACATGTTCTGAATCTTACCCACAGACCCATGTCATGTTCTCATGTTCATCTGAGAAACGGTTAATAAAAAAAATATCGCAGGTAAGTTAATTTATTTTTCGATACCCGAGATTCAAACCCAAGACGTCATCTACAGGTAACCAAGTTAATCATAACTGAGAGACTTATGACTAACGTAGGTGTAGATGTAAGTACCCACAGATATGCAAAATAATTCTCCAAAAAAAACTGTGACAGAAATTAGAGTCAAAGACATCATTAAATTAGCAATGTCAAAAGAAACCTTTGCTAATCATTTGTCGAGCAAGACAAATGTATACCATTTGTATGCCACCCCTTTTAATTAGCGGAGTCACTGTTACTGTGACTTGTTAAGAGACATCTCATTCATGGACCTAGATTGTAAATACAATGAACTGGTTTTCCTACCAACTCGGGAAACACATTCTCTATTCAAATTTATACTTAGAACAATTTTAAATGTGTTAGTACATTACTGTACTTTATTAAAATCATTGAAGTAGAGTGTTCAATGAACTTTTTGCAAAAGAAATAACATGCATTGCCAATGTGCTATAACTAGAATGAATTAAAAAAAAATTCACAGGTAATTTTGAAAATATAATACACTTTTTTTTTATTTCAAAAGTACAACATAGAAGTATAAACTTCTTTTTTTAAATTCAAATTATATAACAAGCTATTTTTTTAACTTAGATTATAAAGATTTAACATATTTGAACAGTTTAACCCATGATTTATATATACATTACATCTCTTCCTCTTCACTTATGAAACAGTTTTATTTTCATAAACATATTTTAATTTTTCAGTAAGTAGTAAGGAATAAGTAAATTTGTTTTTATAGAAAAAAATAATTATTTATTTACCATCAGCAGAGCTCCTCACACAGCTTAAAACATAGCAATACAAAGAGGAAATGCTACCAGTATTAGAAGTACTATGTACTTAATAGATATAATTTTTTTATTTATTATTGTCATCATAAAATTATATATATTACATATGGGCAAGTAAGAAACTATATTTTTAAAGATGGACCTTTACTATCACTAACATAGGTATTAAACTAGATTTATAAATAAAAAGTAAATAATATGGTGCTTGGTAAGTAAATAATTTATTTAATTTAAGTTTTAAATTCAATTTTGTAACAAGTTATACAAATGTTAAAAACACTTAAAGTGTACATATTTTATCTTTCTTCAATGGTTGTTATCTTGTTCTACAATAGACTAAAAAAATATTTTTTACAACATAAACAGCTAGTAATGATATCATTCAGTTGGTTGCAAAACAAATCAATATATTTTAATAAAATTTAAATAATTGCTTACATATAAAATTTGTCTCCTAAGAAATTTTCTAAATGCATAATTTTAAAAGATTTATAAGAAAAATATATATTATCC
Source organism: Pieris mannii (assembly GCA_028984075.1). Taxonomy (NCBI): domain Eukaryota; kingdom Metazoa; phylum Arthropoda; class Insecta; order Lepidoptera; family Pieridae; genus Pieris; species Pieris mannii. The sequence continues at coordinate 1,355,725 of CM054798.1, read as the reverse complement.
AATAATATCTATGAGTTAGTGCACAATTACTGCAATTAGTCAGAAATAACATGAAATCTTATGAATTCAAATAATTTATGCAAAATATTTTTTTAACTTTATATATAACAAAATAAAATAAAGACAATTACTCACTATAAACAGTATTGCTACTTGCTAATTTCGGTAATTAACATTAATTTTGCATGAACTAACCTGATCTGGGCAGAAGTATCCAAATGCCACCATCCCAAACAGGGAGAGCAATAAGCAAAATAGAATCACTTTTCGTAATTTCGATCTTGGTTCCATTTTTTTAATTTCGTACACACCACCGGGTAGAAAAAGCGCGAAATCACTATCTACTTGCACTGATACACTTTTTTGCATTTCGGTCGAATGCATGTCTCATTTTTACAAATATATCTTAAACTGGTCCACACACTAATTTAGTCCACGATTTCGTTTTATTACCGCACAAAACTAATTACATTATCGCTTTTCATATATCAATGTTTGATACGAACTCGATAACATTGTTTTGATAATAACGGAGACGTTGTTACACTTCGATGACCGAAACTAAAATGCGAGTAGATTGTAGAACACTGGTCGCCGAGGAAGTCGCAAGGCTCCGAATGGCACACAATAGGTTTTGCAGCTCTCTTACACAAAGCTTAGTCCTTTTTAAGTCTTCACCCATGTTCACTAAATCAATAGTGCTAAGGAGCAATTATAAATGTAAACATTCGCTAGTGAAAGCAAAATGTGCGAGGTAAACAACACAATTCGCACTTAACTGAGTACCGAGCCTTCTGACTTCAAAATATACTTTTGATAGCTGACAACTGACAGTTGACGTACAAAAAATAAATACAGGCTTAGCAGAACTGTGAAGTATTGGTATAAATAAATAATTTACTCTTTATGAAATCAATTTCAACATATAATCGTAATAGTGGTTACTACTAAAAATTGGGTTTTATCATAGACTAAATTATGCTATAGGCACTGTTTGAAAACATGTATTCAACCATTTTTTACGTTTAAACACTCAACCTTACCTTTGAATATGTATGACTCCTAAATCGAAGTTTTATACAGATGGCATCTACACAAAGAACTAAAGATGGAATACTATTTATTATTTCCAATAGATGTCGCTGATGTGAATTACTATTATTATTAAGCGAACGACAAAGTAAATCTATGTAATCCGTTTGATATCATTTTTCTATTAACAGAATACGATTATATTCCGTTTCACATATTTACTGAAAACATGACTAAACCTCTTGCTAGTTGCGATTTCTGCCTTCATCGTATCAACAGATACGTGCAGAGCCCTCTTCGATTACTGAGTGAAATTTGTTCTTGTTAAAATTATCAGTGAGACAACCTCAGTATGTAATGAAACAAACAAAAATTTATTGAATATAGGCAGCATATTATTATTTCATTAAAAGGCTTATGTATAAGGAGTATGTAGTAGTAAAATGTCAAATAGGTGAAATAAAAATATTTTTTTTAACAATGTCTATGACAGGCTTTAATTCATTATCAGTGATTGAATTTCATAATAGTGTCACACAGATTCATAAATGAACACCGTATTGAGATAAAATGCTGTTTGCATAAAACGAAACCATTTGCTACAATAAAAATATGAAAAATAAATGTTTCATAGCTTTACAAAAGGTATTAATATATTGAGAAAATGTGACATGTATGAGTTAAAACAAATCTAATTGATTTTATTCATAAATGAAAAGGCACTTTAAATATAAGGTGGGCGCGTTAAAAATAAAACTTTAAATCTCTCGTCACACTGTTGCTTCACTTAAATTATATGTTATTAATACACATTATATGTACACATAAAACAAAATTCTGTACATGTTTTGTGTGAACCCCATAGATTACGAGAGAATTTACTTTAAAAACCCTATATAAAATTCCATTTATATAAAATTTATAGCCATCGCTATAAATAGAAATGAGACCCACAGTGCACTGATTACACATACAATTTCACAAAGGATCAAACTCCTCTCACAGATTTCCCTATTAAATTACCGTTTTGTACGAGTCCACGATTTTGAAAAGTCCACAATCATCACACGATTATCAAATATACTGTTCACAAGTCAATGTTCAGTACACATTAAATTTGATGAATGTTTTTAATTGAATCACTGTTTAACATATACTATTAAATTGTTCATCACATGTAGTTCAACTGTAAAGTTCCTAGTGTATATGCATACATCTGCTGCGGTACCAATGATAACTTGATTTCTATGGAGAGAAGCTGGTCCTGGACCTCTAATTACGAAGTCTTCCACGCCCACGGGAACCATCGCGATCCTATAACATTTATACAATTACTAGCTGACCTGGCAAAGGTTTTGCCATGTATGTCATTTATAATAAAAAAAAGGGGGTTGTAGGCATTTTTTAATGTTGTTGATATAGTTGATAAAAAAATAAAAATTTATCTAAAAATTAAAAACAAATATTTAGGGCTGGACTACCCTTAAGATTTAGGGGGATTAAAAATAGATGTTGTCCGATTCTCAGACACAACCAATATGCACACAACATTTCATGAGAATCGGTAAAGCCGTTTTGGAGGAGTTTAACCACAAACACCGCGACACGATAATTTTATATATAAGATTTAAATGTATATTTGGGATACTAAAAAACTGTTATATGGTTACAATAAATTTTTAATGTTTTAGTCAAGAATATTTGCGTGTTGTTCTCACGAGTATGTAAGTGCTCCTATTTCACCACGCCTCCTGCTGATAGAGGACAAATCTTTGTTTTTTAATTTATTTTATTATTCTTTATTACTCAATATGTCATATGGAACATGGTGTAATGGTCGCAGCTCCTTACAAACATTGTGTAAAAAACCTATTAATAAGAGTGGCGGAGAGTTTATTGCCAGTTCTTCTCTTCCGTTCTACACCCTTGATTTGAGAACTGGCAGTAAATGTAAAATTAGAAGCATTCAATTATATTTCTTTTTTGACGTTCATAAGTGTACATTATGTTACTACAACAACAAATGATTTTGAATTTGAATACTATGAATCATTGAAGAAATATTTTAGATTTCAGTAATTAAAAACTTATTTTTTATTGCTATATAAAGTTTCGTTTTAATGTGAATGGTTAGTTTAGTCTTGTTGTCTAGGAACGATAACATTTCGTTCATTCACTTGTCTGACGGAACTTATTGAATATCGATAATTAATTACAGTTAATTAAATTCTAGAGATTCAATTAATTCTTTTTAATTTAATACATCACACATATATATGTCGCAGTATATTATTTAAATCAAGTTAATTCAGTCTCTAGAATTTAATTAACTGTAATTAAATATCGATATTCAATAAGTTCTGTCAGACAAGTGAGTGAACGAAACGTTGTCGTTCATAGACAACAAGATTTTTTTTTTTTACTTGGGGAAATGCATTGCGCATACCCTTCCGCGGCGCGACTGCTTGGTGCAGAAGAGTTATGTGGGACCCGCTATTGTGCATACCCCACCCATACTAAAACCCCAAGACAACTTAATATAACAATATGTATATGTATGGTTTACGAAAAGCATGCAACAGACAACCTTTAAAAGTTAGTCAACGTCAAATTCTTATAATTAAACATGTTTTTATCCAGTCAAGGGATCTTGAATCTAAAAGTTTTTTTTTTATTTTTTTTTTATAGAACAGGGGGCTAAAGGCCAGGAGGCTCATCAGTTGTAAGAAGTTGGAACATTTTTTTTTATAGAACAGGGGGCCAACGGGCAGGAGGCTCATCAGTTGTAAGAAGTTGGAACCTTTTTTATTTTTTTTATAGAACAGGGTGCAAACGGGCAGGAGGCTCATCAGTTGTAAGAAGTTGGAACATTTTTTATTTTTTTTATAGAATAGGGGGCAAACGGGCAGGAGGCTCATCAGTTGTAAGAAGTTGGAACATTTTTTTTTTAAAGAACAGGGGGCCAACGGGCAGGAGGCTCATCAGTTGTAAGAAGTTGGAACATTTTTTTTTTATATAGAACAGGGGGCAAACGGGCAGGAGGTTCATCAGTTGTAAGGAGTTGGAACATTATTTTTTTTTTATAGAACAGGGGGCAAACGGGCAGTAGGTTCATCAGTTGTAAGGAGTTGGAACATTATTTTTTTTTTATAGAACAGGGGGCAAACGGGCAGGGGGCTCACCTGATGTTAAGTGATACCGCCGCCCATGGACACACTCAATGCCAGAGGGCTCGCGAGTGCGTTGCCGGCCTTTTAAGAATTGGTACGCTCTTTTCTTGAACGACCCTAAGTCGAATTATTACCTACCTTCAGCTCGAAATCCAATTAAATGTAATCCCACAAGATTTAAGTAGATATATAATATCTATTAATAAACTGTCTTCCATGTTAATGAGTTAAGAAAAAAAACCTACCTTATGTGGCCGATAATTGTCCCGATCACGATAGCCATGGTCCCTATTGTCACGGCCGTCCCTATCGTCTTTAAAGTCACGGTTGACATCCCTCACATCGCGGCTGTCCCTGGGATCGCGATCACGATGATCACGATGATCACGACCGTCACGGCCATCTCGACCGTCCCGCCTATCCCCATGATCGCGACCGTCACGTCCATCCCTATCACGGTAATCACGGTAATTGCGATAACCACGGACGTCATGTTCCTCGCGATGGTTCTCCTGAACCGGAGCCGGGTGTGGCACCTTGCGCGAGTCCTCCTCCTCCTGCCGTCGCTCGTAATGGATGAAATCGTCGAAGATCGACGTGGAGTGTGAGTAACTGTGCATTATACGCAACACCTGCAGACCCTTGGCGTGGGGCACCTCCTGCGTGTCGCGAGAGTTGGTCACCGGCTTGTTCTCGTTGTTCTCCAGTTTGATGTGACGCAGCTGCCCGTTCGGCACGTCCTTAACGTAAATCCACCTAACACGAAACTGTCCTTTCCACTTGTCCTGAGACCAGACGCTAGAGTTAGAGTTGTAGTCTACCGCACTGACCATACGGGCCATCCCGCAAAAGTGTCCACTACCGTTCACCGAGAAAAAGAGATACACACTGCCGCCCTCCCGCTCCCGATCGCGGAACGCCGAGTCCAGACGCTTGTTGCCGTGTTCCGTGCTGCACCAGATCTCGTACTTGATGCTGCGGTGGATGTCATCCTCGGAGTACGATTTGATGACGAAGAATCGGGTCAGAGGGGCGGTGAGATCGAAGTCTTTAGGGTTGTAATCGTTTTTCACGCGGAGTTCGTCGAGTACCGGGTGGGGCACGGTCGGAGCGGAGACTTGAGGGGGCAGGGCTGGGGGCGGGGGAGTGGGGAGCGGAGGCCGGGGCTGAGGAGGAATGGGGGCGCGGGGGGCGTGGGTCCAGGCCGGGGGAGGCTGATGCTGAGGAGGGCATCGCATGGGGGCCGGCGGCGGAACCGGCTGAGGCATCGGCAAAGGGGCGGGCACGGAAGGGGGTTGCAGCACCGGGGGCGGGGGGGCAGACGCAACAGGTGCGCTCTTCCCTGCGTCCCATGTGCTAATGTCCATGTTGTGCTTCCCAGGCACTATCGGCGGTGGAGGCATGCCGGGCCCTTTTTTCTTCAAACCGCCCGTCTGGGACAACGGCGCCGGCTTGGCCGGTTGGCTGGCGATGGACGCCCATGTCATCTTTTTGGGTTGCGATCCGCCCGATATATCCTTGAGCTCGGCGCGATCTTTGTCATGCTTGTGCTCCCCCAGGGACAGCGCCTGGACGCCGCTCTCCACTGCTTTAATCCCGTCTGGCACGTACAGCCCGTCAGCTCTGTAGTAATCGTCATACTGTTTAGCTCGTCCCAGCTGGCCCCAGGTGGAATAATCACCGTTTCCTGGGAAATAGTTGAATGTTGATGCTGGTTGTCCAAATGCGGCGGTGGAGAATGGGGTTGTCGACGGTCCGAACACACCTGAAATATTTATGTAATGCATAAATAATCCATCAATTTCGATTGTAACATAATGTTGGTTTTGATGGATGGAACATTTTTTCAATTACTCTTAATGGCAGCTGAAACCTACTTTAGTAATCTATTCAAATTTGGCATAGAAGTTTATAAGCTAGGTGATATTTTAAACTCTGCCAACTGGAATAAATACTAGCTACCGTCCATTCCATATGAATCGTGAGGATTGTATCCTCCTAGAAAAGTCATTGGGTCTGTGCCATTGGTAGACCATGTTCCATCCCCAACTCCGAAGGCTTGATAAGGAAGTGCTGTTGTACCGTAATAACCTGAAACAACAATTTATGGCTTAAGATGTTAATGTCATACATAGCATCAACCAATAGTTGTGTCTGATATTCCTTAAGATTACAGTAAAATACGTCAATTTCTATTAACTCAAACAACCCAGGTCTCATAATAATCATTTTTATAAAATGTCTCTTTACCGAGACATCATTGGACAATACAGCCACAACTTAAAGACTAATGAGTATCTTAAGATACTATCTCGTATATTAATAAAGATTAATAACATAAAGAACAGAAATTCAGTCTCTATCTAGGAGCGTTCAAGTACTAAGACTAAGTCACGCAATTTAGGAGATTCTTGTGACCGCCAGCAATCTTTGTAATTGTAAAGAGGTTGTCTTTACAAACGTACCAGGGATCATTGACTATTCCCTTAAGCACTTAATACTAAAACCGAACAACTGGCAACCCTTTAACACATTTTTTTTTTTTTTCAAGAGCGCATCATGCAATCAGTCAAATATGTCTCAAGGATATTTGAGAAATGTAGAGGTGTAACTAATAGGTAATTTATACACAAGTTCTTATGTGTCAAATGCCTGAACTAAATCCAGTAAGATGGTGGACCACACTATTTGTTGTTCTAAATCTTTTTTAAATATTATTTGTATTTCTATATGAACCTGGTCCAGAGTAGAATGTATTTCATAAGAAATATAATAGACTTTCAATCACAAACAAAGTTTTATCCTTAGCTGCCAATATAGGAAAAATTATGTTAGTATACCCTAACAGTACTATAAAGCGTACTATAGGGTACTCCCATTATTTGGATAAACATATTTTTAATGCATAGCATGTAGGCTTATATGAACCTGGGTTGATTGAGAGAAATTAAAAAATTATTATAAACTTAGAAAAAAATGTTTCAAAATACAATATAGATACACAACTAAAGGTTAGTAACAGATTAGTAACTAAAATAATGAATCAGATAACATTTAAATTAATCTTAATAATTATAAGACTACAAAAACGAAATTAAGAAAAACTTCTGTTTGAAATTAGTTCTAACTAATTAATCATACAAATATTATACTTTAGAATGTGTTGGATACAATATATGAATATGAAAAATATGTACCTACCTGCTGCGCTGTATGGATCTGTTGCTGACGAGATGGGTGGTGCATATGATGCTTGCTGCTGATGACGCCATGACACCTCTGACAACTCTTCACCTCCCCGTTCTAACTGATGCTCTTTAGGTGCATTTGATACTGTGAACAGGTGACATAAAAATTTGTAATGACAATTGCAAAATGTTAGCAGATGAAAAAACAGGTATGTGATGACAATTCTATAATTCATGTAAAATTTCTTAATCTTTTCAGCATTAACATGGATGCATGCCCATTACCAACTGAGGTATTACTGAGTTAGTCTTTATTTTCTAATAAAAATTACTGTTAGATATTTAATCTAAGTATTCTAAGAATTACTAACTGTTCCTTCTCCTCTTATTGTAGGATAATAATCTTATTACATAATAATTAATTATGAATGTTATGTGTAATTTAAGATCATTCATCTTCATTTAAACTACAACAACAACTTCAATTAACAGTACTGCAGTTTTCCGTAAACAAAATTAATAATATTTTTATTTTTAGTATAGCTTGATCTACGAAAATGCTCGCACCTGATGCATAGACCTATACTAAAGCTGTAGGTATAGCATTTTTTGAAAATCATGATAAAAAGTTTACTATTCAAATCAGGTGATGTGAATGACAAACAGTAAATGTACATTCACAAAATATACCGGATGCAAGCCGCCCGGTGCTAGAAGGCATTCTTAAAACACCTGCAACGTCATAATAGCATCTTTACCTTGATTCCCTTGCCCTTTCATCCGCTGTTCACCAAGAACATGAAACAAAGAATATTTATGTTAAAAAATACAAAGCTACACCATTAAGACGAATTATATAGGAGAAAAAAATAAGCATTAATACGAAATACCTGATCTGACACGCCTGCTGACATTGGCCGCGATTTTAGTGTTAAAACTTTTTATTACGAGTCTTTAATCACAATAAATCACTATTAATATCACATCGGGTCACTGCACAAAGTCTAAATTGTCCAAGAAACACTTAAAATAACTAAAAAGTCAATTTTTAAGATGTTTGCTGAATGTCCGTAAAGTAATAGGAACGAATATGGACGTCGCTTTTCTCAATGGTGATTGGTGGAAAAGCAATGTTGCCATTTCAAACTAATTATTAAAATTTAGCGCGTTATTTAAAATGTCAAAAGTTCAATGAATTGAGTTAACCGAATTTGTTAGTTAATACTCGATTTAAGTAGGAAACTGATCTTTAAATTGATTTTACTTCTTTTATTTGGGTTTAAGGATAATAAATCATCTCATACTGATTTTGGGGAAAATTTGAAAAACATGTTTAAATTAGGTTTAAGTTTGATAACTGAATTACAACTACATACATATCATTTACATGCAATGTGCATTTAATGCTAGAATAAAATTGCGATAATTTACAATTCATTTAATAATAAAATATTTATTTTTTTGTAAAAAATGACGATATTGTCTTTGTACCACTTGCTGCTTTTTGTCTTGCCTTTTCTTTGGCTGTTAAGGGCTTCTGTTTCTTTACCACATTTGAACTAAAACTCGAATCCATTATTTCACTACCCTCATTAATTTCACATTTAACTCTTTTATTGGCTTCTAATAACTCACTGGCATCAGATTTACGTTTTCCAACAGATTCTATAAGTTCTGATTTGAATGCAAATTTATTTTCCAACAATTCAACTAAGTCATCTTCTAGATATTCCGAAATAATTCCATGAGCATACTTCAGGTAAAATTCTGAAAACATCTTGTTTGTTATTTCAAAGAAAGGAAATATTGCTATGCTGACTCACTTTTTAAACTAGACATTTTAAGAAAATGGATGCAATGGTTTTCTACTTAAAGGGATTCCCAATTTCAAAAGTAAAAAATCAGAACTGTAACTCTCAGTCCTCTGGTTGCGCATTCAAATTACGATCAAGTATTAATATACTTTTCTTCCTATGTGTGCTTACAATACTTGCTCATACATTGGAAAACATTCTGTGGAAACTGGTTTAAGTCTAAGCATTGACTTAAATATATAAACAGTGTGTGTCAGACACAGAAATATGAGCCCAACCACCAGACCAAGTATTGAGTGATACTGTTGTATTGATAGAAAAACTTAACTTTACCTTCGTTAATTGAGTCATTATTCAGTGTACTAGAGACAAATGTTGCCGAACTTGACCCAGAAGTAACATGTATGTTTTTGTTTCGTAATAGTGTTGCTAATTTTCGCACTTTACTTTCCAGCCATTCTATGGTTTTAACTTCGCTGTACTTGTAGGCTTTGAGTTCAGCAGAACCCTTGAAAAAGATTAATTTAAATTTATATATTTCCTATTCTTAAAATGAAGATATCATGATCTAATAAGTTTGCTTTGATATCCATAATAAACATTGTACTTGTACTACTTATGTAGATAGTCTGAATCTGAATAGTAAAATGTCTATGTCATAACAATCATTTAACTTTCACTTTACTAACTTTTAAGTCTGCAACACATTCCAAGTCTCCAATAAACTCTAGAATTTCATGAAAGCCTTTTTCAGATAATAAATCTTCTAAAGGCATCGCCCTGTTTGTACAATGTCCACGTAGTCTAGGAAGCACTGTGGAAATGTTTATATAAAATCAAGTCAAAGTTTCACTCTATAGTCTTATATTAAACTAGTTCCAATAAATTAGGACTATAATTGATGAGATCCCTATCTTATTTCCTAATTGATCCAGAATTGTAAAGATACTTCTGTTATTTTATTTTTAAATTAACTTAGTCAAATGTTACCATCATACCTAAAAATATGGGGTTAACAGGAGTCACTAACATTATACTTCCATCAGATTTCACGGTTTCTCCTATGAACAAGGATCTAAATGGTTCACTGAATGTTACTACTTCATACATCTTTTTATTCGACTTATCTAAAACGTACTTTGAAGGCGAGCTGTGTGCCGGGTGCGGTAAAGTTATTATCCTAAAACTATTATTGTTAAAGAGCGTATCTGAAATGAATTTAAACAAAATATTAATATAACTAATAAAACATAATTTCCATAAGTACACTAGACAAGTACTATTTACATTAATACCTTTTATCAACATAACCCAAGAATTTTCTATACGGCTTTTTGTAATTACAGTAGGTTGATTAGGGCCAACTTTCTTCTTAGATCTCGTCGTCATTGTAATGTTTCTGTAATGCCGTTCGTCGTTGTCGAAATTAAATCAGTTTCAAGATTGTGGTCAAACCTTAAACTACACGTATAAATTGTATGATAGTTTATGTAAATGGAGCGAAAATTTTAATTTCGAAAGTTGTATTTTGTACAGACAAAGTACTACCTAGATAATGCTTGTATTTCACAGATATGTAAATATGCTTTATATAATAAAGAAAAACATAAATATTTCCTTTCAATTTAAACGTCCCCTACAACCTAGTGCTACGTAATATAAATTTTATTATAATTTGTGAAAAGGCTACTAAAAAACAGTAACTAGAACTATGAAATGGAAATATTTAAGCTGACGTTCAAAGGTAAAAACAATGTTTAATATTTTATAAAGTTGTCAGTTGTCAGTTATCAACGTATTTTCAATTTGCCGCGGCGCGGATCTCAAGAATAGCCTGTTAAAAAGTTCCAAGTTTTTGTACCATTATTGTTTAAAAATAATTTAACGTAAAAAGTATTCATTTTTAACACTTGAACTAACATGCAGGCATTTTTAAAAACTGGAAAAATCTCGGCGTCAGAAAAGGCTGGCTCGTCCGGTGTAAAGACAAACAAGAAAAAGCCCCCAGCCCCATGGGTTGAAAAATAGTAAGAAGTAAATTTAATTTGTTGTTACATTAATTTATACTGATAAATATAAATTAATCGAACACATATAAACGAGACACATAAAAGATACACAATATATTCGGCGAATCTTATTCATCGCTTAATATATATTTTTTAATAAAACTACATATTTTAAACAAGTACATTAGTATTTTTCAATAATAATCTAGTGTCTTATTTGTTACTAAATCATGTACTTTTTTTAGTTAAACAATATGGTAGACTACTGTTATATGAATTAGATAAATGAATTTATAAAACTCGTTTTAATCTAATGTATTAGTCAGGTATAAGTTATTTCTTTGTTTTAGAATGTAGTGTTAAGTTTACACCTTTAGTGTGATCACTCAATAAATGATACTTTTTCAGTAGACCAAAAACAATTGATGACATCGTTGATCAAGGTGAAGTTGTGCAAGTTTTAAGAGAAAGCTTATCAGGTAGTGATTTGCCCCATCTTTTGTTCTATGGGCCACCTGGTACAGGAAAGACAAGTGCAATTTTGGCTGCTGCTCGTCAACTTTTTGGTGATATAACTCGTGATCGGGTTTTAGAGTTGAATGCCTCAGATGAGCGAGGAATTCAAGTTATTAGGGATAAAGTAAAATCATTTGCTCAATTAACTGTAAGCAGTACAAAGCCTGAGTGAGTGAAGTTATATTTTAATTAATTAATAATTTTAATTATTCATTGAAAGTAGCAAAAGGACTTAGTGCCACTGCTTTCTGTGCCCCACCTCTAACAATTTTACTTTCCTAAAGTAAAATCATTTGCTCAATTAACTGTAAGCAGTACAAAGCCTGAGTCAGTGAAGTTATATTTTAATTAATTCATAATTTTAATTATTCATTGAAAGTAGCAAAAGGACTTAGTGCCACTGCTTTCTGTGCCCCACCTCTAACAATTTTACTTTCCTAAAGTAAAATCATTTGCTCAATTAACTGTAAGCAGTACAAAGCCTGAGTCAGTGAAGTTATATTTTAATTAATTGATAATTTTAATTATTCATTGAAAGTAGCAAAAGGACTTAGTGCCACTGCTTTCTGTGCCCCACCTCTAACAATTTTACTTTCCTAAAGTAAAATCATTTGCTCAATCAACTGTAAGCAGTACAAAGCCTGAGTCAATGAAGTTATATTTTAATTAATTGATAATTTTAATTATTCATTGAAAGTAGCAAAAGGACTTAGTGCCACTGCTTTCTGTGCCCCACCTCTAACAATTTTACTTTCCTAGAAACTGAATTGATTCATATTTTTTTAGAATCTATTACTTCATTTGTTAAAATAATAAAATAACAAGAACCTAACACCCCTATGATACGATCCCTTTATATAAATAATTTCAGAACTTCCAATTAAATTAGTAGTTATTTAAATATTTTTTCACTTATTCCAGTGGTAAGCCATGTCCATCCTACAAACTTGTTATCCTCGATGAAGCTGACTCCATGACAAATGCGGCTCAAGCAGCTTTACGTAGAACTATGGAAAGGGAAACTAGGACTACGAGATTTTGTCTCATCTGCAACTATGTATCAAGAATAATCCCACCAATTACCAGTAGATGTTCAAAATTCAGATTTAAACCACTGGCCAGAGAGAATGTTATTAAAAGGTATTATTTTAATTAATAAAAAAGTACTATACATTCAAGCTAATGAATATTGTCTATGGTTTACAAGTTAAAGCGTGCGATTAACCTTTCAGTTATCTGTTTAAATCCAACTAATCCAATAAGCTGATGGATTTGGAGAAATTATCCAACATGTTTTTAAAAGAGTTATGCAAATTTAATACAAATTATTGAGTGGTTTTCAGTTTAAAATATATATGTGTATAATGTGTGTTCTCACTTAAAATATTTAGTTTCAAAAATTATTAATTCATCAAGCTAATATATTCTTCTTTTATGTAGTTACAAACAAACCTAGTTTCGCTTTAATATAATCTTTTTATTAGCTTTATTTCCAATGTTTCTCTCTGTAATCTTTCTTATAGTTCAAGAAAAACAAACTAATTATATGAATTGATCTTAGTAGAAGCTTTTGAGAATTGTGCTCAGCAACACAGATTGCCCATTTTTTTTAGATTATGTATTCATTATAACTAAATTAAATGTTCATTAATATTGCATATTAAACATTTTTAGTGAGACTGTGTTTTCTATAGACTGTATTACTACTATTTTAGATCTCTATAATTTTTTTTTAATATAATAGAGGGCAAACGGGCAGGAGGCTCACCTGATGTTAAGTGATACCGCCCATGGACATATTTTTTTTTTCAGATTACGTGAGGTATGTGAGTCGGAAGGTGTGGATGTGGGCGATGGAACAGTTTTGGAGCAAGCAGTTCACACCTGTGATGGTGACCTTCGTAGAGCACTCACAGCATTACAGTGTTGCCAGCGATTACTTGGAAAGATTACTGCTGAAGGACTGATCGAGGTAACAAAAAAACCACCAGCTTATCACATAGTATTCTGTTATTATTTAGCCTTCTGTGCCTACATTTCAGTTTTTAAATATAATTATCATTTTTATGACTAGATCATGATTTTGCCATGGTGTTTGTTAGCCAGTATTAATTTCACAGAAAGAGCCATTACTGCCGGAATTTGAGTGCACAACCTCAAGGTTGCTAGTTTTAAGACTGTGTTTTATTTATATAACTACGAGCTGCCCCCGCGATCTTCGTTTCACAAAATAAATTTAATTTATACTTTAGCCTCAATAACACGTGGTAATCATGATATTGAATTTTAGCTTATATGACACGTTTTTCGGTTTACCAAAGCAGTGCCATCTATTGATTACTTACTCAATTCATTTCAAAAGTATCGACATCTGTTAGAATCTTTTGAAATTAACAGATAATTGTAAATAATAAAAAAATAAAATTGCGACTACAATTAAAGATCTAAGCTATCCTATCTCTTAAATTGGATCAGACTGCTCACGGTGCGCCAATTTAATTTAAAATCGGTTAAGTAGTCCATCGTGGACAAACATCGTGACAGGAGATTTATATATATAAAGATTAATATTTAATTATTATTTTTAAATAATTAATTCTCAATTATGAGTGATATAGACATGTAAAAGGTTACTTAAACAAATATTGTGTTATTATCTACATTGACAGAAAAATAATTATTACTAGTGACCCGCCCCAGCTTCGCACGGGTGCAATGCTGATGAAAAGCAGGTTTTTATTATGTATTGTTATTTCCGTCGCTGGAAAGCTCCGATAATATACGCTTTCGATCGCTGCTAAATAAGCTGTAATGGCTGTATAGATCTATATTAAATGAACAATTTATTCAAGGTATTTAATTGGTTAAGGATAATGCTGTATTACTTAAAATCGCTTCGAAAATTAGCCATTATTTGTCGTAAAAAGTAAATGACAAAAAAAAGTTATTGTGGGTTATCCATAAGAGATAGACATATACCATCACGGACTTTTCAATGTGTACAATACTTAGTACATTATTTTGATAAAACTCGTAGGGTTCAGCCTGCGTTTGCAATGTAAGCGGAAAAAATGTAATTATTTACGACATCACATTAGAAACCTCAAAAATAACAGTAATTCTCTACTATTTAATGGATGTTATTATACATATAAACCTTCCTCTTGAATCACTCTATCTATTAAAAAAACCGCATCAAAATCCGTTGCGTAGTTTCAAAGATTTAAGCATACAAAGGGACATAGGGACAGAGAAAGCGACTTTGTTTTATACTATGTAGTGAAGTCACAAAATACATTAATCATACTAGGGAAGGAAGAAATACTTGTTAGGGATAAGGCCGCCTGCATTTTTTTTTAATTACATATAATGTATGTTTAAGGTAACAAAGTGTAAATAAATATATTAAATTTCCTGAATGCAGAAATGGCATGATTTTGTTATTGTAAATAAAAAAAAATCAATTACAGGAAAAATCTAATTAATTGATTAAAATTAGTGCAGTTTATCAACGCGTTGTTGTGATTAACGTCATTTTCCGATCTTCTTCGTCAGGACGGATCGTATGACGTCATCAGCACATGATTCTACGGCTTACACTAAACGTACTAAATTGTATTTATTTATTTATTAACACTTCGTTGCAAAGAAACACAAATAACACTACATAAAAATTTCAAGGGATGCAACGGGCGGCCTTGTCGCTAACAAGCGATCTCTTCCAGACTACCCTAGTGAGAAAAGAAATGTATTTCGTAAGCCTGCAGCTAACATAAATTATATATAATTACAAACAAATACAATGAAAATATAGCTAAAGATGAAATAATTATATTTTACTACAAAAAGGTTGAAAGATTTACAAAAGGGAACAAACAAACAAAAAGTATTCAATACATTTAACTAATTGTGATTCAATTTATTTAACTATGCCTAATTTGGTTTTGTTCTGTGGTGGTGTAAAAGTGTGGGTATGTACGTGATGGTGTGTATGTGGGGTGTGCTGATGATGAAGATGATTTTGCGCTATGGATATTCTTAATGCACTTTCTAACCGCATTCCACAATAGCCTAAACAAGTCAAGGCTTAAATAGTGGTCATTGTATGTCCGGGCGATACAAAACTGAGTTTTTTTGCATAATTATTAATCATTTGAGGAACATGAAACAAAGCATTACGAGTCTTAAAGACAGGACCAAGGAATGGCAACTATTCTAGAATTGTAGTAAAAATTCGTCAATATTTTCAAAAGATACACAGACTTTATACAGAAATAACTCTTATTTTAACCCTTATATACTCCATAAGCCTAAATTTCCCTCCAACTGGTTCCATATGTGTCTTGAGCAGTTTTCTCCCAACCAACTTTGTTAAGCCTGGTCAGTGTGTGACCAGCAAGTGACTCTTTCACCAGGTGGCCCGGTCCACCTCGTTACCCTGAACATCCATCTGCTGTTCATGCAAGCAGATCGCCCATATTAATATAAGTTTTGTGGGATAGTGGATCGCTGGTCTCTTTCTTCTGGTATTTTCTTGTCCGTTAGTTTTAAAAATTAGTACACTATATTGAAACCTTTAATTCGATTCAAGATTTGACAATTTCAGTGTTGCAACTTTATGGCGAGTAAGAAATAGTGACGTTGCGAAATTATTCGGATCGATTCCTCTGGTTTATAGTAGTTTTTTTTCACGTACTTGCAGGCGTTGTGGTTCATTACTTTTTCAATGTCAGCGAAACTTTTTCGAGGACGTTTTTTTCTTGGAGACAAGAAAACATCCACGTCTTTTTGTGATGTACTTGGCTGATGATCCATTTTGATGGAAAACCAAAACAAATAGATTTACTAAAAGTTTACAAAAAGCTATAAACTATACTACATTAAAAAACAGAAATATTAACTTTTTATAAAAAATGATGTTTCTTATTAATAAATAATTATTATGAATAATTATGTATTTATTTAAATAAAAATCAATAATTTCGTCGTTAATTGGTATACCAAGATTATGATTGAATGACATAAACTTACATCGCGATTGTTTGTCAAATTTTGTGTACGTCACCGCACTTTTATATGTGGTATCATTATTTTACAAAATGACAGTAGCTAATGTCAAATTCGGAATTGAATTAAAAGTTGCGTAGATCCATTCCTCAACTACAAACTAAAATTTCAGGTGACAGGACTTGTTCCAGACCATTTGGTAAAAGAATATCTCAGCGTTATGAACTACAACGAATTGGAGCTCTTTGTTGAGAAGTAAGTATCCCAGGATCTCTAAAAAACACGGCTAACGTTTTTGACAGCTGTCAAAACAAGTCGACGAAAACTTGTTTTTTCTTTTTGGAGGAGAGGATAATAGAAAGCAACGGGCAGGAGGCTCACTTGAATTGCAGTGATACCGCCGCCCATGGACACTAACATTGTCAGGAGGCTCGCATGTGCGTTGCCGGCTTTTCAAGAAATGGTACTATTCTTGAAGGACCCTAAGTCTGCCTTAGAAAACGATATTTTGGCCGACGGACAGCGAAGTGAAACGGATGGTATTTCGCCTTGACTTCCGATGTTGAAAGTCAGCTGCAGGTATTAGACCGAGCAACTCCTCTGAACACTCTCCATGGCAAATACGGTAAAAGATGCAGGGAGAAGTATTTCCGAACCAATTCGACTTAGGGTCCTTCAAGAAAAGAGCGTACAAATTCTTAAAAGGCCGGCAGCGCACGCGAATATAAGCGTGCTCTCTGGCATTGAGAATATCCATGGGCGGCGGTATCACTTAACATCAGGTGAGCCTCCTGCCCGTTTGCCCCCTGTTCTATAAAAAAAAAGAGATCCTACATACGCAAAGCAAAAGGATCAAACCCCACGGAAAGTGATTGGTGTTCATTTTCATGTCCATAATATTTCAAGATTAAGTTATTGCTTTTTGATTAACTTTTAGTATGACAATAGATTTTTTAAATTTTATTATGAATCTCAAATGTTGTTTTAAATTTATTATAGTTAGTATATTATTATTTCATTATCTTAAGAAAACTACTGTTATACATATAGGTAGCATGTTTATCCACAATTTCCCTGAGATAATATTAAATCCAAGTTAGACTACAATGCAAACTTCATCAAAATCGGTTCAGTTGTTTTTCATATATCCTTGCATATCTGATATTACAAGCAATTTTTTCTAAATTTAATCATACGCCTGGTGATCATAGGTAAATTTTTTTTGACGTGACAACGTCTTACAATTCGAAAAAACACGACGATGCGGCGTTACCTCGCTCTGAGGCGTTCCATTTAAGGCTTGCAGTGCAAAATTGACAAAATTGTATTTATGCATACAAATAAATGTAACTTGATCAACTTAATCTATCAAACAAATAAAATTAAAATTTTCTTTTGAAGACTGCAACCATTCCGTCAGTATTTTCTTATGACGTCACGTTCAACTATCGTCAGTAAACCGTTTTTTTTTTTCAGATTTTTGATGGACGCCTATTCCGCATCGCAGTTATTGGAACAACTCAGTGCAACTGTAGTTAGTTCCGGCCACTTAACTAACAAGCAAAAGTGTGAGATTAGCGAGAAGCTTGCAGTTTGCTCACATCGACTACTAGATGGCGGCGCTGAAGTCATGCAACTCACCGATCTTGGCTGTACCATTATAATGGCAAACAATAATCCTTAAGTTTCAATAAATATTTTTATCATTTTGTTTCATTTCATGATCCCTATTGCAAGTTTTAATTAATGTAAAAAAGTTTTAAGTATAAAACTGTACTCACAACTTCCTAGGCTATGCTAGTAGGTTGTCTCTGGTCATGGTTAAAATATTTTTTTACTTCATTGTTTATATCTTATGGTTGTCAAGAACGTTATCTGTGGATTAAGTGAAAGATTAAATAATTTGTTTTATTGTGCTCGTTTTATTAAATTTATATTCCGATACTTCATCAAAGATAATCGAACTACAAAATTACGCATTGCCATAAAGAATAATATAAACAACTTTTCCGTTGACATATTTTTATTTGTTAAATGCAATCTAATTTGTTTCACAATAAATTATTGATTGTAAAACTCAACTGAAGAAAAAGTTAGTTTTATTTGATTTTTTATTCTGAATACTTCTATAGCGAGAAGAAGAATATATGTGTATGCTTGTAACAAACTAAGACACAAACCACTGAAATGATTTTAAAAATTATTAGCTCATTACAATGTCACCATTCTGGAAATCAGTATTTGACGCAAAATAGTTATAAATAAAAAACTGTGACGTCGACGACGACGACAGGCTTCAAGCACTACAGCACATGTGTACATTACAAAGAGGAACCAGCAGACACTTTTTATAATTGAATTGCGAAGCACGATAAATATTATAGTAACTGCTTTTTGAATTCGGCCAAATAAATGCGACATATGAGTTTTGTTAAAATTTCACAATCGCTAAATTGTTATTCTTGGTTCTTATTCGTTTTCTGAGAACCGAACCATTGTTTCGGTTGAACGGTATGCCGCGAGGTTTTATTTTGTATTTCATGAAAATGGTGATGTAATAATTTCAAATAAATGTTGAAATTCTATTATCAGCATAATTTGTTTAAGGAGGTTTTCATTACATTTAAACTGTCCATAGACTGACATTTTTGAATTGTCAAATTCTATATCCTTGAGTCTTGGTATTAAATTTAGAATCGACACCGAAATTAAGAATGATTTGCGTTAAAATGGTAGTTTAAGCTAGAAATGTGTTGTATCATTCCGTCTAATAACAAGTCTGCATAGAGTGACCAAGTAGCTATATTTCTAGCTATAGAAGCATTAGGTAAATTACTATCAATAAAAGGCGCAACGACCTAAAATGATAGTGACATTCGAAAAACGAACAATACAATCTAGCGTCTGCTATTCATGCCGTGATAATATTTTTTACGTTGGAAACAGATTATATTATTTGGGATACGTGACTCTTTAGCGTTCCCAGGATCAGTTGAAACAAATTCATACACAACTTTTATATACGGCAGGTGAACCTTACGATACAAGGTCAACGGTTGAAGTTTAAGCATCACTACACGTACATTTCACTTCCGTCGGTTAACGCACGAGCGGGCGTTTGAAAGAAAGAAAATAACGTTCTTTGAGAAAAGATAATATCTTTGTCCCCCTCTCTCGTCGGTTTGCGCGCGCTCGCTTCTCATTGGTCGGTGAATGCTTCGCCCTTCGCGCCTCACGCGCAGCGTCTAGATTTTCGATTTCAAATCTCGACCGTTTATTTCGCGGTGAACGTTCGAACGGTGCGGTCGCGTCGCATGACGCGCTAACAGTTGAAAAAACGTGCTCGTTATTGTTCTGGTGCAACGTGACATCGAGCGATTAGTGCAGTGCTCATTCTAGCTGATCAAAGGTCAATTTCTTTCGATGGGTGGAGGTTTAGTGCATGTTTTACATCATGACTAGATCCACACTCATCCATGGAAGTTGCGATATTCTACGTGCGGCAAAGAGGCATCGATTACGGTCTCCGGTATCAAAATGATACGTTGTCAGGTACGCGTCTACCTGCGCAACCAAAATGTTAATTGACGTTTTATTTCTTGTGAGTTGTGATGCTTTATGATTTGTATGTTTAGAAATTTATTCTAGAAGTTGTCGATGCGATTGTGTAAGCGGGGTAAACGAACGGGCGAGAGGGGTGGAAGCATGCGCAGGCACATCTGCTCGTTGATCGTTCTAAGAAAGGCTATTGTGGCGGGTCCCGGAGTGGTCAGTGCGGTGACGTCACGACTCGGGGCCGACAACCTGACGCTTCCCCCTCGCCCCTCACAAATTACTATACACAAACGCTTCACGACCATGTAATAGAGAATTATTTATAGCTATCATTAAGGAAAAGTATTTAAATAAAGTCATTCATAATAATGGTTTATATGGGATACAAAGCTAAACAGATTAATGTTATTTAAAATCAATTTTCTCGAGTTATCGGGTAGAATTAAATATTATTGTGTAATTTACCTGCAAACTACCAAGTGGGGTTTTCCCATACGTATAACTCCGTCATACACGGAAGTTTTACATTAGCTATTTGCTTTACCAACATTGTAATTATGTGGTTTCAAATACTGAAAAGAACTTACATAACACTGACACCTTAATAAATTGGAATAGAATAAATAAATTCGTGGTTACGGTGGGTACTTATCAACTCTCAAATATTCACAAAGTAATATACGTCGGAAGCTTTGAGCCTAACCTTTAAGATACCACGCATCATCAATCATAAATGCACGCGCTTTTTACCGAAACCCGAAACGGCGTCTTAACCGTTATAGTACCTAGTCAAGATTTTAAAAATCAAAATCCAAGCTCGGGTGGAACATTACAAACACAAAATTGTGACGAAGTATCTGCGTTAAGTGGCATTATGAAAAAAGTCTAAAAGGATCGAGACCCAAACTAGGTTTAAATTTTTCGACAGATACCATAGCAACTAGAATTGTAAGCGGTTTTAAGCGCTCATCCATCAAATGTCTAAAGACGAAATTACAAAGCGACTCGACGTTCCGGGTAGCGACGAGCTAGCTACCTGCCCGCAGTCGTTAAACCAGGTAGATTTTATAGAAAAAACCTTGTGAAGGCCCGATTTGCATTGGTTAATTTAACGCTATGGAGTTCGATGCTGTTGGAAATTAGTGTGATTTATAAAAACTTTAAAAGATCACGTTTGTTACTAAATTCTGTCCATCAATAATTGAAAGTATGCGTAGTTTCTCTGTGCAGAGATTCTTGAGTTTCTACTTAAGTTTTTTTATTGTATAGTAAAGATCAGGCAAAATTTGTAAGTGTCGAAAAACGTGTACGTATTGCACAAACTCCGTGAATCGGATTTTTAAAAAATGTGACATCAATACACACTTACACGTACACTTGATTGTAATTAAAATTCGTTTTCTCGTGTTGCGCGGGCCCGTGATAAATAAAAATGAGGAAAGCAAGAGATTTTTAAACTTAGTTCAAGGTGAAGTCTTGCTGATAAAGAAGCTTTCCGCTTTTAAGTAGTTTTTAGTCTTAAGAAATTTACTGTCCTACCTACAAATTGTATTTATTTACAAAATTTGATTTAAACAGGCTAGTGATAACTTAAGTTAAAAAGAGGTTTAGATTTTATGTTAAATAGGGGATTCTTGATTCATTTAAAATACATCTAGCGCTCTTTCTGTCAAATTTTGTTTGTGCTGTCAATTAATAAGCTATCCCGGTACTTTTCAAGGGCGTAGGCAGCTTCAGTTTTTAAGAATATTGTGTTTTTTTAGTCAATCCAGCCACATTTTTTTCAATATGGCCGACCTAAAACACTTTTTATATAAATGTTTTCAGTTCCAGTTAGTACCTATTGGATATATTATATTATAAATGTTTAGTTAATGCAGTGTATGTATGTAACGTTTTTAAATTTGCGTATATAAAATAAAAATGTTATTTATTTTATAGAACAGGGGGCAAACGGGCAGGACGCTCACCTGATGTTAAGTGATACCGCCGCCTATGGACACTCAATTCTATAGTGCTCGCAAGTACGTTGCCGGCCTTTTAAGAATTGGTACGCTCTTTGTTTCATTGATTAGCCGTTTTTAATGAATTTAAAAGTTCTCGTTACCTTTATTTCTATATTATATTTTTAGGACTCAATCTAAGGTTGCGGCGACATTTTACCTTGTATGAGGTAAGAATACATTACTTGTAACTTTATGAATTGTAAACAGCACAACAACGCCATTTAAAATAAAGAGAATTGAAATATTGCTAATTGTGTTATAGACTCGGTTGTACCATAGACAACGGCTGTTCATAAATTACAGACTTAACTAATGACAATATGCCCATGCAGAAATAAGATCTCATTTATACATGCTTATGACGTCATTCAAGAAATATTTGCTAATTGGTATAATTGAGAATAACTTAAATATATTTTTAATTAAAAAATAACTCTCGTAGCTTGCCGCGTATTGTTTTACCAAGTTCGACAAATATTAATTAAATTAATCAAATAAAATATATAAAAAACACAGCGTAACTTAATGTATTAAATATAAATAAATGAAAGAAACTTTATCAAACACAATAAAATGGATATTTAGGACAAAAGAAAGTTATATAGAATTCCCTGTGTTGTCGACTCGTACTCTTCCATTTGACATGTTAAAATATGTACTAGACGCAATAATTTCTACATAACACTTACAATTTTATAAACTACTATTGCACCATAAGAATATTTTCTGTTTCAGCATAGGACAGCAAAATTGTTGTTTTTGATTGTTAGAATTAGATAGTGAATAGTTTTAAATCGTTAGTGAACATTTTGTTAGCCAAGAAAGTGGCTAAGATCAAAGGACGTTGCAGCGTTGGGCGAAAAATGTGATTGCCGGGAATAAGTGTAATATACTCTATACTCTATACATCATAAAAAAGTTAACTACATTTTAGAATGCTAATTAACGACATTTAAATTGAAATGTATGCGGAACGCAGGTAATAGAAATAGACAAATAATGTAACATATCTGTGGTTTAAATTATGTTTGTGACCGTAGATGACGTTTACGTTTTTGAGTGTTAGGTCTAGTATACCTTGCCACGTAGACGGACTATGGTATAGACCAGGCATCAGCGTACAGCGTGTGAGATAGCGAATATTATAATCTAACTATTTTCAAAGGACACGAAGTGTGGCAACTACCTTACCGTTGGTAACATGATTCGCAATTTAGTCGGTTTGCACTGAAAAATATGTTTGGAATTGTCGTTTCTTTGGAAGTGTTATTGTGTCGAAGAATTAATTCATTGAAGATTGCTTATTATTGACCAAAATACACATCCGAATGAATAATTCTTGGACAAAGTTACTCAGTCGTGACAAAATAAGCTACTAACCGATGAAAGGTTATGTTTGGTTCTTTTCGTTCACTATAGCTTGTACAGCCAATTATGCATCAATTCATCATGACTTACACTTTAAATACACCTCTTATAATGATACAGTCTTAAAATATGGGTTTGACTGGGGTTTCACAGATTTATCAGTAAGCGGTGCAAACTTGTTTACCACCAAGGGCTCGGTGGTAAACAAATAAAACCCAATACGCAAATAGAGACAGAAAAACTGATACTCTGTTTCGCTCGCACTTAAGTATTTCACGTTAATGTCTTCTCTCTTTAGTTAATATTGTTATTTTAGAAGCTTATCTAGGTCTATACATCTACGCCTTGCCATAAACTCCAAAAAACCTTAAAAATACATTTTTGATTGAAGTCTAGTTTCTAAATGTTATGTTTACATTTCTGCATTTCCCACTATCAGTGATAGGTCTTCGAACTATTGAAACAAAAACAAATTATTCTCACACAACGTGCGAACGTAGGGCGCCGACCTAGGCTGGCTTTTCTTTTGTTTGCCTTCACTTCACCGTTATTCGAGTGCAAAACAAAGGGAACGAATCGCTGTTTACAACATTTAATTCCTTTGTACGTGTGCAAATGCTTACGGATAAATCTATACTGTTTTTAACAGCCGCCGATTGACCTGGGAAACATTGCAAGAGTGCGTTAACAACCTTTAAACAATCTAGTTCTAGATGAAGGCGTATTGTTTGACAATTTGGTGTAAAATAAATAGATTTCCATAATTGTGAGGTATTTCTAGATAACACAAAAAACGCAATGCTGCTAGGACTTGATCAGTAATAATGGGTAGGCTGAAAGTTTGTAAGCGAACATAGATTTTTTTTATATAAATTTTTTTTTTTATTGTTGTCATAAAAAATTTCGATACCATTTTATTGTACGATTTGTCTTCCAAAATAGGCTTCAGTTTCGGCGATTCATCACTCCAAGCTTTCCAGGAGACATTCTCTTCAGTTCTGAGAACGGAAAAAGTCGCTGGGGCCAACTCATGGAACTTTTACAATCTTTATCATTTACATACAAAATAAATTAATAAAAGCATTATTTAGATACATTTTTTTAAGATCGACTAATAAAATCTACCAAGAAACCAAAATTATGACAATTAAACAACTATATGTATATAGCACCTGTATCTTAGTTAAAAAAAATTTAAATAACTCTCCATAGTTGCTTATCATTTAAAAAAATCAAATGTACAACTACACGCAATACTCGTCGAGCGAGTTTGCTTATCTTGCCGAAACCGCTTACAAATTATTCGAAGAAATCTATTAGGTATGACGGTGTGCAAATATTTTAATCAATTATCATCTCAAATTCGCAATATAGGAGTGTTTGACAAATTCAAAAAGGCAGTAAAGATGCATGTTAGAATGAAACACAGTTGACTAAAATTAAGACGGCTTATGGCGACGTTTATCTCGCTCGTATATATTCATATTAATTTTAAGTTTCTCATGTAAATTAAATATTTTTCGTATTGAGAAGTAAAGTTCTGTAAACATTATCATTTCGATACCTCCTAACTATAATGAGTCAACTGACATTTTAGTAATTTTACAGGAGAGCCATTTTAAGGCAAATCATTTATATTTTAGTGAAATAAAACTAATTCAGAATAAATTTAATGTTTCTTTAGTAAAGATTGTAAGCTCTTCCTTTGGTATAACATGATTTTGCTGATTTTTGTTTTTAAATGGTATTTTATGTACATGACTTAGTATACAGGGGCGGGACTCAATAGTAAAATGGTTTAACTACCAGTTATATTCATGTACGTTGGACATCAAAATCCATAGTTTACACCAACATATTATGGAATATGATTATCATTTAATTAATATCATCTCACTTTTGTTTATTTTCGGGTTTTTCACCTCACTTAATAATAAATTATTGAAATTACGTCACTTGACTCATTATACTAGGAAAGTACTTAGCTATGTCAGAATTATAAACCTCAACGTATACTGGACTAATATAATTAATCGAGGCTTTTTAATTACTAATTTAATTTCTAACACCTTACGAAATTAAAAAAAAACCAAGGAAGAAGTAGACTCATTAACAAAAACAACGCATTTTAAATAATACATAAAAATTTTTTATCAAACATCAATAAAATAATAGGAACTAAAAATGGTAACTTACGTTAAACAATATTATTATAAATAATATAAATGTATAACAAAAATATATAAAAAGCTTAGGACGCTCACAGGAAAGCTTTAAACCTTATGGTTCATCAAAATAAAAAAAATATTAAAGGTTTAACGAATCAAAAAACAGTCTGAATCACAGTCTGAATCTGCTCTATTAAAGTTTTTTGAAATCAAATTATTAAAAAAACAAATGATACTCCTTGTGAATCACCAGTGTCTTACAAAGATCCATGAAGTGTACGTTCTTATTTTGGTCATTTAGCTATAGCTAAGCTAGGGTCTGATAAGCTAAAGAAATATTATCTATGTTAATATTAAACTCTCTTCGATTTCATGTAGCTTTAGGTTTTTTACACAATCTATCCATTTGTAAGCATCATCTTTGTAACTCGTTTTATAAAATATCCTAAATGGATTTTATACTTCAACTACTACTTTCGTGACTTTATTTCAAGGCATTTTAGATCCATCATTAGTAGTTGTCCAGTTGTTTATAAGTCTAAACTTTGATTTAAAGTCTTTTATTAAATCCTGAGACACTTCAATAACTTTGTATGGTTTTTCGTCGGATTTGGCAAATCTAAAAGCTGTATACCATTGATCAGGCATATAAAGCATTTTATCTTTCGTCTGTCTTTCAATTAAAGCGTGTACACTGTCGCCTTCATTTTGAGTGTGACCCACTATTAGAAAGCGATGGCTAATACATATCTATACTGAACTTCGAACTAGCTAACAGATACATTAAGAAAACAATCCTATTTCTATTTTGACCTCCACAGTTGTCTGACCGAAATCGGTAATCTTTGACACCTTCACCCACCGTATCTTCTATAAACTTAAAAACACAGCTAGAAATTTCATTTGCACCTCTCTTTGCTGTCTGTTGATGCCATGAAAAACAATAACCTTGTCGAGATCCCAGACTGAATATCGTGAGAAGAAAAGTTTTCGTTTATAATAAAAAGTACTAACGTTCCCGTGAGGTACATTAAGATACTTTTGATGATCAAATGCTGCTGTAAGGATTTAATTATTATTTTATAACGCTGATTCTTTATCATTTGTTTTCTAGCTTTCTCTTTTTCATTTAAATGCTCTTCATGTTTTTATTTATGTGTCTGGGTAACTTGCTTGTTAATTTCATTTGGGTTTATGAAAACCTATAACATTGATATTCGTATTAATTATATCTCGATACTGTCTCACGGTAGTCGCTTTAGAAGAGTATTTCTTAGACTCAAACCATTCGTTATATTACTTAAACATTTTAAGGAAAGATAACAAGCCCTCCAGATATTTTTTACTTGATTTTTGGCGAGTGTAATGTGACTCTACGGGAGAAAATGGTTGAACGTGATCCATAACACTGCGAACGATATGGTCATTTATAATCTTTGGATGATTAATATGTCTACCACGCTGATCTGTTTTAATAAACCCATTTCCTTCATCGGATTTTTCTAATGTTGTATAAACAAAATTGAAACTAACGGGTAAGGGTTCCCGAGAACCTAGTTTTGCAAACCGATATTTTGTGATCTCAATATTATCTCCTTGACTGCTTGAATGAAACTTATGAAATAAACATACTAACTTAAATTGCATGCGCCCTGGCTGTAATTTAAGTTTTAAGTTTAAGTTATTTTTTTTAAAAAGAACTGTGGTTACGGATCTAATTTCACGTATACTAAATCAATTTCAACGTCTGTTAAAATCGTACATCGTATACTGAGCCAAAATAAACTTGTATCAATGCGTCCCTTCCCTCGCCCCGCGAACACTGATACAATGTTATTTGGATCAGTATACAATGTACGATTTTAACAGACGTTGAAATTGATTTAGTATACGTGAAATTATCTCGGTAACTAGAGTCCTTTTAAAAAAAAATTAACACTAACGTGAAGATCATGGTTAATTATGTACGTTTATGTAAAAATAACAAAATACCTAAATTTGTTAGATGACTCAGTATACTTAGGAGGTATCGATTTATAAAGTCAGTTCACACTACTTAGTCTTGTCATCAAACAATAGTTCATAGGAATGCCATTAACATGGCCGGACATCATTAAAAATACAGATTAAAATCCACGTTGAAACCGTTACAGGTTATGATTAAAATTTACTGATCTTTGATTAAGGTTCGTTTTGTAGAAATCAATCAGAATTTGACGCCTGTATTTATGTACTTATTTTAAGCTAAGAACAATGTCAATTCAGCGAGAATTTCAATCTGAGTCGTAAATTCGAAACTCGGCTGTATACCAATGAACATTCTTTTATATGCGCAAAATGAAGACTCACCATGATGGAAACTGGGCTGCAAAAATGTCAAGCACAGAAGGATACTGATCACCTGTTCGCCTATTTAGAGTTATCACGAAACATACAGATGCAGGTTGAAGCGCCACTTACTTTTTATGGAACAGGGAGAAGGACAGGTTCACCTGATATGGATTATGGATAATCGTATCCATACGATCCAGTCAGAGGGCTCGTAAGTGCGTCGTCCAATTTAAGCCGTGTTTCAAATTAAACTATAAAAAAGATTTATTTTTCCGCATTTGTTACTTCCCACTCCTACCGACAACTTAAATGTTATACAAAAAAAAAACAATTAAACTAAAGATACAGCCAAATATATAAAAATTACTGAACACATTTAACTAATACTTTATTTGACTGTGTTGTGGGATAATGTGAAAGTGTGGGTATGCTCATAATCCAGGTATGCGCTTTGGATATTCTTAATACTTAATACTCCTTTTAGGATTCTCCGATTAGAAGTAAACGCTTAAATAGTCGTATGTCTAAGTAAGTTGCTATGAGAAACGTGAAACAAAACACGATTACGTTTTGAAGGCAGGCACATTAAAATTTAAAACAAAATGGCTTCGTGGTTCTTACATATACTCATTACATAATTTCTATAAAACCTAAAGTCATTGTGTAGTCAATAGGCCAAAGCGAGACAAGAACATGGCGACGATGCGGCTTGATTGTCGCCAATTAATTGTAATAACCCTGGATGTAACATGTTGGAATAATGGTATCTATTGTTATGTGTATTCTAAATAGAATATTTTTAAGATAGATAAATTTAACAATTCGTTTATTATATTTTGAATGAAAAGAAATTTTATTAGTTATAGCAGTTTTTATGTAATCTATGTCGAACCAGCTACCCACTGAAGTATTTCCGAACCAATACGACTTAGGGTCCTTCAAGAAAAGAGCGTACCAATTTTAAAAAAGCGAGCCCTCTGCCATGAGTGCCCATGGGCGGCGTTATCCCTTAACTTCAGGTGAGCCTTCTGCCCGTTTGCCCCATGGAAAAAATATATTTATATTGTGGTTTGCATGGGTGTAATATACCCAGTAAAAAAACATTTTAAATGCAAAAGATTTTCTGGTATGTAATTATAAAAATCACTTTTAATCGTTTAATGTATAAAAAAATTATATGTTTATTATCTTTCTGTATTTATTTCTACTGTACGTGTCACTGTAATCCTCTTAAACGGCTGGACCGATTTGAATAAATTTTTTGTATGCGTTTGGATGACGCCCTGAATGGTTTAGATTCACAAATCAGCCCGGCAGATGGCACTGCAGTCGGCAGCTAATAGACTATAGGCCTCCTCCAACCGACTTCACCTCTCGCTGTTTTGAGTATTTTTAATAAGTTCTTTTGTTATGTCAGCCTTTGCCCAAATCTGGGTTATGTATAGTAAATACTTTTTGATCAATCATAATAACTCGGAAATTTATTTACATGACAGACATGAAAACAGGGTTTTTGTTTTTGCACATTGTATATAATTAAGTAATTTTTAATTGAAAAATTTAAATATATTTGAGGTACTGACTTAAGCTGTATCTAAAAAGAAATTAGAAATTTTGTCGTCGGTTGCAACGACTGTCTTCGCCAGACGCAATAAGCATACATACTATATTTAAATAATCATAAAGCCCGTTAAATTTCCAATCATCACAAAAAGGTAATATACAGCTTAGATTTTTACATTTTATACATCTTGTTATATCACTACATAGTATAAAACAAAGTCGCTTTCTCTATCCCTATGTCCCATTGTATGCTTAAATCTTTGAAACTACGCAACGGATTTTGATGCGGTTTTTTTAATAGATAGAGTAATTCAAGAGGAAGGTGTATATGTATAATAACATCCATTAAATAGTGGAGAAGTACTGTTATTTTTGAGGTTTCTAATGTGATGTCGTAAATAATTACATTTTTTCCGCTTACATTGCAGGCTGAACCCTACGAGTTTTATCAAAATAATGTACTAAGTTTTGTACACATTGAAAAGGTCAACAGAAAAGTCCGTGATGGTATATGTCTATCTCTTATGGATAACCCACAATAACTTGTTTTTGTCATTTACTTTTTACGACAAATAATGGCTAATTTTCGAAGCGATTTTAACCAATACAGCATTAATCGTTAACCAATTAAATACCTTGAACACATTGTTCATTTAATATAGATCTGTACAGCCCATTACAGCTTATTTAGCAGCGATCGAACGCGTATATTATCGGAGCTTTCCAGCGACGAAAATAACAATACATAATAAAAACCTGCTTTTCATCAGCATTGCACCCGTTCGAAGCTGGGGCGGGTCACTAGTATCCTATATGTTAGCTAAATTCAGGTCCGCCGGAACCCCTTCGCGGGTAAAGCTTTTTCCAACTGCCTCTGTCCATCGCTTTCTTTCTCTATTCGCTTCCTCTTACCGCTTCTATTTCTTCTATTCACCTCTTTAGAGCGCTCTCTTCTTGCCCTCGATCCTTTCTATACAGTTGTCTATAAATCCATCTTTTATCTGTGTATTTTGCTATATGCCCTACCCATAGACTAAATTTATAATAGATTAAATAGGCAGTTTAATATCTACCAGCTCACCGTCCACAATCTAAAAAACTGATGAAGGAATGGCACCTGAACACACCTTATACATAGTTGGACCCTAACATGTAACTCATTACATTGATTCATTGACTCAAATTCATTCATTCAAAAAGTTTGGGAGAATGTGTAAACTATTATTACCAAGTCTGACATTCTAATGCATTGTTATAATTAATAAACATTATTGATAGCGCCACCCCCCATTGGAGGGCCTTACCCAATAGATTCCTAAGAAAGTTTTTTCTATACTATAAGGAGGCTAACGAGTCTACGGTACCCTTGTCTTCTTTGCCGATGAGTAGGGATGCCTACAGGTTCAAATTAATGACGTGGAATAAGTGATACCTTGATGATATTATGTTCCAAAATAAACGTATTTTATTTTTATTTTACGCCAAACAATTGGAGGTCATATCTTCCAGGGTAAACCCGCACCAGAAGTCAATCCACAGATCGCTAGTTCGCAACAGAAAGTGTCTGAAAGACCGTGGAAGAGTTGCAGCCATCAAGACCAATGAAGTTTTGAATTATTACTATAATTACGGTGAAGGAAGAACGCCCAAACAACTCTTCACAACACTAATAATAATTATTGTTTAAATGTTAATAATTATTGTTTAATTGTTAATAATTATTGTTTAATTGTAAATTATTATTGTTTAAAGTCGAAGAGAAACCCAAAATGTGTCTGCCATTTCACTAAAACTTAACGTCTTACACATAGATGATACATTGCTGGCAACACTGAGTTTTTTAATTAATGTGCAATAAACAAAATACAATTTGTTGAATGACTGTGTTATCGCCAAGCCCGGTAAGCTTTTACTGATAACAATTGAGCCGATATTTGCAACACATGTAAAAACAATTAACAATGTTTGGTGGTAAACAGAAGGATTTTGTATTTTTTCGTTTATCCGTTTTGCCGAGTGTATGTATTGAACTAAACTAAACACCGGTCCTTCTATCTATAAAGTTCGTATTTTATTTCAGCTCTTAATTGTCAAAGCCGTTGAAAATTGAACAACCAATGAAAGCAAACTTTAGTTCGGCAGAAGTGAAGAATTGAATAGCTGTTCTAATCTAATATTAGACATAGACATATCATTTATTACAAACAAAAACACATACACAAAATAACAATAATCAAAGAGAAAAGATATATACGAGTATATTTTTTTCCCTTTTTATGACTTCCTTTCAGATTATTAGATACACAAAAAATATAATTCTACTGTAAGTGTGAACTGAACTCCTCTGAAACGGCTGGACTGATTTGAATGAATTTTTATCTATGGGTTTTGATGGTTTTGATTCACAAATGAGCCCGGCAGATGGCGCTTCTTTCATACTTTATTTAATATCCTAATCGCTTGAAAAATCATGCAGGGCAACATCTGACGAGTCCGCTAATTATTATATAAATCATTCAATTCCTACAATATTACAGAACATGTATTACACACAATAATTCTCTGATATCTTTCCTTAATTCCTATAATCAATTGCAACATATAAAGATGGCGACTGACATCGTATTTTCGCTCGATGTGAATATTCGCATGAATATTTGTTCGTGTGAGCATGCTCACAACACCTGAATATTCGCGATTCACCTGTGCTTCACCCATCCACAGTTACAGTCAAAATGGCGGACGTCGAGGTGGTAGCGACTGGCATGTAATGGGCGCTCAGCAATCGTATCGAGCTACTCGGCTCGATGTACTAACATGCCGAATATTCGACTTGTAACGTGCTCACATCGAGCGAATATTCAATGTCAGTCGCCTATATAGATTAAAATGACTTAGGAAAATTCAAGGTTTAGTTCTCTCGAAGTTAGTACTAATCTGTAAATCACGTAAATACTGACTGGATGGCCTCATTCAAGTGTAGTCGAGTTTTTGAGATGATACAACCAAGTGGCGCTACAACCTTTAATCAAATCAAATCAAAAATATCTTTATTCATATAGGTAAACATGTACACTTATGAACGTCAAAAAAAACAAATTAAATTAACTGTAAATTTACATTTACAACCAGTTTAGGTCTTGGCCTCAGATTTCTTAATCTAATAGGCGAGTAGCTAAAAAGCCTCTTGTCACATGTCGAACTTTAGGGTTTAAGACATGTCGGTTTTCTCACTTTGTTTTCCTTCACTGTTCGCGCGAATTTTAAATGCACATAGAAAGAAAGTCCATAGATGCGGGAATCGAACCTACGACCTCAGGGATGATAGTCGCACGCTGGTGCCACTAATGTGACTGCTCACAGATTTCGTTAATTTTACTTGATATATGTTTTAATAGGCAAGTAAGTGATCTGTACTGTGCCTCTCACCCATACTAAGAAATTTTTCGTCACCGTATAAGCGATTGATTGCACACATAGAAAGTGCATTGGTGAGTCAGAAATTACTGCAACAGAACAGACTTAGTGTCCTGCAAGAAAAGAGCTCTCTGGCATTGAGAGTGTCCATGGGCGGCGGTGTCTCTTAGCGTCCTGCCCATTTGCCCCCTGTTCTTTAAAAAAAGCGTGTTCTGTGACACAAAGGCGTCTTCCAGCTGTTTCCATTCTTTTCAGATGTTAGCTCTTCTTGTTCAAGTTGCAATCTCTGCAATTAATATAAAAATTAAATGAGTGCAATAAATAATTATGATTATTAGTATCAATCATTTTACATATGACACATGATGTTTCAGCATTTTTGTGACACAATTTTGTAATCGAATTCCCACAAGCTTCGAATTACAGTTTGTATTGCATTTTTGATTCACATGTGCAATCACGTGGTTGTACTTGAGTATACTTTGCTACAAAAGAAAAATTATCAAAGACACAATGTACCCGTTTAGGGTTTGATCCCTCGACCTCAGGATACTCATCCTGATTGCATGCCTGGCGCATCCTAGCCACTTTATTCTAGAAATAAATACCCCTGGAGTATGACTCCTGATTGGGGCATTCGGCGTCCATCGCATTCGGTTTTTGAGTTTGATTATCAAAGATATCTTCAAATCTTATTCCACTATATATTCTATCGTATAGTTATAATTATATAGTATTCATAATACAATGCTGATTTTTTTAATGTGATTATTAAACGTAGTTTAAGACCTGTCAAGTGAGTTCTTATGTCAAAATGAATTTTAAAATATGATTTGACAGCTGATATTTAGATTTTTACTTCATATCCGTTTTAAGTAAAGCCATATTTAATGATTACATTAATAAGTTCAATTTACCTCTATTTCCGTCCAAGTATAGTACACAAAATCATATCCGGCATTCTTTGCCATTTATCATAGAACAATAAACTACAACCTTTGAGGTCTGGGCCTCATATGTATCTGTTTCGTGATCAGTAATAATACGGAGGATCAATCTTTTCTGCCAAACATCGTCAACTTTTAGGATCTAAGGCCGGTTTACTTACGTTTGCCTTCACCGTACGACCGGTTATTTGCGCATATAGACGGAAAGTTCCTTGGTGCACAGCCGGGTCTCAGACCTACAACCCCAGGGATTAGAATCGAAATTTAAAACCACTAGCGAACACTGCTTTTGCTAAGTAACTAAGGTAACTCTAGTAGTCTCTCTCCTTTCAGTCATATCGGAGCACTGTGCCAAGGAAACATCTGGAGCGAATAATCCACCGCTTGCTGCCCCGCACCTCTCTTACGTGAATAGTTTTGAGGACGATGAGTCTTTCACTTGATAATTCCATTTGGTTTTTTTTTTATAGAACAGGGGGCAAACGGGCAGGAGGCTCTCCTGATGTTAAGCGATACCGCCGCCCATGGACTCGATGCTAGAGGGCTCACGAGTGCGTTACCGGCCTTTTAAAAATTTGTACGCTCTTTTATTGAAGGACCCTAAGGACGTTGGTGAACGGCCACGTGATATGCTGTCTATTACCACGATCAATGTCTCCAAGTTATCATCTCGATCTCTCTCTCTCGCCTCTGCGCATTTTAGCAGTAGCAATTCTCGTATTGCCAGTAATAAAAATCTTACCCTCAAGCGAATTTGAATTACAAGATTCTATGAGCTAACACCGCAATCGAAATAATGACAGATCCACGATCATTACACCCTCATTACGAGCAGTCACGTAGCTCTGTGGAATTGTCTTTGGAATGATTGTAGATTGCAGTCCGCCTTCGAGAAAATTAGATTCGTACAGGTTTTTATGGAGTATTTTTAAAAATAATTAATAAGTTTTTATATTATATGTGTTGATAAGAAATGTTTGTATGTACTTATTTATTCATTATTTTTACAGCTTATAAAAGGCTCAAACCCAATAACCTATCTCAATCCATTTCTGACCAACTGAGATTTACATCGTAATCCAAATGTTATAAAAAAGTGTGCTAATAATCAATTGACGCATTGAGCCATCTGTCGATAAAAGCTATCTATGTTAGGTCGGATCGGTATTTATGGATAGTCCTTTGTATGAAAGTGACAGATCAACTGTGATCCTATCTTAATTTTTTTTAATGCCGCCAAAAAATGGATTGTCTTCATAGGGCCAGACCCTATGAAGACAATCCATTTTATTGGGATGCAGAAAGGAGATCGATCGACTGTCACGGTCAATCCACAATCTCAGATTGTTTTTCTATCTGAGATTGTGAATAAATTATTGGGTTCCGGCGTAAGATAAGACAGATTAAACAGAAAACAAGTATATTAATATACAAAGATTCACATTAACATTTGAAACAATAAATAATATTTCTTATTACTACAAACAAAATCAGAGTCCTCCCGCCTCTTCAAGTACTTCCTCACATCTTTTTTGGTGAGGTGGAAAATATCAATATCCTGATGATGAATTAATGATCCTGACCTGATGGTGTCATAGATACAACCCTAAACATTGCCGATTTAAGCAGGTAATTCGAGTCTGTACAAGGCATATGGAACAATTTTGTGTATCTTATCACATAAGGAGGGATTTTTAGAGAAATTAACGACAGCAAATAGGGGCTATCCGCTGATTTGTTTGTCTGCAAGTCTTGCTGACTCCACCGACCTTGATATTTATTAAAATTAAGAATTTTAACAAACTTTTTTATATATTTTCCACAGATTTCAAATAATATGGAGACCAGATAACTTGCATACTCCAGCATGCTTAAATACTTGTATGTTGATAGAATTAGTTATATGTGTATAAATTCTGTACGACTCCTATTATCATCTCTTAAACATTTATTCACTATTTGACGCATTTCAGACCATGCAACATAATTACAGTTTAGTTTTATTATTAATTATAGTTTCTTATAGCAGTGTTGGTCTGGTGCGATCCTCATCCCTTGTGTTGTAGGTTCGATCCCCGGCTGTGCACCAATAGACCTTCTGTGTGCGCATTAACGTTCCACTTGTTGTGTTTTATGATGTCAATAGACATAGCATTTAATAGATTTTCTTTGGGAGTATAAAATTTAAGTTATTTCAGTAATGTTTAGGTATGTCACTACATAGTATAAAACAAAGTCGCTTACTCTGTCCCTATGTCCCTTTGTATGCTTAAATCTTTGAAACTACGCAACGGATTTTGATGCGGGTTTTTTTAATAGATAGAGTGATTCAAGAGGAAGGTATAATAACTTCCATTAACCTGGTAAAATAACACCGGCTGAACCCTACGAGTTTTATCAAAATAATGTACTAAGTATTGTACACATTGAAAAGGTCAACAGAAAAGTCCGTGATGGTATATGTCTATCTCTTATGGGTAACCCACAATAACTTTTTTTTGTCATTTACTTTTTACGACAAATAATCGCTAATTTTCGAAGCGATTTTAACCAATACAGCATAAATCCTTAACCAATTAATTACCTTGAATACATTGTTCATTTAATATAGATCTATACAGCCCATTACAGCTTATTTAGCAGCGATCGAACGCGTATATTATCGGAGCTTTCCAGCGACGGAAATAACAATACATAATAAAAACCTGCTTTTGATCAGCATTGCACCCGTGCGAAGCTGGGGCGGGTCACTAGTTGTGTATACTCCTCTTAAACCGCTGAACCGCTTTGAATGAATTTTTTGTATGCGTCTGGGCGGCGTCCTGGATGGTTTTGATTCCCAAAATAATCCCGGCAGGTGGCGCTGCAGTGGGTATTTAGGTAGTATAGATAATATACTGCCACTAAATAACTTGTTGGATTGGGCTACTTGGATCCAGATACAAGTAGCCCAATCGAGAGAGGACTGGCTATCATTGCTATGGCCTTCAGCTATAGAGGAAAAACTAACACAACAACTAAATTTAGGATACAAATTTAATTACTAACAAAACTAACACTAGTATGTAAGTAAACTTAATTAATGTAACTTATTGTTCTGCTGTAAGAATTAAAAGGCTTTTTTATTTAAATAACTTGTTATTCAGATACGAGTTTTGGATAGCTAAATTGTAGCCTTTGGTGCGTAACCAAAGGATCTGGGTTCGTTTCCCAGTCTGAGCCGTTCGAATTAATTTTCGTTTGATATTATTTGTCTTTCAATTCATACTTTGTTTAATATCCTAATCGCTTGAAATATCATGCAGGACAACGTCTATCGGGTTCGCTAGTAGTGGTATATAAATCCTGCAGGCAGCCATTTAATAAAGAGGCTTATATTCAAAGATATATAAATAATGGCTAAATATATTTTTTAAAGATTCTGAGCATTTGCTCCTACGTTCAATCATTTTTAATAATTATTTTTATAGCAAAACATGCGACTTTTTCTGCATTTCGATTACAATAGACAGTTTTTAATAGATTTTGTTTGGGAGTATAAAATCCAATACAAAAATACAAACACAAAATTCTTCATTTGTTTAGCAATATGTATCCACAATTCATTCAGGATTCAAAGTTTCTCCCTAGTAAGTCAGAGACCTGTGACAGGGAAGTTTTGCTCGTCTTTAAATTTACAAAGTATCAACAAGTCGTATTCAATAACAATTGATTTAAAATAAAAATAAAAAGTAGTGTAAAAATATGTACCAATCCAATGCCAGAGATTCACTAAAGTTTCGAGGTCATAATATCTTAGCTGTTAATTAATAAGAACGATAGGTATATTGTCAGCTGTTTACTAACGGCATTATATCATATGCAGTCGATTGAGCTGATTGAAACTGTACTGTTGTAATTAATTCAAACGTCCTTCAGGATCAATCCCACGGCACTAGATTGTCGATTGCCGCTAATCTAGATAACCCAGTTTCAAATCTCTTGTGTCACGCAAATTATAGTGAAATAAGTAAAATAAATAACATATTTTTGTACTGCTTGCCTACCTTATGTCATTAAATACTTTTTTCCGTTACCGTGGTTGCCTGGAAGAAATCGCTCGAAATCGATAAGGTCGTCAGTTGCCCTTCATTTAATTATGTTCAATTTTTATATTGTAATGTATCCAAGTGTTAATAAATAAATAATAAATAAAATAAATCAATATTAGGACAAATGCTAAACTTATTCTATATATATTCTGATGGTCTGATTATATAAATATGTCTTATCTTTTTCTAAATATTAGGTTGGATAAAAATATTTTCACATTATATTATATAACTTGTAATTAAATCTCTTTGGCTATACTATTTGTATCTGGCTGGTTTTGGTATCATTTATAGTTAAGATTTTAAAGAAGATAATTCCAAATTCAAATAAGAAAAATGTGTGATTTTGATTTGTTTTTCGTACCCTCAAGATTAGTGAATCTAATGAAGAAATTCGATACATATTAAAATATTACTAAAATAAAGGTAAAAAATCCAACGCAATAAGTGCAGTGTCAGTGAGAGTAGCACTAATTTGGTGCGTTTGAATCCGGAAATTTTGATGTGGATACGGATAAAACGGATGCCATTTTTGTAAGAGTATTAAAAGCGAAGAAACTTTTTCCCTATATTATTAACAACATTTGTAGATAGTTATAATAATTTAAAATTAATAATAGCAAATTAAAACAAATTTAAAACTTTTGAACTCTGTGTACATTTTAATCAGCATTAAAGAAGAATTTCAAAAATTGTGTAAAAATTCTGTGTGTTGGAAATACAGTGTGTTTGTTGTAAATATGATCTTGATTTAGATTTTCGTGATTCATGTGCACTTTTCACTCTTTGTTCTTCACGGATCCAGTATCTCTCACTCTCATGTCCCATAACCCCTAGGTGGGGCAGAGGGCGTCTACAGCGAGTCTCCATCGCGTTCAGTTTTGGGCCTCGTATTTCACCTCGCTCCAAGTCTTACCAGCTCTATTTGCCTCGTCCTAGAGCTGCAGCTGAGCTAAGGATGCTGGGCAAAAGGCGAGCATTCTGCGCCTTAAAACAGAATCTACTCACTAGGGAGGTAACCCGCATGAAACCGAGCTTGTCTGGAAGCTTTAAAGTGGCAGCCCCACTATCAGAAACACAGTGCACAGCACAGTGGGCTAATCTCCTGCTTGACTGAAAAACAACGATTCAAGAAACTGAATCCAGTATCAGTTTAGTTTATTCTTAATAACTATATGTAATATGTATTTGTGCTTCTTGCCTACCTTATATAAATTATTTTTTTTTACTCACTGTGGTTGCCTGAAAGAAATCCCTCGAAAGCGATAAGGCCGCCAGTTGCTTTGTTGCTTTTCCATTTAATTATGTTCAATTTTTACATTGTAATGTAACAAAGTGTTAATAAATAAAAATAAAAATAAATACTGTTATAAAAAACTGTATGTTGGAAATAAATTTTGTAATGTAAATATATGTAGTATTAATATATTGTAATAACAATTAATGTTTTCATTAAATTTAAATAACAATAAAGATGAGTGTGAAGCAATTAAAGAAATGTCGTTAAAACATTTCGAAACAAAGTTCTCCGTAAAACTTTCAATGTTTATTTGTAATATGTTTCATGGAAATGTGTCGATCATTATTTATACATCAGCGTAGCCGTCAATTTGAATTGGTAAGGCGAGTGTTTAACGTACATACGTATACGTACAATTAATATGAACTACCTCCCTCGTTTAATATGTTTTCTAGTTCATAATTATATTCCAAATAAACCAGAATGCATTCAGTGTACGCTATTTATGCATTGGGCTCTAAATGATACCACTCTTGGACTCTCACTGTCCAGTACATTTTTATTAAGTAATTCTTGAACTTGATTAATGATCTCATGAACAGCAAGGATAGTTTCAGTTTGGCGATTTGCTTGAAGGCAGAAAAAGATACGAGGAATCTTTCTCTCGGAAGGACGCTATTTAGAATATTGTTTCTTTTGATGATTCAATTCGAAAACAGAAATAACAGTACTTTAATTTTTTTTAACCTAAATTAAAATAAATAAAATTAATGGCACTACAACCTTTTTAAGGTCTAGGCCTCAGATTTCTGTATCTGTTTCATGATCATTTGTCAATCTAATAGACAAGTAGGTGATCCACTTGTGCCTGACACATGTCGACTTTTTGGGTGTGAGGCAAACCGGTTTGGTCACCGTTCGAGCGAATGTTAAATGCGCACATAGAAAGAATGTCCATCGGTGCACAGCCGGGGACCGAACCTACGACCTGAGGGATGAAAGATGCACGCTGTGTCACTAGGCCAACTCTGCCTAACATAGTAATAATAAAGAAAAATAAAAACATATTTACAAAGTTTGGCCCATGTAGCAATGTAATAGCCAGCATTTTCTCGCTGTACTGCGATATTTATTCGTTGAGCGGGGAAAGCACCAGCTCCGGGGTCACGAGTACTATCTACCAGGTGTCAGGCGCCTGTGCACTTAAACCCTTGGGCCCAAGAGTCTCCAAAGGCAACAAATTGGAGGAATTACTCTTATATTTGAGCCTTTAATCATATTTTAATTTTTTAAAGATCTTAAAATTTATCCACCATAGAATACAGGAAGAAATTTACAAAAGCGTACAGAGATTTAAACACACTCATAGTAGGTTAATAAACTGTAATAAATTCTTACAAATGCATAATCTTTAATCTCTGCCAGGATTTCCTCTGAGATATCCTGTTATATAGTTCTACGATCTATGATTGTTGGTTAAGTATAAATTTTCTCTTTCCTGCCGTTATCTAATTGCTAATGGCAGTAAGAATTTATATTTTTACACACA
Source organism: Pieris mannii (assembly GCA_028984075.1). NCBI lineage: Eukaryota > Metazoa > Arthropoda > Insecta > Lepidoptera > Pieridae > Pieris > Pieris mannii. Next base: position 1,314,754 of record CM054798.1, on the reverse strand, counting down.
AGAAACATTTTAATTCCACAGAGACGTGTCAATATTTACGAATATTATTTATTATTAAAAAATAATAAAAAGAAACTGTTTATAATATCATAAGTTTATAAATAAGAGATACCTATATCTTATGCATGTCATTAAATTTGAATCTGTAGGCATACCTACTCATCGCCAATTAAGAGGGTAGGAATTACGGACATTTTAACTTCTCATCTGAACCACCTATGTAGAACCAACTACCCACGGAAGTATTTCGGAACCAATTCGACTTAGGTTCCTAAAGGAAATAATGTACCAATTCTTAAAAGTCTAACAAGCCTTCGGGCATTGTGAGTTTCCATGGGCGATATCACATAACATCAGATGAGCCTCCAGCACGTGCCCGTTGCCCCTAAACATACATATCCAATCATATCTTAGGTATATAATGTAAGTAAGCACTTAGGTAAGCAAGTAATAGTTTAAAAAATGCGATGCGTACAAAGTGCACATGTCAGAAGTAAAATTAATTATTACTAAGGTAAAAGCCCCAATTGATGATCATGTACATATGATCACTCCATGTGTTTGTGTATCTATATTCACTCCGTTTACATACTGTATACGTATAAAAAACCTGCATCTACTGCTCAAGCCGTTATGGGACAGAATTGCCATCAAAGTTCTAAGTCTCTTTCTCACTATAGATCTTTCCCACCTCTCGCTCCATGGCACTGTGTGTATGTGACGTTCGCTCTATCTCACTCTATCTCTAGTTATTTCTCTCTTGTGCCCTTTCTCACTTTCAATCGGCCTTAATCGCACTCCCTTTCGTCTTCGTGACGCTAACATTAATATTGCTTCTTCTAGGTTTTTACGATTATTTAGGGGAGAGGAAGAAGCTGCTCCTATCTGCTCTACTGCCCATGTAACGACTTCCTTCTGTACTCGTTTGATTATATAATTCTGTCTCAAAATGCCGTTATATGAGAGAGAGATATCAATCTCATTTACGTGTTCACACGCGGCACGGCGATGTTTAAACACCGTCCTAAATTTACCACTGAAAAAACCAAAAAAATGTACAAAAGATATAGACAGATACTATACAGAAAAAGTTTTAATTTGCGAAAAAAAAACTTAATAAAAAATATTTAATACATATAAAGGAGTTACACTCAAATGAGTTGCAAAAATATATATTTTAAGAAACAACATGTCTGCTTCAGTTAAAAATCACATTTATCCTATTTATTTAATAATCATTCCAAAATTTACTCATAACAAACACTTCATATTCAAATTAAAACTGGCACATACGTAGACAAACAAAGCTTGTGTCTATTCCACAGCTAACAAACAAAACTAAATGAACATTTGTTAAAGCAAAATAAATAATTAATAATCTAATTTAAGAAATATAATTATTTCTTTACATACATTTAACTAAGGCCCAGCACACATGGTGAAACGCAACTGCAACGAAACTGCAACTACTAGTTACTTTTGAGTTTCATTTCAGTTTATGCCATAGATACCTTTGAGAGACAACACACGTCGCAACTAGTTTGAAACCGGTTTGAAACGCGTTGTAGATCTGTTGCTTTGAAACCAGCGTGCAGGAAACTCGTGTCGGATATGGCGTCTTTTCTGTTCGACAAAATGGCTGATGACTAAAATAAAAACATTCAATTCGTATTCGAAGTTGAGAAGCATCCTTGCTTGCCACAAACATACGTCAGTTGATATTCTTCTCAATGTAGGGATTTAACCACATACTTCTTCTTTTACGCCTTCTTCTTTGTCGAAGATACAAATACAGAACCAGAACTTCTTCATCACTTGAACTAGACATATTGGAGACGTCTGTCTGGTCTCAAAATCGGAATGATTGTGACTAATTTCATCTTATTTAGGTTGCGGCGTGTGTGGAAAACGTTTGAAACTGGTTTCAAACCTATAATTTCAAAAGGGTTTCGTTGCAGTTGCGTTTCACCATGTGTGCTGGGCCTAAGTAATAGCTAATTCGGCTGTGTTGTGTGATGTGAGTGCAGTGACAGTGGCTTTGGCGTGCGAATAATTTGGGATACATGAGTAAATAAAAAGGGTACACACCGTACATCCTAAAATACATCTGATCATCGCAATACAGCGAGGAAATTCTGCCAGCGTTAAACACTGCCACAGGGACCAAATTTTTTTTTATTAATTATTATTATGATCGTTTAGAATATTGAAAATGTGTTTTTGTTTGTTAGAAAGAAAATATATATTAATATTTATTATTTGTCAGATTGTCTTTTCATGCAAAATATTGTAATTTTACTTTTTCTTAATTTATACACTGAACACTTATTGTATTCTAAAGAAGCTTGTTTGTCTGCTAAAGCGCCTTAGTTTTGATGATCAGTCGCTAGTGTGTGACAAAATTAAGAAATATTTTTTATTCTTAAGCAACTGCATATATTAGATTGACAAGGAATATATACAGCTACAAATAGCTAAATGGATTACGGGAGATTAACGTCCCATATTTATTTCCAAGGTTAAACAGTACTTATCTAGATTTGGATATGGTAGTGAAAAAAAAAATCATTTATTCATATAGGTAACATAATGTACACTTATGAACGTCAAAATATACTTTAAATGATTCTAATTTTACATTTACTGCCAGTTCTCAAATCAAGGGCGTAGAACGGAAGAGAAGAACTGGCAATAAACTCTCCGCCACTCTTTATAGTCGATCAATTCAAAAAAATAATCCGTTATTTTGCTAGTTTTTTATCATATCACTTATTGTTTATATTATTCAATAAATAATTATTATGTGAAACATTGTAATTAATGTAAATACTCGGAACAAACGCAGGCTGCAATTTCCCCGGCTGTCTAAAGTTAGTAATTCTTTTTTGGGAAAAGGGATAGTCTTCTTTAATAAAATTCCAGAGGCTCTTTTATCTCTGCCTTTTATTAAATTTATAAAAGTAAGCTGTGTAAAAAGGCTTACTATAAAGTTAGCGATTATCTAGTTGATAAAAGGGCCTGAGTCTAGTGCCGGGCAGGCTACTTCTAATTAATTTGCTATATTTGTTTTAAATATTGTTTGATGATTTGCTTTTTTAAAAGAGTACCGAGAGTTTTTTACGCCGGCTTCTTCTCTCGGCCTACACCCTCTGTCTTCTTTGCTGATGAGTAGGGATGCCAACAGGTTCAAATTTAATGACGTGGAACAAGTGATACCTTGATGATCTTAAGTTCCAAAATAAACGTATTTTTTTTAAATATTAATTTGATAACGAATGATATATGTATGATACAAATAATATAAGAGTTGATTAATTCACATGACTCAAAATCTAAAATTCTTTTTAACAACCTTTCTACCACCATAACATTTTTGTACCATATTCTCGAAATAAATTATTATTTGTATTGTTTACCATAATTGTCATATATTTAAGAACATATTAGGTTCTTAAATATATGACAACATGGTGAAACGCAACTGCAACGAAACCCTTTTGAAATTATAGGTTTGAAACCTTTTAGGTTCTCCAATTTTTGATTATATTAATTATTCTATTAATAAATTTAAAAATTCTGCAGATCGTCTCCTTGAAATTAGTCCGCATTATGCACTTTGCATCTTAAAAAACTGTCTTTTTGTCCCAAAATTTACGTATGTGCTCCGTTGCTGCTCCTTTTGGAATCACCCAGATCTTTTGACACAAGTAGACGACGTAATCAAAATTAGCTTAGAATCGCTTCTTATTATACAGCTGAACGAGCAATCGTGGACCCAAGCATCATTACCAATCCGTTATGGTGGTTTGGGGATTCGCAAAATTTCCAGTGTCGCTTTACCAGCCTTTCTATCTTCTGTCCATAGTTCAGCAAATCTCATAAGTAAAATTTTAAGGGCATCCCCTTCAAACTTTGAGATTGCTGGCTTGGAAGAAGCTAGAAACGCTTTCTTAATTGCATGCCCAGGTCAAAATTTTCCATTTTCTCTAAATTCACAGAGGAGCTGGGACGACATAGACAGTAAAATGACTTATGACAATCTTTTGAGCCGTAGTACAGGTTCAGCACGTGCTAGGCTTTTGGCCGTGGGTACGCATGAGGCCGGCTACTGGCTTCACGCTTACCCTTCGTCAAATACAGGAACTTTTCTTGAACCTGACACGCTCCGAATCGCAACCTGTCTGCGGCTTGGGGTACCGGTCTGCGCTGCTCATACATGTCCCTGTGGCAGTGATGTCGACAAACTAGGACATCACGGACTATCATGTCAAAAAAGTGCTGGCCGCTTCTCGAGACATGCCGCACTCAACGATATAATACGTCGGTCCCTTGCCACCGTCAACGTGCCAAGTCTACTTTAGCCGACTGGAATTGCTAGAGACGATGGCAAGAGACCGGACGGTATGAGTTTGATTCCATGGAGGATGGGTCGGGTTTTGGTATGGGATGCCACCTGTTCAGACACACTGGCCCCTTCCAATCTTCATGGAACCAACAACAGAGCTGGTGCGGCTTGTGATGCGGCTGAAAAAGCTAAAGCCTGTAAATACAGGGGTCTAGGCTCTGAATATGATTTTGTCCCATTCGGTGTCGAGACCCTTGGTCCGTGGGGTCCTAGCGCGTTAAGGCTTTTTAGGGAATTATCAAAAAGGTTAGTCGACATCACAGGAGAACGAAGAGCTGGCAGCTACCTTGGACAAAGAATTAGTCTGGCTATTCAAAGGGGGACGCTGCCAGTATCTTCGGAACCTTGCCTAAAGGGACTACTTTTAATAATATTTTTTAATAATTAAATTTTAAGGTTAGTTATTAGGTATATTTTTATGTATTATGTTATTTCTTAAGTTAATTATAGGATTTAGTTATATATTACATTACTTACAAGATTGTTAATAAAGGCTATATTTATTTATTTAATAAAGTGATATTTAATATTTAAGAACATATAACATATGTATATATCATGTATGATGTGGTGAACTTTTATAAACAAATAAATTAGCTACTGAATTCAGTATTCTTGTTTTATTCAAAACAAAGTTACAATGTCTAACATCATTTATGTAAACGTGAAGAAACCAGACAATATCTTCTTCGCGGTTCGGTATAAATTATTACAAATCTCTCAAACATTCCGCAATAGTAATTTTGATAGCTGGCAGCCATGAAATACATAGATGGGGTAATGCCGGAGTAATGACACGACAATTTAATAGTTGCGTAACAGTGCCAGGGGAACAAATTGCGAGGCACGGTGCGTGTCGCCGCTCAAAGTGCTGTTTCATTCATTTCCCCGCGGGCTTATTACCGATTTATCGTGACAGTCTTAATATTGTGCTAACATTGCTGTTTTTTGTGTGTACGTTTTCCAGTGATACTGTAGTTCAACGTTTCACAACCATTTGTGTCGCGCACAAAAACGGCAAAAGGTTAAGTAAAACAGTCTTGTAAAAGTTAAGTAAAAATTTATAAGAATCGGTCAAGCCGTTTCGGAGGAATATGGGAACGAATATTGTGACACAAGAATTTTATATATTATAATGTAGGTACAGACCGCGCTATATTTCACGAATCTTTTGTACCTGTATGTAGTTTTTTATTTAATATTTTTCATCGGACTGCGAACCCCTTTTAAGACAATCTCGACTCCCCGCTTGAGAATAGATGCTGTAGTCTATGGACACTGAAACCTGCATTGCCAGGCTTTTAATTTTCTTTTCTCTGTTCTCGTTAGCAAATACTTCGAACGGCAGCTATGTTGTGTAGCAATGGGTGCCTAAGAGTGCCTAATGCGTTGACTTTTGGAATAAGGGTTGGAGGATGAGAACGGAACCTTCACTGATTTTAATCAATTGTCTTCTTCGCAGCCCCTTGACGTCCGCTGCTGTAATAGGCTGGTAAATCTCCAATACAATCAGTTCTACCCGTTTTGCATCAAACGCCTTCCTTCCATCCTCACCATCTGTCAATCTTCTTTTATTTCAATGAAATTACATCGTTTCAGCCTGTTGACGTCCACGGCTGGACAAATAAATCTCCCCTAAATTTCCAGCGTTTCCTCCCGCTCTGCATCCACCGCCTTTTCTCCACCTTCACCAGGTCATCTGTGAAGAAATATAATATATGAATTTTATATGAAAATTTGTTCCAAAATTATAATGAATTTTTGTTTGGTAATTACTTTTGATTACTTCTGGATACTATAACAAAGAACATCAAATGGATCCATTCTAAATAAATTCATAATAACAAAGTATCAATTGTCAACACATTTTGTCTGCCAGGGGAATTATTCGAAAGACGATCATCACTATCAAATTGTTAGACTTGCCAAAATCCCTTTGTTTCTTTCAAAAAGCAGTAAAATTACGGGAAGAATAACCCGCACATTTCTACAAGATAATACCACAAAATATAGGTACATAGGTACACATATATTTTTATCTTTTGAATGTTTCAAATCTGTGTCCTCTTTCACAGAGGCCTGCTCTACATCCCGCCATTCCTGTCCGCATTGTGCCACTCTCTGTACGAGCTGCTGTTTCATTAATCTAGTCTATTCTTCTAAATTGCGTTCTCTTTTGTATTTAAACGCAAAATTCGAAAATATAAGAATCTTTAAAAGAAAAACATTCTTATACGTAAGGAAATCACTAAATTAATTCAATGCCCTTGTTAAAAGTAAATTAATTAATAAAGGCTTTTATAAATGTGACGAATACTTAAATGATCCTAATCCTTGGGATTGATTTGCTCCAGTTCAAACAATTTGTATTAAAAACTTGGCGATTGAAAAGAGTGGCGGAAAGTTTCTTGCCAGTTCTTCTTACCCGCTCTACGCAATTGACTTGCGAACTGGTTGTAAATGTAAATTTACAATTAATTTAATTTGTTTTTTTGACGTTCATAAGTGCACATGTTTACCTATATGAATAAAGATATTTTTGATTTGATTTGAATCAAAAAGCTCAATTTATTGTACGATTTCCATAAAAGCGTCAAACAATTGCCTTAGAATTGTGCGATTTGTTGTTTTATTTCGTAATAACACTGTCTCTTCTGTAGGAATTTTTATAGCACAATTCATCGACGCGTTTAAGTTTTCTTTGTGAGAAAATAGTTGATAAGTTTGTATTTTCTAGAATTTCATTCGTAATAAAATGATTCAGATTTTTGGTGACGGTGAACAAATACCACCTAATCTAACAAGAGCGGTGTTGACCGGCTTCAGTCTGCCACTCTCATCCCCAAAATTCAAAATCCGGCTGTGTATACTTTTCCTATATGTGTATTTAATACTTGCTCGTACGGGAAAGAATAGATCTTAAAGGTACCGGCCGTATATTAAAAGACGATATAGATAGTTTCTTGCCCGTTCTTCTCAGAACAAGACCTCCTGGTAGTCTTGCGAACGGATGGCGTAGTTTTGCTCTTTCGCGAAATTTGTAAACGTTTTTGACATTCATAAGCATGCGTTAAGTCGCATCTAAACTGAATAAATAAATTTTGATTTGATTTGATTTGATAAATGAGAAACAGAAGGCAAACTGATCCGTCTTGCTTATTAGAAAAAACAAATGACATATATAAAAATCTGATGATCAGACCTAAATGGTTGTAGCGTCAAAGTCTGGATGTCTATGCGTATCGCGACAGCCTTCTGTCTGTCGACAGCGTTTTGATGGATCCACTATCTTTAATTGTAAAGATTTAATAAGGATATATTTCGACGATAAGCAAGCATCAGGTTTTGTTTTGTTGACAGAGACAGTCTTCATTTGACAAATTCTAGCTTTAACAGCATCAGCAGCTTCTGCAGTTCTAACAGCACGTGGCGTGCCCATCTTTTCTGGTCTTCGAAAAATTGTTGTTGTATCTGTTGATAGTACTATATACGAACATACTGCTGATCAAGCTTTTGAAGGGTCTGGCAACTCTGGCATATGACCGATGGCTCCATACCCACTTTGTGCAAGGCGATCACTGCAATCCTATTTTCTTTAACACCCTATTCCAAATTGTAATGCGATAATGAACACGAAATATATTTGTAATGGCGCAAAATCGTAAGAAGTTTTTAATATGTGTTCCAAATTCAAAATAATTAAAAAGTTTATTTTTTTTTGTAATAGTAGTTATGGCCAGTCTTATACGATAAATATTTCTTATATTCTTTTATTTCATTATTTATCAATTGCCTTTTGTGTGGTTTCAAATATCTAATTCAATATAAACAAATATTTCTATAATATTATGTATACAATATTATTTTATGTCAGAATATTTCAAATGGTTAAAAAATGCTAATATAAATGCAAATGAGCTCTGAACTTTGTCCAGCGACCCTCGAAGGTATGACATGTCATGGAGTGTGATTGCAACGCATAAACACTTGCTAATTGCTGCGGAAATAGTACAGGTTCCTGTCGTCGGTCATGCTACAGCTCCAACGACGAACTTGTCAATATTTTATGTCCGAAGGTTTAAACAACAAAATTGTTCATATTTCTTTTGGAAAAAAAACACCATGCAACTCTCATTTGAATTCTTCTCGAGACATGCCACACTTAACGATATCATTCGCCGGTCCCTTGCCACCGTCAACGTGCCAAGTCTACTTGAGCCGACTGAAATTGCAAGAGACAATGACAAGAGACCGGACGGTACGAGATTGATAGCATGGAAGATGGGTCGGGTGCCGGTATGGGATGCAAGAAGTTCAGACACTCTGGCCTCTCCCCATCTAGATAGAACCAACAACAGAGCTGGTGCGGCTTGTGATGTGGTTGAAAAAGCATGCAAATACAGGGGTCTAGGCTCCGTGTATGATTTTGTCCCATTCGGTGTCTAGACCCTTGGTCCGTGGGGTCCTAGCGCTATATGGAGCTAGACATCACAGGAGACCGAAGAGCTACCTCGGGAAAGGAATTAATCTAGCTATACAAAAGGGGGAACGCTGCCAGTATCTTCGGAACCTTGCCTAAAGGTACTCCTTTCATAATATAAAAATCAGTGGCACAATCTCTTTAGATCTTGGCCTCAGATTTCAGTGATCAGCCTCCAGTGCCTGACGCACGTCGTCGAATTTTTGGGTCTAAGACATGTCGGTTTCCTCACGATGTTTTCCTTCACCATTCGAGCAAATGTTAAATGCGCACATAGAAAGACAGTCCATTGGTGCACAGCCGGAGATCGAACCTACGACCTCAGGTATCAGAGTCGCACACTAGAGCCACTACGCCAACACTGCTCTTTGCTTTTATAATATATCTTAGTTATTATAGTTTATGGTTAGTTAGTTTCTGTTTAATTAAACTCTAGGTACATTAACTAAGGTAAAAAAGACACTATTATCCAGAGATTGACATATTCGGTAGTGGGCTGATTAATTAAAAAAATCACGGTTATGTACTGTTTGTTGTATTATATATGTATAATCTATGTAAACGAAACGAAATAAATACATTTACGTGTGCAGCGATAGAACTGGGAAGGATAAAAATAACTGCGCATACATTGTTTATGCATTTTACCACACGTTAAAAGAAAAGGCCGTCAACGCACTTACTAACTTAGATGCCCGTGGATTCTGGCCTGCAATTTAATAAATTCTACGTTTGGGATACGACATTTAATGTGATAGTATTGTTAATTTCCACGTTTGCTTATCTCATACCGTCACACGGGTAATATTTTATAATTCAGAGACATTATGAAATAATAGAGGATACAGTACAGGTTTTTATTGCACAGAGTATCACCATAATAATACAGTAATTATTTCCTACGAAAGATGTACATAGGATAGTTTTTCACAGAGGAGTAAACTCTCTTATCAAATGATAATAGAACTTAAATTAGCAGTAAAATGTCACGTTATAAGGGACTCCTTTTAATAATATATTTTAATTATTACATTTTAAGGTTAGTTATTATTTTTATAACTATATTTTTTTTATTTTTTTTTTATTTAATATTTTCTACACAATTCCCCGACTATATAGTCGTCGGAGGCATTACTATATATAGTATTAGGTATATTAGAATTAACTACATTTATATTTTTAGGGAATTATCAAAAAGGTTAGTCGACATCACAGGAGAACGAAGAGCTGGCAGCTACCTTGGACAAAGAATTAGTCTGGCTATTCAAAGGGGGAACGCTGCCAGTATCTTCGGAACTTTGCCTAAAGGGACTACTTTTAATAATATTTTTTAATAATTAAATTTTAAGGTTAGTTATTAGGTATATTTCTATGTATTATATTATTTGTATTGAAAGTTATTTATTTAATTATTAAGTGCTTATCAATATTTCTAAATGAATAAAATATAATTACATTATTTTCATCATTCAAAGTTCTAATAAAAAAATTAACTTATTATATTATGTAAATTAGACTTTTTGACTATTTTAAATCTCGTTTAATATCCAATCAATAAAAAAAATATTATAATATACAGTTATTATCTTAGCGACCTTTAGAGTACCGTCGATCGAAACTTGTAAAACCTTGGCTTTCTTTCTCCATTCGCGTCCTGCTACCGTTTCCATATCCTCTGCACCTTTTTTGGGGAGGATTCTTCTCCTTCCCCTTGGCCATATCCAAATAGTTGTGTTTATAGTACAAGTTTTATCTGTGTATCTTACTATATGCCTATTTCCACTTCTGTTTTAAGGCATAATGTAAGGCATCTATCATGTTTTTTTTTCGCTTTCATTTGATGTAAATACTATATTATTTGAAAAAAAATGTCGAGAAAAAATGAAATCAATACAACAGTTTTAACGCGCACCAGTGGTGATGTTTGTAAGTTTTACAAGTATCTATTAAAAAATATTTTACGAAGAGAAAAAACAATTTGATTAATTTACGTGATGATTGCTTACATGTGTGATTGAAGATTCTATAAGCATAATTTACAGAACGACACAAACATCGAAAATCTACTGGTACCAACATAATTTTACTTGATTTAAATCTATATTAATTAATTAATTTTAAATCAAATTCTGGTTCAGCGAATATTTGTTTATAGTTTTTTTATTAGTTTTAGTTATGAAACAAGATTTAATAAGTGTTACTCTGTAACACACTTACTCGCCCACATACACACACACAAACACAAACCAAATTTATTTTTACGACTCCGTTTGCAATGATTTCTTTAAGCACTTACTTATTTTCTTCTATTGTATTTTACGACAGTGATAGTACGTGTTCCGGTCCAGTGGTGGAGATGCTGGCAATTTGTCACTCAGGTCTCCTGTTACCAGTCTCTCACATACTCCAAATGTTATCATTAATCATGATAACCTGGTATATGTGAGAGAAATAAAGATTATTTATTATTATTATTAGTTAAAACCAATTTTTTCCGGTCCTACATTTGTTACAAAATGTCTCAGCGCGTTGCGTGTTGTTGAGCAATTAGATCATTATCTAATTCTTTGTCATTGTAACTTCATTTGTTTCCGGTACATTATAATAGCTACCGTTTCATCATATGGCGTAAAACACTTATGCTTTTACGCCATTACCACAGTTTATAAAACTTTTAAATATTTAGCTAATTAAATTTTTAAAGGGTCAAGGTCAAAGATTGATGTATGATAATGATGAAAATTGTACACTAAGAACGAAGAGTACATAACCCATACGAGATGTTTTTTTTTTTAATGGCGCTGCGAACCCACCCCTGACTTTTGCTTATCAGGGACCTTGTTTTGCTGTATTTATTTGTTTATTAATTTTTTTTACAATTTTATTTCATACGAGATGTTAGAATAGAAATGATATTTTAAGTGAAAATACGAATACAAACAAACAAAAATATATTTATTAATATAGGTAAACAAGTACATTTATGAACGTCAAAATTATTTGTGAATTTATATTTACTGCCAGTTCTCAAATCAAGGGCGTAGAACGGAAGAGAATAACTCGCAATAAACTCTCTGCCACTCTTTTTAATAGACAACTTTTTTTACACAACGTTTGTAAGGGGCTGCAACCATTACACCATGTTATGATATGATATCTTGAGTAATAAGGAATAATAAAATAAATTAAAAACAAAGATTTGTCCTCTATCAGCAGGAGGCATGGTGAACGTACGTTTATAATCTAGATATGTATACGTAGAAACCTATTCTTGAATTATAAATTAATATTTAAAGTAACGATTATAATATGAACAATTAAAACAATAACTAATCTTAAAATGTAAAAAATAAATGAAGTGGAAAGCGCGAGAGGAACAGAAAAATGGAGCAAAAAATACTAAACAAAAAAGAGACAGACGACTTAAAACAAAGAAATAGCAGATGGTACATGACAGAGAGTGACACAGTGCAGACAGGAATGGCGGGAATTTGGAGATTTTAAACTGTGTGCCAAAAAAGGGCACAGAGATTCATATAAAGACTGAGAAATAAGCTTGTGATGTACTTAATGAAGTGATAAGGACAGTAATTTTTTTTAATTTTTTTAATTTTATTATATAGGTAACAATGTACACTTATGAACGTCAAAAAAGGAAAGAAATATACATAAAATGATTCTAATTTTACATTTACTGCCAGTTCTCAAATAAAGGGCGTAGAACGGAAGAGAAGAACTGGCAATAAACTCTCCGCCACTCTTTTTAATCGCCAAGTTTTTTTTTTAAACACATTGTTTGTAAAGTATTTTGTCCTGAAAAGGACAAAACCATTTGAACTAGTGATTTAGTGATAATGTACGTAAATATCAAGTGCTAAAGAGTGTCTGCAAAATAGAACACAAGAACAGAGTGTCTTCTTCTTTAATAGAGACTGTAAGTAGTGTTATTGGACACTCACTTATATAATAATCCTTTTTAGTAAATTAGGTTAGACTTAAATTACTTATTAGTCTTAAGTTAGGCTAGATCGTAATGTTCCATGATGTCTTAGTGAAGACACATGTATATAGAAAAAAAAAAAAACATTGTTTGTAAGGAGCTGCAACCATTACACCATGTTCCATATTACATCTTGAGTAATAAAGATTTGATTCGGCAGTACTTCAGTACCTTATCTTCAATGTGCCTGATGGGTACGTCAGAAAGCGACATCCTGCGCCGTTACTTCATGTGCCCACAGCTAGGACCAACCTTCTGCAAAGAGAACTTATGATTTGGTGGTTACTTAACGAAATACATAGGTTAAAGGACATTTTTTATTGTCCGTTGAGTGAGTTTGCAAAAGTTATATTATTTGTTAATGCCTATAGTTAGTCAATTTCTCTTTTTTTTTTTTTTGTTTAGATTGTAACGTATATTACTTATTGTACACTCGTGTCAATTAGGGTCACCTGTTATAGCAGGAGTGTTTTTATAAATAAATGTGTTTAAATGTAAAAGTATCTGAAATAATTTTATTTAATTAATGATTACTATACACTAGTGAAGAAAAAGATATCAGACCCATGTTATATATAATAAATTTTTAAAAAATTAAAAATCTTGTTCGTAAAACTACAGTTGCTAGGCGGAGATTATCCTTCTGAGAAATGTGAAATGGGAGGAGGGTAGAGGCACCCGACCAGTCCAGACCCGACAGCATTCTTTAAAACCGCAACTCTGTCTTGAGATTATATTATCTCGCTACAAATTACAGAATAGATTGATATTAAAATTATTAATGTCGTAACTTCGTTGCTATCGTTAATTTCAGTTAAAATTCCTCCTGCGTATGCGACAAGATACTCAAAATTGTTCAGTGTGCCTCGTACGAAGTCGAATTACCTGCTAATTGTAACCTGTAATTCTCCAATGTTTCGGGTTTTATCGGACTATGACAACCATTGTCAAGACATTGATCTTTTCTACCACAAAAAGAGAGATGTCAAGAAGTACTTGGAGACGCGGGAAGACTCTGATTTCTTAAAGTAGTAGTTTTAAATTCTTAGTATTATTTGTTGCTTTTAAATGTCAAATTTCAGTTTTTTAATTTTATTATTATTTTTTTAAAATATAAAATTGTCTTTTAATGCGCTTGCTTGTTTTCTGTTTTTTATACATAATTTGTTAATCTATGTTATCTGGTTTGGCTTTCTGAATTGTATTAGTATTTTGTATAATAATATGTATTAAGTAAGCTGTTAGATTACTTATAATTAAATAAATAAATAAATAAGTAACCATGAAACAACAGATAATGTTTTCAAGTGAAACTTCTTTAGGCGCATGAGAGTAATTTATACAGATGAAACGTCACCATATATGCAGCGATTTGTCGAAGAAAGGGAGAGAGTGATTGAGACTTATTGAGAGAGAGTGGGAAAGGAAGATCGAGAAAAATTGTTGACGTATTCGTTTAGTAGTTACATATTAGAACTTTAGATGGCAATTTCGTCGCATAACGTTTTATGCAGTAAACGCCGTGTTGTTTTATTTATATTATCATTAGCACGTATACAGTGTAAATATAGATATAAAAATAAATTGATCGAACATACACATACATGTACATACATACACATACATACACATACATGTACATGATCATCAATTGGGGCTTTTACCTAAGTAATAATTAATTTATAAAGAAGTTTCTGTCTTCTGAAGTGAATTCTGACATGTGTGCTTTGTATATACGCACTTTTTTTTTAATAACCAAATATAGATATAATTATACATTAAATCAGCTGCCCAATAAAAACAGCATTCACCTTTAATACGGATATACTATATGCTGAATAATATTTGTGCCTTCTTCTGAAAGACAAAAACTCAACGCTTTTGAGATGTGGCTGGAGGAGAATGTTAAAGATAAGCTGGACCGAAAAGAACACCAATGAAGAGGTGCTGATTACCATTGAAAATCGAAGAGGGAAGATGATTGGACACCTGGTGCGACACGACAACTTCTTTAGGACCATCTTAGAGGGGAAGATAGAAGGCCAGAGAGGATGAGGAAGCCAAGATTGGCTTACATAGATCAGATTAAGGAAAAAGCTGAGGTCGTGACGTACCAGGAGGTGAAGACACTGACGCAGAACCGCTCTGAGTGGCGATTAATCCTCAGACAACAGCCCGGCTCTTAAATTTTATGATGACCACGCAAGATGTAAAAAAATATTTTAGTCTTCAAGAATAGACATTTTGCATATAATTAGCCTAAACGCTGTATCGTTTCTGTAATTGGCGTATTATACAGCCTTGCCAGCGAGAGATATTTCATTTTAAAAATTGTTTCTGAGAAATTCAAACGCTAATTTGCAGACTTGCCGGTCAAATCATGAAATAAAAATGTATGAATGGGTCGTGCGTTCAAACGCCTATTGTACCCTAGTAGTAGGCTTTATATATGCGCACACGTTGAAGACATCTATCTTTTACCGTTTAAAACCCCTAGGGAAATATATCTTAATGCTTAGAACGTATCAAATAGCTTTTTAATTATTGTAACTGGTGTAAGTAATAATCTTAAGAAAAGATATTGGCACAGTTATCTCTATCTGTATAATCTATCCACATACACCGATCCGAACTACCATGGATAGCTTGTATCGACCGATGGCTATTACAATCCGACGAGTGGTTATTGGCATATTTTATCAATATTGGGATTAAGAAGTCTATCTCAGATGGTCAAAAATGGATTGAGATAGTTTACTGGGTTTGGGCGTTAGAGGCCCTTGAAAGAAATATTTATGTTAGTGTGTGTATATTTTGTAAATGTTTCACGGAATATATGACTTAATTATTATTAAGTATATTTTAGAAAATTTTCCCAGGCTAGAAACTCATTAATCATTATTATGGTCGCGTATACATTCCAAACACTTTGGAACTTTAATAACTATTACAGTTTAGATTAATATCTGAATTATTCTTTGAATTCATGATTCAAGTGTACTCAGAGAGGGTAATTACGTTTTAAAGAATGATATTCACACCCAAAAAATCACTGGCAATACAATCTCTTTGGTCTGAGGCTCACATTTCTATATCTGTTTCATGATATGTCAATCTAATAGGCAAGATTTGATGATCAGTCATCTGATGACACATTACTTTGAAGGTCTAAGGCAGTGATTCCCAAAGTGGTCTTTATTGACCCCTAGGGGTCTATGACAACCGGCAAAGAGTCTACATGAGCGAAAAAAAAATTTGGGGGTCCATGATATGAAAATGGGGATCCACGATAGTGGATCTCAACACATACACTGATAGTACCTATTTAAATCAATAAATCAGTAAGTAGGGGTCTACCCAACACGGAAAAACATGGCAAGGGGTCTACGACACAAAAAAGGGGAACTCTGGTCTAAGGCAAGCATCTTCTCCTTTTCGCCAAGGCAACTTCCTCACATTTTCTTTCACCGTTAAAGCGAATGTTAAATGCGCAATGGATCGAAGCCATGACCTCAAAGAGAGTCGCATGCTGGAGCCACTAGGCTACCCCTGCAGCGTCTTTCTATATCACCGTCATATTTTCTATATTCGGACCCATTATGTAATACATTCTTCCGCTCCAGATGAACGGAAACCCTCATCTGCAAGGTAGCAAAGTTATATAAGGTAATAAATCTTTAAAACGCGACTCAGAGAAGAGTGATTCCGTAGAGCAAGGTCGCGGTCATTGAACCCGCCATTAGGATACCCGTCCGACTTTTTAATGCTTTGAAATACATTTCATATATTATTTAAAAGGTGTGACTTATTTAACATAAGGTGAGCCTCATGCCCGTTTGCCCCCTGTTCTATAAAAAAAAAATTTTTTTTACCTTTTATGTAATGCAACGAAGTGTTTATAAATAAATAAATAAACTAAAATTAGTTAAGTTACCAGTAAACAAATGTAAATACACTAATAAACTGTAATATAACTTACTCGTTTCCGATTATGTCAAATAATGTGTTTCAAAGATTTATGAACTCTTCAAGAAGTAGGGTTGCCAGATTATTTTTCAGCATATAATACGGGAATGTTTTTAAATCCTTTGTTTTAGAAAAACAAAGGATTTTTAGGCTATTCTTCCGTGGACGCTCGCAATTGTTGCCGGTTTTAAGATTTGGTAATCTTTTTTCTTGAAGGACCAATTGCTTAAAGTAACAGTATATGTATTAATATTTTCCACCTCACCAAGTAATATGTGAGGAAGTATTTGAAAAGGCGGGAAGACTGGTTTTGTTAAAGTAGTAATATTAAGTATTATTTGTTGTTTCAGTTAAATTTCAGTTTTCTTTAGTTTTTTTAATGTATTTTTGTGTATTAATGTACTTACTAAACAGAAAACATTCTGTTTAATATTTTATGTTTATCTATGTAATCTGTATTGACTTTCTCTAATGTCTTAGTGTTTTGTTTTGTTATGTGTATATAAGCTCTAAGATTATTTGTAAATAAAATGAGCTCCTTCAACTATATAAATATATATATATGTATAGGAAAAGTAGCTGGCCACAGACGCACATTGGTTGAAAATCCTTAGATAATGGTTTAGCGAAAGCACCAAGTCCTTGCTTAGAAGCAATGCATCCAAAATTAAACTACAGGTACCGGCAAACTTCTTGAATTTTAAACAAGGGAGTGGGGGAAATCACGCGATAGATACGTCACTCTCCCCCCCCCCCCATGATACCTAAAGATTGCTACTGCGAAGGACATTTGTTCAAGATGTTTGCCGGTATCTGTAGCCACGATAATACCTTCATAAGGAGATGGCACTATATGAAGAAGAAGTTAATAGCTATACATATAAGTGGCAAAACGGTTGCTATGGTAATATACATCTGTTAAGGTGATAACTGAACAGACTATAAATCACAACTCGCCACTAGTGTTATGAATAATTTGTGATTTGCATTTCGTGTCTTGACTTATCAATATAATTTTCTCTCTATAGATTTAAACTAGCGGGTCGTCCCGACTTCGCACGGGTGACATTTTTTAATATATAGATATCTATAGTTATTTAATATTGTGGAACATTTTTCTGTTCCATCATCAATAGTTTTCGCAGCGCATGCGATGAAAGAAATTTATAGGCATTTTTTTATATCTTGGATAACTAGGTAGTTTTAATATGGATCCTTATTTTTTTGCATTACAATAGCCTATATTAATTAGTGATAATGTAGCATTGGTGAAAGAATTTTTAAAATCGGTCCAGTACTTTTTGAGCCTATTCGTTATAAACATACATACAAATCTTTCCTCTTTATAATATAAGTATTGATTAGTGTTTCAATCCAAAACAACATTCTAATAAATGCTTACAAATATAAAACCACGTACGACCTTTTTAGGTATGGGCTTCAGATTTCTGTATCTGTTTCACGATCATTTGTCAATCTAATAGGCAAGTGATCAGCCAACTGTGCCTGACACAAATCGACTTTTTGAGTCTAAGACAAGCCGGTTTCCTCACGATGTTATACACCGTTCGAGGAATATTAAATGCATAAAGTCCATTGGAGCACAATCTACGCCCTCAAGGATGAGAGACACATTGAAACCACAGGATCATCACTGTTCTTTTAACCATTAAAACATTTAAATTACGATATATAAAATGTCTAAATTTAAACGCAACAATAGAAGATAATAAATAAATAAATCAATGGCTCTAAAATCTCGGCCTCAGATTTCTGAATCTGTTTTATGATCATTTTTCAAATCTAATAGGCAAGTAGGTGATCAGCTTCCAGTGCCTGACATACGTCGTCGACTTTTTTGGGTCTAAGACATGTCGGTTTCCTCACGTTGTTTTCCTACACCGTTCGAGCAATTGTTAAATGCGCACATAGAAAGACATTCCATTGGTGCACAGCCGGGGATCGAACCTACGACCTACGAGTCTCACGCTGAAGCCACTAGGCCAACACTGCTTTTAATAGAAGATAATAATTTCTACAAATATAGAAAGAAAACCTTGATCGAGGGTCAGTTAAATATTTATTTGTAAAATAAAAGCACGTTTTAAAGCTAAGCCCAGCTCACAAAGCGAAGTTATAGAAATGTTAACACGCGGAAGCAATGCTTTTCCCACAACATCATTAGCAGTTCCTGGGACGCCATGGGAACGAAGCTAGCTTTATATGGTTTGGGTACGACGCTTTTGTACCTTCCAGTAAGACTATTTCAATATCTTCCGTCTCTTTCTGTCCAATTGTTTTTACGCTGTGATTGCAAGAGACATGATTCTCTGGGTAAAGTGTGCAATGGTCGTTTAAAGTGTAATTAATAAGTCAAAGTGCCCTAATATTGTGTTGACATACCTTTATATCTTTCTCCTATTTCACAATATCATACTAATAATACATCTAATGTATATAATAATATCACAAACTATTAATTACCTAATTGATTCGTCTTTAACGCATATTAAACGTTAAAATGGCGCCAAAGTCTAACTATGCCACAGAATATACACATTCAAATATAGAATGTGTGCGTGCTTCTCCAAAATAATAAAATCTCCTTGGTATTGGTATAATACGTGCAATAGACCTTTGAACAAGGAACTCTTGCACAGAGTGTTATAACATTTGATGCACGCAATTCAAATATAACATTATATACAATAATAACATCTACATAACTTGTTATATAATATGTACATAGCTAATTTTTCTGCTAAATAGCAAGTGACGCAACAAAGCCTAGAATTGTATCAACGCGAGGCCATGCTACAATGATTTTATTGTTTATGACGCCATGAAATAATAACCACAACTATGGGAATTGTTAAGGAAATGTAATAAATAGTTTCGTGTATGCATGCTCTGTGTGGTTTAAAGAAAATCATGAAAAAAGGGTTTTATAATTTAAAAAAATGGGTTTTACAAGTTATCAATTGTAAGATATGTAGTATATTATGGATATTCAAGTTTGGGATAAATATGGGATTTGGGAGGTGGTAGTAATCCTTTAGTTTTTTTTACCGGCTTTCAGTTTGACACTGACAATTTTCAAGATCGCCATTATTTGTAATGAAAAGTTTTTCTATCGAATTATCTGGTTTAATAAATGCTAATGTAAACAAGATAATACAATTAAATAAATTATTTAAATGAGAACACTTTTATTCGCGCGTTACAATAAATGTCTACCTATTGTATAAGAGTCTACTTTAAATATTTCCATGCCATATTTATTTCCTATAATAAAGTTCAACAAAAGAGAATGCGACGTTAGACGTATTACATTCTAGCCTATTCAAATATGACTTATAAGTAATATTATGTTGACTTAATTCTCTACAATAC
The DNA here is from genome assembly GCA_028984075.1 of Pieris mannii. Lineage (NCBI taxonomy): Eukaryota > Metazoa > Arthropoda > Insecta > Lepidoptera > Pieridae > Pieris > Pieris mannii. The sequence continues at coordinate 1,294,510 of CM054798.1, read as the reverse complement.
TGAAAAGATAATATTCAATAATAGTCTTAATATTCTGTTTTTTTTTAATTTTATGGCAATAGTTGTAACTTTATGCCAGCTTATACAGAAACTATACCTACGTGAGAAGAAATCAAGAAACATATCAAAAGTAAACAAAGGGATAAGCTTGTTAAAACATAATATTTACTTAAATATTAAATCTTTATATTGTTATTAATTATGAATGAAGATAATACAATAAAGGATAAAGCAAAAGGCACGATTTACGTCGAAACCGGAACATGTAGTAATTGTAAGGAATTCATTTTTAAAGGATGCGGTCTTTAGGAACCAGAACAGAAAATATGGTCGAGGTCACCAATATCTTCTACACACTCAAAAATATTACTGTCAACAATACGAATTCTTCCTAAATGATGAGGTGTACATACATGTCCGAAACGCATTCTGGCCTTTGTTCTATAATAATAATAATAATAATAATAATAATAATAATAATAATAATAATAATAATAATAATCTCTATTATTCTATGATGTTATGACACTTTTTTCGCATGTCAAAGACACCAGACTTCGATTCACTACACTAGGTTTAGTAACTCAAAAAGGTTCACTTTAGACGTCTTGTTAATGTTCTGTATCCCACAGAAAGAAAATAATTTTCATTTCTTTCTAAAACACTGATTCATTTAGGGGCCTAATTATTAAATTTAAAAAACGAGACATTAAAAATGTCTAACATTAACGCATCAATAGCATTCCAAAGTTTGAAGAGAATAATTTCTAGAAAGATTACAAAAGGGTTGCTTAATCGTGGTCAGGGAAAAACTTGATTGAGGGCCTCGGCAAGATGGGGTCAACGTCCCTTCACTCGCAACCTTGCTAACACGAATTCAACGTCATTTAAAACGATTTTATTTTTTGTTGAATGGTTGAAATAACACGTCAAAACTGTCCTAACAATTGAAAAAGCGTAGAATTACTTTGTAGCGTATCATAGATACGCACTAAAAATGTACAAACTGTATCGCAACTTAAAGCCGCCCTAACTTGTCACGATGACACGTGGACTAGAGCGTTGCCATTGATATTGCTGGGTATGCGGTCAGCCCTTAAGGAAGACCTGAATTGCTCAGTTGCAGAAATGACATATGGAGAGCCATTACGTCTACCAGGACAACTCCTTGTCCCAGATGAACAGCCAACTTTAGCAATGGAAAACCCGGCTGATTTCGTTGTACGTCTTCGACGGAAAATGGCTGAAGTACAACCAACACCAGCATCGCGACATGGCAACAAACGACCTTTCGTATTTAAAGAGCTACCTGGAGCGACGCACATATTTTTGCGTGACGATACCGTCAGACGTCCTCTGCAGCCACCATACACAGGTCCATTTAAAGTATTAAGGTATGCCAATGATGGTAAAACATTGAATATCGATTTAAAGGGGAAGGACGTTACTGTAAGTGTGGATCGCGTTAAACCAGCGTTCGTCGAGCAGTTTGCCTTTCCTTCAGCTCGCACACCTAGTCCTGCACCCGTTGGCCCTGAACCGCCGTCATTACTTTCATTACCTACTGTGGAAAATATTCCTCCCATTTCTGCCCCTAATCCTGTGGTTACCAGGTCAGGCAGAGTTAGATTTAAGACTAGGTTAGATTTATAATGCTCTAGTATTTCTTTGTAATGTAAAAATTTTTATTGTGTAAAAAGTACCTTTTACATTTTTAAGTACCTTTTATTTTATTGTTGCATACTATAATTTTTCTACTTAGCTTTTCTGTCTCAGTAGGGGGGTGATGTAGCGTATCGTAGATACGCACTAAAAATGTACATACTATATGGTGTATTATTTTCTGTACGATTTTGATGTATGTGGCAACATAAATACAGGACACTTAGAAAAGAAGAAAACAGACATAACTCAGAACAGACTTTTAAGATGAGTGAGCATGTATTTTTCCTTTGAGCGTTTCTATAAGAATATAAATTAATTACTGTTGTTTGTGAAGAAATATATCAATTTACAAAGATAAAAATGGGTTGTGATTTATAAAAATATAGAACATCCCATAACTTCTTTTCTGAAGTGATGTCAAAAAAGTTTTTACATTGACACTAATAAAGTGTAGAAGATAGACAAACTCATACGATCATCTTCCATGGAACCATGACAGCCAGCACAAGTAGTAGTGTCCCAAATTTCGCTCTTAGACGCTCATTTGGTCCGTATTGCACAAAATGCTGGCTAGTAAAGCCAGCTCTATCCAGAAGTGCAAATCTCTCTGGGCACTTTGTAGGCTTCGAGAAATGCCCTGACTACTCCGAGAATATCTATTCGTTGGGAACTCTGAGACTCTCTCTCTCTCTGTCTGCGCTGAAACAGCCTCCGCACAAGGGTATGTTTTAGCCAACCTGGGATATGATTGCTTGGCTTAACGAATTAAGGATGTAACATTATGTTTTATGTATAACAACGTTCTCTAAAATAGGTGTCAACACATATGAACAGTAATTACAATTCGTATGGTATAGGCCGCACTTGTGTTCAGGATTCGTCCGATTTACTACGATTCCCATCTTACACGTAGCTTGTACAGCCTACCCCTCCCCCTCTCTAGTTTGAAGCAAACAGCTTGACGAATTACTATCACGGCTCGGTGCTCATGTCTCTTGAGTGGAATTCATTTGTTATTTAAGAAGGAACTACTGAAATAAACTTAAAAAATCCAGTACCACTATAACCTTTTTAGGTCTCAGATTTCTGGATCCGTTTCATGATCATTTGTCAAACAAAAATGCCACCTGTGCCTGACTCATGACGACGACTTTTCGGTCTAAGGCTCAGTTTCCGCACGATGTTTTGTTTCACCGTTCGGGCGAATGTTAACACATAAAAAGAGTGTGAGTACTTATGTAAATGCGTTAGAAGTTATACTTCTTTGGCGTATGGAAAAAAAATAACTAAAATTCAGCGGTGATTAACGACAAATATTTAAATGAAACAAAAAGATTTTATTTAAATAAATAAATTATTAGTAAATACTATCGCCGTCGTATATGTAATTGATTTAAAAAACACCAAAATAAATTTACATTCACACTGTATAATTGTACTGTTACGAAACACGTGTTCTAAATATAAAAATACTAGCACATACAACTTGAACATAGTCATCGATTTCCATGCCACCTAGACCTAACTTTACGATGTCGAATTTAAGTGTTGGTGTGCGCGCATCGCAAAAATTCACTCTCATCATTTTCTCCATCGCGCCAAAAGAACTTCAAAAAGAAAGTCTGGATCCCACTCACAGGAATGAGAGTCTCAGGCTCTCCAGACGCCAGACCAACAATGCTCAAAAGAACTTTATTGGTGCACACAAAACTTTGTAGGAAGGACAGATAAATATTACCGTTACACTAATATGGGCTCCAAATGGGGTAGCTTAAAACAGGTTTTAGTGAGATATAGGAAAATTGTATCAGTTTAAAAAATCAAGATCTTAAGCAAAATTTAATCCAAATACCAAACAATATTTCGAACGAACCCCGTAAAAGACCAAAGACAATTCAATAAAAAACTAATACATGTATAAAAAGGTTACAACCTTTTTACTTTAACAACATCCAAGGACAATATATTTAATCTGTACGCCCTCAAATAAAAGTTTGTAGTCTACGGTAGCTTGTAGGAACCACTCAAATGACACTCAACCGCATGAGGCTATAATGACATTTATTACGTCTAGTTTATAATGGCTTATAAATTTATTCAAATATATTTTTTTTTACAGACAGAAGGATCACTTAATGTTAAGTGATATCTTCGCCTATGGACACTCAACGCCACACTCGCGAGTGCGTTGCAGGCCTTTTAAATTGGAACGTTTTTTTCTTAAAGGACCCTAAGCTGAATTGTTCGTTCTTCAGTCTGCAGCTGGATCCAAAAACTGCGTTAAAACTCTCTGTTATGGAACGTCGAGGTGATAACGGTGGAATTTCGTATTCTGCCTTGACGTCTGATGATGAAGCCGAAATCAATTCGGATCCGTTGATTCTGCTTTATTCACCTAATAGGAAAGAAGCGAATCAATGTGTAATCTAGCGTAAATCCTGCTGAGTTAGTTTCGTTAGGTACGCCATGGGCTTATGACAATTCCTTTTGGACACACGTTCCACTAACCCCAAACGAATTTGTATGTGACAAAGCGTGAGCAAATGTCATTCCCATAGTAATTATTTTATTGTTAGTGGGCAATGGAAAAATGATTTTGTCTCAAAGCCAAAGAAATACATGGAATTATATAATGTAATTTTAAGTAACTGTTTCAGACCCGAAGCTGACTTGCAGGCTTTCCAGTTTTATTATTATTATAAGCTGTATTTGATATACCCAATATCAAAGACATATGTCAAATTTCATAATGTTTATCTGTGCTTATTCAAATCTTATCTATGTTCAAATGTTATCTATCAAACTTGTTTTAAACCTTTCCACCAACTTAATGCTATTTTATTATTCTTTGGCATTTCCATATAGGTAGACATGATCTAAATATTGTTTGGTAAATTATTTATTGCTCGATAATGGAGCAAATGTAAGCATAGATTATAGATTTAGTCACAGATAATAAAAAGCGTATTGCAAGACAAAGTGTCTATAATCTGTACAGAATTTAACCTCCATATTTACGTATTCTATTTATAAACTATATTTTATATCTTTAGAAGTCATACTGTTCTCGTGCTATTTTATTAAGTTTATACTGTGTTGTAAACTAAAATAACCAACTTACTAAGGCTATTAATGTTATAAAAGATTTATCTATTATAGTTTTAATAAAGAAAGAGTTGCAATAGTAACAATGTACAAAACTAATTGTTAAAAATTGCAGAAAGATTTAGACTAAGTTCAAATTTTGGCGACTTGCCTTTGATTGTCGAAAGTTGCTCTGTAATCTGTGGCTCTGATGGAAGTTGTCATAATGAATATTATTGACTATTTTTGAAGTGAAACTTCTTTATCGACGTATGGGAGAAATTTTGTGAGAAAACGTCACGTTTTTCAGTTACGCGCCATGTTGCTTTTTTTGTCGAAGTTTAGTATAGTGACGTAAAGAATATAATGTAATATATGATAATAATAACAACAATATATTCGTTTTTAAGTTTGGTTTGAAATAAGAATAACAATATATTAATTTGAAAGTGATAAAATAAAAAGACTTGTTCAAATTTAAGTGAATTTACAGGAAAAGTGAGAGTTTATAAATTGGCATTTCGTTTTATAAATTCAACACGTATGAGCATGATTTTAATATTTATTTGAGGTTAACCTCACTTTTTGATTGTAAGTATCAGTGAATGTATATAAATCTGTTAAAATGAGCAAGTATTAATAAATATGACTGAAAAAATTTTTTTCTTGAGGCTTAAGCCTTATCTACCCCATTTTCGTGAAGTTGCAAATAGTAGAAAAATGATATGTGCCTCATCACCTCTTATTGTTGATGGAGCAATAGAAAGACGCATTTGCTTATGGGTAATAAATGGTTTATATACATACTATTAACTATTTATTGATACTTATACTATATACTTTTGATTTGTATGCTATATATTTACCGTCTGTTTGGTTTTGTTTTAGTGTCTTTATCACAAACACTCAGTTTACAACAAATAAATGTGTTTTATTTATGACGCCATTGTAACCACGGCCCAAGGCTTCTTGCGGTAATAATTTTGATGATGAGAAATTATTATGTTGCTCGCGAAGCGAAAACCGGCTTGTTTTCTTACGGCCATAGATCGTAGATCTGCATCCGGCGAATAGATATTCAACCTTCTTTATTGTTTTAAAAAGGAATAATTTTTAATCTGGAATAGTTTTTATAGTTTATTCAAAAATAATTTTGCCGCGAGTTAAGTTAGGTGGCGGTTGTTGGAGGGATGTTAAAATTAATAAAACTCTTTGTTTGAAGCTAACTGTCAACTTTTAATGATTAAAAACATATTACCTATAAAGAATATAACTGTAGTCGACCTATTAAACATTATCGGAAACAATAATGTTATACTACCATTCATATATGAGAAAATTGACGTTTTACAATTTACCTACTGGCTTCAAGTGTATGATGATTTTTAGCTTTTCGCTGATAATTTTGATGATTTAAATGAAAAAGAAAGAATTTGGTTTTAGACAACGTAGTTTTATTTTGGGAGAATTTTTATCATAAACAGTGATGTGTCAGTGTTGCCAGCATAAACTAGAGATGTACTAATAATATAAGCTAGGGTTCAGTTTTTCTAATTTCAACACATTTATATATGTAACGCATCTTTATAAATAATCATGACACTGATACTTCTGAGGCCCAGACATAAAAAGGTCGTAGCGCCATTGATTGTTTTTTTTTATTTAGTAACTAAAAATGTTTAAGTTACATATTCGCGTTGTGAAGTGAAACTACAATTCAAAGTAATTTTTGTTTGTACAGAACGTTAAAGTTGCACTGTATATAAAAAGTGTGAGAGTTTTTAAGCAAAAATATAGGAACATATTTTTTGTAAGAAACATAAATAATGTTAACAAGTCGTTCTATAATTTATGTAACGCTGTTTATAACTATTTTGTTAATTATTTTGAAGAATGTGGAATGTTCAATGTTTTCGAATGTATTGTGTGCAAGTTATATATAAACAATATGGCGATCCAGAAGACAAGAACAAAAGAAAACGAAGAAGACAAATAAAAAGATGGGAAGATGATGTGCGAACAGTGGGTCTATGTGTGTTATCGCTACGTAAAGCTCCAGCTTTACAAACAGAGAAGAGTGGAAAATGTATAATTGAAATTTATTTTAACTTTTTTAGTGGTCATTTATTAGTACTTCCCATTGTATATACTAGTTTAAGTAATTAAATCAATAAAGGCTTTTATTTGTATTATTATTATTAAAATATACTAACACCTGCAACTATTTTTTTTAGTTTTAATTGTCAATCAATTTTTAATAACTATACAGGTAAAGAAAATTATAAATACTGTATACGTGTGTGTTGGAATTAATTATGCCAACAACTATGAATGGTAAAGGACAAGCGTTTTATATATCAATAAAAAATGACTCACGCTGGGAAAGTGATGGCCGTCACGGTTATAATTAGTGGGGTCGAATTGTGGGGCATAACTGCGGGCCCGGTCGATAACTATTACAATTTTAGAAATTTAAAGTATGGTTATTCAAATTGTAATTACAGTTAGGTCTTTCTCTTATTCTTTTTAGGCAAATAGATGATCAGCCTGCGTTGCGTTGTGCCTTTTAATTCTCTTTGGTTTCCTCTGGACCGTACTTAGTGTTATACAGAACTAGTGACCCGCCCCAGCTTCGCTCGGGTGCAATGCTGATGAAAAGCAGGTTTTTATTATGTATTGTTAATTCCGTCGCTGGAAAGCTCGTAGTTTCAAAGATTTAAGCATACAAAGGGACATAGGGACAGAGAAAGCGACTTTGTTTTATACTATGTAGTGATAATCTCTGGCGGTAGTTTTGATTTGCGTTCTATAGACAATCTAATTCTTGAAACTCAATTCTATCACTCCTCCTTCACAGTGCTATGGAATTCCTTACCAAGTAATATCAGACGAGCTCAGTCTTTTAATTTATTAAAAAATCTTTTTTTTTGATCACTTTTTTTCTTTTCTAAGCAACTACTTTTGTATATTAATTCTTACTCAATTAACCTTTGGACAAGCCTTTATATTTTTGTTTATACATATTATTTTTTCTTTAGATTTTATTTGATTTAGTTATACATGTTATGTTAAGTTTCTTTTTGATAATTAATTATGCACTTCTTGTATCCCTCTGTAGGTGTTTCTTTTTCTATTGTTCCATATTACGGTTGCCTGGAAGAAATTCACTTGTAAGCGATAAGCCCGCCCTGTAACCTGCTTTTTTTGTTTTTTTTATATGTATGATTTTGTATATTATGGTACCGAAAATGTAAATAAATAAATAGTCACGTCAAGTCAAGTCACTGCTTTTGCAAAGCAATTAAAATATATTTACTTTAAAGGTGCAAAATATTTACACAAGTCAAAAAAAAAGATCTTAAAAAGTACGCTCATTTGGTCCGTTGTGGGTAAAGTCCTGTCTATTAAGCCAGACTATTAGACTTATCTTATCTAGACTGGCTATTAAGCCAGCCTAGATCCTTCCAGAAGCTCAGACATTTCACTTCTTCTTTCATTCCTTCGTTGGCAAGCCATAATGGTTTTTAACCCTTAAATAACTTCTTCAGTCGCACCTTTCATTTCTAAAAGTCATGTTAGTGGAGCCGCACAACTTCCTCCACTTTCCCCTGTGATAGGCAAGCCTGGGTGATCACCTTAACCATCAGCCTCGAGGTCTGGTGGCCTCAATCTGCCAATCACAATAGGTTTTTCTAGATTTTCTATATCCCTGCGTCTTGCATACCTTACTAGTAAGTAATAGAGAAGTATTGACTAACAAAACCCGTAGTAAGTCACTTTACTGTTAAAAAAACTTGTAAATTACAATATAATTGTTGAATTGTAATAAACACTGCATAAATAACTCGACATGCTACCTGAATATAGAAATTACGTGGGAAAGTACCGCGTAACGGTGGCGATATTTAGTATGCAAATTATTTAATAAAAATTGAATTAGTAACTGCACTCTTTTATAATTACGGGCTGAAGGTTCATCTGGTATTAAGTGATATCGCCGCCCATGGACACTCTCAATCCCAGAGGGCTCGCGAGTGCGTTGCCGGTCTTTTATGAATTGGTACGCACTTTTCTTGAAGGACCCTAAGTCGAATTGGTTCGGAAATACTTCAGTGAGCAGCTGGTTCCACAAATTGGTGGTGCGCGGCAAAACTGCCTTGACGAACGCGCAGTTGTGGAACGGAGGACGTCGAGGTGATACGGGTGGAATTTCGTATTCTGCCTCGACGTCCGATGATGAAACTTAAGAATTGGTACGCTCTCTTCTTGAAGGAGCCTCAGATGAATTGGTTCGGAACTACAGAAATACTGCATTGGGCAGTATACCTACAATTGTAATCATAGGTAAATACGGTCAATGTTTTTTAAAATAAAAATAAAATAAAAAAGTGTTTATTCATTTTTAGTATTCATTCCTAGGTATAATTATAGATTTGAAAACCCTTTTAAGGAAAAAAAATACCTGTGTCAAGGTTCTCAGCTCTTCCATGAACAAAATTCTAAATTCCTTAAAATAATTACATTATTCAACCTTATTTTATTTTTTTCAACTATTATCAACACGCCTGAGTGCATGAGTAAGTGTGTGGATGCAAATGTGTGAGTGAGGGAATGTGTCAGTCAGTGAAGCCGGCATATTTAAATGAAATACATTATAACACTTTAGACTGCTTGTACAGCTTTTTTTTTCTAGAACAGGGGGCAAACGTGCAGGAGCCTCACCTGATGTTAAGGGATACCGCCGCCCATAGACACTCTCACAGAAAACCGGCGTGAAGTGATGCAATAGGTTTATCCTGTTGTACTCGCGTTTCGTTCGGTGAGTGAGACTCCCGGAGAAAAAGCATGACGGTGCAGTTTTAATAAAGATTATCTCAGGGGGATACCACACGTGGAGAATCCCCCTCTGGGCGTCCATCATCGGAACAATCAGTATCCGGTGGTGGATGCACCGGCTGCCCTTCGTATTCTGGGGGGGGGGGCAAAAACTGCGCTCAAAACAAAACTTACTAGTGTTAGGCCTCCCCCAACCAGTAACTCAGGAATCAGGATAACGTTTTTAAAGAAGGAAACAATAGAATTAATTAACGCTTTATATTTGCACACTGGTATATAATTCACTATTTTTATGACCAACACTCATCGCTTCCGAAACCAAGAATGCCCCTCGGCCCGCCGAATCTTAACTGCCGACCGTGGGTCTTGTCAATGGAACTATTTTTTACAAAATCACATTTAATATACATATCATTGTATCTATTTTAAGTAGTAATAATTTAAGATTATAATTATACAAATCATCTGTTTTTAAATGACCTCAATTATAACAAACTTGTATTTATTGTAAAAAAACCACCGGATATTGTTGTACAAAGTAAAAAGTATCATAGTCTGTGATCCGTTGCTATGATTGGCTAGCGTCTCCGCAGGAACATTGAGGACAAATGTAAGGCATACAATAGAAGTGTTATTTATATTCTAATTATTAAATGCAATAAGTATATATCAACTACTTCGACATAAATCAACCATAAATAAACATATTAATTATGGTAAAAGTAGCAACGTATTCATTATACAATTTTAGAAACCCTAACACTAGCTAGTAGACTGTAATGTCTTTAAATTAATATGTAACTTGCTTCCCCGCGAAATTAGTTTCTCCTTAAGGCCTTTTTAGTACATACCAACAATCAACCTGAAACATATACTATGCCGCCCCTATTCTGTATATAAACCTCTGAGTTCATGTTATAGGTACTTAGCTATCAAATAAAAGATAGGGGTAGATCTTAGAGAGTAGATGAAAATTAGGGGTTGTATGTATTTTTGTATGCTGTATAATTTAAAAAAAAAATTGTCAAGAAAGTTTTTTTTTGGCTGGACACTATTACCACTTAGGGGTTTGAAAGATAGATTCTCACCAATTCTCAGACTATCTGAATATGCATAAAATAATTCATAAGAATCGGTCGAGCCATTTCCTCCTGACATTATGTAATAAATGTCAGGAGTATCTGTACGTAGTAACGCTGGAAATGTTTAGAAAATGAAAAACGGCTTAGTGTAGAAAGGTGCCAATACTTTTAATATTTTTCGAAGTAATCTCCGCTCCTCTCCAGGTGCCAGGTAAGGACTGAATGGCGAATGACTCATTATCTCGACACCTGTCATAATCAAATATTTTGATTTGCGGAGTGCGCTGAAGCATTGTCGTGGTGAAGGAGGTGTCCTGCTTCGAGGGCGCTGCTGGCGAATTTCTTCCAAGACAACAGGCGAACAGCGATTCACATACCAGTCTGCAGTAACTGTCCTTCCATGTTCTAGCACATCTCGCGAAATGACCTTTCCGATCGAAGAATAAGGCTTTTTTATATATCCAGCTTGCATCACCTGTGATGTCAAATACAACTTTTGAGTCACCGTCGCTGAACTTATCATTTGGAGACACCAGTCCATGCGAAGGTATTTCTGGTTACGGTAAAGTATGGGGAATCCATCTGGTACAAAGCTTTCTGACGCCTAAATGTTGATGTTATATATTTTAAACTAGTATATAGTTTGAACTTGAATGAGTCAAGTCAATATTTTCCCATTTTTTTTTTGCTTGACGAAAATATTGATATATTTTACAACATTTTGCCAAATTAAACAATTTTATCATGCTCTTAATAAGGTTAAAGAATCTATTTCGTTTTAGTTCAGCCTAGCAGAAGACATGGCGTTTTTCGTGTCTTCCAACCCAAAGATTTTATAAAAATCGATCAAGATTATTGCTTTTGTACAAAAAAATATACGTAGATTAGTTAAAAATGATAAGTTCCGGTGTTTTTGATTGCTTTTCGTTGGATGAGCAAGCATGACTAAGCGTTATACTGTTTCGTTTGAGGAAATACATTAGAGTCAGTGACTAGAAGAAAGCGACTGGACCACGGCAGTTCATGTCTTAACTGGTGCTCTGATCTGCTAATAACCCTTCCTCTTCTGGTGGCTCTCCTACTGGAGGTTGGCCATCAATCTGGTAAATCGTATTTGTTTTAATAATAATAATTTATTTTTATTCATATAACATTTACATTAATAAGATTACAGTTGAGGAGGTATTGGGAGAATGGTTTCCAAACTAGGTAAGAACCAGTGATGTGAATAACTAGGCTTCCATTAAATTTAAGTTATATGTTACATAACTTATTATGGTTAGGACTAACATTATTTCTCATAAGACTTGCATACATTATTACCATACTGAGAAACAATATAAACGAATATTCATAATTATTATAGCGCTATGTAGGTTCGTATATAAAATTACAAATCAAAACAGCAACAAAAATGTAGGTAGACGTAATAAACTTGATCAGTCAATCAAACAAAACATAGATGTTCGGATTTGGATTATCTATTACTATATACATATTTTATAATCCAATTCGTACTGACACTATATATCTTAATATATATATTTCTTGTGTGCGTGTGTATGTGACTGAACTCCTCCTAAACGACTGGAACAATTTTGACGAAATTTTTTGTGTGTGATCAAGGGGATCTGGGAATGGTTTAGATTCACAATTTTGTCCGCTGAACAATGTTTTTTTAATTAATTTTTAATTTATTAGTAGTTGTTGATTTTGGAATGTTTTACATTGGATGCGACAGACGGCGCTACCATCGCAGTGTCAAATTTTAAATAATATTCGAATTTTAATTTTAGTCTATCCCGACAGTTACCGTTGCGATCAAATTAAAAAAAAGTTTTGTTATCATTGTGTTATTGTAGACCATGTGCTGGATCGTTAGATATTGTCATAACATTTGAATAATAATTTTCATCAAAATGGTCCAGAATGTTTTAGCTTATTAAAAAAAGTTTGAAATTTTCAAATTAAAGACGTGTAGACAAGACAACGTCTGTCGGTTCCGCTAGTTTCGTATAAAAATGTTTCTTCTAACGATTATTGTAAGTGAAAGGAATCTGACATTGTGGATAAGGCCTTCACATTTTTTTATACAACTCCTAATAACGACAGTTGACAGTGCATTGCCGCCATTTCATATACATATATATATTTCATAGAAATAGTTTATAAATGCGCAACTATTTTTTTTATAGAACAGGGGCAAAACTGGCAGGAGGCTCACCTGATGGCTCTCGATTTTATTTTATTTTATTTTACTGTTACATCGCTAAAAAAATCACTAAATACAATTTTAAATGTGACAAGAACTTATAGGCAAACATGACATACACAAAGAGATCTAATATTAAATAAAACAAAACAACTATTTGACAAAACATTAAACACTAGTAAAAAAATAAACTTAAGAAACTAATCGATTCGATGCTAGAGCGCTCGCGAAAAATATACATTTCTGTTTATATTGTGATAGAAGGAGGGTAGGGACAAAAAGACACGGACGGTGATTGCCGTTGATCGGACGTGCTTGAGACATAGATATCTTGTGATATAATATTATAGATATTCGGTTATAACTGTGTTGAGGGCTTTGGGAAATACCCTCAAATTTAATATTCATTTACTGAATAATTAACTAACTATTTGTTATGGTACCAAACCTATTTTATGTGGTAAACATAACCACATATAATAGGTTTGGTAGGATAAGCCAAAAATCCTCCTGGCGCCCACATTTTTATTTAGGTTAATTTAGTTATAAGATTAGTTTAATTTGTGTTATTCATTGATTGTATTTTGTTAGCTTGAGGTTCCTCATAAATGTCCTAATATGTGCCAATTTGTTTTATTTATCGTTAAAAACCCTTAACAATATAGTCATTCAGTCAGTCAGTCTTCATGTGTAGGCAGAAACCACAGATCTCCACATGCTAATGACCTAACCTAACCTAACCTTACTCGCTTCTTCAGCTTTCATGAGATTTCATTGGTCATACTTTTGACCAGACCCTTCTCTAGTAAGTCTTGGATTTGGTCCTGATAAGGCCTAACCAAACACTTCTTTCTGCTTTTTTAGCTCATTCTCCATGACCAAATCACAAGCATCCTTGTGGAACTTGGAACCAGCTGCGCACTGAAGTATTTCCGAACCAATTCGACTGAGGGTCCTTCAAGAAAAGAGCGTACCAATTCTTAAAAGACCGGCAACGCACTCGCAAGCCATCTGGCATTGAGTGTGTCACTTAACCTCAGGTGAGCCTCCTGCCTGTTTGCCCTATAAAAAATAAATAAAAAAAGAAACGCCCACTCCAATTACTACACCAATACACGAAACAACGAAAGATTTGAACTCCTTGCTTCTTGTTTGTGGACTCAATCTTCACTATAGGAACACGGATTTTAGGCAGCGACCAAATAGACATCTGTATCATGCCCTCCAATAGACCGCATTTCATCAGGTTACGGCAACTATTCGAATTGATACCGTCTCCTTCTTGATACGCTCGTATAAGAGAAGGCTGCAGTGTCACTGATGTTGATATCTTCAAGTGCAGGATTCCAAACACGAAACAAAAACAGAAAGAGTGAAACTCCTTCTTGCTTATGGTATGAAGTATCTTTAAGGATTGAAATATTTATGACAATATCTGATCGATATATTCTTGAAGCTTTGTTGTATATATATACACAAAAGTATAAAACGGTTTTAATAAAAATGGTGAGTTTCACCGGTATAATACTCGAAACAGAACTAATTTAAACGTAACATCAACCAGGCTCGGAAGATCCACTCCATGGAAATTGTATTCGTTTTTACAACAAACTCCCAAGCGAAATTACATAATTATGACTGAATACATTCAAAACTCACGTTAAACGTAAACCAATAAAGCTTTTTATAAATTTGGTGATTATTTAAATAATCCTAATCCTGGGATCCTCAAACAATTGTATGACTGAAAACTTGGATATTAAAAAGAGTATCGCATCCTTCTTGCCAGTTCTTCAGCCCGTTTGACTTGAGAACTCGTAGTTAATGTAAATTTAGAATCAGTTTAACCTCTTTTCTGCTGACGTTCATTAGTGAACTTGGTTACCTATTTGAATCAAGTTATTTTGAGTTGGAGTTTGTTAAACTAAGCAACATAGGTTCTTTCAAGCGGCGTCTAGGTAGGAACCATCTGAAGAGGCCCGCCCTCCAATAATCCGCATCTTTACATCAGATTACGGCCAAATATCAGCCCTGTTCTATACAAAAAAATAGAATTGTCTATTGAACACGACATCGAACTAAATCTTAAATTTACAAAAACTTTTCCAAATCACATTTCGTTATCAAACTCATAAATTCTGTGTGTTGAATTGTATCGCGTGTCACTCGGCATTAGTCAATGAACTTAACACAATTTTCGATAAAAAATGTTCATAAGTTCCCTACGATACTACAGAACCGGTCTCAGGGCCGAGAAAACCGGTAAAACATAACACAGCTTATCACAACAGCATATGGTATAAAATCCTTTACACGTTATAATTGACTAATGCCATCGAAACTTGATCCCTGTTCGAACGGCTTCATTGAGGCAAAATAGTAAGAATGTTCTCTGTTACGGGTCATGCGCGAATGGTTACTTTATGGGTTCAAAAGTTGTTATACAACCTTCTTAACTGATTGAACAGTAACTCACGGCCAAGGTCATTTAAATGGTTCAACTGTTTTATGCCTTTGATACTGTATCCTCTTTGGAATACACTTTTATGTGTAATTCACTGCAATATGTTGCAATACTAAAACAGTCTATGTCAGCAAGAGATTAGAGTGTAAAACAAAAGAATTGACGCGTGCGTTGTTTGTAATGAGTTGGCGCCATCTGTTGTCCAGTTAGAAAAACCGTCTTCCGTTTAAAAATTTAATGAAATGCACTATATTTTGGTTTTCAAGTCTGATATAAAAATATCAAATCGAGATAAAAAAGATAAAAACATTGATCTATATATATATAACATAGCTACGCCAGTCATCTCGGGAAAACAATTTAAATAAGCACACATTCCTTAGTATGTCGTTAAAAATATTAAGTATTACACGTATGTGACTACAAAGGGGGTTTCTGCTCCTTGTACAGCCCAGCTTGCTCAATCCAAGCCTCCATAAAAGAGGGCCTTCCATAATAAAGACTTCGAAAAAATAAAATCACCTACTCCATGTTAACGAATTCATCAAAATAGGCTTATTAGTTTTTGAGATAGTTTCATACATTGTTGGATATGTTCATATTCAGATGCTTACAAACATTTTGTCGAAAAACTGGCGATTTAAAAGAGTTATAGAATACTGCCAGTTCTCGTGCATTCCCTTGATTTGAGGACTGGATTTATATTGAGAACCATAAGCTACAAGTAATTTTATGACAATAAATTATAGAGTTGTGTATTATTTTTGTCCAACTATATTCACTGAGACATCGTGGTAGATTACGATCAAGCCTAAATTAAGTCTAATAAGTAATATAAAACTAACCTAACTTACTAAAAAGGATTAAATTAGTCTTCAGTCTCTTTTAAGGTATTTTAAGATCACTTAACATCAGATGAGCCTCCTGCCCGTTTGCCCCCTGTTCTATAAAAATAAAATAAATCAATCAAATGCTGACGAGAGAATTTTTAGATATTTATTATTGGGTTACTTGTATATTTAATAAATGCTAACAGAAATTATAGAAATTTGTTCACTCCAATCAAGCAATAAGTAAAATGTCTAGCCCTGATAAGCACTTACATCTAACTAACTTGTGAGAGTATCTCAATGGATGGCTGAAACTCATCCACAACCGTGGAGGTCGACCTTTTATGATTAGTATTTCAATTATACATATGTAATTTTCATTAGCTTAAAATAGACACAAAGTAACGCCTAATTAAATTAATTATTTAATAGTCGTCATGGGTTTCACAATAAATTATGTAAAACTCGAGAAAAAACTTGCCCATTTTATTTTGGGCCAGTATGTCTCTCCATGTTCTCTAGAGGCTTCCAGACCTCTAAATCTTTGTGAGTTGTTCTTGCTGGTTATCTGCACCAGCTCAGTATTACTAGTATTAATTAACAACACTATATTATTATTTATTTATGTGACGATGGCCTGTAATCAAAATTATTAATATTTTTGCCGCCATTTGCACTATTAATGGACGACACACGACAGCGTCAGTCAATTGTCAAGGTATTCGTCATTAGTCATCTTGACAACTTGGCATATAATTAACATCATAATAACAATGACTTTATTAAGTGTTATAAGATCAAACTTATAACATTCCTTACATGATAAATAAAAGATACATCTGTGTCATTTTTATTTGGTTTTCAAAAGATAATGTAAACGCGAGAAGATTTAGATATAGAAGTAATATTTTAATGTATTCATAAGTATAAAGAAGTTGCAAAAAATATTATATAATACACAAAATTTATGCGGGCGGAAACTAGTTACATCTCAGCATCTAAGATTATCAATTTCTTCTTGAGCAATGTCATGAAACTAGATTTAAGATCTAGAATACGGGGTTTAGGAATAAATAAAATCCATTTATATTATACAGTATAATTGTTGCTTATGATTAGTTTCCGCAGACCTAGAATACTTATGTAGACAAGAATTTCCACAAACAAGGCACGTGTAATCGTATTTATTTATAAACAACAAAACACAAATATTAATTACAATAATATGTATTTTTACCATCAATTTATTTCACAAATATTCAGTATTCACAAAATTCTTAATCTAGTTATAATAATAATTAAAAAAATGTAAAATGGAAACTTACAACAAACTTAAAAAGTTTCTTCCCAGTACCTTTAATACTGGCATGTCCACGCTGTATTGCAAATATAATAAAGAAAGCAACTGATCTTGGGTGGCTGGTACCACCAGCTAAATTATTTAATTAGCGTCTGTACCCTTGAACCCCACAGTCCAAGAGTCACCCCAAGGGAACGAAATCAAAGATGGAAGGAAGATTAAAATTATAATTCCGTTCTTTTGTGCTAGTCTGAGGGAGTTGATATGGGGCTAACGTACACAAGTGGCATCCCATCCCAAAATCAATCCCACCTCTAAAGAATCAAAGTTTCCTGGTGGCGCCTATTGTTTCCAAAATTAATGCTACATTGACGGAGGTATGAAAGCGGCGTATGATGTGATACACGACCTGCTCCCTTTGGGCAATGGACGCCATTATGTCCAAGGCTAAATGCATAGCTTATTGTACTAAGCCAATACGATATCTAAAACAGGCTGAGCTCTGCAGCATCTGTAAAGAAAATCCGACAAACAAAAATATCTTTATCTTATGAACGTCAAAAAAAAAATCAATTAATTGTAAATTTACATTTACTGCCAGTTCTCAAATCAAGGCCGTAGAACGGAAGAGAAGAACTGGCAATACATTCTCCGCCACTCTTTTTAATCGCCATTTTTTTTACACAACGTTTGTAAGGAGCTGCAACCATTACACCATGTTCCATATGACATCTTGAGTAATCAAGAATTATAAAATAAATTAAAAGCAAAGATTTGTCCTCTATTAGGAGGAGGCATAGTGACTGATAAGGATACGATTGAAATTGTGTACCATAGCTTCTTTCACAGCGTCATGTCGCAAGATATTCTACTACTGTGGGGTGCTGAAGAGGTTCAATCCATATTGTGCTGTAGAAGCGGCCTGTTCAGGGTATTTGTTGTGTTTCTCCGAGGGAATCGGTACGGAATAAGTTTCAGTAACTAAATATTATGACACTATCCGGTGAATACAGTCTTGAAGCCTTGTATCTACAAAAAAATGTAAACGATTTTAAAACAAATGACTCACCATTATTTAAAATCGTTTACATTTTTTCACCAGTATAATAAGCGAAATAGAACTAATTTGAGTGAATGATCAATTAGGCTCGGGAAAATAAACCACTCCATTTATGGAAATTGTATTCGTTTTTACAACAAATTCCCAATAGAAATTAGAGAATTATCACTGAATAATCAAAGCTCTCGTTAAACGTAAATCACTACATAGTATAAAACAAAGTCTCTTTCTCTGTCCCTATGTCCCTTTGTACGCTTAAATCTTTGAAACTACCCAACGGATTTTGATGCGATTTTTTTTAATAGATAGAGTGATTCAAGAGGAAGGTTTATATGTATAATAACATCCATTAAATATTGGAGAAGTACTGTTATTTTTGAGGTTTCTAATGTGATGTCGTAAATAATTACATTTTTTCCGCATACATTGCAAACGCAGGCTGAACCCTACGAGTTTTATCAAAATAATGTACTAATTATTGTACACATTGAAAAGGTCTACAGATAAGTCCGTGATGGTATATGTCTATCTCTTATAGATAACCCACAATAACTTTTTTTTGTCATTTACTTTTTACGACAAATAATGGCTAATTTTCGAAGCGATTTTAACCAATACAGCATTAATCCTTAACCAATTAAATACCTTGAATACATTGTTTATTTAATATAGATCTATACAGCCATTACAGCTTATTTAGCAACGATCGAACGCGTATATTATCGGAGCTTTCCAGCGACGGAAATAACAATACATAATAAAAACCTGCTTTTCATCAGCATTGTACCCGTGCGAAGCTGGGGCGGGTCACTAGTTAATCAATAAAGCTTTTTATAAATGTGACGAATACTTAAATGATCCTAATCCTTGGGATTGATTTGCTCCAGTTCAAACAATTTGTATTAAAAACTTGGCGAATGAAAAGAGTGGCGGAAAGTTTCTTGCCAGTTCTTCTTACCCGCTCTACGCCCTTGACTTGCGAACTGGTAGTTAATGTAAATTTACAATATTTATTTTTTGACATTCATAAGTATACTTGTTTACCTATATGAATAAAGATATTTTGAGTTAGAGTTAAATAACATTAAAAATATACCTAATATACACAACATCGCTACTGTGAATTCTGCGAACAGACAAACATGTCCTTTGTGCTAGAGACATCAATCCTTCATTGGCATATTGTTATCCCACGCGATTCCTAATAGAAAAAAATACAAGACAAATAATAACCGAGTGACGTGATTTCAGCCTATTTATCGTGCGCGTGCGCCCGCATCTCAGCACGTGTCGTGCTTCTGTTAACTGTATTCTTATCAACCCTTAAACTATGCAATTAGGCCAAGTACCCTCATCGTTCTAGTCTCACGCGAATCCAATTTAATTCTCAAATGTTATCCAACAAACATATAAAGTTGGCTATGACTTAGACCCGTTGGCTATGAATTATAGGGGTACGGGGGTGAAAATCTATGTACCTATTTATCTAACACAAAATATGTAGTAAGAATTTTTGTAAGAAACACTGCCGGGTTATAGTTGTTTTGGCGTCTGTGCACTTGAACCCCCCGAACAAAATGGACGTTGGAGGAAGTTATATTTGCGCTGTTTGTTATTTTCCGCCTGCTTAATATATCTTAAGTATTTGTATTTTTATATAACCTACATAATAGACGCACTTATCATGCTCGTACACAAAAATGGCGATGGGCAGGACACCTACAGCGAGATACAAGGACGACAGATGGACATAAGAAACCGCAACATGGGAAGGGTCTGCGGAAACAAGAAACGCCACCCAAGGAACAGATGGATCGACTAGATAATTCAAGTAGCTGGTAAAGACTGGAGCAGAAAAGCAAAGAAAAGGAAAAGCATGGAGTGACCTAGAGGAAGCCTTTAGTCTACATGGGGTTCCAATAACATAGTTTGAGATGAATAGTAATTAATAGTAATAAGATAACAATGTTATTTAAGGTTGTTGGAAATATTATTTGTTTAAATTAGAATTATTATTTGTATTTTTGTAAGTTTACTTTCATTTGAATTTTATCTGACTAAATAGAAAGCACGCTATATTTTAGACCCGTTTATTATAGGGGTATTGCTAGGGGGTAAATCTATGTATTTCTCCTATTAAAATACTATATGGGGGCACGGCAACTCGCACGTGAAGTCGAGCAAAAAAGCATCATTTTCTCGAAGCATTTTCGATCCCCTATAACCTATAAATAAAACTAGATGACTAAGTTTTCAGATATCAAGCAAGGATTGTTTATTTATTTATTTATTTAGTACTCCTACAGCTAACATATACATAATTACATACAAATACACTGAGAATATAGCCAAAAATGGAATACATGATACATTTAACAATAAAAAGATTTATAAAAGGGAACAAACAAACAAAAATTATTTAATACATTTGACTAATTGTGATTTAATTTATTTAACTTAGCTTAGCTTAAATTAGTTGTGTTGTGTGATGAAACAGTATATACAGTATATTACAAATTTAATTCAGTTTGATCGTATAGTTTAAAAATTCTAATTAATCTGATGATCGGTCATCAAAACTCTATGGCAGAAGCAGACAGAAGATTCAAATTAATAATACAACATCGTCGAACAGATATCGTCAATATGTTAAAATTTGCTAATTACGAAGAAACTTAAAACAGAATTTAGAACTAAATTGTCCGACTTGGTATTACGTCGGTGTCAAAACATTTACGGAACGCGTTGTGAGGTATTTTTGCAAGTCATATTTTGATGGTATTTGCCTGACACGAAACAATGAATCATATTTTGTTGTATTGCGACATGATTTAATTGGGAATATTAAAAAAAGTTTTTTTTTGTAACATAAACTCTTTTTTTATTTATTTAATTAATTATTACTAATCTAACAGCTTATACTTATACATATTATAATGCAAAACACTAAGACAATACAGACAGCCAAAACAGATTACTTAGATAAACAATTTATGTATATATAAAACAGAAAACAAGCAATGCATTAAAAGATAAAGATACATTTAAAAAAACTTAAGTAAACTTAAATTTAACATTTAAAAAACAACAAATAATACTTAGACTTTAAAACTAATACTTAAACGAAATCAGAGTCTTCCCGCTTTTTCAAATATTTCTTGACATATTTCTTTTTGAGGTTAAAAATATCAATATCCTGATAATGGATGTTATTGTTCGATAAAACCCGAAACATTGGCGAATTATATATATCATTATTACATTATTTAAGTGTTTAACTTCCCTGGGAGATACAGTCTCAAACTAATGAAAATGAGTGCGTAAACACTTGTTTATATTGTTAATAACTATTCCAAGAATATGAAGAAATATTTATAATAAAACATGTTCGAATAGAACATATATTAAAATATACTTATAATTATACACAGCAGTGTTGGCCTAGTCGCTTCAGCGTGCGACTCTCATACCTGAGGGCGTAGGTTCGATACCTGACCAATTCTTTCTATGTGCGCATTTAACATTTGCTCGAACGGTGAAGGGAAACATCGTGAGGAAACCGACAAGTCTTAGACCATTAAAAAGTGACGACGTGTGTCAGGCACTGGAGGCTGATCACCTACTTGCCTATTAGATTTAAAAAATGATCATGAGACAGATTCAGAAATCTGAGCCCAAGACCTAAAGAGGTTGTAGCACCACTGATTTTTATTAGAATAATACACTCATAATAATTATGATTATTATAATTTTATATATCACACCTTTTTCCCAAAGAGTCTCTCTCACGGTCTGTGACATCTGGCTTCATCCAATTTCAGACCATGCTCGTCGGTTATGGGTAACGTGACCAGAAGGGAACGGGGCTGTCCCTTTTTCCAATTCCGAGTCCCGGTATCCCCGAAATGAACTGTGAGACGCAAGATGTCCCGTTTTGAGAAACCGCGCGAAAATTTGAGGAGAATTAAAAAAATGTGTCAAGAATTTAATTCTTATTTGAAATCGTCACATAATAAAACATTTTTTTTGGGTGTTTTGTGATTCGTAATTTTACTTTACGTACCAACTTTTTCTAAATTTTTCAAGTGTTTTTTTTTAATTGACTACTTATAATTTGACCTCAAGTCAAAGAATAAATGGTCACATCAGTTATGGTTAGTACTTTCAACTTCTCCATTCTTTAGTACCACCCAGGTTTAAGAACGATATTTTTTTGGGAAATCAATTTCAAAATGGAGGATGTTAGATTCAATCCGTGAGGTGCAAATGACACCTAAAACCAAACAGCACCTCCTAAGAACGAGGGCCATGGTAACAGTTCACACGTGTCCCCATGCGGGTCTGCTGAGCTATTGCAAGCCAACTCCATCAATCACACTAGAGTACGTGCGTGATCACGTGGCCGTCTCCTTTTTTTGCTGACGGTGTCTGGGTTGTCGAACACCATACGTCGGAGGATTGTCTGCTGTAGTTTCTGGACGTCATAATTTTTCTTCTGTGATGGGTTTTGTTGCTTTTTGCGTTACTCTGCCTAGTGTTATCCAAAAAATGGTCGGCAGAGGCGAGGTATGGATCCCAGTGGTATTCTTCTGTCTTCTGAGCACGGCATGCGACAAGAGACAGCAGAACGAGAAGAGCACTCTAGGATGAATTCTAGATTTAAAAGACGTGGAATAAATAGAAGATCTCATCTCCTACCTCCTACGCAGTGTGTACTGCACCAGAGTTTTTGGAGCGTAACATGCCGTTGAAGGATATCCTCCAGGTAGAATGCGAGAACGATCCCGATGCTTCTATTACGCGACTTTGTAGGAACTACTCGATCTGAGTTAAATCAATTACTTGAGGTCATTGAACTTTCAAGTAGCGCAAATCAATTTGTTTCTAATTATTTGTTCAACAAAAGAGAAATAAATATTTAGATTGAAAAATTCATTTTAGTAGAAGTTATTATCTCTGCTTGTATAGACATATGTCTGATCTTATTTATTTATACATCTATAGAAAAAAAAATGTTTCAAAGATGTTGAAAAGATCTAGAGATGGGCAGACGACATAAAGAGAATAGGAGGCACAACTTGGATAAAAAGAATGGAAGCAGCTGGAAGAGGCCTATGTGTCGCAGGAGACGCTGATTACCCAAAACGGGTCAAGTATTACAATAAATTTTATTTTTGTATTAGAATTAAGTTTTTTTATGTTACTTAAATAAGTGTTAGTATATTATACTGGGTGTCAGCAATAAAGGCTTAATGAATATAATAAAAACGAATATACTATAACAAAATATGTATTTACATCCAACACACAAATACAGCATTTACAATATTCTTAACCGACATAATAATAATGAAACAAATTTTAAAAGTTTGCTCCCAATGACAGTGTAATCCTTATCTGTGCATTTAACCTCTACGGCCCAAGTCTGTACTTCAAAGGGAGCAAAATCCAAGTTGGAGGAAAGACTATATTTTAGCCGTTTATTATTTTCCGCCCGCTAAACATATAACATACTATATATGTAATAAACAGGAATTATCTGTATTTTTATAACTTCTGGAGTAATTTCACAAAATTCGTTCACCACAATGCCACATACTCAGTAATGTATTTATTTCGATATTTCGTGTGAATAAATTTCTAGACAAAACTTTTCCCGCGCTTCGTGCGTCAAATGTCAGGCGGGAAATGTCAAATTAACCGTGCGTTCACTGGCAACGGCAGCCGAGCATAACATGACCACAGAACATGACGAATTATATAGACGCGGTCTTATGAACTCCTCGCACTGTTGGTTATTAGACGGCGTATATGAATCGATGCAGCAATTTTGGCTTCAGTTTTTATTCCTGAGGTCGTAGGTTCGATACCCGGCTGTGCACCAATGGACTTATGTCTATGTGCGCATTTAATATTCGCTTACTGTAAAACATCGTGAGGCTTGCCGGCTTGCCCTAAATACACGTTGCCCCAAAAAGTCTTCAGGCACAGGAGGCTACCTACATGCCTATAAAATTGACAAATGATCATGAAACACATACACATATCTGAGGCCTGGACTAAAAAAAGGTTGTAGCAATACTTATAATAATAGCCGTTAGTAATGAAGACTCTGTGGAAGAAAAATAATGTATTTCAGATGGGCTTGTAAAAGTTGTTGCCTACATAAATAAAAATATTCTAAAATATATGATATTTATAATTAACAAATTATGTGGACTCCTAAACTACTACACCTATTTAAATGAAATTTGCAGTTTGATCTAACTTAAAAGATAGATTACATATATACATGTGAACTATATTATGTTTAATATAGTTCACAGGCGTGTAAAAGGAATATTTGTTTTTAGTCTGTAATGGTCCCCACCACTTTAGCAAGCAGTTTCCAATTATTATATATCTACTGTACATGTGTATGTCACTAATTAAACGGCTGGAATTAATTTTTGTATGCGTTCGAGTGAGGCCCTGGATGGTTTATGGTGATGGCAGATGGCGCTGCAATCGGTACTTTTATACTTTGTTTAATACACTAATCGCTTGAAATATCATACAGGACTACGTCTGTCGGGTCCGATAGTAATTAAATATTTTACAATTACCTTACTATTAGTTTGCTTAACAATGCGGATTACAGGTACCAGATAGGCACTTAACAATGCTTTTCTAAAACTGAACACCCCACTAGCGAAGCTCTGGATAATCTTGGCTACCAATACGACTAGGAAAGTGTGTAACCGGTATCCATAATAACTATTGTAATTATTGTAGCAGCACTTTTTGCCTGACAAATAGAAGAAACGCTTAATGACATGAAGCACTAATATAACTTCTTTTGACGGCGTGCCATGTTCGGGCAACGACCTCGTACGTGAGGGCGCGTTTTAAAGTCATACAGCGCCATCTAGTGACAGTAAATTGATGTTTTAATTACGGTGTCTATCTTATTTTTGCAGAGAACAATGAGAACGAAAATATGTTATATATGTACACGTGTGAAAATGACACGAGAACTTAAGAGGGCGCCAGACCAGACCCATGCATTCCTTACAATGGCGTATTCTGCAATATCACAGTACACAAGGTCACTCTTTGTACTGAAGAAGTCGCGTGGTTATATAATTTTGTAGGAATAAAGATGATAATATTAAAAAAAACGTTTGGCTGTCGGGGACTGCCACCAACCACTGTACCAGACTCAGACTAAATTGCCTAAATAGTCTGACTCACTCTAACGCGTACTACGTATACAAACTGTATCGCGTCTATCCCTAGTTTGCCTTGAACCCAACATTATTTAGAAACGAGACGAGACTTACAGTTGGTCACCTATCAGGGTGAGAACCAATCTCTTGCACAGATCCTCTTCATCATTGACGTTGCTGCTGTTGAATGCTGCTTCCGACACTCAAATTTTTTATTTTTCGGAGAGTTAATTGGCAGAGACTATGTCCAGGGAACTGGAAGCGTTTGAGATCTGGTCTTATCGACGTATACTTAAATTATCTTGGACAGTCCGCATACGAAATACTACTAAGCTGAACAGAATGAAGAAGAACAGAGAAATGCCTATGACGGTAAATTACGAGCTCTTTCAACTAATCATACAAGGCAGGTTGAAGTAGACCTGGCCGCAGACGCACGTCTTGGTTGAAAATCTTGAGACAATGTTCTGGTCAAAGCACCAAGTCATTGTGTAACGCGGCATCCAAATTTAAACTAGCCATGCTGATCGCAAACCTTCACAGGATACTATAAGAAGAAGAGTGAATTCACAGTAGAGATATTGTGTATATTATGTGTTAGATATTGTATATTTTATTTTATTTTTTCTTGACGTATTGGGATAGTCTGTAAGGATAATGTATGTTTATTGAATAAATAAATACTTTATATTTTGCTTGTAAAACTTACTACTTAGATTTAAAAACTTTATTTTCTCAAAAAAGGCAAAAATGCCACTTACATGATAACAATTCTTCTGGTAAACATGTTGTAGTTACTACTACTTATTTATTTTAATTATTTAACTGCAGTTTTTTGCCAGTTCTTCTTGCCCGCTCTGCGCCCTTGACTTGCGAACTGGTAGTAAATGTAAATTTACAATTAATATAATTTTTTTGACGTTCATATGTGGACTTGTTTATTTATTTATTTACACTTCGTTGCAAAGAAACACAAATAACACAATACATAAAAATTTCAAGGGATGCAACGGGCGGCCTTATCGCTAACAAGCGATCTCTTCCAGGAAACCCTAGAAGCCTTAGCCAGAACCCTTACCTATATGAATAAAGATATTCTGAGTTTGAGTTTGGGAATTACAGGATTTTTTCAATTTATTAATTAATATAGAATTTTGGTGTCTATTTTATATACCTTTTATATATATATATATATATATATATATATATATAACTCGACGCGACTTTAAGATAATCGTAATCGGTGTTACAATCGCAGTGATAATTATCTATAATGAAAGCTTATTCAATTGTTTCGAGGTTTTTGTTTTACGAAATTGCACCCCGCGACCACCCGAATAGGATATCGTGTTTCGGTTCGATTCCCGGAATAATAAATATAAAACGTGTCGATAAGTTTTATATAAGCTTCGTTAAGCAGTTAAAAAAAAAAGATTAAACTGTAAAGGTAACGTTAATCTTTTTTTTGAACAGGGGTCAGACAGACAGGAGGCTCACCAGATGTTAAGTGATACTGACGCCCATGGACAGTCTCAATGCCAGAGAGCTCGTGGGTTTGCCGGCTTTTAAAGGCTAAGTTATCTATAAACCATTTGGTCAATCTTATATCTTTAAACGAGCAATTCTTGTATATATATATATATATATAATTGGAATCTCGGAATCGGCTCCATCGGTTTTCATGAAACTTAGTATAAGGGGGGTTTCGGGGGCCATAAATCGATCTAGCTAGGAATCATTTCTAGAAAATGTAATTTTATTCCTGTTTTATTAACTTAGACATGGAATTGCTCGTTTTAAGATGTCAGTCAAATAAAAACTTAAATATGAATATAATTATCTTTATTCGATTATTATATTCATATTTTATCATTTTATTAGTATGTAATTCGTACTGAAATATAATTTCCAAAAAACACAATTTATAAAAATAAATAAATAGTGAGCAAAGCTGGGGCATCCAGGTACTTTAATATAATAAGAAATCATAATCTTTATAATAAAGTTTATCAAATACATATATAAAATTCTCGTATAGCGGTGTTTGTAGTTAAACTCATCCGAAACGGCTTGAACGATTCTCATGAAATTTTGTGTGCATATTGCATATGTCTGAGTATCGGATAACGTCTATTTTTTATCCCCCATCCAATAAGGGTAGTCCACCCCTAAATTATTATTTTTTAATTTCTAGATATTTTTTATTTTTATTTTTTTATGATACAGCATTAAAAAATACATACAACCCCTCTACGATCAACCCCTATTTTTATTATAAATGATATACATTTAGAGATAAAACTTTTTTACCGAATTGAAGCTATATATTATATATGTTAAATATTTATAAGTTTACAATAATTTCTTTAAATGTGTAAAAGCCATGTTAATAAAAGACAATATAATGATATACATGGCAAAATGACGTTTACCAGGTCAGCCAGTAAATAAATATATTTAATTTAAGTTCTTTTAAAAGTCTTGCCTATTTCCAAATTTATTTTGGCGTGAGCAAGAAAGATATTGTAAAACGGTAGGCCTTGACAGTAGATGTCAGTTTTCAAAGAAATATCCCTTTGTCAATTGTCAATCTTAAATCGATATGTAAATAAAAATCATTTGAATTTAATCAGCATGATATTAATAACAATATAATATGGATATTAGTAATGTTTTTCAAATATTGATTTTTATAATTTAACAAATTAATATTAAATAATAAGGTTTTACTATTATATAATAAGATTATTATCAATGTGTGCTGCCGTATTGTCCCTATATATTATCTATTGGGTCTCCCTCCATCTTCTCAGAACCAGGGGAGTTTTAACATCATACGTCGAGACAGAATACGCAAGTTCACACTTTCGACGTCGTTGCATAGCTGTATCAAGCCGCGTTTCATAAACGAGTGTATCAATTTTAAAACGTTTGTACCACACTTCTGGAAGTTTAAGTAATGATTACTTAACGAATGAGCCTGAGGCTAATTAATAATAATAAAAGCCCGATTAATTGCCTATCATTACAAATTATGAATATATCGTTTAGATTTCTTGTTTTACTAATATCCGACTTTTCTTTTGATCTGACGGTTCACGCTTTCAGTTTTATCCAAATATCTCTGTCCATGGCTTTCTCTCTTCGTTCGCTTTCTGCCGACGCTTGTATTTCTGCTATCCACCTTTTTGTCTTTCTTTTCTACAAATTCTTTTTCTTTATTGAACAGGGGGCAAACGGGCAGGAGGCTCACCTGATATTAAGTGATTTCGCCGCCCATGGACACTCTCAATGCCAGAGGGCTCGCGAGTGCGTTGCCGGCCTTTTGAATGTTCATCTTCTAATAGATAGAAGCTATTAAAAGATGAACATTTTCTATGAGATAGCAATTAAATGCAATATAGAATACAGTTTATTTGTACACTTCAATATTCATTAACGTACTATCAGATCGTAAATTTATTGTGTTTGACTGTCTCCGAATTCTTCAATAAGAAGCAAACAGAACAGTTCTATAAAAAAAAATAAAAAAAAAATCTACAAAAGCTTTCGCTTTAAATAGCGGTTCCCTTGGAAAACAATCTACGATTTAATAAAGCCATCAACAGGTTTTAAATCAGTTTAACATCAGTTTAATTAATACAGAACACAAAAGCCGGAAGGTATGGGCGGTACAGTAACGGTTCCTGACACAGATAAATAGAAAACATTGTTACAACCATTTTCTAGTTTATGGTATTATTTGACGAATATAGATAATAAGTAATTGTTGCGGATTTGGGTACTTTTCTTCTCTACTATTACAAGATAAAAATAGATCTATTTCTGTATCGGAATATACAATTTATTAAAATATTGACAAATGTCATCAAACGGTCACTGATTGAAAAACTATGACATGGCATTTTTGGCATTGACGTTTACATTATCATTATGTTACTGATATAACCTCAAAATTCAAATTCAAAAATCATTTATTAATTTAGGCAACACAATGTACACTTATTAACGTCAAAAAAGAAATACATAGTAATTGCTAAATCTTTCTAATTTTACATTTACTGCAGCTGAGTTTTATCATCGGACGTCGAGGCAGAATACGAAATTCCACCCGTATCACCTCGACGTCCACCGTTCCACTACTGCGCGTTTTTCAATGCAGTTTTTGCCGCACACTACCACTTTGTGGTACCAGCTGCCCACTGAAATATTTCCAAACCAATTCGACTTAGGGTTCTTCAAGAAAAGAGCGTACGAATTCTTAAAAGGCCGGCAAGGCACTCGCGAGCCCTCTAGCATTGAGAGTGTACTTGGGCGGTGGTATCACTAAACATCAGGTGAGCCTCCTGCCCGTATGCCCCATGTTCTATAAAAAAAAAGTTCTCAAAGCAAGGGCGTAGAACGGACGAGGAGAACTGGCAATAAACTCTCCGCCACTCTTTTTAATCTTGTTTTTGTTTTACACAACGTTTGTAAGGAGCTGCAACCATTACACCATGTTTTAAATGGCTTTTTAAGTAATTAATAGTTAATTAATAATAAAAATAAACGATAAAAGATTTGTTCTCTATCAGCAGTAGGCATGGTGAAATAGGAGTACGCATTTATATTCTCGTGGGAACAACCTCAATGTCTGACTACATTAAAATATTGTATATCTTTGGCTGTCTAAAAAAATAATATAAAATTGGAAGGGTAAGAAAATTGTAAAAAAATAAATCAGTGGCACTGCAACCTCTTTAGGTCTTGGCCTCAGATTTCTGAATCTGTTTCATGATCAATTTTTAAATCTAATAGGCAAATAGGTGATCAGCCTCCAGTGCCTAACACACATCGTCGACTTTTTGGGTCTAAGACATGTCGGTTTCCTCACGATGTTTTCCTTCACCGTTCGAGCAAATGTTAAATGCGCACATAGAAAGAAACTCCATTGGTGCACAGCCCGGGATCGACAACAAGTCAATAGGCCAACACTGCTCTTTAAAAAAATATTAAAAAAACAAAAGAACAAACCTATATATACATATTTACTAATTATAAAAAATGCAGTTCTCGTGAAGTCAGGCAGTGTGCAACTAAATATATCCGTCTTAGATGCAGTAATGTTCAGGGTACAAAATACTTACTGTCCGATGAAAATACAGTCTTATAAATTAATAAATCCAAGACGAGAACAGGTTAATTATATGCCCAGTGCTTATCTTAAATCATTGCCGCTAGCCATTGGCGTAGTTTTCCTATCTAGGTATTATCTGTATTTTGTATAATTTAGGAATAAATGCCGTGGTACTAAAAAGCCACTATAAATCCATACTGTTAAAATCATTTATCAAATTGTAAGTTCAAAAGGAAATGGTAATTTCAAATCATCCATGTAGTGTCTTAAAAATTACGATTTTAGCTTCATTGGTCATGTGTATAAATAAAAAAGTATATTGCTAAGCGCAAACGAAAACTGGACCAATTCCAGTTGTTATTTATTACTTGAACTCTGATGAATGGTTTTATAGAGAGGAAAATTGCATGGAACCAACTAAAAAGTATTTTTTTAATGTAATTGTGAATGCTAATAGTGTCTATAGCATAGCAAACTGTTCCATATATTGCAATGGAGTAGCTACCTTGTGTAGCAGGTGCCGAAGTTGGTGGTGTCACCCCATCGAAAGTAAAAAGCAATAAATTTTATATGATAAACGGCATGGATCATTTATTAAAAGATCGCAAGTATGGGACGGGGAATCCAAACGACAGCGTCAGGCTCTTTTGCGGGAATCCCTGGATTCTACATGGAGCTGAGCTAGTGCTTGTGAAGGAATCCCTGAAAAAGAAGTTCTTAAAGTTGAGAGACCGGGTGGGTGTCACCCGGTTCGGACCGTCAACACCCCCCTGCTCTTTGCTCTTATCCAATTACTTATCCTATTCGGGTGCTTTATTTTTTTATTATTGCCTTTTAAATTCCAATGGTGTGCTACTAGCTAAGAGCTTCGCCACTGAGTCCTGCAATGTGCATCTATCAAATTTCACCTAATCATCTATCAAAACGAGCTGGGTGATGAGGTTAGTTTGTGTTGATAATTTCTGTTGTTTATTTTAATGATAAATAAAATATTTAATTTTAATTAAAAAATTGGGAAAAAATCGTGACATTCCGCATAAAAAAACGATTTATAAGTTGTCGATTATTTTTTAAAGAAAAATCATCGATTAAAAAAAATCGTTTTTTATGCAGTGTCACATCCCAACTAGAGATTCTCTGGAGTCCGAATATTCCAAGGATGAGATGAACGCAGCGTTCACGAAGACCTGGAGCGGTTCTGTGTTACTCTTTGCAACTTGCCACGTCTCGTATCCACTCAGCAACACGTTTGAATGTGACTCGAATCTTCCGGCAAACGATAAGTTAATTTACTGTGCGTAAAAGGAACTTGTCTGAAACAAAGACTGCATTTCTTATAAGCCTGATGAGTGAGAATAGAAAAATATTATGGAACCAATTTAAGTCTGCTTCATGCTCTATAACGTCACTGTTAAACGTGTATTGTTAATTCCATACATGTTGATAAGTGAGATAAGTTCCATGCAATCTTTATATCTGGAGGCTTATTGCGGCACAAAGCGACGCGCAAGCGATCATACGATGTATTCGCGGATGCTTGACTGACCCTTTCAACTTCTTCAATACAGTACAGAGTCCCCTCGAACTATATTTTATTTAAGATATAGTAACATGGTATTTTGAGTTTTTTTTGTTAATTAATTATGCACTTCTTGTATCCCTCTGAGTGTGTGTTTTTTTATTGTTTCATATTAGGGTTGCCAGGAAGAAATCACTTTGTTAGCGATAACGCCGCCCGTTGCGTAACTTATGTAACCTGCTCTTTTGTGTATTTTTATATGTATGATATAATGGTAACAAAGTTTAAATAAATATATTGCATTTAAAGCGTATATGAATAGTTATTTTGAGTTTATTCGATTACTAGGTTATAAATGACATAATATCTATTTATATGTTGACCTTGTAACATTTGTGATATTTGCGAGCAAAATTACTAGTAAAAGCGGATTAGGTATCAGATAGGATAACAATGTCTTTTTCAAATTACCTACTACCGAATATGTCAAGCTGTGAAATAGGCTGTGTGTGTGTGTGTGGCTGAAGTGGTATTTAATCTGTCATATCCGCGGAGAATTCGAATGAAGCGTGAACTCCTAGTTTGGTTTGTGCAGACAGTATTTGGAAAAATTTCCTGATAGAACCTTGGGAATGAAATTGGAGACGAAAATGTTAATTTTCTAGGTTACTGTTCTGTATCATTTACCAATTTGTGTAAGAACGTAACACAACATAACGCAACTCCAAGCTTGGTTTGTGCAGACAGTATTTGGAAAATTCTACTAATAGAATCTTGGGAATAAATACGAGACTGTTAATTCTCGGAGTTACTGTTCTGTGTCTAAATGTAACACCGGTTAGAGATCTTCGATCGCACCGTGATATAATTGTAACAGAACTAGTTTAGTTACGATTAATGTTTAGTAATAAGGCCGTAACGTGCGGTCGGCGCGCGTTCAGAGAAAGCGAACAATGGTTGAGATCGACTAGATACCTTTGACCTTTGATCTTGTACCGTAAGGTACTTGAATACATTTATTTATCTTACAAAAGGATTTCAAACTGGATAAGTATATTTTAAAACCGTCAGATAGACGTTTTTGTCATTTAAACCTCCTTGGTAGGTTAATTGCGAAGACACTGGTGCACAGATTAGATCAGTTTCTACATTTTCGATTTTTTTTTCCTAACCGACAAATAGACAACAGAAGTTCCGTTGTATTTGCATTCTGTGAACTTCAAAAAAAGAATTTTAGCGTTTAGTTTGTGAGGTATTATCTACTGAGCCTATTTTGTAAATTCTTTAGGGAATAGAAAGCCAAATTATTTGTGTGCCATGCCATTAATAACCAGACAATAATATTACTTTTTACAGAGAAAATTCTTAATATTAAGCCACTGCAGCCTTGACTGGTCGAATCCTTTATATTGGCGGGACAATAAAACAGTACAATTCTTTTTTTTTAATAATGTCAATTTTCTAAGTGTTTTACACTTAATACGTTTATTTTGGAACATAAGATCATCATGGTATCACTTATTCCACGTCATTAAATTCGAGCCTGTTGGCATCCCTACTCATCGGCAAAGAAGACAGAAGGTGTTGGCCAAGAGAAAAAGCCGGCGTAAAAAACTCTCGGTACTCTTTAAAAAAAAAAAGGAAATCATCAAACAATTCTACAATATTTAAAACAAATATAGCAAATTAATTGTATTGTATAATAATGTACAACGTAATCCTCCTAGATTCGGGCCTCTTGGAAACGGCTTGAAGACTTGCTGCAGTTTAATAGTTTGTGAGTAACGTGAAAAACAAATGATTGGATTTGCATCCCCTAATGGCCTCAAAATCATGTCATAAATTCTGATAAAAGTCAAGAGATTGCAGATGGTTAAAATTAAAGAACATTAAAAAAATACTAATACTACTTATTTCATTTTACCATTTTGAACAACTGAAACAAACGAGGGATCCAGGGGGGTGGGGGGGGGGTCATGATCCCTGGAGCTGGTTGCAGGACTTAGGTGGACCACCAATTAAACATAATGATTTTATTTCAATATTTTGTAACCATACAGTATTATGTAACTACATACCTTCAATATTTAATTAATTTAATTTAATAACTTGGTATGATGGCTAACGTATAAGTTCTTGACTTGACCAGAATCAAATATCATTTATTCATATAGGTAACATAATGTACACTTATGAACGTCAAAATATACTTGAAATGATTCTAATTTTACATTTACTGCCAGTTCTCAAATCAAGGGCGTAGAATGGAAGAGAAGAACTGGCAATAGGCCTTATTATGAGCCATTTCAAAGAAATTACTACATATTATGCTATATTTTTAAAACATTATATTTTCAGCATTGAAGAAGAGTTTACAAAAGTATTAGCAACAGAAGAATGGCGTATTTCTCGTGTAAATCAACATTATAAGGTTTCACCTAGTTATGCACAAGCTGTGGTTGTACCAAAGGTTATTGATGATGAGACATTGTTGGCTGCAGCAAGCTTCAGGCTAGGTGGACGGTTTCCAGTTCTCTCCTACAGACATAATAATGGGGTTTGTTTCTTTAATACATATAACTCGAGACTAGACATTGTATTCAAATTCAAAAATCATTTATTCATATAGGTAATGTAAAGTACACTTATGAACGTCAAAAAAAAATCAAATTAAAAAAAATGAATTCAAATAACTCAAAAATAATTTTACATTTACTACCAGTTCTCAAATCAAGGGCGTAGAACGGAAGAGATGAATTGGCAATAAACTCTCCGCCACTCTTTTTAATCCCGAGTTTTTTCTTTTACTCAACATTTGTAAGGAGCTGCAACCATTACACCACGTTCATGACATATTGAGTAATAAAGAATAATAAAATAAATTAAAAACAAAGATTTTTCCTCTATCAGCAGGAGGCATGGTGAAATAGGGGCACGCACTTACATACTCGTGAGAACAACACGCAAATACGTAGTAAAAACATTGTACAATTAAAGTAAATAAATACAGGCGAATACGGTCTGCGAAACGCACGAATACTTCGATTCTTACCCAACTCCGCATATGGACTCGCCTGTCTACCATATGCCAACAGCTAATTCTATCAGAACTTGGAGAAATTCATGGTTTGTAACAGAAGGCATCACGTAACCGTTCACCAACCACATGGAACTATTTACATAAGAGAGGCGCTAGACAGAAACCGGTGGAATCAGATTTCGAGTTCCAGATATTTTTCTTGTCACGACGCTCAGTCATGAGGTACCGTGAGAAGAGAGAAATTACACTTTTACAATCGTACCACAGATTCGGAAGTCCAAAAAGATCACACAAAATAGACTACATGAAGGATTTATCTCTATCTAAGATCTGTGAATATTTTTAACTTTAAACATGAGCTCACAATCTGATAAACAATTATTACTTTTTGGAATAAAGAAGTGAATGTTGTGAGCATAAATCATAGTTCTTATACTATTTTTTTCGTTGTGTAAGAGAAAAAAAAAACTTAGCGATTAAAAAGAGCGGCGGAGAGTTTATTGCCAGTTCTTCTCTTCCATTCTACGCCCTTGATTTGAGTACTGACAGTTAATGTAAAATTAGAAGCATTCAATGTATATTTCTTTTTTGACGCAATTAATCAATTAGTATCGTAACTGGCGTTTCCTCGCTACATTGCTATACTTATTCGTTGAAGAAAGCTTTGGGTAGGTACGCCCAAGCACCAGCCAACTTCAATATTTAATTACCTGAACACTTGAATCCGTACTACCATGTTTACTCCAAAGGGAAAAAAATTAAAGAAGGACAGACTTTTATACCTATTTTTTGTTTATTTTCCGTATGATCTTATATTAGTTTAACTATAAATATTTAATCATAGATCTGTTAACTGTCGGTTTGAAGTTATAACCGCATTCTTATTTATTCCGGAAACTTTTTCTGTAACATTTAAGAAAGGTGTTAAACGAATAAAAAGTATTAAACATCTCTGCTGTTCTTTGTGTTCGATTTAAAATATTCTTAAGAAGCTATTTCACATGATACGGAACATTTAAAAATAGCATACTGGGGCATGGGTCTTTCTAATTAAATACTTGTGTATTAGACAATTTAGTTTCACAGGTAACTAGGATGCGGGTCTGCCTTCTGCAGCTGATAAAAATCTAAAATACCGTCGCGCATGTCAGGCATTGATTCCTGATTCCACCACTGTTTCTAAGTAAATGTTTTCAATATACTGGCGACGTACTCCATAAATTTACATAATTTCCATAATCCATAATTTTACATTTTTTTAAAAGATTATAAATGTTGGGCTACGAGTTTTAAAATTGAATTTTCTTCAGAAACAATCTCGCTTCTATTTACACAGTATAATGAGGACAAATTTTTTTTCAATGAAACATTTTGGAGTACGGCCCCTCGACACAAAAACACAATAGGAGAGGTGAATGACTGAGCTGCGTCGACCACATCATTACAATTTCTTGGCTTAGATACCTTTTTTTACTTAAAATCAATTATTTGAAGTAGCGAGATATATTGCGACACTTTGTATATTTAAATTTATATATTTTTAATATATACTCAAAAAAAATATCTTTATTCATATATGTAAACATGTACACTTATGAACGTCAAAAAAAACAAATTAAATTAATTGTAAATTTACATTTACAACCAGTTCGCAAGTCAAGGGCGTAGAGCGGGTAAGAAGAACTGGCAAGAAACTCTCTTTTCAATCGCCAAGTTTTTAGTACAAATTGTTTGAACTGGAGCAAATCAATCCCAAGGATTAGGATCATTTAAGTATTCGTCACATTAATATACAAACTTGTATGTCCGCTATGGACTCCTAAACTTAACCAATTTCAATCAAATTTTTACACCGTGTGCAGTTTGATCTAACTTAAAAGATAGAATAGCTATATAATTCTACTGTACGTGTGTCACTGATCTCCTCTTAAACGGCTGAACCGATTTGAATGATTTCTATTTTTTTTCTTCTATTGAATGCGTTTGGGTGGAAGCCTGAATGGTTTAGATTCACAAATCATCCCGGCAGATGGTGCTGCAGTCGGTACTTTCATACTTTGTCTAATATCCTTATCGCTTGAAATATCATGCAACGTCTGTCTGGTCCGCTAGTGGAAATTATAAGTTTTCTTCTGTAAGCGTTTTGATAAGAAACAATATAGTTGTTTAATGTTAAAATTCGGTTCCTTCATTTTTGACTTTTAATGTACTTTTGTTTTTAATTATTTGTCAAATATCAATGTATTCTGTGTTGCCTTTGTATATTTTCTAAATGATTTGTTTACAATATGTATGTTAGCTGTAAGATTACTAATTAATAACTTTTCGAAACCAAGATGCTTACGAAAGTCTAAGGCTTAAACCCAATAACCTATCTCAATCCATTTTTGACCATCTGAGATAGACATCTTAATCCAAATATCGATAAAAGTGTGCCACTGACCACTCGACGGATTGTAATAGCCATCTGTCGATATAAGCTATCCATGGTAGGTTGGATCGGAGTATGTGGATAAACCTTTGTATGAAAATGACAAATACGTTGTGCCAATATCCTATCTTAAGATTTTAACTTACACCAGTTTTTAAATAATTAAAAATCTATTTGTTATGTATATATAGACATTTATATTTTAATATTATTTGGTTAAAATTGATTATCAAATATGAGTGTAAAGAGTGAAGAGATTGTATTCTATCGTTCGCCAAAAATGGATTGTCTTCGTAGGGTTTGGTTATTGGGATGCAGATAGGAGATCGATCAACTGTCACGGTCTGATATCAGATTGTTTAAAATCTGAGAATGTGGATTAGTTATTGGGAGTTACAGGTTAAATTAACAACCTCTTAAAGTCAATTTAAACCAGCTCTCTCAAAGGCCAGCCTTTTATTACATAAAAAAGGATTTTTAAATAAAACAAGATAAATGCAAATATATAATTGACAATAATTCTACCTACATTACTCACTTTAATAAACATAGGCCTCACTTATAGCCGCTGTATACATTCTTAAACTAATACAATATTTTATTTGCAATTTAAGTATATAAATATATTAGACAATTTTCTTTACATAAATTGACGCTGACGATGCTGACGATGAGGAGACATTTTTGCGTCCATTAATATACAAACAAGTAAATTTTGTACAAAACTATCGATAATGTAATGAGTAAAGGCCAATGACATATCAACTCGGAAGCACGTGAACGGTTACTCGGCTACGGCTGGGCAACGCCGCGCTTACGGCTCGACTCTGCAGGAATGTCGCGGGAGGAACCAGGGGCAAGGGTGGACAAAGAGATGTGAGTTCGGGTACGGAGAGCTGTAAGAGTGGGGATGACGAATTGTAAGCGCGTGGATGAGTTGTAAACGCGGGGACGACGAGCTGTAAGCGCGGGGATAAGTTGTAAACGCGGGGACGAAGAACGGAAAGCACGGGGACGACGAGCTGTAAGAGCGGGGATAAGCTGTACACGCGGGGACGCCGAACCGAAAGCGCGGGGACGACGAGTCGTAAAAGCGAGGACGACAAGCCGTAAGCGTGGGAGCTGAACGCTGACCACGCACCCCATGGCGGTTCGGAGCCTGTTCCGAGGCGAGGCGATTACGTAACGATTCCGTTAAGTGTGGCAGCAGGGAGTTTGATACAAACAATACGGAACGGCTCGAGGTGATACGCATCCCTTTCCGAGGTGATATGTGTACTTATGACCTTATTACATTAAGGCATTAAGTAACAAATATCCGCCGGAAATCGAACTTTTTTGGCTTTACCCATAGACTATTTATTAATGACTTGACAATTATATTTAATTCTAATTAAGTCATGATGAAAAAGAGAGTTTCACAGTCATAAAATGTTTTATCAAATATCATTATTTGGAGCAGTGTTGGCCTCGTAGGCTTGATCACCGGCTGTGTATGAACTATGCTGTAGCCAAACCACTATACTCTGATTTTTTATTCCGTTGAGTTCTGACAGCTATCATTTTTTGACATGTCAGAGATTACAAACCTTTTTCACCGGGAAAATTTTTCAATTTCAATACGAGTTTACTCGTCTGACGGAACTTTAGCGATTTGATTGAATATCACTATTTAATTAACTGTCTAGAGATTAAATTAACTCTCTGATTTAACTTCTTTACTGCGACATAAACATACTTATACTCTGATGTTTAATCCCGCAGAATTCTGACACCTATTATTTATTGACATGTCACACATTTCAATACGAGTGATAATCTGAGTCTATACATCGATTTTAATTGTTAGTGGTTTATTATATTTTGCATGTAAATCATAAAACATTCGTAACATTTTATTTCCATATCCTTTTCCGGTGAATTGTTTTTTTTTTTTATTTTGTTTTTTATATAATAGGGGGCAAACGGGCAGGAGGCTCACCTGATGTTAAGTGATACCGCCGCCCATGGACACTCTCGATGCTAGAGGGCTCGCGAGTGCGTTGCCGGCCTTTTAATTAGTAGCAACAATTATGACATGTCAGAATTCTACGGAATTAAAAATTAGAGCATAGGGCAACACTGCTCCATAATAACTACATTTTTACAAAGTAATATTACTTAAAGGATATGATAAATTAATTATCTAAATTGTAATATCTATGAGCCAAGTCCATCAACTCTCTCCGGAGTTGTTGGGCCTGTGACCGCAAATGTTGTTCCCTGGTCCGAATCACCTTGTATTGTTCTTCGCGTTCTTCCGTCCGTTGGGGGACCAACCAACGGAGGTACAGTTCTGAAGAAAACAATTTCTCATATTTACTTTTTAAAGAATTTTATTAGAGTGGCAACACCACTCAATACCATAGACTCTTTACTAACTGTCAATGTCAATCTGTCAGTTATGTGTTCAACCGATATCGACCGTTAATTTGAACAGGATGCAAACGGGTAAAAGACTCATCCAATTTGTTAAGTTATACCGCCGCCCATAGACACTCACATTGCTAGAAGGCTCGCAAATGCGTTGCCGGGCTATAAAGAATCGGTACGTCTCTGTTCTTAAAGGACCCTAGATTTTTTTTGTGTAACAGAAGGCAGGAGGCTCATCTGATGTGATACGGCCATGAGTGGCTCATGGACACTCACATTGCGAGAAGGCTTGCAAGTGCGTTGCCGGGATTTAATCTTAGAAGGACTCTAAGTCGGAATAGTTCAGAGTACTTCAGTGGGCATCTGGTTCCACATCGCATGAATCGATCAATCGTGGATATTCCTTACCTTCCCATATAACGTAGCTCATGGGCGCAACGGATGGCCATATGACATTCGGAGTAGGGTCGTACAATGGATTGATATAGGCACAGAGCTCATCAGGCTGGTTCACAAATGACCACAGGCTGGTCGTCTGTCTGTAGACGCCACGTGTTGACCGCTCTTGATCGCTATCACAGAGAAATGTACCTAAAATAGAAAAATGCCTCATTTTTTTGTTTTTTTTTTTATTATTTTTTTAAGCTTAACTATTATAAACATTTAAATATTCGTTTCGTTAAGATTTTTGAATATACTTCCATTGGCGCGTTAGGGAAAATGAAGAGTAAATTTTTACGATGCGCGCGCGCACGCTATCTCAAAAAACCGACACCCTGAAGCTATAGTATTTTTTTTTATACAACTATTAATGCTGTATTTGTACGATATTTAGACAATGATTCTACAAGAATATTAGTATCATACCATTAGCCATAGTATAGATATAAGTTGTATAAAAATGCCCATTTCTTTGATTATGTATAATTTTTTTTTTTTGTGATAATTAAATAAGCTTTATTTAACTATGTAGAAATGAAATACGTTTATTTGGAACAAAAGATCATAATGGTATCACTTATTCCACGTCATTAAATTCGAGCCTGTTGGCATCCCTACTCATCGGCAAAGAAGACAGAGTGTTGGCCGAGAGAAAAAGCCGGCGTAAAAAACTCTCGGTACTCTTTTAAAAAAAGCAAATGATCAAACACCTAGACAATAAGACATATAGACAATTTAATAATAAAACTTTCAATGTATTTAATACCTTATTTTCTATTGTTAGTATCGTTTTTTCCTACAAACGTAGGATACATCTTTTAAAAGATTGTTATCTTGTCAAAGAAGTATAACTTCTCACGCGTGTAAGTATACACACACTTTTTTATCAGGGTTTTTAAGATGGCGTTTTTTCTAAGATAGGTTTTAAGCTGCATGGTATTTTTTTATTTCATATAATATATTTATTTTTACGTTTTTGTTAGATAATCAATTTGACTTTTTTATTTATCCTAGCATGAATACATTCCGTCAGTCCGATAATTCGGCTTTTTTAATGATAAGGACCAATTATTACCAATGATTACCGAATATTACCGATTATTACCGATTATTACCAATTATTACCGATTTCCAATTACCCCTTGATTAAGTAATGGATACGAGAGCGGTGGGTTAAAAGAAGATGAGACAAAGGTACGAATGGGAAAGCTTAAATGGTTTGGCCATGGAGAAGAATCAGAAGCCGATAACAAGTAGGCACAAGGCATAGTGGAGACGGGTTTGGTAAATCCAGGTCTAGAGATGGGACAAGCCAAAAGGACCCATAACCGACGAGCATGCTGTCATGAAAGTGGTTGAACCGAGAGATGTTTCGTGGTCCACCACGGCATGATGGCGTGAATGTTATAAGATATTTAATAATTACATATATTACAAACACACAAAGATATATTCGTCGTTCTTAGCAGATAAATTAAATAAAGTATTTCTGTCAATTTAGTCCTCTGTATTGTTTGCATAATGTATAAAATGGTAATGTACCCATATAATTAGTTTTACTGTACTGTTTACATAATAAGCGATTAAACCTAGATTGTGTTCTTTAGTTCAAATGAGAGGACTTAAAAGGTTGCCTGGAAGAGATCGCTTGTTAGCGATAAGGCCGCCCGTTGCATCCCTTTTAATTTTTATGTATTGTTTTATTTTTGTTTCTTTGCAACGAAGTGTAAATAAATAAATAAATAAATAAATAAAAATA
This sequence comes from Pieris mannii, assembly GCA_028984075.1. Taxonomy (NCBI): domain Eukaryota; kingdom Metazoa; phylum Arthropoda; class Insecta; order Lepidoptera; family Pieridae; genus Pieris; species Pieris mannii. Next base: position 1,252,051 of record CM054798.1, on the reverse strand, counting down.
TCAGATTCTTTATAGTTTCTTTCAATAGACCAGTAGAAAAAGAGCACATTAAAAATACTCACCAAATTGACTTGCGTAAGAGTGCTCAAACAATGCGATGAGAAAGGATTGCCGGTATTCGAAACTGCAGGGAAACTGCTCCAGGAACTGCCTGACACAGTCCAGGAAGAGTGGAAATGTTGGCGCAGCCCTGGGTTGGCTGGAGTAGGGGCCACAACGTAAACGAGACCCGAATGGGTGACCGGCTTGGAGCCATTCACGTTCTATTAGCGCTTGCAAGCTGAAAATTATTTCGAATATTTTGAATCTTTAACAACATACATTCGTCTCTGTCTATCAAATTGTATTCTCGTTGTGATGAAAAGAGACAGACAGACTTTAGTCCTTTAACCAAATCTGTTGCTCCCCTTCTATCAAATTGTATTCACGCTGTAGTGAAAAGAGACAGACAGACTTAAGTCGATTGCGCAAAAAATTAAAAACGTCAATTCATGTCATGAATTCGCGCTCTTTTTTTTCTTTTTTAGCCGTGAAAGGTAATAAAAAAAAGATTGACGTTTCTTTGACAGTTGACATTACGACTGCCGTTGACAATCTAGCGTTAATAGTATCTGCAATACGGAATAGAGGTATTTCTAGAATTATACATCAGTTTAGACACCTTAGGATTTATTAACTTGGGAAGTATTAAAGTTTTTATTATAAATAATCATCAAATAACGCAGTTGAAGCTTAAATTGACATTTTTTAGGACTTTTTTAATGAAATTTATTTATTATTATTTATAATGTTTTATTTTGATGTAACAATGTCAATTATTATTAATCTATAGACAAAATAGAATCAAAGCGAAAAGGTCGATGTCTTGCCAGTTGTTATCAGACATCAACACATTAATTAATTAAATTTGTTTTCTTTGTTTAATGATTGGTAATTTTTTATTAGATTCGCCTTCGATAAGTACTATTATAATTACCAAAAGGATTCACGTAAACAAAAATGTAGACAAAAGACACACGTCTCTAACGTCATAGATAAAGGTATCATTTTTTAAAGGATTTTACGGCCTGGACAAGATTGTTTTTTTCTTTTCGATTATACGCCTAGCATTTCGTAGAATGGATAAGATTAACTTATTACTCATAGACAATTTATAGCTTAAGGCTTTCATAGACAATGGCTAGCTTATGGTAGATATCATAAGCTAACTATTATCTATAGATAATAGTTAGCTTATGGTATTCATAGTCAATTGTTAGCTTATAGTATTCATAGACAATTGCTACTTTATTGTATTCATAGACAATTTTTATCTAATGGTACTCATAGACAAACATTTGCTTATGGTACTCATAGACAATTGGTTGCTTATGGTACACATAGACAATTGTTTGCTTATGGTACTCATAGACAATTTCATAGACATAGTATAAAAACAAACATCCTTACCCTCTTATGGTCCTACAATCTGGGTTTAAAATTATTTGAACCAACGAACACACAAGTAATGTTGCATCTTCACCTCGCGTTCCGTGAATTAACACTGGTTCACCTTTCTGTAAACACATTACATTTTCAATCAAAAGGTTTTAAAAGGTCGGCAACGCACTCGCAAGCCTTCTGGCCTACTGTCCATGGTATCATTTAACAACGGATGATATAAAAAAAACATAAGGGCAGGTATTCAACATTAAACTTAATACATACATGGTGTATGTGTTGTGCAATTATACAGGCGGTGTGCAAAGAATTCCGCACCGATTCCGCCCAACCGGACGATTCCAAACGGGACATCCATTTGTCACAGGATATCTCCTTATCCATACAGGCTGGAACATACACAATTTTAACTGCACCGGTATGTCATTTATCAGGGGTTACACAAGGATTACTTGAAAATGCCGCTGATAGTCCTGGCTATTTGTAAGTATGGATTGAAATAAAAATTGTTGTAAAGTCAAAAAAAAAAAAAACAAAATCAAAATTCGTTTATTCAGTTTAGATGTGTCTTAGGGCAGGCTTTTACAAAATTCGCGAAAGAGCAAAACTACGCCATCCGTTCGCAAAACTACCAGGAGGCCTTGTTCCGAGAAGAACTGGCAAGAAACTCAGCAAGTTTTACCCTCCCTCTACATTACAATTATAGAAAGGAAAATGTCAAACCACAACGTCAAGTAACATAAGTAAAAAATAAAATAAAAATATGTTCTGTGATTTACCATATTCACACTTCCAAGATAACAAAACAAATTATAACAATATAATTAGAAATATTGCCACGTGTTTTTGTCTTTTAGACAGTCATTGTTTCTTTAAAAATTATAATTAATTTTCTTCTTCAATATTTCTCCTTCTTTAATATTTTTTTTATAACTACTTTTTCTTTAAAATTATAATTAATTTTCTTCTTCAATATTTATTAGTTATTTGTGGTAAATACGTTTTTCTTAACAAAATAGGAATTATTTTAAATATTATTTATTAATTAGTAAGTTAAGTAAAGATCCATGCATATTATTTACTTATTTTAAGTCATTATTTCTCCTTCTTTAATATTTTTTTTATAATTACTGTTTCTTTAAAAATTATAATTAATTTTCTTCTTCAATATTTATTAGTTATTTGTGGTAAATACGTTTTTCTTAAAAAATAGTAATTATTTTAAATATTATTTATTAATTAGTAAGTTAAGATCCAGGCATATTATTGACTAATTTTAAGTCTCTATTTCTCCTTCTTTAATATATTTTTTTAAACTACTTTTTCTTTAAAATTATAATTAATTTTCTTCTTCAATATTTATTAGTTATTTGTGGTAATTACATTTTTCTTAAAAAATAGTAATTATTTTAAATATTATTTATTAATTAGTAAGTTAAGATCCAGGCATATTATTGACTAATTTTAAGTCATTATTTCTCCTTCTTTAATAATATATTTTTTTATAATCCTTTTTTCTTTAAAAATTATAATTAATTTTCTTCTTCAATATTTATTAGTTATTTGTGGTAAATACGTTTTTCTTTAAAAAATAGTAATTATTTTAAATATTATTTATGAATTAGTAAGTTAATTAAAGATCCATGCATATTATTGACTAATTTTAAGTCATTATTTCTCCTTCTTTAATAATATTTTTTTTTATAATTCCTTTTTCTTTAAAAATTGTAATTATTTTTCTTCTTTAATATTAATTAGTTATTTGTGGTAATTACGTTTTTCTTTAAAAAATAGTAATTATTTTAAATATTATTTAGTAATTAGTAAGTTAATTCATTATTTCTCCTTCTTTAATAATATTTTTTTTATGATTACTTTTTCTTTAAAAATTATAATTAATTGTCTTCTTTAATATTGATTAGTAATTTTAAATCATTACTTTTCTTTAATATTAATTATTAAATTTCTCACCTTCAATTAATTTAGAAAAACTTTCCAGTAATTGTTGTTGGTTATCCACGTCGTCCATTGACCGATTATAAATTCTCCATTGGGAGTAATTTGCTGCACTCTCCGTTCCACCTCCTTAAATTTAATATACATTAAAAAAAACACTGTCTTTAGGCCTAGCACAATTAATTTGCAATATATTTGTTTTAAATACTGTAGAATTGTTTGATTTCCTTTTTTTTAAAAAGAGTACCGAGAGTTTTTTACGCCAGCTTTTTCTCTCGGCCAATACCCTCTGTCTTCTTTGCCGTTGAGTAAGGATGCCTACAGGTTCTAATTTAATGACGTGGAATAAGTGATACCATGATGATCTTATGTTCCAAAATAAACGTACACATGTGGACTTAGTGGACCACAGCCGGTTACCTCACGTCTTCCTTTACCGTACGAGTGAGTGTTAAACTGACTTTAAATTGCAGGTTTTATCAAATACCAAACCGTTTTTGATGTGAAACATCTATAGCCGCACGTAAAACCGATTTCTGGCGTGGCGACGCATGCCGTGGCGACGCATGCCGTGGCGACGCATCGCCACGCTATATGATGGTATATACATACAATCTATATGCAGTTGTAAATTTTTGTATTTAATGAAAATAAATGTTTATTCAATAAATATTCATCGTTATCTGGAACACAAAATCGTAATATTTTATTTTATCATTATGACATATTTAGTTCCTATCACAATCTGTTCTTTTCTGCATATTACTTCACAAAATAATTTCGATGTTTCACATCTGCCAGGCGTCCCGTGACGGCTCACACGTTTTTTTTAATGAAATAAATATAACTGATTTATGAAGACTTAGATTTACTTGAAATTTGTGGACAAACATACACGCATTGAGATCGTTACTCAAATATAAATACTACATTTGTGCAGCTCAAACCGATAACCTCTTTTTTGGAGTAGGTGAAACCAGTATTAAATGTCAACACATTTTGGTACTTTTTTCTTAAATTTGTTTGCTATTAATTTGTTCGTTATAGGTGTATGCACAGTTTTTTTTTTAATTTTATTTTACAAAATAATATATATTACAATATGTCACATTAGAAAACCGCTTTGGTTGGTACATTAATGGGCATTGCTAATCAAGCAGACATAGAAACAGTAGACAGACACAACAATATTTAATACTACTAATACTAAAAAGCAAGTACTTGTATTTATCAAATTTTAAAATTTAGCAAATAGACAACAGTTATTACTGACAAAATACACACAGAAACACACAAAATAACAATATTAAAAATTCTTTTAATGAACAAGGCACATTTTGAGTGTGTAATATGTATGTTCTGTGGTTGTAATTGGCTCAGCATTATGCTGAGAAGAAAACTGTTCCGTTATTGTAGCATACATATAGCACATACTGAATAGTCTTCATAAAGTTTATTTATTCCTAGTATTAGCATTAACTTCGCTGGCTCTGAACTAAACCAGCTCTCCCTGCCCTGTGCTACCTCCTGCCAATTGCTGGCTTTAACTGCAGAAGGTCCTCCTCCACTCTGTCGATCCGGCAGGTCCTAGTCTTCCTTCCATCCAAGGAGTTTATTAAAACTAACACTAGGAATATATATTTCATTACCACGAATAAAACTCATAAAATAAATAATAAAAATTATAAAATACCTTTATTTTGTTGTTGGGATATTAAGTTGGAGCTCCTTAAGTCATAGATAATCCCCTTCATGCCGACATTGACAACAGAATTCAAAAGCTGTTCATCCGGTTTGCATCTCCTGTGCTTCGGTCCATACAGAGGCTGACCGGCTCTTAATAACACCGCCTGTGATTTTATTATTGCATTATTTATAGAGAACGTTTCTACAAGGAAAGAGCGTACTAATTCCTACAAGGGCAGCAGTGCATTTGCGAGTCCTCTAACAATGTGAGTGTCTATGGGCGACAGTCTCACTTTTTTTAATATAGGGGGCAAACGGGCAGGAGGCTTACCTGATGTTAAGTGATACCGCCGCCTATACTCTCAATGCCAGAGGGCTCGCGAGTGCATTGCCGGCCTTTTAAGAATTGGTACACTCTTTTCTTGAAGGACCCTAAGTCGAATTGGTTCGGAAATACTGCAGTCGGCAGCTCCTTACAAATGTTGTGTAAAAGAAAAAACTTGGGATTAAAAAGAGTGGCGGAGAGTTTATTGCCAATTCATCTCTTCCGTTCTACGCCCTTGATTTGAGAACTGGTAGTAAATGTAAAATTATTTTTGAGTTTTTTTAATTTGATTTTTTTTTGACGTTCATAAGTGTAAGTATTAATAAATGATTTTTGAATTTGAATACAATGTCTAGTCTCGAGTTATATGTATTAAAGAAACAAACCCCATTATGATGTCTGTAGGAGAGAACTGGAAACCGTCCACCTTGCCTGAAGCTTGCTGCAGCCAACAATATCTCATCATCAATAACCTTTGGTACAACCACAGCTTGTGCATAACTAGGTGAAACCGTATAATGTTGATTTACACGAGAAATACGCCATTCTTCTGTTGCTAATACTTTTGTAAACTCTTCTTCAATGCTGAAAATATAATGTTTTAAAAATATAGCATATGTAGTAATTTCTTTGAAATGGCTCATAATAAGGCCTAGAGAAATTTTTTAAAATTATAATTAACCAGTATTATTATCAATTTACACTGACAAAAAAAGTCATAAAAAAGATAGAGGTGCTACAACCTTATTTGGTCTGGGCCTCAGGATATGTTTCATGATAATAAAAAAAGTATCAAAGCTTATATAAACTTAACAACTTTTATGTTATTCTTTAAGCACTAAAGCTTATTTGCAGTTATGATATAATCATGAATTCTATTTTATACAAAGACTAGAAGCTCATACTTTGAACACTTATATGACCCTCATAAAACCCTTAAATATAAAAGTATTTTACCTATACAAAGTGTATCCATTTTCCATAACAGGATGCATGTGACGATAAAAAAATGGATAAAAAAGACTAGGGTCCTGTATACTAGATAAATTCTCCAAGGTTTGAGCAACCAGATTAAGTTCCATAGAGTTGCTAATATCTAACTGAAATATCCTAAGATCTTTACATTTTAAAAATAGTGATCCTCCTTGTACAACACCTCCACTTACTTTATTTTCTTTTTTCTCTATGCTATCTACGTTTTTGTGAAGTAGCTGAAAAATACAAATATATTTATTTTAGTGAATAATTCCCTACAATTATTTAGTTTACTCTTTAAGAGGTCCTTGAAAAAAAATTGTTAGTATTTGTAAATAAGCTTTCATGAATAGTGTTGTTCTAAGGAAAAGAAAAGTTTAATTGGTATAAATATAATTAAGGTTACCCATAGCTCTCGAACGCCTTCTTTTCTTGAACTTAAAATTAGGTGGTGTCCTGTTATACACACTGTTCCATCAACGTTATCATGATGTGGATATTTTAATATAACTCCATCAAGCTTATTAATAAGGATAAGCTCTATAAATTCCATCGAAAAGCTTTAAACTAATATGTTTTTCTATACATCAACACATTTATTATTTTTCAACAACGTTTAAATAAAGACTTGTGGTTCCAACTTCCAGTTTAGTCCTTTAATAAACTTTAAAGAAGTGACACACCAAGGATTACTTTAGCATGTTTCTTGTTTGATGATTCGTCAATCGTCTCAGCCACCCTCGGCCCGCCCCAATTTATTGTCAAATCGCAAGTGTCAGCTGTGAACTGTCAATTTGTACATAAACTTGCCAATTCAAACATTTTGAAGCACATATTGTGAATTTTAATATCATTATAAATAGTCGCACCGTTGCCTTAAAAGATAACACGTTTTGAACTAGACCATTGCTCTGGTTCGATTTCGTTTTGTCATTATGTTGTGATCAGAAGAGATGAGCTGGATTAGAAAGAGATAAACTTATCGGTGAAATTTACATTTAACAGTATGTGCAATCAAAGAGACAACCTTATACTTTTGTAAAGGATCTGAAAGAGATAGTTATATTTCGTTTCGTGTGCTGTTTGGCTGCCCATTAGCTCCATCTACAGGTACCTTAGCAGAAACAACTCTAGAAAAGTACAACATACGACAGTTTGAGAAGGCATAACGCAATGTGTAAAGTCTTTCAAGTTTCAATTGTTTTATTGAATTGAATGTGGGAAACTGTTCATAACTAAATAATAAATGGATCGAAGGAACCTATAAACACCGTAATTAATTATCTTATAGTAGTGGCGGGGTTGTATTGCAAGGATAATAAAACGTGAGATTCTTACGTTACCTATATCTATTTGTGATTGTGTTGAAAGTAGGTAGGCTACCTGAATGATTATACTTGGGCAATAACCGGCTGTTTCAATAATTATTTAACTAATAAATAATAATGTCTTCACATTGTCTTTCCAGGAAACAGTGAAAAGCCGTTTTATTTTTCATAACCAAAAGTGCACCAAAATCAACTTTAAAGTACTCGGTTTAGCGTCTTTGCTATAATAATATACTCATTTACTTCTATATTGAAAATTAACGCATCATCTGTTTCTTTATAATTTCAACGTCTTCATAAATATTGTATCTATTCTTCTTTTCTTTATTCAGAACATGGAGGATAACACAGATGCCAATAGAGACACAGATGTGTCTTCAACTACTGCTGATGTGCCTGAGATACAGGAAATTTCAGGCTCAAATGGTAATGTGGAGATGGTTGTTACTATTGAGAAGATTGAAACTCCAGAAGAAGATGGTAACACAACTCCACCTCATTCATCTGCTGAAGGTCAGGAGACTGATGCAACTAAAGTGTCAGTAGAACCTTCTGTGGTAGAGGAATCCATAATTAGTAAGGAATCACCTGTTAAAATAAACTCCACTCAAAAAGAGCCAGTGACACCAAGGAAAGAAATTACATCTCCTAAAATTACTGTTAAGTCGCCCATAACTATATCTCCCCCAAAAGAAATTGATAGTATTGAAGTTGTAACTCCAACTAAAATTACACCAAGGAAAGAAAGTATAAAAATTGTTATTACTTCACCAAAAGATGAGAAATGCCAAAGTCCTAAGACTACACCAATAAAGGTGTCAGACCAAATTGTTGATTCCTCTTCTAAAGCATTGTCTCCGTGCAAGGAGCTGGAAAAAGTTATAGACTTAAATGAATCATCAGTCAAGGAACTTGAGAATGAAGCACAGACTGTACAAGAACCACCTATTACTACCTCTTCTGAGGATACTATAACCACAGAAACTACAAACACAGAAGAATTAACTAATTCTTCTGCCCCAAATGAAAATCAAAAAGAACCTGTGTCATTTAAACCTCCCATAGACAATTGTGATAAATCTAATGATTCTCAGCTAGATGCTAACTCTGATGTAAGTGAAAAAGAGCATAATAAAAGTATAAGTAGAGAACTCAAGTCTCTCATTAAGTCTGCAAAAGAGTCAAAGATAATAAGTGAATGTACTCAACTTACTAGTAAAACACGGAAGTCTAGAACACCATTGGAGTTGAACACCTCTGTGGAAACTGAGAAAGTCACCCCACGACGTAATAGTAATGCATCAATGAAGAGTAACCATAGTGAAAAGTCAGAAAAAGCTGTCAAAAGATCAATGCGGTCACAAAACCCAGAATTTGTGAATAAGGTTAAGCAATTTCTAAACTCTGTAGTTGGCAGAAACCATGATTCTGATGATGACCTGAAAGATGAGGCTAAGAAAGAGTTTAGTGAAAAATCACCTTCTCCTAAAAAGAGGAGAGTTCCTGAAGGTCCACTTATTGTAAGTTATATTTATTTATATTAAATTTTACTATTTAACTTTACTACTAAATAAAATCTTAATTTATAGTGCAATGATTGATGCCAATAATCCTTTACACTAAGTATGATTTGTTATTTGTATACATTTATTTGTATATATTTATTTTTAATTTCTATATTTCGCCCCATTGTTTTTCCTAATGTACATAGTAACTTTATCAAGTTTTATTATCCAAGTATATGCCTTAGTACAATTTTGTTTCATTGCCTGGAAGAGATGTCTTTAAAGAAACATTATAAATAAATAAATCTTCTATAGAAAAGTGATAAGAAGCTACGAACAGACCCATACTGCTGGCGTTGTCACTGGGCCATAGAACTGGGCACAAATGAGAAGACAAGGCCCCCAATGCAATGTACGGTTTGTCCACGGGTTTACCACTACAAGTGTCTATCAAGTAGTGAACGGAAAAAGATTGATATGGAAAGGAGTTGGGTGTGTCCTGAATGTTTGGCAATATTGTACGCTGAGAGCTCTGATACTAGGTAAGAATTGGATTTCGAAATAGATTCAAGATTTCTATGTATACACCATATTTTAAAGAGAAAAGATAATCACTTTTTAATTATAAAAAGTCATTGCTAAATAAAAAAATATAATATATTGAAAGTTTCTGTGCTAGCAGAGTAAGTAAATTTATTTTATATAGATATATTTGATTTCAGATCAATATCATTGAAGCATGTCTCTGTGAGCCATTTGGGGGAACTTTTGCAACATGCTCTTACACGTATGATGGAGCTTAATGGGGTAATTTTTTGATTTTATTTACTTTTCAAACATTTATTATTAGAATTTCTTTGTTTACTAATTTTATCCCAGTAGTAGTAGTAAAACTGTGTCTATTAATATTTATTAAGTTCTTACCAGGATCCTGTCAAATAAATAAAATCATTGATTACTTAGTATAATTGCTGCATTATATATTTTTGTAATAATAATAAATTGTTTACTTTCAAAGAAAGTGGTACATTCAGATAAAAATAGCCATGCAAATGTCAGATTAATTGTGTCAAAATAATAATAAGTTTTATAATAGAGTTTAAAAATTATGGTTTAAATACACTCCCATCCAATAAAGGCACCTTGCTTTTAAATATTCACCTTAAAAGCTGGCAGTGATCTGTAACTTCGAAGGCGATTAAATAGTTTGAAGCCATAGCGTAACAAAGCAGTGTAAAGATAAATTGCAAATATATTCCAAAAAATATATACTTAAATAATTCAAATATTTTTCATACTATATACTAGCTTTGCGAAATATGATTTGACGTATACATATCAAGTATATTGTGCCTGTTTTATAATAAATAAACTGAAAATATAAAGAAACATTTTATTAAAAGTGTTCTAAATTATCATTGTCAATAATTTGCTGCGCACCAATTGTGTAACAAAATGGCCGCCGCGTTACTGTGTTGTCGGTTTGGCGATGACCTTGTGCGTCTATCCCTTTCGCGCGTGTTATTGATATGGACGCGTCTATTGCTATCTCGCTTGGACTAATAACAGGTCATCTGGAATGTATTTATACAATTTCGCCCATATGCATTTATTTTTCTTTTTTAAAACGATTCAGCATATGTTAGTACGAATGAGATTCCGATTTATTATATTTACTTTGTATATTGATATTATTAATTACTTAATACGTTATATTAGTATAATTAATTTACAATTACTTTTTTCAAGAAATAGTAAGTTACAACTTTCATGAAATTCGTAACATATACTTTATCACTGATTTGTAGATATAAGAAAAGTTACTAAATATTTAATTCGAATATTTTATATCAACAAAAAACAATATTTAGTATAAAAAATCGTGTAAAATCAAAACTAAAAATATTCAATATTTAGGTAAAACATTCTTACTAATATCGTATAATCGTTTTTGATTTTCTTATTTGGTGATTACGTCATCAGTAATTTACTTTCTTTACATAACATGACTCATGCATTGTCTATGCTTGAAAAACGAAATGCATTTCGACAATTCCTACAAAATATTAATAATGCTTATAAAATTCTTCCTTAATTACTTCTTTTGTTTCCCTGTCTGTTTCCCTTCCAACCAATATTTATTTACTTCTTCGAGATTTAAATCCCCTTGTATATAGTATTATTAACTAATTATAAAAATCCCTTACTTGACGCTGGCTAATGCACAAACCGTGTTAGAGCCCAAAAAAAAATAATGCTTATGACATTTTTGCTGACAAGAGGTGGGGGGGGGGGGGGGGATAAATTGCAGTAGAATTGTCTAGAATATTTTGTTTCTTAAATGATTCCAGGTGGAGCCATTCATGCAGCCAGTGGATAGAGCCCTGTTCCCGGACTACGACAGATGTGTAGTACACCCGATGGACTTATCGCAAATGCAGCGGAACATTGTGAACGGACTTTACGGAAGTCCCGAAGCCTTTTTGACAGACGCGCAATGGATTCTACACAACAGTATTATATTTAACACATGTGAGTACTCAATCTCTCACTAAATTGATTTTCATGAAATTTTGAATGCTAATTGTGGCGGCGTCCATGCGTCGGGTTGTCTCTCTCCCTAAAATATCGCGAGGGGCACGATATCTGGCCATGCGTTATACTCGTGAACGGGTGCTACTTGTGGTGACTGGTCGACTTGAATTCGTGTATGCGGTGATATTAGTTGTTTATACTACGTATTTGCGTGTTGTTCCCACGAGTATGTAAGTGCTCCTATTTCACCATGCCTCATGCTGATAGAGGACAAATCTTTGTTTTTTTTTTATTCTCTATTACTCGATGTCATATGGAACATGGTGTAATGGTTGCAGCTCCTTACAAACGTTGTGTAAAAAAAATTGGCGATTAAAAAGAGTGGCGGAGAGTTTATTGCCAGTTCTTCTCTTCCGTTCTACGCCCTTGATTTGAGAAGGCAGTAAATGTAAAATTAGAAGCATTTAAATACATTAAATTTCTTTGTTTGACGTTCATACGTGTACATACAGAAGGGATTTGGAAAATATTGGCGATATTAGACCTAGGGAATGCGTATAGGACTACAATTTTAATACCCTGTAAGAGGTCACTGCTCTGGATTATTTAGCTATTTATATAAGAAAAATGGCTAAATTTGCGTTTTCATAAAGTATCTTTATAGTATTGTCTTTTATTAACATAGCTTGTATGTATTTAAAGAAAACACTTATTTACCGGATTGAAACTATGTATTATGGTCACCCTGACCACGCACGCGAAACGTTGGATTTTTTTTTTAATTATGTTAATATATAAATCTCCTGTCACGATGTTTGTCCGCGATGGACTCCTAAACTACTTAACCGATTTTAAATTAAATTGGCACACCGTGAGCAGTCTGGTCCAACTTAAGAGATAGGATAGCTTAGATCTTTAATTGTAGTCGCAATTTTATTTTAATGCAAATTATTTGATACAATTCTAACAGATGGCGCTGTGTTAAAGTACCAACGTTTCACATAAGTTCTCCTACTGTTTCCCTTGAATAGTTTAGTTCTATGTAACATAACAAAAACCTTAGCCACAGCAATGCTTGGGCGAGTCTGCTAGTTAATTAGCTTAGGGTTGCCTGGAAGAGATCGCTTGTTAGCGATAAGGCCGCCCATTGCATCCCTTGTTATTTATATGTATTGTTTTATTTTTGTTTCTTTGCAACGAAGTGTAAATAAACAAATAATTTTAAGTTTATAATACATAGTTTCAATCCGGTAAAAAAGTGTTTTTATTTTTTTAGTATGCTCTTTCATTCGGCGTTTTATAGACGCCATCTACGTCGGTTCTTATCTGACTATTATATTTTGCAGTGCAATCGAAGCTGACACTAGCGGCGCGTGCGCTGGTGAGGGTGTGCCGCAGCGAGATGGGCGAGATCGAGGCCTGCCCCGAGTGCTACGCGGCCGCCCACAACCGGAGGCCCACCTGGTTCACCGACGTCTGCTCCAAGCCGCACATTCTGCTGTGGGCCAAGCTTAAAGGTATACACACTGGTTGGAGACTCGCGAGTGCGTTGCCGGCTTCAAAAGCGTTAATTTGCTTAAAGGACTGTGAAATGTGTATATATATATATATATATATATATATATATATATATATATATATATATATAAACAACCGTTCTATGTAAACGTTGATCTAGTAAGATATTAAAAGAAATGTTGATCCACCTTCTTGCAGTGTATAATTGGCTCTTAACAAATATAACTGATATACTTTGTGCTGAATTAGAAATGGAAGGCTTGTTTGGGGATCTGCATCGGTCGCTTTGCAACATACTTGCCATCAAAAAATACATTAACATAATATTTTTGTAGATCCGTAACGGTCGCAAATATTATACCGACGAGTCAAATGTGCATCCGTTTTATATGCGAAATCTTACTAACTAACGTTGATCCGAGGGCTTTTGACCTTGAACCTTGTTGGTTGTGGTTAATTGTGGTCAAGCAATTGTAATTAATTATTCTAGACATCTTTTACGTAACCACGCAGATGAAATCGAAGTTAAAACTTCAACAGTACAACTTTCTTCAGCTTTCTTCAGTATAAAGCTATCAATGATACAGACCCTAAAATACGAAAGCTTAAACGACAAAAAATTACAGATAAATTGAGATACAAGGGAAATTTTTTACACAATTCCAAAGTGAGCTTTTATCGGGACGCTCATTTAACCTTATTACCATCAAAACGAAGCAACCAGGGTACCTCTAGTCCGTCAACTTACGCTACTTGTAAAATATGCTTGGGCACATTTAAAAGATCTTCATTTTTCAGACATTTAAGAAATTGTAAAGCTTCTGAACATGTTCTTCCGTCACTTAAAAGAAAAGCATTGTTTAATCACAGCTTAACAATCGTTCGCAATACGGCGAACGCTTCGATTGAGCTAAAAGAAAAAATACTGTCGTATCTTCGTTCTGATGAAATTTCATTAGTAGTTGTGATCCATTAATCATAGCATACGGTGCTCGTCTCTTTAAGAAGAAAAAAGAACGACGAAGTCGTAAAGCGATTTGCTCCAAAATGAGAGATTTAGCTACTCTTTTAATTTTATTGCGGAAAAAAGACACAACTATTGAAAATCTCACTGACGCAATTGATCCTGAAAAATATGATACATTTGTAAGTGCCATAAAAGAAATGTGTGGCTTTAATGAACAAACAGGCATGGTCAAAATTATAAGCATATCCTCATGTATGCGTCCCGCTGTCTTGGGATGTGTTGAAATACTATACACACAATCTATGATGCAAAACTCAGCCAGAACAGAGTCCACAGCCTATAAGGAAGCATATAAAAAAATCTAGATGACTTTAAATATTTACCTAATTGAAATCAATTGGGAGTGAGAGATTTCGTCGAACGCTGAGAAAAGTAGAAAACGAAATCACTTAACGAAAGATAAAGTCATGCCGTTGGATAGTGACATTAATACCGTTATGCAAAAAATCCATAAATTAGAAATTAAATATGCGAGCAGATTGAGAAAAGATAGATTGTTTTAAATTATGAATTATTGTGCATAGTAACAATAGCTCACATTATAATGTTGGACCGAAATCGTTCAGGTGACTTAGCTGAAGCTGAACTTACGTTATACATCAATAGAAAGAATGAAGAAGTGCCCGAAAAGGTTTTGGAAAGTTTAACAGTAGAGCAGAGGAAGTGTATTAAAGAATTAGACTTATATCAGATTCCCAGTAAAAGAACAAGGGGTGTGCCTATTTTGCTAACAAAAATAATGCGAGAAAACATAGATTTAATAATAGCTTGCCGTGAAGATTTAAAAATTCCAAGCTCCAACCAATATTTATTTCCAAGACCTGGTACACAAGAACCTTTTGAGGGCGGTAAGTGTTTGGATATGATAAAAAAACAGTGTAATTTGAAACACTCCGAGATGATTACATCAACCGGAATGAGAGATCATATTGCTACAATGTCCCAAATTCATTCTAAACAAAATTATCATTATACTGAGCAATTGGCAGGATTTCTAGGGCATGATATATCAGTTCATGCACAAAATTATAGATTGCATATGCAAGTACTCCAAAAAGCTGTTGTAGGATCTCAACTCTTAGAATATGAAAATACATTAAAGGAGAAAAAGAGTAACATAATACAAACGATTAGGTCTCAACCAAGAAATTAAAAACTTTGAGGAAGAGACGCC
Source organism: Pieris mannii (assembly GCA_028984075.1). Taxonomy (NCBI): domain Eukaryota; kingdom Metazoa; phylum Arthropoda; class Insecta; order Lepidoptera; family Pieridae; genus Pieris; species Pieris mannii. The sequence continues at coordinate 1,236,582 of CM054798.1, read as the reverse complement.
ATCTTCAAAAAATTCGGCAATAGAAAGCGACCAATCTAACATCTTACTTACAAACCTCAAAATATCTATCGAAACACCAGAAACTACAGTCAATAAGAACATGGACGATATAGAAATCTCAACCTGAAATCATTACAACCAAGATCCTAAAAATAAAGACCCCAAAATTAAGCCAAACAGAAGAAACACGAAAAGAAAATGGTCAAGTAGTACAAGTGAAAGCGATGTTGATGATGATAAACAGATTCAGAAACGAAGTAAAACTAGACGAGAAAAGAAAATAATATATATCATAAAGATTATAAAAATAAAAATATCATATGTCAATATAAACAGTCATAGAAAGTGGTCGGATGAAGAGATACAATTAGTCAAAAAATATTTCCAACCATCCTAATACCTTAGGTATGTCCAATAGGAGGACTTGCTGACTTCTGATTGGCCCATTTGAATCGGATCAACAACTATCGGAGTGGATTTGTATATTGGATCAACATTTCGGTTGCGTTGCCAAAACTTCAACGGAGTAAATCGTTGATCCGGTCGGAACCACATTTGTATGAAAAATATTATATTGGATCAACAAAAACCACCCGGATCAACATAGGTTTTCGGATCAACAAAGTGCTCGCCATATAGCACGCATGATCAACAATTGACGGATTGGTATAACTATATATATATATGTGATGACCTATCATGTATATAGTGAATATATAATTAAGTACGGGATGTCTCCACCTCGCCCGAACCCAATAATAAATCTACAGTCTCAGATTGAAAATAATCTGAGATAAGACCGTGACAGTCGATTTATTATCTGCATAACAATAACCAAACCCTACAAAGACAATCCATTTTTGGCGACGGATTCAATGCAATCCCTTTGTTCTTTACACTTATATTTGATAATCAATAAAAAATAAATAAAACAGTACAAATAATATGAACATATACATGTCTGTGTTTAAAATATAAAATAGTTTTATAATTATTTAAAAACTTAAAAAGTTAAAATCAAATCGAAAGTTTAAATCTTGAGATAGTATATTGGCACAGTTGAACTAACATTTCCATACAAAGGTCTATCCACATACACTGATCTGACCTACCATGGATAGCTTGTATCGACTGATGGCTATTACAATCCGTCGATTGGTTATCTTACTTTTATCAATATTTGGATTAAGACGTCAATCCCAGATGGTCACAAATGGATTGAGAAAGGTTATTGGGTTTGGGCGTAAAAGAACTTGGTACATAAGTAGTGTAATATTTTTTGCGATAGATAGATGCTATTTTTTCTTTCTTTCTAGTAAGTTTATGAAGTTCTAAGTGTATATACAGTGTAAAGTCTTTATAACGATAAACTCCCTATAACGTTGGAGTGAGCCCAAGTTGGTTGGTTTGCGTTAAAACACACATATTGATTCACTCTTTATAGCGATATGCCATTCTTTATTACGAAGAAATGTGTTCATATTTGTAGACAGTAAATATTTATTATCGGTATTATTGTTTATGTTATGTTATCAGGTATCAAAAGACTTTGAAGCTGCGAAACATCCGAGGTCGGTCTAGCTTTTGTTATCCTTAATTGCCTTGTACACGTGCAGTATGACGCATTGTTTTCTCAGAAGTGATGGTCTTCGACCAAGCATACTGGGTACCTATCGTATTATCAGGTGTAAACTTTGTAATTTGGTTTTTTTTTGGTCACTCTCTATAACGACAAAAAATGCTCAGTCCCTCGAGTTTCGTTATAAAGAGTTTACACTGTATATGTTTCCAGGTTTCCCCTACTGGCCCGCCAAGGGGATGTCCGTGAATGGATCCGGCGTGGTGGACGTGAGGTTCTTCGGAGCCCACGACCGAGCCTGGGTGCCCGCCAAGGACTGCTTCCTGTACTCCGAGAAGGACCCCAACAACGTCAGGTCCAAGAAGCAGATCGTGGACAGTATGCAGGTGTGTGACTAATATTAATTATTCTGAAACAACAAAATACAATCTTCCTAGATGTGTTTTTAGACAGGAAATAAAGTTTTATAATTCTTCTGTGAGTGTGTATGTCACTGAACTTCTCTCAAACGACTGGACCGATTTTGATGAAATTTTTTGTGTGTGTTCAAGGGGATCTGGGAATGGTTTAGATTCACAATTTTGTCCGCTGGACAATGTTTTTTTAATTTATAAGTAGTTGTTGATTTTGGAATGTTTTACATTGCATCCGACAGGCGGCGCTACCATCGCAGTGTCAAATTTTAAATAATATTGGAATTTTAATTTTAGTCTATCCCGACAGTTAGCTGCGATCAAATTAAAAAAAAAGTTTTGTTATCATTGTGTTATTGTAGACCATGTGCTGGATCGTTAGATATTGTCATAACATTTTAATAATAAGTTTCGTCAAAATGGTCCAGAATGTTTTAAAAGTTTGAAATTTTCAAATTAAAGACGTGTAGACAGGACAACGTCTGTCGGGTCCGCTAGTCTACTATATAAAAATAAGTCGGCTTTTCCTTCCTGACGCTATAACTTCCGAACGCACGAACCGATTTCCATGGTTTAGCATTCGTTGGAAGGGTCTCGGGTTCCGTGAGGTTTGTATCAAAAAAATCAACAATTATTTATTAAAATTCAGTAACTATTTCAACAGAAAAATGGGAAAATCTTTTTTCAAATACAGCGCCATCTCTGATACATAGCATGTACTACAAACCAATATTTTAAGTAGTTATATATATAATAAGAAGAAAAAAAATTTAACAGGAACAAAAAAAAACTAAACTGATACAGGATACATGAAAAACAAAAAGTAAAAAGTGCACATGAATCATGATAATTTAATATGTTCTATAAAAAGTCATATTACGACGTAACGAAGCTCGTGGGAGCAGTTGAATCACTACATAGTATAAAACAAAGTCGCTTACTCTGTCCCTATGTCCCTTTGTATGCTTAAATCTTTGAAACTACGCAACGTATTTTAAATCGGTTTTTTTAATAGATAGAGTGATTCAAGAGGAAGGTTTATATGTACAATAACATCCATTAAATAGTGGAGAAGTACTGTTATTTTTGAGGTTTCTAATGTGATGTCGTAAATAATTACATTTTTTCCGCTTACATTGTAAACGCAGGCTGAACCCTACGAGTTTTATCAAAATAATGTACTAAGTATTGTATAAATTGAAAAGGTCTACAGAAAATTCCATGATGGTATATGTCTACCTCTTATGGATTACCCACAATAACTTTTTTTTGTCATTTACTTTTTACGACAAATAATGGCTAATTTTCGAAGCGATTTTAAGTAATACAGCATTAATCCTTAACCAATTAAATACCTTGAATACATTGTTCATTTAATATAGATCTATACAGCCCATTACAGCTTATTTAGCAGTGATCGAACGCGTATATTATCGGAGCTTTCCAGCGACGGAAATAACAATACATAATAAAAACCTGCTTTTCATCAGCATTGCACCCGTGCGAAGCTGGGGCGGGGGTCAATAGTATATAATAAGTGAAACTTTTATTACATCGTCTCAAACTTTTTGGTCTGTGTGGCGCATGTCGCGTGACGGTCGGCCGCGGAGTAGGGATAAAGTGAAAGGCGCTCGTCATAGCAGCCAAGGCCAATGTGTAGTGTTTAAACTATTCATTTGTGCCAGTGCTCCACGCTATTTTAATATGTGTATATAATCTAAATAATTGTTCAGTATTATGTATGTCGTACTCTCTAAGACACAGAATTCAATAAGAATATTAGTTGCAGAGTTAGTCTACTTTTATTAGTACCATTATCGTTCCAATTTTCTAACTATAAAAGTAAGATAAGCTATTTTATACCCTTAATGGAATATTATTCCAAAAAATTTTAGTTAAATGTCTATAATGTGAAAAAAAGTTTCACTTTCACCGTGGTTTCATAAAACTACACAACATTTTTTATTATTTATTTTATCTTAGATTCAAGTTTCATCAAAATAGGTTCAGTAGTTTTTGTGATTATTATGTGTTTTTAGTCGCGTATGTTAAATACGCTTGAAATTTAAATTGTTTATTAGGAAGTATAATTGTGTAAAACAAAATGTTTGTTGTATATATTTCTCAGAAAAAGAAATAATTCAAATTTCATCAAAATTGGTTCAGTAGATATAGTATCCTTTGGGGTATTCCTGCAGGAATTATATAATATATACACAATACGAACTTCCATCCGTATCACCTCGACGTACGTCACACAACTGTGCGTTTTCAAGGCAGTTTTTGCCGCCCACCACCACTTTATGGAAACCTGCCCACTGAAGTATTTCCGAACCAATTCTACTTAGGGTCCTTCAAGAAAAGAGTGCCATTTCTTAAAAAGCCGGTTACGCACTTGCCTTCTTGCAATGTGGTATAGTACGGACGCGGAGCACGAAGAATTTCGTACAGTGACTCCTCATCTTATCTCTTTGTCGCTCGCGCATAAACATATTGCCGTTGCGCTCACACAGATGCACTGACCGCCGTATTCAGAGATTGTAAACCTTTTAGTCATAACCATAAAGACTTGTGGTGGTGTACATGTACTTTGGTTTGTTTTGTTATAAGTAGTAATTCCTTTTTTAACGCTAAATTAAAGAACATTCCGTGCTGGGATACGCTCGTGTGTAGTTTCGTTTTTGAGGTTAAGTTTGTTGTGAGTGGTGTTTGTGTGTTAAGTCGTTGAATTTATTTGCTGTTATTATTAATAATAACGGTAAGAAGTAAAATGGAACCAACCCCGTCTACGTCTTTCTGGTTTTTTTTACCAAATCTTAGTCGCAAACATAACTTTTCCTTTTTATAAATCCATCAAGCCGTTTAGTCTAAATAGCGAGCTAAACATTTAAATTTGGCGCCAAAAATTCGCTATTTTGTTTTTATAGTTATGATATACCAGTGTCACTATCACAGTATATACGAATTTTACGACATATCTCAAGCGAAAATCCATCAAGCCGTTCAGGCTGCAGAGCTTGCCAAAGAATTATACATACATACACTCGAAAAACATAACCCTCCTTCAGGCGCAGTCGGGTAAAAAGCTATCCTTGGGTACTTACCTATATTAAGTCGATGATCTTATTTACAAAGCTAACTCAAATTCTAAACTACCGTTTTTAATATTCGTACTTATAAAAAAAAATGTTTTTAACCACTGGCAGTAGGCCCAAAGGTCACTGTACGAAATTCTTCGTGCTCCGCGTCCGTACTATATCACATAACATTTGGTGACTCTCTTGCCCATACAAAATATTTTTATTTATTTATTAGCCGTTATTGCTGGCACCCAGTATAATGTACTACCACTTATTTTAGTTACATAAATAAACTTAATCTACACAGAACTTGATCCGTTTTGGGTAATCAGGACCTCTTTCAGCTGCTATTATTTTCCAATGTAAGCTCTTCTTGTCAAAGTTGTGCCTCCTATCTTTATATTGTCCGCCCATCTCTTGCTCTGTCTTTCTCTTTTCCTTTTTCCATCGCGTGGTTGCCATTCTGTAAATATTTTTCCATTTCAATCTGCTATCTCTAGTCATGTACCCGGTCCAGCATTATTTCAATTGCCTTATTTTCTTTATAACGTCCTCTACTTTGGTCGCTGATCTTATCTCTTCTGCTCTTTTTCGATGTCTCAGTGTTACACCTACCATGTTTCTTTCCATTTTTCTTTGGCATGTTCTCAACTTTAGAATTCCCAAATTATCTCAGTAACATCTTTCTAAAGTCAGACTCCCAAGTATGGCAGCCTTATGACAGTCGTATGACACATGATATGGATACATAGATTGGACACCTTTTTCTTAGCTACCATTGGGAAACAATATTATTCTAATTAATATAGGATTTTTATTAATCTCAAGGGACATTATTAAAATGGGGTTGGCGTCTCCTGCCGAGCCCGGGTGACAACTACTCGGGAAATATTGTCATAATATTTATGGGCGAGTTGGGGCCAGCTGCCCGGCGCCACCCTCGTTACCGCTCGTGCTATTGTCAGTGACATGACTGACACTCTTGCCGCAGAATTTTTCTGATCTGTCCTCAAGCATGTCGGATAGCCCATCCCGGGATACCCTCGTGCCAGAGAGCTCCAGATCGCACCTGGCCCTTTCAAAGGTCGCACAGTCAACAACTGGTATCATCTGAATAAAAATGGCTTAATTATTATTACAGGAGGCTGAACAATACATTCGGAATATTTCTCGCAAATATGGCAAGTTTGTTTATCCGCCCTTCAAGACGCCCTTCGAGCCGAACAAGATTAATGAACAGTTTAAAATGATGGTAAGCATTCGTTAAAAAGAAAATTAATTAATTTTTTAAGTGAAACTTCTTTACGCACGCTTCACTTGGGGAGTAAGCTGGCGAACGCGTGACGTAAGCGTTACAAAAAGTGTGATCGGGCAAGGCGAACGGAAGTTGAGTGGGGGATATAAGCAAGAGACAGCAGTGCGCGCGAGTTTCTTTCTCTTTTCCTCTCATTCATGAACCAAGTACAACACATGGAACAACAATCGATGCAGTTTTTTCTAGATATCTGTCTAATTTTAATTCGAAAATATATGTATCTTATTTCTCATACTATAATACTATTGTTTCGGTTTTACAATCAACCACAGTAATTACTGATATATCCAATAATTAATTAAAATAAAAGATCTATGCAAAAAATTTTAATTTACTAATGAAAACTTGAAATAAATTTAAATATTTGTAGAAAATTAATATATGTATATGCACATACATAAATATATATATACACATACAGATGGAGCGAAAGCACACTCAAGCGCACTCGTTTTTTTTTTATTATATTAAGATGTCCTTGCCTCGAAAAGATCGCTTGAAGCGATAAGTCCGCCGGTTGGCCTGCTTTTTTATTTAATTATATCAATCGTATTATATTCCTGTACACGCAATGAAGTTTTAAGTTTTTAAAGACCAGCATAGTGATTATTAATTAATTAATTGCATGAAATATAAAAAAAATAATAAGTTATGTCAAAAATCATTTATTCGTTTAGGTAATATAATGTACACTTATGAACGTAAAAAAAAGAAATATAATATGAATCTAATTTTACATTTACTGCCTGTTCTCAAATCAAGGGCGTAGAACGGAAGGGAAGAACTGGCAATAAACTCTCCGCCACTCTTTTTAATCGCCAAGTTTTTTTTTAATACACATTGTTTGTAAGGAGCTGCAACCATTACACCAAGTTCCATATGACATCTTGAGTAATCAAGAATAATAAAATAAATTTAAAACAAAGATTTGTCCTCTATCAGCAGGAGGCATGGTGAAATAGGAGCACGCACTTACATACTCGTGAGAACAACACGCAAATAATAATATACAAATAATATTTAAGAGTTTATAAATATATATATAGTTGAAAGAAAATTCTTTAATACAATTAGATAACTCTGTTACAGATCCCGAGTTTCGAAGGAGAATTGCGTTTTCAAATCAAGGACAAGTCGGGAACTGCGTCTCCGAAAATTAAGGAAAAGAGACGATCGAATTCTAAAAGCTCTGTTGTCGATGGGTGAGTTTATTTTTCAGATGATTGTCTATGGTATGAAAGATGTCGTCTAACCAGAGTAAAAAAAATGTGAAAATTGTTCGGAATTATGTTTTGTTAAAAAAAAAGAGCTGCAAGCTTTTAGGTCTGGGCCTCAGATTTCCTTCAGTGCTTGTTACTCGTCAATTATTGGATGTAAGCCCTTCGTTTCCTTCAACGTACGAGCAAGTGCACGGAGTCTAACGAACTCGTGTACGCGAACACGAATTCCCTAGGTCAACTGTCAACAATTATTATTATTTATTTTCTGTCCTTTTTTAAAGAAATATTCCACATGCTATGATTTCTACATGAATAATAAATGTCATATGGAAAATGCAATCATTTATGTTTTAAAAACACGTACATCTCCTATTCTGTATGTAGCAATGTTACGGATTTTTAACTTTTTATTTGTTCTGTGATCATTGGTATTGGGGCTATTCAAGTATTACGTACGCAGATTTACTGCAATTTATCCCCCCCCCCTCCATCTTATCAGCAAAAGTAAAAAAAGATCTCAAAATAATAGTACTTAAAAGTATTATTTTTTTGTAGGAATCCTAGTAAATGCATTTCGTTTTCAAGCATAGACAATATATGGGTGTAAAAAAGGAAGTAATTACTTTTTTTTTTTTTGAGAATCTCTTTTTTGAATCTTTTTTTTGAGAAGAAATGAAATTACAGCTCAGCACGGGCTGTTTTGGCGAGCTTAGCTCAGCCGAAAGGAAGTAATTACTGTTGATGTAATCACCTTATAAGAAAATGAATCCCCCCCCCCTTCTATAGTGCTTGTAGTGTGCCTGACACCTACGAACGAGTGTTAAATGGGTATATAAGGTTCATACTTACGACTTTAGGTATTAAATCACAAGGCGAACATTGCATTGCAATGAATTTAATAAATTTTTGATATTTTACGTTTATAAATTTAAAAAAATGGCTGTTTGAAAAATAAAACATATATTTAAAGTTCAAGTTATTTAGTAATTAATTTTTAATATTCTTCATTTTTTAAATTAAAAAAAAATTACCCATTGAGAAATAAAACTTATATTTAAATGTTTTTGATTTTCAGTGAGGCAAGTGATAATGAAGAAATGCACGATGCACCGAAAGTCAATGAATCAACGGAAGAGAATAAACTAGATACGGTTGATGTGTAAGCATTTATCTCTTATTTGAGTCATTTATTGTATCCTATATATAAAATTCTCGTGTCGCGGTGTTTGTGGTTAAACTCCTCCGAAACGACTTGACCGATTTTCGTGAAATTTTGTGTGTATTGTGGGTAGGTCTGAGAATCGGACTACATCTATTTTTCATCCCCCTAAATGTTAAGGGTCACTCCTAAATTTTTTTTCAATTTTATATAAAATAACCCTGAATTTTCAACCCTTTACAATCAACCCCTATTTTTTATTTCGTTATTAAAAACTTATGTTGTGAACTCTGAGACAGACAGAGAAAAATTCACAGAACAACCTAAAAAGATTTCATTCCGGAAAACCGAACAGTCTCTGGGATAGCATAGCAAAATGTTTCATGATGGTATGTACTAAATAGGAAGGCTCAGTTAAATCTCATTAAGGAAAAACGAAGTTCGCGGGGACAGCTAGTGTGATATAAAATTTACTAATTCTGTTAATTATATTTACAGAGAAAAACCTATGGATATTGATGAAAATAAAGATAAAGAAAAAAAAGTTTCGAGAAAACGGCGTCGATCCGAAGCAGAGGATTATGTCATAGTAACTGACAGTACTAAAGAGAAACGTAGGCGCATTGAAAAAGAGACGACCACACCCAAACAGACAGAAAAACAAACGGACAAACAAAAAAAAGTCATCGAAGTCAAAGCAAAGGAGGAGGAAAATAAAGCGGAAAATGTAGAAGAGAAAAAGAAAGAAAAAGTCAAACAGAAAGACGAAAATAAAGAAGTACCCAATAGTACCACTAAGGAAATAGTCGTTTCGGTCAACTCCCCCAAAACTCCGAAGCCCATAGTCAAAGCGAAGGACAAAACGGACAAACCGAGAAGAACAATCGAAAAGAGTGCGGAGAAAACAGAAGAGAAGAAGGAGAAAAGACTGTCGAGAGGGAAATCTCTCATCATCAACAACGTGAGCGCCGATAAAGATAAATCGGCGAGGCCTAGAATCAAGAAAGTTACAAAAAGCACAGACGTGGAGATTCTGATCAGCAAAAACATGATTAATAAGAATTTGAACAAGAGTCTGGAGAAATTCAAGCCCTCGAAGGAGCGGCTGCACTTCGACGACGACACCACCTTGGCCGTGCTGGCCAGGGAGGTCTCAAAGACCGGAATGCCCACCATCACCTCGGTCCGAAGTCTTTCCGAGAAGCGGCCGCAGCCGAGTCTGATCGAAGTGTCGGTGGACGCCGACTCCAACGCGAGCGTTGTCACGAACGTGGAGAGTGCGAACCAAAAGGACAGCGACGGATCTTCGAAGACCCGAGAGTCCGATCCGCCCGTCGGCCGGGTCGGAGTCAGGGCCTTCGCCCGGATGCAGACGGAGAACGCCCCGAGTTCAGACATCGAAATCAAACCAGAGCCGATAGACTTTGACACCGATCGGCAAATGGAGAAGTTGGAGGTGATGAACTCGTTCCGGTTGCAGCCCGTGAATCCGGCGACGAAACTACGCGAAGTGCGAATTAATAAGCTGGTCGTCACGCCGATTAATAGGAAGAAGCCGGAAATTCGCGTGAAGGCGAAGAAGACGTTTCCGCAGGCGAAGAAGCCGGAAGGATCAGAGTTGAACAGCAAGAACTCGATGGTGTATATTCCGATTCAGCCGGCGAGCGGTCAGGCGCCGGTGAGACCCAACAGGCCTGTCGCGAATGGAGTCCAAGTTCAGGTCTCTGCTAGTGTTGGTGAGTCTGAATTTCATTTGACAACTTCGAAAGTAGGAGTATTTGTAGGGAACTTTTGGAGATTCATCAAAATCGGTCTAGCAGTTATACAGTAGATCCCCGGTAATCCGGCACTCTCTGTAAACCGACACGGTCTATTATTTATTATTGAATTGAAATTAATATAGAATCTTATTATTGGATTTGAGCAAATTGTTGTATAATTTTCTCTAAAAAAAGTGTGTGTATTTACGAACACGCGTTAGAAGTAATACTTCTTAAGCGTAACAATCTTTTTAAAAATGTTACGACGCCAGAACACTAACATTAGAAAATACTACACTAACAATAGAGAAAACTACACTTACAATAGTGAAAACTTCACTAACAATAGAGAAAACTACACTGACAATAGAGAAAACTACACTAACTATAGAGAAAACTACACTAACAATAGAGAAAACTACACTAACAATAGAGAAAACTACACTAACAATAGAGAAACCTACACTAACAATAGAGAAAACTACACTGACAATAGAGAAAACTACACTAACAATAGAGAAAACTTCACTTACAATAGAGAAAACTACACTGACAATAGAGAAATTTTCACTAACAATAGAGAAAACTACACTAACAATAGAGAAAACTACACTGACAATAGAGAAAACTTCACTAACAATAGAGAAAACTACACTAACAATAGAGAAAACTACACTAACAATAGAGAAAACTACACTAACAATAGAGAAAACTACACTGACAATAGAGAAAACTACACTAACAATAGAGAAAACTTCACTAACAATAGAGAAAACTACACTAACAATAGAGAAAACTACACTAACAATAGAGAAAACTACACTAACAATAGAGAAAACTACACTAACAATAGAGAAAACTACACTAACAATAGAAAATACTACACTAACAATAGAGAAAACGACACTTACAATAGAGAAAACTAAAATGTTGACTATATCTAACTTCAGGTGTATTATTGAATTGAAATTAATATAGAATCTTATTATTGGATTTGAGCAAATTGTTGTATAATTTTCTCTAAAAAAAGTGTGTGTATTTACGAACACGCGTTAGAAGTAATACTTCTTAAGCGTAACAATCTTTTTAAAAATGTTACGACGCCAGAACACTAACATTAGAAAATACTACACTAACAATAGAGAAAACTACACTAACAATAGAGAAAACTTCACTAACAATAGAGAAAACTTCACTAACAATAGAGAAAACTACACTAACAATAGAGAAAACTACACTAACAATAGAGAAACCTACACTAACAATAGAGAAAACTTCACTTACAATAGAGAAAACTACACTGACAATAGAGAAAACTTCACTAACAATAGAGAAAACTACACTAACAATAGAGAAAACTACACTAACAATAGAGAAAACTACACTAACAATAGAGAAAACTACACTAACAATAGAGAAAACTACACTAACAATAGAGAAAACTACACTGACAATAGAGAAAACTACACTAACAATAGAGAAAACTTCACTAACAATAGAGAAAACTACACTAACAATAGAGAAAACGACACTTACAATAGAGAAAACTAAAATGTTGACTATATCTAACTTCAGGTGTATATTGAATTGAAATTAATATAGAATCTTATTATTGGATTTGAGCAAATTGTTGTATAATTTTCTTTAAAAAAAGTGTGTGTATTTACGAACACGCGTTAGAAGTAATACTTCTTAAGCGTAACAATCTTTTTAAAAATGTTACGACGCCAGAACACTGACATTAGAAAATACTACACTAACAATAGAGAAAACTACACTAACAATAGAGAAACCTACACTAACAATAGAGAAAACTACACTAACAATAGAGAAAACTACACTGACAATAGAGAAAACTACACTAACAATAGAGAAAACTTCACTAACAATAGAGAAAACTACACTGACAATAGAGAAAACTACACTAACAATAGAGAAAACTTCACTAACAATAGAGAAAACTACACTAACAATAGAGAAAACTACACTAACAATAGAGAAAACTACACTAACAATAGAGAAAACTTCACTAACAATAGAGAAAACTACACTGACAATAGAGAAAACTTCACTAACAATAGAGAAAACTACACTAACAATAGAGAAAACTACACTAACAATAGAGAAAACTACACTAACAATAGAGAAAACTACACTAACAATAGAGAAAACTACACTAACAATAGAGAAAACTTCACTAACAATAGAGAAAACTACACTAACAATAGAGAAAACGACACTTACAATAGAGAAAACTAAAATGTTGACTATATCTAACTTCAGGTGTATTATTGAATTGAAATTAATATAGAATCTTATTATTGGATTTGAGCAAATTGTTGTATAATTTTCTCTAAAAAAAGTGTGTGTATTTACGAACACGCGTTAGAAGTAATACTTCTTAAGCGTAACAATCTTTTTAAAAATGTTACGACGCCAGAACACTAACATTAGAAAATACTACACTAACAATAGAGAAAACTACACTAACAATAGAGAAAACTTCACTAACAATAGAGAAAACTACACTGACAATAGAGAAAACTACACTAACAATAGAGAAAACTACACTAACAATAGAGAAAACTACACTAACAATAGAGAAAACTACACTAACAATAGAGAAAACTTCACTAACAATAGAGAAAACTACACTGACAATAGAGAAAACTTCACTAACAATAGAGAAAACTTCACTAACAATAGAGAAAACTACACTAACAATAGAGAAATCTACACTAACAATAGAGAAAACTACACTAACAATAGAGAAAACTTCACTAACAATAGAGAAAACTACACTGACAATAGAGAAAACTTCACTGACAATAGAGAAAACTACACTAACAATAGAGAAAACTACACTAACAATAGATAAAACTACACTAACAATAGAGAAAACTACACTAACAATAGAGAAAACTACACTAACAATAGAGAAACCTACACTAACAATAGAGAAAACTACACTAACAATAGAGAAAACTACACTGACAATAGAGAAAACTACACTAACAATAGAGAAAACTTCACTAACAATAGAGAAAACTACACTGACAATAGAGAAAACTACACTAACAATAGAGAAAACTTCACTAACAATAGAGAAAACTACACTAACAATAGAGAAAACTACACTAACAATAGAGAAAACTACACTAACAATAGAGAAAACTACACTAACAATAGAGAAAACTACACTAACAATAGAGAAACCTACACTAACAATAGAGAAAACTACACTAACAATAGAAAATACTACACTAACAATAGAGAAACCTACACTAACAATAGAAAATACTACACTTACAATAGAGAAAACGACACTTACAATAGAGAAAACTAAAATGTTGACTATATCTAACTTCAGGTGTATTATTGAATTGAAATTAATATAGAATCTTATTATTGGATTTGAGCAAATTGTTGTATAATTTTCTCTAAAAAAAGTGTGTGTATTTACGAACACGCGTTAGAAGTAATACTTCTTAAGCGTAACAATATTTTTAAAAATGTTACGAAACCAGAACACTAACATTAGAAAATACTACACTAACAATAGAGAAAACTACACTAACAATAGAGAAAACTTCACTAACAATAGAGAAAACTACACTGACAATAGAGAAAACTACACTAACAATAGAGAAAACTTCACTAACAATAGAGAAAACTACACTAACAATAGAGAAAACTACACTAACAATAGAGAAACCTACACTAACAGTACAGAAAACTACACTAACAATACAGAAAACTACACTAACAATACAGAAAACTACACTAACAATAGAGAAAACTACACTAACAATAGAGAAAACGACACTTACAATAGAGAAAACTAAAATGTTGACTATATCTAACTTCAGGTGTCGGTTTTTTGTGGCGGTGTGCGCGCGCATCGTAAGATTTATCAAGGGTTTTTATTAAATTAAAGATATAATATAATCTTTCTTGCTTTCTTTCTTTTATCTTTCATCGCTTTTAAAACTTGATTTATTTGGTAAAATTTAAAAAACCTCCAAAATTCGTACGATATCCGATTCCAACAGGTGATAAAGCCAAATTTCTAAAATTCCAGCCACCCCAACGACAACGAGCGCTCAAACTCCGACGACCACGGCGGCCGTGTCTCAGACCACGCCCACTTCCATCAGCATGGGCGTGGTGTCCAACATGGCCAGCATGGCCCAAACCCCTAACGTGCATACGGTCCCGCTCATCACCTCGGTCAATGGCCAATGGGCGTTCAGCCTCCAACCTGTCATGTCTGTTGGAGGAGTTGATGTGAGTATTTTTATACTTCTTAAACGGGTTTTTTTTCCAGGCATAGGTTAGGTTAGGTCAACGGGTTCCCAAATCTTAAATTGTAATGTAATAAAATGTAGTTAAATTAGAGAGTTAATTGAATCTCTAGGCAGTTAATTAAAGATGTTCAATCAAGTCGTAGCATATTGATTTAAATAGCAGCGTCGAAGACATTTAACTATCTGTCTGACCGAAAGCCAGCGTGTTGATTAATAATGTAAAACAATATGGCGGCCACAACAACAGATTACTTTCAGAGTGTTTATTTCAAATTGTGATCTTTGGCGAAATTGAAAACATGTTGCCGACTCCGCCATGATTATTTTATTTGTTATTTCGGTGTGATCGTGAAGAACTGAGAGCTTGGAAATTCTATATCTTGTTTTATTGTTAATGGTTAGGTTAGGTTAGTCATATTTCCTAAAGAAACGTTAAGGAAACTCGTTAAACGTTTCGTTCACTCACTCGTCTGACGGAACTTTAGCAATTTGATTAAATATCAATATTTAATTAACTCTCTGATTTAACTACTTTACTGCTTTACTGCGACATACACATACTTATACTCTGATGTTCAATTACGCAGAATTTTGACAGCTGTCATTTTTTTACATGTCAGAGATTATAAACCTTTTTTGCGAATTTTTCAATTTCAAATTCGAGTGATAATCTGAGTCTATACATCGATTTTATTTGTTAGTGAATTTATCCATTTTATTAAGTGCGGTGCTCCACATTAAAGTGGTTTATCAGCGAGTGCTAAAAGTCCCTTTTCATCACAAACAGATTAAAATGGCACAAGGATTACTAAACTTGGAATAAATAATAGACAGTGATGGCAGCTAAAGAATAAAATAAAGTGTGACAGACGTGTAACTCTAATACTTCTAACCAATGCGTTGTTTATTTGAAGTAATATTAAAACTAAAAATGATTAATAATTTCAGAGCTCGAATGGTCCTTCGGTGAACGGAATTGATCGTCCTGGGACGTTGGTGGCCGTTCCCACTCCCGTCAGCGTCAGCTCTATGGCCCAACTCACCCCACAGAGGAAAGACGACGCACAGGTAAGGGAGCGTTCGAATATTACGTAACTAAATTTTGGGGGGGGGGGGGGGGTATTAAAAATTTTAAATTAAAAATATTTAATTCATTAGTCTACGTTGATTATATACAGTATATGCCTTTTTATTTTTTTATAGAACAGGGGGCAACAGGCAGGAGGAGCTCACCACAAAGTTATACCGCCGCCCATGTACACTCAATGCCAGAGGGCTGCGAGTGCGTTGCCGGCCTTTTAAGAATTTTTGTTTGTAAATTATTTTTTTCCATAATATAATTATGTGGTTGCTCGCAAGCGATAAGGCCGCTTTTTCATTTAATTATGTTACATTTTTATATTGTAATGTAACGAAGTGTTAATAAATATAATAATAATAACATTCTCGTTTCCGATATTGTCCAATAGGTAGACTATGCATATATTATATATATATATAATATATATACACATATATGTCGCAGATTCAACGCGATTAGTAATTACGAAATTGGTGTCACTACCGTCGTCCGACATTATTACTTCACATTTAAACAAGTCAGTGCGCACGTCCGGCGCAGGCGCCGATCGGAAAGCAACCCAAGTACTTCACGACCGATTCAACGCACTACTGACAAAGCTACTTTGACAATTGACACTGAGACATTTTACAACCTGTAAGATGTCTATGACATTGCGTGGTGTTACCATTCTAATAAAACAAATGACATCGTGTTATTTTATAACATAATCTCTGACATATATATATTATTACTACTATAAAACTCAGTCAAGTTCATATATTTAAGAGTATAATTTAACTTTTAGCCGCACACCATTTATATTGTTTTTTGTAGAGACTGCAAGTATTGTTAACAAAGCTTCAAAAACTTTCACCACTGAGGTCGTGGATTCGTACCCTGTGCACTAATATTTTATTTAATATTGTGAGGACCGCGACGGACGGATAGAGCTTTTTTGGTGTAGTACTAACATAGAGGAATGTGAATTTCAGCTGCCACGGCTGCAGCACAAGCCAATGCTGAATCCCTTCGACGCGAGCAACACCAGGCCGGTGCCGGCGCCGTCCACGGTTGGACCTCTCACTGCGAAGCTCAACCAAAATGCTTCTAAGGTTTTTGCTCTTAAATATTTTCTTTCGTTCTTTTTTTTTTTTTTTTAGACGGGCGGCCTTATCGCTAACAAGCGATCTCTTCCAGGCAACCTTTTAAGTCCTCTCATTTGAACTAAGGAACACAATCTAGGTTTAATCGCTTATTATGTAAACAGTACAGATAATACAACTAATTATATGGGTACATTACCATTTTATACATTATGCAAACAATACAGAGGACTAAATTGACAGAAATACTTTAGCTCATCACGAGTACAGGCTTCGTTCTATATTATATATTAAAAAAAAAGAAAAAAATATTAAACAATTAAAAAGCTCGCAATACCCGAAACTGTTTGTAATAATTGTTATCTAAAAAATACAACGATTTAATCGTTAGGCTTCTTTTTCTTGTATTTAATAACATCTGAAGTGATGTTCCCCGCGTTAATTTCAAACTTATGATCTAGGTACTCGCCCACGCTATAAAAGCAACTTGCCTTTAAAAACGTTATTTTTATTTCTTCAAAAAAAATGAAAATTTAGTGTCAACTCCATGTAACTTTACTCGATTTAACGACAAACTCTCTAAAGCGTGGAATCCAATTAACTTTGATTGGTTCAGCTTGTCTACCATACAATGATACATAGCATCACACACACTCTTAATAACGACATAAATTCTTAAGTGTCGAAATCAGTTGACTTTGGTTGGTTTAGCTTGTCTACCATACAAGGATACATTCTACACAGCATCACACACTCTCAATAACGACAACAATTAAGTGATTAAGTGAAGTCAAAAGTACCTTTTAAGTTGCTAAAATTAATAAAAAATTACTGTGTACATTTTTTGTCGTTTTATAATCCTAGTCCTGGAAGCAGCTAAATTATTGGAAAATTATTTCCATTATCACTAAGATTTTCAATATCACAGAATCAGCAAAAATTACAAGAAAATTACTGGTGCAGCAAAAGAGGTCAAAAATAACAGACTATACGCAAGGTTCAAATAAGATTCTTTTTGTGTAAATAACTACTTAGACTAGTCTGAAATATACTTTTTCTTTTTCAGATTTTTCTTCCGTTCTTTTAACGACATCTCTATATAACGCTATAATAATGTCGTTATATAGAGTTTACAGTATATAATAACGATTCAGCTAACATTGAATAAGTAGTAGTGCTTTTAATTTCTAAGAATATATTTTCTCGTATTTACGAAAAAATTGGTTTGAATAAAGAGATTAAATGAGTTATAATGTACGTTTCAGCTGACGGACTTCTTCCGCACCTTGATGGAGGAGACCCTGGAGAAGGTGAACGAGCCGGCTGCCCACGTGACGTCACTGAAGCTGCAGCTCGAGCAGCTGCAGTGGAAGCACAGGCAGGAGCTGGATGAGCTAAAGCATAACCATGGTAATGTTTTTGGCGATATCATTTTAGAATAGAAAACTGTTATGAATGTTTTTTTTTTTTGGAAAAGGGGGCAAACGGGCAGGAGGCTCACCTGATGTTAAATGATACCGCCGCCCCCATGGGGCCCCCATTTAACCTATGGCAATGAGAGTGTATAGTAAATGATTCTCAGAGCAATTGAATAACATAACAAATTTCATGAGAATCGGTCGAGCCGTTTGGAGTATGGGAACTAACAATGTGACTCGAGAATTTTATATATAGAAATGTCATGTAGCAGTAAATGATACTTATAGGAGTATTTTATCTTCCAGAATTAGCAATGGTGGAGATGCGCACGTCGTTAGAACGGGACAAGAATCGTGCGGTTAACGAAGAGAGACGGACCATGCACCTCAATATGGAGGCTGCGGTTAAAACCGCCAAGTCCAAGCAATGGTTAGTTTATGCCCCAAACCCCAATTGGGGTTTGGGCAACTATTATTCATAAGTGAAGCGTTGGTTTGCCCTTAAATTTTTTTTAAAGTACTTAAAAAAATTGTGGGTTATGTATTTTTTATGACCAATGGCCGATTTGGAAAACTAGAAAGTTTTTTTTACTAATATACAGTACAGCAAGCTTGCCACGCCCTGCTGACTGGCAAAATTACATGTAAGAAGCAAATTATCATTTTTTTCTGTTTTGTGAAAATAGCCGAAGATTTTTTTTGGGTCCGATGTCAATATGTTGCTTTTTAGTAGGGAATCCGAAATTCGACAGCTTTGCCTTGGTCTCAGATATAACATATAATAAAAAAAACAGTGGCACTAAAACCTTTTTAGGTCCTGGCCTCAGAATTCTGAATCTATTTCATGATCAATTTCTAAATCTAATATGTGACCAGCCTCCAGTGCCTGATACACGTCGTCGACTTTTTGGGTCTAAGACATGTCGGTTTCCTCACGATGTTTTCCTTTACCGTTAAAGCAAATGTTAAATACGCACGAAAGAAAGTCCATTGGTGCACAGCCGGGGATCGAACCTACGACCTCAGGTATGAGAGTCGCACGCTGGAGCCACGAGGCCAACACTGCTCTTAGATATAACATATATGTCGCAGTAAAGTAGCTAAATCAGAGAGTTAATGGAATCTCTAGATAGTTCATTAAATATCTAATCGATCAAACGAATGATACCCCATTGATTTTTCCAGGTGCGCCAACTGCAGCCAAGAGGCCCAGTTCTACTGTTGCTGGAACACCTCGTACTGCGACTACCCCTGCCAACGAGCGCATTGGACCACGCACGCTGCCCTTTGCACTCAGGCGCAGGTAAATATGATACATCTCCACTCATTCGTGGACAAGGAGTCGTTGGAAGTAGGTACAGAGGATGGAAAGTTTGGAAGTGGAATCAAATTTAGACAAACAATTGTTAAGAAAATAGTATTATAGGTCTGCAACGCACTTGCGAGCCGACCACTTCTGACAGTGTGGGTAACCATCGACGCCCTTGTTAAGTTTTAAGATTTTTTTAATAAATACATGTTCTAAGGAAGTGATAGTAGCACATAATTCGTCATAGAGTATAAATTAAAAGAATCCAAATATAGAAACTCTTTGGTGACACAAACTTGTTAAGATAAATTTATAATAGATAAATTATATCGAAGTGCATGAGAGTAATTTTTTTACGTCGTCACGAAGATGTGCAGCGTTTTTGTTGAAGAAAAGGGACAGATTGAGTGTGAGTGAGAAAGAGCGAACGCAGCATTAAGCAAATAATCATGGAGCAAGCAAGTGAGATAGAACGAGAGAGAGTGAGATAGAGCGAACATCGCTTCATGCACAGTGTTATTGGGAGAGTGGTGGGAGATAGCTATAGTGAGAAAGATTGAGAGAAAGGGAGATTGAGAAATACTTCACGCTATTGGTTGATGTATTCGTTTAGTTACATATTAGAACTTTGGATGGCAATTCTGTCGCATAACGTCTTTTATTTATTTTTACTATCGTATACGTGTTGTATAAAAATTGTAGCGTACTTACGATAATAAACGTGTAATTCAGTTAATTTTTTTTTAATAAGTATTGAATTTCACAAATAATGCAATATTGTAAAAAAATGCAATAGTTTTTAAAAATTGACTTGACGTGAATTATTATAATTAATATTAATTTGATAACGTAATCATATATTACAATAAGTTATGATGAAGTGATAAAATATTACAAGGATTTTACTATATTATGACTCATATGTTAAATATCTATGTAAAATTCAATTTAAGACAAATTTGCACGCCATTGTATGTGTATAAGAATATGCGAACATTAGATTGTACCACCAACACATTATTGTATCGTATTCTTGCAAATCAATATTATTATTATTATTACAGTGTGAATTATAGATATACAAATACATGGAGTAATCATAGATTGGTACATGATCATCTGCTTGGGGCTTTTACCTTAGTAATAATTAATTTACAAAGAAATTTCACTTCTGACATGTGTACGTTGTACGCACGCACTTTTGCACGTCAATTATTACTTGACGCGTTAAAATGTTGCCGATTTTTTTTTAAATATAATTATTATTTTCCAGGATAGTAATGGAACAGACAACTCGAAAGACATCCACGCGAGATTGCAGCCAGCACCGGAGCGTTTGGTAAATATATATTTGAAAAATTCATTTAATTCAAGGTTCGATTCTCGACAAAAAACTTATACACTCAAAATCATATTGAAAAACAAATTTGTACTGCAATTTCAAAAAACCTCAAATGTTTTTTTTTCTCTCTCCAATGTTAGGTTAAATGAGATTTGACGCGAACCACCTTTTCCGCGCGGTTTCTTTTTTGACGTACATTAGTGTACGTTGTGTAATGAATAAATGATTTTTGAATTGAATTGAATATGTATATGTATTAAATACTTGAATCGCATAATTTCCAGACTCCGAACAAGAACCCATCGAAACCAACCCGAGTCTACAACAAGGAGATGCCGAAGACTTCGCTTATAGGTACACCAAGTCAGTTGTCATTTGTATTATATTTAATTCAAATAATTTAAATTTTCTACTGACAAGAACTACAGGTTTGTTTGGGTGCGATTTGGCCAAATTTATGTTCGTAAGGATGAATCAAGCCCGGCCATTCTAATTAAAAGTCATGATTCCTTCACTAAATTGTCTTAATTGTTATTACTACTACTAATTTGTTTGTTTATCATTGCTTAGTAAGTTACTTGATCAATTTTTGTTTTTATATACTGAATCACACGTTATTTCCACAATGATTAATATATTTTATCAAAATGTGAACAGAATTCGTAGCAAGTTAACTCAATTTTCTTTAAATCTGTTAAATTCTAACTTCGATATTATATGCTTGACGGAAACGAACTTAAATATGAGTGTTTTCGATGGCGAAGTTGTTGACGCCCGTTACAATCTCTTCAGACGAGATCGTGCGGATTCCTCCTGTGCTAAAACCGAGGGAGGTGGAGTTTTACTCGCCGTCCATAAAAAATACCAGGTCATCCGTCAAGCATCGTGGGATAGTGATATGGAGGATGTCTGGGTTACTCTTATTCCTGAAGCACGTGACACTTCTCGCATAAATTTATGTGTTTGCTATTTGCCTCCTGATATTAGAATTAACAAGCTTGAACTCTTTTATAGCCATTGCCAAAATTTACTTCTTAATCGTTTCCCTTTGGATAATTTCTTATTAATTGGTGATTTTAACACACCTGATTACTCTGATTCGATTAATCCCTCTCTGTCAATTTCCCCTAACCCGAGTAAGAAGCTCCTTCTACTAAATGAATTAATGTCACTGTGTAATCTAAAACAGCATAACTTTATCACAAATGCAAACGCTCGCTTGTTGGATTTGGTGCTTTCTAATATAGATTGTATAAGTGTCAATGAAACACTTGCATTAAGTTTGTTAGATAAAAATCATCCCGCAATTTTGATTACTCTTTCTCCGATTCAGATTTCTAAAGGGCTTCAACGCGCTAACATTAAACGGCTTAATTTTGCTAAATGTAATTTTGAAAACATTAAATCTGAACTCCAGTCTGTGAACTGGTCCGAAATCTTATCGTCCCCTTGTATTGATGAGTGCACCGAAGCTTTTTATGAGCTTTTATTTGAAATAATATCAAGAAATACACCAAGTTGTTGTAGCAAATTCTCATCTTATCCAGTCTGGTACAGCAAATCCTTAATTAAATGTAATAAAGAAAAAAACTTATATCATAAACGGTTTAAGAGGTTTGGGAATCCCCGCGATTACGACGTTTTCTCTTTGCTGAGGGAGAGATGCAAATTTCTTACCAAGATTTGTTACGACAAGTATATCGCATCCATCGAGGACTCGTTGGCCAAGGACATAAAATCATTTTGGAGATTTGTGAATAATCGTAAAGGCCATATTTCAGTGCCTCACACCATGACACTTGAAAATACTTCTGAGACAGACGGTCAGGGGATATGTGACCTTTTTTCGCGATACTTTGGTTCAGTTTTTGACGATAAAACTAATAAAACTATATACACTGACCAATCTGGTGCTGTAAATAACACGTATTTTAATATATTATCTGGCTTTTCTATTACGGTAACAGATATCAAACGTAAAATAGATAGTTTGGATATTAACAAAGGGGCGGGTCCTGACCTTCTGCCTCCTATTTTCATAAAAAGTTGCGGAAAGGAGTTGTCCATTCCATTATGTGTTCTCTTTAATAAATCGTTAACTAGTGGTGTGTTTCCTAAGCGCTGGAAAACTGCCCACATAATACCTATTTATAAAAGTGGTGATAAGTCCAATTGTAAAAACTATAGACCGATAAGTATTTTATCTTGCGCTGCTAAATTATTTGAGTCAGTGATGTATACTCATCTGTTCAGTCATTTTAAGCCTGTTCTTTCAGACAAGCAACATGGTTTTGTTAGAAACAGGTCTACGGTCACTAACCTTCTGGAATACAAAAACTATCTCTGTCAAGTGTTTGCCACAGGTGGCCAAGTTGACTCTGTTTACACTGACTTCTCTAAGGCTTTTGACAAAGTAAATCACCATCTGCTCTGTCATAAGTTAGCGTCACATGGTATCCACGGCAGTTTATATAGATGGATCTGCTCATACCTAGACTCTAGAACTCAGTTGGTTGCGTTAAAGGGCTTCATCTCTGCACCTATCGCAGTTACATCGGGAGTACCTCAGGGATCCCACTTAGGGCCATTATTCTTCGTAGTTTTTATTAATGACCTTATTCAACAACTGTCCTGCAATTGTCTCTTATATGCAGATGACTTAAAAATATTTACTTCTATTACTAATTTAGATGACTGCTTAACATTACAGCGTGATATCAATACCGTATCACTATGGTGCAAGACGAACTACATGTATTTAAATATAGACAAGTGTTTTGTCATATCGTTTACTAATAAACGAAACAAAATCGTATGGAACTACGTCATAGATGGTCAATTAGTTAACAGATCAGATGTTGCAAAAGACCTAGGTATCCTGTTCGATGACAAGCTTTCATTCCGTGCCCACTATAGTCACATCACGTCTAAAGCAAACCATCTACTGGGTTTTATTCTTAGATCCACAAAAGGTTTTAAAAATCCTCGTAGCACCTTGTACTTATACTTCAGCCTCGTAAGAAGTATATTAGAATACGGTAGTCCAATATGGTCGCCGAATTATAAGGTGCACATTGACGATATTGAACGAATTCAGAGGAAATTTCTCAGAATTTTATGTTATCGTATAAAACCTGGCCGGTCTAACTTAAATTATTGCGATAGACTCCTGAAATTTAAAGTTCAACCATTAGAATCCAGACGCATAGTCTTCGACTTAGTTTACCTTTATAAAATCACCCACTCCATTATAGACTCTCCCGAACTACTAGCTCACATTAGCCTTAACATTAGATTTAGTGCCCGTAGAGCTAACGAAGTCAATTTATTTTCCCTTCAAACTTATAAGAATAACATCTCTTTTTACAACCCTTTGACCAGGATGGCTCGTCAATATAACGAGATGGCAAAGAGCAACCACTTACTTGTGGACATATTCTGTCGCAACATCAATAAATTCATTAGTGTCGTTAAAGACATCCTCCATCGTAGGTTAAGTGCTGACCCTTGTGGTCCTGGTTAACGTTACGTTAAATTGGTGTCGAGGAACTTATTATTATTATTATTATTGTTTTTTTTTTACTATGTTACCTTTGTTAGTTATGAGCCTTTTATTGATGTAACATTAATTTTGCAGTGTGCACATGGTTTTACATTAGAATCCTGTTCATAACTATTAGTTTTAAGTTTATTTTTGTAAAGATTATAATGTGTTTTGTGCACCAAATAAATAAAAATAAATAAAATTCAAATTATTTTTTATGTGTCGATGACGTTACAGTCGGCTGCCTTTTAAATAAATATTAATTGATTAATGTATCCACAATCTCAGATAGAAAACAATCTGAGATTGTGGATTGTCAGACGGTGACAGTCGATCGATCTCCTATCTGCATCGCAATAACCAAACCCTATGAAGACAGTCCATTTTTTGTCGACATTAAATAAAATTAAATAGAATATTGGCACAGTTAAACTGTCATTTTCATACAAATATCTATCCACAGATACCGATCCGACTTCTATGGATAGCTTGTATCGACAGATGGTTATTATAATCCGTCGATTTGTTATTGGCACACTTTACAAAATTTGCATTAAAAAGTCTATCTCAGATGGTCAAAAATGGATTGAGATAGGTTATTAGGTTTGGGTGTAAGTCAACTATTAGAAGTTTGCCAATATTGCTAGGGTCGATAGTAATACAATTGTTTTGACTTTGACAATCTATATGACATATGACAGTGGCAGCTGACAGTTACGCCATTACTATGACATGTATATTAATGAGGATTTATAAAAATGTTTTTTTTTATATACGATTTTTTTTAAGTAAAAAGTTTTTGGAAACTGCACAAGTGCAGTTGTGGGACCTTTATTGTACATATTTAAGGGGGTTTGGTACTTTTACCGACTTAAATAGGAGGATTAGATATTATTGAAAATTTTAAGTGTATTACTTAAAATGTTTGTCCACAAATATATACAAGAAAGGGTTAAGTTAAAAAAACATCAAGTTATGTTTCAAGTTTAATTCAAATTTCATCAATTTTAGTTTAGTAGTTTCAGAGATATCCACACATTTCTAGACATGTATTGACGTTTTTTTTAATATTTGAACTATTGAATTTACAGTCAGTATGGTAGAAGATAGCAGTGGAAATCAAACTGTCAAATGTGTGGGAACATACAAGCCCAACGCCCAGACGCCGCCTGTCATTATTAATAAACAGGTAACATTAATAATTAAGTACTTTTGAAAAGATTTAAATTACTTTAGTGATAAACAGTGGAAAGTGCAGAGTGCACAAGAATATTTATTTATTTATTTTTATTTTATTTATTTAAGTATTCCTACAGCTAATCACTAAACAATATCCAAACGATTTGTTACACACAAAAGCCAAAACGGAATACACATTGAAACAGAAACATAAAGCACAGTTTTACAAGATTTATTGATTGGTAGATTAAAATATATATTTAATATGAAGGAACAAACAAACCTGAGTTTTTTTTTTTAAGATTTTTTTTTTAAGATTTTTTTATTTAAGATTTTTTTTTTAAGATTTTTTTTTAAGATTTTTTTTTAAGATTTTTTTAGTCATATTCAATATATCTTATACACTCTTATACATTACATATATTATCTCCACTTCATAGACTAAAATATAAATTAGTACCCCTATGGGGGACGGGGGGGAGGGGGTGTTTGATTTTCATATTTGTTTATTACGTCAACTGTAATCATTTAAGTTTTTGCTAAAAATGATCCTCTAGAATCGAGAGTGTCCGTGGGCGGCGTTATCACTTAACATCAGGTGAGCCTCCTGCCCCTGTTTGCCCCCTGTTCTATAAAGAATGCATGCTTGAAAACATTTTAAAGGATGCCTAAAAAAATTAATATGTTTATGAACTTTTATTTTTGAGAGCTTTGCTAGAGGGGGGGGGGGGGGGGGGTTTGAAATGCTTTAGGCTAGAGTCTAGACCATAATGTTCTATGATGTCTTCGTAAAGACACAATATGTAATAAAAACAAATTATTGTTAATTTATTATAATATAATTTAATTACTTGTAACTAATAATTTTAAATAACAGAAACGTTCAATTTTGCAATAATCTATGGCACCGTCTTCAGCACAGATTGTGAGAGTGAATTTTTACGATGCGCGCGCACACCGACACCTGAATTCGACATCGTAAAGTTAGGTCTAGGTGGCATGGAAATCGATAACTGTTGTATATTCTAGTATTTTTACAACACGTGTTTCGTAACAGTACAATTAAACAGTGCGAATAAATAAATATTATTTTTTGGTGTTTTTAAATCAATTTTACATACGACGGTGATAGTATTTACTAATAATTTATTTATTTAAATTAAATATTTTTGATGTATTTTAATATTTATCGTTAATCACTACTGCGTTTTAGTTTTTTTTCCATACGCCAAAGAAGTATAACTTCTCGGTTTTCATCATATAAATAATTTCTAAAGTTGTTTATGCTTCAGAAATTAAATAATTTCATTATACAGTCGGGACGTTTATATATTAATTAACTCATTAATTTTTTTTATAGTTACACAGCAATGAGGAAGCGAAAAAAGTGACAACTTCCGGCGGATATTTGATCGTCGGTGGGGGCAGCACCGTTTCCACACCGAGACGGCCGACGATACAGTATGTGCATACGTCATAGGTCATATAGGTTTTAAACACTAGTTTGTAGGGAAGGAAGCCGCTTTTTATATTAAATTAAGGCAGTTAAATGGTAGATTTTTTTTACGATTCGTAGTTATTACGAAACCAAATGTATGTATAATGTGGGTATCACAAAAATTTTACAAATGAAGGTAGACATTTTTTATATTCGGTTGAAATTATGTCCTGAATAAATTGTGGTGACATTTTAAAATTTAGCTACTTTGAATTATTTGTTTTAAAGGTGACAAATACGGCAATACAAAGATCCTCATGGGGACATGGGGTTATCAGCCTATGAGAGTCTGGGTCTTGTATTTATTTAAACTAGCAATTTTAAATGATTTTAATATTATAAACTCTATAAAAATCAGTTTAAACGTAAACTTTCTACCAAATTGTGTTCAGGCGATAATGACAAGTTTGGTTAAGATTGCTGATTTATTTATGATAAAAGGTACTTTGCTTTCTGGATCTTCAAAAAACTGTTAAGATTACATAAATAATGGATTCAGAAACTATAATAGTATTAAAAAACTTCAGGTCGTTGACCCCTAAAACGTCAGGTCATTGACCCCCTAAAAGTCAGGTCGATGACCCCTAAAGGTCATGAACTCTTGCCAGGGTTATTAAAAATATTTTATTATTTTATAAAATATAAACGACTGGTAAAAATTACCATTCGTAGTTTTATATTGGGTTTATCAAGTTATATAAAGAACAAATCTGTTTAAACATATGTTTGCAGTTATGTATAAGCCTATAAAATATTAATTTACGGCAAATTTTTACAAATGACTGTTAAATATATAATACCTTTTGATTTTTAATACAAAATTTACAGGATGGTATATATATTAGTGGTTTTAAATTAGCGGGCAAGCTACATTTGTCAGTTAGAAAATGTTTGAGTTTCGATATGTGACATCTATACCTAAGTCATGTGACATTCATGTATATAATGTAATTATTATGCAATACATATTGAATTAGGTTATATTATATTAAGGATATTGGTGTTCGACCAGCTTTGAGGTTTGAATGTGTGCGAACACCAACTATTATTGTAAGGCCGGCTTATGAAGTTCTGAAGAAGGCTGATTCAATTAAAAGTTATGAAAACAGATCGAGGGCGGATCCAGGAGTCATAGATTAATAAATGGATTGATATAGTCTATATTATTTCTGTCTATGGAAAAGATCTGCCCTGGGTTATGGTTTTAGAAGTTCATTAAATCTCAAATTGTAGTTATACGTTTAAGACTGCTATTTTTAGGTTATTTCCTATTGTGGTTGGATAACTATTTTTAATATAATTTTAATATTTACAAAATCTAAATTTTTAGTTATATTATCTTGTAAATATAGTTAAATTTAGATTTTAATTTCATGAAAATTGTGAACTCCTAATTGTATGGCAATATACTAGTACAAGTTAATCAACGTCGAAATGTTTACAATAAATGTAAGATATTGAGATGGTACTTTTATTTCCACTTTGAAATACACCTGGCCTTCATATCCGCTTAGACTTAGAGATGTGACATTTTGCATAAAAAATCGAATTTTGAAAAATATTTTTGATCAATTATTAACGTAGTTGTCAAAATGCAGCTGATCGCAAAACACAGAATATAGCAACAGGCACACTTCACTCATAGCAAACTTCATGTCGCGTAGAAAAGGATACACTGTGCCATAACAAAGAGAGTGACTGAGACAACAATAGAACTGGCCGTGCAATATTGCAGTTGAATTCGATAGCCTAGCGATCGTCCGGCAACCCCTCGGGGCAATATCGGCCATAAGTGGCTACACAAAACATGTTTGGCTATATGGCCGAAATATTACTGCAATATTGCATAGTGTGGCTGACATTGTTTGCAATGTTGCCGGGCCATGTGTTGCAGCCATCAATTGCAGTAAAACATGGCCCGTTTAGAAGCGCCATAATACACTATGCAGAGATATGGTTTTACAAAGGTATTTTTTTTGAGGTTGTTTTTAAGCCGATGCTAGCATTAAAATTGTTTTTAATTCCTAAGTAAGTTTAGCCCTCCTTTTTTTCAATTCCTTTAGTGGACACTTTTCGGTATCATGTTTCCAATAATCATAAAAGACCACAGGCTGTGATTCTCATTTCTGGGATAAGTTGCAGGCACTGCTGCGTGAGTCACATTTCTCATTGGGTAATAAAGAGTAAAAACATAAAATAAGATTTATTAAAAACATTCTTACAGCCTTAAACATTTAATTCTCAAACTAATAATGGGCAAAAGCATTATCAATTAATGTGATTATAGAAAAATAAATAACAAATACAGTAACATTCAATTCTAGCCTATATGGAACCAATACATAGATAAATAAGTCAAACATCTAGTACAGTTTTTAATTTTGATAATAAAGCTACATTAGACATGAAGAAATCTGAAAATACTACGCCAATGATTATTAATTCATCTTTAGGAAGTGGATAGGCAGATATGACATGTATAGAAAAAAACATACCGTTCCTAAATAACACAGCCATTAATGTAATAAAGGCGATACTCATTTTTAAAAGCACCACTTAACAGACCTTAAATATAAATGCCCTTAACCAAAAGCAATCATAATAAAAACAGATATTTAAAACATAGACAGTAGAATTGAAAAAAAAAAAGAAGTTAACCTAAACTATAACAAATATAAAAGCTGTGTAAAAATCAAAAGTAATATTCATTTTACACTACAACATTGGTTTAATATTAAACAAATTTTTTATCAAACAAAATCTACATAGGAACTATTAATTTGTTTTTAATTTCCATAGCGGGAGGCACCAGCTTTAGCAAGTTGATCGGCCATCTCGTTGCCATGAATACCTTTATGGGCTTCTACATAATTCCACTTAATATTAATCTTTTTCTGAACACTATCAAGATCCTTAAAATCCATTTCATTCTTCACAGGTTCTCCTGATTGTAGTTTCCATCCTTTTCTTTTCCAACCTGAAAAAGGTTGAAAGAATGTCAATATTATTAGGGTCTGTTTCACAATGTATGGATAAGTTCTTCATAAGTTCCAAATGATCTATTTATTATTTATTGGTAAGATAAACACTATTGTTGCGTTTCACGACTGACAGATAGCGCTATTCGTCACATAAAGTGCATCATCAGTCTGATGAAGTGGTAAAAAGCACAATTTATCTGAAAAATAAGTGATTTGTGTTTGACTGCAGTCAGACAAGAAAGCGTTGTGATTCAATAATACGATGGAGGTTTTTGAAACTCTTGAAGATGAGTTTGATGAATATTTCGATCGCACCACAATACCGCGAAGGAATCCTGTATTTCAGAATAGAACTAACTGCATGGAGACATTGGACGAAACGAAATTTAGGACACGGTTCAGACTTACTAAAGAAGCCGTGATGTTTGTTTATTCAATGATCGAAAAATACAACTTCAGCCCCTACAGATAGGTAACATACATAAAACCCGTTTACAAACCCTACCTGATGAGCGCTCCTGGATTCTAACGGATCCACTTAACAATTGCTTTTCTATTGAGTCTGGTTTTCCGGGGCTAGACAAAATAAGTGGAAATTGGTATCTATTGACCTAAGCAACGAATTCGTTTTGTACCGAATCTAACACATGCTTGTTTCAGAAATCATGTCATAATGCAGATTACTTGTCTACTGTTGACTTTGAGATATTATGCAAAAGGAAGTTTTCTCACAGTAGTCGGTGATTTCTCTGGTGTGAGCAAAGCTTCTGCCAGTCGCATTGTCACCTTGATTTCACAGGATATTGCACAGTTCGTCCTGAGTTTATCAAATTTACTATCAATACTCAAGAAATACAGCAAGAGTTTTTAGACATAGTGGCTAGATGGCCAGGAGAAGCACATGACCAAACAATTTTCAACAATTCATTCCTAAAACAAAGACTGATAAATGGAGAATAGTACTTTATCCATACAAATGAACAACTTACACTTTTTCTTTATTTTTTTCAGGATTTTTAGGATTGTCTGTGCTGTAGCATCTTATTCATAAAGTTGAGTTTAATGATTGCTAGTATTAAACTTACTGCTTCTTAGTATTCATTTATGAATGTTTAGTATTATTGTATTAAATTTATTACATAACCGTTATTGTTTTTAAATATTGAAGTATTCTTTTTTTTATTTGTTTGATGATTTGCTTTTTTAAAAGGCTTTTTCTCTCAGCGTACACCCTCTGT
This sequence comes from Pieris mannii, assembly GCA_028984075.1. Lineage (NCBI taxonomy): Eukaryota > Metazoa > Arthropoda > Insecta > Lepidoptera > Pieridae > Pieris > Pieris mannii. Next base: position 1,205,074 of record CM054798.1, on the reverse strand, counting down.
CTTCTTTGCCGATGAGTAAGGATGCCTACAGGTTCGAATTTAATGACGTGGAATAAGTCTAGTAATCTTATGTTCCAAAATAAACATATTTTATTTTTTGTTTTCTAGTCTAGTGCTTTATCTTCATTTATATTTTAAGTAAACTAACCTGGCATCCATTTTGTAACAGAATTGATAAGAAACTTGGAGTCTGTATAAATAGCTAACTTGTCCACCCCATGTTCGATTGCCTGCTTGATTGCTTTTGTGGCTGCTTGAATTTCACCACAGTTGTTAGTAGCTCGCCCAGATACTGGCTCACTTAAATTTAGACTATGGCCGTCACCCCAGTACACACCGAGACCAGCTCGAGCACCCGAGCGGCCATTTGATGAACATGCTCCATCTGTATAAACTTGCACAAACCCCTCATCATCCACTTTAAAATCCGATACAAGGTCCTGTGGTTGAATTAACTTAGTCTTCTTTCCCACCTTTTTAGTATTCTTTTGAAAGATTTTATCAACCCGATTTGTAACACCTTTTAGTCTTTCCTCTATATCATCTAATTGTTTTATAACTATTGTGTTCAAGTCATCGTCATCAGAACTGAAACCATCTGTTTTCGCTTTTTCTTTCGGTTTCTTTTTTGGAACAGTATCTTCAGCTTTGGAAGAAGTTGAATAATTTCTTTTTAGATTATTATCGTTTTTACTAGGCAGGGATGAACGAGATTTTTGTTTTTTAGGAGGGATATCCTTTACCGGTCCACTAACTCCTTTGTTAGTTGTAATGAAGTCTTGAGCTTCGACAACTGTATTGAACTTTTTATATCTTGCACCAGGAAAGCCCTTAACTTGTGCTTCACAATCACTCCATTCCATAAATATGCCGGAGGTCCGGCCTTTGGCAACAGCGTAGAAAGGCATTTTTTGAAAATACAATTTACTTTTAGTCCACAACTCACATCGTAAAAAATGTCGTTGAAGATTTACAACCCTCCATAGCATTTAAAAAGTCAATAAATTGGTATTTAAAGTTACAGTTGAATAAAGCAATCAAAAGAGTAGTCCTAGTTTCCTACCTGTCTTATTTAAATATTTAATTCTGGAATCAAAATTAAAAAATACAAAGATTCGAAACCGTTGTTTACCAAACTCGGCAACTTTGAACTTACATGAAATGTGCGGTGGAATGAAAACAGTTTTTTGACATTGAATGTCTGAATCATTTATTTGACAACACCACATTTACATATTAATAAACGTCTTAATTCGAAAATGACATGACGAGAAGAGGTCACGTGACCATTTTCATAATAATTCGTTTGGCGTTTGTAGGTTACCCCTATCTATAATTGGTTTTGTCTCAAGTCCCAGTGATAAGTCAGGATAAATGGGAAGCCTCCATTTAATTGATAGATGGAAAGTATGGAAAGAACAGTTGTATCCATCTGTAATTTTACAAAGAAAAATCTGTATTCCAGTTCCAGTTTTTTGGTACGATATTTGAAATTAATTTGACATTGTTTGCACACAGTGTTTTCGGATTTCAATAGACGTAGGCACGTTTGTTATGCCATGGTGCCATTATTTGTTTTTTGTTTAAGTAATACACTGCGTTCATATTACAATGTTTTAAATATTTATTTATAAATATTTGTAATTATTCTAATCCAAGGAGAATTCAGGTTAATTCAGTAGATTTTATTGTTATAACTCTGGCAACATTGATTGCTGGTACTAGCATATTATTATCATTTTATTTACTTTCACCGTCATACCGCATACTCGTTTATTTTCGTGGCATATATCTAAATATATTTCCAGTGTGCAGAGAAGATCTTTCAATATTTCTACTTGTTAGCCAATGTTATTTATGTGTTAACAATTTAAATAGTTTTTATTATCTGTGCCAAGTACCTAGACAATATTATGATAGAAGAATCGCGACCCCTTTTGCCAATATAAATAAATAAATGTCTGGTGATTCTTAACATAAGCAAATCTAAAAGTTTGTAATGCAATTTTTATTTATAAAGCAGGAGGCTCACTTGATGTTAAGTGATACTGCCGGCCATGGACACTCCCAATGCCACAGGGTTCGCGAATGCGCTGCCGGTCTTTTTAGAATTGGTACGCTCTTTTCTTGAAGGACCCTAAGTCGCATTGGTTCGGAAATACTTCAGTGGGCAGCTGTTTCCACAAAGTGGTGGTGCGCGGCTACCGTTCACGGGTTTAAGGTCGGAATATGCTCCGTCGATGACGACCTTGATGCTCCGATCGGCCAGAAAGCTGGAGATCCAATCGCATAATTTCTCGGGAAGACCATAGGCTGGAAGCTTCGAGAGCAGTGCTCTGTGCCACACCCGATCGAAGACTTTCCCTATTCCAAACTAACCGCTAGCGCCTCCCCCTTGGACTCATTTGCCTCTGCCCATCTATGTGTTATATATACAAGAAGGTCACCAGCCGAACGACCACGACGAAAACCGTACTGAGAATGGCTTTTCAGCTGGTGGCCCTCTAGATACCTCAGGAGCTGGCCATTAACAATGAATTCCATTATTTTGGAGAACAAGGAAGTTATAAAAAAGGGTCTTTCTTATTTCTAAAATAAAACACCTTACATAATTCATTACTGTAACTGTTATGTTTTATTATGCTTATTTGACTATATTAATATAAGTTCTGTCATTCCATAGTGCCTATTATTTATGTTAACATACTAAATCCCTTCTAGCGTTTTCAAAAATTTCAAACAAATTTATTCACATGTAATTGCGATGTAATTTTTGACAAGACCTAAAATTGCACTTAAAATATGACATAGGAATATAAATTTCTTTATGTCTAGAAAACAACACTAAATAAATTATCATACACTTAACTACTGACAATCCATACAAATCGGTTAACAATATTTTAAAAAATGGTAATTAATATACATTATATCCTCATTTATCACTAATAGGAAATTAATAAAGAAAAACCCATTTCCATTCCTAAAATTAATTTTAATCCTCAAATATTGCTTATTTTCAATATACAAACATAACAGTTATTTTTTAATTTCTAACATCTTTGATAAACATGAATGTATTAACTGTAAGTCAAAATACAACAATTTCCTTCACCCTTAGCATGAAAAATATGTAATTTGAATAGTTATGGTAATTGAAACTCCATATATAATAAATAATATTATAAATATTCTGAATATAAAATAGACAGAGTGTTGGAAATGCCTGGATTGCTTCGGTTTTGTGTGTTTCTGCTAAGGGATTGTGAAAATAAATTAGTGTTTCTTACGCCTTATTAATTAGTGAGAATTTTAAAGATAAATTTGTTTTACAAAAGTGATATAATGGCACTAAATAATTGGGGTTATTAAAATGGAAGATAAGGGTTGTCCTAGTACCAAATATAGGCCTAGGTTGTCCTAGTAACAATTATAAACACTTTCCCACATAACTACAATTCACACACAAATTTATTAGTAAATGCGTAGTTTCGCACAACATACAGAAACAAACATACAAACTACAACACAACTTACATTCTAAGTCAACTTCAGTAACCAACATATTTATAAAATTTGTTAAAATGTGAACATAAGTTTTTTTTGGTTAATTATTGGTAAAGATCGTCACTGCAACTTTAAGTCACAGATAAAACAAATATATAATTACAACCTGAGAGCGCGTCATTTCTGCGTGTGGGCAAAATCATTTTGTTCATTCCCTACTCTATTATCCCGCGCAAACTTGTCTATCACGCAATCTATGAAAATAAGTTGTCAAAATTTGACATACTGTCAAGCCTAAACGTAAAATTGTGACAATTTCATCGGCTAGTGAAATCTAAACTCACTAAAAATGCTAATACAAGAACTTAATGACAGTGTTACATAGTTCGATACATATCATTCTTTGGCCGTAGCAGTAAATTAGAAATATATAAACACAATATGCTTATTCCAAATTGTCAATTTCTATTGACCATTGACAATACTACTTTAAATAATTGAAATTTATTACGATTATGATTTAATGTATTATAAAACTTGCCTTAATTTTTTTGTCACCATGTAAAAGGAATGGTAATCACGGTACTCTTAAGTCTTTTATAAAAAGGCCGTAACAGTTGTAACTGACATTCCCAGGTGACATTTTGTAAATTAATAATGTCTATGAACATGCTAAAAAAATGATAGTAACGTCTTGTTACTTCAAATAAAACTAAATAAAATGAGTCAAATGCAACTCGTTCCTTCATTGCTTTTGATCCCAATACAAATTAATATAATATGGTTAATATTCAAACAAACAGTTAAGCACCCAGTAGACTAGATAAAAAAAGTAAAACTAGCGATGTTTAAGCATATATACAGCTGCTTGTTATGTTCAAAGCAATGTACAAACTATAATTTTAAAGAGATTTAAATATGGGGCAACTTTCAAAGCACTGAAAATGTTTATAACACGCGGCTTCGGTTTCATTCCATAATGCGTTTTGAAATTCACACAGCGCCATCTAGTATGTATAGTAACATTTAGATAAATGGGTGTAAAAGTCTTAAAAATAATTTTAACAATACAGCCGAAACCACAAGATTTTGTTTTTATTTTAAGAAAAAGTTTTTTATTACAAATGCTTGAGTTTGATAATATAAGTCACTAAATTGAATAAGATCTATATCCGGAATAGAATTCAGAATTTCTAAAACTTTTGGAAAGCTGTGCTTCTTAAAACTAAATTTATATTATTTTTATAAGAATTTAAATTATGAGGTTCTTATTTGCAACATACTTGTTTCGTTTTTATTTAAACAATGTAACAAGTGACTCCAAAAACTAAATAACCCTATGTAATTATTTTTTAAGTTTTATCCCATTACTGGTGTATAATAAAACATTTGAAATATTCTCCTATTATCCTTTCAAAAATGCCTAGCATATTTAAGCCCCTTTTGCTTACATTTATCATTAAGGTAAAACAGTAAACTTGTACAAGTAACACAAGTACGGTTATATTATCTTTAAAAGTTAAGATAACCATTCTGAAAAGTAAAGCATTGGTTAACCAATTTAACTCGGATTAATTAATATAATTCATTATTTTGAAGAAACTACGAGATTTTCATTTGTCCTTTGGAATTGATATAAAAATATTTATCTATGCTATTCTAAGTCACATCTGTGCGTGTTTTTTAATATTTTAGTATGCTTAAAGCGATTGATGGGAATCTATGCCGCTATGGATGGAGCTGTGATATGAATGATTTGAGACGGATTGTGGAGGCCGACGTTTTTAAAGCAGATTTTTATTCTTATACTAACGTAGACAGTCAGGTAGAGATGTCTCTCAAAGTCACGCAAACTTAAACTTGACAGATGACACTTGGCACTGGCAATTGACTATTGTGAGATAGAGCTTGACATAGTTTAACAAAACGGTCAAGTAGAGACGGTTGTCTTTCAATGTCACGCTAACGTTTACACACATGGACAGTTGACATATGACACACCTATGATATGAGTGAGCGCGACTTCGGAAGACATCTCTGCATTAGTATCCGATTAATCTAATAAAAACATTTTCAAAATAATGCTGCTAATCTTCATATACATTCTGGACAAAATAGTTCTTGCAGCAATCGTTTAGCTACTAAGCTCTGTTTTTAGCCTTTTAAAGGAAGGTTAACGACTCGTACCTTATACAAAGATGGACCGTAAATTAAACAATTTTCTACTATAATTAACACTGTCTACGTTCGTTTATGAATGCGTATGCGTACTAAATTGAATACAGAATAATACTTGACCTAACAACGCGATGTTAAAACACACCGTTCTACGTCTAAATCTACGTCCTAATATCCAACGAACAAGGCACGTACCTCAGGATACGCTAAATTCTCTAACGTACAAAGTCTTTGGTTCACTCTATATTGAGCACTCGTCACTGTCCCGCGCGTAATCTTCGTCTTCTTCGTCATTCCGCGAACCGGTTTTCTTCACTTTGCTGGCCACGATGCCGGTGTTCACTTTGCTGAAGACGCTTCGGTTCAGTCTGGAGATCTCCCGTTGAGGACTCAGTCTCTCTGCGACGGCTCGTTCGTAGTTGTCCGAGATCTTGCTGACTCCGTTGACCGGGCTCGTGGGCGATTTCTTCGGGGACGCGATATTCTTCGCCTCTTTGTCCGAGCCACCGGTGGCCGCAGTGTAAGAAGGCGGGTCTTTCGTTCTCGGATTTAACATTTGGGAGTAGAGAAAACTATTGTTTAAGTTGTTGAACCTGTCCATCTTCCCGTTCATCATCATTAAACTAACCGGTTTTTCTGGTGGGATGGGTTTCTCTGTCTTTCTTTCAGAGACGTTCGTCTTGGCCCATCGGTCCGGAGCGCCCAGGGCATAAATTGTGCTTAGGTTGACGTAGCCCGAGGGTCGCACGGCCTCCTTCCCCCGAGGGTTGGAGATGCTGTCGCTGAGGGTTGAGTCTTCCACGCTCGAATCATCTATAACTTCAGTGCGAACGTCGTCAATATTCGGCGACAGACAGTCGTCATCAGTTTCATCGTACGAGCTGAAATTGACGGGTTTAATTAGACATTGGTTATTTAATAATTAAATGCAAACTGCAAGTCCATCGGTTAGTGCTTCATGCCTGCCATTACAAACAAAAGCGTAACTGGTATATACAAGGATATTTCATCAGTAAGGCAGACAATATTTCAAGCAAGTCTCAGTGCTGCAGTTATTGCAGTGCAATTCTTAAAAAGGTTGAGGAAGCCATATAATGATCATCGATATAGGAATACCTAAATTATTAAACTGCAGATTACGTTGAGGAGTTAGGATTGAGATTTCGACTGATTTCTTTACAATTAGCTTTTCAATCAGAAGTAGCTGTTAACTTGTGGTAAAAGTTACATGGTTACAGGATGAGACAGGAAATAGAATGAATTATTAAAATTGCTTGATGTTTCATGTACTTGGTTTGAATGGGTGTGTATGTCTCATTAAGCATTCCTTTATGGATGATATCATACATTTCAAGGCGTCAATATGTCACAATACACTGCACTTCATAAACACAATCTTACCCTATCATAGCCACTTCTATCTCCCTCCCTGATGAAAGAAATGTCGTATAGGTCCGAAGAACATAAAATAAATATAAATAAACAAAGTGGGCAACCAAAAATATACGGAAATACAAATATATAGGGAATTTTAGGCTAAATATTAAATCAACTAGTTCGAAATAAATTACAATTTCTTGAATTAGCCTGAAGTGAACTATTTTATATAAATATATAGAAAGGATTGCTAAAGGTCAAATTATATATAAAGACTCCTGACATAAAAACCAACTTCTGTACGTGAACGAACTATACATTATTTAGAATAGTTAACGATTAGGAAATAACCATGTGGCGTAAGACATTTTGGACTATGCATTAGTACGCAAACGCAATATGTGTGCAGCAAGTACTACATTATTATATTAAAATAAGTCTTTTACTCACGATTATCACGTGATCATTTTAGCCTAATCGATGTTTTGTATGGAATATATTATACAAAATCGCTGTTTTAGACAGAAAAAGGTTTTTATCTCAAGGCCCTAATAAAAGATTAAAAAATGCATACATTTGGTCCTGCGCATCGCTGCCTCCCTCTTCCGCTACGAGTAATTCGTACTCTTCAGCTGCGAAGCGATCCCATTCGGACATCTGTAATTAAACTTGATATTATTTTTTGTTGTTGCATCATGCAAATAAATGAGGATAATTAATCTATATAAGTAATAGTAACAACAAAATATACAATATATATAATCTCAATAATAAAAATTTATTTAAAAAAATAAAATAAAAACGTAATCTATAATATTATAATATTTATTATTTCTGAATCTAATTAGGTGGAACCGAACGCAAAATAAATATGTTTACGTCCATAGATAATAAACAAGTTTTTAAATATATTTCCGTTTAAAAATGACTAAATAAAAAGTCTTTATAGTCATTAAATATAAAATAAATCGTTTATTTGCAGATAATAATTAGTATGCAAATGTCTAATTCATAATCATAATGGAAAAATATTGTTGTCAAAACCTATAGTCTAAATACTCTACTAAAATAAACCTAGCCTTTAAAAATCTAATCACATTAATATTATTTCTATTAGTGAAATATTAGCACTTGTTAGTTTTATAATTTGAATTTAATTTATACTACACGTTCATAAATGAAGTATCCCAAAATCTGTAAGTTATGATATATTATATCCTAGAGAACGACGTTGATAATATGACATTTTTTTAAATTTACACAATTGTTTAGTGACGGCTTTATTTTTCCCTTATTTATATTTTGGGCCTGTTTAACAATGTCCGGATAAGTTCCAAATAAGCTATTTATTACTTATTAGTAGGATAAACAATATTGTTGCGTTTCACGACTCAGATAACGCTATTGGTCATGAAACGCGAAGTATCTTATTCGGAACTTTTATCTTTCGAATAATTTATATGTTGCATAGCTATTTGGTACTTTATCCATACATTGTGAAACATACCCTTAGTACAAGATTTTTAAATAAATCAAAAAATTCGTATATTATTGGTACATTAAATATTTTAATTCTAAATAACAACTATGGCAAACCTCTGAATCAGAGTCCCGTTGCGTAGCGAAAGGGTCCCGTTGCTCGTGGTCCAAGTACTTCTCCAGGTTGAAGAATGTGTCGAAGAAGATCGGAGTGAGCTTACATTTCTTTAAGTCGGTTAACGTGATCTTGCCCTGCTGAGCTGGATGGACCATATCCAGCATCTGAAACGTTACATATGTTTACTTGAAACCGGCCTAAGTTATAACTATTGCTATAAAAGTTACATATACATACTGTTTTATACTGCAATTTAAATCAGTATAAATCAGTAGTCCTCTAAGATTAGTTATCAGTAGGTCTAAGATTTCGGTATCTGTTTCTTAATCGGCAAGTAGGTGATCAGCCTTCTGTGCCCGACACATGTGACTTTATGGGTCTAAATACTGTTATTATGGATTAAATGGTCTTCCAATGAATCATTGGAAGAATTGTGGGCCGTGACTGGGCCGTACGCTGTTTTTTTTAAATCATTGTAATTAATTATAAAAAGAAGAAACCAGTGGTACTCAACCTCTTTAGGTCTTGGCTTCAGATTTCTAAGGGCTCTTTCTTTGTTTCATGACCATTTGTTGATCTAATAGGCAACTGGGTGATCAGCCATCTGTACGCCTACGACTGTTTGGGGCTAATACAAGCCGGTTACCTCACGATGCAATTCGAGCGAATAATTTATGCACACATAGAAATAAATTCATTGGTGCACGGCAGGGAATCGAACCTACGACCTCAGTGTTTAATAATTTTTAATTTAGAAATTTGTGGTCCACGGGATCAAACATTATATATCTTTAGTATCCTTTACCTGACATAAACAATCATTGTAGGGAAGAGTTTCGATTCCTATCGCCTCCATCCTCTGCATCTGCTCTTCGTAGAAGTACTCCAGCTCATACATAGAGATGAAGCCATCACCGTCAAGGTCCATACATCTAGAAAGTACCATATTACATTTTAATACATAAAATAATACTAGGAAGTCACAGAATATGTAACTACACCAGGTGCCTAGAAATTATATTCTAGTAAGAACTATATTTATGTACGAAGCGATATAACGATATTTTATAATATAATATTAATTACAATTTTCTCTCCCGAAACATAGAAATAGGCATGTCTCGAAATTCCTTTAACAATCGAGGGCAAATACAATACATATTATATTAATTGAGTCGCTCCTCCAATATTATTTTTGTTCCTTTTGGAGTCTTGGGCCTAAAGTAAAGTGCGCAGGCGCTGATAAAAGATTTATGTTGACGTCTGGTAAATAGTATCGGTGACCCCAAAGTCGGTGCTTTACTAGCTCAACGAATAAGTATATACAGAGAGCAAATGCTGCAAGCGGAAAAAAATTGTTTTAATTTTGTATTTATTAATTATTAATTATAAATTATATATTTTGATTATTATTGTACTATGAGTTGTAAACACACACTAATCTACTATTTTATTATTTAATTCAAAATTATATCGTTAACAAAGTGTACACTTATGAACGTCTAAAAATATATTCATATATGAGTGAACATTCAAATTCAAAATCATTTTTTAACATAATGTACACTTTTGAACGTTAATAATGGTCTAAGATCCCGCTGCAGGATTGGTGCGTTCATCGAGTTTTTGTTTGAACCCAAATTTTTATGTTTATTTATAATTAGGAGAATATATATTTACTAGGTTGCCTATCAAAATTTGGCCGCCATTATTTTTAATTAAATTATTTTGAATTGATCTTTGGTACAAAATTACGTTCATTTAATTTTTAAATAAAATAACGTCTACATCACGGTAATTAATATGAAGATTCTAAAAAACCACGGTTGCCATTGCGCACATGGCCACACCTCTTCTCGCAGCCAAGTGTAAACAGGTATGATTTCGATATATTTATACGTTTATCACGGTTATCTATTAATTATATGTCAAATTGAAGCTAATTTTTTTCTATTAATTTTTATATAAGGTTGCCTAATTAAATCTGGCCGCAAATAAGGGTTGCTGGCGGTTAAAGATGATAAATAATTGAGGTAGAGTGAAAGAGAATTAGCGCGTAACGTCATTTGTCAGACAAGGATAGCGGTTGCCGACTGTGCGACCCTTTTAATCCATTCCGCATCCAAAATCATTAGTAGAGTCAATTGTAATTAAAAGGTCATGATATTTATATTTTTTTTACGACAAAACAATAACATTAGCCAGCACTTTTGGAATGATACATTATTAAAGTCGAGTACATTGCTTTTTTCGTTACACAAAAATCACGACTTCATCTTTATCAATTTTATTTTACGTTAAATAATATAATAATTTTTAGATGCAAAAATAAAACAAAAATGTAAATATAAAACGTTGTTTATTACGAACTCCAAAACAGCGTGGTTTAAGTTTAGCGTTTATGTTAGAATAAAAATGCCGCATCTGTTCAGTTGAGAACACTAACATTCGACGCATGCGCAATGGCTTAAAAGCGTCGCACAGTCGGCAACCGCTGTCCTTGTCTGACAAATGACGTTACGCGCTAACTCTCTTTCACTCTACCTCAATTATTTATCATCTTTAACCGCCAGCAATCCTTATTTGCGGTCAGATTTAATTAGGCACCCTTATATGAAAATTAATACAAAAAAATAGCTTCAATTTGACATATAATTAATAGATAACCGTTATAAACGTATAAATATACCGAAATCATACCTGTTTACACTTGGCTGCAAAGAGGTGCGGCCATGTGCGCAACGGCAACCGTGATTTTTTAGAATCTTCATATTAATTACCGTGATGTAGACGTTATTTTATTTAAAAATTAAATGAACGTAATTTTTTACCAAAAATCAATTCAAAATAATTTAATTAAAAATAATGGCGGCCAAATTTTGATAGGCAACCTAGTAAATATATATTCTCCTAATTATAAATTAACATAAAAATTTGGTTTTAAACAAAAACTCGATGAACGCACCAATCCTGCAGCGGGATCTCGTACTATAAAAGAAATTTAATGTATTTAAATGCTTCTAATTTCAAAAATCAAGGGTATAGAACCGACGGTAAACTCTCCGCCACTCTTTTTAATCGCCAAGTTTTTGTTTTACACGTTTCAAGGAGCTGCAGCTATTACACCATGTTCCACACGACATAGGTAATAAATAATAATAATTTAGAAACAAAGATTTGTCCTCCATCATCAGAAGCCATGGTGAAACTCATTTAAACTCCCTTCTGGAAAAGTTGCCCTTCCTTGTTCCTGCTTACAAAACTCGAAATCGTGCATTGTTTCATGTTCCTCACATGAATACTAATTATGCTTAAAACTCAGTTTTGTATCGCGCTGCCCGGACATACAATGACCACTATTTAGGCCTTGACTTGTTTAGGTTATTGTGGAATGTGATTAAAAAGTGTATTAAGAATATCCATAGCGCAAAATCATCTTCATCATCAGCACACCCCACATCCACACCATCACGTACATACCCACACTTTTACACGATTACACAACACAACCAATTTAGGCTTAATTAATTAAATTTAATCACTTAGTTAATTGTATTAAATACTTTGTTTGTTTGTTCCCTTTTATAAATCTTTTTTTATATAATGTATCATGTATTCCATCTGTGGCTATATTCTCAGTGTATTTGTTTGCTATTATATATAATTTATGTTATTAAATATGTTATTAAATAAGTAAATTATTTCATAATTACCCTTATCAATGATAACGAATCACACTTTTTCTTTTCACTTAGCTTCAAGGTTAGTAAATTAATAGCTTGAACGAAGCTCACGCGAGTTAAAACTGCCTCAATACATGCCACCTCTCATTTCTCTCGAAAGTAAAAGCTTAGTTAAGACTTTTTATGATTCTGTAATGTTTTTGTACAGATAAACAATATTTCTCTAAATTATAATCTTTATCGTGATATTGTAAATTCATCTAGATGGTATACAATATACATATATTCATGTATTTATTTTGTAACAGCTTCCACGTTAGATCACATAACATAATAAGATATTTAAATAATAGTACATATGTTTAAATATATTGTCCGGAAAAGACCGAAATGAGATTTGTAATCTGGTAATATACAATATTTTATTATCTGTTTTTTACTGCTTCTACAATGTGTCGTCTGTGTGTTAATGTATACGCATACTCTGTGTTTTTTGATGTATTATTATCTACAGCTCCTTACTGTGTATAAACTGAATGTACTGATAGTGCTGCTTTTAAATCAAATCATTTTTTTTTATGTTACAAGCCGCAGACGAGCAGGAGGCTCAACTGATGTTAAGTGACATCGCCGCCTACTCGCACTGCCAGAAGGCTCGCAAGCGCGCTGCCGGCCTCAAGAATCGGTACGCTCTATTCTTGAAGGACCCTAAGTCGAATTGGTTCGGAAACACTTCAGTGGGTTCCACATCGTGGTGGCGCGAGGCAGAAATTGCCTTAAGAATCGCTTAGTTGTTAAACTAACATTATTTTATTTGTAATGAAATAAGGTGTTAATGAAATTTTATATGTACATTAAAAACAGACAAATAGAAAAATTAAATTAAATAATGTTGGTTTCAGTGTGCCTTTAATCCTGGCTTTTCCTCGTTATCCGTCTTATTCGTTGAGGAAAGCACCAGCTCTGGGGTCACCGGTATTATCTTCCAGGGGGTCTAGTGTCCTCTAGTTAGTACCAACTGTCAACACTAGCTGTCATTTTCATACAAATTTAGTTTTCGACTTTCTACATACACTACTGTTAAGCTGTCTTGACTAGACCCCCAGGAGCCAACTTAAATCTTTAGTTAACTGTGCACTTGAACCCCACTATCCAAGCATCTCTCCAAAGGGAACCAAATCAAAGTTGGACGAAAGAATTTTAAATTAGTTTATTAATATTAATGATGATCCTATTAATTTATCAATGGCGCTACAACCTCTTTAGGTCTGGGCCTCAGATTTCTGATCAGCCTCCTGTGCCTGACACATGTTGACTTTTTGGATCTAAGGCAAGCCGGTTTTTTCACGATGATTTCCCTTCACTGTTCGAGTGAATGTTATTTAACATTCCTTCATTTATTTATGACCTCAGGAATGAGATTCGCTTCGATGTTTTAAAAAGGATTTAAACTCACCTGAACCAATACTCGATGGCTGTGGGATGGCTCTTGTCCTCTTCAGCGAGTAGGAACCAGACGAACTCGGTGTAGGACATCCGTGGCTCACCGCGGGGTGTCAGGCGGTTCTGGTTGCCACGTGTGACACACCCAGAGAGGACACGCTCTATCATGCGACTGGAGAGAGCTGGAATTGTATTATAAAGATTATTTACTGGCGAATATCCTCGTTGAGGTCCTTTGTATAGAAATCTAAGACGAAATAAGCAGTGTTGGCCTAGTGGCTTCAGCGTGCGACTCTCATACCTGAGGTCGTAGGTTCGATCCCCGACTGTGCACCAATGGACTTTCTATGTGCGCATTTAACATTTGCTCGAACGGTGAACGAAAACATCGTGAGGAAACCGACATGTCTTAGACCCAAAAAGTCGACGACGTGTGTCAGGCACTGGAGACTGATCACCTACTTGCCTATTAGATTTAAAAATTGATCATGAAACAGACTCAGAACTTGTTTAGAAATCTGGTCCAATACTCATCAACACCTCTCGTTTTAATCATCAGTTTTGTGTCATACAAAATCTGTAAAATGGAGTAAATCAATCATTTAAATAATCGTGAAATTTATAAAATAGTAGCTGCCCCCGCGAACTTCTCTCTCCTTCTCTTCTCCTTGATGTGATTTAATCAGCCTACATTTTTAGTACATACCAACATGGAACATTTTGCTATGCAGAGATTGTTTGGTTTTCCTGTGATTTTTTCTGTATATAAACCTCAGAGTTCAAGTCATAAGTTTTTAATTAACAAATAAAAATTAAGGTAGATCGTAGAGGGTTGAAAATTTAGGGTTGTATGTATTTTTTAATGTTGCACTTATCATAAAAAACTTAATTTTTTTTTATCTAAAATTGAAAAAAAAATTTAGGCGTGGATTACCCTTAACATTTAGGGGGATGAAAAATAGATGTTGCCCGATTCTCAGACATACCTAATATGCACACAAAATTTCATGAGAATAGGTCAAGCCGTTTCGGAGGACGAGAATTTTATATATAAGATATATTAATTTACGTTTAACTTAAGAAGTCTTTACCATGATCGTTGTGCCTGGCGAGGTCGTGTTTGTCGATGAACAGGTCGTGATCTTTGTCCAGCTCCCAGAACTTGCAGTAGATGACGTAGAAATGCTCATAGCTGGAATATATAAATAGATAACCAATTAGCTAGCGAACTGTTCAATATGGAACTGTTATGTGAATTAAAAAAAGAAATCGACTAAAATTAAAGTAGTCAAAAGTGTGGATATCTCAAAAATTACTTGACACATTTTAATATGACTCACTTTCCGATAGATTTGTGGGAAAACCTCGTAATTTAGCACATGTATACTCAATTATCCAAAAATATCACGGTAAAACTGATTTTTTGGGCAGGTTACAGTTAAACAAATTAGATTTTTTTAATACTTGCAAACAGACAGGAGGCTCATCTGATGTTAAGTAACGCATGCAAACTTAATGCCAGAGGGCTCGCGAATGCGTAACCGGCCCTTTTATTATTAGGTGTTTTTTACACACAATAAAGTATCTTAATGAAGTTTTTTATAAACGTAAACAATCGTGTTCACGTTGGGAAATAGCAATTTGACATTGATAAAGTCTAAACCAGTGTTTCCTGTGGGGCCTATGCCCCAAAGGGGGGCAATTTGATTGTTCTGAAAAAGTAAAAATTTACTGTTTCGTTAACAATTTCCAAGTAACTTCTTTCTCAAACCTATTATTTAAGTTTAAATTAATTATTTTTTTTTATGTTAAAAAGAATGTTTGATGCATTGGGGCATAAGAATTTTAGAAAGACGGCATGGGTTTTAGGTTTTAAGATGGGGTATGGCACAAATATGGTTCAGAAGCACTGGTCTATACGACATCAACGCCATCTATTGACGCAAAGCAATAACTTTTTCTTTTCCCCTTATACGCTTGGATAGTCTTATTAAAACCTAATTTTCCAAAAAAATACCTAAAATATTGTGTAACTTGGTTGATGTCTTCTTCATCCTCTAGAAGCTGAATGACTTGTAGGAAGTTGGACCTTCTGAGTTCTGGGATCGATATCCTGCCAGACCACGATCGATTCACGCAGTAGAATATCCTGGCGATCACCTGGAGTTAAAAAAAGTAGTTTATAATATATATGTGTTTTATAGAATGACCTGATACATCTAACATAAATACTCTTACACAACAGTTAAAACAATATTAATTAAATAGCCAGCCATAAATATTTTTATTTATTCACACTTCGTTACATTAAAAAAACACAAATAATACATAAAAATTATAGGGCATGCCACGATATGTCTGGTATGTATGATATCTTCCAGACAGACCAAGTAAGGGAAATACTAACAAAAGTAATAATAGGTATATTAAAAAAAATATTCATAAAACAAACTAAAAAGCTAATCTCACGAATTCATGAATGGTGATGCAATACAAAAGAAAAGGAAATACAAGAATTACACAAGTCACATTTGTGCAGGATATGGTTAAGAAATGTTTATGCAGAAGAGTTTTAAAGGATAATAGGCAGGGTGCCAATCGTATGGAGTCGGGCAGCCTATTCCACAACATAATGGCGGAGATCCTAAATGAATTGCATATGAAGGAGGAAGCTTTTACAAAGCGAATAATAAAAAATATTAAATGTAGTTATTGATTTATTAACACTTTGTTGTATACAGAAAAATACAATTGCCATAATTAAGGCTATTTAACTACTATTTGCGTGCGTGATGGCGTCAAAGTGAGGGTATGAACGTGACGATTTTAAAATTTAAATCCCTCGTGAAAAGTAAATTAATCAATAAACCTTTTTATAAATTTGACGAATACTTAAACGATTTTAATCCTTGGGATCGATTTCCTCCTGTTCAAACAATTTGCGTGAATCAAAACTTAGCGAAATATCTTTGACGTTCATAAGTGTACTCAAAATATATTTAAGCGTATAGGTATACGCTTAAATATATTTTGAGTTTGAGTTTCAGTGTCTCCCTTGTGCGAAAAATATCCAAGGTTGGCTATGCTGTATAGTTTATTAATGGTTTCAAACGAAGTATGAAGAAGCTTTTGAGGGTTAGAGCACAGTTTTAAATAGAACATAAACCATTAAAAAAAATTAAGACAAGAAAACTTTAGTAAGACAATACAAATGGTTGTCCATGGGCGTTATGACATAACATCAGTTGACACTCCGTTTGCCGCCTGTTCTATAATTTTTTTTTTATAGAACAGGGGCAAACTGGCAGGAGGCTCACCTGATGTTAAGTGATACCGCCGCCCATGGACTCTCAATGCCAGAAGGCTCGCGAGTGCGTTGCCGGCCTTTTAAGAATTGGTACGCTCTTTTCTTGAAGGACCCTAAGTCGAATTGGTTCGGAAATACTTAATAAAAAGACTACTTTACTTTTAATCCTACCCTTACAGGCTAATTTAAGAATTCAATTGTTCTTAATATAATAAACTCTTCTTACAAATTAAGACCAAAGCGTGAATGAAAATCAAAACGTGTTTTAAATATGCAGAAACTGGAAAATTTAGATTTTCCCGACAGAGGCATAATGCATTGTTGCAATCTTTTATACTGTGCAACAATGTGTCACCTACTTATAATCTGTTCTGTGCCTGCAAATTTTCTATTTATATAAAAGAAAAAATCGTTTATTAATACCTAAACATTACAATCAGATATACAGTATTTACAATTTTCTTAATCTAGATAATTAAACAAATATATCTTTTTTCATAAAGGTAAATAAGTACACTTATGAACGTCAAAAAAATAAAATAAATTGTGAATTTACATTTACTACCAGTTCGCAAGTCAAGGGCATAGAGTGGGCAAGAAGAACTGGCAAGAAACGTTCCGCCACTCTTTTCAATCGCCAAGTTTTTTCACAGAACGTTTGTAAGGAGCAGCAACCATGTTCCATATGTCATCTTGAGTAATCAAGAATAATAAAAATAAATTAAAAACAAAGATTTGTCCTCTATCAGCAGAAGGCATGGTGAAATAGGAGCACGCACTTACATACTCGTGGGAACAACACGAAAATACGTAGTAAAAACAACTAATACCACCGCATACACGAATTCAAGTACGACCCACAAGTAGCACCCGTTCACGAGTATGACGCATGGCCAGACATCGGCCCCCTCGCCATATTTTAGGGAGAGAGACAATCTGACGCATGGACGCTGCCACATGCGACAATATATATATGTCAGAGATTATGTTTTAAAAGAGCACGATAAGCTATAATGTCGAACGACGGTAGTGACACCAATTTCGTAATTACTAATCGCGTTGAATCCGCGACATATATTTAGTATGGAATATAAGATACAGGTATCACTTATACCACGTCATTAAAATTGAATGGGCATCCCTCCTCATCGTCAAAGAAGACAGTGTAAGCCGATGATGATCTTTTGATGTTTCTGTTTTTTTTTATAGGGGGGCAAACGATCCTGCGGGATGCCCAAAAATGGGCAGTCATTGCAGCTCATAGACACTCATTTTTAGTCTTTGAGTTGCCGGCCTTCGAGGGAGGAGTAGGCTCGTATTTTGAATAGTTGGAGGTCGTATCTCTCAGGGAAGACCCCCACCGGGAGTCGATTCCACAGTTCGCAAAAGAAAATGCCATGTAAAACGGACTGTGGAAGATTTCCAGCCAACAAGGTCCTTTATTAGGATTACTTACAGTATGAACATATCTCGAGTGGAACTCCGTGGCTTCCTTCAAGAAAGAAAGCCCGGGATGAGTATCCACAACGTCCTGGACCAAAGGAACGAAGTCCTCTGGCGAGAGAGTATTGCTTTTGCCTCTTGTTAAGATGTACACGAATCTTGAAGCTTGATCGTGGCAGGTTGTACTCATTCTGAAAGAAAAAGGTTTATTTACAGCTAATATAATATATAACAATTGTACTAAATATACAGCCAAAGATTTCACATACAACAAAACGGTTCAAACATTGACGAAAGGAAAATTCAATAAAAATGATTATATGATTTGTTTGATTGATTTAAATTTATTTGCAAAAACATTAAAAAGGGGGAGAAAATATAATTTATTTCCCGGCGCAGTACAGAAAGTAAATAAACAGACATGTTAGTTAGTGGCTGTTGTGTACGACTCTTATCTATGAGGACTCTCTTTCTATGTGCGCATTTAATATTCGTTCGAATGATGAAAGAAAACATCGTGAGGAAACCGGCTTGCCTTAGACCCAAAAATTCGTCTATTAGATTGAACAAATGATCATGAAACAGATACAGACATCTGAGGCCTAGACGACAAAAGATCATAGAAATATTTATTTTTATAGATTCGATATCTGTACTTTTAATTAAGATATAATCTGTGGTAAAGTGTCAAAGAATCTTCAGATTTAGCTAAAAAACCATTTTGGCCAGACATATGCCGGCGTCCCTAAGGATGTTTTTCTTCGTAAACAAAGATTACAGTTAAACAGAGATTGTTAAGGGGATTTAATCGCTCAAGTAAATATATAACTATCCACACAGTACTTAATAATAATTAAAAAATAATAAATAGAAAATTAAATCTAGTTTAAAAGTGTACCTTTTTGTCCGTTATTATAAGAAAATATTAAAAAAGCAAGAAAAAGAAAAATCTTAAGCGAAAAATAAGACTTAATTTGAATGATTTTTCAAGATACAGCCTACTTTCTTTAAAAGGCTTTTAGCTTATTAGATTGAGCTTTATTTAAATGAAGGTTTATATTTTAAGCTCATTTCTAGATCTTAAATAAACTGAGTAAAAGATCTGGAATAAACACGATAGTTTTATTTTAAAATCTTTAAGATTCCAACAAAAGAATGAAGGAATGCAATGCTATAATGACATTTGACATATTATGTCAAACTTTGCCTTCTATTGCGACTTTGACGTTTTTTATGTAAAAGAAGGCAGCAGGCTCATCTGATGTTAAGTGATACCGCCGGCGCGGGCCAATGTCAAAGGACTCGCGAGTGGGTTGCCGGCCTTATAAGCATTCATACGCTCTTTTCTTGAAGGACACGAAATTAAATTGGTTCGGAAATACTTCAATTAAATTAATTTAAAAGGCCGGCAACGCACTCGCGAGCCCTCTGGCGTTGAGAGTGTCCATGAGCGGCGGTATCACTTAACATCAGGTGACCCTCCTGCCCCTGTTCTATAAAAAAAAAACTTCAGTGGGCAGCTGGTTCCACACAGTGGTGGTGCGCGGCTAAAACTGTCTTCACTCAAGTAACAATAGTTACGCAAGTACTCCGAAATATTTTTTTTACCTTTTTTAAAAGTAAACGTGTAGACCAGTACGTAAAATATATAATAATACTCACTCTCTCCAAAAGTCTATGAATTTGTGGCCATCCACTGGAGCGTGGAGGTTCTGCTGCGTTGCAAGGAACAAAGGCATCTTCCAGTAAAGTGGGCACTCGCAGGCTTTTACTATGTGTTTGAAACTCTCCCTAGGAACCTATAAAATATTAAATTCAATTATAATATGTAAAGAGTTAAAAATTAATTAAAATTATAAAATATTTAAAACTTTGATTTTTTTCACTTTTCAGTAAAGATTCTTAGGCCGTGTGGTTCAAATGCACAGGTAATTAAAGATTTAATTCGCCGCCTGGTACCGGTGATCCCAGAGCTGGCGCTTTCCTGGTTCAACGAATAAGTATCGCAATACAGAGAGGAAATGCTGCCAGGGTTAAAGGTACAATATCATTACCAAACTTTTTCATGAATGGCCTTGTCTAAGAAATGTATTTAATATCATTAGTTTATATTCGCGTTATGAAGATCCAAGTCATTTTTGGGGTTTTGTGAGAATTACAAAAAATTCTATTGACAACTTGACAAATTGTCTATCAAATGTATAGACGAACAAACGAAATCTTCAGCTTTGAATAATATAATACATATATTTCCTTTTAAAAGTAAAGCGTCTGAAAGCGTTGTAAATTACCGACGCGACGAGTAAGTGTTTTCACACTAAGTGACCTAATTTTGGAAATTTACGTTATGATTTTAATATTAAGTTGTTTAATTATAAATTTTGCTTAAGCTGCTAAGTTAGCAGTTAAGTTTTAATTTACTGTTCATTTTAATAACTGATTATAAATAAATTGATTCAATAATTCTGCTTTAAACTAAGTAAATAATTAAAAATATATAATTATTAAAAATTATCCGGCTCGAAGGACCAATTGTATAAACAGAAATAAAACTAGACTCAAAAGAAAATCATAAAACATTTAACATCATGGTCTGTTTAACTTGTAATTCTCAAGTATGAGGTTTTGTTGAATCTTGTCTGTGCACAAATATATTTTTTATTAATCAAAAAGATTAGTAAACAAAACAATTGAGTAAACTAGAGCTGTTCTGACTTGAATCACCTTTTTTTTCTTGTCCTAAATTTGACCATTCTTCCTTATATACTTCTTTCGTTTCTCTGTCTGTTTCGAGATTTAAATCCCCTTGTATTAATAAGTATGTTTATTGTAAATAATAACATTAGACTATATATATTTTGATTTCTTTATCCCCTTATGTAATTATAATGATTTTTTAGATTTCAATCATTTTTGTTATGTTGAGATTAGTTTCCTTCGTTTTTAATTATGCATAAACTGTTAATAATAATAAAAACAGCCAATTATAAAAATCCCATACTTCACGCTGGCTAATGCACAAACCGTCTAGCACCAAAAAAAAACAAAAACAGTGTTCTCAGTCTTTTCCTTAATAAAATGTAAGTAATTAGGTTAGTTTTTAATTACTTATTAGTGTTAGGGTCTGTTACACAATGTCAGGATAAGTTCCAAATAAGCTATTTATTACTTATTGGTAGGATAAAGAGTACTTTTGCGTTTCACAACTGTCAGATAGCGCTATTCGTCATGAAACGCGAAGTATCTTATTCGGAACTTTTATCCTTCGAATAATTTATGTGTTGCATAGCTATTTGGTACTTTATCTATACACTGTGAAACAGACCCTTAATATAGATCGTATTGCTAAATGTACGCACTTAAAACTTGTACACAAATAACCATCGCGAGAGAAAGTCTAAAAATGGAAGTGGCGCTGAAAGTACACTCTTAAAAATAAATATTGTCAATTCAGAGGTAACTTACCGCGATAATTGGTTCATTTCTGCATTCATCACAATTATTTCCATTCATATTATTCATATATATGTATACTAGTTGCCCCCGCCAGCTTCGTTTCTCCATAATGTGATTTTACTTAGCTTATCTATTTAGTACATACCAACATGGAACATTTTGCTATCCTACCCCAGAGACTGTTCGAAATGAAAACTTTTTAGGTCGTTCTGTGGATTTTTCTCTATATGAACCAAGTTCAAGGTATAAGATCTTAATAAACTAATAGAAAATAGGGGTTGATGGTAAAGGGTAGATGAACATTATGAGTTGTATTTTTGTATGGATAAAAAAATAAAAACAATTTTTTTTTTCTTAAAAATAAAAAAACATTTTTTTAGTGTGGACTCCCCTTATCACTTAGGGATTTAAAACAGATAGTAGCATATTCTCAGACCTACTGAATATGCATAATAAATATCATAAGAATCGGTCAAGCCGTTTCGGAGGGAACTAACATTGTGACAAGATAATCTTAATGGAGGTTTGTATAGTTTCAATAATCAGGTTTTAGTTCCAACACAGCATTTACAATATTAACATACCAATAATTATCATAATTATTATTAAAAATCGATAAATGGAAAATTAAAAAAAAAATACTTTAGTCCCCGTGGCAGTGTACCTTTAATGCTAGCAGCATTTTAAGTATTGCGATACTTACTCGTTGAGGAAAACACCAGCTTTGGGGTCATCGGTACTTTCTACCAGACGTCAACATACATCTTTAATATGAGCTTGTGCCTTTGTGCCACGGGCCAAGAGTCTCTACTCCAATAAGAACAGAATCAAACTTGGAAGACTTGAATTGGAGTCGTTTATAATGTCAGAGAGATGAGACGAAGCTAAGTAGCTTCCCATACCAAAGCACTAAGCCAATGTTATTTCCATTGCATCGAAATGAATTTTTATCGATTCAATTTTCACACGTAAAACTTTCATGTGAACCACAGGGACCAAATCTGATACCTTCACGTATAAAGTGATACTTAGAAAATTAACATTGTAATTTGAATGCAGTTTGCAAATTGCACCATTCATATGGGCATTGGACCGTTTTGTATTCTGTTACAAAACAGAACCTTATCTGTACGTAATAAAGGCTAGAATTGCAAGTGAAAGTAGTCTCTTGGGTGGGCTGTCGACTTCCGCCATTATGTATATAGGGCGTGCTGACATGTCATTGACGGAGCGTAAACAGTGTTGCTATATTTTACTAATGGTTATAAGTTATCGTAGTAGAGTCTTTCTATTTAATTTTTTCATGGCGTGTAAATAATTTTCGAATAGAACATCAAACAACGAAAAGTTGGGCCACAAAATAACCAGGGCCACGTGTTGCCCCATGAAAGCTACCTCCTTCAATTATAATGGGTAAAATCAAGGGTACGGGCGTGTAAGAAGGAGAAAGATACCTGTGACGTTAGGAAGTAGACTTGTATTTAAGATGAGTTGTCGTTAATGCTGACCCAATTACAACCACCATACAAACATTTCACACTTAAAATGTACCTTTTTCGTTTTTTTGTCTCCATATTTTTTATAAATTTTTCTTTGTTGATAACAGTATTATTATTATTTGTGTTTCTGTTGCATTTGGAGCAAAAAACTGCTTAACTGGTGCCCAAGGTACAGCAAACGCAAGAGAGAGACAACTCAGAAGGTCGATTGACCACATTAAAGAAACAGTAGGTGGTACATGGCTGAGAGTGGCACAGTGCAGAGAGGAATGGCGGGATTTGGAGGAGGCCTTTGCCACACAGATACACTAGAAAAGGATTAAAAAGGAAATTTGTTTAAATGTACATATAAAATGTATCTAAATTAAGGCTGTTATTAATTTTTTTTTATAAAATTTTCTTTGTTGATTAGTATAATTATTATTTGTGTTTCTGTTGCATTTGGTTCGGAACTCGCTTCACGAGACTGACTGATGGACAGGCACAAGAAGAAGGTGAAATAGTCTCGTAAATACCGTTTTGTTTTAATTGGCGAAACCTGATATAATCTATGTGAGCCTAGTTATTATGATTGTCTATCTCCAATCACCCCGAGGGCCGAGCCCCTTCCGGGGTTATTGACCTGCGAAAGTAGGTCACGCCTTAACCAGCCTATTTATATCTCAAAAAGGACTTAAGTGATGGGTGAAGATACATCTCATACGACATTTTTGTAATGAGTATTTATAGTCCGCCATTTTGTCACGTCGAGCTTTGTTGTGTGAGAGTTGAAGTATTCAATAGTTAAATCGGGATTTGGGTAGTTCCGACACTAGACTTACATTAGGTTTTTAATTATAAAGTTGGCGTATTGTATAGAACAGAAAGGAGGTTTTTTAAATACAATATATTTCATTAAATAACTTTTGCCATGTTATAGTTGGCTCATTGATTTACTATAATCAAATTCCAAAATCATTTATTCATGTAGGTAACTTAATGTGCACTTATGAACGTCAAAAAAATGCTTCTAATTTTACATTTACTGCTAATTCTCAAATCAAGGCAGTAGGGTGGAAGAGAACTGGTAATAAAATCTTCGCCTCTCTTTCTAAGCGCCAAATTTTTTCTTTAACACAACGTTTGTAAGGAGCTTCAACCATTACTAATCAATAGCCTTTAAAGGCGGTTTCGACAGCCGAAGAGTTTCATCAGAATTTATTACCTTGCACGATGTTATCTAAATTTCAAAATAAAATGGTAATATGAAGCAAAGGGGTCCAAATGAACGAATAAATAGCTGTCAAAATTTGGAATTTCTTACCCCTAGAGGAGATAGTAGAGGGCAAAGTGGCCTGTACGAGATAACGTCAATTCGATAAGTAATATATCATTTTATATAATACGAGTATATAATTTTCATTTGAGTCAAATTTGGGCTTAGGCTATAGGTAAGTATGTTATTCACATAACTGGGCCTCGTAAACTATATCCTTGAAATCCCATCCATTCCTTTAAGGTAATATGTATTTTTGCAGTTCTTGCCTACCTTATGTAATTTAATCAATTGTCTGGAAGAAATCGCTCAAAAGCGATAAGACCGCTAAGTTGCTTTTCATTAAATTATGTTTAATTCTTTTTTCTTTTATGTTATGCAACGAAGTGTTAATAAATAAATTAATCTAAACGCTCAGATAAGATTCAAATAGTGATTAATACTGCTTCTGTACAATCGGAAATATTTAGCCGGTCTTACTTTCTTGTATAAATTGTTTACGTCTTTTATTTCGCGAACTAGCGGACTGTGGAATCGGCTCCTCACTCCTGGTGGGTGCTTTCATGAGAGAAACGACCTCCAACTATTCAAGGAATGTACTCCTCCCTCAAAGGCCGACAATGTACCGACTAAAAATGGGTATCCATTGGCTGGGATGACTACTTTTTTGGGCGTCCCGTAGGTTTAAAAAATTAAGATAGTTTCATAATAATAGCGTAACACGGTGAAATTGTTATCATTAGACAGTAGAAATACAGATTATTAAATTCTCTTGTATTGTTTGGTATTTGGCTGCCTTCAAATGAAAATGTGTTAGTATTGTTGTCAAATACTAAAATTACTTTTTGCAAATATGGGTCACGCATGGAAGTCTTGGCTATCCCAATATCAGAAATGTAAAATGGGAACATGCTAGACAAAAGCGTGTCATTACTTGGTAACTGAGAAAGTATCTGCTCTATTTTAGTATTATTTTCAATCACCTGCGCTTTATTTGTGGCTTCAGTGTAACATTATTTGTCTTAAAGATGAGGTACAATTGCCCGCTTCTTGCCCGCTCTACGCCCTTGACTTGCGAACTGGTAGTAAATGTAAATTTACAATTAATTTAATTTTTTTGTCGTTCATAAGTGTACTTGTTTATCTAAATATATTAATTTATTACAACTTGGTTTCACAAGAAACATTTATATCTAAATTATCTTAATATAAATAAATCTTCTGTCACGATGTTTGTCCGCGATAGACTCCTAAACTACTAAAGCGATTTTAAATTAAATTGGCACACCGTCAGCAGTCTGGTCTAACTTAAGAGATAGGATAGCTTAGATCTTTAATTATAGTCGCAATTATTGCAAATTATTTGTTTATTATTTGATACAATTCTAACAGATGGCGCTGTATTAAAAGTACCAACGTTTCACATAAGTTCTCCTACCGTTTCCCTTGAATAGTTTACTACTATGTATATGTAATATAACAAAAACCTTATCCACAGCAATGCTTGGCCGAGTCTGCTAGTATATTTTAAAAAATAGGTTTATCTGACGCTGGACTGGGTATGTATTTCAGCATACAGGGCCAGAATCAAGTACACGACTCATTGAAAAAACTAATATCTTATAATATACAATCTATTACAAGTAGATATGGTGTAGAGTAATATAGTTAAAGTGTGTTAAATAAAAGAGGTAGTTTGATTAAAGTCTGTTAAATAGTTTTCGTGTTAAAAGTATAGCATGCAAAACAAATGTGTCGACCTCTGCCAAAATATATTAGGATAGTTGGAATCGTAAACTTTGAAATTAATATATCTGTGCCAAGAATTCGGCTATTATTGATAGAATATCTTTTTCACATTTAGGCTTGAATGAACACTTTAGTCGTTTAATAAAGGGAAAATGTGCAACGGCCTTTGGTCTGGGACTAATTATAGGGAAGAAGGTTATCAGAAGAACAGGGGGTCAAATGGGTTCATGTCATGTTACCATGGACGCTCTCAATGTCAAAAGTTGCCTTTTTAGAATTTGTCTTCAAGGACCCTAAGTCAAGGGACGAACGTATCCCGGTTTCCTCACGTTTTCCTTCCATTTGGACTGTACCAATGGACTTCCACTATAGACAGTCCATTGGAGCTACCAACTTAGCAAATCGGGCAGCGCAGCGAATGCACCGCGTCTCCCCGCGCGCTGCAGTCCCCATCAAGGGCTATACAGGCTCTCGTTCCGCCCTGTATTAGCAGAGCGCAAGCATATACACCACCCGAAGTGTGCATATGCCCCGAACGGGCCTTAACACCCCCATCGCTAGAGAGGGTGCAATAGCTACCACGTACGTATTGACGACAACACTGCTAGAAATGCATGTTCTTTAAATTTTTTACACACTGTATACGTGCTAATGATACTATAAATAAATAAAAAAATGCGTTTACTGCACAAGGCGTTATGCGACAGAATTGCCAGAAAAAAATTACAGAAATTTAAAAAACGTTACGGTTCGATACAAGACCGTAACATTTTTCATTTTTGAATAGTTAGAGCCCTCTTTTAATGAATGTGGAATACAGAGTACTATTACCTGAGAGCGGCATAAACTTATTCTTTCGACACATCGGCGTTAACGTCAAGAAAATCGTTACGCTGCGTTACATAGGGAGGAGGGAGGTTCTAGAATCTTCAAAAATTGCGTTAACTGGAATGCTAAACGCCAGAAGATAAACCACTCCTTATATGGAAATTGTATTCGTTTTTACAACAAACTCCCAAGCGAAATTAGAGAACTGTCACTAAATAAATTCAAAGCCCTTGTTAAAAGTAAATTAATTAATAAAGCCTTTTATAAATGTGACGAATACTTAAATGATCCTAATCCTTGGGATTGATTTGCTCCAGTTCAAACAATTTGTATTAAAAACTTGGCGATTGAAAAGAGTGGCGGAAAGTTTCTTGCCAGTTCTTCTTGCCCGCTCTACGCCCTTGACTTGCGAACTGGTTGTAAATGTAAATTTACAGTTAATTTAATTTGTTTTTCTTGACGTTCATAAGTGTACATGTTTACCTATATGAATAAAGATATTTTGATTTGATTTGATTTGCTCCCTAATGAAGTTTCCCTTTAAAAATAGTACACAAGAACAGAGATTCTTCCTCTTAATAGAGACTGTAAGTAGTTAGTTTTAAATTACACTATTAAGTTAGTTTAGATCGTATTGTATGTCTTAGTAAAGACGAAAAACATCTAGAAACAGATCGTGTAATAGCGCAGTTTTGCAAAATGCAAATAAAATGCAGTCTGTCATAATTTGCACAGCATTGCATCAATCGTGCGAGAACATCGCATTGCAGTGGAGATTTATCACGTCAATTAAATACAAATAGTTCGCCTAATCTCGTTAAAACCACTGGTGCTACCATCTTTAAGTTATGCCAATGGTAGTTCAGCCTCCAACTCGTTATGTCTATTGGGGAAGTCGATGTGAGTATTTTTCTACCTTTTAAAAGGGTGTTTTCGGCGGTGTTGCCAGACACAGGTTATTTACTTTGAAGTGTTCCCAAATCTTACACGTTGTAATGTACCTAGGTTACACTGAAAATTTTCATTTAGAAATTCTTTGTTCATTGGTTAGAAAATGCAAAACGGCTTAATGTAAAAAGTTGCCAATACTTTTATTGTTTTTCGAAGTAATCTCTGTTCCTCTCTACACATCGTCGCATCCGATTGAACCACTGAGAAAAGCAGTGGGCCCATTCTTCCTGAGTATTAGGGGTCTCTTCTATGGTATTTTCGTACGCTTTCACCGCGTCTTCAGGGCTTGGGAATAAATGAAAGTCGCAGGGTACCAGGTTAGTACTGTATGTCGTATGGCCCATCGAGATACGACACCTGCTATAGTCAAATATTCAGTAGTCCGTCGTGCAGAGTACGTTGAACCATTGTCGTGGTGAAGAAGGATCCTGCTTCGACGGCAGGACAACCGGTGGTTGTCCATATATGTTTTAAACGATTAAAGACAGTTTCATTTATTTAAACATCCCTCCTACAACCGTTACCGAAATTAATTCTTTTAGAGAAAACAGTAAAAGGTTAATAGAAACTTAAACCTCATTAGGAGTAACACAAAATTACGATAAGTAGGAAGATTGTAGTGAGTAATTAATCATTTAATTAATAATTACTGTTAATAATATGTTTAACCTGTAGTATAAGTAAGGCGTAAAACGCTATCATCAGAACCGTTCGATAATTGAAACTTTGCCATTCTAATTAAAAACACAGATTAAAAATAATTACATTTAATTTGGGTATTTATAAGATGATGGTAGATAGTTGTATTTAAGAGCTAACTGACAATGTCAGTCTGGCATTTCAAAATGGCGTCGGCCGCCGGCTAAGAAAAGCATGAGTAGGATCATATACGCGCAAAAAGGTGACAGATGACAGTTGACAAATGACTCATGAGAAGGTTAATTGTATTTATTAATTTAGTTTCGTAAGAAAACACTTTAGATAAATGCCGCTTTGTGTTTTATCGTAATAAATGAATTAAAATAATGCTAAAATAAATGAAAATTAAGCCATGAATTTCGTTCTATTGTGAATAACTGAACCGGGTTGATTAGTTTAACCAAAGCTAACGACCCACTAAATTTGGTTGATTTAATAATGAATTGCAATTTTAACTTCGTCCCATATAAAGAGAGTGACGTTTTGTATTTATTCCACTACCTTTTGGTGAAAACTATACAAAAATCCTTTTGGTATTATTGAATTTCATTAAAGGCAGTGTGGCCGAACAGTTGTGAAGTTTCTTGACAGTTCAGAAGAAAGTCTAGAAAGACTTCTTCATTATTTTTTGGCAATATACCAATCATGAATGCAAAATGAAGATTGGCAGATGGTCTGAAGTAGAGAAGGCAAGCCCAGAATGGGCTTAAATAGAAGAGGCCTATGTCAGTGCTAGTTTACCCCTTAAATTCTCTTACCTCCTAAAAACATCTCAAGACATCTTGATTTTCCATAAATTTGGAGAGGTTTTAGGTCTGGACCTAAGATTTCTTTCTGTTTCATGATCATTTGTCAATCTGATAGGCAAGTAAGGGTTCAGCCTTCGGTGCGTGACACACGTCGACTGTTTGGGTTTAAACAAATCCGGTTTTCTCACGAAGAAAGTGCATTGGTACACGGCCGGGGATCGAACCTACATCTTCGAATACTGAAGCCACTAAGCCAAGGCTGTAAGCTGGCATCACCGATCGAAATACTGATATATTAATATGAATAACGATTAGACCAAGTGAAGTGAACTAACGCCATCTATTGTCGCACAGTTCTTTGTCACCGATCTTGGGACGAATTGTCGAGATATAAATACTTCTTTGAATAATATAATTGAATTTTTGAATAATAGAAATGTCTAGACGTTCGTATAAACACCCAAACCTTCATGAATATTTTATTATTGGCTGACATACATAAAATGTATCTTTTTGTATTTTATATTCATATATTGACGCCTTTTCCAAAGGCGTAGGCAGAGACTACGTTTAAATTAATCCTGGCAGAGTTTACTAGTTCATGTACATTAAACTTGCAAGTTTTGAGTGATACAGATTATTTTAACTGGAACAAATCAATCCCAAGGATTCAGAATCATTTATTTAAACGTCAAATTTATAAAAAGCCTAATTGATTCACGTTTAGCAAGAGTTTTGAGTTCCCAAGCCATTGATATCAAAAATAACGCCTACAGAGCCGAAACAAGCTTTTTGGGCTCATAAAGTAATATATTGGAAAATACTTGACAATAGAGGTTCTACCAGGTAAAATCCAGATTAAGAGCATGCAACCTGTATAGACATTAAAATTCACTAAATATTTAAAATGTAACCTAGGTAGTTTGGAGAACCTAGAACTAGGAATATTCAATGTAACATGAGGTTTAAAATCCAAATATTACTGAATATATCTAAATTACTGCCAGTTCACATATTATGAGAATCCATCCACAGAATGAGAAGAACTTTTGAATCGACATTTTTTAATTAAGTCAAACTCAAAATAACTTTATGCTTATAGGTAAGCAAGTATACTTATGAACGTCATTAAAAAAATAAGTAGAGCAGACAAGAAGAGCTGGCATGAAACTCTCCGACACTCTTTTTAATCGCTAAAGTTATATAAATTGTTTGAATTGTAGTGAATCAAACCCATTAATTAAAGTCATTAAAATATCCGTCGAATTTATAAAAAGCTTTATTGATTAATATACGTTAACAGAGAGCTTTGAATTTATCAAGTGATAATAATCTAATTTCGCTTGGAGGTTTGTTGTAAAAACGGATACAATTTCTATATACTGACGACTGTCTTATTGGGCGTCCCGTAGGCTCGTTTGCCCCCCTATTATATATAAAAAAAAATTTAAAAAAATTGGCTTTGGTTAGCCTGGTAGTCGTACACTTAAATGAGTTCTGTTTCGAGTGGTGAATCTATCTAGCAAAACTATCTATTGTGAAAAGTAAAAAAAAACCCCAAAATCGAGTTGGCCATGCCTCCAGATTAAAGGGGGAAAAAACTTGAAGGTTTCTTATAATTCGACATAATTTTATGTGCTGGATTTCACCATTTATATAATTGAATTAATACTGGTAGAAACGTGAGCACAGTTGTACAATAGTTTTGCTAAACCCAGTCGACTGTAAGCTGAATATATTAATTCAACTGTCATTCGCAAACAACGAGCTTAAAATCCAGTTTAAGAGCAATCCAATTAAAATAATAGAGAAAAGGTTAACAGTTATTTATTACAGATTAGTTTAGGAATAGTAAGTATATGAAAAACGGGAAACGTAGATCAATTCGATTTTATTATTTTATTCTGTGGAACTGCCACAGACTTAAAGTTATTAAGACTGGCTTAATTAATTGTAAATTATATTATTTTAGCTATAATTATGGAATAGCGTAAGACAAAAAACCGTAGTATTGTCTTTTATTAACATAACTTTTACACATTTAAAGAAAAACACTTTTTTACGGATTATAGTTATGTATTATTGTATTTAAACTTAAAATTATTTAGACATAATTTTAAATTTAAACCGACGTTTCGCGTGCTTTACAGCGTGCGTGGTCACGGTGACTGAAGACAAAGGTGTTAAATGTCAAAAAGTATCACAGCTGTAGAAAATGTTGTGTTATCTGTATTTATTTCCCCGGAGTTGGTATCGACTAAAAGATGTAGGGTTTTTGCAGAAATTGCTTAAATTTAATTTAATTGGTTTAAATTTAAAATTATGTCTAAATAATTATAAGTTTAAATACAATAATACATAACTATAATCAGTAAAAAAGTGTTTTTCTCAAAAAACCGTAATTTTTCAAAGATTTTGCTAACACAGAATATTATAAAAAAATCTATTCAACGAAATTTATACAACCATAGAGATTTCTTTATTATTTTTTGCTTGACAGCGCCCCATGTTTATAGCCATTACATAACTTATACTAATCTGTGGCGTCAGATTCAGCGCAATGCGTTCGCATTTAACTTTTGATTATATTTCATATAAACCACAATTAATTACAAAACATATAGTATGAATCCTTCTATTATAATTAACACGACGTCGAATTATGCATATTTTTTTGACAGTTTAGACTTTATAACCTTTGACATAACCCATGCGAAATATTGGCAAATGTTGCGGCCTTTCTATTTTGTGTAACATCTGTTTACAAACAGTTTGGCAAATGGTTTGATTTTAGGTGGGACCTACCCTCTAAAAGTAATAAAATGATAGATTTAAAATGAGCTTACCTGACTATTTGGAAATGTAGCGAAGGCAGACTGAACTTTGTGTAGCGCGTGGTCCTGCTGATGGGCGGGCGGCGGCCGGCCCTTGGGGAAGTAGAACCGTGGTATAACCCTGGAGGGGCCGGCCGCCCTGACCGACCTCTGAAGAGTCGTGTGAGGCGGCGCTGACGAAGGCTTTGGAGGTGTCGATGCTGCATAGTTCTGTAAAATGTTTTTATGATTTAATAACCCTATTTATGTTTACTCAATCTTTTATAAAATTAAAGTGGGCTGATAAGAGAGATAGCATATAAAGAATGAAAATTGCGATGGTGACAAGTGAAAGAATTTCGAGAATTTGGATATCTCGAATTTATGATATTTTAACTGTATTTATTTTATAATGTTTTTTATAAATATTTATATTTAATCCGGTTGTGACGGTGTCCGGTGTCCGGTGTCCGGTGATGCGCTTGTTTTTAGTGGGTTATATGGGTCAGTTATGGAGCTTTCAATTGCATAGTGACAAAGCTTTTAAAAGCTTCTGAGTATTTTACGTAGGACTTTGTGTGGGATTCAGATGCGAGATATATCGCTAAGATGTCTCTCATACGTACATACCCATGAACAGTCACAGCGCGTTGCCAGCCCTTTTAAGTATTGGTTCGCGTTTTTGTGAGCAGTGTTGGCCTAATGGCTTCAGGGTGCGACTCAAATCTCATTCGCTCAGACGGTGAAGGAAAATATCGTGAGGAAACCGGCTTGCCTTAGATAATAGAATAATACGATATTGACAAATGATCATGATACATACAAAAATCTGAGGCGTAGACCAAAAGGTTGAAGCACAACCGATGTACTTTATAATATATGTATTTAATAATACTATAGACAGTAATATAATAGTTTATTAATGCAGAGATATATATAAAAAGAAACTTTTTTCAAATCAAGAGAAAAAAATTTTTTCTACATTAGTAGGCACTGCAAGCGTGCAAGCACGATTAATTCATAATTAACGATATTTAAAACTACATTGTGTAATAAATTTATTATAAATGTTTATTAAAATGTCCTAGAGAGTATTTATTTATTTATTTATTTTATCCTTTATCGCCTTATACAAAAACACACATAACAAAAATAAAAAAACAGTTACAAAAGTTATAAGGCAAAGGGCAGCCTTATCGCTTACAAGCGATTTCTTCCAGGCAACCCTAATGAGAGACAACGATAAAGAAACACCAATAGAGGGTAGAGTACAAAAAATGAAAAACAATTAACAAAAAAAAAACAAAAAAACTTAAAACAAACGTTAACCTATTAAGTGCGTGAGAAGATCCAGATGTCCATCAGGTTCTGGGGAGTAAATAGACTCAAACTTATCAGCAAATATTTCTGCTATCATTGATGGCTCAACAACAAGTTCATCTGCCTCATTTTTTTAAAACCGATGCGATAAGAGTACCACACGAGTACCACAGACAAAATATGTAATGAGATGAGTATTATAAATAGTGTGACATTTGTTCATCAAAGATTGATGACAGGCAACTTTATGATCTATTAATCATGCTTGTTAATTAATCAAATAAGTTTTCAAACAATTTTTAAACTCAACTCAAAGTTTACAAAATCTTTGAGTTTTTACATGTAAATACTAACATACCAATTCTTAAAGGGCCGGCAACACACTAGCAAGACGTTTGGTAATGTAAGTATTTATATTGTAGTAAAAAAAAAATGGGAATATCTGAAGATAAGCCTTTACAAATTTAATTAAAAAACGAAAAAAAATATATATAAATCAAGAAACGATAAAAATGTATGTAGCTATACGGAGTGCAAATCAGTCTGTGGACATTCGCAAACGCTTGACGTCAAAGCCATATAGGGCACGAACGTCTTTCTATGGTCCACTCCACGAATTGAGCAGGACTCTACAAAAAGATGTCAAATTTCCTTCTCGGCTCTTACAAATTAAAAACTATAATAAATAATAAAATATTAATAAAATTCTGTGTATTCAGCCTCTTCAATTTTAAAGTTTTTTTTTTTACTTTTAGTTAACGAAATGTATGCGTACGTATTTTTAGATATAAATAAATGCGTGGGCGTGGATTCGAGAAT
The DNA here is from genome assembly GCA_028984075.1 of Pieris mannii. Lineage (NCBI taxonomy): Eukaryota > Metazoa > Arthropoda > Insecta > Lepidoptera > Pieridae > Pieris > Pieris mannii. Next base: position 1,170,401 of record CM054798.1, on the reverse strand, counting down.
TGGGAGCAGCCGAGTTAATTGTCAAGACTCATGTTTCACGAATACAAGGTCATATACAGCGAATGTTTTTGAATAATACGATATTAAGACTATCCTTGCATGAATTTTAGGTATTTGAGGGGGTGCAGAGGAAGCTGGAGCACTGAGGCGGGCCGGCCCGAGATAACAATTAGTTATGTAAAACATTAAATTAATGTAATTATCTCTGATATGGATTACTTAACTTGCGATAAAATATATCGTATAAGTTTCAAAATTATGTCCTATATAAATTTTCGTCATAAAATGAATTCAAAGTGTCAAAAATTTGCAATTTTTGGGTTTTTTTTTTCAATCGAGCGAAGTTGTTTAAATCGTGTCGATCTTTCAAAATGGATACATAAACTAATCAACTCCACCATATATTTCTTCTATTCTTCCTACTTCAAGAAATGATGACGTAAAATGGATTGGGTCCCAAGTTTAGCGTGATTCGCGTAAAAACTTTGATCTATAATTTCTAAAATAAATTTATTTAGCCCTCAATTATGATCATCATCATCATGAGCACAACACACATACACACTATCACACAACACAGCCGAATCAGGATTTAGTTAAACGTATTTAATAATTGCTATTGATTTTTGTTATATAACTTAGGTATGTTAGCAGTATTGTCCACCGGAAACAATTTTTTGTTTTTATTATAATAGGGGGGCAATCGAGCCTCCGGGAAGCCCATAGACACCCATTTTTTAATGGGTGCGTTGCCGGCCTTTAGGGAGGAGTACGCTCGTAATTTGAATTGTTGGAGGTCGTATCTCTCACGGAAGACCCCCGCCGGTAGTCGATTCCACAGTTCCTCAGTTCGGAAAAGAAAAATTAAAAACTTATCACTACTACTCATAATTTATAGTGAATTAATAAACTTGTATTTTCTTAGGGCCACACGATTTCCTTTTTAGTATTTATGTACTCTATTTAACACTATAACATTAAATACATAATATGCCTAGGAGTTAGTGCTGTTAACCAGTGCATCATCATCTCTTTGATGGTGAAGCAAAAGCTGACTCATCACTCCAAGGTACACACCAAAAAATTGTAAATGCTATACTTTTGTGTGATGGAAAACGTGTAAAATTGTGGTGTGGTAATACGATATTATTTTTAACCGACTTTGAAAGGTGAAAATCCCAATCTAAGGAATGAAAAATTTTAAAAATAAATTTATCAAGGAAGACTACTTTATCTAATATAATGCATAAACATATAGGAGTTACATATGTTTTAGGACTGGGAAAATGTTAACACAATCTCCGCAATGAATGACACAGATATGATTTCTACTCATTTATGACGTGGACATCAAATATGTCAAATGCAATATATGTAATATGGCACAAATATTTTTTAATTATTAATTAGTAATTTGAGTATTTCAGGTTCTTCAATAAAAGAGCGTACCGACTCCTAAACGGCCAGCAACGCACTCGCCGTTTGGCAGTGGCAGACGCATAGGTGAGTCACATAACAAGTCTCCAAGAGCTATTATAAAAAACAAATGAATACAGAAAATCTCGAACAAACATCTTGACACATTTTCTTTAAAGTAAGAAAACCGCAAGTGACTTTTCAGTTCAAAATAAAATTTCAATGAAAATCTGTTAAAAGTTTTCCACTTAAAACGCAGTTTGTATGTTAAAAGTTTTCCACTCGGCTAATTAATTTCTTTTAAAAAGTACCAGGCAGAAATAATACAAAATTTATGAATCAAATCTATGACAGATTATTTTTTAAGTTATGGAAACTTAAAAAATAATCTGTACCATTAGAATTTCAGTTTCCCAATGTATGGATAAAGTACCAAATAGCTATGCAACACATAAATTATTTGAAAGATAAAAAAGTAAAGAAAAAGAAAAAAAGTAAGATAAAAAAGTTGTTTATCCTACCAATAAGTAATAAATAGCTTATTTGGAACTTATCCGGATATTAGAAAACAGACCTTTATTCAAATACAATACAATTAAATATGTATTTCCAATACATTAAAGAAATCGCAAACTAATATCGCACTCTTTTAGCCCCACGCATTTACTTCGCCCTTTAATCTTAACCACTTCCTTAAAAACAAAATTATCACAAACATTTCATAAATCACATTACATATACAATATCCTGTTAACCTGTCCTATGATGCAGAAAATATTCTTATTATGCAAAAATAGTAAAATCTTCTAACCAGTTGACTGCTTTGTTTTGTTTTTCTTTCCTTATTATTATTTTTTTTTGTTACCACTCAATATGACTGCTGTGGAATGGACACCTGGTTATCCATATCACAGGTTCTTGCCTAGTTTGGAAACCAGTCTCTCAATACCTTCTCAAATGTAATCTTATTTATTCTTGTAAATATTATACGGAAGAAAATAAAATTATTATTATTTTAATAGCAAGTGGCCAGACAGGATGTCTTTCATCCCTTGGAGGGTGGAACGGGATTTGGATGCTCCTTGTGACATTTCACCATCTCACCTCCCTCGGACAAGCATCAAAGCCTAGAAAGAAACCTAATAAACTGCTGAAATAAGTATCGCATAAAGTAAGAAAAAGCCTTGCTTTTAAAAACATTAGAAATTTGTCCATTTTTAATTACAATTACTAAATCTTATATATAAAATTCTCGTGTCGCGGTGTTTATGGTTAAACTCCTCCGAAACGGCTTGACATATTTTCATGAAATTTTGTGTGCATATTGGGTATGCCTGAGAATCGGAGAACATCTATTTTTCATCCCCCTAGATTTTAAGGGTAGTCCACGCCTAAATATTTTTTTTTAATTTTTAGATAAATTTTTTTAACAACTGTATCAACAGCATTAAAAAATACATACAACCCTAAATTTTCAACCCTCTACGATCAACCCCTATTTTTTTATTATAAACGATATACATGGCAAAACGACGTTTGCCAGGTCAACTAGTATTTTTATATTATTGTAGGTTACGATTATTATTTATTGTTAAATAAAATCCCTTATTAAGACGCACTATAACAATGACGCATGTTTTCCAAAACACGTCAACAGATGGCGTAATACTTATCAAATAGTTATTAATAGCGTTACGTTGCATTGTTGACTTTTTATTAATAATCAAAAAAAATGTTAAATTTAACTCGCGTAAACAAATAAAACAATATAGACAATTTTATAAGAAACACACATCGAAATCTTCACGATAGAGCGAACACTGCGGCAGACTAAAAATAGATAGCGTATGTTTTGCGCCACACCAAATCGGGAAGCGGCAATGATTGATAACGCGTTTAGAGATTATACGATATGTGTATATTGTAGTATTTTAGTAATATAGAAATAGTTATTACAATATCCTTAACATAATATTAGTAATAATAATTAAATAGATAAGTAACAGAAACTTAAAAAGTTTGGTTCACTGCTGAAATTTCCATGCTGTTTTTTATAGAACGTCAAATGAGCAGGCTCATCTAATGTTAGGTGATATGCCATGGGCTAATATGATATGGGTAATGCCAAAGGGGTCGCTAGTGGATTGCCGGCCTTTTAAAAATTGGTACGATCCAAACAGCCAAACAGTGGTTAGACTGATCTTTCTTTAGGTAGAAGAGCAGCCCTATATAGCCTCGACAAATGGATTTTTTTTTATATAGAGCAACTGCAGGAGCCTCAGCTGATGCTAAGTGACACCACCGCCCATGTACATTCTCAATGGCAGAGGGCTCGCGAGTGCGTTGCCGGAGTGATATCCCACGAAAATCAATTCGAATGAGTACACGTAATAAAATATTAATTTGAATTTAAATAGAATTGTTATAATTCCAATATTTATCGGACCGAAATCATGAATCCGAAAAAGGGTCTGCCAATTCATACAGAGAGAGGCGAGTCGGATTAAATTTGATATTGGGAACGGTTTTTAGATTACATATATACAAAACCTATATTTAAGTATAAAAGTATTGAATTGATTTCATTTCTATATATAATATAAATATTACAAATGTATGTATGAAGCCGAGGATGTCTTTTATTTAACACACAATTTATTTAATATTCTTTTTTTAAACTATTATTTTTATCTGACACTACTCCCTCAGTTCATGACAGCGTAAACACAATATGATAAAAAGAAACGAGTCTTTTGTTTAAGGGTCCTACAAAATATTAATTAATTTTCTAAAAAAATCATCTCATTATCCTGCTATTTTTTTTTAATTTTATGGCAACGGTTATATCTTTATGCCAGTTTTAATATCCTACTCCTTCTCGCACCTTACCTTGACACTAAATTAATTAAATATCGCCATAACACTAATAGATGGAAACGGTGTCATGTAATTTAATATATTTTTTTAATTATTGCTTAAAAATGACATAAACTAAAAAATAAAGAAAAAAACAAAAAAAAAACTAAGCCGTTCAACATTTCGTGTATGACAGAAGACAAATCTTTGTTTATAATTTATGTTATTATTATTTATTGCTTAAGATGTCATGTGGAACATTGTGTAATGGTTGCAGCTTCTTCCAAACGTTGTGTGTATTGCCAGTTTATCTCATTTATTCTACGCTTTTGATTTGAGTACTGGCAGTGAATGTACAATTAAAAGCACTTTATATATATTTCTTTTTTGACGTTCAAGTGTTACCTAACAGGTATCTCACCAATATCACGCCTAAATGATTTTGAATTTTGAATATAAGTATGTAAAATTAAGTATTATTTGGACTTTTTAACAAATTCTTTTGTGTATATTTTTTTGTAATATCATTGATATATTCATACAAAATCAATCAAATAAATTTACTAAGAATTTAAAAGCTAACATGGCTATATTATTCTTACTTTCATATTTAAAACACAATTGTAAGGATATTGCATTTCAATATAAATTACAACATGACAACGTATCAAGTTTTCTATTATTTGTTTTGGTACGATTTCAGGTGCTCAGACGAAGCGAGCCCGACGCGTTGCCATGGCAACCATTGATCGGCCGCCATTTTGAATGCAGCCGTCTGCGTAACGTCTGAGATGTGATTCAAAATTAATAAGATGGTGCAAATATGTTAGTTTTAATGATGTTATTTATTAATATGTAAGTGATTATTGTGTAATTATAGTAATATTTATCAAGGGATAACGTTCTATTAATTTATTTACGAAAATCGGTAAGCCGAATTGAAATTTTCCGGATATTATTTTTCCATATATTCTGTTACTCTAACTGTCATATTAAACCCAAAAGTCGAAATGGATAATTTAGATCAAAGCCAAAGCGAAACTATAACTTTAGCATTTTTGTAACAATAAGACTCAAAATCAAAGTCAAAAATTCTAAATATAACATTTAATAATATTACTCAGAAATATTAAATTTCTAGCCGTGCGAGGCCGGACAAGCTAATAGCCAATAAATATAAAACCTTTTTGCTAGCTAATTAATTTAAAAGGGTTGTGTTTAATAATGCTCCATCAATCTTTATTCAAAATGCCTGCATCGATAAATCATATTTACTTTGCTTTATACCATCCTATAACCCTTAAATTTATGAAATACGTTGCATATTAAATTATCAGAGGCCTACTCGCTTGTAATACGTTTAACACTTGTTCGTACGAAGGAAAAAATCGTGAGGGAACCGTCATTATACACAAAAAGACGTGTGTGATGGGTGATCTCTTTTGTATGTTTGGTGGACATTTGCGTATAAAAGTTGGGATGTAGGATTTGTGACCCACACGAGAATCTCTCTCTCTCTATTTAGAGACTGGGTGAACAGTATCTACTATAACCTCCTCGAGTAGTTTCCACAAAGCCGCGTTACAGAGGCTCCTGGGTCAATCTCGCATTCTACTGAGACTGGTTACGCTCAAAAGGAGATGAGATCTTCTCCTATGTACTACATTTGCTGTATCAAATCATATGTCCTAGATACCTACTGCAGCGCTATATGCCTAGTTAATTTGTGAATGTAACCTATCCAGGGCACCATCCAAACGCATTCAAAAAAATTCATTCAAATCGGTCCAGTCGTTTAAGAGGTGTTCAGTAACACGTAGTAGAAGTATAAAATAAGAAAGTTATGGTTTAAGGAAAGGGCAGTATAAAGATTTTGTTTCGTATTCAATTTGAAATAGATTTCTGCTCAAATATCAAACGACTCTGAGTACAAAAGCAAATATTAACAATACAATTTGTATTTTCCAATAAATTACACTTTTCATTTCCGCCAAGCTCTATTCTTTATGGCACTGCAATGACGTTTTATTTTCCTTTTTAGCTTAACTATAATCTCTTTGACACCATTGAAAGATAATATCTTTATGTTTTGTTTCTATTTCGCAAATGACTGGTTTGTCAGAGGCTTTTTATTTTCGTACATACATACTGTATAAGTATCTATGGTAAACACGATAATATAACATAACTAAACATTTATTACACACACACATAAATACGCATATAATAATAATAATTAAAAAAATATCATAAAACTATGGAAAGAAAAAAAAAGGTAATGTGTGTGTGTAGTAGCAGTAACTGGCCGTGGCCAAAAAGGCCTCATAAGTCACACATAACTTATCAGTTATGTATTCTCGTAATTTAAGAATTGCTCGTAAATGTTTACTCATTCAGTGACTTACCTCAGTACTGTCTTCAACATATTCCATTAAATTGGCCAATATCCTCCAATAATATTCATCTCTAAAGAAATGCAATAGAACACGTCACCACACGATTAGCACGTACACACATTGCTTAATTATGAATGTCGTTTTCACAATAATAGATAAGACGTGTACCACTGATAACAGCTAAACACCTGTAAGGGCAATAACCCAGCGTAATATTTATACTGCGTTGGTACTCTGTAACTTACGAAATTTGTTTTCGGTCATTGGGAAGTGTCTTAAAACAATGAATAGTGAAGCCTCAAAGTCAAAAGTCAAATAATCACTTACTCACGTAGGTAACACAATGTACACTGTCAAAAAAGAAATATACATTGAATGTTTCTAATTTTACATTTACTGCCAGTTCTCAAATTAAGGGCGTAGAACGGAAGAGAAGAACTGGCAATCTCAGCCACTCTTTTTAATCGCCAATTTTTTGTCTTACGCAACTTTCGTAAGGAGCTGCAACCATTACACCATGTTCCACATGACATCTTAAGTAATTAATAATAATAAAATAAATTAAAAACAAAGATTTGACCTCTATCAGAAAGAGGCATGGTGAAATAGGAGCATGCACTTACATACTCGTGTGAACAACACGCAAATCTTTATATATATAATTCTTCTGTGAGTGTGTATGTCACTGAACTTCTCTCAAACGACTGGACCGATTTTGATGAAATTTTTTGTGTGTGTTCAAGGGGATCTGGGAATGGTATAGATTCACAATTTTGTCCGCTGGACAATGTTTTTTTAATTAATTTTTAATTAATTAGTAGTTGTTGATTTTGGAATGTTTTACATTGGATCCGACAGACGGCGCTACCATCGCAGTGTCAGATTTTAAATAATATTCGAATTTTAACTTTAGTCTGTCCCGACAGTTAGCGCTGCGATCAAATTAAAAAAAGTTTTGTTATCATTGTGTTATTGTAGACCATGTGCTGGATCAAATATTAAATTAAAAGGTACTGAGTGTTTTGAGAGGAGTTTTGAAGTGTGCCTAAAAAACTATACATTTTGCGAATTTAGTGCAGATCCCAATGATTCCTTCAGATTCGCCTATACCATTCAAACTTTTACAATTTCCAATCCGCTTGGCATATGCTATGACTATAAATAAGTCACAAGGCCAAACAATGACAATTTGTGGCTTAGATTTAGAAAACCCATGTTTTTCTCACGGCCAATTATATGTTGCGTGTTCCAGAGTTGGAAAACCATCGAATTTATTTATTGATACACCTCAGGGTTTAACCAAAAATATTGTACATCCAATGGCATTACGATAAATTAAGTTTTTGTAAATAAAAAAATATATTTTTTAAATAAAATAGTTTGAGTGTAAGCTTTTTTACCTTTAATTAAAACAAGTTGAAGATTTCATTACACATACTCACACGCTATCGATTAGTCTAATTGTAATAAATTTACATGTAATGACGTTAGATATTGTCATAACATTTGAATAATAATTTTCATCAAAATGGTCCAGAATGTTTTAGGTTATTAAAAAAAGTTTGAAATTTTCAAATTAAAGACGTGTAGGCAGGACAACGTCTGTCGGGTCCGCTAGTACGTAGTATAAACAACTAAGGCGATGGCTGGCCATGCGTCATACTCGTGAACGGGTGCTACTTGTGGTGACTGGTCGTACTTGAATTTGTGTATGCGGTGATATTAATTGTGTATACTACGTATATGCGTGTTGTTCTCACGAGTATGTAAGTGCGTGCTCCTATTTCACCATGCCTCCTGCTGATAGAAGATAAATCTTTGTTTTTCATTTATTTTATTATTCTTTATTACTCAAGATGTCATATGGAACATGGTATAATGGTTGCAGCTCCTTACAAACATTGTGTAAAAAAAACTTGGCGATTAAAAAGAGTGGCGGAGAGTTTATTGCCAGTTCTTCTCTTCCGTTCTACGCCCTTGATTTGAGAACTGGCAGTAAATGTGAAATTAGAATCATTTTATGTATATTTCTTTTCTTTTTTTGACGTTCTAAGTGGACATTATGTTACCTATATGAATAAATGATTTTTGTTTGTTTGTTTGTTTAATATCACCGCATACACGAATTCTAGTACACGTTCACGAGTATTAAACTGGTGTCCATACAATAAACGCAGATGAAGACAATTTAGACAGTGGATAGACTAGATGGAGGAATCAGCAGCAAATGTTTTTAGGGTTTCTGTATCTGTTTCATGATCATTTGTCAATCTAATAGAGAAGTAATCTGCCTTCTGTGTGTGATACATGTCGAGTTTCTGGCAAGGCAAACGGGTTTCCTCATGATGACTTCATCGTTCGAGCGAAGCGATATTTCTATTTAATTCTTATCTACCCTACTTTTGTAGTTATTATGATTTAATATAAACTTTTGTTAGATTTTGGGTTTTTTAAAATATGTTATGTATTAGATTACCTATTTAAGTACTACTTAGTATGTAAGTTCATTGTTTTGTTTAGATTAGACCTTTGTTAAGTATCAATATATAGGAAAGAGTGTGCATCCCTAACACAGGTTATAGAACTTAAAAGGGATGTACTAAAATGTATATTTAAGACCATTAACTTAATAAAGGAAATTTTTGTTTGTTTTTGTTTGTTGAGCGAATTTTAAATGCGCACATAGAAAGTTCATTCGTATACCGGGGATCGAACCTACGACCTCTGCGATGAGAGTAGCACGCTGCTCTATTATATTAATGAATGTTATCTCTATTTATATAAAATTCTCGTGTCACAGTGTTCGTTCCCATACTCCTGCGAAACGGCTCGACCGATCCTTATGAATTTGTTTTTGTCTATTCAGTAAGTCTGAGAATCGGCTACTATCTATCTTTCAAACTCCTAAGTGATAAGGGGTAACCACACTAAATTTTTTTGTCATTTTTTTTGTTTTTTTTATTTTTTTATGATACAGCATACCCTCTACAATCAATCCCTTATTTTTCTTTGTTAGTTAGTACTTATCAGTTGAACTCTAGGTTTATATAGAGAAAAACCTAAAAACTTTTCATTCCGGAAAACCTAACAAATTGTTCCATGTATATACTTGAAAAGTAGGATACGTAAAATCAAGGAGAAACGAACACCGTGGGGGCAGCTAGTAAGTCTATAGTAAATTAAATTAAATGATTGTGAGCACTTTATAATTGAGCATTATCCAAGAATGGATGCCGTTTCGAGTTTCCGGGTTAAATGAACATATAAAAATGTATATTTATGCGTGAGTTGAATAAAAACTTCACGTCTGACGAGCTCTTGTTCTCCACTCAAAGCAAAAACACGGCGTATAAAAGACTAGGTATTTCTTTGTTTCTTTTCGTAATATTTATTTTTAGTAATATTAGCTGCAGACGTAGGTACATTTAGATATTACTAATATCGGTGTTAAAGGGTGGTAGAAGACTTTTTTAACGCTAAGTCATAAGATATTAAAACTTAGGGGCATCAAATAACAAGTTATACGAATTATTTAAAAGGCCGGCAACGCACTCGCGAGCCCTCTGGCATTGAGTTTCCATGGGCGGCGGTATCACTTAACATCAGGTGAGCCTCCTGCCCATTTGCCCCCTGTAAAAAAAAAACGGTCAAGCGTTTTCAAACGGGGTTTCGTTACAAAGAGTGACACGTGAATTTTATGACAGAATTTTTGATGATTTACAAAATGCCGCGGGCTTCAAATTAAAAATTTATATTTGTATACATAATAATAAATATTATATCTACTGCATTGTTTTAATACCATTCGTCTATATTTGCTTTTGCATTCTGGGTACATGATCTTCACATATAATTATCAAAACATAATTAACTTATACAAAGTAATCCTACATCTAACATTAATGAATATAACAAAACAAAAACTAACATATATTATTAAAAGGAGTCCCTTTAGGCAAGGTTCCGAAGATACTGGCAGCGTTCCCCCTTTGAATAGCTAGACTAATTCTTTCTTCGAGGTAGCTGCCAGCTCTTCGGTCTCCTGTGATGTCGAATAACCTTTTTGATATTTTCCTAAAAAGCCTTATAGCGTTGGGAACCCACGGACCAAGGGTCTTGTCTTGTGAAAGGGATACAATACCGACAATAGAATTTAAAATTTTGTGTCAAAAAGATATTCAACAAAAATTATCGTCTTATAAAAATTAGTGTGCCACCATCAAACATCAATTGATCTAGTGACCTCAACTATCAGTTACTGGGGACCAATAATAATAAATTCTCAAACTTCATGTTACAATGACAAGCAGTCTATCAGCGGCGTCTTTGATGCAGTCAAGTCTCCATAAATGGAACGGACTATTTGCTTCCTGTGTGAAAAAATGTTGTGTTTTGTTTTACATTCCTCAGATCATACAACGACGAAGTCTTGACTTGTTTAAGCAATCGTGGAATCTGAAAAAGAATATCCATACCTGCATCATGAGCAGATTCCACACACCCTCATGTCCCACACTTTCACACCATCATTAGATATTACGTATTTTGGCACTTTGTGTGTATTATGTATTCAATTGTTAGTGTAGTTGTTGTAGTTAATTTATGTTAAATAAATAAATCAGTGGCGCTACAACCTCTTTTAGGCGTTGGCCTCAGATTTCTGAATCTGTTTCATAATCATATTTAAATCTACTAGGCAAGTAGGTGATCAGTCTCCAGTGCATGACACACATAGTCGACTTTTTGGGTTTAAGATATTTACCATTTTTCTAATTTGTACATATATCTATTATTAATTTTAAATAGTGGACTGTTAAATGTAATTTTTTAGCGAGTAAAATTTATAGGATTAATTATGTCGACCATGGATTGAGACAGACTTATTGTTGAACAAGTGGTGTAGACACAGCGAGACTTTGTCGAACCACGAAGAGCATCAATGTGGATCGCGCCTAACTAAGCATCTTTTGAACAGACGTGCCCTTTAGGCCATATCTCTCAGCATCAGGTGGGATTGTGGCATTGCATTGCAAAAACCTCCTGTAATCTGTAATACCTGTATGTTATTGAGCTAGCCATTTTTATATGTGATATAAGTCGGGTATATAACATTTTTAAGTTCCCTCATACGTATTGTAATTTGGGGTAATAAAACCTTTTTCGTCAAGGCTTGCTCATATATCTTTGGTTTAATGAAAGCATATTAATAATTCTCAATATGGAAACATTTAATATTGTACAGAACTCGTTTCGAGTGCGATTCAGATATTGAGACTTCAATGACTTTTTTTAAATAGTAATGATTATCTATTTTAATTAACAACATTTATAGTTTAATTTATTTAAAAACAATTACTTTTACAATCCGAAATGATCTAAGAAAATTATCTTCTAATTAAAATTGGAATGATCAGCTAATAAACAAATTAAATGACACGTCAGTTACACATAGATAAAGCATCAAAAATCTAAATTATCGTTTCTCCACCATTTTTATGTCCCACATAATAGCTAAACAGTTAAGTAAAACAGTAAAATTATAATATGTACATATTTTTTTACCTATATGTAGTTTGTATTTATTATTTTTCAACTCTCCGACAAGCGGGGTCTTAAGAATCGATGATCTAAAGAATTTAATCTCAGATATAACAAAAATAGTAGTTTAAGTTCATTTTTTTAATATATTATAATTATCATTAGGTATTTTTATGTCGTACGTAAATACATAGGATTACAAGACAAAACATATAAGGGGGAACGCTGCCAGTATTTTCGGAACCTTGCCTAAAGGGACTCCTTTTAATAATATTTTTTAATAATTAAATTTTAAGGTCAGTTATTAGGTATATTTTTATGTATCAATAAATATATCTCTTTGTAATATATGTAAAAATAAAGTTATATATAACATGTACATAATATGTAGGATTTTTATGAGTAAAGTGAATTTAAATTTTAAACCTAAACGTCAAGAGAATAATATTTTTTTATAAAACACTCTTGTGAGTTTTAGGGCATGTTTCACAATGTATGGATAAAGTGCCAAATAGCTATGCAACACATAAATTATTCGAAAGATAAAAGTTCCGAATAAGATACTTCGCATTTCATGACAAATAGCGCTATCTGACAGTCGTGAAACGCAAAAATACTGTTTATCCTACAAATAAGTATTAAATAGCTTATTTGGAACTTATCCGGACATTGTGAAACAGGCCCTTGGCTCTTATCACGTTCTAAGTACACAATACGAGTTGATTGCCAGTTCTTCTCTTCCGTTCTACGCCCTTGATTTGAGAACTGGCAGTAAAGTAAGAAGCATTTAAATACATTAAATTTCTTTTTTTGACGTTCATAGGTGTACATTATGTTACCTACATTAAAAAATGATTTTGAATTTGAATAACAAGAGTCCTTAGCTGACCACTTTATTTGAACTTGAAGACCAGATATGTTTCATTTAGATAGAGCATTGTTGGCATTAGCGTGCTACTCTCATTCTTGAGATGAAAGAGATGTTGAGAGTCACGGTTAGAAGCACAATGGACTTTCTTTGTATGTGAACATTTTCATTCATTCACTGACTCACTCACTCTTTTGCACACGCACAATCACTCATGCACTCAGGCGTGTTAACAGTTGAAAAATGTTATGGAAGAGCCACCCATATTTGATTTTATCCCACAGGTATTTTTTAATTAAAAGGGTTCCCAAATCTTATACATTGTAATTAATATGTAATTATAATGAATAAACACATTTTTATTTTATTATATTATATTAACATTCGCACGAACTGTGTATAAAACGGTGGAAAACATCGTGAGGAATCCGGCTTGCGATAGACCAGAAAAGTCCACAGCGTGTCAAGTACAGAAGACACTATTTACTTGACTATTAGAAATAAAAAAGGATATATATATACATATAAAAATCTGATGCCCAGACCTAAATAGTTTTACCACCAGTGTCAGTTTTTATTTAGACAGGGCAACCCAAGGGATAATCGTGATTATCTTGAAGCAATCGATTTGTTAATATTACATAAAACTTTCCTAATTTCGATAAAATCAGTATTGCAATGGTAAATTAAAGATAAATATTTTCATATATTTCTTATATATAAGTGAATGGAATTAATTATGACTGTTCAAAATGGGCTGTTCATTTAATTGGACAATATTGTATCTTAGTTTGTTGGTTTGGGTAAGTATTTGTTCAACTATGATTTATAATATAAATATATTAACTAATCTCAAAGTTGGTGTGGGCTATATTGGGATGCTTTATATATCTATATATCTTCAGTCTTTTGTTTTGCATCACAATTCATGACTATGTGAGATTAACTATTTAGTTTATTTTATTAATATTTTTTGTATTAAGTACTTTAAGGTTGGTTTTAAAAGACTTGGTTATCATCATATATACCTATCGTATTTTTTATCTTGTTTTTTTCCTTACTAGGGTTGCCTGGAACAGATAGCTTGTTAGCGATAAGGCCGCCTATTATGTTATTTACATGTAACATCTGTCTTCCTTGCTTATTTTATTTCTTTTTCCAGGGTGCAGTTCAAAGTCAGAACTGCCCGACGCAAAGATATCAAGTTGATAATCTGGATCCTAACACTGGTTCATCAAGGTCTCAATTGATGAATACGCTTTTAACAGTTGCTGCTGCAAATGGAGTACTACCCGAATTGTTACCAGTCATCCAACCATCACTACCTGAATCCAAGGATACGCCGAAAACGTTGAATTTGATCCAATTGTCACCAAACCAGAGACCTGAAGAGCCACCAGTTAGGAAACCCGTAGCACCGAGTAAGCAACCTACTGTAAGACCATTAACGCCTTATCCATTTTACAATATACCACTACAGACGACATTCACGCCTAGACTGACACCATCCCATGTGGTGCCAGCATCTCAGACTGTGGAAAGTCCATACCAAGTTCAAGCAAGCGCAGGTATTCAAGCAATACCCGCGGCCTGGCAAGCGAACAGATCCGATTGGCTCCAAGAACCACCCATGCCTGCAAATCTGCAAATCACTCCACCAGCATTTATAGCAAGCGAGAGAAAAGAAGAAATTCCAACTCAGTTTCCAATTGACTATGATTCTCTACCCATGAACCTGCAAATCAATTTACCATCTCAAAATCCACCTCAAATAACTGTGGTTTCTGCGTCTCCTACTCGTGCACCAGAGGCTATGCCAAGTCCCTATCCATACCATCCTCCCATCATTATCGACAGAGGGGACTCTTTGAACTCCATATTGCCGATAATGTTGGTTGCCTTGATAGCCAACGACAGAGATAATTGTGGGTGCAACTGCTGCTGTCCCTGCTCCAAGAATGTGGTGCCGATACCTTACCCTATTCCATTCCCTGTAAACAGTCCTGTTGTAACAAATTCTAGATCTAATAAATCAAGCTATGATGACGACAAAGAGAGATAGGTATATATTTATTAATTTTTATTAAATTATATACAAAAATGTTTTCTTTTATTTCTGTCTGTTTATAGCGAGCTTTATCCTACAATTTTATCGAAATTTTCTTCTCAAATACATTTATGTGTGATATATTTTGATTGTACTACGTGATTATATTTAATATAGAAATTAACACAAACTTCCTAACAAGCAATTTAAAAAAAAAACAGTGGCGCTAAAGCCTTTTTAGATCCAAGCCTTAGATTTCTGTATCTGTTTTCATTTGTCAATCTAATAGGCAAGTAGGTGATCAGGCTCCGGCACCTGACACATGTCGACTTTTTGGGTCTAAAGTACGCCAGTTTCCTCACGATATTTTCCTCCATGATTCAGCCGGGGATCCCACCTACGACTTCAGGCACGGGAACGTAGAAATTCAACCAGATTAAATTATATTTACTATGTAGTAAATGCAGTGTAATAAACATTGTTGAACGAAGTGTAGTAGTTGTTAGTCGAAGTAAAAACAGAACAAGATGAGCTGGGAAAACGAAAGTGTTATAAAGCCTATCAAGTTGTGAAATACTATTAATGATAATATAACAGGCGCAAGTCACCGTCAAACTGTGAGCAATTGCTGACATGGCTAAACTGTTTGAGAACGAAGACACGACTGAACCGTACGAGTAGGAAAAGATACACTGAAAGACACTCGCATCAGGAAAAGATACATCGGAAGAAAAGTGAGCGTCTATATTTGTAAAGCAAAAGCCGATACACTGACATGATACAGTATTTGATAAGTATGGACGCGTCTTTTATAAGATACGTCTTAAAAATAAGAAATGGACAATATGAGCGTCCATATTTATGATACAAATACTAGATATGATACGACTGATCGTGATACGTCAACATGCTATAAATGTGGGACCCGGCTTTACACATTATTAAAGTGCGCGATTCGCAAACATAACAATGTTGAACACACTGACATTAGACTTATAAACTTAAAATAGCTAGTAATAAATCATTAATTTATGACAACATTTATTAATATTTATTTTTATACGTCAGTCGCGTGACAATACGATATATAAGGTTCCACAAAAAATGTAGTAATGTGCCCATAATGTGAACGTTTAACGAATTTATTTATTTATATAAGTAATAATAATACTATATCTACGGTATATGTTATAAATAACCTTAATCTAAAATGTATAACAATTTAGGTAAACATAAATGTTCAAAAAAATAAGATATACTATTAAAAAAATCTTTTCAATGTGTCCTTTTCAATATTGTCCATTTCACTGTTTATGTATGTTTTAATGCTTTGCTTTGTTCTCATAGTTTTGTCTAATTGTATAATTAACTAGGTATATGTACATTATTGACATTTGACACTTGTCTGATATTATGAAATATAACAACCATATAATATTGTACAGGTATAGGAACAACTAACCTTAAAATAAAATTATTAAAATATATTATTATAGGGAGTCCAGTTTAAGCAAGGTTCCGAAGATACTGGCAGCGTTCCCCCTTTGAATAGCTAGACTAATTCTTTGTGCGAGGTAGCTGCCAGCTCTTCGTTCTCTGTTGTCTATGTCTAGCTCGACAACGAATGGGACAGAATCATATTCGGAGTCTAGACCCCTGTATTTGTAGGCTTTATGTCATATGTAACGTTGCACTTGCGCTCACCAAATCTCTCTATTGCCTGGAAGCGATCTCTCAAAAATAGATTAGGCTGTATTGTACCTTATTTTTGTATACATGCATCGAAGTGTTAATAAATGAATAAATTTTATGTGACTGAATTCTAGTTTATATAAAATTAAAAAAAAAAGAGTGTCTGTACTTATGTTCACGCGTTAGAAGTTGTACTTCTTTGGCGTATGGAAAAAAAATAATTAAAATGCAGTAGTGATTAACGATAAATATTAAAATTAATCAAAAAGATTTTATTTAAATAAATAAATATTTGTAACTATCACCTTCATCATATATGAATGATTTAAAAACACCAAAATAATATTTATTTATTCACACTGTTTAATTGTACTGTTACGAAACACGTGTTCTAAATATAAAAATACTAGAATATACAACTTGAAAGTAAGGTAAGGTAAGGTAGGTGGGCTCAGTTTCCGCAACTAGACTCGAAATTGGTCCGTTTTGCGTAATATACAACTTGAACATAGTTATCGATTTCCATGCCACCTAGACCTAACTTTACGATGTCGAATTTTGGTGTTGGTGTACGCGCGCATCGTAAAAATTCACTCTCAGCATTTTTCTCCATCGCGCCAAAAGAAGTATAACTTCAATTATTAATTTGGTGTTAAACGATCGGATGTTAAACTCTATGCTATGAAATTAACATACATAAAACTATCAATTCTGCTTCTGATGGTACCATTATAATTAAAACAAATTGTGATACAAACTATAATAACATTTACTGTGATAACCACGCCGCGATATTTAATTACAGACTGACATAACATTAATACAAGGTACATACATATATATTTTATGTAACTGGAGATTAATATGTGACACCGTCATATTACCAGACTCGGGTGCGTTGCCCTTTATGATTTCGTACACTATTTTCTTGAAGTGCTAGTTCCACATAATGCTGGTGCGCGACAAAAAGTGTCTTAAAACACGTTCAGTTGTGTGACGGACGTCGGTTATACGGATAGTATTTTGTATTCTGCCTTGACGTCCGATGATGAAAACGTTTTCATACAACTATCAACTCCCCTATACTCTCCATTGTAAATGCGGTAGAAGATGCAGAGAGATCCCACATCTCTACGTAACGTCGAGGGATCACACTTCGTTGAATACGTCAAGATACCGCCAGTCATCAAAACGGAGCGCCATCTAGTGAGAGGTATCGTCAACAATAGCTAAAGTCACGTGCGTGATGATGTCACAGATAAATTGATCTATTTGACGCAACTGAGTAACAATAAAACCTAGACACACGAATCGACATTCATAGTACGCTATTAATTGGCAAATATTCGCAAGTTATGGGAATTTTCATCTGGTATTGCCTCTTGGTCTATAGCCTGACACTCTTTCAGGTAAAAAAGAAGAGAAGTTTTAGCCCAATTAACAAATCTCCTGGGTTAAGTTTGTTGACGTTTGATGGTGGAATGCTCTTTAGCTGGTTGTCAGCTGGCTTTAATCATTGAAAACAAAAGCTTATAACATGAGGGATTCATGGTTCAGCTGTTTTCGTGACACATCTATTACCTATATCATTCATTCCAGCCTCATTTTCAAGTGTCGATTCTTCAACTATCTAACAAATCAAAGATCAAATCCAAGACCCAAAAACTGTTCGCTTTTTAAGACTGAAAAAAAGGTAAAAAAAAGCTTGACAATTTAAGAATATTAGCCCATTTCGCTTTCAGGAAGTACCATGTCAATTCCATCCTGGCGTGATGCCAGCACACACTGATGATGACCTCGGTCTCGTATTAACTGCCCTACTACTAGCCAGACAAAGGAATTTGAACATGAACAATTGTAACAGACAGAGGAAGACGATACCCATACCATATCCTGTACCATTTACAAGCACACCCATCATCATCAGGTCGAGGGATGGAGACGACAAAAAAGGGAGCTATGAGGAAACTTCCCAAGAAGATTCCAAAAGTGTTAATCTCAAATATAATCCTGTAATAGTTGCAGAGTCTGAAGAAATCACCGATTAATTAAAGGAAAGAAATACATAAGTGACACTGTATGAACTGAAGTATTCTTTCGTCTCTTTCTTTCAAATTGTGTTTACGCTATGATGAAGAGAGACACTGCATGTCTTTTAGAGTCTAGACTCTTCGAATCCTACCTTCAAAGCACTTGTAACCATGAATACAGTGCGTTCTTTAAAAATTTGTATTCTGTAATTGATATATGTAGTCTGTGAATAATTTTGACGTTTATTATAAAACTGTGTTTATGCTGTGGTGAAGAGACGGAAAGTATAAATTTTTGTAAATGCAGGTTATCTTATTAAAATTTAAATCATATTATTGTATTTACTTAACCATCTCACAAATCAAAACAAAATTACATCGTTTAATAAACAAATTATATTATTACGAACCATAAATAAACACTTAGATCTTGGTATAATATATTATATAGAACAAAGATTTGTGTTTCTGTCTGTACAAGTACATTGTGCTTACTCACGCTTAAGTTTCTTGGGCAAATATGTAAATGGGCAGAAGGTTTATCTGATGTTAGTTGATAACGCGCCCATGGACGCTCAATGCCAGAGGGAATCAAATGCCTTTTAAGAATCGGTGCGCTCTTTTAGAGTACCCTAAGTGGAATTGGTTCAGAAATACTTCAATGGGCAGCTGGTTTCACATAGTAGTATTAGGCAAAGAAACTGCCTTAAAAAGCTCAGTTTTATAAGGGCGATTACCTAAAATCTAAATCGTCGGAGACAAGTCGAACCAATTCGACTTAGGGTCCCACGAGAAAAGAGCGTACCAATTCTTAAAAGGCCGGCAACGCACTCGCGTGCCCTCTGGCATTGAGTGTCCATGGGCGGCGGTATCACTTAACATCAGGTGAGCCTCCTGCCCGTTTGCCCCCTGTTCTATATAATAACAAAAAGTTACGCTCCGAGAGCTATATATACTCTTTTCTTGATTATAAGCATAGTATTTAATTAATTATACAGTAGATTTGGCTTAATGAATTCAGAGTGCGACTCTAATCCCTAAGGTCGTTGGTTCGATCCCCGGTGCACCAATGTACTTTCTATGAGCGTATTTAACATTCGACGGTCAAGGAAAACATCGTGAGGGAACTGGCTTGTGTCAGAATGTGTCAGGTGTAGGTGGCTGATCACCTACTTGCCTATTAGATTGACAAATGAAAACAGATACAGAAAAAGAAATCTGAGGTTCGTTCTTTGGTGTAAGCACCAAAAGTGGACGGCGTATGTCAGGTACAGAAAGCTGATCTTTGCTTATAAACAGATACAGAAATCTGAGACTGAGACCTAATAATTTATTATTTTGTATAGAAAGAAGATTCAAGTACATTTTGCTTACGCAGATTTATAAGCGCGGCGATAATTATAATCGTCGGAGTTACCTCTCGAGAGTATAACATTACCAGATACGAGTTCAAGAAATACCTCAGGACTGTGGGGGGGTAGGGGGATTTCTTTGATTTTCTAATTTGGTGATTACGTTAACAGTAATGAGTTACTTTTTTATACACATTACCCACGCATTGTCTTTGATTGAAAACGAAATACTTTTCCAGAAAGAGAACTATCCTCTATGGTTTAGGATACCCTTAACTCAGAAACGGAGAGTCAAAACTTTACCCAAAACACTTTTACAAGTATCTCTTAGTGGCATAAATATATTTATTTCCAAAATCCGTAGCGATATGCCGCTGTTGAAATATATCTTAAAATGAAATATATTGTTGTATTTTTAAATAACACATAACATTTTATGTACGCTTTCTGTGCCTAACACATCGATTTCTAGGTTAAGACTTAGTTGTATGACTAATAAAACCCCATTTGTTTGAGACATATTTTTCTTTGGACTAATATTACTCACCGAAACGGAGGAGTTCAGTGACATACGCACGCACAGAATCATACAATCTTACACACATAATCTTAATATATATAAATCTCCTGTCACGATGTTTGTCCGCGATGAACTCCTAAACTACTTAAC
The DNA here is from genome assembly GCA_028984075.1 of Pieris mannii. Classification (NCBI taxonomy): domain Eukaryota; kingdom Metazoa; phylum Arthropoda; class Insecta; order Lepidoptera; family Pieridae; genus Pieris; species Pieris mannii. The sequence continues at coordinate 1,149,536 of CM054798.1, read as the reverse complement.
CGATTTTAAAATGAATTGGCACACCGTGAGCAGTCTGGTTTAACTTAAAAGATAGGACAGCTTAGATCTTTAATTATAGTCGCAATTTTATTTTATTGCAAATTATTTGTCTATATTTAATTGACGTCACAATAAACTCCAAAAGATTGTAACAGACTTTTCGCCTGGATTGAGTGAGTAATCAATGGATGGCACTGCTATGGTAAACCGACAAACGTGTCATTTAAGCTACAATTCCATTTTTGATTACCACGTGTTTTGAGGCTAAAGTATAAATTAAATTTATTTTGTGAAACGAAGTTCGCGGGGGCAGCTTGTTATATAAATAGCTATAAGTATAAAGCCATGTTCGTTTCCTCACAATATTTTTCTAGCAAGCTTTCAAATACATAGTATTGATTATGTAATATTTATTAGATAAATATAATGATAGCAATCAGGAACGTGATAAAAAATGAAAATGCAATAAAAGATATCTCATCAATTACATAATAACGCATACATAATATATAACACTTTGTGCTGATCATAGCATGCCCACTTCATTTATCTTAACCATGGCATCAGCCATATTTTTAACATCGTTTCTTATATATCTACACACATATGTAAGTAATTTAACACATATTTTACATTGAAATTATGTTATAAGCCTTTTTCTTCATCTGTCAACCTTTCTACTGGATTTTTTTATATAACAGTAGGCAAACGGGCAGGAGGCTCACTTGATGTTAAGTGATACCGCCCATGGACACTCTCGATGCTAGAGGGCTCGCGAGTGCGTTGCCAGCCTTTTAAGAATTTGTACGATATAATTTTTACGGGAATCAAAATTCAAACCGAATGTAACATTTAAACTGAACTTTAAATGTGACACAAGGGTTTTAAACAACTATATGAATGAAATTAAAATATCAATCAATGGTGCTAACTTTTATTTAGGTCTAGGACTCAGATTTCTCTATATTATGATCATTTGTCAATCTAATAGTCAAATAGGTGATCGACCTTCTTCGACACATGCGATCGAATTGTTTAAGGCTAGCCGGTCCATATGTTGCGCACAGAAAGTTCATTGGTGCACAGCTGGGGAACGAACCTATGACCTCAGGGTTAAGAATCGCACTCCGTATTTCAAATAGTAGTGTTGTGGGAAACTATTTAAAAAGAAAATAATATATTTCTTTTTACAGATCTGCTATGGACAACAAAACTTTTTCAATCACCACAACTTCAAGAAACAGAATGGCGCATCTGGCCTGCAGACGAATAAGTCAATCTATCCAAATAATGATGGAAAACCGCAACTTCAACAGTTGCTGAACTCGCAAAACCAGCCGGAGAACTTCGAATCTTTGCAACCCATAACGCAATTACAGCCTCTGCCACAAACTGTTAATCAAAACACACCAGCTTATCCAGTAACGTGCAATCACGCTGGACCCGCCCCTGGATCTATGGATATACCTCAGCAAGCGGTTCCAAATTATGGCCAACAGGTCTCTAGACCCACACCGTTATATCAGCAGCCCCAGTTTGCTGTTCAACAACGACCTGCCGCTCAACCAATCCAACATTACAATCCACCAATCCAGAATTACATGGCGCCAGCCATTGTCATGGAAACACCACAATTCCCACCATCTTCCGTGAGGCCATTCTACGGGTATGATGGTTTTCAAAACGGTGCTGTCTCATACCCTCAGTACGTCCCAATGATACCACCATACCCAAGTTATCCAGTCAATACAGTCATAGCCGACCAAGGATCACAATCGTCCAGTCTTAAAACACTTCTTCCAATCATTCTTAATTTATTAAAGGAGAAAAGTAACTGTAATTGCAGATCGTGTGACTGTAAATGTTCCAAAAGCACTAGTGGATATTGCAAGAAATATCCTCTCAGTGAAGATGGACCGGAGATTGAACTGTCAGAAGAGATAGAAACTATTAGACATGTCAGAGAACCAAAGAAGGCTGGGAAATTGAAGAATGCCATCCCTGATAGTGCAGAAGTTGGTGAATCAGAGTCTCGTGAGGAACACGAGGGAGAGTAATTTAATTTAATTGTTTTAATTAATAAAGTATTGTTTTATAACATTAAATATAATTTATTTGATCATTTTTTGTCGATCAGTGTAATATTAATATCGCATTTTTATGTAAATAAAGTTAACGCGAATAAAAATGGTTTAAATTTTAAAAATATAATGCCGGCTTTTAGATATTTTAGTCAAGAATATGACGCATTTATTTCATTGTTTAAAACACTTGTGTATATAACACATATGTAAACACTGTATGTATTGCTGTCTTCCATTTATTTGGAATTCTGGTATACGGCGCCATTTATATATAATAAATAAAAACAAATAAAAAAACATGCTACATCCTGTCTTGCCTCTGGCGCTGATTTCAGTACGATTCACATTGTCACATCTAACTAGTCTGGTCAATAATACTGTTGCATAAAAATTGTTTTTTCCAACTTTTTAATTATTTTGAGACCTTGCCTATTGTTTATTAAAAAAAATAGAGTTTACAAAATACATGAACAATCCATCTACGCCCGAACCTAATAATTAATCCACAATCTCAGATTGAAAACAATCTGAGATTAGACCGTGACAGGCGATCCTTTCTGCTTCCCAATAACCAAACCCTACGAAGACAATCCATTTTTAGCGACTGACAGAATGAAGACTCTTCCTCTCTTTACACTCATATTTGATAATCAATATAAACCAAATAAAGTACAAAAAAGCGTACAAATAAATTTAACATATACAGTCGACTCTCGTTAATTCCAACCTGCGATAATTCGAATCTCTATAATTCAGAGTTATCACGAGTGCCCTACAAAATCTCTTTATATTTCGAACTAAATCAATACATTTTTATGCACTTGGTAATTCGCACGAAAACATCATTGCTATATAATAAAACGACGCGTTAATTAGAATTCATCGGCGTCCATCACTCGACAATTCAAAGTTGCAGAGAGAAAGAGGTCGAATGATTGTTGATTGAAGTTATTGAGCAGTCTGAGCAGTGAGCAGCAGCAATGTGTTTTGAAGCAAACCAGTAAAACAGAGTTCTTTCGAAACATTAATTAATTCACATTATGAATAGATTTATGTATGTACACTCTAAACTTTTTTCATTGTTATAGAATAGCAGTTAATAAATAATTATTGATCAATACTTGGTAATTCGAAGTTTTATTGATTTTCTCTCACAAATTTCGAACCATTTGATATGTCAAACATTCGATAATTCGAAATATTTTAAGAGACCCTCGAGTTTCGAATTAACGAGTGTCGACTGTACATATCTATGTTTAAAACAATAAATCAATTTTAATTATTTAAAAGATAGGATATTGGCATAGTTGAACTGTCATTTTCATACAAAGATCTATCCACATACACCAATCCGACCAACCATGGATATTTTGTATCGACAGATGGCTTTTACAATCCATCGATTGGTTATTGGCACACTTTTATAAATATTTAGATTAAGATGTCTATCTCAATAATGGATTGAGATAGGTTATTGGGTTTGGCCGTTAGATATACAAGCGGGCTACATCTTTATAATTATTTAGTGTATGAGTCCAAATGGCTTTATATATTAAGAGTTTAAACGATTGGGTTATCGCAATCACAATGTTATTGTTATGTTTCTCAGAAACGTTCTCACGAAATAATTTCGCAATTTTATTCACAAAGAATAATTTATTTAATGAACTCAACATTTAGTATCTAGCTAGCGTTTATCGAGGCCTTTGTCACTAATATCAAAGTCTAGCAACTAAATATAGTTGCTTGCGTTTTTATGCCAAATATATATAAAAAGTCTTTAATTGTTTGTTATTAATTGACAAAATTCTATAAAAGCAATAAATTTTTAAAACAGTGCCTTTATGCGTGCGTTGCGTTTTTTTAATATTACAGGGGACAAAAGGACAGGAATTATTTCGTGATGTTGATGATGATGTGTAACTAAGACTGCCAGAAGACTTGCGAGTATCCTTTGGCGTAGGTGTATGGGAGAGCATTTAGACAACAACAATAATTATAAATTAACTCATTATTATGAAATTATAATAATATTCTTATTATATTAGACATTACGATAGAAATTTGCATACCTATATTTAAATAAATGTAGTGCGTTTTTTTAAATAAATAATAAAACTTAATGTACCAGTTTCTTTTCAAATTTATCATTATCAATTGTTACCACACTCAAACGTGATAAGAAAATAGGCAAATCCCTAAATTAACAAGAGTGTGGCTGATGCTCTCGTCCCAACCCACAAAAAGCGTCAATGTGACTGGGCGAGGCGACGAGTCGCGACCTTCGTCGAGAGTGTGGATGGGAAACAATGTGTAAACGATGATTAAGTTTCGTTTCAGATTCAATGTTAAATAAAATCGACATGTTTGTTTTCATTGTACAAAAATTAATCTTTAGAATTGGTTTTGTTCAAATCTGTTTCAATATTTAAATAAACACCCACCCACACTGTTGATAGATTTCATTAAACATTTCCTATGTGTTCCAAATACATATATATACATAGAAACATTGAAGATTATAAAGAAAACTCCATGTAAGTCCTTTAAGAGCGGGGTTTGCCCTAAAGACGCCCCACAGGGGGGCAGTTCCATTGTTATTTAGAATTTAAATTGCCCATTTACTGTTTTTCGTTAACAACTTTCTTAAAAACTATATATTTTAGAAAGGCTAAGGTGCGGCATGGCCCAAAAAAGGAGGAATGGAAGGAGGAATCACTAGGCATTGGTTGGTTTAGTTCTTCCATACAATTTTCCATTTTACATACAATTACATCCATCCTCAAATGGCAACATTTAAATTCTAAAAAGTACTTTTTAAGTAGCCGAAATTAGTTAAAACTGCCGAGATGTGTACGCTCTTTGTTCGTCGGTCAATTCACATTGCCAGCGGATTCCCAAGTTGCCAGCCTTTTAAAAACTTACCTATTTTCTTGACCCTAAGTCGAATTAATTCAGAAATCTAGTGGGCAGCTAGTTCCAAAACTACATTAAGACACGCTCAGTTGTGGAACTGATGTTGAGATGATACGAATCGTATTTTGTATTCTGTCTTGAAGACAGATGATGAAACTCAGATTCTGGTATTGGGACTTGAAACAACTTGCTTGTAACCGACCAGCTTGCTTAAACGTTCGTCGTTATTAAAAGTTTGTTATTTATGCGAAAAATTTTTCATTTAATGACTTTATAATTTCGCATTGTCAATTGCGAAATAATAGGCAGATTGCACGCAACACACATTGCGTCGAAGTAGGCGGAAATCATGAAATTTATTACTAAATATGATAAGGAATTGATAAATTTATAATAAAAAAGGCGTTGTGCGAACGGGATCGTCAATGATGTCGTGGTTTTGCTGTACCCTGCTTTTGCTGATGAGTTTTAACGTAAGATTTTCTATAATTGTATACATTTTTAAAGAAATTTCCCTGTTATAAGTATATAATTAACTAATTAATTCTGTTTTAAGTACATTAAATGTAAGGCAAAAGGAGCCAACATAGGAAATGAGGCTACCGCACTTAGGAATCGTAGAAAATCGATATATAATTTGCGTTTAAGATTGTCCCAAACTGTTCACTAAATTTAAATATCATACCCTAATCAACCCATCATGACATTTGTCCCTTCCAGAAGTTTTTTTTTATAGACGAGGGGGGGCAAACGGGCAGGAGGCTCACCTGATGTTAAGTGATACCGCCGCCCATGGACACTCTCAATACCAGAGGGATCGCGAGTGCGAAATCTTCTAATTTTTTCTATCCATTTCGGTAAAGGTTTTCTTTTTGCTAATTTTTTTATTACTACGAAAAATTGAATTTTGTCTTTTAAGTGATAGCTGTACTCAAGTCTTTCATCAGCACCCTGTTTTGATTGTTCTTGATACGTGATTATTCTTAAGGCAAGGTTAATTACCGTACCAATTCTTAAAAGGTCGGCAACGCACTCGCGAGCCCTCTGGCATTGAGGGCCATCAATTAACATCAGTTGAGCCTCCTGCACGTTTGCCCCCTGTCCAAAAAAAAATTGGACTTGTAACCAAGCCTGTGCTTTACTCAGTGAGAATGGAAATCTGTTTCTTGGATTAGGTTTATATTCAAGGTTTCCATATTTATACACGGTTTTAAATTCAGGTTATTCCAGGTGATTAACCTGATGGTCTGTTACAGGTATCAGTATTATCCTACCCTGGATGGTACGAAAATGCACCTGTCCCTGGTTACTATGGCAACGGGTACCCACCCATAGTGGTGAAATCGGACGACAGTTTAAAGAGCATACTACCGCTGGTCCTCCTCCTCCTCATGGATGGCGGTGGTCAGGGGTGTGGTTGTAATTGTGATGACGGACCCATACCTATGCCGTTTCCTATACCTATACCGATTAACAGTCCTGTGATAATGTGATTGATAGAGTCACACATAGATGTCTGTTTTGTTGTTGAATAAAGATTTTTACCTATTATTTTTATTTTATTTTAATATTCTCGCCTTCCAAGGGATCACGGATTTACGGTCCATACCTCATCCTCTTTCATGATAATCACCATGCTCATGTTATTAGTACTTTCAACTTGTCCCTGCTCCAGTAGCAGGATTTGTTCCAGGTCAAGGCCTATTTACCCGAATCCACCATCCACGTGCTGGTTCTATATATTTTTTTATTATTGTTTATTACAAACAAAAATTTATCTGTCTATATATCTATTCGATGGTATATTATCAATACTTTAATCACATTTTGAGGTTAAGCCTGTATAGGACAGGACCATGCAATGGCCTGGGTCACATGATTCAGCACGATACCACCTCCTTCAATTAATTATAATGGGAAAAATCCAGGATAAACGGCATGTTAGTGGAAGGAAATATAAAGGCTACGTAACGTTAGGGAGTGGACGTGACAGGACTGGAAGACACGCTTCACGAGACTGACGGCCAACGTCCAGTTGAGAGGCATCAAAAGAAAAAACAAATTCAAAATACCCAAACCTTTACTGAAGTGCAGATATGAATTTCTTACCTGTAACAAGAAAATGAAATAAGTAATGGTAATCAACTCTCCATAGCTCAGTGGCTAATCGTGGTAATTCGAACTCACAGCACACAGGAGTTCTTTATTCGTTATTAACACTTGTTGTGTTATTGTAAACATAAAAACAGTTACAGTTGCGACAAAGATTACCTTTTTAATGTTAAAGACGTTGCCCATTACCCCATTGGGGTTAATACATAATCTAAACAAAATAATAAGTATTTTTAACTATTATAAAAGAGAATGATTTGTATCAACTAAAAATCTTATTTGAAACTATTCCCTATAGCCGTTGTTGTATAAGGAGTTGAAAATGCGTCTACGCAGACCCGTGATGGATGTTGAGCTTGAGCTTGATGGTATTCACGGGGTAGCGAGACCCAACCCACTAAAAACACCTCAGCTCTCCACACACCCTTAAGATCCTCAGGGACCTCAGAGGTCATCAAGGCATTCAACCCAAGGACATATGTCGGATATTGAGCCCAATCAAGACCTGCCTTAGCTACATTGACAGGCATTGGCTGACATGAGTAAGCTGGACCTTGACTCATCGTCATGGACGCAGAGGACCGTGAGTTTTAACGGCTGATCGCGTGGCTGGATGCGGACAAGGCTAAGCTGTTACCTGCCTCGGGCGATTGTTGGTGGCTCCGTGAGGTTTTAGTGGGTATGCACAGTGGCAAGTCCCACATAACCCATCACAGGCAACCGTGCCGCGGGAGGCGCAACGCATTTCCCCACAAACAAAAAAAAAACATGAGTTAGCTACATTATTCCTGAGCAAAAAATATCGGAGCAAACCTGGTAAAGGATGCGCAAATAAAAAATCTTTTGATTTATTAATAACTTTACTTTCATGATAAGGACTTTTGAGTCACTGTTAAAAAATACGTGCCGTTGATCAACAATTTTCGTTACGTAATCGTTAGTATTATTTGGAAATCGTTCCTATAAAAGAGACGCAAATGAAAATGTGTCAATATTACAAAATGGGGTCAATGCTGATATTGTTTTCTGTGTTTGTGTGTTGGGAGGTAAGTTTTTAGGATAGGTTTATTTATTTCTTAATCGTAGCTAACTAGAATTATATATAAAAACTAAATATACTAAAAATAGATATCAAATACATATTTTCAATACGTTTACAAAAGGGAACGAACAATAAAAATTTATTTACATATAACTAAGAGAGACCTACTTAGGCTGTGATGTGTGATGGTGTGAAAGTGAGAGTATGTACTTAAAGGTGTGTGTGTGTGGTGCGAGCTCATGATGCAGAAGCGCTATGGAAGTAGTTATTAAACATTTTAACTACGTAGCTGGCTTTGAAGAGCTTTTCCGATATAATATGTCGTTATTTTATGTGCTAAGTGGTACCGCCGCCCGACAGTCATATTGCCAGATGGCCCGCAAATGCGTTGCTGGCTTTTGACGAAAAAATTATTTGCACTTCTGGCACTAACTTTATTTTTTATTCTACGGCGCTTCCTCAACTTTTTCATTTATTATTTTAATTGTATTGTATTTCTTCAAACATGTGTAGATAAATAGTTTACATAAATTGTCTGTGGTCTAATATTATTTTTATACAACGCAGGAGTAAGTTGACCATGTACACTCAATCTCGCTTGTGCGTTGCCGGCCTTTAATATTCCAAGAACTTGCTTAAAAACCTAATGATTTCCAAATTAAAATTTAATTTATTTTTGTTCTTGGGTTAATATGGTAGATATGATATGGAATGATGTCAAAGACGGTCTACGGCGGCGCGGCGACGGCCTATATGTTCACTGTCTCTGAAATCTACGCCTCACAGGCGTAGGCTTAGAAGTCTAAGGGTATTCAGAGTAGAGTCTTACACAAGTATGACTCTCATGATTTGTAATTTGTCATATTTAGAACAAAATCTTGACTCTGTATTCCACCTTTAAAGGTCCGGCAGATACTGAACTGTAATTTATTTTACTAGGGTTATGCGGATGCGCAGGCGCGCGTTGAATACATGAAACCCCCCACCATCACAGCCACACCCATGGTCCAGCCATGCCAGTTTGTCATTCCAGCTGTCATCAAACCTCTTCTATCACCGGAACCGGAAATTCCTCGCGCACCCGCAGTGTCCGAGTACCAGCCCTATCCAATGCCACCAATAATCATCAAAGAGGACAACAGCTGGCACCATCTGCTGTACTTTATGATCTTCGCTATGAAAAATAGAAACTATGCCGCTCCACCGCCCATGCCATGCCAATACCCGATGCCTGGTTACGACAGATTCTGTAATGATGCTCCCCCATATATGCCCTATCCCTTTCCCATGCAGAACCAAGGCATGGACACGATGTATGATGATGAACCAGAACAAAGGGATAACGAAGTAACTCTAGTGATAAGAACTGATAAATGATTTACTTAATAAATACTGTTTTATATGTAGTCTTTTATTTCTTTCCATCATCAGGTCAGGTAAGATTTGGGAATCCTTTTAAGTAAACTGTGTTCCCATAATTTCCATCAAAATATTTAAAATTGTATAATAAATTTGTTGTTGTAAAATAAATGGTATGAAATTCGCTTTTTTTAAAGTAACTTAAAAGTAAATTCCATAACATATTTTGTTTTAAATAAACTAAAATAAAACTACTTAAATAAATATTTAGTATACTAATCCAAAGCAATAGAACTCCAACACAAATCAAACGCACAAAAATAAAAATAATCGGCGTTAAAACCCTTAACAGCTATTGTCCTTAATTTTTAAGTTACAGAATAACGCTGCTGTTTTAAAGGCAAGTAAGTCTAAGATACTGTTTATACTGCGTATGCGCAATGGGCCTACGCGACGCCCAAAAAGGGCATATTTTAGTGGGTGGCCAGCCTTTATACGTTTTCCTTCACCGTACAAGAAACTTCATTGAGCATAAAATTATCTACTAGAGCCGGGTTTAAATATTTTATTTCGAAAAAATAGCTTATTAATAATATATAAACGTTGAAATAATGTATAAAATCAATATACAAATGGAAAAAGATAATATATTTAGTGTTTTTATAAGTTCCTCTTTAATTTATACTACGCCCGAAGGAGTAGGTAGGGATCACGAATTTCTACTTCCTATGGTGAAGCTCCCTCACTCTTTTCCACTTTCATGACATGCATGCTTGTTCGGTAATTTTAACTTGTCCTGGATTTGATCCAGGTACTGCAAGAACTACATGATTTACATCTAACTCACTTGCTTCTTATTCTTTTCACCATGGCCAAACCACCTAAGCATTCCCTTTCTTATCTCATCTTTTAACCCATACTGCTCTAGTGCCTATTAATATATATCACAAATATTTTCCTATATATACTTAATTGATTTATTTAAAAAAAACGAAGGGGTCAAACGGGCGGGACGCTCACTTGATGTTAAGTAATACCGTCGCCCATGGACCTCTCAATCAATGCCAGAGAGCTCGCGAATGCGTTGCCGGCCTTTTAAGAATTGGTACGCTCTTTTCTTGAAGGACCCTAAGTCGAGTTGGTTCGGAATTAATTTAGTAGGCAGCTAGTTCCACAATGGTGATGTGAGGCAGAAACTGCCTTGAGAAAATTCATTGATAATAATTTTCTTTTCAATATTTTGTGATAATTTATTTGTTATCTTGGAAGTGTTGTGAATATGTATGTAATGGTGGATGTGGTAAATCACAGAACAGATTTTTATTTCATACTTAATTTTAGTTATGTTACTTAAATGACGTTGTCGTTTATGACATTTCCCTTTGAATTATTGTTATGTAAAGGGAGGGTAAAACTTGCTGAGTTTCTTGCCAGTTCTTCTCAGAACAAGGCCTCCTGGTAGTTATCCGAACGGATGGCGTAGTTTTGTTCTTTCGCGGATTTTGTAAACGAGAGTTGACTTGTAACGTCTTAGAGTTTTTTACATTCATAAGCATGCTCTAAGATGCGTCTTAATTGAATAAATGAATTTTGATTTGATTTGAATAATTGTTAAACTCTTAATCCTACGTTAAAAATATAACCCGAAACGGTTCCCGCTTTTGCGCCGGTCATTGACGCCAAATGCAGTCTGCATGCAGATGTTTAAAACAACAATCTATTGAGAAAAATACACATAACAACGACATGTATATTATGTTTTGCTTATATATTTTATGAAATTGATATGAAGGAAATTTTGTTCAGCTTTCTGATGATTTTTTTATTTAGGTCTTAAAAGGTAGCTCCGATTTTTAATGGAATAAAAAAAGAATTTCAATAAAATCAGTCAAAGGCACAGAAGCACGGCGAAGAAACGGGCCTCTTTCTCCAGATTAAGTTAAACTTATCATTTTTAAATTATTTTTATTATTATTTAGGTTGAGAATATTGTAAATACTGTTAACTGTATACGGACTTTGGTTATTCACATATGTCGGACAGACTTGACTGACGAAAATACAGACAATGACTCTATATATTAGTAAAATTCGAAGTCAAAATGTTTTATTCATTTAGGTAACACAATGTAAACTTATGAACGTGGAAATTTAAAAAAAAATTACGTGCTAATATTGACACATAGGGTAATTTCAAAATAGTTACAGTATAAAAACAATTATTTTCGTTTAATTTAATATATTAAAAATGTCTATCTTTAAAGTTGCATTCTGTTTTACTTTAGTTCTCGCCTTACAGGTAATTATTGTATCTCTTTTAAGAATTAAGTTTAATACATCAAAAATCTGTTTTAATGCTTTGTTAGTATCTATTTCTTTCAATCACTTCGAAAACACAATTTGAGAGAAAGAGACGAAAAAAATGCTTAAAATCAGTTTAATTTTTAGATAAAATCTAACGAAATTGTCTCTTTCAGGCAGTCAATTGTCAAATGGGATGCAATTGTGGGCCATACCCCATCATATACCGCGAAAAAAGCAATGATTTAGACGTCATACTGCCGATACTAATGCTGGCTATGATGGATGACGGTCCCTTTGGCCCCATGCCTCCAATGCCTCTGCCATATGCTGGTATGAAAAATAATGGTGGATGTGGGTGTGGTGGTTACCGGCGCTAAATAAACAATATTTAATGTTCACTGTCTTTATTTTATTTTTTCAATTGACCATAGACGAACTCTATAGTTTCACCTATAGAGTATACTAAATTATTACAACTAATTCGATTTTCAAAAATCGATTCAAATTCCATATCATTTTAGTTTTTTTTTTTCAATTTTAAATGCCTTAATTTTTTTACTTTTTCTTTCAATAAAATTAGATCATTGATGTCGTTTATCACAAACTGCTTTATTCTATTTTCAAAATTCGATTCAATTTCAACGTATCTTTGTTTTTTAAATGCTATCCTAAACGTAGTCTGTGTATGACATTATGTATCTTATTTTTATTTTAAATGAAAATAAGAAAAAGCATTATTTAATTTTATATATCAATTATGTTTGTCTTGTGGCTTCAGCGTGCGATTCTCATACCTGAGGTCGTAGGTTCGATCCCCGGCTGTGCACCAATGGACTTTCTTTCTATGTGCGCATTTAACATTTGCTCGAACGGTGAATCATCGTCAGGAAACCGACATGTCTTAGACCCAAAAAGTCGACGACGTTTGTCAGGCACTGGAGGCTGATCTACTTGCCTCTTAGATTTAAAAAATGATCATGAAACAGATTCGAAAATCTGAGGCCAAGACCTAAAGAGGTTGTAGCGCCACTGATTTTTTATTTTATTTCAATATTACAATCAGCAAGAATTGGATAGGAAAACCTAAATATAGTACTTAAGACAAAAAAGAAGAAAGCCTTTTCATTCTTACCTCTAATTAAATAATCTAATTCACCTTAAGACATACTTAACTAGTTTTGCTTCGCGGTTTTGACCGCGTTGCGTTGTGATACAACTCTCCATAATTAGAACATATTTCCAATTCGTGAGATAAGTTAAACTAATGCTTTATTAAGATATACAAATATAATTCAATTAATTGGTAAAATTCATATCGAAACATGTACCTATAGACATAATTCAGAGACAATGAAATAGAAAATTAGCTATGATCTGAACACCTAAACCACAAATATCAAATCATTAAATAAAAATGAATCGCAAAATCGCACAAACGAAGACGGCTAGACAATTTCGAATCATCATCATCATAAGTGTACATGTTTACCTATATGAATAAAGATATTTTGATTTGATTTGATTTGATTTGAATCATTTTCCTCAGAGGACGGGATAGAGAAGAAAATTGGAAACCCTAAAAGCCAGGTTTTATTCCGGAAAAGCAAACAGTCTCTAAAGGCATAACAAACTGTTCCATATGTTATTTATTTATTTATTTATTTACACTTCGTTGCAAAGAAACAAAAATAAAACAATACATAAAAATTAAAAGGGATGCAACGGGCGGCCTTATCGCTAACAAGCGATCTCTTCCAGGCAACCTTTTAAGTCCTCTCATTTGAACCAAAGAACACAATCTAGGTTTAATCGCTTATTATGTAAAGAGTACAGATAATACAACTGTCAACAAACTAATTATATGGGTACATTACCATTTTATACATTATGCAAACAATACAGAGGACTAAATTGACAGAAATACTTTAGCTCATCAAGAGTACAGGCTTCGTTCTATATTATATATTAAAAAAAGAAAAAATATTAAACAATTAAAAAGCTCGCAATTCCCGAAACTGTTAGTATGTTACTTAAAAGTTAGGCTAAGTAGTATTATAATATATAAGGCGAAACGATTCAACTATAATTCTGTATCGCAATTCAAAAACAGGTAGACACACACACTAGAGTGGTGGCGAATACCAAAAAAATGTGGTGCTTGTTCAGTTATGTAGCGGTTGATGGAGGGATGATATGTAGTCTTTGACATGAGATGGACTGCCCCACAATTCTTGATTTGAATCTGTGGCGCTGTAGTATCCCGTATGTCAAAATTCAATACTTTATCTAATCTCTGACATACTTTTTTTTTTGGCTCTAGCACGGTTAGTGCCTTTGACATACTTAGAGTGGGATTGGACTACGGTTCTCATTTTGAATTTGGAGCGCTGTAGTAAACCATATGTCAAAAAGCTATACTTTCTCTAATCTGGGACAAACGATTCCCAATTTGAATCTGTGCCTCTGTCCAACTACGCGCTTCCCACGTGATATAGCGTATTAAATATATTAGGTAACATCACATCTAAGAGTTCGCTTTCGCATAACGTAATTTCCGATATGAATAGAAATTGCGCATGAAGATTTCACAATAATTTGTAATGGACGCTATAAAATGACATTTCTTTGATCACAATTTTATTAAAGTAATAGAAATAGGTTAACACTCTATTGTTCTTTATTCTTATTATTGTTCTATTAAAACTAATCGCGATATGATTTAAATTACATGATGATATGGCTTATCTGCACTATCGTTTTGAAAGTAAGTTTCTTTATTACATAATCGTTTATGGTCATGAAATTTTGTTGTTTAGGCCTCAGATTTTTGTATCTGTTTCACCATTTGCCAATCTAATAGGGAAGTAGATCAGCCTCCTGTGCCTGACCCACGTCGTTAACTTTTTTGCAAGCCGATTTACTCACGATGTTTTCCTTCACCGTTCGAGCGAATGTTGTGCACATATAAAGAAAGCCTATTGATGCACAGCCGGGTAGCGAACATATGACCGGGGAAGGGTCACGCTGCAGCCATTAGGCAGTGTTGTTTCAATTACTTCATGTAATCGATATCTGTTGAGAGATCAATGAAGAAAGTAACATTACTATTAAACAAACTTAAAAAGGAAGATTAAAATTTTCGGAAACCATCTGGTATCAATAATATATTAATTCAGTCGTAATACGACAATAATTTAATGTTTTAAATTATGTAATGATAGCATATCAATTAAAACTTTTATTTCCTTCAATAAGTTATATATATATATATATTATATATATTTAACGCAAAATATTAAAATTATAAAATACATAAGGGATATTATATTAATAATCCCAAATTAAATGTTCCGTTCAAAAGTTTGGACACGGCCAATATTAACGAGATTTTTAATATATGATTTTACAGAGCTATGTCAGTGGCAGCAAAGATATGACTCCATATGCTGGTAAACAATGCGTTCGCTATACAAGATCAGTCGAACACAAAACTTACACGTTTCCCGAAACCGCCTATCCAATGACAATTTTGGATGCAAAACCATATTATTTCGTAACCGAAGCACAGGACAGTATTCTGAGCCCATTTGAGAAGGACGTCCAAGAGTCGTTTAAGCAACTTGAGACCAGAAAAGAAGTTCAATATAATTTGGATCATTCAGTTACTGCTAAACAGGAAAAAGTCAATACATCTTGTGAAAATGTTATAAATAATATATCTCAAACGCAAGATTTTATAAATAATACATCAGCTACATTAGAAGAATCTTTCAGTGAAACAGATATTAATGAAATTATTGATACAATGTACATATTAGATACTATTAATGAAAATGATTTCATAAATGAATTGCAAATGGATCATGGAGACAGCAATGAATCTGCGTTAGTTGATATGTCGTCTGAAGTATTAAAATCATGGATTATAGATGAGGGAAGTGAAGATATATTTAATAATTTGATAAAGACAAACACAGATAACGAATATAATTTCACAACCGATTACGAGGAAACTACAATATTACCAATGTTATAATCTTTGTAGCTATTTATTTACTCCCTTTGGAGTTGAGATCTCTTGGGCCGCGGGGTTTAAGGGCACAGTTAATTAAAGGCCACTGGGACCAAATTTAATTATTAAATATTTTTTTAATACTTTTTTAATTATGACTTTGTATGAATATTGTAAAATAAATAATTTTTTTGTAGCCCTTAATTATATCTTATTCACATTATACATAAAAGATTTTTTCGTATCCTACTAATAATGTGCATTGCACCTTCTACCCGCTTTCCAAATAAATAAAACATGAGACTTTTTGAATAAATTTGTATAATTGAAATTAGTTATTTACGTAACCATCCATTGTGTAGATTTATTGTTACTAAAACAATTGAACTATTACCAAATACATCCTTTGATAGGCGATTACATAAATACAAGTAATAGGTCTATATGACATCGATAAGCGAAGTATTTAGGTAACCTGCCGATTTCCTAGGAAACTCAATGAAATATGTGTTATAAATAATTGCGATAAAACTAATTTTTTACACTTGAAAATGGCTGTTCGGGAAAAGGTCGCCTTATTCTCAATTATTATCGTAGTGCTTACGGTAAGTTTTACGTCATATATTTATATATTTAACACGCATTATGTTCTACAATCATCTGTCTGTTACAGATCAAATATGCAAATAGCTTGCCGAAGAGTATGGCAAAGAGAATGAGACCGGGCGTTAAACCAGTTTTTAGTTCAACGCCAGCTCCTTGGACCAAGCAGAAAACCCCAAGACATCAAACTACAAAACCAAACCAACGGGACGTATTTGAAAAATTTAACTTCCCTGAAATAGAATATCCATCAGCTTCAACACCAAACACTCCGTTGTATTTTCATGATATCGAAAATAAATTTACAGATACAGCATTGAAGGGAACACAGCCCACACGAAAAGTGGAAAAACAAAGACGAAATCGAAAGATCAACAAATCAGTACAGGGAAATTTGAAAGGAGCTGAATTTTCATCAGCACCTAGTTATCGAGACGTAGGCACTTTCCCTGACGTAGAATATCCGTTAAACAATAAAGATGTCTGGCGGCCTAATTATTGGAACTGTCCACCTAAGACCTTTCTACCTTCAAACATCACTAAATCAAGAAGACGAGGTATACACAGTACTACAAAATCGACAGGGAAATCAAAAAATAACCAGGCAATCTCAAAGCGTCTATCCAACTTAAACAGAACTAACAGGAATCATCCAGGTGTTAGGGAAGATAATAAAGGAGTAGAGTTACCTACAAAGAAGCGATCACACGACCTATTGACCTCGCACGAGCCACACTTTGATTATTCATATACGGCCACGCCTACACCAGATCTATCGCCAGATATTTCAGCGTTGCGAACGAAACTTGCATCAAACATAGCACAAAGAGCCATATCATTGATTAAGGATAAAGTAAATTCTAAAACTTCTACAGAGCCTACATTAGCGTTAATTAATGATAATGATTTAGAAGAGATATTATTTCACCCACGCAACTTTAATAGCCACTCTTTGATTGATTCTATTGAAGTTAATGAGACTCCAGTAAACATGGTTACGTATAATACAACTGAGCCCGCGATAAATATGTTTACTGCGATCACAGAAAGTCCAGAGCTCCATAAATTAAATCAAACGAACACATTTGGAACTGATAATACAAATTTATTGCCGCTTAACGATATAAATATAGACTCATTATCACCACGTGGTTCTCACAACGATAGAAACAGATCAATAGTTGAACATAGTGATGACGTTATAGATAAAAGTGTGAATAATGAAACTATAACTGATAAGGCTAACAATGACTCAGACGAAGATTATACTACAGACGATCCAACCGACAATTATGTTCTAAGCACGATTTCTCCCATAGATAATTGGAGAAATACAGATATAATAGACCCGTATAAGTCTTTATCGTATCCAGATGATTTGGAAGAGTATTTTATAGCTGTGAAGTAGTTTTCAAGGAAATTGTATGCTCCAGTGGTTACCGTTTAAGTGATTTATGTATTATTGATGAATGAAAGCTATTTATTTATTTATGAAATTCAGAATTTAAAATATACTATTTTCGTACATACATTTTTTTGTCTACTTAACAGTTATACATTTGGCCTATATGTCATATTATATTTAGGCAAGAACGTTTGTTATATTGTACATGTATATATGCTGCTAGTATATATATATATATATATATACTAGCAGCAATTAATTACAGAAAAATAATTTGCAATAAAATATAATAAAATTGCGACTAAAATTATAACATCTAAGCTATCCTATCTCTTAAGTTGGACCAGACTGCTCACGGTGTGCCAATTTAATTTAAAATCGGTTAAGTAGTTTCGGAGTCCATCGCGGACAAACATCATGACAGGAGATTTATATATATTAAGAAGATATTTGTCCACTTTTTGCAACAACCTTTTTTCTGTTATCAGTTCATCTAGGCTAATAATTAGTTATGTTTTTACTTTTTTTCTTTAATTACTCTTAATTAAAAGCTCGTAAGCTTTCAGTGCATACGCATGTAGACTTATCTTAACTAACCCGACTCGTATTGCGTTCAAACACTTGCTAACTCAGAAATGAATTTACAATTGCTTTAACAAGTAAAATTTAATAAACTGTTCTGTGAAATTGAAGGCATTTGTAAGAGTTATAAGTAGGTATTAACCCGACACTGTTGTCAATGTATACCTATGGTTTCATTTAATATATACTTAGGTTTTGCTAAGAACTAAAATGGATACAACGATCTATTTACATATATCTTATATATATATAATTCTCGTGTCGCGGTGTTTGTGGTTAAACTCCTCCGAAACGGCTTTCCCGATTCTTATGAAATTTTGTGTGCATATTGGGTATGTCTGAGAATCGGACAACATATATTTTTCATCCCTCTAAATGTTAAGGGTGGTAATCCACCCCTAAATGATTATTTTTAAATTTTTATGATTTATAAAAATGATATACATGGCAAAATGACGTTTGCCAGGTCAGCTAGTTTACATATAGATGTATATCTTTATTAGTAGTTCTAGTTACATACTATATTAAATAGTAAAAATTCAAAATTGCTATTAAAATGCAAAAGGCGCCGAGTTTTTTGTAAATAAAACTTTTTTTCACGTCGTTTGCTTTGCGCTTCAACTTTTTAAGATCTGAGCTGTTGAATAATTGTGTGCTGATACACGCCGTCAACATTTTGGGTCTAAGGCCCGTTTCCTAGATTTTACGTCACCGTATGAGGAAGTGACACACAGTCAATTGGCACAGCAGATCGAACCTATGGCTTCATAAGAGTCTTGCTGACCCCTGAATTCACAAGCCAAAATTATTAATAAATATTTTATAAAGATTTTTAAAAGGCCTCTTAAAAATACGGATATAGTCGAAGTCAAAGTCAAAAAATAATTTATTCATACTGTAACATAATGTACACTTATGAACGTCAAAAAAAATCAATAAATGAATCTAATTTTACATTTACTGCCTGTTCTCAAATCAAGGGCGTAGAACGGAAGAGAAGAACTGGCAATAAACTCTCCGCCACTTTTTGTAATCGCCAAGTTTTTTTAAACAATGTTTGTAAGGAGCTGCAACCATAACACCATGTTCCATCAGCAGGAGGCATGGTGTAATGCATTCATAACATGTCGAATTTATTTATATTAAGTAAAACTATATTTTCTTTTAATGCGTAATTTTATTCTAGGAGTACATTGTCACATATAATTACTTATTTAACTTATGTATACAAATATTGTAAATTATATTTAAAGGAGTAAGTGTGGAGTTTCTTGCCCATTCTTCTCCACACGAAACTACGTTTTGGAAGGGGCAACTAGAATCATCTTTATATTTTATTTAACGTTCAAAAGTGCCATTTTAGGTGGTCTAATTGGAATATATGAATTGATTTGAGGTTAAAATGCGCTTACGCAACCCCTCGAAGTTGGTCTCGAAGATCCTGCTATACAGAGTGGTGGCGAAATCCTATCCTACTGAGGCTGCTTCAGCGCAGAGGAATCAGTCACCCACGTAGTCCTGGATTGCGAGGCTGTGGCTAAACAACGTACGAAAATCCTCGAAACAGTGAGGTCGATTCGAGAAGCCTGTGAAGTGCCCAGGAGACTTCTAGCTGCTTCTGGAAGGAGCTGGGCTGGCTTGAGTAGCCAGGGCATTACGCAAAACGGACCAATTTCGAGTCTAGTTGCGGAAACTGAGCCCACCTACCTTACCTTACCCTATCCTACTGGGCAAAACACCGCAGACCCTCAAACTGGGCCCTCGGGGTTAGCCAATTAACCCAAGGGTTCCATTCCCATTACACCTGAATAACATAGGTTACAAAATCCATAACTGCTGAGCAATAATTATATAAAATACGAAAATAATAATTTAAAATGTAGGTCATTGGCAAGTCGTATGACATTGAACAAGTGCACAATAAACGCAAAATCGATTTATTAATACGAAAATAAATAGTTAATAAGGATAAATACGAAGTCTTTCCTCGGAACTTGATTTCTCTTCTTGGATTCACAGCTAATTAAAGATGTACTTGGCGTCTGGTGATACCAGCGAGCTGGTGGTTTCCTCAACGAATAAGTATCGCAATACAGAGAGGAACGCCAGCATTAAAGATCTGAGACGAAACTTTTTCAAATGTCTCTATTGAATTGAATTTAATTTTACGATGCGCGCGCACACCGACACTAAATTCGACATCGTAAAGTTAGGTCTAGGTTGGAAATCGATAACTATGTTCTAGTTGTATATTCTAGTATTTTTATATTTAGCATACGTGTTTCGTAACAGTACAATTAAACAGTGTGAGTAAATAAATATTATTTTGGTGTTTTTCAATTTCATATACGACGGTGATAGTACTTATAATTTATTTATTTAAATAAAATCTTTTTGATTAAT
Organism: Pieris mannii; assembly: GCA_028984075.1. Classification (NCBI taxonomy): domain Eukaryota; kingdom Metazoa; phylum Arthropoda; class Insecta; order Lepidoptera; family Pieridae; genus Pieris; species Pieris mannii. The sequence continues at coordinate 1,128,715 of CM054798.1, read as the reverse complement.
TTTAATATTTATCGTTAATCTCTACTGCATTTTAGTTATTTTTTCCATACGCCAAAGAAGTATAACTTCTAACGCGTGTACATAAGTAAGTACACACTTTTTTGATTATTATTATTACGATGTAAGAAAAGATACATACCTACAGCATTAAAGGGACCCAACTTTGTAAATTTATTTTAAGCAATTTTCTATTTATTCATTTTACAAAAAAAAATACTTTTACAAAGTCATTTAAGTATGTTTCTCAAAAAACGTGATCGGATTCTTAAATATCTAAGTAATTTTCCTAATGATGGCGAATTGTGCGCCGGCGCAGTGATGTAACCCCAAGGTCGCGCCGTGTCATTGCGACCGGTTTGTTTTTGCGTTTCAATTATTTCGATATTTAGAGTTTCTCTTGGTTTTTTATTTCCGCTGATTGTTATTTCAATTTAAATTAGCCATTGTTTAAGATAAGTTTGTTTCACAGTAGATCGTTGCTGGCTTTTAACTGTTCGATGTAGTCATTATTGTGCGGTCAAAGTCCAGACTATGTGATGCGGGCGAAATTTATTGAATAACACGGGGCATACGGGCAGCTAATCTGATGTTAAGTGATATCCATAGACAATATTGCGAGATAGCTAGCAAGTTGCCGGCTTTTGAAGAAATGTTCATCATCAAACAAATCATCGAATTGGTTCAGAAATATTTCAGTGGGCAGCTGATACCACTGATGGTAAAATGCTAAGTTCTGGAACGGCGGATGAAGGTGATAGGCCGTTATTCTGCCGATCTTTCCGATGATGAAACTGTAAAGCCAGTTAATAATATGAATGATGAAATGCTTATCACACAGATAAAACATTATTACTAAAATTTCGGTTTTTACTATGCTTTACTTTTGCGTTTGAGTCCCTGAAATATATATTTTTTTAAAGAGTGTAACAATTCTTAAAAGGCCGGCAGCGCACTCGCGAGCCCTCTGGCATTGAGAGTGTCCATGGGCGGCGGTTTCACTTCACATCAGGAGCGCCACTGGTTGTTTTTGTTTTTGACAAGTACCCAGCTTGCCTATAAAAAGATGACCATGGAAAATATGGAGATCTAATCCAAAGGCCAAAGTCTTAGTGTATGTATTATGTCCTATTGGGCGGAATTGACAAATGCGGTATAATTGCTGTTTGGGCTTGGTATGGCGTCATTGTGGGGACGAAGCGTGTCCAAGGTCATGTCATGCATGAACAGTTCCAGAAAATCGTTGATTTCTACTATAAAAGCCTACTCCATCTATTTTCATTTCTGTATCCTTTCTTTCTCCATTCGCTTCTTCGGGTCTTTGATTTTCTTAAAGACATTTTCGGGGATTGTTACAAAAAATACGTTTATGTATTATTTTTGAGAGCTTAGCTTACTATTGCTGACAAGAAGTGGGGGCGATAAATAGCAGTAAATCTGCTTAAATAATTCTTGAACGGCCCCAAGGTACAATAAGACAATTAAGAAGGTGGACAGACTAAAGAAACAGATGATGTATGGCAGAGAGTGATACAAACAGGAATGGCGGGATTCGAAGGAGGCCAAAGGTCACACAAATACCTAAAATTAGCTCCGAAATAAAAGGCTCTTATTATTAATGTATGAATAAATGCAATTTTGATTAATTTATGATTCACGCTTGAATCATATTCCCAGAGGTAGATTTGTATTTCGGCGAAATCTAGTATGAGAAGAAAAATTTTAAATAGATCCCGCCTAGGCCTATTTGTGACGGGACAAACATTGCGTAAGTCACCAATAAATGCCAACTTGCACCATTATTTCCAATTATCCAATTATACCCGTAGGGTTGCCATGAAACACAATTAAATAATTTTGATTGCAAGTTAAAAGTTTATAAAGATTACATTCTACGAGATCGATGTCTGGTTGTATAGTTGTGAAGGTGGCAACAATTTCTACATAACCGTCTTGTAGCAAGTAATTTTTTTTTAATGTTTATCGTGAACGGGTGCTACTTGTGGTGACTGATCGTACTTGAATTCGTGTATGCGGTGATATTAGTTGTTTCTACTACGTATTTGCGTGTTGTTCCCACGAGTGTGTAAGTGCGTGCTCCTATTTCACCATGCCTCCTGCCGATAGACGACAAATCTTTGTTTTTAATTAATTTTATCATTCTTCATTACTCAATATGTCATATTGAACATGGTGTAATGGTTGCAACTCTTTACAAACGTTGTGTAAAAGAAAAAACTTGGCGATTAAACGGAGTGGCGGAGAGTTTATTGCCACTTCTTCCCTTCCGTTCTACGCCCTTGATTTGAGAACTGGCAGTAAATGTAAAGCAGATTTTGAATTTTGAATTTTTGAGATATATATATATACAAACAAACAAACAAAAAATTCATTTATTCATATAGGTAAAAATGTACACTTATGAACGTCAAAAAAAGAAAAGGTTACATAAAATGATTCTAATTTTACATTGACTGCCAGTTCTCAAATCAAGGGCGTAGAACGGAAGAGAAGAACTGGCAATAAACTCTCCGCCACTCTTTTTAATCGCCAAGTTTTTTTTTACACAATGTTTGTAAGGAGCTGCAACCATTACACCATGTTCCATATGACAACTTGAGTAATAAAGAATAATAAAATAAATTAAAAACAAAGATTTGGCCTCTATCAGCAGGAGGCATGGTGAAATAGGAGCACGCACTTACATACTCGTGAGAACAACACGCAAATACGTAGTATAAACAAAACTTATATATATATATATATATATAAGTATTTATGTATTTACGTTCATGCTCAGAGCTGGTTGGACACCATCTTATATGATTCGGTGTATTAATTTAGTTAACGAATTAGGTTAACGGACCTTTCTCATTGTCCGTTGAGTGAACTGGCCAAAGTTATATTATTTGTTAGTGCTATAGCATAGTATTTTGATGTGAAACATCTTTAGCCGCACGTAAAACCGATTTCTGGCGTGGCGACGCATGCCGTGGCGACGCATCGCCACGCTATATGATGGTATATACATACAATCTATATGCAGTTCTAAATTTTTGTATTTAATAAAACTAAATGTTTGTTCAATAAATAGTCATCGTTATCTGGAAAACAAAATCGTAATATTTTATTTTATCATTATGACATATTTAGTTCCTATCACAATCTGTTCTTTTCTGCATATTACTTCACAGAATAATTTCGATGTTTCACATCTGCCAGGCGTCCCGTGACGGCTCACATTTTTTTTATTGTGTAATTACAATTTTTTTTTTTGTTTCGTCTGTAAATTTTATTCACTAATTGTTCACTCTTAACAATTTAGGGTCACCTGTTTTTATAAATAAATAAGTAAAATATGTTCTATATAAAAATTTTTCCTGTTTCTTGGCCTGCACGGTTTGCGCGTCAGCCATGTACAAAAGTTAGGAAGTGCATTATTAGATTTATTGGATAGGAAATTAGTACGGTATATAATTTTTTTGTCATAAAATGAATACAAAGTGTCAAGAACTGGCTATGTTTGAATTGTTTTTCCATCGAGCGAAGTTAATTAAATCATGTATCGATCTTTCAAAATGGATTAATTTACTTCTCAACTACACCATATATTTTTCCATTTGGCCTACTTTAAGAAACGATGACAAAAAATGGAAAGAATAAATTTATTTCTAAGGAGTAAAGCGACCGGATAGGTTATATACTCTACTACTATACTTTACTAAACAATTTTAAAGTAACATTAAATAAAATAAAATACGTTTATTTTGGAACATAAGTTCATCAAGGTATCACTTATTCCACGTCATTAAATTCGAGCCTGTTGGCATCCCTACTCATCGGCAAAGAAGATAGGTGTTGGCCGATAGAAAACTCTCGGTACTCTTTAAAAAAAAATGTAGATCATTTATTAATAAAATTTCTAAATATACCCCACTCATATTCGCCATTAATTACATAAAGCACATTAGAAACATCATATATAACGGCTTAACACAATTTGTAACTATGATGTAATGTCTGTTATGTAGTTGATTATCATGTAATTACTTAAAAATGCAAAATTTTGAGAATGTACGAACAATTTCTACGTTTTAACAGAAATTTGAGTTTCTACATACTTAAGGAAGTTCGAGAAAATAGAGAGAGTAAGAGATAAGGAAGTGAGAGATAAATATCAAATTACCTCACTGAATTTTAAATTATCCTAATCTTTTGGATTGATTTGCTCCAGTTCAAACAATTGTATGACTCAAAACTTTGCGATTATAAACCGGCGGAGAGTTTCTTGCCAGTTCTTCTTGCCCGTTTGCAATTGACGTTAAGAGTCTGTTGAGATATCGTTTATTATTTCTATATACAAAATTATGATATATGTACTAGCTGCCCCCGCGACTTCGTTTCTCCTGAATGAGATTTTACTGAGCCTACCTGTTTAGTCCATACCAACATGGAACATTTTGCTATGCTATCCCAGAGACTGTTCGGTTTTCCGGAATGAAATCTTTTTAGGTTGTTCTGTGAATTATCTCTGTATAAACCTCAGAGTTTACAACGTAAGTTTTTAATAAAGAAAAAAAAACAAAAGGGGTTTATTGTAAAGGGTTGAAAAATCAGGGTTATATGTATTTACTAATGCTGTATCTAAATCTTTTTTTTATTTATCTAAAATTGAAAAAAAAAAATTAGGGGTGGATTACCCTTAACATTTAGGGGATGAAAAATAGATGTTGTCCGATTCTCAGACCTACTCAATATGCACACAAAATTTCATGAGAATCGGGAAAGCCGTTTCGGAGGAGTTTAACCACAAACACCGCGACACGAGAATTTTATATATAATATTATATATAAAATATATATTATATTTCGTATAAACAATAACATTTATTACAATAAAATTTATTACAGTTTTTTATTTCGGAATGTCAGTAATCTTGCATTTTTCAGTCTATGATTCTGTTGAATTAAAAAAACAACTGATGGCTTTACGTATCATTTCAAATTATACAAAGGGAAGCTCGAACTTTATCTGTCGCATGCCCATGGTCGGTATAACATCAGGTGAGGCTGCCCCTGTCTCTCTTCTGAAAAATAGGCAGGACATTTGTAACGAGATCAATTGGATGAGGAAAATAACGGTTTGGCCTGGTCCAAACGAACAGCGTAGGACTTGTATATTTGTATTACATTTAAAACGACGTTTTAATAAGTATTCTTTACAATCAAAATTTATTAATTAGATAACGTAAACAAATTTTAAAAGTTTGCATTTCCTCGATACATTGCAATACTAATTCGTTGACCAGGCGCACAATTAAATAATACATTTATGAACAACACAACATTTGTTATAATTGAGCTAGGTCTAGATATGCATAGCTGACCCCACACATTAAAATCGATTTTTGTTTTGTTTAATGTTTAATTGTTTGTTTTGTTAAATAATTGTTTTGTTGTATATTTCATCTTTTCGTGTGTCATGTTTGCCTATAAGTGCTTGTCAAATTAGAAATAGTACATATTTTGTGATTATTAAAGCGATGTAACAGTGTGCTAAGTGTGGCCAGCTTTAATCAATAAAAAACAAACATTTGTAGGAATTATATTCGCATAGATCATCTAAAATATCTGTTAAATTTTCTAAAATATCCATATGTATATCTTTATATATAATTCTTCTGTGAATGTGTATGTCACTGAACTTCTCTCAAACGACTGGACCGATTTTGATGACTTTTTTTGTGTGTGTTCAAGGGGATCTGGGAATGGTTTAGATTCACAATTTTGTCCGCTGGACAATGTTTTTTTAATTTATTATTAGTTGTTGATTTTGGAATGTTTTACATTGGATCCGACAGACGGCGCTACCATCGCAGTGTCAAATTTTAAATACTAAGTATTCGAATTTTAATTTTAGTCTGTCCCGACAGTTAGCGCTGCGATCAAATTAAAAAAAAGAAATTAATAAAAAAATATATGAATAAAGTAAAAAAGCATAAAATTTTTGAAATCTGTATCGATAAAAGATCCATCCAAATAAAACTCAGTGTTTTACAATAAATCTTTTCAGTTTATTACTTAAAATTTCATCTTTAATAATCAAAATGGTCCAGAATGTTTTAGCTTATTAAAAAAAGTTTGAAATTTTCAAATTAAAGACGTGTAGACAGGACAACGTCTGTCGGGTCCGCTAGTATAATATATATTATACTAAGAAACATTTTATTTATTATTTATTTACATTTCGTTACTATAATACCGATATATATTACAATTAAATTATTAATTAAAAAGGAGCGTCTTATCGCTTTCGAGCAGTCTCTTCCAGGCAACAACTGTGTGGAACTACATAATTCATATAGTATGACAAAACTAGTGGAATAAAGCAAAGCAATTAAAATATATGTAAACGTGAGGAAATCGGTATTAGACCCAAAATCTTGGGGGTTTTAACGCTCAACTACGACATTTTGTGCGAAATTAATAGTTACAGCCCACGTATTAAAGATCAGCAGTTAATAAGATATGCGGTGAGAGGCATGAGGGCGGATGTTGGCGCAAGGCCGCTTGCACAATGCAACTCACACACCTAACTCCTAATGTTTATAGCCTTTCTTAATATATAGTCTATATGTAAAAAAAATCAACTGAATCCTGCATGTGGAAAGCAAAAGAAAATATTTTTTCGGTGTCCAATAATAATGGTGAACAAATTTTTGAGATCGCGCTATTTTTTAATTTTTTTAATTTGTCATCTACAGCCTAGTTGCCGCGCAAGGCTTTAGATGACAAAATTTTTGACGTCACGTTTATATGTCACGGACTTTTTTCAGATTTTGATAATTCTAAAGTCAAGTACTTACACTTATGAACGTCAGAAAAGAAGTGACATTAATTCTAAATTTGCATTTATTTATTTATTTTATTTATTAACACTTCGTTGCTAGAAAGAAACACAAATAACACAATACATATAAATTACAAGGGATGCAACGGGCGGCCTTATCGCTAACAAGCGATCTCTTCCAGGCAACCCTAGTAAGAAAAGAAAACAATAAATAAAAAATGATGAGTGCAAGAAGTGCATAACCAGAAGTTATATAAAAAACAATATATATATATTAATCTATAAAACCTTAATCTAGAGAAAATAAAAAAAAACAATATTAATAACTAAACTTTACTACCAGTTCGCAGGAGTAATTTTCTTTAACGTTCAAAAGTGCCATTTTAGTTGGTCTAATTGGAATAAATGATTTGATTTATATTTGCGTAGAGCAGGCAAGAAGAACTGGCAATAATCTCTCCGGTACTCTTTTTAATTGCTAAGTTTTGAGTCATACAAATTGTTTGAACAAAAATATTCCTCAAATTTAAAAAGCTTTATTGATTTATTTAGTGATCTCTCTTATTTCGCTTGGGAGTTCGTTGTAAAAACGGATACAATTTCTATATTTGTCTATGATTAGCCTGGTTAGTTGAACGCTTAAATTAGTTCTGTTTCGAGTATTTTACTGGTGAATCTATCTATAAACTTTGCTCTACTGTCAATAGTTTACAATAAATAAATTCAGTGATTGTGTGATCTATGTTCCGCGTGCACACAAATGTGCCGCCAAATTTTGCGAACATATAATTATGTTAATATTATTAAATTATATCAATAAAAAAAAATTGTAATTATTAGCTTGTCATTAATCCCGTAATAAACTTTTAATTATTATTAAAGCAAATATCAGTTTATTCTGTATATTTAAAACTTTTGTCATAAACTATTTATGGAGTGTGTTGTAGTAAGTAAATAGTTTTTATCTTTTTCTTTGTGTGCCGCCAAATTTTAAATCGTTTAATATGTGCCGTAAAAAAAAAGTTGAGAATCACTTCACTTTAGATATAGGAATCTTTATTGGTTCTTCACACACTTTGGGTTACATTCTAATTTCAAATAGAACCATAACTTTTTGGAACAATGCTATAATCTATGTTCTTCAGAGATAACGTAGGGTTCAGTGAAACAATTTATCAATACAGTCCTGTATTTTTGAGTTTATTCAATGCAATGACGTGGTTTTGGAATATTATTAATTCATTTTAAAATTGTGCTTTTGATAGTAATGATTTATGTATGGTATTAAGTGGTGTAAATATTCAAAATATTGTGCAAGGAATGTCACAATAGACAATTGTCAACAATGTTATTCATGGCACATTCCATCACATGACATTGCATGCAGTGGAAACATGACAAATTATGTTGAAATGCAAAAAAGACCAGTTCTTTTTTTCTACAAATTTAAATCTAGCTTAAAGGTATCATCTGAGTGTGATTTTTTTTATTCTAATTTTTTATTAAAGGAAAAGCTGTTTTTCAGATCAAAATTAAGGCCGTATAGAGACGAACTGTTTTTTAGAAAAAAAATAATAATTAATTATAACATGAAATAATTAATTAAAACCAGATCGATGAGCTTATCCTAACTATGCAAAAATTGCATTTTTCAGAGTCACACTGAGATGATGCCTTACTGATGTTCATAATGGTACCGTGCCTATCTCTAGTATATAAAATTCTCGTGTCACGGTGTTTGCAATTATACTTCTTCGAAACGGCTGCACCAAATTTTGTGAAATTTTGTGTGCAAATCGGTTAAGTCGGCGGATTGGACAATATCTAATAGGTGGCACACGTAGATTTTTCTTAGACGACATTTTTTATGATACTAAATACAAAAATACCCACCCCACTACAATCAACCAGTATTTTTTATTTATTAATAAAAAAACTTATGACTTAAACTCTGAGGTTTATGTAGAGAAAATTTCAGAGAAAAATCTAAAAAGTTTTGATTCCGGAAAACCGAACACTCTAAAAAAATAAAATACCATTATTTTGGAACATAGGATCATAAGAGTATCACTTATTCCACGTCATTAAATTCGAGCCTGTTGGCATCCCTACTCATCGGCAAAGAAGGTGTTGGCTGAGAGAATAAGCGTGCGTAAAAAAACTCTCGGTACTCTTTTAAAAAAAAAAGCAAATCATCAAACAATTCTACAATATTTAAAACAAATATAGCAAATTAATTAGAAGTAGCCTGCCCAGCACTAGTCCCAGGCTCTTTTATCAACTAGATAATCGCTAACTTTATATTGAGCCTTTTTACACAGCTTTTCTTTAATTCTTAAATTTATTAAAAGGCTGGGATTTTATTAAAGAAGAGTATCCCTTTTCCAAAAAAGAATTATTAACTTTAGACAGTTTAGTACGGGGAAATTACAGCCTGCGTTTGTTCCGAGTATTGACATTGTGCGTATGTTCTATTCTAGTATACTTATCACTATTTTTGTATATATACATAATATTTTCATAAATATATTGCGAGGGAAAGGTAAGTATATTAATTTCCTTAAATTTATCTCTCAGCGATTCCCTATATTTTAAATTATAGATAGCACGAATAGCTCTAAATAAAATTAGATTCGACATCAGCAGCATGCCCCCATAATAATAAGTCATTAAGCTATGAAAGTAACTAAAAGTCTAGCTGTGTCGACATCAGTCAGTGAGCGAATTTTTTTAACCTCGTAAGCTGCAGAACTAAGTCTCTTCGCCAATCCGTTGATATCAGGGGACCACTGAAGTTTTGAATCCATGGTGATTCCAAAAAATACAGTTGTATTATCCAGATTCAATTCCTCAGTATTTATAATGAGGGGGTAGCATAGCAAAAAGCTCGAAGTTGGTATTTAGTGATAAGATAGGATAAGTAAGTAAATGCTAGTTTATTTACAAAATATTGCCATCATCACTTATAAGCAAACAAAAACATTTTTCTAAAAACTTAAATTAATTCCATATGTGTAGGGGAGCAACAATATTAAATTATTTATATTAACATTTCACTTAAATATTCGCTTGTGGCGGCGTCCATGCGTCGGGTTGTCTCTCTCCCTAAAATATGGCGAGGGGGCCTATAGCTGGCCATGCGTCATAGTCGTGAACGGGTGCTACTTGTGGTGACTATGAGAATGTAAGTGCGTGCTTCTATTTCAGAATGCCTCCTGCTGATAGAGGACAAATTTTTGTTTTTAATTTATTTTATTATTCTTTATTACTCAAAATGTCATATGGAACATGGTGTTATGGTTGCAGCTCCTTACGAACGTTGTGTAAAAGAAAAAACTTGGCGATTAAAAAGAGTTGCGGAGAGTTTATTTTTTTTTTATTTATTTATTTAGTTTAGTTTGTTGCCAGTTCTTCTCTTCCGTTCTACTCCCTTGATTTGAGAACTGGCAGTTAATATAAAATAAGAAGCATTTAATGTATTTTTTTTTTGACGTTCATAAGTGTACATTATGTTACCTACATGAATAAATCATTTTTGTTTGTTTGTTTGTTTATTTTAATGTAAAGTACATTGTTACCTTAAATGATTGACTAGACATCAAGCCTTATAAGTGATATATCCTAGGTATGGAAATACTAAGAACTATTTGTAATGAAATTACAATTACCTCTATCTCTTTTCATCCTTATGTAAACTCAATTTGACAGAAAGAGACAAAAGATTATTTCTGATAAAAAGATGCATTTAGTTAATATGAATATGGGTATACTATGACAGGACTTGAATGTTTAATAGGAAATACATGACTTATACTATCTATCTATATATATATCTTAATATCAAGATATAAATGAATAGGAAAAAATTTATGGCTATACTTGAATCACAAATATCCTATTTAGTATCCTAAATAGATATTTGTATTGATGTGCAAACAGACAGTGAAAACTTTAAAATACATAGTATTGTCTTTTATTAACATAACTTTTACACATTTAAAGAAAAACACTTTTTTACGGATTATAGTTATGTATTATTGTATTTAAACTTATAATTATTTAGAAATAATTTTAAATTTAAACCGTGACCACGCACGCTGTAAAGCACGCGAAAAGTCGGTTTAAATTTAAAATTATTTCTAAATAATTATAAGTTTAATTACATAACCATAATCCGTAAAAAAGTGTTTTTCTTTAAAATACATAATATATATGTTACTGTATGGATTGGTAGACCAAGAGAAATTAAACTATTTGTTAATATATTTTTTATTTATGTACTGTGTATGAAAATCCTACAATCTATTGTAGAGAGATATATGTATAATTAGTATTATTATTAAAAGCATGTTCTCAAGTCAGTAAAAGTGTCCATAGGATAGCCACATTATAATAATATATTATATCTATATTCTTACTCCTCAAAATATATTTTATCTTTTTTTAATTAATGTTAACAAAGTAGCTGGTGTTATGCAAACAGGTATAATAACCAAGTGTAATTACCATTAATGGTTTAACTGAATTTTAAAAGAGCATCTTAATTTATACATAACAGTGTTTGATAGGAGGCTTTTGTGTCGATTGAGTAACTAACAGAATTAATAATAATTATTGCAAGAATGGTACAACAAATCAAATCAAATCAAAATATCTTTATTCATATAGGTAAACATGTACACTTATGAACGTCAAGAAAAACAAATTAAATTTATATTTACAACCAGTTCGCAAGTCAACGGCGTAGAGCGGGTAAGAAGAACTGGCAAGAAACTTTCCGCCACTCTTTTCAATCGCCAAGTTTTTAAAAACAAATTGTTTGAACTGGAGCAAATCAATCCCAAGGATTTGGAGCATTTAAGTATTAACAATGAGTAAGGAGGTACAATCGTTAGTTCTTTTTTTATGCCACTCAATGGCTCACAAATTTATTCCTAAATAAATTTTAAATTTTACATTATTACTTAGTCATATGAATTGGTCAATTTTTATATTGTTTGTATCGGACATATCAAACATTAATAAATTTATATCAACATCTCTCATGCAAATAACCATTTATTCAATAATACAAGTTTTCTAAAAGTTATACATGTAGATTTTATTTATTTATTTATTCACACTTCGTTGCAAAGAAACACAAATGACACAATACATAAAAATTACAGGGAATGCAACGGGCGGCCTTTTCGCTAACAGGCGATCTCTTCCAGGCAACCCTGGTAAGAAAAGAGAAAAAATAAAATAGAAATGAGGAGTGCAAGAAGTGCATTACTTACCAGAAGTTGTATTAAAAAAAAAAATAGTTTTTTTTTTTATACAACTTCTCGTTTTTTAAAGACTAGTCGGAAGATCTTTTAATTATTTTGGTAAATTATTGTAAACTTTAATTGCCATACAAAAGATGCTTTTTCTAAACAGTTCCAGATTGATTTTTGACACAGCCAATATCTCCCCATATCGCCTTTTTACTTCGAATTAAAAATATGTACGTTTCTGTGCACAAATAAGGACATTTCTAAAATATAAATACAGGGATGAGATACAATTTTGAGCTTCTTACATAAAGGTAAGCAACTATCAAGACAAATTGCTCTTATACAATTCTTTTGAACCTTGCATACCCTATTTACTTCCACTGGATTTCCCCAAATGTAATTTAAGATTAAACTGTATATAATAAATATATTAAAATAAATGTAAAATGTATTTTTATTTATATACACGTGTGTACCTTACATTTTTTTATTATCTAAGCTTTATTTACATTTAAATAATTGGCTAATTGCCATACAATTTGAGCATTATGTCTAATTACAACAAATTAAAAGCCGCCCGCGCGGCCAATATTAATAAAAGCAGAAACAATCAGACTAGGGTTAAAAACCGCCTTCTCCGGGGAAGGCGAGGACCTTTACTTCGCATTTCGCTCATTCCAGTGAGCTTCCGTCCTGCCCTTCAGGCGATTGACCCCCCCGCGACGGCCCAAGCCGAGGTTCGAGTCTCACAGGAGACGCCCTTGCACGAGTCGCGGGAACCCCACTCTTTCCGGCTGAGCTAAGCTCGCCAAAACAGCCCGTGCTGAGCTGTAAAGGCCCTTAAGGCCAACAGCGAGATTCCATTTAAAAAAATAAAATAATAATAATAATTGTAGCAATACATACAGTACTTGCATACAGTTATGATACAAATGCCAGACCCAATATTGTATGAAAATTAATATTCTGTGTAATAGGCAATTAATAGTCAATTGAATTTTTACATATACATATTTAATGTGACTGCATTCCTTGATGATTGGAATACCAATCTGTTATTTATATTTTTTTTTTACAAAATAATATAATATATATCACAAATGTTACATTAGAAAAACGCTGTGGTTTGTATTAAATAATGTAACCGTAGCAGTCTTGTTTAGGAGCGCGGCAAATGCATGTAAAAGTAGTTTTTTAATTTAGAGTTTATGTTGGTTAGTGTTAGGCTATCTGTTATGTGATTGGGTAGACTATTTATTAGCTATACTTTATGTTTATTATACCTTTTTTCTTACCTTCCCCTCGGTACAAAGTCAAATCATGGATTAAACCACCTAAAATGGCACCTTGAAAGTTAAATCTTAATATATATAAATCTTCTGTCACGATGTTTGTCCGCGATGGACTCCTAAACTACTTAACCGATTTTAAATTAAATTGGCACACCGTGAGCAGTTTGACCCAACTTAAGAGATAGGATAGCTTAGATCTTTAATTATAGTCGCAATTTTATTTTATTGCAAATTATTTGTTTACTATTTCATACAATTCTAACAGATGGCGCTGATGTTAAAAGTACCAACATTTCACATAAGTTCTCCTACCTTGAATAGTTTACTACTATGTAATATAACAAAAACCTTAGCCACAGCAACGCTTGGCTGAGTCTGCTAGTAAAATATAAAAATGATTCTAGTTGTCCCTTTCAAAAGGTTTCATGTGGAGAAAGGGCAAGAAACACTTACTCTTTAAAAATAATTTACAATATTTGTATACAAAATTAAATAATTATGTGAAAATGTACTCCTAGAACTGTGGGACGCAGAACTGTCCCGTTATCAGCGCACGCGAAAATTTAAGCAGCATAATATAAAAAGAATGTGAGACTTTCATTCCTATTTGAAATCGTCACCAGCTATATTTAAACAAAGTTGTTATTCTGATACATTAACTTAACATTTTCGGTACCTATATTTTGAGATTCGTAAATTTTAAGCTCGTTAACTTTTTCTAAATAAATAACTTTAACTGTGGTTTTCATTGACCTAAATTAAAAAATGTCGCGTCAACAGGTCACTTTCTACTTCTGTTTTAAGGCAAATAGGGCCTCTATAACTTTGGTTTTCAAAGATAATTGTATGGAATGTCTTGGTATAGAAGACGGCGCCCCAAGAAAAGGTGGATTTAAGAAACAGTAGCGGTAACAGGAAGCGAATAGAGAAAGAACGCCATGGGGTTTACCCACGAACGGGTTCCGATCGACGGTACTATTTTTTATAGAACAAGGGGCAAACGGGCAGGAGGCTCACCTGATGTTAAGTGATACCTTCCATGGACACTCTAAGTGCCAGAGGTCTGGCGAGTGCGTTGCCGGCCTTTTAAAAATTGGTACGCTCTTTTCTTGAAGAACCCTAAGTAGTGGTTTGGAATTACTTCTGTGGGCTGATTCCACAAAGTGGTCTACCAAATTTAGCTAGGATATAGGATCTATAAAAAATATAAGCTGTATATTATCTTTATTGTGATTAGAAATTAAACGGGCTTTATTATTATTATAACTTTTGTTTTTCGTTTTATTTTGTCGCTTTTCACTTACGTCGTGGGCATAGACAGCGGGTAGCATAGCAGTAATGCAATCTCCACCTGTTCCTATGCCGCATATATAAAGACGATAAATCTAAAAACGCAACTTGCCTTCGAGTGCGATGAGGAAATAAATACAATGAAGCGTGGGCGTCACGGTCAGCTGGGCCTGATCGCCCACAGATGCAATTTTAAGTCATGGTCTTATGACGATACATGAAACGTTGAATAGATGGGAAGTTGTGTCACGTCTAAACAGCTGGAATGAAAGAGATCTCTGGGTACGATTTACGCCTAAACCCAATAACCTATCTCAATCCGTTTTTGATCATCTGAGATAGACTTCTTAATCCAAATACTGATAAAGTATACCAATAACCAATCGACGGATTGTAATTATCTATACAAGCTATCCATGGTCGGATCGGTGTATGTGGATAGACCGGTGTATGAAAATGACAGTTCAACTGTGCCAATATCCTATCTGAAGATTTTAACTTACACACTTAAATAATTAAAGCTTTTTAATGTTCCGAAAACATTGACATGTATATTTTAATATTATTTGTATGGTTTTATTTACTTTATTTGATTTATATTGATTATGAAATATGAGTGTAAAGAGCGAAGAGATTGCATTCTATCCGTCGCCAAAAATGGATTGTCTTCGTAGGGTTTGGTATTGGGTTCGGGCGTAAATCAACAGGACAATACACTATGTAGCCGTCCTGTGGGTATGGAAATAAACGTCTTTCTATTCTATTGTCTTCATCGGAACCTAAAAATGGGTCTGACGTGTTTCTTGTGTATCAGATCAAATAAACCAGTGGCGCTAGAGATTATTTAGATCTGGGCCTCAGATCTCTAAAACTGTTTCATAATCATTACGACTTTTGCGGCAAGCCGGTTGCCTCACTAAGTTTTCCTTCACCGTTCGATGTTGAATGTGACAAAGAAAGTGCATTGGTGCACAGCCGGGGATTGAACCGACGACCTCAGGGATGGGTTGAAGCCACGTCAACACTGTTTAATGTACCAAGTTATTTAAAATGTTGTGAATGTCGTCGTAAAACCGTTCGCAAAACGTCTCTTTCCGCACTTATTTAACTTCACCATTCGGTGACACAGTTTCACACGGTAATAACGAAAGTACTAAAAGAAATAATTTAGTACAACACGAATTTGAGACCTTAAGGTAACTTTCCCACGAACTTTTCAAATCAAATCAAAAATCATTTATTCATATAGGTAACATAATGTACACTTATGGACTTATGAACGTCAAAACGAACGCCAGAACTTGAAACATATGATATTAGACCAGGGTCGATAATTTTTAAAACCAAAAAAAAGGATATTCCCCATATTATAAAAATGAAAGGAAAAATAAATTACGGGCGACCTGAGGTCGGGAAGGGGATGGGGGTGAGGGAGGAAGGGTAATCAAATCAAATCAAATCAAAATATCTTTATTTATTTAGGTAAACATGTACACTTATGAACGTCAGGAAAAACAAATTAAATTAACTGTATCTTCAATTCTAATCACTTATTCTTTAGTTTTTGTCTTTTTGATGGCATATTAAAGAAATAAATGTCAAAATGTATAAAAATATATATCATAAATATATTAAAAATCTATAAATATATTTTTAATAACAAACTTATTCTTATTACTTAGGTTTCATCCTACTATTTTTTTTTTTCACTTTTTATAATTTTTAAAGACCCTAGTCTAATATGTACTAATGTAGTACTAACAAATAATTCTTGTACAGTTTTACCGCTGTATATAGTATCATCTATATTTCTTTCTTTCTTTCGTAATCCTGCAGCTAACATAAATTCTATATACAAACAAATACACTGAAAATATAGCCAAAGATGGAATAATTATATTTTACTACAGAAAGGTTCAAAGATTTACAAAAGGGAACAAACAAACAAAAATATTTTTAATACGTTTAACTAATTGTGATTCAATTTATTTAACTAAGCCTAATTTGGTTGTGTTCTGTGGTGGTGTAAAAGTGTGGGTATGTACATGATGGTGTGTATGTGGGGTGTGCTGATGATGTAGATGATTTTGCGCTATGGATATTCTTAATGCACTTTTTAACCACATTCCGCGATAACATAAACAAGTCAAGACCTAAATAGTGGTCATTGTATGTCCGGGCGATACAAAACTGAGTTTTCTTACTTAGAAATTATATATACATGAATTTGATGATACTGATTTGTTGGGGACCTTGATTGGAACACCTCCAAGTGATTTTCGCTGCAGGACTTACGTCTTAGTACTTATTTAAAAATAAATAAAATTTTGTGTAATGTGTTGAAATTCGTTATCAAACCGTCCATTTTTTATTTTTCTATTGGTTATACTTATTAGAGAAGTGACATTCTTAATAGTTTTTTTAATAAATCGATTGTTTTTTAGTATGAAAAAAAAATTGTTTTTTTTATTTATCTATTATTTCCTAATTTTTTTAGTTTTAAAGTTATAGAATAATCAACATTGTAATTAACTATATATTATAATATAGATAAGCTCCGATATTTCTGCTCAAACTGCATGTTTATATTATAGATATACGTATATATTTTCTTCTTTTGTTAACGTTACATTAACCATAATTGTCTATTCTCTATGATTTATTATCTTTTGTCGATCCGAAGTGGTGGAGGCCTGATGACCCGTAACACACCTTTAGCAGGCATCAGACTCACATAAACAATAATTTTCCCTCAAAAGAAGAATGACAATTATTTACATACATTAATAAATAGTTTTAGCTTATCATGTATGAAGTTTTGTGAGAAAATAAAGATTATTATTCATAATATTTTACTATAAAAAAAACATGTGGCGCTACAATGTTTTCAGTTCAAAATGTTCTGGAAAAACACACCTTTGAACTCTCGATCGAGAGTTTTGTGGACGTTTTCATAATTAGATTAAAACTCTTTCGCGTCTAATACACCAATTTAAGCTTTGACTTGTTACAGCCATCGCGGAATATAATTCACAGCGCAAAATCACCTGCATCTATCACACAACACAGCCAAATTAGATACTAGTAAAATATATTGAATTATTCGTATTGTTTGTTTCTTTTTACAAATAAATAATCCAAATCCTTGATTTGGGTTTGATTTGGTCGATTTTAAACAATTTGTATGACTCTAAACTTAGCGATTAAGAGAGGCGGAGAGTTTCTTGCCAGTTCTTGCTCGCTCTTGACTTGCGAACTGGCAGTCAATGTAGTATTAATTTAACATATTTTCTGACGTTCATAAGTGTACTTGTTTACATATAAAGTTAATTTGAGTTTAAATTTAGAATGTTTTTGTAAATATATATATTTTTTAAATTTATTATTTACTCTACTCCCCTGCCATCGTGTCCAGGTACTTTTTTAATTTTCAAATTTTTCAAAAAAAAAAACCAAATCATACATTTCACTACTTCCAATACACTATTTTACAAATGACGTGTTACGCGTCGGGAAATACGCCCGTCTACATCGGTAATAGTTTTTGATTATGTATTTCCATTTCTGGCTAAGTTTAACGTGTAATAGTTTATTATATATAATTTTTGTTAGCTGTAGGAGTATATAATAAATTAACTCTACTTTAGTTAATTTATTCAGCACTAAACGAAGCTCGTTAGGTAATACTGTCAGCTGATGTTTATTTACTAATCAACTTGATGAAGTATTCTCAAAGTCAAAAGCTAAATACATAAGGAAGTAACTCAAGTTGGCAGGATAGCAACCAATTTTATCTTTCTTTCTTAGTTCTGGGCCTCAAATTTCTGTATCTGTTTAATGATCATTTGGTCAATCTAATATTCAATTAGATTATCATTCTTTGCCTGACTCACGCCGTCGACTTTGGGTCTAAGGCCAGCCGATAGCAGAGCGCACATAATTCCATTGGTGCAAAGCCGGGGATCGAACCTACGAGCTCAGGGAAGGGAGCAGACTGAAGTCTAAGTCCCAGGTCACAGAGCTCATTCATATAAAACTCAAAAAAAGCCTTTTACGTAAAAAAAGTGTTGATTGACTCAGCCCTGAGGTAGTAGGTTTGATCCCCGGCTGTGCACCAATGAAGTTTATATGCATCACATAAATCAAATCATATATTCCAATTAGACCACCTAAAATGGCACTTTTGAACCTTAAATAAAATATAAATGATTCTAGTTGCCCCTTCCAAATGGTAGTTTTGTATGGAGAAAGGTCACAAACTCCATACTTGCTCTTTTAAAATAGAATTCACAATATTTGTATACTTTAGTTAAATAAATATGTGATGATAAAGTACTCCTAAAATAAAACTACAATACATGTCCATTATTGTATTGTTAGTATACATGTTCCTCACATATTTACAAATATAGAAACCGTAGAATATTATACATTAAATAGTAATGAAAAAACAATAAAACAGTGTGTAAGATAAAATAGTTATGTAGTATAAAACGAAAAATCACAAAAATATGTAAAATTAGATCAGAAACCAATTGATTTTGTCAAGGCTCTATGATTGTCCTATGGTGCAGGACCAGCATGCTTGCAAGCATTAACACTCGCTCGAACAGTGAGGAAAAAATCGTAAGGCTGGTTGCGACACATATTATTTTTATATTTATTAAAATCCATTCTTCGATCAGCAGTACCGGAGTATTAAAGCCTTCAGACTCGCAGATCACCAGACTGGTCTGAGTCTGTATAAAAGACAACCGATCAACGACATTTCGGCAAATGCCTTTCACTTTCACTAACTACATTTACATAACACGCACACGATTACGTTTGATTTTGATCTATTGGGATTTCCTGGTGGAGATGCAATTTGAGAATGAAAGCACTGACAACTGGCCTGCCAAGGTATGGGCAACATTTGAGTATCGTTATTTCACTGTGCCAGACGCCGTCATTTTGGTAAGCCCAGTTGATTCACCGTAGTAAGGAGTGATAAAGCCGCACATAGGTAGTCTGAGAGAGTCGGATATCTTTAGTACTATAACTAGTAATAGTCGTTACACCCCAATTCTACTTGGCTCAGGTCCAAAATAAAATAAAAGGTCACAAATAAAATGTTCAGCTGTACCTTGAATAAGCCCTCCAAATTGCGATGATGATGCACCGGATCAAACAGAAAAACTAAATACATATATTCAAATGGCGTTCAGAAAAAATAGACTACTTCAAATAGAAGTTTCCCAGAATTATATACCAGAGATCGCTTTCCCAGAAGTAGGACAACATTTTATATTGAATATTCTGCAATGTTGGTCTATATCTATCTATACAAGGGGGAAATTTGATTTATCCTTTTCCAAAAATTAATTAAAATTATTTTGTATTATAATTAAGTTTTATGTTAATTAAGTATGTGCTACTTACGGTACTTCTTTATAAATCCTCCCAAAAAATAAATACTACCTTTAATTAGTTTTGAAAGTTGCATGGGGGGGATAAGTACTTTAGTAAGGCTAAGGTGGGGTATGGCACAAGGCAATAAGCTACTTCTAAATACAGGGTTTACAAACGACATAATAGTTTCCCTGTATCGCGTGTCCGACCTTGTGTTGGAGCAACTTCTTATCGTTCCGCTTCCGAACACGAACAAAACGATTTGTCATTTGTCTTATAAGAGACGTCAAATAGCTAAAACAAGTAAGTACTCTAAATCCGGCCAAGGAAGACTGAAAAATCCGGATGGAATGAGGCTGTGGAGGACAAAGTAACTGTACCTGGTGAGACCCAGACAGAATTCTGTATGTGTTTCATGATAATTTGTTAATCTAATAGGAAAGTATTAGATTGTCACAATGTATCCTTCACCGTTCGAGCGAATTAAATGCGCCCATAGAAAGAAAGTCCATTGCAACTGCAGCTCACTTCTAGAAATTGCCCTTCCTTGTTCCTGCCTACCAGACTCGTAATCGTGCTTTATTCCACATTCCCCACATCAACACCAACTATGCAAAATCAGTTTTGTATCACGCCCCGACAGCACCACTAGGTCTTGACTTGTTTAAGTTATCGCGGAATGTTGAAAGTATTAAAAATATCCATAGCGCTAAATCCCTTGCATCATGAACTCACCTCACATACAAATCTTCATGTACACACCCTCACTTTTACACCATCCCACAACACAGCCGATTGTTTTCCTTTTGTAAATGTTTTTGTTTTATATAATTTATGTCAGCTGTTACGAAATAAATTTAAAATCCAAAATAATCTAAAAAATTTACATACAAGATTACAGCACCATGTCTTGTTTTAAATTTAAAGTGTACCAACGCTGAATTAACATTGGTGAAAAAATTATTGATTACTAAAGGGGATTCGTTTTAGTTTACCACGTATACTTAATGTAGATTGGCCGGATCTTGTCTGTGAAAGTTGCGTGTGTACTTTCGTAGTGAAAAACAAAAGACTGCTTCTGCGCGTAACACCTTGTTGGAAACAATATGTTCATGTAAATATAACATTTACAAAAACTTGTTACATTATTTATGAATGCTGATAAACAATAACTGCTTACTAATTATTTATAAACAAGGGTTTATAAATAAATTTCCGGCTCGAAGGACCAAAATTTTCAGTTTCCTGGGTTAGGGAGATTTTATTAAATAATTATTATAGCGCGTTCGTGAATGCTATCGAATGAAATGCTTAGAATGTAGAAGGGAGTGCCTGCGTAAGGTAATCGCCACGCTTATCAAAAAAACCGTCCTTGGCACGTACAAAGCCTATGAGGCATTGAGATACTCCAACCACCACGTTAGTAACGAAATTGGGCACTAACTCAATATACATGTCATCAATTTGAACTAAGACTTCATCAGCCAATATGGGTTTCGGGTTTTGTAAGGCAGTTAAAATTCTATTTTACGTCAGCCAGGAAGTCTTGGTCAATAGGTCGCGTAATGCGGAAACAGAACAATTAAAATAATTGCGGACATTGGGACACTTTCGTAACAAAACAGTGCATGAGAAGTAATTGTGTTAGTCACGCATGTGTTGAGAAATATAGCGATGTAGGTATTTTGTTCTCCATCCACTGCTGTTTGGAAGCACTATATACTATTATTTAACGGAACAGGCGGCGAAAACCAAATCACGGATACATACAATTTGTGAAGAAAAGTGAAGATAATTTTTCAGCTGTCAAATATGACGTATTTAAATAGCTATTTTAATTAAACAAATTTGCATTTTGTGTCATGACGTGAGGCAGGGCAGTCGCCTTATGGATTTCCTTTCCTTTCGCTCGTAATAGCGTCTTATTTTTTCATGACAGAATTTACATGCATTTGTAAAAAAAGCGACAACACACGGTCTTGGCCACTTCTGTATTTGATCGTGATCATTTGTTTTTTCTAATAGCCACAGAAGATCAACCTTCGGAGCCTGTTTTTGGGTTTAATACGAGCCGGTTTCCTCACGATTTTCTATTCTTTTAGGGATCGTTCAAGTATAACATAAGCACCAAAGGGAGGGGGCTCTTTGATTATCTTGATCTTATTTGGTGATCGTCAACTGTAATTAATTTACTTTTTTACACATTTTAACCACACATTATCTTTACTTGAAAACGAAATGAATTCGAGGATACAAAAAGACGTTTATGTACTATTATTTTTGAGAGCTTTTCATACTTTTTCTGACAAGAAGAGGGGGTGGGGGGTTAAATTGCATAATCTGCTTAGGTAATACCTACTTGAACACATAGTCATGATATAGATGGACAGCTAGGGTTCCAACCAATCTCAGTGATGAAGCTTA
Organism: Pieris mannii; assembly: GCA_028984075.1. Classification (NCBI taxonomy): domain Eukaryota; kingdom Metazoa; phylum Arthropoda; class Insecta; order Lepidoptera; family Pieridae; genus Pieris; species Pieris mannii. Next base: position 1,106,213 of record CM054798.1, on the reverse strand, counting down.
CACAGCTTTTATATAGAGTAAGCAACCTGCACATACAAATATATAAGACATAGTAACCTAGCGGTCTTATAATTTGTCTGCTTCGTTCATAAGTTTGAAATTAACGCGGGGAACATCACTTCAGATGTTATTAAATACAAGAAAAAGAAGCCTAACGATTAAATCGTTGTATTTTTTAGATAAGAAGTGATACTTATTTAAATGTAATAATTATTAATAATATTTGTAAGTGTAAGTCGCTGACCACGACTGTTGTATAAAAAATTGTAAAATTACAAAAACGATTTTTTAGGTTTGTGCATATTTTTAATATAATTACAAATTTTTGTTATATATGAATTTTTGATTGAATTTTTAAAGTCAAAGTGTAAAGAGTTTTATAGCGTGAACGAATATCTAGATTATAAGTTTGACACAGATTTTAAATACCTAACTTAACTTGGATACTATTGTTTGTATTATAATATATGGCATTATAAATTAAGATGACATTTGCATGCCTATTTATATGTGGCGGATCTGAGGTGTAGCTAATTGTACCACTGTTCTAGCAAATAAACTATTTGATTTGATTTGATTTGCTAGGAGTCCGCGGGTTCGATTTCTGTTCGAAGTCCAAATTTTTAGAAATTTGTTATCTGCCTTTGGTACGGTAACGAATATATGTAGAAAGTTAGGAGACATGCCCCGATATAATGCGAGGGGAACCCGGAGCCTTTTGTAAGAACTACTCGAGGTAGTTTTATTCGGTATTGATCACCTAGTAAATAAAGCAGGGGGGGATATATATGTAACAGATAATATATTCTCTAAGCCTATGTGACCCTGTATACCGACCTAGTTCAATTTCTGAGATTTGATGAACGTCGGTACAGATGCATCAATCCGCCCTGGCCGACGGCCAAATTGTATATTTGGATCGCTATTTTTTACTTGTGAGGTGAACAATCTTTCCAGACCACTTTGCTTCAAGATATTAACTTTATTCAAAGTTTGATTTGTTCCTGTATTTTGTACAATGAGATGAATGAATGATACAAACAATATTATTTCCTTTTTTTAATATAATAGGGAGGCAAACGAGGCTATCGGAGAAAAGGAAGGGAGCGATTGAGACCGATTGAGAGAGAGTGAGAAAGGGATATCGACAAAGAATACACGCTATTGGTTGATGTATTCGTTTAGTTACACATTAGAAGTTTAGATGGAAATTTTGTCGCTGTTTGCAGTAAACGCAGAATTTTTATTAATATATATATAAGTATATATATATATATACAACAGTGTGTATATAGATTTACAAATACATGGAATAATCATATACTGGTACATGACCATCTATTGGGGCTTTTACCTTAGTAATAAAAAAAAGAAAAAACTAGGCAATTAAAAAGAGTGGCGGAGAGTTTATTGCCAGTTCTTCTCTTCCATTCAACGCCCTTGACTCGAGAACTGGCAGTAAATGTAAAATTAGAAGCATTTAATGTATATTTCTTTTTTTGACGTTCATAAGTGTACATATGTTACCTACATGAATAAATGATTTTGATGTTTTTTAAATAATTAATTTACAAAGAAGTTTTAATTCTGACATATGTTGTTTGTACGCACGTACTTTTATTATTATTCTTTGTCTTGTCTTCATGTGCCTTAATTTAAAAAAATCTTTACGGTTATAATTTATCACTCGAAAAAGCGTCCTTAATATTTAATTTTTGTTATTAGTGTCCCGAGACAGTGAAATTTCCACAGAGTAAAGAGAAATAAACATTTTCATTAGAATGCAAACGCAACACGTACGATTTCAATCGCATCCTGTTATTTATAATTCTATACGCGTATTGGTACTGTTATGTTAAATGTGGGTCGGCGGCCTTTCGAAGGCCTAATCTTTAAAAGGTTTTTAAAAATTTAAACTCGTGTTGGCTTACGCCCGAACCCAATAATTGATCCACAATCTGAGTTCAGACGGTGACAGTCGAGCGATCTCCTATCTGCATATTGGTTATTGGCGCACTTTTATCAATTTTTTGATTAAGATGTCTATCTCACATGTCCGAAAATGGATTACAATAGGTTTGGGCGATAGTGGCTTTAGCGGCACTGACGATGTAAGCTCGGACCCCGGTTGTGCAGCAATGGGCTTTTTTGGCACTCGCTGGTACGATGAAGGAAAACATTATTAGAAATCTGATGTTAGACCCCGAAATGTCATGTCTGTCAATGACAGAACAAATTATCACGTAACAGATGCAGAAAGTGTCAGGCACAGAAGGCTGATCACTAAGGTTGCAGCGCTACTTTTAAGCTGCGGGGCTTACAGAAAAATATATAATTTGTCCTGTTATAGAAAAACAAAATGTTTTGTAAGTTGGGGCGGTCGCAGAGCAGGCGGAAAATAATAAATGACTCAAATATAAGTCTCTTGGGCCGTGGGGTTCAAATGCACAGGCGCTAATAAAAGATTTAAGTTGGAGCCTAGTAGATACCGGTGACCCCTGAGCTGGTGCTTTCCCCACTCAACGAATAAACATCGCAATACAGAGAGGAAATGCTGCCAGTGTTTTTTTTTCTTGATAAAGTTTGCCACACACTGGCTGGTTGCTCCGCACACTGATACATTGTTAAAAACAAACACAAAATACAATTTTTAATGTGACAAGCACTTAGAGGCAAACATGACATTCATTTAGAGCACATACAAATATCAATCGAAACAATTATTAAACAAAACAAACATTACAAAAAAGAAACAATTACAAAAAACTAAACAAAAATCGATTTTAAAGGTTCACTGCCACAGGGACCAAAGTTTTAACATTGGTTTTAATTTTCTTTTTATTAATTTTAAATTACTTTTACTATTACTAGTTATATGTAGAGTAATTTAAATGTAAATTAATTTTCAAGAAGTTGCATATGACATAAATTAAAATACATAGAAATTTATTTAACATAAAATATTTAAATATGTTGGAATCTTGTAAATGAAAATATATCGTTTTACAAAACGAGCGTCATCGTAAATATGATTATTATGTGTTCCAGTTTTTTATCTTTCTCCAATAACTGTATTTCATTATCCCTTAGTAAAAATACATTACAATGTTTAAAAAAATAAATGTTCCACCATGCGAAACCTACACAGGCCCATATATAATATCAACACCACCTACATAAACAAAAACCTATCTGTCTCCTTTCATTATACGGAAATACAGTATGTCAGAAAGAGAGGAATGATCACGTAAAATCGATATAGATAGACCGACTTTATCAATGACTACAAAACAAAAAGTTACTACTAGTCTAAACTTTTTATTGATATAAACACAAAACTTAAGTAATACTAAATATTTCAATTTATAATAATATGTTCGTACATTTCAACGAAATTCTTTGCAAATTGAAACTTAATTCATATATTTTAAGATTATTATTTAATTACGTCATTCTGGGTCGTGACCTCTGAATCTCGCAGAAAAACCGCAATCTATATTTTACGTAAGAGTAATTTCAATAACACGGGTCGAGATTATGATTCATTGACAACTGACAAGCCCTTGGTAGCTTAATTTCGCGCTATCAGTACAAAATATAGTTAATGCATTTAATCAGGCGTGTTTTAATATTAAGTTATACACAGTTATATTTGAAATAAATGGGAATTTAATTGGGATAAAATCGATTAAAAAAAATCATGGTCAATGTGAATAGACGTATAAAGGCGCCATAGTTGACGCTACCACAGATTAGTAATTATTGGAATGTCATTGGCGCGCTTTCTAGTGATAAACTATTATTTCTGCTTATCTGTTTAAAACTTCAAATAATGTTACGTGTCGTGTTCAAATTTCAATATTACTCACAAATATTTAAGTTACATTTACGAGTCTATTTTTAAAAATGAGTGTTTTAATTATAATAATTAAGTGGCGCCCGCTGATCTATTTGTCCAGAGATGTATTTATACTTATATCCATCCTACGAAGACAGCTCTAACGTATAACAAGATTTCAACAAGGAAGTGACTGGCAAAGTGTCAAAAAATTTGTGGAACTGCGCACACCATATTATATTAAATACGACAGATGTATTTGATGCGAATATATTGCATCAGTTCATTGTACCTACTCTTTTATCGTTACCAAATAGGAGCTGAATCGTACCAAAGTCAATCGAACACTAAACTTAAGGTAATTCTTCGGAAAACTTGTTCAATAAAAACTGACATTATAAAACACATTTATGATCTGATGTCACCTACAGTATCATAATCTCATCTCAGATAAATATAGTGTACAATATGCTCAATGTATTTATTTACATTCAAATGTCCATGTATGCGGCGATGACGACATGACAAACAATGCGGCACACGAATACAAATTCACTTTGCGCAAACTGTAAAAACCGGTTTTCAATATATTAAACACTCACCTGTGCTCTATTGATGACGTCGTGGGGTCCTCGCCAAGTAGTAGCAGCTGGTGACTTTCGCTTTGCAAGTTCTAATGTCGCTTCACTCGGACAGCGCTCAAACATAAGCACTCTCTCTGCTACAGAGCCTCGTGTAAGGAATGGTCGAACTGGCGTCTGACCGGTGGCTGAGCCAGATTCAGCTGCACCAGCGCTGGAGGACCGGCGCGCTCGAGCTTCGAACTTCGACCTCGCCTCCGTCACATGGGAGCCGAGGGAAGCTCGTCGTTCACCACTCGCGCCGGCTACTGGCTTCCTCGCGCCTGTATCTAGTCGATCTTGATACCGACTTTTTGCGTAATCTACAAGCGATATGGGAGGCACCACATCAGGCCTTTCTGATGGACGCTCTGCAACCACTCCACCTGTACGGAGTGCCCTAAGGAGCCGTTCCTCCTCGCGTGCGACTTCCAGCCGCATAGCAGCGTTGTCCCGTCTCCCAATTGAGGGATTGGCACTGCCATTACGCTCTGGAACTAAATCGGGAGGCAAATTCATCGCTTCCCTCTCAGATTCGGAGTGAATATCTCTGAGTTCAGGTCTCTGATCTCTCCGTAGATCCGGCCGTTGCTCACGTATTTCAGGGCGTTCTCTACGAAATTCAGGCCGCTGTTTTATTTCGGGCTTCGGTTCCGGTTTTGGCTTTGTTCGCAAACTCTCCGTCAGTTTAAGGCCGGGCGTGGGCCTACATGACAATATTTCGGTGGGCGCTAGACCGCGCGCTTTCCACGTTTGATAGATAGCTTCAGCATGGTCAGATATTTGTTTGGCGATCGCGGCGATGTCTTCCTCACCGGTGTCGATCTCGCGGCGAGCCGTGGCGGCCATGGCTGGGCCGCCTTTAGCACACGTTCTAATAATATCCCGGGGTATCCATGAACTCACTGTAGGCACGAGCACTGCACTATGGATTGGTACACTGAGATTTCACTTAGATATATGGGAGCGGCACAAACAGCTGGTTATCTCGCGTGGACGAGTAAACAAAGGCGATCGCGGTACGTAAAATACGCAGCCGGGCGTAGAGACTAGAAACCGATGGCGACAACGAGCGCGGACTGCTCACTGCGGCGCGGGCCGCCGCCTGACGGGACGGGGCGCGACGTGCCCCCCGCCGCTCCCACACACTCGATACAATTACAGCATTAGGCCTACGCTACATCATCTCAGAAGTGAAATACAACGATCTTTCTCTAATACATAATCTTTACCGTCATGGTGTCAATTCATCTAGATAGTAGACAATGTTACATGTGTAATATACATATAGCTTGATAGATAAAAAGAGCTTTCAGGTTGGAAGACATAATCTAATAAGATATTTTAATAATATTATGTTAAGTAAATTATGTAGATCATGTTTCGGTAATTATATTGACCCAAAAACTTACTGAAGGAGATTTGCAGATAAGATACAATATTTTATGGTCTGTTTTTTTCTGATACTGTGATATATCTCTTATTGTTATGAATTAATAATAAAAAATCGGAGCTGAATTGGGACAAAATTCAACATGAGATTTCTGTCATTTTTTCCTATTTGTCTAGACTCTATGCCTATTAGATTTCAATAATGAAGTATTTACGGTAGTCTCATTTTCAAACAATTGTAAATATTACTTTTTTGTGGAGCTGGTTGGAGCAAACGGGCTGAAGGATGTTAAGTGAAAATCTCATTCCTAGGAGACTCGCGAGTGCGTTGCCAGCCTTGTAAGTACGCTCTTTCCTAGAAGGAATATAAGTCGAATTGGTTCGGAAATAGTTCAGCTGGTTGTGCGCGGAAAAAGCTGCCTGTCTGCGCTCAGTTGTGGAACGACGGACGTCGAGGTAATACGGGTGAAATTTCATATTCTTGACGTCTGAAGATGACAGCATCTGCTAGAGTTCTAACAAATAAATCTAACTCGACAGAAATCCCATTCATTATACTCTTGTAAGTGGTGCATCGCTATACAAGCTGGAGTATTCCCGTTCAGTGTAACTTCCACTACAGGTTCTTGCTTGGACCCCGGAGATCAATTCTTCAGATTATATCAATGCACCCATAAGTCCTAAATAGCACTAACAAAGCAGGCAGGTTTATAACAATTTTTTAATTTTTATTCTATTTATTACGAAAGATTTACAGCTGATAACTAACTTACTTAATATAATATTCTATTTATGCAATTAACAATAAATAAATAAACAAATCTTTACATGTAGTACTTATACTATATAGTAGTCTGGTAAGTATTTATTCTATCTTTTCACTATTTTTCCCATTAAGCTTAGATGTTATAGATCTCCTTGCCGACGCCACACTTGAGGCGAATAGGTCAATATCGCAAGTTAAACTGTTAAACTTGGCCTAAAGGTCTAGATACCAGGCCATAAACTCCAAAAAAAAAAAAAACTTATTCGCCGCCCTAACCATAAAAGCAACATCTCTATCTTTTCTCTTTGACCTCTGTATTTTTGACTGTGGTGACTGATCGCTCTTTAATTCGTGTATGACGTGCTCCTCTTTCACGCCTCCTGCTGATAGAGAACAAATCTTCGTGTTTAATGTATTTACTTAAGAAGTTATGTGGAACATGGTGTAATGAGAACTGGCAATAAATGTATAATTATAAACATTCCATATATGTATGTTTGTTTTCGACGTTAATAAGTGTACATTATGTTACCTTTATGAATAAACGATTTTGAATTTGAATTTTAAACGTCTTATTAAATAATGTCTACTGTCTTTTGATGTGAAACATCTATAGCCGCACGTAAAACCGATTTCTGGCGTGGCGACGCATGCCGTGGCGACGCATCGCCACGCTATATGATGGTATATACATACAATTTATATGCAGTAGTAAATTTTTGTATTTAATGAAAATAAATGTTTATTCAATAAATAGTCATCGTTATCTGGAAAACAAAATCGTAATATTTTATTATATCATTATGACATATTTAGTTCCTATGACAATCTGTTCTTTTCTGCATATTACTTCACAAAATAATTTCGATGTTTCACATCTACCAGGCGTCCCGTGACGGCTCAAATTTTTTTTGTACTACCATCACCATCCTCCTCATGACATCTTGGAAGTTAATAACTTAGTAATGGTTATCTAGCAGTGATGGCCTCGCGGCTTTAGCTTTCGACTCTCATCCCCTGAGGTCGTAGGTTTGAGACCCGTCTGTGCACCAATGGACTCTGAACACTCGAACGGTAAAGAAAAACATATTGAGTAAAACTTTCCTTAGACCTTAGAAGTTGCGTTTGTCTTTTGATGGAGTGTGTTGATGAAGATGAACCTGATGTCCTGGTTTAGCCACTAAGAAAAACAAACTTTTTTAAAGTGTTCATGTACCATAGTGTAATTCATTGGGATATTTGTATCGAAACGAAGCGACGGCTAGAAGATAAGTATTCTTAGTTTATATTTACAAAAGGAAGTCAACGTCGCATCTGTTTCAAGAATGCGCGTGCGCCGCCATAAATAGATCACGTATTCCCTTTATGTTTTTTAGTCATTTTGTCAAGCGAGTGTATAATTAAACCTCTTTTTAGTAGACGTCCTATCAATTCACACCACTAATATTAAATGAGTAACATAAAAAATATAATCTTAATATGTGTGTGTTTGCGTACGTATGTGTGTTTTATTGATTAAAATTTCATACTACTGTGTTAGTAAAAAATAAATCGAAAATATATATTACCCTCAATATTTAAGTATTTATTTATCTTATCATCACAGCCTAAACATAATATGATTGAAAAAGAAGAGATACTTTACTTCGACGACTGACATTACTCCAAATTGGTATTATAATCAGTGATACTGGTAGAACATACTGTTAAGTTTTATTGCAATTAAAAGGTTACCAGAGAAGGACCTGGTAAGTTAAGGGTTCTATGTGTGGATAGAGTTTCGTTGAGAGGTTCCAGAGGTACCCCACAAAATTGTTTTGCTATTTGAGTTCTTTTATAGGTTTGTGTGTACATTGTGATATCTATATGTATAAAATGTATTTAAAAAAAGTGCGGTCGTACCAAATACACGTGTCAAAAGTGAAACTTCTTTGTAAATTTATTATTACTAAGCCCCTATAAATCATGTAGCAGTATATGGTCACTCCATGTATTTGTATATCTATTCACACTGTTTACACACTTGTTACATATCCATTTCACTCCCGTTGCCCAGCATAACTAATATCGGTACCCCTCTGACGCAACACCGTAATAAAAGGAGATGGACAGCATATACCAGCAGCTTTGATCGGATACCTCACTTCGGACTATCTCAAGTAAAAGTCTATAATATAGATAATTGAATATTGGGCCGATTCAATAGTCATATTTAGTTAAGTTCTTAATTATTGTAGAAATTTAATTAATATTATTAAATACATTTAGTTTTTTTGGCATTCACCGCTGGCCCTCACTTAATTCACTGTAAAAAAAATAAAAAAAAAACGTTTATTTTGGAACATAAGATCATCATGGTATCACTACCACGTCATTAAATTCGAGCCTGTTGGCATCTTCTCATCGGCAAAGAAGACAGAGGGTATTGGGTGTTGGGTGTATACGTGTAATGTAATATTAAATATAAATACAAAATCTGCGTTTATTGCACAAGATGTAGTGCGCCAGAATAGCCATCTAAAGTTCTTTTACATAACTTTTAAACGAATACATAAACCAATATCGTGTATTTTTTCTCGATCTCCCTTACTCTCTCCCAATCTTTCTCACTAAAGCTCACTCCCACCTCATGGACTTCCATGGAGCGAGAGGTACAAGTAGCGGCACGAAACTCTAGCGCTGACCGTTATTGCGCAGAAGTAAAAAATAAGGTACCTGAGGGGGGCTAGCGGAATGAAGAGCGTCGATTGGCTCTCCAGTCGCATTCCGGCCCCGCAGCAATCCCCTTCAGGCTCCACGTATCGGCCAGCGATAGACTTACGTGCCTATACTAGTACGTGATGCGACGTTTGCTCTATATCACTCTCTCTTCTCGTCTTTCTCACTTGCTTGCTCCCTATTGTCGCTCCATTTGCGTCATGCTGCTTCCCTTCGCCTTTCCTCACCCTCTCTCAAGCGGTCTCAATCACACACTCCCATTGCTTCAACAAAAACGCTGCACGTCTTTCGTGACGCTAATATTATTATTACATCCATAAATGTTTTACCCTTATACGCCTAAAGAAGTTTCACTTCAATAAATCCTTGTATTCCTTTAATTATCACCTGTTCCTATGAACCCCACGAGTGAATCAAAATTGGAAAAAAGACTCTTATATAGCCAGCGCTGCGGTCGCGCCAGCTTCTGTACTTGTCCAAGATAGGTAAGACGGGGATTGCGTGTCCACACAAGAAGCATCCCCACACCAAAGTATCCCCCAAAGGATCAAAATCATTCCATCTGGCTTCCATTATCCTTAGCGATACCTGTTGGCTCCAAAATCGACAGACCTATGATTTCGTTGGGCGCAGCATGGTGAGAAAAACGACCTAAGTACACTCTTTTCGCAACAGAGGCCATGGTGATCAAGGTACTTTAATGCCAAAGGTACACTTCTAGACAATCTCTTATAGCTATATATGATCAGCATTGAAATGGTAAAAGTATTTTTGAATCGAATTTTTAAATAAATCTATATATAATGCGTAGGTGAATGCCTGCAGATGTGAAAGTAATTCTTTATTCTCGGCTAAACTTAACGAACAATGTAACCTATTTTATACGCAAGCGATTAGACAACACAGTGTAGAGTATAAAACATAAACAAGGATTCTAACTTTTAAAGGAAGTCTTTTTTTTTAAATTATTCTCCGATTTTTTTTTAATTTTATAGCAATAGTTATAAATTTATGCAAGTTTCAAGTACAATGTAGGGAAAGTACAAGCGTGAAAGATACATATCAAATGAAATAAAGGGCTAAGCTAGTTTAAAACTTAATATTTACATAAATATTAATTCTTAATATTATTATTAATTATGTAGAAGATTTTATTTTCGCCTTTTGTAACTTAACGAATCGATAGCTGAAAATGCAGGCCGGCTCCATTAGTTTTCTTTTTTTTTACGCCATTTGCATAAATTGTCAAAAACTTATCCTATTGCTAGTCTGTGTAGTGTGTTGTAGATTCGATTGGTTACGTGTTATGTAAGAGTCATTTCATTCTTAATCTCATGATTAAAGCACCTCAATACAAATGAAATATGATAGAGTAACGGTGAATCATGTTTTCACTTTTCTCTCCGTTTTAGCGTTTCGATTTCTACTATGCTTTTGGTATTTGTAAATAGCGAACGCCGTATTGGGATTAAGCGGCTTAGATTAAAGGCTATTCCATAATAGGTCTCTTACCTATTTAGGCCGACGTCAATGTTCTGTAACATCTATATATCTGCTAGAAACTATGACGATATGATACATTCTTAGAAGCCACAACTTGAATGATATTCTTAATATTTATTTATTCATATGTTTTCATTTAAATTACTTTTTTTTAAATTTTATGGCAAGTTATTGAAGCATATTGGACATTTATGAATGGCGTTTTTTTGGCTTTTTCGCATGTATGGCCTATAAAATAAATAAGATTAAAAAAAGGATTGGCCATGGACAAGGAATAATATTTTAGATTTTGACTGGTGTTCGCTCCACTATACGAATATTTAAAAAGGGAGAAAGGTAGCTGGAGAGTTACGTAAATAATTTATTAAATTCGCATTTATATCAGAAGTCAACCTCGGTTAAACTGTTAAAATGCTGAGTTGTATGCATTTAGAATGTCAAGGGGGTGCAGTCGACGATATTTCGAGGTGGGGCGATCGTTGACCTCTTAAAAAGGAGTGCCAAATAGCAAGGGTTCCACACCCTTCCAATTCCTTAAAAATACTACTTCACTATTAGCCGTAGACAAATAAAATAAATCAGTGGCACTACAACGTCTTTAGGTCCTGGCCTCTGATTTCTGAATCTGTTTCATGATCTATTTTAAATCTAATAGGCAAGTAGACTCCAGTGCTGACACACTTCGTCGCCTTTTGGGGTCTAAGACATGTCGGTTTCCTTACGATGTTTTCCTTCACCGTTCGAGCAAATGTTAACTGCGCACATAGAAAAAAAGTCCATTGATGCACAGCCCGGGATCGAACCTACGACCTCAGGTATGAGGGTCGCACGCTGAAGCCACTAGGCTAACACTGATTAGCCATAGACATAACATTAATTACTAACGAAACACACACAAAATAATAATAATAATCTAAATAACAAATAATTATGAATAAGGAAGGAATAAGGTTTTAAGTGTGTAATGTGTGTAATGGTTGGAAATGCCCCTGGCTCAGCATTATGTAGACGTGTTCCACAGCGCTGGTCATTCTGCCAGACACTACAAAAGTTAGTTTGCGCCTCAGTCGCATAACAAGAAAATTAATGTAATAAAAACAGCTGATGAAATTTGATGCGCAGAATTATATTATATTGGATCTCAATCAAAGGTCTGTCTGTAATCTAAGAAATTTCTGGGTTTCTTTTAGGTACAAATGTTTATTACGGGCAATGGTGAATTTATCACTTTAGACTCTAAGGGCCTGTTTCACAATGTATGGATAAAGTGCCAAATAGCTATGCAACACATAAATTATTCGAAAGATAAAAGTTCCGAATAACCGAAATAAGAGACTTCGTGTTTCATGACGAATACCGCTGTCTGACAGTCGTGAAACGCAAAAATATTGTTTATCCTACCAATAAGTAATAAGTAGCTTATGTGGAACTTATCCGGACATTGTGAAACAGACCCTAAGAATAAGTAATAAAAAGGCTATATTCGTGTGAAAATGACATAACAATCATCTTTCAGTTCAATAAAAAAAATTAAATCTATTGACTATTTCCAATATGTTGCTTATTGCAAATATATTGGAGGCACGAGTCTTGGATTATAAGAAGTCCAAATACGACAGTTCAATTCAAAAATATCAACCTTTCGTTAAAAATTTGAATATTTTTTTTCAATTTATTAACAGTAATAATAAAAATTAATATATAGAAATTAAATCTAATGTAAAAAAATTGATCCCTGTGGCTATGTGACAGAAACGCTGGCAGCATTTCCTCGCAGTGTTGCGATAATTATTCGTTGAGGAAAGCACGATATTACATAAATTTAAATATTTTTCGTGACAAAATGCATCATTCCAAAACGTACGTCTTAAAATATAGAATAAAAATGTAAAGAGTATGTTCTGTATTCAATTGTCAATCCTATTGAGTGACAGCTGACTTTAAAGATACTTTGACAATATACCAACATCAATTTGCCGCATTTATTCGAATAATTTGGATTGAATAGTACAAATTCTCGTTTACAGTTCTAAATATGGTTGAAGCGAGAGTGCCAGACGAGCTTAGAGATTGGAATGCAATGGATATATTTATCTTTTCGAATGGACAACAATATTCGCCGCCGAGAAAGTATCACTTGTGTTCAGATGATTTAAAGTTCTGGGATTCAACAGTAAGCTTCCTGGCACATTCACAGTATGGTTCATTGTAAGTATTTGAATAAATACTACGATTCATTGATAATAATTGTGATAAGTTAGAATATAATCGTTGTTATATTGGTTTGAGTGTGACGTTTGTTCTTATAATAATAATAATAATTTATTCATTGCACGAATATGGTACTTCTAGCTCTCTTTCTTGCTTAGAGTATGAGAAAGTGTGTACGCAGATAGATCAAATCCAGTGGCTTATTGGTTTAAAGCGTATAAAAACTCAGTTTGGTTTCTATCGAAAAAAATTTTTCGGAAGAAACACAAGAACATTATACATACGGACGTGAAACATCACTCTCCACCCAGCCCACATGCAACTCGGCTAAAGGGAAGAGGAAAATACAAATAGTCAGCACGAACACAATGCTCCACAAACCAGTCTGTTCAGGAGCTGGGGGCACATGGGCCTAAAGTGCCCTCTACCCGCATCTCGCATGGTACTCCTAATGAGAACCAGTCGAGAGCGGCTAATAACGTCGTGGTGCTGCTATTTGCTTTCCAGCAACACCTCTAAACCCTCCCACCACGACAAGGCTGTACTGACGCAACATGTAGTTCCGCGGAGGCTGTGGTACAGACCGTATACCTTATAGGTATGTCATAAGATAATTTGCCGAACGAACGACTTTGCGTGTATTAATATAACTTGTAACAACATCAAGCCATGTAATACCAATTCGACTTAGGGTCCTTCAAGAAAGGACCATACCAATTGTTAAAAGGCCGGCAACGCACGCGCGAGCCCTCTGGCATTGAGTGTCCATGGGCGGCGGTATCAATTAACATCACGTGAGCCTTCTGCCCGGGTTCGGAAATACTTCAGTGGGCAGCTTGTTCCAAGTGGTGGTTTTCCTGAGACAATAAAATAGTCAAGTAATTCTAAATGTATTACTGCCAGTTATCGAATCTAATATAAAATATTACGTCGACTGTCAAATCTTAATATATATATTTCTTCTGTGCGTGTGTATGTGACTGAACTCCTCTCAAACGAACAAAAAAAAAAAAATATAACATGGGCTGAAAAGTTAGGCGAATATAGAAATGTCTTATTTGATAATTCAATATAGTTCAATGTAGCCTTCGAGAATTACACAAGATTATAGCGGTCATAACAATTTTCAATACAAGTTTTATTCGAGTATAATAATAATAATATAGCCCGTTTAATTTCCAATTATGACAAGATAATATACAGCTTAAATTTTTTACATACATTATTTTATTTATTTGGTTATATATCCTATATCCTAGCTAAATTACCTACCGTCGATCGGAACTCCTTCGCGGGTAAAGGCCTCCGCCAGCTTTTTCCTACTGGCTCTGTCCATGGCTTTCTTTCTTTCAAAATCTTATAACGACATCGAATGGTCAATTCATATTTCGTAAAAACCGATGACGTCATTAAATACCTAAAACAATAATGGTAACTTGCTGAGTTTCTTGCCCGTTCTTCTCAGAACAAGACCTCCTGGTAGTCTTGCGAACGGATGGCGTAGTTTTGCATCATATCATCATTTGATGCGTCGCATCTAAACTGAATAAATAAATTTTGATTTGATTTGATTTGATTAATAGAATTCAGCCGGGGCCTTATTTTTAATAAAAATAGGCTTTAGTTTAGGCGATTACCTCACCTATTAAAAAAAATAAAAATATATCAGTGGCGCTACAACCTCTTTAGATTCCGAAATCTGAGGCCTTGGCCAGTTTCATGATCATTTTTAAATCTAATAGGCAAGTAGGTGACCAGCCTTCAGTGCCTGACACACACCGTCGACTTTTTAGGTCTAAGACATGTCGGTTTCCTCACCATGTTTTCCTTCACTGTTCGAGCAAATGTTAAATAATAATAATAATAATAATAATAGCCTTTATTCAGATACATTTTACATTATATATTTTATATACATTTAAATAAATTTCCATTTTAATCCAATTCTGGTGCATCTGTGTGCCCTTTTTTGGCAAAGGCCTCCTCCAAATCCCGCCATTCCTCTCTGCACTGTGCCACTCTCTGCCATGTACCACCTGCCGTTTCTTTAATATGGTCAATCCACCTTCTCAGTTGTCTCCCTCTTTTGCGTTTGCTGTACCTTGGGCACCAGTTAAGCAGTTTTTTGCTCCACTTTTCACTACTTCTTGCGGTGTGTCCCACCCATTTCCACTTTAGCTTCTTGATCGTTATTGTAACATCTGTTACCTGAGTTATTTTCCTTAATACTGTATTCTTTATTTTGTCTCTTCTTGTTTTCCCTATCATACATCGTTCCATCGCTCTTTGACACACCTGTAGCTTTGTATACTGCGCTTTAGTAGGCGCCCAAGTTTGTGATCCATATGTTAGTACAGGTAGTACACAAGTATTGAAGACCTTTCTTTTAATTACCATGCTTGTTTTCTTATTTTTCATGACTTCTTTAAGTTAAATGCGCGTCTTCTAAATGTTAAATGCGCACATAGAAAGAAACTCCATTGGTGCAGAGCCGGGGATCGAACCTACGACCTCAGGTATGAGAGTGGCACCCTGAAGCCACTAGGCCAACGCTGCTCACCTCTCCAATAAAACTCTCGACAAATATATCTTTAATCGCCATATATTTCGATAGACATTCAAAGATAGAGCTATACACAATAGAAGGAAGAAGAGTGGAAGGACCATTGGAACTACATAATGATGCCGCGTACGTGGCTGTCACGCCGCCAGACCCTTTCATACAGTCTGGTTATGATAAGTATCTGCTGAAGGCTTCGAGGTATGAATCCTAAATCTAATTCAATATGTGTTGACGAGAGTCGTAGTTACGCCCAGACCCAATAGCCTATCACAATCTATTTTTGATCATCTGAGATAGACATCTTAATATTGATAAAAGTGTGCCAATAACCAATCGACGGATTGTAATAGGCATCTGTCGATACAAGCTATCTATGGTTGGTCGGATCGGTGCATATGGTTATTTCTTTGTATGAAAATGACAGTTCAACTGTGCCAATATCCTATCTTAATATTTTAACTTACATCAGTTTTGAAAATAATTAAAAAGCTATTTGACATGTTTTAAACATAGATATGTACATTTTAATACAATTTGTACGGCTTTATTTATTTTATTTGGTTTATATTGATTATCAAATATGAGTGTAAAAAGCGAAGAGATTGCATTCTATCCGTCGCCAAAAATGTATTGTCTTCGTAGGGTTTGGTTATTGGGACACAGATAGGAGATCGATCGACTGTCACGGTCTGATTTCAGATTGTTTTCAATGCCTGTTTGGCCGTTAGTGGATCAATCTCGAACTTGATGTTATCAATATATTAATCATGTTTTAGATCTTGGGAAAAGAGACAAGGGAAGGTATTCAGTGGCATCAAGAATCCAATGCATGGTACGTCTCATGTTATTTATTTATAAGTTATCCCTACCCGTATACATTTAAAGAAACAATTATATTTCTAAGATTAAATTCTTTGTATTGTCGATTATCTATCATTTATTAAATTTTTGTTTGTCACACACACATAACTACACAAAATAACAATAATTAAAGATAAAAAAATGAATTTCAAAAACAATAAAAAGAAAAAAAATATTTTCTCATTCGGCTCGTCGGCCCTGGCTCAGCATTATACTGAGGAGCAGACTGTTCCACAGCGCTGGTTATTCTGCAAGAGACCACAGCAGCTAGTCTTGCGCGTCAGTCGCAAAGGAAAGATATAAAATGTAATAAACAACAAAGAGAAAAAAATAACGTTGTCAATGTACGTAATGTGTAAAGATGTAAAATTAGTAAAAATTTAAATAAATTAAAAGTTAAAAATAACAATAATTAAAACGACACATTCAAATAAAAATAAAACATAATAGACAAACAAAGAAAGCGTACAAATTCTTAAAAGGCCGGCAACGCACTCGCGAGCCCTCTAGCATCGTGAGTGTCCATGTATCACTTAACATCAGGTGAGCCTCCTGCCCGTTTGCCCCCTGTTCTATAAAAAAAAACTTTCCTTTCATTTCAAAAATAAATCGTTTCTACTGCTAGAGTCAAAGTCCTCCCACTTCCATAAATATTTCCTCACACCAACGCTAAGGAGGAAATTTCTACAGCTTCATAAATCGTTGTAGTTAACTAAAACCCCCAAACATTGGCGAATTACATAGATAATTCCTGTTCGTACGAGGCACTTGGAACAATTTTCTTTCAAATACAATTTTAAATATATTAACGGCGGCATATTTATTAAGATTTGAATTTCAGAAAAAATCCACGTTAGTGGAAACTTAGAGATTACTACATCAACTAACAAACCAGTGAGGGATGATTCTGTATCAACAGTAAGTTTAATTTATTAAAAATATCAAAATGGTGAGAATTATTGTTATGTCTTGTCGGGAAAGAGCGTTTTCTACAAAGAGACCTGCAAGAAAAGGGCGTAACAATTTTCAAAAGGCCGACAACGCGCTATAGACGCTTTCGTTTACATCCTTATAATTAAATTTTATGTACATACAACAACAACAATACATAAACGTTATTTAATAGAAGTTCAGCCAACTGTTTAAAAATCTTTTTTTAGACTGAAGCAGGTAAATGCAGCAAGATCAGCTCAACCACAAAACATAAGCCATCAACAGCAACAAAACCACCAACTAGAAGTTCATCTCTGTCAAAAGACCTTATTGAAAGACGAAAGCTTCTAACAACAAAAGCAATTCTAAGACGAGGAAACAATTCAGGAAAACTATCGGACGCGTCAACAAAGAGAGATAGTTCTTTTATGAAGAATTTGGGTGTCGTTGACAAATCTGTTATTAAACAGGGTCTAACACCAAGTGAAACCCCTATCATTGACGCTATATTAGAAACGGAGTCGTCAGCTTCAGCAAAAAAACTTACCAAGGATACAACTGTTTTTGGTGACAATGGACTTGATGTTATTATGGAGAAAAATGAAAATGTTAATAAAGTTAAAACAAATAATAACGTATACAAGAATCCTGTAAGCGAAACGGAATCTATGATAGTAGACGTCGACAAAGATGCTAAAGATAATATAACTATGAAAATTGAAAGCAATACAATTGATAATACTTTGATGAATCTAGGTCAAAGTGAGAGTGTTGATAATGTAATGAAAACGAAAGATATAGGCACTCAGAAAAGTTGGATTTCCGTAAATGAAAAACTACAGCAAACAAAGGAGTGTACGTTTAACTTGAATCTAAATATTGAAGTAATTAATCGAGCAAATTCTAATAATAATATGGAATTGAGGAAATGTTTAAGTATTAAATCAGCTGAACAAGATGTGTTAGATGTTCAGACAGAGAAGGTTCATGAAAAAATCGATCCAGTAGACAATACTAAAGTTGTGGTTGTTCGCTGTTCATGCAGTAGTCACCGTACGGAGAATAAAATATTTGCCTTGGCCAATGAGAAAGATAAAGATTATTTTATTTTGGTACCGACACAAGGACTTATTAGGACTGACAGGTAGTTAAAATTTACTAACATCCTAATGTTCTAAATTTTTATTTGTTTTAAGGTGAAAATAATAAAACATTGATGGCTGGAAGTCTTCTATAGTCTGCTTTACTAGTTTTCTTTACGGGGTCATTCTTGGGAGATTCAACCTACAACTGTTTAAAGAGCATACTGTTCTCAAAGACCAGCAGAACACCTACTAAAATGGGTATCCATGGGCTGCGATTACTGGTCTTTCTGGGTGTCCCGTAGGCTAGTTCCCGTAGGCTAGTCCCCCTATACTATCAAAAAAACAAAATATTCTATTTCACTTTCGATTTAAATTTTTGTAAAGTTATTTGTTATGATTAGCGAGCCAAATTATACTCTCAAAAGTTAACTTATAAAACTTACTTGCTATAGTTGCCGACGTACTGCATCAAAAACTGAAGACGAAAATATAGATGAAAATAGAAACGAAAGAGTTGATGAAAAAAGAAACGAAAGAGTTGATGAAAACAGAAACGAAAGAGTTGACGAAAACAGAAACGAAAGAGTTGACAATGTTATAAAGGAGTCTGATACGGCAGAAGAAAATAATAGGAAAACGGACATTATAAAAGATCGTAAAGCATCTATACCTCTAGCAAGCACACCTTTACCAAATCAAGAAATTACAACAAATCCAAGTGTGTTTGATAAAAGTAAATTGTTTGGCGGACCACAAACTACAAGCACTCAAACAGATTGGTGCGATCTTTTGGTAAGTGCTTTTACAGACGATTTATGTACTGTAGCTCGTCGTTTTTGTAATTGCAGGATAATAGAGCAATGAAGGCAGACATAGATTTTCATCTTTATAATTTACTTGCCTCTTTCTATAACCCTAGATAGGACAGGGGTCGTTCACAGTGAGTCTCGTTTCACCTCGCTCCAAGTCTTTCCGGCTCTCTATGCCTCATCTGCAACTGTGCATCAGATTTGCTAGAACGGTCACACTTCCGCTCTCCTTGCAGATTCTAACCACCTACTAATTTTTGTATTTAATTAGAAACCCGAAAGTAACTGGAAATAATAGTAGATAACATTCTTTTTACGGATGTAAACTAGAAAATATTAGCTCAGCGTTTCTAATGGTGGTAGCTGGTCAGCGAGATTGCATGGTACTATGTATTATTTAGTAGTAGCAAACTGTGACGTTGGGTACTGTTTTTTGTGTCCCACCTCTGGCGATTGCTGGTGGCGCCGTGGTGTTTTAGTGGGCACGCACAACTGCGAGTCCCACATAATCCCTCACCCTTCAACCGAGCCGCGGGAGGCGAACGTTATTCCCCACGAAAAAAAGCCATGTCTAACACAAAAAAGTTACCAATTCAACTTAGGGTCAAGAAAAGAGCGTATAAATTCTTAAAAGGCCGGCAACGCACTCGCGAGCCCTCTAGCATCGAGAGTATCCATGGGCGGCGGTATCACTTAACATCAGGTGAGCCTCCTGCCCGTTTGCCCCCTGTTCAATAAAAAAAAAGCCTATGCTATGAAAGGATTATCTATATAAATCAGAGAATGTAATCTTAAAACTGTTTTATTTAAAACAGATTTATGACGATTCTGATCTGACTTATTTCTGAATAATAGAACTGTTTTCTTTCAGCTGGAAGCACGGTATAGTCTGGGGGGCTACAAACTCCATTTGCCATCGATAAAAAAATTAAAGGAATATAAATTATAAACAATTGTTTTATTTACGAATTTATTTGATTTTATTTTATTATAAGTAATCTAACAGCTTATACTTATACAATATTATAACACAAAACAATAAGATAATAAAGAAAGCCAAAACAGATTACATAGATAAACAATTTATGTATAAAAAACAGAAAACATGCAAGTGCATTAATGGATAAAGATACATTAAAAAAAAACTAAAGTAAACTGAAATTTAACATTTAAAACAACAAATAATACTTAGAATTTAAAACTACTAAAACAAAATCAGAGTATTCCCGCTTCTGCAAGTACTTCTTGACATCTTTCTTTTTGAGGTGGAAAAGATCAATTTATTACTCAACATTTAATAACTGCAGACTTCATCAGCCGACATCAAGGCAGAAAAAAATCACCACCTCGACGTCCGTCTTTCCACAACTGAGCGTTTTTTAGGCAGTTCTGGCCGCTATGTGGAACCAGCTGCCCACAAAAGTATTTCCGAACCAAGTCGACTTAGGGTCCTTCAAGAAAAGATCGCTCTCGCGAGCCCTTTGCATTGACAGTGTCCATGAGCGGCGGTATCACTTAACATGAGGTAAGCCTCCTGCCTGTTTTTTTTTTTAATTGATAAAGTTTGCCAACGCTCGGCACACAGATACATTGGTAAAAACAAACACAAAATACAATTTTAAATGAATAAAATAAAATACGTTTATTTTGAAACATAGGATCATAATGGTATCACTTATTCCACGTCATTAAATTCGAGCCTGTTGGCATCCCTACTCATCGGCAAAGAAGACAAAAGGTGTTGGCCGAGAGAAAAAATTGGTTGCCTGTAAAGTCGGTATACGGGCGAAAGTTTTACGTGACAACGACTTTGAGTGGTAAAATAATTTTAATGTGAATATTCATTCGTATAGTAGGAAGAAGGATTAAATAATAGTAACAATTTAAAACATTATGTCTGTCTCTCTCGTTCTTAGGCGGGCTAACCATGCCCGAGTTTAAGGGACGCGTGCCTCTCACTCGCTCTCATTGTGAGCGCATAACGTGAGCGGAGCGTAACGCAGTTTCTTGAAGTGTCACCCGGCAAACCAATTTATAAGACGTTGTCACGTCAAAAGCCGTGTCGTGAGAAAAATGTGACAAGCACTTAGAGGCAAACATGACATTCATTTAGAGCACATACAAATATCAATCGAAACAATTATTAAACAAAACAAACATTACAAAAAAGAAAAAATTACAAAAAACTAAACAAAAATCGATTTTAAAGTGTGAGGGGAGCAACTATGGATATCCAGACTTAGCTTGTTTATCTGCATGCTTTAAAAAACGCGTTCTACGGAAAGGAGGGACAAATGGATTAATGGGATGCCTGGGGTATCGAGAGCGTACATGAATCTTAAATTTAGAATGAAGGTTCGGACATTCAATCTTATTATTGAATATCTTAGTTGCAAACGATATATCAATAAATTTTCTGCGATTCTCCAATGACAACATATTAAAGTGTGCCGTGTTCTGTAAAAAAATGTCCCGTATATTAATACTAATATGTTTTACATATGTATGTAGTCATATGGGTATGTAAGGGAAATACTCGTATACATTTAAACAAAATTTATTAAAATTAAATTAACTAATAGAAATAACTTCGTCGATATAAATTTCGATACACGATTTTCATATATTTGCATTTGATCTTGATATTTTTTCAGTTTTCTCGCCAAAATGTTTAGAGGCTTCTGCCCTAAGTACTTGAGTTGCGCCTCCGTTAAGTATTGTAAATTATGTGGCGACATCGTCAGCATCACCTTTAAACATATATATATATTATATTAATAATGAATTCTGAACTTAACTTACGCAGAGTTAGAAATGCATGTTAAGCGTCGTGTAATATTTTTTTGAAATCATTTGGGTTTGCGTTACTATTAAAAAATCATCACCAAAGTTTTCCTACAGCCAACATAAAGAGCAGTGTTGGCCTAGTGCAGGGTAGGCGAACCTTTATGCATCAACGTGCCATTTTTTCTAAAAAATGTTTAATGGGGTCATTGGCGTGCCATCAAATAATTTTGACTTTCTGATTATTTGGAGAATAACAATAATAAATACTATCAAAACTCTTTATGAAATAAAGTAAACAAAAGAGGTACATTTTGGAATGTTTTTATTACACGCATAAATTAAATTATTTTAAAATTAGTGTGACTTCTGTTGCTGCAGGTTAGATGACAAATAATTTATGTCAGGGTTATAAGATGTTACTTTTAGCAAAATGCATGCTGAACTGGATTCATCTGTCAAACGATTTCTAAATGAGTTTTTAATGTTATTCATCTCTGAAAACAATGACTCGCAGGCATAGGTAGATGAAAACATTGTTAAAATAGCATGAGCCAGCTTCTTCAAACAGTTAAATGTGTCTGGTAACGCATTCCATGTTTCCAGAATTTTGTTATTAGCATTTTTACTTAAATTACTTGTCAATCTTTCAGTTTCAATTAATTCCAACTCTTTCCTTGTTTCAATAAATTTTTGAATCCATATTGAACTAGATTGGAAATCAATTAGCTGCATTTCAAATTCTTCAATATCCAACCAATCTAATTGAGAGAAGTTCAGTTTATGAAATGACGTCACATCAGGGTACATAATAAACTTGAGTATTTCCGACAATTCTTTGAACTGAGAAAATCTCCCTGAAAATTCCTTGATTAAAGAATCGATCACAGCAATAAATTCTTCAGTAAATTTATCTTTGCCTGCTGTCTCGTGAATATCAAAATCATTGATATATTTTTTCAAGTTTGGAAAATACTTGTAGTTTCTTGTGATAATATCGTTTCTGAAAACTTGCAGTCTAGCCTCAAAAGCGCGAATGAGATCTATCATGACAATAATTGTTTTGTTTGTCCCTTGAAGCTTTACGTTTAGTTTATTTAAATGTTGGCATATGTCTGCAAAAAACATCAATTTTGAAAGCCACATAACGTCCAACAACTGTGGGTATTGTTCAATTTTTCCCTCATTTTGCAACAACAGTCTGATTTCTTCCAAGCAATCAATAAATCTTTCAAGTACATTCCCGCGACTCAACCAGCGGACATTATTATACATCAGTAAGCCATTATACACCGAGTTGACTTCATCCAACAAAGCATCAAATTTTTGCTTGTTTAAAGCCTGTGACGAGAAGAGGTTGACTATTTTTGTAACTACCGCCATTATATTATCAAGGGATATTAAACCACTCTTAACACACAAGGCTTGTTGATGAATGATGCAGTGGAATTCTTTTGTCTGTTTGAAATAAACTTATGAAACCATCTTTTTTACCCACCATACTTGGAGCACCATCAGTTGTTACAGAAACAATTTTTTTTATATCAATTTCTTTTTCAGCAAGCGAATTTTTAACTGCCGTGCAAATATCTGTTCCCTTTGTAGTTATTAGCAACGATTTTATCGCAATTAATTCTTCCTTGATGACGTTTCCCACGCAATACCGAGCAAAAACAGCTAAACGTGCAGATTTAGTGACGTCAGTGCTTTCGTCAAGACATAGCGATATAAAAGAAGCATCGTTAATGTCAATTTTTTGTTGATCTGTTATATTTTCGGCCAGTTTTAAGATTCTTTCTTTTATTGTGTTTCTTGATAGAGGAGTATCTTTCTGAATTATCTTATCTTTCCAAAATATTATATATTTCGTGCCCAAAATATTGTGTCGCGTGCCATCAATGGCACGCGTGCCATTGGTTCGCCTACCCTGGCCTAGTGGCTTCAGCGTGCGACTCTCATACCCGAGGTCGTAGGTTCGATCCCCGGCTGAGTAACAATGGACTTTCTATCTATATGCGCATTTAACATTTGCTCGAACGGCGAAGGAAAACATCGTGAGGAAACCGACATGTCTTAGACCCAAAAAGTCGACAACGCCACTGATTTAGTTTTAATGTTTTTTTTTTAATTTCTTTTGTTGAACTAATGGCTTCTGCGTGCGACTAATCTCTGGAATCGTAAGTTCAAACCCCAGCTATGGACCAATGTAATTTCTATGTGCGCATTTAACGTTCGCTTGCGTACGGTGAAGAACAAGGCGTTTGTCAGGCACAGGAGACTGATCACCTCTTGCCTATTAGATTCAAATCAAATCAAAATTCATTTATTCAATTTAAGAAAAACTACGCCAGCCGTTTGCAAAACTACCAGGAGGCCTTGTTCTGAGATTGTCAAATGATCTTAAAACAGATACATAAATGAGGCCCAGATCTAAAGGGTTGTTACATTAAGTTATTGATTTACTTTAGAGGTAAGTCCTGCCATAGATTTAGGATTGATAGAACTTAAATCTGGTCCAGTCACTTCAGCCATTAGAAGACCGAGCCGAGCTACGTCACTCGCGCTCCAGCTGTATGACTTGCCCAACACCTGGAAAGTATAAACTTAAATCTTAATATGTATATATAAATCTCCTGTCACGATGTTTGTCCAAGTCTGGTCCAACTTACGAGATAGGATATCTTAGATCTTTAATTGTAGTCGCAATTTTATTTTATTGCAAATTATTTGTTTAATATTTGATACAATACTAACAGATGGCGCTGTGTTAAAAGTACCAACGTTTCACATAAGTTCTCCTACTGTTTCCCTTGAATAGTTTACTTCTATGTAATATAACAAAAACCTTAGCCATAGCAACGCTTAGCCGAGTCTGCTAGTACTTTATATAATCTCAACGCAAACTCGCTATGTCATGCATTGACTGAGAATTTCATAAGCTCGAAAAATTACTTATTCATACAATATGTATATAAAAAGGCATTTTTTTTATATATTTTACTGACTTTTTAAATATTTACAACGTATAGCAGTGTTCCCTCTGTTTTTATTATTATTATTATAGTTTTAACATTAATAAAAATAATGTTTCGTTTTTGAAATTTAAAATCAATCACTAGGAAACTGTTGCAACAGTAAATAATTCCTCAAAATATGAAAAAATTAAAGTTAAACTCCAAATACATTTTTGACTACTTGTTAAACTTATAAAATCAATTTGTGAGGCGTGGGCTCAATGTTGGAAAACACAGACGTAGTATATGGATTTTTTTAAATTATTCATCCAAATAAAATTTGTGAAGAATTGTATTTACTATAGATTTTATTATTAAAAAATTAAGTAAAATAAAATATGTTTTTTTTTTTTTTTTGAATATAAGATTCAGGTGTCACTTATTCCACGGCATTCAATTTGAACATTTTGATAATTTCACGGAATCTCTGAAATGTGATAAGCCTACAAAATTATACATTTTAAAGACGTGAACAAAACATTGCTAAAATAATATGCCAGGAGTTTTTTTTTTATTATGAACTTTTGTTTTAATACGACTGCAAGCAGAAGACAGTTCTGATGTTGAGTGATACCGTTGATCATGAATAGAGATTTAGCGTACATATTCATTCTGATTAAGAAGCCGACCAAACTATCGGCCGAAAAAAAGTCTATAAAGTAAAAAGTCTGTAGTCTGCGAGGACTCTAAGAGTCCCTTTTATCGATGTACCCAATACTCTCGATTCCGCTTCTTCATTTTTCTTCTCATTTGTATCGAGTATAAGGCAATTATAATATTTTTTTTCGACTGGTCTCTTCACCAACTCTAGTAAATTAATCAATAGGCCAAATCATTTGTTGGCTAGTCTGCGCACTCGCGACCAACCCAACTGTTTTGTTGGTACAGTGTGCGCACGAACAGGCCAACTCGACTAAACTATCGGCCGATAAAAAGTCTGTAGTCTGCGGGTACGCTTAGAGTCGAGTAACAGGAAGAAAATGCTGCTAGCGTTTAAGATATATGCCACAATTACTAAACTTTTACATATGAACGGTATTATTGTTTAGAAATAAATTCCTAATATCTATACTTTAATAATGCATAAACACTTTTTTGATACACAAACAAAAAAAAAATTTATTCATGTAGGTAACACCTATGAACGTCAAAAAAGAAATATGCATTAATTGCTTCTAATTTTAGATTTACTGCCAGTTCTCAAATCAAGGGCGTAGAACGGAAGAGATGAACTGGCAATAAACTCTCCGCCACTCTTTTTAATCGCCAAGTTTTATTTTTATTTTACACAACGTTTTTAAGGAGTTGCAACCATTACACCATGTTCCGTATGCCATCTTGAGTAATAAAGAATATTAAAAACAAAGATTTGTCCTCTATCAGCAGGAGGCATGGTGAAATAGGATCACGCACATACTTGTGACAACAACACGCACATACGTATTAGAAATAACTAGTATCAACGCATACACGAAGTAGCCCGTTCATGAGTATGACGCATGGCCAGCCATCGGCTCCCTCGCCATATTTTAGCGAGAGACACATCTGACGCATGGACGCCGCCACAAGCAATGACATTTAAGTGAGAATGACGATCTTTGAAATGTGGACTTGGCTACACAAGAAAATAGTAATAATACAAATAGTCACAACTAACTTTTTTTTAATCGATCAACTAACTATGAACTTTCTTTTACTTTTCTTTATGATGTTTTCATAGTATAAAGTATTAATTGGGCATATGAAAAAATGAAATAAGCATAGGAGCTGATCACTCCTTGCTGTCTTAGTTTGCAAAATAGGTAATGTATGTTTTAATATAGAACGAACAATTCCCATTATAACATCATAATAGCTTAGTAGTTATAGTAGATAGATATAAATAAATACATAAAAATAAAAAATCATTTATTCATATAGGTAACATAATGTACACTTATGAACGTCAAAATATACTTTAAATGATTCTTATTTTACATTTACTGCCAGTTCTCAAATCAAGGGCGTAGAACGGAAGAGAGGAACTGGCAATAAACTCTCCGCCACTCTTTTTAATCGTCAAGTTTTTTTACACAATTTTGTAAGGAGCTGCATCCATTACACCATGTTCCATATGACATCGAGTAATAAAGAATAATAAAATAAATTAAAAACAAAGATTTGTCCTCTATCAGCAGGAGGCATGGTGAAATAGGAACACGCACTTACATACCCGTGAGAACAACACGCAAATACGTAGTAAAAACAACTAATATCACCTTATAGATACCACGATAAGTTCATACTGACCTGAGTTCCACTCATAAAAGCAAGATAGAAGCGACGTTGTAAAGGGTCACAGGCGTGTATATGATAAAAAACCTAAAACGACATTGCTATTATATTTTATCAGGAGTAAAAAATTTGTTTAGGTCTTGTACAATCACTACAAAGTCGCTTTCTCTGTCCCTATGTCCCTTTGTATGCTTAAATCTTTGAAACTACGCAACGGATTTTGATGCGGTTTTTTTTAATAGATAGAGAGATTCAAGAGGAAGGTTCATATGTATAATAACATCCATTAAATAGTGGAGAAGTACTGTTATTTCTAATGTGATGTCGTAAATAATTACATTTTTTCCGCTTACATTGCAAACGCAGGCTGAACCCTACGAGTTTTATCAAAATAATGTACTAAGTATTGTACACATTGAAAAGTCCGTGATGGTATATGTCTATCTCTTATGGATCCACAATAACTTTTTTTTGTCATTTACTTTTTACGACAAATAATGGCTAATTTTCGAAGCGATTTTAACCAATACAGCATTAATCCTTAACCAATTAAATACCTTGAATACATTGTTCATTTAATATAGATCTATACAGCCCATTACAGCTTATTTAGCAGCGATCGAACGCGTATATTATCGGAGCTTTCCAGCGACAGAAATAAAAATACATAATAAAAACTTGCTTTTCATCAGCATTGCACCCGTGCGAAGCTGGGGCGGGTATTATTTACTAAAATTTCGTTACATTACAATATTAAAATTGAACATAGTTAAATGAAAAGGAGAACTAGCGGAGCACCTGAAGGCTTATCGCTTTCGAGCAATCTCTTCCAGGCAACCACTTTATGTTTTATATCATTAAATTATATTATATAACATTTAAGAACCTTAATCTCCTATGATTTCGCGTATTTGTGGGTACCTTTATATATTTGTAAAACTTAAATACAAAAAAACAAACGGCCGTTCTAGTATTTTTTCAATATGATGTACCAAAAATATAACAATTTCCATACAAACCATCAAAACAGTAGTATATTTTTTGATAAAAAGTTACGAATTTCCTTAGTTTTTCCAGGTTTCTAGGATTATCTAGTGGTAAATAAAATAATTATATACCTGATGTGATAATTGCAGAAACCTGTTCTCAGGTAGTTGCCTCATAAACGTCATGGGGATACCACATAGTATATTATTCATTATATTTAAATTTCTCGGCTCTGACCATTTCGGATTTAAGCTTATATATTTACTGGCAATCACACCTACCTGAATACAAAATCAGTCTTAATTGATTGTATATAAGATTGGTTAATCAAATCAAATCAAAAATATCTTTATTCATATAGGTAAACATGTACACTTATGAACGTCAAGAAAAACAAAACAAAACAAACAGTTCGCAAGTCAAGGGCGTAGAGCGGGTAATAAGAACTGACAAGAAACTTTCCGCCACTCTTTTCAATCGCCAATTCGCCAAGTTTTTAATACAAATTGTTTGAACTGGAGCAAATCAATCCCAAGGATTAGGATCATTTAAGTATTCGTCACATTTATAAAAGGCTTTATTAATTAATTTACTTTTAACAAGTGCTTTGAATTTATTTAGTGACAGTTCTCTAATTTCGCTTGGGAGTTTGTTGTAAAAACGAATACAATGGAAATTGTATTCGTTTTGAGTGTTGTGAGTGGTTTATCTTCTGGAGCCTGGTTGGTACACTCAAATTAGTTCTATTACGCGTATTATACTGGTCACCATTTGTTTTGCTCCCTTTACGGCTCCCTTTATAAGTTACACTTGAAGATGCCTATTCAAAATATTTACCGACTTTACCGATGTCTTCTTACGCTAGTGATCTCGAGTGAAGTGAGATTAAGATTAATTAATAAAAAATGCTGTCTGTGGTAGTCTCAGTCCTGCCATAATCTCTCTTCTGTGGTAGGTAACAAACTTGCCTATGGTTGTTTAAAAATGTAGTGATGAGATATGGAATACAGTGGTATCCTTCTGTAAGCAAATACCACAGACAGACAGAATAAGAGCTGTGCCCATCTCCTACCTCCACTACATACAGTGTGTACTGCAGCGGAGGATTTGAGTTCGCCGGCGGAATGTGAGAGGGATCCCGGACCCTCTAACGGAACTAACCGAAGGGGTTTCAGTCGGTGTTGTTCACCCAGCTGTCAATAGTAGAGACTCTTGTGTTTGTCATACCTAACGGACCAACCGTCCCGTTCTGAACGGGACTGCCCTTTTTCCAATTACGAGTCCCGGTGTAATGAACTGTGGGACACAAAATTGCCCCTTTTCACAAACCGCGTGACATTTGAGCAGCAGAATATAAAAATGTCCCCAAGAGTTTGATTCCTATTTGAAATCGTCACCAGCTATATTAAAACGAATTTGTTTTATCTGATAAATATGAATATTTACTAGATACCCATTTTTGTGACTTTTGTGTGTAACTTTTCCTAAATAAATAAATTTAAAGTGTTTTTTTTTTTCATTGACTAATTATTTGACTTAAATTAAACCAATGTCCCGTTTTGAGTCGAAGAATATATGGTCACTTTAGTAATAGCCCCTCCGCCCCTTTTTATTTAATAATAATTATTGATTTCTGTGATATGTTTTTTCTGAAAATTTATTTTATATCACCTGATGTCTGTCCAATTCCGCGTGCGTACCAATAAACGACAATATTTTCGGATCACTGAGATTCAATCGTGCTATCTCCTTCCCACTAATGAATTTAAAAAGGGGTCTATATCTTTCTAACGTTTCGTAACTTATATCAACTGTTTGTCTCCTCCCTTTGACAACATTCCACATGGCCGTTAATTTTTCTTTCGGTAATTTCATCATGGATATTGTTCTTGCCTGGAAGACAACGAATGATCAATGCAAACAACATGACGATCTGACGGATCCTATACTAAAAAATGTCAAAGAAACAGATGCAATACAATAGGAGTTTATGCGGAAGCCTCAGGTTTCTACTTGGTACCCGTAGACCGTAAGTACCTTAAATACATATACTAAGAAAGCTAGATCTCTTCTCTGAGGCGTAGCTGTAGAGGACATCTATGCCTTTTTCATGAAGGCCTTTTTAACCTCTCTCACTTAATTCACTTTCATCTCATGCATGCTCGTTGGTCATGGACATGTTCTTTTGTACTTCTACATGGCCTCTCATTCTCCATGACCAAACCACTTAAGCATTCCCTTTCGTGTGTTGTCTCGTCATATAGGAGGCAAACGCACAGAACGTTCATCTGATGTTAAGTGATACCGCCGCCCATGGACACTCACATTTCCTCTCTCGGAAGTAGGTTGACGGCCTTTCAGGAATTGGTACGCTCATTTCTTGAAGAGTTGGACTCTAAGCTTTTTAACTCACACTGGCAATATTAAGCTACACATACTTAAGCTCTCATTTCAACGATATTTATTCTACTTAATTTGTTCTTTGTCTATGTAAAACGTTCTCTATTTCATCATAAATAAAAATCACTCACTGAACGAAGAACGTATTCAGATGATAATCGTTCAATGTCAACTAAATCTCCATTCAGTATAATAGCGAAAGCATTCACGGCTGTCTGCATATAATCTTTTGTTTCGTCTAGCTTGCAGTAACCACGATGCAGATATTCCGACATTGGTAGATGAACTCCACTCACATTATATACCAGCTCGGCCCTTAAAATATATTTAATTTAGGTTATCATTTGTGGACTTAATAAATAAATAAAATAAATGATGGACCAATTTTTTTTATTACTCATTAATTATTTTATGGTTTCGATATTTAAGTGTGGAGTTTCTTGTCCATTCTTCTTCACACGAAACTACGTTTTGGAAGGGGCAACTAGAATCTTCTTTATATTTTATTTATCGTTCAAAACTGCCATGTCAGGTGGTCTAATTGGAATAAATGATTTGACATTGAATTTGACTTTCCAAGGGATAGGTAAAATAATATATTTTACAAAGGGAAAATCGTACCGAAACAATTTTCCGCATGGAAAATGTATGTACTGTGCTGTTGTATTCTTATCTGTCAGTTCCATTTTTGTCCTTTCTTCTAGTCTCCCTGTACAATTTAAGTATTGTTATTGTGTTTATTTTTAAATACATACAGCCACTTACAGAGAACACACTACATACAAATACTATACATACAGAAAAGTATGCACGATATATAATGGGAAATTTTAAAAGAGAAAAAAAATATGCAGTGTGAAATTTAAAAATGTAAAATATTTCTTCTTTACAATTGTTATTGATCACGAAACAATGGCTGCATCCTCTTACGCCTGAATACGTCATGAAATGGTGCAGCCTCTCATAAGATTTACTGCAGATAGAGACCTGGTCAGAGTATTCCATTCTTCTGTTTTTAGTATCTCTTATCGGAGTTCTTTCAATTTGCTTGAATGTGCAAATTGTGTCTGGGTGAATCCCTTCTAAATTACGATGTATAAAAAAACATGTATTTACGAAGCAAAAGCATTATATTAAAACATTGATACTTTTATCTGTGAGGATCATATTCGAGGCTGCACTCTCTGATCTGACACGAGTTGGAACTAAGTCTCGTTTCTGAATGTCACCCATAGCGTAAACTAAGATTTAAATTCATTTTTGACGTAAGGAATCCTGTGGTAAAGAACTCAACGTGCCCATATTTTCAGGTAAAATCTTGGGAGTTTATCGCAGAAATGTATGTCTACAGATGGACTCTCTATATATAGAGATATCGGTAGATTTATAGTGGATAAGAACTCTATGGAGCAGAGGACATAAGAAGAAGGTTTGCCGTTCTCTTGCCACCTGTGATATACCTAGTGATATATCTCAGGGGTCGCTCTCGGCAATGATGCTGCCGACGAACTTGCGAGAAGAGGCTCCGGAATGACGCCTGATGGCCCATATCCGCTCCTTCCCTTGCCCTTCTCGCTAGTTCGAACGTGGATTATCCGGAAATCCGTCGAAATCCAAAATCAACGATGGTCGCATAGTTCAGACTGCAGGCAGTCCAAAATGGCTCTGCCAGCAGTGAACCCACAGCTGACTAAGCGACTTCTAAACTTAAACAGAACCAATCTCAAAACAATGATAGGGACAATTACGGGCCATTGTCTCCTTAATAAACATCTATTTGTCCTAGGCGCGACAGACAGCCCCATGTGCAGAGGCTGTTTCAGCGCAGAGGAATCAGTCACCCACGTAGTCCTGGATTGCGAGGCTGTGGCTAAACAACGTACGAAAATCCTCGGAACAGTGAGGTCGCTCCGAGAAGCCTGTGAAGTGCCCAGGAGACTTCTGTGCTTCTGCAAGGATGAACTGATGCTTCGGAAACTGAGCCCACCTACCTTACCTTACCTTACCTATACCTAGTGGTAGTGCCATTCTCCTTGAATCCTTATCCTATATACCTACACTTTCATAGAGACTTTCAAAGGAAGGGAGGTTGTTGTACTGTTGATTGAAGGTGTTGATTGACTGTGATTGAAGGTGTTAATCTAATAGGTATTTTAAGGCTTCCACGCTCTCTTCTCTTTCAGCCAAATTGTGTTTATGATGTTATGGAAAGAGACTGTACTATAGTTAAGTTAAGTTAGTTTATACCATAGTTAAAATGGTGCAAATCGGCTGTTTTTTATTAAAACCGGTAAACAGCTTACAATAACTCGTAAATTAATTATTATTATTTTTAATCTTTTTATTGTCAAGCACTATATAGCACATTTTTTTAAAGGACATAATTGGGAACTAACATACTCTTCATTCTAATTTTATTAGGTTCTAACTAAAGATAATAATTACCTGTTCCATCTCAGTTATCTCTAAAAACTTTATATATTGCTGGAAACTCATTAACATTCCTTTATAGATTAAACAAAACATCTCTGTAAATGTCGATGGCGCCATCTAGTATAATATTATTGAATTACCTTCCAATGAAGCGTTTCCAAACAGCGCCACATTGATATCCTCTTCAAACTTTAGGTAAGGATCTGAAATGTTAATGTTCAATGTTAAGAAATATAGAGGGCGCTAATTTCAATGTACACTAGATTCAATAATATTTTTTATTTATTCATTAACACTTCGTTGCATATATAAATGTAATTGATGTAATTAAATAAAAAGACGGGTAACTGGCTGCCTTATCACTTTCGAGCGAACTCGTCCAGGCAAACACTAAAGAAACTAGATAAAATAAGGAAGAAGTGCAAAAATCCATAATACATAGAGTTATTTATACAAAACTAAATCAGGAACAAAAACCTTAATTAAAAAAGGACATGAAAAGATAGTGCACATGAATGACGATAATTTTAGATCAGTTGGTACGAAATGATACGATGTGGACTGGAAATGTTTGGATAGTAGAGATTTAAAAGATAGAGAAGGAGCTAAGCGAACAGAGACGGCAAGTGATCCATAGCCTCACTGCAGAGACCTAAAAGGATTCATAATACCAAAGACAATAAAAGTAATATTATTGTCTTTGAAAATACTTAAACGGTCATCGATTAGTTAATTTAAATCTCGATTTTCGGGAAATCAGTTATTTTCTGGACGCTAAACGCTTTTAAAAGCTCTTGATATCCATAGCAATAAAAAAAAAAGTTTAGTATTTTTTTTTTATGTAACAGGGGTAAACGGGTAGGTGGCTAATGTTTAGTGATGCCATCGCCTATAGACACATTGCCAGGGCTCGCTAGTGCGTTCCCTTTTAAGAATTTTATTCGCTATTTTAGACATAATGTTAATTAATAATAATTAAATTTTAAGGTTACAAATAAATATTTATGTAAAAACATAATAAATACTTCTTTAAATGATTTCCTAAATAAAATTAATTGAATCATGTCTATTTTGGAAGAATAAAAGCAAGACAGTGTAGGATACCTAGGTATTCATTAATAATAATTATAATTATAAAAGCCATTTATTTGCTGACCATTTAGCTTAAGTACTATTCTTATACAACAGTAATATTCCTAATCTAATTACATAGCAAAAACAATAATTTATTCTTAACCGCCTTGGTCAGGTTGTCTGTCGACATAGGCCTCCCCCAATTGTTTCCATGTCTCTCTATCCTTGGCAGACCTTCTCCATCCTGTTGGTAGATCGTCCTCCCATCTTTTAATTTGACCTCCTCGTTTTCTTTTCCCG
Organism: Pieris mannii; assembly: GCA_028984075.1. Classification (NCBI taxonomy): domain Eukaryota; kingdom Metazoa; phylum Arthropoda; class Insecta; order Lepidoptera; family Pieridae; genus Pieris; species Pieris mannii. The sequence continues at coordinate 1,071,648 of CM054798.1, read as the reverse complement.
TTCCTCGGATACCACTCTATTACATCCTTAATCTGTTGTAATCAGAACTAATTAACATTAGTTAATGAAATTTTCAAATTTGAAACGGTGTATTCTGCATTATTTACTTTTAAATCTATTTATTTGATATCAAATGCTGCCTGCATTGGTACTCTGTAAGAGTGATAAAAATTCCACCTCCACTATTGAATTTAATTGAAATTTCGACATCAGTGCCAAATGTAAACAAGGCGTAGTTGAATTTGCACTGTACCGGGCCTGAGACGACATAATTTAAGGACTCTTACTATGTAACTTCCAATAGCGATGCTGATTACTGTCAGTAGTGGACGTTACAGAGATACCAAAAAAAATGCGCGCAAAGAAACTTTGTCTATATTAAATCATTGACTCAATCTCTCTCTCCCTTCTCCCCTCTTCCTCCTCTCCACACGAAGATGTGCATCGACAAAAACGCTGCACATCTTCGTGACGTTTCATCCGTAAAAAAGCGCCTAAAGAGGTTTAACTTCAAAAATTGAATATGAATGACATAAGCCTGTCACGCGACTATTTCTATACAAATTCCCACATGGGCCCACAACCACCAAAGGATTTTTTTGTCTTATTAACACTATACAGAATACTGGTCCTTGTTCCACGAGTCACACGAGTAATAGATAATAGAAATGAGAAGCCAACTGGTTTCATATTTATCATATTAGATAACACCGTCATATTTCGCACTTTCTTTAGCCTAAATCGCATTTACATACACAAATGTTACGTTTGTTTGTTAAATTCTTACTTTAAAAGGTTTATTTATCTTTTTCATTCATAATCATACAGCTTTAATTGTACATAATATCAAAAGGTTTCCCTAAGTTCTCTCCTCTCTAAGATTTACAACCTCCAACTTATCGAAGTTAAAGTGTACTTCCTCAAAGGCCGGCAACGCACTAAAACTGGGTGTCCATGGGCTGTGATGACTGCCTTTTTTGGGCGTCCGGTAGGCTCCTTTTATATATGTAACTAATAATAATACAGTATATACAAGAAGATTTAAATATTAACTAATAACAAAAATAATAATAGTTATTAAATACATTTAACTACGTAATTCAGCTGTGATATGTGATAGTGTGAAAGTGAGAGTTTGCATGTTGGCAAATCGATAGACACATATTTACATTATGGTGGATAGGTTTGGTCGTCATCCGATCTGAACGAAGGTTCCTGGACGAGACTGATAGGCCCCTGCGGCTGTTTTGATGATGATCTCAAGGGCTTTGACATCTTGTCTTGGGTCGATTTGATGAGCGTATCTCTGCTGGTATTGGGGAGCTCCCGCCCAAAGGTAAGAATAGTATAGGGGGCTGAATTAGCGTTTTAGAGAGATGCAAATGATGGCACAAAGTGAAATACCGTCTAGTCTTGCTGAGCACACCAAGCTTCATGAAGGCGTTTAGCCTTTCTCTCAAAATGACCACAAAACTGAACGTCGTTCGAAATGTCAACACCCAGTGGTTCGTTGCTGGCTGAGGCTTTAAGAAGAGTCTTCGAAAAGAGGAATAGCGACACAGCGAGAGTTTTTAGCGAAGAACTTGAGTCTTCTTGGAGTAAAATTTGACTGTATTTAGTCGAACCCAGACCGAGACTCCAAGTAACAGAAATTTTCCTTTTGTATAGCCAAATAACACGAAAACCACGCGAACGGGAAAGTGAAGTAAAGTTATAATAAAAAAACGTGTGGCACTCGGGACTGCCGCGGTGAATCTATTGCATAGCGTTCAGCTTATACAATTACTATTATTTATTTATTTTTTATATTAACTTCTTTGATATTAATTCAATCTACCACTATCACTGTACTCAGACTAACACGCCTATATAGTCTGTCTCGCTCTAACGCGCACCACTCGAACGGCCGCGCTTACGCTACGTCACCGGTCTCGTCAGAGAGATAAGTGTGTAAGAAGTGAATATGCAGTATGCATTCCGTCCCACTCTAACGCACCTGCGCTACGTCACCGATCACACCAGACCGATGTGAGACGTTTGCGTTCCCGCTCTAACGCGTATTAGCCGCACTACAACGTGTGTTAGGTTTTTATTTTCGTTACGGATTTTCTCGATACGGTCGCCGCGGTCATAGGCCGCGATAATATCTATGCAATAGGTTAAAAATGTATTGTGCAATATAAATAAGGTGCCATCATTACTACATGTCACCAGAATTGGGCAATTCATCAGAGGCCTTGGCGTTTTTACGCAACGTAATCTCTCGTCATGGACCGTATCAGAACAGTTAATATAACAAAATTATAAAAGCCTATTCAGAAATATCCGTCTGATTGGTTTACGCCCGAATCCAATAATTAATCCACAATCTCAGATTAAAAACAATCTGAGATCAGACCGTGACTGTAGATCGATCTCCTAACTGATTCCAATAACCAAACCCTACGAAGACAATCCATTTTTGACGACGGATTGAATGCAATCTCTTCGCTCTTTACACTCATATTTGAAAATTAATAAAAAGTAAATAAAACCGTAGAAATAATATTAAAATATACATGTCTATGTTTAAAACATATGAAATAGCTTTTAAATTATTTTAAACACTGTTGTAAGTTAATATCTAAAGATATTGGCACAGTTGAACTGTCAATTTCCTACAAAGGTATATACTAGTATCCACATACACCGATCCGACCTACCATGGATAACAGGTATCGACAGATAGCTATTACAATCCCTCGATTGGTTATTGGCACACTTATACCATAAATGGATTAAGATTTCTATCTCATGGTCACAAATGGATTGAGATAGGTTATTGGGTTTGGGCGTTAAATAACAGTTTAAACTAAAATATTATTAATAGCAGCCTACCTATTTCTTGGGTACTTTTCGTGGTTATAGTTGTTCGTGAAGGCTGTACAGGTGTTGTATATTTAGTTTTGAAGAAACCTTTCAATGCCAGCTTGTTGACGCCTTCGTAATGTTTACACGTAAATTCTGAAAGCAAGTATTATATCACAATTGAGAGCAGCATAAACGTCAAAAACCAATAATAGTTCAAAGATCGTAGCAATATTTAAAAAACCGCCGACGCGCTTTTAGCCAAAACTATCACTTCACATAAGGGAGCTGATCGTCGGCTCCATTTTATATATATCATAGAAACGGCTTGGTCTGTGATACATTATGCTTTGTACAAGAATATCCGGTGGTTTTTACTATATACACAAGTTATAATTCAGGTTATTTTATAAATAGATGATTTGTTTTATTAATATCTTAAATTAAAGTTAAAATAGATTAAATTATGTATATTTAATGTGATTTTGTAAATAATAATTCTATTGAGAAGACCCACGATTGGTGGTTTTTTTCTCGTGTAGTGAGACGGGAAAATATCGGGTGTTGATTGTGAATAATTCTATTCAAGCTCCCTGATGAGTCCGCGAGTAACGGAATAAATACTTTCGATAATTTAACAGACAATATAAAGCTTACAAATTTACATTTTTTAGCGCGTATTAAATTACAGCTAACGCCATCTAGATACACTATATGTATTTAACAGATTGGGTAAGAGAAAAGAAAGCGAGGTGAGGGCCCGTCGGGAAATTCGGCGGGGCATTCTTTGTTTCGGGAGCTATTAGAGATTGTCATAAAACTTGTAAATTCTATACCAGTGTGGAAATATAAAGCATTTTTCAATTTTACTGTTCTCTTCTTTAAAACTTTATCCTGCTTTACTGGGAGAGGTTCAACACTTTATTATGAATAAAAGACTTTTGGCTCTTTACTTATCCAACAGCTTTTAGGCAAATAAATTAAAATTAGCTCACGTTTAAGATCGTCTTCGCCGGATGTCGCAATAGTATAACGGTGATTCATATACGCTGATATATGTGCAATCATATACCAGAATATTACATAATGTGTGTTCATTTTGTTCGTCAAAAATCTATGCGGCCACGATTGATTTAAATGGCAATAATATTGTAGCAGGCTCTTTATTACTATCTGTGAATTAAAAATTATTTATTTATTTAATTATAAGTAATCTAACAGCTTATACTTATACATATTATACAAAACAGAAAGCCAAAACAGATTACATAGATAAACAATTTATGTATAAAAAACAGAAAACATGCAAGTGCATTAATAGATAAAAGTAACATTAAAAAAAAACTAAAGTAAACTGAAATTTAACATTTAAAACAACAAATAATACTTAGAATTTAAAACTACTTAAACTAAATCAGAGTCTTCCCGCTTCTCCAAGTACTTCTTGACATCTCTCTTTTTGAGGTGGAAAAGATCAATGTCCTGATAATGGTTGTCATAGTTCGATAAAACCCGAAACATTGGCGAATTACGCAGGTAATTCGACTTCGTACGAGGCACACGGAACAATTTTGAGTATATTGTCGCATACGCAGGAGGGATTTTAAAAGAAATTAACGATAGCAAATCTATCCGCCCATTAAGAATAGCGTGTAAAAAGAACAAGTCTTGCTGACTCCGTCGATATTCTAGTGAGTCTAAATTAAAATACATATAAGCAAGAACCTGCGTAACTATCTAAACTTTGATATTTTTTAAAACAAAGAAATTTGACAAACTTTTTTTGTATATTTTCCACAGCTTTTTTATATTTTACATAATATGCAGACCAAATACTTGCGTACTCAAGCACGCTTCTGACATATGCTAATAAAGGCTTTTAAATATTTATTTGATAATATTGAGTCCACGATGTGGAAAAAAAAGTCTGTGGAAAAAAAAAATCACATCATGGAATGGACAAAGGGCGGAAAAAACGACCCCAAATGTGATGGGAGGAATTTCCAAAACTGCTAGCTTAACGGCTTCAAGTCGCTAGTTTTAGAAGAAGTGGCATTCATATGAAGGGGATTCCACCTAATTGTATTAAATAAATCTTATATATAACAAAATGTTTATATTTCTTTGTATGTATAATGTTGTTCATTATAATAGAAAATTAAAGCTTTTTAAATGAGATTATATGGCAAACTTCCTATAATTGTAATCACAACGTTATATTAGAGAAGTACGACCATTAACTGGTTATAAATGTAAATTTACAGTTAATTTAATTTGTTTTTCTTGACGTTCATAAGTGTACATGTTTACCTATTTGAATAAAGATATTTTGATTTGATTTGATTTGATTTACTATGAAGCGGCTGGTTACCCATGCATCAGCGACAGTTACTCACGTTCTCCATCCATATTCCATCCCTTTCAATCCTAAAACTCGTTCCCAGTAGCTAAGAGGGGGGCGGTGGAGACAGTCCGCACCGTCTTTCAACTTTAAGAACAATGTACAAACAAAAAAATCGCTAGCATAAAACATCTTTTTCGGGGATTCCTCCTCTAGCACTAGCTCAACTCTATGTAGAATTCGGTGATTCCCGCATGAGAGCGTAACGCTGTCGTGGGGGATTCCCCGACCTATACTCGCGATCTTTTAATAAATGATCCATTTAATTGATCATATAAAATTTGTTGCTTTTTTCTTTCGACGGGGTGACATCACCAACTATCGTACCGGGTGTCACCCAAGCTACGCCACTGCTCATGCCATCTTCTTCTTTTTCATCATTTTTCTTCTGCCTCGTAACTAGCTACTACTATATATTAATTGTGAGTCAAATAACCTTTGGCAGAGTTTTTACATGTCTGTTTATACATATTATTATTTATATTTTTTCTTTATTTAATTTTAATTATAGTTGCATATTTTCAGTTTATTTTTGTTAATTAATTATGCACTTCTTTCTATACCGATAGATAAATTTTGTAATTGGAAATCACATATTGGAAAATTACAGAACAAAATAGACCGTTTTGTTTTTGTGTTAAAACGACTAAGGGAAACTGTTAACCATGCTGCGGTATTAGCTGCTTATCATGCATATATTGCATCTATAATTAGATATGGAATTATAATTTGGGGAAATTCAGTCGAAGTAAATAGGGTATTTAAGGCCCAAAAGAAATGTATTAGAGCAATTTGTGGAGCAAATTGTATTGATAGTTGTGTACCTCTATTTAAGAGACTAAAAGTGTTATCTCTTCCATGTATTTATATATTAGAAATGTCCCTGTTCGTACACAGAAATATACATATTTTTAAATCGAATGTAGTAAGTAGTAGACATGGGGAGAAATTGGCTGTGCCAAAAATAAATTTAGAATTATTTCGGAAAAACGCCTTCTGTATGGCAATTAAAATTTACAATAGATTACCGAAAGAACTTAAAGATCTTCCGACAAGAATCTTTAAAAAGCGACTTAGTGCATTACTTTTAGAAAAAACGTACTACTCAATAAACGATTATTTGTGTGAGACATGGTAATTTATACAAATTTAATTATGTATGATAATTGACTTAATTGATATGAATCTGACTAATAATGTAAAATCTAAACAAAGATAAATTTGCGCGCCACTGTGTGTGGCAGAATATGCGAACGACTGACAATTGCACCACCTTGACATTTTGTACCATATTCGTGCAATGAATAAATTATTATTATTATTACCCTTTGTAGGTGTTTCTATTTTTTATTGTTCCATATTACGGTTGCCAGGAAGCAATTGCTTGTTAGCGATAAGGCCGCCCGTTAATAACTTATGTCACTAACTTACTTTTTCTATTTTATATGTATAATTATGTATATTATAAATAAATAAACCCTACCTCAAAATGGATTTAAAAATTTTGGGAGCCCATGGCTTTACGCTCTTGCGAAAACTATATCCTTTTAATCTCAACTCATGACTCTTCCTTTCTTCTATATCTGCAGTGAGGCTATGGAATTTACTTCCTGGGTCTATTCGCTTATCTTCTAACTTTCAATCTCTACTAAACAAACGTATCCCTAACTTTCTTAATGCTCTGCATTTTTTTATTAAAGTGAAACTTTTATAACATCGTCTCGACTTTTTGGTCTGTGTGGCGCATGTCGCGTGACGGCCGGCCGCGGAGTAGGGATAAAGTGAAAGGCACTCGTCATAGCAGCCAAGGCCAATATAGCGGCGCCCATAGTTCGCAGCAGACCGACAATTATTCATTTCTGCCAGTGCTCCACGCTATTTTTATATATGTATATAATCTAAATAATTGTTATGTCGTACTCTCTAAGACACAGAATTCAATAAAAATATTAGTTGAAGATAGTCTACTTTTATTAGTCCCATTATCATTCCAATTTTCCAAGTATAAAGTTAAGATTGATAAAGCGATTTTATACCCTTCATGGAATATTATTCCAAAATGTCTATAATGTGAAAAAAAGTTACACATTTACCGTGGTTTCATAAAACCACACAACATTTTTAATATTGTCTTGTTAACATATGTTTTGATTGCTTTGTGTTGTTCCATTCGTTATGTCTTTATATTTAATGTTCATATGTACTTATTGCGCCTGACTTATTAATTTTGTCTTTGACATTGGTTGCCTGGAAGGGATCACTCGAAAGCGATAGGACCGCCAGTTGGCGTCCTTTTTATTTAATTTTGTTAACTGTCATATTTCACCCCATATTCGCCATGCAAAGGCACGATCTGGAGCAGACCGTGGGATGCGGATGACACGCAATGTGCTGCCCGACATCCTTGCGGGGCACAGGACGGCCCTGGAAAAATTCTGCGAGCGGATTCTGGGGCGGACGGGATGATTCAACGGCGCCCGGAATATTGTTAAACCCTGTAATTAATTCAAAATGACCAAAATGTTAAATTTTTAAAATAAATGCAAGTATGTAAAGTGAAACAATTTAAACAAAATAAAAATACTACACTAAACTAGAAAAAAAAATGAATGAACAAATAAATAATGCAAAACAAGGTCCCTGATAAGCAAAAGTCAGGGGTGGGTTCGCAGCTCCATAAAAAAAAACTGTCATATTTCTGTATGCAACGAAGTGTTAATGAATAAATACTTATATTTATAACATATCTTGGTAAATAGTTCTTCATACGCCCGCAGTATCGTCATTCGTAAAGACATACACAACGCACTGGAACCTTTTTACGTCTGAGTTTCAGATTTGTGTATTTGATTCGTGATCTTCTAGTAGTAAGACTTCCGTGACTGACACTAAAGCATTCCAGTTTTTCTCTCGATTTATTTCTGCGAGTGCTGGGCACAGAGAAATTACGTTATTAATTATTTGACTGGCAGTTCCGATATCAGTAGTATTATTTCGTTTCAACATGATTTACTTTGTAAGTTTACGTAATTAAAACTTTTGAAGTTATGAAAATCCATAATTTATAATCTATTTCCCATTCATAAATTTAAATGTTGTGATGTTTTGATTAAGGTCACGCTATTAAAATGCTGATTTAATCGTAAAATATTTTAAAATTTCTGCCATTTCGGCCATTATGGCTTTCCGTCAAATTTTTATTTAGATTTGTTTTGTTTATATGATAACTTTAAAAAATAAAATAAAATAAAAAATCATTTATTCATATAGGTAACACAATGTGCACTTATGAACGTCAAAATATACTTTAAATGATTCTAATTTTACATTTACCAGTTCTCAAATCAAGGGTGTAGAACGGAAGAGAAGAACTGGCAATAAACTCTCCGCCACTCTTTTTAATCGCCAAGTTTTTTTACACAATGTTTGTAAGGAGCTGCAACCATTATACCATGTTCATGACATATCGAGTAATAAAGAATAGTAATAAAAAAGATACAGATTTTTAAAAATAAATATTAATACAGATCGTAAAAGTTAATAGTATAAGGGATGTTCTATATTGTTATAAATGTGTGGACTATCTATCTACCAAATGTTTTTTCTTATTTTTGAAAATAAGTGAAATTATTGCTTTATTGGTTGGTATGTTCTGCTGCGCGAAAGGAAAGCTCTGGTCCGGGCTTTACCAGTTTTGCTTAGATAAAAAAATCTTATAGAAACCGGCCATATAGTTGTTTCATCAAAGTTGTTTTTTTCCAGTAAAATGTGAGAAAAATGCACATAATTTCTTTGTTTTTTATAAACATTATCTAAGATACAAATAAATTGTATTTTTATTGAGAACTTATTTTTATAAATCGAAAAGAATAAATTAGAAATAAATGAAAGACCAATTCTAAAAACTATTAAAAATGTATTTTTTTGTGCTCTGCTTACTTCAAAGACACGAAAAGTTAACGGTGAGTGTCAGGCACAAAAGACAGATCACCTAAGTACTTGCGTAATAAATTAAAACCTTATTCTGAATTACATTAATTTTGAATAACAAACTCCTTCAAAGACAATAGACAAACAAAAGAACAAAAGACGTAATCATTCATTTTTGACATCTATAAATCTAACGTGGAAATAAACATTTTTCATTTATACAGTCTAAATTTCGCACATTATGTCTTCATCGTCAAGTGATGAGAATTCAGAATGTTTTGACTACAATAATATAACTCCATGGCCGATGCAACCATTGGTATATTATACAAATGTGGTGAGGATATTTTTTATTTTTCTTGTAAATTTGACTAAAATCTGCACAGCGTACACCTAGACAAGAGAGCAAAGGAAGAGATAAGGAACTCACGTCCCCAATTATTATTTATAACTATTGTCTATGTATTGGTCGCATTCTGTAGGAATACAAAGACATCAGTGGCGCTACAATCTTTTTAGGTCTGGGTTTCATATTTCTGTATCTGTTTCATGACGTGTCAATCTAGTAGACAGGTAGGTGATCCACCTGTGCCTGACACACACTGTGGACTTTTTGGGTTTAAGAACGGTTTCCTCACGATGTTTTCCTTCACCGTTCTAGCTATGTTAAATGCGTACATAGAAAGAATGTTTATTGGTGCACAGCTGGGAGTCGAACTAAAAAAAATATTTAATCTGTCTCTTGCTTCGTTTGTTGGCCACTTTCTTCGTGTCTTTGTTATATCTTATTGTGGCCCGACCATTTATCATTTACTTTTACATATTACTAATAGATTTGAATTATTTTCTATGTAAATTAATTTATCGTAATATCAATAATTATGCTTATTACAAATAGTCTCTCATATAATAAAATACAGCCAACAAAATTAGAAATAAATTTAGACTGATTTTAACTTTTTTGTTAATCACTCATTTAGATCATTTTATTCCATTGCTGTGTAAAGTCCTCATAGTACGATTCGACTTCTAAAGACATAATTGACGAAATATTTATATATATATATATATATATATATATGGCAGAAAGTGGAACTAAATTATAATAAACCGGAACAGGAAGTAATGTTTTTTTTTCTTTTTCTTTTTTCTATATATATATATATTATATATATATATAACGGCGTCCTCTGGAATAATATTTCTCCATTAGATTAAACAGCTAGGCAAATAACCGGAATCTATGAAATTACATTCAAATCAAATCAAAAATCATTTATTCATGTAGATAACATAATGTACACTAATGATCGTCAAAAAAAGAAAAAGTTTAAAAAAAGGAAAAGTTTAAAAAAAGAAAAAGAAAAAAAACATTACTTCCTGTTCCGGTTTATTATAATTTAGTTCCACTTTCTGCCACCACAACTGTGGTCGATGTTTTCCAAAGTTTAATGATAAATATTATGGAAGAGTGTCGTGACACTAAAAGTATGCGTTAGATTTTAATAAGTTACAATTTAAATATATTGAATACAAAATTTCTTGTATTAGATATTACAGCCACTTTTACTTCTGTCACATTGTACGAATGGCCTAAGCATTAGCCAGCCATTTTAAATGTCGTAACAAAAACCACGGCTGAATATAATTCAGGCCGCCAGTTAAACAGAGCTGTTTATTTAAGAGTCCAAGCTGTTGATCAACTGTTTAGTTAAGCTATTTGGCTGCGACATATGTATGAACAAGCGTTTATAGTTTACAATACAATTATATTTCAGCCGTACCGTGAGAAACCTAAAAGTGGAGAGAAAAAGCGTAACCCAAATTGCTTTGTCAAAGCTTTCCGGTGGTATACACAGGTAAATGGATGTTAGCGCAAAAGCTCCTTGAAGCTTTCACGTGCTTCTGCTGAAGAAGTTGTACATATTATTAAGCATTTGAATTATCTAACAAAGCTACCAACCAGACCAGAACGCTAATCAGGCTCCCTATACGCTTATCTCTCGAAGGTCATAACGTGTTCTGGTACATAAATCTTAAGCCAATAAAACCGAATGGCGCTTCTATTAGTCTACTGGTTTTGGAGTCAGATCCCAAATCGTGATGGTATTTTCTCAGTCAAGTTGGTGATCAACCGTCTGTCTGAGATTTGTCGAGAATGTATTAATTGTGCTCATAAGAAGACTATTCCTTTGGTTCACATCCCTGATGAACGATCACAGCGTTGATGCTTTAGCCACTGGATCACTTATCTAGAAAGCCTGATACCTACCAGAATCCAAAAATTTACATATGTATTATGATGCCTACGCCTATATTATCTGACTTCAATAGCTATATATATATAACTAACTTAAACAAAGTAATAGCCGGAAACAAAATTTTTTATGGCGAATTTTGATTAAGTAAATGTGAATGTTTAAAAATATGTATGAATGTATATTATTATTTTTGAATAAAATATCATTTCTCGGATCAGAGTGGTGGTACAGCACTTTGGGTGTCGAATACTCGGATTCGAGAGATAGGGATGGTTGAAAATTTACGGAAAGGTCGCACGGATCCGAGTCGGTAGCACCGCTACTATGACCCAGCTCCACTCGGATCCGAGAAAAGAGCAATGTGTTAAACAAATTACAGGAACGTTGCCCGAAAAGGACAGACTCGATGAGCACAAATGCACCAGAAATAAAGGGTTTTGCGATGTGGCTAGATCAGAAATATCACGAGTTTATACACGATGGAGGTGCACGTTCAAAGTACACATTGAAGCAGACATCGACGCTGGAAATTGAAACTAAATCTAACAAGTATTTTTCATTCTCTTTCCATCTATTCGAAAATTTTCTATTTATTTTAACATTCGCCCGAACGGTAAAAGAACATATCGTGAGGAAACCGGCTAGCATTGAACCCAAATAGCCGATGTGTGTCTAGAGGCTTTTTTTTATAGAACAGGGGCCAAACGGGCAGGAGGCTCAGCTGATCACCTACTTGCCTATTAGATTGACAAATGATCATGAAACAGAAACCTGAGGCCAAGACCTAAAAAGGCTGCGGTGCCTCATGTTTTAACAAAATTAATAAACAGATTTTGTACTTTTGGTGTAATTTACAATTTTAACTATTATTTAACAGTTGCATTAACTATTACTCGTAAAGTTAAATTTTATTGAAGTTATACTTCTTTTGGCGCGATGGAGAAAAATGATGAGAGTGAATTTTTACGATGCGCGCGCACACCGACACCTGAATTCGACATCGTAAAGTTAGGTCTAGGTGGCATGTAATCGATAACAATGTTCAAGTTGTATATTCTAGTATTTTTATATTTAGAACACGTGTTTCGTAACAGTACAATTAAACAGTGTGAATAAATAAATATTATTTTGTTGTTCTTAAATCAATTTCATATACGACTGTGATAGTATTTACTAATTATTTATTTATTTAAATAAAATCTTTTTGATTAATTTTAATATGTATCGTTAATCACTACTGCATTTTAATTTTTTTTCCGTACGCCAAAGAAGTAAAACTTCTAATGCGTGAACATTAGTACAAGCACAAATTTTTTAAGTATGTAATATGTATTAATTTCAGCTTTCCCTGCGACTCTTGCAAAGCGAAAAAAATCAAGAGACCTCAAAGGTATATAATATTTTAAATGGCTGTTTAATTATTTATCTTCCTTTAAATCTCTGCTATACAAACATTACCCGTCCACACATTTTCCCAAATTTTCGTATTAACTGATACGAAAGTGATCTAAACTTGTCGTGAGTTATGTGCACTTTTTCTTTTTAATGTGTCCTTTTTTCGTTTTTTTTTTTAATATTATCCTAATTATTATTTACATGTCTTATTTACTTTTTGTTCCATTTGCTTTGTTTAAATAAGTATGAATAATAAAGTATGAATTTAGTAGCTTGGCACTTCTTGCTTATCTTATTTAATTTTTTTCTCACAGTACATGACTGGAAGAGATCGCTCGAAATCGATAAGGCCTCCAGTTGCCCTTGTTTTAATTTAATTGTCAATTGTATATTTCTGCAACGAAGTGTTGATAAATAATTTATTCCTAACCTAGTTTATTAAAAGGATATTTAACAACTACTAACTAAATTACAACAAATATAAATATAATGTAAGATAATGTATATTTAACACTGATTTTATTATCAAATTAAATATGTTTACAGTCCCAGGAAAAGGCATAGAAAGCTGACGAATAGCAAAGGAAATGCTTTAAGGTATATTTGATTTTGTTTAGTAGAGTCGCAAAATAAAAAAAAATAATAAAAAAATAAAATGCGTTTATTTTGGAACATAGGATCATAAGAGTATCACTTATTCCACGTCATTAAATTCGAGCCTGTTGGCATCCCTACTCATCGGCAAAGAAGACAAAAGGTGTTGGCCGAGAGAAAAAGCCGGCGTAAAAAACTCTCGGTACTCTTTAAAAAAAAAAGCAAATCATCAAACAATTCTACAATATTTAAAACAACAATAATTGATCCTAATTACCTATACGCAAGTAGCAAAAGTATATAAGAGCAAGCATGTGTCGATTGGACTATTGGTGACTTTAGGATAAATTTGTCAATATAAACACAATTTTAGATTTTAACATTGTTGGCGTAGACGAGTACTTGGACCATAAGTATTAAGTTACTGTAAAAATAGGAAATAAGGAAATAAATAATTGACATGACAGATGTTCTTATCATATGACATATGAAAATTAATGAGACATTTGCATGCCTATTTTTGTGTGGCTGATTGCGCGGACTTTTGTAATTGATCGGTAAATATACGTACAAATAGTACAATGTTTGACTTAGGGTCTACTTTACAATGTCTGGATAAGTTCCAAATAAGCTATTTATTACTAATTGGTAGGATAAATACTATCTTTGCGTTTCACGACTGTCAGATAGCGCTACTCGTCATGAAACGCGAAATTTCTTCTTCGGGACGTTTTTCTTCTGAATAATTTGTGTTGCATATCTATTTGGCACTTTATCCATACATTGTGAAACAGACCTTTCGTAACCTATAACCCCTTGATGTCCATCAGGACGTCCACAGTGAGTCTCCATGGCGTTTGGTCTTGTGCCTCGTATTGCACTTCGCTCCAAGTCTTTCCGTCTGTCTTTGCCTCATCTGCTACTGGTGGGATGGCAATGTTTCCGCTTTCCTTGCGGTTTCCAATCCAGCGTTTGGGTATACGATTGCAATCTCTTCGGAGTTTGTACCATCCCATTAGCGTCGCTTGATGTGCTGGTGTGTGTTTCTCGGCAGCACTACCAAAATTACTCCTGACAGATCTTCGCGGGTCAGTAGATACTAGTAACCTATAAAACGGCGAGGACGAACACTTGGAGCCCTGATGTCGTTAATGTCCTTCCATTCATGGAGCAGGACAGATTTTGCACTAACTAAAACTATGTACCAGTGGTTCAACCCTGGGACACTTTAGCATAAGTTTCCTTAGAATTTAGATAAAATTCATATTTGTAGGAAAGCAAATCGGGGCAGCAACGAGCACATTTTGTTATTTAATATAAGTTAAGTTAGTTAAAATAGTTTACAGAACTTGGTTCTTTTGAGAGCCCCGGTGGAAGCTTGTAAACAAAATGGTATATCTATCGCCAGAGTTAGTATTCGTCAGAAGCGCCACGGGTGGTATTGGTGCGTGAAAGACGAAAGTGTCAGGATTGTGGCACGGCAGTAAAAACCCAAAGTCCCAAAGATCCGTTCCGTGTCCAAAGAACCATACAGATCCTTCTGGAGGAGTCTTCATGCTGACCGTATGCCGAAGTCACGTGGTATAATTGCCAACGGGTTACCACGTTCTGTCAATCATAATTGAATTTTAAGCTTCAGGTTACAGGAGTTGACAGGGCGGGAATATATTAAGACCATTTTTCTTTTCAGATCCAATAAAAGCTTTGAAATCTTGCTGCATCCAAAACATACGGTGTCTCGAACCGCTTCGGAGTCCTGCCAAAGGTGTTACAGTCTTTGAATTTGTAACTGAATTTTAGGAGTCCTGTGTAAATGAAAATTGGACGATATTTCCACACTAGAAATACGTTAAACATATTTGTACGCAATAAAATATGTGTCTGGCCCACAGATTTCTGTATCTGTTTCATGATCATTTGTTAATCTAATAGGTGCCTGTGCCTGACACGCGCTGTCGACTTTTGGGTCTAAGATAAGCTAATTAACTTAAATACGCACATAATAATTTCCGAACCAATTGCACTTAGGGTCCTTCAAGAAAAGAGCGTACAAAATATTAAAAGGCCGACAACGCACTCGCGAGCCCTCTAGCATCTAGTGTGTCCATGGGCGGCGGTATCACTTAACATCAGGTGAGCCTCCTGCCCGTTTGCCCCCTGTTCTATAAAAAAAAGAAAAGAAAAAGAAAGTCTATTAGTGCACGACCGGGGATCGAACTATGATCTCAAAGATGAGAGTTGCTGGCTGCTTAGTGGACATTTATTTTGATATAAATAGATTAGGGTAAAACTATTGAAGTTGAAAAAAAAAACATTTATTTAAAGATTTTTTTTTATATTTCAGAGGTTATTCGTGTTGTACATACTCACTAACACAAAAATCAAAACGTAAATCGCAGAGTCTTACAAGCGTTGTGCTTGAAAGGGAAGTGTATCAAATACCTTACGATGCAATTGATGATAGAGATGAGGTGAAGAAAATCATTGCTACCATTGTTGATCCCAGTGTGAGAACATTTATTAATACAGACTTGATTGTCGTTTAGTTTTTTTTTATATAGAACAGGGGTCAAACGGGCAGAAGGCTCACCTGATGTTAAGTGATACCGCCGCCCATGAACACTCTCGATGCCAGAGGGCTTGCGAGTGCGTTGCCGGCCTTTTGAAGAATTTGTACTCTAGTACATTATTACTCTATTTTTTTTATACAAAGCTTATATATAAGTGATCTACTCGATGTAGACAAAAGATTTGTTTCGTAATCCTACAGCTATAAATAATATATAAATAAAACCAATTATACTAAAGTTATATAAGAGAGTTTGAACCTTTTTGTATATCTATCTCTGGCTATTTCACTTGTATAATTGGTGTTTGTTGTATATTATCAATGCTATCTGCAGGATTCCGAAATAAGTGAATTAAAAGTCTATATTTATTCACACAATTGTTTTGTTCTGTATTCCGAGATTTCTTTATATCTGAGGTGTATATGCATCAGCCCCCAAATGTTATTGACTCACACCAGACTCTTTGCCATTGAGAGTCTAGACGATGTACTAACTCCCTAATCATATAACTCTAAATAAAACCCTATCTCAATCCATTTTCATCCATCTGAGGTAGACAGATTTCATTAATCCAAATGATGTACCTAAATGGCCTATAAACAATCGACGGATTGCTATAGCCATCTGTCGATACAAGCTATCCATGGCCAAGATTGTCAAATGTCATTTAGCCATACGTTTTACTATAATGCCAAAAAGAGAGTAAACTCGGTTAAATAGAACGACAAAAAGAGATGGCATTCTATCCGTCGCCAAAAATGGATTGTCTTCGTAAGGTTTGGTTATTGGGATGCACATCGATTTACTGTCACGGTCTTTCTGATTGTTGTCAATCCGAGATTGTGGATTAATTATTGGGTTCGGGCGTAAGTACACCGCGGGTAGTTCCAACAAGACCGAATTGCAGAAGCCCCAGGGTTGCTCTTGCATTCTACGGGGCCACATCTTTAAACGCTACCTTGACACTGATGACTTGACAATGACATCAAACGCTAACTGTGTATAACAACTAACATTCGAACCCTGTACCTTCTCTTTTTCATACACAATATTTTGCAGACAGACTTTAATCCAATAAGATATAAAATATAATCAAATTAAGGTAATTTCATTTTTGTTACCAGCATGGCAAGGAATTACAAAATACGCCTAAAAGTTCAAAAGCGAGAAGTGGCAATTCGAAGAAGAATATTTCCTGCCAATGCATAAACGAAAGTGTCACAATTGACGCCAGCTGTCAATGTCCCACAATCAAAGCTAAAGTCACAAGTCAAAGCAAATTGTCAAAATTTGAAAAAGCGAATCCAGAGGTATATATATTAAAACCTACTCTAGTTGCGAGTTTCTTGTATGTTGTCAAGTATATGTAAATGAATAGCGGTGGATGAATTTTTAAAATGCCGGCGAGACTTGCGAGACTTGCGAGCCTCCTGGCAATGTGAGTGTCCATGGGCGGCGGTATCACTTAACATCAGGGCATTCTGCCCGTTTGCCTCATATATATATATATATGTTTATAAATATAAACATTATAGAAACTGAAAAATAATGGTCAGAGTGAAGTTGGAAATGTGTCGCCAAAACCATTACAGCCGAATACTTCGGGAAATGTTTCTGCATTCACATATGGAACTCAGACATGTGATAACCCTATACAATTGGTATGATCCCATTTTAATTTGTTAACAATAGTCGATTTCTTGGTACTGCCAATTGTATAATAGATTAAGAAAATAAATGACACACTTTATTTTAAACTAAGAATTAATATATGACTTCAAATTATTCGCCTTATGGTTAATTTTAATTTACTGGCAATACTAATATCCACGACAGCAACGCACGTACCGGCCCAGAAAAGTATGTGGCACTGTATATTTTGTTTGTAGCGGCTTTACAAATTGTATAGTTTTTGTATTCTTTTACATGCATTTGTCGCGCTCCTAAACAAGCGTTTTTCTAATGTAACATGAAAAAAAAAACTAAAGGGTTCATTCTCATATCTAAACTATAACTGGAGGTTTATAAGTTAAACTAGGTAAGTGTTAAAGTGTGTCACATCTTTGAATCAATCAGATTTAGAGCCTAATTTTTAGGTCTATTTCTGACATAAGAAACCTTCGGATGTAATGCATATGTCGCAGCCAACCTTAATATCACTGCACTGATTGAGTGACCCTCCTACGGTGCACTTGATCTGATCAGTTCAACACGTCCTGCCAGTCCTGCCGCGCGGTCCAGTGCCTTCCACCTTCCACTGGACGACAAGACGTTCTAAGGACTGATCACCAAGCCGACATTCGTGGCCGAAGACTGTATGGATGCGAGATTTTACTGATGAAAACAGACGTTGCTTAATACCGAGTTCTTGAAGTATTGATATGTTTGTATGACACTTGGTCCACGAAACCCCTAGCGTTCTCCTCCAGCACCACATTTCCAATGCGTCTTTTTTCTGCTTTTCCACATTTCAGCTTAATAATAGTTAGCCAAAGCTAAGAGCCTAGTCTTTTAACTATATTAATAATTATAATATTTATTTATTTCTCACAAAAACTTACAACACTTCATACATAATATGTTACAGTAATGTATCTAAATAATTGTCATTCTTCTTTGGACTTCAACTAAACACTTTAAGTAGCGGCCTCAAAGATATTTAGCCGTTGCACTTTTTAAATCATTTTATAAGCTGGCTGGCTAAAGCTTAGGCCACGAACGATATAGTGATCATGTGGCAGAAATAAACAGATGAAACATCTGACATAAAGATATTTCTTTAAAATTCAATTGTTTTTTGTTTGTTTTCTGTCACAGCATAATTCATATTATTGTCACTACACTCTTCAATTGTACATTTAATTTAATACATATTAAAATTTGGGAAACACCGTTTGGAAGAGTTTTTTTTCGGGTTTGAGAGTACAAAGTGGAACTTAGTTGAAATTAACTGTCAAAAGACTATAACGTCATCGATCCAAGTCATCTGCCTACCAGATTAACTGGCTGAATATCTTTCAGGCCGCTACTTAAACGGCGATGTTTAGTTAAAACCCTAGGCTGTTAATTGAAAAGCTAATTAAGCTATTTGGCTGAGACATGTACATTAGACTGATGTATATGCGCGTCGCGAATGTTGATGAAAAATTAGGAGAAATTGTCGTAAACAGTTAAAATAAAATTGACTTTAAAAATCATATAAAGTTTGTTCTGCAAGAGCTGGGAACTCAGACACGGGTATTTTTTACTTAAAATGGTTCCCAAATCTTACACCTACACATATTATCTTTATATTGAATAAAGAGATTCATATTTTTAATGTGATACATAAACAATTACAAAACAAAACCAAAGTATATGTTGGAAAAATCTAAGTACATGTTTATAAATGTTATAAAAAAGTAAAATTAATAAATATACAATTTAATTAATATATATATATAACAATTTCATTTTTATAATTTACTTGAAATAACTGATTAAATGGGCATTTAACAAATATATTACAACCATAAGTGAAATTCAACCACAGGCACGATTTTATAAAAGAAACTAGATGAACTCGTGAACTTCGTATCACCGACATATATTTGTGTACACGCGCAATACAACATTTTTAAAACATACCAACGACAACCTCAAACAAAATTAATGAAACACACATTTCTGAAAGCACGTATATATATATATGACAAATGACACATTTCTAAAAAGGCATAGGAACACACAATTGAAATAGATTTTATTGAAAAATTTAATTGTTGTTTTTATTATGTTTCATTATTTATTATTTATGTTTTCTACCGTTTAAACCTTTTCTGGACTTCCACAAATAATTTAACGCCAAAATTAGCCAAATCGAACCAGCCGTCGAGTTTCAGATTTATATAAATATAGATTTATAATCAGTTTCTTGGTGGTTGTAAACAAACAAACAAAAATATCTTTATTCATATAGGTAAACAGGTAAACTTGTGAACGTCAAAAAAATAAATTAATTGTTAATTTACATTTACTGCCACTTCTCAAATCAAGTGCGTAGAACGGAAGAAAAGAACTGGCAATAAACTCTCCACCACTATTTTTAATCGCCTTACAAACAGCAGCTGCAACCATTACACCATGTTCCACAAGATATTTTGAGTAATCAAGAATAATAATATAAATTAAAAACAAAGATTTGTCCTCTATCAGCAGGAGACGTGGTGAAATAGGAACACGCACTTACATACTCGTGGGAACACCACGCAAATACGTAGTATAAACAAAACACTGAAGTTATGGGTTACTTGTGAGATGGTCCAGAAGCAGTTAAGGCCACAGACGAGAAATAATTCAATTTTAATTACCGATATTTGTCCAGGCGTTAATTTTTTAGGTTAGAATAGAAACATTGAACAAGATAATATTTGAAACAAATAAACTACTGAATTTCTTTAATATTGTAATTATGCTCCATTATTCCTGAGTAATAATTAAATTCCAAAATATTAAAAAATAAAGGCGTTCGAACCCGTTTCTGCGTCTAGTTGTTCCTAGTAGGTTTCAGTTATCACTCAAAAGCAGTTATTTAGAGGTTTAAAAATTTTAATGATCCTAATCCTTGGGATTTATTTCCTCCAGTTCAAACAATTGTATAACTCAAAACTTGGCGATTATAAAGCGGCAGAGAGTATCTTACCATTTCTTCTCGACAGTTTTACGCAATTGATTTGCGAACTGGTAGTAAATGTAAATTTACAATAAGACGTTCATAAGTGTACTTGCTTACCTATATGAATAATGTTAGTTTGAGTTTAAACCAAACCAAGGATTAATAATAGTCAAAGAACTTTAATCTCATTAAAGAAATGACAAATTTTCATATATTTATATGCTAGATTATCCCATAATTATATATTTTTATTTCCAAGATATTTTAATAAAAGCCGTGCGAAACTAATGTCCGTAATAATTAAAAACATATATAAACTTATTCATTCTTTTGGTATAATATGTTCTTCAAATATAGATATAAAATGAAAATAAATGATACAACTGCTAAGTGTTGTTAGCTGGACCGTAATGGGAGATTAGCACCAACTTTATATTATACTAGTGACCCGCCCCAGCTTCGCACGGGTGCAATGCTGATGAAAAGCAGGTTTTTATTATGTATTGTTATTTCCGTCGCTGGAAAGCTCCGATTATATACGCGACATATACCATATAGACATATACCATCATGGACTTTTCTGTAGACCTTTTCAATGTGTACAATACTTAGTACATTATTTTGATAAAACTCGTAGGGTTCAGCCTGCGTTTGCAATGAAATTATTTACGACATCACATTAGAAACCTCGAAAATAACAGTACTTCTCTACTATTTAATGGATGTTATTATACATATAAACCTTCCTCTTGAATCACTCTATCTATTTAAAAAACCCTAAGATTTAAGCATACAAAGGCACATAGGGACAGAGAAAGCGACTTTGTTTTATACTATGTAGTGATCCGAAAAATATGAATGATTTGCTTGTATGAGTGTTATTCAATTGATTATTATAATTATATATTTAATATCAATTTCAATTTTGCATCAACTAAGTACACATTAAAACGATACTATATTAATTCGTTTATTTTCGATTCAACTTTTTGTTGGAAAACAACTGTTTGTTGTAAAACAATGCAGTGTTTTTCAAACTCTTTTGTGCCCCATGTGCCTTCCTAAAATTCTTATAAAAACTTAAATGAAATATTTTAGATTAAGTATCTTAGAAATTGTTAAAATAGTTAGTAGATATTAAAATAATTATTTGTAATTTCATTTTTTTCTTTAAAACATATAAAGAAATACTGAATTTAAATATGATAATAAAAAATAAAATTTCGAAAAGCCCCTTTAACAATCAACATGCGCCCTTTGGAGCATGGGCCCCACGATGTGAAACACTGCCTCATACCATTCTAGGTGATTTTAATTATTTTTAAATAACTGTGTAAGGTTATATTCAAGTTTCTATGCCAAGGGAAAATAACCTCAAATATTACATAAAAGGTCGTTACTACTGTTGGGTAATGCGTAGTATGTATTCATATATCGTCGGTATTCAAATAGAACCTCTTACAAAACTACTAATTATCATTTGATTGCAGCCGGCCCAATACCCATTGTTCATGAAGATAACATGCCCAGACAGACTACAATAATAAAAATGGCAATTATAAAAATAATACTTTTATTAAGTCTTTTATTTTAAACTAATTTGGCACTCCGTAGGAAATCGCTGGTTTGTTCTGTGGTATGAATGCAATGCTATTGTCAACTTGGTTCGGTAATCCGTAATCTGTGGACACAGATTGCGAACCAGAGGTCTGGCTTACAGCTTGCTGCGAGTTCTGGACGAAGGAAGATATTTCTATACTTGGCTGAGCGTTCTCCAGGCTCACACCCGACACCAAAGACAAATATCCACGTTCCTTCGCTGAGGAGTGCTCGTTGTCCTTAATTATATTCTGTACGCGGCTGACGACATGGTCATCCAATGCATCTCTGTGGGTTTGTTGCTGCTGAGGAGAGTTGTACTGACCGAGGGAAAGTTGGGCGTTGTTGTATTGGTTGGAATCTGCCTGGTAGCTGGATAGTGATTGGCTGGATTGTTGGATGTAAGGAGCGGCAGGTTGCTGGTAGGAGTATCCTGATTGTTGAGGTTGATGGAAATTTGGTTGGGGGAGCGGTTGGATGGGCTGTGGGAGGGGTTGGATTTGTTGTGGAAGTGGTTGGATTGGTTGTGGGAGTGGTTGGATTGGTTGTGGGAGTGGTTGGATAGGTTGTGGTTGGGGGAGAGGTTGTGCTGGTTGTGGGTAGTTGTAGGATGGTTGTGGTTGTGGCTGAGGGTAAGTTGGTTGGGGCTGTAGCTGGGGATAGCTGGGTTGAGGTTGAGGATAGCTGGGCTGTGGTTGAGGATAGCTGGGCTGTGGTTGAGGATAGCTCGGCTGTGGTTGAGAATAGCTAGGCTGTGGTTGTGGATAGCTGGGCTGTGCTTGTGGGAAAGTAGGTTGCGGCTGGGGAACTCCGTAGGATGGCTGGGGAAGAGGTTGGGGTAATGGAGCTATGGGTTGGGGATAATTGGGTTGAGGTTGAGGATACACAGGTTGAGGAAGACGTTGGGGTTGAGGTTGAGGTCTTGGTTGTGGCACATAGTTTGGCCTCGGTTGTGGTTGTTGGTAATGATAACCACCGCTAGACTGCTGTGAATTTAGTATTATATTCGGCCTTTGTGGTTGCTGTACTGGATAATTAAAGACTGGAGCCTGAGGACCTGGCTGCGGAAGCTGGTATGGTGCTTCAGCCACTATGGCCGCGACCACTGACAATATTATTACCTGAAAAAATATGATTTTTTAACACGACAAATGTGCAAATAATATCTCTAATTGTATATTAATTTTATACATTTAAACGAGCAATTCTTGTAAATATATATATAATAGGAATCTCGGAATCGGCTCCAACGATTTTCATGAAATTTAGTATACGGGGGGTTTCGGGGTGAATAAATCGATCGGAATCATTTCTAGAAAATGTAATTTTATTCGTGTTTTATCAACTTAAACATAGAATTGCTCGGTTAAAGATGTCAGTCAAATAAAAACTTAAATATGAATATAATTATCTTTATTCGATCATTATATTTATATTTGATCATTTTATTAGTATGTAATTCGTACTTAAATATAATTTCCAAAAAACACAACAACAGGTACTAAGTATTTATTGTTATGAAATATAAAAAAAAACCAATGAACTTATTTCAATTATTATAGCTTAAGTTAGCTATTAATATATAACTGTGAGTATCAATTAAAAGATTAAGGGCCTGTTTCACAATGTATGGATAAAGTTCCAAATAGCTATGTAATACATAAATTATTCGAAGGATAAAAGTTCCAAATAAGATACTTCGCGTTTTAAGGAAATAGCGCTATCTGACAGTCGTGAAACGAACCGATAGTGTTTATCCTACCAATAAGTAATAAATAGCTTATTTGGAACTTATCCGGACATTGTGAAACAGACCCTTAATGTTTGACAGTCGAGTATTGGCGCGAACTATGTCATGTCAAATTCTGTTACGTTGATTACGTATTAGTATTTTAATTAAATTACTTATCTGTTGACACAATTTGACAGAAAATTTACTTTTAAATAGAGTAGTTAAAAGTGTTTATATCAGACGTAAACAAATGTTTAATAATCAAATTTCTGTTCACGTTATAGTTCGTTCATCTGACTAAATCTTAAAAATTGTTCAAATATAAGTTGGAAAGTTTTTGAGGTTATCTCTGATCAAATATTTGTTAACTTACCACTCTCATGGTTGATGCTGGGTCAGTGTGCGTCAGATATCTAAAACTGGCGTATTATATACTTACCACCACATCTCTTGGAGATTCTGTGATTGCAAAAACGATGGGCGTTTTCTGTGCTTTGTTGATCTTTTCATTTAGAATTGCTTTAGTAGGCTTTACGCGTCAATGTTGCGTTTTTAGCAAGAACTGTATGTGATTTATGTTTCAACTTATAAATGTAAGGTATATTAATAGGATTACATATTCGCAAGACATATTATATTATATTGTACTATTAATTATATATATTCTATTATTTATTAGATTTTCGTGTTAAACTTTTTTAAATCGATTTTTTTACTGCTTTTTGTAGTCTATGGAAGATAAGATTTCTGATCAATGAATTAATGAATTAATAACAGATAAGGCATATAAATAAATAAAAAATTGAGCTTCTTCGTATGTAATTTCTACTTTATTGGGCTTAAATTAATTGTGTATACTTTTTTAAAACTTGTTGAGAGCTCTTTTTTGGTTTCGATTTTACTGGAATGTACTAGGATCTATTTATTTATTAACACTTAAATGAAAAGGAGGGCAACTGGCGGCATTATCGCTTTCGAGCGATCTCTTCCAGGCCAACACTGTGAGAAAAGAAAAATATTTATTACATAACGTAGGCAAGAAGTGCAAAAATACATATAACATTATAGTTATTAAGAAGAAAAAAACTAAACAGGAACAAAAAATAAACTAAACTGATACAGAACTTAATGTTGTAATAAGTCTCGATTGTAATACTTATACATACTTTGTAAGAACCAGAAGATACCATAAGAACTAATAGTAATTATATAGTACTTTAAAAAAAATGGATAGGTATCTTTAATAATAATAATTTATATTTCCCATTTTCAACAATAATCATCTATAAATATCTCTATAATAGGCCACATCTCTCTGTCTCAATTCTGTGTAAAAAATATCAATTGATTATGTCAAAAGATGGTTTGAGTAAGAATCTTGACCTTACCTAAGTGGAGATTAAATTAGTAAAGCCTCTTGCGCCTGATTGTAATAAGTACGTGTTGTTACAGAATGTGGAGAATCTACTTAAGCATACAATACCTTTTAAGGTACGCAATTATCTGTAACGTAACGAGAGGAGCAGTGTTGGCCTAGTGGCTTCAGCGTGCGACTCTCATCCCTGAGGTCGTCGGTTCGATCCCCGTCTGTGCACCAATGGAATTTCTTTCTGTGTGCGCATTTAACATTTGCTCGAACGGTGAAGGAAAACATCGTGAGGAAACCGACATGTCTTAGACCCGAAAAGTCGACGACGTGTGTCAGGCAGTGGAGGCTGTTCACCTACTTGCCTATTAGATTTAAAAATGATCATGAAACAGATTCAGAAATCTGAGGCCAAGACCTAGAGAGGTTGTAGCGCCACTGATTTATTAATTGTTTTTAACATTAGTCTTTTAACGAAGAAAAAAATAGATAATTTGAGCGCAATTGCAAAATATAAGACACTAGCGGCCCGTCCCGGCTACCAAGAATATTTTAAAATCATTTCTTGTAGATATTTTCTTTAATATTGTGGAACATTTTTTGTTCTATCTATAACTGGATTGAGATATATATGCGATGAAAGATTAAAGCATTTTTTTCACCTTAGGTAACATTACTGTAGTTTTAATAGGGATCCTTGTTGTTTTTGTTGCAATTAAAGTAATTAATCAATCATTCACATGGTGAAAGATTTTTAATTCGTCCAGTACTTTTTGAGCCATTTCATTACAACCATACAAATACTTCATCTTTATAGTATTACGCCAGAATACAAAAATTAATCCACAATCTCAGATTGTTTTCAATCTGAGATTGTGTGACTGTGTGTGGCACATTGTGATTAATGTGGATTAATTATCAGGCCGTCACAGTCGATCGATCTCCTACCACCCTCTCAATAACGAAACCCTACGAAGACAATCCATTTTTGGGGAAGGATATAATGCCATCTCTTCGCTCTTTACACTCATATTTGATAATTTATATAAACCAAATAAAGTAAATAAAACCGTACAAATAATATTAAAATATACATTTCTATGTTTAATATGTTTAAAAAAAATAGCTTTTTAATTATTTTAAAAACCGGTGTAAGTTAAAATCTTAAGATATTGGCACAGTTGAACTGTCATTTTTATACAAAGGTCTATACACATACACCGATACGACCTACCATGGATAGCTTGTATCGACACATGGCTATTACCATCCATCGATTGGTTTTTGGCACACATTTATCAGTATTTGGATTAAGATGTCTAACATATGTATATATAATAATATCTTCAGGTAATTAAAAATGGATTGACATAGGTTTGGGCGATAGAGACTTTGACAAAACAGCGAAAAGTGTACAAGTCGAAAAGGTAATTAATATACGATGAATTGTATATTTTGTAGTAGCTCAATGTCAAAACGATGGAGTGGAATCAGCCGTCCAAGGGTCAAGGTTGCAACTAAGAAAGAAGATTTATCGCAAAATCTTACACAAAGTCTGTGTTCCTAACTAAAATCTAGTTATTTGTTACGAAAAGCTTTGGACTGTGGCCTCGAATTGTGTATATTTCTTTGACAATTTCTCTTTTAGTCACGCGTCGACTTGATTTTCCTCAAGACATTTATTTTGTCGTACAAGTAAGATTGGAAAATAGAAATCATTGGTAGGATTTAAGTGTACTATGGAGAGTATTCTGAAGAGTCTACTGCAGAGATACAAGCGGTATCAATTCAAAATTTCATCAGCATCACCTTGATGGATGGAAGAGTTCCACAGTCCACCAGAGACTTTCTTTCACTGTTTAACACATTAAGTGGTCTTTTCTCGGATCTGAGTGGAGCGGGGTCATAGTAGTGGTGACGCCCACTCGGATCCGTGCGCCCGTCCGGTGAATTTTTATAAACCAATGCCATGCCTAGCTTTGGGATCCGAGTATTCAGCACTCAATGCAGTATGCCGACCACTCGGATCCGAAAAATGTTATTTTTAAAATAAACGTTATAACATATTTTCAAATTTTCACATATCGCACAATCACCATTCGCCATAAAAAGTTTTGTCGTCCGGCTATTACTTTGTATCCATTGTTTAAGCATTCAATGTGTTAAAATACAGCATACTCCTCCCTCAAAGGCCTGCAACGCATACGAAAAGGATGTCCTAGGGCTGCGATAACTGCCGTGTTTGGGCGTCTACTAGACCCGATATACAATAATTAATTAGGGTAATAAATATCTTATTATAATGTGTATTCATGTTAAGGGTATAGCTTTCATTAAAAGGTGCGTGCGTACAAAGTACACATGTCAGAAGTGAAACTTCTTTGTAAATTAATTATTACTTAGGAAAACCCATAAAATTTATCATGTACGAGTATATGATTACTGCATACATTTGTGTATCTATTTTCACACACACACACATGTGCTAATAATAGTATAAATAAATAAAAATCTGCCTTTACTGCACATGACGTTACGACAGAATTGACATCTAATATGTAACTACTAAACGAATACATCAACCAATAGCGTGTATTTTTTCTCGATCTCCCTTTCCCACTCTCTCCCAATCGGTCTCTAACGCTGCACATCTTCGTGACGTTCCTTTCCGCTTTACCCTCATGTGCAAAGAAATTTCACTTCAAACTCTTTTTTATTAATGCGTAAATGTTGTATTTAAAATTTAAAACAGAAAAATGACTTAATACGATGCCTAAAAAACAATATACATGGTAACATTAAAAAATATAGCGTTAATGGGCCGGTCTCACTGCTTGTTATGATGAAAGTTCTTACTAGGAATGGCCCACTGGCCCAGACGACGAAGATTGGAAATAGAGATGAGACCAGTTGAAGAATTAGAAGGTTTATACTCCATGACTCCGGTCCTGTACTAGTTCTTTAATGTTTAAAGTTTAATCACAATCCCATCTGATGTTAAACGTTATGCGGCCTGTTGGAGACCAGTCGTGTCCAGATGAGAGAGATGAATGGTTCCAATCCTTTGCTGTTACAAGAAACGATTCCAATCGTGCAGTGTGGCACCTGGGATGTTTTTTTTTTCACCTGGGATGTTAACAACGCAGAGATGAAATTCCAGTGTACCACTAGACTGGCGTCCTTCAAAGGGGCTGATGGAGTCAGATTGTGCAGTTCCTGGAAGCTTTCCCTGTAGTGCAAGCTATAGAGGAAAATCAGGCATATGAACGGCGGTGATAAGACTTGAGATTTGATTTGTGAATCGTCGTCTAACTTAATAGTAAAGCTATTTACATCGTGTGTATGTTAATAGCTTTACTATTAAGTATTTTTTATTATGTAATTTTGTTTTTCCTAATTAATTTCATATCACTCGTGTCAATTTAGGGTCACCTATTAAGGTAAGAGTGTTTTTACAAATAAATAAATGTTCAAGGACGTGCCCTAATTCATTAAGAAAATTGAGAAATATCTCTTAATTGTATGAGAATCAAAGATGAACCATGAACTATAACTTAACGAAACGCAACCTTCAACGTTATTTAATCAATGGATTCGTTGTGAAATGTCCAACCTGTCACAGACTTCATTTTATTTTTGCTATCAAACATGTGTGTTCCAAGTTCGATATATATATAATTCATGAATAGTCCACTCAGCAAGTCCATCAAGCATCCGCGGATATACACTATAAATACATAATTATGTAGGAATAAAGAAATCATCCCCCTCGCGAGGGAGGATGTAACAATAACCACACTGGATAAAGAAAGTAATCATAGCAAATTATTATTAACAGCGACTCAGCGAAAGTTAACATATACACTATATAATTTCCTGGAGTTGCTGAAAATACAATTTAACGCCCAAACCTAATAACCTATCTCAATCCATTTTTCGCCATCTGAGATAGACATCTTAAACCAAATATTTATAAAATTTGCCATCCATCGTAGGTCGGATCGATGTATGTACCGTAGTTTTGCTCTTTCGCGAATTTTGTAAACGTTTTTGACATTTTTGACATAAGCATGCCCTGACTTTGTAAGACGCGTCTTAATTGAATAAACAAATTTTGATTTGATTACCTTTGTATGTATCCTATCTTAAGATTTTATCTTACACCAGTTTTTAAAATAATTAAAAACTATTTGATATGTTTTAAACATAGACATGTATATTTAAATATTATTTTTCCGGTTTTATTTACTTTATTTGGTTAATATTGATTATCAAATAGATAGAGATTGCATTCTATCGGTCGCTAAAAATGGATTGTCCTCGTAGGGTTTGGTTACTGGGATGCAGACAGGTCGATCGACTGTCACGGTCTGATTTTAGATTGTTTTCAATCTGAGATTGTGGATTAATTATTAGGTTCGGGCGTAAGTCAACACAGTTTTATTGTAAATCCCAATACAATATGTATTGAACGTTGAGCGCAAACGTGAGAAAGGGATATTTGCAAGACTTTTTTATATTTATCGAACATCAAACCAGTGTTTTATCTATTTTGGTTTAAACCAGGTGCCCCATAACATGTTTGATGTACATTCCCTTCAATAATCTTAAATCAATATATATTTATAATAAAATAGTAAATATTTTGTTTACAAGATAAAATTTTGACAATTAACACTTTTAAAGAAAAACACTTTTTTACGGATTATAGTTAATCTAGTTATTTATAAAAGTGTTAATAGTTAATTAACACTTTTATAAATAATATACGTTAATTGTCACGATATTCATAGACAACCACTCACTTGGTAATTTAGCTATAAACTAGGGAGTTTGGGTGAAGGGTCACCTACTAAGACGAAAGATGAAATTGCTTAACAAAATGCCATGAGATTCCAAAAATGCTAGTGAGGTACGAATTGAAACAAATTATCAGAATGCCAAGGCTACAGTGAATAAGGGTTTTAGCAAGTACCTCTGAATGAAAATCACCATTGTCTTGTTTACACTTCACGAGGTCACGTACCGAATCAAGTGAAATAAAAAAAAGTATTCTGATAAGCATTTTATAGACGTAAAAGGAGAGTTTAGTGGTTTATAATGATAAACGTTATCTATAATATTATTGTTAAGAGAACAAATTTGTGTTTTGTATTTAAGATTGTTAAAAGGGCCTGCAAGACAGGCTTCTTCTAATTAATTTTCGATAGCAGAGTTTTACACCGGCTTTTTTTCTCGGCTTCTGTCTTTGTCGATGAGTAGGGATTCAAATTAAATGACGTGGAATTTTATATTCCATGATAAACATATTTTTCATATTTTTTATAGAAATTTTTAAAATCATTACACAAAATCTACTGCACCGAAATATTATTCTCCGTATCATTATTTAAACATTATCTCTTGAAAGGTGCATTTTCACAGACATAAACTATATTTAAAAACAATAGAGATCCCTAACAAAAATGCACTAATTTAACCCAAAGTGTGAAAAAATTATCTATAAGGATTCTGTTATCGCGTGCGTTGTGGGATTGCGTATATAGCGTAACTATTGATGATGGAACAAAAAATGTTTTACACTGAAACGTATACAAATATCTACAAAATTTACCCATGGGCATGTTAGCCTATGCCAAGTCGGAACTCCAAAAATTAAATTATAAAGCTGCCACATAACAAAACTACGTCAAATGTTGTGTATAGGTAAGTTCTACAAATAAACATCTTCTCTAATATTATAGGAGAAAGTGTAGCTAATGAATTTTTGTTTTTGGAACGAAGTTCCTAATCGCGCGTTTTTCGCTAGACGAAAAAAAAAGTGTCAGTGTGCGCGCGCATCGTAATAATTCACTCTCATCATTTTTGTCCATCGCCCCAAAAGAAGTATAACTTCAATATGACTAGAAGTTGTTTACACACTTACGTTTTACACTTACTGTACACTTCTTTGCTATAGTTGTTATATTTTATATTTTCGTAATTCTTACCGCCAACGTCCATACCACGTTGAATACACCGGTTCTCGTCCGATCACCGAAGTTAAGCAACGTCGGGCGAGGTCAGTACTTGGATGGGTGACCGCCTGGGAACACCTCGTGATGTTGGCTTTTTTTTTCTTTGCGTAGGGATAAGAAATGAAAATTATTTTTGGAATCGCTGAAGTAAATTAGTTGAGGAAACTGAATCAAAACATCATTTTAAAATTCCTGGCCTCTTAAAACTTTAATAGACGATGAAATATAGTAATAGTGTTGAGAAAATCTATCATACTGTTGCGATACCAATAAAATATAAATTAATCGAAGGGAACTTCGTTCGATCCGGTGATCCCTTGACATCTGTCAAATTTTTATTTTTAATAATGAAGCTAAAAATTCCTGGACAGATTAAAAAAATTCTGTCGTTACTTCTTGTAATCAATAATTTTTCAATATCTGCAGAGTATATTTTAATTTACTAATGTCTGACATTACGTAAATGATGTTACGAATTAAAAAATGTATTAGATTATTCAGAGTATGGAGTCTCCAAGGAAAGGAACTCCAAATCAAGAAATTGTTTTGCTATATAATTTAATGATAAAAAAAGTAATAGCACGAGTTAAACCCAAACCTAATAACCTATCTCAATCCATTTTTGACCATATGAGATAGTCATCTTAATATTAATATTGATAAAAGTGTGCCAATAACCAATCAACGGATTGTAATACTCATCTGTCGATACGTAAGTTACCATCGTAAGTCGGATCTATGTATGTGGATAGAACTTTGTATGAAAATGACAGTTCAACTGTGCCAATATCCTATCTTAAGATTTTAACTTACAAGAGTTTTTAAAATAAATAAAAAGCTATTTGATATGTTTTGTATCATGTATATTTTAATATTATTTGTACGGTTTTATTTACTTTATTTGGTTATATTGATTATCAAATATGAGCGAAGAGATTGCATTCTATCCGTCGGCAAACATGGATTGTCTTCGTAGAAATAAAATCCCAACACCGCGTATGCTGTGGAACCTATTGATAAACCCCTCCCCCCCGCACGCACAACGGACCTGTTAAGAGTCTAATTGCGGAAACGGAGTCCCTACATACATACCCCTCCCCCCTCCTTCCGGTCTTATCTACAGCGTTGTAGGAAATCGTGTTGATAATAATACAACGGTTTTATCATTGCAAAAAGAACTAGGAATTTAGTAAAAGTTTTTAGTTTAATTTTATTACAATACAATTTTTAATTATTTATGTTAGAAGTAGGATTACGATAAATAATACAAGAAACATAGAAATTTTGTTTTGTTAAATTGTTGTAATTCAGAATTCATGAAATCGTAATATATTGTCCATTCAAATCAAAGTAATATTTGTGAATCGCCAATGAGGCCTAAAGATTAGGTAACAGTGACAAATTGTGCGGTCACAATTCGCACCTTTGACAGCGTGTCGCAACAAAAAAAACTTAGATAATTCACGACCTTTCGCCTGTTCTGAATATATTCATTGTTCCAATATTGCACATAGACTCATTGGTTTGGTCAGCATGTTCGAGTGCACACTAATATTAATAAATAATAAACATAAATCGTTTATTTGCCAAAATAATAAAGTCAATAAAGCATGCAAATGTCATTTAATAAGAACATTAACATAATTGTCTTATAATATTTATAAGCTGTAAGATTACTCATAATTAAATAAATAAAAATATAATTGGTTACAAACTTATGGTCTAAATATTTGGCCTCGCTATGATGGCACCTTGCCATTGAAAATCTGATCATCTATTGATAACAGTGATCTACAAATTCTAGGAGAGTGATTAAATAGTTTGATGGCGTAACTATTTTTTGAAATTATCGTGGTTTCGCTCTATAATTCATATAAATGATAATTAAATAAGCTTTAATGGTCTGTGGTTTTAAAATGACAGAACATAGACAACGCCAATGTATTTCTTTTTTTAATAATTTTATGGCCTGGTAACGCCGATGTATCAGTTAATACCAAAGACAATATAGATTAAAAAAATATATTCAATAAAAGATTACATAATTTATTGTTAGAATCTCGAACCTAATCCGTAATTTTTATTTCGGTATTTTAATTATATCTTGTATATGTTTCAATTGTAATTTTTAATATTGGTTTCGTAACAATTATGTTTACCTAAATTATCGTACATTTTAGATAAACGATTTTGTAACATATACCGTAGAATTATAAACATATTCGTTCCAGTTATTTCAATTTCAAAGAAAGAGGTTAAAAATTAAGACATTTTCAATTAAAATTATTTAACCTATAGAGCTACGATTCTTGTCTATTTCTTGGTCATTGCTTAATAGACAAGTCTGACCTTGTCTATTATTTTGTGACATGTGTCGATTTTTAGGTTCAAGTGACGAAACCAACACGGGATTTCGTCTCGCTGTATTCCTTCACCGTACAAGCCAGTGTTAAATGCTCGCATAGGAAGGAATGTGCAACGTCTGTTGACAGTCGCAAGCTGTAGCTACTAGGTCTCTGTTGGAATATATTAGATGGTATTAAGATTTGAGAGGACGTGATGTGGTGTATACTATAACGCGCGAACCTAATAATATATCCACAATCTCAGTTTGAAAACAATCTGAGGACAGACCGTGACAGTCGATCAATCTCCTATATGCATCCCAATAACCAAACACTACGAAGACAATTCATTTTTGGGCGACGGATAGAATGCAATCTCTTATATGATGATATTGGCACAGTTGTTATATTCATACGAAGGTCTATCCACATACATCGAACCGACATTAAATGGATAGCTTGTATCGACAGATGGCTATAACAACCCGTCGATTGGTTATTGGCACACTTTTAGCAATATATGGATAACGATGTCTATCTCAGACGGTCACAAATGGATTGAGATATGTTATTTGGTTTGGGCGATAGGGAACAGGGGCTCGTAATCATTGTTCTGAGGTTAGTTCTTTTTATGGCAATAGTTATAACTATGCCAGTTTCAAGTAAAAGGTAAGTACTACACGCGAGAAGTAATAAGGAAACATATCAAAAGTAAACAAAGCGATAAGCTAGTTAAATACATAATATTTACATAAATATTAAATCTTAGTAGTATTATTGATTATGAAAGAAGATAATGCAATACAATAAAGGATAAAAAGGCAGAAGATTTGAGGTTAGTTCTGTTGTGATTAAATAACTTATCTGGAGCTGAATATGTTCGGTAGTGGGCTGGTAAAGTCGAAAAAATTATTGTTAAGTATTTTCGAGGGGGCCGATGGCTGGCCATACTTGAATTCGTGTATGCGGTGATATTAGTTGTTTATACTACGTATTTGCGTGTTGTTCTCACGAGTGTGTAAGTGCGTGTTCCTATTTCACCATGCCTCCTGCTGATAGAGGACAAATCTTTGTTTTTAATTTATTTTATTATTCTTTATTACTCGATGTCATATGGAACATGGTGAAATGGTTGCAGCTCCTTACAAAATTGTGTAAAAAAACTTGGCGATTAAAAAGAGTGGCGGAGAGTTTATTGCCAGTTCTTCTCTTCCGTTCTACGCCCTTGATTTGAGAACTGGCAGTAAATGTAAAATTAAATTCATTTAATATTTCTTTTTTTTGACGTTCATAAGTGTACATTGTTACCTACATGAATAAATAAATTTTGAATTTTGAATTTTATCTCATAACCTACTAATCCGTTGTTTTACTGGCAATTTTTTTTCAATAATTTTTTCTGCTTAAGAAAATTGCTTAGTATTTTTTTGTGTAACAATTGTTTTTACCACAATTATTTTAGACAAAAGAGTTTAAATATACCGTAAATATAGTATTGTGTATGATGTGGCAAATTTTAATATTTCAATCTATCATCCTACTGCAACATTATTTAAATTTGAAAAATAAATATAGCCTGTCTAGCAAAATATATATTATGCCGCCACCATACCACGTAACAGAATATAGTAAAAAGACAAATAATGCTTTACATATATCTTTTATAACTGTTTGATGTAACAATGTGTAAATTAACTGTGTGTTGTGTTACAAAATTGTGACAAGCACAGATTAGAGAGATATTGATACTTTCTTGTTTTTGACACTTCGAAATAGGCTTAGAAATGTTACATACACATTATTTATGTATTTCGTGTCGAACTTTGGACCTCCTAAAGACACTAATAATAATAAGTAAGAAATGCCAGCATTAAAGGTTTCTTTTAATTTACTGTTTATATATTTTTAATTATGGCTACGATTGTAGTTTAAGAATATTTAAAATAAATAATTTAAATACTGTTTATTTGCTTTAATAAATGTAATTATGAGAGAAGATAAATGGACGAAGAAAGTGTCGGAATGGATTCCTCGCAATGACAAAAGAAAACGAGGAGACAAATGAAAACATGGGAAGATGATTTGCGAGGAGTAGCTGGCCCTAATTGGGTGCGTAAAGCCCATAACAGACTAGAGTGGAAGTCCTTAGAGGAGGCCTATGTCTAAGGACAAGCTGTATAATAAAATCAACCGGCTTGCCGAGTAATTATTAGCATTCATTTTTTAATTTTATTTTTAGTATTTCAAACTTTTATGTACCTAATATGTAAATACAGCAATATAGGCTTTATTATTGTTAGTATTAAATGTAAATATTTTTAGACATGGTATATATAAAAATCGATAGCCAATGATGCAACAGTAGATAAGCCATATATGTATACATATATAATTCTTATACTTTGCCTCAAGTCAAAGAACCACAATAAAAATAAGTCAAATTATATATATTTTAAAATATATAAGTTTTATTTTTAATGTAATTATTTCTTTAAAATATCGGGGGCGTGATTAATACAAAAAAATGGAAATTATCAAAATTACTAATGCGGGTAACCACGCGTTAACAAAACTATCAAAACTGTCAATCATTATGATAAAAATTCTGCAAATCAACAAATTCAATAAAATAATAGTAGTGACTTCAGCGTGCGACTCTCAGCCCTGAGGTCGTAGGTTTGATCCTTGGCTGTGCACCAACGCACTTTCTTTACATGCGCATTTAACATTCGCTCGAACGGTGAAGGAAAACATCGTGAGGAAAACGGCTTGACTAAATACCCAAAAAGTGGACGTGTAGCACAGAAGGCTGATCACCTTACAAATACAGAAGTCTGAGGCTCAGACTTAAAAATTATTTCTATTCCTTACATGAAATACGAGAGAATGAGAACCGGTTAACAAGTGGAATATACCGTGGATGGTGAAGGGTTGGATAGGCCTTGTCGTAAAGCCGTACGCCGGCTTTTTCTCTCGGCCAACACCTTCTGTCTTCTTTGCCGATGAGTAGGGATGCCAACAGGCTCGAATTTAATGACGTGGAATAAGTGATACTCTTATGATCCTATGTTCCAAAATAAACGTATTTTTTTTTTTTAAGTGTCGGTAAATTTAAATTACTCATTATGATGTAGTGAGGGAAGTAAGGTAAGTGAAAATCCATGGTCTCTGTCTACCCCAGGTATGAAGCTAAATGTGTTTTTTTTTACCAATATTTATTTTCTGAATAGCGCCACAGGAGGAGCCATACAGCAATTAAAAAGTAACTTAATACTGATGCAAAAGTAACTATATTAATTTATAAATTTAACTATATTTATTCATAAATAAATTATGTTACAAGAGAGATAGCTTAATGAAATATACCAAAGGTAATAAGCTAAGGAAGTTTTTAAAATACCTTTGAATTCAAATTTAATTCGTCTAATATTTTTAAAACGCCTAAAAAGTTCAATTTTTGTTTTCTATTTTTATGAAAAATATGTGCACCTGTAGGTTTTATGTTTTTATGTCAAATAGCCTAAAATAAGCTTAGTAATAAAAAGATAAACGATTGTTTTAGTATCTACATTATTTCCAAAAATTATCTAAAATCCGGAAATTCACCAAAAAAACAGAAAAAAAATATAAAAGGTTATTCGGATGTTTTGTTTTGTTTGTTTTGTAATTCCTTAAGGATGCCCTATTTTTAGACCACCGCTTTCGACAAAGTAATGTAACAAGGGAAATAAAGAAAAAAAAGTATTTTAAATAGAACCCATCATATATACGATAATAACTTACCAAGAAACACCCGTTACTTAACCGCACTTATAAATCGTAAAAGATAGTTTTTGCATAAGTTTTGAGTTATATAAGACTTCTTCCAAATTGATTTATAGGCGAAAAAAAAAATTGTCAATTCAATCAAATTTATTGCCAACAATCAAATACAATGATTTGATGAAGTATTATGCAAATATCATCACGACCCACTTATTATCTGTGACACAATCTCATTGTATGCAATTAACATAAGGAAAGTTGGCATTTATTTTAAATATGCCTAAAACATGTTT
This sequence comes from Pieris mannii, assembly GCA_028984075.1. NCBI lineage: Eukaryota > Metazoa > Arthropoda > Insecta > Lepidoptera > Pieridae > Pieris > Pieris mannii. The sequence continues at coordinate 1,033,879 of CM054798.1, read as the reverse complement.
TTCTTATCATCAATCGTTGAATAAATAGTTAGTCATCTTGCCCACCCATCACTGTAAATATTTTGCTATCGAGTGCCTGTGTTATGTAAATACTTTATTTTATATAATAAAAATACTGGCATATCTGATGTGTTTTTTTAAATATCCTTAGGCATAACTGAACTTGGCTATCCCTTTTTCCTATTACGAGTCCCGGTGATCCCGAAATGAACACTGGGATGGAATGGCCCGTTTTCAGAAGTCGCGCGAAAATTTGAGCAGCTTAATATATAAGAGATGTGAGAGTTTAATTCTTATTTATCGTCACCTATATTACAAATTATATTATACAAATTTATTCTTCTGTTAAATATAACTAAATGTATTGTTTACCTATATTTTGTGATTAGTCACTTTTAAGCCAACTAACTTTTACCAAATAAATAAATTTAAAAAGTTTGTTTTTGATTGACTACTTATTATTTGACCTAAATTAAATCAATGTTTTGAGTCAAAGAATAAATGGTCACTTTAGTCACTCAGCAAACTTGGGATCTTCTTTTGGTGCCTCTCCATCATTGGAGATGTGCGCCGAGGTCTCGTCTGTAGTCGCAACAATAGTCTTCTCCTAAAGTTGCAAAGCGATTATTATTAAAACCTTGGAATCGCGTGGTACGATATCTCAATATAAAACACAGGAAATTATAGCAGAGTTTCCGATAAATGGTATGGCTAGAACAATTAGATGACTAGATTAGATTCATTAGAAAGACATGCGCGCAAAGTTGCCGTCATGTGAAATCCTCAATATGTCAAACTTATCAATAATGTCTACTTCTGCTTAACAAGGTTTATTATCGAGTATACGTTTAAGAAACAGGTATCACTTATTCCACGTTAATAAATTTTAATTGGTGGATAAGACAGAGGGTGTAGACTGAGAGAAAAAGTAAAAAACTCTCGGTACTCTTTTAAAACAGCAAATCATCAAACAACACTTATTTTATAACAAATATCGCAAATTAATTAGAAGCAGCCTGTCTGGAGATAGTCCCAGGCACTTTTATCAACTAGATAATCACTAACTTTATAGTATGCCGTTTTACACAGCTTTTCTTTAATACATTTCTTAAATTTATTAAAAGGCAAAGATAAAAGAGCCTCTGGGATTTTATTAAAGAGTATCCCTTTTCCCAAAAAAGAATTACTAACTTTACACAGTCTAGTACGGGGAAATTGCAGCCCGCGTTTGTTCCGAGTATTGACATTGCGCGTATGTTCTAGTTCAGTAAACTTATCTCTATTTTTGTATACACAAGATTTTTATAAATATACTAGCGGACCCGACAGACGTTGTCCTGTCTACACGTCTTTAATTTGAAAATTTCAAACTTTTTTTAATAAGCTAAAACATTCTGGACCATTTTGATGAAAATTATTATTCAAATGTTATGACAATATCTAACGTGTACATGTAATTATTACATGTAAAATTATTACAATTAGACTAATCGATAGCGTGTGAGTATGTGTAATGAAATCTTCAACTTGTTTTAATTAAAGGTAAAAAAGCTTACACTCAAACTATTTTATTTAAAAAATATATTTTTTTATTTACAAAAACTTAATTTATCGTAATGCCATTGGATGTACAATATTTTTGTTTAAACCCTGAGGTGTATAAATAAATAAATTCGATGGTTTTCCAACTCAGGAACACGCAACATATAACTGGCCGTGAGAAAAACATGGGTTTTCTAAATCTAAGCCACAAATTGTCATTGTTTGGCCTTGTGACTTATTTATAGTCATAGCATATGCCAAGCGGATTGGAAATTGTAAACGTTTGAATGGTATAGGCGAATCTGAAGGAATCATTGGGATCTGCACTAAATTCGCAAAATGTATAGTTTTTTAGGCACACTTCAAAACTCTTCTCAAAACACTCAGTACCTTTTAATTTAATTTTTGATCCAGCACATGGTCTACAATAACACAATGATTACAAAACTTTTTTTTAATTTGATCGCAGCGCTAACTGTCGGGACAGACTAAAATTAAAATTCGAATATTATTTAAAATTTGACACTGCGATGGTAGCGCCGTCTGTCGGATCCAATGTAAAACATTCCAAAATCAACTACTAATAAATTAAAAATTAATTAAAAAAACATTGTCCAGCGGACAAAATTGTGAATCTAAACCATTCCCAAATCCCCTTGAACACACACAAAAAATTTCATCAAAATCGGTCCAGTCGTTTGAGAGAAGTTCAGTGACATACACACTCAGAGAAGAATTATATATATAAAGATTGCGAGGGAAAGGTAATTAATTTCCTTGAATTCCTCTCTCAGAGGTTCCCTACATTTTAAATTATAGATTGCACGAATAGCCCTCTTCTGCAGAATAAAAATAGATTGGACATCAGCATGACCCCATAAACGAAGTAGGTGCTTGGACCAAACCGTTGTCTTTGGTTTTTCAACCAAGACTTTTGCAACCAGGTCTACTCCTACCAGCCACTTTGCCTCGTATTTCGGTGTTACGTATAACGTTTCTGAAATACTTATAATTGTATAATTAAACTACCATTACACAGGAAGAATTATTTCATTAATTATTTGAGTAGATTTATAAATAAATAGTAATAGTATAGTAAATGTATAAAGTATTGAATCATTAATGATTTTTTAATTTTTAAAAAACTTTTAATTATAACTAACTTTTATAATTACTAGTTCTCATTAGAAAAATGTATTTTATTTACATGAGAATCTTAATATTAATATAAACACAGGTATATACGAGCGAGATAATGTTCATTCAGACTGCACTAGCGGGTGCGGCGGCGGGCGCGGGCGCTCGGGTCTTGGCGTCTGCGTATTCACAGTGGCGATCGAGCTATGAGTGTCATTGCACATGTGATAGGTCGTTCTCAAACTTTGCTACGTATTTAGAAGACATATATGGAGATTTGTTTTTATTAATGGAAAACTCATACTTGAAAAGGAAATTTTAATATATGCAGTTTGGCTTCCCTATTTAAATGTTGCAGATGTTTGCTTTGCCAAATAGCAGTGCGATGTTGTACTGCAGATATAAATTCTTCAGTATTGATATCCATGACGATTTACGACGCTTCGGCGGGTGAATCAAAATGGTTTAGAACCACAGGCGTAGTCGCCTAACAGACGCTATATCACTGTGAACGATACGGGCGGAGTGAGCCATTAGAAACTCCCGCGCCACCCGCGCCCGCCCCATGAAGACGCGCAGCTCGCGGGAGCACTGTGAACGCAAATGGCGTCTGCATACATTTTGAATAACACGCGCCCGCGCTAGCACCCGCGCCCGCCGGCACTCTGAAAGAGTACATACACGTCGCCATTAGCCGTCGCAATTTTAGCTTTCTCTTCACTTTGACAAGACTAATGCCCTATGGAATTTGCGAATTTTAGATGGTAATTGATTAAATAATTACACAGCCATACTTTCAATAACATTTTTTATTTTATACATTATTATGACTATTTTCTTAGAGGATAGTTTCGTATCGGTGATGCGATTGGACCTTTCTTCAAGTCAATCTCTCGTTGCTTCCTCTTTGCGACAATACGCTGGTGTGTTCGCTTCATTTCTAGAATTTCTTTCATCTCTTCTTTGTCTTCATCCTACAAACATTAAAACAACTATGCGGTTACATTTATAATATTCATTTATTCATTTCGTAATACTAAAGATTCCTATTAATGAGGTTTATACCTCGGGTGCCATGCACACGCCAAATCCAGCAGTATAGCCGCCATTTTTGACCTGTTATAACTTCATTTTGTTTTTGTATAAATTTGAGATTGTATAAACAAGGTATATTTTTTAAATTTTCTAAGAATTATAACTAATCAAATTTCTTAATTTTGTCACTCACTCCCTTTTTTTTTAAAACACTTTTTCAACGGATTGAAGGATTTTATTATTTTAACGGTCACAGTGACGAAACACGCACGCTGTAAAGCACGCGAAACGTCGGAAAAAATTTAATGTAAAATAATTTAAAGTTTACATAAATATATTATATATAGTATACATAGCTTCAATTCGTGTTTTCTTTAAATGTGTAAAAGTTATGTTAATAAAAGATTATACTACTGTTTAGTGTCAAAATCAAGAAAAAACCTAAAGTATAACAACTAATAGGCGTGAATTTACAATATTTGTATACATCAGTTAAATATGTAAAGATAATGTATTCAGAGAATAAAACTATACAGATCTATTATTGTATTGTTAGTTTACATGTTCCTCACATAATTACAAATATCGAAACCGTAGAATATTAAATCTTTACAAAAACAATATAACAGTGTGAGTGACAAAAATAAAATAATCACAGTTTGTAGTTTTATAAAGCTAAAAATAACAAAAACATGTAAAATTAGATCAGCAACCAATTGATTTTGTCAAGAGTCTGAGGCAAGCCGGTTTCCTCGCGATGTTTTCACGAGGCTCACATGGGAATCCCGTCCATTAGTGCCGGGAATTGAACCTACAAACAACCTCAGGGCTGAGAGACGCTGAATCCACTAGACCAAAACTGCTCTACCATAAACTGGTTTCAATACCAACTGACCTTGGAGAATGTCAATTAATGAATTTTAATAATTACCTTTTGATTAATCCGCAAAACTAACGCTCTCTTTCCGCTAGCCATGGGCTGGCTGTAGGTCATGAGTTGCTTCAGCCGTTGCGCAGGTGGAACTCCTCTTTCCACAACTAGAACTATTCTGGCCCACTGTCTCTGCCATTCGTTGCGGGTCTCCGCGATCTTCTGATACGTGTTCCCCATCATGGCGATTAACATGTTCACTAGCAATACGGCAACCAGGATCATGTAGATGACGAAGAGGAGCTAAAATTGTAAGGTTTGATAAAATAGCGACCTTCGTACGATTAATGAAAACTGTAAGAGCGTCGGGTTGTCTCTCTCCCTAAAATATGGCGAGGGGACCGATGGCTGGCCATGCGTCATACTCGTGAACGGGTGCTACTTGTGGTGACTGGTCGTACTTGAATTCGTGTATGCGGTTATATTAGTTGTTTCTACTACTAATTTGCGTGTTGTTCCCACGGGTATGTAAGTGCGTGTTCCTATTTCACCATGCCTCCTGCTCATAGAGGACAAATCTTTGTTTTTAATTTATTTTATTATTCTTTATTACTCAATATGCCATATGGAACATGGTGTAATGGTTGCAGCCCCTTACAAACGTTGTGTAAAAAATATTGGCGATTAAAAAGAGTTGCGGGGAGTTTATTGCCAGTTCTTCTCTTCCGTTCTACGCCCTTGATTTGAGAACTGGCCGTAAATGTAAAATTAGAATCATTTAAAGTATATTTTGACGTTCATAAGTGTACGTTATATATGAATAAATTATTTTTGATTTGATTTGATTCCGTGCAATCGTTTATGAGTTTATCACGAGCAGACCTATGGTCGCATCATCTATGGCTCTAAGAATCGACTTATCTATTAGAGAAAAATGTTCAAATAGTCATATTCCTCGCATTAGAGTGAGGAAAAGCTGCCATCATTAAAGGTCATACACTGCCAAAGGGACCAAACTTTTTATTTTAATTTAGTGAAAAAAATAATTATATATTTTCGACTCTCTTCTCTGAGGTCGTAGGTTCGATCCTTGGCTGTACACCAAAGGATTTTCTTTCTATGTGAACATTTAAAATACGCTCGAACGATGAAGGAAAACATCGTGAAGAAACCGGCTTGTCTTAGACCCAAAATTCGGAGTTTGTCACGCACAGGCTGATTACTTCTATAATAGATTGACAAATGATCATGAAGCATACAGAAATTTGAGGCTAAGACCTAAAAAGATTTTTGTTTTTTAGATTGAAATATCTTTAATACATATTTGATAATAAACATATGATATATGTATTGCACTGGGTTATATATATATATACCCACTAGCTGACCGGCGAACTTCATACCGCATACAATAAATATCATGATTAGCTGAACTTAATTTATGATTTCATTCAAGTAATACAATGAATACAAAATAAATCCAAGATTTAATGAAAGCTTATAGTCAAACAAACACAACGAGAAATAATTTATTAATAAATAATAGATTTCAATTTCAAACTTATTGACGCTACAGAAATATGACGCCTAAAGAGAACTAATAAAATTTAAAAAAATCAGTGGCGCTACAACCTCTTCAGGTCTTGGCCTCAGATTTCTGAATCTGTTTCATGATCATTTTTAAATCTAATAGGCAAGTAGGTGATCAGCCTCCACTGCCTGACACACACCGTCGACTTTTTGGGTCTAAGACATGTCGGTTTCCTCACGATGTTTTCCTTCACCGTTCGAGCAAATGTTAAATAGAATATAGATAGAAAGTCCATTGGTGCACAGCCGGGGATCGCACCTACGACCTCAGGTATGAGAGTCGCACGCTGAAGCCACTAGGCCAACACTGCTCTTAAAGAGAACTAAACTTTCAGTTAATAAACCTTTACCATGGAGAGTGTTCAGAGGAGTTGTTCGGAATAATACAAACATAATTGCCGAGGCAGGATACGTAAGTAAATATTATTTCTGCAGAAATCGAACTCAAACTGACATGACTATGGAGGGGATAATGAATCACTCATTTTGTTACGTTAAAATTGCTACATAATTCATTTGTATTCATTATTCGCCAACCATTATTAATGACCCCATAATCACCGTTGAATTCGGAGTTTGCCTAACTGTACTCAGAGACGTTAATAAGATTATATAACGATTTTAATGAGTTCACAATAGACATAACATTTTTTACTAAAACTTTTTTAACGAAACACTCACACAGAAGCAAACAAAATAAATATTATAAAAAAAATAGCATAGATTTTATTTTAAAGAATCAATGTACGTTGACAGATTTGACATTGGCAGATGACGCAAGGGACTTACGTCATCTGCCAATATCCATGCACTGCATCAAGTGAATCATTCAGTTTGACCCCTGTTATTTAAAATAAAGCGTATACGAAGCATGCCCAATTGTCAATTCAATCAACCACATTCAATGACTTCAACGATATTCCGTCACTTCTTTTGTGTACATGTGCCGTAATTTGTTAAAGCAATAAACTGTCAACTTTTAGCCAAGTAATTGGTTTTTAATGAAATAATTTTTTATTTGATTCTGATGCAGAATACTCAAACAATGTCTTTAACACACCACAACGATTTTCCTTTTAAAAGTATTATTTTAATAAAATATATCGTTTATTTAAACCTATTAACAAGGCGTTAAATGTTTAATTAGCGCCTGTGGAACCTTACGGCCCAGTTTAACTTGTCCGAGGCGCAATTAACTTTCATTATTTTATTATTATATTTAACAATTTTTTTCTTACCACTTAAAAAATCGCGTACTACGTATGCGTTGTCATTTTTAAAACAAAAGAGCTTTGTTTTTTTTATTGATAGTTTGCCTGCCAGTATTTATTTTGTCCAAGAAGAATTTATACCATTATAACTATTTCTTGAACAGTCGTATTATACGTGCATAGCATAAACATTGAATGACAACGCTAGAGCCTTCAGTTTAAACATATTTTGACGTTTGCTATTTTATTTAATGCGAAATATTTTTGACATTTATTAAAATTGGTAGTAAGAATAGCATACAGTTAGAGAATTTTTTAATCGTGTAGTTTTTTAATACATTCGTTAACGTACACATCCTTCTTATAATATTAGTTACCTTAGCTTCAGTCTCGTGCGCAGTTCTGTCAAACGCGCTGAAGTAATCAGAAAAGGTCGTCAGCGACATGAGGAACATCGCCATGATGCTCTCCATCGGAGACGGCATGGGGTTGGACACCGAGTCATCAACTCCTTCAGGTGTATTTGGATTGTCAAATGATAAAAATATTATATAGTACGCTGTAAATAGATGCAAGTTGTATATAAAACACAGAATTAAATTTAAAAGAATTGCGACATTTCCAAGCTGGTAATCCTCAGAAGCGAAGAAGACAGCAGCTAATAAAAATTGTAAAAATAATAATTCGTTTGTTTGCTAAGAAAGTGGGACATTCACATAAAAAATTCGCACAATCAGCAATATAAAAATAGGCATGCAAAATGCAATAGTCAAATTTATTATTTATTATAATAAGACCAATTAAGATATTTGAAATAAGATCATCATGTATCATTTATTCTACGTCATTAAATTCGAACCTGAAATCGTTTATAATATTTATAATCGTTGTCAACACTTATGGTCTAAATACACGCTATAAATGCAACTAGCCTTTGAACATAATGGTCTCCTATATATAAATGTACTGTAGAAAGAAGACCATTAGGTCGGTCTTGGCTGGATTACAGAGTGGAGGAAGAACTGCTGCAGTTGAAAGCCAGCAATTGGCAGTTTCGCTTCGTAGGCCAAGACAGTATTTGGGCCGCGAGCCAGATTTGTGTATCGGAAATAATCGGTGAATCATTTTTTCATCACTGTGTGCTACTTTTTTAAATTCTATAATATGCTTCTTACTTCTTGAATTATTTACTCTTTTTTTTGTGAAAACGGGCAGGAAACTCACGCTAAATGATACCGCCGCCCATAGACACTCACATTGCCAGAAGACTCGCAAGTGCTTTTAAGAACTGGTACGCTCTTTTCGTGAAGGATTATTATTTTTAGGAGACAACGTAACGTAACGTAACGTAACGTTCTATGTTACTTTTTGGATATAAGGTATTTTTGGAAAATATTTTATTTTCAATGACTTAGGTATCAAATGTGGAAAAGGCATTGGATTATCTGTAAAGTTATACTGGATTTATTAGCTAAGCTAAGAACAACATTATTTAAAACAAAATGGCGGTTCCGTTATTCCTGACGGAGGCTTGCCAATTCTAGTTCTACGCCCTTAATTTGAGAACTGGCATTAAATCTTCTAACTATATATAACTATATACTGTATAACAGGGACTTACCTTGCGAGAATCCCATAACAAAGACCAGATAAATACACACAAATCTCAACAGATCCCCCATCACCATTCTGTAAATCATCACCACGAATGGACCAACCGTTTTGAATCCACTGAAAAAAAATGATGTCTGATTGAGGAGTTTTGGCTAAATCCATCCCTCTCTCTTTGTCAGTGCACCAATGACTTTCTTTCTATGTGCGCTCGAACAGTGACATCGGCCTTAGATGCAAAAAGTTGAAACTTGTGTCACAAGGGCGGATCCAGCTTTGACGCCAGGAGGGGGTCACATAGTCGTGGTCAAGTCAAGAACTTTACGTTTGATATCATACAAGTTATTATATTATATTAAATTAATTAAATATTGCAGGTGTGTACATAAAATCTGTATGACAAAATATTGAAATAATTTTCCACATTGGTCCACCTAAGTCCTGGATCCAGCTCAGGGGGGGTCATGACCCCCATGATGCGCGTTTGTGTGTCAGGCAGGTTTATCGCCCAGTTGCATATCAGAAATGTGATCACGGAACAGACACAGAAATATGAGGCTTAGACTTAAAAGGTTGTAGCGTCGCTAGTCTCTTCTTTTATATAAATACAATTATTTATATCAGGCAAAATTTTAAAATACCAGCATATGTCTCTTTCGCTCCTTTTTCCTTAACAACGCAAGATGTCGTATTCGCATAATATGTACTGCATGATATCGGCGTTTAAGAACCAATAGTGTTTTCTATTTTCTTTAATGCAGGTAGATTTAAAGTTTAATTTGGCTAGGCCTACTGAGGCATCTATCACAAAATTCACAAAATTGTCTTAGTTATTCGCTGTAGAAATACCATCTTAGTTAAGAGCGCGTTTATTTTTCTGCCAATACTGTTTATTTCTTCTGTATTGCCTCTAGTTTTTAGGCTCTTTGAATACTCTGTCACTGAAGCCTACTACTGTTCAGCAGTGGGTTAAAGACGCTAGTTTTAAGGTTAAGACTTATCACTAATGACTCATTGTGTCAAAAATAAGGATTTGGGTTAGATACTGTTTACTCACTTATAGTTTCAGTCCACGACGATCACGACTTGGTCCAAATATTAAAAATGCATACCAAATAAAGAACTATCTTTCTTATGTTGTATATATGTAAGTAGTTTGTTTTTGTTGAGAGTTCTTTTCAATTGTGTAATGTGTTTGAGCATGGGTGTGAATTGCAAATTAATTAGTAGGAGAGTGTAATGTGTGACAAGGTGAAAAACTTTGTACATAATTATTCGAAGTAGTTCCCCTAGATGGGTGGACTATTTGTGGTAATTTTAACCCATTGTGAAAAAGTTAAGCATTTTTATCATGTTTTCAGCTATATATTCAAAAAATAAATAAATCAGTGGCACTACAAGCTCTTTAGGTCTTGGCCTCAGATTTCTGAATCTGTTTCATGATCAATTTTTAAATCTAATAGGCAAATAGGTGATCAGCCTCCAGTGCCTGACACACGTCGTCGATTTTTTGGGTCTAAAACATGTCGGTTTCCTCACGATGTTTTCCTTTCCGTTCGAGCAAATGTTAAATGCGCACATATAAAGAATGTCCATTGTTGCACAGCCGGGGATCGAGCCTACGACCTCAGTAATGACAGTCGCACGCTGAAGCCACTAACCCAACACCATTTTTATAATTAACAAGATTTAATCCATGTCTAGTAATTGTAAAAAACTGAGAAATTAAAAAGCTATTAGCGAATTGAGAACTTGCAATAAATTAAAGACATTTTATTTTGTTCATTTAGTGTAAAAACCTAAATGAATTAATAGTATACTAATTATTTAAACAAAAAGAAAAAAGATAAATCTTTTTTCATTTCAATTCAAGACTCTTTTTTATTTAATTACTCACCGACAAAAGAACAAGAAATAAGGTGCAGTTGTTAGCATGATGATTACGGCTAGGTGGTCCTCTGCTTCATCAGCACACCATAAGCGAAGAGAAGGCAGAACCACCATTAATATGCAAGAAAACAGGAACATTACTCTGAAACATTAATTATGACGTACTTTATGCACAGAATATAACATTTCTATTTATTTTGGCGCGCATTTTCCTTACTCATATTATTATTTTTAAATTCTATACTCTATGCCATATTTTAAAGTCTACTTATCTGTGATCGCACCTGTTCCATTTGATTTATTGTATGGGGAATAAATGTAATGTTTGAAACAGATTTAAAGACTTTAATTACTTAATTAAAAGATGATCCCTGGTATTACAACATAAATATCATACTAAAAACAATAGGTATAGGTTGGCGCCTGATAGATAGTAGACCCCAGAGCTGGTGTTTTCCTCGCTTAACGAATAAGCAATAAAGTGAGGAAATGCTGCCAGCGTTAAAGGTACACAGGGACCAAACTTTTTAAATTTCGTTTTATATAATGTTTTGATTACGATATAGGCTAACTATAATTAAGTTTTCATGTAAAATATCTATGTCGTTATGAGAATTAATTATTCAAACTTTTTTTAACAATTGACCTACTTTAAAAATAATTTCAATTGGACTTGTCTATTTAGGCTTCTACGAACGTTTGCTTAATTTCTTTCGCGCCCTTAAATAGATTAGTGACATTTCAATTTTGAACAATACAAGTTTCGTCAAAATCTAGAAATTCACGTATCGCCTAGGTTTATAATTTACTTTACCTGGATGGTACAGTACTCAAATTCTCAAAGAACATCTTCAATCCAAGAAACCTGGCTTCTCGGAGAGCTGCCGCGATGTATATGAGAGCTCCGAGCCATAACATTAGTTCCGTGCATATTCTTACCTATAATAAATCGTTAGAGTTTCAGAAACACAGGTCTACAAAATGGCTCCCGTGTGTCTAAGTCCAGCACATTTTGCCGTACCGGAGTCAAACTGGAGGTACAGAAGAGGACATATCTTCACGCCTGGTGAGCAAAATTCAAGGCAAGAAACGATTCAGTTGATGTAAGAAGTTTTCGTTGCGGAACGTAAGTGATTCCCAAAAAGGGCCAGTCAACGTAGCCCATGGACTCCCATTTAACAGCCAACCTTTAGCAATAAAGTGGCAACAGAAGAAGAAAAAGAAGAAACATTATTTTAACACTATACTACCGCAGATTTTTTTTTATATTGTAAAACAAAATCTGGCTTAGCTGATACCAGTAAAATAGGAAAACTCTGGAAAGGTCGGTGTTCTGATTTTCAGTCAGCTCCACTTCCGCTATATGTTCAATTTCAGTCTGAAAAATAAACTATAACAAATGCAAAAAGGAATGAATTTGGTATGAAAATTATTCCTTCGTGCTGGTCCTGCTTCATAGAACAATCAAATTATAAAAAATCATATAGTGTTGGCTAGGCTATGGCTAGTTCCTGTTTGTAGTTTTTATTTGATTTTCTTTTTAAAACAACTCAATGTTGACGTGACCCACACACTCTTTGACTATAATTATTTCTTTTTTTATAAAGAACTAGCAGACTCGGCCAAGCGTTGCTGTGGCTAAGGTTTTTTTTTATATTACATTGTAGTAAACTCATCGCCATCTGTTAGAATTGTATCAAATAATACCTTTAACTCAGCGCCATCTGTTAGAATTGTATCAAATAATAAACAAATAATTTGAAATAAAATAAAATTGCTAATCCTATCTCTCAAGTTGGATCGAACTGCACATGGTGTGCGAATTCTATTATAATCGGTTAAGTGGTTTAGGAGTTCATTGAGACATTATTATTATTATTGCTTACATATTCACAAATATTGTGAATGTAAGCAATAAACCTAATAATTTATTTATTTATTTTATTTATTTATTAACACTTCGTTGCATTACATAAAAGGAAAAAAAATTTAAACAATTTAATGAAAAGCAACTGGCGGCCTTATCGATTGAGAGAGCGATTTCTTCCAGACAACACTGTGAGTAGAGGAAAAAACCACTGTGTGTAAAAAACAATTTAGTTATATGCTGCATGGTTTCTTATAAATGCATGCGCTATTATATTTTAGGATAGTTTTTTTGTTCTTGTGATCACATATATATTATCAAACAATTGTAGACAAAATATTGTAAAAAAACTATTTTAAAAGGGTATGAAATTTCTTACCCATTCTATATAATGGAAGGACTAGAGTATTTTTTTTAAAATGATATTTATATTACAGCTTGTATTTTTGACTTTCAAAAGTGCCTTTATTAATAAAATTTCAATTAATGATTTGACTTTTATACCAAAGAAACTTAATCGAAAAATTCCATTTACCTTAGCCTGTGAAGAATCGAAGTTCATCAATCTACACTCTTCAGTCAAATCCTCCCACCAGCCCTCCATATCTGACTCCTTTGGTGCATCTGAAGCTGAGATTTTAAAGCAAACAGTTGTTTATCAATATATGTAGTAATAGACAGATTTTTTCTAACGTGTTAACAACCATCTGTGCCTGACACAAGTCATCCATTTAAGTCGAAGGCATACTGGCGAGTATTATTTGCCCATAGAGATCTTACATTTTACTTACTTTTTTTTTCTAACATGTTAACAACCATCTGTGCCTGACACACGACGTCCATTTGAGTCGAAGGCATACTGGCGAGTATTATTTGCCCACAGAGATCTTACATTTTACTTACTTACTTTTTTTTCTAACATGTTAACAACCATCTGTGCCTGACACATGTCGTCCATTTGAGTCGAAGGCATACTGGCGAGTATTATTTGCCCTCAGAGACCTTACTTTTCACTTACTTTTTTTTCTAACATGTTAACAACCATCTGTGCCTGACACATGTCGTCCATTTGAGTCGAAGGCATACTGTCGAGTATTATTTGCCCACAGAGATGTTACATCTTACTTACTTTTTTTTCTAACATGTTAACAACCATCTGTGCCTGACACATGTCGTCCATTTGAGTCGAAGGCATACTGTCGAGTATTATTTGCCCACAGAGACCTTACTTTTTACTCACTTTTGACTTTTGGATGACTCTTAAAATGACCACATTTGGTCTCATTGACTTTGCTTCCATTAAAAACTTCAACAGCGATTTTCTCAGCTAAATGGACTAGAGTACAGTTTTCTGAAATTATAATAAAGAAGTTAATACAAAATAACGCCCTTAATGAGGTTTATTTAGTTTTAGTTAATAATTGATTTTATTTTGTGATTGCTTGATTAACTTTGTCCCTTGCTAGCTTGCTTATGTTCTAATATGTTCGATGTGTGTGTAAATTTCGTGATGTCATATTTTCTGGAATAATTTTATGCATTCACATTAAAATTAATAAATGTTATTCACTGTAACTAAACTTAACAAATAAATATACAGAATTTAAATTTTCTTAACCTAACTTAAATAATACAAACAATTAAAAATTAAGAAAAAGAAAATTAAAACTAATTTAAAAAGCTATGTTTTTTAATTACTCCCAATAATATATATTCAAATTTAAATAAAATATATTAAATCACAAGAAACAACATTCAAAGATTCTTAAAAAGTCGACTTAATGCTCTATTTTTGGAAAAAGGTATTCGATAAGTGATTATTTGACTAAAATATTACAACTAATATTAATTTGATAACGTAATAATATATTTTAATGATGTGATGATGTAGTGGTAAAATAATATACGAATTGACTATAAATGATAGATTCATAATATAACTACTGTGTAAAATTTTAACATATGTTTAATACAAATTTGGACGCCATTATGTGTGAAAAAATATGCGAAGATTAAATTATACTACCATATTTTTGTACGATAAAAACAACCTGCCGCGCTACAACCTTTTTAGTTCTAGGCATCAGATTTCTTTATCTGTTTCAAGATCTTTCTTTCTTCATGTCCTATAACCCCTAGGTGGGGCAGAGGGCGTCCACAGCGAGTCTCCATTGCGTTCGGTTTTGCGCCTCGTGTTTCATCTCGCTCCAAGTCCTACCAGCTCTCTTCGCCTCGTCCGCTACTGTACGGCGCCAGGTTTGTTTGGGACGGCCACGCCTTCGCTTTCCTTGCGGGTTCCAATCAAGCGCCTGCTTGGGAATATGATTGGGATCCCTTCGAAGTGTATGGCCTATCCAATTCCACTTGCGCCTCTTGATCTGCTGACTGATCGGGGTTTCTCGGCAGCGCTCCCAAAGTTGCTCGTTGGAGATTTTTTCAGGCCAGTAGATACCCAGAATATGGCGAAGACAGCGGTTGACGAAGACTTGGAGTCGGTACGAGATGTCTTTGGTGACCTTCCACGTTTCACACCCATAAAGCAGCACAGACTTGACGTTGGATCCGAATATTTTAATCTTGATTCGACGCGTCAGCATCCGTGACTGCCATACAGGCCGAAGTTGTGCAAAGGTTGCTCGGGCCTTGGCAATGCGTGAGGTGATATCCTCTTCTGTACCTCCAGTTTCAGACACGATGCTTCCGAGGTAAATAAATTTTTTAACAGTTTCCACGTTCTCCACTCCCATCCGCAATGGCGTGCGGTTATCAACTCCAACACGCATTTCTTTAGTTTTCCGGGTGTTGATTTTGAGTCCCGCAAATCTCGCCTCGCGTTCCAGGTCGTCTCACTTAGATTGCATGTCACGGTGCGTATGACTTAGCAGACATAGGTCATCGGCATAATCCAGATCTTCCAATATGTTGGTTAATCCCCACTCTATGCCGCGGCGCTTGCTCTGATGTATGCGATGCATAATCCCGTCGAGAACAACCAGGAAAAGTAGTGGCGAGAGTAAGCAGCCTTGTCGGACACCCGCGTGTATTTGAATATCGTCTGAGACGAGGCCATCGTGAGTCACTCTACAAGAATAGTTCTGATAGCTGGCCTTTACTAGGTTGATTATCTTTGGCGGGACACCAATGTCAGAGAGTCGCGACCATATGCTGTTCCAACTCAGCGTATCGAAAGCTTTTTCAAAGTCAACAAAGGTAAGATAAATCTCCCTCTGCCATTCTGATGCCTGTTCGAGAATGATACGAAGAGTATTAATTTGGTCAGTACATGAGCGATTAGGCCGGAAGCCAGCTTGTTCTTTGCGGAGGAGAGGCTCGACGGCTCCAGACAACCTGTCCAAGATAATTCTGCAAAAAACCTTGGAAGGGACCGAGAGCAAAGTGATACCTCTCCAATTGCTACAGTGGCTAAGATCACCTTTTTTGGGCACAGTTATAAGAATGCCCCTATTCCAGTCCTCCGGGAGCTTTTCGCTGGTCCAGATTTTACCAATCAAAGGTGTCAACGCGTCGACGGTTGTTGCCAGGTCCGCTTTTAGCATTTCTGCAGCTATTAAGTCAAGACCTGGTGCTTTACCAGTCTTAAGACCCATGACTGCTCTCGCTACTTCATCACGTGTGGGTGGTTCGACATCGTTGTGAAGTAGCCTGGGTGGTGGAGATGTGTCTTGCAAGGCACCAGGCGTAGACAATTCTGTGGGACGAAATGTTTCCTGAAAGTGCTCACGCCAGCGTCGCAGTTGCCCTTCTGGTGTTACAATAAGCTGAACGTCTTTTGATTTTAGAGGCTTCTTACGCTGACTTCTCTTTTCTGCCAAAATTTTAGTTGCTTTATATAGGTCTCTCATGTTGCCGGTGTTAGCTGCAATTTGCGCTTGGTCAGCAATACCGTCAACCCACAACCTTCTGTCATTTCGCGAGCTGCGATAGATTTTCTTACGAATCTGTCGATACTGCTGCCTGAGGTCGGCTTGTAGTAGCTCGTCGTTGGTTCCTAGCAGTCTTAGGTGGAGTTCCCTACGGTCGTTTATCAGCTGCCAAGTGGCTTGTGACATCCATGCCTCGCGCGAGTGTTTAGTGTGACCTAAGACGAAAGAGCTGGTCTCTGTGTAGGCCACTTTGATGCGTTTCCACTCTTCGTCTATTGAGCCATCGTCACTGTGAAGTCCAACGAAGCGGTTACGGAGCTCAAGCCTGAACTTGTTCATAGTTTCAGGATCTCGCAGTTTAGTGACGTCAAACCTTCTTCCAGCCCTACCAAGATCACCGGCTGGTCGCGCAATCGAAACCTTAAGCCGCATTTCAGCAACAACCAGATGGTGGTCGCTGTCAATATCAGCGCCTCTACGGTTGCGGACATCAAGGAGCGACGAGCGCCAGTTCGAACTGATAGCAAGGTGGGTGGCAATTTGGTTTTTCGTGGTGCCATCAGGGGAGTTCCATGTGTATTTATGTACATCTCTATGAATGAAAAGAGTCCCACCGATGGTTAGGTCATGTTGTTGGCAGAACTCTATAAACCGTTCGCCATTCTCGTTTCGTGCTCCAAGTCCGTGTTTGCCCATGTTACGCTCACAGTTGCTGTTTTCGCTTCCAACCTTTGCGTTAAGGTCCCCCATGACGATCACAATGTCTTGCTTCTTAATACTTTTAAGTGTGGCATTTAGAGTGTTGTAAAAATTATCCTTGGTGTCCTCCGCAGACGTGTTCGTGGGAGCGTAACACTGTACAATGGAGATCTTACGGGCTCTTGAGTTGAAACGGGCCCAAATGATTCGGTCTGAGATAGGTTATGGTGATCTGTTTCAAGATATTATATATTATTTAATTTGCCAATTTAATGGGCAAGTCACGCCGTCGACTTTTTGAGTCAATTTCATTTTCCGCCGGTTTCCTCATGATCTATTCCTTCACCGATCGAGTTAAATGCACATAGAAAGAAAGACCATTGGTGCACAGTCAGGGATCGAACCCATGACCTCATTGATGAGAGTCGCACGCTAAAGTCACTTAGCAAACACTGCCACTGTGGTGGTGGAGTGGCTGTCTGTCACTCAGGTCTCCTCTTACAGAGACTAGTCTCTCACATACACTTCCATATGCTATCATCTTAGTTTAATCAATTAAATATTAAATAAAGATTATTTATTATTATTATTATTACCTCTCATTTTTTTACGATATTCTTGCAAATAAATTATTATTATTATTATCAAACAAACAGCCTATTACCGCTGATTTCATTATACTTTTGAGAACATATATTATTATTTTTTTATATAGAACACAAACGGGCAGGAAACGCCGCCCATGGACACTCTCAATGCCAGAGGGCTCGCGAGTGCGTTGCCGGCCTCGCGAGCCCTATTATTATTATTATATAAACATAGAGTAAGACCGGGGCTGCGTTGGTAGGATGGAGTTATCAAGGTCCTCGCAACAATAGGTGTTCGTGCTGGAAGCAAGAAGCACAAACTATTCTGGTATTACGAAATCCCTTGAGAAGACTAAGGCACACAAGCTGTATTGTATTGGTGATGAAGAGCTCTCAATCACCTGCAATGTCTTTTTGGAGCATTTAAACTCTTCTAAAGTCTTAAAAGAACTAAATATACTCACGAACTTCAGTAGCCATTTCAGCATCAACACTATTGGTGATAGATGCTGCTGTTGTATTCACTACAGTGGAATTCAGCGCTCGATCAGGCGGCCCAGGTCGCAGTGTGAAGCAGACGAGAGACACGACGAAGTAACAGGCAAACAGAATAAATTGCCGATAGAAACGAAATTTTACAAATGTATTCCATTTTGTTTTTAGCAGATCGATCAACATGCCTTCCAGAAGTTCCAGATGTTCGTCTTTTTCCTGTAAATGGTGTTATATGTTTCGTTGTAATCTACGGCTACAGGGTGACTGGCGGGTGAATTCGTGTATGCGGTGATGTTAGTTATTTTGACTATGTATTTGGGTGTTGTTCCCACGAGAATGTAAGCTCCTTGCCTATTGCTAATAGAGGACAAATGTTTGTTTTTTTTCGTTTGTATATAGTTAATTACTTAGTACCTGGATGACCGAGTCTTGCTTGGTATTTTTTTTATAAATTGTGTTTTTAGAAATTATATTTAAGTACGAATTACATACTAATAAAATGATGAAATATGAATAATATTTTTCCATGTTACCGACAGAATAATAAAAAATAAAACACGAATAAAATTACATTTTCTAGAAGTGATTCCTAGCTAGATTCATTTATCGCCCCCGAAACCCCTCGTATACTAAATTCATGAAAATCGTTTGAGCCGATTCCGAGATTCCAATTATGTATATACATACAAGAATTGCTTTTTTAAAGATATAAGATAGATTTCATGTGGAACATGGTGTAATAGTTGCAGCTGCTTACGGACATATTGTAAAACAAAAAACTTGGCGATTAAAACGAGAGACGGAGTTTATTGCCAGTTGTTCTCGTCCGTTTTACGCCCTGGATTGGAGAACTGGCAGCAAATATAAAATTTAAGCATTTAATATGTATTTTTTATCATATCATTTAATCAATTACCATCTAAAATTCTCAATATTGGTGTGTTTGACAATTACAAGAAGGCAGTATCTATATAAAAGCAGCTCTAAAACTGCATAAGGCGTGATCATAAGCCAGTCTTTTATTTTTAGGTTGTAAATATTGTCTTTTATTAACATGGCTTTTACACATTTAAAGAAAACACTTTTATACCGGATTGAAGCTATAAATTATTGTAAACTTATTATTATTTAACATAATATTAATTTTTTCCGACATTTTGAGTGCTTTACAGCGTGCGTGGTCACGGTGACTGAAGACAAAAGACACGGACCTATAAATTTAAAATTACGTTAAATAATTATAAGTTTATAATAATTCATAGCGTCGATCCGATAAAAAGTGTTTTCTTTCAACTAGCTTTATTGAAAAATCAAATCAAATTCTATAGATTTTTTTTCTATGGTAGCCTATGAACTTTTCTGCTCACTTAGTAGCACCATTGTATTATCACTTACCCCAAATACAACTAAATTTAACGCCGAATCCTTACTAATGAGCCCCGTCTGGGTATCAATAGTATCCACTTGCCCCAAAGGGTATGCAGCACAGGTTGTTGCCCCAATTTGCCAATATATCTCTCTTTCTATATTCAGGATGTGGAAGAAGAGCTCGGTCCTGGCGAGTTTAGCTGCCAGGGTCAAAGGCGTAAGGTTCCTTACGTTTCTGATGTTCAATGATGCCCCAACTTCATATGCCATATCAAATGTGTTCTGCAAACAATTTCGATCATGATATTAAACTTTTTTATAATTTATTCCAATGTAACATAACACTTTGATTCATTTTTAAAATTGAAATAGTATCAATACAGTCC
This sequence comes from Pieris mannii, assembly GCA_028984075.1. Taxonomy (NCBI): domain Eukaryota; kingdom Metazoa; phylum Arthropoda; class Insecta; order Lepidoptera; family Pieridae; genus Pieris; species Pieris mannii. The sequence goes on along the minus strand of CM054798.1, from coordinate 1,013,706 downwards.
CAAAGTTATGGAACATGAAGAAAAAGCACCTTAAATATCGGAGATAGGGTATTTAACTGATAGAAGACTTTATGTTACGATGAGACCCACATTACATCGCAACGTACTGGATATTGTACCGTATTTATCGTGAAGTGTTCAGAGCAGTTATTCGGATCAATACCTGCGGCTGAGTTTCATCACCGGACCTCGAGGCAGAATACGAGATTCCTGCCGTATCACCTCGACGTTCGTCGTTCTCCAACTGCGTAAGGTAGGTTTTGCAGCACACCACCAATTCGACTTAGGGTTATACTTGGACTCGACTCAATGACTAAGACTTAACTTTCTTCAAGAAAATAGCGTACCGATTTTTAAAGGCAACGCACTCGCGTGCCCACTGCCATTAACAGTGTCCATGGGCAGGGGCATCACTTAACTTCAGATGAGTCCGACCCGTTTGCCTCCTGATCTATAAAAATAACTCGTGGTACTTACCACTTTATCGTATATAACAAGCATATGTAACACTGTATTTCCATTTGTGTCTTGTTTGTCTGGATTTGCTCCTCGAGCCAGTATGAGTCTATAGCTCTCTTCTTGGGCAAGACAGGCCGCAAAGCTCAGTGGATATTCTCCCCAGTACACGTAACTATGAAACACAGTTTTATATCTATTAATCAGGCATCTTCGCAATGCTTTAGACAAAAAATGAATTTGGAGGATCCAGAATATTAATGCCGTCTAGAACATGGGAAAAAAGTCTTAAAACTAGGCTGAGTTCCTTAATTTCGTAATACAAACCCTTCATAATTCGTATCTGGCTGAACATTAACCCATTCGTGATCAAAGGAATCTGATCTCGACGCTTTTTGGTCCTCCGGGCACATGAAGTTACCAAAACATCGCTCATGATAATCAGCTCCCGCGTCTAATAAGAACTTCACCATTGTTGGGTCTTCGTTGACAATTGTCATGTGGAGAACACTCTCACCTGAAAATATTAAAATAGAGTAAAGCAGTTTTGAAGGTTTTACAGGACCCGCAGAACCACCATGTGACAACGAAGTTCGTTTTTATGGGACGGTGGACAAATGTGCAGGAAGAGTTACTTTTAATGGGTCAAATTAGTCCATATTGTTTGTATATTTGATTGGTCAAATTAGTATTAAACGATAATTGTTTACCATAATATTCGTCGCTCATGTAAATATCGTTAATCATCTTTGGATAAAAGCGTAGGAGTCGTTTCGCTAAGTCTGCGAGCAGCGATGTTGCGTTCAGCAGGCAGAGATGAAGGATTGTCTCCCCCACAGCACCACGTTCCTGAGTTTAAATCACATTCAAAGAGGATTTATTAGTTTGTTTTTTTTATATCGAACTAGGTCTGGATATCCATAGTTGCTCACCGCATACATTGAAATCGATTTTTGTTTAATTTTTGTTTAGTTTCTCAAGTTTATTTTTTCACTAGTGTTTTTTTTTGTTTTGTCAAATAGTTGTTTTGTTTTGTTTAATATTTGACCTCTTCCTGTATGTCATGTATTATATTTTTAACATTATTAAAAAGTTTCCAAAAACTTATTCTCTATTAAGAAACACTCTGGGTAATTTCCACTCACCACTGTTTAGCACAACGTGCACTAACACTACATACACACTGATTGAAGGAATTGAATAGCCTCAACATTCACGTGATGATGGAGCCTCCAGCAGTCTTTTTTATTAATGTGACGTCTTCATAAGGTCGAGATAGAGGTCGTTATTGCAAATGTGCCAGGACATTGACTATTTTTTATATGGCAAAACTGTCTAACACGGCCCTCTCTATACCATGTGAGAAAATAAACTGCGACTTAAGATTTAGTATTTTGTGTATCTGTGTAAGACCATATCGAAGTGACAAAATGGAACAAAAATGTTACAAATATATTTCGCATACATTATCGGAGAGCTTAAGGCCCTGTCCCAGCACGAATTGTGGGTCTGACTGCTGGCAGTAGGATAGAGCACGTTTTTTTTATAGAACAGGGGGCAAACGGGCAGGAGGCTCACCTTATGCTAAGTGACATCTGAGGCGCACTGGGGCGCGCCGGCCCGTAATAACAATTAGTTATGTAAAACGTTAAATTAATCTAATGGTTTAATGTAAAAATCTTCTTCAAATCTTGTTACATTCAGTTTACTAGTAATATTGGCTTAACAAACCTATTTTTATTAATCACAATCATATGAGGTTGGATATGAAAAAAAAAATCAGATTTGACGTTAAGCGATTAAGAAAATTGTCAATTTTTTCTAAAATTTTCTTTTGTTTAAAGGTGTAGTTTCAATCAGTAATTTTATCTTCTTTTCTGAAAAAGATTACTTGGCTTGGGATAAAATATATGGTGTCAGTTTCAAAATCATGTTCCATACATTTTTGTCGTAAAATGAATTCAAACTGTCAAAAATTGGCTACGTGTTTAGATTTTTTTCTATCAAGCGAAGTTATTTGATTCGTATATCTTTCAAAATTGATACATAAACTACTCAACTCCACCATATATTTTGTCATTCTAGTCAGTCTCCCTACTTCAAGAAATGATGACGAAAAATGGAACAAACAAAAATGGAATGGTGACCAGGTCCTTAACGAGACCCAAACAAACCTTTAAATCCCAGCAGAGTTCCCTAAACCCAGAGGGGTTGGCATCATACTCCTCTTGTGTCACGTTAGGCCAGTCTTTGTCTATATCAAACTCTTCGTCCGGGTTCTCCATGCCTCTTAACGGCGGTAACTAAAAAGAATGTGCTCTCAAAAGAATATTGAATCTAATACTTTTTTAATTACTATCCTTCAAATGTACCTAATTCTTATTTGATACCGCGGCACGTCCTTCATTCACAAACATTTTTATGGACAAACATCCATAAATTGACAAAAGGCTCGCAAGTGCGTTGCCGACCTTTTAAATATATACAATATGAATTTTAGACTCTCGTCCCTGAGGTCGTAGGTTCGATTCTCAGCGATGCACTAATAGACTTTCTGTCTATGTGTGCATTTCACATTAGAAAGGTGATGGAAAAAGTCCACGGCATGTTGCAGACACGGGAGGCTGATCACCTATTTGCCTATTAGATTAAAGAGATACAAAAATCTGAGGCCCAGACTTCATCTAAATAAACATTAATTGCTGTTCTTTTGTCTCGGTAAAACTCGAAAATGCCTAGACTTCTTGGATCTTAAAATATTTGTGAAAGTTCAGGGAAGGTTAAAAATAATTAAAAACTTTCTTGCGTTTCTAAGAACGAAGACGAAGAAAACATCGTGAGGAAAGGCTCGAACAAAATCAGCGTGTGTCAGACTGATCAACTATTAAGAACGACAATCACGAAAGAGATACAGAAATCTGAAGCCCAGAGAGTAGCGTCACTGGTTTTTCTCTTCTTATATGTAAATACAAGTAATGCGCAGGCAATTGTATAGTACCAGCTTATGTCTCGCTCGTTCCTTGTTCCTTAACAACACAAGATGAGCTATTGGTATGTACCGGCCCCTGCCTCTGTTATACAGAAATGGCTCCACTTTTGTCTTTATAGCGTGATCGATCTCTGCATACTGCTTGTTCTGAACTGCTCGCTTCATCATGTCTACTAGTAATCCACCACCTTCAACAAAGACAACTCTGGGAGTAAAAAAAAAATACGTTTATTTTGGAACATAGGATCATAAGAGTATCACGTCTTATTCCACGTCATTAAATTCGAGCCTGTTGGCATCCCTACTCATCGGCAAAGAAGACAGAAGGTGTTGGCCGAGAGGAAAAGCCGGCGTAAAAAACTCTCGGTACTCTTTTAAAAAAGCAAATCATCAAACAATTCTACAAAATTTAAAACAAATATAGCAAATTAATTAGAAGTAGCCCAGCACTAGTCCCAGGCCCTTTTATCAACTAGATAATCGCTAACTTTATAGTAAGCCTTTTTACACAGCTTTTCTTAAATTTAATAAAAGGCAGAGATAAAAGAGCCTCTGGGATTTTATTAAAGACTGTGTATGTATGTAAAGTATGTGACACCCACCATATCTCTTGAACTGATTACTAATTTGGTGATATATTACGAAGAGTTTAGATTAACTAAAGTTATAATATAAAAAACTAGATAACTTTGTGTTATCCTCATTCCTGAGATTTGTGAGAGGCTGGCCCTGCGCAGGAGATGTGTGGTCAAAGGCACCATCTACTCTCCAAGCCACCGTTGATGGGCAAGAATTTCAGAACAGTAAAAGTTCACATTAGTATGAATTATTAGATCGAAAGCATACGTTTGTCTTTACGATGAACTACTGTAAAAAAGTTTAGCAAAAGATGATAAAGTGAGATCCTGTCGAGGGCCTGCAGTCATGACGAGAAATACCCTCGATCCTTATCGACGGCTGTCCAACACAGTTCTAATTAAATGCAGTCAACCTCTCCACCTTCTTAACTACCGTTTAGATGTCTTGTTGGGACCAAAACCCACTTGTAGGAAGATGGATAGGTAACTATGATTATATCAAGTTTAACCCCATCACTCGTACAACAATGGTACCTACTCGTTCACCTCTTTTTGACTTATTCTGTTCACGCTTTAATGAAAAGAGACAGATACATACTTTGCAAGTAGTCTTTTTCTTCTGAAACAGTGGGCACAGTTTTAAGGGTTAGAAACTATGACTCCCAATATATTCTATATATTTACTCTGTAATACTGACCTTTTAAGTCTATTAACTTGTACAACTTCTGTGTTGACGTACCAGCCTGCTTCTTCACGCCGCTGGTTACATTACTCTCTGTATTTCCCATTTTTTCACTTTAACAGATCCAGAGAGACTTATACAACTCATCGATTTAATATTGTTCAAAATTTAAATCACTAAGCAACACTTAGTGATTTTATTTGGTCGATACTCTAACAAGCAACACAAGAAGAATGTTTTGCATCAAAATCAAACTCAAAAAAGAATTGCATTATTTATAAATTTTTATAAAAAGTTTTATAGGGGCATCAATAGAAAATGGTATTAAATATATTGAAAGTTTTAATATAACGCATTATCTTCCGCCGTTTCACAACTGCGCGTTTTTCTAGGCAGTTTTTGCTGCGCACCACCACTTTGTGGAACCAGCTGCCCACTGAAGTATTTCCGAACCAATTCGACTTAGGTCCTTCAAGAAAAGAGCGTACCAATTCTTAAAAGGTAACGCACTCGCGAGCCCTCTGGCATTGAGAGTGTCCATGGGTGGCGGTATCACTTTACATCAGATGAGCCTCCTGCCCGTTTACCCCCTGTTTTATAAAAAAATCTAAAATAAAGTTAATGAATGTTAAAAATCAGTGTCATTTTTTGTAACGGTAAGCGCGCGCATCGCAAAAATTTACTCTCATCATTTTCCCTAACGCGCCAAAAGAAGTATAACATCAATACAAAAAATCATATACGTCCTTTTCAGAAGTCTTAGCTAGCACATGTAATAACGGCGGAGGATCGCCTTTTGACGTTCCCATCAGGCACATTGAAGCCGTATATATATTCATAATAATTTAAATTATGACAATGCTACGCCGTGCGTGACAGTCTAGATCCGACGAGTTCAAGGACGTGCCTTGTTTGGAGGAGAAATCCACAGGCTTGTTCTCAGGCATTGACCACATTATAGAACGCATTACGTATTATCATTATCTTTGGATTATCACGTCATTGATACAAGATAATCGTCGTATGATATCAGTATACACAAACTTCGCTGAGGTGTTGGTTGTTTTGTGTTAATGGCCTTGTTTTTATTATGAGTGTATAATTAGTGAACAATTTTCGTGAAACAATATTGTTTACCACAGAACAATGCGGTAAGTAATTTGGATAATTACGTTAGTATTTAAATTTTGTTCATATAGATGAACAATTATGAATAATAATACGAAGAGCAGTTTGAATCGTCGACGACTGCTGACCACTGAAGTATTTCCGAACCAATTCGACTTAGGGTCCTTCAAGAAAATACTCTGGCATTGAGAGTGTTCTTGGGCGGCGGTATCGCTTAACATCAAGTGAGCCTCCTGTCCGTTGTCTGTCTGTCTGTCTGAACCCCGGTTCTATAAAAAGTAATAATAATAAGGCTCAATAATTGCGTGAATTGTTCATTAGGAGACCAACTGATTTTTCGGGACCACAGAGAAAATTTGCAAGGAAGCATACAAAATAATGCGATTTGTATTCTTTGGGCAATTACACATTAACGCCCGAACCCAATAATTAATCCACAATCTCAGATTGAAAACAATCTGACATCAGACCGTGACAGTCGGCATCCCAATAACCAAACCCTACGAAGACACTCCATTTTTGTCGACGGATTCAATGCAATTTCTTCGCTCTTCACACTCATATTTGATACTAAATATACATAAAATAAATTAAATAACACCGTACAAATAATATTAAAATATAGATGTCTATGTTTAAAACATATCAATAAGCTTTTTAATTATTTTAAAAACTGGTGTAAGTTAAAATGTTAAGATAGGAGGCTCTCCAGTCGCATTCCGGCCGCCGCACCACCAGTACACATGCGCAGCAATCCCCTCCACGTATCGGCCAGCGCTAGACTTACGTGCCTATAATAGTAGCTTGTAACGACAGATGGCTATTACAATCCGTCGATTGCTTATTGGCACACTTTATCAATATTTGAATTAAGATGTTATCAGATGCCCAAACACGGGTTGAGATAAGTTATTGGGTTTGGGCGTAATCTAAATCTTGAACAACGCCTTGGTTAGAATTATGTTAAAGTCGAGAGTTTGGGAGCCCAAAATACAGTCAAAAACGGTTTACGACGACATCGTTTAGAACAACATATTTATTGACCAAAATGAAAGGTCCCGGCTGAATTCTACTGTATTAGATTTTTAGTAACAACGTCATCGACTGTTACGAATATCGGTGTTTACAACATTTAAGTAAACCCTTCGATGTCGTCATAAAAGATTTTGACTGTCTTCTGGTGAAGCGCAGTTAGAATAAGTTTATGTCAAATCAAATTAAAATGTATTTATTCAATTTAGATGTGACTTAAGGCATACTTATGAATGTCAAAAACGTTTACAAAATTCGCGAAAGAGCAAAACTACGCCATCCGTTCGCAAAACTACCAGGAGACCTTGTTCCGAGAAGAACTGGCAAGAAACTCAGCAAGTTTTACCCTCCCTCTACATTACAATTATAGAAAGGAAAATGTCAAACCACAACGTCAAGTGACATAAGTAAAAAATAAAATAAAAATATGTTCTGTGATTTACCATATTCACACTTCCAAGATAACAAAACAAATTATAACAATATAATTAGAACTATCGCCAAGCGTTTTTATCTTCTAGGTAGTCATTAACTGTGTAGTAACCTCTACACATTAAGGTATTTTTAATATGTGTTTTGAATCTGTTGGAAGGCAGTTCCAATATTTCACTAGGAATCATGTTATAGCAGCATACACTTATACTTGTGATACCTTTATTACAGACTGTATGGCCATAATATCCGTTGCACCCAACATTATTTGTCTTAGAAATAAACAATACATTGGAATCAAGACGGAAGTAACAGTAGGCCCCATCTTGTTCCTAGGGGATATACGGCTTTACCGTTGCAGATTCAAGGTTATTTACGATACCCGGAGCCAGAAACAGTCTGTTGCACTGATCCCTGTTAAATCGTTGCGCCTACTGAATAATGTCTCTATCTACTTGGGATATTACGTTTGCAGAGTGGTGTTAATGTCGATCTTATGTATTTAATACTATAATTTTATTATATTTTGTTTTGTTTTTGACAATACAAAATTTGATTTAGTAATGTATTTTTAAATATTGATAAGCGATACACACACTTCCTATTTATTATTAAAGCAACTATATTTTTTTCAGACTTCTTAAGTAATTTATGGGCTCTTGTATAGTTTTCTCCCAAGTTTCCCCAACTTCTTTGAGCTACCCAGCCTATCGTGCAAAAGGCGACCTCTCTTCTTTCCCCTGGTTGACTCACCTTGTTACCCTGTTTTTTAGAGAACAGGGGGCACGGGCAGGAGGCTCACCTGATTTGAAGTGATACATCCGCCCATGAACACAACCCACGCGAGTGTGTTGCCGGCCTTTGAAGAATTGGCACGCTCTTTTCTTGACGGACCCTGAGTCGAATTCCACAAAGTGGCATCTGGCATTGTTCATGCCAACTGTGTGCCCAATTCCACTTAAACTTTTCGCTTACTGCATCAATAATTTTGATCATATGGCATGGCAAAATCAAAATAAATTATTTTAAATGTCAAATTGCAAGTTTACCTAAATACATGTCTCTGTTTATGACAGCGTAAGTTGACCAATTTTATAAGTAAAAATTGTTGCATCGTTCAGTTTTAAACAAACATTAATTTGCACGCCAGTTTTAGAAACTTAATAAACGGTTAGAACACAGATAAGAGAAAAGCTTTTAGTTTTAATGTTGTAATATTTTTTTTAAATAATTAAACAATAGGGAAAGTTATAAATGAAATGAAAGTATTTCCTCCAACTTTGTTCCCTTTGGAGAGACTCTTAGTGATTAGATTTTAGTTAGCGCCTGATAGATAGAAACCGCAGAGGCGATGCTTGCCTCAATTAATCGCAATACAGCGTAAGCGTTGAATGTATACTACCACAGGAACCAACTTTTTTAATTTGTTTTCAACTTACAATTATATTATTACCGTGTAGGTGAAAATTGTAATTTAAAAAAAATATTATGTTTCCGTATATTTATTAAATAGATGAAAAATTAAAAACTTCATTTAACATTTAAACTAGATTTTATTCTTATTTTTCTAGTATTATTTAAACTTAAAAGCCGATTTCATATTCAAAACAAGACTGCGTATGCGACAAGATACTCAATTATTCAGTGTGCCTCGTACGAAGTCGAATTACCTGCATAATTCGCCAATGTTTCGGGTTTTATCGAACTATGACAACCATTATCAGGACATTGATCTTTTCCACCTCAAAAAGAGAGATGTCAAGAAGTACTTGGAGAAGCGGGAAGACTCTGATTTTGTTTTAGTAGTTTTAAATTCTAAGTATTATTTGTTATTTTTAAATGTCAAATTTCAGTTTACTTTAGTTTTATTATTTTGTTTTTTTTTTAATGTATCTTTATCATTAATGCACTTGCTTGTTTTCCGTACTTTATACAATTGTTAATCTGTGTAATCTGTTTTGGCTTTCTGTATTGTCTTAGTATTTTGTATTATAATATGTATAAGTATAAGCTGTTAGATTACTTATAATTAAATAAATAAGACTGTTTTTGATCGAAACATATGTATTATATATGTATGTATTTATATAATTTTAGAATAATATCTCATGCACACTACGTTTTTACTGTCATGGACTTATGTGAACTAAATTTTGTTTAGAGACCCATTTTTGCGGGTTGTTGGTATATTTAAAACCAATACTGAACAGAATTATTTATTTACAAAAGCTCGCTGTCATAACTTGGTGAAATAAATAAGGAAATTAAAATACAAGAGTTGATGTGATTTATGCGAAAATAACAAACACGAGGGAAAAAATACAGATTCATAAATTATAAAAACCGAGGAAAAATTGATTTCAAATGACAATCTGTATAGTCACTAATAAATTATTATCTGTGCGGTTTTTAGATATTCTGTCAAATAGCCTGGCACTTGACAACTCTGTTGGTACACACTTTTATGTTAATAAAAAAGTACGAATATATTTTTTAGGAAATAAAAGAACCATTAAATATTTATTATTATATAATTATATTATTATTTAAACAATTAGTCTTAACCAAACGAAAGTATTCTTCGGATCCAGCTCCTTGCTGTGGTTGGTTCAAATGGGTCTCCATACGCCTGGGTGACGTTTGGTTTTATCGACCTGTCGATTCGGAAACCGAACTTCAAGTCTCGGAGGAGGTCAGCTCGAGGGTGCTGGCGTTGCCATTCTGTAGCTAAAATATAATTTATATTATAAGTAGGTAAGAAGGCTTGCTCCAACTATTTTTCAAAGACAACAAAGGAACAGAAAATGGCGCTCTATCAATTTTTGTGAGTTAACAATTGGGCAGAAGGTTCATCTGATTTTAAGAGATGTCAATGCCAGAGGTCTCGCGAGTGCGTTGCCGGCCTAATTAGAATCGGTACGTTCTGTGTAGGACTCTAAGTCAAATTAGTTCGAAAATACTTACCGCCCATGGACACTCTTAATGCCAGAGGACTCGTATAAAAAATAAATAGTATACAATAAAACTAATGATTATTAAATAGAGTACATACAGTTTATTTTTATCTATCTATCTATCGAATTGCAAATGAAGTTGACATGACCGTAAAATATGTCAATTTTAAAAAGAAAGAAGTGGACAGCTTCAGAAACTAGATTTTTTTTAATGGCTTTAATTTGTGCCAACTGGGCACACGGTACTTCGCCAGTGTCGTGTAGATGGGGAAGGCAGAAACTAGATTGAATGACGTTCTCCAAAACGTGTTTGACATTTGACAGCTAACATGTTACGTAAAATATTGTTACCATGGCAACCAACAATCATTCCCATTCAAGGCCAATTTCACATATTATACTCACGACAGTAAGGTTCCCTCTCAGTAGTCAGTACGAAGTAAGGACCCTTCGCCTTCTGCCTGGAAACTCCACCAATAGCATTAATTCCCATTTCAGCACATGATGCTTGACGATCGCAGGCCGCGACCAAACTTGAATTCACTCTAAAAATCACATACGAATCCTTTATTTTTTTCTATTTATTATACCTCTTTATGGTTGACAGTGACTGGCCATAAAAGTACTTTAATTTTTGTTATTTAAGATCGTGATTAGATTGGATGACATGGCACTGTATAAACATAGTTAAATACGCATTTTTAATATTAATTATTGTAATTTAGTAAGCATATAAAACCTATGTCTACTAATCGTGTCTTTATTACATGTGTTTTGATCCCTTAAAATACCCTACCCTAGCAGCCCTACGAAAATATTAAAATTACGAAAGTCAAATACCTCTTTAGTTATCTAATTGCTGACAAATAAAAGAAGAATGTTTATATGGCGCCAATTGCGGATTGCCAAATCTACAGCGACAGATCAGCAAAAAATTAAATGTTAAATCAGCTTGCCACAGACTATGAAATAAGAGCGAATTTAATTAAAAATGACAGCTGTGGTGAGATGACACAAATTGAAGGTGACATTCGATCTGTGTTGCTGTTATTGAAGTGAAACTTCTTTATCGACGTATGGGAGAAATTTTGTAAGAAAACGTCACGTTTTTCGGTTACACGCCATGTTGCTTTTTTATCGAAGTTTAGTATAGTGACGTAAAGAATATAATGTAATATATGATAATAATAGCAACAATATATTAGTTTTGAAGTTTGGTTTGAAATAAGAATAACAATATATTAATTTGAAAGTGATAAAATAAAAAGACTTGTTCAAATTTAAGTGAATTTACAAGAAAAGTAAGAGTGATTATACATTTCGTTTTATAAATTCAACACGTATCAGCATGATTTTAATATTTATTTGAGGTTAACCTCACTTTTTGATTGTAAGTATCAGTGAATGTATCTGTAAAATTAGCAAGTATTCATAAATATGACTGAAAAAATTGTTTTTCTTAAGGCTTAAGCCTTATCTACCCCATTTTCGTGAAGTTGCAAATAGTAGAAAAATGATATGTCGTAAAGAAGTTTCACTTCTTACCTGTGTACTTTGGTACACACACATATTTTTTTTTAAGCCACAATGTCAAGATTTAATTTTTATTTGTTTAATACACACCACACACACACACATATTAATTACATTTTATCTAAAATAAAAACATACCCTTCGTATGTCAAATTCCACCGGTAAGCCCTGAACGTGCAGTTGTCATTAATCAATGACTCCGTAAACAGCATATATGCTCTTCCATGGCTGCAAATGGCTTGTTGGAGACCTTAAGAAATAAACATATTCCAATGAATGAATCTTTTAAGATGTGTATCACGATGGAAATAGAAGGAACACGTAAGTATCTGACGTAAATAGTGGCTTTGATTTTTGAAGTTCTTAAAAATTACCATCATATTTTTCCGTTACGCGCCATCTTTTTCTTGTCCCTACTATGGTTGATTCGAAGAGATTCGAAGCCATTAACGAAAACCATGATAGTAATAATTCTATTACAATTAATGAAATTCTTAGTAGTAATCAGGTAAAATGAAATAATTGCATTAGATAATGAAAGCCTTTTGTTAAACATTATCTAATTTAACTTTATTCAACCAATTTATTTTTAACAGAAGATTTTTTTTCGAAAAAAAGGTCAGAAAGAAGTTTCACTTCTCAGATGTGTACACGCACTTTTTTTTTTTGACGCTGAAGCAATAAATCATCAGTCATCCGACATTTGGATTTTTTTTTTAAATAAGTGACATAAAATTATGACACTAAAACTAACAAAAATGACACCGTGTTCTGTTATTATATATATAATTAATACACTTACGTGAAGCAGAAAATGGGATCAATTTTGACCATAGAGACTTGGTTCGGTTGACACAGCCTGGTTGCTGCATTCCTCCATTTGGGTAGAAGTCGGCATGGCCTAGAGATTGGCGACTTACAATTCTTAATCACACATTATACGTGTACGATGGCGTTTCAAGAAATGTTTAACCACTATATACGGCTACTCTGCGATAACGTCATACGTTAAAACGGGATAAAGAGTTTCAGCTTACATAGATAAACAATCTATGTAAAAATAGAGATCAAATCAAATCAAAAATCACTTATTCATATAGGTAACATAATGTACACTTATGAACGTCAAAATATACTTTAAATGCTTCTAATTTTACATTTACTGCCAGTTCTCAAATCAAGGGCGTAGAACGGAAGAGAAGAACTGGCAATAAACTCTCCGCCACTCTTTTTAATCGCCAAGTTTTTTTACACAATGTAAGGAGCTGCAACCATTACACCATGTTCCATATGACATATTGAGTAATAAAGAATAATAAAATAAATTAAAAACAAAGATTTGGCCTCTATCAGCAGGAGGCATGGTGAAATAGGAGCACGCACTTACATACTCGTGAGAACAACACGCAAATACGTAGTATAAACAACTAATATCAGATATTGACGTATCTCTCTATCCCCGGCTGAGCAGCGCTTTCTTTCTATGGGCGCATTAAATAATCGCTCGAATGGTGAAGGAAAACATCATGAGGAAACTGACTTGCCTTGTCACGCACAGGCTGATGACCTACATGGCTGTCAGATTGTAAAACGATCATGAAACAGAATTCTGAGGCCAGGACCTCAAAGCGTTCCAGCACCAGTTCATTATTTTTTTAAATAAGAGACTATGACTATGTATGAGTACTTAAAGATTTTTTTAAATAAATATAATGAGTTTTACCAATAGGATCGGGTAATCCAAAGCCAATCTTCTGCAAAAGCCGACCATTGGTATGAATGACATCCACGAAGTCAGCATCTGAGGGATCCAATCTTTCCACAGCACTTGAATCACCGAAGCATGGTTGAGCTGGATCTAAGCCTTCAAAGTTAATATTTAATTAGACTCATAGGTAGTTCCAGGGCCGATCCAGGTGGGGAGTGGTCATGACCGGATGGGGAGTTCTGTCTAGTTGAAATCATAAAATGGTTTAAATCGGTTTGAAGAAGTATGTTTTCAGTAGACACACACTACCATCCAACGTGGATCCACCAGTGGTCCATCTACCAGAAAACTTCGCAGACTTATTTGAAACGGGTCCAATGCTCCTATTTCCCTCATCTCAGGAGACAAGCTGTTGTTAAGACTCACTCAGTCACTTGCGACTGGTTCTGCTTTCTTGCTATCTACCTAAGATATGATTAATATGACGGCTACGTGTGGTATTGAAGATATAATGCTCACATTTATTTGGTGACGTAATTTTATTAGTAAAATGCATGGCGTGTTCTGCTTATGTTCATTAATTTACATTATAAACACAAAATTCAAGATCATCTTCAAATCCTAGCCTGAACTCATCTTCAGACTCCCTGTGCAGATACTTCATGAGTTGTACGAGAGACTCATCTGAGATGTGGGGGGGAGTCTAAATATTTTAGGTCTAGTCTTTACAATTATTTATAAAATTAATTTCTTTTCTAATTATTCGTTATCGTAACCATCAGTAACCTGAAACGCTGTTCACTATTCAGCCTCTATTTCTATATCCTCATGGCAACTCCGAATAGAGATTGAAAGCCAAGATGGTATCGCTTCCGACAACTTCACTACTACTAGAGTATTACAAAATAAATAAATATGTCATCATCAAAATTATTCATCATCGGAATAGGCATAATAGGAATTTTCACCACCACACGAATTCCATCGTTTTTTTTTAATAGAACAGGGGAAGACAGAACCCCAACTGATCTTAAAAATAGTTTTTGTCGCGTACCACCACTATGTGGAACTGCAGTATTTCCGACCAAATTGACTTGGGCTCAAGAAAAGAGCGAACCAACTCCTAAAAGACCAGAAATTGCGAGCCCTCTCGCAATGTGAGTTAATAAAAGATTTAGGGAAATTGCAATATTTAAATACTTTTTAAAAATATCTAGTTGATAAAGGGCCTGGAACTAGTGCTATACAGGCTACTTCTAATTAATTTGCGATATTTGTTTTAAAATAAGTGTGTTTGAGGATTTGCTTTTTTAAAAGAGTACCGAGAGCTATTTACGCCGGATTTTTCTCTCGGCCTGCACCCTCTGTCTTCTTTTCAGATGAGTAGGAATGCCTACAGGTTCAAAAATGACGTGGAATACGTGATACCTGTATCTTATGATTCATTTATTTTATTTCTTACCTGTAATCCTGGCAACTCTGCCCAGGTGGAAGGAGACGTATGAAGCTATATGCGCTCCAAGGCTGTGTCCTATGAAATGAAAGTCTTTTAACCTGGCACCAGTCACCGATATGAGTTGGCGCATGAACCTAGAAGAAAAGTCTGATTACCACAAAACTTAATAACGATTCCCATGAATGTATGTTTGTACAAAACATGCAAATGACGTCAAGTGAGAATCTTGAAAATACTGGTACCACATAGGTATATACCAACTTTTCCTAAATTGGGTCTAGCATGACAGAAATCGGTTCAATAATTTTGAGATAGTAATAGAGCGTCCCAATTCTTAAAAGGCCGGCAACGCACTCGCGAACTCACTGGCATTAAGAGTTCATAGACGGCGCGGCATCCAAAATTAAAATAGCCATTATGATCGCCAACCTTCGCAAGCAGATGGCACTATAAGAAGATGGACGGCGGTATCACTTATCATCCTGCCCTTTCTAATTAAAAATTCTTTGCAATTTTACTTATGATATAATTTCTCCGAAACTCTGTTTAACTTCTTTTTGTTTTTATAATTACTCTTCTTCTGCGTAGTCTCCATTACTGAAGGTACCTTGAAAAACCCTACCCGATACGTCGACTTCCTTCCTCCACACCACTCTATCCTTAGCAGGTGTGGCATCCATAATTGTCATTCTTGAGTCAGACCAACGAGTACGCCTTCGACTTCTAGTTCTTCTGCTTCTCCTATTACCAACCGAAACTATCCAGTTTTCTCCTGGCAATATGGCCAAAGTGTCTAAACATCCTAAATGATAGTCGACATTCCCGTGAGAATTTTTGTTCTTTTTGGAGTTTATGGTATTCACAACATTCTCCTCCATCACCACTGCTCCACACCCCCTTCCTCCACATATCGAATGACTGTATCAATTTGTTACAAACATGTGGAAATAGCATAGACTAAAAAAATAGAAGGAAACCTTTAAATAACTATTACCCAGTAACATCAGAGCCAACTCGTCTTGTATTGGCAACAGCGCGCCAGTACTTCCACGTGTCTCCTCCCTTGCTCCAGTCCACGGCGATCACGTTCATGTCCGCCTTTAGAATTAAATAAGTCATTTTTAAAGATTGATGTAACGGTGTTCCGTTCCCCGTGAAAGACCTATTTTTTTATATCATTTTTTTTCTGTCGAATTATGTATACGCTGTTGAATTAAAATTGGGTGCAAAGCAACTAGATTAGTTTACTTTCATGAATAAAGTATTAACAGGTCATAAAAAGTTGCCAGAATAGGGTCAATTTTATATCTAAGATTTAAAACGATTTTTTTGTATAAATATCTTAGGTAAATATAAAATTCTCGTGTCGCGGTGTTTGTGGTTAAACTCCTCCGAAACTGCTTGACCGATTCTCATGAAATTTTGTGTGCATATTGTGTATGTCTGAGAATCGGACATTCTATTCTTCAAAATCTATTTTTCATCCCCCTAAATATATTTTTTTTAATTTTTAGGTAGGTAAATTTTTATTTTTTTATCAACTGTATCAACAGCATTAAAAAATCCAAACAACCCTTAATAATTTCCAACCCTCTACGATCAACCCCTATTTTTTATTAATTGATATACATGGCAAAACGACGTTTGCCAGGTCAGCTAGTATCGATATATTTATTAAGTATACTTACTCAACAAAAATGCCACGAAATATAGTTTTAAATATTTATTTACCTATTTCTTGTCGTAAGTTTACTAACATTTATTCTTATTTTTTTATTTAGTATATACTTAAACACACAAATCTTCCAAGACTTCTTTATTTTAATGTTTACTGTAAATATTATTACTTTATTTTCAATTTTCCTTGCGGCGCGAACTAACTGTTGTGGTTACTGGCAGAAGACCAGAGCTATGGAACATATCTGCTCCTCAGCATAATCCAGGGCCAGTTACAATCCCAACACACTTAAAATGAACCTTATTCCATTTCTTTTAAAATAAATCAGTGGTGACAACCTTAAGTCTTGGCCTCAAATTTCTGAATCTGTTTCATGATAATTTTTAAGTTTAATAGGCAAATTAGTGATCAGCCTCCAGTGCCTGACACACGTCGTCGACTTTTTGGGTCTAAGACATGTCATGAAATAAAGACAGAAAGTCCATTGGTGCACAGTCGGGGATCGAACCTGCGACCTCAGGTATGAGAGTCGCACGCTGAAGCCACTAGGCCAACACTGCACCGTTTCTTTTATTGACATAATTTTTTAGTGTATCGATAGTTATCAATGTATGATAGTAAAAAATAAAGCTAAAATTACCCAATTTAATAAGGCACTTGTCATATCACGAACCCACGATGCGTTGCTATGGCTCATGAATCCGTGAACTATCATCGCGGTTTTTCGGCTTGGGTCAAAATCTACCCACTCCAGTCCAAACTGGTCTCCAGGGTATACCTATTAAAAACATAAAATTCCTTTGTTTAAACGCTGGTTTATAAAATCATCATTAATTTATTTATTAAACAACAGATGGCGTTAAACTATAAAAACGCGATAACAAAACGGGCCCAGCATACCGCTCTCGAGTTTGCAACTTGAACCACACTCTTCATTTATGTTGAAGTTTTAGTACTGTCATTATACATATAAATAGAGATACAATAAAGAAGTGAAAAAATCAACGGAAATTGGACTGACAACTATTGCTAAGTGGTTTGATTTCCACCTTTTGTCTCTCAATAAAGAAAAAACTAACTATATATGTTTCAGAATTTCTTAAATCGATAAAGATTTTAAAATTAAATTACATAACTGCGATATGCAAAGTGTCAGTAACTGCCCCTGTCCTCCAATTACAAAAGTTAGCTCTACCAAATACTTAGGCATTCACATAGACGAACGACTATCGTGGCATCCCCATATAGAGTCCATGACTGGTAGATTACGGAAATTTACATACACCTTTAAAATTTTGCGACAGATCACATCGTTTGTAATACTTACAAGAATTTACACAGCACTCGTTCAGTCCGTATTAACATATTGCATAAACATATGGGGTGCGGCCAATAAAACAAAATTTTTGGAATTGGAACGGGGACATAGGGCTCTCTTAAAAGTGATGCTGTTCCGGCCATACAGATTCCCATCGGAAGAGCTTTATCATCTTAGCAAATTACTTTCCGTTAGGAAGCTGTATGTCCTGAGTCTAATTTTAAAAACCCACAGAGCACTCCCGTTTGAGAGTAGGCTGGTCTTAAAAAGAAATAAGGATGTTGTAGTCGGTCAGACCGTAAGGACCGACTTCGCTAGACGCAATATGCAAGCAGCCTATATCTATAATAAATTAAATAGGCTGCTTAACATCTACCCTCTCACCGCCTACAAACTAAAAACCCTAATAAAAGACTGGCTTATGATCACGCCCTATGCAGTGTTAGCTGCTTTTGAGACCCACGATGTAAATACACTTTACTCATTCACTCACTCACTCACTCACTCATTCACTCTCTCACACATTCACACCCACACACTTACTCATGCACACACTCAGGTGTGATAATAACGGTTAAAAAAAATAAAAAGAAAACGAATTGGTTAAATAATAATATTTTAAGTTATTATGTTTGTTATGGAAGAGCTGGGAACCCTAACACAGGTATATTAACTTAAAAGGGTTCCCAAATCTTACACTATGAAAAGAAAGATGTACCTACTTAAAATGAATAAAGACTTTTTATAATAATAATAAGATAGTAAATTGTGTGTCACGTTTGATTATTTTCGTTCATTTTATATTTTCCCTGCACTGGGCAAGATCTATAGAGCGCACTTACACTTTGCTCTGACTTAACTTTCACGTTAAGTCATAGTCGGTATTTATAGAGCAAACTGCGAATCTCTCTGAGTGCTAGCTTAGCTTAATCTCGACGACTTACCAAAAACTTTGACTATAAGCCTAACAGAAATAACGCCCCAAAATTTACTTTGCCGTCATATCTTTTACTTGACTTTTTATTTTTGTCGTATCTGCCCTGCACTGGCATATGTTGACAACAAAATTCAAACTATAAAGAAACTATCTTCAAATCTGTTTTTTCTTGTCGTAACATTGCGATCCGTTCTACATAACAAAATTATTGGCATCTATAAAATACATTTTAGGTTACTTGTAAATTTCTAGTTATTTCAATAATAAAATAAATAACAACAGACGTAATATTTGATATTGTTACACTTTTTTAATTATAATAAAAAAGGTATTTCATGAAATTAAACATGTTCTGTCTTAGCTTAATCTCACCGTTAAAATGTCTATAAATACTAAATCATAGTTTATGCATATAAAGTTTTTCGTAAGTAAAGATTGAGCTAAGTCTAAGTGCGCTCAAACTCAAACTCAAAAATATCTTTATTCATATAGGTAAACATTATGAACGTCAAAAAAAAAAATTAATTGTAAATTTACATTTACAACAAGTTCGCAAGTCAAGGGCGTAGAGCGGGTAAGAAGAACTGGCAAGAAACTTTCCGCCACTCATTTCAATCGCCAAGTTTTTAATACAAATTGTTTGAACTATTTTTAAAAGGCTTTATTAATTAATTTACTTTTAACAAGGTCTTTGAATTTATTTAGTGACAGTTCTCTAATTTCGCTGGGGAGTTTGTACAAACGAATACAATTTCCATATAAGGAGTGGTTTATCTTCTGGAGCCTGGTTGGTCGCACACTCAAATTAGTTCTATTAAGCGTATAATGGTGGTGAAAGTCACCATTCGTTTTAAAATCATTTAAGTTTTTTTGTACATACAACAAGGCTTCAAGAATATATTGACCGGATGTCATAATATTTAGTCGCTCTATAGATCTTGCCCAATGACTACTACCAACAGGCTTATGACTTAATAGAAACTCAAAGGAAGGCCCTGATTCGAGCTTCTTTGACATTTTAAATGGAAAACCCAGTGGGAAAAGTTTAGTCATATATTATGTTAATATATATATATATAATACCTTATATAGCAAAAGAATGTTGACATTACTTTATATACATATTGATGAGTTTAAATATCCGTACAGTCATACATTAATCAGTGCATTTATATTAATAGAATGTCTTATTAAAGACTTGTTGCTTCTAAGGCAGCATATATATTTAGTTGTTTACATATATTTTATGTATGTTAGCTATAAGATTAGTTACACGTTCCTCACACCAACACCAGCTATTGATACTCAGTATTGTATAACGCCAGGAAATATACAAAGCCTTGACTTGAGTTAGTTATCGCGGAATCACAAAAGTAGTTGTAGGAATATCTATAGTACCAAATCATCTGCATCATGAACAACGCGTACATACCCTCACATTATCACACAGCACCTACTTACAAAATTACTTTTAATTTCATTTCTTATAATTATTTTTTATTGATATATCTTTGGTTACTTTTATAATATTTTTCGATCTTACCGACAGAATAATAAAAAATATGAAGTGGCTATTTAAAGAAAACAATCATCATCATTCCTAGCTAGATCGATTTATCGCCCCGAAACCGTATAATAAATTTCTAGAAAATCGTTGGAGCCGATTCCGAGATTCCAATCATATCTTATCTTATATATTTAAACGAGCAATTCTTGTATATATATATATATATATATAAATTTAGGAATCATTTCTAGAAAATGTCATTTTATTCGTGTTTTATCAACTTAAACATAGAATTGCTCGTTTAAAGATGTCAGTCAAATAAAAACTTAAATATGAATATAATTATCTTTATTCGACAATTATATTCATATTTTATCATTTTATTAGTATGTAATTCGTACATACTTAAAAACAAATTGTAAAAAACACAACTTATAAAAAAAATCCCGAGCAAGGCTCGGTCATCCAGGTACTATATATATATATACAAGAATGCTCATTTAAAGATTTAATGTACGGCTATCGTTTTATTGTGATTATTTTAGGAACGACTTTTCCTACCTACATTATTATTCTCATATAAGTAATATTTTTAGTGAAATAAAGTCTTTAAACCTATACATAACTTATGTAAGATTTAGGACAAAAAACTACTCAAATACAAGCGTTAAATTCGAAAATTTCACGAACTACTCCGTCCACAAATTTGCTGCGATATGTGTCATATAGAAAATTTAATTTTTATAAGAAATAATACTAGCCAGTTTTTTTAAATCGGTACTATTATTATTGATATCAATTCTAGCACATATGTTGACAGATATTTATCGGTTTAACAAATACACTGTTATAAATAAATGTCAATTGTCATGCATGTAATACGTCATTGGAATAACAAATAGTTTGGTTCCGTAACGTTATTGAATGACGCGGGGGTTTCTCGGTAACAATTCAAGGAAATTTGAACAAATTAAAATCCTGAGAAATTTCTGTTAGATTTTTTTTATTAGTTAATTGTCTCATTGTATAATGCAATATCAAGGATTTTTTTGTCGTTTACATAATTATTATTTTTGCCTTCGCTTACGTCGTAACAAATCCTCACATTTTTTTACGTTTAAATTACATGAAAATAAAAAGAAATAATATTTGTTGCTTTAACAGTTTTCTATGAATTTTGAGGGCTAAATAGTTAATCCGCAAAAAGGGTAATTAATTTTTTAGGGTCCTTCAAGAAAAGAGCGTACCAATTCTTAAAAGGCCGGCAATGCATTCGCGAGCCCTCTGGCATTGAGAGTGTCCATGGGCGGCGGTATCACTTAACAGGTGAGCCTCCTGCCCGTTTGCCCCCTGTTCTATAAAAAAAAAGGAATCTTAGAAGAAGATAATAACGATGCTTGGTTCCATTAACACTAATAATTACATTTTTTTGGTTTAGCTACATATATACCCAGCTAGTTGCTAGTTTTGGTTCTGAAAGAAAATGGCATAGTAGACTTGAAAAATTTCGGCTCAAAATACCACGTCATCAAGGTTAAGATTCAATGCCTTGAGACAAATCACTTTGCGGCAGGCGTGAGCCAGTAACGCCAAATTAGAATCTGTAAGTGGTTTGAATTAATCTTTCAAATTAAAAATATTGTACATACAAGTGCAATTTGGTTTTAAATAAGTTAAAAATATAATTGTAGTTAATTCTAATATACCTAATAACTAACAAATTAAAATTCTCCTGGGATCTCGACTAACCTAATGCAAAGTCATAACATGTTTCCTGCAACAGTTTGGACTCACCTGAACTCGCAAAGGTTGTTGTCTAGAAGAGAAGTAGAAATGTGTGTTAATACTGTCGGATGATCCGGGCTTCATGTTTAGAAACCCAAGTTTATTTATGAAGTTGCCCAAGCCAAAGCAGTCAACTGTATTTGGAACTGGCAGCTTAGATGTTGTGTCCTGTAAAACAGAATTGCATGAGAATATAATCCTCAGTTTAGAAGGAAGATGGGGATTGAAATTGTTGCTTTTTTGTTCATTTTACACTCAAAATTATTTCTTAAAAGATTCCGGTGATCAAAAATATATGATAATGATTGATGTGCTATACAGATTTCACTCTTGATTTTATTCAACAGTCTGTGGTACACTGTTCTACAGACAATTATAAAAATGGCGCGTTTAAAAACAAAGCGTGACGCTCTGTACTCTATGGAAAACCCACGCTAAGGCTTTTAGCACTTCTTAATTGCACCTAATTTCTACCACATTTAAATCTTCTGTATGACTATCTATAGTTATAAAATAATGAATGAAAAATTAACGTATCAATTTTTGGTTGGCAGGGGTCAAGTAAGAGCTGATATTTCATAAAAGAACCTTTACTTACTTCGATATCAGCGTAACCAACATATTCTGGGCTATTTGTCGAGGTTGAGACTCCGTCGCCATATTTCAAAAATTCCCTTAAATCTTCAGGGCTGATGTGATTTTCCACTGTAAATACAGAAAAAGTGTAATATAGTGATTTGTTTATATATAAAGGACAGTCATCGCAGCCCATAGACACCTATTTTATATACCTTTTTTTTTTAATTCCTATTTTTAGAAAAACTTATGTTTACACCTATTGTCGTACATTTTAGATAGAAGATTTTATAAAATTATCAGTAGATTTCGTTATATGTATGATGTTGTAGACTTTATGATTAAATAAATAGGGTGCCGGCCTTTAACATATTTGGATATTTTTAAATCGAATGTAGTAAGTAGTAGACATGGGGAGAAATTGGCTGTGCCAAATATAAATTTAGAACTGTTTCGGAAAAACGCCTTTTGTATGGCGATTAAAATTTACAATAGATTACCGAAAGAATTAAAGATCTTCAGACTAGAGTCTTTAAAAAGCGACTTAGTGCATTACTTTTAGAAAAAATGTACTACAATAAATGATTATTTGTGTGAGACATGGTAATTTATACAAATTTAATAAAGTATGATAATTGACTTAATTGATATGAATCTGACTAATAATGTAAAATCTAAACTAAGATAAATTTGCGCGCCACTGTGTGTGGCAGAATATGCGAACGACTGACAATTGTACCACCTTGATATTTTGTACCATATTCTTGCAATGAATAAATTATTATTATTATTATATATATTGTATGCACAGGCAAACGAAAAGACGCGACGCCGAAGGTTTTCTAGTGCGTAGTGCGATTCCAGCCTTCAAGTAAAAGTGTAAGTAACGGTTCAGAAATACCCAAACTAGCATTTTTTTAAAATAGTGGATCGCCGAGTCTCAAAATGCAATTCGTATAAGTCACACAAATTAAGTTTGAAATGTAAAGCACATGGATTTTTTTAAATGTAGCCGTAACATTTACTTAGTGTAGCATTTCCGACCCAATTCGACTTAGGGTGTCAAAGTGTAAGTTTGATTGATGTTAGCTCAACTCAAACTAAAACTTAAACTCAAAATAACTTTATTCATATAGGAGACCAAAGAACACTTATGAACGTTAAGAGAAAAGATGTTAAAGTGATTCTAAATACATTTACTATTATTTGGTATGGCGTAGAACTGACAACAAACTCTCCGCCACTCTTTTTGATCGCTAAATCAACAAATTGTTTGAACTGGAGCAAATCAATCCCAATCGGATCATATAATCGTCAAATTTATAAAAAGCATTATTGTTATGTTAACACTCTTAGCAAATTAACAACTCGTCTGTAAGCATAATGTTTATGTATTCTATGAATAAATAAAATTAACGAGACAAATGCAGGAATATAAAACTTATGTGTATTTGTGGATACAAAGAACTAGCAGACATTATTACAGTTTTTTTTAATAGAACAGGGGGCAAACGGGCAGGGCTCACCTGACATGGACACTCAATACCAGAGGGCTCGCGAGTGCGTTGCCAGCCATTGGTATGCTCTTTTCTTGAAGGTTTGAGCGGGATGAAGCATTTAATATAACAAAACCGTTTCCATGGTAACGTCAGCTATTACGCAATTTCAAGGAAATGCGGGATAAGTTGCGAGTTCTTGCGTTGAGGACGCACGCGATCTCAATAAGGTTGTACTGAAGCTACTTATATAAAATTAAATCTCTATTACTGAAATATGTATAAATGTATCAGTGAAATTAAGACGGTTAGATAATAAAAAAGTGAACAGTGTTGTAATATATAAAAAATAACGAAACTTTCTCTATGGGCATGTATTTTTTTTATTAGTCTATCCCGGCTTATCAACGACATTAATAATTTTAAATATTTTGAATTTAAATTTTAAGCAAGGATAACGGTAGTAGTCTGATAGTGAATAAATTTAAAACAAATTAGAAACAAATTTCATCAACATCACATTGATGACTGGAAGTCTTCCACACTGTGGACTGGACTAGTGGGGGTCCTCCCTAGGAGATACCATCTCCAACTATTAAAAGTTATTACATCTCGCTCAAAGGCCGGCAACTCACCCACTAAAAATGGGACCCATGGGATGCGATGACTGCCCTATTTGGGCTCTCGACAACTCTAGTTAAAAACATAATTTTTACGTAAATCTTAAATTTTACCATTGTTATTAATTATCAAAAAAGATAATAATTAATAAAGCAAAAGGCGGAAAAGGGAAATTTTAGTTAAATTCCCTTTTTGGCTAAAATGCATTGCCATTATATAATGAATGACAATTTATGATATAATCTGTATATTTTATTCATGTATATATATGTTTTAACTGTTGAATGATATCTTTGATTGATGTAGAAGTAATTGAATTGTATTGGAGTGACTCATTAAACGATTCAGTGATTTGGGAAATACAAAGTAAAGTGTGTAATTAATTAATTTAATATTAATGACTAATTAATTTTAGTAGAGCTGTGTTGGCCTAGTGGCTTCAGAGTGCGACTCTAATCCCTGAGTTCGTAAGTTCGATCCCCAGCTGTGCAAATTGAATTTCTGCCCTTGCGGACATTTAACATTTTGAAAATAACTAAAGGAAACCTTGCCTAGATTAGACCATAGTCGACGGCGTGCAGGCACAGGAGGCTGATAACCTACTACCCTATTACATTGACAAATGATCATGAAACAGATTCAGAAATCTGAGAAAGTGTGTATTTACATTCATTTTAATTTATGATAAATATGTTTCTTGCTTTAATAAATTTTATTAAAATATTTGATTTTGATCATCTGTAGGTAATATTAAAAATGTTATCAGATCTGTATCATATCGATATCGATCGTATACATATATTAAATATAGCATTTTGTCTAGTCGTAAATATTTAATTAAGATTATTATTTAATACGTTGAATATTTTTATCAAATGTATTTAAATAGTCAATAGTTCTAATCACGTTACATCCTACTTCCGAATGTGTTTTGTGATTATCATAGTCAAGGCTTCGTTTCAAGCCCAAGCCCACATTATTATTATTATTTAGTAGCCGCATCGAAGAACAGGTATTAGACAAATTTTTAACCAATTCAGATTATTTATTAGTGACTATAGAACCAATACAAGTCATTTTCAATTATGTTATGTTAAGCGTTATTCAAATTAATCATTAATAAACCACCCGCCATAATCCTTTACAATGCAAGATGGCGTCGCATCAGTCCCTGTGACGTCTACCATTTTTTACGTGTATCATTCATTAATTTTATTTATTTATAAGCGCTTGCCAACGCACGGCACACTGATACATTAATAAAAGAAAAAAATAATAATAAGCCAAGCACTACACTACCAACAATGAAAAAAAAATATTGTACAGAACCGATTTCTAGTTTGTAAATTATACATTAAAGATGAATTAAAGTTAACAATAATTATTTAAATTCAATAACATTCTAATTCCTACTTTCGATATAACAGACAAATATTTAACTGTATATGTTAATTAGCTAAATTAACATAGGTAATAAATATGAAATGTGTGTTTGTAATAATACTTTAAGATTATTATTTTTGCTATATTTCGTAACACTCAGCTCTAAGTTGGATTCCTATACAATAATAAGATCGGCTTATTATTTTTTAAAGATTTTATGTTTTTCCTTTCCATTTTTTCATTAGCACCCTCTCTAAAAAATAAATCAGAGACAACTTTATCTCTGGATGAAAATTTTGACTGTACGAATTTTACTAACCTAGAATAGTTGAAAATAAAGCTAATAATAATATAACACAACAGTATGTTAAAATAAATTAAATTTACTCACGTTCATCAGTCGTCAAAATATTGAAACACGTACACTTAAAACGTGTTAATAAAATACACCATAATAACTGTATTAACATTTTTGCCGCTACAGGAAAACAGCGATTGTCAATTTAAAAAATAATTCACACAAAACTACTGAACAGTAAGACAATTAAAGAGTAAGTGATTCAGAATTTTACTGGGCCGATATAAAAAGGCAATTCCAAATGTTTTCAGACCTACAGGAAGTCAACCCACGAGGCTTAAACTGATAATAATTATCAATAATTTCTGTTTACTAACAAATGCAAAATATCTATTGATCACTGTTGTATATAACTATATAGCATTAATTTATCTATTGCAAAAACGTTGCATCGTGTTTCGGAAAACATTGTAAAAATATTGTAATTTTTTATGAGTCTGTTTTTGTTTCTTTTCAATATTTTGCTATTGTCTTATTTTATTTAGGCAGTGAGAATTTTTTGCCATTTTTTAATAAAGCAAACCAAGAATCCTCAACTGTTTTGTTTTTCATTAGATCACAGAATGTTATTTAAAATATAATATAACTTGTAAATTATCACGAGCAACTGTATGTTTTGTTCGTGATTGCCGAATATTGGTTTAAGTGGTTATGGTTGCTATAATATGCATAATGCATAATTATTGGTAATGAAAGTATATAGTATTTTGTACATAATATTTGTATAATTGAGGATTTTAAATATATTAATAATAATTACAATAACATATTAATCAACTTTATTATTTTATAGGTCATAGTTGTCATACAAATTTGTTTGTAATGTACCCATAGACTATACAAATCTGTAAATACCCATTTTTAAAGTTTTTTATTAAAACAATACAAATGAAAATAACAATATGGAAGAGTTAAGTGTATATTGGCTACCTACTATAGAGTAACAAAACAAACGATCCACAGACTTAGTTAATCAGTTACTATAATACAAATATGTTAAATTTTTTAGAATGGCAACATAGTAACTAACAGTATAAATACTCAAATTTGATTGGTTACTGAACCAACTGAAATAATATGAATTGAACCGTTCAACGCAAAGCAACAAGATTTCAAACGACTTGCCGTTTGAAATTTTTCTTTGTGAATGTGTCAACAATTGTTACAACCTTGCTCGTATTTTAAAGTTTTATTTGATTTAATTTATATTTGATTTAGTTTATATTTAAAAATGACCTCAATGAAAGAAGATGACAAGAAAGAAATCCCGGATTTCATTCGTGATCCCCAGACTGGGTGTACTTACCAAAGATTACGGTTTTTTGGAAAGGTAATTACTATTATATATCTTTAAATTGTAAATTTTCTTCAATTAAACTATATTTTGCTTAATTTTGCAAGCATTCTTTCAAAGTTGAATTATAAGATAACTTATATGAGAGGTTAGCATCTAGTGGTTTATATTTTTATCTTCTAACGGCTTGAGATTTTTGGTAATGCAAATGAATTTCTACATGTTTACCAAAAACAAACAATATAATGTACGTAATTTTACATGACGTGCATTTAAAACGTAGTATAGTGATCTATTTTTAATTTATCAGTATAACTTAAAGTAAACCCGATTTGCACCTGCTCTACTTGTTTAACACCTAAAAAACCATTAACATTAAATTTGAGTTCCTCATAACCTATTAAGAATGAGATTTATGTTTAGTTTTGAGTCAAACACATTGTTGACTCAAAACTTAACATAAAGCAATTAAAAATAGTGGTGGAAAGTTAATTGCCAGTTCTTCTTTCCATTGACTGGTAGTATGTAAATTTATAATTAATTTTTTTTTAACGCTCATCAGTGTACTTGTTTACCTATATGAATAAGGGTAGTTTGAGTATTGTAGAAATTAATGTATGGATGTCCACTCATTACACATATAACATAAAACATATACAACTAAATGCATTTATATTTTTTATTGCTCATTTTAGTAAAAGGACAGATACTTGTTGCTATTCAAACACTTATTCACTAGCATAAATCCTTAATTGAAATCAATTAATTTGTTTTAGGGGGGTTTCGCAAAATGTTACGAAATGCAAGATCTTGCTACAGAGCAAGTATGGGCGGGCAAAGTGGTTTCCAAAAAACTGCTTGTAAAAAAGACCCAAAAAGAGAAAACTGCCCAAGAGATCTCCATCCATAGATCACTTCTACATAAACATGTGGTGGGATTCCACAATTTCTTTGAAGATTCCCAGAACATATATATTTTATTGGAGTTATGTAAAAAACGGGTAAGTACTAATGTGAAAAGAGATTTGTTTAAGTTAATTAAGTTTTTGTCAACTGTAATGAAAAATATTTCCTGAATGGAAGTTGATATGACAAAGTAGTATAATGTATAGATCTATTTCTGGTATACTTGATATAATCAAATAAATATATATATAAATATATGTATATATATATTTATTATATTTTATCATGATAATTTTGGCAATTTTGAATTGAATGTTTGTTACACATCCATGTACTTCAGCTTTCAGGATATTAAAAACTATGTGACAGACAAAAAAACAACATCTAGTCTATTGTAAACCTATATGAAGTTTTCAGATCTAGGTTTCAATTAACTGTTATGTTACAGTCAATGATGGAACTGCACAAGAGGAGAAAAGCCTTAAGTGAGCCGGAAACAAGGTTTTACATGCACCAAATATTGCTTGGTGTTCAGTATTTGCACCATAAGCGCATTATTCACAGAGATCTGAAACTGGGCAATCTCTTCCTTGATGATGACTTGCATGTTAAGATTGGTGACTTTGGTCTAGCTGCCAAAATTGAATATGAAGGTAAACTTAAACTAACATACTTAGTACTATTTATGTTAATTATTAACTTATACATACATCATCATCTGATGTGTGGGCATTTATATCTTAAGACAACAAAATTGTTATATATATTCTGTGAATTAAGTCAACATAAATAAATTTAGTTTTCAGTTCGGTCTCAGTTTTCATGTGTTTTCTTTTGCTATGCTTTTATTGCTTCATATGTTTTAATGCAAAAAAATTATGTTTCTTTGTTGGGCATGACACCCTTCACCAATAAACCAACTTCAAAAAGCTTATTTATCAAATTTGTAAGAAGTACAGTAGTGATAGGTATTAGCAATTAATTTTTATAAGAACTAGTGCATTTGCTATCAAAAAACATCTCTGTGATGTTAAATTGATATAAACTAATGTAGTCGCAATACTCCAAATATATATTTTTGTGCATATATATATATTTTAATAGGAGAGAGAAAGCAGACTGTTTGCGGTACACCAAATTACATTGCACCTGAGATTTTGACTAAGAAGGGACACTCGTTTGAAGTTGACATTTGGAGCATAGGCTGCATCATGTATACATTGCTTGTGGGCAAACCGCCGTTTGAGACATCAACACTACAAGATACATACAAGAGAATAAAGAAGTGTGAATACAAGTAAGTTAATTATGGTATTATTTGATAGGTTTGACTAGATTTTAAACATTCATTTTCTAATTAGAGAATTTTTAACGAGTTATGTACTACTGAAGCAAATAACATTTTAGTCAAATAAAGCAATGTAGCGAGTAACTTAGGCATTCATGAAAACAGAGGAAAATTATTATATCCCAACTGAAACTAAATAGTGTTCATACTTGTTTTATAAGTCATTGCCAGTCTTAATAGAAATTTTTTTTAAATAATATCTTTGCAAAATGTTATTTAAATTGAAATAAAAACAGGTTTATAACGGTAGACTTTTTTGTAGTGAATAAATTAAGTGCTTATCAGTGTACTAGTATTTTAAACTTTTTTTAGGCATATAGGGTATTATTCCATTCACACAGTATTCGCAGGCTTGCAAATTTACTTGTGTAATTGAGGCCAACTTTATATTTAGCTTCCTCCGCGAACTTCGTTTCACAAAATAAATTTAATTTATACTTTAGCCTCAATAACACGTGGTAATCATATTTAATTGTAGCGTATATGGCACGTTTGTCGGTTTACCGTAGCAGTGCCATCTATTGATTACTTACTCAATCCAGGCGAAAAGTATCGACATCTGTTAAAATATTTTAGAGTTAACAGATAATTGTGACTGTCAATTAATTATAGACAAATAATGTGCAATAAAATAAAATTGCGACTATAATTAAAGATCTAAGCAATTCTATCTCTTAAGTTGGACCAGACTGCTCACAGTGTGCCAATTTAATTAAAAATCGGATAAGTATTTTAGGAGTCCATCGCGGACAAACATCGTGACAGGAGATTTATATATATTAAGATTATAGACTAGAAATTACTGATATCTATTTGACATATAGCCTGAATACGATCCCCATAAAGCATAATTTCAATAATCTAGCCATGAGTTAGATACTATGACTTGCAAGATCACCTGACCCCTTTCACTATTCTAGTCAACGTATTTCTACTATGAAAAGTGTTTTAACTATATATTTTAATCTAATGATAGTATCACTATTGTATTTGAATTATTTTATGGTAAAATTCTTACACGAAATATTAAACATTTGTGAAACAATTCGTCTTGTTCGTAACTACTTCTAATTATACTACTAGTATTTTTTTGCTTATATTATATTTTTGTAATATTTGTGCTTACCATAATCGTCTTATATTTTAGATAATAGATAGCTTGTATATACTGTAGATATAGCATTATGATGTGGTAAACTTTAATAAATAAACTATCAGCTTTCCTTTAAATAATTTAGGACAATTGCAGTGTGATTTACTTATTTATTTCAAATATTCAAACATTTTATTTGTCGGTTATTTATATAAATTATGGGTTATTCCTTGCGTACAGTGAGGGGATAAGCATGGCAATAGAGGTGTGTTGTGGTCCATGGAAAACCCTTGGTGCGCGATATGCGCAAGCCGTTATCAACAATAATACACTTAGACAAGAATACAGGTTATAATTGTTACACATTGGTGGAGGGACGCTGTTGTGTAACCAAACTGAGCTCGAGGGCGTCGCCAGACGATTGTTGGGGCAGGGGCCAGAAGTAGCTACAGAGGATGGGAAAAGTTTGACTCTTGTGAAATGTAGTGTGACGGTAGACATGTGTTTCCCAACGATTTATGTGCTATGCATGTCTAGCCTCGCGTCCCATTTTGAACGGGACTGTCCCCGGTATGAATGGTGGGAAAAAAATTGTCCCATTTTGAACGGGACTGTCCCCGGTATGAATGGTGGGAAAAAAATTGTCCCGTTTCCAGTAACCGCGCTTTTTGAGCAGTAGTATATAAAATGAACGAGTTTCATTCTTATAATCGTCACGAAATTAAAACGAATTTGTTCCTGTGATAAATATACAAATAATTTATTTATTGCAAGAATATGGTACAAAATGTTAAGGTGGTACAATCGTAAATATTTCGCATATTCTGCATATAACTAAACATTTTTGGTTATATTTTGTGATTAAAAAGTGTTTTTTAATGGACTACTTATTAAAACTAAAATCCTTATGGCTGCCTATTTTCAGCATACATAAATTTTAAAAATATATATTTAATTTTTGAAAGAAATGATACCTTTCAAATTTTTTCTATCGGAAACTACTAAGAAGTAGCTAACGATATTATAATTTTATTAAATTGTCAAATATCCCTTTGGGACGAAGGACCGCGTTGGGAAACACCGTAACAAATAATACATAAATAAACATTATTTTCTGGAACAGCCTGCCCCACCCTGGCGCACCCTTGACTATGCTTATATACCTATTTTTAACCAATTTTTCGTCTGCTTCATGATCTATGTTCTGTGATCGGCATATTAGCTCCTTCTGTGAGATTCTTCGGTGTAAGACATGGTCATTGACGATTTCATTTATAAAGACGTGTTTAACAAATATAAATTGGTTTAGCGACCAACTAAGGGTAAACAATCGTACTTACCATGTAGTCTAATATTCCGCTGTGCCTAACGATGCCTACCATTCAGTGTTTACACAAATCATGATTCATTTCACATTAACTGGCTTATGTAGCTTAGACATTGTATTGGCCACAAAAACTAGTTTAATAGAAGAGGTAATTGTTTATTTAGTAATATTCTCATACATATTACCAATTGTTAAAAGCCCTTAAAGGACCGCACTTGCGAGCCCTCTGGCATTGAGTGTCCATGGGCGTCGGTATCATTTAACATCGGGTGAGCCTCCTGCCCCTGCCCCCTGTTATAAAAAGATATATATTTTTGCGACTAGTTAGTCGTTTTTACGTACCTGCAATGAATTGAATCTGGGCCTGAACACTGCGATGTTATATATATATATTTGTATAGTACAGTAATCCCTATAGACAATTGTAGGAGTATTTACGTAATACCGGATTTTGGAACAATAGAAAAACGAGATACGAATTTAATAAAGTTTTATATCAACACAATTGAAACAGATGCAAAGACGCAATACTAATTATAAATTTGACAAATCATTATAAATATAACACTACAGAAATATAACTTGAGAAATACCGCGTTGTATGGACGGAAATCGCGTTATAAGGGATATTACTGTACACGTATTCTTTACCAACACAAATTTAAACTGTTATAAGCTTATCAATTTCATATAGATCGTGCTTAAACCTCATATACTATATTTAATAAAGCCGTAGTCCTCCATGATGAGAATAACAATTTCAGAATACCGTCGGCTCTCCGCAAGCCCGCTGCTTCAATGATAGTCCTGCAGCTCCAAGCGAACCCAACTCTCCGTCCCTCTGTGGACAAATTGCTTCAGCACGAGTTCTTCTCATCAGGGATAATGCCAGCGGCTCTGCCAGTTTCTTGTTTGACCACAGCTCCTCGACTTGACCAGTTGATCGAGGGTGAACCGATACACAGACGACCACTTAATGAAGTTAACAGTAATGGTAAGTTAACAATTTGTGACGTGCCCGCAGCTTTCGCTCTGGGCATTGGACTGCATAAAGCCAATTTTTCTTTCTTTTCTAGATCTTTGCATACCATCAGAGAGTGCACTTTATTTTTCGTTAATAAAACGAAACAGCGTGATAACTAGGTGCGCTGTTACCCATAATCAGTCATTAGCTTGCCATCCTTTTTCTAATTAAGAGAGTTTTCATTTAAAAAAATCTAGATGTAAAAAAATCTTCATACAATTTCGAATCACTGACAAAAATGTTTCGGTTTCCTAACCCAAGATTCCAAATACTCGGCAACATATACATATAAAATATAATTGAAATCCGAACCTGCTTAGATTTAAATGTCGGAGTAAAGTAGTTAAATCAGATGGTTAATTGAATCTCTAGACAGTTAATTAAAGTTCATCATTCAATCAAGTGGCATTTTGATTTAAATAAAGCAGCGTCGAAAACGTTTAACTATCTGTCTGACCGACAGCTAGCGAATTGATTAATAATGTTATACAAGATGGCGGTCACGGCAACAGCTGACTACTTTCAGTTTTTGTTTCAAATTGTGGTCATGATTATTTCGGTGTGATCATGAAGAACTGAGAGCTTGGAAATTCCATGTTTTTTGTAAATTATTAGGTAATGTTAGTCTTATTTCCTAGGAATGTTTAGTAAACTCGTCAAACGTTTCGTTCAGTCATTTGACGGAACTTTAGCGACGTGATTGAATATCGATCTATAATTAACTGTCTAGAGATTCAATTAACTCTCTGATTTAACTACTTTACTCCGACATTTAAATCTAAGCAGGTTCGGATTTCATTTATATTTTATTTGTTATAACGATTTTTTTTAAATGGGTTTAAATTTTACAGACATGATGGCGGTAGATTCGCCAGTGAAGCCCCAAGCACCAGCAGAGCCCCGAGTAGTGGAACCCACCGCCCACAGGAAGGACCTCATGACGCTTCGGGACCAAATTGCTTCGTTGCTCACTAGCAAGGTATTTATTAGATTATATCTGCGGCCATGGGTCAGAATCTCTCTACAGGAGAAGCAATTAAATTATTAAGAAATTTTTAAGGCACTTTTAAAATGAAACATTCAATAAGTACTTATGGTTGATATACGACCACAGATATAAAATTTCTGCATTTCTAATATTTTTGTTTTGTATTTACTTACACTGAATTATACATAATAAAATAAAAAAGAGTGTGTGTTATATATATACACGCGTGTTATACATCTTTGGCGTATGGAAAAATAATAATTAAAATGCAGTAGTGATTAATGATAAATATTAAATTTAATCAAAAATACTTTATTTAAATAAATTATTACTAAATAATATCACTGTCGTAAATTGATTTAAAAACACCAAAATAATATTTATTTATTCACACTGTTTAATTGTACTGTTACCAAAAACGTGTTGTAAAAATACTAGAATATACAACTAGAACATAGTTGATTTCCATGCTACCTAGACCTAACTTTACGATGTCGAATTTAGGTGTTGTTCGCCAAAAGAAGTATAACTTCAAAAAACATATTTGGTACTAAAAAGTCATCTATTACCTTTATGATTTTTTTTATATCTAATTTAAAAATGTGTTTAATTTTGTGTGTTAGTAAACTACATACATATTAAAAAAAGGGCCTGAGCTTTGTGTATCTCTTTCGTGATCTTTTTTAATAGGAATTAAGTTCAATAAGTCATAGCAATAATTGCCCGCTATTTGAAATCAATTTTGCTTGTTTGCTATTTTTGGAAGAATTTATTTAATATTATCGACTCATGGAATCTACCGATTTTCCATATTTTAGCAGATTTAATGCAAATTATCGCTCTTTCAGCTGAAATGCCGTCCCGAGTGCCTGACTGACGAGTTAAGTGACCCTGCAGCTCAGCCATTGGTGTGGGTCGGGAAGTGGGTGGACTACAGTGACAAATATGGCTTCGGGTACCAATTGTGTGATGAAAGTGTAGGGGTCATGTTCAATGATACAACCAAGCTTATTATGCTTGCCAATGGAGTGTGAGTATGCTCTAGATGTACTGGTTCAGATTCATATTTTTTAATGAATTTCTGGTATATAAACCATTAATTAAAACTTCAAAATTTTTCATTAAGGATATTATGAATATATAATATTTTGATTTAAAACAATGTCATTTTAAAATATATCTTGCTGCCGTCGTATGCTATTCGACCGCAAACAAGCCCTCTTTCATTGAGTGTCCATGGGCGGTGGTATCATATATATTTTAATGCAAAACAATCTAAGAGTACCAAATGAACATTTTAGAATAAAAGAAAAAGAAAATGTTAAACAAACAGACAGACAAGTTTTACATTGGATAATATCTAAAAAAATATAACCTTGTAACCTTTTTTA
The DNA here is from genome assembly GCA_028984075.1 of Pieris mannii. NCBI lineage: Eukaryota > Metazoa > Arthropoda > Insecta > Lepidoptera > Pieridae > Pieris > Pieris mannii. Next base: position 977,727 of record CM054798.1, on the reverse strand, counting down.
GGTCTTGGCCTCAGATTTCTGAATCTGCTTCATGATCATATTTAAATCTAATAGGCAAGTAGGTGATCAGCCTCCAGTGCCTGACACACGTCGACTTTTGGGTCTAAGACATGTCGGTTTCCTCACGATGTTTTCCTTTACCGTTCGAGCAAATGTTAAATGCGCATATATAAAGTCCATTGGTGCACAACCCGGTATTGATCCTACGACCTCAGGTATGAGAGTCGCACGCTGAAGCCACAAGGCTAACACTGCTCTCGTAGATATGTAATATCTACCTTAAATTTATGGATGTCTAAAATTTCCTTGCAATTTTTGGGTGTTTATTGAGATTTAAAGGTATTAAGAAGGCGCGGACCATACTTCACAAACCTAGTTTTACAAACCTAGTTTTAAGTAATAAAAACCTAGTTTTTTAAATACCTATTATTTTGATTTTAAGCCAAATTTTGATTGATATGAAATAATTCCAGTACTGTGCACTACATTGACCGACAAGGCAAAGAGCAGTATATGACAATGCACAAATACCCATCGGAGCTGGAGAAGAAGATGAAACTCTTGACTTATTTCAGAAGATACATGACCGAACACCTCATGAAAGCAGGTAAAAATTGTTTATTGGACTATATACAATTAAGCTGAACATTTTTATATATTGAAAATAAATCTATTACTGCATTTTTTTTAATAAGTGAAGTCTTTTGTGTTATACAAATGAGATTTCTCGATAATTTTAGAAAAGTATTTAATAAAAAATAGTATATTTCATTACAAGTGCGGAAAGCCTGTAATTGCAGTCGGAACTAGTTGCAATGACGGTTCCGCACGTGTACTGAACAACTATTTTTAATACAGTTGCGAAAAAATTAAGCAATTTAATAAAACTGTTTGCTTTTTTTTTCCCTTCTCTCCACGCAATAAATTCGTTGCACGTTATGTAGCGACTTTTACGTTTCCGGTAAAATGCAATTATACTGAGTTCGGGTGATATTAATTCAAATAAAATATCGTCGAAATTACTCATTTTGTTTGTGAAATTACATTTTTGGAAAATGGCGCCAACCGTCAAAGAATATGAGCAAATTTTTTTTCTTTTCTTCACCCATTCTGGGTAGGCAAAGGGAATTCGCCCATACAGCCAAGTCTTCAGTAGAATATTTTTATTGATATGAAATGAAAAGAAACCAAACCTAACTCATTGAATCCAATCATTATATCTGATATTGAAACAAATTAGTAACTTTTTAAAATATTTGCGTGAATCATAGAAACTTCTATGATTTTTTTTTAGTAAAACCTTCGTGGTTGGTTTTTTCTTTTTAATAGACATTGTTTTGACAGTTGGGAATGATAACGCACTAGCGGTAAAGAAAAAGCACGAGTGTGTAATAGCCCTCTTTCCGCACGCTATACGTCCCTGCAATATGCCACTTTTTGAGCAACTGTATTAAAAAATTTTTTTTTGCTTTTATTGAGTGTGTGTTAAGTGTTTGTGTGTGGTAAATAGTATCAAGTAGTACAAGATCAAGACAATTCGTATTCGCACAAACTTGTATGAGGGTCGTCTTTTCTACTCCTATTATGTATAACTATCTTTCATATTATGGTATAAACATTATTCAGACAATAAATAATGGTTTAACAACTGGATTTGATTCTAGAAGACATGTACATTCTTTGTCTGCATTGTTTTAAGCCACAGAAAAATACATTGATACCAATAAAAGTTTTGATGCTCTCTGAAACTTAACATTCAGATAATTTTTATTTTATCTATCTATTTTTCTGATGGAAATCAGGAATTCCAATTTATGGAACCATGCTGGTTTCATTAAAAGTTGTCATCAGTTTAGTGCTTGTGAAACATGGCTTGGATAGTCCAACTTGACAGTGGGCATATATAAGTTACCTAGATAATAAATAAGGTTCAGTTCAATAAATAGTGACCCAAGGTCAGGCTGATGTCTTTCACGCTGGAAAGACATCAGCCTGACCTTGGGACCATACTGGATCAGAGTCGCACTCCATAAAGCTCGGTGTGCTCAGCAAGGCGAGACGGTACTTCACTCCGAGCCACCGCTTGCAACTATATAAAGCGCAAATTCGGCCCCAAATGGAGTACTGTTCCCACCTCTGGGCGAGTGCTCCCCAGTACCAGCTCCTTCCACTTGACCATATTCAACGAAGACGACTTCAACGAATCGTTAACGACCAATCTCTCTCCGAGCGGCTTGATCCTTTGGCGTTGCGTAGAGATGTGGGGTCACTCTGCATCTTCTACCGCATTTACCATGGAGAGTGTTCGGATTAATACCGGCAGCTAAGTTTCATCATCGGACGTCGAGGCAGAATACGAAATTCCACCCGTATCACCTCGACGTCCGCCGTTCCACTACTGAGTTTTTCTAGGCAGTTTTTGCCGCGCACCACCACTTTGTGGAACCAGCTGCCGACTGAAGTATTTCCGAACCAATTCGACTTAGGGTCCTTCAAGAAAATAGCGTACAAATTCTTAAAAGGCCGGCAAAGCACTCACGAGCCCTCTGGCATTGAGAGTGTCCATGGGCGGCGGTATCACTTAACATCAGGTGAGCCTCCTGCCCGTTTGCCCGCTGTTCTATAAAAAAAAAAGAGGGTAGACCACAATGGAGAGAACTGGAGGAGGCCATAGCAAAAAGGCACGACGAATTGCGAAACATAATATAATGACACTACATACCCGTACCCAATAGTTTACCTCAATCAAGTATATTATGTATGACTTTTCTGGAAATAAAAGGCTTTATTATTATTACAGGTGCATCAGTATCAGTGCGGGAGAGTGACGGTCTGTCTCGATTGCCTCACCTCCACCAATGGTTTAGAACAACTCTGGCCGTTATCATGTATCTGACTAATGGCACGCTACAGGTAAACATTTTTTTTTTTTTTAGTGGCCAGCACGGTTTGTGCATTGTGGCCCAGGGCCAAAAACGATTTTGGTTATGTTCCCTTCATTTATTCAGACCATAGATTCCCTATTTTTTTTTTATAGAACAGGGGGCAAACTGGCAGGAGGCTCACCTGATGTTAAGTGATATCGCCACCCATGGACACTCAATGCTAGAGGGCTCGCGAGTGCGTTGCCGGCCTTTTTAGAATTACAATTTTTTTTTATATTTATAAAAGGGTGTTTAACTTATTTTGAGGCCAAATGTAGTCACAGCCGTTGCTAGTAAATCTCTAGTATAGTAACTACCGCCAAAATTTTATTTATAATTTATTATGCAGTTTGAAACTCCGTCCATTTAATTTGTATTGCTTGTCTCTCCTCATTTAAATTTCTTCAAACTTTTCAAAGAAATAAGAGGTTGTATTGTGTAGCGACACAATCACTATGATGATAAAATATGCAAGCAGTCATTCCGACCACTGTATATAAAAACTTTTGATCTTAGCCACAATTGATTAAACTTTGAGATTTGCTTAACGGTTTGTTTGGTTGTTAAAAAAATTTTTAATGTGTGCGTGTTAAAATACACAAGTAAGAACTGAAACTACTTTATGACCTTATTTATTGAAAAATTATCTACTATATATAACAGAAATTGTTTAACAAAAGGTTTTTATTATCACAGACATGAATAGAAATAATACAATTATTTACCTTATTAATACTAGGATGTAGGGACCCCGTTTCCGACTGTCAATAGGCCTGTTGTGCGTGGAATTATTAATTAATATTATTACAAAATTATATTTTAAATTTTGTAATAAAAGATAATTACAAAATTTAATTAATTGTAAAATAATTATTACTATCATTGTTATTGTTATTATTTATTTTTGTATATATATATTTTTCCAAAGTTTAGATAAAGAAGTTTCACTTCAATAAATACTTCATATCTGGTTTCTAGGCTTAGACATTTACAATATTACAATTTACGATTGTAACATATTCTTGCAATAAATAAATAATTATTATTACAATTATTTTCCACAGATAAATTTCCAAGACCACACAAAGATCATATTGTGTCCACTTATGCAAGCGGTGACATACATAGACGTAGACAAAAATTTCAGAACATTCAGATTTGCAACAATTGAGGAACATGGCTGCGACAAAAAACTTTACACAAATCTCAAATATGCTTTAGAAAAAATGAACAGTATTTTAACGAACAAGTTGTGTTAAATTAGATTTTGAAATATATTTTTAATGTTACCCGGTTAATATTTTTGGGTTCCAATAGACGATCGAATTAGCTTCGTAAGTAAAGAGAGCGAGTCTGTTATGATGTGTATTGAATAAATTTATGGATATCTTTCAATTTGACAGGAAATTTACTGCAAAACTGACTAATATTGAAATATTGCTATGTTCAGCAACGTCTCATTATTGAACATTTCATAGATAGCATTATAACCGGAAACAAATTTTTAAATATACCCAAAGGGCAAGAGTTATGATAAAAAATTTACTCAAGGAATCTTTTTTTTTAAACAAATACTAATGAAACTATAAATCTCCGCCTTAGATTATATATGTATCACTTAAATATTACCTAAATTTGACTTAATAAAATAATTGATTTGCATGCACCAATGAAATTTGAATCTAATTTTCAATATTAATAATTTTAATTTAGTGTGAAAAATTAAACCTCTATACAACTAACGCAGATTTTACTTTATACTGACTGAGAAATATAATCAAATTATTTGGATTATATTGTAGAGAATAGCAGACTTGATCCCTAATTACCCATTTATTAGCGATCAATTTTACTAAGGATTTTTAGAACAATGTTTATCCACATTCCACTGGTTGGTTTTTATTATTACCTGACATTTCTATAGCTTAAAGTAAGATTATGATTGGATATGACATATGCGAGAAATACTTAGCTAAGTCTCAACTTAGAACACAAACTCTTTCTGGTCTAATTATTTATTAAATGCATGCTAAGCAAGATATCAGCAATGTCTTTTTTTTATTCACTTGTAAGCTAAGTCTAATTTTTTACTAAGTGCTGTACTTAGCGCTAAGTATCGAATTTTAATCTTACCTTAAGCGTGCATTATAAATTTCTTATTTTGCAGTTATAAAGCGATTATGATTGGTCATGACATTAGAGGGAATATATGAAGTTAATAGGTTTCATAATTATTTTAAAATTTTCACTCTTAAAATATTTTTATCGAAAAGCATCATGACTGAAACACTGGTGCGATATAATGATCCTTTGTATTGTTTTTAGTTTTATAAACTCTTATTTTTTAAGGTTGTGTGCTTCAATATTTGATTGGTACAATCTGGGAGGATGTTTTAGACTAATTCTGATGTTCACAATTTAGACAATCTAAATTATTGAAAGTCAATAATGCTAAAACTACAAATAGTTGTAAATTTTTCCCGGTGTTTGCTATTGGCCAAATTAAAGGAGTACATTTATTTATTTTTAATTAATAAATATTGGTTGCATTTTGTGTACACTTTATTGTATTGGTCACGGATTGGTTTTTGATGCCCGGTTTATTTAATATTAGTTGTTGAGAAGTTGAAGAACTTATAATTCTGATATTAACAATAATAAAAGAATTAAAATATAATCGGTTCTGACTTCTTAGCTATTTTTAGTCTAGATTTGAATGTTAGAAATAGAATTGTTGACCGGAATATCTAAGTATGATTTACAATGTTGAAGCACTGCATTTTAGCAACATTTCTTAGAGGATAATTACAATAATTAGAGGATAATAATTGACAATAAAGGTTTTAATAAAATTTGTGTATTTTTTGTATCACAATTTATTCTCACAAAGTTGTGCATTATTCAACAGCATCTTTTGCTTGTATGATTTAATAAAACATTTGTGTTTAGTCCTATTGAATCCACATAAAAATAATAAATAAGTTTTTGAGAGGTCTAGGCTGTAAAGATTAATTCAATCTTTGGTAAAAAATTTATAAATTGTATTCTGATGAACATAAAATTTCTAATAATTGTTCTATAATTCAGTATGAATTGCTGCTTGGTGTGGTAACAGATCACTGGGATGTACAAATAATCCTTCCATTGCTTGCCAGTCAGTATATGCCCCATATTGAGATGTAACACCAACTATTTCTCCTTGACCACTGATCGGCCGGCCAAATGTTCGGCCTGACCCAGCCAGGTACCTAAAGTAAAATGTTTATAAGATTATAAAGCTGAAATATATCTACAAAATAAATCAAATCAAATTTGGCTTTAACTAAAATTTACAAACTAGACATAATGAATTTGACTAATCTATATAGTTGAACATTTTACTTACGCTGCTGTGTCAACATGTCTTAATTTTACTGGAGTATCTCTTCTCCAGTAGTCATTGTTGCACACAACAGTCCAGTTGTCACCACTGTCACCCTCTCCGCCATCATCACCATAAGCTGACACTTCCTGGTTTCCTGATAGTGGCGATGAGAAGTAATGCGAATGTAGATTCTTCTTTGTTGCTACATGCTGAAGCCGAATGTTGGTATTACATTTAATTGGAGACCTAGATCAGAAAAAATATGTATGAGAATTAATATAAATTATATAAAGAGCAATGTTGGCTTTAACACTGTGTTCCAGGCCCACTAATGTGCTCTCTGCCTGCATGCACGTTTTATACTTGCAAGGTGAAGAAAAACATGACCAGCCATCTTATTCCAAAATTGTCCAAAATTTGAAAAGCACAGCTACAGTTTTGGATGCCAAGATCAAGGGTTGTGTCACTGGTTTCAAAAAATATAAAAAGCACTGATGCCCTGTCTGCCACATAGTGTATCTGATGTATGTAACTCAATAAAGGAAATGAATGATGTAGATATAGCAGAGTAGATTGGCTCTACTCTGCTTTATCTACATTAATCATATGTGATGTACAATTTCAATAAAGACAAATAAAAAAAAGGGAAGTATATAAGAAATAGTGTAATACCCTCTTTTACAAGTTTCACCCATAGCTGGTCGCACTATCCAATGACTGTTATGATCATCAGTTACATCCACAGCTGTAATAGACTGTTGGCCAGAACCGGAACCGTATTTGACATCGTGTGAGTGAAGACGAAGATGCAAATCTGTGTTCATTATCTTTAACATTGTGCCGCATGTTACAAATTCAGCCCGTGACGCTAAAAGTCATAAGAGAAAATATTTTTCTAGTTGTTATCCAGGGTTTGGTAATATATATACATCTAAAATCCGCCCCTAACATTGGGCCACGTAATTATCAACCATGCCCAGTTGTAAACAAGACCGCGCTTCACAATAATTTCATTTATATTAAATTACTGAGTCACTCACCTTTGGATATTTTAGAGATGCATATTATAATTAAAAATACAATTGGAAAAACGTGAAATAATTTTAAAAACACCATTTTTCAGCTTAAAAATATTTAGCAATGAAATTTCGGCACTAGACGTCCCTTCGGTGTTTTTAAGTATTGACAACTGACAATAGTAAGTAATTAGTAATTTTATAGAGAATTTTGATTTACTACCTACTGTCATTGTCAAGTAAGCAAAATCATTTTACATCATCAAGTTACATTTTATAATATTTCAAAATAGAAAAAAGTTTCAACTTTCAATCATGGTTTAAATTTCAAATTTTGCAAGTGTTTTGCAATAATTCTACTTTCTAACTAGCTTATCAGTCTATAATGTTTAAGTAAAAATTGGAGGACATTCTGTTTCCGTATTTCTATATTTAAGCATTTGAGAAACAGCAACTTTATCATTAAATCTTTACGTGTGAACTAGTCATGGACAACATCAATAAATCTCAGCCTGAATCAAATGGAAGAGGTATTGTACCACAGCATATGTTTAGTTTTAATTTCATTGTTTAACTTTCGACTAATAAATTGAAATTTTAGTGTCATTCGATCCTGGTTGGAATGATCCACCAACTCTCACATACGACGCGCAACAGCCGACACCAAATAAATCTCGATTAAACAAAAGAGTTGCTTTTCCATTATCAAATAATGGCGATAATTTTCCGCTAGCACCCATGAAATTACCTCCAATGCTATCACCATTACCTCCTCCAATATTGCTACCTCCTGTACAAAAAAACATATATGGGAGTAAAGAACAAAATATTCAGGTCGATAGTGAAAAAACATTAAATAATGTTAAAGAAACATTGTTAGATATTTTAAATAACAGTACTGAATTGGGAAGTAAAGTAGAAAGTATAAGAAAGAAAATATGTGCCATGGAAGATATGTGGGTGAATGGAAAAATAAATGCACAGGTGCAGTTGAAAATGCAGGAACTAACACAAGGTAATAATTGATTACAATTGTTTTTTAATAATAATAATAATATAATTTATTACACCAATAATTATTAGTACTATTTACATTAGCTTGTTATTTAGAAGTTGATTTTTTTAGATTACATAGAGTAGGCAATTTATTGCAGTTTAAAAAAATACATGTTCAACTCAATACAAATAAAAACATTGAAAAATACACTTTAAGATGTATTTTAAGAAAGAAATTTAAAAGTCATTGTCATTAACTTTTATTATACATTAACTTAAATAATATAATAAATAGTACAGGAAACTAGTCAAAAGATAATCTACCAACAGACTTTGATAACAAGATAATTTGAATTGACATTGTAATAATCTAATCAATTATTAAGATGTTTATATGTATGAGCTGACATTATTTATCCCATTAATGTATAGAAATACTTGATAAAAACACATGCTAAAGTCTCTAATGTAAGTCCATAATCATACAGATTATGTTAGTGTGAATTATAGAAACTAAAATAAAACACTTCAAAATAAACGATGTTAAAACTACGACGAAACGACTTAAAATGTTCTGTTCTTTCAGCCCTAACGGATGACAATCCTTCCAAGGCTGATGAGATCCACAAAGCCCTGATGGTAGACCATGTCAGTGTAGTTGGTACTTGGATGCCAGGTGTGAAACAACTTATCTATCACTGCATAGCTCGATCGGAACTATTAGCAATAGATAAAGAATAACTATTATATAAGCTAAAATGATGTTAAAATATTTTTTTATTGACAACTATAGTCATTAATAACATATGTGTATGTACTTTTGTGAATAAAAAAAAATCCTGTGTAAATAATAAAAGTCATAGCAAATGTAATTTTGTGTCAGTCAAGCTTCCATTTTTAATCTGTAACTTTCATTACTAACTATACTGTAGATATTAGAAGTTGAAAGATCTGTAAAATATTTAATATTATTCTTTGATATTCAACAGTAATTATTTTCTTGTTGCACAGAAAATAGAAATGCATTTTCGAGGATTTCTACAAAAATTAATACGTTTATGTACGTAATACTTGAACTAATATGTAGGAAATTTAACATAATAATAATATTTTATTGCGTGCGAAAAGATCCTCCACTGCCAATTGTACTCTACATACTGTTGCAATAAAAAATATGTGCTATATCTAGTGACTATAAGTTATTTATTCAGAAAAAGTTAGTTGGATTGAAAGTTACGAATCACAAAATATTTAATTATATTTATCAGAAGAACAAATTTTTTGCCAGAGATGGTAACGATTTCAAATAAGAATGAAACTTTTGGCACGTTTTTCGTTAGTCGATTACGTCAGTCATTTGGCAAGGCTTAACCTTTTGCCTAACGATACATGTGAGTGTGGTACTATTATAGGCACGTAAGTCTAGCGCCGGCCGATACGTGGAGGGGATTGCTGCGCATGTGTACTGTGGTGCGGGGGCCGGAATGCGACTGGAGAGCCAATCGACGCTCTTCATTCCGCTAGCCCCCTCAGGTACCTTATTTTTTTACTACTGCGCAATAACGGTCAGCGCTATCGGCTACCAGTGGTTGCATGAAAACAACACCAACTGCAGCAATGGAGTTAGCCCTAAAAATTGTACCCCTGCATCTACACATACAGCAGGAGGCAGCATTAGCAGCCATTAGGCTTATGATATTGGATCTATGGGGCAAAAATCACTATAGCGCACACACAGCGATTCTCAACAGGGCAATAGAGTACCAACCTCTAATAGCCGCGCCATGCGATAGGATCGTTAACCAACATATAATAAACAAGAAATACCAGGTCCAAATGAAAGAAGAGAAATGTGATCGATCGATCCTGAATGAGCTTCGAATATACTGATGGCTCAAAAACAGGGCGTGGCTCCGGCGCTGGCATATTCTCCTTGGATCTCAACATTAACACACACTTATCTCTAGGCACGCACAGCTCGATTTTTCAATGCGAATGTGTCGCCCTGACAGAAGCAGCCAGAGTCGTGCAGCGACTAAGAGTTAACAACTTTTGCATTAAGTTTGTATCCGACAGTGCGTCTGTGCTGTTGGCACTAGCAAGCAAAACGACAAACAATTTGCTGGTACTAGAATGTCATAATGCACTGGAGGAAATAGCCCTGACAAACAGGGTTACCCTACAGTGGATTAAAGAACATAGTGGATCTCTTGGCAATGATGCTGCCGATGAACTTGCGAGAAGAGGCTCGGACATATTGTCTGCTGGCCCGTATCCTCTCCTACCCTTGCCCTTCTCGCAGGTGCGAGCATGGATTCGCCAAAGATTAGAAGAACTCCAGCAACAACGCTGGTCACGAAGTGGGGACTGTAGGCAATCCAAAATGGTTATGCCGGCAGCTAACCCAAAAATGACAAAACAACTACTAAACCTTAACATAACTAATCTCAGAACAATGATAGGTACAATCATTGTCCCCTCAACAAACATCTTTTTGTCCTAGGCGTGACAGATAGCCCCGTGTGCAGAGGCTGTCTCAGCGCAGAGGAAACAGTCACCCACGTAGTCCTGAATGCGAGGCTATCAACTTTATTTAGCTGTGGCTAAACAACGTACAGAAATCCTCAAAACAGTGAGGTCGCTCCGAGAAGCCTGCGAAGTGCCCAGGAAGCTTCTGTGCTTCTGGAAGGAGTTAGGCTGGCTTAGTTAGCCAGGACTTCACGCACAACGGACCTGCTAAGAGTCTAATTGCGGAAACGGAGTCTCTACATACATACATACATACATAACAGTCAGCGCTAGAGTTTCGAGCCGCTACTTGTAATGACGTTGGTGATTTTAATCATATATTCTTGACCTGTAGTCGACACGACGGTTCCGCTTTTATACATTAATATTCCTTTTCCTACTTCTATTTCTGTTCTTTTATCTAATATAAATATTGATGTATATAGAATTTAAGCCAGTTTCATTTTTCATAACAATATACAATTACATGTTTTATGTATATACGTACTTATATACTAAATTTATCTGATTTTCCAAATTCCACACCAATTTTCTATCCAATGAATCTAATAATCCACTTCCTAACTTTTTTGCATGGCTGACGTAGAAACCGTGCAGGCCAAGAAAGGAAAAAAAGTATGTAGTCATCTGGCAGCACGGAATCGCCTTTTTCCGTCGCCCTTTCTCTTTCTGTCACTTAGAACTGCCATTTGCTAGACCGAGACAGAAAAAATAATGCGATAGCACGCGGCGGAATCCTCGAGGCGATCCGCATCACGGACAAAATGCAATGATTGGCAGGGAGACTCCGGAACGCTGAAGCGCGCGATAGCATGCTGTCTCACTTTATCGTACAATGGCGCACGCGGCCGCTCGTCAGCTCAGTGCAGCCTGTTCATTCATGCCGTACCTACAATGTGCCACCCATGCTGCAGCATGCTGACGCGCGCGATGCCTTTTTTGTCTGCGGAATGCGACAGTGCGGCACGTTAGCACAGGCGGAACAAATGCGATTCCGTGCTGCCAGATGTGGTTCAACCCTTAGTTTTTAATTTTTCACTCTAATGTGAGTTGAACTAGGTGTCCGAACAAAATTAACTTCCTATTACATGTTTTCATTTCAGTTGTCATAAATATCAGTAACCAACGTGATTTAATGTTATATTCTCACAATTCCAATTAAATCTGTCAATTAATCTACCTATAATTGTACATATGAAATAAAGTTACCTTAGAGATATGATTTTATTTTTTTTCTATTATGATTCTTATACATATTACCTCTGCAACAAAAGAAAACTTTTGAATATTGAAAAAAATCAAAAGTACCGCATATCGATATTACATTTCCTCCCCCAAGCGGTAGTAGCACACACAATAGTTCTATAGTACCTGATAGTTATTAGAAAGAGTTCTGGACGTTTAAGTGAAAAAAATATTTTTTCGTTCAATCATAAAATGCTTTGTCAACTTCCCGATCACAACAGCATTTCTTACCGATTTTGATACATAAGTTCGGATTAAAAGTATTAACTCAATTATAGCAGTTCCCTACCATTTAAATGTAAAAATAAAAAAGTTTAATTATTAAAATAAATAAAAGTGAAAAAAACTAAATACTTTAACATTTTTCTAATTTTTTTCGCGCGTAACACAATTCGTGAACTAGTCTATTGTAACTAATATAATTAAAAATAAAGTTAGTGATTATCTAGTTGATAAAAGGGCCTGGGACTAGTGCTGGGCTACTTCTAATTAATTTGCTATATTTGTTTTAAATATTGTAGAATTGTTTGATGATTTGCTTTTTTTTAAAAGAGTTCCGAGAGTTTTTTACTCCGGCTTTTTCTCTCCGCCAACACCTTCTGTCTTCTTTGCCGATGAGTAGGGATGCCAACAGGCTCGAATTTAATGACGTGGAATAAGTGATACTCTTATGATCCTATGTTCCAAAATAAACGTATTTTTTTTTTTAAAACCTCGGAACAAACACAGGCTGCAATTTCCCCGTACTATACTGACTAAAGTACCTAAGTAATTATTTTTTGGGAAAAGGGATATTAGGTGCAAGAAATTGCAACCCTACTGTAAAGACTTCTCAGGCGATGTCAATGTAATGGAAGATGGTTGCTGCAGCAGCCAGTCACGGGGTCTCTTGGTAGAATGCTGACGCGACCCCAAGTTACCCCGACAGTGACGTGATTGGTGGGAGAGGTTTAGTGGGTAGGGCTTTTAGAGCGAGTCCCACACTCTGTGCGGAAATGCATTCCCCTTAATATAAAAAAAGGTAGCAATTATCTAGTTGATAAAAGGGCCTGGGACTAGTGCTGGGCAGGCTACTTCTAAGGCTTCCGGCTTTTTCTCTCGGCCTACACCCTGTCTTCTTTGCCGATGAGTAGGGATGCCAACAGGATCAAATTTAATGACGTGGAATAAGTGACACCTGTCTCTCTTATGTTACATAATAAACGTATTTTTTTTATTTTATGATTTAATAAATGAGACTACCTAACATGAACGACCATAACTGAAAATAGGACCCACTTAGATCATTTATCATTATCATTTTAATTACATAAATTTAAATCACATACAATCTCAGATAGAATTAGCTGAAATTCAAGTTGGCAATTTAAGTCCGCAATTAAGTAATAAGACATTGTCTATGGTAACTTATGAAAATATATGACCAGCTTAATAAAGCCTTGAAAACATCAAAGTAGGCCGAGGGGCAAGTGGAATGCGGCGTAAAAATATGGAAACACCACTCACCTATAGTCCTCATTCTCTTCACTAGTGTCCGTGGGTGAAGACCACAAATAGAACTGTAAGCTAAGCGGTAGCGTAAGCACACGCGTGACCTCGCGTGCGCGGTTTAGTCTTCTCTGAAGCGCGGGCGCATGTAGAATGGTCCCTTCCACACTTTAATATTGTAAAATACAGAGTGGTGTTTAATGAATGGGTGCGGTTAGAACAGAAAATGAGAGAGGACCTTAGGTAATTGGATGGGGTGAACAATCTTTAAGGACACATTACAATTTCGGCTGATTTCCGAAAGGTAATAATAAACTCATTATTATAGTTAAAAAATTTATTATCTTATTTACAGTAAATATACCACAATCACTGCACCTATATACCGCGTTTAATAGGTTTAGGGGCCACTGTCACCCTGACGGGGCGACAAAGCTCCACTAGTTGTGCCTCCCGGCCTCCTCCCTCTTCCACTGCCAAACAAACTGATATATCAACCCCACACGGCTCTGTCCACACTCCATGAGATATGAGAACCTTTGTTAGAAGGCGCACATTTTCTGTTCCATCGTCATCTAAAAATGACAAAAAACATATCAAAATCGAAATATTTCGATTGAATATCGATCTTTAATTAACTGTCTAGAGATTCAATTAACTCTCTGATTTAACTACTTTACTGAGACATATACACTGTATAGTGTTATCTTAATCTTGTCACTGACTGACTGATCACAAAACCTCTAAGGCACTTTTAGCAAACGTAGCCTAAAATTTAGAATTAGTGTTTTGTATATAATCAAAGAAAAACTAGGAAAAATATTTCGGTCCGGTTTCCCAGATACAATCGGCATAACCCATTACTTCATGAGAGAAAGCGACACTCACTGGTATTTTGATGATCGAGCGGCCTCAAATGATCTCTGGGCGGCAGTAGTGCGTGCACGCGCCTGTCCGGATACGCGACGCGCACGCGCAGTGCCCCGGGCTCGCGTACGCGCAACACCTCCGCCTCGAAGGAGACCCCCGTTATCAGACCCGCACAGAAACGTAGTACTGTGTCGTTGTCACTGGCGGGTTCTATTATCGTCGCTGTGCACATCCTAATCTGTGTAAATTATATAATATATAGAAAAGCGTTAGCCTAGTGCCGTCAGTATGATTCTCATCACCAGTTGGACTGGCTGGACTTAGACCCTGATCATCAGCATGACCTGACGACATCAGCAGCACAGGAAGCTAATCACCTACTTGCCTATTAGATTTGGTCCTTCGATCCGAACTAAAGTTTTTAAAGAGTTTTTACGCACACATTGCCAGAAAGATTGCACGTCAATTGTTAGCTTTTTAAAAATAGCGCGCTTTTTTTGAAGAACCCTAAGTCAAATTGGATAAATTACTTAATATAAAATGGTAATTTTATATAAAAAAATAATGATGAAAGCTATGCATACAAATTTAAAACTAGCCTTTAATATTAACAGAAAATACTCTTATACAAAATCTTTCATAATATAAAGAACACAAAATATACCTTTAGATTAGGCGTGGGAATTTGCGGTAGCGGAGCGGCCAGTAAGAGCGGGTGTAGCGCACGGGCCAATGACCCCGGCTTCGGCTCACCGCACGACAGCTGTTGGAACACTGCTATCGTGAATGGATCTGGTTCCATGCCTGAAAAATATTAAGCGAAGTAGCTCTTTCGTCTCTTTCTGACATATTGAATTTACGCTGTGACGAAATGAGACCGATTGATACTTTGATTATGATTTGTACAATCTAAAATATTAATCATTTATATCTACGAATACAAAAAATATGTTCCATAAAACAATTTTACAGCTCTGGAAGTCTCTAGAATTTTCTAATTTACATTCACTAGAAGTTTTTTGAAATCTATCTCTTTTTTACTCACCCGCAGAAACAAGTAGACGATCCAAAAGTTCGGCGTGATGCGTCAAAGCAGCCGCCATTGACAACGCCACCGCTCCCGCCCCCGCTCCCGTTGTTATAGCCGCGCTTTCAACCGCCGCTATTAGTCGAGCCGCACTCACGCGCAATGCAAGTTGCCATACGCAAGCATTTTCTTGTTCTGTCACACCGCTGAATTGGTGTTGCAATCTAAAAAATACATATTAGCGAGACTAATGCAAAAAACAACTTACTACAAATAATAGGACAGTTTTCAACTACAGATCAAGAGGATTCATGTTCTCGACGGCAAAAACTTTCAATAGTAACGTATACACCAGCCTTTTCGCACGCGTAACTCGTACGTAGTTGACGTGCTTCTAAGCTCGTATAATTTCGCAGTTCTGGCCTCTGGGTAGAGTGTATTACCGGTTCTGATGCAACCACCGATGTAACCCATCTCTTTCGTCATCTCAGTCAACGACGAATAATAATAATAAAGCCCGTTTAATTTCCAATTATGACAAAAATATAATATACAGATTACATTTGAAACATTATTTTATTTATCCTGTTGTATATCCTATATCTTAGCTACATTCAGTATCGTCGATCGGAACCCCTTAGCGGGTAAAGGCTTCCTCCAGCTTTTTCCAACTGACTCTGTCCATGTCTTTCTTTCTCCATTCTCTTCCTGTTACCGCTTCTATCCACCTTTTCCTGGGGCGCCCTCTTCTTCTTCTTCCCTTGGTCCTCTCCAAACAGTTGTCTTTAAAGTCCACCAACAGTGTATCTTGCTATAAGCCCCGCCCATTGCCACTTCTGATTTAGGGCATATTGTACGGCATCTATAAATTTGTTTTTCGTTCGATGTCGACGGCGAATAAGTAACGCAAAAAGACCCTTTTATTACCTGAGACAATCCGTTGAGAGATTCTGCAGCGCATGCGCAGGTGGACCCGCGGGATTATTTAGCGCTGTGTGCAAAGCTAACACACATCGCGCGAACATTGCCGTGAAGTTAGCCGCGCCCGTCACCAATGGCTCCATTTCTGATAGCCTGATAATTGCCATAAATAAAAACTAATTTATTTATTTATACGTTATTAACAATGTATATGCCTAAAATATGATATCACATATTTAACACACATACACTTCATATCAGAACATAATAAGTATTCTATCAAACGAGACAATCAAAAGAAACAAACACAATACAAAAATAAATCAAAAATTAATATTAACAGGACTAAATAACATTAATAACTTAAACTAAATGAAACCCTCATTAAGAGCATGATAAAGAAAATTACGGTAATTTGGAAGATTGTTGTGAAACACATAAATATTTATATTGATGTTAGTAATCAAGGTGTAAAAGCGAGATTCACTGGATCATTCACAGAAGCAGATAATAGTCCAGATTAAACACAGATGCGAAATTGGTCCTTCGATCCGGAATACTGGAAAGGTATTCTGTTAGCATTATATAAGTAATTTTCACCGCACACCGTCTGTTTTTATTAAGGTAACACAAAAATTCTAGTTTATACAAATTATTTTTCTAAGTGTGGTTTTGTTAGTGGGCCTAAATAATATCAACACTCACTTGTTAAGTTGTTCCTCAGCGGATTGGAGCATCTTAAGCCTCACATTAGTTGACAAAGTCACGTTATCAATGTGCTGTAAGACGTTCTCGAAGAATCGTCGAACTGCACTATCGTCCATTTCTGTTTCACTTTTTTGCTTACGAGAAAACTGATTTTCACCTGAAATTTAAATTAACTATTCGTTAAATTAGTTTTATTATTCAAAAAATAAGGTACACCAAAATTAGAAACAAATGCGTGTGCGAATATCGATCTTTAATTAACTGTCTAGAGATTCAATTAACTCTCTGATTCAACTACATTACTGCGACATTTCTATTTCGAAATTTTTAATAATGTTCCGTGACTACCGTTCAGTCTTCAGTTTATACTGGCACATAAATATACCTCTAATGAGGTACCACATAAGAAGGTATAAAGACTCACCAATAGGCAGCAGCGGCACCAGATGCGGCATTGTATCTCTTAAGTATGTGTAATGTTTGACCGTATGTTCCTCGAAAAGGGGCAACATTGTTGTACAATGTTGAGCCGCATTCAAAACCAAGATAAGTACACACATATCTTTTATTGAGTTAAGTATATCGAATGCCTAATCGAAGACTGAATTTGATTATAAAATATGCTCAAATTAAATATTAAAAATACCAAAATTACATCAATGGTAGTTAATGTTTTAAATGTTAGTTAAAACAGTTGAGAAAAATAATTAAAATTTAAAAGTCAATGAAACGAAATAGCGACAGTAGAAAGAGACAGACACATAAACTTGTAAGATTCAACGTGGGAGAAAAAATCATCCTTTATATGTGTAAGATTATTAAAAAAGGATACAGCTGGGATCTTCAACATCCGGTTCCGGCATATCAAAGAAAGGATGAACCCCAAGCAGACGCGTGGTCAGCGGAAGCACGAGAGTTGCGTGATTGCTACCCATTCTTTGCACACAGCGGAATGTGGAGCGTTTGTCCTGAGACAAAAAATATCTCAAAAATTTGTTACAAAAATAGTAGACACTTCCTTTGTTCTGGATCTATAAATTGTGTTCAATAAAACACAATATTTTCAGCTTCCACTAGGCAAATTATAAAACAAAAATCTTTTTCTGTATCGGCTTAGTGATCATTTGTCAAGTTGGTGATCAGCCTGTCACACCATTGACTAGATTCTAAGGCAAGAATCCTCACGAGGATTTTCTTTCACCGTTCGAGCGAATGTTAAATGCGCACATAGAAAAAAAGTCTATTGGTGCACATCCAGAAGTGGGACGACCACAGGAATGAGAGTCGGACGTTGAAGCCACTAGGCCAACACATGAATATATATACAGTAATACCCCGACTTAGGCTACCTCGACTTACGCGAATTCGGAGTTGCGCGATTTAATTTTTGCCGTCGAAATTGGTAGATAAATAAATTTAGAAGTGATGATGTTCAAGAGGTGTTGGATTCACACAATGAGGAGCTTACAATTGATGAGCTCATATCAATGCGTGAACAAGAGGAAGATATTGATAATAATCATGATCCAGTTAAATTAGAAGATCAAATGACAGTTGTAAAACTTGACAGAAGCCTTCAGTTCGATCCTCAAAATTAACATTCTAGAAAGCACAGACTCCAATGAAGAGCGCATTTTCATCTTTATATGCAAAATTGTACCCCGACTTACGCGAATTCCACTTACGCGGATAGCGCTCAGTCCCACCTATCGCGTAAATTCGGGGTATTACTGTAGTTTCTTTTATTCCCACTCCCATAAATAAAAATAAGTTAATATGTTTGTATGATAAAAAAACTTTTTATCTTACAATGTAACAATCGCGTATATATAAATAATATGAACACTCACTTGAGGATATCTCTTGAGATTCTCCAAAATTTTATCAACACACATCTCGAGGCAGGTCTTGGACGCCACCGTACACGAGCCGAGCATTCTGTGCAAGCCCTCCCTTACATCCATTGAATAATCCTATAAATATATAACTCCATTGTCATTAGAGTTTAACAAGGGACCATATAGGACCTTCATTATTCCTAATTTAATTAAAAGTAGCTATCAAAAGGAAAATATCTTGGAGTTCCACAAGGTGCGATTCTAAGACCTAAATGATTCCTGTTATACACGTTTGCCCAATTCGTGAAACATTCAATTTAACTATTTGGCCACGTTTACGTTAAATAATTACAATACTTGTATTATTAATTTTTTTTTTAATTTTCATATAGCGATGATGAGTTTTGTTTAGGAAATAAATTAATCTAAACAAAATTAGTAGAATTGTATTACTAATCTGTGAACGGACTCATTGGACGCGTTTGTATTATTATATTGAATTTTGATTCTTTCGTTATCAGATTGGCTGAGATTAACTTTTAACACACTTGTAACTCACAAAATCCAATTGGTATTTTAAATCACTACCGTTCATAACAATAGATATATCTAGTTTCTCAATATTATCTCCTATATTAATTATCTCACCTCCAAAGCAGACAGAATGGTCTCCAACTGATCCTCTCTCAACACAATATGATGGGAAATCTTATTCAGGCTATCGATCGCACGCAATCTGACATCTTCGATTTCATCATTGAACATATCGACTAAGAAATCCAATGATGTCGTTGCGAAAATTGGATTTTGCATTGACAATTCGCATACCGCTTCAACGGCCGCTGTGCGAACCTCTAAAATAATAAATTTTAAATCAGAAATTTTTATTTCTCTATTCAAAACTAAGAATAAACCTCGGTATGGTATGATTAGTGATATGGATTTTCAAAGAGTAAGTTTAAGGTTTCGTGCCCATTATTCTCCATATGAAAACTTTCTTTTGGACGGGGTAACTAGAATCTTTTTTTATAAAGAGCGCATAATTTCGCGAAATTCAGCTGTTAAGTGGCCAGCCAGATCGTGTGATTTAACACCACTGGATTATTTTTTGTGGGGCTATGTTAAAGACAGAGTCTATACGGAGCCAATCGAATCGATTGCAGCCTTAAAACTCAAAATCCGTGATGTCATTAACGAAATAAACCCTCCATTTTGCCAAAAAGTGATTAAAAATTTTGATGAAAGAATCAACATCTGTCAGCGTGGTCGTGGTGAACATTTGCCAGATATCATTTTTCATTCATAATTGCCAAACTTTTCTCTTTGTAATACAATAAAAATTTTATTCATTTTCCTCTAAATTCTTTGTTTTTTTTTTGTTTTAGAAAACAAAGTTCTTGTTGAAATACCCTTTATTTTCATTTACTTGTGATTTTGACTTTCAAAAGTGCCTTTATAATAGGCCTAATTAAAATAAAGGATTTGACTTTGATATTAAATTTAAGTACAACGCTGATGCAAGTTTGGGACATCACTTATCATCAGATGAGTCTGCTGTCCAGTAAGTGTCTCCAATTACATTAGAAGGAGAAAGATGCAAAAGGGCGCATTGCATTATCAGCATGGGCAACCTGGAGACTAATGTTTTGTTTTTCAATTGCAATACCCATAGGCGATATCAAATTCTGACAAACATTTGGAACAACTCCCGCCTGACACAATAGACTGGTGAGATCATGAAAAGACACACCCATAAACTCGTCCTCCAACCCATGTACAAACGCCCCAGCCGCTCCTCCGGGTAGCAATTGAACCGTGGACTGTTCCAACAACTGTCCCGGGGCATCGTCCGCCCAGCGGCGCCCACTGGCCCACGCTCCGGAGCGGACCAGTTCCGCTCCACGCTCGTGGGCTGTTTTCTTTTTCTAAACAATTACCAATGTGTGAGAATAATTTTAATGCCGTATATGTTTCAAAGCATGAAATTAATTGTATTTTTCAAACTTTTAGTAAAGTCAAAATTGCTATTTATTAGTGTCTTTAATTGCACAAACTTTGCAATAGTGCATATTAATGCAAAACTTTTATATAACAATAATATATGGCAAGAGATGGCGTTATTATAACAATTCAATATCAATAAATACATTTAAAATGTGTAGTTTTGCAATCAATAAAATCGTTGCATACCTTCATATTACTCATAAGTTGTTTATCCAAAGTTTGGAGAAGGAATCGGTCAGATACAGCCCTAGTAGTACCGAGTAAAGTACAAGCCAGGGCTCGAACCTGCATACACAGGTCGTTAACCGCTGAACATATGCGAATAAATGCATCATCTACCAACCGCATCGTTGTTTCACCATCCTGAAGGGTCACTGTGCTGTAATGAAACATTATTTATCTATATGCCTTGAACCAGCCAAGGTGTGGATATCATTTGGACCCATATCTCAATTACTAGCTACCGAAATTCATGAAGCTTGCACTGTTCTTAGTTAGGATAAAATAAATAAATAAAAAAATAAATCAGTGGCGCTACAACCTCTTTAGGTCTTGGCCTCAGATTTCTGAATCTGTTTCATGATCATTTTTTTTAATCTAATAGCAAGTAGGCGATCAGCCTCCTTTTGTGTCTAAGACATGTCGGTTTCCTCACGATGTCTTCCTTCACCGTTCGAGCAAATGTTAAATGCGCACATAGAAAGTGCATTGGTGCACAGCCGGGGATCGAACCTACAACCTCAGGTATGAGAGTCGCACGCTGAAGCCACTAAGACAACACTGCTCTTAGTTGGGATATACCTGGTCTAAACACATCACTACATAGTATAAAACAAAGTCGCTTTCTCTGTCCCTATATCCCTATGTATGCTTAAATAAAACTACGACGGATTTTGTTGCGATTTTTTTTAATAGATAGAGTATTGAAGTGGAAGGGAAGAAAGATGTTATTATACTATATATGTATAATAACATCCATTAAATATTGGAGATATACTGTTATTATTTCTAATGTGATGTTGTTAATCATTAATTTGTAAATGCAGGTTAATTTATCAAAATAATGTACTAAGTATTGTACACATTGAAACGATCTTGAAAACTCCGCGGTTGTATATATCTATCTCTTAAGCTATATATGTATAGTAGCTAATTTTTGAAGCAATTTAACAGCATTAATCCTTATCCAATTAAATACCTTAAATACATTGTTGATTTAATATAATAGGTATATATCTATATAAAACTATTGGATAGATTTTCATAATTTTTAAAGTTTAGTTAAGGCGCGTTATGAAAAATTGATGAGAGTGAAATTTTACGATGCGCGCGCACCGTGACACAAAATTAACAGAATGAAGTTAGGTCTAGGTGGCATGAAAATCGATAACTATGTTCAAGTTGTATATTCTAGTAATTTTATATCTAGAACACGTAATTCGTAACAGTACAATTAAACAGTCTAAATAAATAAATATTATTTAGTGTTTTTAAATCAATTTCATACACAACGGTGATAGTATTTTTTAATAAAATCTTTTTTTATTGCATTTTAGTTTTTTTTTTTCAGAGAGTAACGTAAATCTAGTGACGTAGGCTTCGTCCATGGGACATATACAAGCAGGTATTGAATCTACAATCTCAGGGATAAGAATTGCATATTTAATCAACTCCAAAACTTGCATTATACAAACACAATTAAGACCAAATGATTGAGTCTAAATAAAATTAGTTAAAAGCAAAAAATATAATTGTTCTTACTTTTCAGGATATTTGTTTCCCAGGAGCCAAATGAGCTTCAACGCCACTTCCCTTACAATTTCATAGTCATCCGATAGAGCTGGGCAAACTTGTTCATAGATGTCAGCACTCAATGTTAAACCACGTCCGTGCAATGTAAGTAACGATTGAAATGCCTCACACCTTACTCTGGCATCCTAAAATAGTTCCTTGAATTAGAATGTTTTTAATTTTTTTTTTTTTTTTTTTTTCAATACATGTGATAAAAAAATACATGAGGGTACATGCAAATAACCATGCGCTGAAACCAGCAGATTTAAGTGCGGCATGGTGTGGTCGCTGCTACTCGACTGTTTGATTACATAATTAATTTAACACTTACATAGTATCTTATTTTATAGCATAAAGTACAGTCATACGCCAACATTTCTAGATACAAACAAAGTGCCGGAAATATGTCTATACAACTTTAATGATAATATTATTACGTTCATTGTGTTACACAATATCAAGTCAGTCTTAATATAAATATAATATAAAACAAAGTTGCTCACTGCTTCGATACCTTTATATGTATAATGGCTAATGAGGTTGTCATCATTGTTGTCACATGTTGAGACGAATAAATAGAAATGTATTAAAGTATAATTTTCACTATTTCATTAAAAAATTAACAAAATTCAAAATTTATTTATTCATGTAGGTAACAATGTACACTTATGAACGTCATAAAAAAGAAATATTAAATGAATTTAATTTTACATTTACTGCCAGTTCTCAAATCAAGGGCGTAGAACGGAAGAGAAGAACTGGCAACAAACTCTCCGCCACTCTTATTAATCGTCAAGTTTTTTTAACACAATGCTTGTAAGGAGCTGCAACCACTACACCATGTTCCATATGACATATTGAGTAATAAAGAATAAAAAAATTAATTAAAAACAAAGATTTGTCCTCTATCAGCAGGAGGCATGGTGAAATAGGAGCACGCACTTACACACTTGTGAGAACAACACGCAAATACGTAGCATAAACAACTTATATCACCGCATACACGAATTCAAGTACGACCAGTCACCACAAGTAGCACCCGTTCACGAGTATGACGCATGGCCAGCCATCGGCCCTCTCGCCATATTTTAGGGAGAGAGACAACCCGACGCATGGACGCCGCCACAAGCAATGACATAACACAATAGTAAATGTAAAAATATTTCATATAAAAATTAATACACAAATAAATATATCCTGAACAACAGTAAGCTTCAAAGCTTCTGTATGCCAATGTGTCCTCATGACAGTTCAACCTTCATTTAATTTTACAGAGAAAGATTTATTCATCAAGTGTTAAATGAGCAGGCAAATTTAATAACTGTCAGTCACTGGCCATAGACAACAACGAGAACTTGTGAGTGACAATCCTTCGATGAAGTGGTATATTCTTTAAGGAATTACTTTTGAAATTAAACTGAAGGATAATAAAAATTTCATACGTCACTGTAAAATATTACAACTATATCTTACCTCAGCATTACTGTAATCACTTAGTAACTTAACAATCACGTTCGCTTCTGTAATCATGTCAGGTGTCCGGTCTGGTTCAGGGGATATTGAATAGAGTTCACTAATCAGTTGTAAACATCTACACTTCACTTGGTGACTTGTATCTTTAAGATTTTCTTTAGCAACAGCTACCAAACGTTGCATTAGAGTCTTATCATCTGACAGCTTACAACCAAGCTTTAGTAATGTGCCTAACCCCTGAGCTATAACCTGTAAAATAAGTAATATACAAATAATAATTGCTGGCACTATTTATAGATAAAATTTTTAAAACTTATTTTTTTTAAGAAGTAGACATGGGGAGAAATTGGCTGTGCCAAAAATCAATCTAGAGTTGGTTCGGAAAAACAACTTTTGTATGGCAATTAAAGTTTACAATAAATTACCAAAAGCATTAAAAGATCTTCCAAAGACTCTAAGTCTTTAAAAAGCTACTTGGTGTATTACTTTTGGAAAAAATGTACTAATCAATAAATGATTATTTGAGTGAGACATTGTAATTGATACAAATTAAATAAAGTATGATAAGTACAATACAGATAATATAAGAACTGACTTTGACTAATAATGTAAAATGTAAATTAAGAGAAATTTGCGCACCAATGTGTGTGGCAGAATATGCGAAAAATTAATGACTCTACCACCTTAACATTTTGTCCCATTTTCTTGATATAAATAAATTATTATTTAATTGTACCACTAACTTTAATTAAAACATGTCTTACCTTATGTGAAGTTTCATTCTTTATCAAATGTATAGTTTCATCAACTAAGTGATTTAAATTAGCACCAGGGCATTCTAAGCCAATATCGCAGAAGAGCCATAATATTTTAACGCGTACTGCTGACTCCTCCTCTGATTGAAAGTGCTCTGATAGTTTTTTAATAGCTTCTTCCACATCAGATTCTTGAAACTGAAGACAGTCTGATATACGTAATAGTAACTGAAGAGCTTCGTCACTCGATTTACATTTTTCTAAAAGACCAACAAATGCTGCAGCTGAACTCCCAATCAAAGGTTTTTTTGCTAAGTGGAGTTTTTTTGATGAGGGGCCATCCTGAAATTGTAAATTCTGTGTAGTATTAGAACTTTAGTATAAGTTAATAAGTTATAAGTATTAGAATTTCGTGTAAAGAGGTTATTCAGTTATGATTATTTATGTTCATTTTAATATTAATAAATGAAATGTATTTAACCAATATCAATTTTCAAGTTGCTTACCTGATAAGACTTATTATACTCAGCTAAAGCCCTTTTCTTGAGGACAGCTGCCATTTCGATACCCGAGATACGATTATTAGTATAGTGATTAATTCAACAGTTTATTTAGTATTTCTCAGTAACTCTATCAGACTTGAAATCATGGAATTATGTTATCAAATGTTTTTTTATTTGCAAACAATACGACTTTTGAGTTTTGACATGATTTTTATTTTTGACTTAAGTCTTAGGACTAGCGTCTGTCGTCGAACGTCGTTTGGCTAATGACAAACGTCATGTCAATAAACAATGAAGTGTCAAGTAGTGACAAGTTAGCATTAGCAATTTCCTGCAAATTAAATTTTGTAATAGTTAATACATAATTTTAAAAGCTTCTGAATATGTTGATAAAAATGTTATAAAATGATTATCGAAAACGACGAGGAAAGTTAACGACGGTAATATTTAATTTTTAAGTATGTTATCTGTTCATATTTTACTAAATAACTTAAAATATTCACATTTTTTTCACATCTTTCATGCCGTACTATGTCCCTGAAAATTAATCCAATTGCTCTCTAATTTCTACAAATCATTCGAAATTAAGAAGAATATTAATTCGACTACAAGAAGTAAGTAAACTTATGTTTTCATAAATACATAAACATGTAAAGTCCACTTAAAAATAAATATGTACCTTAAAAGGAAATATATTCCTAACCATAACCACAAATCTCTTACCCCACTATTGAATTTTTACAGATCATGTATATGGAAAAATAATGTCATCACAGGGAGGACAATGTCTAAAGTCTTCTTTAGAACATAGCCGCCTAAATGAGGGAAGTGTGTCTGTCGGGATGCCCAAACAAACTTTTTCTCAACATTGGAAGGAGTTTGTTTGTGGTGGTGGTGCAGCATTCTGCAATATTCTCATCAGCTATCCTCTTAATAAACTAATTTTTAGACAGGTATATTTAAAATTATTAAATATAAATAATAATAGATAATAAATCTATTATTATTTATATACTTGGTTTGAAAAGTATGAAAATTATATACAATTACAAATGAATTCAAAAGGAATTTTCTTTTGAAATCTATTTAAAAAAAATTATTATATTATTTTTCTGGATTATTTATGCAACTAGAATTTTAGAAGTTATTAACAGCAGTGTGTTAAGTTAACTTTCCTATTATTTTTTATGTTCCTTACTTTTAGTATTTATATTCTGCTAATTATATATTAAAAATTATCGCATTTTTGTTTTTTTATGCTGCAGATGATGCATGGTGTAGAAGCAACTTTTGCCTTAAACCAGTTGCAAAAAGAAGGGCTTGGATATCTGTATCGGGGTATGCTACCTCCATTACTGCAGAGGTCAATATCTATGTCACTCATGTTTGGTGTGTATGATGAATGTTTGGAGCCACTTTTAGATAGCAAAATTAATCCATATGTTTCTAAAACGGTTGCTGGTGTTGTGGCTGGATGTTTCGAAGCAACATTGATGCCATTTGAAAGATTACAAACTTTGCTGATTCACCCTAAGTATCATAATAAATTTAGGAACTCGGCACATGCGTTTAGCCAGATATCTAAGTTTTATGGTATCAAAGAGTTTTATAGAGGATATGTGCCAATCCTGTTACGAAATGGTCCATCAAATGCACTGTTTTTCATAATAAGAGATGAAATAAAGGTCAGACTGCCTAAGCAAGAGAGCATGGTATATGAGGGGCTTCAAAATTTTATTGCTGGTGCATCAATTGGAGCTTTTCTTAGCACTTTGTTTTATCCATTAAATGTGATAAAAATTGGAATGCAGTGTGAGTTGGGTGGGCCCCACCGAACAATCATGTATGAATTTAATTATATTTTACGGAAGCGAGGGTCTAAGTTTGGAAATTTCTACCATGGTGTCGTACTCAACATAACCCGTGCATTTCTCAGTTGGGGCGTTATAAATGCATCCTACGAAGTGTTTAGGAAAATATTATATTCCTAGTCATATTTTTTTGTTTTTGTTATTGTTATGTATGGTGGCTCTGTGTAAATAAATATTATATTCTCAATTTGTTATAAGATTAATCCTAGTGAAGCATTTATAACAGCAAAAATGTGTACCTAAGATTGTGATGAATTATTTATTAACGGAGAATCATTGTAATTATGTATGTAATACAAAAATTACAATTTGATTTTTCAAAGACATTGTTTTATTGTCACAACTTTTTGCCATAGTACAAGAAATAGAGAAATAGATTAAAAATAAAATCTGCTTGAAATTACCATGTGTTTTATTGACTTGCGGTGTAATTTAATGGTAAGTGAAAATTTTGATTGATTCTGTGTAGTTTAAAATAATGAATTACAATGAGAATAAATTTTTCTTGGGCGATTCATGTGTTGTATATTTTAAACGGAATTGTTTTTATTGGTAAGAATTATTAAGCGCATATTGCGATTAAAATCTAATCAATGCCTATCTGAACAATTTGTGTAGGATAACAAAATCTAAATTGATTTCATAAAATGTGTAATTTAGCAATTTTAGAAGTATTACTACGCTGTACTTGACAAGGAATTTAGTTAAGAAACTTTTAAAAAGTAAAATCTTTGACCGCGAGAGATTGAGATAAGTATTATCAATTTGCATAAATTCCCACAACGGACGAAGGCATACTTGCATGTTTTAAATTTTTCGTTACACATGAAGATCTTCGAAAAACAGGTGCACCAAACCGATGATGGAACATATACAGAAATGTATAAAGACGAAACCGGGACTATTGTTTTAATTTTTAGATTCACAAAGGCCACAATTCCGCGACGACTACAGATACGAGAAAGTATTTAAAGTATTTTACAAACTCCATACTGAAGCCGTGAATTGGTACCAGGCTCGCATACGTTGCGAGGCGGAGGGTTCTCAGCTAATTGTACCGCATTCCTTGGACGAAGCGGACAGTATACCGCTCCTGATAGCTCCGATATTGACGAAATATGAAGGAGTGTATGTTGGAATGCATGATTTGTACTCGGAACGATCTTTCGTTACTATAAAAGGTATAGTTACTGATTGGTAATCTATTCTAATAGGTAGGTACTATAAAGCTAAATATTTATTTTATCTATCAAGAACTGTTTAGCAGTAAGTCTCAAATATTAATATGAAAATTATGAGTAAATATCTGCGATAAAAAATCTAACTTTTGGCCTAAGATATATGTTCATGATAAATTGCTTGTTCTAATAGGCATTTGTAGATGTTCAGCCTTCTGTCGTTATCCTTCACTCTACGAGCGAGTGTTTAATGCGTACATTATTACAAATAAGAATTTTAGATAAGAATTATTACATAGAGTAATCCTCTCCCCGGCTGTGCACCAATGCAGGATTTTGAAACTACCTACGTCTTAAACTCAAACCCAATTAACTCCATTATTGACCATATTATGATACCTATTAGACATTTTATTCCAAATATTGATAAAAGTGTGCCAATAACAAATCGACGAATAGTAATAGCCATCTGTCGATAGAACCATGGTTGGTCGGATCGGTGTATGTGGATAGACCTTTGTACATATGAAAATGACAGTTCAACCGTGCCAATCTTAAAATGTTAACTTACACCAGTTTTTAAAACAATTAAATAGCTAGCAGAAAGGAGTTCGTTTGACTGTCACGGTCCGATCTCAGATTGTTTTCAATCTGAGATTGTGGATTAATTATTGGGTTCGGGCGTTAATGGATGAGAGTCAAATGCTCAACCCGCCAGCCTAAAACGAGGAAACAAAACAATACTTCAATAAATGTTGTCGAATAGAATCAATCTCTGGTGTGTCGGTAATTTCAAAAAAGTTTTATAGGCAAAAAGTATTCAAATAATTATTTTGCCATTCGTATAATTAATCTACATATTTTTTTTAATGTATATAAAATATGTATTAACATTATCTGTGGTCTAGTGTTTAAGCGCGACACCACC
The DNA here is from genome assembly GCA_028984075.1 of Pieris mannii. Lineage (NCBI taxonomy): Eukaryota > Metazoa > Arthropoda > Insecta > Lepidoptera > Pieridae > Pieris > Pieris mannii. Next base: position 948,298 of record CM054798.1, on the reverse strand, counting down.
ACCCAGACGTCGTTAATTTACGTATGTGGCACAAAAATTGCGTATCTATCTATCTATTTGTAAAGTATTTTATGTTATTTTCGATCTGCCTAACATTCTTGAAATATATTTATTGATTATCAATTACACAAGCAAGAATATAAATAATATAATCTTTATTCTGATAAACTGATAACAACACCAAACCGATGAAAGAGACAAGATATTAAACAATAGTTGTAGGTAGGTACATTAATTATTTATGTATCTACCTACAATATTCATATGTGGTGGCAACATGGTGAACTTCTATTAACACTATTTTACTGAAACAATACACTTTGTTTCTAAATGACGGCGGTATTTACATAGAATATATTTCAGGTTTTTTGGCGAAATTATCTACGCCTTTGAAGGTAGGTAGGCTAGGTAGAGATAAGAATAAACAAAATAACACTTATTAACTTATGAAAAGGTCGCAAAAATCTTAACTATAAAACACAAAATCAACGCGGGATTTTAATGTGATAAATATATATTAGGTAGCGGTCTTCACGACACAATTCTGGATTTGCTATGGGAACTGAAACAGCCAGTACACAGTGGAGGACGATGTGTGGCGATGCGACGCAATGGCCGCCTCTTTGTGCATCCTTGTTTCGAGAAACTTCCATTCGCTTGCAAAATTAAAGCTTCGGATGTGATGTATTATCCGGAATGTGATACGTTTGATTCGCGTGAGTTACATATTTATACACATGCACAACATGGCTTATTGAATAGCCCATAAGAAAATATACCCATTGTACGACTATCTTGTAGGTACTTTAAGGATGGGAACGAGTAGGTATGTCACTTGCAAGCTCATTTAACCCAGTGCAGTAATTGGTTGCAAAAAAATACTTAATTGAATTGAAGAGAGACATAATCTGTGACTTGTGATCATCAGCGCTACAGATATTAAGAAAAATTGTAAACAAAATTGTGTGAACTTACTTACGTAGGTACACGCGTTAGAAGTTATACTTCTTTGCCGTTAACGATAAAAATCTTTTCAAAAATATTGTCTTTCGCCTTATATAAATATTATTAGTGTCGAAAAAAACGACACTAACAATAGAAAAAAAATTGAAATGTTAACTATAGCAGACCTTTGGGTGTCGATTTTGTGTAACGGTGTGCGCGCGCTTAAGATAACGTAATTTGCAAAATTTATTTAAACGTATTGTATTATTTCTTGAAGATTTTGTCAATGCTACTTACATGAGACACTTTATAAGAAAGGGATTCTACGAATGCTAGACACTTATATCATGCCAATACCAATCTAGTTAAACTTTCTTTTTAAATTCTTATACACCAGACTTTAGTGACAAAAAGGTTCTATTACTACTCAAAATTGTATGCAGGCTGGGTACTTGGCCCCAACAACACGTGTTATATAACTCATTTGGAACCGCAAACGTGGTACGAGGCATATTCCACGTGCCTAAGCGCAGGTGGTCACCTCACAATTCTTGACACAAAAGAAGAGGCAGAGTACATAAGAGACACATTCAAGCAATATGACCAGCACAAAACACCAGGGGACTTTGCGTTTCTCGGCTTCAGTGATATCTTTCAACGGTATCACTATAGGACTGTTCTTGGTATGTTGTTTTTCTAAAAAAACGCGTTATACTTATAAAGATGCTTGTCTATTATACTAACATGATAAAAATTTTAAGATAAAAGTTTGTAAAATGTTGTCTGTAGCTGACTTCAGGGTTTTATGTGACGGAGTGCGTGCGCATCGTAAAAAAATTTCCGCACCGAAAGAAGTATAAGTTCAAAAAAACATGACATTATAATTATTTTGCCTTGCATTGAAGTATTAACTTTTTTACCCATATGACAATTGACAAATAATCATTTAATGGCGGTTTAACAAATTATTACATTGAGAGGCTACATTACAAAGAGACGTAAAGGGAACTGAAATTATCTGTCGTTTCTTGTATTTTTTTTTCTGTTTTTTTTTTGCCGCTTGGACAATTTTTAAAGGCTGGCTGAGATCTATACTTTCGAGGGCTTACTGTGCGTTGCAAATCGCGGATTGCTGATGAATTGATTTTATAATCTATGCGTCGCTAATTAAATTACAGTGCTTATTAAATGTAAAAATAAACATATGACTGAAAAGTTCAATTTAGCCGCAAATATCTAAGTCTAAGAACAATTTTAACTAGTGTTTATTGGTATTTTTCTGTCATATTGCGTTTATATTGGAAGACAAAACAATTTTTAGGTAAAACTGTATCACTAGATATTATTTATGTACATTAAGAATTTCTTAAAAGAGTAATAATAATAATAAAAAGTCTTTATTCATTTTAAGTACATTTTCTTTTCATAGTGTAAGATTTAGAAACCCTTTTAAGTAAAAATACCTGTGTTAGGGTTTCCAGCTCTTCCATAACAAACTTAATTACTTAAAATACAATAATATTTCTCACGATTTCTCTATCTTAGGCGATCCATTGAAAGAGAAAGCAGTTGACTGGGATTTCAAGTGTCCAGGGAATTTTACCAAGTTGGAGGAAAGATGCGGCGGGTATCGTAGAAGTGGGCTTCTATCAACCAACAGTTGCATGATGCCATCTATGTTCTTTTGCGAGAAACCGGCAAATGGGACGTTTAGAATAAAGAAACACGCGCGAAGTCCGCTCAGAAGTGGGTTTAGGAATTTACGGAAAGTTTAGTCTGTGTTCAAACTTACTTATAATAAGAATGCAAATTGCATTGTCAGTATCATTTTGAAATATTCGTCTTTTGAGCATATACGAAAACGTAACACCCACTAAATAATTTATAACTCTCGTTTGCATTGAATAATAATTTTGTTGCTGCATTACTGCAAAATCGCGATGGTCATAGACAAAATCATCGCAAAAACATCTTGAGCTTGTTTGATTATTAATTAGCAAGTGTTGCCCGTATTAAAAATTAGTCAAAGTTCACTAGAGCCTCAAAATAAGAGTTTAATTAAACATTGGCAACATTACGTATTTTAATACGAGTACGTCGTATGGACACGGCAAACTAAGCAAAATAACATCTACGTTAGCATTTTTATTTTAAGGCATATATATTTAAATGACCATAATATAATAATATATAATAATAATAATAAGTCTTTATTCATTTTAAGTAGGTACATCTTTCTTTTCATAGTGTAAGATTTGGGAACCCTTTTAAGTAAATATACCTGTGTTAGGGTTCCCAGCTCTTCCATAACAAATATAATTACTTAAAATATCATAATTTAACCAATTCGTTTTCTTTTTATTTATTTATTTATTTATTTTTTTAACCGTTATCATCACACCTGAGTGTGTGCATGAGTAAGTGTGTGGGTGTAAATGTGTGAGGGAGTGAATGAGTGAGTGAGTGAGTGAGTGAGTGAATGAGTAAAGTGTATTTATATCGTGGGTCTCAAAAGCAGCTCTAACACTGCATAAGGCGTAATCATAAGCCAGTCTTTTATTACGGTTTTTAGTTTGTAGGCGGTGAGAGGGTAGATGTTAAGCAGCCTATTTAATTTATTATAGATATAGGCTGCTTGCATATTGCGTCTAGCGAAGTCGGTCCTTACAGTCTGACCGACTACAACATCCTTATTTCTTTTTAAGACCAGCCTACTCTCAAACGGGAGTGCACTGTGGGTTTTTAAAATTAGACTCAGGACATACAGCTTCCTAACGGAAAGTAATTTGCTAAGATGATAAAGCTCTTCCGATGGGAATCTGTATGGCCGGAACAGCATCACTTTTAAGAGAGCCCTATGTCCCCGTTCCAATTCCAAAAATTTTGTTTTATTGGCCGCACCCCATATGTTTATGCAATATGTTAATACGGACTGAACGAGTGCTGTGTAAATTCTTGTAAGTATGACATACGATGTGATGTGTCGCAAAATTTTAAAGATGTATGTAAATTTCCGTAATCTACCAGTCATGGACTCTATATGGGGATACCATGATAGTCGTTCGTCTATGTGAATGCCTAAGTATTTGGTAGAGCTAACTTTTGTAATTGGAGGACAGGGGCAGTTACTGACACTTTGCATATCGCAGTTATGTAATTTAATTTTAAAATCTTTAGGTGGTTGAGTTCGTTTAGAAATTCTGAAACATATATAGTTAGTTTTTTCTTTATTGAGAGACAAAAGGTGGAAATCAAGCCACTTAGCAATAGTTGTCAGTCCAATTTCCGTTGATTTTTTCACTTCTGCCCAGTTAAGCCCTGTAAAAAGTACAGCTGTGTCATCTGCATAGGAAAATATTTGCCCGTTATCAAGTTTTAGATTGCTTAACGCATTAATATATATTAGAAATAACGTTGGGCCTAATATGCTTCCTTGCGGAACCCCATAGGTTATTTCCATTTCATCACTTATGTAATCGCCTATTTTCACTCTTTGTGTTCGCCTTGAGAGGTAGTCACAAAATAGATTTAAGGGTATATCTCTTATACCAATTTGCTCCATATTATGTAAAAGTGAAGAGATACAGACAGTATCGAAGGCCTTTCGTAAATCTAGAAATGCACCAAGGCATTTCTTTCCCTTATCTAGGTTTGACACTATCAGAGACGTAAATTGAGATATGGCATCTTCCGTGGATTTTCCTTGTCTGAATCCATATTGTGAGCTTGATAGAATATTAAATTTATTAAGGTAGTTCATTAATCTAATATTCAGAAGTTTTTCTAGTACCTTGGAGATGGCTGGAAGAATTGAAATTGGCCTGTAGTTATTGACTTTATCCTTATCGCCGGATTTAAATACTGGTACAATAATAGTGTGGCGTCCTCGTCGTCATTGGTAGCTGAAATAAAATTATCAAAATAAATTATATATTAAATTACAAAAAATGCACTTACCAACTTTTACGTATAGACCGTGTCTATTGTTCTCCGCGGCAGACGGGGGGCGAGGCACGCGCATTCCAGAGCGCGCTCCGCCACCAGTACGGCCCACGACTTCTTAAGTGACACACGTACATCTCGCTGCCGACGCCGCGGTTTATTTTTACGAAAAATATATACATCGTTGAGATCACACAAGTTTTATTATTTTTATATAGTGATATACGACAACGCGAACACTATACTGGTGACCCCGACGTGATAAGAGTAAGAAAAAACTACACGCCACGCGGTCTTAGCACTTTTGTCATGCAAGACGATAACGGTGGGGACACGGACAATATGGAAAAAGGTGCACATGAAATTTTCAAAGTTGGAATTAAAATACCACCATTTTTACCGAATAGACCTGCACTCTGGTTTGCTCAATTGGAAGGCCAATTTTGTTTGGCGGGAATAACGTCAGACACGACTAAATTTTATAACGCGACTAGCCAACTGGACCCACAGTTCGCTATTGAAGTTGCGGATATTATAGAAAGTCCTCCCAAAGACAACAAATACCAAACCCTCAAAGCGGAGCTAATAAGGCGATTAAGTAAACCGCGCGAAGAAGAAATCAGGCAATTTTTAGACAATCAAGAACTCGGCACTAGAAAGCCTTCACAATTTCTTCGTCACCTACAACATTTGGCCGGACCACAGGTACCAGACGAATTTATTAGATCAGCATGGCACAATAGGTTACCCAATAACATTCAACCTATCATTGCATCGCATATGGATATGCCGCTAGAGAAACTTGCAGAGTTGGCTGACAAAATTATAGCCATCGCAGCCCCAACCCCACCAAATGTTTACGCCGCTACATCGTCCTCAGCTAACCAACATGCTGGAAATCCTCCAGACCACTACCTCACCGCCTTAGAAAGCTTGGCCAGGCAAGTTAACGAATTAACCAAGCAAGTTGCTTCCCTGAGCATGCATAATAGCCGATCAAGCAGATCACCACAACGTAGGTATAACAGATCAAGATCTCACTCTCGCTCCACCCAAAGATGGAAGGAAAACAAAATGAATAGCGTGTGTTACTACCACAGAAAATTCGGTGAAAACGCCATAAAATGTCTCACGCCCTGTTCCTACAAGACTTTAAACGCGAACGGCAGCCTGTAGTGGCGGCTAACGACTGCCTTACGCATACTCCTAATGACCGCCTCTTCATCGTCGAAAAGAAAACTAAACTGAAGTACTTGATAGACACGGGATCTGACGTTTGCGTTTTTCCTAAGTCGGCGACCAGAGACCAGCGTCATAAAACTAAATATGAGTTATACGCTGCCAACAACACTATCATAGCTACGTATGGCTACATAGCCTTACACCTGGACCTCGGACTTCGCCGGGACTTCACCTGGAGATTCGTAGTTGCGGACGTCACACGACCCATTATTGGTGTTGACTTCTTGGGCCACTACAACCTATTAGTGGACTGTCGTCGTCACCGCCTCATCGACGGCCTCACAAGTTTGTCCGTCAACGCGCCACGCTGCGCCATCATTTCTGTGGAAACGGTGACCATCAAAACAGTTGCTGGAAACTCCGACTTCCATGACTTACTTCGCAACTACCCAGATGTAACGAAACCTACTGGAAATCCAAAAGAAACCAAGCACCAAACGAAGCATCATATACGTACTACCCCTGGTCCACCAGTCGCAGCTCGTCCCAGACGTTTAGCCCCAGATAGACTGCTTATTGCGAAAAAAGAGTTTGAAGAGATGTACGCAAATGGAACAGCTCGTAGATCAGAGAGCCCATGGTCGTCTCCCTTACATTTAGCCAAAAAGAAGGACGACGGTTGGAGACCATGCGGCGACTACAGAGCACTTAATGCCAGAACCATCCCTGATCGATATCCAATAAGACAGATTAATGACTTTGTTTACCAGCTGTCTGGAGCTAAAATATTTTCAAAGATTGACCTGATTAAGGCCTACAATCAGATACCTGTCGCGAATGAGGACATACCTAAAACAGCCATAACGACACCATTCGGACTGTTCGAATTTCCGTATATGACCTTTGGTTTAAGAAATGCTGCTCAAACCTTCCAAAGATTCATCGATGAAGTTCTTCAAGGCCTGGAATTTACATATGGGTATATTGACGACATCCTAGTATTCTCGAAGACCAGAGAACTCCATCTTCAGCACCTTAAAACTGTCTTCGAACGACTTAACCAGTATGGCATCTTAATAAACACCTCTAAGTCCATATTCGGCATTAACGAAGTAACTTTCCTCGGCTACAGCGTCTCGACTGAAGGCATACGCCCCCTCAAAGAGAAAGTGGAAGCTATTACCAACTACCCACAGCCAAAAACAGCAAAACAACTCCGACGGTTCCTGGGAATGATAAACTACTACCGGAAATTCATCCCTGATGCAGCAAAGATACAGGCTCCTCTGAACGATGCCTTAACAGGTAACATCAAAGGAAATGCACCTATCGATATGACTAACCTTGTAACAGCTTTCAATGAGTGCAAGCGCAGCCTATCTCAAGCCACTCTTCTTGTCCACCCTGAAATCAACCTGGATCTAGCCTTATTCACAGATGCTTCAGACGACTCCATCGGCGCTGTCCTGCAACAAAAACGAAAAGGCAACTGGGAACCCTTGGGATTTTTCTCTCGTAAACTGACGACATCGCAAAAAAAATATAGTCCATACGATAGGGAGCTTCTGGCCATATACGAAGGTATCAAACACTTTAAATATATGTTGGAAGCAAGAAACTTTTGCATTTACACCGATCACAAGCCCATCACCTACGCCTTCACAACAAACAGAAGCCAGTGCTCTCCAAGACAATTCCGCTATCTTGACTATATATCTCAATTCACCACCGATCTAAAATACATTCCCGGTAAAGACAACATCGTCGCTGACGCCCTATCACGTGTAGAAGAGATTGTCACCATAAATTACGACGCACTTGCAAGAGATCAGGCTCAAGACCCTGAATTGCAAGCTTTGCTTACCAAAAACACAGCACTACAACTGAAGCAGATCGCTGAAAACCAGTTGTACTGCGATTTTTCCACCAAATCGCCTAGACCGTATATAACACCTGCCTATCGCAAACGCGTTTTTGAAACCATACACCAACTCAGCCATCCAAGCGGCCCTACCACTGCTAAAATGGTAGCTCAAAGATTTGTGTGGCCCGGAGTAAGACGCGATTGCAAAACTTGGGCAAAGGAATGTGTAGACTGCCAACGAAGTAAAGTCAACAAACATACGAACGCACCATTTACAACCTTTTCAGTACCATCAGAACGTTTCGCCCACGTACACCTGGACATTATAGGCCCATTACCATACTCTAATGGCTTTAGATACTGCCTGACAGCAATAGACCGCTTCACACGTTGGCCTGATGCCTATCCACTAGCGGATATTACAGCAGAAACTTGTGCTTCCGCGTTCATTACCAACTGGGTATCTCGTCATGGATGTCCACAAACTGTAACAACAGACAGAGGCTTACAATTTCAATCACAACTCTTCCAAAGCATCACTAACCTGATTGGCGCAGAACATCGTCCCACCACCTCATACCATCCGCAATGCAATGGAATGGTGGAGAGATTACATCGCCAACTAAAAGCAGCCATCATCTGTCACAACAACCCACAGTGGACTGAAACACTTCCCCTAGTGCTACTAGGAATAAGAGCTGCCTGGAAAGAAGATCTGCAGGCATCAGCCGCCGAGCTAGTATATGGAGAACCACTACGACTACCGGGACAATTTTTCTCAACTTCGCTTGACCAGAACCTAAATCCAGCAGACTATACAGCTCGCTTGAGAAATCATATGGCAGCATTAACCCCAACTCCTGCATCAAACCACAACAGTAAAACATTCTATTTGCCGAATGACATACATACTGCACAGTTTGTTTTTCTTCGCCGTGGTCCCGCAAAACGATCACTTGAATCACCATATACCGGCCCATATAAAGTTCTGAAAAGAAATACAAAAACATTTTCATTAGACATAAAAGGCAAAGAAGTTACAGTAACAATAGACAGAATAAAACCAGCTTACCTTACGAAAGAGAACAGAGAATACGACACGACCATTCGTTCACCGATGACCGTACTGCCGCTTCACACCAATCACGATGCACCGCTACCTGAAAAAAAGACTAGAAGTGGAAGATTAGTTAAGTTTCCGGACTACTATCGACCGTGAAACGGTCTCGGCAGGGGAGTGATGTGGCGTCCTCGTCGTCATTGGTAGCTGAAATAAAATTATCAAAATAAATTATATATTAAATTACAAAAAATGCACTTACCAACTTTTACGTATAGACCGTGTCTATTGTTCTCCGCGGCAGACGGGGGGCGAGGCACGCGCATTCCAGAGCGCGCTCCGCCACCAGTACGGCCCACGACTTCTTAAGTGACACACGTACATCTCGCTGCCGACGCCGCGGTTTATTTTTACGAAAAATATATACATCGTTGAGATCACACAAGTTTTATTATTTTTATATAGTGATATACGACAACGCGAACACTATAATAGCTTGCTTAAGTTTTGTCGGGAAAATCCCTTTTTGAAAACATAGATTGGCCAAATGACATAGACAAGGTACTAAGAGACATCTAGCGAGTTTTAAGAATCGTACGGGAATATTATCCCACCCTGGTGCGCTATCTGATTTTAGGTTTCTGATTATATGATCAACCTCTAGAGGGTCAGTACTAAATAAAACAAACGAGTGGGAGCTAGATTTATGGGCAAGTGGTGATGTGGAGGACCGTGACGGGTTTTGTTGAATTTCCTGAGCTAGTAATGGGCCAAGATTTGTAAAGTAGTTATTAACTTCATTTACAGACTCTGTGGGCGTAGGCTTAACGTTTATTAGTTCGTCATTATTATGATTTGTTTGACTCATATATGCAATCCTCTTAATATTTTTCCACAACTGTTTAGGGTCATTAACTGAATTATCCAATTGTGTTCTTTCATATTTCCGTTTTAATTTTTTTATTAAGTTGTTACAAAAGTTTCTATATCTTTTATAAGTAATTGATAGAATTTCGTCATATTGATTACTTTTTAAGCGTTTTTGCATTTTATTCCTATTTCTTATGCATCGCAAGATACCGGCAGTTATCCACGGCTTTAATACCTGATGTCGTTTGGATACATTTGAGATTGTTGTATTTTCTTCTAAGGATTTTTTAATCTTATCTATCAATTTTTCAACGACTACATTAGGATCCGTGCAAAGTAAGAGATTATTCAAATTTTTATTAGCTAATGTTATTACCGCTTTATCAAAATCTGTATAGGTTTTTAATTTTTTTGCCTCAACTGCGTTATGCATTTTTACTTTCTGTAAACTTAAAAATACCATGAGATGATCTGAAATTGAAGTATTCAATACAGCTACTTTTGCCTGAATTTTTTTATTTTGTTGTTTTATCATAACGTGGTCAAGGCAGCTATTATTTCTAGTCGCAAAGAGATGTCCCGGCATTAAGCCGTATATTGATAACATGTTAAGATAGTTTAGTCGGTTGGTTTGGTTACTGTTGTCGACATTATAAATTAGATTTATATTTATATCACCAGTGATGACTATATTTTTCTTGTTTTTCACATGTTCCAAGTGTAGACGAAGTGATTCTAGAAATGTGTCTGAATTCGGAATAGAAGGAGAACGATAAATTCCTAAGATTAAATGATTTAGTACCTCGATTTGTATACATGATGCATTTTCTAGGATTATTTCGCGTACTTTGGGTTTCAGATTATTCTTGATATAAGCTACTACGCCATCATTCTGATTGAATTGATTCGTAGTATAGTATGATGAATATTGGCTAAGTTGAGGAATAGGTTTTGTATTATTTAATCTGCATTCAGTCAATATAATTATATCAACCTCAACCTCCAAACTGCTTAAGGTTACTTCCAGATTGTCGAAGTTCCTATAAATACTTCTTATATTTTGGGTAATGATTGTTAAATCGCTTTTTTTAGGATTTATAAATTGCTTCAGGTTTTTTATTTCACATGAGGTGGATATAGTCATTTCAGTTTTGTCTAAGTCATTAATTGTTGTCAGTGTACTATTCATAATAAATTTTGAAAGAAGAAATATTTTCTTTTATGTGACCACAGTCAATGTTAAACGAATAATTAGTAGGTATTGGTAATTCAGTACTAAATTCCGTGTCATGCCGTAGTTGAGGGTAATAACGAGTATTTTTGCATGTATATGCGGAAATATATCTTTTTATATGACGATAATCAGTGTTGATCGAAAAAATGAAAGGTATTGGTATTTTATTAAAAAATGTTGTGACATACAGTATTTGAGGGTAGTATTGAGTATTATTGTATTTTGCGTGATACGTGTAAGAGAGAGAGAGAACATAAATTACGGTGATCATTTTTGTCCGAGCAATAGAGACAGACAATAAAAGAGGTAAATTTTTGTGATGATTATAAAGGTGAGTGTACAATGGTGTATAATGTTTTAGTGTTCTGATAATAGTTAACGGATAACAGTTGCTATAGATAAACTGACAATTAATTTTTAAAACTAATAAGGCCTGCAATAGTCAGCAGGATTGCATTATTTGCTGTATTTGAGCTTCCGTCTTGAGTAAAAGTATTGGTGTATTATCATCTTTCCTTAAATATACTTTACCATACGAAGTCCAGCAATATTTATATGCCTTTGATCTCACCAGCTCTTTTCCACGATAAAGGAGTCTAGATGCTTTTGGCGTTAGATTTTCAGATATGTAAATCGGAGTATCTTCATTGATATGGAATCCTAGGTGTTTAGCGCACAATTTAGACTTGTGTTTTATATTGAAAGCTTTACTCATTTTTATGATGTCGTTCTTAAGCAACGTTGAAGTAGTCTCAACCAAGATAGTCGAGTTTTTAATACCTTCCTTCTTAGCGCGTTGCCTGTAAATATCTTTAATCTCGGTTTTGGGAAGAGAGCAGCCAATGTTTGAAGTCAGACACTTAACCATTTCGAGTAAGTCTTCTTTTGTTTCATTCATCTTTTTTGGGACATTTTTAATTTCAAAATTAGCCTTTCTCATGCCCTTATGCATTTCTTCAATTTTTTCCTCCAGGGTTGCTATATTTAAACGATCTTGCTGTGACTGTTGTTCCAATTTTTCAATTTTTTTCTTGTACTCATCATTTTGCGCCATGAGAAATGCAATTGAGTTTTCAATGTTGTGGTTTGTATTTTTAATGTCTGCTAAAGTAGGATTGATTTTTTTTAGTTCAGCGCTATGCTCGTTAATCATGGTCGTCATGATATTTTTTATTTCCTCTTTAAAATTAGTAAGTTCAGAAGATAAATCAATATCGTCTCTTTTTCTTTTTAGGCGAGTTGAGACAAACATGTGCCTCGTTGAAGTTGGCGTTGTGTACTCGGTACCACCAATTGTACTCATATCCGATTCCGAAAAAGATCTATTTATTTCAGTGACAGGCTTATTGTACTGTGTACATGCACTCTTATCTTGTGACATACTAACAAAGGGATTTTTATCGACCAATGAACCCAAGCTACGTATGTTAATGACTTGTTCTATTTGTCGCAATTGTAAAAGGGAGGAGCCTAGAGACCGGTTTTAGCGGGAGGGTGACAGAAAACTGACTGCGCGCGCGCAAGTTGAGACAGCAATATCCAGTTTTACTCACAGTACCGCTGGCACTTTATACTTCCCTAGTATTGCACTTTGAAATACAAGTTTATAATTTCACAAATAAATAATTTTAAATAATTTCGAGCACACGTTCACACTGTTCGGTTATCCAAGAGGAAGAGGGACCCATAGTGTCATTTATTTAAAATATGAGTGATAATTTCAAAACATTATTAAATTGAGGTAATGTAACTATTTAATTAACTTAATTTTCTATTAAGTCTTTTGAAAATCCTTTTAATTGATTATTCCCGAGAAGATTATGAATACTTGAAATTTTAATATCCTATAGCTATCAGTATATTATAATAAGTATAATAAAATAAAATATATAGTCTATGTTATTCTGGGTTAATAAGTCTGCCTGGGTCCCTTGAGTAGAATGCCTGGCGAACCCTGAGAGCCCATCTTAAGGTGAAGGGCTGAGCTGAGGTCTAGGGGATAGTGTCGCTACCCCTCTGAATATCAGAGGGCTTTGAGTGTAGACCCAGAATCCTCGCATCAAGCTCGACATCCATGGCGTGGGCCTAAGTAAGATTATTTTGACCTCATTTAAAAAATAGTTTTAATAGGTCTAGTATTTTTAGACATTTCATTACGAACGTACAAATTTTCTTATCAATTTTATGTTTGATACGAAATAATAGTAATGTACTAGCAGACCCGGCAAACGTTGTTTTGCCATGTATGTTATTTCTAGGAAACATATTTTTAATTCTACTACAATTATAATATTTGATTGCCATCTTGCAACCCTATTGTGGATCTGTGGATAGATTAAAAAAAATTTAAATCGAGATGTAAAAATAGGGGTTGATCGTATAAGAGTAAAAATTGAGAGAGATATGAATTTTTTTTATTGTCATCACAAAATAAAAAAAATTTGCCAAAAAATTAAAGTTTATTAACAAATAAAAATAGGGGTTGGTCGTAGAGGAGTGAAAAATTCAGGGTCATATGAAATTTTTTAATCTAAGTCATAAAAAAATAAAAAGAAATTCTTGCAAAAAAAATAACATTTTTCATTAACAAATAAAAAATAAGGATTGATCGTAGAGGGGTGAAAATTTAGGGTTGCATGTATTTTTGTATAGTGTATCTAAAAAACCAAAAACGAAACATTTTGTCTAAAAAATAAATTTAAAAAAATAGGGATGGACTACCCTTAACATTTAGGGGGATGAAAAATAGATGTCCGATTCTCAGACCTATCCAATATGCACACAAAATTTCATGAGAATCGGGAAAGCCGTTTCGGAGGAGTTTAACTACAAACACCGCGACACGATAAATTTATAATATATAAGATAACGAGGTATTTATTTACCGAATTACAAAAACCAAAGATAAAGGTTATCAATTATTAATAATTAATTATTATTATTATTAATTTATCAATTAGACGATTTTGTTGAAATAAAAGTCTGACCTATAATAATTATAATTTTATTTGTAAACTTTCCAAAAAATTAAAATACCTCTTAAAAAATAAATAAAATGCAATTTATAATATTTCACCAACACCACCAAGATTCATTGTTAAATGAATCTAGGTTTTAAATGACAATCATTTTAATAATAAATTTAATTTCAATTTCGGACGGCAAGATATTCATTCAGAAAGGGAAACTTTAAGAACAGGGATTTTTTGCAGGGATTCCTCCACTAGCACTGAATTTTACTGTCGATGGGTTGACACCACTAACTTCCGCACCGGGTGCCAAGGATCCAAGTCAGCTATTTCATCAACTGGCTGAACACCTTTCCGGCCGCTAGTTAAACGGCTAGTCTTGTTAATTGTACGGCTAATTCAGCTAGTTGACTGCGACATATCCATTCATAAATGAGAATTAGGCACAAGACAGTCTATTTCTCTTTTAATTTGTGTAACTGAATCTGCTGTAAAAGGATTGAAATTGAGTTTCACCAGCTCAATTGATTTCTCCCACAATTTCTTAGCATATTCGTCATTGAGGGCCTTTCGTTCGGGCTGTACAGTCGCTGAAAATTAAAAAAAAACCCGTTAATTGCTTCTCTTTCTGTCAAAATGCTGTGATGAAGAGCAAATTCAGTCAAAGTCACAGTTATTAGCATCTATTCATATATATTTCACTTTTGCAACTGTTTTCTTCTATATAAGTAAATAATTGCCATGTTAAGTCAATAAAATATTTACCTATAATACAGTCCAGTTTCGTCAGCACATTTTTCATCAACAGCACAATATATGGTAGTCTGTGCCCCGAGCTCTGGCGTCTTCATAAATGGCTTCAAAATGAAACCGATCATTCTGCGAGCCCCTCTGAACATTATCTCGTCTAAATGCCTGTCTAATTCCGTTTTTATCACAACAGGATGCAGGCTATATGTATTAACACCCTGTATATTATGTTCCTGAAATATGGTTAACATGAACCACAAAGGCACATTGGAGTGGACCCGTGTAATGCTAACACATTAGTCTTTGCTTTTACTAGCACCTAGATGCTATATTATATATATTATAGTAAAAGCAAAAACAAGATCATCAAGGTAAGCAACTTATTGCACATCATTAAATTTGAAGCTGTAGGCATCATTACCCACCTGACTTCGTTGTGGATCTAATTAGTGATAGTAGTATAATCACAGTATATTACAAATTTTATTATATTTGAAACGGATAATGAATGATAATAAATTAGTCAAATTTCTTAATTTAACACAATTAAGGAAATAATTCTTCAGTGAATGAAGAATATATGATATACTATATGATACTGCTCAAAATAATAACAATACAGAGAATTTAGTTTTATAAATCTATTTCTATCAACTATAGCAAACTGTATCTCAAATTTAAAATCAATTTTTGAACTTAGGTCTCTCTATTGTTTGAGTTGCGTGCCAACCTATGCCAGTATATTCCAAAAAAACTAGGAAAAATTAACTGTTATTTTTACCTTCAGTTTGGACGCTAGCTCCCTAGAAAATAAAACATTCGCTAATTTACTTTGTGAATATGCCTCAGTTGCATTATAATTTCTTTGTGTATAATTAAGATCTTCAAAATCTATATCGTATACTGAAACATTTAAATCAAATTATAAAACATAAAACTATGTTTAGGGTTTGCTATCCTTACGTTATTCATATGACAGGTATATCTAAATGAAGGAAATTATTTTCTAGTATAGCTTAAGACAAGCATAAAAATCCCTTTTAAAATAGTGTACAACTTGCAAAGCAATATTTTATTTTATTTATTCACACTTTTTGCTTGTTGCTAGAAAGAAACACAAATAACACAATACATATAAATTACAAGGGATGCAACGGGCGGCCTTATCGCTAACAAGCGATCTCTTCCAGGCAACCCTAGTAAGAAAAGAAAACAATAAATAAAAAATGATGAGTGCAAGAAGTGCATAACCAGAAGTTATATAAAAAACAAAATATATATATAAATCTGTAAAACCTTAATCTAGAGAAAATAAAAAAAAACAATATTAATAACTAAATAAAACTAAAAAGCTAATCTTACAGATTCATGAACAGCAAATAGTGAATTACATAATATACAAAAAGAAGAGGAGATACAAGAATTACACAGGTCACGATTGATCAGGATATGATAAGGTAAGGAAATATTTATATAGAAGAGTTGCAATAGGTTGCAAAACAAGACAATTGTCAAGTTCAAAATTCAGAGCATTCTAAACATTAATTATTGATTCGCCCCCGCGAAAACCAAAGCGATGCTCATTACGAGAAGATTAAAATACGACACGCCACGACTCAACATGGGTGGCACACAAATAGACATGTCGGACAGTGTGAGGATTTTGGGTCTGACGATAGATCGCAAGATCACCTTCAGTGAGCATGTCAACGCAGCCTGCAATAAAGCCATCGGCCTTTACAAACAGGTTTCCAAGACGGTCAGCTGGGGCCTCAGCCCGGAAATCATTAAAATAATATATACGGCTGTCGTCGAACCCATAGTCCTCTACGCGGCAAATGCATGAGCTGACGCGGCAAAAAAGAGGTACAGGTATAAAAAGACTGGACACAGTGCAAAGAAGATTTGCTATTAAGATATGTAGGGCTTACAGGACAGCTCCACTCAGCTCCCTCAGAGTGCTGACAGGCTTACTCCCCCTAGACCTGAGAGTACACGAAAACAAAACATTATACCAAATTAAAAAGGGGCATATGACCTGCGAGTACTTGGGGGGAGCCGAGGTGGAAACGAAAACACCTTTTCATAAAAGTCTTCACCCGGCAAAGACAGCACTGGAATATGTTATCCTAACAAACGAGGAACTAGCAATAAATAATGAAAGCATTCAAATATATACGGATGGTAGTAAGACGCAAGAAGGGGTGGGATCTGCGATCTCCCTTTGGAAGGGAGAAAAAGAAATAAAGAGTCAAAAGCTGCCTCTGGCACATTTCTGCACCGTGTATCAGGCAGAACTGGTGGCGTTACATAGAGCGGCGCTGATAGCGGTGCAGCGGAAGGAGACCGAGGTCCTCATATACAGCGACTCAAGGTCTGCATTGGATGCGGTTGCGGGGGGACGCTCTTTCGATCCCCTGGTCACCGAGATCCGCGAGCTTCTTACCCAACACCCAGAGAAGAGCGTCAAACTTTTCTGGGTAAAAGCACACGCGGGGAAAAGAGGGAACGAAAGAGCGGACCAGTTGGCCAAAGAAACCACTAACACAAAGCGGAGGCCAGTCTATGACCGCTGCCCGCTATCATACATTAAAAAATTAATACGCGCAGGCACGGTGCGGGAATGGGTCAAGAGGCAGTCAGAAGAAACAACCGGGGCGACAACTAGGATGTTCTTGCCCGACCCAGAAGCTGCGTACAAAATTGCAAGGACCAAAGGGTTTAACCCTATAATGACCCAAATTTTGACAGGGCATGGAGCCTTCGCGGAATACGTCCACCGTTTCAAAATAAAAACGAGTCCCGCATGTGAATGCGACGAAAACACAATACAAACGGTGGAGCATCTCCTAGTAGAGTGCCCCATATTCGCCATGCAAAGGCACGATCTGGAGCAGACCATGGGGATGCGGATGACACGCAATGTGCTGCCCGACATCCTTGCGGGGCACAGGACGGCCCTGGAAAAATTCTGCGAGCGAATTCTGGGGCGGACGGGAAGATTCAACGGCGCCCGGAATATTGTTAACGTAATATAACAAAATAAAGATAACAATAATCCAACCGATAAAACAACCGAAAATATGTAATTAATTCAAAATGACCGAAATGTTAAATTTTTAAAATTAATAAAAGAAAATTAGTGTAAACGTAAACTATAAAATAAATGTAAAGTGAATATAAATAAACTAAGAAAATAAATATACAATTTAAATAAAGAAAACTAGGAAATGTTAAGTAAATATAAATGTATAAAACTGCTGTAAGAAACGTCATATAAAAAGAAAAAATAAATAAATAAATAAATAAACAAATAAACAAAATTGTAAAAAAAATGAATTAATGAACAAATAAATAAAGCAAAACAAGGTCCCTGATAAGCAAATGGGTTGGGTTCGCAGCTCCATAAAAAATAAAAAAATAAAAAATAAAAAAACATTAATTAGGTATTTAAATTTGTACACGATTTGTGTTTTATTCCTGTATTCAATATTACATTTACATTTCTGGTTGTTGACACATTCGTATATCAACTAGATCTAATAGAAAATGTATAGATTAGTTAATGTGGTGCCTATCTCTGAAATTTGATGACCAAAATTTAAAAAAAGTTAAAAAGGAGATACAACCCATGCAAGACAATAAGTTAATCACAAGGTGACCCAGTGCTACACTATAGCAGACATTTGTAGGTATATAGCTAGTTAATGTATAATATGAATCCATTTACTTGTATGTGCTATTGATGATACTGTAACAATTCTGGCCGGTTGACTTTTAATTATTCTTGGTAGTAATAACATTGTTAGTAAAAAAATGAGACAAGTGATTTGTCCCAAACTGCATTTCAAAGCCATCCTCAGTTGTTTCCTTTGGACACATCATTATACCAGCATTGTTTACTAATATATTTATCTGTGGTTCACTTTCAATTACTTTTTGTGAGAAATCTCTCACTGACTGCAAAGAGGAAAGATCACATTGATGCACAATTAGTTTTCCCGTATCCTTTAAATCTTTACAGGCTTCTTCGATATCTTTTTTAGCCTCCTCAGCCTTATCAAGGTTTCTACAAGCCATAATTACCCGAGAACCTGAAAATTTGATACAATAATACTGGTGGTGGCCACAGTGAAGGAGTCGGATGCTTAAAAGTTATAAAAATCGTAATATATATATACTATACTGACCTCTTTTGTAAAAGTCTTTGGCTGTTTCTTTACCAATACCAGTATTACAACCTGTTATAATAGCCGTCTTCCCAATAATTTAACGGTGCTATAACAGCGTCCACTAAAAAGAGGCATATTTTAATATTTTAAATCAATTTAAACGAAATAAAGATCCAAAATATAGGCGTGTGAAGTAGTTGGCAGACGTAAAACTACTTTGAATAAAATATAAACTTTAACCTCGGTGCCTAACGGTATTTCGCTAATTTAACATATTTTTTATCATCATAAGGAACGACAGAAAGTAAGTGTAGGAAAATTACTTAATTTTGAGATTTGAAGTATTGAGTAATTATAATAATAAGTGACTTTACAACCCTCTTGGCCTATCATAGCATATTTTTCTTTGATTGTTTTGCTCTATAATCAATAAAACTTCAGCCTTCTGTACTTGTTTGTGTAAAAATATCCATTCATTCACAACTGCAATTAAGGGGACCTTCTTTATGAGGGAAGCCGGTTGGTAGTCGTGCCGGTCTAAGACGGTTGCGCATTCAGATGACTGCATAAGTTTATTCTTTACAGTATATAGATGAGTTTAACAATGATGATGAAGATAATAAACACGTAAAAGGCAACTTACAATTAAAATCTCTTGTTTGATAGACATATACACAATGCAATAGGCAAACACTGTTATCTTCTTAACTACATGTTTTTACATTTACAACTTTAGGCAGGTAAACTGCAACTATATGAGCTGGGAAGAAAATACCGAAGTTATTACGCTAATTTCATTCCTGAAGAGTATCAAGAGAAAGATGCTTATATTAGAAGCAGTGACTCATCCCATTGTTTAATGAGTGCTTACACCTTCTTAGCAGGATTGTATCATCCTTATGAAAGACAAATCTGGCATCCTGAGATATTATGGCAGCCCATACCTGTACACTCTTTACCAAGACAACTTGATAATGTTTTTTTTTATTCATAGGTAAACAAGTAAACTTAAGAACATCAACAGAAAATATAACTAATTGATTTTATATTTACATTTACAACCAGTTAGAAAAGTCTAACTCAAAACTCTCAGCCACACTTTATTGTTATCTTGAAGCTTCTTCCCTAAAAGAAATAATATTTAATATAAAAACTAACCACTTTTTATTGAAAAAAATTAATTACGTTTAAATTATTTATTTCAAATGCTATTTCTTAGGGTATTTTTAAGTTTTATACATAAAGTCAAATAAATAGAAAAATTGTGCTCTTTCTTCTGTATATGTTTAGTCATTTGAGTTGCAATAAATGAGTTGAAGAGAGAAGACGCGTTTGAATTTAATTTAATAATATGTGGTATTAGTATAGTGGTAGTTATTGAAGATTGAACCTTAGGTGATCGAACATTTGGTCCTTCGAGCCGGATGAAGTAAACGTGCAAAACAAAAAAATAGTGAGCTCGGCCGCATTCCTTAGATAAGAAACCGGTTTTTGATGTATTGATTTGTCGTTTTTCGCATAGAAAGAATAAATGTGAATAAGTGAAGAATAAAGACGTTTTGAAGTTTTAATTATAAATAAACATTATATATATATAAATAATAATGACGACAACAGTTAGTGCTGAACAGCAAGTGCTTTTAAATAAACTAGAAGATTTAGCCTCAAAAATTAAAAAAACCGAAGTAAATTTTAAGAAAAGTCCGAAGTCAAGAATAACTACTGGATATATTCGTGCGAGGCTGGAATGTATTGAAGATCATTGGAGGCTATTTAATGTAGCACATGAAGATTTGTCGTCATGCACTCCAAGGGAACAAAAGGGAATATTACCCTATTTTCTAAACGAAGAGTATTATAAATATGAAGAGTTGTATTTGTATTTTAAAGCCGATATGTTGGACTTATTAAGTAAGAACGGAATTGGTAGCCAAGAAAGTTGCAGTAACCACCAGGGGTTAAGCACCGAAACAAATTCATCTGGTGTAAAACTGCCTCAAATCGAATTACCCGTATTTTCCGGTAATTATGAAGATTTCCTAACATTTCAAGATTTATTTTTAACCCTCATCCACAATAATAATTCGCTTGCCAATGTACAAAAGTTGCACTATCTGAAGTTAAGTGTTACCGGCGAAGCAGCTGCCTTGTTAAAACATATCAGTGTAACAGAGAATAACTATGACCAAGCGTGGAATATTTTAAAGAAGCGTTACGGAAATAAGAGAATAATTATAAATCACATATTAAAAAGACTGTTTAACCTACGTAAAGTCAACACACAGACATCAAATCAAATTTAAATAATTTTGGATACAACAAGTGAGTGCTTAAATAATTTAAATAACTTAGGAATATCGACCGAGTCTTGGAGTCCGATTATAATACATATAGTGGTAAATAAACTTGATCAAGATACGCATAAAAATTGGGAAGAATACATATACAAAGATGACTCCGACTACTTACCAACTTGGGAAGACCTAAAGAATTTTCTAGAATCCAAGTATCGAACTTTGGAGTTAGTAAACACAACTAACACAAGCTGTTCAAGAGATCTAAGACCAATAGTACAAAAGAGTTTTTACATGGCTAAAGAAGGTGTTGATACAAAGCCCTCATGCTCCTTGTGTAATAAAGACCATTACATTCATAATTGCAAAGATTTTATTAAGCAAAGTGTGGAAGATAGACATAATATTGCATTAAAAAATAACCTCTGTTTTAATTGCTTGCTAGCAAACCACAAAGTTACTGAATGCAAGCGACACATTTCATGTAAGTTATGTGGGAGAAAACATAATTTTCTTCTGCATTTAGAAAGGAAACAGGAAGCTCCTGCATCACAAAAAACAACTTCATTGACGTCACAAGATATTGAAACAAAAGTAGCATCACATTATTCCAGCGAAGAAAAATCGAGTCAAGGTGTTTTATTGGCTACTGCAATAGTTCACGTGAAATCAAGCTCATCAAGGGTGACTATCATACACTCCGTGCTCTTGTTGACCAGGGTTCAGAAGCGACTTTTATAACAACCAGAGTCGTTGAACTTCTTAACTTAAAGAAAGAGAAAGTCAACGGCACAGTTTCGGGTATCGGTGAAGAAAAGCATTGCCTTAAGTCTAAAGTCCAGCTATCTATTAAAGCTAATTCTACTTACATTTACACTGAAGCCTACGTTCTAAAAACTATTTCATCATTAATACCTGCGAAGAAAGTAATTATTAATAAAAGTGATTTACTAAATATTGAGTTGGCTGACCCTACCTGTTTTATGCCAAGTCGAATTGATTTATTATTGGGTGCTGGTGATTTTGCAAAAATAATAGAAGATGGGCTAATCCGTCTTGAATGCGGTTTAGTAGCTCAGAAGACTAGTCTTGGTTGGATACTGTCTGGGAAAACCCTATGCTCCAACTATAACATTAATATTACAAGTATGCACATTAAAGAAGACAATGATTTACTGAAATCTTTTTGGGAAATTGACAAAGATTTATTTAAGAAGAAAGTTATATACACAAAAGAAGAAGAAGAATGTGAAAGAATTTACTCAAGCACAACCCAAAGAGACATTGACGGTAAATATATTGTACAACTACCACTAAAGCGAAGTAAAGAAGATACTATTAAGCAAGTAGGAGATACTAAAGAACAAGCAATAAAGAGATTTCAGCATCTAGAGAAAAGATTAAATAAAGATTTACAATTAAAAGATGAATATACAAAAGTTATAAAAGAATATATCGATTTGGGTCATATGAAAGAGCTTGAAGATCAGAATGACTGCAATACAATTTATTTACCTCATCATGCGGTAGTAAGACAAGACAAAGATACTACGAAGGTTCGAGTAGTCTTTGATGCATCAGCAAAAGGTTCTCAAGGGTATTCCTTGAACGATACAATGTTGGTTGGTCCTGTAATACAACAAGACCTTCGAAGTTTAATTATCACATGGAGACAACATTATATTTGTTTTGTCGGTGATATAATGAAGATGTATAGAATGGTGAAGATGTCCGAGGAACACACAAAATTACAATGCATCGTTTGGCGAGACAATTCAGATGAAATATTAAAAAGTTACCATTTAATGACTGTAACATTTGGAACGGCTGCAGCTCCATTCCTTGCTGTAAGAACTCTATTAAGGTTAGCCGACGATGAATGTTCTAGTGACGTTAAGTATTCTGAAGCTATAAAAGCAATAAAAGAGTCATTTTACGTTGATGATTTAATGGGGGGACATGAAGATGTAGAGAAGGCAAAAAAGTTATGTGTTGACATTAAAGAGATATTAGAAAAAGGCGGTTTCAAAATAAAAAAATGGTCAAGTAATTCTGAAGAAGTCCTACAACACATTCAAGAAAACAACAAAATTGAAGATTCATTGGAAATTAAATTAGACAAAGTTATTAAAATCTTAGGACTTACTTGGGATCGAAGAGAAGATGCATTTAAAATAACAGTTAACTTACCTTTACTTACCTATCCTATAACAAAAAGATCTATCCTGTCTGACGTTGCCCGTTTATTTGACCCTTTTGGGTGGTTATCTCCTGTCATCATCATAGCAAAAAGTTTTATACAAAAGCTATGGCTTCTAAAATTTGAGTGGGATGATGAACTACCTGAAAAGCTAGTTAAAGAATGGATAGATTATAGAAATGACTTACCAGCTCTACAACACATTAAGGTGCCTCGTTGGTTTCATATGTCTTCATACACAAAAGAAGTACAAATTCACGGCTTCGCAGATGCCTCAGAAAAGGCGTTTGCAGCTGTTGCTTACCTGCGAGTAGTAGATGAAAAGAATGCAATCCATGTATCAATGATCGCTTCTCGAACAAAGGTGGCTCCTCTAAAGCAGCTTTCTATTCCAAGACTTGAATTGTGTGCTGCTGCATTGCTGTCAGAATTAATGGAAGAAGTCACTGAAATACTAAAGGTTTCCATCGATAATGTTTACGTGTACACCGATTCCATGGTAGTCCTATCTTGGCTTCAATTTCAACCGGGTAGATGGCACACATTCGTCGCCAACAGAGTGGCAGAAATACAAAGATATCTTAATAGTAGCAAGTGGAATCACGTACAATCATATGAAAATCCAGCTGACATTGCCTCCAGAGGAGTAAAATCCAGTGAACTAAACAACATTGACTTATGGTGGAATGGGCCAGAATGGCTTAAACATGAAAGAATACAAATCTTAAGAAATTATTCTATACCTCAGACCTATGAAGAAGAAAAAGAAGGAAGTGAAATAGAAGGTTTTTATCATATCAACATATTACAGGAAGACGAAAAACCAATATGGGAACGATTTTCAACATTAAACAGATTGAAAAGAGTTTTATCGTACTGTATGAGAATGAAGAAAGGAAGCAAGAAGTTACATATAACAACCGAAGAAATGGAAAATACATTACAAAGGTGTGTTCATTTTTATCAAGACAGAATATATCAAAAGGACATAGAAGACTTGAAGAAAGAAGGAAAGGTCAAACCCAAAAGCTCACTGTCAACATTGTGTCCTTTTCTAGATAAAAATTGTATATTAAGAGTAGGAGGAAGACTGCAGAATGCAGAAATTTCTGAAGCTAGTCAACATCCAATTATTTTATCTCAACAAGTGCACATTACAAAATTAATTGTCCAAGATGCACATATTAAAACTTTACATGGTGGTATTCAAATAATGAAGGCGTACATTTGAAGTAGATTTTGGATTGTAGGCATGAAGAATGCTATTAAATTGTGCATTAGAAATTTTAAGGTTTGTATAATAAGTAAGGCTAAAGGACATACGCAAAGAATGGGACAGCTTCCTGCATGCAGAGTGAATCCGCACAGAGCATTTCTTAATTCTGGTGTGGACTATGCAGGCCCGATTTGGATTAAATCATCTAAAGGTCGAGGTCACCATGCTACAAAAGGATATATCTGCCTATTTGTTTGTATGACAATCCGTGCAATTCATTTAGAAGCCGTAACAGATTTAACATCACAAGCATTTATTGCTGCATTTCGTAGATTCGTAGCTAGAAGAGGATTTTGTGCTGACATATGGAGCGATAACGCCACTAACTTCGTTGGTGCATCCAAAGAGCTTAAGGATTTATTTCGAAAAAGTAAAGCTAACATAACAAAAGAAGTAGCCGAACTATTATCCAATGACGGAACAACATGGCACTTTATTCCACCAAGAATGCCTAATTATGGCGGTTTATGGGAAGCTGGAGTCAAATCAGCTAAAAGACATTTACTAAGAATTAATGGAAATACCAAATTAACCTTTGAAGAGCTTTCGACGTTATTAGCACAAATAGAAGCATGCCTAACCTCCCGTCCCATATGTCAAATTGACGAAACCTTTGAAACCCTCACACCACTAACTCCGGGTCATTTCATAATAGGGGAACCCCAAATAAGTATTCCTGATGTTAATTACGATGACAAGAAAATTGGCTTTGTTGCTGGATGGTATAAGATACAAAAGATGATACAAGATTTTTGGAAAAGATGGAAGACCGAATATCTCAATACCATGCAGCAACGATACAAATGGCAAAACAATATTTCAGCCCCAAATATTGGAGATATTGTAATCATTAAAGAGGACGATTTACCACCTACTAAATGGCTATTAGGATGCGTCAAAGAAGTCCACCCCGGAAGCGACGGATTGGTAAGAGTGGTTACTTTAAGATGTAAAGGTAACAACACATTGAAGAGACCAGTATCAAAGTTATTGATGTTACCAAAAGAGAAAGATTTCATGTAGTCTGCATGATATTTTTATTAATACAGTCCACTATTCGAAAGGAAGTTTTTCATGTATTGTTACATTTTTTTTATAAGGTTAATAAGCATTGTTATTGTTTGTATAAAGTTAAGTAAGAAGTTAACGTTCAATATAATATAATGTTAAGCTTTAAGTTAAAAACAATATGTTTTGGTGACCGGCATGTTTAGTCATTTGAGTTGCAATAAATGAGTTGAAGAGAGAAGACGCGTTTGAATTTAATTTAATAATATGTGGTATTAGTATAGTGGTAGTTATTGAAGATTGAACCTTAGGTGATCGAACAGTATATAAGGCCTTGAATTTGTTTTTCCATAAAATAACGTGACTGGTTATATAAATTTATTTTAAAGTTTAGAGCTGAAAAAAGAAAACTTTACGGCGCGTTAGAATAGGGGGAGGAGGGGTCAAGAATCTCCAAAAATTGTGTGACGTAATACTTGAACGATCCCTATTTGTATTTTTACAGCTTCATTCATTTATGAATTTTCTAACTTGAATTTTCTTTTTCTTACAATGATTATTACATCATTAAATTCTTTAATAGAACAGCAGGCAAACATGAGGCTCACCAGATGTTAAGTGACACCGCCGCCCATGGACACTCCCACTGTCAGAACGCTCGCGAGTGTGTTGCCCTGCTGGTTTGTTTTTTTTTTTGTTTTCACATAGTACTTGCACTTCCAGGCCCGCTTATAAATAACATAAGATCACACCTACAAGAGGCAGTAATGCACACAAACACCGATCGGGCACTTTACATATATTTAGGGCGCGATATCAACTTGGTATCATTAATGCGATCATTGGGTTACACTAAGAGGTTAGAGCTGGAGTATGGTACAAGCGTTTTGCTGGAATTGCGAACCTAGTAAAAATCCGTTTAGAATGGTTTTTAGAGAGTAAAAATCTATCAACGACCCAATTCGGTTTTAGAAAAAGAAGAAGCACAATGGATAGCTTTGCAATATTCACTACGGACATAAGATTAGCATTTTCAAACAATGAGTCAGTAGGAGCTACTTTCTTAGATATAAGCTCAGCTTATGACAATGTTCTTATATCGGTTCTCAGGGGAAAAATGCTCTGCTTAAATGTACCACCAATTCTAACAAACTTTATTATAGATATGCTCAGTGAAAGATACATTTATTTATTTATTGTATACATAATCTTAAATAGAAGAAGTTGGTGTGGTGGAAACACAAACTGGACACAGTTTTTCTGTCCACCAGGACGTCGAAAATAATTAGGTAATTAACTTATATACATACTAAGGCCAGTGACAGAATATACAATAAAACATTTTTACCATTAAACCATCAAAAATTGCACAAACAACGTAATAAACCAATTGAAACATTGCCGCTTCATAGATAACCGGTGCAAGAAACCTGTTCTTGACGAGAATTCTCAATCGACTACAGGATGTGTTCTAATAAGAATTAAATGACGATGTCTGATTTTTGTTATGCGTAATTTATAATTGTTTGCTTTATGTAATAATTTTTTTATTTAAATTTAATATTGTTTCTAGTTATATTAGTAAATAGTGTAGCTGGTAGCGAGTTTATTAAATTTGGACTAATATAGTCTAATGTTTTTTTCCCATATAAATTATTGTATTTGGGTAAGAGAAATGCATTTTTTAATTTTCTACGTGTTGAATATTGATAGTGAGCACCAACTGTTTCAAGATAATTTTCTGTGAAGTAGTTTTCGTTTAATAATACTAGCTTAATTTAATTATGCTGTCTCTAGTATAGGTATAATTTTGAAAAATGCAAACAGCCTTCTGTAGTCATCTTTATATTTTGATTTTATTTTTATGGGAGCAATAGTTTTTAAAATACGTATTTGTAATGCAAATATTTGATAAGTTTTGCATGTTCTCCCGTAGCTTGAAAGCCCATATGTTATAATGGATTCGGCTAGTGCTTCGTATAGCAGTAACAGAGTTTTCAGAGGTATTATTTTCTATTATAGTGAATTTGGCAAGTATCGCTCTTAGCCGTTCACAGACAGAATTGATGTGCATTTACCAGGACATTCGGTCATCTATTGTAAGCCCCAGGTACTTGTTGTTACGGACTAATTCTAAGGCGTTGCAGTTACAGTTGATGGGATACGAGTTATAGGAATGTGCACAAGTGTGGTTGTGTAACTTTAAGTGGGGTGTATGTGAGCTTAGATTGTGACTGGATCGGATATGCTTAAACTTTGTTATTTAGAATTTAGTACAAGTCCCACGTCGTGGGACCATTTAGCCAATGTATCGAAATCAGATTGTAGCTTTGTTTCTGTTTCTTGGATGTTAGCCCCAGCGGCTACTAGGCATGTATCGTCTGCAAAACATACATTTATTTATTGAAGATGTCAAACTATCTCGGACGGTATGGAAAGGATTACCACAGGGTTCTGTACTCAGTCCTTTGCTCTATAACATCTATACGTATGATTTAGAAACATCATTGCAGGCATCAACAAACGTACTACAATATGCAGACGATCTCCTAATATACAAATCGGGCAAATCAATTGAAAATAATGTCAAACTCTAACATCTTCTCTTTCATTTTTAAACTCATCGCTGACTTCGAATGGTTGTTGTTTTCCAGAATGCGTAGGCCTCCCCCGATCCCGGTAAAGTTTGATAATGTTTTGATTCTCTCGATTAATAACGTCAAATTCTTGGGGGTATTTCTAGATTCCAAGCTCACCAGTGTATCCCACTGTGAGTATGAAACAGCGAGATGTGAACGAAATTTGAACATTCTTAGATACTTATCGGGCATCTGGTGGGGAGCGCATTCACACTCCTTAAAACTGATTTACAACGCCATAATCAGAAGTGTAATGGATTACGGTACTTTCCTGTTGGAACCAGGAAATATTTCTGCTTTAAAAAAAATGGATAGTATTCAGGCAAAAACAATGAGAATAGTTCTATAGAATAGAAGTCAAGTACTGTATGAGAACCGAATGTGTAGAGACTCCATTAAACTTACGCCGGAAATTTCTATCTGATAAATTCCTATTCCGCTGTTTGCAATTCAGTAACCATATCCTTACACCTAAACTGACATGCCTGACATCTATAATCCCCACTTGTCGTTTTTCGAAAAACAAACGCACACCATGTTTGGTTCAAAGTTACACAAGATTTACTTCTCTTGAGGCTCCTTCTCACGATTTCGATCACGTTACGATTCCCTTGTAATCTCTCCTGATATACATACTAGCATAGGTCTTGTGAAAATTGAGCAAAATCACAGGTTAACATTTAACTATTTTGTAGACACTAAGTGGCCACAATGGCATCGAATATTTCCATCTCTGGAATGTTTAGATGCGGTGTTGGTGTACTATAAAATAAAAAAATCATTTATATATAGGTAACATAATGTATACTTATGAACGTCAAAATATACTTTAAATGATTTCTAAATATTATAATAATTGGTTTCAAATAGTTCGGTTAGGTTTATTTTCATTTCATGTCAAGAAAAAAATATTAAAAATTTTTTTTTATGATATACCTATGCAAATAAGTACCTATTTCTAAAAAGTTTACTAATACTTAATTGGATTCAATAAGTTAGGTTAGGTTTCTTTTATTTCATATCAATAAAAAAATATTTAAAAGAAAAACCAACCACGAAGTTTTTACTAAAAAAAATCACAATCAATCAATTTTTCAATATCAAATTTAATGATTGGATTCAATGAGTTAAATTTCATTTCAATAAAAATAGCCTACCCAGAATGGGTGAAGAAAAGAAAAAAAAAAGCTTTGCTCATATTCTTTGACGGTTGGCGCCATTTTCCAAAAATTTTCTTGCGAGTTGAGTTATTTGTTGCACAAAATGAGTAATTTCGACGATATTATATTTTAATTAATACCACCCGAACTCAGTATTATTATACTTAGTTTAGGTATTGTGCAATTGCACAAAATGCTTCGGAGAACAATTTACCGGAAACATATAAGTCGCTACATATCTACGTGCAACGAATTTATTCCGTAGAGAGGAGAAAAAAAAGCAAACAGTTTTATTAAATTGCTTAATTTTTTCGCAACTGTATTAAAAATAGTCGTTCAGTACACGTGCGGTACCGTCATTGCAACTTGTCCCGACTGTCAACCCTCACCTTCGGCTGCGCCTCGGCTCGGGTAGACATTTGTCGGAACTCTTTGCAATGACAGGCTTTTCGCACTTGTAAAAATTTCGATCATATGAATGCGTATATATGTAAATATCTTTTCTTACACTCCTTTTATATCTATCTCTATCAGAATTGATATTTTATTTTATAGATTATTTTCCATTCCTTAATTCCGTTCGATCCGATAATTTTATTTTTTTACCCGTTTCCCTGTGTTGACCCTGGGCCACAATGCACAAACCGTGCGGGCCATATAAAAAAAAGTAAAAAAATTGTAAAATTTTCTTTTTAAATTCTTATGCACCAGACTTTAGTGAAAACAAAAAAAGGTTCTATTACTACCCAAATTCGTATTATCTCTTGAAAACTTTGTCAATGCTACTTACATGAGACACTTTATATAAGTATGAGCTTCTACTAATGCTAGTCATGCCAATACAAATCTCGATGCTGATTCCGATCATAGCGATTGTAGTGGAGATGATGTCATCTCCACTTCAATCGCATATGGTATTGTTGGCATACCATAAACAAATTAATTCTGTCGAAACAATTTTTCTATAGTAAAACTTTCTTTTTAAATTCTTATGCACCAGACTTTAGTGACGAAAAAGGTTATATTACTACTCAAAATTGTATGCAGGCTGGGTATTTAGCCCCAACAACACGTGTTATATAACTCATTTGGAACCGCAAACGTGGTACGAGGCATATTCCGCGTGCATAAGCGCAGGTGGTCACCTCACAATTCTTGACACAAAAGAAGAGGCAGAGTACATAAGAGACACATTCAAGCAATATGACCAGCACAAAACGCCAGGGGACTTAGCGTTTCTCGGCTTCAGTGATATCTTTCAACGGTATCACTATAGGACTGTTCTCGGTATGTTGTTTTTCTAACCAAAAAGTGCATGTTCTTATCTACACGCGTTAGAATTTTTTCTCGGCCAACTCTCTTCCCTCTGTCTTCTTTGCCGATGAGTGAGGGATGCCAACAGATTCGAATTTAATGACGTGGAATAAGTGATACCATGATGATCTTATGTTCCAAATAAACGTGTTTCATTTCAGCTGTTAACTTTTTTACACATATGACAAATAATCATTTAATGGCGGTTTCATAAATTATTTAGCACAAAATTAAAAACAAATTTCATTTCGCCGCCTCCAACCAGCAGGTACCTACAATTGGCATGTGTGGGTTCATAGGGGATAACATTTTTAAAATTTCGCTCGTTTCACTCATACTGAGTGAAAGTTTTGATTTATGAGGTGGTAAAAAAAAACGATTCCTAAATATGCAGACCTAGGCCCCAGCTTACTCAGCCTGTTGGTAAAACCGTCACTGCAAATAATGAATACTTTTAGTTCAGTTATTCATTTAGGTAACACAATGTACACTTATAAACGTCAAAAGGAAATACATATTAAAAGCTTCAATTTTACATTTCTCACTTCTCAGATCAAGAACGTAGTAGCATAGAATGGAAGAGAAAACTGGCAATAAACTTTAACATTTTACACAATGTTTGTAAGGAGCTGCAACCATTACACCATATTCCAGATGACATCTTAAGTAATCGATAGTTAATTAATAATAAAATACAAATATTTGTCCTGTACCAGTAGTAAGCGTGGTGAAATACGAGCATGTACATATCGTGTAACAACACGCAATTTCTCACCGTTTATCCACTTTCGTATGCTATAGATAATTTCGCTAGCATATGCGGCTGCCATACGATTTGAGAGGCTACATTACAAAGATATGTAAAGGGAACTGAAATCATCGTCGTTTTTTCTTACAACTCGCGGATTGCCGATAACTCGATTTTATAATCTATGCGTCGCTAGTTAAATTAAAGAGCTTATATAATGTAAAAATAAACTTATGATTAAAATATTCAATTAAGTAAATATCAGTCCAATTAAAATTTTAACTTTTGTTCATTTATATTTTTCTGTCATATTACAGGGCGGATCTAGGCTTTGGTGCCAGGAGGGGGACACTTAGTCCAGGTCAAGTCAAGAACTTGTACGTTTGTCATCAAAGTTATTATGTTATACAATAACAATTTAGATGTTATATCATTACCGCCGTTGACTGGGATTTCAAGTGTCCAGGGAACTTCACCAAGTTGGAGGAAAGACGCGGCGGTTATCGTAGAAGTGGGCTTTCAACAAACAGCTGCATGATGCCATGTATGTTCTTTTGCGAGAAACCAGCATATTGGACGTTTAGAAGTCCGCGAAAATAAACACGCGCGAAGTCCGCTCAGAAATGGGTTTAGGAATTTACGGAAAGTTTAGTCTGTTCAAACTTACTTAAAATAAGAATGCTAATTGCACATTTTGAGCATCTATGAAAAAGCAACACCCACTGCCTACATACAAAAAAATCGGTTGAGTGTAGTCGGTTTACTGACGATAGTTGAACGTGACGATGTCATAAGAATAACGATGAGTATGGTTGCATTTTTCAAAAGAAAATTTTATTATTATTTGTTGTCGAACGCTGCCGAAAGCGGAAGCCGATTATGCCTCTTTGTCGCTTGTTCCGCGCTCTCGCTTGCACTTCAAGCCTTAAATGGAACGTCGCACCGTCGGCAACCGCTGTCCTTGTCTGACAAATGACGTTACGCGCTAACTCTCTTTCACTCTACCTCAAATATTTATCATCTTTAACCGCCAGCAACCCTTCTAACAAAGTTTATTATAGATATGCTCAGTGAAAGATACATTTATTTATTTATTTATTGTATACATAATCTTAAATAGAAGAAGTTGGTGTGGTGGAAACACAAACTGGATACAGTTTTTTGTCCACCAGGACGTCGAAAATATTTAGATGTTTAACTTATATACATACAGTGACATAATATACAATAAAACATTTTTACCATCAAACCATAAAAAATTGCACAAACAACGTAATAAACCAATTGAAACATTGCCGCTTCATAGATAGCCGGTGCAGGAAACCTGTTCTTGACGAGAATTCACAATCGACTACAGGATGTGTTCTAATATTCAAATATGAATTAAATGACGATGTCTGATTTTTGTTATGCTTAATTTATAATTGTTTGTAATAATTTTTTAATTTAAATTTAATATTGTTTCTAGTTATATTAGTAAATAGTGTAGCTGGTAGCGAGTTTATTAAATTTGGAATAATATAGTCTAATGTTTTTTTCCCATATAAATTATTGTATTTGGGTAATAGAAATGCATTTTTTAATTTTCTACGTGTTGAATATTGATAGTGAGCTCCAATTGTTTCTAGCTTCTAGTTCTAGCTTAATTTAATTATACTGTCTCTAGTATAGGTATAATTTTGAAAAATGCAAACAGCCTTCTGTAGTCCTCTTCATATTGTGATTTTATTTTTATGGGAGCAATAGTTTTTAAAATACGTATTTGTAATGCAAATATTTGATTTAGATAAGTTTTGCATGTTCTCCCGTAGCTTGAAAGCCCATATGTTATAATGGATTCGGCTAGTGCTTCGTATAGCAGTAACAGAGTTTTCAGAGGTATTATTTTCTATTATAGTGAATTTGGCAAGTATAGCTCTTAGCCGTTCACAGACAGAATTGATGTGCATTTTCTAGGACATTCGGTCATCTATTGTAAGCCCCAGGTACTTGTGGTTACGGACTAATTCTAAGGCGTTGCAGTTACAGTTGATGGGATACGAGTTATAGGAATGTGCACAAGTGTGGTTGTGTAACTTTAAGTGGGGTGTATGTGAGCTTAGATTGTGACTGGATCGGATATGCATAAACTTTGTTTTTTTAGAATTTAGTACAAGTCCCACGTCGTGGGACCATTTAGCCAATGTATCGAAATCAGATTGTAGCTTTGTTTCTGTTTCTTGGATAGCCCCAGCGGCTACTAGGCATGTATCGTCTGCAAAACATACATTTATTTATTGAAGATGTCAAACTATCTCGGACGGTATGGAAAGGATTACCACAGGGTTCTGTACTCAGTCCTTTGCTCTATAACATCTATACGTATGATTTAGAAACATCATTGCAGGCATCAACAAACGTACTACAATATGCAGACGATCTCCTAATATACAAATCGGGCAAATCAATTGAAAATAATGTCAAACTCTAACATCTTCTCTTTCATTTTTAAACTCATCGCTGACTTCGAATGGTTGTTGTTTTCCAGAATGCGTAGGCCTCCCCCGATCCCGGTAAAGTTTGATAATGTTTTGATTCTCTCGATTAATAACGTCAAATTCTTGGGGGTAT
This sequence comes from Pieris mannii, assembly GCA_028984075.1. Taxonomy (NCBI): domain Eukaryota; kingdom Metazoa; phylum Arthropoda; class Insecta; order Lepidoptera; family Pieridae; genus Pieris; species Pieris mannii. The sequence continues at coordinate 914,061 of CM054798.1, read as the reverse complement.
TTCTAGATTCCAAGCTCACCAGTGTATCCCACTGTGAGTATGAAACAGCGAGATGTGAACGAAATTTGAACATTCTTAGATACTTATCGGGCATCTGGTGGGGAGCGCATTCACACTCCTTAAAACTGATTTACAACGCCATAATCAGAAGTGTAATGGATTACGGTACTTTCCTGTTGGAACCAGGAAATATTTCTGCTTTAAAAAAAATGGATAGTATTCAGGCAAAAACAATGAGAATAGTTCTATAGAATAGAAGTCAAGTACTGTATGAGAACCGAATGTGTAGAGACTCCATTAAACTTACGCCGGAAATTTCTATCTGATAAATTCCTATTCCGCTGTTTGCAATTCAGTAACCATATCCTTACACCTAAACTGACATGCCTGACATCTATAATCCCCACTTGTCGTTTTTCGAAAAACAAACGCACACCATGTTTGGTTCAAAGTTACACAAGATTTACTTCTCTTGAGGCTCCTTCTCACGATTTCGATCACGTTACGATTCCCTTGTAATCTCTCCTGATATACATACTAGCATAGGTCTTGTGAAAATTGAGCAAAATCACAGGTTAACATTTAACTATTTTGTAGACACTAAGTGGCCACAATGGCATCGAATATTTCCATCTCTGGAATGTTTAGATGCGGTGTTGGTGTACTATAAAATAAAAAAATCATTTATATATAGGTAACATAATGTATACTTATGAACGTCAAAATATACTTTAAATGATTTCTAAATATTATAATAATTGGTTTCAAATAGTTCGGTTAGGTTTATTTTCATTTCATGTCAAGAAAAAAATATTAAAATTTTTTTTTTATGATATACCTATGCAAATAAGTACCTATTTCTAAAAAGTTTACTAATACTTAATTGGATTCAATAAGTTAGGTTAGGTTTCTTTTATTTCATATCAATAAAAAAATATTTAAAAGAAAAACCAACCACGAAGTTTTTACTAAAAAAAATCACAATCAATCAATTTTTCAATATCAAATTTAATGATTGGATTCAATGAGTTAAATTTCATTTCAATAAAAATAGCCTACCCAGAATGGGTGAAGAAAAGAAAAAAAAAAGCTTTGCTCATATTCTTTGACGGTTGGCGCCATTTTCCAAAAATTTTCTTGCGAGTTGAGTTATTTGTTGCACAAAATGAGTAATTTCGACGATATTATATTTTAATTAATACCACCCGAACTCAGTATTATTATACTTAGTTTAGGTATTGTGCAATTGCACAAAATGCTTCTTAGAACAATTTACCGGAAACATATAAGTCGCTACATATCTACGTGCAACGAATTTATTCCGTAGAGAGGAGAAAAAAAAGCAAACAGTTTTATTAAATTGCTTAATTTTTTCGCAACTGTATTAAAAATAGTCGTTCAGTACACGTGCGGTACCGTCATTGCAACTTGTCCCGACTGTCAACCCTCACCTTCGGCTGCGCCTCGGCTCGGGTAGACATTTGTCGGAACTCTTTGCAATGACAGGCTTTTCGCACTTGTAAAAATTTCGATCATATGAATGCGTATATATGTAAATATCTTTTCTTACACTCCTTTTATATCTATCTCTATCAGAATTGATATTTTATTTTATAGATTATTTTCCATTCCTTAATTCCGTTCGATCCGATAATTTTATTTTTTTACCCGTTTCCCTGTGTTGACCCTGGGCCACAATGCACAAACCGTGCGGGCCATATAAAAAAAAGTAAAAAAATTGTAAAATTTTCTTTTTAAATTCTTATGCACCAGACTTTAGTGAAAACAAAAAAAGGTTCTATTACTACCCAAATACGTATTATCTCTTGAAAACTTTGTCAATGCTACTTACATGAGACACTTTATATAAGTATGAGCTTCTACTAATGCTAGTCATGCCAATACAAATCTCGATGCTGATTCCGATCATAGCGATTGTAGTGGAGATGATGTCATCTCCACTTCAATCGCATATGGTATTGTTGGCATACCATAAACAAATTAATTCTGTCGAAACAATTTTTCTATAGTAAAACTTTCTTTTTAAATTCTTATGCACCAGACTTTAGTGACGAAAAAGGTTATATTACTACTCAAAATTGTATGCAGGCTGGGTATTTAGCCCCAACAACACGTGTTATATAACTCATTTGGAACCGCAAACGTGGTACGAGGCATATTCCGCGTGCATAAGCGCAGGTGGTCACCTCACAATTCTTGACACAAAAGAAGAGGCAGAGTACATAAGAGACACATTCAAGCAATATGACCAGCACAAAACGCCAGGGGACTTAGCGTTTCTCGGCTTCAGTGATATCTTTCAACGGTATCACTATAGGACTGTTCTCGGTATGTTGTTTTTCTAACCAAAAAGTGCATGTTCTTATCTACACGCGTTAGAATTTTTTCTCGGCCAACTCTCTTCCCTCTGTCTTCTTTGCCGATGAGTGAGGGATGCCAACAGATTCGAATTTAATGACGTGGAATAAGTGATACCATGATGATCTTATGTTCCAAATAAACGTGTTTCATTTCAGCTGTTAACTTTTTTACACATATGACAAATAATCATTTAATGGCGGTTTCATAAATTATTTAGCACAAAATTAAAAACAAATTTCATTTCGCCGCCTCCAACCAGCAGGTACCTACAATTGGCATGTGTGGGTTCATAGGGGATAACATTTTTAAAATTTCGCTCGTTTCACTCATACTGAGTGAAAGTTTTGATTTATGAGGTGGTAAAAAAAAACGATTCCTAAATATGCAGACCTAGGCCCCAGCTTACTCAGCCTGTTGGTAAAACCGTCACTGCAAATAATGAATACTTTTAGTTCAGTTATTCATTTAGGTAACACAATGTACACTTATAAACGTCAAAAGGAAATACATATTAAAAGCTTCAATTTTACATTTCTCACTTCTCAGATCAAGAACGTAGTAGCATAGAATGGAAGAGAAAACTGGCAATAAACTTTAACATTTTACACAATGTTTGTAAGGAGCTGCAACCATTACACCATATTCCAGATGACATCTTAAGTAATCGATAGTTAATTAATAATAAAATACAAATATTTGTCCTGTACCAGTAGTAAGCGTGGTGAAATACGAGCATGTACATATCGTGTAACAACACGCAATTTCTCACCGTTTATCCACTTTCGTATGCTATAGATAATTTCGCTAGCATATGCGGCTGCCATACGATTTGAGAGGCTACATTACAAAGATATGTAAAGGGAACTGAAATCATCGTCGTTTTTTCTTACAACTCGCGGATTGCCGATAACTCGATTTTATAATCTATGCGTCGCTAGTTAAATTAAAGAGCTTATATAATGTAAAAATAAACTTATGATTAAAATATTCAATTAAGTAAATATCAGTCCAATTAAAATTTTAACTTTTGTTCATTTATATTTTTCTGTCATATTACAGGGCGGATCTAGGCTTTGGTGCCAGGAGGGGGACACTTAGTCCAGGTCAAGTCAAGAACTTGTACGTTTGTCATCAAAGTTATTATGTTATACAATAACAATTTAGATGTTATATCATTACCGCCATTGACTGGGATTTCAAGTGTCCAGGGAACTTCACCAAGTTGGAGGAAAGACGCGGCGGTTATCGTAGAAGTGGGCTTTCAACAAACAGCTGCATGATGCCATGTATGTTCTTTTGCGAGAAACCAGCATATTGGACGTTTAGAAGTCCGCGAAAATAAACACGCGCGAAGTCCGCTCAGAAATGGGTTTAGGAATTTACGGAAAGTTTAGTCTGTTCAAACTTACTTAAAATAAGAATGCTAATTGCACATTTTGAGCATCTATGAAAAAGCAACACCCACTGCCTACATACAAAAAAATCGGTTGAGTGTAGTCGGTTTACTGACGATAGTTGAACGTGACGATGTCATAAGAATAACGATGAGTATGGTTGCATTTTTCAAAAGAAAATTTTATTATTATTTGTTGTCGAACGCTGCCGAAAGCGGAAGCCGATTATGCCTCTTTGTCGCTTGTTCCGCGCTCTCGCTTGCACTTCAAGCCTTAAATGGAACGTCGCACCGTCGGCAACCGCTGTCCTTGTCTGACAAATGACGTTACGCGCTAACTCTCTTTCACTCTACCTCAAATATTTATCATCTTTAACCGCCAGCAACCCTTCTAACAAAGTTTATTATAGATATGCTCAGTGAAAGATACATTTATTTATTTATTTATTGTATACATAATCTTAAATAGAAGAAGTTGGTGTGGTGGAAACACAAACTGGATACAGTTTTTTGTCCACCAGGACGTCGAAAATATTTAGATGTTTAACTTATATACATACAGTGACATAATATACAATAAAACATTTTTACCATCAAACCATAAAAAATTGCACAAACAACGTAATAAACCAATTGAAACATTGCCGCTTCATAGATAGCCGGTGCAGGAAACCTGTTCTTGACGAGAATTCACAATCGACTACAGGATGTGTTCTAATATTCAAATATGAATTAAATGACGATGTCTGATTTTTGTTATGCTTAATTTATAATTGTTTGTAATAATTTTTTAATTTAAATTTAATATTGTTTCTAGTTATATTAGTAAATAGTGTAGCTGGTAGCGAGTTTATTAAATTTGGAATAATATAGTCTAATGTTTTTTTCCCATATAAATTATTGTATTTGGGTAATAGAAATGCATTTTTTAATTTTCTACGTGTTGAATATTGATAGTGAGCTCCAATTGTTTCTAGCTTCTAGTTCTAGCTTAATTTAATTATACTGTCTCTAGTATAGGTATAATTTTGAAAAATGCAAACAGCCTTCTGTAGTCCTCTTCATATTGTGATTTTATTTTTATGGGAGCAATAGTTTTTAAAATACGTATTTGTAATGCAAATATTTGATTTAGATAAGTTTTGCATGTTCTCCCGTAGCTTGAAAGCCCATATGTTATAATGGATTCGGCTAGTGCTTCGTATAGCAGTAACAGAGTTTTCAGAGGTATTATTTTCTATTATAGTGAATTTGGCAAGTATAGCTCTTAGCCGTTCACAGACAGAATTGATGTGCATTTTCCAGGACATTCGGTCATCTATTGTAAGCCCCAGGTACTTGTGGTTACGGACTAATTCTAAGGCGTTGCAGTTACAGTTGATGGGATACGAGTTATAGGAATGTGCACAAGTGTGGTTGTGTAACTTTAAGTGGGGTGTATGTGAGCTTAGATTGTGACTGGATCGGATATGCATAAACTTTGTTTTTTTAGAATTTAGTACAAGTCCCACGTCGTGGGACCATTTAGCCAATGTATCGAAATCAGATTGTAGCTTTGTTTCTGTTTCTTGGATAGCCCCAGCGGCTACTAGGCATGTATCGTCTGCAAAACATACATTTATTTATTGAAGATGTCAAACTATCTCGGACGGTATGGAAAGGATTACCACAGGGTTCTGTACTCAGTCCTTTGCTCTATAACATCTATACGTATGATTTAGAAACATCATTGCAGGCATCAACAAACGTACTACAATATGCAGACGATCTCCTAATATACAAATCGGGCAAATCAATTGAAAATAATGTCAAACTCTAACATCTTCTCTTTCATTTTTAAACTCATCGCTGACTTCGAATGGTTGTTGTTTTCCAGAATGCGTAGGCCTCCCCCGATCCCGGTAAAGTTTGATAATGTTTTGATTCTCTCGATTAATAACGTCAAATTCTTGGGGGTATTTCTAGATTCCAAGCTCACCAGTGTATCCCACTGTGAGTATGAAACAGCGAGATGTGAACGAAATTTGAACATTCTTAGATACTTATCGGGCATCTGGTGGGGAGCGCATTCACACTCCTTAAAACTGATTGACAACGCCATAATCAGAAGTGTAATGTATTACGGTACTTTCCTGTTGGAACCAGGAAATATTTCTGCTTTAAAAAAAATGGATAGTATTCAGGCAAAAACAATGAGAATAGTTCTATAGAATAGAAGTCAAGTACTGTATGAGAACCGAATGTGTAGAGACTCCATTAAACTTACGCCGGAAATTTCTATCTGATAAATTCCTATTCCGCTGTTTGCAATTCAGTAACCATATCCTTACACCTAAACTGACATGCCTGACATCTATAATCCCCACTTGTCGTTTTTCGAAAAACAAACGCACACCATGTTTGGTTCAAAGTTACACAAGATTTACTTCTCTTGAGGCTCCTTCTCACGATTTCGATCACGTTACGATTCCCTTGTAATCTCTCCTGATATACATACTAGCATAGGTCTTGTGAAAATTGAGCAAAATCACAGGTTAACATTTAACTATTTTGTAGACACTAAGTGGCCACAATGGCATCGAATATTTCCATCTCTGGAATGTTTAGATGCGGTGTTGGTGTACTATAAAATAAAAAAATCATTTATATATAGGTAACATAATGTATACTTATGAACGTCAAAATATACTTTAAATGATTTCTAAATATTATAATAATTGGTTTCAAATAGTTCGGTTAGGTTTATTTTCATTTCATGTCAAGAAAAAAATATTAAAATTTTTTTTTTATGATATACCTATGCAAATAAGTACCTATTTCTAAAAAGTTTACTAATACTTAATTGGATTCAATAAGTTAGGTTAGGTTTCTTTTATTTCATATCAATAAAAAAATATTTAAAAGAAAAACCAACCACGAAGTTTTTACTAAAAAAAATCACAATCAATCAATTTTTCAATATCAAATTTAATGATTGGATTCAATGAGTTAAATTTCATTTCAATAAAAATAGCCTACCCAGAATGGGTGAAGAAAAGAAAAAAAAAAAGCTTTGCTCATATTCTTTGACGGTTGGCGCCATTTTCCAAAAATTTTCTTGCGAGTTGAGTTATTTGTTGCACAAAATGAGTAATTTCGACGATATTATATTTTAATTAATACCACCCGAACTCAGTATTATTATACTTAGTTTAGGTATTGTGCAATTGCACAAAATGCTTCGGAGAACAATTTACCGGAAACATATAAGTCGCTACATATCTACGTGCAACGAATTTATTCCGTAGAGAGGAGAAAAAAAAGCAAACAGTTTTATTAAATTGCTTAATTTTTTCGCAACTGTATTAAAAATAGTCGTTCAGTACACGTGCGGTACCGTCATTGCAACTTGTCCCGACTGTCAACCCTCACCTTCGGCTGCGCCTCGGCTCGGGTAGACATTTGTCGGAACTCTTTGCAATGACAGGCTTTTCGCACTTGTAAAAATTTCGATCATATGAATGCGTATATATGTAAATATCTTTTCTTACACTCCTTTTATATCTATCTCTATCAGAATTGATATTTTATTTTATAGATTATTTTCCATTCCTTAATTCCGTTCGATCCGATAATTTTATTTTTTTACCCGTTTCCCTGTGTTGACCCTGGGCCACAATGCGCAAACCGTGCGGGCCATATAAAAAAAAGTAAAAAAATTGTAAAATTTTCTTTTTAAATTCTTATGCACCAGACTTTAGTGAAAACAAAAAAAGGTTCTATTACTACCCAAATACGTATTATCTCTTGAAAACTTTGTCAATGCTACTTACATGAGACACTTTATATAAGTATGAGCTTCTACTAATGCTAGTCATGCCAATACAAATCTCGATGCTGATTCCGATCATAGCGATTGTAGTGGAGATGATGTCATCTCCACTTCAATCGCATATGGTATTGTTGGCATACCATAAACAAATTAATTCTGTCGAAACAATTTTTCTATAGTAAAACTTTCTTTTTAAATTCTTATGCACCAGACTTTAGTGACGAAAAAGGTTATATTACTACTCAAAATTGTATGCAGGCTGGGTATTTAGCCCCAACAACACGTGTTATATAACTCATTTGGAACCGCAAACGTGGTACGAGGCATATTCCGCGTGCATAAGCGCAGGTGGTCACCTCACAATTCTTGACACAAAAGAAGAGGCAGAGTACATAAGAGACACATTCAAGCAATATGACCAGCACAAAACGCCAGGGGACTTAGCGTTTCTCGGCTTCAGTGATATCTTTCAACGGTATCACTATAGGACTGTTCTCGGTATGTTGTTTTTCTAACCAAAAAGTGCATGTTCTTATCTACACGCGTTAGAATTTTTTCTCGGCCAACTCTCTTCCCTCTGTCTTCTTTGCCGATGAGTGAGGGATGCCAACAGATTCGAATTTAATGACGTGGAATAAGTGATACCATGATGATCTTATGTTCCAAATAAACGTGTTTCATTTCAGCTGTTAACTTTTTTACACATATGACAAATAATCATTTAATGGCGGTTTCATAAATTATTTAGCACAAAATTAAAAACAAATTTCATTTCGCCGCCTCCAACCAGCAGGTACCTACAATTGGCATGTGTGGGTTCATAGGGGATAACATTTTTAAAATTTCGCTCGTTTCACTCATACTGAGTGAAAGTTTTGATTTATGAGGTGGTAAAAAAAAACGATTCCTAAATATGCAGACCTAGGCCCCAGCTTACTCAGCCTGTTGGTAAAACCGTCACTGCAAATAATGAATACTTTTAGTTCAGTTATTCATTTAGGTAACACAATGTACACTTATAAACGTCAAAAGGAAATACATATTAAAAGCTTCAATTTTACATTTCTCACTTCTCAGATCAAGAACGTAGTAGCATAGAATGGAAGAGAAAACTGGCAATAAACTTTAACATTTTACACAATGTTTGTAAGGAGCTGCAACCATTACACCATATTCCAGATGACATCTTAAGTAATCGATAGTTAATTAATAATAAAATACAAATATTTGTCCTGTACCAGTAGTAAGCGTGGTGAAATACGAGCATGCACATATCGTGTAACAACACGCAATTTCTCACCGTTTATCCACTTTCGTATAATAAAGATAATTTCGCTAGCATATGCGGCTGCCATACGATTTGAGAGGCTACATTACAAAGAGATATAAAGGGAACTGAAATTATCTGTCGTTTTTTCTTACAACTCGCGGATTGCCGATAACTCGATTTTATAATCTATGCATCGCTAGTTAAATTAAAGAGCTTATATAATGTAAAAATAAACTTATGATTAAAATATTCAATTAAGTAAATATCAGTCCAATTAAAATTTTAATTATTGTTCATTTGTATTTTTCTGTCATATTTAAGGGCGGATCTAGGCTTTTGTGCCAGGAGGGGGACACATAGTCCTGGTCAAGTCAAGAACTTATACGTTTGTCATCAAAGTTATTATGTTATACAACGACGATTTACATATGTTTAATGTTATATCATTACCGCCGTTGACTGGGATTTCAAGTGTCCAGGGAACTTCACCAAGTTGGAGGAAAGATGCGGCAGTTATCGTAGAAGTGGGCTTTCAACAAACAGCTGCATGATGCCATCTATGTTCTTTTGCGAGAAACCAGCATATTGGACGTTTAGAAGTCCGCGAAAATAAACACGCGCGAAGTCCGCTCAGAAATGGGTTTAGGAATTTACGGAAAGTTTAGTCTGTTCAAACTTACTTAAAATAAGAATGCTAATTGCACATTTTGATTGTCAGTATCATTTTGAAATATAATTAGTTGTCTTTTGAGCATCTATGAAAAAGAAACACCCACTATGCCTCTTTGTCGCTCGTTCCGCGCTCTCGCTTGCACTTCAAACCTGAAATGGAACGCCTGAGAGCGAGGTAACGCCGCATGAGTCATGCGTGCATGCATTGCATTTTTCCGTGCGTGCAGCCGGTTCCATCGAATTATAAGACGTCACGTCAGAAAACTCAAACTTTGCAAAGAAAAACAATTTGTTGCTGCATTACTTTGTAGAATAATTATAAATCGCGATGGTCATAGACAAAGTGATCGCAAAACATCTTGTTCTTGTTTGATTATTAAAGTGTTGCCCGCATTAAAAATTAGTCAAAGTTCATTAGAGCCTCAAAATAAGAGTTTAATTTAACATTGGCAACATTATGTATTTTAAGACGAGTACGTCGTATGGACAAGGTAAACTAAACAAAATTACATCTACGTTAGCATTGTTATTTTAAGGCATATACAGGTTGTCCCAAAAGTCGACGTCAAGTCGAAATTTTCTCATAGGTAATGCCACACCAGTTATCAGAAAAATTAAAAAAAAAATTAAGTCATGTATTTTTGAAGTTGTGGAAATTTTCTTTTTATTCCAGAAAATGTACACCATGTGACAGTTTTTTCATTCCTGTTGTTACAAATATTTACTTTTTGCCAATTTTTTTTCTCTGACTTGACGTCGACTTTTGGGACACCCTGTATATTTAAATGACCATGACCCATAGTGTCATTTATTTAAAATACGAGTGATAATTTCAAAACATTATTAAATTGAGTTAATGTAAGTATTTAATAAAGTTAATTTTCTATTAAGTCTTTTGAAAATTCTTTTAATTGTTTATTCCTGTGAAGATTATTTATACTTTAATTTTTGAAGTTATACTTCTTTTGGCGCGATGGAGAAAATGATGAGAGTGAATTTTTACGATGCGCGCGCTCACCGACACCTACAGCATGAAGTTAGTTCTAGATAGCAGCTAACTTCACGCATATTCTATTTCTTTTTACTTGTAGATTGTCTTATTCCCATCTCGCTCACACACGCTCGGCGCCCGGCTGGTGTAAAAAGAATTTGACGTCAGACTGTGTCAAGCTATGGTAGGGATATGATGTGTTTCGCTCGGTTCCCGCGTAGCTAGGCTAGCGTGATAACTTTCGTACAAAAAATACTTTTTTTATTTAAATAAAATCTTTTTGATTAATTTTAATATTTATCGTTAATCACTACTGCATTTTAGTTATTTTTTTTTCCATACGCCAAAGAAGTATAACTTCTAACGCGTGTACATAAGTACACACACTCTTTTTCTATTAATATCCTATAGCTATCAGTGCTCCTGTTTAAAACAAATACAAATTATAGGAATCTGTCGACAATAAAATATTTAGCCTATATATTTTTAGGCTTTGAGTGTAGACCCAGAATCCTCACGTCAAGCTCGACATCCATGGCGTGGGCCTAAGTAAGCTTATTTTGACCTCATTTAAAAATAGGTGTATTATACATTTGATTACGAACGTACAAATCTTCTTAGCAATTTTATGTTTGATACGAAATAATAGTAATATATAATGAGGTATTTATTTACCGAATTACAAAAACCAAAGACAAAGGTTTTGAATTCGACGTGATTTTGTTGAAATAAAAGTCTGACCTATAAAAATTATAATTTTATTTGTAAAGACCTTACAAAAAATTAAAGTCTTAAAAACAAAATATAAAAATATAAAATGCAGCTTATAATATTTCACCAACACCAATTAACAATTATTATAAGTTTTAAATGAAAATCATCTTAAAAATAAATTTAATTTCAATTTCGGACGGTAGTTATTTAGTAAGCTTAAGATCTAGTAATTTTTGATAAATCTAGTCGGCACAAACCCAAGTTTTAGAGCCAGTGGCGTAGCAAAGGGGTGGAGGGCGGCGGGGGCGGTCTGCACCCTTTTTGGGATGACACCCACCCTCTCTCAACTTTAAGAACAATGTACATACAACAAAAAAATTGCTAGCATAATTTTTTTTTTCAGGGATTCTTCCACTAGCACTAGCTCTATGTAGAATTCGGGGATTCCCGCAAAAGAGCCTGACACTGTCGTGGGGGATTCCCCGTCCCATACTCGCGAACTTTTAATAAATCAATTTTACTGTTCATGGGTTGACACCACCAACTTCCGCACCGGGTGCCTACGCCACTGTTCAGAGCACCAACGAATGTCTCCCGAATGTCACAATACAATAGTCTTAGAGTAAAATAATAACAAATGAATATAAAATGTCAAAATCCTAAACGTCTTTGACATATAGAAATTACACTTAGTGACAAGTTTATTAGTTAGTTGTTAAGTCAGAGAGTTGAGTGTTAGAACAGTATATATGTATGTCGCAGTCAACTAGCTAAATTAGCCGTTCAATTAACTGCCTAGCCGTTTAACTGGCGGTCTGAAAGATGTTCAGATAGTTGATTAAATAGCTGACTTAGATCAATGTTTCATTACTTGCTGAGCCTGTTGACTGCTAATTTAAATTTATTTTCACTTGCTGCCAAACTCGAAACAAAATCTTCAAACTATATGGCATCGGAAAACCACAACTTTGATGGTGTTTTCCATAGTTTCATGAAAAAAAGTACAATGGAAGAGTATGGTGACAATAATAATTTGAATTTGACTCAAGCATTTTAATTTAAAAAATAAAAAAGTATGTCATATTTTTCATCTTTTTTACTACACCAAATAATGATTCTATCATACGAATGGCCTAAGCATTAGCCAGCCAGTTTATTAAATGTTGTAACAAACGCTACGGCTGAATATCTTTCAGGCTAGGCTGATAATTAAACGGATAATTAAGCAAATTGGCTTTTTTTTTATATAATAGGGGGGCAAACGAGGCTGCGGGACGCCCAAAAAGACAGTCATCGCAGCCCATTTTTAGTGGGTGCGTTGCCGGCCTTTAAGGGACGAGTACGCTCGAATTTTGAATTACTGCGACATATCCATACATAAATGAGTATTAGGTACAAGAAATTCGATTTCAGCCGTGTAAGCTTTCTTGATTTCTCTTTTAATTCGTGTTCACTGAATCTGCTGTAAAAGGATTGAAATTGAGTTTCACCAGCTCAATTGATTTCTCCCACAATTTCTTAGCATATTCGTCATTGAGTGCCTTTCGGTCGGGCTGTACTACTGCACAGTCGCTGAAAATTTAAGAACCCATTACTAATTGCTTCACTTCCTGTCAAAATGCTGTGATGAAGAGCAAAGTCGCCTTACTGGCTTGAGTCTTCGTGCGAGTCACCAATGGACTTTCTATTTTTTTTAAACCTTGTGCTGTGGCCTACGTATTTTGACGTGACAACGTCTTATAAATTGTTTTTGAATTGGTGACACTTCAAGAAACTGCGTTACGCTCCGCTCACGTTATGCGCTCACAATGAGAGCGAGTGAGAGGCACGCGTCCCTTCCACTCGGGCATGGTTAGCCCGCCTAAGAGCGAGAGAGACAGACATAAAAAGTTGTTTGTATAAATTAATGTTTTAAATATAATTCTTTGTATAAATAAATGTTTTAAATTGTTACTATTATTTCATCCTTCTTCCTACTATACGAATGAATATTCACATTAAAATTATTTTACCACTCAAAGTCGTTGTCACGTAAAACTTTCGCCCGTATACCGACTTTACAGGCAACCAATTTTTTTTTTTTATAGAACAGAGGGCAAACGGGCAAGAGGCTCACCTGACGTTGAGTGATACCGCCGCTCGTAAATTTTATACAATATTAATACTATTATCTAATTATATATTATTTATAGGACTCCTACATAGCCAATCACACACATCAATGGCCGAGAAGCTGATATATAGTCTAGAGTAATATATAGATGTATTAATAAATTTGCGGCAATAGATGACGTTAATATAGCACTATTTTGGCTCTAATGTTTATGTCAAATGTGGACGCTGACATTTTGACAATTAACATAGTGCAAATTGACACAGAAACCTAATTAACTTTCTCTACACAGAACACAATACTGTACATTACCTGATAGGGCAAAAACATGAATCTATTTCATAGCAATTAAGTTAAAGAGGTTTAAATCTAAGACAGCACTACTCTCTTTACGGATAATAATATATTCTCTCAGGTCTATTAATTTATCATAAATCTAAGTAGGAAATGAGATCAAATACTAGCAGGTAAATATGTAAGAAAATCTATTGTAAATAAATTGCTGCTATTTTTTTGCAGCCAAAACATTTCTTCTCAATGCTGTATTTGAACTTGGGACTTGTTCTATTTAACTAAAGTTGGTAAACCAACAATAAGTACATAGTACGTCTATGATTTATGGTTGACACTAACCTTTATAAAGGAAATCAATTTTGTACTAAACAATTTCATTATTTGCAAGTTTTTTTATAAACACGATAGTAATCCTCATCCAAATATCCTTTGCAAATATTAAATTTCAAACAAAATTACCCCTGAAATCATTTGATTTTAGGGAATAAAATTTGCATTGGCGAAGTATTATTTTACAGTTAACATGGAAAAAGCAATCCCGTAACTAGGCCTCCTAAGGGCACACATGGAGATAATGAACTTCATACTTTACAATTTTTGTTTGGCTTTTGTCAGTTCTTATAGTAGCCCATGTGGCAGACATTTTTAATACCGATAATTATACGATAAGGAATATTTAAGACCATGTCTGCCACCATGGTAGGGCAGCATTGTTAAATCATAAAAAAAAACATATAAATTCTTGTATGTATCTCCTCTTCTTTGTATTACATCACTATTAGCTATTCATGAATCCTTAAGATTAACTTTTAGTTTTAGATAGTTATTAATATTCTTTTTTTTTTCTCTAGATTAAGGTTCCATAGATACATGTATATTTTTATATAACTTCTGGTTATGCAGTTCTTGCACTTATCATTTTTATTTATTTTTATTTTCTTACTAGAGTTGCCTGGAAGAGATCGCTTGTTAGCGATAAGGCCTTATTTTATTTTATTATAAGGATTATTTGTGTTTTTTTGCAACAAAGTGTGAATAAATAAATTAATTAAATCATCAACAGATTTTCTGACTCAAGCAAATCATTAAGATTTAAGATTGAAGATTTCAAACGCAGCAACGTACTATCTTAATTTAAAAAAATGTCGTAATGATTCCAATTTTAATTTCTATTAATAGGAATTACGAGCAAATCATATACTAAAATGCTCATCAGCTCCATATATTATATACTTGTTGTAAATGTTTTAATATTTAAAGAAAAACACTTTTTTACGGATTATAGTTATGTATTATTGTATTGAAACTTATAATTATTTAGATTTAAAAGTGTTTTTCTTTAAATGTGTAAAAGTTATGTTAATAAAAGACAATACTATTTTAATATTTGACTTTTTTACTGTTTTATTAGATATAAGTAAATAACTGCCATGTTAGAGCGACCCATGTAGTGCTCATTAGTCTAATAATAAGTCAATAAAATATTTACCTATAATACAGTCCAGTTTCGTCAGCACATTTTTCATCAACAGCACAATATATGGTAGTCTGTGCCCCGAGCTCTGGCGTCTTCATAAATGGGTTCAATATGAAACCGATAATTCTGCGAGCCCCTTTGAACATTGTCTCATCTAAATGCCTGCCTAATTCCGTTTTTATCACACCGGGATGCAGGCTATATGTATTAACACCCTGTATATTATGTTCCTGAAATATTGTTAACATGAACCACAAAGGCACATTGGAGTGACCCGTGTAATGCTAACACATAGTAAAAGCACCTAGATGCTAATGAAAAACCATTACAAAGCGTCTGAAGACAATTATAAGCATCCAGTAAATAATAATGACAATTCAAATTAATTTAAGGTTCCATGTAGGTATTTTTATTGGAAGTCAGCCTTCTATTCCGTCCACAGCTTAATTTTTTTATGAGTCATTCAAAGACCCTATAGAGCACAAAAACAGCTTAAACCATAAACCATACTATCCTTTTCTTGAAGCAGCCACTATTTTCAATCCGCTGTCTTAGTTGTGGATCTAATTAGTAGAATGAATTTTTAGTAACCAACCAGTAATTGTTAATCACAGTATATAACAGATTTTATTCTTTTGAAATGGTTTATGAATGATAATAAATTAGTCGAATTTCTTAATTTTGTCACTCAGTCATTGACAGATCATCAACATTTAAAGATTGGCAGACTTGTTATTTTTTACAAGTTATCTATTTAATGTTGTAATAGTTTTCTGCACCATACTAGCTAAAATTCAACACACATAGGAAATAATTCTTCTGGCACTGTGCAAAATAATAATACAAAGAATTTAGCCTTATAAATATATTTCTATCAACTATAGTAAATTGTATTCAAATTTAAAATAAATTTTTCTCTATTGTTTGTGAGCCAACCTATGCCAGTATATTCTATAAACTATGAAATTTTTTTATTTTTACCTTCAGCTTGGATGCAAGCTCCCTTGAAAATAAAACATTTGCCAATTTACTTTGTGAATATGCCTCAGCTGCACTATAATTTCTTTGTGTATAATTAAGATCTTCAAAATTCATGTCATATCCTGAAACATTTAAATCAAATTATAAAACTTTATATATTTTGGGTTTACTGTCTTTATATTTTTTATCTGTATGATAAAGCATAATATCCTAACATTATTCATATGATAGCTAGATGAAGGAAATTATTTCTTAGTATAGCTAAGACGAGCATAAAAATCTCTTTTAAAATAGTGTAGCACTTGCAAAGCAATAGGTTGCAAAACAAGGCAATTGCCAAGTTAAAAATTCAGAGCTTTCTAAACATTATTTATTTAAATTTACAAAATTTGTGATTTATTATTGTATTCAATATTCCATGTCAATTTCTGGTTGTTGACACATTCTTATATCCACTAGATCTAACAGAAAAAGTATAGAGTAGTTATTGTGGTGCCGCCTATCTCTGAGTCCACTAAAAAGCAGATACAACCCAACAATAAGTTATTAAGGTGACTCATTGCTCCACTGTAGCAGACATATGTATATAGCTAGTTAATGTATAATATGAATCTATTTACTTATATGTGCTTTTGATGATACTGTCACAATTCTGGCCGGTTGACTTTTAATTATTCTTGGTAGTAATAACATTGTTAGTAAAAAATGAGACAAGTGATTTGTCCCAAACTGCATTTCAAAGCCATCCTCAGTTGTTTCCTTTGGACACATCATTATACCAGCATTATTTACTAATATATTTATCTGTGGTTCACTTTCAATTACTTTTTGTGAGAAATCTCTCACTGACTGCAAAGAGGAAAGATCACATTGCTGCACAATTAGTTTTCCTGTATCCTTGAAGTCTTTACAGGCTTCTTCGATATCTTTTTTAGCCTCCTCAGCCTTATCCAGGTTTCTACAAGCCATAATTACCCGAGCACCTGAAAATTTGATACAATAATAATGGTAGTGGCCACAGTGAAGGAGTCGGATGCTTAAAAGTTATAAAAAGCGTAATATTCTATATGTACTGACCTCTTTTGTAAAAGTCTTTGGCTGTTTCTTTACCAATACCAGTATTACACCCTGTTATAATAGCCGTCTTCCCAATTAATTTAACGGTGCTATAACAGCGTCCACTAAAAAGAGGCATATTTTAAATCAATTTAAACGAAATAAAAATACAAAATATAGTCGTGTGAAGTACACGTAATACTTCAATAAAATATAAAGTTTAATCTCGGCGCCTAACGGTTTTACGCTAATTTGACAGCTATCATCGAAAGTAAGGAACGACAAAAATTAAATATTGATATTTGACAGTTCAATATAATAATTTTATTGTCTCGAGATTTGTCTAATTCAAAAAATAAATAAAAGATTATTTATACTCAGTTATTAATTGATCGTGTTATTATGTAACAATTTGTATTATTCTTGTAGCAATTTCATGTAAAATAACGTTTAACTCTCAGTGATCATGTACTAAGTGGTGTACCAAAAAGCCTATGTACATTTCACATTGTGGATATTATTTCACAACTTGAATGGTACTATCTACAATAGCAATGGAATACGATAATGATGATACTTGGCGCCGTTCATCATCACCTCAGTTTAAGGAAAAGAAAATATGTAAACCATTACCAAGGAGGTCAACCACTACTGCTGTTATTGTCCTTGGCCTGGCAGTCTTAAGTTGTTTAATGGGATACTGTGTTCTAAGTGAAACTTTACCCTATGAGTCGAAAACCTTGCGACTTGTTATTATAGTAGGTATTTTGTCATTATTAAAATGCTGTTTAAATATACCAATAAAAAATATAGTATTAATATAAAAAAATATATATATTAATTATTTTTTCTAGTTTTTTCGGCATGGGGCTAGAGCACCAGTTAGTTCATATAAAAGTGATCCCTTTAAAAACTATCAGTGGCCAGATGGCTTAGGAAGCTTGACTAATGTAAGTGAGGGAAAATTCGTTAATTTTGAGATTTGAAGTATTGAGTAATTATAATAATTAGTGACTTTACAACCCTCTTGGCCTAACATAGCATATTTTTCTTTGCTTGTTTTGTTTTATAATCAATAAGACTAAACAGCCTTCTGTACTTTTTTTGTGAATAAAATTCACAACTGCAATTGAAATGATAGACATATACACAATGCAATAGGCAAACACTGTTATCTTATTAACTACATGTTTTTAACATTTACAACTTTAGGCAGGTAAACTGCAACTATATGAGCTGGGAAGAAAATACCGAAGTTATTACGCTAATTTCATTCCTGAAGAGTATCAAGAGAAAGATGTTTATATTAGAAGCAGTGACTCTTCCCGTTGTTTAATGAGTGCTTACACCTTCTTAGCAGGATTGTATCCTCCTTATGAAAGACAAATTTGGCATCCAGAAATATTATGGCAGCCCATACCTGTACACTCTTTACCAAGACAACTTGATAATGTAAGTTTTTTTTATTCATATAGGTAAACAAGTACATACACTAATGTAAACAGAAAACATAACTAATTAATTCTCAATGTAGATTTACAACCAGTTGGCAAAGCCAAACTCAAAATTCTGGGCCAATTTTTTTTTTGTTTGTATTGTGAGGTTTCTACCCTAAAAGAAATAATATTTAAAATTAAAACATTAATCATTTTTTATTTATATATAGTTATTATTGTTGACATACAGATTTTTAAGACCCCCATTTATTTTTTTAAAGGGAAGCATGCTATTTCTTAGTGTATTTTGTTTGTTTTATATAAGGATGCATCCGATACGGATACCATTATATCGACATTGCGATATTTTAATTGCCAATACAACGATACTTTCCCAAATTTCGCGCTTTTAAAAAGTAATATAAACGTGCATCTTGTTTGATCTAGTGGGTTGCAAACAAGATACGGACTATCATTGCTCCTCTAACCTGCTTTATCCCCGCGTATTCCACTATACACTTTAGTTTGGTTTTAACTGCTATCGCGCGTAGTATTTTTTAGATACCAAATAAATAAAATACAGAATTACTATTAACAGTTATTTATTTTAATTTAATTATTACTCTTAATTCTTAATTTTAGTAACTAAACCTTTAATGTTAGATTAAGAGTTTGATTGTGAGTGTTTATATTTCATAAAAATAATTAAAAACTTTAAACCACCCATATATATATTTTACCTTAATTTAATTTTAATTCAATAAGCGTTTGTATCGGTATTGACTTGATATTTTTGTAACAATATCATACGGCATTGGTATCGTATCGGCAAAAATCGTATCGACTATCGATGCATCCCTACACTTATATAAAAAAAGTCTAATAAATTGTAAAAATATTGTTCTTTATTCTGTATATCAGGCCTTGAATTCGTTTTTTCGTGAAATAGCATAATTAAAAATGCTACATCTAACAAAGTAAGCTTAACTGGGTGCTATATTTTAATGTTTACAGCTAGTAGCAGCTACCAAGCCATGCAAGTCCTGGAAGCGAATGTACCAAGAATTATTAGCTGAAAAAAATGCTGATAGTAAATACACCGAGTTGTTCGACTATTTGAGTAAACATACAAATCAAAGTATGAGAAGTATTTTAGATGTAGATTTCTTTTATAGTACATTACAAGCTCAATACGAAGCAGGTTTGAAACTTCCGGAATGGACTAAAACTGTTTTTCCTACTAAAATGAGACCACCGTTTATGTTGAGTTTGGCTTTGTTATCATATAATGAATCATTACAAAGATTACATACTGGTAAGTAATTTTTATACTTATTTAAAATATGGGAGCGTTCAAGTATTAAGTAACAAATTCTAGGGGGGTTTTCGATTGAGTTATAAATAAATAAATAAAATAAAATCATTTATTTCAAACCAATTAATAAGTCCAAATGTCGTTAGTATAGTAAAACTTATAACTATGTTAGTAAAATTATTAAAAATATTTAATTCATTAGTCTACATTGTTTTGAGACACCAGGTACGTGGGCATGTATATTTTTACTTATTTGCCATAAACATCAGGATATTGTTGGTACTCCGTACTTATACGTTATTGTTTTTTTTTTATAGAACAGGGGGCACAAAAAAAAGTGTGTTAATTTTTTAACTTTCCGATACATACTTTAAACCACATAAATGGCAACTTTTAGGTTAAATGAGTCGCTGCGTGGTAACAAAACGTTTTACTATTGGCTACAGAAAAACGTTACGGCGCGTTAAAATATGGGGTGGGGGGGGGGTCAAGAATCTCCTACTTGAACGCTCCATTTGTGTATTTTTACAGCTTCATTCAGTTCTGATTCTTCTAAATTTAATTGTATTAGTTTTTTCTTACAATGATTATTACATCATTAAATTCTTTAATAGTATAGTAGGCAAACATGAGGCTCACCTGATGTTAAGTGACACCGCCGCCCATGGACGCTCAATGCCAGAGGGCTCGCGAGTATGTTGCTTGCTTGTTTGTTTATATATAGTTTAATTACATGGTACTTGAATTTCCAGGCCCGCTTTTAAATAACATAAGATCACACCTACAAGAGGCAGTAATGCACACAAACACAGATCGGGCACTATACATATACTCAGGGCATGACGTCAACTTGGTATCATTAATGCGATCATTGGGTTACACTGAGATGTTGGAGCCAGAGTATGGTGCAAGCGTTTTGCTGGAATTGCACGAGGAGGTCGAACAGGACAAATTTTACGTCAAGGTAATTAATAGACAATACAAGAAAATTCAAAATCTTTAAAAAAAACAGAAAAAAACGGTACTTACAAGTAGCGGCACGAAACTCTAGCGCTGACCGTTATTGCGCAGAAGTAAAAAATAAGGTACCTGAGGGGGGCTAGCGGAATGAAGAGCGTCGATTGGCTCTTCAGTCGCATTCCGGCCCCGCACCACAGTACACATGCGCAGCAATCCCCTCCACGTATCGGCCAGCGCTAGACTTACGTGCCTATAATAGTACGTATTAACGCCACCGCGGCTAAAATATTTTGGTTAGGAAGTGTGGTAAACCTAAACCTAACCTAACCTAAACCTTTTTGGCTTCTAGAATGTTTTGATTTCATAAAAAGTGATATATTTTATATTTAATCATCAATAATTTAGGTTTAGGTTGTCCACGCTAACCAATAATTTTTTGGCGCGGTGGCATTTATACGTAAGTACCTTTTTTTAATTAATTTTTTGGCCTGATAATTAAATTAATTACAATATTACAGATTTATATATTTTTTAATGATTATTATGCAATAAACGTTATTTAGTGTGCAATAAACGATAAAATATAAAATAACGGTTACCGAAATCGGAAAGTTTTCCGACATTCTATATATTTTTTGATCCAGTTTATGGCAATTTTCAAAATATTTGATATAAAAGTATAAATAAAAGAGTTACGTCATTTACTTGTCTGACTTTGACTTTTATCTGAGTAAACTACTGAATTGTTAGAGCGCGGCCACACGAAGCGATAACTGTGCGGTGCGGCGCCGGAGCGGTGCCACAACGTCATCCTACATACAAATTACTATACCGTGTCACACGACGCGTTCACGCGCGGCGTCACACCACAAGCGCGCCAGACTTGTGACCAGCGAAACGAGGCGGGAAGGGGTAAAATATATTGCCACACCGCAACGCACCGTTACCGCGTCGTGCGGCCGCGCTCTTACAATTATTGATACTTTTTTTTTATTTTTTTTTATTGATAAAGTTTGCCAACGCTCGGCACACTGATACATTTGTAAAAACAAACACAAAATACAATT
Source organism: Pieris mannii (assembly GCA_028984075.1). NCBI lineage: Eukaryota > Metazoa > Arthropoda > Insecta > Lepidoptera > Pieridae > Pieris > Pieris mannii. The sequence goes on along the minus strand of CM054798.1, from coordinate 892,129 downwards.
TTGAATGTGACAAGCAATTACAGGCAAACATGACATTTATCGATACATTGTGAGACAGACCTAAAACTCAAAGTCATATATTATTTTAGCTCTTCTATCGTAACAATACGAAGATAGAAGTTCCAATGGAACTAAGGATACCCAATTGTATAGAACCTTGCACTTATGAGAAATTTGTTGAGCACCTCGGCACTCTGATACCACTGGATTGGGAAGCTGAATGTCAAAATTGATGACTTCAAAAATATCCCAGCAGAACGTTCGTATTATGCACTTTATTACAAAGCAAAGAACTTAAGCTACCGTTGAGCCATAGACAAAAACGACAGGCGTGTTTTGAAGTTTCTACTAAAATAGCCATTTTTTTAATTGTTTTTGAGCAATATTTTTTTATCAAATTTGCGGCCACTGATAGGGCTAATATTGTAACATTTCAACACATTGTAATCTTTTTATTTTCTTTGTGGCGCTCCAGTTATGTGAATAATGTAATGAATTACTCTTTATACACGTAAAAAAAGTTCATGCCAAAAAATACTTTATCATTATTAAGGTGAATATTTAAAAAAAAATCTATACACTTTAGTAAATAAGATGGTCACACCTGTCGCAGTTGTTTATCTAGATCTAGATATCTGTGTTGTTTGTTGTTAGATGTGAGTAATTTTGTAATTTTGATCCCAGAAAATGTTAAAAATGTAAAGGAATCCTTGGCGCAAATTATATTTTATGCAATTAACTTTCACATACCACAAATCATTCTCAATTAGGCTTTATCATAATTCTATTTCAACGGTTGTATTTTTCATCTGGTGCCACTTTATTGCTAAATTTTGGCTGTTAACTTGAATCTCCGGTTCTGGCGCAAGTCTTAAATGTGATGCCGGTCCACTCCCGAACGTTCCGTTGTTACGCCCCGTCTCTTGGCATGAATTTTGCACATAATAATAATACGTATAGATAAGTGTGTGGTTAGTGATAAAATAGTTTTTTCTTTTTTTCTTGACGCTAATCTTTTTAATAAAACCCATTCATAATAATTACACCGTACCCAATATATTGTCTTGTAGAATTTATCATTTTATGAATCGAACAGTTAAAATTTTATAATCGTCAATGTTATTTCAATAAAGGGATATTTGGGTAAGGTTTGTATCAGGGGCAGATTATTGTTTTTAAATCATGCCATCCGAAGTATATAATGCATATCTATTTCCGTATACGGCTGTTTTTATTGTATAAAATATTATGAAATACCTAATATATATAAAAAATGCCAAATCAAGAAGAGATCCGTCTAACTACCGACATGACAGCACAAATATTCTTTTATTATACTTTTAATCTGTATTTATTTTTCTATAAATTTACAATAGCTACAGACATACGTCTTCCTCACAGATATTATACATCGTTGCTATTAATGTATTTTTAAATTCAAGACTTTATTTTTATAATTACCTACATGATTTTAATAATAATTTATACTATATTTAGATAGACATTTTGTATATTTAAATGAATTTGAATCTCGCTATAACCGAATTATTTAATCACTTTTGATATGAATTATAATCTGTAGCACAGAGCCGTAAATGTAAAATTCAGCGAGTTTTGTACGTTAAAAATGTATTTTGTCTCGCTTCTGAACATAAATCAGCACTAAATACTATTTTCATGTTTTATAAATATACGTATATTGTTTATTGAGGGGTAGAAAAAAATTGTATTACGGCTTTGAACTCAGCTCGTTGTGTCAGTATTCATGTTCAAAACTTTCGACTATTATCTGTTCGATATATTTGCATAACGTTTTTCTTGTAACGTTTAGATATAAAATTACGAATTTCGTAGCCATCTTTTGATATCCGGTATTTCTAGAACTTAACATTTATTTTCCGATAATTAAAATGAATCTAAGATTACAGATACTATTATTGCATTATTATCTATGATGAATATGGCGGATTTTAATATTTTCTTTGTAACAGCTGTACGTGCGTATTCAATTTGTAAAATTTCTTCTAGATTTCTAAATATTTTTGCAAGACTGATCGCCTATATGCCAATTAAAAAAAAATGTCCTTACGCATGTACTTGTAGAAAAAATTATGTACACGCGAAAGAAGTTATACTTCTTTGGCGTATGGAAAAAAACTAAAATGCAGTAGTGATTAACGATAAGTATTAAAATTAATCAAATAGATTTTATTTAAATAAATAAATTTTTAGTAAATACTATCACCGTCGTATATGAAATTGATTTAAAAACACCAAAATAATATCTATTTATTCACACTGTTTAATTGTTCTATTGTGAAACACGTAAATATAAAAATATAGAATATACAACTTGAACATAGTTATCGATTTCCATGCCACCTAGACCTAACTTTACGATGTCGAACTACGGTGTTGGTGTGCATCGTAAAAATTCACTGTCATAATTTTTCTCCATCGCGCCAAAATAAATATAACTTCAAAAATCTGAGTCTGATGGACTCAATAAATTTCGATCTGAGTTATTTAAACGTAAACTCACTAAAATTTCGATGCTATTCAATATCGCAGAAGTCACTTGTTATGTCGCGTAGTACGAAAACTGTTTATATTTGGAGTAACCCTTATGTAAGTGTTTTAAGGCCATGTTAATATTATATTAAAATTTAAATAATATAATTATAGTAATTGTTAGATGTATAGGATATATGTGCCATTAATATATAATGTTATTATATTCGCAAGTGAATATTACAGATTACTTGTGTTAGTAATTAATCCGTGTCGTTGTATTTATGCATTGATGCCATGTTATACCCCAAATTTTGGGGAACCAAGACCTCTGGGGTACAATAAATACAATCTGGTGTTTATTGACTACAATAGGGAAATTTATGTATAAAAAAATGTTTTTCTTAAAAAACTCCTGCTTGCATCTTGGAGTACCAAGATATTATGTACTACTTGAATTAATTTTTAATGGAGATTTGAAATTATCTGTAAAAGCGAGCCTACAAGAAAAACTTAAGGGGATTATAATTGATATTAAGGGGCCCAGGTAGAACATTTTGTAGGAGTTGGCAACCCTGTAATTATGTTTGACTGTATCTGTTTTATAGTCGTTGCAAAAAGGTGATCAGCCTCTTTTGATAAATACAAAATGATTGCTTAGTCTCTTTTCTAAATTTGAGGGTATACAGCTGCAGCTCCTAAACGTATAATTAATAATGACTCATTATTTTAAAAATTACTAATAGTTTTGTTTTTTTTTGACAACACCAAAACTAGAATCAAAAAATGTTTTATAAATATATTTAGCATTTTCAATCCTAAGTTAAGCAATTCATCTTCAATTACCTCTCTTGTCTACAATCCTAATCACAATTTGTCAGAAAGAGACGAAAGCACTTTAATTTGAATAGAGTTTAATTTACAATTAATATATGTCTATTCATTGTGGCACTGACAGTCGTGTTTCATTGACAGTTGTCAATGTCAAAAAAATCACATTCAATGAGCTTTAAAATTGGCGAAATATTATTAAGTTGTATTATTGTTTTACCTGTCATTTAGTATGTATGTCAGAAAATATTCTATCGTTGTTGTATTAAATGGTATTGATAATTTATTTGTTTTATTGTATGACTTTTGGCTTTTAGAGATGGCAGATATATTGTTGCATTCGTTTCATTAATAGCTATTTTAAAGGTATTGTAGGTTTCTGGGGCATCGGGGTGCTTCAAATAATAGAGTTGCCTCTGCCCATCTATGCGTAAGGTATACAAGAAGGTTACCAGCCGAACGACCACGACGACGAAAGCCGTACTTTGAATCGCTAATCAGCTGGTGACCCTCTAGATACCTCAAGAGCTGGAGAACAACGAGGTTATAGCTATTGGGCGATAGTTGGATGGATCAGAGCGATCGCCTATTTTAGGGATCGGTTGTATTGAAGCGGTCTTCCAACACTTTGGAACAGCGCCGAGCGAGTACAGGTACCGGAAAAGGCGCGTTAAGGCCGGAGCCAACTCAGGAGCACAAGTACGCAGCACAATTGGATGAATACCATCCGGCCCGCTCGACTTATGAATGTCCAAGGAAGATAGTGCTTTGCTGACAGCACGTTGCCGGAATGTGATTTCCGGCATCGAAGAATCACACCGCGGAATGGTTGGTGGTGATCTCCCTCGGTCACGTTGTTCTTTAAAAAATACTAGGTTACTTAAAAAGAATAATTATTTTTTGACCATTCCCTTGATTGGCATCAAAAAAAATCGGTTGTCTATAAAGTCGGTTTACTGTATTCTAATACAAACACATAATATAAGTATGTGACTCATTGCTATAAAACAAAAATTTATGTAAATTTCGAAGAGATTGCGACTGGCTATACTCTCAGGGCGTAACTGCGACAATTTATGTAATCCCTGCACTTATAAAATAATTACTTACTTTTTTCGCCGAGATTCGATCCACGACCTCGAGGACTATACGTAATAAAAAACAAACATTTATTTTTAAAATATATTTAAAAATGAAATACATAATTCTTAAAACTGGACGGCACAATTTAAAGCTTATAAGTACTAAAACCTCGATTAGTTATTGATAGATTAGCTGTTTTTTTTTGACACAAGAAATGTCAAGTATAAAACGCTTAATAGATCTTAGTACGATTATGAAAGAGCTTCATTTATAAATGGATGTCGTATTTTTTAAATTAAATAATATTAAGTTAAATACGGATGCATATATATACTTACTTAAATGATGATGATACTTAATTATTGTCACAAAACATACCAAAAAGGTAAGAGTTTTTACAAAATTGTCAAAAGTATTATATTTCAAAAAATATGTACTTATTCTAAAAGGTGGTTTCTTCGTTTATATTTACTTGGAATGGACGTAATTACAATAATTACATTTCAGTCTCTTGTGTTTAATTGTATCTTATTCTGATATCCTTATTTCTAATCAAAAGTTCCCTGGTTAAAGTAAATCATCTTACAATATGAAAATGTCGATTCAATTACAATTTAATATGCATTGTTCCGATATTGCGTATTAGATTTAATTATGAAAGTCAATGTTACGTTGCGATCATATTCATAGACTAATTAGAGTAGAAAAAAACGCGCGGGTCAATTGATATAGTTCTATCTTCTATGGCATATATGGGCAACCACCGGCCCGCCAGACATTTCCGAATTAAAAAAAATATAACATTAGATACCTAAACTTACGGGCGACACATCAAAAGATTTCTAAAAAAAAAAACCTAGAAAAAGACAATTTTTTCGCAGCTTAGAAAATTCGCAAGATTGGTTTGTGCGTTTGGCAGTATTTATAAATGCGAATACTTTTCATAAATTAAAGTCAATAAATCAACACATCGTACAAGACTGACGATCATTTGGAAATTTATGTACGTCTTTGTATCAGTGGAATTAATCAAATAAATGGATTAGTTTCCCAAGCTCTCAATCCAAGCTCAAGTGTCTCATTGATTTCGGAGTTTATAATAATTGCAAATTAAAAAAAAAACGATTTAACTTTATATATCATTTTTTTTTTTAATTTTATTGTGTTATTTTAATAAGTTATACTATAGTAACATTGTCGTATTATTTCACGTCCAATATCTATCGCAAAATTATTATCACTACTATAAAATGCACTAAGTAGGTTTAGACGCGGCCCGTGAATGTATTTGCACGCAAAAGTTTGGCCTTCAACATGTCAAAGGTTGCCCATACCTGTAACCTAAGTATGATCTATGGCATATTCAAAATGGCGTTCAATTTGTGACATCTATGACTTGTAATGATCTGAATAGGTTTTTTAATAATAACATATCAGATGTGCTCTCTGTAGAGCTATCGACAAATCGTTTTTTAATATATACATGAGGAAATCATTTTTGGGACTGCTATTTTTTAATTTCCACAACAGGTCAAAACACCACGTTCCTTATATGCCCTGATAGCAGTATAAATGGTAATCGCCACCCACAAAATAACCCCAAGCCATGAAGCTATCAATGCTATTTGTAAAGATATACCAGTGTTTATGTAATCACCTCGACGACTATTTGGAGCATCCTTTTGTATATAGTCCATAAAGTCAAAAATTGCTTGACATGCAAGTCTGAAATGAATCACTGTTGCTTCATCACCTGATGCACTAACCTCCTGAAATTTTGATTAATAAAGCTCAATTCAACAAAATGGCACACTAATATTTATGGAACCAGCCCACTGAAGTATTTCCGAATGATTAGGACCCTAGTCCTTCAAGAAAAGAGCGTACCAATTCTTAAAAGGCCGGCAACGCACTTGCGAGCCATTTGGCATTGAGAGTGTCCATGGGCGGCGGTATCACTTAACATCAGGTGAGCGTCGTGCCTGTCTGCCCCCTGTTAACAAAAAATTACCAAAGACAATGTTCGATTTAATTAAATTGTGTTGGATATTTGTGTAGCAATAAAAACTTTATATAACTAAATTGGGAATAAAATAGAGGGTTCAGACACATAAGCTACGTGTTGAGTTGTATGTTTAATCACAATTAATATGTTGCAATATTGAAGGGGCTACATTATTTGGCAATATTAAGAAACAGTACTTTGTAATGGACAAGGTAAACCAACCAAAGGCAATTCATTTCAAAGTTTTAGGGAGTTTTTTTAAGTGATATAACATGCAGTTATCACTGTTTTTATATATAATGATAATTTTCATTACCCTAACAAGGTATCCTCTGTATTGTTGACATGTCTTATAGAAGCCATCAGTCATAATGGCGGCATGAATCAGATTGTACAATGCAAACACAGCGGCAACACTTGATGTAGGTATCCAGCAATATATTATACCATCAACACTCTGTGACACTCTAGTACGAGCTGTTACAACAATTGTTTCACCTTCTCTGTAAAATAAATTTATAAATAATGTAAAAGAATGACCACATGAAAATATTTTCATAGCCACAATGAATCAATAGGGCACAACTATAAAATATATATAAGTATATATATATTTCATTATGTATATTTAAAGAGCAGTAATTTCATTTCCTACCATTGCATTTAAATTATTATTTCGGTAGGAATCATTATCATCTCCCATATTAAATATTCAAATAATCCAGTGTGAAGTGGCAATAATAACAATGAATAATAGATAATTTGAAATTACTTACATTTCTTCCATAGCAGTAGACTTGTCTCCTTCATACAGGCCAACATTATTAATACAAACTCTATACATGTGAAAAAATGCCATCACCAGAGCATACACTAATATGGGTAACGGAGCAAAAATTGCATATAAACAATAAGAGTTGTGACCTCCAGTGAAACTTTGTGATGAACTGGCTCCAAAGAAAATACAACCACAATTATTGTATTCTAACCAGCTCCCAGGACACATATCTAGTGTAGCTCTCCAGTGGTTGTAAGGGATTGCTGTGCATATCACTGACACGGCTAATACTACAGCCAAAAGCCCATAGCACCAGCAGAGCTGTCTTTCAGTTTGATATTGATTCATTATGACTGAAAAGAAAATATAACGTTATAATTTTTACGTTATGCCATTATGTAAAGAATAAGTTTTGCTAAAATTACCTTTTAGACTATTTTCATAAATTGCTTTATAGTATTGACCTCATTCCCTCGTATAAGTAGCTCTACGTTATCGTAATACTAATCTGTTATCTGAAATAGATATAAAGTAAAAAACATTTGCAAGTTATAACCAGTACTTCTCAAAGTTCGTTAAGCATAATACGCGAGGCCTAAATTTGCATTAATATTTTTTGCTAACCTACACTATTATGTAAAGTAAAATTATGTCCCTTAAAAATTCAGTTTCAAGTTAGAAAATTATTTTCGAAAGAATAATATCATTACGAACTTGAAACAGTAAAATATAAATACGTAGCTACTGCCTACTATATACGTTCAGTAAACCTCAACAGCACAGTGCACACCCAGTAACAGACTAGAAATATAGCACATTAACTGATTTAGCTTGTGAATGCGTGTCCTAAAACTATCTCTATTCATGGTAATTTTAGGTTCGACAGTTAATCATCTAAAGTATACCAAACCTAAATAGCGATACTTTAATAATACGGCTACAAAATCTGCGATGACGTATGTTCTGAATCGTTAAAGTTATTTTTGCCAGAAAGGATATATACAACTTCCAGACTTTAGACACTGACTTCGAGCCTGCCATTTAGTGCCCTGAGAAGTACAAGTAAGTATAGGTATATGATGAAGAACTTATTTTTTGCCGTCTTCAATGTAGATGGAATTAAAAAAAGTTACTAACCCATCTAATATAGTTCACTGATAATCTATGGACCTTGTCAGTGTCATAGTGTGAAGATGCTATTCATATACATAATACTAGATTGTTCGTATTTCGTATAGCCGCAAGATCGAGAGTCGAATGTCGGGCAAGTCTGACGTAAACGAATACTGCTGACGTCTGGCGAAAACGAAGTCGATATCACGGTTAGCGTAGTATATTCTTTGGTCGGTATCGTAACGAAAAGCGCGTCTAAAGCGAAAAGCGAAATCTCTAGCTCTCAAAATATATAAATGTAATCTAATCTCACATTCTTGGCTTAATAATAAAATAAAAAGTAAAGTCTTATACTTAGATAAGCAATTTACGTTTCGCTTTCGTGTTTCAAGCTTTTCGATTTCTCAAAGCGGCCATTTTGATTTTGCATTGCTAGAATAGTTAATAACTTTCTACATCTCGTGTAGTTTTCTCAGAGTTTAACTATTAATATAAAATATTTATATATTTTTAAGATGTCTAGTTTAAGAACGAGTTATAACCAGTTTTCGATTATGGTAGAATTCATGGAAAAGTAAGTTAAAATTTATATTTTACCTACAGTTTTTTAAGATTCTTATGCTTATAGTGTATTACTTCTAGACACGGGGATTTATCGAAGTGTCAAAATTCACCAAGTGGACGATTGTGGACAATGAAAAAGTGGCAAGAGTTAACAGATATGCTTAATAGTCAAGGTACTCGTGAAGCTCGTAGTGAAGAAAAATGGCGAAAAGTAAGTTTCTTTTAGGTCTATCATTTATCGTTGTATGAACTTTTGTAATTTTTTTTTACTCGGTTTAAGGTCTGGAGTGATTTTAAAAATAATACTAAAAGAAAATTAGCTAAAATAACCCACTCTTTGCAAGGAAGGGGTGGTAGGCCGACCACAAGCAAATGTCTCACGGATTTAGAGCAAAGAGCTCTAGCAATTACTGGTATCCTAACAACTATTGGATCAGCTACTGAAAGCTTTGGCAGTGTAAGTAAAAAGTTGTTTTACATTTACATGGACCAGCTTTATATTTTCTCTTATATGATAAATTTAATAACATTTCAGGCGGAATGCACAATAGAAGTGGAAGAAAAGAATATGAATCCTACTTTTGAGAACCTCATACTGGTTCCAACTACAACAGCCCTTGGTAAGTTAAGGAATAAAATAAATCAGTGGCACTACAACCTCTTTAGTTCTTGGCCTCAGATTTCTGAATCTGTTTCATGATCATTCCTAAGTTAAGGAATTTTAGTAATTTTATTCATATAAAAAACATTTTTTTTTTACTTGTTTTACCTTTAACTTCATTTTATTTATTAAAGAAACAATTATTCTATATTCTTATTAATTTTTGAAGTTACAGATGGTGCAGATTGGAATAATTTGGAGTCCAGTAAAGATAAAGATGAAGAATCAATACTTCCAATGTCCAGTATGTCACCTTTAAGAATTAAAACTTCACCGAAGTCATCATCTCCTCCTGACTCTCCTCAACCATACCTTTCACATAAAAGAAAGATGGATGACAGAGATGATGATGATGATGATTATTTAGTTAAACATGAACCTTCACCAAAGGAGGAAACAAGAGAGAGAGATAGGATGTATGTTGAGTTAGAGAAAGAGAAATTGTATGCAGAGTTGGAAAGAGAAAGAATTCGTCAGAGGGATGTTGAGCTTCGACAACGTGATACGGCATTACAATTGCAAGCTCAGTGGTTGGAATTAGCAAGATCAGGATTGAATATTTTAGATAAATACTTGAATGACAAGAAATAAATGTAAGAGAATTAATGGCTTGAAACAAATATGAAATAAAATGTCTAGGAAATGACATTAAAAGCTATGCCTTTTTATGATAAAGAGTGATATTAAAGCCGCCACCTTCTCTGAAAGTGCTAGCAGCTTTGTAATAGACATGCATCCTGGGTAGAGAGGTCTTGCACACATTGAAAAGAGATTTTTGGTTTTATCCGTAAATGTATGAAGACATTAGATTGGACTTATTTATTTTTGTAAATACATGGAGTCAATTCACAATCCTAAAATAAACTGGTTTTAAAGATAAAATCGTTTGGAAAACATACCTCGTCATTCCACTAGTATTTACGTATTAATCATATGAGATATTATATTAAAGTGTAATCCATTATCCAAAGCCAATTGTTATCCTGTTTACCTAATTGCTTAACATCATAACTGACGTTTAGTCAGAACTCAGTTTTTCCTTTACGAAGTTTCGCTAACCAGACTGTATACCTACGTTAATTTTTTTTTACAATACGATAAATTAATGTACTTATCTTTTTGTGAAATATAAAGTATTAATTTACCAGTAATCTATACCTTCTCAACAGTCAACAGTGTAAATTTTCTTTAGGTTTATTATAAACGAATTAAATTTCATATGGCAACTATAATAAATAGTTTTGCTTGTTACTTTGTATCCGGCTATTAAATAAATTTAAAAAAAAATGTTGCTTGTTGTAGTTTTTTGGTACAGTCAGTTACCGCAGTAGAATCTAGATTGTAAGTCACAACTTAGTATAAATGGTTTGACAGTTTGGTTTTTGACTGCAGTCTGCACTGTGCACAGTGCACACAATACACATATGACATAACCATTTGACGTCCATTGCTAACTTGTTTTTTAGAGTTGTTAAATTTTAAATTGTCTTTTAGAGTTTGTTATTTATTGCTATGTATAAGAAACTCGTTTAAATTCATTATTATATTTCCTAAGTCTATATTCAAATAAATATCCTGTTAATAATGAAGATTAATAGTAAAACTAAAATTGTTAGTCAAAATATTATTTTAGTACCATATACTGAGAAACATGTACCAAAGTACGTGCGTTCCCATACCAATACGTTAAATAGCTAGTGTATTGTAACTAAGTTTCTAAATTGAAAACACATTTAAAGGTATCATGAGTGGATGAAATCTGAGGAATTACAAGTATTAACTGCATCCGAACCACTTACATTAGAACAAGAATATGATATGCAAAAGTTATGGCAAGAAGATGAAGACAGTTTGTATATGTCAACATTAATGAATATAATGAACCATCTCTACCGCCAGGAGTCAAAATTAATGTTATTCTTTTTCAGAATGCACTTTTATAATACTTGACAAGCAAAACTATGAAGTGGACAATAATGAAATAGGTATGAGTGTGGTGGTATATTTTGTTCATTCTCAATTTTGTTACTTAAATAATATTTAATATTTTTGTTTCTTTAGATGCCATGATAGGTGATACAAATATTTTTGTTAAGGATCCTAATCTAGGAGAAATTGAAATAATGATTGCAGAAGAAACTGCTAGAGGTAAAAAATTTGGCTGGGAAGCTGTTATAATGATGTTAATATATGGTATTGATTTTATTAAATTAAAAAAATATGAAGCAAAAATTTCATTTTCAAATGAGAGAAGCATAAATATGTTTACTAAACTGGGCTTTAAAGAGGAGTCCCGAAGTACCATATTTAATGAAATTACTTTTGCTAAAACTGTAACAAATGAATGGTGTGTATCACTAAAAGATAAAATTAAGTATGAAATAAAGAATTATGTTGATTAAGACTTTTTATGCATTTGTTTAGGCACTCTGCAATATTATAAATGATTCATTCAATGAAACAGATTTTGGTGCATCCTTATATTATCAAGAATCAAGGAATTGGGGCACCTTGGCACAGGAACTTGTGTACCTATGCTAATTTATTAAAGCTTAACTTCATATTAGCAGCCAAACGTTGGTATTAGGTCCTGTAGTTAGAGTGAAATCTTTATTACTTCATGTAATGTTGTAAATAAATTTACTAGGCTTGGGCAGCATTATTAACAGAAACTAAAAATGTGTATTAAAATCATTTGGATTTTATGCATTAAAAAAAATATTACTAACAAGATCTTGGGTGCAGTTTTTAACAGATGAGTTTTAATTTGTATATATTAGGATTTCCATAGCCATATTATATATATAGCATAGTTGTTTCATTATTATGTTTTGTATTTATTATTTGTTTTGTTTTAATTATTAACGTACTGATTGGTTACTTGGTCTAATTTTTATACCAACTTGGTACCTAAAACAATTTATATTTTTTTTCTTAGACTCGAACCCAGGATTTACAGTTCAGGAAGCATAAACTCCTTGAATCAATGGCCACTGAAGTAGACGCATTGCAGGTTTAGAATCCCGCAGTGATGCCAACTCCTACAAAATGGGACCTCTTCAAATACCCCTGAATGTCTATCAAAAATCACTAGATTTGTTGTACACTTGGTTTGAGAGTTGTATTTATCTGAGTATATTTTACATATGTATTTATTAATGAACATGACCAGTATTGAATAATATTATTGATTAGGACAATGACCTGAAACAATTCTTATTTTTTATTTCTTAACTTTTCTTTCTTCGTATTTGAGTTTTCATTAACGTTTCTTTGTCAGACAATTTTTTTGCGTTTTCGTAATTTTCTTTTCATTTCGTAGCCTGGGCTTGAAGTTGTTATTTGGATTAGTTTGTTGATTGCCTTCGAAGCTTCATATAAATTATATTATAGAGTCGTGTCTTTATAGAGAAAAAAAGAACTAAATAAATTACCCCCTAAAAAAACCCCTGGATATCTTGATTAACTCCACATTTGGTGGGAAACCCCCAAGTTGGCATCCCGATTTATTGTAACTCGTTATTATCTGTATTAGTAGCTATTACAACTCTGGTACATCTGACAGACAGACAATTGTCGTTTTGTTTCTGAAACACGAAACGAAAGTCTACCTATAATTTATCTATGGTTTCAGTTATCATTTTATTGTAATAGTGTGAAATACAAACTAATGACTTAAAGCTATTTAACTATAAATTAACAATGATTGTTCTTAAATATTTTACCTGTTTTATATTTATATTGAATGTGATGGGCAGCCATGACGTTGAAGTAAAATCCGAAGAAGACTTAGGGGTCAAGTACGCTAATAGATGCGAAGTATGCAAAATATTAGCAACAGAATTGCAAAGCCGGCTAGAAGAAACCGGCAAAGTGCACGACGTAATTGAAATTGGATATTCTCTAGATGACGTTAAGCCAAAGAAGAGGACGAAGTATGAAAAGTCTGAACTTCGGCTAATTGAGTCATTGGATGGTGTTTGCGAAAAAATTCTCGAGTATAATATTCATAAGGAGCGAGATGATAGTACGAGATTTGCTAAAGGTATGAGTCAAACTTTTAAAACTTTACATGGCCTTGTTGATAAAGGTGTAAAAGTTGATTTGGGAATACCTTTAGAGTTGTGGGACAAACCCTCAGCAGAAATAACTCACATGAAAACTCAATGTGAAAGTCTTTTAGAAGAGAATGAGGAAGTAATTGAAGACTGGTATTGGAAGCAACAAGGGAATGTTGATTTAAAAATCCACTTGTGTACGAAACATGCATTGAGAAATACAGATGATTCCTGTTTGTTTGAAGAGCTTAAACAAAAAGGTGACAGCGCTAAAGCTAAGACAGAATTGTGATTACTAATTTTAAGGAAACTTAGTGATTTATTTATAACCAATTACAGCTTAGTACTGTTGGGAAAAAGCATTTATTAGTTACATAATGTTATAATGTAATTTGATCTTTTATAAGCTTTCTGTTTGAAAGGTATTCCATCTTTAATCAAGTTAAATCTTATATTATTATCAAACATTTATAGAAACTGGTTTACTAATTTACTATAGATTGAACATATACAGTCAGTTGGGTAGCTACGTTGGAAGGCACCCAGTGTGGAAGTTGCTGGTGTAACCCCATCGAAAGTAAAAAGCAATAAATTTTATATCATTAAGGACATGATCAATTCTACATAATTGAAAAATAAATGATTAAGCTAGGGATTTTTTTTTGTTTGTACATTGCTCTTAAGGTTGAGAGACCGGGTGGGTGTCACCCAGTGCGGACCGCCCCCGCCGTCCCGCCTTTGCTTTGCCACTGTATACAGTAGTCCCCAGTATAATGTGGTATACCTTGTTTTAGGAATTTGTGTTGTAAAAGTATTCTCATTAAACCATATTTTTTTTAAGTAGGAACACAAATTTAATGAAAAGTTTATTACTTTAATTTTATAACAACACAATTATTGAAACTGGTGCAAATGTACACAAAACTAATTATGAATTTGACAAATCATAAATTTAATACTTCAGAAATATAACCTGAGAAATCTCCACATTATAGGGGGGAACTTTTTAAAGTACAACTTTATGCATATAGTTATATATTTTTGTTATAGTTAGATATTTTGCTTTGTGACATAATGGACGAACGAAAAGTCTTTATACAAATATTGAATTAAATTTACGTTACTTTGATAAAATAAATATTTTTAAATATACTGTTAAGTTTTTTAGTAAATTCCATCAAGATATCACACAATAATCAAGTTTTAGTAAAACATTGGTCCGTTACATCACTATATTCAAGTAGCTGTCGTTCTTAAACTGTGGTTATTACTATCAAATCACTAATATAACATTATAAGACAAAATAATACATCAAATCCTTTTAATTCAATGTAATTTGCTTAGTCCATTACATCATTTTCATGACTTTTGTTGTTTTTATTTTTGCTGTAATCAATCAAAATATAGGTATTTATAAATTTAAAGTATAGTGTACTTACTGATTATATTTTGAACGAAGCATGTTTTTATATATTTGAAATAGATATTGAATTAAATATAATTTTTGTATTCAAAATAATGGGACAGTTACGTAATAGGAATTCACACATGTCACGTAATGGACATGTAAAGGATAAATCTAAGTTCTATAATTCTAGTCTGAATGGCTAGAAGAAATGGTGCATTAAAAAAAATAAAACCACTTTTGAATGACCCAATTGTTTTATTAATTATTCACAATAAAATTAATTTAGTCTACTGCCCTGTAATCGCACGAGGCACTAAGGTCTTAAACTTATAATATACTTATTAATTGGTAATGAACTGCAGAGTCTGTTAATGTATATTCCAAGCAAATAAATAATGAAAAATATAATTATAATCCTACTTTTTCCACAATTTATGTTAAGTGTATAAATATTGTCGATTACAGTTGCGGGAACGAGTATGTAGAATTTTTTTACTTTCGCCTAAACTTGTGCCAGACAATATCACTTTTGACAGATCGTGTTGTGCCTTCAGATCTGTCTGGATGATCCATTTTGACTGGAGACGCAATATTGGATGTTGTTATGCAAGGCTGTCGTCGGCATTTGGCTCCTCTTCACGTTTGTATAGGTTAGCACAGATTTGCGACGAAGGGCATTAAAATTAACGCCAAATTGTCATGTTTAATACCTAAACAGAACGGCTTGTAAATGAAAAATGAGGTATAGCTTACTGTGCTGATTTAAAAAGTGTCCAAAAGTACCTTATTAGCTTTTCGAAGTTATACATCTTTTGGCGCGATGGAGAAAAATGATAAGAGTGAATTTTTACGATTCGCGCGCACACCAACGCCTAAATTCGACATAGTAAAGTTAGGTCTAGGTGGCATGGAAATCGATAACTGTCTTCAAGTTATATATTCTAGTATTTTTATATTTAGAACAAGTGTTTCGTAAACAGTACAATGAAACAGTGTGAATAAATTTTGGTGTTTTTAAATCGATTTCATATACGACTGGAATATATAATGCGTTATTCAATTCCTGAAATTGAGAGTACTCTATGCCAGTCGCAACGATTCCTACTATAGCTGCTAAATTCACTTCAACTTTGTCAACGTTGTTTTGATCTTCTGAATTCACCAACAATTATATTGTTTATATTAAAATGATATATAATATGAGTGTATGTTTTTGGACAAAGTAATTGTCGTCCAATTCGTTTTTCTAGCTGGTGTTCTGGCGCTTCCTTTTCAGTAAGCCAACACTTCTTCCATTCAAGGTTTATTCACGTTCATACTGTTATTATAAACGGATGATAGGTATGAGAAGATATAGCTTAGAAGTAAAAAATATATAAATATCTGATAGCAGTGTACCGAACTTGGTACGCTTGCTCTTGGGGCTCCGGAGTCTCGGCTACTTACTCTGTTCGCAGATCAAGCAATGTACTTTTTGGAGTTTCCTAGAATAATATCATTCTAATGACACTTGTAACCTTATAAAAAATAGCAAGCATTGATATTAGTTTTAGCTGCGAACTTGAAGGTGCAAAAAAACGCATGTTTTGATTGTCTTTTTTTTAAATATAAACTTAAACTAGCTACTCTCTTACTCACTACCAAAATAATAAATATACCTACCTTGTATGGAAAGCGGTTTTCGAATTAACCTGGTATTCTCTAAAACCAAGAATTTACACGATTTATTAAATATTTGTAGGATTTCAAGGAAGTAATAACAATACATATGTTTTACAAAATACTTTTTTTAATACAGTTGCTCAAAAAATCGGCGTATTGCAGGGACGTATATCGTATATTCGGGATGAGGGCTGTTACACACTCGCGCTTTTTCTTTACCGCATTCTGGCGTTCTCATTCCCAACTGTCAATAAAATGTCTTTTAAAAAGAAAAAGCCAACCACGAAGTTTTTACTAAAAAAATCACAGGAGTTTTTATGATTCATGCAATGATTTTAAAAAGAAGCTACTATTTTATTGTATTTGTTTTAATATCAGATTTAATTAATGGATTCAATGAGTTAGGTTTGGTTTCTTTTCATTTGATATCAATAAAAATATTCTACTGAAGACTTGGTTGTATGGGCGTAATTAAATTCCCTTTGCCTACCCAGAATGGGTGAAGAAAAGAAAAAAAATCTATTAATTTATTTTTTTACGGTTGGCGCTATTTTCCAAAAATGTTCTTGCGAGTTGAGTTGTTGCAAAAAATGAGTAATTTCGACGATTTTACTTGAAGTCAGTATAGTTGTATAGTAGTCAGTAACACTACCCGAACTCAGTATAGTTGCACAAAATGCTTTGTAGAACAATTTACCGGAAACGTAAAATTCGCTACACATCTACGCACAACGAATTTATTGCGTGCAGAGAAGAGAAATAAGCAAATAGTTTTATTAAATTGCTTAATTTTTTTTCACAACTGTAGTAAAAATAGTTGTTCAGTACACGTGCGGAACCGTCATTGCAACTTGTTCCGATTGTCAACCCTCGCCTTCGGCTGCTCTTCGGCTCGGGTAGACATTCGTCGGAGCTCTTTGCAATAACAGGCTTTCCGCACTTGTAATTAAAAAATACTATTAAACTACATGAGCCTACTATCAAAACGCAAGTTATTAAATAATTGTTATAAGTAGGTTTTTGTTTGAAATGATAATTTGGATATGAAATAAATCTACCGGAAATGATTCATACTGTATCAGTTACATCCTTATCAGTTTTAACATAGTTATTTAGTATTAATTTGTAATAGCCGTCCATTCTTGTTTATTGCATGCATGCACTATAGATGGACTACATGTTACAATATTTAAGTTGCCTACTTGCATAGTTTTTTTAATTTTAATAAAATGGATTGGAGTATAGTATTCTTCGAGTATTATGGCTTCAATATATTCTTGAAGACTTGTATGTAAGTAGTTGGTATTTCCGGGTACTGCCTCAAAGGCAGAACCCGGAAATATTTTGTCCCGCCCAAGGGACAAACCTAAAACTCATGGCTGACCAAAACTAAAAAAAAAAACTAAAAAAAATTTGTACTCTATTCCCACTAAACAGGGCGTGCGGAGCCGAAAGCACTCACAGCCGAACTGATATCTCTAACCGTTTAAAAGTTAGCTTTCGCAAAACCGTAGCTCATTAACTTATCACCACCTTATCAGCTCCTATTTCCTGCACGAAATTCCCAGTCATTATCTAATGAATGCCTCAGTACTAATGCATCGCGTTATCTACTTTCCTACATTCACTAACCCAACCTATGGCTTTAAATGAAAAATAATAAATATATATTTAGAGTAACCTAACGTACGGGTCTAAAGAAATTATAATAAATATGCCTAATCTTTAACACCACTACCTATAAATATAATTAGATGTAAGGGTTACATGGTAAAATAAAACATTTTTATTCCAGGTATTATTTTTTATTTATATGTTCATTATATTTTTATACAAATTTACTAGCACCATATCATTATTCACTGAGTCACATGTGAAATTTCTAAGGAAGTCTTCTAATCTCATCCCCCTGAACTTGTAATATAAATATACCAAACAGTACTCTCCACACACCGCTGATAGATAATCTTGAACCGTAACGCTATTGTACCTCCACATGCAAGAATTCCTCCTTAAAAACCCTTCTATTGCCTCAATAGGTTTTCGTCCAAATGAATCAAAATATTCACCAACTCTTTCGACGCTTATATGTACAGCCACCCAATGAGACCCCGGCTGTGAATCAGGGTCAAGATTGCATATTATAAATGCTGGCACCTGAGCATAAATTGGCAATCGATTTGAAGGATATACGTTGCTTTGGAGGCTGGGATGTATCATACGAAGACTCATTTGCACTTCTAGTGTGTTCATACTTTAATACGCGTTTACTCCGCTACTCTTTTGCTCTTTAACTGACTACATTTCTAACTTTCAATTCATATTTGTACCTATGAATTCATTTAAACCCACATAATATGATCTCAACAGAAGTAATGAGTCTTTTTATTAAACAAGTAATGAGGTGAATAAAAACCATGTCATATTCGTTTAGGTTATATTTTATTATTCTTAATATCATAATTACATAAGTGATTGCTTAACTACTATAATCCACACATACATTTCTGTTCTTATCTATTTCTATAATATTTGAAAACTCTGCGTAAACTACACAGTTAATAGTTTCAGTCAATGCGCTCTCGAATCTTACTTCCATTCTTACACTACCATGGCGAACAAGATTCCAATGCACATTAGAGTTAGCCGACAAGTCAGGTGTTAAATCAAAAAGTAAACAGTATCCATTTGAATATTGCTCCCTCGATATTCCATTACCTTCGTTAAGAAAATGTATACCGGTGCCTGAGTACAGGGTGTGGTATGCGCTCGTAAATACATCGTTTGGAAATGATGGTTGTAACGATTTTGAAGGTATCTGTTGACCATCTATATATAGGCTAAATGAGCAAATACCAAAATTTTCAAAGTTGAAAGGATTTTTAACATAACTACCGTTGAATGCTGTATTATTCACAAAACATATTCTATAAAATACTTCAAAAAGTAATGCAGCTAAATAAAAACCGTGTCATATTCGCATATATATATTTTATTGTTTCTAACAATTACATGACGTGATTGCTTAACTACTACACATTTCTGTTCTTATCTATTTCAAAAATGTTTTAAAGAATGCATTGTCCATTAAGATTGCAAAGGGTTTTAGAGTGTCCTTTGTATTTCTTACGCCCATTTTACGGATACAAGTGGTATATTTTACCAAACAAAATCGATAAGTTACCTATAGGTCATTACAATTTTTTTTGTATGTTATTAAGTTAATCATTAATAAATTCATAATCAATAAATTTTTATTTTACATGTATTATGTATATACGTATACATTAATATTGTGATATTACACTTACATTTTTCTGTATATACCATATAAATATCAACCATTTTTAAAATATCAACTTAGTTTTACTCCTTTCCCTGATGAAGACAGAAGTCAAAAAATAATGATTCATTTTATTCATCCCTTTGCTGCCATCGTCGCAGGACCGAGTGGGTGTGGAAAATCTAACTTTGTTGCAAATTTCATTAAGCATAAAAATAGTATATGTAATGAGATTTTTTTGGAAATTACATGGTGTTATGATGAAATGCAACCGCTATATAATATACCCGGTGTAAATTACCACCAAGGACTACCGGAATATCATATGTTTGATGGTAAAAATCCACATTTGATTATAATAGATGACTTAATGAGGGAATCTGATGGACGAGTTGTTGATATATTTACAAAAGGCAGTCATCATAGAAATTTGAGTGTTTTTTACATAACCCAAAACTTATTTCATCAAGGAAGAGGACAGCGCGACATTTCACTTAATTCAAGTTACATTATTTATTTTAAAAATCCCCGTGACAAAACACAAATACGATTTCTAGCTAGACAAGTTTCCCCGGAAGACACGAAGTTTATCGAAGATTCATATACCGATGCTACTAAAGAAGCTCATGGTTATTTAATGATTGATTTGAAACAAAACACTGATGATGCTCGCCGCATAAAATCTAAAATATTTGAATCCCGTAATTTTTGTACAATATATGTTCCTATGAAAAGGTATAAATATCTTTGTAATCAGCCACTCTAAGTCAGTAATGAACCATGTATCAACGAATAACAACGCATAAGGAATTGTTATCAGCTTTACATAAATTAAAGCCCAAACATCGTAGGATATTATTGAAGTCTTGTAATAATCAGGAAAGTAACTGTATTTGTGAATGTATTCACAATGTTTTACAAGGAAAAGTACCTTTAAAAGAGAATACAAAAACCAAATTAAAAAAAATTAAAAATATCTTACGTAATCTGATCAGTAAAGGTAAAAGTTTTGAATACAGGAAAAATATATTAATACAAAAAGGAGGGTCCTTTCTTCCAATAATTTTGGGTACAATTCTAAGCACCCCTGTAAGTTGTTTTAATAAATCACAATGAACACAAAAAAAATGCTTCTCGTTGAGCAAGACTTTATTGATAAACTGAAACATCAGAATGAAAATAAAGCAACACCGCAAAGTAGATTGGATTTAGAAATGGAAAAAATTATATCAAGTAAATTGGATGATCGCGAAAAATGGGCGTTTTATCTACAAATTTTACAAAGATACTTACATTACTCCAAGGAATAACGTCAACCTCAAGAAATAACAATAACTGAAAAGGTAATAAATGATAATACTAACGAAAACCGTAACATCAATAATATAACTACTAGTGAAAATGAAAAAATGCTAAATGTTAAACAACCCTCAACGGGTGAAGACATCGCATATGGGTTACCACCTAAAGAAATATTAAAATTAATTCCTAAAACTTATATGAGGAGGGGTGAATTATTGATGGATACAATATTAAATAAAACAGATCCATTGCAATGGAATAATAATGGAACAGTTGTCATTAGTGGACAAGAGATACCAGGAAGTAATATTATAGATTTAGTGAATGACATCTTAAGACCCTCGAAGAGATCCGATCCAATCGGTTGGGAAATATTCGCCAAGTTTTTAAATGATATAAATACCCCACTAACATACATTGGTAATCTGAAAAGAATCAAATATATATCTAACCTTAAAAGTATAGATAAAACACTGATTCAAGAACCACAAACTGAGGTTTCTTCAACGCCAACTCAATCTAAATACATCAATAAATTGAGAAACAAAAGTGATTGGGAGAAATGGACCCCGTATTAGAGTTACATCGCATCTATTATGATATTTCACATCCAGCCGGTTACAGCAGTGTCAATAAGTTAACAAAGGCAATGAATGGAAAAATCTCAAAAAGTGATGTTTTAAAATGGTTGCAGTCTCAAGAAACATATACCTACATTACATAAACCGGTTATAAAAAAATTCCCGCGTAATAAATATATTTTATCAAATATTAATGAATTGTGGCAAGCTGATTTAAGTGATTTAAGAACTTACATGCAATATAATGATGGATATAAATATATTTTGTGTGTTATTGACGCCTTTAGTAAGTATGCTTATGTTAGAGCAATGAAAAAGAAGGATTCATACACAATAAAAACATGTTTTACTAGCATCTTTGATGAAGCTAAAACTGTTCCTAGACATATTCAATCAGATAAGGGCACGGAATTTGTATCTAAGGATGTCAAAACTTATTTAAAAAGTAAAAATATAAATTATTACACTACAAATAATCCAGATATAAAAGCAAGTATAGTAGAAAGATTTCAGAGAACATTGAAAATGAAAATGTGGCGTTATTTTACACATAAGAATACTTATCGCTATACAGATATTTTACAAGATTTGGTTAGTTCTTATAATCACAGTGTACACTCTAGTATCAAGATGAGACCATGTGATGTTAAAATGGAAAACATAATGGAAGTTTGGCGGAATTTATATTATGATGAAAAGACTTATATTTCAAGTTTAAACAAAGTACCTAAGTTTAACGTTGGTGACTATGTAAGAATTACAAAATACAAACATGTATTTCAAAAAGGTTATGAAAGTAATTGGAGTAATGAAATTTTTATCATTACTTCGATTATAGATCGTTCCCCGTGGGTTGTATACACTTTAAACGATTTAGACAATGAATCAATAACAGGAACTTTTTATGAGAAAGAACTTCAAAAAATAACTTTTTCCCCCACTTGCGAGTTTAAAATTGATAAAATCATCAGATCACGTAAAAGCGGTATTAGAAAGGAAGTATTAGTTAAATGGAAAGGATATCCTAACAAGTTTAATTCTTGGGTCTTACTTTCGAATATTAAAAATCTGCAATGAAGGAAAGTTTTTATTTAACTTTACTCAGCAATAGTTCTACACAATATTTTCCGGGAAATATGACATCAAATTTTTCTACAAAACTACCTAAAGCCATTACATTAGAAGGAGAATGGATGGTAGGTATAGTTGAGTTTCAATATCCTTCTACTATGTTTTCCGTGCAAGAACATGAAAATATTATGTACATAAGTAAAAAAACTACCATCAATAACGAAGAGACCACACTGATGTATAAGAACCATATACCAGCCACCAACTATGATAATATACAAAATATTCTTCTAGCTTTAAATTCGAAAGAGAAAGTTAGTTTTCGCCAGGACACCGTGACAAAGTTTGTCTCTGCTGCAGTAAAGGATCCATCAATAATTTCATTATCTCTATCACCTAATTTGAGCTTTCAACTTGGATTTGAGCCAGATACCAATTTAGTAAATCATAATATCGGTAAACGCCCTGCTAATCTACATTTGGGGTTACCATCACAATTATTTGTGTATTGTGATATTATAGAACCACAAATTGTTGGTGATGTAATGACACCCCTGAGAATTATACCCTTAGATCCTGCTAAATACATATATGGTTCAAATAAAATGCATATATTTTCACCACCACATTATTTGCCGGTAATGAGAAGAGAATTTGATGTTATTGAGATAGATATAAGAACAACCACGGGAAATGCGGTACCATTTCAATACGGAACATCGTGTGTGAAACTTCATTTAAAAAAAATATAAACTATATTTCCTTTTTAAAATGTATACACCTCAAGATACATTTATATGTCCTTATGAACATTATTATTCGAAACAAGCTGGGTCTGGTATAAATGTAATCTACAAAGGAGCCTTACATCAACGTGGTCATGGTATCGGCAGTTTTCTTGGGGGGTTATTTCGAAGTGTGCTACCTTTACTCACTAGTGGTGCTAAGGTGATTGGAAAAGAAGCACTTAACGGCGGAATTGGGCTTTTGTCAGATGTTGTGGCTAGTCGTCCTATTAAAGAATCCATTAAAAATCGATTGAAAGAGGCTAGTTCTAACCTTAAACGCAAAGTTGATACCAAAATTGATAACCTTATGACTGGATCGGGTGTTAATAAAAGACGAAAATATTGTAATGAGCTCATTCGAGTTTCACCCCTCAACGTGAAAGGCACTCTGAAGAAAACAAGGAACAAAAATATTAATAATTCCAAGGATATATTTTCAAACTAATCATAATGTCATTTATTCATAATCATTCATGTGAGTGCGTTAAATCTGAATTGGATCTGTTTGCTCTTCCTTCCACACAAACAAGTATCGAATATGGACACTGGATACACTATAAACCAATTTCTTCATTAAGTGATGATGGACCCGTCGAATTTCAAGTACCTGGTACTGGAGATGACTACATAGACCTTTCGCATACACTACTCCATCTCAAGGCTCAAATTAAAAATCAAGACGGTTCTGTAGTTAATGCAGCTAATGTAGTGGCACCAGTCAATAATTGGTTGCATTCTTTATTTAACCAATTGGATGTTTACCTAAACCAAAAACTTGTGTCACCCCCAAATAATACTTATGCATATCGTGCTTTCATAGAAACTCTATTAAATTATTCATCATCCGCCAAAAAATCACATTTGACATGTGGTTTATGGTACGAGGATACAGCTGGAAAAATGAATGAAACTAATGAGGCAAACAAGGGCTTTTACAGAAGACAACAACTTTCAAAGGATGGTAAGGATGTTGAAATGATTGGACATTTACATGGGGATATATTCAATCAAGATAAATTCCTCATTAACGGGGTCGAATTATCTATAAAATTAGTGAGATCGAGAGAAACATTTAACCTCATGTCACAGAATGCAGATAATAAGTACAAAGTCTGTATCACAGATGCAACTTTAATAATACGCAGAGCAAAAATTAATCCATCAATACTAATAGCCCATCAAAAGGTTCTTGCCACTACTACAGCTAAATATCCTATAACAAGAGGTGAAGTGAAAGTCCTGACCATACCGTCTGGTGTGCAGGGTAAAACACTGGATAATATATTTTTAGGACAGGTTCCTAAGAGATGTATTATAGGTTTTGTGAATAATACAGCATTCAACGGTAGTTATGTTAAAAATCCTTTCAACTTTGAAAATTTTGGTATTTGCTCATTTAGCCTATATATAGATGGTCAACAGATACCTTCAAAATCGTTACAACCATCATTTCCAAACGATGTATTTACGAGCGCATACCACACCCTGTACTCAGGCACCGGTATACATTTTCTTAACGAAGGTAATGGAATATCGAGGGAGCAATATTCAAATGGATACTGTTTACTTTTTGATTTAACACCTGACTTGTCGGCTAACTCTAATGTGCATTGGAATCTTGTTCGCCATGGTAGTGTAAGAATGGAAGTAAGATTCGAGAGCGCATTGACTGAAACTATTAACTGTGTAGTTTACGCAGAGTTTTCAAATATTATAGAAATAGATAAGAACAGAAATGTATGTGTGGATTATAGTAGTTAAGCAATCACTTATGTAATTATGATATTAAGAATAATAAAATATAACCTAAACGAATATGACATGGTTTTTATTCACCTCATTACTTGTTTAATAAAAAGACTCATTACTTCTGTTGAGATCATATTATGTGGGTTTAAATGAATTCATAGGTACAAATATGAATTGAAAGTTAGAAATGTAGTCAGTTAAAGAGCAAAAGAGTAGCGGAGTAAACGCGTATTAAAGTATGAACACACTAGAAGTGCAAATGAGTCTTCGTATGATACATCCCAGCCTCCAAAGCAACGTATATCCTTCAAATCGATTGCCAATTTATGCTCAGGTGCCAGCATTTATAATATGCAATCTTGACCCTGATTCACAGCCGGGGTCTCATTGGGTGGCTGTACATATAAGCGTCGAAAGAGTTGGTGAATATTTTGATTCATTTGGACGAAAACCTATTGAGGCAATAGAAGGGTTTTTAAGGAGGAATTCTTGCATGTGGAGGTACAATAGCGTTACGGTTCAAGATTATCTATCAGCGGTGTGTGGAGAGTACTGTTTGGTATATTTATATTACAAGTTCAGGGGGATGAGATTAGAAGACTTCCTTAGAAATTTCACATGTGACTCAGTGAATAATGATATGGTGCTAGTAAATTTGTATAAAAATATAATGAACATATAAATAAAAAATAATACCTGGAATAAAAATGTTTTATTTTACCATGTAACCCTTACATCTAATTATATTTATAGGTAGTGGTGTTAAAGATTAGGCATATTTATTATAATTTCTTTAGACCCGTACGTTAGGTTACTCTAAATATATATTTATTATTTTTCATTTAAAGCCATAGGTTGGGTTAGTGAATGTAGGAAAGTAGATAACGCGATGCATTAGTACTGAGGCATTCATTAGATAATGACTGGGAATTTCGTGCAGGAAATAGGAGCTGATAAGGTGGTGATAAGTTAATGAGCTACGGTTTTGCGAAAGCTAACTTTTAAACGGTTAGAGATATCAGTTCGGCTGTGAGTGCTTTCGGCTCTGCACGCCCTGTTTAGTGGGAATAGAGTACAAACTTTTTTTTTTTTTTTTTTTTTTAGTTTTGGTCAGCCATGAGTTTTAGGTTTGTCCCTTGGGCGGGACAAAATATTTCCGGGTTCTGCCTTTGAGGCAGTATCCGGAAATACCAACTACTTATGTACAAAGAATTTAAACGATTTTAAAACAAATGGTGACTTTCACTAGTATAATACGCAAAATAGAACTAATTTGAATGTGACACCAACCAGGCTCCAGAAGATAAACCACTCCCAAGCGAAATTAGAGAATTATCACTAAATAAATTCAAAGCCCTCGTTAAAAGTAAATTATTGAATAAAGCTTTTAATAATTGTGACGAATACTTAAATGAACCTTATCCTTGGGATTGATTTGCTGCAGTTCAAATAATTTGTATTGAAAAGAGTGGCGGAAAGTTTCTTGCCCGCCCTACGCCCCTGACTTGCGATGTTACAATTAATTTAATTTTTTTGACGTTCATAAGTGTACTTTTTCACTTATATGAATAAAGATATGTCTATTTGTAAGGAGCGTTTCAGTATTACGTAACGAATTGGGGGGAAAGGGGGGGATCTGGTGTAATACGTTACCATGTGGGGCGGGGATTGGGGACCATTTATGCGTTATTGTATTGTTTTCTACCTTCCGATAATTTACACCACATAAATGGAAACTTTAAGGTTTAATGAGTCACTGGGTGGAAACGAATCGTTTTACTATTGGGTACAGAAAAACGTTACGTTACATGAGGGAGGGAGGGAGGGGGGGGGGGGGGGGGGGGTTTACCAGTCTTAAAAAGTAAAACAAACATTAATAAGCACTTCTTTATTTAATTGTTAAAAGAGTACTCTATACAAATAATCTATATCTTTTGGTCACCTAGAGACCTAGGTTACACGAGGTTGTGTTATAATTTATAAATAATAAAACTAATAGGATAAATCATTCATTCGCACTTGGGTACAGAAAACATTCAGAAGACATAAATAATTTAATTCATTTAAAAGAAATGCTCGCTGTAATCATTCTTTCGATGTTTACGGACGTTTCATGTATAGCAATACTTCGTCGATTATGTTTTACCCAACTTTATCAAAATTAAAACACAAATATAAAAATTATTGTAAGTTTTATCAGAAAAGCAACATTTATACGTCGCCATATCTCACTGCCTTAACTGTATATTATACAGCTTAACGGTATATTATACAGCTTAACTGTATATTATACAGCTTAACTGTATATTATACTGCTTAACTGTATATTATACAGCTTAACGGTATATTATACAGCTTAACTGTATATTATACAGCTAGGTACAGAGGGACTATTATACTATGAGCCGATGTTTCATTCCTCAGATTAAATCACAAGTCAATATGTTTCTTAATTATTGTGCTTATTCCAATACATACATTGTTGTTTCAGAACAAATTATTTATATAAGTTATATAACGAAATAAAAGATTTTTACTAAACCGACCAAGAGATAGATATTAAAAATAATACAAGATACAGTAATAACTAAGAAAAATATGAAAAACAATGTTATGAAATTAAAAATGTCTATCAGCATTCATATATATATCAATGTAAACCGTATATGTATACCAAATTTGCTGTTATTTAAAAAAAAATTGGTATCCGAGGAATGAATCTCTAAATCAAACTAACATTTGTGTTCACTATAGTCGTATTTGTAATTAGACAAAGCCAACTGTCAGTAGCTAATGTCAATGAAAAATAATGTTGCCATATTTAAAGTAATAGTGATGGGTTCAGTTCTCGTTCAATTAGATGAACGAACAATGAATGAACATTGATAATTTCAAACTATAAAAAAATATTATTTCTATTTTTCAATAAAATTGTATAAAACTAGTGCAGCATATGTTGCAAGAACAAAACCTTTAAAATGACAGAAGGAAAAAAAAAATGTGAGCCGTCACGGGACGCCTGGCAGATGTGAAACATCGAAATTATTCTGTGAAGTAATATGCAGAAAAGAACAGATTGTGATAGGAACTAAATATGTCATAATGATAAAATAAAATACATATTACGATTTTGTTTTCCAGATAACGATGACTATTTATTGAATAAACATTTATTTTCATTCAATACAAAAATTTACTACTGCATATAGATTGTATGTATATACCATCATATAGCGTGGCGATGCGTCGCCACGGCATGCGTCGCCACGCCAGAAATCGGTTTTACGTGCGGCTATGGATGTTTCACATCAAAATACTTTTTGAAGGACTTCAATATATCATTAGTAGATGTATTGAAACATAGTCGTCAAAAACTCGTTGGTATTTACACAGGACGACTACACAGGACAGGACTAAAATTTGAACTGGTACGGCACACTAAATATTCAATAGACAATCGAGGCTGATCATCGACTTTGTCACAACACTATTTCGATTTCATGAAAAACTGACAACACAGTAAACATCAGTTGACTTCATCTAATTAAAAATAATTATATGATTATTTATTATAGTCAGTATGTATGCATAAAAGAAAATTATGACACAAATACATAATATTGATTTTAAATATTTGTACAATGTTCCACATTTGACATAAAATTTTGAGAGACCTGTCCAAATGAGGGCAGAATATCAAAGCCAATTGGAAGTAACAACATTTTCTATTTCCTTATGGAATATACATTGTCAAATGTCTTAGCTGGTGGAAGTGAAGGACGAAGGTAGTCCCAACTCCTAGGTGAGGTAAGGGCTCGGGTCCTGGTAGTCGTCGTCGTCGGAGCCGTCGTCGGTCAGCTGTCGCTGAGCCGCCTCTTCCGGTTCACCACCACCGTCAGAGCTCGATGCATCTGAGGTTAAAGAAATTATATGTATTAATATTAAAATAAAATGTTTAATGTCTATAGGTTCACTAGTATATTTATTCTTTTTGTGTGTGTGTTTTTAGTAATAAATGTCTATGCCTATTTATCTATTTACACATTGTTACATAAAAACATACAAATAAAAAAAGCAGGTTACATAAGTAATAAGCAACGGGTGGCCTTATTTAATGATTTCTTCCAGACAAATTTGGAACAGTAAAAAAACACACAGAGGATAAAGTACAAGAAGTGCATTAATAGTTAACAAATAACACTACCTACAACTAAAATAAAGTAAAATCCAAAGTTAAGACAAAAAATATATATTTATATATAAACAAAAACTTTATGTGAAAAATAAATCATTTACTATATGCCACTGTGCTCAAGTATATTGTTAGATTATACTTAAGCACAACCTACTTCTATTCAACAATTCCTACTTGTATGTACAATGTTATATATTTGTTGCAGTAAAGTAGTTAAATCAGAGAGTTAATTGAATCTCTAGACAGTTAATTAAAGATCGATATTCAATCAAGTCGCTAGCGTGTGGATTGAAATAAAGCAGCGTCGAAAACGTTTAACAATCTGTCTGACCAAAAACCGTGTTCATTAATAATGTAAAACAAGTTGGCGGTCACGACAACAGCTGATTACTTTTAGAGCCTTTCTTTTGGCAAGTTGTGAGTGATATATTTTTTTTAAATTGTGGTCGATTCTGCCATGATTATTTCGGTGTGAAAATTGGAAATTCCATATTTTGTTTTATTATAAATGGTTAGGTTAGTCTTGTTGCCTTGGAACGTTTCATTCAGTCACGGTCTGACGGAACTTTAGCGACTTGATTGAATATCCATCTTTAAGTAACTGTCTAGAGAATTAATTAACTCTCTGATATAACTATTTTACTGTGACGTATGGACAAAATAATTTTAACTGTGCTGAAAGCTATATCATTGATCTATTCGTCGCAAAGCAATCTAAAAAGTGCACTAGTTACCCAGTTACCTGCATGCGGGTCCCAAAGGTTATCACAACGCCTCGCCTTAGTGGGTGGAGGGGATTCTGAACTCCTGTTGAAAAGGTTTTCATTATGACATATATATTTAAAAAGCACATACAATGCACCTGGGACAAGTGGATTTTTGGGTTTAGGACTAGGGTTACCAACTTTTATTACAAGAAATAAACTATATTCAGCACTAAGAATATTAAACAGTAGTTTAGATAAAACAACTGTATAAAATTATTGTTTTAAATACAAATTTTATAGCTTCTCGAACAACTTATTAATTTAAAATCTTTTAAAAAAATTTCAAACACCTTATCACAATTATAACTGAAATTAAAATAAATGAGTAGCACCATTTTTTATTCAATCTATTTAGAACAGTGTTGGCCTAGTGGCTTCAGCTTGCGACTCTCATGCCTGAGGTCGTAGGTTCGATCCCCGGCTGTGCACCAATGGCCTTCTATTTAACATTTTTCGAATGGTGAAGGAAAACATCGTGAAGAAACCGACATGTCTTAGACCCAAAAAGTCAACGACGTGTGTCAGGCACTGGAGGCTGATCACCTACTTGCCTATGAGATTTAAAAATTGATCATGAAACAGATTCATAAATCTGAGGCCAAGACCTAAAGAAGTAGCGCCACTGATTTATTTTTTTATTTCTATCTTTCCGCCACTTCGCATTAATTACTAAAGAACCTCTGTAAATACTGAGGTAGCGGGAACAGAAACTAGATATGAGACAATTTTAGTATTGTTATTTATTTATTTATTTATCCTTTATTGCCTTATACAAAAACACACATAACAAAAATAAAAAATAAAAATAAAAAAAAACAAAAAAAAACAGTGACAAAATTGTAATGTTTATAAATTCTTCAGTGTTTAATGGCTTTACTTTTGGCCAGTACTCATTTCAAGAATTTTTTTAAATTTATTTGATCATTTTGATGCTTAAAACTGTGTTTTATATACTTTATTTTGAACAGTAAAACATATGATGTAGTGAAAAAGTCTGATACTGTTTAAAATAGTATAGTTGGCAACCCTATCTAAGACATGTATTTCCATCCATTGTTAAGATGATGGAATGATGATGATGATGAGTATTACAAATAAATACTTGTATATAGATAATAATGCTTATTATTTATGAATACTTTTGTATGTTTTAGGCTATTTTCTTATAATTGTCCTCCAAAAATGTATTTACCTGTTCTCATGTGGATCTCCATTCTCGGATGCTTGCGGCGAAGGTGGCTGACTCAAGGCCTGCATCAGCCGACCCTTGGACTCATTCCAGATGCTGGAGAGTCTTCCATCGGGGCCGAAGAGGAGCAGAAATGCGTCGATCAACTCCCGGGACTTCTCTTCCCATTTGCTGAGAATGTCTACCCTCTTTTCGCCGATATTTGTTATGACCTAAACGAGATACATTTTTCAAAACCCATTAACAAATGATTGATTGAGTATATTTTAATCTTAATAACTAGTAATTGTAGTCAATACGAGTTATAGACAATAGACGAAAGAGATATAAAACCTTGTTATTCATTAAAAATTAATCAGTATACTAGTTATCTGTCTCTTTCCAACACTAATACATTAATACAATGAGACAGATAAGAGACAAAAGAGTGTAATCCTCACCTTCTTCCCCCGATCTTTCAGCTCATCCATCTTGTTCTGAAGACGGAATTTCTTCTCATTAAGGAAGGATACGTTCAGCTCCTTGGCCGAGTAGCCTCGGGCCAGATTTCTTCTCACGTACATGTCGTAGTCCCGGACGATACGCGCCACTATATCCGACGTGGAAACGCCTGTTGATGAGAGACAATATCATGTAGAAGACAACATCAAATATGTTGACTACAATCGGGTCAGGAAGTATTGCCATCTCGCCCACGACGCGTAAACAAACCTCCAGTTTTTTTTACGTATATAACTACAATAATGATTAAATCACATAAATATATAATTAAATGTAATATATCTGTCGTAGTAAAGTTATTAAATCAGAGAGTTAATTGAATCTCTAGACAGTTAATTAAATATCGATATCCAATCGAGTCGCTAAAGTTCATCAGACAAGTCAGTGAACGAAAATTTTAACGAGTTTCCTAAACGTTCGTAAGCAATATGACTAACCTAACCACGATCTCACGGAAATAACTATAACAAATAAAATAATCATGGCGGAGTCGACAACATGTTTACAATGTCACCAAAGACTACAATTTGAAACAAAAACTCTGTAAGTAATCAGCTGTAGTCGTGATCGCCATCTTGTTTTACATTATTAATCAACACGCTGGCTTACGCTCAGACAGATAGTTAAACGTTTTCGACGATGCTTTATTTAAATCAAGTCGCTAGGACTTGATTGAATCAGACTTAAATTATGAATTAACTCTCTGTTTTAACTACTTTACTGCGACATATCTATAAGGTCGAACCGATATAGCCTTCAATGTATGTTATCACAATCATATTCGCGATAGGCTGACTGGGTCTAGGGCGATTCAGATAATCTGTCTAGACCGAGATCTAACACACACATCCATATTGTCTAATCCACCTAACAGTATTAAACGCGAATTTAGCAATATTTTCCAAATTCCTTCTGCCAAAACCAACATTTTAAGAGATTGAAGGGATTGAACACAGCTTATCCGGAGCTGTTTTGCTGATGATTTTTCTGTATGTTTAAATTGTATTTTTTTTTTAATTTCTTTTTTACTATTTTTGTCATACATTTTAGATGAAAGATTTATGATAATCAATAGACTAAGTACTATGTATGATGTCGTAAACTCAATAAATAAATAAAATAAATTTGTATACAGTTGAAAGTACCTTCCGTCCTCTGCGTGGCGACGAACATGTCTTTGGACTTGACCATCGCGTAGACATCTTCAGAGTCACCAGAGGTGTATGGTATATCGTCGTGAGCCACGAAATCTATTTTGTGTTTCTCTAAAAATTCTTCTTCATATTCCCATGGTGCATCGCGGACCACCTGAAATTATTTGATAACAGCCTTATTGGTAGTAATTTTAAATTCAAAATAATTTTATTCCTACCACTAACCAGTACACTTATGAACGTCAACAGAAAAGATGTTTCATTAATTGTAAATTTACATTTACTACTAGTTCGCAAGTCAAGGCCGTAGATCAGGCAAGAAGAACTGGCAAGAAACTCTTCGCCATTCTTCAATCGCCAAGTTTTTAATACAAATTGTTTCAACTGGAGCAAATAAATCTCAAGGATAAGGACCATTTAAATATTCGTCACATTTATAAAAAGCTTTATTAATTAATTTACGTTTAACGAGGGTTTGAATTTATTTATTGATAATAAATAAAAATAAAATAATTCTCTGTAAAATAAAACTTTTTTCGCTTTTGTTAAAAATTCAAAATCATTTATTTTTGTAGGCAACATGTTGTTGACTTATGAACGTCAAAAAAAAGAAATATACATTAAATGCTTCTAATTTTACATTTACTGCTAGTTCTCAAATCAAGGATGTAGAACGGAAGAGAAGAACTGGGAATAAACTCTCCGCCATTCTTTTTAATCGCCAAAATCCTTTGACTAGGTCCGATTTTCAAACCGTAATACATAAATCGCACTCGATTTATGTAACAATATATGTAGATTAGGAATTCATTTGTGTACTCTCGTATGTGTAATATCTGGAGCATCAATTATCCGACCCATCATAGTAAGAGAGTCAGATAATAGCATCTACTACGCAATTGGCAAGTCTCAATTTTATTTTATTTCTATTAAAACAGCAACGATTAAATATAACAAGTAAATAAAGTCATGGCTTCGCAACGTTAGGGAGTGGACGGGTATTGCAAATGCGGAAGAGTTGCTACTTCTGGCGCAAGACGAGAGGCACTTAAAAAAGAAGAAGTAAATATAGTACTAGGACCCAGAACGTTTTAGAAAAAGCAGACTATGGATATAAAATTATGTTTGTAAATAATTTACTGGCCTTGAGTTGAAAAACCTCGTCTTCTCAGTTATAAGGTTTCAGAACGCTAAGAAATAAATTATGATAAAGTTGCTGCAATCGAATTAAAATGTTCAAAGGGACACTACAATCCCGGAAACATCTTTTCAGTTAATTTTGGCTGACAAATATATACTTGCAGGGAATCAAGCCTAAATCATTCGGACATCTTACCCAGCTATGTGTATCTTACACAAAATTTTCGGATACTATTATTAGACTATATATATTTGTTTTAAATTTTCTCTCGGCCAACACCCTCTGTCTTCTTTGCCGATGAGTAGGGATGCCAACAGGCTCGATTTTAATGACGTGGAATAATTGATACCATGATGATCTTATGTTCCAAATAAACGTATTTCATTTCATATATATAGGCAAGATTAAGTAACGAGAACAAATGAGTTCATACTGTCATTTGTATGTGCCTAGCGTTTTAAGTAAATACCGCCGTTTTACTAGCGGCCTGAAAGTTACAACATTTAATAAACTGGCTGGCTAATGCTCAGGCCATTCGTACGATAGAGTCATTATTAGGCAGAAATAATATTTCTTTAAAAATTAAATTGCTTAAGTCAAATTCACATAATTATTGCCACTACACTCTTCCATTGTACTAAGTTGTGGTTTGCCGCCATATTGACAGTTAGAAGAGTTTCGTTTTGAGTTTGACACGGCAGAAAGTGGAATTAAATTTAAATTAATAGTCAACAAGCTAGGCAAGCAAACGCCATCGATCTAAACTATTTGCCTAGTTGTTTAATTAACTGGCTGAACATCCTTCAGGCCGTTAGTTAAACGGCTAGGCTGTTAATTGAACGGCTACTTGAACTAGTTGGCTGCGACATAAATTGTTGACGTACGGAAGCCAGACTTAGGGCTTAGTATATATCTGAATATAGGGGCCGATCAGTAGCGGGACTGGTCAAGGTCCTAACTTGAGGAAGAGCACCTTCTTCAGATCATAATGTTTGACTAAACCAATTATTTCAGTAACCAATCAA
The DNA here is from genome assembly GCA_028984075.1 of Pieris mannii. Taxonomy (NCBI): domain Eukaryota; kingdom Metazoa; phylum Arthropoda; class Insecta; order Lepidoptera; family Pieridae; genus Pieris; species Pieris mannii. The sequence goes on along the minus strand of CM054798.1, from coordinate 856,708 downwards.
CCAGAAATGGCATTCAACAAATGCAAGTAACATGTTTCTTAAACAAAGAAATTGTTGACTTTTCGTTTCACGCTTTGAGTAAACATTTAAAATCTAGATATTTTATATTTATTTACTAGCTGCCCCCGCAAACTTCGTTTCTCCTGAATGAGATTTTACTGAGCCTACCTGTTTAGTACATACCAACATACCACATTTTGCTATGCTATCCCAGAGACTGTTCGGTTTTCCGGAATGAAATCTTTTTAGGTTGTTCTGTGAATTTTTCTCTGTATAAACCTCAGAGTGCACAACATAAGTTTTTAATAACGAAATAAGAAAAAGGGGTTGATTGTAAAGGGTTGAAAATTCAGGGTTTTATATGTATTTACTAATGTTGTATCATAATTAAAAAAAAAAAAAAAATTATGGGTGGATTACCCTTAACATTTAGGGGGATGAAAAATAGATGTTGTCCGATTCTCAGACCTACCCAATATGCAAACAACATTTAATGAGAATCGGGAAAGCCGTTTCGGAGGAGTTTAACCTCGAAACACAGCGACACGAGAATTTTATTTATAAGATTTATTTATTAATACTTACTTACCTTTTTCTACATACACATAACAAAAATAAAAAGGACAGGTTAGAAAAGTTATAAGGCAACGGGCGGCCTTATCACTTACAAGCGATTTCTTCCAACCCTATTTTTTATTTAAAATGTATTTATAATTTTTTAGTACTTAAAACTGGTATTGGTAATCAATCATAGGTTATTTTTCAACTCACAGACAACATTAAAAAATAATATAAACATATACATATATGTAGTATAGTGTAGTGTGTATACTATTCATGTATATGTATAACTTATAGATATATAAATGAATTAATAATAATAATTAACGCTAGTAAGGAGCTGCATGACAACTTTGATTGAAAAATACTACCGGAAGGCAATAAAGATTGATTACAGAATCCGTTGATACAAGGCCATTACTAAAACAACCGGATTCTCTTAATTTTCAGCTGAAGGTCACGAAACAGGTTATGCTCGCGTGCCATCCACTTGACATGCGAGTGGACACTAGTCACTAGGTCAACTCTCGTTCCCAATCTTGTGGAGCACAGCGCATGTCATGTGATCTGTCTTTGACGTCCTCAGAAAAATTATACAGGCAAAGACTTTATTTTATATGTAACCTTTTAGCGGACACCTCTCCAGGCAACATCTAAAAATCAGACTCAAAATAAATTTATTAATAACTAGCAGACTCGGCCAAGCGTTGCTGTGGCTAAGATTTTTGTTAGATTAACGAATTTTTTTATAGAACGCTAGAGCTTATGTGAAACGTTGGTACTTTTAACACAGCGCCATCTGTTAGAATTGTATCAAATAATAAACAAATAATTTGCAATAAAATAAAATTACGACAATAATTAAAGATCTAAGCTATCCTATCTCTTAAGTTGGACCAGACTGCTCACGGTGTGCCAATTTAATTTAAAATCGGTTAAGTAGTTTAGGAGTCCATCGCGAACATCGTGAGAGGAGATTTATATATATTAAGATTATAAATTTATGGACGTCAAGAGAAAATGTATAAAATTGATTCTGATTAGTTTGATTAACATTAGAGCGGGCAAGAATCTGCGTTACTCTTTTTAATAGCTAAGTTTTGAGTCAAACAAATTGTTTGAACTGGAGCAAATCAATCCCAAGGATTATGATCATTTAAATATTCCTCAAATTTATAAAAAGTTTTATTATTTATTTTTACGTTTGACGAGAGTTTTCAATTTATTTATAGATAATTCTCTGAATTTGATTGGAGAAAGGAATCTAATACAATTTCCATATAAGGAGTGGTTTATCTTCTGGAGCCTGGTTGGTCATACGCTTAGATTACCTCTCTTTCAATTATTATACCGGTGAAAGTTACCATTTGTTTTCAAACCGTCTATTTATTTGTACATACAAGGCTTCAAGAATACATTGATCAGATAGTGTCATAATATTTAGTTCCTTAAACTTATTCCCTACCGACTCCCTTGGGGAAACAAAACCAATTCCCCGAAGAGCCCGATTCTGAAGCACAAATATGGATTGACTGTCGCCTAACCGCCGCTTAAATGATCCCATATTATTACGTATAACATTAAATTATTGTTGTTAGACTTAGTTACGTACGTAAGTTTCCAATAAGTTTAAAATGTCTTAGCTTGTTAGACGGGAGTCTTAAGAAGTTCAGAATCGAGACGTCTCCTCAATTTCTTGGCCTGCACAGTTTGTGGGCCTTGTTTCACGTACATTAAAAGCACGTTCAATTGCGTAAAGTTATTTTAGATGTTTACAGACTTTTTCGTCACTATGCTAAATCATATTAATCTTATTAATTCTGTTTCTTTCATTCATTCTCAAGATATTTTTAGTTTTATCTTTTTTAAATGCTTATTTTATATAAGTCAACCATTTTGTTTTTCGAATCGAGACTTAATATAATTCACGTAAGCCAAAAAGTTAAATTTTGTCACTTGACAGTTGACAACTGAAAAGTCACGAACACGAATGCTTACTCCCGCCGACTCACGATTCTAAAATGATTGTGATTCCACATTGAATGTGTTCAGTAGTATTCATACAACTTTAAGATTGAGATAGTCATGTTTGCCTATCATATTAACGTCATCATGCTAATCCAAGCTCCATATTCTTGAAGAATTAATATTAATGATTCACAAACACTGTATTACGTAATTCATGAATAATAAGTGCAACACACAGAATACTAAGAATTTATTTGTCCCGAAGCGTGTTATGTGTCTATAGACAGTGGGTTTTACGTAGATAATAGTGCTTCATGTATATTTCGTATAAAAAACGGACAAAAAAGAAAATGCAGTATACTGCATTCGCTTTTTTGTTTTTTTTTTAATACCAGCCAAGTTTACAGAGTATTCGGTTTCAACAACATGGTTCCAGTTAAACTTTCTCTTAAACTCTAGTTTCTATGATTAATTTACTAATCTGTGAAGCTAACAAATTAATAACCAAAATATAATGATCTGCAATTGCAAGAAACATCAAGAAGAACTGAAGAAAATAACAACAAAGTCGATCTTTAAACTATCAAAAAAGCGAATTTTTCGAAATATAGGTCATATTCAAACAGTCAATATGGCGTCGGCACACCAACGCGGCAAAAACTGTATTATTTGCTATGTTATTTGTTTACATGTTCATTACGCTTGGTGGCGCCACTTGCACCTTACTCTCGCTCCAGGCGCGTCAAGCATAAGTATAAGGGCAAGATTGACTGGTACCGTTTCTGAATACAAAGCGAGAGTCTCTCAGTTTTAAGAGCGCCTGCGCATGTATAAATAATTGTTGCCTAGCGAACCCCGAGGGCCCATCTTAAGTGCGTGTGATGGGCCGAGGTGTTTTTAGTGGGTGAGGTCTAGCTACCCCTCTGAATAGCAGAGGGATTTGAGTGTAGATCCAGCCCCACAGTCCCCGCGTCAAGTTCGACATTTTTGATGTGGGCTTGCATAAGTACATTTCCACCTCATTAAAAAAAAAAGTATAAATAATTGTAACTCACCTCATCAACATATCGGCAATGCCTGACTGCTTCGTACCTCTCGTCCTCTGTCATTACAGTCCGGCCTTTTCGACTGTGCGTAAGCGCATCACTGCACACTGGAAATAGGATACCATATATATTTATTATAGAAAAAATAACTATATACTAAGATTATTACAGAACTTCATTAATTGTATTAGAATTATTACTATCATTCTTATCCTTATTACATATTTTTGTTATTAATGGCTTCGAATTAACCGTGGTAGCGACGAGAAAAAGATAATTCGCGTAACCGAAAAATGTGACGCGTAACATAAAAATGTGACGTAATTATTTTATCAACGTCGATATAGAAGTTTCACTTAAAAAAAAATGTGTGTTTACTTATGTACACGCTTTAGAAATTATACTTTGCAGTCACAAGATCAAAAAATCTTTTAAATTTTTTATGTGTCGGCTTTTTTTTGTTGCTGAAAAAACGACACTAACAATAGAAATAATTTATTTAATACATTGAAAGTTTTATCATACCGCATTATCTAGTTAAATAAAGTAAATTTAAATATCACAAAACAAAATTGTTAACTATACTAACTTCAGGGTGTCGGTTTTTTTGTGATGCGCGCGCATCGTAAAAAAATACTCTCGTAATTTTTAAAACTAAAGAAGTCAGCAGTAGCTGATAGAAGGACAAATCTTTGTCCAAACGCCTCCTGGCGTAAGTGAAATAGGAGCACGCACTAACATTCGTGGTAACAACAATGTAGCTTATAGTTCTGAGCCTCAGAAGTATGTACATATCTGTTTATTGTTCTCTAATAGGCAAGGCAGAACAGCATTTTGTGCCTGACAAACGCCACTGTTTAAGCTTAAGGCCGATTTCCTCACGATGTTATCCTTCACTCAGCGAGCGAATGTTAAATGCACACAGAAAGTCCAGTGGAGCTGCTGACGTAGCTTTGATCTCTGAGCACGCTGAACAAGGCTAACGACACTGCTCAATACCAATAATTGTGTATAAATAATATTTTGAATACTTAAAGCCTATAAAAGCCTTTTCTGGTTCAAATACAACCTGAAATTAATTCCAACGCGGAAGCATAACTTGTTACATAAACCGCATTAAGTTTGATAAGAAATGTGCTTTGATAACACGATAACATATTTTACAATCAACGATTTATACATTGTTAAATAAGGTTTATTGTGCAAATGATTAGAAAAAAGCTTTCCGAGGATAATCAATTTATTTATTAAAACCACTACGCATGGACATTTTAGAAATAAATATAGCCGGTTACTGAGAAATGATGAAGACATCTAATTTGGGTTCTGGGACTGGTATCGGGTTCGATTCCCGGTCTAAAAAAAATCCAAGCTATGCAGGGAAAGTAATAAAGGAGGCTATGAGGATATACGTAACGGTGTGGACCTGGGCCAATGATGGCAGTTGCAAGTGATTGGCAATTCAACAATCCTTTTTTTACCTTGGGTGGAATATAAAACTTATGAAGGATGCTAAACAGTTCCTCCTGAAGGGAGCATCCTAGACCAACCCTGGTTCACAGAACCCAAATCGCAGTGAATGTCGCTAAACTAAAGTTGGACGCATTTACGCCCGAACCCAATAATTAATTCACAATCTCAGATTGAAAACAATCAGAGATCAGACCGTCACAGTTGATCGATCTCCTATCCTTCCCAATAACCATATCCTACGAAGACTATCCATTTTTGGCGATGGATAGAATACAATCTCTTCTCTCTACACTCATATTTGATTATCAATATAAACCAAATAAAGTATTGAAACCGTACAAATAATATTAACATATACATTTTTACGTTTAAAACATCAAATAGTTTTTTTTAATTATTATAAAAACTGGTATAAGTTAAAATCTTCAGATAGGATATTGGTACAGATGGCTATTACAATCCGTCGATTGGTTATTGGCACAATTTTATCTTTTTAAGATGTATTCATTTAAAGGCGGTATCACTTATCAGGAAATTCTCCTGCACACTTTGCCCCTGTCATATATAAACCTATTAAAGATCTCTCCAAGAAAGTAAGAGTGTCATCACGTCATTGCCATTTGAAGACGATTCCAAAGCAATTCCTAGCAAGGGACAGATAAGCTTAAGCTTTTTTTCCCCTTGGGTAGAATGCCTAGCGAACCCCGAGGGTCGATCTTAAGGGCGTGTGATGGGCTGAGCTGTTTTTAGTGGGTGGGGTCTGGCTACCCCTCTGAACAGCAGAGGGATTTGAGTGTAGACCCAACCCCACCGTCTCCGCCTCAAGCTCGACATTCTTGATGCGGGCCTGCATAAGTGCTTTTTCACCTCATTAAAAAAATGCGTGCGTACAAAGTACACACGTCAGAAGTGAAACTTCTTTGTGAATTAATAATTACTAAGGTAAGCCGTTGGCAAGCTTTTTTATCAATAAATAAATAAAAAAAGGTAAAAGCCCTAATACTCCATGTATGTATTTGTATATCTCTATTCACTGTACGTATAAGTGCTAATATAATATATATAAATAAATTAACTAGTAAACGAATACACAAACCAATATAGCATGTATTATTTCTCAATATCCCTTATTCTCTCTCTCGTTCAATCTTTCTCACTATAGCGAGAGGTGGGATCTCGCTCCATGGCACTGTGCGTGATACGACAATCGCTCTATCTCACTTTTTCTCTCGATCTTTCTCACTTGCTTGCTCCCTACTCTCACTCCATCGCTACTTGCTTCATGCTACGTTCGCCCTGTCTTACTTTCTCTCAATCGGTCTCGATCGCTCTCTCTCTCTTTTTCGACACGTCCGTTGCATACTTGCGTGACGTTACATTTGTAAAAATTTTACCCTCATAAAGAAGTTTCACTTCAAAAAGGCTAAGTTTGCATCCACTCATTTGTCTAATAAATAATTGTTAAACAGGAATCCCTCATTTGAATAGCCATCTAAAATTGACGTGTTTATCAATTCCGATTAAAAAACTAATTACACAAGGCATTACTAAACATTTATAGATTACATCGTACGATGCATTTCAACCAATCCGCGTTCTGTGATATGACGATTAATATAAACTGAACATTCGGCTATTATATTCGATTTATAATGATTCAACAACTTATTTAGCTATAGTCAAATATCGATCATTTAAAACTCAAAGGACCAGATATAAATTTTAATAATGTATTAACAATTAAGTATAACAATATATTCAGAATAATTTCACTTCACTTCACTTCACCATGTGTGAAGGGTTTCTAACGGGGACTTCACAAAAAAGTCAACACACACACATATATATAATATATACGAGAGCTTAACATAAGAATATTTTTTTTTGTAAAGAAAACCATTTTTAAGTGTTTCCGTCTATCAATGTCCAAATTTAAATAATGACAATTGACAGGTCGATGACATTTCAAATGAGAGAGGTTGACCCAGACTTCAAGTTAAGTTACCGCATGTAATGGCGAGCAAGATACTTGAACTTCAAATAACCGAGAGAGACAATTAACATATTTATTTTATTCAATTTATCAAGTATATAAGGAACCGGATAAATATTGAAATTATCGTGAGTCAGTGACGTATGAAACGAAAGAAATCGATTTAGATTAGAGTTTATGTTGTGTAGTAATGTTTATTTAACAAAATAAACATTTAGTTATATCACACACAAAACAAAACACATTAAACAGTAACAGATAAAAATATTTACAAATGGACTAACTATTCTTAAAAGTATAGCAACTGACAATAAGACATAATTCTTTTTTACTTGAAACTGGCATTAAGTTATAACCATTGCCATAAAATTAAAAAAAAACAGACCTCTTGTCACTTCACTCAACAGACAATAAAATTATCTTTTACCAAAGCAATCCTATATTCGTGATGAATTTTAAATTGAAGCGGCAAGCTGTGGATTCATGAGACATGTCAGTAAATCCTGTCTATGGTAAAAGACCATCGACCATCTAGATCAGTACAGCTCCTTCGGCTGTGACGCTACAAGGATTTCTATATCAGTTATCTATTCTTAATAGAAAAGTAGGTGATCTGCCTTCGGTCCTGTCCTGTTCTGTACCGATTATAACGTATATTAATTTATCGATGTCTTAACAATTATTCATCATTTTAATTTAATTTACTTTTAGATAAGACTGCATTACTTACTTTTTACTATTATTTTTTTCTACTAAGTCTTAGTATCATTTCTTTCTTATACTTTTTGCGACAGGAGCAAACTAGCTTGTTTCTGGCGGAATGACCAGCGTTGTGGAACACTCTGCTCCTCAGCATGATGCTGAGCTACGGCCAATTACAACCACAGACCCCCTACATACTTAAAACGTACATTGGTCTTTAAAAAAATATCTGTCATTCCTTTTTTTTAAATTAATTATTATTAATGTCTTTGATTATTGTTATTTTGTATGTTTCTGTGTGTTTTGTTAGTAATTAATGTATCTATGTCATTAGACCCACTCCATTCCGATCTTGCAACTTTCCATTCAGATTCCAGCACTCGCAACATTGAGATAGAGACTCAGTATATGAAACTCTCAGTCCCTAGAGGCACTATCATTTCTTTTATTTGAGCTCTCAGCCCATCGGAAAGCTCTGACATTTCTCATAGAGTAGTTTCGCAGACAAATATCTTTGTCCTTGAATACTGTTTATTTTTGTGACATTTATAAAGATAAGTTATCATTTGAATTTGATAATAACACACTATTGTGATTATTACAAATATCCTTGCTATGTCTTAATTATTATCATGAATATAATAATGTAAATACTTTTGCTTGTTAATTACGTAAAATCTTTTATAAAAGTAATGTATATACTTACTATACATGTATTTTTAATAGATTTTATTCAATTTGCAGTCTAAAAAGTATTTTGTTCAACAATTAAAATAAGCTAGCTTATTAATGTTTTTATTTTTAAACGATAATAACCAGAATATAGTGTTTATTTTAATTCTGTTAACTTTAGCTTTTAAAATTCAGATTAAATATTTATAATGTCACGAACCCGCCAAAACGCCTCTAGGCAAGATGGCGTCGCATTGACGTTATTTTTCTGTGACATTCCATGACAGTAAACATTAAAAAAGAATGACAACTTTTTACGTGTTCACGAAATATACTATAACTATCGAAAATATTATTTACAAGCAAACGTCGTCGTCTATTCTCTATAACCATTTTTCATATTGTTAAAAGAATGTAGACATACCTCCGACGATGAGATATACATTGGGAAAAACTGTCTTCGCTTGCTGCAACTGTAGCGCGTGTCCTTGGTGGAACATGTCGTATATGCCGTCCGCGTATACGCGAACCCTCCGTTGTGCTGTGCCAGCGAGTGCACTCGACCGTGGGATGCGGCCATAGCGACATCTCTCGCGCTCCGCTACTGCGGCTGGGTCTGTGCTATACGGCGCTGACGTGCAGAGTGCCTATGGAGAGGGAACACTTTGTAAATTCTAAAAATATTATTTAGAACCTTAAACTTTAATTTTTATAATAAACCATAGACAACTGTCAACTAGTATTAATTTATATCGTGTTATTATGGCCACATACATGTTAACATAAATTTAATTTTTAATACTCGTACTATCTAATTATTTCTGTTTCTGTTATCTTAAGCCAAATTTATACTCTGTAATTTAAGAAGTACAAAAGGACTTGTATCCATCGACTACCACAAATAGAAATTAAAAAATTTGGTCCACTTGCACCAAAACTTACTTAGAAATAAGTAAAGCATTTCAACTGTCCATCTTTTAATCACGATTTTTCAGAAAGAGACGAATAACTGAATAAAATGAATAATTTATTATTATTTGCGGCTATTCGCCTATTTACATACTTCGCGGTTTTTTATTTTATTACTATTATTTTAATAGTTAATAAAATCAAATGGGACATTCTTTCGCTGACCGCGATCACTAAAATGCGATTTATATTAATAACAATTCAATAAAAAAAGTTTTAAAATGTACTAAACCAAAGACAAAACATAAATGATTACTTCTAGACTTGTGTTTTAGACTTTGGACATACCACGTAAAGGAATTCACTCGTTCACATTTCACATTTTCCTGCAAGCGAAGGAAACTCCAATGCTTCAATACTATTACGACATATTAGTAAGCAGATTTTATATCAAACCCACATGGTTTGAGAGTATCTATCAGGAAGATTATTACCAGAGTAGAAATAAACTATCTCAATATGAAAAATATTTGACGAATTAAAAAAAACTATGGAAGAAGAAAAAATTGGAAAATAGTTTTTATATGTATTAAAATCTAATATATAAAATTCTCGTATTACATGATAAAATAAAAAAAGTATAAAATAGATTGTAAGAAATTCGTTGCACCGGTCTACACTTATGTACATTATGGAATATTTTTTATTAAGTATGTTTTATAAGATAAATAATAAATCAATGCTACAACCCATTTTAGGCCTGGACCTCAGATTTCTGAATCTGTATCGCCCTCCTATGCCTAACACGCGCCATAAACTTTCTGTATCGACTGCGGGCCCAAACTAGCTTCAGGTGGCTATAATAAGATAATTTTATTGTTCATTTTAGTAGAAATTTTTTATTTACATATTTAAACAATTAATTAAAAAAGTATGACAGATTATATTCACAAAGACTGGTCAACTCATACTCATCGCAAAATGTCGACCGATTTCCACCGGAAGTCGCATGTTGATTCAACACTTTCCATCTGTGCTTACGTTTCATTACAATCATTCTAGATATTAACTGCTATACAAATAGTACCTTCGATATCTCTTCAAGAATACTCATTAAGTGAAAAAAAATCTACGCCCTACGCCTGACAGAACAGACATAACATATATTACAAACAAAACACACACACACACACATAAACACACAAAATAACTATAATCAAAGAGAAATAATTAATTAAAAGATATAATGAGAGATATATTTTTTATTCCTTTTTCCATTCGGTTCGTCTCAAGTATGTAATGGTGAGTGCTATGCCTGTAATTGATCCTGGCGCAGCATTATGCTTCACAGCGCTGGTCATTCTGCCAGAGACCACAGCAGCTATTTAAAATAAAAGGAATGTAAAAAATACCTAATAGAAAAAAATGTTAACAGTATACGCAATGCAGTCTTAAGACTAATAAATAATTTAAGTATAACCTAATTTACTAAAAAAGATTAAAACACTATTGACGTAAAAAGTGATGAAAAAATTATATTTAGCAAGTGATTTTAAAATTCGTTTTATAACCAGCTCATGTCTTGAAACACCCTAAGTCGAATTATTTTGGAAATACCCCGACTTAGAAGCCTCACGAACGATTAGTGGAGCAACGGACGTAGAGGTAATACGGGTGGAATTTTGTATTCTTCCACGACGTCCGATTATGAAACTTAGCTGCAGATATTAATCTGAACATCTCCGAACACTCCCAAGATGTCAAAGATGAAATGTCTACCATAGTACACTATAATTGGGACGGCTAATGGCGACGTGTATCTCGGTCGTATATACATAAGTTTATCATGTAAATAAAATAATTAATCGGAAAGCAATCGTAATAAAAATAATGGATTGAAAGGAAAATGTTGCTACGTGGGCGATTTTGAATTAAACGGAAGCCCGTTCGAATACAAATTCTTTTAAATATTTTCGCGCTGTGAAATACTGAGATCATCGTAGGTGACGCAGCTTTCATTCATTCATTGGTGCAGGGCACTCATGGCTTCTATTATTTATATACAACTTTGCATGGGGGCTGTTCAAGTATTATGTAAGCACTATGGGAGGAGGGGGGGCTTTGATTTTCTTGATTAGTAATTACGTCAATATTAATTAGTTCCTTTAATACACATTTGTCCATGCGTGAAAAATTTTGACTTTTTGAACTTTAAAAAATGCATTTCAAAGATTCCTTCAATACGTTTATGAAGTATTATTTTGGAGAGTTTTACTGGGGAATTACAGTAAATCTGCTTACTTGACACCCCATGGTATGGAGATACTATTTAAGTCGACAAAAATGTCAAAACGTTTTAAAGTCGCTTAAAACATCAAAAGATAACGACACGAATAGGTAGTGCAAAATAATTTAATACTAGACACTTTCTCACACGAGTACTATGAATTGAAATCAAGGTTCTAGAGAAAGTGTTGTACTCTCAAGTACGGAGATGTGTATGCGCAAATCGTTAATACATTTAATTCTGTTTTAACTCTGAAACATAGCACATGATATAAGGACAGTTAGATACTTATAACAAATGTAAAAATTACATAAGATACATGCATATCTCACAATCGAGTAGCCCACAATATCACACAACTCACGAGAAGAGTTGTATCGATGTAGTCACAAGCGAAATATACAATATAATATATTAATGTACGAATACAGAAAGTAATAATAGCAAATAAATAACAAAGTTGATAAAATGACTCAGCGATCTCCATAGAGTTGAGCTGAAATGTTGGAGTCATTTTTCATGAGTCTTATTGTAAATTTGTTTATACTGAATAAAGTTTATATTAATATTCTAATTCCATTCCTAAAACGAGTCGAGATATAGCTTTAAAAATATAATGTTTAAAGAACTTCATTTCTCATTAAAAAAAAAATATTTACATGAGAAACTTAATATGTTTATATACGAACGAAATACACCTCGCCATTAGCCGTCTCAATTTTATCTATGTTCACACTAACATGCATCTTTAACGCCATTTTGAATTTGAAATTTATATTATGTCAAATCGATTATTTTTTTCACCTACGGGAATCTTAAGCTGTTGTGTAATGATACATCATTAATTTAAAAAAAAATGTTTATTTTGGAATATAAGATACATGTAAACTTATTCCACGTCATTAAATTTGATTGGTAATCCCTCCTCATCGGCAAAGAAGACAGAGGCTTTTATTTTTTATAGAACAGGGGGCAAACGGGCAGGAGGCTCATCTGATGTTAAGTGATACAGCCGCCCATGGACACTCTCAATGCCAGAGGGCTCGCGAGGGCGTTGCCGTCTTAAGAATTGGTACGCTCTTTTCTTGAAGGACCCTAAGTCGAATTGGTTCGGAAATACTTCAGTCGGCAGCTGGTTCCACAAAGTGGTCGTGCGCGGCAAAAACTGCCTAGAAAATCGCGCAGTTGTGGAACGGTGGACGTCGAGGTGATACGGGTGGAATTTCGTATTCTGCCTGTTGAGAGATAAAGCCGGCGTAAAAAACTAATATACAGCAGATATGACGACGTTGTTTCACGTATTAGCTACAATGAAGATTTTTAGAACATCCTAGACCTAGCCAAGATCGTCGACTTAGTAATGGCTCGAGTGGCGTACGACAGAATACAGACTTTACTGAACTCACAACCCGGTGGCAAGAGTAAACCCGGTAGTCTAGAGCTGGCTTGGTGGGGTGGAGTTGGCAAAGGTCTCGAAACAATAGGGGTCGAAAACAGACGCGGAAAGCACTTGATGTGAGGCCCACAAGAGGTGGTTCCATGGATGATGATAGACTAGATACAATACATATTTGTTACCCATTATTAAATAAAAAAAATGCAAACCAAGCCTACTTGTTTTAAAGAATCATAGCGCAAGCACAATTGGCTACTTGACACGAAAACTTAAGTGTTTTTGAGAGAGATCTGCATAATAAATGGTTTTAGAAATTAATTAGAAATCCATAGACAATATAGTTTTGTGTCAGTCACATGCCAGTTGACACAAGTTCACAAATAACTCAAATCGTCGTTAATATTACTGTCTGTAAATATATCTTCGCCTGTCTAAACCTAATACTGATTTGGAATTTAATTTTGTCGGAGACTGTTTTAACGTAATATTTGTGAAATTAAAGAATCATAATTACCACGCAAAAATCTGATGTTTGTCTTCGTGAGCAGTGCGTCATAAGGACTGTTACGGCGCCATCTTGCTTTGGCTGAATTTTTTGCTTATGAACGTTCAAATGCGTAACAGAACATATCTTAAATATAAAATTCTCGTGTCGCGGTGTTTGTGGTTAAACTCCTCTGAAAAAGCTTTCCCGATTCTCATAAAATTTTGTGAGCATATTTAGTAAGTCTGAGAATCGGACAACATCTATTTTTTATCCTCCTAAATGTTCAGCCAGCCATAATTTTTTTCTTTCAATTTTAGATAAAAAAAAATTATGATACAGCATTAGTAAATACATATAACCCTGAATTTTCAACCCTTTACAATCAACCCGTATTTTTTATTTCATTTTTAAAATCTTATGTTGTGTACTCTGAGGTTTATACACAGAAAAATTCACAGAACAACCTAAAAAGATTTCATTCCGGAAAACCGAACAGTCTCTGGGATAGCATAGCAAAATGGTCCATGTTGGTATGTACTAAACAGGTAGGCTCAGTAAAATCTCATTCAGGAGAAACGAAGTTCTCGGGGGCAGCTAGTATATCTATAAATAATCTGAATTTATTTTAAAAATTTTGTCAAATTTAATTAGACAGAAAAGAGAAAAGTTAACATAGTAATATGTATTACAACAAAGTTCGTGCGGCTTGTAAAAAAGCTGAGAAAGCTTAAGCTTGCAAATACAGGGGTCTAGGCTCCGAATATGATTTTGTTCCATTCGGTGTCGAGACCCTTGTCCATGGAGCCCTAGCCAGATAGGGAGTTAGCCATAGACACAAGAGACCGAAGAGCTGGCAGCTACCTCGGACAAAGAATTATTTGCTATTCAAAAGGGGAAGGCTGCCAGTATCTTTGGAACCTTGCCTAAAGGGACTCCTTTTAATAATATATTTTAGTAATTATTTTTTGTTATATTAACTTATGCTAGATGTAGGATTACTTTATATATATGTTGATTATAGTATATATTAATAACAAATAGATATAAATATGTCTTTTTTCATAAAAACAAAAACATATATGTATCATTTTAGATTAACCGTATCGAAAGTCAATATCTCTAATGACTTCTTCGAGTGAACGTCAATTGGTTTTTAGCATTGAAATTTGAAAATAATTTATTTCCATCAATTTTTTTATCCTCTGACGCACGTTAATACGTAAATACTTTTTATACGAGTTAGTAAAATCTATTGTTATCGTCACAAGTTGACATTGAGTCGAGTTCAAAAGCTAACATAAATTATATTTAATAACTAACAGATACACAAATATAGCCAGAGATGAACTACATCACACTTTTACTACAAACGGTTCAAAAATTAAAAGGAAACAAACAAACAAAAAATATTCAATACATAACTAAGTGGTACCTAATTTGACTGTGTTAACATCAAAATACTTACGAGATACGATACGATTAATAGACCTGTTTTTATGACATAGACATATTTACCAAGAAAAGTATGTTTTAGGCTACTATGACCCCACTCCACTCGGCTCTGAAAAAGAGCACTTAATGTGTTAATAATAATGAATTTGAGAACAGCATTCTTTCATGAGTAGTACACTTCTTTTTACACATCCGGAGTCGATCAAAAATAAGAAAAAAAATTTCGTGGGCACAACTATTTTAACAATTAAATTTTTGTGCTGCAAATGTTCGGATAAGAGAGTCGAGATCACTTTTGACACACTAATTAAATAAAATATGTCTATTATGGGGCATTAGAGACAGCTATCACTTATTCCACGTCATTAAATTTGAATCTGTAGACATCCCTACTATTCGGCAAAGAAGACAGAGGGTGTAGGCCGAGAGAAACAGCCGGCAAAAAAACTCTCGGTACAATTAAAAAAAAAACAAATCAAACAACACTTATTTTAAATGAAATGAAATCGTTTATTTGCCAAGATGGTACAATCAGATACAATTATTATAAAAATCAAATATAGCAAATTAATTGGACGTAGCCCGTCTAGCACTAGTCCCAGGCCCTTTTATCAACTAGATAATCGACATTCTTCATTCTTATGTCTTGACTTATCTTCCAATTCTGGGGGATGAGCGTGACAGATCCATATGCGACCCACAGAGCCCTCAATATGATTACTACATGTCAAGGTTCATCCATAGATAAGAAGGTGGCGTGATGTCTGGCTGTGTCATATAATGAATTTACTTTGTACACCACTGTATACATTATATTGATATCTATAATCTATTAAAGATAATAATAATAGTAATTTATTTGCAAGAATATGGTACAAAAATGTTATGATGGCTAAAGATAGAATTTCATCTGAGTCATCAATTATTCAAATCTTATATTATATATAGCGATAAAGCAAACATTATTAAAATAGATTATAACGCTATCGAATTAATATTAATAATAACGTTTCACGCAAATAATCATTTAGAGATTATTTTTTTCCAAAATTATTACATTACGTCGATATTTTAAAAAGGTACGTCTCTAGTAGGAAGATCTTTTTTTTACTTTTTAATACTTTGTAACATCTATTTATCATAATTGTTATGTATTTTTGACAACATATACTGTACAACGTTTCACAAGCGGCGATTTGCGACTTTAAGGGGGTCGGGTTTGTGTTAAAAGGGGGACATATTGGTACAAAAAAATGTACATATTATTATAATTTTACAGTGACGGGGTAGCAAGACTGTTTTACTTAACTGTTTGGCTATTTCGTGGAACATAAAAATTGTTCCGAAATGATCTTGAAACATTATATATATATATACTTATATGAAGGGAACTTTAATAAATATTTGTCGCGACGTTGTTTGTATCAGAATTCAGCATATCAATTGCATAGTACGTGTAATTAGAACATGTTGGAAAAAAGTATTGCATACATATGTAAATAATACCAGTAATATTGCATGTCATATGACCTACGAACAATGGTCGTAGGCAATATGAAACATATACATATTTGAATTCTTCGCGACTAACGGATTGAACACAGCTTATCCGGAGCTGGATACATTCGGTAGTGGGCTGATCGGTTTTAGAGAAAGAATTGTTGGGTGCCTTTCACAAACCTAATTCGCTGTTTTGGTGATCATCATCTGCTTTAAGTACCAAAAATTCTTGGTAGGTATATGTTTTTAATTGGATTTTTTTAATACCTATTTTTTGCTAAACTTATGTTTACATATATTGTCGTACATATTAGATAGAAGATTTTATAAAGTTATCAGTAGATTTCGTAATATGTAAGATGTAGTAGACTTAATAAATAATTATACATATATCTATGAATATTATATTTAGCAAAATTTACGGCGCAATCATGGTTTATTAGCAATCGATTTAGATTGTTTTCAGTTGCCTTTAAGGTTGTTTGGTGAACTGAGTCGACAGAAGTTTGTGCAGACTGTTTATACGGAAAGTCGCACATCACAGGCACACATCAATACAACTTGTCGCAGCTCATTGGCAAAATTCAAAACAAGACAGGCTTGTAGATTAAAATAGCGGTTGCGGAACCTACGAGAGTGGCATCACATCCATCGAAGACACTTTAGACTAGTGCAAGGCACTCGTCAATCCAAGTTGATCAACCTTAAGAAATAAAGTTGCACCTGAAGAAGAAGCAGGTGACTACGTCAGTGTTTGGTATAATATAGAAGATAGACATATGCTTCAAAATAATGAGCAGTATTTTGTGGCAATGTAGGGTATTGCTATTTGATAATGCTAATAGAATATCCTTTCTGTATTCCGGAACGAAGGACCAATTTTTTATCTGTGTAAGCTTAACTAACTTGTGTTCGCACACTAAATAAATGAAAGTTATCAGGTTTAAACAGTAAATCGTCTAATTGCAAAATTGGTCAAAATAAATAAGATAAAGACAGATATATGCTTGCATTATTTGCAAATATCGCCACTGATTTTTATATTTAATATTTTTGGAAATCAAATCATTTATTCGAATTCCACTTAGACCACGTAAAGTGGCACTTTTGAACGTTAAATAAAATATAAAGATGATTCTAGTTGCCCCTTCCTTAGTGTGTGGAGGACAATATAAGATAAGACTCCAGTAAATCAAATTAAATACCCTTTTGACATATGGGAGTCGTTATAGCGTAAGTCTCGACTATGAATCATCCCCTTCAAACTTAATCAAAACCAATTAACATATTCTCGCTGTTTGAACATGTTCTTCTGTTTCCTATCGAACTGTTAAATATTTAAAACCTTAGTAACCACCCTATGCCAACCTTTATCTTAGTAAGCTCCTATTCAACTGTCATTAGCAATATCTTTCAGCCTTTAGTCAGTCCCATTTTACGATTCAAACCGAGCAGTTACCTTTCTAAATGTATAATTCTAATTAAATCCTTTGTGTCAAATAAATATATTTTTTAAAACTCTAAATCCGGGACGTCGTACAACCGAACTAAATACCGATAAAACAATATAAATGTTAATTTTGACGCATACCTTTACGTTACATCAAAGTTCACGAACGACCGGTTCAAACACATTATCATTGTTGACAACTGTTTATCTCCATTTTATATCCTTCGTTAATGTTTAAAAATAGGCTTTATATCTCCAGAAGTATAGTATTTGACGTTTCTATGACTTTTCTAGTCTCCCCCACTCCCCCTTCCCCACCAGCTGCCAGACTACTGGTAAATGCAACAACTTGTCCATGGGTTCTCAATTCTATGTCCCTGCTTGTCAAACATTATTTTTACTAAATATTCATAAACAGCGATAACGAATGAATGGACGTCGGGGTTATCTTTGACCATAATCAGCTGAGCAGGTCATGCATCAAAACCGAATCCGGTTCAAATGCTTACTTAGAATCCAGACTTGGCCAAGTTCAATATGTTTTTTTACTTACGGATCATACTTAGCGCTGCGTAGACATTGTTAATTGTATTTAATATCGCGTTATTCACGGCATTTTTTTAAACTTAAATCAAGTAAATCATAATAAAATTTATCAAAGCTCTCGTAAACGTTGTTTAAACTGTCGTTTTACTTGTCCTAGAGACTGCTCGCTTTACCGGGAAAAAACTTCATTTTTCGATTTTTGCCATAAAACCTTCCTTACTTCAAGAAATAAAAATACGCGAATTCGTTCGAGTTTTGAGGTTGGCAACCTATTTTGCGATTAATTTTTTATTTATCTAAAAACGCTATTTGGAGATGGAGGTTCATTTTCTTAACAAAACTTTACATTTCATTCCATTTTTGACCATCTGAGATAGACATCTTAATCCAAACATTGATTAAAGTGTGCCAATAACCAATCGACGGATTGTAATAGCCTATCTATCCTATCTGTCGAGACTAGTCATCCATGGTAGGTCGGATCGGTGTATGACGATAGACCTTTGTATGAAAATGACTGTTCAACTCTGCCAATATACTATAATAAGATGTTAAATTACTCTAGTTTTAAAAATCTTTCTATATTGTTAGTTTTAAGATTTAGGTGTATAAATATATTTTTTTAAATGTTTTTTTTTATGTTTAATGGATAATCGTTGTGGGTATTATTTTAACGTTCTATCGAATTAGTAGTAACTGTTAAAGTAGAATAATTAATAAATATATTTGCTTCAAATAAACAGTCATCTTTCACACTGAAACAGAAACAATAGCTTGCATAGCCATTGTGGAATGCGGCTTCGAGTGAACTGCCATTTTGTGGAGTTCCGGTTCTCATTACCAACTTAACAGATTAAAGAATTTATCTTTATCTTTTACAATTTTTAAATAATTTTCGGTTTTAAAGGCTTTAGATAGCTATCAGATAATCATAACAATACAGAAACGAGTCAAAATCAACTACATTTTTGGCATATTTAGCCCTAAGGATTGATTTGTTCCAGTTCAAACGATTTGTATGACTCGAGAATAGCGACTAAAAGGAGTGGCTGAGGGTTTGTTGCCAGTTCTTCTTGCCTGCAATACGCCCTTGACTTGCGAACTAGTAGTAAATGTAAATTTAACATATTTTCTTATTTTGAATTTGAGTTTGAAGAATAAATAGAATAATATTACTCAGTATTGATGTCTCATACTAAATAGCGAGCTTTGAAACTTAAATGGCAATGGTCTAGTCATGTAACAATATGACAACACAATGGAAGGACAAAGAAGACTGGGCAGGCCAAATAAGTAGGCTGGCGACTTGATAGAAACACTAAGAAAATACTGGTAGGCTATTGGCCTTCACTCCAGGAGTCCATATCACCTGGCGACTAACATTGAGCCTAAAATACTAGGAAAGTATCGATACGCCTCTTTGCCGATAATATGGATACCGTTACAGAAATATCGTCAACACCGATACAAATCGGTAATGATTAATGCGTATTAAATTAAAAAAATAAATTAAGGTAAAAAATATATCAAGTTTGGTTACGTTTTTAATTTTTATTAAAAAACATCAACAGTCACAAACTTTGAATAATATTAAAGGTTAAGTAAATGTATAATTCTTATGTTTAATTAAAATAAAATAAATAACTGTTAATCATTTAGTTTGATTAGATTTATGTACGCACACTAGCAGTTACGGGGATAGAACGGAAACAACAAACTGAATAAAGTAGGGATTCCCCGGCCCGGAGACTCCATCAAACAAGATGTGCGTTTACTTTTTCAAAGCGCGAAGTTTGAAAAGTATCGTTGTAACGGCAATTAAAATATGGCCGATGCTGATATATCGGTATCGGATACTTCCCTATTAACAACATTTTAAAAAGAATTAAAAAACGAAAATATTATTACCAACGGCGAAAGAATTTTTGACCAAGGTTAAAGTTCGGTGGCGGTTGTTGAAGGGATGTTCAATTGTAGAACCTCTTTGCCAAGTGTCAACTGTTTAAAACATAAGCTTAAAACTAACATAGGACTAGGGGTAGTGGGGTTGCAAACAAAAAAGTAACTTGACTTACGTATATAAAGAATATGAGTGAAGTCGACCTATTGGACTTTATCAGAAAGAAGAATTTATGAGAGTGGAATAAAACTAATTTGGTTGCGAGTGTAAGTTCATTGCTAACATTTGGTCTGTACTTCTAATTATTAAATGGTAGGTTACATAACTCGGACGGTACTTCTTATCTTTACAAGAGTAGTCGTATTTTACGAAGTCTTCATTAATAATAACTTAAGTTACTTGCTAAAATGGCTTAACATAAAAATTACGATTTGACTAAGCCAAAATTGATCATGCAGAGATGTATGATGACCTATGCATTCTCTCAGCCTACACTTTCTTTACTTTAACTTTCATTTTTTCTATACCTTTTATATACATATTCAATTAGACGAAGTTCAGTATAGAAAAAATACTCAATTTCCGCAACCAGCGGAATAAATAAGTATCTTTTGATTTTAATACAAGAATTACTGGTTTTCATTGGATTTTATACTCCACACTTTTAAACAAAATTATAGATAAAGTGAAAAATTCGTACACCCTAAAAGGCCGGCAACGCATCCAATCCAAGTGTAATAAAATTGGATTTCATGGGTTGCGGTAGTTGCCTTTTAGGGCAGTTTTAGAATGTAATTAAAATAAAAAAAAATAAAAACCGTTCAAGTACATGGTAAACAATTTAGTAATATCAAAACTAAGGTCATTTTTCAATTCATACGAAACCGGTACAAATTTTGAGGTTACTCACCGATTTAAAGTCTGTAACAGTTCCGTTTTTCTTACACGAAATATTCGTCTCAAGTTTGCCATTACAATGGCCGTTCCTGAGCGTTGTTGTCATTGTTAGAGACATAATATTTAATATTGCACTTATAATACGTACTCAATATTGCATTATTAATAACTAACTGTGAGACGCGAGTTCAATATGCGGAAGCAGAACGCCGACTGACATTAAATAGAGTGCTGTCTGTAAGCAGATCGCTTGTTAGGGAAATCTTAACGCTAACAACATGGCATACGGTGTATATTTCTTTGCAGGTGTACGCGGGTGTGAGGTTTCGAGGGGAGGAGGGTAACGGTGGCGTGACGCCGACGTGGAGGCTCGTCAGAAACGCGTCGCGCCACGAAGTTAGACCGTACAATGATTTTTAACTAAATTATTATATTATGTAACAAATTTACATTAGATTGGCCAGAAATAATATACTTACTCTTATGCATTATTTCTAGACGACATGGTTTCTAATAATATCACAAAAATGCGATTTTTAACGGGGCAAGCCAATTTTTAAGATTTGTTGCATCGAGCATCGCAGTTAATGAGGTGACCAGTGCGTGCCTCAATTATAGATTGTGTTTACAGTGGGCACGTGATCTGTACACACCTCAATAACGTCTAGTGCCCACCCCAGCCTGGCTGAATGACTAAAATCTCATACCTCCCCGCTGAAAAATCTAGTTATATCTATGATTGTGCATAGAGAAGAAATGTTGTTTAAACTAGTAAGGTGAACAGAAAACAATACATATATACAGAAACATTGAGTTGAAGTGCCTTTTTAAAATGGTGATGAAATAACTGAATTTTGCATGGGTTTAGTGCTAACAAGCAATTACAATTGCGGTGAAGGTCAACACGGGTTAGATATGATGACGTACTTAGGAAATAGGTTTTCATTTAGGTAGTTTTTTCATAGTCTGTGACGCTAGCAACTTTTTTTACAAGAAAAAGTATATTCAGGTGTATGAAGAACATTAAAGAGTATTTTAGAACAATTGACAGTATTTTATTTATGTATTGTTTTAAATTCATATTTTTAGATCTTCTGTTTTACTAATATTGAATCTATTTTAAAAACTTCATGCACATCACAATTATAACTAATTAAAATAAATGATCTCGTTTTTTATTTAATTAATAGATGCTCTATTTATATCTTAACGCAACTTAGAATTAATTACTGTAAAATCTCTTTCAATAAATTCTGAGGTGGAGGGAAGAGAAAGTAGATATGAAAATGGAGGACACCGTGGGCAATTTCTGCAGAAACCCTTCATCTTTTAGTCGATACCAACTCAGGGGAAGTAAATAAAGATAATACAATAGCTTTTCACAATTTAAATAACAATTTTTCTACAGCTGTGACACTTTTTTGACATTTAAGACCTTTTGTCTAGTCACCGTAACCACGCACACTGTATCGCACGCGAAACGTCGGATAAATTTAAAATTTAAAGTTTACAATAATAGCTTCAATCGTAAAAAAGTGTTTTCTTTAAATATATGAAACAATTTTTGTTATGTTTTTAATTTTATCAAAAGTATGGTGAAAAACAGTATGCTTGGGAAAACTATGTGACGCTGGTGGCCTTGAAAGATAAGCGTCGTACGTAGTTTGAACCTTACTATTATAGTTAACGTAATAGAGTAGTAACAAATTAAAGACAACGCCACTAAACGGAAGCACAAACATCGTTCAATAACTCATCTCCTGTAAGAAAGTTTGATATACGGCAATCAGACTTATACCGGTATATTAATACATAAGCCCAGCTTATTACACTATCTAAAACAGTCTAAATGATTTTACTTAAGAACTGTTTGTATTTAAGCCGTGTCGAAGTAACAACAATAGGTTTTTACCTAGAGTGCAGAGCAAGAATGATTTGAGATGGAGCACTTGACGTCCAGTGTTTGACAAGCTAACTTTAAAAAAAAAACAAATCAAGTCTGTAATCTTTGGATGTCATTTGATAGTTAACGATTTCTGGCAACAATTTTTAGAAAAAAACCAAAATGGACTCTGATATGTCAAAAACGTATTCGGGAGTTTAACGCATTAAAGGCGACTCTTAATCCTACTTTAACTAATGAAATGGCATCTTACATTAAAACCTATCGAGTACTGATATTTAAAAAAATATGTGCACCGAATGGCAAACGACACAACCCCAAGGTCCTTACTAAACTCATAACTCGGTGACAAAACGGAGGCTGTGTTGGTGGGATGTAGTTGTCAAGGACCTCGAAAAAACAGGGGCTCGTAATCCGGACGCGGGAAGCACTAGATAGATTGCGATGGCGAAGTGAAATTGAGGAGGCCCACAAGGGGCTGTATCACCATTGATGATGATAATAACGTTTTCACCGTCATCATCATCATGATGCTATGGTAGTGACAATTCTCACACGTTCTATATTTACCCATTTCAAAGCGAAATAGGATTTAGGTTTGACGACCGCTTTAGTGACCTAGTGGCGTTCGCCAATTTGCGGTCATTGTTGGCTCATGTTTCTATTTACATATCCAGAACATTATTATGAAACGAAAGAATTATAAAAATTTTAATTTAGTTATCAGGGTAAAAGAAACGATGGCGCGTATTAAATTGTGAATTTTTCATACGAATCACTCCACGGGTTTGCAATCCAGCATACTGGGATCTAACGGAATCCAGGTCAATTTGAAGATCTGAGGTATCACGCAATATCTTGTAGTACAGCAAAGCCAATGCGCAAGCATCAGCCAGTGGATTTTTATTAAATTTACTTATTAACGCGTTTTAGAGCGACGTTGACGTTCAATCTTTTGTTTTGCGTCTGAATTGCACGTGTGTCACGGGTCGCCAAAATTGATATGTATTTAAAAAAAATGTGTGAAAAAGACACAGGAAAAGAATTCAGCTTGATTCTCGACTGCCACACGCGCTTGAACAGCCTGCTTCATATGTAAGACAGGTTTTACAGTCTCATAGTATGTATTGAGATAGCTCTCATCGACTTCATCTGTAAATTTTATCTCAGATGATAGAGATAAAATTTACAGATGAAGCATGGTACAAAATCAAAAATGTTGTTGATAGCCTTTTTAATTGTGTGCTGAAGTACTTAGCAGAAGAGTCTACCCTAATAACATGCAGCCATTTCGATTTATTTTGAAGAAGTTGGAAAAGCTGCTGATGGAAAAATGCTGCTGAAAGAAAGACCTAGAGTAATTGCTGCCATGTTTATTTACTTGCCTTACCAATTAAGTATGACCAAGAATTATAAACTCCCCATCCTGTCTTGGTGTTGCCAATAAAGAATAAATTACGGCAATTGTCGTTAAAGACAACATGGAGATCATAGAACTTGAACATAGGAGATGCTGATAATAGCCAACAATATCTGGAAAATAATTTAAATTTACAAGAGGAATTACAAATGCAGCTAAAACATGACAATGAAGATTACACTTAGCAGACAGAAACTATAAAAGAGGAAATCTTTGATCAAATATTAAACAAAGAAATGGCAATATTAAAAACAGATGGAGTGAAAGGAAAATATTTGATTTTGTTGCACGACTATTTATTAATCAAGCCAAAACGGGTAGAGGCAGAAAGAGACTTTTCGGCTGATGGCGAAATATGCAGTTCTGTAAGTAGGATGGGAGATAAACCATTGATGCCATTTGTTTTTAAGATTTTTAAGAGAAGTGACTGCGGACTACCGCTTTTATAAAGTCAATCCAGCAAAACTCCCGCGGGATTGGAAACAGTACCTCAATCAATCAAATCATTTTGTTTCAGACACAAACATTTGCTATATGACCGTAATTTTGTTTCTTATTCTTATTAGAGTATTATTTACGTTGTATACTTGCTGAAAGTATTTTATTTAAGTTAAGGTTATAAAGAGTGAAGGGAATAATAAATTACACTGCCCAAAACATCCGGGTTCAACGCGTATTATGGATTTTTAATTTTTATTCCGTCTTGACTCATTTGTTATATTTAACTTTATGGCGGAAAACGAAGGAAATGCCATTCAGGTTCCAGCAAAGCTGGATATGCTGCTTTGTTTGTGTATATCTAATATGTGGTTTAAATTCAGTACGAAAAACTAAACGCCAAACGATAAGATATACATATTTTCTAGAATTATTATCAGCCTTGGCGATTTAATATTTTTTGCCACTTCTCATTACGTATTTAATAGACTTTTTGTGAAATACGTGTTTTTTAAAGTCTAAGCATTTGTACTCGTTTTATAGGATTATTAAAATTTAAGATTTTATAGCACGTCATATCAAGGTCGCGATATCAGCTTCAATATTGAGACCTTGAGATGACTACATGAAAATTGCATACAAGAATTTCGAGATTCGTATCGCTATTACTAGTAACAGAAAACCGGCAGAGGGCGCCCTTGGGCGTTCTTAAACTGCATTTCAGACTGAGCCTTTAGGCGATGTTCAAAAGAGATGTTAATTATATTACGACATTGAGTGAATAATTTAAGTCTCGATTTGATTTTATGTGATTACACAACTTTGTTTTTTTTATCTCACCCCAATGACTTTGACTAAGCTAAAATGATTTGTATTCATTAGATCATTTTTTTACATCTTGGGTTGTTGAGTTTATATAGTTTATTCTTATTTACCTATAAAACAAAAAATACTTATGCTCTACACATTAATACTATTGCAGCTCCTTACAAGCATTGTGTAAATAAAACTTGGCAATTAAAAAGAGTGGCGGAGAGTTTATTGCCAGTTCTTCTCTTCCGTTCTACGCCCTTGATTTGAGAACTGGCAGTAAATGTAAAATTAGAATCATTTAATGTATATTTCTTTTTTTTTGATATTCATAAGTAACATAATGTACACACATTATGTTAACTATATGAATAAATGATTTTTGATATGATTCGATATAAGTAGGGTTACAATGTGAAAGCTAGAATTCTTAATGTTACCTTTACTGAATGTCAATAAGAAATTTCACTTAAATGAAATGAAACCAAAACAACAAAATATCTAGATTTCTATAGGACCAATGGATAGGATCAAACAGGCCACTTTAAATACAAGAATCGAGCCCACATTTGGGATCTAAAAAATGTCTATACCAATACTTTTATGTGGTGTGGACATAAGTATTGTCACAGACAAGATAAAAGGAATAGCAGCATCATGCCACACACTTGGAAATATGCCCAATTTTTATTGGCCTCTCACATTATTATTATTGCATTTTGATATGAATTCAATAAACATGTTTACAATATTAAGCATGGGTAATGTTTATTAAATTAACAACTAAATCTGCATAGCATGTTAATGTATTTTTAAAAATTCAATTAAGATTATATCAACTATGAAAAAATAAACTTCTGTATTACCCATTATTAGATAAAAGGTTTTATATAATATGTTCATTTTGAAAAAGAAAATAGTATAATATAGTAGGTAAATACATACATATGTATGTATAATGTTTGGTGCTTAACAGTTTCAAGTTCTTTTGAAAATAAATATTTTTATAACAAATCATGTATTCTTAGAACACTGTTACTGACAAATTCTGTTATAAACGCGTTTAATACTAAACATGAAGTAGTAGGTAAAATTCATAACTTAGACCAACCTGAGCACCATCAGCGAAGACTTGACTGCTACTGCTGCAAAAACTCGCATCACTACCGTTGGGTCCGTCGCCGTTATCTTCCAATTTAGAACTCATTTCCTTTTCGTTTTCCATTCGATTTCTCTTACGAGACATTATCTCATGGCACGCCGGTTTATGAACACACAATAGACCTTGTACACTGATTTACTTTATTACTTTTTAGAATTTCGTAGTTGATAAAACTAAGGTTTTTTGTTTTGACAGGTAAGGATTTCGTAAGAGTTCTATTTTTAAAAAAAAGACCGTGATTACAACCGCGACGTTATTGTGATTAGAATGGCACGTGCCTTTAATATAACAAAATTTATCAAGTAAATATATTCTTTTAAGTAATATTATTAAATTATCAATAAATGAATAAAATTATAACTATAAATAATTAATAAATACAACTCGATTGATGTTAAAACACCAAAACTTCTCTGAGTCAGACGGCAGACTTGGGCAAAATTCTATTTGATGTACCACAGACAGCAAAGAATTCTGAATAGTGACAGCCGACAGGTAATAAATTGACATTGCTGTCAGACAACCGCTTCGTGTTTAACCTAATCTGTGATAACTAGTCCCAACGTAATAAACCATGTAGATTTTTGTTCTAAATAACTCCCATTGGAAGTGGGTAAAAAATAAACTAAGCCCGCCAAAGCAATAAAACACAAGTAAATATCAATAACTTTTATTTTAGGTCAAACACAAAGAAATGTTTACATATTTCTTTTATATTATTGAATAATATAATTGTTTCTTAAAAACAGCTACCAAGATCCCAACGCACAACTTGGTAAATAAAAAAATGGAATGTGAAAGTCCAATTTTGTCACAATATGTTAAATTGTATATAATGCATATCTCAATACAACAATTATCTCAAAACTTAAATTCTTTTGCAATTAAACGTCAATAACTATGGGAATAATCTGTCAACTTAAAAATTGGACAATTCACATCGTTAACATATATAAATACAAACAAAATGTTTAGAAATCGAAATGTGGCCAGGCGAAGCTACTTTAACGATGGCTGCTATAAATTAGTACAAAATATATCACAGCAATATTTAAGCCCGACAGATGAGATCCGGGAGAGTTCAGAGAGAAAGAAAAAATAATATTACATAGTAATTTCAATTGTTTCTAACTAGAAGAGCGAATATGACTCTTTAACGGATACAGAGGGTTAATTATTGTTATTTAGGCAGTCTACGGTTTAATTTTGGGCCCGAGTATGAATGCACAAGGCGACACATGGCGGATGGAGCGTGGAGTGACGTGCAGGTAATAAATAAGCGATGCTAGAGCCACTATGTCGACAGAGCCAGCTGAAGAGCCTCCTTGTGATCGTTGCTCAGTTGCATCAGACACGAGTTGAACATTTCTGCATTACTCTGCAAAAACCAATGTCATTAGAAATACATCTAAACATAGTGAATTAGGAACTTAAATTTATTTATTACAATAATATAACCACACTACTAAATATAATCAGTTTTGAGCAAAGTAGTATAATCACCTGTATCTGCCGCACCAGTGCCACCATCTGTGCAAAGACCGCGTCGTCGTGCGGCACGACATCCGTAAGGAAGGCCTCAGCTATGATTGCGATGACGCGTGGGACTGCGTCAGGCGTGTGCAGGGCCGCGTGTCCGCCGCTCACCAGCTCACACAGCAATCCGTACACGTGAGGCGCTTCGTCGGCGGCTTCCACCACCGGCAGCCACGTTAGCCTGAAATAATTAATAATTAACGCTTTTCTTAATGGGTGTGGGTGTGGTGGGTTAAATGGTGGTGGGTTTTAATATCCCTCCTCCTTAGATTATTAGACAAGATACACAAAATAGCTCCGTGTGCCTCATACGAAGTCGAATAACCTGCATAATTCGCCAATGTTTCGGGTTTTATCTTACTATAAAACCAAGTATCAGGAAATTAATCTTTTCCACCTCAAAGAAAAAGATGTGAGGAAGTGCTTGAAGAAGCGGGAAGACAGAGAGTTATTTGATTTTTTTTATTGTTGTTTCAAATGCTAAATTTCAGTTTTCTTTAATTTTTAAAGTGAAACTTTTATTACATCGTCTCAAACTTTTTCGTCTGTGTGTTGCATGTCGCGTGACGGTCGACCGCGGAGTAGGGATAAAGTGAAAGGCGCTCGTCATAGTCACCAAGGCCAATATGGCGGCGCCTATAGTTCGCAGCAGCAGACCGTGTAGTGTAAAGACTATTTTTAATATGTGTATATAATCTAAATAATTGTTAAGTATTATGTATGTCGTACTCTCTAAGACACAGAATTCAATAAAAATATTAGTTGAAGACTTAGTCTACTTTTATTAGTCCCATTATCATTCAAATTTTCCAAGTATAAAATTATGATTGATAAAGCGATTTTTATACCCTTAATGGAATATTATTCATAGATTTTGTAGATATAATGATAATGTGAAAGTTTCACTTTTACCATTTTTCTTTCAACCGTTTTGACCGTTTGAGAAAGTGATATATTACCTCACAGCAATTTTTTTTTGCAAATACGTTACTCTAAAGTCTAATACTAAGAACTGTTTACTTATTATTCTATTCTTAGGCTCTGACCTTTCACTCAAAGCCTACATAAACCTATCACTTCACATTAGAAGCATTGGAGTATGCGGTGTCAAGCCCACCTGAATTTTTGGATATTCAGCCCTCATTATGAGGTAAAACTTGTATATAACAGCCGTGTAGACTCCACGGAAGACACATCAGAGCAGCAACCGTGTGAACATGAAAGTACTAGTTTTGTTGGTGGTACTCAGCGTGGCGAACGCAGCTGAAGCACAAGGTGTTTACTGTGGGAGGAGGTTGGCTATGGCGCTGGCAATGGTGTGTAAAACAAACGAAGACAAACGAGGGGACTGGTCTCTATGGACCATTGGCGCACGAGAGGACAGAGCATCAAAATAACTGGTCCGACTGGCCTTCGTTACCTCAACCATGGCTGGAAGTAAGCCGGGCGCACAGCCTTGGACGGCCCAAAAGACAGGTCGTGATGGAGTGTTGCATGAAACCATGCTCGGAAGACGAACTTATGGCCTACTGCTAAGTTATGGATCGCAATAAACTATTAACTTATTAACTGTTTTATTTTCAATTGGCAACACACCTTGATCTTAATTTAAAAAAAAAAAGGTTTTTTTTAAAAAAAAAAAGGTTTTCAAGAAATCAGTGGCGTTACGACCGCTTTGAGTTCAGATTTCTGAGTCTGTTTCATGAACATTGGTAAATCTAATTAGGCAAATAGGTGATACGTATACTTATGGAGCTAAGGCAAGCCAGTCTCCTCACGATTGTTTTGCTTAACTGAATATTATGTTCGCACATAGAAAGAAAGTTATTGGTGCACTCTATATCAAAAACACACAAATATCTACCCAGCAAAGAATAAGCTTTGTAGTGCTCGCCATGAACTAATTCAAGATCCAAGACTATAAATAAAATACTTTTACACTCACCGCCGACCGGTAAT
Organism: Pieris mannii; assembly: GCA_028984075.1. Lineage (NCBI taxonomy): Eukaryota > Metazoa > Arthropoda > Insecta > Lepidoptera > Pieridae > Pieris > Pieris mannii. Next base: position 826,241 of record CM054798.1, on the reverse strand, counting down.
GAGCCTTCATATAAATTTATTTTTAAATGTATCTTTGTAATGTCTGTTTTGGCTTTCTGTATTCTATGTATCTTATATATAAAATGCTTGTGTCACGGTGTTAGTAACCGAACTCCTCCGAAACGGCTCGACCGATTTTCGTGATCCTTATCGAGGATACTAACCAGGGGGGAGAATCGAACAACATGTATTTTTCATCCCCCTAAATGTTAAGGGTGGCCCACCCCTAAATTTTTTTTTATTTTTCAGACAAAATTTTTAGTTTTTATTTTTTTATGATACATCATACAAAAATACATGCAACCCTAAATTTTCACCCCTATACGATCAACCCTTATTTTTTATTTGGTAATTATAAACTTTTTGGCACAAAAACATGGCAAAACAACGTTTGCCGGGTCTATATATATATATATATATGTAAGATTACCCATAATTAACTTTTAACCACTACACAATTACTACTAGTGTTCTTCAAAATTAGGTGATTTTTTTTATATAGAACAGGGGGCAAACGGGCAGGAAACTCACCTGACGTTAAGTGATACCGCCGCCCACGGACACTCAATGCCAGAGGGCTCGCGAGTGCGTTGCCGGCCTTTTAGGCATTGGTACGCTCTTTTCTTGTAGGTCCTTAAGTCGAATTGGTTATATTAAATTTGCGAATAAAATAATACTTCATTATTTTATTCGCAAAAAACAAAGAAATATTTTGGAAAAGATAGCTTACATCTAAATTTATACCCGCAATATTGTTTTATTGAAAATATTTGTTTATTATTTGATACAATTCCAATAGATGGCGCTTTAAATGTACCAACGTTTCACATAAGTTCTCCTGCCGTTTCCCTTCAATAGTTAACTTCTATGTAATACAATAAACCTTAGTCACAGCTATGGTTGTTCGAGTCTACGTGGTGGCTCCGTGGGGTTTTAGTGGGTATGCACAGTGGCGAGTCCCACAACCCTTCACAGGCAGCCGTGCCGCGGGAGTGCACGCATTTCCCCACGAAAAAAAAAACATTGTACGCTGAGAGCAAAATAATAAAATTAATTACTGTTCTTACTTACTTTCCATAATGGAGTATATTTTATTAGAGATAGTTTTATAACCAGCTGATCCTATGTAATTTTTATTAAATTTTAATTTATTAATTTTTTTTTGACGTTCATAAGTGTACATTATGTTACCTATATGAATAAATGATTTTGACGTGACAACGTCTTATAAATTGGTTTGCCGGGTGACACTTCAAGAAACTGCGTTACGCTCCGCTCACGTTATGCGCTCACAATGAGAGCGAGTGAGAGGCACGCGTCCCTTCCACTCGGGCATGGTTAGCCCGCCTAAGAGCGAGAGAGACAGACATAATGTTTTAAATTGTTACTATTATTTCATCCTGGCAACCAATTTTTTTGTTTGTTTGTTTAATTTTCGTTCGATGTAAAATTCTTTTTCTTTATTGTTCTGTTCCCTTACCTTTGTCTGTGGCTATACGCTCTGCGTAAAGCCTAAAAAAGAAAACCCACTCACCAATGCCTGATAATCTCGTCCCTGTTGATTTGCGAATGGTTGTACTTGATGATCTTGGCCACGGCCGATATGGCGTTTTCGGTTGCGTTGATATTTTCTACGGATCTGGAGTCGGGCTCCGCTACGAGCGCGGCCAACAAGGGCACGGCCCGAGCGCACGCGGCCGCAAAGTGTGGCCCCGCAAACTGCGCCAAAACCCCGCAGCCGTAGGCCGCCGCCTGTTTGATCTCCGGCTCCCTCTCCCTGAGCCCGTTGAGCATCGGCTCCAAGAAGATGTCCTGGTATTTGACGCAAGCCGGTCCGCCGAATTCGATGACGTCGTCGAAGATGCATATGGCCCATTGGCGGTCGGCGTAAGGTCGGGAGGGGGCCAGCAGCTGCACCAGGTGCGGTAAGAGAGAGTCCAGGTGAGGGTAGAACGCGTCACGGTAGGCGGCCATCAGGGCGTGGAGGACGTCTGCGACGCGAGATAAGCCGTATACGTCTTCGTTGTCTTCGTCTGCTAATTGCTCTTCCACTACCTGCAAACGTATTTATTTATTTGCATTTTTCTGGGTTGAATAAGCATGGTGGTCTGAATCTGTCCAGGTCAGAAATCTATGGTGGCCATGGGAGGCCTTTGCCACTGAAAGGCAAACAGACATGGGTGTCAAGTTAAGAGTCTGTTTCACATTGACTGGATAAGTTTGGTATAATTTATTTTCTTGGTTCTAATAGTTTAATTCTTTATAGTTTTTATTTTTAAATTTATGGTTGTTTTTGTATTAACACTGTTTATTGTATCTACCTGATTTTGCTGGTCGTGTCGACATGTTTTAGGGACGACACCGCTTTTTATATTTTCGTATGTATGTTAATTTTGACATGTGTTTGTCCTAATTTTGTGGTCCAAATTTCCAAATAAGCTATTTAACATATTGGTGGGATAAACACCATTGTTTCGTTTCACGTCAAGAAACGCGAAGTTTCCTAATCGGAACATTTATCTTGTGTGTTGCATTGCTATTAAGTTACTTATCCATATATTGTGAAACAGACATATAGAAAATATTCAACTTTATTAAATTAATTTTTTCAATACTAAACAGGTATATTCAATTCGACTTAGGGTCCTTCAAGAAAAGAGCGTACAAATTCTTAAAAGGCCGGCAACGCACTCGCGAGCCCTCTAGCATCGAGAGTGTCCATGGGCGGCGGTATCACTTAACATCAGGTGAGCCTCCTGCCCGTTTGCCCCCTATTATATATAAAAAAAAAAAAAAAGAAAGTATATTATTGTCTGTTAAAGGCTTATAATTATTTATTTATAATCAATAAACATAATTTTCTATATATTTGGCGTAACATATAGGCGAATCACAATTATTAAGTTGACATATATATTCCTTACCTCATCATAGTCCTCATCAGCTCGCTTCTGTCGTCTTTCGGTGGCGCGTTCGAAGTGTTCCGTGAGCAGTTTGTTCAGAATGCGAAGAACTTCTGCCATGGACTCTTCAGACAGGCAGCCGGTACCCAGCACCTCGATACACTGTCACAAACACATTAATTTTTGTTAAGTGTAAACAAGAATTTTAAGATTTTGATCCGACCAAAAAAAAAAATTATTTATTTATTAAAAAATTATTATTATAATTAAATTTACATTTTTGTTAATTTTATTATACGCATTACGTGCACTGGTAACTTTTTCTTTCGATTAGGTATTTATTACATTCCTCATGTTGTCTATGTCTAAAAATCTTGGTCAGAGTATGACCATAGAGTAACCATATACCTACACTAGCGGAACCGACAGACGTTGTCCTGTCTACACGTCTTTAATTTGAAAATTTCAAACTTTTTTTAATAAGCTAAAACATTCTGGACCATTTTGATGAAAATTATTATTCAAATGTTATGACAATATCTAACGATCCAGCACATGGTCTACAATAACACAATGATAACAAAACTTTTTTTTAATTTGATCGCAGCGCTAACTGTCGGGACAGACTAAAATTAAAATTCGAATATTATTTAAAATTTGACACTGCGATGGTAGCGCCGTCTGTCGGATCCAATGTAAAACATTCCAAAATCAACAACTACTTATAAATTAAAAATTAATTAAAAAAACATTGTCCAGCGGACAAAATCGTTAATCTAAACCATTCCCAGATCCCCTTGAACACACACAAAAAATTTCGTCAAAATTGGTCCAGTCGTTTGAGAGGAGTTCAGTCACATACACACGCACAGAAGAAATATATATATTAAGATATAGATATTATATGTAATCCAAAAATAGATGTCGGTACACTAACAATATTTTTGTACCATAGTGTAAGTGTAGTGTGTAAGTGGCAAATGAGTACCTTCGCCAGACTGTTGAGCAGCTCAATTTGCACCTCCTGCTCGGGCTCCGAGTCGATAGCCTTGAGCAGCTCGGGCAAGATGTACGCCCACATTCCCTGTATGTACTGGGGGCCTTTTATTTTGGCGCACTCGAGCAGATAGGGCAGGGATTCCGCGGCCGACATCCTCACGTTCTCGTGGAAGTAGAACTTCAGCATCGGCACCATTAGATTCACCACGTGCTCCGCGTACTCGGAGAAGGCTTCCTTGAGCTCGCGCGCGTAGCAGACCAACATCTCACAGGCGGAGGCCTTGTCTTCCAGGCCTGGAAGGCGTCGAAAGTTCGTTCTAAATAGGTTCTTTCTTTTCTCTTTATTTGACATAATATATAACAAAATGTTCCGTTAGAAAACCGCTGTGGTTGTATTAATGTAACCGTAGCAGTCTTGTTCAGGAGCGCGACAAATGCATGTTAAAGTAGTTTTTAATTTAGAATTTATGTTGGTTAGTTATATATAGTTTAGTTAGGCTATCTATTATCTGATTTATTAGCTGCGGTAGCAAATACCGCAACGTCCTTTCTCCATATAGGGGCCGTCCACAAATTACGTCATTCTAAATTAGGGGGGGGGGGGGGGGGTTTGGTCTGCGGATGACGGTAAAATGATTGATGGGGGGGGGGGTGTTTCGAAATTGACGTCATTCTTATTTATTTACTTAAAGATTATTTTTCACGTACAAAAAGATTATTTCTAACTAAAATAACTCATAATAAAAGAAATCGGCGCTGTTTAAACAAAGTCGGCTTCCTTTGTCTTTGCCGCGCGCCGCCACCGCTGCGGACCTGCGGCTTGCGCTCGCTTCAACCTGAGTACGAACGTGAACGCTGCAACACGTTTATCCGCGCAGATTTTTCCATCACGCGTTTAACGCAAATTCGTTAAATAACAAAATCAGAAAACTATTTTCACTGCTATTTATTACTTTAATTGATCCGCGATGGTTGTTGACTTACAAAAACTATTTTTCTCTAATCTGCAATGTTTTCTTTTGTCAAACTGGTTAAATGACGTCAATTTTGGGAGAAGGGGGGGGGGGGGGGTCAGTAAGAAATGACGATAGGATGATTATAGGGGGGGGGTCTAAAATCGGGAAAAAATCGATGACGTAATTTATGTACGGCCCCATACGTTGTACGCTCTCGAGTCTGTACGTCATGCTCCACACGTTTTTTTTATGTCATCTCGAAAAAAATGCTCGACTAGAAGACATTTTTTTACTTTTATTGGCAGTATTTTGCAGTGTTTAAAAAGTCCCCTTTCTTCATTTCTATATGAGTCGAGCACATTTCTCGATACGACGTGTTTGACGATTCGTATTTGAAGTTTATATTTGGTTGAGATAAGTCGGGTAAGTTCTACCGTAGCTACTTAGACCGTACAAAGCGCGTTGTAAAGTAAAACATCCTTCATAATTAACAAAATACTAACAAAAGTATGAAAAAGGTAATATGCTTTGGAGTAGTAATAAGAACCGAACAAAAATGCGAACATATCTAGATCTATAAATTTAAGATTAACATTTTACTAACTGTTAATCATCGAATTGGTATTTCCGAACCAATTCGACTTAGGGTCCTTCATGAAAAGAGCGTACAAATTATTAAAAGACCGGCAACGCACTCGCGAGCCATCTGGCATCGAGTGTCCATGGGCGGCGGTATCACTTAACATCAGGTGAGCCCCCTGCCCGTTTGCCCCCTGTTCTATAGAAAAAAAATTGAAATTCTCACCTGCAGTCTTGATGCCAAAGTTCTGTTGTTCCCCAAGTGAGACAAAATGCCAGTCGAGGTCCCCTTCAATAGTATCCAGGTCTTCGTTATCAAGTAGTGCTACTTCAGGCTTGATCGCTGCAGTTCTCATCACCGGTTCCATCACCATGGGTAAGTATTGAGCAAACTTCTTGCCTGAAGATATTTATTAACAATTGTTACAAATGATATTGATACAACACACGATTAAGATGCATGTTACATATTTCATTGCACTAATTTGCTCCGCATCCATTATCAACGGAAATGTACAACTGATACCAGCAGCTTTTGATCGGATACCTCACATCGGATTGGTCAATTCTAACTAGTAATAAGTCTATACTATGGATCACTGATCACACATCTCATATCAGGCCGATTAAATTTTCATATTTAGTTAAGTCTTTATTATTGTAGTTATTTAATTAAAGCATTTTAAATATATTTTGTTTTGTGATTCACCGATGGCCCTCACTTAATTTGCAAGTACTATATTTTTAAGTAAGTACAAAAAGGAACATTTACACACTTTTATACAAACATAACAGTCGTAATACTAAAATTACAAGGACTAACAGAGGCAGCCGGTAAAATGCTTTTTTTCGAGCAACAACAACAAGCAAAGTGTGGAAACTTTACCGACACAAAAAAACATTTTCATACTAATCTATTCTTCAATTTTCCATAAACACTACTCTTTGGCATTTTGACTAAGCACGAAATGCATAAGAATTTAACATAAGACATTTATAGGAAGACCTTTCACTCAATAAGCAAATAAAGATAAGAGAGGACTTCCATAGCCCGACTGTGTGTCCTTACAGATTTGCCAAGGAATTTCCAGGGCATATGACGTATTAGAATAGAAAAAGCTGTAAGTAATCATTAATTTAAATTAATTCTTGAGATATTGGACATCACTCTTGTTTAAATTGAACTGCCGTAATCATAAAGGTTAATTGTATGATTACATTATCTCAGTGCCGGTCTATCATAGTGAAGTAAAAACAGTATAATTAGATAAGTCTAATTATAGAAATAGAAATAAATAACCTATATTGGTTAACCCTTGTAAAATAATTAAAATCTCTAAGACATTCAAGGGTACTCATATTTGGTTGCGTATATTGCCAGTTCTTCTTACCCGCTCTACGCCCTTGACTTGCGAACTGGTTGTAAATGTAAATTTACAGTTAACTTAATTTGTTTTTCTTGACATTCATAAGTGTAAAAGTTTACCTATACGAATAAAGATATTTATTATTATTGCTATTTTTTCTTTGATTTTGTTTTATTATATTCAATTAGTTATAGTAACGCATGTTTTAAGTTTTTAGTTTTTTTGTTTTTTTTGTTGCTTTTGTTAATTGATTTTTTTTTGTACTCTACCCTCTGATGGTGTTTCTTTAACGTTGTTTCTCATTAGGGTTGCCTGGAAGAAATCGCTTGTAAGCGATAAGGCCGCCCTTTGCCTTATATCTTTTGTAACTGTTTTTTTTTTTTATTTTTTTTTTTGTTATGTGTGTTTTTGTATAAGGCAATAAAGGATAAATAAATAAATAAATATTTTGATTTGATTTGAACCTAGTTAATAATTCAGCTGTGACCTTTGATTTAGGTCAATATCGGTATGTTCTAAACTGTATGTTTAAATAGTCCTGTAAAAAGATACAAACAAAAAAAGATAGAAAGAGCTCACCCATAATTTTGCAGATCCTAGACCAGGCAGATATGAGATAGGAGGTCTGCGGGTCATCAGCTGGCAAGGCTTCTCCATCAGTGTGTGTCTTCAGCAGAAGGTCCATCACCTCAGAGGCATCTGCCATGAATTTCTCCTCACCAACCGCGAGTCCTAAAAAAAAATGTTTATCCATTAATATCTACTACACAATCTACTAAAGCACATTTAACAGAATTATTTTACCAATAATTGTATCATCACTACATAGTATAAAACAAAGTCGCTTTCTCTGTCCCTATGTCCCTTTGTATGCTTAAATCTTTGAAACTACGCAACGGATTTTGATGCGGTTTTTTTAAATAGATAGAGTGACTCAAGACGAAGGTTTATATGTATAATAACATCCATTAAATAGTGGAGAAGTACTGTTATTTTAGAGGTTTCTAATGTGATGTCATAAATAATTACATTTTTCACGCTTACATTGCAAACGCAGGCTGAACCCTACGAGTTTTATCAAAATAATGTACTAAGTATTGCACACATTGAAAAGGTCTACAGAAAAGTCCGTGATAGTATATGTCGCGTATATTATCGGAGCTTTCCAGCGACAGAAATAACAATACATAATAAAAACCAGCTTTTCATCAGCATTGCACCCATGCGAAGCTGGGGCGGGTCACTAGTTTATAATATATTATAGTCAAAGCCGTTAACGGCGACATCGTTTAGAACAACACAGACTGAAGATCCCAGTTGAATTCTATTAGACTAGTTTTCATCGGCTGTTGCTATAATCGGTTTGGCAACCAAATATGAGTAGGCCTTTTGATGTCGTTATAACAGATTTTGACTGTATTTATATGAATATTATCAATAACAATCACTAATATCAATAGTCTAGTATCTAGTAATGATCATGAAATAGATTCAGAAATCTGAGGCCAGGGCCTAAAGAGTTTGTAGCAAACCTTCATGATTCAATATATAGTAATGCAGCGTCATTGATATCATCATAAATGTAATATTGGAAGCGTTACTTAACTAACTAAAATATCACAGTACAGCGAATGCCTTGATTTGGGTCAAAATCATCTGTGTTTTTGACTTTTCAACGGTGTGTATCGGGAATGCAGTCTGTCTCTCAGTGGAGTATTGTAGTGATTAGACATTAGACAAGAATTGGTGGGTCTAGTATATTATGATTAACAGTGAGATTGCCGCCCTGAACCCATTGGTTATAATTAAACAGTATTTGTGACATCTCACATGTACTGTGGACACAATATAATATTTCCTTAACAACTCCATCACTAACACCCGAACCCAATAATTGAACCACAATCTCAGATTGTCACCTTGTTTTCAATCTGAGATTGTAGATTAATTATTCAATCTGTGACAGTGAATTGATCTCCTATCTGCATACCAATAACTAGACTCTACGAAAGCAATCCATCTTTGGCAAGGGATAGAATGCAATCTCTTCGCTCTTTACACTATATAAACCAAATAAAGTAAATAAAACTGTACAAATAATATAACAATATAAATGTCTATATTTAAAACATATCAAATAGCTTTTTAATTATTCTAAAAACTGGTGTAAGTTAAAATCCTAAAATATTATACAGTCATTTTCATACAAAAGTCTATCCACATACACCGATCTGACCTACCATGGATAGCTTGTATCGACAGATGGTTATTACAATCTGTTGTTTGGTTATTGGCACTTTTATCAACATTCCGATTAAGTTGGTCGAAGATGGTCAAGAATGGATTGAGATAGGTTATTGGGTTTGGTCGTAAGGGATGACAACTCAGACTACACACCAATTCAAGAAATTCTTTAATCAAAGAACCATGGGAGACTTTATACAAACGTAAAACAGACTGGAAATCATAGTACAAAATCTGATGATAAGCCAAGAGGCCGTTTGCAATGCCAAAGTAATTAACTTACCAATAAGACTGACGCATTCGATGGTCTTGCCTCGCAGCAGTTTCAGTTCCTCCGTGTTGGCATTTGCTATGATGTACTTGAGGCAGGGCATGAGACGGTCATAGTACAGCACAAAGTCTTTCTCCACCGTATCAGCAACCGATGCTATGGTGGTCACGATCTGCTCCAATACCAGTTTTGTGCCCTTTTCCACCAACTACAACAGCAACAAAACTATAAATATTAAACGCTGTAGGGATTTTATGTACATTTCAATTAAATAAAAAAAAAATAACAGGTTAATTATGTTATTAATTAAAAATGTCTGCGCACTGAGATCCATGACTATCTATAATAGATAGAAACGGAGCAAAGTCCACATTTAATTTCCCAATGGTATGGAAGTGACCAACAGATTGAGCTAATTGGCCACAAACGAACATTGGGTACAGAAAATACTTGACACATTTTTTTTGTCGTACGTATGTAATATACGTATATAATAACCGTGTATATTTAATGTGTGTGTTCTTAACACACAAATTAATTTACACGCGTGTGCATTAATTAATGTACACGCGTTACAAGTTATACTTCTTTGGCGTAACAATAAAAATCTTTTCGAAATTTTTTATCCCAAGTTTGTAGAAACAAACAAACAATAGAAAAAAAGCTATAAGCTAATACATTGAAAGTTTTATTATAGCGCATTATCTATAATTAACTTTATTTTAATATCTAAAAAAATGTTGAATATAACTTCATGGTGTTGTTTTTTTGTGACGGTGTGCGCATGCATCGTAAAAAATTACTCATCGTTTTTTTTAGGCGCACCAAAAAAAGTATAACTTCAAAAACTAAAATGCTGACTATAGCTAACTTCAGGGTGTCGGTTTTTTGTGACGGTGTGCGCATTCATAAAAAATTACACATTATTTTTTTTAAGGTGCCAAAAGAAGTATAACTTCAAACTAAAATGTTGACTATAGCTAACATCCGGGTGTCGATTTTCTGTGACGTTGTGCGCGTGCATAGTAAAAATTTACTCTCATCAGTTTTACCTATTGCCCCAAAAGTAGAACTTCAAAAATAGTATAAGTAACAACAAACCTCTTTGAACTTGGCGGTAAGAATTGCCTCAAGCTTATCCATCAGAGGTCCCAGATATTGGGTGAGGATTGGTTTTGGACAATCTTCACTGAAGTTCACCAATGCAGCTGCGGCATGCGCCTGTAACATCATATCAATATGTATTAAGAAAAAATGGCCTACTCGAGAATTGTATTAAATTTTGTCGATCCATATTAACATCTATAATTAGTCAAGGAAACATATTGATGCCATAAAAAATAAGATATTCTATTATTATTTGTGCCTTCTCCATCTACACGACACTGGCGAAGTACCTTGTGCCCAGTTGGCACAAATTAAAGCCATAAAAAAAAAAAAAAAAAACAATAATGTTTATTATATAACCAACCCACATATTATATATAAACTTTTAGCAGCTTTTATCTTAAGTAATGATATAATATAATTTTATTTTTTTACCCGTTTCCCTGTTTTGACCCTGCGCCACAATGCACAAACCGTGCGGGACATAATAAAAAAAATTATTATTATAAAACCAAAAGTTAAAATAAAGTAATATACTGAAAACATTATATGAGTATATTAAATTACCTGTACTCGTGGGTTAGCATTATCATCCAGAACCATAAGTAGACCGGGAACAACTTTGTCGTGGAACTTCTTTTCAAACACTGGAGCAAAATCAGTCGACATTTGACCGACTGCGTTACATGCGGCGTATCTGACACGTGGATGCTGGAATAATTAATAAATAAATTAACTACTATACCATGGCTTCATCTAATTTTTTATTTTATTTTTTAATATATAAAATAATCGTGTCACAATGTTGGTTCCCTAAGTTCTTCGAAATGGCTTGACCGACGAATAACTTTTTTAAATGTATATTCAGTAACTCTCTATCTTTTCTATCTATCTTTCAAACCCCTAAGTGGTAAATATAAGGTGCATCCTGCTTATACCCCCCCCCCCCCAACCCTTAAAAAAACACGCAAAAATAGAATTTTTCTTTTTCAACTTTTTCTTTTACCATCAAGTCTTATATTTTATTTGTCAGTTAAGAATTTATAACTTGAACTGTGAGGTTTAAAAATAACAGTTAAATAATTATATAGTATTTATTCTGGAAAACCGAACAGTCTCTAGGGTAGCATAGCAAAATGTTCCATGTTGGTATGTACTAAAAAGGTAGCATTATAGCATAGCATAGATATGCATTAGGGAGAAACGAAGTTCGCGGAGGCAGCTAGTTTTTAATATCAATCTGCTAATAAGCCAGCTAAGGCCAGCCGCTTTACCGAGGAGAAAAAAAACTATCGTTCATTCTAAACAGCTTATTATGTTTAGCAAAAATAGGCCATCTTTGAAACCTCTCATGTCAATAAATTGGCCTCAATTTGCGTAATGAAAAAGCTTGCAAAGATCTAGTAGGCCAAGGGCAAGATTGATGACGTTAAGTGGTGCTCAATTAAGCCTATTTTTCTTAAATGAACATTCCGCTATCGACTCATTAATTTAGTGAAAAAGAATTCAAATCAAATAAACGCAATTGCAATAATGTTTAGTCATAGATGGGATATAAACACAAAAAAACTATCATTGTACACTCTGTAGTTTCAATATATGTGTATAATGTTAATACTCACAGGGTCCGCCAAATAATTGAGCACTGCTGAGACAACTTGGTCCAACATCTGTTCCATCTGTTTGTGGCAGCCTTCGCCAGCCGATGACACGGCCATCAAGGCTGCATGGCGCCTCTTCCAATCTTCAGAGTTCAACATCTCAGGCACTTGGCCCACAATGAGGCCTAGCATGATCTTGCCTCCGAGGCCGCAGCAAATGCGGTCCAACGCCGATTCGGCGGCTACATAATTCCTGCAAACATATTCTTTTTATTAACAACACAATCCGTTTAAGAGATATTGCTGAGATAATTAAGTAACATGTTATTTTGAGTTTTTTTGTTTATTATTTTGCATTTATTGTACTCTACTCTCTTTAGGTGTTTCTTTTTCGTTAATCGTTAACGAAATCACTTGTTAGCGACAAGGCCACCCATTGTCTTATAACTTTTGTAACCTGTTTTATATTTTTGTTATGTGTATGTTTTTTAATAAGGTAATAAAGTATACATAAATAATTTGTGATAAAAAGGATCTGCCTACACCACGGTAGGAGTAAATAGAAGATAAACAGAAACATGACAATTCTGAAATATGTTTGTCATCAAGGGACTGACATCCATGCTTAAAACAGCAAGAATGTTAATTAACTCGATGTTAATCTTGTAAAATTCCATATGGCTACATTCTAGTTAAATGAAGCCAAAGAAAGAATTTTACTATTTTAAAAGATATTAACTTTATCCATTTTATGTGAAAAAGTAAGGATTAACCCCATAAGATTTTTCTTTCCTTAAACATTTGTCATACTTTAGCAAGTCTACTTAATATTTATAGTTAAACTTTAGAGATATTGATGATAAAAAAGGCATTTTTAGTTATATAATTACAACTAAACTATCAATCATTGATATCTGACATACTTTGCAAATCTGACCAACATGAAAAATTGTTTCTCAGGTAAATATGTCTAGCCTTATGAAAATAACCAACTGTGTGGCTAGACTAGAGGAAAATCAGTAGACTGTATTACCACCTACGACCACACTAACTACCTCTTAATAATATTAGTATACATAAATCTTTTGCTATTTTAAAGAAAGTATTACTTATGCAAAATCTAAAAGAAATAGAAATTACTAACAATACTACAGTTAACAGAAACAAAGAATTGTATTATGCCACTTACTGCTCATTGTCATCATCGGCAGCATCATCTTGAAGAGACCAGTCTGGTTCATCATCCAGCTCACACATCATTTCAAGTACGAGAGGGGTAAGCACCTTGACAGCATTCGGCACCACTTTTCGAACCATGGCTGGGGCAGTCTCACACAACGTCACTAAAGCTTCAAGAGCTAGCTGCCTCCAGTTGTCCTCATTGTTTTGGTCACTTAACAGCTATTACACACAAACATTAAGTTTTAACCAACATCATAAATAAGGTATGCATATACATATGTAAGACCAAAAAATGTCAGATTCTATGCTGCACTCATGAGCATTTAATAATTTATGGTTAAAATATAATGTAAATCATTCAACTTTAAATATAATATAAGTGGAAATTGTAATGATTGATAGTTATACCATAAATAACTAACCTTGATGCAGACTTGGAAAATAGCCTCAACCTGTGGCCTGAGGAACTTGGGTGTAGATTCTGCCAGTTCTATAAGAACTTTAAGAGCAGCATCGTCGTCAGCTTTTTCTATAGATTGCACCACAATCTGTTAAACACATATTGGCATGTTTTAAATTTATTTAAAAAAACATTTTTATCTTAAATTAAAATTGTAATATGTACATTTTACAGAAAATTTTAATATAATCACGAGTACCTACATGAAATCTTTTAAAAAAATAAATGTCTTGAGGGCTACTATCAAACTCCATCCTATTGTTAGGTTGGTGTTAGCGAAATCCTCTATTTAATATTGCACACCTTGGCAGTAATACATTTCATATAGAAATGTACACGTAGGAGTTGTATGTGCAAAAAAATAGCAAAAATATTAAGTTGAACCTGCATAAATGGCAGCAGTAGATCAGCCAGGTATTTCTGAATGGTGGGTTCCTTGTCATGGAGCAAGATGAAGGCACCCACTGCCTTCACGGCTTGCATACGCAGTGCTTCAGATTCTGATGGTTGCAGTGCTGAGAGAAGCATCCTCTTGATGAAATCAAGGTTTTCTGTCTGTTGATTGCCAAAAACTCCAGGCACAGATCTAAACCAGATATAAATCTTTAATATCATTCATAAGATTTTAATTTCAGTTCAGTATCAATTAAATTGGAATTGAAACTTTTATTCAATTAACTATAATCTCGTCATGTCATGTGTTAATTAATATCAGCTTTTACTAACGTAAACATTCTGATGCCAGCCTCCTTGATGTTTGAATCCTGTGCATTGGCACAGTTAAACATAAACTGAAGAAACTCTGGCCACTGGTTGACACCATCATCATCAAGATGGTTCCTGGCTAATTCTGATACTACATCACAAATCTGCAAAAAAATTGCATTAATTAATTTTAAAGCTAAGGTCTTAATGTGATATTTTTTATAATTTGTTACTTTTTTGTCCTACTGTCAGTAAACAAATATTTATAAATATGACCAAAACAAAAACAGATTTTTATGCATCAATCCTTGGTTGATAGTCTTTTATTACTAATCAATCTAATTATAGTACAAAACTTGGCTTATTAATATCACAGTATGACTCACATCTTCACTTCAATTATGCAGTGACTAAATTATTTCAAATTAGACATGCCACAAAAAGAAGTCAGCTTAAACAAAACATTACCTTATTATGTATACTTTGTCTTTTGTATATCAAATATAGTCTTATGCTATTAGCAGATAATTCTCTTATATTAAATAAAAACCTTCTATTAATATATATTAAATACACACCTTGCGTCTCAACTGCTGACTAACATCCATTTGTAGAGTGAGCAATAACTGTTCCCTAAGCATTGCTTGTTGTTCAAAGGGCAATTTGGGGAAGAACTCAAAGAACTCTGCACTAAGTAATCTCCGCAGCAATACAGCTGCTGTTTGTCGGGCTTCTTCTGCAAGGTCTGCATTTTGGATGGCACCCACTAAGAATACTACCTTCGTTTCTGTTGATATATTATTGTAGGCTTCCTAAGACACAAAACAATAATAAATGTTATTTATAGAAATCAGTACGTTTCATTGCAATAAAATCATTAATGTAATTTACATTGTTAAAATTCGGCGCAACATCATTAAAACCTAAAATAGCACATGGTCATTACCACAATCCTGAAATAGTAATTGTTACTAAATTTGAGATTTTATACAATATATACTTTATAAATAGTTATAAAAGCCGCGTGTTCACATTATTTAGCGTGGAACATGTTTAAATTTTATAAAAAAAAAAATAAACCGGAGATCCTCCATGACCACGTTTTGACACGAGGCAAACTTTTAAATAATAATACTCTTTACATAGCGGAATTTTATACAAAATAATATATAATTTACATTATAATAATTACTTACTTCTGCTTGTGTTCGTACGTCATTATCTGGTGATAATAATGTAATTAGTAAATTATAAAACTGCGCCTG
Source organism: Pieris mannii (assembly GCA_028984075.1). Lineage (NCBI taxonomy): Eukaryota > Metazoa > Arthropoda > Insecta > Lepidoptera > Pieridae > Pieris > Pieris mannii. The sequence goes on along the minus strand of CM054798.1, from coordinate 810,602 downwards.
ATCGCCTGCCATGTTGAAGCACTTTGAAAAAGGCCAATTTTTTTTTAATTTTAGCTACCCGTCACTATACTTGAAGATTTTGTGCCAGTCTTATCGGCTTATGAAAACCGGTAACCGGTTTTCAAATTTTTCTTAAACAAATTAAGGATTCAGTTCTTTTATGTCTAAAGAACTCTTGACCCTGAACCTTTCATAAAACTGATTTTTAAAACTTTAAACTATAATATTATCGCCAGCGTCGATTTTCTACCCGTACATTTTTAACTATATATTCAGAAAGAAGACGGTATTGCAGGTTTCATTTTACTAGTTGAATTTTTTTCACTTCAGTTACTACTACACTTCGTCGGAAATGTTGGAGTCATTCCGAATTGAATAGGAGTTTTTACTGTTTGAATTAAAAAGTCCACAGATTAGGAACCGGCAAGAGCGTTAAATTTACAACATAAAACTTCATGAATGACAGTCTTGAGTGATGAGACTATCACTATTCGGTTATTCACTATTATCATTTATCAGTAGTCAGTACGTAAAAATTGAAATGTCCTGCTAACTAATAACCTTCAAAGATTTTTTAACAATAAAACGTAAAAACCTATGATTTGTGTGCTAGGAGACAACTATGAATTCTCAATAAACCAAATTATTTATAACACCTTTATTAACGATTTAAATATATTAGTTTGAACATGAAAATTAACTAAAATCTTGAATTGCATATTTACAAACAATGGTAGGTAGGGATGTTGTGCAATATGATTTTTATTCTAAAATTTACTTTTGTTTTCATTATAAATTTTCTAAAACCCCCATTATAGGCTGGTTCAGTGATTTTAGCTGGACTTGGAATGGCTGCAGTAGGTTATGCTGGGCGATATATACTTAAGCAAATGCCAAATGCTTCAATGAAATTTGCTGAAGCTGTTAAAAATTTACCTAAATTTGATGCTGAAAGCTTAGCAAACTCGAAATACTACAAAGGAGGTTTTGAACCCAAGATGACAAAAAGAGAAGCTGCGCTTATCTTAGGAGTTAGTCCTACAGCAAATAAATCTAAGGTAATGGGAACATGATACCATAAGAATTAAATTAACATTGGATAAGTGCTGGCAAAACAGTATGTTACAGAACATTAATAAAAAAAAAACTATTATTAAGATTGCATTCCATTTTATGCTTAAAGAACACCTGAACTTATAACTTTATAATTAGGGGCTTTATTTTATAAAATACCATATACATATATAACCAAACAAATTTTAAAATAATTTCATAACACTTGACTGTAATTTAGTATTTTTACTTTTACAGATACGAGAAGCTCATAGACGTATCATGTTACTAAATCACCCAGATAAAGGAGGGTCACCATTAATAGCGGCTAAAATAAATGAAGCTAAAGACCTCTTAGAAAGTGGAAAATCATAAATCCCGTCTAATGTTGCAATGTATAATAGTAGTTTAAAATGTTTGTTTTAATAAAAGATTAATTAATAAAATTAAAAGTTTTTCATCAACATTTGGAAGGCAACAGGTGCTCTAAGTAGCAATATTCTTGCTTGATGCTGGGAGAAATTAAATAAATTAAAAAGAAACATCTTAAACATTAATATATTTTTGAAATATATCTGTACATATAGAATTTTTTTAACCTTAGTTGACATTTATCTATCATTGACATGATTAAACCGGGACACAAGACAATAAAGCACATAGTACACAGTTATAATATAATTCATGTTGAACTGTTTAAAAATTGTGGTATAAATTTTTTAGTGATGGAATTATACATTTTTACATAATAATTATTCCGTATCTTATACGATAAAGGTTTTATTTCATTAGCCAGTGTTAAACACTACAAAGCTTTACATTTACTCAAATCATTATAACATATATATAATTATACATATGTATATGTATTTTTAGCTGAAAAAAACAGGAACCTTCACCAAAAAGTTGTTATTACTATATTTTTTATATAACAACAGCACTAGAAACCCTAATTGAATATACAAAAAGAATAATCAGAACTATATAAAATGTTTCAATAATTATGCTGCAAAATAATTTCTCAAACAATATTAATAAAGTTTTTACATATAATAAAATCAACAAAAATGCTTATGTAAACCATCAATGCTTTTCTTATTTATTGCTTATTAATAACTGTCTCACTCAAATATAATTAAAATAAATTATTAATCCTACCATAAGACTAAATAACTTTCAAAATCAATATGTACCATCAAATACACTATAATTAAAAATAAGTTTAAAGCATACCCAAAAAGGCAATAAATCATAGAAATCTTTCTTATTCAAGTATCAACATTGCCAGAAACGTAACAATGTTCTGTGTCATGTCTCATTTCTTTCACAACAGAAGTTAGAATCTCAATAAAAATGAAATTCATTAATGACCTGTCATGGCCAATATTTGCAAAAGATTAAATAGAACATCATTTGGTACTTTCAGAGATCAAGTTTATTAAAATTTGTTCATCGCGGTGGCTCCCTCTGCTGTTGTTCTCGGCGTTGTTTCGCGAAACGAGCACGTAATTTGATAATAGTAGCATTTGAAAGTGTTCCAGGTACTTTGAATATTGACTGAAAAGAAAAAAAATACTTAAGTTGATTTTGTGCACTTTATAGATTATTACTACATGGACAATGCTTTTGATTAATTTAATCATTTGACCGACTTCAATAATACATGGTAACATTTATAATTTACTTAGAATTTTATCTGTAAATGATTGCTTACTTTCAGGCAATCAGAGAAAAGGAAAGGCAAATATACTATAAAGAATAACTAAATTTTAATTGATCTTACCTGCATAAATTCATGACAGTGTAATGCACTGGCATTTTTAACAATGGCTTTAAAACACTCAGCTAAAGATGTGAAGTCATTGCATGCCATAATAGCCTCTTTATTTGTTTTGATTAATGTAATGCAAACTCGGAACAAAATTTTTGAGCCCTCGTAAAATAGACAGTCCCAAATCCTGAGGACTGTCTCTATTGGTAACACTTCAGCAAAGAGACAAACAAACCACTTTGTAGTGATAACTGCCCAAGGTAAACCTGAAAATAGAGATTCATACATTGAGATGGTACAGGCTGTCTTTTACTGTGACTGTATACTTCATGTATTCAAGCAACATTTTTGCGACTTCTTTAAGCACAAATCTTATATTTTATTATTAATTATTAAATTTTCAAAAACCTACTAAACCTTTAGGAACCACACTATTACTGAACATCTATAACTGTTTAATGCCCATTATGGATATTGCAGAAATCTCTTGCTTTACGAATTAAGTGATTCCTAAACTGTTAAACCCGGTTAACATGTGTATTTAATATTATAATAATTTTTCATACACCTAGTAAGAAATCACAATTTTGTGGCAGTGTCACCACAACTATTTAGTATCAACATTGGAAATTAATCAAAACACTTAGATAAAATAGATAACAAAATAAGATTTCTTCATGCATAAGATAAAGTAAATGCTCAAAAGACACAGGATTATTTGATATACAACTTATATGTCAATCAATACCTAAGTTAATCACATGTTGGTGTACATCAGGTGCCTTGAACTTTACCAATTCAGATAACACTTCAATGTCAACAATGAGACCGTCCATAGTTTTTGTGTAGTAATCAGGAAGTATTTTTTCCACTAATACTTTGAGCAGCCAAAATGAAGTTTCTTCACTTTTTGTAGCCAGCAATAATAGACCTAAAAAGTGTTAAATTAAGTAATTTTTTATTTAAGTAAAGAAAAGGACTTTTCTAATAAATTTAATATTGCAGATAAATTCCACTGATATAATCCAGTATCAGTACCAGCAGGGCATGATGAAACAAACATTAATTAATTATATATGTACTACATTTACTAATTAATCCCTATTGATCCTTGATTTGCTCACTAATTGTGCAAGTATGATTCATATTAATTATCAACTTATGTAATATGTTTAATCACATTATGTTAAGAGATAAGAAAATTTATATTATAAGAATATAAATTATAACATATTAAGGCTACATACCAGCAATATAGTTTAATCCTTGACAATATCCAACAACTCTATTATTATGGGCATAAGCAATAAGCACATTAAATAAATGTGTTTGGTGGTTTGCTTCCTTGGTGAAATAAATGTTATCTGGAAATGTCCGTGGTAAATCTGTCTTCACAAGATCAACTAACTCCTTCTCAAAAGGGCTGTCTAAGATTTTATGATACAGGTCAGGAGCTAGATCTCGCATTTTGTCTGCTTCTGAGATTGCCATCCATACTGATGGACGGTGTTCACCTGAATGTAGTTAGTGTAGTTACTTATAACATACTTTATGAACATTGCCAGAACAATGCAGAGAGTTAAGTATCAGAAAAATATCACCAATCTAATCAAATATTTACAAATATCAAAATAGAAACAATTTATAAATATGTTAAGTAGATTTTTTAACTTACTTGGTATTCCTTTACGTACATATCTTTTAATAGTGTTCGTGCGTTTGACCGACTTTCCTTCACCAAGCATTGTAGACCATTTATGCGCTCTCGAGGCCAATACCTTGAGATATACAGACATGAAGTCTTCATAGCTCACGTAGTCAAAATCTTCGTGTCTTTCAAACCCATACTCATCAACGGCACTACAATATTAAAATTAGAAATTAATTTCATAGTATTATATTGCTGTAAAGATAAATTTTGTAAATAACTAAAATCTATGTACCTAAAGTTTGACTGAGCCATAGTTTTGAGTGTGATTAATACAAATTAAACACATACAACTTGCATTTTCTCTTCTTCACATACTTGAAAAATATTATATACTTTATTTCTATCCGATGCACTTAATAATTTATCACTTTTAATATGAAAACTTCCAAAATTATGTACAAGCCCAAAAATTATAAATATTAAAATGTGAAATTAAAAATAGTCGCCTCCCAATCGTCGCTCAATATTACAGACTACAGCTAAATTCTACTGACTACTATACCAAGTCAAGCAGATATTACACAAACGCAGAAATCCCCTCCAAACTGATTAGTAGATCCTTCGATTGAATACGATGACAATTGACATAGACATAATTTAATACATTTTTTATTTTTGAATGTATTGTTGACCCTTATGTTTATTACATTAATATTTTACACTTTCCAGTTACTAGATCTAGTTCTAACATAAAATTAAATAAATATACAAAAATATAACATCTGTTATTCATTTACAGCGACGAATATATTAAACTTAAGTCTACTCATTTGGTTAGTCTCACAAAATATAAACCTTAAAGTTTAAAAAATTTTGTTTACTTGCCATATTTACTTTTTCAACAATATTTTACTAGTTGACAATGGGCCCGCCACCCGTAGTTACCGGTATATCACCAAAAGAAGGGCCACCTGGTACAAGGGTTACAATCAGAGGCGAATTCTTGGGGACTGGAGCAACAGACCTCATAGGTGACTATTTTTTTTCGCAGCAAATATCGATTCTAAATCTTGCTAGATGTTAATTTTTTTTCAGATATGAAACTGTTTTAAAACTAGTTAAAGTGTTTTCTATACTATTCATCAATCTGTTCTAGATTGGAATTGATTTCATTGTGACAATAACTTTCTTGAAATCTCAGCAAAATTTTATATATATATATATCAGTAGGAAGTAAAATGATACTATATGATCAAATAACAGTATGTTTTAACAATTTTATTTGAATATCTATAGGTTTATTAATAAAAAATTGTGGTTTAAAGGACTTAAAATATGTGGGTGTGATTGCCTGCTCTCAGCTGAATGGAAGAGTAGAAATAAAATTGTTGCCAGATCTGGCCCTTGTAAAGGTCGTGGGGACATAATTGTGACAACAAGGTCGGGTGGAGAGGGCACATCTACGGTGCAATTTAGAGGTATGTAGTTTTGCACATTTACAGTGATGGTTTTACTATTTTCTGAAAAACTAAACATAGTTATATTTATTATCTGCTGCATGTTAAATTGATTGTAAAGATAAAAAACTCTTTTAGGATACCATGAGTCCATTGGCCCGGTAAAAGAAAGCGCTGTGTGGGTGGAGGAAACAGCCCCACCAGCATTGCCATGGGGCAGACGTCCCATGTCCCCCACTGCTTATACTCCTCCAGATCCCCTTGGGTTATCTACAGAAGGGGATGATTATAAATTCCCTGAAGAAGAACTTAATGAATTGTTTCCTGATGGGTAAGAAATCTGTATAAGGTTTTTGAAGCTGTATTTGTTTCTTTGGCCATTTGCTTTTATAGATGAGTAGGTTAACAGCTGCTTGTGCCTGGCATATATTGATTTTTTGGACAAATAAATGGTACTGTCCTCACATTTAACTGTGTATAGGTTAATAGTAATTACAACCTCAGTTTCTTTTATCTCTTATCTAGTTGAAACTTTTTGTTTATATAATACATAATTGTCTGTTACATATAGATCAGGTAAGCTAACTGACGAGAACTTCCAACCTGGCTGGTATCTGTTGGAGCACCACAGCAACACATCATTTGAAGATTTAAAGGCGGGACTTGTGTTTCTACAGAGGAAGGTAAGCTATACAAATGAAACATCAGAAAATGATTAATTTCAAATATCCAAAGCAAAAGATTTTCTCTTTACTAAGCAGGTACATCTGTAATATTGAAAAAAGTTTTAAAGTTTCTTTGTTATAGTTGATCTGGCACTCTATATATGTGCCATACATATGTATTTGTAGATTAAGACTGGTTTTTCAAAGAGTAGACACAAAATATATATGTATTACCATTTGATAATAATATCTCTTAGGTAGATGGCCAGAAGGATGGCCAATTGAGTTTCCTAAAAGCCAACACGGGGGCAGTGATGGACCAACTGGACCGTCTCGTTCTACTCAAGAATATGTATGAAGATGATGAGAGGAAGAATGGCAGAGAACCTCTGCCAAGTCTACAGGCCGCTATTGAGGGTATAAATCACCATATACATAACTCCTCTCTTCCTTGGCATCTATATATGACCTTCAAATTATGTGTTCCTTTATATTTTTTTTTAATAATGTTTAAAAGATTATTATCTGTTTGATATTTTTTCCTGTCCATAATCTAGAATGCATGAGTTGATGGCTTTATCATAAAATATTATGTTTAATCAATTAACTGGAAATATATACCTATCTAATCTACAATAGTAGTTAGTGGAATTGTTTAAGTAAAAATCTGTCTCAATTTTTAATTTAAAGTAGTAAAAAGAATAAAGAATATCCATAGCGCAAAATCACATGCATCATAATACCCACATACATATGTTAAATATATTTGATTTTTTCTCTTTTGTAAATTAATGAGCCTTTTTTTATTTTTATTTATTTATTTACACTTCGTTGCATAGAAACACAAATAACACAATACATCAAAATTACAAGGGATGCAATGTGCGGCCTTATCGCTAACAAGCGATCTCTTCCAGGCAACCCTAATAAGAAATGAAAACAATAAATAAAAATGATGAGTGCAAGAAGTGCATACCCAGAAGTAATATTTAAAAATATATATATATTTACATATGTTTATCTATAGAACCTTAATCTAGAGAAAAAAAAAATGTGAGCCGTCACGGGACGCCTGGCAGATGTGAAACATCGAAATTATTCTGTGAAGTAATATGCAGAAAAGAACAGAAATTGTGATAGGAACTAAATATGTCATAATGATAAAATAAAATATTACGATTTTGTTTTCCAGATAACGATGACTATTTATTGAATAAACATTTATTTTCATTAAATACAAAAATTTACAACTGCATATAGATTGTATGTATATACCATCATTTAGCGTGGCGATGCGTCGCCACGGCATGCGTCGCCACGCTAGAAATCGGTTTTACGTGCGGCTATAGATGTTTCACATCAAAAAAATAAAAACAGAATGAAAAATTTTTATGTTATGTATTCCAGCTTTCGTTATAATTTTAGTATAATTGTTTGTTAGTAGGATTACAAAATAAATAATTAGAAGGACCTCTTATAGAAAACGAGAAATACTTTATTCATTTAGGTAACACAATGTACACTTATTAACATCAATAAAGAAATACAATTTATCTGCGCCGGTGTTTTCCAATAGCGATAGCGATCCCGACTTAGGATCGCTATTGCTTTTAAATTATGTATGGGTTATAACTTTGTTAAATTAAAATAAGTATTACATATAGATTTAGTTTTAATTTCAATATATTGCAGAATCAATATCGCTGGCTGACTCCCTTTTCTCCGAAATATTATCTCGCAAAGAGAACGCAGACAAGACGAGGGAAGCCCTCACAATGCTGACGAGGCACAAATTTCTTTTCCAACTGCCAGCTTCGATCGATAAAAATATAAAGAAGAAAGAATACGACCTCGTAGTCAATGACTACACTAGAGTCAAGAATCTCTTTGGAAATACAGACGTCAAGGTATGTTTATTTCTTGTAATCTTCTTCCACTTCACCGTGTTCAACGAAGAGCGGTTCAAATCGTCAACGACCAATCTCTCTCCGAGCGGCTTGATCCTTTGGCGTTGCGTAGAGATGTGGGGTCACTCTGCATCTTCTACCGTATTTACCATGGTGAGTGTTCAGAGGAGTTCGGATTAATACTTGCAGCCGGGTTCCATCATTGGACGAGGCAGATTACGAAATTCCACCCGTATCACATCGACTTGTTGACATTTCCAGGTGTCACACTGCACGAATTAGATTGTGGATTCTTGTAACAATGGAGTTCCACTTGCTCCTTCCTTAGACAGTTTAATATGGTTTCATTTATCAGGTATCATCGGTAGGCCATCAGGCATCAATAGACCGCTTATCACTTAACATCCGATGGGATTGTGGACAAACGTTGCCTTGCTTTCTAAATGTTCTTTCTGCAGTCAGACCCGTTTACTTCTATTTTCTTCGTTTATTTAATTCCTGTTTTGTCATATAAAAAGTAAACTCTCTTTTAATAAACGTTAATTTAAATTCAAATTCAAAAATCCTTTATTCATGTAGGTAACATAAACTTATGAACGTCAAAAAAGAACATTGAATGCTTCTAATTTCACTACCAGTTCTCAAATCAAGGGCGTAGAACGGAAGAGAAGTGGCAATGAATCTATAATATACTTTTTAAAACCTTGTATTATCCTAATTCCAGTTATTTCAAAAGATATTAGACGAAATCGACAAGAAGATAGAGGATTTGAAGGAGAACCTGTACATGAGGATGAAAACGATGCCCTGCAACGTTCAGGAACAGACCAAATACATCAGGTAGTCTTGCCTTATTTTTCACTGTTTCATGAATTTCTGTTATTGAAGTGAAACTTTACGCACGCTTCACTTGGGGAGTAAGCTGGCGAACGCGTGACGTAAGCGTTACGAAAAGTGTGATCGGGCAAGGCGAACGGAAGTTGAGTGGGGGATATAAGCAAGTGACAGCAGTGCGTGCGAATTTCTTTCTCTTTTCCTCTCATGAGCCAAGTACAAGACATGGAACAACAATCGATGCAGTTTTTTCTAGATATCTAATTTTAATTCGAAAATATATGTATCTTATTTCTCATACTATAATACTATTTTTTCGGTTTTACAATCAACCACAGTAATAAATATTAATTTACCAAAGAAAACATGAAATAAATTTAAATATTTGTAGAAAATAAATATATGTATAAGTACATACATGTACTATGTATGTATATGTATAAGTATATATATATATCTATACATACAGATGGAGCGAAATAAGTTTCACTTCAGTCGTGTGGTCATAAGCACACTCGTTTTTTTTACTCCATTTGTTAACTCATAACCTTTCGCCTCTTTCAGTTAAATTGTGTTTAGGCTGTGATGAAAAGAGACAGTTAAAATGGTGCACTTATTTTTTTTTTAATTACTGTTGAATGGTTATCCATTAATTTCCCCTTGAAGGCTCCTAATAAGTCTGAACTGGGAAGGTGACGCGGCTTGGGAAGCCGTGAGCAGCCGACACCAGTATCTCATAGCTCTTATGAATAAGGTCAAGGACCATTTCAAGCAGAAGGAGGAGCAGGAGAACAGCGAAAAAGGTTTTTTTTTTTTAATTAGTAAAATATTTTAATTTTAAATGAATATTTGAAAGAAAGAATTTTAGGAATATTTTTACATAATCTTAGAAATTAGCAAATATGATAATACCAGGTAAACGCAAATCGCGCGATGACAGCGGAGTCTCGTGGGGAGTCGGCCGCGGGTCATGGTGCGCGTGCGCAAGCGCAGCTCTGTCTCGAGAGCTGCACGCGCTGTGGCCGCTGGCCAGGAGGTACTTCGCGGGGGAATTGGCCGGGAGACCCACGGACCCGCAGAGGCACGCCGAGTTGAAGGTACGCGGCGGTAGATGCATTTTGTCCTTCAAATTCTTAAAAGGCCGGCAACGCACTCGCGAGCCCTCTAGCATCGAGAGTGTCCATGGGCGGCTGTATCACTTAACATCAGGTGAGCCTCCTGCCCGTTTGCCCCCTGTTCTATAAAAAAAATGTATTTTTTATGTTTCAGTTCAAGTAAATAAATAACTCGTTTTATGGTCTGAAAACCTGTCGTTAATTTAATTGCTGTTAAACACGTTCAATTTAACTATTTCAAATTATACTCCTCTCTCAAAGGCCGGCAACGCACCCACTACAAATGAGTGTCCATGGGTTGCGATGACTGCCCTTTTTGGGCGTCTTGGGCTATTATATAAAAAGTATAATAGGTTGGAAGACTTTATTTCTCAAAAAAGACAAAAATGTCACTTTTATGAAAATGATACTTAAATACAAAATTGTAGTCGTTCTTAAAATAATTACAATTAAATGCAATAAACTTTAAAAGAAACCAAAGAAATATGAATTAAAAAGAGTAGTTCGTACGTATTTTAGGTTATACAAGATAACACGTTCGACGCATACGCATACTCACACGTTGCGTTGTAAAGAAAGTTAGGCTAGTATGGAGACAACTATTTATAAATTTGACACGAATACATCACTACATAGTATAAAACAAAGTCGCTTTCTCTGTCCCTATGTCCCTTTGTATGCTTAAATCTTTGAAACTACGCAACGGATTTTGATGCGGTTTTTGAACGGGTGTGAAAATATGTCTATCTCTTATGGATAACCCACAATAACTTTTGTTTGTCATTTACTTTTTACGACAAATAATGGCTAATTTTCGAAGCGATTTTAACCAATACAGCATTAATCCTTACCCAATTAAATACCTTGAACACATTGTTCATTTAATATAGATCTATACAGCCCATTACAGCTTATTTAGCAGCGATCGAACGCGTATATTATCGGAGCTTTCCAGCAACGAAAATAACAATACATAATAAAAACCTGCTTTTCATCAGCATTGCACCCGTGCGAAGCTGGGGCGGATACACTAATCTACGATATGTAAAGGAATCTAGCGATTATTATCTGAATTGACGCACAGATTAACAGTAATGTATACTGATTAATATATGAAAATTGATTAAAAATGAAGAAAAAAAATCCAAAAACTAACCGAAAGTAACCGAAAATAACCGTAATTAACCAAGAATAACCGAAACTACCCGAAAGAAGCCGGAAGTAACTGAAAATTGCCGATACTAACCGAGAATAACCAAAACTATCCGAAGCTAACCGATAGTAGCCGAAAATAACCGAATCTAACACAGAATAACCGAAAGTAACCGAAGCTAACCCAAAGTAACCGAAACTAACCGAAAGAAGCCGGAAGTAACCTAAAATAACCGAATCTAACCGAAAGTTGCCGAATGTAACCTAAACTAACCGAATATAAAATTAAAATAGCCGATACTAACCGAGAATAACCAAAACTAACCGAAGCTAACCGATAGTAGCCGAAAATTACCGAAAATAACCGAAGCTAACCCAAAGTAAACGAAACTAACCGATAGTAGCCGAAAATTACCGAAAATAACCGAAGCTAACCCAAAGTAAACGAAACTAACCGAAAAAAGCCGGAAGTAACCTAAAATAACCGAAGCTAACCGAAAGTTGCCGAATGTAACCTAAACTAACCGAATATAAAATTAAAATAGCCGATACTAACCGAGAATAACCAAAACTAACCGAAGCTAACCGATAGTAGCCGAAAATTACCGAAAATAACCGAAGCTAACCCAAAGTAAACGAAACTAACCGAAAAAAGCCGGAAGTAACCTAAAATAACCGAAGCTAACCGAAAGTTGCCGAATGTAACCTAAACTAACCGAATATAAAATTAAAATAGCCGATACTAACCGAGAATAACCAAAACTAACCGAAGCTAACCGATAGTAGCCGAAAATTACCGAAAATAACCGAAGCTAACCCAAAGTAAACGAAACTAACCGATAGTAGCCGAAAATTACCGAAAATAACCGAAGCTAACCCAAAGTAAACGAAACTAACCGATAGTAGCCGAAAATTACCGAAAATAACCGAAGCTAACCCAATGTAAACGAAACTAACCGAAAAAAGCCGGAAGTAACCTAAAATAACCGAAGCTAACCGAAAGTTGCCGAATGTAACCTAAACTAACCGAATATAAAATTAAAATAGCCGATACTAACCGAGAATAACCAAAACTAACCGAAGCTAACCGATAGTAGCCGAAAATTACCGAAAATAACCGAAGCTAACCCAAAGTAAACGAAACTAACCGATAGTAGCCGAAAATTACCGAAAATAACCGAAGCTAACCCAAAGTAAACGAAACTAACCGATAGTAGCCGAAAATTACCGAAAATAACCGAAGCTAACCCAAAGTAAACGAAACTAACCGAAAAAAACCGGAAGAAACCTAAAATAACCGAAGCTCACCCAAAGTAAACGAAACTAACCGAAAAAAGCCGGAAGTAACCTAAAATAACCGAAGCAAACCGAAAGTTGCCGAATGTAACCTAAACTAACCGAATATAAATTTACAATAGCCGATACTAACCGAAAATAACCAAAACTAACCGAAGCTAACCGATAGTAGCCGAAAATAACCGAAGCTAACCCAAAGTAAACGAAACTAACCGAAAAAAGCCGGAAGTAACCTAAAATAACCGAAGCTAACCGAAAGTTGCCGAATGTTACCTAAACTAACCGAATATAAAATTACAATAGCCGATACTAACCGAGAATAACCAAAACTATTAACACACACACACAACAATTCAATTATTCGGAAAAATAACATATATTCTGTATCACACGTATTTGGCGGTAAATACACCGCACAACATAAGAATAAACATTTATCATTAAAGTGAACTGAAATAACCGATACTAACCCTTTTTTTTTTTTTACTTGGGGAAATGCATTGCGCATACCCTTCCGCGGCGCGACTGCTTGGTGCAGAAGGATTATGTGGGACTCGCCATTGTGCATACCCACTAAAACCCCAAGGTGCCACCAACAATCGCCTTATGCGGGATGCGGTAACAGCAGAGCCTTATCCGCTTCCCGACACGCGATGCGGCGGTTGCGTCCGCCTCTTCCCGCCCATTGTTGGTTTGTGAGGATGCTTGACACAGCAAGCATCTTTCACAGACCGGGCCATACGCATTTACAAATAGCTAGGGGAGATCGGGTCCAGTACTTGCAGGGATGGGTCATCATCCCTTCTTTTAAACGCATGGACCCCTGCTCCCCGCTTAGGCATTTTTTAGGCGGCGAGAATTTGGTGAGCGCGTCGCGCGTTTACGCGACGGGCCTGCGGTTTTCTTCGCCGTCGCGGATGGGCATCGGGACAAAGCTCCCTGGTCCTTTCCGCCTCTTCTTTTATATTCATGACCGCCTCGCAGAAATTATAAAATATTTTCCACGGGCCGTCATTTCTCGCGCTCACTAAAACCTTCAATACATTTGGAAGTGTTGCGTCCTCGCCCTGGAGTGCATCCAGCAACGGTCCCCTTTCCACGTCCCATGCTGGGCAGTCCCTCAGGGTATGCAGGGCGTCATCCGGGCTGTCTCCGACACAGTGGTGGCAGGTTGGTGCCTCTTCACACCCTACTACTCTGTGCAGATAACTACCGAAACATCCGTGTCCGGACAGGATCTGCACAAGACGATAGCTGAGCTGGCCCCAGCGCCTACTTACGAACCGATACTAACCCAGAATAACCGAAAGTAACCGAAGCTAACCCAAAGTAAACGAAACTAACCGAAAAAACCGGAAGAAACCTAAAATAACCGAAGCTAACCCAAAGTAAACGAAACTAACCGAAAAAAGCCGGAAGTAACCTAAAATAACCGAAGCAAACCGAAAGTTGCCGAATGTAACCTAAACTAACCGAATATAAATTTACAATAGCCGATACTAACCGAAAATAACCAAAACTAACCGAAGCTAACCGATAGTAGCCGAAAATTACCGAAAATAACCGATACTAACCCAGAATAACCGAAAGTAACCGAAGCTAACCCAAAGTAAACGAAACTAACCGTAAAAAACCCGGAAGTAACCTAAAATAACCGAAGCTACCCGAAAGTAACCGAAAAAAGCCGGAAGTAACCTAAAGTAACCGAAGCTAACCGAAAGTTGCCGAATGTAACCTAAACTAACCGAATATAAAATTAAAATAGCCGATATTAACCGAGAATAACCAAAACTAACCGAAGCTAACCGATAGTAGCCGAAAATTACCGAAAATAACCGAAGCTAACCCAAAGTAAACGAAACTAACCGAAAAAAGCCGGAAGTAACCTAAAATAACCGAAGCTAACCGAAAGTTGCCGAATGTAACCTAAACTAACCGAATATAAAATTACAATAGCCGATACTAACCGAGAATAACCAAAACTAACCGAAGCTAACCGATAGTAGCCGAAAATAACCGATACTAACCCAGAATAACCGAAAGTAACCGAAGCTAACCCAAAGTAAACGAAACTAACCGAAAAAAGCCGGAAGTAACCTAAAATAACCGAAGCTAACCGAAAGTAACCGAAACGAACCGAAAGAAGCCGGAAGTAACCTAAAGTAACCGAAGCTAACCGATAGTAGCCGAAAATAACCGATACTAACCAATTATTCTCCACTATTTAATGGATGTTATTATACATATAAACCTTCCTCTTGAATCACTCTATCTATGCACACACATACACATAGAGACACACACAAGCGCATGCGCACTCACACACCTAATTTAATTTTACATCTCTGTTTGCAGTGTTTTTCTTTTAGCGTTTACTTTTTTTCCTTCTATTGTATATATACAATGTATATACAATGACCTATTGTACGTGTCCCGGTCCGGTGGTGGAGAGGCTGGCTATCTGTCACTCAGGTCTCCTGTTACAGAGACCAGTCTCTCACATACACTTTCAAATGTTATCATCTTAGTTTTAATCATTGTAACCTTGTATGTATATGTGAGAGAAGAAATAAAGATTATTATTATTATTATTATATTATTATTATTATTATTAAAAAAAACTGCATCAAAATCCGTTGCGTAGTTTCAAAGATTTAAGCACACAAAGGGACATAGGGACAGAGAAAGCGACTTTGTTTTATACTATGTAGTGATTTTGTACTAGGGAGACTTCCCCTCCATGTAACGTTAGTGAGTCATTTTACCTTAAAGGTACCATTTATATGTTTTATTTATTTATTTATTAACACTTCGTTGCAAAGAAACACAAATAACACAATTCATAAATATTTCAAGGGATGCAACGGGCGGCCTTATCGCTAACAAGCGATCTCTTCCAGGCAACCCGAGTAAGAAAAGATATGTTGCAAAGTATCGGAAAGTCGAAAATAATAATAACAATAACGAGTAATTAATTTAATATCCCCGATCCGCATAGTAAGGTTTCACCCCAAAACCCCCCTAAAAATTCATTACATAATACTCGAATGCTTTCAAACTTGAATGTTCGTTAATGTAGTTTTTAAAATTATAAAAAAAAATTAAACGTCAGAGAGAACGTCATTATTCTGATTCCCCGATCCAATTTTTAAGATTTGCCCATTTACATAAATTTTCGATTCCAAGTCGCAGTCGTGTTGTACAGGAGATGATAATAGCCGCAGTGGAGCTGTTCTCTGAGCACATGCGCTATTGCCTCATGGGCGGAAGCGGGGCCGCCGGCGCGTTACCTCCGGACACCCTGAAAGCCCGACTCCTGGCCAACCTGGCGCACCTCAGAGAGGCGTACGAGTCGCTCTTGAAGCTGGATTTGCCTTCACAGGTATATATGTCTCCCTGAGATGAAGGTTATCATGAAGAGTTTCCGCTTAAAGTGCACTTGCAGCCCCTCGCGATAGTGGAGAAGGTGATATTCGAGTACCGGGTGCACGGCATGTCGGTGTTCCTGCAGAGGGCGCTGCGGCGAGTCAAAGCCTTGAGCGGCCTCGAGACCTGGAAGGTGCAGGACTTCACCGACTACGGAGCCATCACTGGACTTGTGAGTGTACTATATTTATATGCACTATATGGGTAAATCAGACAGTTAATTAGAGAGTAAATATATAAAACAAACGCAGGCTGCAATTTCCCCGTACTAGACTCTGAAGTTAGTAATTCTATTTTGGGAAAAGGGATACTCTTCTTTAACAAAATCCCAGCCTTTTAATAAATTTAATAAATGTATTAAAGAAAAGCTGTGTAAAAAGGCTTACTATAAAGTAAGCGTTTATCTAGTTAATAAAAGGGCCTGGGACTAGTGCTGGGCTACTTCTAATTAATTTGCTATATTTGTTTTAAATTTTGTAGAATTGTTTGATGATTTGCTTTTTTAAAAGAGTACCGAGAGATTTTTACACCGGCTTTTTCTCTCGACCTACACCCTTTGTCTTCTTTACCGATGCCCATTCAAATTTAATGACGTGGAATAAGAGATACCATGATGATCTTATGTTCCAAAATAAACGTATTTTTTTTTATTGAATGTCTCTCCACGAAGCACCTCTCCTTGTCAACTCACTCAATATCAAATTATTTGTTCTAACCAGAGAATTGATCGTATTGGTAAAAAAACGAGTGTGCTTAGACTACACGACTGAAGTGAAACTTCTTTCTTTCTTTCTTCTAATATTAATTTAGTTATTATTTACCCGAAAATTCACAAAACATGAACTCTAAAATGAATTTACAGTTTTATTCACTTTAAACGTAGAATATTGAATGTATTGAACAAAATATTAATTGATAAAATTGTTCAAAACGAAGTAGAATTACGAAAAATAACCAAAGAATCACCGTTCGCGTAACGCTAGTAAACTCGCAAACGAATTACTGACTGAAATATACATATATTTCATTTACTAGCTATAAGAGAAAGAGAGAAAGAAAATGTGCGCGCGCACTGCTGTCTCTTTCTTATATCCCCCACTCAACTTCCGTTCGCCTTGCCCGATCACACTTTTCGTAACGCTTACGTCACGCTTCCCCCAGCTTACTCCCCAAGTCACGCGTGCGTAAAGAAGTTTCACTTCAAAAATGCTATAAAAGATACAGATTTTTTGACGTTCTACCGAATGGAACAATCAGTCAGCGCCCTCTACTGGAAAAGTTTCTAGTTGTCTTCCCCACAGTCTTATACAGTGCTCTTCTTGGCTGGTGAGAGAGTAGCTGCCAGATATTACTATTTTAAATAAAAATGTACCATTGTAAGGGGAATGATTTGAAGTCATGCCAAGTTAATTATGAATTGTAATGTCTTAAAAAAAACAATGTATACTATGTGACACAAACTTAGGAACAACTGATATGATAGGTTTTGTTATCTGTACTATTAATATAATATCTTTCATGATGCCTAGCAACCAGAACCAATTGATTATTAAAAGTTTTCCATTGTTACATTATTTCAAGGAATAAAAATAAATCATTTTGGTTGGACTTTCATAAGATGTCGGTAGATTTAGAGCTAATTGTCAATGTCAGCCTGACATTTCAAAATGGCGACGGTAGTACAAATTTCAGCCGCCGAGAAAATGTGACGTGTAAATCGGTATGCATGTGGAACAGGTGGAAATATGACTTTTGATTAGATATCTGAATAAAACATGATATAATTTAGTAGAAAGCTCGTTTGAACAATATTGGTGAATATTTAAACAACATTTTTTTTTGTTAATACATTCCTATTTTCCATTAAACTGTTTATTTATTTGACTGAAACTTGGATGAATCGGTCCAGCCCCACCTCATGGAGTCGTATATAGAAGAAGCCCTGGCCTGCATCAGCAAGTGCGTGCTGCCCTGCGGCCGTCGAGAGACTCCTCTCCTGGCGGAGCAGTCGCCACCCTTGCTCACCCTCCACAAGCAGACAGAGCAGATTCTAATGGCTTTCGTCTCGGTGCTGGAGGGACTGGTGTTGGATCATGAGGAGGTATTTTTTGCATAACAACTTTTTATTTATTAGCCATGATGTAAATAAATCGAGACCATAATTTATTTATTTATTTTTAAGATCGTTTTTATATTTTATTAAATAGATAAAAGTATATATAAAACCTCTAAGACATCTATCTATTTTATGTATTTAATATTATATATTTCATGTTTTTTTCGACATTATCGTATTGGTTTAGCACTATACGGATAGTGTGTATATATTTGTAAATAAATAAATATTTTCTAATACGATACATTTTCACATATGGTGAATTTTTAAAGAAATGTCGCTTTGTTCTAAAAATTGTATTCATTTGAAATCAAGGAGTTCGACAACAGCAGCCTGTCGATCCTTCTGGAACAGTCGGTGGAGGACAGCCCCGAGAGCGGTTCCCGTTCCTGGCAACAGAAGCTGCTCATCGCGAACGCCAACGCCCACTACACGCGGAAGGTCATCTTGGATCGCGTCGCTGACGCCTTTCAAAGGTGCGACTGAAGACAAAACTCTGCTCCAAATAACAGTCAGCTTTGATACTAATTGCTCCTGTCTGCAACAGCTACAGTGTCGCGCCCCCCCTGGCGGGGCTCAAGGCGTCCCGCGAGGCTCTGAGCTCGCTCGAGACGCGCATCGGGGAGCAGTACATCGAGCAGAAGGGGGATCCCTTGGTGGGCACCATCGAGCCCAGCATGTTCGTGGGCCGCCACCAGCCCCTTACCATGCCCACAGACGCCCGCCCCTACGTTTACGAGATCATCAACAACCTCATCGCCGTGCACGCGGAGGTGACCGATTTTATTGCATTTTTAGTCTGCTAAAAAACTCCTTTTTATTTTTGACGTTTGACATTTAGTGACGTTTTGACAGTTGACAAATGAATGTTTCTGTATTTCATGTGTTTCCGTGTTTTACAATCTAAATTGTGTAATTTTTATTTTAAAAAAATCTAATTTTTCCTTTTTCTGTGGATTTTTTATAATTGATGCCATGACGTCATATTTAACAAAATCAGGTGGACAGCATCTGTGGGCCTTCTTCATCCCGCTACGTGCGCGACATCTGCGAGACGGTGTGCGAGGAGGTCTCCCGCTTGGCAGCCACGCCCTTGTCCCGCACGGCCGCCTTCCGCGCCAGGCTCGACTGCGCCCTGTTGAGACTGGCCTGCAGCGAACACCTCACTAGGAAGGCCGAGTGAGTGTACTAGTCACAAAAACACGTACTTCACGTCAAGTCAAGTCAATTTATTCTAATTAGACCACCTAAAATGGCACTTTTGAACGTTAAATAAAATATAAAGATGATTCTAGTTGCTCCTTCTAAAAGGTTTCGTGTGGAGAAGATTGGGCAAGAAACTCCATAGCTACTCTTTAAAATACGATTTACAATATTTTGTATATGTTGCAGTAAAGTAGTTAAATCCGAGAGTTAATTGAATCTCGGGACATTTAATTAAATATCGATATTCAATCAATTTGCTAAAGTTTCGTCAGACAAGTGACTGAAAGAAACGTTTGAGTTTCCTTGACGTTCCTAGACAATAGACTAACCTAACCTAACCTAACTAATTACAATAAAACAAAGCACGGAATTTCCAAGCTCTCAGTTATTCACGATCACACAGGTTCACCAAAGACCACAATTTGAAACAAAATCTATAAAAGTAATCAGCTGTTCTCGTGACCGCCATCTTGTTATACGTAATTAATGAACACGCTGGCTTTCAGTCCGACAGATAGTTAAACGTTTTCGACGCAGCTTTATTAAAATCAAAATTCTAGCGACATGATTAGATATCGATCGATTAGATAGAAGTAGTTGGTATTTCCGGGTACTGCCTCAAAGGCAGAACCCGGAAATATTTTGTCCCGCCCAAGGGACAAACCTAAAAATCATGGCTGACCAAAACTAAAAAAAAAAAAAAAAGTTTGTACTCTATTCCCACTAAACAGGGCGTGCGGAGCCGAAAGCACTCACAGCCGAACTGATATCTCTAACCGTTTAAAAGTTAGCTTTCGCAAAACCGTAGCTCATTAACTTATCACCACCTTATCAGCTCCTATTTCCTGTACGAAATTCCCAGTCATTATCTAATGAATGCCTCAGTACTAATGCATCGCGTTATCTACTTTCCTACATTCACTAACCCAACCTATGGCTTTAAATGAAAAATAATAAATATATATTTAAAGTAACCTAACGTACGGGTCTAAACAAATTATAATAAATATACCTAACCTTTAACACCACTACCTATAAATATAATTAGATGTAAGGGTTACATGGTAAAATAAAACATTTTTATTCCAGGTATTATTTTTTATTTATATGTTCATTATATTTTTATACAAATTTACTAGCACCATATCATTATTCACTGAGTCACATGTGAAATTTCTAAGGAAGTCTTCTAATCTCATCCCCCTGAACTTGTAATATAAATATACCAAACAGTACTCTCCACACACCGCTGATAGATAATCTTGAACCGTAACGCTATTGTACCTCCACATGCAAGAATTCCTCCTTAAAAACCCTTCTATTGCCTCAATAGGTTTACGTCCAAATGAATCAAAATATTCACCAACTCTTTCGACGCTTATATGTACAGCCACCCAATGAGACCCCGGCTGTGAATCAGGGTCAAGATTGCATATTATAAATGCTGGCACCTGAGCATAAATTGGCAATCGATTTGAAGGATATACGTTGCTTTGGAGGCTGGGATGTATCATACGAAGACTCATTTGCACTTCTAGTGTGTTCATACTTTAATACGCGTTTACTCCGCTACTCTTTTGCTCTTTAACTGACTACATTTCTAACTATCAATTCATATTTGTACCAATGAATTCATTTAAACCCACATAATATGATCTCAACAGAAGTAATGAGTCTTTTTATTAAACAAGTAATGAGGTAAATAAAAACCATGTCATATTCGTTTAGGTTATATTTTATTATTCTTAATATCATAATTACATAAGTGATTGCTTAACTACTATAATCCACACATACATTTCTGTTCTTATCTATTTCTATAATATTTGAAAACTCTGCGTAAACTACACAGTTAATAGTTTCAGTCAATGCGCTCTCGAATCTTACTTCCATTCTTACACTACCATGGCGAACAAGATTCCAATGCACATTAGAGTTAGCCGACAAGTCAGGTGTTAAATCAAAAGCTAGTAAACAGTATCCATTTGAATATTGCTCCCTCGATATTCCATTACCTTCGTTAAGAAAATGTATACCGGTGCCTGAGTACAGGGTGTGGTATGCGCTCGTAAATACATCGTTTGGAAATGATGGTTGTAACGATTTTGAAGGTATCTGTTGACCATCTATATATAGGCTAAATGAGCAAATACCAAAATTTTCAAAGTTGAAAGGATTTTTAACATAACTACCGTTGAATGCTGTATTATTCACAAAACATATTCTATAAAATACTTCAAAAAGTAATGCAGCTAAATAAAAACCGTGTCATATTCGCATATATATATTTTATTGTTCCTAACAATTACATGACGTGATTGCTTAACTACTACACATTTCTGTTCTTATCTATTTCAAAAATGTTTTAAAGAATGCATTGTCCATTAAGATTGCAAAGGGTTTTAGAGTGCCCTTTGTATTTCTTACGCACATTTTACTGATAGGCATGGATACAAGTGGTATATTTTACCAAACAAAATCGATAAGTTACCTATAGGTCATTACAAATTTTTTTGTATGTAATTAAGTTAATCATTAATAAATTCATAATCAATAAATTTTTATTTTACATGTATTATGTATATACGTATACATTAATATTGTGATATTACACTTACATTTTTCTGTATATACCATATAAATATCAACCATTTTTAAAATATCAACTTAGTTTTACTCCTTTCCCTGATGAAGACAGAAGTCAAAAAATAATGATTCATTTTATTCATCCCTTTGCTGCCATCGTAGCAGGACCGAGTGGGTGTGGAAAATCTAACTTTGTTGCAAATTTCATTAAGCATAAAAATAGTATATGTAATGAGATTTTTTTGGAAATTACATGGTGTTATGATGAAATGCAACCGCTATATAATATACCCGGTGTAAATTACCACCAAGGACTACCGGAATATCATATGTTTGATGGTAAAAATCCACATTTGATTATAATAGATGACTTAATGAGGGAATCTGATGGGCGAGTTGTTGATATATTTACAAAAGGCAGTCATCATAGAAATTTGAGTGTTTTTTACATAACCCAAAACTTATTTCATCAAGGAAGAGGACAGCGCGACATTTCACTTAATTCAAGTTATATTATTTATTTTAAAAATCCCCGTGACAAAACACAAATACGATTTCTAGCTAGACAAGTTTCCCCGGAAGACACGAAGTTTATCGAAGATTCATATACCGATGCTACTAAAGAAGCTCATGGTTATTTAATGATTGATTTGAAACAAAACACTGATGATGCTCGCCGCATAAAATCTAAAATATTTGAATCCCGTAATTTTTGTACAATATATGTTCCTATGAAAAGGTATAAATATCTTTGTAATCAGCCACTCTAAGTCAGTAATGAACCATGTATCAACGAATAACAACGCATAAGGAATTGTTATCAGCTTTACATAAATTAAAGCCCAAACATCGTAGGATATTATTGAAGTCTTGTAATAATCAAGAAATTAACTGTATTTGTGAATGTATTCACAATGTTTTACAAGGAAAAGTACCTTTAAAAGAGAATACAAAAACCAAATTAAAAAAAATTAAAAATATCTTACGTAATCTGATCAGTAAAGGTAAAAGTTTTGAATACAGGAAAAATATATTAATACAAAAAGGAGGGTCCTTTCTTCCAATAATTTTGGGTACAATTCTAAGCACCCTTGTAAGTTGTTTTAATAAATCACAATGAACACAAAAAAAATGCTTCTCGTTGAGCAAGACTTTATTGATAAACTGAAACATCAGAATGAAAATAAAGCAACACCGCAAAGTAGATTGGATTTAGAAATGGAAAAAATTATATCAAGTAAATTGGATGATCGCGAAAAATGGGCGCTTTATCTACAAATTTTACAAAGATACTTACATTACTCCAAGGAAGAACGTCAACCTCAAGAAATAACAATAACTGAAAAGGTAATAAATGATAATACTAACGAAAACCGTAACATCAATAATATAACTACTAGTGAAAATGAAAAAATGCTAAATGTTAAACAACCCTCAACGGGTGAAGACATCGCATATGGGTTACCACCTAAAGAAATATTAAAATTAATTCCTAAAACTTATATGAGGAGGGGTGAATTATTGATGGATACAATATTAAATAAAACAGATCAATTGCAATGGAATAATAATGGAACAGTTGTCATTAGTGGACAAGAGATACCAGGAAGTAATATTATAGATTTAGTGAATGACATCTTAAGACCCTCGAAGAGATCCGATCCAATCGGTTGGGAAATATTCGCCAAGTTTTTAAATGATATAAATACCCCACTAACATACATTGGTAATCTGAAAAGAATCAAATATATATCTAACCTTAAAAGTATAGATAAAACATTGATTCAAGAACCACAAACTGAGGTTTCTTCAACGCCAACTCAATCTAAATACATCAATAAATTGAGAAACAAAAGTGATTGGGAGAAATGGACCCCGTATTAGAGTTACATCGCATCTATTATGATATTTCACATCCAGCCGGTTACAGCAGTGTCAATAAGTTAACAAAGGCAATGAATGGAAAAATCTCAAAAAGTGATGTTTTGAAATGGTTGCAGTCTCAAGAAACATATACATTACATAAACCGGTTATAAAAAAATTCCCGCGTAATAAATATATTTTATCAAATATTAATGAATTGTGGCAAGCTGATTTAAGTGATTTAAGAACTTACATGCAATATAATGATGGATATAAATATATTTTGTGTGTTATTGACGCCTTTAGTAAGTATGCTTATGTTAGAGCAATGAAAAAGAAGGATTCATACACAATAAAAACGTGTTTTACTAGCATCTTTGATGAAGCTAAAACTGTTCCTAGACATATTCAATCAGATAAGGGCACGGAATTTGTATCTAAGGATGTCAAAACTTATTTAAAAAGTAAAAATATAAATTATTACACTACAAATAATCCAGATATAAAAGCAAGTATAGTAGAACGATTTCAGAGAACATTGAAAATGAAAATGTGGCGTTATTTTACACATAAGAATACTTATCGCTATACAGATATTTTACAAGATTTGCTTAGTTCTTATAATCACAGTGTACACTCTAGTATCAAGATGAGACCATGTGATGTTAAAATGGAAAACATAATGGAAGTTTGGCGGAATTTATATTATGATGAAAAGACTTATATTTCAAGTTTAAACGAAGTACCTAAGTTTAACGTTGGTGACTATGTAAGAATTACAAAATACAAACATGTATTTCAAAAAGGTTATGAAAGTAATTGGAGTAATGAAATTTTTATCATTACTTCGATTATAGATCGTTCCCCGTGGGTTGTATACACTTTAAACGATTTAGACAATGAATCAATAACAGGAACTTTTTATGAGAAAGAACTACAAAAAATAACTTTTTCCCCCACTTCCGAATTTAAAATTGATAAAATCATCAGATCACGTAAAAGCGGTATTAGAAAGGAAGTATTAGTTAAATGGAAAGGATATCCTAACAAGTTTAATTCTTGGGTCTTACTATCGAATATTAAAAATCTGCAATGAAGGAAAGTTTTTATTTAACTTTACTCAGCAATAGTTCTACACAATATTTTCCGGGAAATATGACATCAAATTTTTCTACAAAACTACCTAAAGCCATTACATTAGAAGGAGAATGGATGGTAGGTATAGTTGAGTTTCAATATCCTTCTACTATGTTTTCCGTGCAAGAACATGAAAATATTATGTACATAAGTAAAAAAACTACCATCAATAACGAAGAGACCACACTGATGTATAAGAACCATATACCAGCCACCAACTATGATAATATACAAAATATTCTTCTAGCTTTAAATTCGAAAGAGAAAGTTAGTTTTCGCCAGGACACCGTGACAAAGTTTGTCTCTGCTGCAGTAAAGGATCCATCAATAATTTCATTATCTCTATCACCTAATTTGAGCTTTCAACTTGGATTTGAGCCAGATACCAATTTAGTAAATCATAATATCGGTAAACGCCCTGCTAATCTACATTTGGGGTTACCATCACAATTATTTGTGTATTGTGATATTATAGAACCACAAATTGTTGGTGATGTAATGACACCCCTATTGAGAATTATACCCTTAGATCCTGCTAAATACATATATGGTTCAAATAAAATGCATATATTTTCACCACCACATTATTTGCCGGTAATGAGAAGAGAATTTGATGTTATTGAGATAGATATAAGAACAACCACGGGAAATGCGGTACCATTTCAATACGGAACATCGTGTGTGAAACTTCATTTTAAAAAAATATAAACTATATTTCCTTTTTAAAATGTATACACCTCAAGATACATTTATATGTCCTTATGAACATTATTATTCGAAACAAGCTGGGTCTGGTATAAATGTAATCTACAAAGGAGCCTTACATCAACGTGGTCATGGTATCGGCAGTTTTCTTGGGGGGTTATTTCGAAGTGTGCTACCTTTACTCACTAGTGGTGCTAAGGTGATTGGAAAAGAAGCACTTAACGGCGGAATTGGGCTTTTGTCAGATGTTGTGGCTAGTCGTCCTATTAAAGAATCCATTAAAAATCGATTGAAAGAGGCTAGTTCTAACCTTAAACGCAAAGTTGATACCAAAATTGATAACCTTATGACTGGATCGGGTGTTAATAAAAGACGAAAATATTGTAATGAGCTCATTCGAGTTTCACCCCTCAACGTGAAAGGCACTCTGAAGAAAACAAGGAACAAAAATATTAATAATTCCAAGGATATATTTTCAAACTAATCATAATGTCATTTATTCATAATCATTCATGTGAGTGCGTTAAATCTGAATTGGATCTGTTTGCTCTTCCTTCCACACAAACAAGTATCGAATATGGACACTGGATACACTATAAACCAATTTCTTCATTAAGTGATGATGGACCCGTCGAATTTCAAGTACCTGGTACTGGAGATGACTACATAGACCTTTCGCATACACTACTCCATCTCAAGGCTCAAATTAAAAATCAAGACGGTTCTGTAGTTAATGCAGCTAATGTAGTGGCACCAGTCAATAATTGGTTACATTCTTTATTTAACCAATTGGATGTTTACCTAAACCAAAAACTTGTGTCACCCCCAAATAATACTTATGCATATCGTGCTTTCATAGAAACTCTATTAAATTATTCATCATCCGCCAAAAAATCACATTTGACATGTGGTTTATGGTACGAGGATACAGCTGGAAAAATGAATGAAACTAATGAGGCAAACAAGGGCTTTTACAAAAGACAACAACTTTCAAAGGATGGTAAGGATGTTGAAATGATTGGGCATTTACATGGGGATATATTCAATCAAGATAAATTCCTCATTAACGGGGTCGAATTATCTATAAAATTAGTGAGATCGAGAGAAACATTTAACCTCATGTCACAGAATGCAGATAATAAGTACAAAGTCTGTATCACAGATGCAACTTTAATAATACGCAGAGCAAAAATTAATCCATCAATACTAATAGCCCATCAAAAGGTTCTTGCCACTACTACAGCTAAATATCCTATAACAAGAGGTGAAGTGAAAGTCCTGACCATACCGTCTGGTGTGCAGGGTAAAACACTGGATAATATATTTTTAGGACAGGTTCCTAAGAGATGTATTATAGGTTTTGTGAATAATACAGCATTCAACGGTAGTTATGTTAAAAATCCTTTCAACTTTGAAAATTTTGGTATTTGCTCATTTAGCCTATATATAGATGGTCAACAGATACCTTCAAAATCGTTACAACCATCATTTCCAAACGATGTATTTACGAGCGCATACCACACCCTGTACTCAGGCACCGGTATACATTTTCTTAACGAAGGTAATGGAATATCGAGGGAGCAATATTCAAATGGATACTGTTTACTAGCTTTTGATTTAACACCTGACTTGTCGGCTAACTCTAATGTGCATTGGAATCTTGTTCGCCATGGTAGTGTAAGAATGGAAGTAAGATTCGAGAGCGCATTGACTGAAACTATTAACTGTGTAGTTTACGCAGAGTTTTCAAATATTATAGAAATAGATAAGAACAGAAATGTATGTGTGGATTATAGTAGTTAAGCAATCACTTATGTAATTATGATATTAAGAATAATAAAATATAACCTAAACGAATATGACATGGTTTTTATTTACCTCATTACTTGTTTAATAAAAAGACTCATTACTTCTGTTGAGATCATATTATGTGGGTTTAAATGAATTCATTGGTACAAATATGAATTGATAGTTAGAAATGTAGTCAGTTAAAGAGCAAAAGAGTAGCGGAGTAAACGCGTATTAAAGTATGAACACACTAGAAGTGCAAATGAGTCTTCGTATGATACATCCCAGCCTCCAAAGTAACGTATATCCTTCAAATCGATTGCCAATTTATGCTCAGGTGCCAGCATTTATCATATGCAATCTGGACCCTGATTCACAGCCGGGCTCTCATTGGGTGGCTATACATATAAGCGTCGAAAGAGTTGGTGAATATTTTGATTCATTTGGACGTAAACCTATTGAGGCAATAGAAGGGTTTTTAAGGAGGAATTCTTGCATGTGGAGGTACAATAGCGTTACGGTTCAAGATTATCTATCAGCGGTGTGTGGAGAGTACTGTTTGGTATATTTATATTACAAGTTCAGGGGGATGAGATTAGAAGACTTCCTTAGAAATTTCACATGTGACTCAGTGAATAATGATATGGTGCTAGTAAATTTGTATAAAAATATAATGAACATATAAATAAAAAATAATACCTGGAATAAAAATGTTTTATTTTACCATGTCACCCTTACATCAAATTATATTTATAGGTAGTGGTGTTAAAGGTTAGGTATATTTACTATAATTTGTTTAGACCCGTACGTTAGGTTACTTTAAATATATATTTATTAATTTTCATTTAAAGCCATAGGTTGAGTTAGTGAATGTAGGAAAGTAGATAACGCGATGCATTAGTACTGAGGCATTCATTAGATAATGACTGGGAATTTCGTACAGGAAATAGGAGCTGATAAGGTGGTGATAAGTTAATGAGCTACGGTTTTGCGAAAGCTAACTTTTAAACTGTTAGAGATATCAGTTCGGCTGTGAGTGCTTTCGGCTCCGCACGCCCTGTTTAGTGGGAATAGAGTACAAACTTTTTTTTTTTTTTTTTTTTTTTTTTTAGTTTTGGTCAGCCATGATTTTTAGGTTTGTCCCTTGGGCGGGACAAAATATTTCCGGGTTCTGCCTTTGAGGCAGTACCCGGAAATACCAACTACTGATAGAGATGAAATTAACTCTCTGATTTAACTACTTTATTGCGACATATGCATTAGTTAAATAATTATATGTGAAGACAATGTACTCCAAGACTAAAACTACAATACAGGTCAATTATTGTATTTTTAGTATGCACGTATTGAATTTAAATTTGGAACTAGTTAAATAATTTGAATTAATCACCGAAGTCAGTTGTCATATGTCAACGTCAACTTGTTTGTATAATACAGACTCAACATAAAATAAATGCTATATTAAACAATAATTCGACGAATACTATTTGTATTAACACCTATGATTGGTTAATGTTTTGAAAAGCTACCAGATTTTTTTAATTATATAATTAATTCGATTTTCTAGCGTTAGATGGCGTCATCGTATAGATGCGTAAGCGCAGATTGCAGATTTACACCCAAACCCAGTAACCTATCTCAATCTATTTTTGACCATTTGAGATAGACATATTAATCCAAATATTGATACAAGTGTGCTAATAATCAATCGGCGGATTGTAATAGCCATCTGTCGATACAAGCTATCCATGGTAGGTCGGATCGTTGTTTGTGGATAGATCTTTGTTTGACAATTCAACTCTGAAAGTTTAGAGATAATTTGAAGTTAAAATAATTAAAAACCTATTTGATATGTTTTAAACATAGACATGTACATTTTAATATTATTTGTACGGTTTTATTTATTTTATTTGGTTTATATTGATAAACAAAGATGAGTGTAAAGAGCGAAGAGATTGGATTCAATCCATCGCCTTTGTAATTGTCGCAATCGTAGCATTGTTTGTCTTCGTAGGGTTTGGTTATTGGGATACAGATAGGAGACCGATCGACTGTTACGGTCTGATCGCAGATTGTTTTCAAACTGAGATTGTGGATTAATTATTGGGTTCGGTCTTTATTGTACAATTTGTAACTGTATAATAATAATAATATAATCCTTTCTTTATGTAACTTAACAAACAATCGTGATTTTCTTTGTCAATACAAACGGGGATTAGGGAGTATGTTCTTGATGTAAAGTTGTCTTGCAGGAGCTACCTGATGGAGGCACTGGCTGGACTTCCACCTCTCGACAACGAAGAAGACAAAAAGTGAGATTAATTTATTCAATATATTAATGATTTGGAGTGAGTTGGTTGAGTGGTCAATGTTTTGACTTTTATTTTAAAAAGAGGTCTGATATTAAAAAAAATAAAGTAATTATGATTATTTTGTTTTTTGACATAAGAACTTAAAATACGTTAATATTTTTAACTAGATTCATAAAAGGAGAACAAAAGTTAAGTTAATATTGTTGGAATTGAGAAATATTTTCCATTGTATTGAGAAATAGTTCCTTTTGATTTTTCATCTGAATTGGTTGAGTACTTTGTTGTGAAATTATTTTCTCTTTGTCACAGAAGAATGGATAATCTAATCCAAGGATTCAAGAAGAGAATGGAACTGCAATTGGCCTGTCTCAATTGTAACGTCGAGACTATTTGAACTAATTTTAATTTACCAAAATGTACCTTAATACCCGAATAATAAAGGTCGAATCAAAAGTTATACTACTTATGGCGCGTTAGTGAAAAATGATGACAGTATTTTTTTACGATGCGCACGCGCACTGTCACAAAAAACCGACACCTTATATTTAAATAGATAATGCGTTATAAAATAATAAGATAAAACGTTCAATGTTTTAAATATCTTGAAAATATTTTTTATCTTTTTACGCCAAAGATAAATGAATAACGCGTATATATAAGTATGTACACACATGTTTTTTTGTTTCACGCGTCGTAAGTATAATATATGTACGGGAATAAAAAATTATGTAACTGGGATTCGATCGAACGACCTCGGGTTAATCAGAAACAATGAACAATAGACCTTAAGTATAAATATGAATAATATGTATAAATAAAAATGTATTTAATTTAATCGTATTTAATAAATTATTCACAATAATATGTTTTATTCCTCCGCTGTCTTGTTTTGGTAACTCTGAAAACATTTTTAGATTATTTTAGATTGATATTTAATTTAAGAATAATAAACAATTTTTAACTAAATACGATATTGAAATGAAAATATTCAAGTAAAGCCGCGTTGGATTCTTATCCAGGTTAGGTTCGAACCCTGGCGCACCAATGAACTTTGTGCATTTAACATTCGAACGGTGAATGAAAACATCTTGAGGAAACTGGCTTGACTAAAACCCAAAAAGTCGACATGTGTCAGGTGCAGGAGGCTGATCACCTACTTGCCTATTACATTCACAAATGAATGGAAACAGATACAGAAATCTAAGGCCCAGAAATAAAAATCACTGATTTATTTTATTTTTAAAGAATATACATAACTTCGAGTTTCTAGATTTGATTCCCGACGAAACAATGTTTATTTGAAGGCTAATTTAAGGTACAGAAAAACTATCATTTATACGAAGTAGCTGGCTAAGAAATTTGTCTTGTGACTTAGGTGAAATCAAATAAAACACGAGATTTGTATCTTTACGAGAAAATCGCACTTGCATGATTGCTAAATATCAAGGAAATAAAGTTTAAAGAAAAACACTTTTTTACGAATTATAGTTATGCATTATTGTATTTAAACTTATAATTATTTAGACATAATTTTAAATTTAACCGCGTGCGTGAACACGGTGACTCGGTGTACATAACTATAATCCGTAAAAAAGTGTTTTTCTTTAAATGTGTAAAAGTTATGTTAATAAAAGACAATACTAAATAAAGTTTCACAAATATATAAAATATATCTAAAGCTAGTTAACATTACCCTAGTATTATTATTAAGCGAGGATACCTCAGCCGCCTGCCTGTGGAGCAGTTGTGTCATGGCGGGTCCTGTTTCAGCCACCATTTTTCGGAAATAGCCTTTCCTATTCTGTAAGAGGATGTGGGGGTGATCGAACTCCATGACGCGACCGGCGTCCAGGACTAGGATCTGTTTATCATGTTTTGTGTAATTAATTCCTAGTTTAAGATAGTAGCCTAGCTTCATATTGGTTCTTATGTGTACTTATTAAGTACACACACGTTTTTAATAATAAAAAAATGTGTGTGTTCTTAATGAACACGCATTTGAAGTTGTACTTCTTTGGCGTAACAAAATAAATAATTCAAAATTTTAATCCTACGTATATAGAAAAAACTACACCAACAATAGAAAAAATTCAAATGTTGACATTATCTCAGGGTCATCAATTTTCCCTAACTCAAGAAGTACAAGATAAATAATTCAAAATTTTAATTCTACGTATATAGAAAAAAACTACACCAACAATAGAAAAAATTCAAATGTTGACATTTTCTCAGGGTCAATTTTCCCTAACGCGCCAAAAGATGTATAACTTCAAAAAAAAAAAAAGATTGATGTTTTCTATAAAACTGTCACACGTCACTTTGCTCTTTTGGCAATAGTTTTCACAGTAAAGGTGTTTTTTTTTTCACACCTTGTGT
This sequence comes from Pieris mannii, assembly GCA_028984075.1. Lineage (NCBI taxonomy): Eukaryota > Metazoa > Arthropoda > Insecta > Lepidoptera > Pieridae > Pieris > Pieris mannii. Next base: position 778,185 of record CM054798.1, on the reverse strand, counting down.
CGAAGTTTTCCCCGTTATTTGACAATAGTCTATAGTCATCGAGAATAATGTAGGATTCTAATGGTGATATTTTCAATCGGGTTTTGAAGCCTATTCAATTATACAAAACAATCAAATCTTTCTTTTTATAAAATTCGTGTAGAAGTACGTCTTGGTAAAAAAATTATTATCACAGTAGGTAGTCTCCACCACGAAGCAGTCGTGCCGCGGGGGATGGAGGAGAATGAGATATACGTTTGTCTTCGATTTAAAAACGAGTAGGCTAATTGCGGGTTCAGATCAAATAGACTGTATAATAGTTAAAAGATTTACTACGCTAAGATTCGGGAGTAGGCCTTCTCCATTTATTGCACCCTATTTTATTTATAGGCGTCGTCATCTTAATTTCTAAAGTTAAAGCTGCATTTTTCTAAAATTAAAGAAGTGCAACGCTCGGCACACTGATACATCGAAAAAAAAACATTTTTAATTTTACGAAGAGTATAATACAAATAATAGTTATGTATTTATTTTTTTCACAAAAAATTCGTAAGTTACAATGATTATATAAACAAAACAATTATCTGTCATATGTCATACACATATTTTAGTTAATATATATGTGTATCAAATTGAAACTTACCTTATCGGAGTCGACGACAGTGTTGAGCCTATGTGCTATAGTGATCACTGTGCACGCCTTGAAGTGCTCGCGTATGGCCGATTGGATCAGGGCGTCCGTCTGAGCGTCCACGTTCGCCGTGGCCTCGTCGAGTAACAAAATCTTGTCGTTCGTGACGATAGCCCGGGCGAGGCACACGAGCTGGCGTTCGCCCACGCTGAAGTTGGCTCCACACTCCGATACTTGCTTATTTAACGCCTCTGTAGGTTTTGATTCACATTACTGCGTTACAAATCATGGCGACGCCGATGACCTAGTGCAATTCACGAATACGCGCCCCACCAATGTATGGTTGAGGGGATCGCGGGGTGTGGGGAGTTTGCTCCACTATAGATTAGCCAATCACTATAGATAAGGCGAGAATCTTCCTTTCCAGTTGGAGGAACAGTGTAACTTCCTTCCTCCACAAGTTGATAAAAAAATAATCAAATCAGGGCGACAAAGGGACTACAATATTAATAATAAATGTTTTGTTTAACAAGATTCTTGTCTCTTTCAACTACTCCACATGATGTCTTGAAGGCAGAATAAATACATTTAGAAAAAATCAGAGGCGCTACCACCTTTTTAGCGCTGGGTCGCAGATTTCTGTATCTTTTTCATGATCATTTTTCAATCTAATAAGCAAGTATGTTATCAGCCCCCTGACATTCGCCATCGAATTTGTGAGTCTATGGCAAGCGATGTACTTTCATAGAAAGAAAGTCCATTGGTGTACAGCCGGGATCGAACCTACGACCTCCAGGATGAGAATCGCACGCTGAAGCATTATTGCTCTTAAAGGAATTATACATAATAATAAATTAATAATATTTTTATATTATTAGTTTATTATTGGAACGAAGTTCTGGGGCTAGTCGGAAAAAATTAAGACGAAAACTTGTAACGACGAAGCTAGCGACATCTCTATGATGGAACTAACTTTTTCGTAAAAAATACATAGGTGTGAATAGATGTCGCTATCATCAATTTGGTGTCAAAATGATACACAATAAATTAATACAAAAAAATAATTTCAGGCCCTCTAATTACTTTAATTGAGCCTACTGATTATGTTTATATATCAATTTGTTAATACCTAAGAAAAAATATTATTATAACTTAAAAAAAATACAATTATTACTATTTCTTCACTAATTATTTGATAGGAACTTCGTTCCATCGGGGGGTCCCTTGACACCTCTCAAGTTTTTTGTGTTAATATTTTTCCCAAAAAAAACTAATAGACTATTTAAAAGTATTCTTGTTCGTACCAACATCTCCTTCGTCAGACAGAAGTTCGACATTATACAGCGCTGCAAGCAATACTTCATCTGGGTACTCATTAAACGGGTCCAAATTCCTTCGCAGAGTCCCGCTGAACAATACCGGCTCCTGGGGCCATACCAATATCACAAGTTCAATTTTAGTTTGATATATGAATTGTTAAATTGCGTTTGTTTGCTATCCATTAAGCTTTGTGATAGTTAAAAAACTAATTAATAGTATAAATTATATTTCTTTAGGTTATAAATAGACCCCCAAAGCAAAAAAAAGATTTCCAAAACACATCTTCTACCACATTTACCATGGAGAATGTTCGAACTACAGCTGAGCTTCATCATCGGACGTCGAGGCAGAATACAAGAATTCCACCCGTATCACCTCGACGTCCGCCTGATCCTCGACTCTGCAGTTGAGCGTTTTTTAAGGCTCTATGTGGAACCAGCAGCCCATGGCAGAATTTTGGAATCAATTCAAAAAAAGAGCGTACCAATTCTTGAAAGGCCGGCAGCGCACTTGTTTGACATCTGACATGGGCGGAGGTATCACTTAACATCAAATGAGCCATTTGCCCATTTTCCTCCTGTTCTATAAAAAAAAGTGCGTGCGTACAAAGTACACATGTCATAAGTGAAACTTCTTTTTAAATTTATTACTAAGATAAAAGCCCCAATAGATTATCATGTACCAGCATATGATCACTCCATGTATTTCTATATCTATATTCACACTGCTTACACACTGTATTCGTGCTAATGATAAATAATAAAAAAATCTGCGTTTACTCATAAGAGGTTTTGCGACAGAATTAGCATCTTTAGTTCTAATATGTAACTACTAAACTACAACCAATGGCGAGTATTTTCCTTGGATCTCCCTTTCTTACTCTCTCTCAATCGGTCTCAATCGCTCTCTTCTTTTACTTCGCTTAAAAACGCTTCACATCTTCGTATCGTTCAAAAAAAATTACCCTCATGCGCCTAAAGAAGTCTCACTTCAAAATCAAACAAATTAACAGTACCTGAGGAATAATAGATATTTTCTTCCTTAAGGAGTCCAGTTTTATAGTGGTGATGTCCACACCGTCAATAGCAATAATCCCTTCAATATACGCCAAGCGGAACATTGCTTGGATGATGGACGATTTGCCTGCACCAGTTCTTCCAACTATTCCTATCTGTGACGTAAAGTTTCATAGAAAGAATTGCGACAAGAAAGATATAGACTGCTCTGGGATTCTTCCTTTAGGAGGTAGAGCAGCATCTATTTTATACTAAGAACAGCTTGTGGCTTCGAGACCATCAGTGCAATCAAAATCTTATATGACGCGCTAGTCACTTGGAGTGCAACGCAATGGTGTGGGCCCCATATGAGGCTAAATACAGGCTCATGTTAGAGCAAGTACAAAATGGAGAGACTGGGTCTACGGGTCCAAGTAGAAACCTGAGGCTTATGTCTAAACTTTTGGATGTACCGCGCGCATATCTACACTCGATTAGCAAACCGCAACTCACGCGAGCAATACAGATAATCAACAAAATTTCTATTGAGGTAGACCTATTTGTTTGTACACTGGCTGAGTTCACAAGAGTTGCTTGCTATATTGTTAGTTGTAAGATTTAGGTATATAAATTTAATGTTTTTAATGTTTTTATGTAGGATAATTGGTGTGGGAATTATTTTGGAGTTCTATCGAATTAGTAGTAACTATTAAGATAGAAAAATGTAGTGGAATAAATAAATAAATAAAAATCTTCCTACCTTCACAAATTACCATGGCAAAATTGAAACCGTCTCGAAATTTCTATTTATATTTCAATGTACAATTCATAGATTAACGCCCGAATCCAATTATTAATCCACAATCTCGGATTGTATTCAAACTATGGATTGAGATGATTGGGTTTGGGCGTTAAAGTACCCGCTTCAACGGTTAACGCTGAGTTTATACGCTGATTAATATATAATTCTTATTCATTCAACGAATGCTCTGGATATGGGTTCTTTAGTTTTTTTCATGAATTAAAAAACAACATTCAAGATCCCTTTCTTTTTGACACATTTGCCAGAGATATAGAAAATAAGAAAATAAAATAAATTATGTTTAGTATGGAATATAAAATACAGGTATCACTTATTTCTCATTTAACTTGTATCCATCAGATCTTTTATCGTTACTCATCGGCAAAGAAGACAGAGGGTGTAGGCCGAGAGAAAAATGCCGGCGAAAAAACTCTCGGTACTCTTTTAAAATAGCAAATCATCAGACAACACTTGTTTTAAAACAAATATGGCAAATTAATTAGAAGTAGCCTGTCTAGCACTAGTCCCAGGCCCTTTTCTCAACTAGATAATTGCTAACTTTATAGTAAGCCTTTTTACACAGCTTTTCTTTAATACATTTCTTAAATTTATTAAAAGGCAGAGATAAAAGAGTCTCTGGGATTTTATTTCAGACGAGTATCCCTTTTCCCAAAAAAGGAATGACTAACTTTAGATAATCTAGTACGGGGATAGTAGTTTACCTTTTCGCGAGGCTTAATATTGAATTGCAAGTTTTGCAGCACATAACTGCCTTCCAAACTGTACTTCAGACTGAGGTTGTCGAAGGCAATGGCTCCTTCCGATGGCCAACCTTCGGGTGGATCGTCACTGGAAGGCTAAAAACATTCATACAGTTATCATCAAGTATTATACTGAAGTATTTCCGAACCAATTCGACTTAGGGTCCTTCGAGAAAAGAGCGTACAAATTCTTAAAAGGCCGGCAACGCACTCGCGAGCCCTCTGGCATCGAGTGTCCATGGGCGGCGGTATCACTTAACATCAGGTGAGCCTCCTGCTCGTTTGCCTCCTGCTTCTATAAAAAAAAATCATAAATACTTCAAAAGACGTTCTCACATTCACGTTTTCGTTAAATTACCTCAACTTTCTTCCAAAAATCAGGGTGATATTTGTCCGTTAATTTGATACAGCTAGTTATAATAGTATTTACATAATTAGGCAATATATAAACACCCAGAATGAAATATATAGATGCATTATTTACACTATTATTGTAAGGCAAGATTATATTTGCCGTTTGATTATCACGTCGGGGTCACCAATTGTGGGGTATCGTAGAAGTAGGCACATAACAAAAATATAAAGGAGAAATATGAAAAACCTTGGAAAGCAACTCCTTATTTAATTCATTTAATAAAAAATGTTTACAGGGCATTGACTTAACCTAGATAATGAATGCAATGTAAGAACGATTGCGCCATGTATGTAGATATCTACAATAGCCTCCACAATTGGACGGATTTCAAAAATTCTGTCACTATTGAGGTTCTAAAATTACGTTGTCGCTCATGAGAAGGATATCTTCAAAAAGGATAGATAGGGTTTTATAAAAAATTGCAATTGTATGACCCAAGGTGATAAAAGACCGATAAAATTTCCTAAATCTTTCCAGAACATTCCAAAATCCTTAGAAAGCTTTGCAATCGTCTACACTTGTGGTACAAAGGTACGAGGCATAGGAGTACATTAGTTACTCACATTAGTTGAGTTTATATGGAATATAAGATACAGGTATCACTCATTCCACGTCATTAAATTTGAATCTGTAGGCATACTCATCGGCAAAGAAGACAGAGGGTGTAGGCCGAAAGAAAATACCGGCGTAATAAACTCTCGGTACTCTTTTAATAATTATTTGAAAACAAATATCGCAAATTAATTGGAAGTAGCCTGTCTAGCACTAGTCAGCTTTTCTTTCATAAATTTCTAAAAATTATTAAAAGGCAGAGATAAAAAACCCTTTGGGATTTTATTAAAGAAGAGTATCTCTTTCCCAAAAAAGAATTACTAACTTTAGACACTCTAGTACTGGGAAATTGCAGCCTGCGTTTGTTCCGAGTATTGACATTGTGCGTATGTTCTATTCTAGTATACTTATCACTATTTTTGTATTTTCATAAATATATTGCGAGGAAAGGTGAGTATATTAATTTCCTTGAATTTATCTTTCAGAGATTCCCTACATTTTAAATTATAGATTGAATAGAATCTGCAGGATGAAAATAGATTCGACATCAGCAGCCTGACCCCATAATAATAAGCCATAAGTCATGAAGCTGTGAAAGTAACTAAAATAAAAAATTCTAGCTGTATTGACATCAGTATGTTAGAGATATTTTCACGACATCTACAAAAAGTCCGCCATAGCATGTCTATTAATTATTTTTGTATTAAAAAGTCTATTTACCGAGAAAAGCTTTCGGTATAATTTCGTGCTACGACCGAATGAATGCAGTTGGAATAAAGCACAGCCAGTCAAATATAAATAAAAGTTGAGAAAGCCATTTAAACAAAAGATTTTTATAGATTTCTAAAGCGTCTTCTTGTCATTGACTCCAGGCCTCTAGTTTATAAAATTTTCGAGATTATTTACCCCCATGACTGTAGATTCCTTGGGTAATGCCGTATACTCCAAAACACGTTCTACGCTAGTCATTTGGTTCTCCATTTCCGCGGACTGCCGCATACCCCATTGGAAGATGCCGGTCAGAGATATGGATTGAGTTATTATCAGGCCTACGATACTGCCGTCTATATCTGAAATTTTATTGGACACATCTGAATTTAGAGTAAAATATATCTGTATGATCATTGTTTGAGCTGAAATATGCACCATGCAGAAAAAAGTAAAATTTTATAAATAAGTATAAATTGCGTTGCCTATGTGTTGAAAATTCCTATGTGTTGAAAAATAGTGCTTTTATGGAATGTTTGTCTTAGTAATTAACACTTGCTCCTACGGCGAAGACAAACAATGTAAGGAAGCCGGCATGTTTTAAAAATCCAAAAATCAGCGACATCTATTAGGCACAGCTGACCTGTCTATAAAAATCGTCAATAACTGCAATCTGTACCCAAGATGATAGTCTAATAATACTATAAAAGATGTTGGCTGATAGAGTGGTGCCACAGCAAACGTATTCCTAATTAATCAAACAATTTATTTCGCATTATTATTAATAACTGACGAATTGTGAATCCTATTACATTAAAAATTTTAAAAATTATTGCATTAATTAATTTTACATGTATGTAATAATTAAAATAAAATAGACCAATGTCAAAAAAGTACCAGTTTTCATCAAACAGCTGAAGGTGACACAAATGATAAAGAGCAAACAGATGATGTCCAGAAAATAGCCAAACGCGCGGCTGCAAGTGATGAAGAGGTACCAGGCGGAGCTGTGTAAGTCTTGGTGTCTGTCGAACTCCTTGGAGAGGAGCATTTCAGCTCCGAATGACCTGATGGTAGGCAGTCCGTGAATTGTGGCGTTCACGTGACTGAAGACCGGACTTCGTGCTGAAAGTTTTTAATTATTACCAAATATTTAATGACAAGAGTTAATGACGAAGATATATGTGACTTTTAATCTGGAATAAATAGGAAAATAAATATATTCTGAGGGACTAGAAAACAATAATATTAATGTTTAGTTATTTATTGTATTTCTGAAGAACAATTAAGTGTATTTCCTATTTCACCATGCCTCCTGCTGATAGAAGACAAATCTTTGTTTTTAATTTGTTTTATTATTCTTTATTACTCAATATGTCATATGGAACATGGTGTAGTGGTCGCAGCTCCTTACAAGCATTGTGTAAAAAAAAAACTTGGCGATTAAAAAGAGTGGCGGAGAGTTTATTGCCAGTTCTTCTCTTCCGTTCTACGCCCTTGATTTGAGAACTGGCAGTAAATGTAAGTTCACAATTTTTAAATTTTTTGACGTTCATAAGTGTACATTGTTACCTACATGAATAAATAAATTTTGTTTTGTTTTGTTTTGTTTTGTAATGTGAGCTCGTAAGCAAATAAAACTGACTGTAATGGGTGTCCAGTTGAATAAACTTTTAAATCACAATTGCGGCACTCAACGCAATTTTGATATATTGTAGTTTTAATGATACAGAAACAAGTTTTCATGTTTGCAAGTTGCAACCACCGACTAGGTTAAATAAATGCATAGTGATTTTCCGCAATTACTTGAAAATGGTTAAAAAAAACTTTTGTTATTTTAAATTATAAAAAATACTTTTATTTATTTTAAACTAGTGACCCGCCCCAGCTTCGCACGGGTGCAATGCTGATGAAAAACAGGTTTTTATTATGTATTGTTATTACCGTCGCTGGAAAGCTCCGATAATATACGCGACATATACCATATAGACATATACTATCACGGACTTTTCTGTAGACCTTTTCAATGTGTACAATACTTAGTACATTATTTTGATAAAACTCGTAGGGTTCAGCCTGCGTTTGCAATGTAAGCGGAAAAAATTTAATTATTTACGACAACACATTAGAAACCTCAAAACTAACAGTACTTCTTCACTATTTAAAGGATGTTATTATACATATAAACCTTCCTTTTGAATCACTCTATCTATTAAAAAAAACCGCATCAAAATCCGTTGCGTAGTTTCAAAGATTTAAGCATACAAAGAGACATAGGGACAGAGAAAGCGACTTTGTTTTATACTATCTAGTGATGATATTTACTATTATGTTTAGTAGTCCTTGGAAGTACGAGCTGATATTAATTTATGTCGGGACACATTGGCTACCACTATCACTGAGATAGCGCCATCATCTGCAACGCGCTAGCAAAGTATTAGCCAGCTCTGGGGTCACCCGTAGGTGCTATCTTAAATCTTTAATAAGCGCCTGTGCACTTGAACCCCATGGCCCAAGAGACTCTACTCCAAAGGGAACAATATCGAAGTTGGAGGAAAGACATTTGTGCCGTTTATTATGCCTTAAAAGTAAATAATAGTTTGTATAAAGTAAAACATACTTATTCCTTCGAGCCGCTTGATAGCACCAGTAGTTCGAATATATATCAGTCGAAAAATGAAAAATATGATCAAAGCGGTTGCAATGGGTATCAGTAGAGTCACTTCAGTAACCAAAATTACGAATATCACGCCAACCAAGTTCAACATAATCTGGAATCATTGTAACATGGCATCTATCTACTAGGTGAAGAAAAGAGATAAATAATTTTTTTTTTACTAGCCAATTTGATGGGTAATTATTGTGCACATATCTTGCGCAGGCACATCTATTTAATAAAATGACGTGATAAGATTACATGATACGTTTCGAAACAGTAGGAGCAACTGCCATTTGCAGTTTTCCGAGTACATGTCATTCGGAGATTTTGAAGCTAAATGGAATATATTACTGACGAGGCAATGGTATTTGATAGAATTGCTGGTTGCTCTATGCATTAGAATCTTTAATAAAGTGAGTTTACTTGGAAACAATCGAGCATAGCCTGGGGGAGAAGCTCGTCGACGGATCCCATGTCTTTGCTGAATCTGTTCAAAATCCGGCCAGAAGGATTCGCGTGAAAGAAACTCATTGGTGATAGAGAAATACATTCGAACATTTGATCGTGGAGTCTGAAATATTAATTTGATTATAAATAGCAGATTATCTCTGTATACTGCGTTTTTATGAGTGGAATATCGTATGTACCACGTTTTTTCAACTATTGCTAGTATTGGCTTTCAACAACGACTGAGATTTATTTTGTACTTTAGTTTTCAAACTATCGTCAAGATGTGTTTTGTTTTTGATTTTATTACATCAACGCGCGAAAGACACTTGGAAGATTTAGATATTGGAATCTAAATATAAATGTCTTATTAAAAAATATCAGCTACGCAACATTTGAGGTCTGGGCCTCAGATTTCTGTATTTGTGTCGTGATCATTTTGTTTTCTTCATAATCAGCTTTAAAAATTTCGGTCAATCAATCGCTCGATCAAGCGCATGATTTACAGATAAAGTCCATAATTATTTTACACAAGGTTTGTAAGGAGCTGCAACCATTACACCATACAAGACATCAGTATTTAATAATAAAAAATAATAACAATAAAGATGTGTCCTCTATGACCAGCAGGCATAGTGAAATAGTAGCACGCACTTCCATTCGCGTGGGAACAACACGCAAAGATATACAGATCACTCTTAATACATACCTTATAGATGACCTCATACAAAGCGTAAAGAATAAGAAAGCTCTAATGAGGGCTATAGCTACTGTTGCAATAGTGATAACTCCGAATATGATGACGAAATCCTTTCTCATCAGCCCATACTGGGACCACAACAAGTTATCCAATGTGGCATCACCTGTCAAGTGATCTTCTGCATTGCTCCTGCAAGAGGTATATTTAAAAATGGGTGCGCTATTGCGGTCCAGACTTTAATGTTTAAAGTCCCAAGATTTCGACAATTTTATAGATATTGAGAGACCTACATTGAAATTGCAACAAAAATAGCTACTGAATATTATAATATCAATGATGCGTAGATAAAAAGATCAGCTTAATTACTTAAGTAATTTATTTATTTATATATACATTCTAAAACAATGTGTGTGTTTAAAAAATACCTACAAGAAAATATGACATCACAAATTTAACACACTTACACATACACACTGTCACTAAATAAATTCAAAGCCCTTGTTAAAAGTAAATTAATTAATAAAGCCTTTTACAAATGTGACGAATACTTAAATGACCCTAATCCTTGGGATTGATTTGCTCAAACAATTTGTATTAAAAACTTGGCGATTGAAAAGAGTGGCGGAAAGTTTCTTGCCAATTCTTCTTACCCGCTCTACGCCCTTGACTTGCGAACTGGTTGTAAATGTAAATTTACAGTTAATTTAATTTGTTTTTCTTGACGTTCATAAGTGTACATGTTTACCTAAATGAATAAAGATATTTTGATTTGATTTGATTTGACATCAATTACATTAGAACTTAACCAATATATCAAAGGAAACAACTAAATAAAAAAAATCTATTTTTTTTTATTAATGTATGTGAATCGATGTTACTGTGTAAAACCGATCTGTTTGACGTGACATCGTCTTATAATTCCATGGAGCCGGCAACGAGCATGAAAAAACATGACTCATGCGGCGTAACCTCGCTCTGAGGCGTTCCATTACAGATTTGAAGTGCAAGTCAGAGAGAGAAAAAATGCAACCATTCCATCAGTATTTTCATCGTTGTTACATTGAAATATCGTCAGTAAACCGACTCTACAGGCAACCAATTTTTTTTATAATATGTAACTTTTAAACGCGTTCAAATACATATTTGTAAATTACTCCAGAGGAATTAAAAAGGTCTGAATATATTTTTTCAATTGCTAACTTATTATTGTTTTTAATTTTGGAACTAATAAAGTAACATACCCAAATAAATCAAATTGATGTTCATGTTAATTGGTTTCATAAACGCAACGCTTTAGACTCCAAAATCGACATGTGTAAAATAACATTGAATAAATTAATAATAATAATAATTTATTCATTGCAAGAATATGGTACAAAATGTCCAGGTGGTACAAACGTCAGTCGTTCGCATATTCTGCCACAAACAGTGGCGCGCAAATTTATCTTAGTTTAGATTTTACATTATTAGTCTAATTCATATCAATTAAGTCAATTATCATAATTAATTAAATTTGTATAAATTACCATGTCTCACACAAATAATCATTTATTGAGTAGTAATTTTTTTCTAAAAGTAATGCACTAAGTCGCTTTTTAAAGACTCTAGTCTGAAGATCTTTTAATTCTTTCAGTAATCTATTGTAAATTTTAATTGCCATACAAAAGGCGTTTTTCCGAAACAGTTCTAAATTTATATTTGGCACAGCCAATTTCTCCCCATGTCTACTACTTACTACATTCCATTTAATAATATGTATATTTCTGTGTACGAATAGGGATATTTCTAATATATAAATACATGGAAAAGACAAAATTTTGAGTTTCTTAAATAGAGGCACGCAACTATCAATGCAATTTGCTCCACAAATTGCTCTAATACATTTTTTTGGGCCTTAAATACCCTATTCACTTCGACTGAATTTCCCCAAATTATAATTCCATATCTAATTATAGATGCAATATATGCATGATAAGCAGCTAATACCGCAGCATGGTTAACAGTTTCCCTTAGTCGTTTTAACACAAAAACAAAACGGTCTATTTTGTTCTGTAATTTTCCAATATGTGATTTCCAATTACAAAATTTATCTATCGTTATACCTAAAAATACACACTCGTTCATTATGTCCAGTTTCTTGTTTTTATATTGTACGTCTATTAGTGTTTTAGAGTTATGTGTCTGAAAATGAATTATGTTAGTTTTGGTCATGTTTATTTGTAGGTTATTTGAATTAAAATTGTTTTTTAAATCTTGGTGGTTTTTGCTTTTTATTATAAGTATTGATTTGCCCATCAATTTATTAAGACAAAATATACAAAAATCTCAAACAATTATAGGTTAGTTATCAAATTCAGTACTTAAAACACACCATTTGCTAATCCAGTAATCACTAGCACTCGCAAAGAATTGTGCTAAAATGAACATCAGAGTCACTAAGAAGAAGTAAGGGCAGGCAGCATCTGCCAAGAAGTATTCCTTATATATTGAGCCGTGAACTCGTCCCATCGTCTGCACTTCCACTTCTGGCTTCTGATCCTAAAACTCAGGTAATTTACTAGACATTGTCATTGTGAACCCGTTAAAATATAAGCTAAGTATCACTCCCAGAATGTCAAATGCAATATGTATTTTGTACCAAATCATTTATAATAATAATTTATTTATAAGTTCTAATACAATATGTACGCATAAAATCACTACACACAAAATTTTACACATACAAACGTTATATATATATATTTAATATCCAGTTTATATTAGAACATAAGTAAGCGAGGAAGAGAAAAAAATTATACAAGCAACGACAAAAAAAAAAAGAAATGGCCAATTCACTGGACCATGAAAAGCAAATAATGATAATAAGCATCATATATTCATCGCAAAATCGTCTCTTAAGGCAGTTTTTGCCGCGCACCACCATGTTAAATCAGCTACCCACTGAAGTAGTCTTCTGGCAATGTGAGTGTCCTTGGGCGGCGGTATCACTTAACATCAGGAGAGCCTTCTGAACGATTGCCTCGTATTTCATAAAAAAAATAATGTAAATTGTTTATCTCATGATATTCTGGATGAGAAGAACTACCTTACAAACTCCCTTTAAGATTTGAAATCCAACATGATTTGTTTTACAAGACGCTTGTAAGCTGCAATTACACTTTGCTTTGTTTGGAAAAATACGTGTTTTGTACCCCTTAGGGCTAAGGATGTGTGAAAGTAGATTGAGACTTACGGCAGACTCAAACATGAGCGACCAGTAGGACCAATGAGACCTCTTAGCGCTTAAGAAACTGCCCGTGCTCTGAACGGACGACATCAAATCCTCTTCCTTCACTTCGCGGACTTTCTCCTGCATCAGCTGGATTATCTCTAGTTCTTGATCCTGGAGTGCAGATATTCTGACATCGCGAAATCTCTCATGAATCAATGATGTTGATATACAATGTTACCAAAAGAAGCGAAACGATATGCTCTGTCTAGTACCAGATCATTGAACAGATAACAGAACATTGACTAGGTACTGCATTTTCCTAATAAAAAAAATTAGCGACATAATGCCTTTGGATATTTTATGAACACGAATAAATAAAATTGATTTGATTAAAACTGTATCGAAACAGCACACAAAATCAATATTGGAGATTACTCAGTGTGCAATACATGTTCGAGTTTCTAAAGTCTATTCCAATCTATCCATTTACTAACGAATAAATCAGCTTTAATGCAAGTGAATCCTACAGAATTCAGCTTTTGAATACTAACATTGAGGTCGTCAAATTCACCCTCCGCAAGAATACTTCCATTGTCCATTATGACAATGCGATTCGCTTGTTTTATGAACTGCAGTTGATGAGTTACCAATACTACAGTTTTGTTTGAAAGGTATCTACAATTGTATTGATCATTAAATTTAATTTGATATAGGTAATTTTCTATTTATTTATTTAAAGTTCGTACATCAGAAGAAAAACAACTAACATAAACTATTAGGGATGCAACGGGCGGTCTTATCGCTTTGTAAAATGGTACATAAACAAATATACAAAACTTAAATTACAAGTAACACTTTAAAATTTTTAAAATACAAAACTTAATTTAAAATCTTTAAAAAAGAAAATAATATACACAAAAATCTTAAAGCTATTCTCACAGTTCATTAATGAAATACAGAAGAACAAGATAAACATGAATTACAAAAGTCGTGAACAGGATAGGATATTATTAAGATGTGTTTATGCAGAAGAGTTTTAGCAAGGGAGGTAGCCAATCGTTTGGAGTAGCAGCCTATTCTACAACGTAATGACGGAGATCCAAAAGGAATTGCCTAAGAAGGATGAGCTGTGAGATGAAATTTCCAAAAAAGCATCTATGAGAGGTGCGTAACATATTGTTATAAGGACCTGAGAATTTGAATTCATATTTAAGCTAACAGGGAGTTTTGGGATTGAAAAGAATTGGCTATAGAAGTTGAAGATCACGATGATGCGTGACACGACACGTTTATATTTCAATAGTCTTAAAAAAAGTTGGTTATGAGTTTAATCTGTGGTAGGGATGGAATAATTAAGAATGATCTATTTAGGCTTCCAATAATACATTAATTGTAATTTTAAATGCCTGCAATGATTTCAGAAATTATTCAACCATCAAAGTATGTCGGATATGTACTCAGGGAAAGCATTGGTATTTAAAGACAGTTTAATTTTTTAATTATTAAATAAGGCTAAAAAGTAAAAGTTGGAGAGAGATAAACTCGAGAGGAAACGTGATGTAACATCACGTACCTAGAGGACACTAAGGAAAATATAGTTTTCTAATAATATCTCTGTGATCTTCTTGTGTCTTTCTTGACTTTATTTTGGAAATTGATATTTTAACTTACAGTGTAAACTCTTTATAACGAAACTCGAGGGACTGAGCATGTTTTGTCGTTATAGAGAATTATCGTTATATGGAGTAAGAAAAAAACCAAATTAATAGGAATTTTTAATTGTATGTATGTCTTAGATAATAAATGCTTATACATATAAATTATTCTTTACACATATAGTCTGACAATTTCGTCAAAATTTTTTCGTCAACACTAATCGCTTTCCGTTTACTGGCCATGTTACCAGTTTCAAAGTAGATTTACGACTGATAATACGATAGGTACCCAGTATGCTTAGTCGAAGACCATCACTTCCGAGAAAACAATGCGTCATACTGCACGTGTACAAGGCAATTAAGGATAACAAAAGCTAGACCGACCTCGGATGTTTCGGAGCTTCAAAGTCTTTTGTTACCTGATAACATAACATAAACAATAATACCGATAATAAATATTGACTATCTACAAATATGAACACATTTCTTCGTAATAAAGAATGGCATATCGCTATAAAGACTGTTCCAATATGTGAGTTTTAACGCAAACCAACCAACTTGGTCTCACTCCAACGTTATAGGGAGTTTATCGTTATAAAGAATAACGTTATTTAAGAGTTTACACTGTATTTGATATTTCAACAAATCGTAGTCGCTTAAACTTAAGTTGAAGTTACATTTAATTATCAAAATTTTAAATGTATATCACCTTTTTATACAGCTTTCAAAGATATGTCTCGCAACTTGTGTGTCCACAGCTGATAGGGGATCATCCAACAAATAAATATCGGCCTATAAACATATTCATTAGAGTACAGATTATATCTCCTAACTTCAAAAGGAATGTTATTATTTATCTACGTATTTGGAAAAGATTCTTAATGAAATTATAATCGAAACAAGACAGAATAGTTCTGGAAAAGAAGTGCCCATCCTAAAAGTTCAAACTTGGTACCAAGAGGTTTTAGCATTCAAATAAAAAACTTACCTCTTTATATATAGCCCGGGCCAAATTTATCCTAGCCCTTTGACCTCCACTTAAGGAGACCCCGCGCTCCCCAACAATAGTTTTGTCCCCGTGCGGGAACAGTGAAATATCCCTCTCCAGGGCGCAAACTTTACATATCTCCATATACCGGGTTTTTATGAATGGCTGCCCAAACAGAATATTTTGGCGAACGGATCCTGAAAATTGTGCAACATCTTGTTTGTTTTAATTGAAATAAAAACAGTTTCTATTTAATAGCAGGACTATCTTATATAAAATGATTAACATACACTAATGTGTCAGCACTCCTTGAGGAAAGGCATTCTTGTATTGTTTTTTTAATGGGCAGATCGGCAAAGAATCTTCAGAGAGGACACGCATTGCCAGCCTTTTAAGGATTGGTATGCGGTTTTCTTGAAGACAAATTGGTTCGGAAATAGATTTGAAAAATGGTGGTGCGCGTCAAAAACAGCCTTAAAGGGCAAACTGAAAAGTTGTGGAACGACGGACGTCAAAGTGATATGGTTGGAATTTGGAATCTGCGTCGACGGCTGATGATGAACATAGCTCCAGGTTATCTTATACAGCGCAGGGTTGTTGACTACATCCTGCAGTGCCTCTCCACTAATGGAGGTTGGCGGCCAGCTCGACATACTTGTTATTCTTCGCCAAGCGCATCAGCTGCTCTACGCCGGCTACTCCCGTCCATTCTCTGATATTGCGGAACCCCGACTTCCTCCTTCTTCCTGTTCCTTTCCTCTCGACCTTGTCCATCATGATGACTTGAGGAAGTCGGTACCGTTCATGTCAAAGCACATGTCCCAAGTAACTCATCTTGGGATACATAGGGGATGTATGTATGTATTTATTTATTTATTTATTTACATCTTGTATCTTGTATCTTCTGTAGTATTCATATACATACCTACAAAAAGCCAGGGATCCTGAGAAGCGTAACTAACAGTTCCTGATACAGTCATGGAGCCACTGCAGCAGGGCAGCTCGTTCAGCATCATATGTAATAAGGTGGACTTTCCAGAGCCCACAGCGCCTATCACTATGTTCAAGGTTCGAGAATAAATCTAAAAACAGGTTTATCAACATTAAAAAAATCCTTTCAAAACCAAAGCTAGGTATGTCAAGATTTTTTTCTGTATCTATCAATGTTTTAAATTAAAAGAAGTGGCTTGCAGATTGCGAGATCTGAGTACATTTTTTTTACAGTTCGTTTTTATTGGCATCAATGCTGGCTTAGTAGCATCAGCGTGAGACTCGCATCTAGCTGTCGAGGTGGTCTAGGTGCATTCAACTTTCGGTGGAACCCAAAAAAAGGCAGCGTTTGTCAGGCTCAAGAGTCTGATCACCTACTTACTGATTAGATTTACAAATGAATTGATCATGAAAGGGTAGCGACACTGATTTATTTATTAATTTATATGTATCTGCATACGAAGACGTTCATCAAGGCAAATGGTGAACAGGGTGATGAATTGTACAACAAAGTATAGTCCGAACAAAATTTCCAGGCCAAAAATAATCAATATTGGTGTGGTCTGTTGGTTATGGCAATACTTACAGACAAACATATATTAGAAACATCGTCGAGTTCTGAAGATTTAATCCACCTGCTACTTGCGTCGTCGAATTTAATAATAACTTCCTCTTTTTCTATGTCTGAAATGTTTATATTATACTTTACGTGAACGACTGGAGAATTAATTAAAATATTTGTATTTAAGGTTCTTATGAAACGAAACGTTTTGCATGTAACTTTGGAAAGTCGAAAACCTACATGCCCTCTGCAGCTGTCCAACCCACAAAAAACTACTTTCGTGACTTATAATAATAATAATAAAATCAAAAGATGTCAGCGTCTTTCTACAAGAAACATTTAAATAATTTCGTATCTTACTCGTTCCTATCATTATATTATATGTATAGGTATGATTCCTAGGTCATCAGGGTGCTTTAAATAATAGAGGATTTTGATTTTACTCTTTATTTACCACTTTCGTACAAAAATATTTTTTCGTACAAAAATATAAGGGAAATAATAACATGTTTGAATGCAAAGTAACAGTAGGAGTGCCTACGTTTGACTATACCTACTCTCGGGGCGTTTATTTTTTTTTTGTAGTAGGGGGCAATCGGGTAAGAGGCTCACCTGATGTTAAGTGATACCGATTAAGGCAATCGCCACGCTTAAGAAAGTGTGAGTGAGCAAAATAAACAGCCTTGCTACTACAAATATTGGACAAATGGGTAAACTTCCAAAAGAACATTCGCTGAAATAATTATCAATATATTATGTTGTATTGTCTTTTATTAACATAACTTTTACACATTTAAAGAAAAATACTTTTCAAATAAGCATTAAAAAAATCTAAATAAGCATTAGGATACCTTTAGGATCGTTCTCTTTTGAGGTGCTTGGCTGAGGTTTCTTTTGTGGTCGTTTCCGAAGAGGCTTAATGGGATCCACTAAAAGTTGAAGGTTCTAAATTTATCTTACGTAAAGTTCTTGCTCGAGTTCCCTTGATTTTTTGTAATAATAATAAAACCTATTAGCCGGATAATAAATTATATATTTTTTTTATAGAACAGGGGGCATACGGGCACCGGCTCACCTGATGTTAAGTGATACCGCCGTCCATGGACACTCTTAATGCCAGAGGACTCGCGAGTGCGTTGCTGGCCTTTTAAGAATTGGTACGCTCTTTTCTTGAAGGACTCTAAGTCAAAATACTTCAGTGAACAGCTGGTTCCACAAAGTGGTAAATATTTGCTGTTAATCTAATGTTTTTATCAATCCGCGATATGCGCCGCCATACGAGTCTTATCGCTAAGTATGTAAAAAGAGTACCGAGAGTTTTTTACGCCGGCTTTTTCTCTCGGCCTACACCCTCTGTCTTCTTGGCCGATGATTATGGGTAGACATCCCTAATCGGTGTAGGATTCAAATTTAGTGTGGAATAAGTGATACCTGTGTATCTTATATTCCAAAATAAATATATTTTATTTTTCATTTTATGTTAAAGGGGTAAAAAGAGTCCAGACTTCAGACAGATAACTTAACATCAGGTGAGCCTCCTGCCCGTTTGCCCCAGTTCCATAAAATAAAAAAAAAGATATCTAAATCCATCTCAATATATTGAAACTCATTGTTTAGTCATTTGAGTTGCAATAAATGAGTTGAAGAGAGAAGACGTGTTTGTATTTAATTTAACATTATTGTGGTAGTTATTGAAGATTGAACCTTAAGTGATCGAACATTTGGTCCTTCGAGCCGGATAATACCAGTATCGGAAATAACAGTATCACTTACTTGAAATTGTGACGCGTTTTTTGAGCTTTTTGATTTCGGGTTTTGTAACATCTGATGGATCTTTGGGTGGGAAATGACATTCTTCACTCAAGAGGAAATCATTTATTCTCTGTATTGCTACCATCATTTCAGCTACCTGTGGGAATTTTGTAATAATTGGGGTTTAAAGAAAAAAATACTATATTTTTTTACTACAAAACACTTACTTGGCCAACAGCTTGAGGGAAGAAGAGAGTCATGGTTTGCTTCATTATGTTGTAGTAGCAGGTGAGAAAGAATACATTCTCCA
Source organism: Pieris mannii (assembly GCA_028984075.1). NCBI lineage: Eukaryota > Metazoa > Arthropoda > Insecta > Lepidoptera > Pieridae > Pieris > Pieris mannii. The sequence goes on along the minus strand of CM054798.1, from coordinate 758,748 downwards.
CTGTGATTCTTGACACATATGTGACGTATAGCAACATTGTTATGAAGATGCTGAATCGGGATGTAAACATTATGAACGACATCACGACACCACGGATGTATGACGTCATCTTTATGAAGTAGATCTCTTGTCTGCGAAATATATTTAAAAATAGTTATATATCAGATTGTAAGTTATCTCTCATGTCATGTGTCAAAATTGACGTTTTATTGTAATAATGTCTGTCTGTGATGATATAAACGACTTAAACGATAAAAAAAAACAATTCAGGTAGGCACTTCAGACGGTATTCAGATTTATGTATCTGTTGCATGATTATTAATCAATCTAATAGGCAAGTGGGTGATCAGCCTTCTGTGCCTGACACATACTGTCGACTTTTTGATGCAAGCTGTTTTCCACACGATGTTTTTCTTCACCGTTCGAGCAAATGTTAATGCGCTCATAGAACGGGTGCACAGCCGGTGATCGAACCTTCCACCTCGAGGATGAGAGCCGCACGATGAAGCCAGTAGGCAAACGTTGGTTAAGGGTAAAAAGAAATTCAATTCTTTCGAATTGTCATCAAAAGTTGCATGACTTAGCATTTTAGTTTGAAGCGAACTCACCGACGTACAGTATCTATAATCTTTCTAAATGGCCTTTCCCACGTGTACATTTTGATAACTTCCATCCCAATAACTATCTCTTCCATGAGACGTACCCTTTCGTCAGATTTCGCTGCGGTGTTGCGTCTATAAAACGCAGTACGGGAGCCCAAAAATACTGAAACAATACATTTTTATGTTTATATTATTGATATGAAAATCAAGATAATTCCACCAAATGCTTTTGAATCATAGAACTCAGGAACAAATGTACTGTGTGGGCCTGAGTATCCGGAAGATATATCCAGGATGCTCCCTTCCCTCGGTAAAATGCTATGCGTTGTTTCGGCTGTCGCGTGCCAGTATAATAAGAAAGGAATCCAAAAATCTTTCAGACTTAGACCACCAAACTTTATTTTTTTTAAATTTATTTAGTTTTTAGTAATTTGTATATATAATCTTAAATTGAAAAGAAGTTGGTGTAGTGGAATCAAAAACTATACACAGGTTTTCCGTCCACCAGGACGTCGAACATATTTATATGTATAACGTATATACTAAGGCCAGTGTCACAATCCATTTTTGACCATCTGAGATAGAGATCTTAATCCAAATATTGATAAAAGTTTGCCCTGACATCCCTGAGGTTCGATCCACGGCAATGCACCAATGGACATTCTTTCTATGTGCGCGATTAACATTCGCTCGAACGGTGAAGGAAAATCATCGTGAGGAAAACGGACTGCCTTACAACCAAAGTCCACTGATTTATTTGTTAAACTCTGTTTACATTGAACTGAAACTCCATATTTTATAATATACGTACTTTGAAACGGTACCACTGCAAAGACTACTAAAGCTCCATAAATTGCTGACATTCCCATTTCTCGATATAAATAAACGGTCATGAACTGAAAATACAAAGCGAGCAAAGATAAGATAAGTAAAAATGTATTTATAATATTAAGGGCTGGAATTTCAAATATTTTATTTACGTTACTAGAACTGAAATGAAAAAAAATAGGACATTATTAAATAATAAGCTGGCTGGCTTTTAATAATAATAATAATTTATTTATTGCATGAATATGGTACAAAATGTTAAGGTGGGTACAATCGTAAGTCGTTCGCATATTCTGCCACACACAGTGGCGCGCAAATTTATCTTAATTTACATTTTACATTATTAGTTAGAGTCAATTCTTATATTATCTGAATCGTTTATATCATACTTTATTAAATTTGTATAAAATACAATGTCTCACACAAATAATCATTTATTAAATAGTACATTTTTTTCCAAAAGTAATGCACTACTCGCTTTTTAAAGACTCTAGTCGGAAGATCTTTTAATTCTTTCGGTAATTTATTGTAAACTTTAATTGCCATTCAAAAGGTGTTTTTCCGAAACAGTTCTAAATTTATTTTTGTTACAGCTAATTTCACCCCGAAAACAATGAATCTAACAACATTATAGTTATTAAGAGGCTAAAACCAAAATCACTCATCGTAGATTTAATTTTATCAAAGGAACCATAAATACGAATTGATCCTTCACTAATAATTTTACTAGTTGCTTTCTTCGCTCAACGTATCGCAATACAGCGAAGAAATGATGCCAAGAAATGTTAAAGGTACACGGGTACAAGGATCAAACTTTTTAAATTTGTTTTAAAAAGCTCTCCAGCGCCAATACGCGATAATACATGAACTACTTTCTGGTAAGGTAACACATGTCTTCGATCAAGATCAAAGCCTGGTAATGCAACTCCTCATTCGCCTCAAGATTGACATTTCTTGAACTGACACAATTCGATTTGAAATAATGCGTAGTTTTGTCAAGAGATGGCACCACATGGTGTTTGCATTCGTAAAATTAATTAATTTATTTATTGTTATTTGTTAACCTATCCAATATTTTATTATTTATTTTGCTATTCGGACCAGAGAGAGATTCACCAAAAATGAGATAACTAACATCGGTCCAGTTGATCTTGAGTTGTAAGTGGTGTAACTAACACGACTTTGTTTTATATATTTTAATTGTATATTTTACGAGTTATTTAACTGAAAAGCTTTTGGCGATTACTTTGTATGAACTTCAGGTATTAGTTTGTTCTACTAGTCACCAGAGCGGGCGGATGGAATTCGCGTGAAATCATGAATTTTGCTAGCCGAAAGCACGCACGCAAGCATTCTAGCACGAATTCCTGTGTTCCGGCTGTGCTAAGCTCGCCAAAACAGCCCGTGCTGAGCTAAAGGCCCTTAAGGCCAACAGCGAGATTCCATTAAAAAAAAAAAAAATCCTGTGTCAGTGTCTCGGGTGCGTAAAGGAGTGCTGAAGTACTGAGGTGAGCCGGCCCGTTATAACAATTAGTCATTTGTTCAATTAACCAATTAAAGTATTTTTTTTTCTGGAATGGATTTCTTGGCTGGCGGTAAAAATTTTATACTATAATTTCAAAATCATGTTCCATATTATAAACTTTCGTCAGGTTATTAAAATCATATATCGATCTTTCAAAATGGATACATAAACTACTCAACTTCACCATATATGTATGTTTTTCATTTGGCCTACTTTAAGAAACGATGTAAAAAAATGGAAAGAAACGATGTCCTTTATTGAGTTTGGATATGTCCTTAAAACATATGTATAATTATTTTCTTTGCTTACAATAGTTTCCAATGGTCCAATCCAAAGGTAGTGTACGAATAGAGGACCAGTATCAAATCGGTTCACATCATTGGCCATCAGATTGACAACGAGACCTCCTCTGGTCTCTGACATTGCTTGAAGGCTTACTTTCAAGGCCTGAAATAACAATATTAACACATTGAGTGCTTAAATACTGGATATAAAGTTTAAAAACTTTTTACGGCGAATTTCGTTTAAATAAATTTGAAAATATGTATGAATGTATAATATTTATTAAAAAAAAACATTTTTCGGATCTAAGTGGTAGGTATACACCACGTTGGGTGTCAAATATTCGGATCCGAGAGCTAGGCATGGCAATGCTTTAAAAATTGAACGGGACGCTCGCACGGATCCGAGTTGGGCGGCACTATGACCCCGCTCCACACGGATTCGAAAAAAGAGCCAAATGTATTAGTGCACTGTTTTGTTATGTATAAAAAGTTTTTATTCATTTTCACATATAAATCGTAATTTTTTGGGCGATAAATGCAATTTTTTTAAAATTAAAATTACTCATTTCTGGTTGGTTGGCTACATCTTAATCAATAAGTTTTTAGAAAAATTTAACCGTGACGAATTGACAAAATAATCAATTAATTCTTCGTCTTCAATACAAATCATCTCCAATGCCTCCGAATACCTCATATGTGACAAAACCGTTTTTGACTGTTCCCTATATTGGTATAAACCCGCTAAATATCCCGCGCATGCTTTCCGAGATAAAATACTAATATAAAATTCAATAACTTTACTATTCTATTCTTAGAAAAAATTAATACAGCAAACCTAAAACTGACACTTTTTTTTTAAGTTAGTTGAAAATACAAAATAGAGAATATCTTTACCCATATTTAATATTGCAATAGGTTCTATCAGTATTTGTTTCCAAAATATTAAACAAAATATGTTCAGGAGGTTCAGCGTTCGAATCCCGTCAACGCCAGAATTCATTCAAACGCAGAATGCGTGAATGAATCTTAAATATTAAAATTATGAAATATTATTATCATACATACTTTTCTGTAAATAAGACTGCATATCCCCACGCGCATCTTCATCCCAATATGCATGACACCCATCATGAACGGATGCTGCACCATCACGTTGATCATGCTGCAGAAGACCACTCCGAACGAGAAGAACACGGCCTCACCCCACGACACTCCACTCGACATGTCGTAGTACGAATGAAGACGTGACAAATACGTCGAAGTAGATCTAAAAAAAAATAATCTCCGCTGAGTCGGCCATCAGCTACTTCTATTGAGGCTTCCCAAGTTCGCTGATAGAAGTGTTATATAACTCTACAACTCCTGTCCTCCTCCTCAATCAGCTTTCTGTACCTGTTTCTTAAAAGGCAAGTAGGTGATCAGCCTTCTGTGCCTGACACACGTTGGCCACTTTTTGGGTCTAAGTCCGGTTTCCTCATGATATTTTTCTTCACCGTATAAGTAGAAGAAATACACGCATGGATAGTCCATTGGTGCACGCACAGCCCTTCAGGCTTCATCCCAACAACAGGAATGAGAGTCACAGGCTCATCACTGCTCTAGAGAGTTCAATTACTTAAGTAATAGTTTATTTATTAATAATAAAATTACATATAATACGAAAAATTGAACTAACGTTTTATAGAATTATCAGTAAAGAATGCGCAAATTTTGACTGCTTTTGACTAGATTGCAAAATTAAAAGGATAATAATAATAATTGTCGTGGCAAAAACGATATATTCTATACTAAACCTAGTTTCTCAGATTTTTTAAAATAAATTATCTCTGGATCAAGACACAATTTAACATTACGATCTAGGCTAACGTGGAGCTTATAAGTAATTGAAAACTAAAGGGACTACTTTTAATAATATTTTTTAATAATTAAATTTTAAGGTTAGTTATTAGGTATATTTTGATGTATTATGTTATTTCTTAGGTTTAATTTATGTAATAAATAATATTGAAAACTAACCTTATATACTAATAAGCATATTTAAGATGAGAAAGTGTACACTAACACTACTTACACTCCCGTCTTTCTCTTACTTTATTAAGGGAAAGATTCTGACAGACATCATCATCAAAAATTTAGATTCTCTTTTCTACAAGCTTCAACAGAGCTTTGTATATTAAGACAACTACATGAAGTTGTATTCAATTCAATTCGAGTTAGGGCCTCTGAAAAAAGAGTGGACCAAAACTTGAAAGGCCAGCAACGCACTCTCGAGCTCTCTGGCATTGAGCCTCATGCCTGTATGCCTTCTATTCTTAACTTCAAAGTAGCAGTTTCTGTTACGTTTGGATTGGTATCGCTATCACTCTTAGAAGTTACGGAGTAGATATAGTTATGATACTTACGTGGAATTGAACATGTCTTGCGCTGGACTGTAATACCTTAGTAATAGACCCAGAAATAGTGGTTGCTGTAATCTAGGACAAAATTAAAATAATAAATTACCATATAAAAAAAATGTTAACAGTAAATGTGTTTGCGAAAAAATTTATTCAAAGAAAATTTTAGTTTCGCACGATCATCAAACATATATATATATTTGACATTTATTACGCAATAAGGTAATAGACAATAAAATTACCGTATGAAGCATTTGAAAGCAAACATCAACACATATAATATATCTATAATATAAAGAACAAGGAGTTAATTTCATATAGTAAACTGAATTCTGGTATTCAGTCAATAAGACAACAAATTATAGATAACGCGAAGTATTGAACTTACTGACCAATAGACTTTAATTTCTTTGATAAAAGTTAAGTTTATTAATAATGTTTAGTTCATGCACCTTTTCAAATTGTGAAGCCAAGGCATGTACCTTGTAAGAATAGAAATGCATTAACTATGGTTGGAGCAAGCCTCCCACAACATTGCTGTGCCTAATCAAGGTCCTTACTGTAATAAATTATAACGTGTACAATATTAACATAAAAAATTGAGTTTGAGTTTATTTAAAATTATATTCATTTATTGAGAAACTTGGGGACTTGTCGACCTGAAAACTCCAGGCAAATCCCAAGCCCTTCGTTAGCGCAATTCGGGGTTTATACTTCATACCCTGCCGTCATCGTCGGAGCAGTGTTTGTGTGCGTACATGCGTGCGACCAGTTCGCAACAAATTTGATTAATATACCTGATAATAAATTCCACTGCTGCAAGAATCAAACCGTAAAGCATCAGTTCTATACCGAACACCTTCGCCAAAACTTTCAAAAGACTAGGTTTTTTGTCGTCTTCAGACTGTGTTTTGACTTCTAGATCCCAGGCTTTTTGTATCGAGTCACCTAATAAAAATATAATGAATTAACCCACGTCAAAAAGAATCCAGAACTGAGAAATACGACGGAAACGATTTGGAAAACAAACAAACAAAAATCATTTATTCCTATAGGTAACAGAATGTACACTTATGAACGTCAAAAAAAAAGAAATATACATTAAATTAAATGATTCTAATTTTACATCTACTGCCAGTTCTCAAATCAAGGGCGTAGAACGGAAGAGAAGAACTGGCAATAAACTCTCCGCTACTGTTTTTAATCGCCAACTTTTTTTACACAATGTTTGTAAGAAGCTGCAACCATTGCACCACGTTCCATATGACATCTTGAGTAATAAAGAATAATAAAATAAATTAAAAACAAAGATTTGTCCACTTTCAGCACAGTTGCAGCTCCTAAAAAACTGTAAAAAAACCTAGGCGATTTAAAAAAAAATCTCTTCAGTTATACGCCCTTGATTTGAGTACTGGCAGTAAATGTAAAATTAGAAGCATTGAAATACATTAAATTTCTTTATTTTGACGTTCATAAGTGTACATTATGTTGAATAAATGGTTTTTGATTTGATTTGATTTTCTATGCTTAATATATCAGGGTCGATAATTTTTGAAACCATAAAATATAATAGTAGGATTAAAGCTATTGGAAAAGGAGGAGAATATTATGAAAATAAAAGGAAAAAATTACGGGCGATCTGAGGTCGGAAAGGGGGAGGGGGTGAGTTGTTTAGAAAGTAGAGATTTCAACGAATAAAAAACACATCAAATTTTTGAAAAAAGCCGATATATCTATGGGTGAATTTTCGATTGAAAATTAGGGCGCTTTTTCGATATTAATTCAAAATAAGGTGAAAAAATTAATGTTTCAAATCAAATAAATTACAGCGTATTTAGGACGTAAAAAGGTAAGTGTTCACCAAATTTCGTGGAAATAAAATTCACACCCTTCCCCTTCCCGACCTCAGATCGCCCATAAATTGTTTTTCCTCCTTTTCCAATAATTTTTATCGTATTATTATTTTTCACTTTTCATTATTTGTAAAGGTTTGTTATAGAAGCATTCCCTGGTCAATTTTAGAAAATGCTGGTTGCATGTCTCCAACGGTGGGAATTTTTTGTGCTGGGATTCGAACTCGCGCCGAGCAGACTGAGATACACAGCTCAGTAACATTATATCAAAAGTATTTGAATGTACTTGTTTCCAATGATTTTTTTTTTAATTTCTTGATTTTCCCCGACTTGTGGTGCGTGGCCGTATTTTATACACACATTTTGCTTAAACAAATGTCTTGTAAATAATATATATTTGTATTCCTATTCCTCTTTAGTTCTAGGCTTTTCAACTTAATTATGATTTATTTTTAGCAGCATTCCAATGTTTAGTGTCTTTCAAACATTTATAATTTCGTTTCGACGGCGAATTTAGGCTCACAGTTGCTATCGAACGTAATTAATAAATATTGCATTAGATTTATTTAAATACGTCTTAATATGTATTGTTTTTTTATGGTACAGCGAATTTGGATTACCCAAAACGTCAGATCTATGTTCAGGTAGAGGTCCATACAGATCGTCTTCTCTTATATCTCGACTGTATCCAAGCATAAATGTCTCCAAAGTCCATCTTAAAACAATATTTTTTAGTTCGAACCATGAGCATTGTTGGCTTAGTGGCTTCAGCGTGCGACTCTCATATCGGAGGTCGTAGGTTGGATCCCCGGCTATGCACCAATGGACTTTCTGTCTATGTGCGCATTTATCATTTATTCGTACAGCATGAGGAAACCAAAAAATTCGACGGCTGGTGTCACAGGAGTCTGATCACCTACTTACCTATTAAATTGACAAATAATCATAAAACAGATACAGAAATCTGAAGCCTAGAACTAAAAAATTGTATTGGTTTTTGTTCCTAAACCGTATGTCGACCCGGCTGAATCTTGTCCTTCATGATTATTTTCCTCTGGCAATACTGAGTGTGAGGCATGCCTCACATATATTATAATTATATATACACGTGAAACATAGAAATAACGTCATTGCGTTTCACGGAGATTTGGAGTATTTCCATCATCTACTGCATTACCATGAGGAATGTTCGTATACCTGCAGCTGAGGTAGATCATGGGTCGTCGAGGCAGATTACGAAATATCACCCGTATCCGTCGTTCAACACGTGAGCGCTTTCTAAGGATTGGATGATCACTTTGTCGATTCATCTGCCCACTGAAGTATTTCCAACTTAGAGGCCTTCAAAATAACCTTCGAGCCTTCTGGCAGTGTGAGTATCCACGGGCGAAGGTATCACAAGCCTGTTTGCCCCCTATAAAATAGCCACCATGGCTCCCCATTTAAGACATACATATTCTTACCCAAAGGTCAAAGCGGAGAAAAGATTTGCTTTATATCTTGGATTTAATTGTCGTCTTTTTTTTGGACCGGTATCCATTTTAATTATTTCCGTATTAGTCACAAAGTATAATCTAGTAGGCTACGCTAGGGCTGTTTTATTAGGCATAGAAAAGAATTATTTAATGAACATAAAACAATTTTGTGTCATTTTTAAGTATGTATTGTTTGCAGATAAATAAAGATTATTTTACGTAAATAAATATATGTATACATATGTATGCCTTTTAGTTTTAAGAAAATTTTTAAAACGAATTTCATAGCAAAGTAGATATGTATTTTTAATCGTAATAATATATTTATTAAAGAAAATGCAAACTCGTCCATCTTAATGCTCGTCAAGTTAATATGCTTAATCAAGATACACGTGTAAATTGCATTTGATAGTTTTATGAGTATTTTTCGAATTTAGTTATTTTCGTGTATTCGTTATTATGCAAATATTATGTGTATAATTAATCATTAAATAATCAAATGGATAAAGGTGTATTGTTACCCCAAATATACTCATACAATTGTCCCAGTGACTGAGTTTAAAAAAAAATACAGACTGCAACTTTACTTAGCCATTTGGATTCACAAAATATTAGAAATGTGTGACAATACCGAACTGCCTTAGTAATTAGTATGTTCATTATAGTCTCATCTCTTGATGGGAAGTGCTGAACTTACAGAAATAATTGACATACAGCCAAAGATAAGTCTGTATAATAAAAGTACGATACGTGGAGAAGATGAAAACCTCTAACTCAGTTGTTTTCCAGACTCCAAGAGCGCCATATTACGTTACTTGTGCAAATATCGAGAGGAACTGGCTTGGCTAGAAATAGGCTCCAGAATCGAGACTTGACTCCCAGTATATTTCTCATATGGGAGTAAGAGAGTCTAGTCTTCGAATATTATTCCTACTCGGAAATTTAGAACTGGCTAGTTAGAAACATTGCTAATGAAAACTTTTTTGAATTTCAATTTTTGAACTCTTTGGTAACCTAATAGATAGAATATTGCTATGATCCCGACACCAAAATACAATCAGCTCAGTGGGTGTTTCCTCTTGAGGATTTATTTATCTATGACAGGTGTCGAGATAGTGAGTCATCCGCTATACAGTCGTGACCGTGCGCCCTGCGACTTTCATTTATTATTTTTCATGTAAGATACGGTGAAAGCATACGAAATTGCTATAGATGAAACCCTTAAGGAAGAATGGGCCCACTGCGCTTCTCAGTGGTTCCATCTCATGCGACGATGGGTAGAGGAACGGAGATTACTTCGAAAAACAATAAAAGTATTGGCAACTTTCTACATTAAGCCGTTTTTCATTTTCTAAACATTTTCAGTAAAACCTAGGTATAACGGTTGAATGTTCACGTAAGGAGATTTATTTCTAAATCCTAACATCTAGTGTTTCTTGCTTTTACTCTCAGAAAATCTTCACCATTTAGGAAGGATGACATTTTTCTATGTTGCAAGAGGTCTTTGGCAGCTGAATTTGTGCTTGCATGCTTCGTAATAGAATCTAAGAGACTTTAGTTTCACCTAGCCTAAGGATATACAGAATAAAATTACACATTTAAAAAATTATTTGTCGTCATTAAAGTTCTGTGCTGGTTCCAGTGTTTTACTTTTCATTAAAGAAAAAGTAATTCACGAATCCAATTTTTTTTTGCTATGGTATTATGTAATTATATGTATATTAGTACCAAAATGATTTGGTACAATTTGGGTCGTACAGTGTTTGTTATGTTATGTTTATGTGTATATCATTGGATTCTCATCTCATTTTTAATAGACCTAAAAGGAAAAATAATAATTTCGAAATAATACTAATAGTTCTATGATTGACATATGCACGTAGCTAGTATCTAGGATGAAGAAATATACTATTTCTATGTATTTCATAAACTTTTAATATATAAGGATTTTTTTCTAGTTTTGTAATTCAATTATAAGAAAATGATTCGTCTATTGTTATTCGTTGTTCTCGCCATTTTCTGTGATGTAAGTATATACTATTAATACCAAGGTGACTAATATAACAAAAATGTTAACCTCATTTATTCTATTATGTTTATATCGTGTATATTATTGAAATTGGCTCTAAGTTATCTTCTTAAAATTTTATTTAATACTGTCTTACAAACCGGAACATATTTTGACGTCGACAAAATGGCGTTTCCCGCCAAAAGTTAGGTGCCGTTGGCAGAGATAGCTAAAGCATATAAAGTAAATTTAATAAAACACAGGAAAACTATATTCGGAAGACTTTTTTGTGAACGCATTACGTTGCGTAAGTAAGCGTTATTCACGTCTCTGCTATATCCTCAAACTCAGAGACGTTTATTAAACTCTGAATTAGTAAAATTATATAAGTATGTAACTTAAAAAAACTAATAATTTAGAACCATATCTATAACACTAAACAATAATGATTTGTACGATTGTTACGATTTTGACTTATTATAATTCATTTTTACTGTATAATAATAATAAGAAAATAAATCAAAAATACTATATTACAAGTCAGATAAGTTAACGATTTGTGTAAGCAAGTATTGGAATGTTGGAATCGGAATGTGAAGCTGGAACTTCAGATTTCAACGAGAACTTTCCAGCCACCGATTAAATGATAAGTTATCTAAATATTTGTTTGACTCTATTTTATTTAAGATGTATGTATAAAAATGTGTCTTTGTTTTAGATGTGTCTTACGCAAAGGCTATGTGGAATACCTCGGCCTATACAACCGCCAGCTATAAAATACTCCATTCCTGCGAAGCCTATCGAGAACGTAAGGAGACCCATAATTGACAATTATGATACAATACAAATGAAGAGAGTTCTGAATAAACTCCAAGATAATCCTGTTAATGATGACTGTGGGTGTTTTTCTTCAGAAATTATAAGTAAATTGATCGATGCGCTGGTCGTGTCTACAACAATGCGAAACAATGGACGAAATGAGGGCGATTTACTGAATGTCGCCGTTGGTGACACGAATTTATTGGGTGTATCAATTTAATTGTAATAAACGATATATGCATTTTTAAAGTAATATTATATTATATATTTATTTAATTTTATATTTTGAAATTGCTGGCTTGGTTCATATAATGTTTGTCTTTTATGGGACTTCTCGGTTCCGTAACCTTAAACTTAAACTTAACCGTAAACTATTTCGGATGTATACTATGTATTACAGTGCAAATAAGAAGCGGTCTTAGGGGATGGGGTACAGGGCAATCGCCCGGAGCCTCGCACAACAACCCAAGCAAATTAAAGGTTTTGAATTTGATCCATAATTACTTATTAATGTTATAACATAACGATTAATTAAAATTAAGTTAGTAAACTATTTAATTCACTCAAACCAGACCTACTTTCGCATCATATGGTTTCACGAAGCACATAGGGCCTCGCAATGGGTGAGGCCGCCTCTGGTAGGTACATATATTATAATATGTACAGTGAAGTTGGAACAGAATTGGAACAGTTGAATTGGTTGCAAAAAATCTTGCACACAATCCACACGGACGAATCTACTTCAAGCAAATATTAAGATACTGTAAACAAATAAAATGTAATAATAAATCACATGCTGTTTCTATTTAAAGAGATCAGTTTGAGAACAAATGTTTTACATTCTGCGATTCTTAAAATTCAAAGTATTTTAAGTTTTGTTCGGAATATAAAAATGATGTAGATATATTAAGGCAGTTTTTGCCGCGCACCACCACTTTGTGGAACCAGCTGCCCACTGAAGTATTTCCGAACCAATTCGACTTAGGGTCCTTCAAGAAAAGAGCGTACCAATTCTTAAAAGGTAACGCACTCGCGAGCCCTCTGGCATTGAGAGTGTCCATGGGCGGAGGGATCACTTAACATCAGGTGAGCGTCCTGCCCGTCTGCCCCCTGTTCTATAAAACGCCCTTTTTACTACTACTACAGCTTCTTCACTGTATAGCGATAAAACAATAGTGCAATGTTAATTTGTAGTAGTAATAAGACTAGTAGACTAGTTCCCGGTACTCGAATCCAAAAAACTTTTTTTTTTTCTTGCAATGACATTTGTTTTCTTTATAATCTATAGATTGTCTATGCATTCACTTAGTAGCTTGTATGATTTTAAGGAGTCTCTTTTTTGTTTCAATTTGATGGTGTTTAGTACCTAATAAACCGGGGATATTTTTCTAATAAGGCCGATTCTCACGCCCTACATGAAGTTTCGTAATACAATACGCCTATGATAGCAAAATTACGTGACGGTAAAAATAATACATTATTGTTGGGTAATTAAATTCCGTGAAATATATATATATGAAATATTGCATGTCATAATAACACTATTAACCTATATAAGAGATAGTTTTAATTATTGAGTTATGTTCAGTTGAAAAATGGGTCTACATATCGCAACTCTCTTCGTGGCATTATTTGTTGGCGTAAGTAATCTATTTTAATCATATAATATATTTCCACTACACAGATATACAGTGTGTATTTTGAATGTTTTAACCTAAATAGTAATAATAAGATCAATTATATTTTATAAATAGTTTGGCCCCTTTGGCAGTGGCCTTTTACGCTGGCATTTCGTTTATTATTCGAGGAATGCACCACCTCTGGGGTCACCATACCGGTGACGCCAGGCGAACCAGGCGCCAACTGAAATATTTCGCGCCCACGGCCTAAAAGTACTCCAAAGGGAACTAATTCAAAGTCGGAAGAAAGACTCTTCTATTTAAGCCGTTTATTTATTCATTTACACCCAAACCCAATAACCTATCTCAATCCATTTTAAACCATCTGAGATAGACATCTTAAACAAAATATTGTAAAACTGAGCCAATAACCAATCGACGGATTGTAATAACCATCTGTCGATACAAACTATGCATGGTAGGTGGGATCGGTGTATCGGCCTAACCCAATAATTAATCCACAATCGCAGATCAGACCGTGACAGTCGATCTCCTATCTGTATAACAATAACCAAACCCTATGAAGACAATCAATTTTTGGCGACGGATAGAATGCAAACTCTTCTCTCTTTACACTCATATTTGATAATCAATATGAACCAAATAAAGTAAATAAAACCGTACAAATACTATTAAAAATACATGTCTATGTTTTAAACATAAGAAATAGCTTCTTAATTATTTTAAAACTGTTGTAAGTTAAAATCTTAAGATAGGATATTGACACAGTTGGACTGTCAATTACATACAAAGGTCTATCCACATACACCGATCCGACCTACCATGGATAGCTTAGATGGACAGATGGCTATTACAATCCGTCGATTAGTTATTGGCACACATTTATCAATACTTGGACTAAGATGTCTAACTCAGATGGTCAAAAGTGGATTGAGATAGGTTATTGGGTTGGCGCGTTAGTTCAACAAAGATACTGCGACTTAGCCATTCGGTATCATTACGTCCTTTTCACATTAAAAAATAAATTAATTACATGTTTTAACTACAACTTCTTTTCGGATATATCGCATTACTTACGTAACTCGACGTTTGTATGCTGGTCATCAATTGTGGTGGTATGTGATTAATGTTGAAAAAAATCGCGATTATTGTCAATAATAAGTTTTTATATCACAATCCCATTTAAGCCATTAAAGAAACATTGATACATTTTGAAATTATTGTTATAATTAGAAGAATATTTCGATTGGCGATTAAAAAGAGTGGAAGAGAGCTTATTGCCAGTTCTTCTCTTCCGTTCTACGACCTTGATACGAGAACTGGCAGTAAATGTAAAATAAGATTCATTTAATATTTCTTTTTTTTTGATGTTCATAAGTGTACATTATGTTATCTATATGAATAAATAAACTTTGACTTTGACTTTGAATTATTTAAATTACGTTGCTTCTTAGGAATTGGTCATACAAACATTTTTTTTTCATGAAAATAGTAACGAAACCATCATAATATTATATGCTTACGTTGTTTGATGTCTGTTTTATAAGCCTGTGACGATCATTACGATAACGTAGTCGTTAAGCATGCATTTCTCTTCATCTTTTGTCATACGTTTGAATTCCGACAAAGTAAAACAAATTTGTTTCTACGATGAATAAAGATATGGTGAGGTATGAGGTATGGTGAGGTGGAGGTATTAATAATTTATTTATAAAAGTTATTATTAAAAAAAGAACCTCACATCATTTAAAAGGGCTACAACCCAGTTCCAATTGTTAGTAAAATTATATTTCACTAAGAAACATAATGTGTATTCTATATATTTAATTATACTGTTAATCTTATATTTTTGAGTAAATTAAAAGCATCAGGAAATAAGAAGAAATAATCTTTTCGCATTTAAATCCGTTCAAGAAACTTTAATACCTGACATAAATAAAAGACAATATGTAATGTTTCAAACTTTAGAAAAACTTCTAAATTGGTTATTGTAATCCCTCAGGTACAGTGCTACGGCTTGCACAGGCCGATGCAACACAACTACCAGCCAGAGCCGTGCTCTTCATCATGTGAAGAGATAAAGACTCTGCTTAATCTTGCCCGTATGCTGGACGAAGAAGAGAAACCGAAAACTAAAGCGTTCAACCCGGAGGATTTGATTATGAAATTGGTCAATGCTCTCGTTGTAACATCGACGGCACAAAATAAATGCAACTGCGATTATGGTTATAATGGTCGATCAGAATACTCCGGAGGGCGGGGAACAGCATCGAGAGGACACAGAGATGGCTTAGTCAACCTGGACCTATTGAACCCAAACAATCCTAACAATGTCGCTCAATTGGATCTTGGAAAGCAAACCATTGCTGGAGTCGGTCTCGGAGACACCACAAATGGAGTCATCGGTGGAGCGCTCAAAGATATTCTGTAGTATTTGTTAGTTATTCTTACAATCAATGTAACTATACAAATACTTCCTAATGTTTATCCTTTAGCAATAAATATATCACAAAACGAATGCTTGTATTATTGTTTAATGTAAGGGAGGTAGACTTAGCTTTCAGTGATCTTTCTAAATCTCATCCTAAAATTTATCATCCTACCGGAACATCAAGTTACAATCAAAAACAAAGACCCTTAAAATATTACGTAAATTTAAAAACTACACCTTATTTTGTCGTCAGTAATCACCCCTCATATATGTACTTAATTTATATATAACTTCGATATTTATTGTCTAGGCAGACTAGGCATATCCTTGCATCCGCAGGTTTTTGACAATGACGAAATTGTCAAACTCAAGAATTGACATTGACGTTAACAACCTATCTAAAAATCGTTGAATTTTGAAAAAGCTTGTTTCAACTTTCATTTTAAGCTATGTTTGTTAAATGTTTTTATGAGTTCGGGTTATTTCATTACGACATACTATTTATTGAACTGACATTTTCAAGATGAATTAAATATCGTTAATGAAAAAGACACAACGTGACGTTAAAATGACTTCTGAGAGCGATGTTCTAAAAACAAATGAATTTCTTCGTCGTCGAAAATTGAGACTTCAACAGGTTTGATAAATTATTTAATATGGTTTCTGTTCTTTAGAAGAGTTTATATTTTTATTGGTAATTTTATTCTGCGATTAGGTAAGAGAACAATCAAAAGATATTGCAAAGAAAATACGACAACGTGCTAAAGTTGAAAAGTTACGGCAGACGATAAATCTTGATGCAAAGAAAGAAAAAGAATATTTTGACTTACAAGAAAAATTTGTGGGAAGATTAGAACAGTTGTATTCACGGAGTGTAGAAAATGTTGGATCTAGTCATAGGAACGCTGCTGAAGCTTTAGTGCAAGGTAAACTTTCACTCTTAAATCTTCAATTCTATCAGTAATATTGTGTTTAGTTAAGTTATTATTAAACTTGTAGAGAAACAAACTAATCAAGATAAATCAAAACTACGTGGCAAAGAGGCAGTAGCAGAGCTACGTAAAAGAAAGCAAGATAAACTAGATGAACAAAAGAAAATTCTTGATAGGAAGTTGCAGGCTAGGTAAGTATATAAATTTATTTTCTAACTGTGATACTTTCCCATCATAAAATTATATGTTATGTATTTGCAGGGAAGCAGCAAATGAACTTTTTAGAGACAAACATGTATCTGTTGCAAACAAGATACTAAACTCCAAATCTAGTGACAATATACAGAAACAATTAGAGGAACCTCTTGTTACTGAAATAAATAACAATCCAGTGGAAAAGGACAAGGCAGAGAGAGATACATCTAAAAATGATATGGCTACACAGTGGGAGGCTGATGAGTTACCTGAAGAATGGGGCTCCAGTGTTCCAACGCTGTCTATTCCAAAAGATGACAGGGACAGTAGAAAACTTTCAGAAAACGAAAAATCTGAGCATAAAAGATTGAATTTATTTGCATTAAGTGATGAAATGCCATCTAGTCTCCGAGGTGGTAATAGCAATATGTCTAATCAAGCATGCCAACAACAATCTTCGGTTAATATGGTCTCTGAATATTTACAAACAAGAAACTTACGTTTGAGAGAAGAAAAACCTGTCAGTACCAAGAAATCTGATGATTTACAGAGTATCAAACAAACAATACTAAGGAGTCGAGCCTCAAAAATTGATGGTAATTTTTCAAATGTATGCCATGTTCTTGACAATCAGCTAATACCTGTCCCATCTTGGACAGCAGAAGTTAATTCTTGTCTTTGTCATCATTGCCATAACAGGAAACCAATACAACCAGTTACTAATGTATTAATCAACAAAACAAATTCTTTTCAAAGATCAGCTAGTCCTTTCTCCTCGTCGGCCTTCAAAAATGGTCAAATAAATCATAATAAATATATGAATAAAAAATCAGGTGAAATTGTTTGAACACAATTACTGTATACTTTAATAGTTTCACTACATTAATTACATGATAGAGTAAATATTCATATAGAAAAATACTAAATTATAAAATTAGTATATTTATTATAAAATCATGTATTTTTCATATGAACTGGTTGTTATCAATTCTAACATTAGTTTTTAGCAGTTAGTAAAATACATTAAATTTAAGATAGTGTAGCAAAATCACTATTGAAATAGATTGGTAATATTACATTATCATTTATCTTTCATAATAATATGTAAACAATAAAAAGGGTTAAAACCTTAAACATCATTAATTTTACGATAATTTAAAGCTTATATTTGTTTTATTGATTATGCCATTGACATGCATATATTACTTATTTATTATAGTCCATCCAATTTTGACCCCTCTTAGTGGAGCGTTATTTAACAAAATGAGCATCAACGGTAGAACTACTGTTCCAACTTACTACTGTAAATAATTAAGAGACAAATTTTTAGTTTCAGGCAGGAATGACAGTTCAAAAACCAATTCGGCATTAAATAAAAAACCATCAGTGACAATGTACAATCACAGCACAAGAGATACAAGAGAATCATATAATAATGAAGCAACCGTTGTTCGTGAGCAAAACACAAGTGACGATGCATATGTAAATGCTCTAAAGGAAACATCTATTTTAAATGAAGTTAAATCCCAAGATCTTGAAAAGAAGAGAGAGGTTTTAAGAAATAAAGTGGCTGCGACAAGGGAAAATGTGGATAAAGAATACAAAGATATGCTGGCATTTTTAAATTCGTTATCAAAAGAAAAACCCTGTGGGACAAATGTAAGTTTTTGTAATCTCTTATGTATAACTAAAAACTATTGTTATTACTATTATTAACAGTGTAAGTATACCTTCAGTGTCGTTATATCGACTGCTGAGCGATACTGTGCATTTTATGGAGTTATAGAGAATAAAATGGAGAAGAAGAACATACAGATAATCCATGACTCCTACGTATTAGTCATCAATCAAGCAATCTTAATTTGTAGACAGAATTCTGCATGATGCTGACAGTCAAGTTTATTGCTATGGCTAATAAACCTATTAATGAATGTTGAAACTAATTTTAGTTTAATCAAAAAAATAATTTATTCATATAGGTAACATAATGTACACTTATGAACGTCAAAATATACTTTAAATGCTTCTAATTTTACATTTACTGCCAGTTCTCAAATCAAGGATGTAGAACGGAAGAGAAGAACTGGCAATAAACACTCCGCCATTCTTTTTAATCGCCAAGTTTTTTTACACAATGTATCTGTAACTTAAAAGTACTTAATTACTCAATTGTTGTCGTTGTTGAGAGTGGGTGTAATGCTTTGTAGACTATGATTGTATGGGAGACAAGCTAAACCAACCAAAAGCCATGCAGGCAGGCATGGGCAACCATTGACACGCCAAACTTTAGCGTGCAAATACATTTGCGGGCCGCATTAAAAGTACTGATAATACTTTTGCGATAGATATTAGACATGAAATAAGACAATAATGTTATCATAGTACAATTGATTAAAATAAGAAATTTAATTTTTTTTTAATTATAGTTAAATCTTTAAATTTGCAATTGTTACAAACTACGAAAGTTAAATACACTAATCCATAGACAATCATCCATATTTGGATTAATTCCACTGATACAAAGACGTACATAAATTTCCAAATTATCGTCAGTCAGTCTTGTACGATGTCTTGATTAATTGACTTTCATCAATGAAAAGAAGTGTTCGTATTTATAAGTACTGCACAAACGCACAAATTAATCTACTTGCGAATTTTCTAAGCTGTGGAAAATTGTCTTTTTCTAGGTTTTTTTTTAATCTTTTGATGTTTCGTCCGTCAGTATAAGTATTTAATGTAATATTTTTTTATTCGGATTTTCAAAATGTCTCCGCGGGTCGGTGGTTGCCCATATATGTTTTTGGGAGTTAGTCGTTAAAATATGTAATAAATTAATGTTAAGCAAGGTTGACTTTTTGTATAATTTAAAGCAGTATTTGCACAGAGTGTGTTGTTCTTGTATACTGCAAACAGATTATTGTTTGAATTAACTAACAAAAAAATAGAAGTGGATTGACTGATTTATATCAAACAATACTAACATTACAGATGATTCATTTTCATTTTGACAAATTTTGGGTTCTCAAACATTGGTAGTCTCAATGAAATCATACCAATTTAGTAGACTTAGGGTCTGTTTCAGAATGTCCGGATAAGTTCCAAATAAGCTATTTATTACTTATTTTTAGGATAAACAGTATTTTTTGCGTTTCACGACTGTCAGATAGCGCTATTTGTCATGAAATGCCAAGTATCTTATTCGGAACTTTTATCTTTCGAATAATTTATGTGTTGCATAGCTATTTGGCACTTTATCCATACATTGTGAAACAGGCCCTTAAAGTAATTTGTAATTAATCAAGTTAAATTAAGTCGATAAACGCCTAAAATATAATATATATAAAAGCAAGAATTCGTCTCTCAGCTTTTAAATATTCTTTTTCAATTTATTATATGAATGAATAAAAAATTTCAGAATATAACTCACATGGGTTATGACAGACTTCAAATACAAAAGGACAAACGGCAGAAGCAAATGCAAGATGAATTTAGAAAGATTGAGAAGGATTGTATCAAGAAGACCTGTAAGGTAGGTAATATTATACTTTATATCCTTCCAGAGAAACAACAATAAATAATAATAATTTATGGTTTTTTTTTGTTTTTTTTTTTTTAATTTTTACTACCCCTGCCATCGTGTCCAGGGACTTTATATATCTCACTTTTTTTTCTTTTTTTTTTCAACAAACAAAAATAAATACATTTCTCTGCTACTATTTGTGAAATAGTGTATTGGAAGTGTTACGCGTACGCCCCGACTACATCGGTAATATTTTTATTAACAATATTCATGGGCGAGCCGGGGAGCTATTCCTCGCGAGACCCGCTCTTTCTGTCTTGTTTGCCGCCTTTATATATACAATGATTTTTTCACAGAACCGTTCCAGGCACGGTCTGTGCTTTATTTTATATTAATAATTTATGTTAGAACACAAATGTTTTTTTATATATACATATATTGTACAGAGGAAAAAACATTTTTGTAACAAAGTGACAGTTGAAGTAACTTACTGTAGGGTACTTTGATTTTCTTATTTGGTGATTACGTCTACTGTTCTTGTAAAAAAAATATTAATTCAATAATAAATAAATTAAATAATGACTAGTAGTAATTATTTACTTTTTTACACATTGGCTATGCTTGAAAACGAAATGCATTTTCGAGGATACCTACAAAATTTCATATGTTTGTTTATTTATGAAAGCTCTGCTTACTGTTGCTGATAAGAGGAAGGAAGGGGGGGGGGACTTGGGGTCAAAGGGGTTGAATACTTGAACCCCCAAAACACGAACTACTTGAACCTTAAAAAATCTCCACAATAGTAAATGATTTTAAATGATTATTCTCAGGGTATACCTCCCATTATTTTTCCTTTTTTGTTTTGTGTGATGCTAAAATGTAAGCGCCTACTTCCTTCGGATTCGTCCTAGTTAAGACTAGGCTAGCAATATTTATAATTTCACGGCGTCTACCTCCGCCAAACCGTCTCACCTGGGCCTAAGTGTTATTATTTGTAATTGCAGAGCTGAATCTTATCTAAATTAATAAATATTTATCTATTTACTAATATTTTTTTAATTATAACTTTCGGTTTAGATTCTAACAAATTATTATTGAAGTGAAACTTCTCTAGTCGGAGAGGGTAATTTTTTTTACGGATGAAACGTCACGAAGATGTGCAGCGCTTTTGTTGAAGAAAAGGGAGAGTGATTGAGACCGACTGAGTGAGAGTGAGATAGGTAGATTGAGAAAAATTACACGCTATTATGTTTTTTTTTTGTTTGAACATTGAACTTAGAGTTGACAGATTGGGTGGGTGACACCCCTTTGCTACGCGACTGGGTATTACTTATTTTACTGATCATTTAGCCGGGGGAGTTGTGGTGGGAGGGGAAGCACATTCCACGCAAGTGCCAAGTTGATTTGTGCGTGTAATAGTGCCATTAGCTTTTTATTGAATTACTTATGTTAATTAATTTTTTTTTTCTTTTTGTCATTAAGTTGAATATGTGTATGTTGTGTGGTTGATATTAAGTGTAAAATGCTGTGTACAGATGTAATTGGGTTTCAGATTTTCAAATGTTGTTTAGTGTGTAACAACTGTATGTATCTAATCAATCTGCTTTCTGTACCTAACTGTAAAAAATAAATAAACAAATTTCAGCATAAAAATCGAGCAGACAGAGGTCACTCAAGGTCACCCGATAGCTTTGATCGACCATTTCAATATGACTGGATGCCAGTCCCGGAAAGCGAATTCGCGGTTCACACGCTACCGAATAAAAATTGCGTAAAATTCAACGATGTCGACACATACCACGAATACAGATCGCGATACAAACACACACCTCCGACAAAACAAAAAGCGAAAGACAAAATAAATACACTGGTCGTTGAGGATACGTCAGGAACGGATATTTCCGAACAGACGGATTTTGATGATGGACAGTCGGACGGTGATAGAATTGTCATTTATAAGATTTTGGATTCCAAACGCAAGAGGGATGATAAGAAAATGAAAGCGATCAACAGGATTTTTAAATCTGCCAAAGGTGATAGATGTGGGAAGGATGACCAGGTTCAGGAGAATACTAAGAATACTGAGAGCGCTTTTACGGTGAAGCATGTGGAGGCTTTGGAGAATCTGAACGAAGGTAAGCTTTATAAAAATATTACAATTTTTTTTTGAATTCAAAGTCAAATTGTTTATTCCAATTAGACCACCCAAAATTTTGGACGTTAAATAAATATAAAGATGATTCTGGTTGCTCCTTCCAAAAGGTAGTTTTGTGTGGAGAAAGGGCAAGAAACTCCATACTTTTTAAATAGAATATACAATATTTGTATACATTAGTTAAATAATTATATGTAAAGATAATGTATTCCTAGAATTAAACTACTATACAGGTCTATTATTCCTCACATATTTACAAATATCGAAACCGTAGGATATTATACATTGAAGAGTAATTAAAAAAATAATAAAACAGAGAGAGATAAACATTAAATAATGAGTTTGTGGTTTTATAAAACAAAAATATGTTAAATTAGATCAACAATTAATTGATTTTGACAAGGCTCCAGCATGTTTCCAAGCATCTTGAATATAATCCTCTAATAACTAATTTGTAATTATTTTATTTAGGGATGCATCCGATACTGATACCGATATATCGGCGATACTTAGGGTTTGCAGATATATCGGTATCGGATATAATTTAATTGCCGATACAACGATACTTTTATTAGATTGACACATGCAATAGATATTCTGAGGCCCACACTGGAAAAGGTTGTACCGCCTCAGATTTTTTTTGACTACCCTCGAATTTGAAAGTTTTTTAATAAGTTGTTTCTTAATCAATTATCACTTTCTCAGGTATCTACAAAGTTGGGGAAAATGGGTGAGTTTATATGTTTAATACTTTACATGTTTATATCACGCAAATATTTAAAATTTTGTAAAATGTCAAATCTCGTTCCGGTAATTTAGAATAAAACATTAATGATACGATTGATCCCAGAGCCTACAATGTTATGAGTTGTTACACAAGCAATGTTGAGATGTGGAAGACGTGTACAGAAAGAAAGTCTTGGTGGTAATTGTAAACAATATAATTAATACAGCATAATATATAGAGTATGTTTGTGATCATGTATGTAGCAAAGTAAAAAAATAATAGAAAGAAAAAAAAACTATTAGATATACAGTAAAATTTAGATAAAAATGGGGGAGGCCTTTGCCAGTGGGCACACAGAATCAGTTATCATAGACAACAAAAAACAATAGCTATAATGATTCTGATATAAGGCTATAAATAAATATAAAATAAAATTTAGATAAAGTACATTAGAGAATACTAGAGATCTTTCATAGCATAACAATAAATTTCAATATAGTGTCATTCGACCTCAATTATAATCAAGTTGCTATTTCGTTCATGTATATTGTCTGGAAGAAACTGATAGCAGCTAGCAGTAATGCCGCCCATTATATTCTCCTGTTTCCTATTGTTTTTATATAAATAGGTTCATTAATATTAAGCTATTGCATAGATTTTATCGCAAGCATTGAGCGCGGCGACCGAATCAAGAAATTCCGTAACGAAAATAACCTAACACACTATGACGTAATAAAGGTGCGCCCAATATGTATTAGAGCAGGACAGAACGCATTCTGCGTGTCACATCTCTCTGACGAGATCGTTAACGTAACGTTAGCGCGGCCGGTACGCGTTAGACACGAGACAGACTATATTGGCTTGTTAGTCTGAGTCTGGTAGATTGAATTAATGTCAAAGAAAAAAAAATCTGCATAAATAAAAAATAAATAAACAATTATAATTGCATAGGTTGATAAAAAATGCTATGCAATAGCTTTATCGCGGCAGTCCCCGAGTGCCACACGTTTTCTTTTTTTTTTTTTAAACAGGTAGGCCTTTGTTTGAGACACGTGGTCCATTTTAAATATCTTTCTCCTTCATTCAAATTAACTTCTAAAATAATTTAGTATTTACGAAGATATTGGGGCATTTCATGTGAAGCTAACAGCAATAAGTGAGGACGTAGAATTTGTTTATATTATACACTTTTTTATGATTGTTTTACAAGCGTTTAAAAAATAATGCTGATTGAATTTCACAAAAAAAATTTTTAATGCGTGTAGTCCATCTTTTTCTCTTTTTATTAGAAAAATTGATCTATTGGAGGTGAAATTTTCAAATGAGTTTTTTAAAAAGTTCAAGTCATTTTTAATCTTTTTTATATTTCAAAAGTATATTTGAATTTTTTTTTTTTACTACGGTTGCCTGGAAGAGATCGCTTGTTATCGATAAGGCCGCCCGTTGCATCCCTTGTAATTTATATGTATTGTGTTATTTGTGTTTCTTTCTAGCAACGAAGTGTTAATAAATAAATAAATATATTGTAAAGAAGTTTCATAGCGGGATTTGTACTAGTTGGGAATATATGTGAATTAATGTATGTCGCACTGAGTTTGACACACTTGACTACAATGTACTCTAATTCAATTGAATTTTGTATCGAAGAATTAATATTATATTGTGTCTTTAATTAGAGTCAATTAATGAAATTATAGTATTATTATTTATTTATTTATTTCAAACATACACATTATCTTTACAGCCTATGCCAATACGACAAATTATAGTAATGGATCAATACACATTTATTGTTACTTAGATGAAATCAAATCTATGATGTGATTTTGATTATTGCCCGCTTTTAAGTACATTGATAGTTAGGTCGACGCCAGTATGGGTATTTCTCCTAGAATAGTCGTTGTATTTTCGTTATTGTAGTTTCTTATACATTTATTAACCATTAAGTTATTATGAAGAGTAACATACATTAATTGGCGTATTTCAGGGATAACATTGCGTCTACCTATTTTGAGAATAATAGCAATGTACCGACAGAGCAACAGGGCGGGAGTAAAAAGTCTGTTACTTCTCCAAATGGTGAGACTACACGCCTACCCTCCTAATAATAATTTTGTTTCCATAGAGAAGCTGGTGATCAGCCTTCTGAGTCTGACACGTGCATCTTTAAATAGAGCATTATAGTGCCATCTTTCGAAGGTTGGCGATCAACATGGCTACTTTCATTTGGATGCTGTGTTTCTAAACAATGATACTTTGACAAAAAAAATCAGTTGCGCTACAACCTCTTTAGGTCTTGGCCTCAGATTTCTGAATTTGTTTCATGATCATTTTTTAAATCTAATAGACTAGTAGGTGATCAGCCCCCAGTGCCTGACACACGTCGTCGACTTTTTGTGTCTAAGACATGTCGGTTTCTTCACGATGTTGTCCTTACCCTAAATGCGCACATAGAAAGAAAGACCATTGGTGCACAGCCGGGGATCGAACCTACGACCTCAGGTATGAGAGTCGCACGCTGAAGCCACTAGACCAACACTGCTGCTGTCCTTTGACAAAACCATTGTCTTGCTAGAGCAACTCCTTTATTACATACTTATTTATTTTTAAATTGATGTATTTTGATTGCAGTTGAACATCAAGCCCCAAGCACCAGTGCCAAGAATAGTACGTCTTTCAGGTTTGTATTCTTGGTAAAAGCTTGTTTGAGACCGTTCATACAGAAATTACCGTAAATATAATATTCATTAAAACTTTTTCTTTTCCCAGAAATAGTTCGCGCAGTAGAAATTTCTCTCTGTCGCACATCTCTGCTATTGAATAAATTCCTATATTTAAATAAAATCTTGCAACAATAGAAAAAAGTCTAGATTCTTTGACCATGCAACTAATAAAAACAGTCTGGACCATTTGAGTAATGTCATCACTAAACGTGTCTTAATCTGGGACTATTTATAAGACAACCTTCGCGACAGTTATTTGGTAGCCAAAAATTACGTACTCAGAATTCAACATGCCAAAACATCAAATCACATATATGACAAAATATTAGATGTAAAATTATCTATAATTGTGTATGATTAAATTTGTGGACTAGTCAAAGTCAAATAATTTCTTACAATTAGCCTAAAATGGCACTTTTGAACGTTAAATATAATATAAAGATGATTCTAGTTGCCCCTTTCAAAAGGTAGTTTTGTGTGGAGAAGAAACTCTTTTAAAATGGAATTTACAATATTAACATACATTAGTTGAATAATTACGTCAAATTCAAGACTTAGTTTATTTATTTCAGATGCGACCACTCATGCCCTGGTTGCAAATGCCGCCATCAACCATTGTCTGCGCCACAATCCTCTTGTTCCTTTCAAACAGCCCCCAATGACGCACCCGAAGGGTTCGCCAAGCTGATAGATGGACAGGAAACTGGAAAGTTCTACATTGGTGCGTCTGGTTTCTTAAAAGACGACAACTACGAAGTTGTAATTCAATTGAAGAAGAAAGAAATGGAAAAAAAAGAAATTGAAAAAGAAGAAAAGAATTCCAAACCCCAAGAAGCAGAAGATGTTATTAAAGATTTGACAAAACCCGACTCTATTAATTCTGAAGAAACGAAGACTTTGTCAAAAGATACCGAAGTACAATTCACAGTTAATGTGAGGGAGAGTGCAGCACAGACTTCAGTTGACCAAGATGTCGCCGTGGATGTGACCCACGAGCTGGAACAAGTTAAACCTAAAAACGTGGAAGACAAGAACGTGAATACAACGTTCCGAGATTCCTTTGCGATTCCCGATGATGTCCCAAAAAGTGAGCCCGTAAGGCCAGCCACGTCTACCTACACCCAGACATCGTTCAGTTCTCCCAATTCCAGACCTGTTTTCATGCACATGACGTCATCTACGTCCACGGCATACATGAGTCCCCCCGACTTTATCGTTCCACAACTTTTGAGACGTCGCGTACCTGACGTTCAAATTGAAAGACACAGACAGTGCTCGCATTCTTCCAGAGTCCGGAGATGTAGACACGTCAGCAGCACGACCGAGACTCCGCCGAATACTGCCCGAAATGATGAGTCAAATGAAAAGATACACAAAGTTTGTCACAAAAATCACAAACACAAAAGCGTGTCTTTACACAGAGGCTCGTCAAAGTCCACACATGGAACGCATTCGTCGAAAACTGTGCCCAAATTGCGAATATCGGATAACAAAATTAATCCCGTGGTGAAGAAATATGTTAACAAATTATTAGCCCTTAATAAGGAGGGGAAGAAAGCGATCCAAGTAATCAATCAAGATTGCAGCTCAGTCAATACGCCGAGTAGTTCTATCGTCAATGCGCCTCACAATATGGAAAAGGACGCTTCCTTGGATAACAAAATCTCTTTAGAACAAATAAAAATCATGCTCGAACAACAGATAGTCGACGAATACGCGAAGCGCGCGAATAGAGATCGACTTTCCGACTCAACACACAACAGAAGTTTGCAAAAACTGGCAAAAAGAAAACAAGTGCACAAAGTGAAGTCCCTAAACATATCGAGGCATTTATTTAAAAATAAACAGACAAATGATTCCCAACATCAATTAAACATCAATTCGAAGCAGTCGTCTTCATCGACGTATGACCGTTTGATGCAGAATAACGGCGAATTATTGGCCAAATCAAAGAGTCGAAACATAATTCTACTCACCAAACAGAATCCCACGAAGACCGATCCGACGCCTACTGAAAACAAACAGCCGAAACGACACCCGCGCCTGACCCCTTGCTCCTCAAATCACACAAAAAGTGATGATTATACTCTTTACCGACATCGTCCTGCTTCATTGTCCTCTGATTCCGAAAAAAGAGACGTTCAGACTGCATCTTCACACATTCCTCCCACAGACTCCAATCACACCAGTGGTATCGAAAGCGAAATTAATTTTATAAAAGCTGCCGAAAATAAGATTCAAAATATGGATAAAATCGCTGATCTGACCGAGAAATGTATGAATCGGTTGTCTAACCTGGCCAAGGTGCTCGAAGAAGTGAGAAAAAACAAGTCAATGGTGTATAGTCATATTTCTACCTCAGATACTGCGTCTGACTCGGAGTCTAAACAGAAAATCCCAGATGGTCGGAAAGTTTGTATGACCGAGGAAAGAAACGATAATCTCCTCGATGTCCGTTCTCAAGAAAGCGCACAACGAGAATATATTCCTCTACTTCAAGACATACCTAAACCACTGACACCTTCCACTCTATCTCTTTCTACCATCAGCGAAAAGTCTAACGCTCCGTCTTCCACAAGTGATCAGACCAAGCACAAGGCGAGGCCTCCACCTGCTCTGTCCAGGATTAATCTGAAGACCACACCGGATAATTTCGTGATTCCACACGAACTCTCCACAGTTATGGAAGTTGATTCCCCGATGAGCGTTAAATTAAAAAATCAATCATCGCGCCAGAACTTGTATCGGGAATCTCAAGAACCAACCGTTAGTGGCGACCGGGTTCCAGACGATACGCAATTGGAGCAGAATAAACTCGTGAAACAAGCAAATTCATCTAAAACTAGATCGAAAACTCCCTCACTTACCTCTGATGATACAAAGATGGAAATGATGGATATGAAAATATTTAATGATATTATGCTCAAGCCCTTTGTGAGTTTGCAAGAGTACGCGAAACAGTGCAGTGTTCCTATCGAAGACGCTTCTAATATGGAGGATCTGCCCAAGAACGAGCAAGGGGGCGGCGAAATCAGCTCATTACATTCCGATGGCAGCCTTCCTGATGTAATTTCAGAGTTATTGAAGAGAAAACTAATTAGTGAGCCGTTCAAGTTCGATACGGCGACGGCTTCACACCTCACCACTAGCGTGTCATCGGAGTCTTCTCTATCACTCTTGGCCTTATCTAACATGTACAAAGCAAAAAGAAAATCGAGCAAGCGCAACGCAAACAAAGAGAATCTTACGGAGACTTCGGAAACGTTAAGTTTATCCTCAAATCCAGATTTGGAAAATGCCTTTCAGAAACTCGGTATGGGCTGGGCTTCTTCTACTTTGAAGAAGACAAAAGAGAGGTTGGCCTTGTCGTCTTCTTCGAACACATCCAGTTCCAGCTATAGTCAGTTGAAATTTAAAAGCTTTAATAAGGATCCTCCTACTTTGGCCACGGATTCTTCGCTATCCGATACAAATAGATCTAAAAATCTCGCTGACAGTGCAAAAAATGCCGTTCAGCAAACCTCAGTCACCAATTCAATGATTGTCAAAGAGTTTCTCACAAACGAACTGGCTAAAAAAATAACTTTTACAAATCAATCGAGTAGAAATGCTGACGAATTTGTGTCTTTGTATGAAACAAAAATGCCAGAGGAAATAAGGGACACACCAGAGAAGAGTAGGGAAGATGATCAGTCTGTCGCGAGCCAAGCTAATAGAGCGAGAACTTCCACCCCGGTGCAAATTTTCAAATCTACCACATATCACACGACTTCCAGCTCCAACAATTCCAACGGATTATTTAGCAATGCTGAAGAACTGTCTTCGGTGAAAGTGACCTCTACCTCCATACGGAATCATTCCACTTCTGATAAAGATGATTTAACCATTCCAAATTGCAGCCTCAAAAGAAAAGGCTCTGATAATAGCAAAAGCGCGTGACCATTTTTTTATACTTATTTTGTTATTTATATTTTTTTTTATACATTCCTACTTGTCTTAAAAACTTTGTTAATGTTTTGTTTTGACTATATGTATATAATATGGAGATAAAGATTTAATAGTATTGAGTAATAAATTCATGTACTTAATTTACTTTTTTATTTGCAAAGTCTAATTGCATCTGATCATAGATTCATAGATTTTTTAACCACAATCCAAAGTAGTACATGACAAACTGCATTGAGTATTTTCAATGGAACTGTTATTTTCTCAAAATCTTTTCTGCAATCGGAAACTTATTTGTCTAAGGGTCTGTTTCACAATGTATGGATAAAGTACCTAATAGCTATGCAACAAATAAGTTCCTTATAAGAAACTTCGCGTTTCATGACGTGAAACGAAACAAGTGTTTATCCTACCAATATGTAATAAATAGCTTATTTGGAACTTATCCAGTCATTATGAGAAACTCTTAAGAGTTCTTAAATAAATTTGAAAACTACACATCACATTTATACATTATTTAATGAAACACTGTGTCAAGCAATGGTCTCATTTATTTAAAACATTTATCATAACAAGACAATATCACATAAGTACATTTAAGGTTACGGAGTGTCAAAAAATAAATATTACAAATATGTTTCTTAAACAATATTTAACCAGAATAACATCTAAATCACAGAACAAAATAGCTAAATTAAACTATTACTTATTTCTATAGCTAAATATGGGTGTATTCATTTATTTTTAAAAGTATTCGTGTAGTTTTTTTTCCCTTTTGTAATCTTTTAGTAGTAAAATGTATCATGCATTCCATCTTTGGCTATATTTTTAGTGTATTTGTTTGTAATTATAAATAATTTATGTTAGCTGTAGGATTACAAAATAAGTATATATTACCCAAATGGGTATAATATATGTTTATATATTCATGTATGTATTAGGAACCTTTAAAATAAAAATAAGATCTATGTTAAGTGATAGTTTCTTATAAAATACCTGAATACGCCCTTTATCGCGTTAGTCCAGTGTGCATTTATGATCACATAGATTATGTCATTAAATACTGAAAAATCAAAATTTATCTAAAATCAGCACAGCAGAAGTTATTCTGGTTTCTTATCGGATTTAAATAAATATTTATCTGCAAGAGAATATGCTAGGCCCAATGTGAGTGCTCCAACTGCAGTTCCTTGTGCTGCAACTCGTAACTGCATGAGAAATACACTTGTACTCATCTGACCTCTGTTCTTGTATTTATAAGCGCCAACACCACAAACACCAATCAATCCGATTATACCTATCAAATAAAAAATAAATGTTACATTATATAACACACAGACGCTTTCAATGGCACCTTTATTTGTTTAACATAAAAATTAAGAAACAACAAACGTAAATAATTGACATTATTTTATATAGATAGATAGTTGATAGAATAAACAACAATCTAGAGACTAACTAGACCTTGAGTAACTTGTCATGCACAAGGGAAAAAGATGAAGATATTATAATGCACAAGTATGTAGCAATAGATACAATTACCCTCTATTAGATAACTATAGATCATTGTGAAACCTACAATTTAGACCAAAATGACAATTTTCAATTTTCTTACCAAGAATCATAAATGGTGAATCTTTAGATTTTCTTGCTAATCGATCTGCTTGAGATTCGTCTTTGTATTCGAAGATTCGCTGTTGATCCATTTTGAGATTCAAGAGTGAACTGTAAATGGATTAGGAACCTCATATAGTAAAAATTAATCTTAGTTTATCAGCAAGGTAGCTAAAGAGCTTGCGGTAAAACTTCCACATAGAAGTTTAAAGCATATAAAGGATTACTTTAACATTAAATTAATGATTACATTATCAGAATGATAGTTCGTATACAGAACAAAAAAAATATTTTTAAAATATATACGTAATAAAATATACTTTTTAGTAATTACTGAAACATAATTAGTAGACGTAAACCAGGTCTTTGATTACAAATATCATATTTATTTTTTCACAAAATATAAAACACAACTTACAGAATCCTTAAATCTAAAGAACAATAAAATTATATAATTTTTTGAAATATTCACATTGCATCACGTTTGCTCAGAATTTGAGACATCAGTGACCTTGAGATTTTTATAACCCATTTTTTACTTCAAGTTGTGCCGTATTTTGACATAATGATTGAAATGACAAGATCACGAATCACAGATAAAGCTAAAAAGAAAAAGGGATTCTTGTAAAATACAGCATCTCATTAAAATAGTAGATTTTGTCAATCAAGTCTCTAAAAACTTCATAAGTATCGCTAGAATTATGTTATAAAATATATATTACGAAGGTAAAAACTTAGTTATTATTTTTATTTATTATGTATACCTTACCAATTATAACACTAATATATATAAAATCTGGTCCCTATATAATATTAATCGATAAAAAGTATGTATTGTTATGTAATGATTGTGTCTCGTTTGTACTTAACAATTTATTTACTTATCTACCAGCCCGCCTTACACTTTCTTGGATTCTAATGAGCATTACAAAAATAATTGTTCCCATGTACTTGATTATAAAGTCTCAAAAATTATAAACTACTTTAGAAAACCAAAATAAACTTATAAATGTATTTGTATAATTAAAATGCGGATACTGCCCACAAAAAAAGGGCGAAAACCATGGGTATCCAACATGATTCTAAAAATTTAGTGAAATTCCTTTACAAATTTCACTTTCATTTACAATAAATATAGATTTTACCAAGAAAACAAAAAATATGAGTATAAAAATTAACGTATATTTGTGTTGTGGTATGTTTAAGTTGTAGTGCTCCATGAGCGTCTCTGTGTTTACGTTATCTGGTATAGTTTATAAAATAGGGATGTCGCAGCCAACTAGCTCAATCAATAGCCTAGATATACAACTTTGATAATGTTTACCAAATTTTAATGAAAAGCAACAAGTACAATAAAAGAATGAAGAGACATTTTTCTTGTCTTTATCCCGTTTCATTAATAACAATAATAATAACCTAATCCGCGGGTTTTATTTTTATTTTTTAGTGCTTAACAAAAATTTAGTATTTTTATTTTAACTTGTATATAGTTTAATAGTATTTTTATAGAACAGGGGGCAACCGGGCAGGAGGCTCACCTGATGTTAAGTGATAACGCTCCCCATGGACACTCTCAATGCCAGAAGGCACAGTCGCGAGAGTGCGTTGCCAGCCTTTTAAGAATTAGTTCGCTCTTTTCTTTCGGACCCTAATTCTAATTGGTAAATATTTAATTCAGTAATATTTATTTACCTATATTGTGATACATTTTAGAGAGAAAAAAGTTTGTTACAGTTACCGTAGCTTTAGAACTAAGTATGAAGAGGTAAACTTTAATGTGAATTTAGTTGTGATTTAGAATTTAGATGAATGAAGCAATTTATTTTTTTAAGAAATATTTTTGTGTCATATGTTTCATCTTCATTCATTTTATTATATCTGCCAAATAATTTCTCTATCGTATGAATCGCCAGTTTATTAAATATACAAACAAACTACTGAATATCTTTCATGCTGCTATGGCGCCGTTTAGTTAAAAGGCTAGGCTGTTAATTGAATGCCTAATTAAGCTCGTTAGCTGCGACAGGTACTCTTAAACTAATTTGGTTAAGTACAACTTAATTTATAAGTAGGAAACATCACGGAACATCTACGGAATCTATGAATAATATCTTCGAACTTCAGCTAAAATAGATTCGTATGTGGATTCATCTATTATAACAAAACTTTTCGCCCGACGACTAAAGTAATAAATATCACCGGTGTATATATCAAACCACAGCGCGTGGATATGCAGATCGTGTTTCTCTAATCGTTTTTTTAACATACCGTATGACGCCACATTTTGTACCTGTTGCAGTGTGTTTACCTGTTAAATACAGTAAGTTTACATTTAAATTTGATTAAAAGGATAGTGAAGTGACTGAAGAGACTATGTTACTTACTTGTGAAAGTTTATCTTCAATACAAAATTTATTTTCCGGATCTATATAGGCTACAAATTTTCTTTGTGGAGTCTCGGCCGAGAATAGCATGGGCTTACTAAAATCCCCCTTCATTTCTAAAAACTTTGTCAAACTCGACTGTGCGTGCGTACACAGCCAAGATTTCAAAGGCGAAATCCTACGTTGTTCCTGTAAATTTGTGTACAAGTTATGAAGATGTTATGTATATAAAGATAAAATACATTTATTGAAAAAAAATAAACGTTGAAATAGAAGTACAAAAACTGTCAATCATGGATATTTACGCGGTACAAGAAAAGACTAAGAGAACTAGTGTACATGAGGGCCCTAATACTTTATAGAGTGGCGCCGGCACATGATCTTATTACAACAATAGTACCTATTGCAATATGTGTGTAACTGTATCTAATAGAATACAAGCATTACTATATATACTTACGACACTAGATTCTTTTTTGCTCCTTAAATGATACAAGAGATTCATAGCTTTGCAGTCACTGTGTCCACAGACAATAACATGTCGTACATTATTTATAATGCAGCTGAGTTCAAGACCAGCTGGTTCACAACTTGTCATCTCGTCAATAAAGGCTTCAGAATGTGGAATAAGGTTTCCAGCATTTCTGACTGTAATTTTTAAAAATATTTTTTAAACATTGATTTGTAATAATGTAACTTAAAAGCCAAAATTCGAATAACCTACCAACAAACATGTCACCAACAGACGTCTCTGTGAATCTCGTAGGTATCATTCTGCTGTCCATACATGTATAAAATATTGCTTTTGGCTAAAATACAATTTACATTTTCCATTTTAATTGCCATCATATTTTCAATAAATGTCATTATTTGTGGGTAGTTCAAAATATTGTGATATTAGATAATATACTACAGCTATTGTATTTTCAGCCAAATGAAAACAACTTATTATAGATTGACATTAACCTAAATTGTCAGTTGTCAATTCTGCTAACAAGAAATACCAAAACATTGTGGTTAATACTGTTATAAAATAAATTATTTCGCTAGCACTCAGCATCTGATTCTTTATTTACGGGACAAAAAGATATATATATAAATCTGTATTAAAGAGGAGTTTCGTAATTTATCATATAAAGTGTCAATAATTTTGCCTATGTGATTTACACGAAAGTGTAAAATAAGAAACAAAGGTTAGTTTTACTCACCACTGGATTGTCTTTAACTTGTTCGAATTGTTTAACCATACTAGCTCTATCTAAAACACGATATCTCATAATACCTCGCAAGATTCTATCCATTTTTATTTATCAGATACTCGTAGTTCCCGACATTTGGGTGAGAAAGCGATTTAATTCGTTGCACGAGCAGCGAACCCGTTTTTGACATTACTGACCTTCATTTAATTTCTTATCACGGTCTTACTAGCATACTGACAGAAGTAGCTACCCACTGTGTACTCTGTCCCCTCCTATGTGTAGAAACTAGAATAATCATCGTATTTGTTTATCAGAAATCTAACATTTGTCTTACTGATTATATTATTCCTTTACATTTAAATATGCGTATTTTCGGTTCTAGTAGTCTCAGTTATATAACAGTAAATATCATGTATTTTAATAAATAAATTTGTTTTAAGATGAATGCTGAATGTGCTTTTGGTGATGGAGCTAAGGTGGAAAAAGAGACTCCATCTATCCCTTCAAACCATCGTTTTCTTGAACCGGAGAAAGCAGTTAAAACAATTACAGATATGGCAATTTGGGAGAAATCGGAGGCTTATATGGAATATACAGGCTTTATTGTCACATTAAATGAGGCTATCAGAGCGAAACCACTCTCAGTTGACTGTAAAGTATCCCCCAACATTAAAAAACTTGCTGACTTACTTGATAAAATTAATAATTTAATTGATGTGTTTCCCCCAATTGAGCAGCCTCAAAGGTTTGGAAATGTCGCATTCAAAGATTGGTTAAATGAAGTCAGGTTGAATTCAACACCATATCTTCAAGAAGCATTAGATCCTAAGCTGCACTTAGCCATACCAGAAATCAAAGTGTACCTGGAAGAGAGTTTTGGTAACGCAACTAGAATTGATTACGGTACAGGACACGAAATGTCTTTCATCATGTTTTTGTGCTGTCTCTATAAAATAGGTTGCCTACAATTAGATGATAATGTGTCAACTGTGTTCATTTTGTTTAATAAATATTTGAATATAGCAAGGAGATTACAGCAGACATATAGAATGGAGCCAGCGGGTAGTCATGGTGTGTGGAGTTTAGATGATTACCAGTTTGTACCATTTATCTGGGGTAGCTCCCAGCTGATTGATCAACCCAGAATATATCCACCTGCCAAATTTGTTGAGGAAGATATAATTGAGAAATATTCTAATGACTACATATTTTTATCATGCATCAAATACATTAAGGAAGTAAAGAAAGGTCCGTTTGCAGAGCACTCTAATCAACTATGGAGTATTAGTGCTGTGGGATCTTGGGCAAAAATAAATCAGGGTCTCATAAAAATGTATAAGAAAGAGGTGCTCGCCAAGTTTCCTGTTATTCAGCATGTATTATTTGGATCTCTTTTACCGATACGTAGATTTCCTATTCAACAATAAGTTTTTATATGATTTGTCTAATCAGTATCTGTATTGTATTTAGTATACATTGTGCTTGTGTTGTAGGAACTCATCCTAAATGTGATATTAATTATAATCCTTATTTAAATTGGCTTAAAATGCTGTAATTTATAATTTGTTGATACTCCTTTTTTATTAAATGGTAAACCCTACATTGATATTATTTATTTAACAGCCTATTCGAAATGAAATACTGCCTTTATAAAGTATAATTTAATTCATACAATCTCTCACTATCATTCATAGCACACAATTAAATATGTATTACATACAAACAATATACTATTTTACACTAACAATCACAAAATCCATGTTACAGTTCTAATAAACGCCCACCAAATAGTCGTCATAAATTAATGTACAAATCATAAACTTTTATAAAAGTTATAAAAATCATGATTTTTTATTTTATAAATATCTAAATGTGAAAGTTGTCTCTTTTTTATTTCTTCTTATAAGAAGTAATTAGACTCATTTTTTTAAGTGGCAACTAAACTAATGTTCATTTGGTAATGTCGCAATAGCCTCTGGTTTCTTAGCAAAGTGGTTCTTGTATAATGTGTAAGCCATTCCTACGGTAAGGGCTCCGACGGCGGTTCCCTGAGCGATTACTCGGAACTGCATTAGAAATACGCTCGTACTCATTGCCCCGCGCCGCTTATACGCGTACGCTCCATAACCAACGGCTGCTGCTAGACCCCCTAGTCCTGTCAATAAAAAAAAAATATTAGTAAAACGTAGTAGCTTAATATTTAATTCATAAAACTTTTCAAGTGCATATAAAATTATTGTATCAATATATGGAAGGTTTGTGTTCTCAAATGAAACAATTGGCTTAAAAATGTCATTAATAATTGTTAGTGTTTTGTTATATTCTTTAATTACGGACATTTAGTACCAGAGTTTTCCTCCTACTTAGCTTTTGGTTTGTTAACGACTGAACAAATTGTACTGAGTTTATATATAAACAAAATACAAGTGTTGTTTTATAATTTTCTTTAAAATGCTGAGTTGTGCTTCAGCAGATTACTGTTAACATCACAATTTTTCAATTGAATCAACTCATCGTTACTCAACAAAACGATTGATAAATATCTGTGAAATAATTCCGTTGATGTTATATTAATTGGGCAGAGCAATTTGTTCGTAGATACCTAAACCTGGATGCAACAGAATAGGTATTGCAAAAAATCTTTGCTAATAATTATGAATAATTGCGATAATATTTATGATTAGGCGAGATTGTCAGGAATAACGTAGAGGCCGCGTTATTCTGAGAATTTCATGTGTTATCGCTGGCATTAGTTATATTTAATCTTAAACAATCTTACCTATAACCATAAAAGGTGATTCCTTTGATTTACGAGCCAACCTATCACTATGAGACTCTTCTTGGTATTCAAATATTGGTTTCTCGGCCATTTTGGATTCTAAAACAAGGAACATATTATTCAAAAAATACAGAGTTAGCGATTCCAACAGTTTGTTTTAAAATTTTTTATGGTATAAGCAAACAGTACTACACGCAGAAGTTAACTAGGCACCTCGCCAAGAGTCATTATCGCCAAATCAGGTACCAAGTTGATTTGTACGTGTAGTACACAGTAACAAAGTAAATGGAAGCATCTACAATTTTTTAAATTACAGTGAGGTCACCTTATCCACTCATGAAGTAGTAAAGAACAATTGAGAGAGTTTCTAAGGTGGAGACACATTTATGGACCGACTTCAAAAAAGGTGGCAGTCATTAGAAACTCTTTCTTCCCAGCGTAAAAACAATCGTAAGGAAATGCTAATATATGACGAAAAACAAAATTTTAAGTAGAAATGAATTCTAATAATTCTATAATAAATACGTTACGATAAAATAATAAATTTTATTATTGATATTAGCGTTACTTAAGCATTCTCATTCCCTAACCCGGCTGGTCCCCATGGGAAATTAGACCACAACTCCCCAAATAAAAAAAATGGGGGAGGCCTTTGCCCGTGGGCACACAGAATCAGTTATCGTAGTTTAACAAAAAAATGTAGCTATAATGTATATATTGATTCTAATATAAGGTTATAAAAAAGCTAAGAGAGTGGGTGAGTTTTGTGAAACACCAATTAAGCCACGCATAGGTTTAATAAAAATACATAATTAGACAAACTAATGTGGTAGTTTTTTGCCACATATTAGGTATTTGCATCTTATCTTTCTAGTTACATGAACTTCGGAATTTTATCAATTTAAAATCATTTCATTCAATTCTGAATTATTGCACAATATATCACAGCATGAATGCCGTATATACACAATTTTGTAAAAATACTTTTATTAATCTATAACAATTTATTATAAGGGATACAAATATCTATTACATTTATTATTACACTGTGCCACGTAAAAAATGAAAAAGTAATCAGTAGTTATATTCTTTACATTCGAAACAGTCAAAAATTAATTTAAACTCGCAAACTAATTTGCAGTAAAAATAACTTACACAAAGTCAAGGTCAATTATCACCAGCACTATTAAATTGTTACGCAACGCGTCTGGAACGTACGGTTATCAATGATCGACTGTAGTGTGGGCTGTTGACTGTTGTCGTCACTCGTCGAGTTTGCTGTCAGGGAAAACCTTTAAAACGCGAAATATATTGCAATTCGAGGAAAAAGACGGCTGCGCGCATACACATTTAGAGAAAAATACAACATACTTGTCGGATTATTTCAGCTGTTATATGTAAATATAGGCGTTCTTTGTGCGGTATTTAAGCCTCGAAGATATATAAGATTTATATGTCAATCGTTTTTCACTAGCAAAAGTATAATATCGATAGAGATACCATTCTCTAGTAGTGCCAAGCTGGCAGTCTTGGGAATACCTATCGTAAAGAAATGCTTCTCTTGGAAAGTTAAACATTCCTCTTCTAACAACCACAACCGTGATTTTTTGTTTGTTTTTAGTAGTTGTAGTTTTACTGTGTTATTTTAAATACAGATGGAAATTACCTATGTTCTAAAGCTTTATTTAAGTAGTAATTTGATTGATTACATACAGCCATTCATCGATATTCTATTAGCCAAACTCTGTGTTTGTGTAAAAAGGTTTTAAATTGTAAATATCATTTAGTGTATTGTGTTTTAGAGATCTAAATTTAGGTTAATTTATAGTAAAATTATAAATATACCTAATAAAGGAGAAATACTTATTTTTGTAGGTAGTATTTCTTTAACTATAAGTTCACAAAGGAAAAGGAGCAGTGTTGGCCTAGTGGCTTCAGCGTGCGACTCTCATACCTGAGGTCGTAGGTTCGATCCCGTGCTGTGCCCCAATGGACTTTCTATGTGCGTATTTAAGATTCGCTCGAACGTTGAAGGACAACATCGTGACGAAACCGACATGTCTTAGACCCAAAAAGTCGACGACGTGTGTCAGGCACTGGAGGCTGATCACCTACTTGCCTATTAGATTTAAAAATGATCATGAAACAGATTCAGAAATCTGAGGCCAGGAACTGAAGAGGTTGTAGCTCCACTGATTTATTAATTTATAAGTTCACAAATGTATGTGTGACGTAAATACTTATATGTTTAATAAGTTATAGTATGTCGACTTAAATTTCTACAGTACTACTAAATAGCTTAAGCTAATGTTCAGAAGCAATAGATAGTGTATATTTTTATGTTGTCGGAGTATTTTTGTAACTCAAATAGTAGTAGACCGTTAACAAATAATTTCAATTTTTCAATAAAATGGAATTCCCTATTTATTCCTAGCATATTTGTTTAAATAAAACTTAACGTAAATTTCAATAAATACGAATTACTTCCAACTCTCTTTCTCTCTAGACTTACATTGTTAATTTTGTATAATCGTCATGACTTAACAAACGCGACACGATTCAATCATCGCGTCATTTATAATTTTTTTAAAGGCATTTTCCTCTTGCAACCAGTTTGTAGTCTCCGCTCTTAAGACGCAGGGACTCCTGGCGTAATAATTATGATGACTCACCATACGCTCTTGCGTCATTACAAGAAGCATCACGCGCGATTCTTACAGTTTTGTTTCGTGCTATGATGCAAGATTGGACACATAATGTAACATGTTTACATACAGCACACATCGAAATGTAATTCAATTTTCAAGTAATCCCACACACAAATGAATTCTTATTCTTAGTGTTTAAAAGCGTTCATCTGATAGAACCACCTTTTATGTAGAGGGTTTTAATTCAAGACCTCAAAGATGCTTATTCTATAAGATTTCTTTAAGTCTCTATCAGATGTTTTATTTTTCATCTGTCTTACAAGCGGTGAAGGATTTTTATGGGTCCATAATTTGGTAATCTACTGGCCTGAAAAAATCTCCAACGAGCAACTTTGGGAGCGCTGCCGAGAATCCCGATCAGTCAGCAGATCAAGAGGCGCAAGTGGAATTGGATAGGCCATACACTTCGAAGGGATCCCAATCATATTCCCAAGCAGGCGCTTGATTGGAACCCGCAAGGAAAGCGAAGGCGTGGCCGTCCCAAACAAACCTGGCGCCGTACAGTAGCGGACGAGGCGAAGAAGCTGGTAGGACTTGGAGTGAGGTGAAACACGAGGCGCAAGACCGAACGCGATGGAGACTCGCTGTGGACGCCCTCTGCCCCACCTAGGGGTTATAGGACATGAAGATAATTTGGTGAGTTTTTAATAATTCTAATCATTTTTGTTGCCTCCAATGTAGATCTTTTTATCTTTAGAAAGGCTTCCAGATGCATGAGCATGTTCTATATAAGATAATATTTGAAATCTGATTGGGGTATAGTATACAATTTATAATACATATGTTATATACATACAAAATGCATCGGGGCTCTAATTCGAAGTCGAAGACGACAATACTCGTCTGCAAATCTCTGGTTAAAACTGATCTAATTTTAACCTAAACTTAATCTTATCTAACTACGTTTTTAAATTACCCGGATGTAGATTCTAATATGAAATCTTATAATAGTCTGCGTTAGGTACCTTATTGTTTATCGTTTGAATAGCGTGATTAGTACTGGCCAAATCAGTCCAAACCTTTTTTGAATATTCAAATCAAATCAAATTATCTTTATTCATTTAGGTAAACATGTACACTTATGAACGTCAAGAAAAACAAATTAAATTAACTGTAAATTTACATTTACAACCAGTTCGCAAGTCAAGGGCGTAGAGCGGGTAAGAAGAACTGGCTTATTACTAGATTATCATAGATACTTGTTAGATATATTCATTATCATTTTGTAGATAACGAATGATTGTGTCAACAAGGTTAACACGTCACGGCTACCTTTTGCTGATTAGAATTTTGAGTGACAATCAATTGATAGATATCTAAATTGAATAATCCCGTAGCAAAATTTAATACGACGCACATCGCAAAACGTACTTTAATACTACTAAATTTGAATCTTTCCAAGTAAAAGTATAATTCATAGGCTGTCTATTATTAACTGACTTCAAAAAAGGAGGTTGTCAATTTGAATGCGCTATTGGTGGAGTCGGATAATAGTGTGGTCTAGTTTGGCTTCCAAGCACGTTTGTCAACTGATCTATAATTCTACAATTCGACGAATTCAAGTTTCATCAAAATCGCTTCAGTAGTTTTGAAGATATGCACGCATTTCTGGAGGGGATATGTTTAATATAAGTGCTAATAATGGTGATCAATATTATTTTCTTATCAATACACTGATAGCGTTGACCAGCCAATTCGTTACATATGTTAAATGTATTTATTAAAATATGCTGGTACAGTTAGTTAGTTTAGTTAAATAAACATCATTTATTTAATATTTACATATTTATAAGCACTTAATAATTAAATAAATAACTTTCAATATAAATAACATAATACATAAAAATATACCTAATAACTAACCTTAAAATTTAATTATTAAAAAATATTATTAAAAGTAGTCCCTTTAGGCAAGGTTCCGAAGATACTGGCAGCGTTCCCCCTTTGAATAGCTAGACTAATTCTTTGTGCGAGGTAGCTGCCAGCTCTTCGTTCTCCTGTGATGTCGACTAACCTTTTTGATAATTCCCTAAAAAGCCTTAACGCGCTAGGACCCCATTAATAGACATATTATGTATTTACACATGACATTGACGTTTTTGTCTTACTGGCCAAAACTCTCCTCTGTGGTTTGGAATTCCAAATTCAATTTTTGCTCGAGCATTTGTTTTTCGAAAACCTTGATCCATTTTCTTTGCGTCACTCTAAAATGGAAAACATGAAATATCGCGATATTTATGAGTACGAGAGGTGTATGGCAGTGTTGCAAGAGAAAACAGTGCGTTCTGGAGGTTTCTGCAGAATAAGCCACGTGGACGGCCAGAGACCAAAGTTGATAACGAAGAATTGAAAGGTATTGTGCTCTACGTCTGATTTAGCTGCAGGCTGCGGTGTTAGTGATAATACTATATTAATCCACTTGAAGCAAATTGGGAAAGTGAAAAACCTTGAAAGGTGGGTATTTCACCAAATACCCACCAAATCAAATCGCCAAACACGCGTCGACTGCTGCGTTATATTATTCAATCGGCACAACTGATTTTAAATCGAACCATCACCTGTGAAGAGAATTATCTTCTGTATGTTAATCAGAAGCACTCATCACAATGGCTGAACCCAGCCGAACCAGCCAAATCGTACTCCGAAACAGTTATTTATTTATTCACACTTCGTTGCAAAGA
The DNA here is from genome assembly GCA_028984075.1 of Pieris mannii. Classification (NCBI taxonomy): domain Eukaryota; kingdom Metazoa; phylum Arthropoda; class Insecta; order Lepidoptera; family Pieridae; genus Pieris; species Pieris mannii. Next base: position 715,325 of record CM054798.1, on the reverse strand, counting down.
AACACAAATAACACAATACATAAAAATTACAAGGGATACAACGGGCGGCCTTATCGCTAACAAGCGATCTCTTCCAGGCAACTCTAGTAAGAAAAGAAAAATAAATAAAAATGATGAGTGCAAGAAGTGCATAACCAGAAGTTATATAAAAAAAAATATATTTATCTATAGAACCTTAATCTGGAGAAACACAATAAAAATTGAATAAGAAAATTACTTTCCTGGAAATGCCGGGTTCGTACTCTATAAGTTTGTTAAATCTTGCTAGACGATTACGGCAGATGTATATTGCATCTGCAAACCATGCTGGAAAAGCTAGCTGCTAAACAACCATGGCATGGCTGGCTGACATTGCGTAACAGGTAAAAATTATCTAATGGGGCAGTCGACCTTCAAAGATTTTATTGATTCCTGTAAGAATGTTTTTTTATTAAAGGGATCAATAAGCCACCTATAATATGGCAAGAGAGCAATAGGTATATATATGGATTAATAAAATATATTAAAAAAAGGTAGTTTTTCTTCCCATACAAAACGCCATTTGTTTAGTAGTAAGCATGTGCCTGACAATAATTTAAATTTGGGACTAGCACTATTTCAATATTTTAAAAAAATGTAATACATATTAGCTTTATAAAATTAGTGCTTAAACCATTGCTTCTGACGAGCTCGTAAAGCTAGCACCTGCTTTCATGAAGGTTGGCGCTGCGGTACGCAACTGATACAGTACTATACGAGAGTTATTATATTATTGCGTAAACGCATAGACAACATGGCTGTAAATAGATCAATTTTATATTCGCTCACGTCTGTCAAACAGGCAGGGGGCAAACGGGCAGGAGGCTCACCTGATGTTAAGTGATACCGCCGCCCATGGACACTCTCGATGCTAGAGGGCTTGCGAGTGCGTTACCGGCCTTTTAAGTATTTGAACGCTATTTTCTTGAAGGACCATAAGTCGAATTGGTTCGGAAATATTTCATGCTAAATATTGACATGAATGAAATACTTAGTTCTAGGCATAGATATATTATACTCGTATTAGAGAAGCAGTTAAATAAAACTACATATTTAAAATGACATATAAAGTTTAATAAGACCATAAATTATAGATTATAAAAAAACAATTACTATTAACTAATAGTTATAAAATATTTTGTAACGTGATTCGTATCTGAGCCTAGTCATCTCACTTATCGAATATTTCTCAACTTGAAATAGAATTTTTGACAATTTGGAATGCACGTAAATTTTAACAATTCAAGTTTTAAACTGTTAAAATGTATATTTTAATCCATTAAAAAGTATTTTACAAAACATATTGAAATTAATTCAATCATTATGAATGTCATTTGACGCTTACGCCCTTTTACTTCTGAGCGAGTTTCTTTCTCTATCTCTCATATCTTAAATGAACCATCCTTTTCTTGCGGACGACAGTATATTGAATTAAGACCCTAATAGCGTATCTCTTGGTAAACAGAGACCATTTTTAAACCACAAATTTTATAATAAATATAAATTACGTGTCACGTAGTTTGTCCGCTATGGACTCCTAAACTACCGAACCGATATCAACGAAATTTGCACACCGTGTGCAGTTTGGTCTAACTTAAAAGATAGTATAGTTTACATCTCAATTTATACCCGCAATATTATTTTATTGCAAATATTTGTTTATTATTTGATACAATTCTAACAGATGGCGCTGTGTGAAAAGTACTAACGTTTCACATAAGCTATTTACCTTTCACATAAGTTCTCCTAGCGTTTCCCTTGAATAGTTTACTACTATGTAATATAACAAAAACCTCAGCCGCAGCAGCACTTGGTCGAGTCTGCTAGTATACTATATATTACTTAACACGATATGAATTGTCATGTTTAAAAATGTGAAATAATAACAAAATATACGTATTTGGGGCCGTTCAGGTATATGTAAGCACTATAGTGGCTCTTTGATTTTATTATTTAGTGATTACGTCAAGCTTGCAAACAAAATGCATTTTCGAGGAACCCTACAAAAACTTAATACATTTATGTAATATTCTTTTTTTTTTAATTTTTTTTTTTGACGTTCATAAGTGTACACGTTTACCTATATGAATAAAGATATTTTTGAGTTTGAGAACTTTACTTACTTTTGCTGACAAGAGGGGGGGGGGGAGGTTATATTGGCAGCCCCCGTACGGCCCTGCAGGACGCGAACACATACACCAATAGCATTATAGAGGGAGGATGTAACAATAACACCGCTGGCACATGGTGTGATGGTTGTAGCTCCTAAACGTCGTGTAAAAGAAAAATCTTGGCGATTAAGGAGTGGCGGAGAGTTTATTGCCAGTTCTTTTCTTCCGTTCTACGCCCTTGATTTGAGAACTGGCAGTAAATGTAAAATTAGAAGCATTTAAAATATTTTTTCTGTTTTGATGTTCATATGTATAACCTAAATTATTTTGATTTTTATTAATATCTATACGATACCAGTATATTAACTACGAGGTTTTTTTTTAAATAATTTTTTTTAGGTTTTTTTGCTATTTTTCTTATCTGTAGTCTTCCATACAAGAATCCATCATCTTCTTTACTACATTAGATGTTACATATAGTAAAGTAAAACTGCAGTTTTCCGAAATATAATATTTATAAAATTTTAAACAGAAAACAATATAACATGCAAAGTTCTTGATAGTCAAGTAACCTAGGCCTAACAAGTTTGTTTCAATATTACTTTAAATTCTTGTAAATTAACAATCATTCGCACATTCGAAAAAAAATCTGATTTAATATTTTAGAAATTATACTTCTTTTGGCGCAATGGAGAAAAATGATGAGAGTGAATTTTTACGATGAGCACACCAACACCTAAATTCGACATCGTAAAGTTAGGTCTAGGCATGGAAATTGATAACTATGTTCAAGTTATATTCTAGTAGTTTATATTTACGTGTTTATATACGTGTTTCGTAAAGAACAATTAAACAGTGTGAATAAATAGATATTATTTTGGTGTTTTTAAATCAATTTCATATACGACGGTTATATAATTTACTAATAATTTATTTAAATGAAGTATTTTTGATTAATTTTAATATTTATCGTTAATCACTACTGAATTTTAGCTTTTTTCCATACGCCAAAGTATAACTTCTAACGCGTGTACATAAGTACAGACGCGAATCTGCCGTTTGCTGTTTACGTAAGAATCAAAAATGATTGATTTTGATTTGCTTTAATATTTTTTAAGAGTTAATAGTAATTTACTTTTGCGCGAGTCACCTCAACTGTTCTTTAGATTGTGAGTTGATATATCTAGGGGCCTTTTAAGTATTATGTAAGCAGATTCTCTGCAATGTTTCCCCCCCCTTAATTTTTTGTAAGAATCTTCGATAGTAAATTTCGTTTGGAAGCATAGCCAATGTGTGGGTAATATGTGTAAAAATTTAAATAATAATAAAATCAAAGACACACGACAAGAACGTAAAGTAATATTGCATACTTCGGCCATAAATTACAAATTTGAACAATTTCTTACACAGTAATAGGCATCAAACAATTCGAATTCTTTTAATGAAATTACAGTAAATCTACCGCAATTACAGTATATCCGGGAGAGATCATCGTCAGTGGTAATGGTCTGCCGAGACCTTCTCGAGCTTCTCAAAATGCCGCCTGGCGTTGCGTATATTTAGGAGCGTCGCTTCGGAAGGGATCTTCGGGTCAGACAGCTCCACCATGACGTACGTGTTGGTCGTGAAGCCGTCGATGAAGGCCGCGAAAGCGCTATTGCGGACCTCCATGCTCTGAAACTGCGCCGCCAGCTTCGAGCAGGACAATTTGAACTGTTTCACGATATTGGAAACCTTTTCGAAGCGATGAGCGTCCCTGTGGGCTCGCCGTTGGCAGTGGGAGACCACCAGGAATGTGGCTCGCTCGAATAGCAGCACCTGATTTTTAGTTTGGCATTAACTCTCATTTATATCTCTATCTCTCAGCTATGTTAAATTTTTTGTTACAGGAGGCAGACGGGCTGGAGGCTCAACTGATGCTAAGTGACACCGCCGCCCATGGACAGTCGCACTGCGAGAAAGCTCGCAAGCGCGCTGCGGGCCTTTAAAGAATTGGTACGCTGTTTTTTTTGAAAGACCCTAAGTCGAATTGGTTCGAAAATACTTCAGTGGGCAGCTCCACATAGTGGTGGTGCGCGAAATTGTCTTAAGAAGCACTTAGTTGTGGAACGACGGATGTCAAGGTGATACGGATGAAATACCTACTTAATAATTAGACAAAGGCTGTACAGATAATGCGATCATTTTCCTAGCAAAGACAAAAAATAATTACTATCAAGCTTAATCCAGGCATTACATAGACGAAAGAGTCCACGACTTTAAAATCACCGTCATCTCCAATTTATGCGTAATGGTCTAGATCAGTGATTCTCAACCTGTTTTTGTTACGGCACATATTAAACGATTTAAAATTTGGCGGCACACAAAGATAAAAACTATTTACTTACGTAAGTTTTAAATATACAGAATAAACTAATATTTGCTTCAATAATAATAATAATAATTAAAAGTTTACTACGGGATGAATTACAAGCTAATATTACATACAAATTATTCTTTTTTTAATTGATATAATTGAATTATATTAACATAATTATCTGTTCGCAAAATTTGGCGGCACACTTTTGAAATCTGGCGGCAAAGTGCGGAAAAGTGGCGGAAAAGTGCCGCGGAACATAGTTTGAGAATCACTGGTCTGGATAATATAAAAATAATTAGCTGTATCAATAAATAAATATTGTCTATGGTATTACGCATAGATGCATAGAGTATTAGACATTTAAACAAAATTTGATTTTTTCTTCGAGACAATAGATGGCGTTGATATGTCAAAATTTATTTGATTTGTCAACGTTTGTTTTGTTGTGTTTGTTTCTCTCGAATAAATACAACCTTTTAAGAGCGTACAAATTCTTAAAAGGCCGTCAACGCACTCGCGCGCCTTCTAGCATCGAGAGTGTCCATGGGCGGCGGTATCACTTAACATCAGGTGAGCCTCCTGGCAGTTTGCCCCCTGTTCAATAAAAAAAAAATACAACTAGAAACATTGACTTTTTAACCGAGTTAGTTAAAAGCTATTCCACTACTGAGTACAAAAGTTGCAGATATAGAGAATCCTAGTAGTTAAGATTCAAAGTTAAATATTGTTAATAAGTTGTCCTTAAACGACATACCTCGTCAGCATCAACAATTGCAGCAAACTGTTTGAGCGATGACTCCAACACTTTGACATTGGGTATTAATTTGTATACTATACTTGACCATGCTCTGAAAATGATAACAATGTTGATAAGTTTTATTAAGCAATTAATTTTTTTAAATCTATATATATGGATTTCATGATATATTTAGGTTTCCAAGCACATATTTAGCAGGTGTACAGTTTGTCCTTAAAATTTCCTTTTCATTAAAATCAGGTATATAACTCAAGGAACTGTTTATTTTGTTTCATGGAAATAATAAAGTGCTATTAATCAGCCTCACCTGGTTAACAAACCATAAACTACAGTCCAACAAGCTAACTAAACATGCAATGCGTTATATGCATACATTAAGGCACAATTATGATACATCTGCTTTAACAATACTTCTTTTTTAAGAGTGTGTGTCACAGAACGATAGTACTAACTAAACTTAGCTTTAGCTGTAGACATACTTTTACGTGTGAATCCACAATTCACATGATATCAACTCTATTATTGACAAATTCAATTAGTCTACTTTAGGAAACTATTTATTCAAGTCAAAAGCTACCAACTTTATATCTAAAAATTATTCTTATTCATTATTTAAAGTACTTATGAGAACTGTTTATTTGCAAAATGACACATATATGATAAGAGAAAATAATGATTCAATGTACAAAACATAAAATATAACATTCAGAATCTATAATATAAAATGGTTATTGATAACAAATCTTATATAATCCCTTTGTTTTTTTTTTTAAGCAATTAAAAAAACATTGTATTTAAAATGAATGTGTCCCTGATATGTAACTATATAGAACTTACTTATATAGTGTTTCATCCCATATACTTGTTCTAAAGCATGTGCACTCTAATGGCTTTGAAAGTCCTTTAAGATCCTCTTCACGGCTCTTAAATATTTCGTCTCGCCTTTCCTCAGCAACCAGATCCATTTTGTGAACTAAACAGAAAATTCTTGCTTCTGGTGAGTTCTGAAATATAGTAACAGATTTTGTCATAGCAATATATAGTAGCAAGTAGGAGAGTTGCATAATTACAAGACCATTAATGGTTCAAAAATATTTAAACCATTATAGATATAAAGTCAAGGTTATGATATTCTTATAACAGTCTGCAATAGGAAATCACAATGTGGTCAATAACACATTAATCTTGTTGAAATTGCAATAACTGTTTACTCTAACTTAAAATTCTAAATAAATATCATTTCAAATAAGATTTTCAATTTTTTTTATATAAACATAAGTAATAGAAGGATACCTGTAATATAGCTTCTAAGCAAGACTGGTAATAATGATAATCTTTTTCCATTTCACGGCTTTCAACATCAAAAACATATATTAAGACTTCAACATTTCTGAATATGTTGTCTCTTTGTGATGCAAAGTAATTCTCCATAAAAGCCTCCTGGCCCCCACAATCCCAAAGATTTAACACAAGATTTCCAAGAAACCTTACATGGGAATGTTCTACGTCAACTGTAACAGGCATAGATGTATTAAATATATTAAGACATGATTTACTTCAATTTTTTTTTGTTTATAAACTGTACTTACTTGTGGCACCCAGTCTGCGTGTATCTCTTGCTATGTAGTTTGCAAATATGATAGACCTCATACTTGTCTTGCCTGAACCACTTTTACCCATCAACAATACCTAGAAAATATTTTTATTAATCTTACAAAAACACATGAACCATACAAAAGTTTATATATAACAAATTGATAAGATTAACAACGTACCTTTTTCTTCATGATTATAGTTTAAAAGTTATCCCTTTCACTGTTAATCTTTAATAACTTTAACTTGACCCTAAGAGATGAAACGTATTGCGAAACACAAAGGTTTCTAACACGTATATTATGAAGTGATGATAATTACTATTTTTCTTTCGTTTTCAACGCTTCAAGTTAAATTTGTAACAATACATTTAAGCTGCATTCGGTTATTAGGTAAATACAATTTTTTTTATTTTCTTTAATTAAGATTTTTTAAAGTATTCCTTTCTATAATTTAATTCACAGTTCAATGATTTAATTCATTATTTCTGATCCAGTATCCACAGACTACAGATGTGTTTATTGTCATTATTTTTGATAAATGCCAACCAAAAGTATATGAAATTACTTAAATCTGGACATTTCTGAGGTCACCTAGGGAAAGCTCACGATTTTATACACGGTCTGTTGCATGTTTTGACAAGAAAATGCGTCATGTGTGAACAACGAGAGAATAATAATTACTTTTAAGTTAACGAGAATCATACTCTGTCTGTCATCAACTGTCAATCTCTCAAAGTCAATAACAAAACGAAGAAGCTCTTACAAACTCGTGGATCATTTGCAGAATTAGAAATAAACAAGAGATGAGTTTTACTTACGTTTTAACATAAAAATATATAAAAATCTGTATAAAATGGCACGCCATCGAAATATAAGAAATAGAAGTTTTTCAGACGATTATGATTACGAAGACGTTTACGGCCACTCGGTTGAAGACGATGTTTGTTTATCTCCAAGTGATGCTGCTCAGTTCATATATGATCGCTCCAGAAATCAACATGCTATATCACAATTTCTGGAGTCGGATGACATTCAAGAAGAGCCAGAAATTGAAGTTGATGTCGATAACTCTCGGCCGTCTTTCGAGCGTCGCGAATCCATGGATTTACGTGGACTAAAATTGAGTGAAGAGGATGAAACTAAGCTGATGTCATGCTTAGATGAACTACGAAACATTTTGGGAGATACGGTGCCAGATACAATTCTTATACAAGCAGTAATTAAACATAAATTTGATTACAATAAAGCTCTAGATGAAATTTTAAATAATAATAAACAGGACAACATCAAAGTTACGGCAGAAAAGCCCAAAGTACTCATAGACTCTGCCCCTATTATACCTGTTCTTGATAAAGCTCCAATAATTTCAACTTCTACAGTGGATAAAACAGTATTGATTGCTTCTAAACCAGAAGAAGCTAACACTGCAGTTGTAAAAGGTTTTAAAATAAATAATGATACCACATATAGCAGACCACAGACACCCAGAGATCAATCACCAGCTGTTTCTTCAAGAGGTGACAATTTAGATGAATCAAAATCAACTCCAAAAGCAAAGGAGAACAAAATTGATCCAACTATTAAATACTCCAATGAACGAGGATCTGACAAGGAGCATTTATATATTGTTGTAATTGGTCACGTTGACGCTGGAAAATCTACGCTAATGGGGCACTTACTTTGTGAGCTTGGGGAGGTAAGTCAGAGAACCTTGCATAAATATGAACAAGAAAGCAAAAAAATTGGAAAGCAAAGCTTTATGTATGCCTGGGTGTTAGACGAGACTGGTGAGGAGAGAGTTAGAGGAATTACAATGGATGTTGGTAAAGCTCAGTTTGAAACGAAAACAAAGAAAGTAATTATTTTAGATGCTCCAGGACATGCAGATTTTATTCCTAATATGATTACTGGGGCCGGACAAGCAGATGTTGCATTGTTAGTTGTCGATGCCACTCGAGGTGAATTTGAGTCAGGTTTTGAACTGGGAGGACAAACTCGTGAACATGCATTGCTTGTCAGATCATTAGGAGTAAGCCAATTAGCTGTGGCTGTGAACAAACTTGATACTACCAATTGGTCTCAGGAAAGATTCAATGTAATTGTCAAAAAGTTGAAGTTGTTTTTAAAACAAGCTGGTTACAAAGACTCGGATGTGACATTTGTGCCATGCTCAGGGCTAACTGGAGACAATCTGGTGAAGCCTTCTAATGAAGCTGAGTTGATTAACTGGTATACTGGACCAACTTTACTAGATGTAATAGACAAGTTTAACGTTCCAGAGAGGCCTGTGTCAAAGCCCATGCGAATGTCTATTAATGATGTTTACAAAGGAACCGGTTCTGGGTTTTGCGTAGCAGGCCGTATTGAAAATGGTATTGTAAATAAAGGAGATAAAGTTTTAGTTTGTCCTTCAAAAGAAATGGCTGAAATCAGAAATATAGCTATAAATGAACAATCAACCAACATTGCTTTTGCTGGCGACCAAGTTGCAATAACCCTATCAGGAGTAGAGATGCAAAATGTATCAATAGGTTACATACTGAGTGATTCTGTCTGTCAGGTACCGGTGACCTCACGATTTGAAGCAAGGCTTGTTGTATTTAATGTTAAGGTGCCGATAACTAAGGGATATCCTGTATTGCTACACCACCAGTCACTAATAGAATCGGCACATATCAAAAAATTGAAGGCTCTATTAAATAAAAGCACGGGAGAAATGATAAAGAAAAAGCCTAGATGTTTAGGAAACAATTCAGTAGCGGTAGTGGATATAGAAGTTTCTAGACCTATTTGTATCGAGAGGTATAAGGATGTTAAAGAGTTGGGTCGTGTCATGTTACGAGTGGCGGGAGTCACTATAGCAGCAGGACTTGTCACAGAGATTTATACCGATTGATCTGATATTGTACTTTAATGCGGAACCATTTTAGTTATGAGAGGAAATTCATGTACAATTGTATTGTGCTATACATAAAAGTGATATAAAAATGACTATATATTGTTAATGTAAATTATATTTATGACGCCATTAAAAGTTATTAGAGTATTTTTAGAATTTCATTGATCCTTGCTTAATATGAATGTTTGAAAAAAGTCATCTCAAAGGGAAATATTAGAGATAGATAAAACAAAAGAACTGTGAACTAAGTCTTAAATCATACAACCGAGGTCTTCAATTACTACAATACTTCAATTATATATTTCAAATTCTTTACACATTTCACATTCTTTAAATATATATTTTTAATCTAAATAAAAATGACGAAAATGTGTTTTTAGGTTTCATTAAAATGATAATATTAGTTTAAAAACATTGTGTGTACTTATGTATACGCGTTAGAGGTTATACTTATTTGGCGTAAAAAGATAATCTTTAAAAAAAATTTATCTTTCGCCTTATTCTGTATTTGTAGAAAAATCGACAATAACAATAGAAAAAAAAGGTATTGAAAGTTTTACTATGGCGCATTATGTAGTTAAATAAAGTTTATTTAAATATAAAAGAAAGATATCTACTAATTAAAGAAATTTTTGTTTTGAAATGATGACTATGATAACTTCACGGTGTCGGTTTTTTGTAACGCTTAAAGCGCGCAAAAATTTTGCTCTCAAAATTTATCCCAATTTCAAATTCAAATTCAATAGCACGATTAGCGTTACAAACAGACAATTAATATTTTAATATAATACTTAATAATTATGAAAAATTCAATGGCGCTACGACCTTTTTAGCTTTGCGCCTCAGAGTTCTGTATCGGTTTCATGGTAATTTATTAATCTAATAGGCAAGTAGGTGAACAGCCTCCTGTGCCTAGAACACGCCGTCGACTTTTTGGGTCTAAGGCAAGTCGGTTTCCTCACAACCGTTCAAGCGGTTCAAATACGCACATCGAAAGTACATTGATGCATCGATGGTCGAACCTACGACCTCAGGGATGGGATTCGTTGAAGCCACTAGCCCAGTACTGCTTTTATTATTATACGCCTTATAATTTTTTTCTGCAATTCTGTAGATAATTTGATTTATCGGTCCATTTATCATGTGAAATGATGAATTAGATCCCGAAATGACAAGAACTAAAGAGTTGCGAGAAAACAATTTGTCATGCTTGGGTCTAGAGATTCGATTTAGATAAAATAGTTTTCTGGCAGCTCGTACTAGGGATAGCAATGTAGTTGCTGAATAGACTAAGCTGTGGAGTGCCTTAATTAAATGTTCTATACGTATCTCTACGCCGTTTTAGTCTGGAGGTTAAACTCGTTCGTTAAGAGCGGGCTATAACCAAAATCACTCATCGTGGATTTGATTTAAACTAAGTATGTGATGTTGATAGTAGTGTTGGCCTAGAGGCTTCAACGAATCCCATCCCTGAGGTTCGATCCCCGGCTGTGCACCAATTTTCTTTTTAAGTACCAATCGCGAAAATGTCGACGGCGTGTTCCAGGCACAGGAGATGGTGATCATCTACTTGCCTATTAGGTACATTGGCTAATGATTATGAAACAGATACGGAAATCTGAGTCCCAGACCTCATAAGGTTGTAGCATCACTGATTTATTTTAATTTCAATTACATGATGCTTTATGATGATTAATAGATTGATTGAATATAATTTGCACCAATTTTCTTTTTAAGTACCAATCGCGAAAATGTCGACGGCGTGTTCCAGGTACAGGAGATGGTGATCATCTACTTGCCTATTAGGTACATTGGCTAATGATTATGAAACAGATACGGAAATCTGAGTCCCAGACCTCATAAGGTTGTAGCATCACTGATTTATTTTAATTTCAATTACATGATGCTTTATTATGATTAATAGATTGATTGAATATAATTTAAAATTGGGTGAATATATAAGCTTGACTCTAAAAACACAATACAAAATAATTGCCTCGAAAAAAAACCATAAAGTTACTTGTAGCCTAATTTCGTTTTAATTCAATCGTGGCGAGTATTATGGAGTGAAAAAATAATTACTAAGGCAAATGTGCCAAACTAATGAGTTTGGGCGAGAGCTGTTACTAGCGATTAATTAAAATAATGTATTATTTTACGAGATTTTTAAATAGATTTGGATTTACTTAATTTCTGTATCGTGTAACACATCGTCCATCTCATTTCACGCGAACTTTAGGCATACGTTTGTTTCACTGTAAAATACTCCGTCTCCCTCGCTCCATTGAGAACACTACCTTCGCTTCTTAGTGCCAGGGCTCGATAAAGCATTATAATTACCACGAGTAAAACAAACTTAATACTTTCGACAGACTATAGCGTAATTTTTCAATTTCAATAAAATTCCATGAAATTTCAAATCAAACCGCGCAGTATATTTAAACAAAACACATGCTACTTTATATTGAAAATTAAATATATATGATTTATTTTGCGTGAAACCTATATAATTTTAAGTAATACCGCTACGATATAGAATATATACGAATAGCCTGTGCGTCCAGCACCAAATGCTAAATGTTCCGATGATGGACGCCCAGACATCTCCATAGCTCTGCAGCTTCATACTTTATGTTGACAAGGGGTGCACCCACTCCTGTTTGTCAAAATCCTATCGGATTCGATTTACTGGATTATTCTCGACGTGCAAGAAAGACGACGAAAGACGGGATAGTGCAAAAATGACATCAGAATTACGTAAACATATAAATGAACTTAATTACGGTTATTTAATATAGATTTAACTCAGGGTAAGAGTAATTGAATGAAAGTTTTTGGGATTTATTGATATATGTTCTTATGGTCTCTAAACATCGTTTGTTGAAATTTAATTTCCTTTATAATTTATCTTTTTTTTAAATTTTATTTATAAAAACACTCCTGTCTTAACAGGTGACCCTAAATTTACAACAGTGAACAATACGTAATATACCATACAGACGAAACAAAAAAAAAACAAACATGAAATTACAAAAGGCCAGCAAGACACTCGCGAGCCCTCTGGCATTGAGAGTGTCCATGGGCGGCGGTATTACTTAACATCAGGTGGTTTATAGAACAGGAGGCTTCCTGCCCGTTTCCCCCCGTTCTATAAAAATAATTCATAATAAAAAATTCAAGAAATTTTCAAACTATATGCACTAACAAATAATGTAACTTTTGCCAGCTCACTCAGGGCCTGATTAACCCTTAGGCTAATTAAACTGCAGCCTAGGGCGTGACGATCTAGGGGGCGCACAGAAATCGCGTTTTCGCTAGATCCTATGCATCATCCCATCACCATTCAACTAGACCGATACAAACACTAAATGAACTGGATCTATAACCAGATGGAAGATTTTAGTATCCAAATTAGATGAAGAATGGTCGTTACAAAAAATCTGTCAAAAACTCGAAAAGAAAATCAAAGAAAAGATACCAAAATAGATAAGTGTTACCAGCTGCAAAGGTCTTTTTTAGCACCAAAAAGAGTTAAAATTTATTTGCGTTCCACACTCCGGCAGTAAAAACTTACAGCGCTCTCGGTAATGTACATAGAATTTGATTTTTTAGAAACTCTTGAAATTTGAAAAAAACTAACAAAAAAAGAGGGCGCATGGCCCGATAAATAGCCTAGAGCGGTCAGACCTCTAGATCAGTGTCTGAGCTCACTCAACGGACAATGAGAAAGGTCCGTTCACCTATGTATTTCGTTAACTAAATTAATACTCTGAACATACTTGGCATTTTCAGAAGGTAAAGTCAGTAAGTTAATAATTTAAGAGGGAACTCTGAATGTTGGTAGTATAAAATCACTAATTAATTACCCCAATAAAGGCGGACAAGAATTAATTAAGTGTAAGTTACGTCGAGGTCACAGGAACATGCAGTGAACTGTCTCACTGACTAATCTCATTACGTTGTTGCTTCTCTAGACGATGCACTTTCTACCATACGATGCAACTCTTTTTAAACTTAATTAATTGCTTAGTAAATTCATCGAATTAATGTCACAAACAGTTTTTTACTGTCTACTAGAAAACTAACACTTTTATTTTAATGACCTTCCTACAAGTTATAGATCGCTGCCATGTAATGTTTTCAAGGGGAAGATGATTAGGTTTTTAAAGGCAAGGTGCTTTTATAGCGTGGGCGAGTATCTAGATTATAAGTTTGAATTGAACGCGGAGAATATCACTTCAGATGTTATTAAATACAAGAAAACGAAGCCCAACGATTAAATCGTTGTATTTTTTAGATAAGAATTATTACAAATATTGGTGTCTAACTGACTCTGCGCTGTCAGATTTCTAAATGTAAGATTTAATAACTAGTCTTGTTATTCATAATTATTGTTATAATACTGTACTAGCTATAAAAATTGGTTTATTACAAATATTATTTCTGTTTGTAGTTGGATTACCTCCTTCTAATTTGATCACATTTCAAAGACTTTTATTAATATTTTGGTTAAGTTATTAAAGTATTTAATTAAATTGCTTATGTACGAATACGAAGTGTAAGTCGCTGACCACGACTGTTGTATAAAAATTGTAGCGTAATTACGATAATAAACGTTTAATTCAGTAAAAAAAAATTTAATAATGAATTCACAAATAATGCAATATCGTATAAAAATGCAATAGTTTTAAAAATTGACTTGTCGTGAATTATTATAATTAATATTAATTTGATATCGTAATCATATACTTCAATAATTTTATGATGAAGTGATAAAATATAAGGATTGACTATATTATGACTCATATATAATATCTATGTAAAATTCCATTTAAGACAAATTTGCACGCCATTGTATGTGTATAAGAATATGCGAACATTAGATTGTACCACCAAACATTTTTGTATCGTATTCTTGCAAATAAACACTTTTCTATAAGAAAATATAAATTATTGTTACCCGACCCGTAATGGTTTGATGATTCATGAATCTGTGGGTTTGACGGCTGTACGAAAAATCCATCCAAACTCAACAATCAAAACGAAAGAGCAAAGACAATACTGCTGATTTAACTCTATAATTAAAATATATTTAATAGCTTCTTCACAACATCAAAACTAGTAGAGAAAATCGATAAACGATCGTTGTTAAAACACAAGTTTCCTCCAAGTTGTGCACGATCTTAATTTGCAAGAACGTTCAAAGTGCTATTTACACATGCCACGGTAATTGCTTACGTGAAACTTTGCTAGAGGTTTCGTAGGTTCTTTATTAATTATGTTATACGACCCGGTGTATAGTGTATGATATGTGTATACACTTAAAGTCATCTATTTATTAAACTCGATTGCCACAATTGCTGAATACTTAAGATTCAAAAGCGTGATTTAGCGTTTGTAATACATCCGTTGAAGTTGATTTTTAATGCTGTTTTATAAATGATTAGCTTATGCCTGAAAATTAAATACAGCAGATGGTGACAATATGCTTCATATATTCACCATCTGCTGCAACAAACAAGTGCTTAAAATAGTATAATTATTTAACCTTTATCATTATAGGACACTAATAAAAATAATAGATAAATATCTAGTTGGGATCTGATTACATGACAGTTTCGCTGTTAGCATCATGTTGTTGTCTAAAATTGTCTACATACACATACGATATACATTAGTTTCATTCGCAGTTAATTCTATTATTTTATAACGTACACTGATAGTACTTAGCTAAATTGAGGCCTTCACCGCGTGACATTTTTTATGAGTAATTTATTACATCGTTAGCTACTTTAAATGCCAATGATGCTACATAGTGACAAAGACGGCTGAAATATCAACTAAAAGTGATAAAGAAATTGTGTTATCGATTTTTCAGTAAATTATAGATTATTACTATTGTTTTCTTAATTATTCAAAAATTTCTGACAGCTGTAACATGTTTTAATCTATGATAGGACATAGACTAGAGAGTCAAAGTTCTTCATATTAGGTTTAGAGCCTGTGGAATTTTAGTATCCTACGTTAGGCTGTATTGTTTATCAATATTTTTTACGCAATGATGCAGACTTATTTGCTGCACTCGTGGTATGGATACCCCATTGCTGGACGTGGGATAAAAGGACCCGCATTTCCGCATGTCCGTTTATTTAATTTGGTTCACATACGAATTGATCATATTCCTGTTGACAGGCTCATACATCAATCATATCCACATATAAATTCGTTGTCTGTTGCTTTGCTTACGCCCACTCTTAGTTGCATTAGGTTTTAAGGAGGTAAAAATTAGACATTAAAAAATAAAAACCTACAAATGTGCACTGTATTTTCATGTCATTTCATTTGTAGGTTTTTATATCGAGACATATATCTATTCTAATATTATAAAGAGGAAAGATTTGTATTGATATTTGTAAAAGTACTGGATCGATTTAAAAAATTATTTCACCATTTGAATGCTATAGTATCACTGATATACAAACGCCCTTGACTTGCGAACTGGTAATAAATGTGAATTTAATATTATATTAATTCAACTTCTTTTCTAATATAATTGTACTCGTTTAATTATATAATTGTAGTTATTTTGACTTGACTGACTATTTTAATTGCGAGAAAAAAAGAAGCATAATAGGATTCTACTAAAACTAAAATAATGTTATCAATAATGTTAATAAAGTGTAAAAAATATATTTAATTGCATGCGAAAAATATTGATAGAACAAAAAGTTACAGAATATTAAAGAATATCAAATATCTACAAAAATTTAAAAAATGTGCACCCGTACAATGCCGGGACGGGCAACTTGTAAATATGTAATAATATGCTTAAACGTATCGTATCTTGTAAGCATGAGGAGGTCAAAACTTATCTTTGATAGTTTCCGTAAGGTTCTTATAATCTTAAGCACCAGGAAATAACCAATTTTATTAACGTCACTCACAATCACAGATAAAAAGCTGGCTCCAGTTATAATATTAGGCCGTGAACACATTTTTAAATTATCCGAATTTCTATTACGTAAATATGAATGTTTGAAATGTGTATTATTATTATTATTTAAAAAAAATCGGATTCGAGTGGTCGGCATACAGCATGTTCAGTGAAAGCTAGGAATGGCAATGCTTTAAAAAATGGACGGGACGCTCGCACGGATCCGAGTGGGCGGCACCATAAAGATTATTTCATCAAAATAGAACAAGTAAAGAGCGGAAAACAGATCACAGGGGCCCAACTCCCAACTGTGAAGGTGTGTTCTTCGTATTTTTGGTCTTCGAGTACGTTAAAAAAAGCATGTCCAATCATTTTACAGCCTCAATACTAAATTAATAGGAAAAATGATTCATTTGCTTGATTTGATCATGTAAGTGATAGATTTTTCAAAAAAAAATTTATGGCTAGAAAGCTGTGTTCATCTATATTGTATAGTAGATCAAGCCTCATTGACCTGTTGGTCTTTCGTTCGATTACCTGCGGAAATAAATATCAGAGGGAAATCGAGGCTCATCTGATGTTAAGTGATGCCGCCCATGGGCACTCTTAATACCCGGGGATCTCGCGAGTGCGTTGCTGACTTTATGGATTGGTACGCTCATTTCTTAGGAAAATTATCTCATGTCTAATTGTAATGAAAATGTACTAGTAAAAACTAAAATTGGAATTGTAACATTTTTATTATTATTTTTTGTAAAATATATTGTCATGTATATATTTTAGAATTGATAGCATATAACATATTATGCTGTAGAAAATTCATTATGTATGATGCGGTGTACCTCAATAATAAAATCTTGAATAATACGAAGCCAGCACAGATAATACATTATGTATATTTAAAGAATTGCTTGCTATAGTGTTAGTTATAAGATTTAGGCATATCAATATAATGTTTTAATGTTTTTTATGTAGGACTAGCGGACCCGACAGACGTTGTCCTGTCTACACGTCTTTAATTTGAAAATTTCAAACTTTTTTTAATAAGCTAAAACATTCTGGACCATTTTGATGAAAATTATTATTCAAATGTTATGACAATATCTTACGATCCAGCACATGGTCTACAATAACACAATGATAACAAAACTTTTTTTTAATTTGATCGCAGCGCTAACTGTCGGGATAGACTAAAATTAAAATTCGAATATTATTTAAAATTTGACACTGCGATGGTAGCGCCGTCTGTCGCATCCAATGTAAAACATTCCAAAATCAACAACTACTTATAAATTAAAAATTAATTAAAAAAACATTGTCCAGCGGACAAAATTGTGAATCTAAACCATTCCCAGATCTTCTTGAACACACACAAAAAATTTCGTCAAAATCGGTCCAGTCGTTTGAGAGAAGTTCAGTGACATACACACTCACAGAAGAATTATATATATAAAGATAATCGGTGTGGGTATTATTTTGACGTTCTATCGAATTAGTATTAACTGTTAAGGTAGAATAATGCTTTGGAATAAATAAATAAAAAATAAATTAATATAAATTAGAAATATATGAAACTTGTGTGGTATATTGATTTGGGTTTATTTATTTGGCGCCGATTTGTGGAAAAAAAGAAAATCATAAAGCATTAAATTAATGGCATGGCAATAAGCATAGAACTGGTTTCGGTCGCTTAAAGGAAACGTTATCTGTCGCAAAATCTTATCAATTTAAAATCGGGGCAGGTATTATAAAATTCATATGGGATGCAATAAATTGGTCCCTCGGCTGCAGTTTGCGTTTATGTTATTGCTTTGGCGGCTGTTTCATTAGTATTTTGGATGTGAATCAGAAATACTTTGACAAAATCTGGCCATCAAATTCGACATCCGTGGTTCGATCACTGAGCGGTTAAGGCAGTTTTTGCCACTTTATGGAACCAGTTGCCCGCCAAAGTATTAACGAACCAATTCAACTTAGCGCGCTTGCGAGCCTTCTGGCGATATGTGCGAATGTCCATGGGCGGCGGTGTCATTTAGCATCAGAAGAGCCCTGCCGTCTGCCCGTCTTCCTCCTGTAACATAAAAAAAAGAAAATAAAACGCACTCGTGAGCCCTGGCACTGAGAGTGTCCATGGGCACGGCGGTTACCTCCTGCCCGTTTCCCCTCTATTCTATTTAAAGAAAGTAAAAACCATACCAATTATTAAAAGGCCTGCAACGCAATTGCTTTCTGACAGTATCGATAACGTAAAGTATAACCTTCATTGTACTCAAGTCATTTTTGACGTATTGAAAATATTTCACACATCGCTTAAAGTATTTATTCCAATGGTTTCGATAACAAGTTTTAGGTTAATAACTTCCTATTTTCAATGGCTGCACATGCAACACGCATTTCCACTTGTCATAACATTTTATATGCCTCTAACTCGTAAAGCGCCCACACCCATCCACTCCTGCGCATAACTAGCGAAAACAATTTAAATTTAAGTTTACTGTTTGTAGAACTCGGATAGAATACATATTTTTTAAATTAACCAAAGAATTTGACCAACTAAGTCACCAGTTTTTAATCATTAAATAAGTATTTTACACTAAGGGTCTGTTTCACAATGTCCGGATAAGTTCCAAATAAGCTATTTATTACTTACTGGTAGGATAAACAGTATTTTTTTGCGTTTCACGACTGTCAGATAGCGCTATTCGTCATGAAACGCGACGTATCTTATTTGGAACATTTATCTTCCGTATAATTTATGTGTTGCATAGCTATTTGGTACTTTATTCAAACATTGCGAAACAGACCCTAATTTAGTTTCTTCTAAGATTATTAATTTATTCGTCTTGTCGTGTCAACAATCAATCAAGTAAAAACCCTTTTTTACTTGTTCAGAGGACAATACACTATCTTTTATATCACAAACATGGGCTAATAGATAAATTGGTTCTGATTCTCGGCGCAAATTATAAATGCTCCTTGACTCAGTATATATTAAACTACCTCTATAGTTCAATGGGTATGAGTCGTTTTAAAGAATTACATGATAAAATAAAAATGATACAAAATTCGTATTAAATTAAGTCGATGTAATTTTCATACATGTATACTCCAAATATTGTAATAGTAAATATTATCTAGTAGTAAATATGATATATATAGTAGCAAATATTATATAAGTAGTATATTAATAACAGTAAATAAAATAGTTATAGGTAAATAATATAGAAAATAAATAAAAATAAGAAGGTATTAATTTTAATTAGTTAAGTAAGCGTTTGGAGATGGGTCAATGTAAAAAGTTATATTTGTAGGAAATAAAAGGCTTTTTTATTTTATTTTTATTTATTTTATTTTTTAAACTCCAAATTCTTCCACTTGTCTCTTATCAACATTCTCATTGTCTGCTATTCAATTGATATATTCAAAGAATAACATACTGGAAGAAAAGTCATTAAGGAATCTGAAGCAAAAATATATCCGTCCTATGTTTTATTCATAATAGTTCGTTCGTTCTATTCTCACAGCTAAAGGCTAGTTCACAGTCAGCAGATTATACATGATTCCAATGCAAATTTAATTTCCCGCCGTTTAGGTCATATTCAAATATATATAATAAAATTGTAAAGTCTACGTTTTCATCTATTTATTTTATTTATTAAGTTTGCGACATCGTAACAGTAACTAAATCTACGGATTATTTTACAAAATCTTTAATCTAAAATGTATGAAAATTATGGTAAATTATTAAAACACACACAATAAAATAAAATAAAATTACCAGAAATTTTTTGGTAAAGCAGAAAAAAAAATCATCAGCAAAACAGCGAATTAGGTGCGAGAAAGGCTTTCTCTAAATCCCATCATCGATATACAATATATATCTATCAATTACAAGTTATACGCCATATTGTATAGGAAATATAGTGTACATAATTGTTTCAAATGGGTAACCTAACGTCCAGGTGTGGACTAGACTACACTAGAAAGTGTTAGATACTGTGACAAGTATATAATTGTATACATATATCCATCGGAATACATAAAGATAATAGATTTAATTGTCAATTTCATTTTCAAACATACAGCTGTCATACGTATATATTTTCAAACATACAGCTGTCATACGTATATATTTTCAAACATACTATTAGGTCAGGAACTGACATAAGCATTTAATAATGAATCCGTAAATATAGTGTATTTATGTATTTCACAAAGACAGAAAGAAATTCGTTATCTGTTGTTCGGACATATATTAAGACTTTGAATGCTTAAACAATGTATACCAAGTAACAGCCGGAAAAAAACTTTTTATGTATTATTCTTTTAATTGAAAAGAAAATATCGGATCCGAGTGGTCGGTATACAAATCGTCAGGTGTCACGGATCCGATAGCTAGGGATGGCAATTGTTTATAAAACAGAATGGGACACTTGTACGGATCAAAGTGGGGGCGACGCCGTTACTAAGGTCCTGTTCCACTCGGATCCGAGAAAATACCACTTAATGTGTTACATACGCATCCAAAGCACATCCAGAAAAAATCGTAAAGTTAATTAATTATATAATTAAACTGAATTAAACTGCATTGTTTAGGAATCATCTATACTAATTTCACAAAGGCGAAGTCGCGGGCTGTCTATGTATAATAGCAATTTATTATGACATGCGCCCATAACGTACATATACAATAAAATAATTTGTGAAAGCAGGTATGCTAATTTATTTAAAGTTCTCTGGCGCTTCGATGACAATGGCCCCTCGATTTTAAAGTTATTCTATAACATTAGCCGCGACTTTGCTTAAAACAAAAAATATTTTTTTTTCTTAAGGAAGGAAACTTAAGGAAACGAGCCTACTGGTCGCCTAAAAACCGCAGTCATGGCAGTCCATTTTTGACGGAGGAGTTTGCTCTTTGAACAGACAATTATAGGTCGTATCTTCCAGGGAACATCCACCAGGAGCCGATCCTACAGTTCGCTAGTTCGCAAAAGTTCTGAAGCGGGCTGTGGAAGACTAGCCATCAAGATGATGCTGAAATTTTATATGAAATTCACAATGTTTCAAGCAAGATTCAGAAACCAGACTAAGCGCTGACATCGGCCCTAAGAAATGAGAGTTTTTGGTGTAAGGTTGTCAGTGATCAACTTCTTCAGCTTCTACTCGAACTGAATACAGTCTCATAATTATGAGAATTGAAACAGACAATCAGACGTTTATAATATTATGGATGACCTTACCTCAACGTATATTTTCCTATTATGTGCTTAATCGAATTGCCATTTTTTATGGCTATTGTTCCGTTATTTTGCCAATTTGTGACATCATAATCTGAAATATTATCCACGCGTTATTGTAATAAAAAGCTCTTATTACACAGGGTTATAGACAGAAATGATTTGTGTTTATATACTCTAAATCCATTGAAGTAATGTATAAAATCTTACACTTTAATAAGTCCAAATTAATATTAAACAGAGGAAATATTTGTATTTTTTTATGGAAGACATTCTCCATTAGAATTATGAATTATCTATGAGTAACATTCAATTTCTATCCCTTCTTTCAAATAATACAAGAGAAAAAGAAGTTCTTTATGTAAGTTGTATTGTACTGTCCATTTATACAGCTTGCCTTTGTGGCAGAAAGGCCTCTTCCAGCTGTTTTCTGTGCTTTCTATCTCTGACAAGTCTTTGCCACAGAGAACAGGTGGCTTTTAAAAGTCATCAGCCAGATAGGATAGGAGAGAGGAGTCCATTGTGTGACTTTTTTCGACCATTTTGCTCGCTTAACAATAATAAAAAATAAAAAAATTGCGTGTGTGTGTTTTGTTAATTATAAATGTAATGTCTATGCTATTTTATAATGACATCCAAGGGAATACTCTGTTTATTCGAACAACTCGGAAAATTGTAACGTTGTTAATACACTTAACACATTTAACTTTCACAGCTTAATGACTTATGGCTTATTATTATGGGGTCATGCTGCTGATGTCCAATCTATTTTCATTCAGCAGAAGAGCGTTATTCGTGAAATGTATAATGTAGGGAATACCTGAGAGATAAATTCAAGGAAATTAATATACTTATTAATATACTTTAAATAACTACCTTTCCCTCGCAATATATTTATGAAAATATTATGTATATATACAAAAATAGTGAAAAGTTTACTAAAAAAAATACGTTTATTTTGGAACATAGGATCATAATAGTATCACTTATTCCACGACATTAAATTCGAGCCTGTTGGCATCCCTACTCATCGGCAAAGAAGACAGAAGGTGTAGGCCGAGAGAAAAAGCCGGCGTAAAAAACTCTCGGTACTCTTAAAAAAAAAAGCAAATCATCAAACAATTCTACAATATTTAAAGCAAATTAAGTAGAAGTAGCCTGCCCATCACTAGTCCCAGGCCCTTTTATCAACTAGAAAATCACTAACTTGATGACTTAATGAATTTAAGAAATAAATTAAAGAAAAGTTGTGTAAAAAGGCTTACTATAAAGTTAACGATTATCTAGTTATTCTAGTTGATAAAAGGGACTGGGACTAGGCCGGCGACTTCTAATTAACTTGCGATATTTGTTTTAAAATTAGTGTTGTTTGTATTCTCTCGGCCGACACCCTCTGTCTTCTTTGCCGATGAGTAGGGATATCTACAGATTAAAATTTAATGACGTGGAATATGTGATACCTTTATCTTATATACCATAATAAATATATTGTATTTTTTTATTAAAAAAAAAACAGCGGGGATCTTAGATTCTGATCAATATGACTGGTATGTCGTTCTGTTAGTTTTTTAGTAGTTTTTTATTATTTTTTTAATAAACAGGGGGCAAACGGGCAGGAGGCTCACCTGATGTTAAGTAATACCGCCGCCCATGGACACTCTCGATGCCAGAGGGCTCGCGAGTGCATTGCCGGCCTTTTAAGAATTGGTACGCTCTTTTCTTGAAGGACCCTAAGTCAAATTGATTCTGAAATACTTTAGTGGGAAGCTGGTTCCACAAAGTGGAAATAGTAGTATAGTAAACGTTGTATTTTACATTGTTTAAAGCGTATATGAAGAAATGATATTTTGTTGTTATTATCAGTTTCAATTGAAACAGTGATTGTGGTTATGAAGCTTTGTAGTAGACAGTAATTGACCGCCGAGGTCAAGTCAAACTTAATTGGTCGGTTCATTGACCTCTCAAGACACGGTTGAAATCTCAATTACAAGTCTCGGATTAGCGTAACAGAATCAAATGATCGCTTATTCGTTAAAACGCCTTTAATTGTGCGAAATTTTGCTGAGAACTTTTTGGTGGTTTTTTTTTGGTTAAGTTCGATTTTATTACCTTCACTTGTCTATAGTCTTTATGTTTTGATGATTGTCTATTTATGTGTTGTCGATAGACAAATCGCCGTGGAAAATGAAATAAATAATAAGGGGTTTTATTTTTTATTTATTTATTTACACTTCGTTTTAGTTGTAGTATTTAGATCAATGAAAATCAAAACAGAACACAAAATCAATGGATTTTGACAAAATGTATTACATATTCATATTTAGCGCTCTGAACTTCGAGTGGTACCATTCTTTCGATACCACTACCATCACGTGACCCCTATTTGTCTTTAGCGTCATTAAAAGCAAAATATTGGAAATACCAATATGGCGCTAGTATGCTATCATTTCAATAGGTTTTAGTCTACTATTAAATTGTATTTATTGCTAAATTATGTAAATGTGAGCTGTGATCTTTTCGCCATTCACTTGTTAAGCTCCAGGAGAAAAAGAACAAGTTTAGGTTAGGCATGGGCTGCAGCGTGCGAGTCTCATCCCTGAAGTCGTAAGTTCGTTCCCCGGCTGTGCACTTATGGACTTTCTATGTGCAGTCGTACGGTGAAGGAAAACGTCGTGAGGAACCAGTATGTCTCAAATCCCAATATCGATTGAATATGTCAAAGGCTCAGGACCTAATTGTGAAAAGGATGTAATCTGAGGCTAAGACAGACAATTCAGGGTTGTAGCGCCACTGGATTATTTCTTATGTCACACACACACATCGTCAACTTTAGGATCATTTATTTTATTCGCTGAAATGTGTCAGCATGTGGCAGCAATTTATACATAGAAATCACATTTATTACTAACGAAACAGACACAGAAACACAAAACTTAATTATAATAAAAAAGATTGAATTTTTTTTATAGAAGGGGGCCAAATGGGCAGGAGGATGTTGAGTGATACCGCCGCCCATAGACACTCTCTATGCCAGAGCGATCGCGAGTGCGTTGCCGGCCTTTTAAGAATTGGTAGTATAAGAATGTTTGAAGTAAAACTTTTTTACGCGCATGAGGCTACTAAATATTTACGGATGAAGGGAAATAATAATATTAGCGTTACGAAGATGTGCAACGTTTATGTCGAAGAAAAGGGAGAGAACAATTGAGAGAGAGAGAGAGAAAGGGCGCAAATAAAATAGTTTATATATTCGTTTAGTAAATACAAATTAAAACTTTAGATGGCACTTCTTTTTCTTTTACCGAACAAAGGACGTTTTGTTAATTTCGCACACACATTTGAACGCACGACTGGACAATTATTATATAATCCAATAAAACCCCAATGTGTGAATTTACTGTGCTTTATTAAACTACCATTTATATTCGTATCTTTGATCCATTAACCACAATAATAGGCTAAACGTATTAGGTCAATAAATTGGAAAATACGTTTTCAATAAAGATAAAAGCATTTATTAAGTCCATTCATAAATTACGAATTTGCACGTAAAACAATATTACTATGTAAATTAATTCACTTTGCCCCCATTATATTGTCTCTTTGCTATTTTAGTGTGAGATATGTATCGAGATGGGGATTTCCCACATATAATATATTTTAGCGAAAAAGATTTTTGCATTATTTATTCAGCTAGACCAGTGATTCCCAAAGTGATGGTTCGACCCCTAGCAGACGTAGACCCCTTGCACATTGCCATAGACCCCAACCTGCAAGGGGTCTACGTCAACGAAAAAAAAATTTCGGCGTCCATGGAATGAAAATGATAATAAGTGAAATCCACGATAGTGCATCTCAACACATACACTGAAAGTACATATTTACTTACATCATACTATCTTATAAAACTAAAAAAAAATAATATATGTTTAAAAACGCTTTGTGGTCGCAATACATTTTGAACTTGTAAAACCAAAAAAAAAATATTAATTGTATAAAAAATGTATAAATTAACATGTGTGTATTACTTTAGTTTTTAACACTAAACTTCACTACAGTTAGAAATTTACAGGAAATCAATATCAGATAAGTAGGGGATCTACCCAACAAAGAAAAAAACATAGCAAGGGGTCTAGACACAAAAAAGTTTGGGGAACTCAGAGCTAAACTGTCAATACAAACTATCGTTTTTGAGGCAGAAATAAATGAGTACCAAAGTGACAAGTGTAGATGACTTGATTTACTGATTCTCTTACCAAAAAAATCGTAGAAATCTGCTGCTGCTGAGCTGACTTTCATCATCGGACGTCAAGGCAGAATATAAAATACCATCCGTATCACTTCGGCGTCCGTATTTCTTTTGCACACCTCTACTATTTGGAACCAGCTGCCTATTGAAGTATTTTTGAACCAATTCAACTTAGGGTCCTTCAATCCAATTCCAAATCTTAAAAAGTACTTAGTACTTGCGAGCCATTTGGAAGTGGGTACGTCGGCGGTTTCAATTACATCCATGATGAGCTCCCTTCGCTCTCTGTTCCATTTAAAAAATAAATACAATCATTTTCTTAAAAAACTTCAGATTCATTTAAAATCGTTAATAAGTTTAAATCAGGTTACTAAAGTAACTTTTTTGATTCAAAACGGAACATTGGTTTAATTTAGCTTAAATCATAAGTAGTCAATGAAAAAAAAATCAGTTTTGTAAATTTATTTGTTTAGAAAAAGTTAGTTGGATTAAAAGTTACAAATTACGAAATATAAGTAAGCAAAATAGTTCATCAGGAGAACAAATTTGTTATATAGCTGGTGATGATTGCAAATAAAAATGAAACTCTTGGCACATCTTTTTTTACTCTGCTGCTAAAATTTTCGCGCGGTTTCTGAGAAAACGGGACAATTTTTCGTCCCACATTTAATTATGGGAACACTGAGAATTGTAATCGACAAAGGAACAGTCCCATTCAAAATTATTTTTAAACGAATTTGTGCATTTACTGCGACCGAACCCACTTGTTCCAACCCAACCAGAAACCAGAACCAGTGGGTTCGGTGACCGTAAATGCAAATATCCACTGTTCTTTGTGACTGATGAGATCGTAAATAGTTATTACATCAATTCTTAAATGCTAAATTAATTAAAAAAGGTTTCCCCTCAACTGGTTGGCATTTCGAAGGAGCAGAAAAAAACGTCTGACTGTCGTTCGTTGACCTTTTGAATTGTCTGCGTCGCTTCAGCTAATCCACGGTATATAATAAGAATTACGTCATTTATATCTTTAATACGTTAAGCCTTTTCCAATAAATACGTAAAATATATTTAATATAACGACCGTAGCAAAATTATTATACTGTTATCACCATCGAAAGCGAAACGAATGAGCTGTAATTTAGCATTAGAATAAATGATGTACAGAATTAATCGAAATTTCAATGTATTGACTTTGTGCTAGTACTAGTTAAATTAAACCTAAATTACATAAACGTATTTTTATTATATTATTCGAATTCGACATTTTAAATTAAACACTTCAGACAGTAGACATTGACATATATTGAAAAAGTGTACCAACTTCACGATAAATGTCATGAATATTTTCTATTAATATTATAAACGCCAATGTTTGTATGTATGGATGGATTTTTCATTTTCACGTTAAAGTACTGAATAGGTTTTAATGAAACTTTACAATAATATGGCATATATATCAGAATAACAGATAGGATACAATTTATTTAGATATTGCGTGAATTGCCCAAAATATCACGGAGGTAGAAAAAATCTACCATCTGCCAGTTATTCTGGTGTGAGCTGTCAAAACAGTAGAGTTACACATATGATATATATAATGGAAATGTTTATTATTAATGGTGCTACCAAAAAGTCCGTATAAATTTCTATATCTAGTGTATTGTAGCCAAAATAGTGATCCTATAACTACAATAAAAATTGATATTTTTTTTCTAATGCACATTTTAAAATTGATTACTAAATGAAAATATATTATACTTATAAGTAGTTGGTATTTCCGGGTACTGCCTCAAAGGCAGAACCCGGAAATATTTTGTCCCGCCCAAGGGACAAACCTAAAAATCATGGCTGACCAAAACTAAAAAAAAAAAAAAAAAAAAAGTTTGTACTCTATTCCCACTAAACAGGGCGTGCGGAGCCGAAAGCACTCACAGCCGAACTGATATCTCTAACAGTTTAAAAGTTAGCTTTCGCAAAACCGTAGCTCATTAACTTATCACCACCTTATCAGCTCCTATTTCCTGTACGAAATTCCCAGTCATTATCTAATGAATGCCTCAGTACTAATGCATCGCGTTATCTACTTTCCTACATTCACTAACTCAACCTATGGCTTTAAATGAAAATTAATAAATATATATTTAAAGTAACCTAACGTACGGGTCTAAACAAATTATAGTAAATATACCTAACCTTTAACACCACTACCTATAAATATAATTTGATGTAAGGGTGACATGGTAAAATAAAACATTTTTATTCCAGGTTTTATTTTTTATTTATATGTTCATTATATTTTTATACAAATTTACTAGCACCATATCATTATTCACTGAGTCACATGTGAAATTTCTAAGGAAGTCTTCTAATCTCATCCCCCTGAACTTGTAATATAAATATACCAAACAGTACTCTCCACACACCGCTGATAGATAATCTTGAACCGTAACGCTATTGTACCTCCACATGCAAGAATTCCTCCTTAAAAACCCTTCTATTGCCTCAATAGGTTTACGTCCAAATGAATCAAAATATTCACCAACTCTTTCGACGCTTATATGTATAGCCACCCAATGAGAGCCCGGCTGTGAATCAGGGTCCAGATTGCATATGATAAATGCTGGCACCTGAGCATAAATTGGCAATCGATTTGAAGGATATACGTTACTTTGGAGGCTGGGATGTATCATACGAAGACTCATTTGCACTTCTAGTGTGTTCATACTTTAATACGCGTTTACTCCGCTACTCTTTTGCTCTTTAACTGACTACATTTCTAACTATCAATTCATATTTGTACCAATGAATTCATTTAAACCCACATAATATGATCTCAACAGAAGTAATGAGTCTTTTTATTAAACAAGTAATGAGGTAAATAAAAACCATGTCATATTCGTTTAGGTTATATTTTATTATTCTTAATATCATAATTACATAAGTGATTGCTTAACTACTATAATCCACACATACATTTCTGTTCTTATCTATTTCTATAATATTTGAAAACTCTGCGTAAACTACACAGTTAATAGTTTCAGTCAATGCGCTCTCGAATCTTACTTCCATTCTTACACTACCATGGCGAACAAGATTCCAATGCACATTAGAGTTAGCCGACAAGTCAGGTGTTAAATCAAAAGCTAGTAAACAGTATCCATTTGAATATTGCTCCCTCGATATTCCATTACCTTCGTTAAGAAAATGTATACCGGTGCCTGAGTACAGGGTGTGGTATGCGCTCGTAAATACATCGTTTGGAAATGATGGTTGTAACGATTTTGAAGGTATCTGTTGACCATCTATATATAGGCTAAATGAGCAAATACCAAAATTTTCAAAGTTGAAAGGATTTTTAACATAACTACCGTTGAATGCTGTATTATTCACAAAACTTATTCTATAAAATACTTCAAAAAGTAATGCAGCTGAATAAAAACCGTGTCATATTCGCATATATATATTTTATTGTTCCTAACAATTACATGACGTGATTGCTTAACTACTACACATTTCTGTTCTTATCTATTTCAAAAATGTTTTAAAGAATGCATTGTCCATTAAGATTGCAAAGGGTTTTAGAGTGCCCTTTGTATTTATTATCCACATTTTACTGATAGCTATGGATACTTGTTCAAACATGCACTCTATTTGAATATCGTAACTAGTTAATGATGTCCGTTTCCAATCTATATAACCCGATACTTGTAGAAAGATTTAGTATTGTGCTCTTAGTTCGACAAAAGTGAAGTGGTTGTGAGTTTGAAGTAATATACAACAATGGAGGTAAGTTATTTATATTTTTTAAATTTCGTATCAGTAAATTTATAATATTAATAATTCCGTTTTTGATTGATTTGTTTATGTTATATTTCAGTCTTCATACAACCTGAAAGATGTGGAAAAATGTTTCAGACCATACAACTATTATGATTTATCTGATGAAGAAGAGGTTTTAAACTTAACAGAAAATAAAAATAAGAAGACCAATCGTTTAGATGACTTTTTTCTTCAAGAACCTGACCGTAAAAAGAAAAAAACTAAACTTTCTTCAAGTGTTGGCCGTGCAGGCAAGGAAGGAAGCATTTCATATATATCGACAGATAAAGATGATGGAAGGGACGCTGATATACTTGTAAAAATCGAATTATATAGTATTAATAAGTTGAGAGAAATCCCAGTCTCACAACATTGGAAAAATGCGGATATTCGTGTTAAATATTACATGAAAAGCGATTCCAACATTGATCATCAGATTAAGGATATTGCATACAACATAACAAAGGAGATATATGAGGAAGATAGTGTAAAACGTTACAGTTTTAAAAATTAGCTTAATTCAGTTTCTACATGCTTCGGATTCTAATACCATATTATGTTTATATAGTTAAGTAATGTTTCCACTAGTATAAATATTATGTTGCATTGTACAAAGTCAATCATTGTGCTTTTTGTTGAAGACCTTTGCGCATTAAGGTAAAAAGTGTGTGACAAAAAATAGTTGTGAAACGAATACATATATACAATGTCTCAAGACTGTGTTAGTGTATTTTTTGATGAAATGGATCAATTTGAAAGCTTATCCAATGATACAAATGAACTTTTTAATGTTTGTGATGAAATAGAAAGAAATGATTTAAATCACCCATTTTATGATCAAAGAATGATGGCGCTATGTGATGAATTCGATGGGAAACTGTGAGTATATTTAATAATAATATTTTTTATATTTTTTGATTTCTCTATTCGCATTTCTAACAGTTAAATAATATAACATTTTATTCGATAGGGTTGATCAAATGGGTCGTGGAACTAAAAGGAAAGCAGATGTTAATATTAACTCTGCTGACATCAAAAGAATAAAATCTGGATCTAACATGGATCTTTCACGGTCTTCACAAGAGGAATCAACATCGAATAAAGGTAATAATTTTAACACGAAATTTTGTTGTATTTGTAATACAAATGTTTCCAAAAAATATTTCGCTAATCATCTAAGGAGCAATGCACATAAAAATAACGTAAATAAAATACAACATTCAATAAAACCCAATGTTAAGATAATTGAGACTGCGTTCGGTAATAGAATAATAACCTATAGAGTAACTTCAGAAAATCAAAATGATTTACAGTTTGAGACACCAGATTTATTTCTTGCGTCAGTCAAAGATACAATATTTACATTAATAAATAAATCTATAGAAGATCACACAATTTTAAAAATAAATTTCATTTTATATGGTGACTTTGTTCAGGAGACAAAAAACTTAAACAAAAGCTTTGATTTCCAATCAATGAATTTTATTGTTTGTATTGCTGATGATTTAAATATATTTTATACAACTCTCACAAAATCTCTAATAAACTATATAAATTCATTCGAGAAAAAGGATAGTGGGTGGAGTCTGAAAAAGATTTTACATTTGGATTTGAATTTAAATCAATTTAACCCTTTAAGAGGAAAATCCTTTATTGAGTTACCACATGATATAAAAACAAAAAAAGCTGTGATAAATGTTAAAAACACTGATGACGCCTGTTTTAAGTGGGCACTGTTATCTGCTTTATTTCCAATTCATAAAAATTCGGATAGAGTATCATCTTACACCAAATACAGTCATAAATTAAAGTTCGGTAATATTAAATTTCCTGTTAAATTAAACGATATACACAAAATTGAAAGTCTTAATAATATTAGCATCAATGTTTTTGGTTTAGAATATAATGAACATAAAAAAAAAACATTGTATTGTTGGGCCATAATATTTTACAAAAAATAAAATGCAGACTCATATAAATTTACTATATTTGACACATGGTAAAATCGGTCATTATTGTTATATTAAAAATATGTCACGATTAATAAGTAGTCAAGTTTCGAAATCCAAGGAAGCTATATATCTATGTGACTTTTGTTTACAATATTTTTTAACATCTGAACGTTTAAATAACCATCAAATAAATGATTGCAGACATATTTGTACACAAATACCCAGCGTAGATAAACATAAAAAAAATTGGTGGGGTGATATTGTTTCTGAATGTAAATTAAGTTTTGATAAATTTCAACGTAAATTGATGTTACCTTTTGTTATATATGCGGATTTTGAGGCTTTTTTAAGTCCCTTAGCATCATGTTCAAACGACCCTTCAAAATCACATACAATAAATGTACAAAAGCATAATGTGTATAGTTTTGGATACTACATTAAATGCTCATACGATGATAAATTGTCTAAATATGTAACATATACTGGTGAAAATTGTGCTTTAAAATTTTTGGAATCACTGAAAGATAATTTGATAAAAATCGTTAAAAAAATTAGGTTCCAAAAAGAGCCTAATAAAATATCACCAATACAGCAAGATATAGTTAGCAAAGCTAAAAATTGTTATATTTGTGATAAAATTTTGTGT
Source organism: Pieris mannii (assembly GCA_028984075.1). Taxonomy (NCBI): domain Eukaryota; kingdom Metazoa; phylum Arthropoda; class Insecta; order Lepidoptera; family Pieridae; genus Pieris; species Pieris mannii. The sequence continues at coordinate 682,746 of CM054798.1, read as the reverse complement.
GGGGATTCAATGATTTACCACGATTGGTTTACTGGGGAATTTGTTGGGGTCATACATAAACTTTGTTCTGAAAAATTTAGAGTACCTTACACTGTACCAGTTTTCTTACACAATTTAAGCCATTATGATGCACATTTTATCGTACATGCCTTAAGCTTTGATGAAGGTCGGGTGGAAGTTCTCCCGCAAAATAAAGAAATATACATATCATTTTCAAAGGTACTTAATATCAATAATAGTAATGTAACTTTACGTTTTGTGGATTCCTTAAAATTTTTACCCAGTAGCTTAGATACTTTAGCAAAAAATTTAAACGAGAATAATTTTAAGGAATTATCAAAATGCTTTCCCAATTCAGAAGACTTTAAACGGCTGACTAAAAAAGGTGTATTTCCATATGAATTCATTAAAGATTTTGATACATTAAATTACAATCAACTTCCTGATCTTCCCCACTTTTACAGTACTCTTACAGATTCCATTATTTCTAATGAAGATTACAACCATGCCAAAGATGTTTGGAATCATTTCAATTGTAAAAATATGTTGGATTATTCAAATCTTTATTTAAAAACTGATGTTTTATTGTTAGCAGATATTTTTGAAAATTTTAGGTATGTTTGCATTCAAACGTACGATTTAGATCCGGCTCATTACTATACAGCACCTGGATTAAGTTGGGATGCTATGTTAAAACACACTAAAACAGAAATTGAATTACTTTCTAATATAGATATGAATGCTTTCATTAAATCAGGAATTCGTGGTGGTGTTTCGCAATGTAGCACTCGCTATGCAAAAGCAAATAATGTTTACATGTCTGACTATAATGCAAAAGATAAATTCATTCTTAATGTATTTCGATGCCAATAATCTATATGGTTGGGCTATGTCGCAATATCTACCTACAGCTGGTTTTGAGTGGGTTAGTGCTGATACAGATTTTAATGTTAGTTGTTCCTCAGATATAGGTTTTATCTTAGAAGTAGATCTGGAGTATCCGGTGGATTTACATGATAAACATTCAGATTTACCTCTTTGTCCAGAAAATATACCAGTTGGGGACGCTAAGGAAATAAGATTGATTCCAAACTTAAAAAATAAATATAAATATATTATTCATTACAGAAATTTAATTCAATGTTTGAAAATGGGTTTAAAATTATTAAAAGTTCATAGAATATTAAAATTTAAACAGAGTCCATGGTTAAAGAAATATATAGACCTTAATACACAATTAAGAACCCGAGCTAATTCTGATTTTGAGAAAGATTTCTATAAACTCATGAACAACGCTGTATTTGGTAAGACTATGGAAAATATTGAGAAACGAGTAAACGTTAAACTATTAACCCACTGGGAAAATAGGGGCAAAGTATTGGGAGCCGGAGATCTAATTGCTCAACCACATTTTCACAGTGTTTCAATATTTTCTGATAGTCTTGTTGCAATTCAATTAAACAAAATGAAGTTAATTTATAATAAACCTATTTATCTCGGATTTTGTATATTAGATATATCTAAAACGCTAATGTATGATTTCCACTATAATTACATGCAAGAGAAATTTACTTCCAATTTGAAACTACTGTACACAGATACCGACAGTCTCATTTATCAAATATTTACTAGTAACTTTTATAATGATATAAAACCCGATATTAACAAATATTTTGATACATCTGACTATGATGAAAATAATATTTTTGATTTCCCAAAATTGAACAAAAAAAAGTTAGGGTACTTTAAAGACGAGAATATCGGAAGAATTTTTACAGAGTTCGTAGGGTTAAGATCTAAAATGTATGCATTACAAGTTGATGACAAGGTGGTGACGAAAGCGAAGGGTGTAAATAAATGTATTACAAAAAAATTAACATTAAATAATTATAAGTCGTGTTTGTTTAATAACAACGTACAGCATTGTAAAATGTATCGATTTAGATCATTAAAACATACAATTTTTACCCAGGAAATAAATAAGCTATGTTTATCTTTTAATGACACTAAGCGGTACATTTTACCAAACAAAATCGATACGTTACCTATAGGTCATTACAAAATCATTAGTATGTAATTAAGTTAATCATTATTGTATATATGAGGCATTGTAATTTTTTATGTAAAATAAATTTGTGTGTTTACATGTATACATATATATAAGAATACATTAATATTGTGATATTACACTTAAATTTTTCTGTATATTCCATATAAATAAATTGTTTTTAAAATATCAACTTAGTTTTATTCCTTTCCCTGCTGAAGACAGAAGTCAAAAAAATGATTCATTTTATTCATCCTTTTGCTGCCATCGTAGCAGGACCAAGTGGGTGTGGAAAATCTAACTTTGTTGCAAATTTCATTAAACATAAAAATAGTATATGTAATGAGATTTTTTTGGAAATTACATGGTGTTATGATGAAATGCAACCGCTTTATAATATACCCGGAGTAAATTACCACCAAGGACTACCGGAATTGCATATGTTTGATGGTAAAAATCCACATTTGATTATAATAGATGACTTAATGAGGGAATCTGATGGGCGAGTTGTTGATATATTTACAAAAGGCAGTCATCATAGAAATTTGAGTGTTTTTTACATAACCCAAAACTTATTTCATCAAGGAAGAGGACAGCGTGATATTTCACTTAATTCAAGTTATATTATTTATTTTAAAAATCCCCGTGACAAAACACAAATACGATTTCTAGCTAGACAAGTTTCCCCGGAAGACACGAAGTTTATCGAAGATTCATATACCGATGCTACTAAAGAAGCTCATGGTTATTTAATGATTGATTTGAAACAAAACACTGATGATGCTCGCCGCATAAAATCTAAAATATTTGAATCCCGTAATTTTTGTACAATATATGTTCCTATGAAAAGGTATAAATATCTTTGTAATCAGCCACTCTAAGTCAGTAATGAACCATGTATCAACGAATAACAACGCATAAGGAATTGTTATCAGCTTTACATAAATTAAAACCCAAACATCGTAGAATATTATTGAAGTCTTGTAATAATCAAGAAATTAACTGTATTTGTGAATGTATTCACAATGTTTTACAAGGAAAAGTACCTTTAAAAGAGAATACAAAAACCAAATTAAAAAAAATTAAAAATATCTTACGTAATCTGATCAGTAAAGGTAAAAGTTTTGAATACAGGAAAAATATATTAATACAAAAAGGAGGGTCCTTTCTTCCAATAATTTTGGGTACAATTCTAAGCACCCTTGTAAGTTGTTTTAATAAATCACAATGAACACAAAAAAAATGCTTCTTGTTGAGCAAGACTTTATTGATAAACTGAAACATCAGAATGAAAATAAAGCTACACCACAAAGTAGATTGGATTTAGAAATGGAAAAAATTATATCAAGTAAATTGGATGATCGCGAAAAATGGGCACTTTATCTACAAATTTTACAAAGATACTTACATTACTCCATGGAAGAACGCCAACCTCAAGAAATAACAATAACTGAAAAGGTTTTAAATGATAATACCAACGAACCCCGTAACATCAATAATATAACTACTAGTAAAAATGAAAAAATGCTAAATGTTAAACAACCCCCAACGGATGAAGACATCGCATATGGGTTACCACCAAAAGAAATATTAAAATTAATTCCTAAAACTTATATGAGGAGGGGTGAATTGTTGATGGATACAATATTAAATAAAAAAGATCAATTGCAATGGAATAAAAATGGAACAGTTATCATTAGTGGACAAGAGATACCAGGGAGTAATATTATAGATTTAGTGAATGACATCTTAAGACCCTCGAAGAGATCCGATCCAATCGGTTGGGAAATATTTGCCAAGTTTTTAAATGATATAAATACCCCGCTAACATACATTGGTAATCTAAAAAGAATCAAATATATATCTAATCTTAATAGTAAAGATAAAACATTGATTCAAGAACCACAAACTGAGGTTTCTTCAACTCCAACTCAATCTAAATACATCACTAAATTGAGAAACAAAAGTGATTGGGAGAAATGGACCCCGTATTAGAGTTACATCGCATCTATTATGATATTTCACATCCAGCCGGTTACAGCAGTGTCAATAAGTTAACAAAGGCAATGAATGGAAAAATCTCAAAAAGTGATGTTTTGAAATGGTTGCAGTCTCAAGAAACATATACATTACATAAACCGGTTATAAAAAAATTCCCGCGTAATAAATATATTTTATCAAATATTAATGAATTATAGCAAGCTGATTTAAGTGATTTAAGAACTTACATGCAATATAATGATGGATATAAATATATTTTGTGTGTTATTGACGCCTTTAGTAAGTATGCTTATGTTAGAGCAATGAAAAAGAAGGATTCATACACAATAAAAACGTGTTTTACTAGCATCTTTGATGAAGCTAAAACTGTTCCTAGACATATTCAATCAGATAAGGGCACGGAATTTGTATCTAAGGATGTCCAAACTTATTTAAAAAGTAAAAATATAAATTATTACACTACAAATAATCCAGATATAAAAGCAAGTATAGTAGAACGATTTCAGAGAACATTGAAAATGAAAATGTGGCGTTATTTTACACATAAGAATACTTATCGCTATACAGATATTTTACAAGATTTGGTTAGTTCTTATAATCACAGTGTACACTCTAGTATCAAGATGAGACCATGTGATGTTAAAATGGAAAACATAATGGAAGTTTGGCGAAATTTATATTATGATGAAAAGACTTATATTTCAAGTTTAAACAAAGTACCTAAGTTTAACGTTGGTGACTATGTAAGAATTACAAAATACAAACATGTATTTCAAAAAGGTTATGAAAGTAATTGGAGTAATGAAATTTTTATCATTACTTCGATTATAGATCGTTCCCCGTGGGTTGTATACACTTTAAACGATTTAGACAATGAATCAATTACAGGAACTTTTTATGAGAAAGAACTACAAAAAATAACTTTTTCCCCCACTTCCGAATTTAAAATTGATAAAATCATCAGATCACGTAAAAGCGGTATTAGAAAGGAAGTATTAGTTAAATGGAAAGGATATCCTAACAAGTTTAATTCTTGGGTCTTACTATCGAATATTAAAAATCTGCAATGAAGGAAAGTTTTTATTTAACTTTACTCAGCAATAGTTCTACACAATATTTTCCGGCAAATATGACATCAAATTTTTCTACAAAACTACCTAAAGCCATTACATTAGAAGGAGAATGGATGGTAGGTATAGTTGAGTTTCAATATCCTTCTACTATGTTTTCCGTGCAAGAACATGAAAATATTATGTACATAAGTAAAAAAACTACCATCAATAACGAAGAGACCACACTGATGTATAAGAACCATATACCAGCCACCAACTATGATAATATACAAAATATTCTTCTAGCTTTAAATTCGAAAGAGAAAGTTAGTTTTCGCCAGGACACCGTGACAAACTTTGTCTCTGCTGCAGTAAAGGATCCATCAATAATTTCATTATCTCTATCACCTAATTTGAGCTTTCAACTTGGATTTGAGCCAGATACCAATTTAGTAAATCATAATATCGGTAAACGCCCTGCTAATCTACATTTGGGGTTACCATCACAATTATTTGTGTATTGTGATATTATAGAACCACAAATTGTTGGTGATGTAATGACACCCCTATTGAGAATTATACCCTTAGATCCTGCTAAATACATATATGGTTCAAATAAAATGCATATATTTTCACCACCACATTATTTGCCGGTAATGAGAAGAGAATTTGATGTTATTGAGATAGATATAAGAACAACCACGGGAAATGCGGTACCATTTCAATACGGAACATCGTGTGTGAAACTTCATTTTAAAAAAATATAAACTATATTATTTCCTTTTTAAAATGTATACACCTCAAGATACATTTATATGTCCTTATGAACATTATTATTCGAAACAAGCTGGGTCTGGTATAAATGTAATCTACAAAGGAGCCTTACATCAACGTGGTCATGGTATCGGCAGTTTTCTTGGGGGGTTATTTCGAAGTGTGCTACCTTTACTCACTAGTGGTGCTAAGGTAATTGGAAAAGAAGCACTTAACGGCGGAATTGGGCTTTTGTCAGATGTTGTGGCTAGTCGTCCTATCAAAGAATCTATTAAAAATCGATTGAAAGAGGCTAGTTCTAACCTTAAACGCAAAGTTGATACCAAAATTGATAATCTTATGACTGGATCGGGTGTTAATAAAAGACGAAAATATTGTAATGAGCTCATTCGAGTTTCACCCCTCAACGTGAAAGGCGCTCTGAAGAAAACAAGGAACAAAAATAATAATAATTCCAAGGATATATTTTCAAACTAATCATAATGTCATTTATTCATAATCATTCATGTGAGTGCGTTAAATCTGAATTGGATCTGTTTGCTCTTCCTTCCACACAAACAAGTATCGAATATGGACACTGGATACACTATAAACCAATTTCTTCATTAAGTGATGATGGACCCGTCGAATTTCAAGTACCTGGTACTGGAGATGACTACATAGACCTTTCGCATACACTACTCCATCTCAAGGCTCAAATTAAAAATCAAGACGGTTCTGTAGTTAATGCAGCTAATGTAGTGGCACCAGTCAATAATTGGTTACATTCTTTATTTAACCAATTGGATGTTTACCTAAACCAAAAACTTGTGTCACCCCCAAATAATACTTATGCATATCGTGCTTTCATAGAAACTCTATTAAATTATTCATCATCCGCCAAAAAATCACATTTGACATGTGGTTTATGGTACGAGGATACAGCTGGAAAAATGAATGAAACTAATGAGGCAAACAAGGGCTTTTACAGAAGACAACAACTTTCAAAGGATGGTAAGGATGTTGAAATGATTGGACATTTACATGGGGATATATTTAATCAAGATAAATTCCTCATTAACGGGGTCGAATTATCTATAAAATTAGTGAGATCGAGAGAAACATTTAACCTCATGTCACAGAATGCAGATAATAAGTACAAAGTCTGTATCACAGATGCAACTTTAATAATACGCAGAGCAAAAATTAATCCATGAATACTAATAGCCCATCAAAAGGTTCTTGCCACTACTACAGCTAAATATCCTATAACAAGAGGTGAAGTGAAAGTCCTGACCATACCGTCTGGTGTGCAGGGTAAAACACTGGATAATATATTTTTAGGACAGGTTCCTAAGAGATGTATTATAGGTTTTGTGAATAATACAGCATTCAACGGTAGTTATGTTAAAAATCCTTTCAACTTTGAAAATTTTGGTATTTGCTCATTTAGCCTATATATAGATGGTCAACAGATACCTTCAAAATCGTTACAACCATCATTTCCAAACGATGTATTTACGAGCGCATACCACACCCTGTACTCAGGCACCGGTATACATTTTCTTAACGAAGGTAATGGAATATCGAGGGAGCAATATTCAAATGGATACTGTTTACTAGCTTTTGATTTAACACCTGACTTGTCGGCTAACTCTAATGTGCATTGGAATCTTGTTCGCCATGGTAGTGTAAGAATGGAAGTAAGATTCGAGAGCGCATTGACTGAAACTATTAACTGTGTAGTTTACGCAGAGTTTTCAAATATTATAGAAATAGATAAGAACAGAAATGTATGTGTGGATTATAGTAGTTAAGCAATCACTTATGTAATTATGATATTAAGAATAATAAAATATAACCTAAACGAATATGACATGGTTTTTATTTACCTCATTACTTGTTTAATAAAAAGACTCATTACTTCTGTTGAGATCATATTATGTGGGTTTAAATGAATTCATTGGTACAAATATGAATTGATAGTTAGAAATGTAGTCAGTTAAAGAGCAAAAGAGTAGCGGAGTAAACGCGTATTAAAGTATGAACACACTAGAAGTGCAAATGAGTCTTCGTATGATACATCCCAGCCTCCAAAGTAACGTATATCCTTCAAATCGATTGCCAATTTATGCTCAGGTGCCAGCATTTATCATATGCAATCTGGACCCTGATTCACAGCCGGGCTCTCATTGGGTGGCTATACATATAAGCGTCGAAAGAGTTGGTGAATATTTTGATTCATTTGGACGTAAACCTATTGAGGCAATAGAAGGGTTTTTAAGGAGGAATTCTTGCATGTGGAGGTACAATAGCGTTACGGTTCAAGATTATCTATCAGCGGTGTGTGGAGAGTACTGTTTGGTATATTTATATTACAAGTTCAGGGGGATGAGATTAGAAGACTTCCTTAGAAATTTCACATGTGACTCAGTGAATAATGATATGGTGCTAGTAAATTTGTATAAAAATATAATGAACATATAAATAAAAAATAAAACCTGGAATAAAAATGTTTTATTTTACCATGTCACCCTTACATCAAATTATATTTATAGGTAGTGGTGTTAAAGGTTAGGTATATTTACTATAATTTGTTTAGACCCGTACGTTAGGTTACTTTAAATATATATTTATTAATTTTCATTTAAAGCCATAGGTTGAGTTAGTGAATGTAGGAAAGTAGATAACGCGATGCATTAGTACTGAGGCATTCATTAGATAATGACTGGGAATTTCGTACAGGAAATAGGAGCTGATAAGGTGGTGATAAGTTAATGAGCTACGGTTTTGCGAAAGCTAACTTTTAAACTGTTAGAGATATCAGTTCGGCTGTGAGTGCTTTCGGCTCCGCACGCCCTGTTTAGTGGGAATAGAGTACAAACTTTTTTTTTTTTTTTTTTTTTAGTTTTGGTCAGCCATGATTTTTAGGTTTGTCCCTTGGGCGGGACAAAATATTTCCGGGTTCTGCCTTTGAGGCAGTACCCGGAAATACCAACTACTCTTATATCATCTTGTTTACTTATATGTTAGGGTACAGGGCTAAGGGGTCAATAGTCTTTAGGCTTTAGTTTAGACCAGGTTGCTAATGCACACACAATATTTACTACATATATACTACGGACACTTATCTATAAAAATTAAGGCAAATAAGAAGATGGCTGGATGTTTTTGATGGTGTGAAAATAATGCTTTATTTAGCATTTAGAATTATATTCCGGAACATAAAGAGACTATGCCGTCGTATATCAAAATATTCCAGACGTTGGTTAACTACTTAAAAGGTAGGCTATTTAAAAGAATTACCTTAAGGCGAAACGAAGATCGAGAAGGCAGCTAATCTAATCATATAACGATAGCTTCTATCTATTCAAATAACCCTTTAAAATTGTATTAATTTTCTATGTATAAACCTCTTAATTATAATAGCATATACGTTGCCTGTCCATCATTTGGTACTCTTAGTCCTCGTTTTATTATGCGTTTGTCATTTTTGTTTATTTGCGTGCCGTGTTGAGTAATGAGGTAATTAGCGGCGCGATTGTGCTCATAAAACTGCGATTAAGAGGGAATTGTACACATTGCTAGTACAGCTTTAAGTTTAGCACTAATTAAAGCTCCCTTTAAGTAGAATAATACAGGAATGCTATTACTGTAATATTCTGAATGCGTTATATGAAAAGATCATTCGTGGTTCAATTGACGTAAACGTTTGGGTTAACGTCATGTTAGCCATGTGATCTTTTACGATTTCTGCGGTGCGGTCATGAAAATAAATGAGGAGGCGGAAAGGACCAGGAAGCTTTGTACCGATGGCCATCCGCGACGCCGAAGAAAATCCTCGCCACCTAAAAAGTGCCTAATCGGTGAGCATGCGTTTAAAAGAAGGGATGACCCATCCCTGCAAGTACTGCCCCATCTCCCCTAGCTATTTGTAAATGCATATGGCCCAGTCTGTGGAAGATGCTTGCTGGGTCAAGCATCCTGAAAAGCCAATAATGGGCGAAGAGGCGGACTCAACCGAAATGTCGGGAAGCGATTCAGGCGATTGTTGATGGCGCCTTGGGGTTTTAGTGGGTATGCACAATAGCGAGTCCCACATAACAGTCGCGCCGCGGAATGGTATGTGCAATACATTTCCCCCATGTAAAAAAAAAAAGTGTATGCTAGACACACTTTTACCTCTTTCTTATGTTAAGTATTGAATAAATATCTTAAAACTTTAACGCTGATGCAGTTTGCTGTGGTTAATACAAGTGCTAACTGCAATTGTTTAATTCGTGTTAATTGTTTGGGCACTCTGTAATTTCATGGTAAGAATCTTGAGTTTCTAACTCTTAATTGTAAAGACAATTTAGATCGTAATGGTTCTTCAGACGGACTTTATTGTTAATGTTTAATAATGTTAATACAATGCTTATAGGAAAAAAAATATCGTTTTTGTAGTAATAAAAGTGTTTGTTTTTTTTTAAGTTAGTTTTTTTTTTTGTTAGTTTTAAGTTTCGTCCTTGTGGTTGCGATTTGATTTTCGTTGAAACTTTTTCGCGATGAAGCTCTGTGACAAGCAATATTGATTAAATTATTATTATTGTATTTCATCTATGATTTTATACAAAAAAATAACTAAGAAAACTCGACTAAAAGATCGGCAACGCACTTGCGAGCTAGATGAGCCTTCGTGGCATTTACGTATGTCAGATTAGTTAGATAATGCAAATATTATAGCAATGACGTTAGTAAGAGTATTTTATCTATCAATGGTCCATCAGAGACGTATTCATTCTATGAAAGGAATTTGCTGAAGCAGGATCGCCATCTTAATAAAAAAGTTTCACCCGCTCTGATCATTCGTGTTCTTAATCCACCCAAAAGCGTAGGAAACTTACAAATTTAATACGTAAACCATCGGCCCACAAAGTGAATTGTGACACCATTATTTTTTGGGGTTTAGTGGTTACAATTGAAATCCAGTTATTATATCTCGCGAACCTTCCATTGGCAATAAATTTGTCATCCTTGTCTGTTTGTATGCGTTTTTCTGGCAACGAAGTCATATTCAATGATTTTAAATTAAAATAATGTTACGAAGACGGGTCGACTGCAATGTATCTAGATTTCTCACTAGTTAGAGAACTTTTTAACAGGCTGAAATATGATTTCTGACCGTTTCAGAAGATGGTCAATCACATATTAGAAAAATTTATTTTTTCAAGCAATTTCAGAACTATTTGATTGTTAGTCAAAATTCCTCATTGGTTTATCAAGAAATAAACCCTTGAAGAGACCACGGTATTTTCTATCCGATCTCTTAGCTCGTAATATAAATTTAATTTCATAAATAGTTGAATCTACTAATTATAATGACTTGTTTACATTTTTAGTTGTTTTGAGACATCCATTCATTTGTGGATGTGCTAAATATTGTTTAACTTAAAGTCAGTTGAATTCTATTCTTTTCTCTTCTTTCTATATTAAATTCTAAAAAGTTGTTATAATGATGCGTCGTATGGTAAGCCCGTGGTTACAAAGGGATCGCATTGCAGTCTTTCTTTTCCTGGTTTCTTTGATGTCATAGTTACGTCCTGGAGATGCATTATAGTAATTAAACAAGCAAGATGTCTGTGATCTCAGAAACTATATGCGTTATACAGAATGTTACAATACAAACAAATTATTATGTAATTAATTGGATTATAATAATTGTGATAAAAATACGTTTTAATTATCAATTTATTCAGCTTTTACAAACACCAGCCTTCATGTACATGATTTCAAATTCAAATATTTATGGTTTTAGACATTGAGATTTTCTTATTTTCACAAAACCACTCATAGTATGTTATGTATCCACTTATTACTACAGGGGATTTATTTATGATCGTTATATATTAATTTATTTATTCAAAACAAATAACATAATAAATAAAAATATACCTAATAACAAACTAAATTAAAATATATTATTAAAAGAAGTCCCTTTAGGCAAGGTTCCGAATATATTTCCACCCGTATCACCTCGATGTCCACCGTTCCACAACTGCGCGTTTTTCTAGGCAGTTTTTGCCGCGCACCACCACTTTGTGGAACCAGCTGCTGACTGAAGTATTTCCGAACCAATTCGACTTAGGGTCCTTCAAGAAAAGAGCGTACCAATTCTTAAAAGGCCGGCAACGCACTGGCGAGCCCTCTGGCATTGAGAGTATCCATGGGCGCCGGTATCACTTAACACCGGGGAGCCTCCTGCCCGTTTGTCCCCTGTTCTATAAAAAAAAAGCGTTCCCCCTTTGAATAGCTAGACTAATTCTTTGTCCGAGGTAGCTGCCAGCTCTTCGGTCTCTTGTGTCTATGTCTAGCTCCCCATCTGGCTAGGACGACACGGAGAGGGGTCTCGACACCGAATGGGCCAAAATCATATTCGGAGCATAAACCCCTGTATTTGCAGGCTTTAGCTTTTTCAGCCGCATCACAAGCCGCACCAGCTCTTTATTATAATATAATACATTATTTTCTTTTTGCGTCCGAGGCGTCGTCACTGTTGACCATCTGGCCGAATGACCGCTGTGGCTCAGTCTGCTCCTCAGCATAATGCTGAGCCACAAACAACAATACACGTACACACATTACACATTTCAATGGAACCTTATTCCTTTTTTTCTTACGATATTTTCTTGTTATTTTTTGATTATTATCATTATTATTATATATTAACGAAACACGTTACTATTGAAAGTTTTTTCTATGTCTAATATGCCCCATTGCTCAAGTGAAAACAAAGTGTACAAAATTAGATCCAGAAACACAAATGTTCGTAATAGAATCAATTTTATTTTAATAAAATTTAATGAGGGTCATGAGGCTGATCCCAAAAATATTTTAACTCGGCTGATCCGCGCATTTGTTCATGAGTCGTTGTTGAGATTTAGTTGGCTAACGTTGGATGCATTTTTATATATACTGTTTAGTTCATTTCTTGCCAATAGTTACGTCCTCCATTAGGACTTATAGTAAATGTTTTTGTGCGTGAACTATTATTGTAAGGTAAGGTATAGCTCAGTCTAACCTGTTTTTGTTCCCAATCTAACAATTTCTCCATCCTTACGGCTGACGTCATTGTGTGCCTTTCGTCCTAATAAGGAGCACTACCTTGAGGTATGTACTCAGGACTTAGTATAAGATTATCCATCGACGGCCAACGAACCGTTCTTTGTGATACATATTTTTTTCTTTATAATAAATAGAGTGACTTTTTTATACAAGGGGGGGGGGGTCAAACGGGCAGGAGGCTCACCTGATGTTAAGTGATACCGCCGCCCATGGACAATCTTAATGCTAGAGGGCTCTTTCAGTGAGTTGCCGGCCTTTTAAGAATTGTTACACTGATTAGATCTCTTTTAGTCACAGTGATTTTCATATTGAGTGAACTGTATTTGTATGTCTGTCTCTAAACTTTTCTCTTTACTGCGGTCTTAAAAGTGCAATAGACATTTAAAAATGTTTTATTATTGTAAGAAACAAATTATGTAACCAGACGCAGAGATGTCATTGGCGGGTTTATTTTTATTTATTTAAGAATAAATCTTTAACACATTACAAATGTAATCTTAGACTTATAAATTAAATATGCTGATGTTATCTACAGCCATTTATTAAAACCTTTGTAAGTTTAAAGCGGAAGTCGCTCACAAAGATTAATACGAATCCTAATATGGATGTCGAATATAAATCCAAAATATCTTTAAAGGTATAAAAATGATGATAAATTATAAATGGATTAATTTTTATCATAACACAAGGCGGTAGGCAGTGATCGAATTGTGGTTAGGCGCCAATCTACATCGCCAGTCTCGTGAAGTCAGTCTGAAGAATATTATAGATAAGATAATCGCAATGTAGTTAAATATATAGTTTAACTAGCGGACCCGACAGATGCCCTGCAAAACAAACTGCCACTACCAGAGGCTCGCTGCCACAAGCCTCTGGTAGTGGCAGCGTGCGAGTCTCATCCCTGAGGTCGTAGGTTCGATCCCCGGCTGTGCACCAATGGACCTTCTGTCTGCAATTAACATTAGCTCGAACGGTGAAGGAAAACGTCGTAAGAAAACCGACATGTCTTCGACCCGAAAAGTCACCGGCGTGTGTCAAGTACTGGAGGCTGATACAACTTGACTAGTTGATTTAAAAAATTATCATGAAAAAGACTCAGAAGTCTAGACCTAAAGAGGTCGTAGTGCCACTGATTTTTTTCTTTTTATGAATACAGCGCCATCTGCCGGGCTGTTATGTGAATCATCGTTTAATGGTTCAGAGTTACGTGACATACACACGTACAATGTAACAAAGTTTATATCTGTATCTTTTAAGTTAGATCAAACTGCACACGGTGTGCAAATTTGATTGAAATCGGTTAAGCAGTTTAGGAGTCGAAGCAGACAAACAACGTGACGCGTTATTTGTATGTATTATCGATTGGGCGTAGCCAGCTGTTAGTGAACGGTGTTAATTGATACTGGGAGTCGTAAATAATCGCCCACGGCTACCTTCAATTTGTTTTACTTTAATCGAGAAAGCTTATTTTTGTTAAGCTAATGAGGCTCTTTAATCAATACATTACGAAAGTTTTGTTAAGAGTTTAGACTTGGGCAGAATATTAATACGAATGTCGCAGTAAAGTAGTTGAATCAGACAGTGAATTTCTCTAGACAGTTAATTAAAGATCGACATTCAATCAAGTCGCTCAAGTTCCGTCAGACTAAACGAATCGTTTAGAGAATTTCGTAAACACGAAATTTTCATGGCGGAGTCGACAGCATGTTTACAATTTCACCAAAGACTATAATTTGAAACATAAAATCACTCACACAACAAACCAACGTTTGCCAAAGGAGACTCTAAAAGTAATCAGCTGTTGTCGTGACCGCCATCTTGTTTTACATTATTAATCAACACGCTGACTTTCGAGACAGAAAGTTAAACATTTTTGACGCTGCTTTATTTAAATCAAAATTCTAGCGTCTTGATTGAATATCTATAATTAACTGTCAAGAGATTCAATTTTCTCTCTGATTTAATTACTTTACTGCGACACATAATATATTAAAAACAATTCGTTTTCTGCAGGCAAAATTACCACCCAAATTGGAATACAAGCGAAAAATTTAATAACACTTGCAATTGAAATTCCAGGCAAATTATTTGTTAAACGTTAATTTAATATTAAATATTAATTTATTTTCTACACGTTAATAAGGAACATACCAAGTTTAATATTGTGTGGCGCATATTCTATAAAAGATTTGTTCT
Organism: Pieris mannii; assembly: GCA_028984075.1. Taxonomy (NCBI): domain Eukaryota; kingdom Metazoa; phylum Arthropoda; class Insecta; order Lepidoptera; family Pieridae; genus Pieris; species Pieris mannii. The sequence continues at coordinate 667,593 of CM054798.1, read as the reverse complement.
TAACAGTAGATTGGAATTATTTTTGGGACAATATTCTGTAATTTTTCAAATAACTTTGAGGTATAATTAGTATTATTAATATTTTCTTGTGTAGCCAAGTCCACATTTCAAGGATCATCATGCTTACTTAAATGTCATTGCTTGTGGCGGCGTCCATGCGTCGGGTTGTCTCTCTCCCTAAAATATGGCGAGGGGGCCGATGGCTGGCCATCCGTCATACCCGTGAACGGGTTCTACTGGTGGTGACTGGTCGTACTTGAATTCATGTAATCGGTGATATTAGTTGTTTATACTTCGTATTTGAGTGTTGTTCTCACGAGTATGTAAGTGCGTGCTCCTATTTCACCATGCCTCCTGCTGATAGAGGACAAATCTTTGTTTTTATATTATTATTCTTTATTATTCAAGATGTCATATGGAACATGGTGTAATGGTTGCAGATCCTTACAAACGATGTGTAAAAAAAAATTGGCGATTAAAAAGAGTGGCGGAGAGTTTATTGCCAGTTCTTCTCTTCCGTTCTACGCCGTTGATTTGAGAACTGGCAGTCAGAAAATCATTTAATGTACATATTTCTTTTTTTTACGTTCATAAGTGTACATTATGTTACTAACATGAATGAATAAATGATTTTGATTTTATATTATAGGTTTTATAAAATTTCAAAATGTACATCGATTTTGCACCTAAGCTAAACTGGTACTATTAGCTGGCACTCACCCAATACATCGCTCAGTGAATTTAAATGAACATTGTGCAACGGGCATATTACATAATTTATGAATGCAGAGCCACGGCGAAATATCTTTACCTTTTTTTTTATGGTCGACGAGAGATAGGAGTATTTAAAACCGCACTTGCTTATAATAATGTCAATGAAATAAGTTTGAACTAAACCATACTTCATTGTAATTATTTTTTTTTTTAAATAAGCACTAACGCACATACAAACACTTACACAGAACATGACATACAAAAAACAAGATACATGTGCATCAATGACAAGTGTCCACAACACTTATAGGGAAACATTACATAATAAACAGAAGAAATAACTTAAATTATTTGCTAAGATAGTGGTACAATTAGACACATTAATTATAAAAATCAAACGTGTTTAACGCCCAAACCTTATAATTAATCCACAATCTCAGATTGATAACAATCTGATATCAGACCGTGACAGTCGATCGATCTCCTATCTGCACCCCAATAATCAAACCTTTGAACTCATCTTCTTTTCTAAAATACCTTAGCATCCAACTAAAATATGTACCGCGCGCGCATTTACGATGCGCTACGGGTAGTTGGTGCATCTGGATAAGACTCCAGTAATAGACCAGCACTAAAAGATGGAGAATAAGAAGACGGACCTCCAGAAAACTTCAATTGTCACTTCATCTTCATAGTCATGACTGAAGGTTGAGCCTACCTTGAAAAGCGCTAAGCGTCGCTGCCTTCACAGCGCTGTAGCAACCGCTTGTCTCAGGGCATTAGTTGACACCCATAATGATCTTAATTTGTTCAGACCAATGGGTTGGCGATCGACTACTCCTACCATCACTCCTCTACACAAGGCTACCATTGTTCCAGGTAGTTGTTGCTTGCAGTAAGATAATTAATATTATTTGCATGCCTATCTTATATGGCGGATATGATTTTTATAGTTTATCAATATAAATGTACGACTTTCTTTGCAAATAAACGATTTATTTATTTATTCACACTTCGTTGCTAGAAAGAAACACAAATAACACAATACATATAAATTACAAGCGATGCAACGAGCGGCCTTATCGCTAACAAGCGATCTCTTCCAGGCAACCCTAGTAAGAAAAGAAAACAATAAATAAAAAATGATGAGTGCAAGAAGTGCATAACCAGAAGTTATATAAAAAACAAAATATATTTATATTAATCTATAGAACCTTAATCTAGAGAAAAACAAACAATATTTATAACTAACTAAAACTAAAAAGCTAATCTTACAGATTCATGAACAGCAAATAGTGAATTACATAATATACAAAAAGAAGAGGAGATACAAGAATTACACAGGTCACGATTGATCAGCATATGATAAAGTTAGGAAATATTTATATAGAAGAGTTTTAAAAGACGATAGGGAGGAAGCCAATCGTATAGACTCAGGCAGCTTATTCCACAGCCTAATGGCGGAAATCCTAAATGATTTGCCTATGAAGGATGAGCTGATTTACTATATAAATAAAATATAAATATTTTGCTGTATACTATATAAATAAAATAAAATAAAATATAAATATTTTATTTATATAGTATCTATCATGTGGTCAATACTAACGGTTTTAGAGAAAGCATTTTGGATGCCTTTCTGGGATCTAATTCGCTGTATTGCTGGTGATTTTTTTCTGCTTCACCAAAATTTCTGGTAATTTTATTTTATTGTGCTTATTTTATCTTGTTTAAATATACATACATTTATTAAATTATGATCAATTTTAATTAAAATTAAAGTTATTTACATATTTATTTTATAAATAATTCTAATATAATAACTAATCTTAAAATGTAACAACTAAAATATATTATTAAAAGGAAAATCATAATAATATATTTTAGTAAATTTTAAGGTTATTTATTATATAGGAATTATTTTTAAATAAAATCAAGAGGCTTTACCTGTTTTTAATAAATATGACAATCTAATTTATGGAAAAATTAATTTCGCCAAATAAAACGAAGAGAAGGAACGAAATGAACTCAAAGGCAGTTATTAAATGTGAATAATGTATGTGCGAAAATTGTATACTAATTAACACGATCAATTGCCAAATTAAAAACTGTCGACATAAAGATTTTTTGATACCGTTTTAGGATTAATAGATAATCTGAGTGATAATGGAGCCTACAAATGTTTTAATTTCTGAAGATTGTTAATTAAATAGCAATAAAAATAGCTTTGTCGATTTGAATGCACGTGCTCTGGCGTAGGTGTTCGTAGGAAGGTTTGTGATGAAATGTGGCAAGGCCGGCCGAACACAGGAAACTTACAATAAAATGATGAAACTGTACTTTCCTGAGTGATCGGTGTGCTTCAAATATGAGAGGATTTTTCTTTTACTCTATATTAACCACTCGCGTTTTACAACAGAATATAAGCGAAATCTCTCTTCATCTTCGAAACATCTCTCGTCAGCAACGAAGCGAGAGTGGACTATCTACGCGAAATATTGAAATGTTAATAGCTATGAGACGAATGACTGATTGAAGAGTATGCCTGCATTCGGCTGCACTCTCGGGGTGTAACTCCGACGATTCAGGAAATCGTCACGCTTATAAAACTAAGGAAGCCTGGGAGAGCAAAGTGTACAGAAATAGCTGGTACAGAATCATTAAATAATCAGTAAATTTAAAAAAAACTAATGGACTATTTCAGTTCCACACACGACGAAAAGGGGGATGGTGTCAGATGTTGAGGTGTCTGTGTGTCTGTAAGTGGCTTAGCTCTTAATTTAAGGGATCCATAATAAGTCTCGTTTTATTCAAACGTTTGTCATTTATTTAGCTGCAAGTCTGTTATTACTATTATCGATTATTAAGACAAATGAAACAGTTAATGCATGGGACATAAAAAAGGATTTTTCTGAAAGTAACTGACTAATTTTCAATTACCACATTAAGTGCTCATTCTCGGATCCGAGTGGAGCGGGGTCATAGTAGCAGCGCCGCCCATTCGGATCCGTGCGAGCTTCCCGTTAATTTAAACCATTATCATCCTAGCCCTCGGATTCGAGTTTTTGGCACCCAATCTGCTTATGCCGACCACTCGGATCCGAAAAATGTTTTTTTTTAAATAATAATAATACATTCATACAAATTTTCAATAATTCATATTTGCTTGATCAAAATTTGTCATAAAAAGTTTCCGGCTATTACTTTGTATTCATTGTCAAAGCATTCAATGTGTTAAAAACTACAATACAATTAAATCTGATACTATAATTGTTCACCGGGAATTGAAGCGGCTCACCACTTAGCACTGATCTACGGAGGCGGCAGAACATTTAGTAACATAATTTATTTTATTGTATGTGCGGCGCCATTTACGTTTATCATTATAAATAATGGGTAGATAGCAAGACAATAAGATTGCATCTTTCGTGGGTTATGACCAATGTATTGTGACCTCTTGCCGACGCCCGTGCCGCTAATAATAGTGATTACTAACCATCTTCCACAGATCATCTCTAATTGGTCGTTTGTGTATGTAGGTGGTAGGAAAGTTATCGAGACATGAATAAAGACATAAAATAAATGATATGTATAATTAACAAGTTTTAAGTACTTTTAAAAATAAATAAACTGGCCTGGCGTGGAGTCAATGAAAATAATCTAATAAACATCATACACATTTACCATGGAGAGTGTTCACAGGAATTGGTCGGATTAATATCTGGAACTGAGTTTCGTCATCGGACGTCGAGGCAGAATATATACCTTCGATCGCCGTTCCACAACTGCGCGTTTTTGCAAGGCAGTTTTTGCCGCGCACCACCACTTTGTGGAACCAGCTGCCCACTGAAGTATTTCCGAACCAATTCGACTTAGAGTCCTTCAAGAAAAGAGCGTACCAATTCTTAAAAGGCCGGCAACGCACTCGCGAGCCCTCTGGCATTGAGAGTGTCCATGGGCGGCGGTATCACTTAACATCAGGTGAGCTTCCTGCCCGTTTGCCCCCTGTTCTATAAAAAAAAACACGTTTAGCGGGAGTTCTTATAGTCTACATTTGCGCCAGCTGCTCTGAAAGAATAATCTTCGGTTCCCATATCCAAAACAGTGATTGTAACAACCCGTTTGTTTGTGTATTTGTACTATTTTCTATGAATTACGATCCGTATTTTGGTATCCGTAGTAACTTGTTATATTTATTTAAGTATTGTTAATTACTTCAGATGTCAAGTGGAACATGCTGTAATGGCTGAAGCTCCTTACAGATTATGTAAAACAAAAAAACTTGGCAATTAAAGAGAGGGCGGAATGGCCAGTTCTTCTCTTCTGTTCTACGCTCTTTGAGAACTGGTAGTTAATGTAGAATTAGAAGCGTGTTTGAGTTTCTTTTTGATGTTCATAAGCGTACATTCTGTTACCTAAATTAATAAATGATTTTGATTTGAAGAGAAATATTTCGCTGTAACCGGTTATTTATTTACGTAACAATCTTTTTCCTTAAACGCAAACTAATATGTGAATTAAACACATTTCATTCGCAGTTTATACATAGGAAACTTAAATCTTCTTAAATTTGTATTTGCATTTAAAAACGCACACATATCTGTTTCCTAAATATTTGTCTGTTCGTTTAACGGCCGAACCCAATAATTAATCCACAATCTCAGATTGTTTTCAATCAGACGGTGACAGTCGATCGATCTTCTATCTGTATCCCAATAACCAAACTCTACGAAGACAATCCAATTTTTGCGACGGATAGAATGCAATCTCTTCGCTCTTTACTCATATTTGATAATCAAATCAACCAAATAAAGTACATAAAGCCGTAAAAATAATATTAAAATATACATGTCATGATTAAAACATATCAAATAGCTTTTTAATTATTTTAAAACTGGTGTAAGTTAAAATCTTAAGATATTGGCACAGTTGAACAGTCATTTTAATACAAAGATCTATCCACATACAGCGATCCGACCTACCACGGATAGCTTGTATCGATAGATGGCTATTACAATCCGTCGATTGGTTATTGGCAGACTCTTATCAATATTTGGATTATGAAGTCATATGCGTGCCGGTTTCAATCAAGAGAAAGATTTATCCTCAGCTGGGCATCGAACGCACTAGTGCCTGTTGCACATGCTATATAACCCTGATTACATAACTTTATATAGTTATTTCACATATAACATTAAAATGTTTATTCTAGTGATTTAACGACCATTATCTGCGTCTACCGTTAGTGAAGTGGGCGGGAGAGATTTATGTAACTCATCTAAACGACATTAACATTAAATAAATGCTGACCTGTAATCTGTGTGTTCATCGGTTAATCACTTTTTTATTGTCTTACTTAATATGTTGTACTTCATATACAATATGGTTTTATTTGGGCGTTTAGTTAAACTCTAGTTAATAGTCAAAATGTGTTTTTTACATATACGAAACTACTCTGTGTAGAACTTGTTACAATAACAAAGGCTTTATTATTATTTTAACTTCCCTCATATTGACATACTGCCTGCATAGAGTTATATGATATATTGCATAAGAGTGCCATTGAAGAACTTCTCCTCAGCATAATGCTGAGCCAGGACCACAACACACAAAATACATACTTAAAATGTATCTGATTCTTTAAAAAAAATTGTTTTTTTTTCGGATTATTCGTATTTTGTGTGTTTCTTAAAGTTATGTCTCTGTGTAAGAAGTACACTGCAATAATATTTTATTTGGGCGTTTATTACTTCCCTCACACGGCCTAACATATTATGAATTTTGTGAGGCGTGGTTAATGGTCAAATAGATTTTTTATTATTCCCCAGCCCCATTTTTAATAGGGAAGTTCCGGAAATGTGGTGTTGGGATCGGATGCTTAGAAAGTGTAGCCCTTTTGGTCCATTTGTCCAGCTAATGAAACTATCGTGTCCATACTAAGACGGGTCCAGGTAAAAAAATCGTCGCTCGACACTTAACGAAGGATCCTGCGTTTTTTTGGACATGTAACATGCTGCTGGAAGGTGAGGGCACCAGAATTCTAGGCTGTTAAAGTAGAGATTGAAGATCTGCTCCTCAGCATAATGAGCCAGGGCAACACACACACATACACTCCTTCTTTAAAAAATAAATTGTTATTTTTATTTATTTGTTTGGTTAATTAGTATTTTGTGTGTTTGTTAAGGTTGTGTCTCTGTCTAAGAAGATTTACTCTGCAATAATATTTATATGACAAAACAATGTTTATTTGTTTATCAATATATTATATAGTATATGAATTTAGGAAAAGACACCTATATCGTTTAAACAGTAGTTCCTGTTGTACTGGTAAACTTTTTAAAACACATAATTGCTTCACATTTTTTTAGCTACTAAGAAATTTTCAAAAAAGCACTTACGAAAAGAAAACCCTACCTGGTACCTAACCACTCAGCGTTTATCTTAATTATCCGTTAAGATATTCCATTTTACATTTATTAATAGAGTCATTCGCATGTAAGACATGCTCAAATAGCAAAACGGGTCATTGTGTGATTAAAACGATTGGAATGTTATCCAATAAGAGAATTGATGTAATTGATAGGAATCGTTTGCATAATCGATTTGTCCTTCTTCACTTTATTAATTTGCTCTGATATTCGAGAATTGCTGGAACACTTGAATATCGTTATTTTCTTTATACAGTGGAATCTGGATAACTCTTATGTCAAGGGAACGGAAAAGGATCGAGTTAACAAGAACTTCGAGATACATATGATATTAATGATGAAATATCGACTTACTAACACGATTTCTATGTATTTTTCGATTTTGAAAGTCAGATTTTACTAAATCGAGGAAATGCCAGCTACAAACTTTTTATAAAAAAATTAAATATTATTACTACGCGTCGGGTTGTCTCTCTCCCTAAAATATGGCGAGGGGGCCATGGATGACGCATGGCTGGCCATGCGTCATACTCGTGAACGGGTGCTACTTGTGGTGACTGGTCGTACTTGAATTCGTCTATGCGGTGATATTACGCTAGTTAGTTCTAAGCCCTTGATTTGAGAACTGGCAGTAAATGTAAAATTAGAATCATTTAATGTATATTTCTTTTTTTTTTTTGAAGTTTATAAGTGTACATTATGTTACCTATATGAATAAATGATTTTTGTTTTTTTTTGTCTGCTACGAATATTGTTAAAACTGTATATTGTATTAAATATTGTGTGGGACATAAAATAAAGTATAGTATTTACCGACAACAAAATCTATATCATTATAGTCATAAAATAAAAAACAAATATCGTAGATCAAGGAGATAAAGCTTTATTCTTGACAGAAAATATCAAAAAGTGGTCTCTTTGCCATCGGTGATTTAATTATCTATAAAATATGGGACGAGGTGGATTTAGAACGTTCACAAATATTAACTTTTATGAGCCCCCGCCGTGCGTGCGGCTGCGGGAGCTTTTTCTCGACGAAATAATATGTCGGTTTGCTAAAATCACTTTAGTTGGTCAAACGTGATCGTAACGAGAAACCTTTAACTATGAATTACACCTTAGCTAAAAGGTACAAATGTGCCATCTGGAAAGTTGTTCGAAAATTATTATTTATTAAGGCCATTTGTGAAATGACGAACAATACTAGAGTTAGGAAAACTTTGCCATACTTTGCAATATACTTTCAGTAACAAGAAAAAACTTATGTAATTTATTCGTAAAGGATATATTTATGTTTTGATTTTATTTATTCACAACATACAATCGTTACAGTATAGAGTCGGCACGGAATAAGTTAAAGGAACTAAATATTATTCTTCAAACCTTGTTGTATGTACAAAACAGTGTCAACGATTTTAAAACAAATGGTTACTTTCACCAGTATAATACGCGAAATAGAACTAATTTGAGTGACGACCAACCAGGCTCCAGAAGATAAACCACTCCTTATATGAAAATTGTTTTTGTTTTTACAACTAACTACCAAATAAAAAACTAAATTAGAGAACTATCACTAAATAAATTCAAAGCCCTCGTTAAAAGTAAATTAATTAATAAAGCTTTTTATAAATGTGACGAATAATTAAATGATCCTGATCCTTGGGATTGATTTGCTGCAGTTCAAACAATTTGTATTAAAAACTTAGCGAAAAAGAGTTGCAGAAAGTTTCTTCTCTTGCCAGTTCTTCTTGCCCACTCTACGCCATTGACGTTCGAACTATGTATGTCAATTTACAATTTTTTTTTGACGTTCATAAGTGTACATGTTTACCTATATGAATAAAGATATTTTGAGTATTGGAAGAAATCGAGTTCGTGAAGAACTCTTGCTCACCACCCCTCTTAAGACTAAGCATTGCAGGCCAACTGTAACTGTACAGCGAAAGTGAATGAAGAGAGAGAGGTAAGTCAGGACCGTAAGTGGAAATCCGTGATCTCTGCCTTCCTCTCGGGAAAAATCTGTGATTTATTGAAAAGACGTAATATATTTTCTCTCTTAAAGTAATCTGTTTTGGCTTTGTATACTGTCTAAGTGTATTCTTTTATACAGGGTGTCCCAAAAGTCGACGTCAAGTCGAAATTTTTTTCCACACCAGTTATCAGAAAAATTAAAAAAAAAAAATTAAGTCATGTATTTTTTAAGTTGTGGAAATTTTCTTTTTATTCCAGAAAATGTACACCATGTGACAGTTTTTTCATTCCTGTTGTTACAAATATTTACTTTTTGCCAATTTTTTTTCTCTTACGTCATCCCGAATAGTGCTTTATGTAACCTATGATCCTAAACCCTGTGCCGTTAGACGTCGACTTTTGGGACACCTGTATAATAGATATAAAATTACTTATAAATAAATAACAATATTATAGCATTTAGAATATATAGTAAATTCTGTGCTATGTTCATTGTTCGTCCGTGTTGTTGTTGTAGAAAATGAAAAACGGTTTAATGTAGAAAGTTGCCTTTTATTGATTTTCAAAGTAATCTCCGTTCCCCTGTACATATTGTCGCATTCGATGGAACCACTGAGAAAAGCAGTGGGCCTATTCTTCCTTCTTTTCTCTTCTCGAAAATGTTCTCCCGTTAGATTAATTTTTAGTGTAAAAAGAGTATTAGATTTGCCGCCAATTCACAAAAAAAATGACAAATGAATAACCTACATTAGGTTACCAAAGAGTTCTAAAATTGAAATTCAATAAAGTTTTCATCAGCAATGTTTCTATTTGGCCAGTTCTAAATTTTTCAGTGTTAGCCACGTACATCGAATTTAATCTTTAGTTCTTGGGAGTAAATACACAATCTTTGCATATTCGATTATAGTTAAATCGATTCGTGACGGAATTCGATTATAGATATTCATCGTTGTTTCATTAAATATTAAGTACGATATAAGCCGGTTTTTCTGAAACAACACGGTTATTATGAAACAGTCGTCGGACGATCGCATAACAATCGCATGGTAATCGCTACAGCCCGTACGAATATTTGTTTATCTAATAGACAGACAAGGCTTTGCCTGAAAAAAGCAAAACAGCCCATGGAAAACAGTTTAATCGATGCGTTGCCAGCCTTTTCACTAAGCAAGCCTATTTTATTATATCTTATTATATAGAACAATAAATAAATGGGTGGCAGGCTCGGCGAGAATGAGAAATGGCTTGTTAGTATTTTTTTTTTTCAATCTAACCAATAAACATATTTTATTTTATTTCACATCTTTTAACAGACATTATTTCTGAGAAAAAAAAAATTATAATGTAAAGATATTAAAACTGACAGATTAGATATTTGCGACTGCACAGAACAGTATTAGGTATATGACTACAGATTGTTCAATACTCAGCGTTATGTAATCTCACACCTTATGTTCTCTATATAGTTAGCAATTGAATATAATAATAATGATACTTGATAATACCAACATTTTGTTTATGCAAGACGAAGACGGACAGAAGATTGACCAAGCATAATAATTTTACTTTTTTTAAACAAATGACAATCTCAATTCAAATATACCAACATGAGATTCGAAGCCATTAGCCTTACCTTTGAGGAATGGTTATTTATGATAAGAACAATGCGACCAGTAGCAAAGTGTGCGAGAATCGCTTGCACGTTTCGGAATAACCCTTCCGGAGTCACGAGGGTGACACGACTTGACACCGAACGACCTATACGGACCTAAATGTTATTGATATTCGATATTACGAGCTCTGTACTTGTAAGGCCCATGCCCCGTAAGGCATTCTTCCATGTTTCTGGACATTTATGTAATAATTCAGTGTATATTCCACTTTATTATTTATTTATTTTATTTCAGAAATAGATACATTATGCTTACAGACTATGCCAATACGATAATGTCCAGAAAATTAAAATTTAATAAAGTATATAATATTAACACATTAACATAATATAGATGAGACCGCTACTGTGTATCACTCTACGGACATATAAATATGTATAGACATATTTATATGTCAGTAGAGTTGGAGACAGCATTCAGTGGGCGCAACGTCGTGGATAACGAAGATCTGTACAAGCGACTGGTTCAAATCCTTGGTACTTTGAATAAACTAGGCTTTTTCCGTCACACATATTCCCTAGGAAAACCAATTGTTTCTTCGGCTTGTCGTCAAGACTTTCAGTAGATAGTAGGACACCTGTATATCCTGTCTGGGTACCAATATTAAGACAAATAATAATGTGATTTACCATCTTAGCGTAATGTTATAAGTCAAACGTATATCTATGTAGATATATGTAGATAGATATACGAAGTGACAAGTCTCGTTTTTAAATTAGTTAATTAACAATGATAACGAACTCACCATTCTTCTCAGCTTAAATATCTCAAAACACATTAAAAGCATTATTACTTGGACAAAGGAACGTATACGTTCGCGTAAATCAGCGCAGCAGAGGCAATGGACCGAGAGAAGCTTTGGATATCTTTTGAAGTGTCCTATTTTGTTAATGTTGTGCTTTATTTGGCTTTATAGCCATTTTCATTGCAAAATAATTCTGCATTTGCTTCCTGTGCTTTAAGATATGATATGAAATGTTTTATTCCGTTACAACTGTCATTGTAACTGAGATAAATGCTGAGATGAAATCACTCTAAGCGAGAAGACGTTTTGGCATATTACGGCAATTCTATCGCACATAATTTACACCAATTTGAAGCCAATTGATCACAATGTAACAATTTAAATGGCGATACAGTAACGGAATAAAAAAATGCGTGCGTATAAAATACCTACACATGTCAGAAGTGAAACTTTTGTACATTAATTATGACTAAAGTAAAAGCCCTTATATATGATCTTGTATTAGTATCTCTATATACACACTGTATAAATAATGTATAAATATGGCAATATAAATAAATAAAAAGTCTGCGTTTACACTGCAAAAGACGAATTGCCATCTAAAGTTCTAATAACAACTATGCATTTTGCATGTATTTTTCTCGATCTGCCTTTCTCACTCTCTCTCAATCTTCTTAAAAGGCCGGCAACGCACTCGCGAGCCCTCTAGCATCGAGAGTGTCCATGAGCGGCGGTATCACTTAACATCAGGTGAGCGTCCTGCCCGTTTGCCCCTATTATATTAAAAAAAAATATCGCTCTTTCCTTTTTCTTCGACAAAAACGCTGCACATCTTCGTGACGTTTCATCCGTATAATTTTACTCCGAATCCGAATTTTACTCTAATGCGTCTAAAGAAGTCTCCCTCCAATAAATTAATGTGTTTATTTGCGTCTTCTCTCTGCTGCTCCACGGCGTAGAATCTTGGACGCTGACAGATCCTATGTCAAAAAACTGAAAGAGATCTGGGTTTATCGACGTATGCTTAAAATATCTTGGACGTACCACCTAGACCACATACGAAATACAACAGTGCCGCAATCTGTCCATGCAGAAGAACAAAGAAGCGCTTATAACGGTTAAGAAAAGGAAACTAGTGTATTCAGACACGTTTTACGTAACAACAAAAAATATGAGCTCCTTCAACTAATCATACGAGGCAAAGTGGCAGGGAGACCTGGCCGCAGACGCACGTCCTGGTTGAAGAACTTAAGACAATGGTTTGGCCAAAGCACCAGTCATAATTGAAAAGCGTGGTACCCAAAATTAAATTAGCCATGATGACATTCGCAAGCAGATGGCACTGTAAGAAGTTTATTTGTTATATTATATGTACATTTTCATTGGAATAGTTTCGATTTGGGGACTCTTTTTTATTAAATGATACCAATGTCTACTGAAATATAGTTTTCAGAATTTACATTTTATTTGTACGTGTAATCTTCGATCCTGCTTTTCTATGTTCTTCTAGGCAGGATTTGACTATAACCATACTGTTACGTAATTCTGATAGCTTTAAATTCAATCTGTAAAACTATTCCTTAAATATATGAGAATTATTGGTTTATTTTCTGGAATCGGTTGTAAGTCTAGCAAACAATGATTATTTCGAAGAAATAATCATTGTTTGCTAGATATTGAAAATTTGTCTATGTTATGGAATAAATGATTTTTTCATAACAGGTTCAGGGTTAGTCAAACTTACAAAGTTTCGTAAATAAAAAACATTATTATTGTGGTACAGATTTATTTTCTTGATATAAACATTCTATTCTGTCCAGTTATATTTACATGGAGCTCTGGCATAGACTACGAGTATACTTTAACAGCATAGTACTACTTAAATGAAACAGAACATCAAGGTGACAAGCCTTTAATGCCAACCCGAAACTGTCACTTGTCAATTGTCAAATATGACACTCGTCAAACGATTTAATATGTCCGGATTATGTACATAATACTAGAATGTAAAACAAAAGACGGTTTTATTTTGTCAATGGTATCTCTTCTCAAATACACGAGTCTTTCTTCTTCACTAATCACAGACTCTTTTGTTTTACATTCTCACCCCTCGTTTTAATCATATACTAATGTCATTACGAAATGCTTGCGTTTAATCAAATCCACACTTTCTTTCATTAAAAATGCGATAAAAAAGACACATTTTGAAAATGTCCTGACATATTGACGCACATCATTCGGACACGCAAAGGGGTGACGTCTCGGGTGGCGCGTATTAAAATTTTATGACAATTAACATGGCTGCAAGACTAACATCATTTGTAAAAACTTATTTGCATCAAATTGTTTTTACTCTGTGAGTCTTAAGAAGACTGACAGTTCTTATAAACAAGGGTACATTTTAAATTAATGAAATCTATGCCATACTAAGATTCAGTTTATTGAAAACGATTATACAAATACACAACACAAGTATGACGTGAAGTTAGATTCAGGTTTGCAGGCAAATTAAATACAGTCAAATTATTAAATTCATTTTCTAATATATCACTAATAATATACAGCACAATACACTCTTGCGTCATTAAATGACGCGAATAACATTAAAGCACAGTCGATCAAATAATATTTCAAAATTTTCATACTCTTAATAATCATTATCCTTTATATGTAATAAGATTTTTTATAAACCTAAATGTATATATAACCATCATTTGTAGGCCTGTTACAAGTTCTAGTATTTGATGAAAACTAAAACTGGGGATCTGCCATCACATTTTAGATCCGTTCTGGAAGCTTCGAGTAACTTAGTATTCTTTACCGGTCTTGTGTACAAAAATCGGTAAAAATACTTAGGCCCAATCACTGGTGAGGAGATGGCTAATAGCGGGTCACCGGAAACGGAAAGAAAGGACCAGGATACAGAATTTAGTAATAAAGGAGTCGTGGTAGGTTAGGCCTGGCAAATTAGTCTTAAATGCAAGACGACTTTTTAAAACAGAGATTAATTACTAAGATAATTTTTGAAGATCTCTTATATTAGTTTTGCTCTGGGTTCTGGAAATACACACTTTTAGGCCAAATAGGCACTAAATAAATAACACAATTTAACATAGACTAATCCTGTATCACATAACATTAAATTATGACTTATATAAATAATAATATGGCAACAAAATGTTTCCTTATCTAAGCACCTAGAGTAGGTATTAAGGTATGTACAGATATACAATTTATAATTTTTATCTAAACTATATCCTAAAAGAATTATTGCCAATCTATTAACACTGAATAGAGATTTATTATGACGATTTCACTCTATAAATGCTTTTCTATATAAGAAAATATTTACAAAATACAGTACTCGTGATATGCTGTACAATTACAGACTTCCATTTGATATATGCTACACAAAACAAGTCTAAACATTGTCTTTCTCATAACACCTCAAATCTATAAAGCGTACAAGGACTTGACAAAATCTATTGAATTTTATAAAATTTCTACACGATAATAATTAGATCAGTATGTATGTTTCGTGATACCTACGTGATAGAGAAGAAGCAAGGTGTCAAGCGGAGTATATAAATATCCTGTTGGGTAATTGTGTAAAACAATATTTTGTGACATAAATATACTGTATTTTTGTATTTGATTAAATATTGACACATAATTTTAAATTTATCCGACGTTTCGCGTGCTATATAAATTTAAAATAATGTTAAAAATCATAAGTTTACTAGACACATAGCTTCAATCCGGTAAAAAAAGTGTTTTCTTTAGATGTGAAAAAGCTTATAAAAGACATTTACGATTAAATATGTGTCATACACAATAACTCTAAAACAAATCATTGACTGACGAGGACTTTGGAGCTAATTTTTTTACTCGAAAATTTTAAAGAGGAAATAGATAGTTTTTTTTTATCATTTTTAAACTGAATGTAACTTGAAAAGTAACAAGAGTAATCCCCAAACACCTTATAAGCTAATGATATTCAGTGTTTTACGTAATTAATAAAAGTTTCGTGTTACATAATATCTTGGTGTGGTCTCCCTAACCCAACCATGTATGCTAAAAAGAACTCGAAATCGTATTGTACTTATAAGTAAATATTACATATATACCTAGCTGACCCGGCAAACGTTGTTGTGCCATGTATGCTTTGCTTAACATTTAGGGGGATGAAAAATAGATGTTGTCCGATTCTCCGACCTACCCAATACGAACACAAAATTTCATAAGAATCGGGGAAGCCGTTTCGGAGGAGTTTAACCACAAACACCGCGACACGAGAATTTTATATATAAGATTGTACTTACAAATCGATTTGTCTCTCAGTCCACGTACGCTCAATAAATTAACAATTTTCAAGTACTACGAAACATAATACTAATAATGTTCTAATACTTTCGATCGACAAAAACATTCGACATTATAACGATCACGCATTCAGTCCATTGCACACTCCAATATTGCTTACATGATATGATTCACTGGGATCTCAAGACGGCACTCGAGATGAACTCGCACTTTGGCTTATACGCTGACGGCTGTAGACACGAGTATAGCAACCATAAACCCGCAGATGGTTCTGGTGGAGGCTCCACTGATCTTTGGAGGCGCTGAGTATGTGGTTTCCTCTCCGGTAATCGTTCGACTCACTGCTTCAATAAACAAATTTACATAGTTTTTATTTCAATTAACTTTTTGGGCAATTCTTACTTTAGAAATTATTATTCTATAAATACATTGTCTTCACATATAATTATTTAACTAATGTATACAAATATCCTATTTTAAAAGAGCAAGTGTGGAGTTTCTTGCCCATTCTTTTCGTCACGTAACTCTTTTGGAAGGGATAAATAAAATCATCTTTATATTTTATTTAACGTTCAAAAGTGCATTTCAGGTAATTGAATTGGAATAAATGATTTGACTTTGACTTTATAAGCAATACGTAAAATTATTACTTTTTTCTTGCAACAATTTTAGGTGTATAACCTACTTTCTGTATCTGGGGGTTTAGCAAAGATGCCTTCACAGAAGTGTATGTAGAAAGTCGAAAACTACTTTTGTATAAATTTGTCGACACGAACTGTCGTTTTCATACAAATTTAGTTAGCTAAGGCCTGTTACGTGATCATTTCTACTAGGCAAGTAGGTGATCAACCTTCTGAGCCTGACACACACCGTCCTCTAAAGCATGCCCGGTTTCCTCACGATGTTTTTCTTTAGCATAGGAGCGATTGTCATATAATCATATAGACAGAAAGTCTGTTATATATAATTTATAGCACGTTGAAGCTAATCCTACACTGCTATTTTTTTCTATTACAGCTACTATTAAAATTATACAAAATACATAACACAAATGAGATGAACAATGTTTATTTGAAAAACAAAAGGCGATTGAATGTGACATTCATTGTTGAAAGACCGTGAACCTATCAGCTGTTTGTTTGAACATGGCGATGTGTCATTATTCTAATTTTAAAAGTATTGTATTATTATTTTTGTATGTTTTGAGAGAACAAATATAGCATTTTCCATATAACTGATAAAGTTTTTTAGTTCTTATCCTAGTTCCTAGTCATATGTTTCTTGATATTATATTTTATTGTAAATATCACAGACTAGATTATTTGCTGTGTGTCTATGAAGACATTTAAACAAGTATTTAAGGTGCTAAAGATCTCACCAATATCAGGAGTCCCAGATCCTTCCTCTCCAGAACCCTCAGCATCATATGCGGCGTCGTCATCAGTGTAGAGACGACCAGAGCCTGAACCTTCGTCTCCAGCTTCATCACCTTGCATGAAGGCCTCAGCTGCTGGGAGATTTCCACTCCAAGAGTGCGATACAAGTAACTGATAAAGAAATTTGATGTTAATAGACAGCCCCGCTACTTAAAATAGTATTTTCTATAGTGATAACTGTATTTTTGCTTTGCTTGTTATACCATTTAATAAATTTATTTTAGCTAAGTAATCTATATTATAAATACAGATAAATAAAGTGTATCGAGATAAATATGAACAATAAAAATAACTATTTTAAATAGTTTTAAATATGACTTTGGGCTTTTGTTAAATACAATGTTGTAAAAGGCGAATCCATCCTCTACAAGAATTAAATATTTAAGTCAATAGTGCATGAATACCGGTAAATTCTCACTATATTATATATCTACAGTATATCTTATATTACCTGTCTTGCCTGACGTAATCTCTCGCCAAGAATGGCCACTTCAGGGTTGGAAGCAGTCTCCGTAATTTCGGGGTT
The DNA here is from genome assembly GCA_028984075.1 of Pieris mannii. Classification (NCBI taxonomy): domain Eukaryota; kingdom Metazoa; phylum Arthropoda; class Insecta; order Lepidoptera; family Pieridae; genus Pieris; species Pieris mannii. The sequence continues at coordinate 649,777 of CM054798.1, read as the reverse complement.
GTATTTCTGGTCACTCATGGAAGTAGATGCCACTAAAGCTTTGGTGTACCTAAAACGAATATTTCAGTTGTAAAACGACTCTTAGCCAGTATGTCAGAGTTTAGAGTACTGGTGCAGGTTAATATCATAACAATAAGCTATAAAAATATAGTATCTTCATAATGCGTAATGTAAATATATATTTTATACGTATTAGTAATTAGATATATGTATTATCATTTAAAACATTTTTTTTAAATTACAAACTTAATATAGTATTGTCTTAAATTAACATAAGTTTTACACATTTAAAGAAAACACTTAATTGACGGATTGAAACTATGCACCACTATGGCATCAAGAATACCGCACTGTATCTTCTGACTTCCTATTTACAAAATCTGTGTAAAAAGGCTTACTATAAAGTTAGTGATTATCTAGTTGATAAAAGGGCCTGGGACTAGTGCTGGGCTACTTCTAATTCATTTGCTATATTTGTTTTAAATATTGTAGAACTCTTTGATGATTTGCTTTTTTTTAAAGAGTACCGAGAGTTTTTTACGCCGCGCCGGCTTTTTCTCTCGGCCAACTACCTCTGTCTTCTTTGCCGATGAGTAGGGATGCCAACAGGTTCGAATTTAATGACGTGGAATAAGTGATACCATGATGATCTTATGTTCCAAATAAACGTATTTCAACGTAATGTATTATTATAAACTTATAATTATTTCACATAATTTTAAATTTTTCCCGACGTTTCGCGTGAGACAAAAGGTGTTGATTATCCCAGCTATAGAAAACGTTTATAATAATACATAGGTTCAATCCGTTAAAAAATGTGTTTTCTTTAAACTTAATATAATTTTTACTTACTCTCCAACAGTTTCTCCGTTCCAGCAATTCTCATTTCCATCAGTGGCAAAGTCAGGGTCATCGCAGAGTCTGTCAGCCATACTGGCGAACAGCTTCTTCGTTGCGGCAAGCGTTGCTGCAAATTGGAGCAGTTCCGTATCTGGTGGTGGAGCCCGCAACGCGTCCCTTCTAGATGCTCCCGTCGGGGAGGGAGAAGGTAGGTTCGGGCTCTCAAGGGTCGATGGTGGACCGCATTCTTGACGCACCTGCGAATCGTTGAGATGTTAATATATGAGTTTCTTACTAGTAAAGTCTTGGTTGGAGCGTTTTTTGCCTATTACTCTGTCGGGGTTCATAATAGTAGGCTAGAAGGAACCATTAATTGCGTAATTTTTTTTTTATAAATTCTACCGAAGAACTTAACATGATAAAACCCCGACCTCAAATGCCTATAACTACAATTCATCATTCATATATTAGTATTTATTTATCAAACCGTATGTGTTGAACGCAATATAATTAGCATACAGAATATTTATTTGGCACCAAGATCTAATCAGCTAAAATATACAAAAAGGTTTTTTTAGAATGTTGGTAATTATGATGCCGATATTCGATTTTATTACGGGTTAGAACAATAAAGAGGCAATAGACTCCGCAGTTTTAACTAATTTTGGCAACTTAGCAGTACTTTTGATTATTTAATTGTCGTCATTGAGAGTGGGTAATGCTATGTCGACCGAAGAGCACCTAACCAATCAAAACCGTCTGATGTCGACGAATTAGGCCGTTTGTCGTTAAATCGGGGGACGTTACACTTAATTACAGTTTGGTATGAGATGATCTTTCGTAAAATGTTCTCAAGTTAGTTGTAATAAAAATACAATAATAGTCAATTTGTAGGCTCGGAGCGCCATCATTAGGACATCTCGAATGTCGGTCACAAGATAGAAATTTGCATAATGAATATGCCACATAAGAGTGGCCGTGCGTAAATAGCCCGCGGCGGAGTGAATGCCCTTCGTGACTCGCGACAAACGCAAATAAACGAGTATGCCCGCAAATAGACGCATAGCCCGTGCTCAGCGCAAATATTTCGTGCAATTATTACAAAAATTACCCTCGTACAAAAGTGGATTGTGGCCAGCAATGTGCAACCAAAGGATCTGGACGAAAGAAATGATCCAAGAAATTATTCATTTAGTTTTATCACAAAACTTGTATATACTGTAGAAGGCTTCGTAAATGTAATAGAATTGAAATGACATTGATTGCGGTTCAGAAAATTATTTGGGAATATGTTATGACAAAATTTGTATTCAAATGGGATTGGGACGACGTGGCGTATGAAATTATCACGTACATTTGGTGGCAGATTAACAACCTGAATTTACAGTAATTTATATAAATCGATTATTTGCCAAGATAATGGTACAATTAGATTTAAAAATGTGTATAATCAGCCATATATAGGCATGCATATCATGTTAATTTTTATAATGTATAAGAACATCAACAGAATGTCATAATAATAACTTATTTATAATTGGTGTCAAACTTATGATATAAATCCTCGGCCCCGCTATAAAGGCACCTTGCTTTGATAATTTAATCACCTTTCACTTGAAAGAATTTCACGCCAACTTCAATATAGTTTGAACGATTAAATAGTTTGATAGCAATTGCGAAAATGTACATCGTGGTGCAGCATGCAGAGAGGTGGAACCCTCGGTATATACTGCTAATTTTATTTGAATGTTTTGAACAATTTTTTGGTGCTCTTTAACATTCATAAGTGCTTTATATTACATAACTAACCTTACATAAGTGTGCCTAATCAAAACGAATAATATGTGTTTGCAAAACTCAAATTCGAGTATAGTATTTCTTGAACTAGAAGGCTGATAAAGAGAAAAATTACAGGAAAGTAAAAACCAGTTTCTTTATTTGCTTTGGGCATGCAACTTAAAGGCAACGAATGTTCCATATATTGGTATGTTTTAAAATGGTTGGCTAAATAAAAACTAATATTAAGGCGAAACATTCGCGCGGACGGCTAGTGTTTTTTTTTATATTATGTTTCTTACATAGCAGTTTTATTATTAAGCAAACATTTATATTTACTTAACATACATATCCTAGTTTTCTTTATTTAAATTGTATATTTTCTTAGTTTATTTATTTACTTTACATTTATTTAATTGTTACTTTACATTTATTTTACAGTTTAAAACACTACTTTTCTTTTATTTATTTTAAAAATTTAACATTTTGGTCATTTTGAATTAATTACATATTTTGGGTTCGTTAAATTTTACATTATTGTTATATTACGTTTAACAATATTCCGGGCGCGGACGGCTAGTCTTAAGACATATTAGTATTCAATAAGGCCGATCGGAGATACTAAACAAATGAGTAACATCATTGTCTTTGTTTAAATATATTATTGTAGTCCTTAAAACAAACCATTCATCATTATTTATGAATACAATGAATAATCAATTATGTAATTACATACAACACAACGCTGATATGTTTATGACAGAAACATGACCTAAATTGCGACAGCTTTTTCAATTTATTTGTTCTCGCTTCATCTCGCAGCATCCCCTGCGTGTATCAAGGGCAAGATCAATTTACTATTACAGGCGTAACTTTGAGGAGAGGGGGGGGGGGGGGGCGCTTGTATACTAGAGAGCACTCCATTTATAATAATATTTTTGAAGTGAATTTATTACGGAGGAAACGCGACGATGTGCAGCGTTTTTGTCGAAGAAAAGAGAGTGTTCGTATGAGAATCATTTTTATATTATAAAATTTAATGAGTGTCATGAGGCTGATCCCAAAAATATTTTAACTCGGCTGATCCGCGCATTGTTAATGAGTCGTTGTTGAGATTTAGTTAACTAACGTTGGATGCATTTTTACATAAACTGTTTTGTTCATTTCTTGCCAATAGTTACGTCCTCCATTGAGACTTTTGTAGTGAGTGTTTTGTGCGTGTTAATGAACTATTATTGTAAGGCAAGTTACAGCATCAGTCTAACCTCTCTTTGTTCCCCAACTAACAATTTCTCCATCCTTACAGCTGACGTCATTGTGTGCCTTTCTTCCTACTAAGGAGCAGTACATTGAGGTATGTACTCAGGACTTATTTTAGTATAAGATTATGTATCGACGGCCACCGAACCGTTCTTTGTGATACAGAGAGAAAGAGAGAGATAGTGAGAATTGGAGATCGAGAAAAAATACACGCTATTGGTTGATATATTCGTTTAGTAGCTTTCAAAAAGTTAGCAGCTAACCTAATTAGTAATTAGGTGTTTATCAGGGATATTCAACAAATTTTTATTCGATTAATTTTATTCAATTAATTTTGTAATGTTTTAGTTTTTGCTTTGTTTTATCTTATTTTGATTATTTTTTTTTTGTGTGTATAGGCTTCATTAAATCAGAATGTTGTATGCGCCTATAATTGGAGTAGCACTAGGCTTGTGTTTGTGTTTGTGTTACATGCATGTATCAGTGTCTACTTTGTTGGTGCATCAAATAAATAAATAAATAAATAGAAAATATATTAGAACTTTAGACGACAATTCTGTCGCATATTATCATTAGCACGTATATGGTACATGTTCATCTGTAGGGTACTTTAGTATTAATTAACAAAGAAGCTTCTGCTTCAGTCAACTACTTAGCTATTCGTAAAAAAAAGGAGTGGTAATAATAATAATAATAATAAAGTCTTTATTCATTTTAAGTAGGTACATCTTTCTTTTCATAGTGTAAGATTTGGGAACCCTTTTAAGTAAATATACCTGTGTTAGGGTTCCCAGCTCTTCCATAACAAACATAATTACTTAAAATATCATTATTTAACCAATTCGTTTTCTTTTTTTTTTTTAACCGTTATCATCACACCTGAGTGTGTGCATGAGTAAGTGTGTGGGTGTGAATGTGTGAGAGAGTGAATGAGTGAGTGAGTGAGTGAGTGAGTGAGTGAATGAGTAAAGTGTATGTGGTACATGTAACTTGTGTTAATTTTAATTAGGCGAACAAAATAGAAAAAAACGTTCCCGCACAAAGAATTCTCCCACTTTACCACGGAATAAATACCGACTAAAAACAACACATTAGTAAAATCGATTAATAAAATATTTTTATAATAAAAATGATAACTTTTGCTTTATACGTTTTCTGCGATAAAAACAAACGTTTAAAACGGTCCACATTTTCGGTATTTCCGATTTAATCATTTCATACACTCTTAGAATGTAAGCCTATATTTGAAGCCACAATAAATTTTGACGTTTAATTGTGAATTTCAAACAACAGTTGTGAGTGGGCGTGTAATAATTTGAGCATCCGGCGTTGTGTAAAACGGTCATCGAATGTCATCATGTTAATATAAGGTTTTTATTTTAAAGAGCTATCAAAAAACAATTTTGTTTTGTTTATGAACTTTCATATATATATGAAAAGGGTTTTTATGTATTTAACACAAACATATCACACACACACACACACACACACACACACACAACATGGCTGCGTAAAGACGCTCTTCAAATGAACTTGCTTATTTTATTTTTTCATGAAACAGTCGTTTAATACTATAACTATGAATGTGTTTGCAAGATATTGGCAATGATTGTCTAGCTTCAGCCTTCGAATCTCATCCTTGAGGTCGTAAGTTCCAATTCAAATTGACTTTATGTCTATGTGCGTATATAATATTGAAGAAACCGGCTTGCCTTAGACCCAAAAAGTCTACGTCTGTCTGTACGTGTATCAGGTACAGAAAGTTGATCACCTACTTGTCTAATAGAGAAAACAAATAATTACAAATTAGATACACAAATCTGAGGCCTAGAGATAAAGTTGCAGCTCTACTGGTTTTTTTTTCGATATAGGGTTATGTTTGAGATGGAATAATGAGAACTCCTTTGTAATCGTAAATTTACTGCTTGGTGGGGCTTGGTGGGGCCCTACACACATATTTATATACAGAAATCTATTTGATATCAGTCTCTTTCAATTTTAGCCTGACCTCATTGCTTAATATCAATTGCAACCTAAGAAGCAAATTAAATATTCAATACTTTTAGTATAAATAAACACTTAATTGATTTCACTAACATTTTCGTGTTGTGACAATTAATAAAATAACGGGCTTAAAACGTCTGGCGCCTCGAAATTAATTAACGATTAAAAATCGAATTGCAATCGACATTGAAATTCAAATATACAGGTTTTCACCACGAATCGGAGTCGGTAGTCGTAGGCAGACGTGTCCATAAAGATAGAACATCAATAAATATGTGTGATGCGATGGTGTATCAATAAAATTGCCTAGTCGATTGGCTGCGCCGGCGCCCACGTGCCGTGGTTTAAGTTACGTGACCTTTAACTTTTATTCAGTAATTTAATAAGATTTATTCGACATTCCTTTTAACAAAATCAAAATCAATATATATATTTTTATTGATAATTTTATAAAAAAAAACTGTTTCAGAGACTAATATAATTCTAATTAATTTGCGATATTTGTTTTAAAACAAGTGTTGTCTGATGATTTGCTATTTTAAAAGAGTACCGAGAGTTTTTTACGCCGGCTTTTTCTCTCGGCCTACACCCTCTGTCTTCTTTGCCGATGAGTAGGGATGTCTACAGATTAAAATTTAATGACGTGGAATAAGTGATACCTGTATCTTATATTCCATAAACATATTTTATAATGCACCAAGTAAAAGTCTCTGGCTAAATGTAAATGGGAATTATTTATATAACTGTAAATCGCAATCGTTTATGACTTGTTGGTTGTGAGAGAAAGCAATAGGCGTGGGCGGGCGCCAGCGTTCAAGCCTTCGAATAACGTTGTAACACTTTGATATATATTGACTTTGACCCGAAGACTTTATACAATTTAGTCTAATCTATCTATAATATAACAGTAAATATAAAAGCCTTTTAAAAAAATTAAACCTTATCAATTATTGTTAAGGCCCTGTGCGGTGGGGAGATGGATTGGATAGATTAGTTATGTAAAACAATAAATTCATTTGATCTTTTATTTCTGAACTGGATTACTTGGCTTGCGATAAAATATATCTTGTAAGTTTCAAAATCATGTTTCAAAATCGTTATAAAATGAATTCAAAGTGTCAAAAATTGACTATGTTTGGATTTCTTTTCTATCGAGCAAAGTTATTTAAATCGTGTATCGATCTTTCAAAATCGATATATAAGCTACAGAACTTCACCATATATTTTTACAGTCTCTCTCTAGAAGTGATGATGAGAAATGAAAGAAATAATGTACTTTTTTGGATCTTGGCACCCAGATCGGTCCTTAGTAGGTGAGTGGTGAGAGACGATGAGTGTTTAAGGCAATCCTTCCGAAAAAGCTTATATTTATTAATTTATCTACTACATATATACTAATACTAATACGTCACCAAGATTGGGGTAGGTTTCTCAAGGATTCGTTAAATTTAATAAACAAGAAGGTGATGAGATTCCTTGTGTGCTTAATACGCATCGCACTTGGTTGAGTGATATTTAGTTCACATCAGAGATTTTCAATGTCAAAAACTAGACTCGAAGTTGGGTTTTGAATCTCTCGCAGCACAAGTGGTTTCTTCTAATAACTTCTAAGGTTTTTGCTTCGTTCTCATACTTAATTAATATTTAATTATTGTAGATTCTTATGCAATTGCATGCATTATGCATGTTTAAACGTGTCCTAGAAGATTACACCAATTAGTCCTCATGCAGATTTCTCGGAATGAATTAAAACTAGTACTGCGCATGAGTGTGCGGACTAAATTGTCTACGATAATTATATGTACTATTATGACATTTCTCGCATTAAAATAATTATAGTTTAGTTTCTAGAATTAAACGCACGCAGGCCAAGTTACTTTAACACTTATTAAATTAAATATAATATAATTCACCATCAACCTGTCAGCCTCACTAAGAAACTGAGTTTTCTATTTTCATGAACACATAAATATGAATAGTGATGCAATTGCAAATGGCAGAGAAGAGATTAGATTACGACGTAGTTACTGGAATTGGCATTAACTACTAAGAAAAATTCCATTTAATTTCAACATTAGGGTGCGTCCACATCTGGCGAATATGCCACGAATGCCGCTCGCTGTGGCGCGTGTGGTCACGGCAGTGGTTTGATGCACCTCTTCAGGGCAACTCGTAACGTAGAAGGCACAGTTCGGTTTACTGGCGTGGATGGAAGGGAGACGCAGCTCGCAAACTGATCGCTCGCTGCACATTCGCGGCATATTCGCCAGATGTGGACGCACCATTAAATTAACCCAGCCGCCAATTGGTGACATTTTAACTATCGCACCTAATGTAGATATATAATTGAAATTCAATTTAATTTCCCTAATTACGAAATATGCCTTATCTTATCTTTAACTTTATTATAGAGTTAGAGAAAGTGAAGTTTTTCATTTAAAAATATTACATTCTGAATATAACGCGAAAAATTGTGTGAGACATTAAATGTCTAGTCTGTAGAAAGTCTATATTATCTAGAGAGTGCATTTGTGTATATACACACAAACCAAAATATTAAAATAGATACAAGCAGAAGATTTATTTATTAAGATTTATAACTTGCAATATTAACACAAATAGTTAAATAAGAAATCTCCAAAATCACGTCACGTGAAAATGAAAAACATAATCCATTCAAATATTAAACAATTGAAAAATCGTGTTGTTAAAGTTAAATATTTAGTAAGGGAACTCTCTTTAAAAGGATTTGTGGCTTTTGTTCAAAATTTTAATCTTTTACGGATGCGAGAGGAGGAAATAACACCATTATGGTCCTACAGGAAGTAGGTCGACGATTGTTTATATTTCATTATATTTCTGACATTTATACCGAAGAGATTTCAAAGGCGAAATGCAGTATGTAATATCATTTATGTTTTTCAATAATTCAAGATATTTTATTTATGTTTATACTACGTATTTGCGTGTTGTTCTCACGAGTATGTAAGTGCGTGCTCCTATTTCACCATGCCTCCTGCCGATAGAGGACAAATTTTTGTTTTTGAAGTTATGAGTGAATTTTTACGATGCGCGCGCACACCGATACCTACAGCATGAAGTTAGTTCTAGCTAGCAGCGTACAAAAAATATTTTTAATATATTTGATTCATTGCCTTAATGATAAATGATTGTATATTTTTACTGTGTTGTCATACTTTTAAGTAAATAAAACCTGTTTTATGTAAATAAAATATTTTTGATTAATTTTAATATTTATCGTTAATCACTACAGCATTTTAGTTATTTTTTTTCCATACGCCAAAGAAGTAAGTAACTTCTAACGCGTATGTACACGCGTAAGAAGTTACTACAAGTACACACACTCTTTTTTTAATTTAATTTATTATTCTTTATTACTCAAGATGTCATGTGGAACTTGGTGTTATGGTGCAGCTCCATACAAACATTGTGTAAAAAAATTTGGCGATTAAAAAGAGTGGCGGAGAGTTTATTGCCCGTTCTTCTCTTCCGTTCTGCGCCCTTGATTTGAGAACTGGCAGTAAATGTAAAATTAAATTCATTAAATGTATTTTTTTGACGTTCATAAGTGTACATTATGTTACCTATATGTGAATGAATTTTGACTTTGACTTTATTCATTAGTACATACCTATAATAAATAGTATCAATCGAATTATGTTTATATTATTTACAACATTAAAGAAAAGTACAAAAATAATCATGAAAATTATACTGTTTTTCGAATCTTTTTATAAAATTATTTTAAAGTTTATTTTACGTAGAATCTGTAAGCTTTCCGATTTGAGCCCGAGGGATCAGGAGTGACTCCGAGGCTATTAGTATGAAAATTGAAAGTTAACATTTCCCTTTACCTTTATCACTTTGCCACGATTGTGAAATGTGATTTGCAACTTAATATAAACAGTGTATAATTCAATTGGAGTTTTTACTAGATTTTTTTAACATTATTGTTATAAATCCAGAATAAATTGATGAAATGTATTCTAATAATTTGTTTTTATATAACTTCTGGTTATGCACTTCTTGCACTCATCATTTTTTATTTATTGTTTTTTTTTTCTTACTAGGGTTGCCTGGAAGAGATCGCTTGTTAGCGATAAGGCCGCCCGTATTTATTTATTCATTTCGTAATTCTACAACTAACATATATTATATACAATTACAAACAAATGCACTGAAAATATAGCCAAAGGTGGAATACATACATATGTTTGTATTGTTGAAACATTGAAACAACATTGGATGACAGAACAAAAAGAAATTCTATAGTATGACGAACGTAAAACGTATCAATATCTACAATAAGAATTTTTAAGCATGGGTAATTGTGTATTGGCTTATCCCGAGTCGGGACTACGTCAAATATTGTATATAGGAAAGTTCTAAGACGCAGTTCTCTGATAAATCTCTATAAATAGAAAAAAGCATTTTGAATTTTATCATTTATTTTAACTACAATTTATAATCAAACTAAAAATTCCTGGGCTGGTTAAAAACATATCATTACTTGTTTGAAATCAAGAATAATTCAATAGCCGTAATGTATATTTCAATTTACTAATGACAGAAATGACACAATTACAATTTACTATGTGAATGTTACGAATTAAAAAATGTAATGGATATATGTTAAAAGTAACATGTGTTTATGGATGAGATAACGGATGTAAGTGTTCCTAATAATCTGAAAGGAAGGAATTAAAATGTATATATGTAATAACAAAAATATATCCATTATCCATAGTTCGACTTTCTAGACTTTCCTTTAACACGAGACGGGATCCACGCGACGGAAAACGCGGGACATTGCTAGTATTAAATAAAACTAATAAGTTGAGGATATTAATTATGAAAAAGAACAAGTCTTCTACTATTATAATATAATAAGAAATAATACTAAATTAATCGTAACATTAAATTTTATTCAGAAAGATTTTTAGACTATGGTCATTTTAACTACAAATGTAAACTTTGTTGTTTCTTTTACCATGTGGATGGCATAAGAGAACGATTACCAAAGCTTCAAAAGAATTCAAAACTAAATCATGAATAAAGTAAATTTGCCCAAACAAAACAAAAATGTAATATAATTTCACATGAAAACCATTTATAAACCCAGAAAGTCCCATTTTTTAATTCTTACTATATTATTTATTATACTTATTATATTAATACGTAATTTAAGAAATGTTAACCGATCTGCCTCTTTCAATCTTTCTCACAATAGCTGTCTCCCACCTCTCGCCCAGTGCGAGATGAGACGTTCGCTCTCTCACTCTCTCTCTTAATTTAGAAATTTTATCAAAAAAAAAAAAATATCTCTGCTACTTGCTTGTGAATAATATACTTACGTAACGATATATTACATCTTTAAAGGATAATGTTAAAACATAATTAAAAAAAAGGTAATTAACCTCTTTAGGACCTGGCCTCAGATATCTGAATCTGTCTCATAATCATTTTTTAAATCTAATAGGCAAGTAGGTGATCGGCCTCCAGTGCCTGACACAAGTCCTACCGTTAGGTAGAAAAAAAAAGATAAGGGTCAGAGAGAACTCAAATATAATTATATATTTATTAGTGTACATAATTTTAATGTCACAGATTTTTTTGTAAATGATTCGTGACCATCTGCGGTATCTGCTGCACACATGGTAGCATTAATTTGTATCATTCACGTTAATAAATAGATTAAAATATTACTTGGTTGAACGAGTTTGTATATTAATTGAACCAAGCCTGCATCCCACTTCAAGGAATCTGTGGAAACTTTTACAATTATAGTGAAATGTACAACGTTATGTACGTACGTATATATATAACGACATCATAAAATAATTTATTAAGTAACTTCACTTTAATCCATAATATTTTTCTGATTACTTGTCACATTATATATAACTGTCAAACATTTTGAAATATATACAGCCTATGTTATGTATTGAATTTGATTCGACACTGGATTCTAAATCGGACAAATAGATTTTAGAATGTCTAAATCTCTTCATCATATTGGTGTAAACTTAAAAACAATATTTATTTTGTTCACAGATGCATAAAAATTAAAAATACATCATTATACAACCCTTTGAATAGCTGTACACATAAATAAAATTGTTCTTGCATTAAATTATAATGATTTATTGGAATTAATGATTTTATTGACTTATCAGCTTTCAATATTCATCAAGTGGAAACCTACGCTTGCTCCATATGCTCGTAGTAAATTCAACAGAATATATTCTGTGAATACATACAAAATTGTATTGTAAAAGGTTTATAACGTTTTTCTATATAATAACTCTTAATATTTACAAACCTTAGTGCACGTTTTTATGATTTTACTACATTTTAAGGCAAGATGGCAACCATATTCTTTTTTTATGAAAACAGTTTTAACTTTATGTCAAACCATATTGTTTTTGTTTATGTTAGATGACGTTTGACACAAATTTCAGCCGCTGTCAAACCATATAAATTTATTTGCGGTAAAAGGTAACATTTTAAAATATTCACGAATTAAACCGTGTGTTTCCCAATCCCATAACACCTCAATATGGTTGCAGGTCATTATAATTTCAATTAATTTTATATTGGACTAAATACTTAAATTAAAAACTTTCGTATCATTTAAAAATAAACTTAATCCTTATTTCACATTAAAACCAATTTGTTATCGAATCAGCCAATTAAACCGTTATAAACATTTTTATAATCTGTGCACAGATTAATCAGTCACAGACTATAAACGATAAATTTTGTCTATAGCGAAGATGTTCTGTGACCGGCGCCCACGGGTGACCCCACCTCGCCCACAATCACTTTATGGCCTCATCATTTAACATAAAATGATGTTTAACAACATTATTGGTGAAATGAATGTTACATAAGTCAACTATAGAGTGACCGCGATAATCATTTGACATTTGAATGTAAATTTTATGTAAATTAGTCGGTAAATCAAAATGTATAGTATATATAAGAATATATCTGAGACATAAAGAACTGCATTTAAACAAAAATAAATTTATTAAACAGAATAGAAAGTTATAGTATATTTATTGGCAGAGTAGAGAAATGCATCAAGTAATGATCGTGTCGCTAAGTTGTCTGGCTCTTGGCCAGTCCTTGGATTGCAATGTTGACGAAACACTTGTCAACTACAAATTGCAGTTAGCACTTACTGCATTGGCAGTTGGCACAATACGTAGGCTGGTGCCTTGTCGTTGGTGATAACTTCTTAAAATCTATACTGGGTATAATTAACTGATATAGTAATTTTTGATGTCAAAAAAGATTCCTTATTTACTTAAGAATATTTTAATTTTTCTTAATAAGAAGAGCTCCACCCAGAAGCCGTATTGTACGTCGCGTCTATTTGAGGTGCAGATAAAAGCCGGTTTTAATTACTACAATAAGACAAAGATTCTCTGAATTTGCTCCACAATTCATTGCTCGTGAATTAAAGTTGTACTTGAAATGCATTATTTTTCTTTATGAAACTTGACGCGTTCGCATTGTTCCTATAATTTATACCGACTCGGGTCACTGACACCTCGAGCTCCGCGCGAAATGAAACTTATTGCTGACTTCGCAATAAATCAAAGCTAAGCTCATTGTGCATTCGCAAATATATTTTATGCAGAAATATCTCGACTAGTTTTAACTATGATTCAATTTCGATTTTCATATTACTGTTATTTAGAGAATTCATTTGACTTTTCATTAGATTATTCTTGTGTATTTATTATATACATATGAAGAGCAGTGTTGGCTTAGTGGCTCCATTTTGCGACTCTCATACCCGAGGTCGTAGGTTCGATCCCCGGCTGTGCACCAATGGACTTTCTTTCTATGCGCGCATTTAACATTTGCTCGAACGGTAAAGGAAAACATCGTGAGGAAACCGACATGTCTTAGACCCAAAAAGTTGACGTGTGTCAGGCACTAGAGGCTGATCACCTACTTGCCTATTAGATTTAAAAAATCATCATGAAACAGATTCAGAAATCTGAGGCCAACTGTAGCGCCACTGTTTTTTTTTATTGTCTAAGTGTTTTGTTTAAAAATAGGTATCTTAGATTAACGTACAGCTTAAAAACATATCCATTCATATGTTTTATTTAATAAATCAAGAAATATGAGCTCAGTTTAGTGTTTTCTATCTCGTTTGATTTCCAATTGGTCAATCTATGAAACAAATGTCTGTTCTCTAAGTAATGTTTTGACAAGAGTTTTATTAGCGTTTGAAATTATTACAAGCTGTAATAATTTCATGTAAATTTGAAATACTTTTAATGAAACGGAACTGCAAGCTTTCAACGCCGACATTCAAAGTTTCGACGACAATAATTAGACTTTGCGAGTCATTATTCACGATTTACATATTGAGCGCTATTTCAACGACCTTAAGTGCTGTTTTAAATGCTCGAAGACTTGGACAGTCTTAAAACGATTATTTAAGTGAAAAAGTAATTTTAATCGTCTGTTAAAAATGTATACCTAATATGACCTGTGTGAGTGTGAGTGTAAAACAAACCATAATTAATATAATATTACTCTTAGTATCCTTTTTATTGTATTTTGTTCTTGATCTTGACAAATATTACAAAACAAAGTTCTTTTTTTTATTTTATGTAAACAATGTGATCTACATCTATCATCCCTTTTTTCCTAATTTAATATTGTTTCAGTATATATTATATTAGTATTATAACTATTTTCTTGTGTAGCCAAGTCCACATTTCAAGAATCGTCATGCTCACTTAAATGTCATTGCTTGTGGCGGCGTCCATGCGTCGGGTTGTCTCTCTCCCTTAAATATGGCGATGGGGCGATGGCTGGCCATGCGTCATACTCGTGAACGGGTGCTACTTGTGGTGACTGGTCGTACTTGAATTCGTGTATGCGGTGATATTAGTTGTTTATACTACGTATTTGCGTGTTGTTCTCACGAGTATGTAAGTGCGTGCTCCTATTTCACTATGCCTCCTGCTGATAGAGGCCAAATCTTTGTTTTTAATTTATTTTATTATTCTTTATTACTCAAGTTGTCATATGGAACATGGTGTAATGGTTGCAGATCCTTACAAACATTGTGTAAAAAAAAAACTTGGCGATTAAAAAGAGTGGCGGAGAGTTTATTGCCAGTTCTTCTCTTCCGTTCTACGCGTTTGATTTGAGAACTGGCAGTAAATGTAAAATTAGAATCATTTTATGTATATTTCTTTTCTTTTTTGACGTTCATAAGTGTACATTATGTTACCTATATGAATAAATGAATTTTTTGTTTTGTTTTGTTTGTTTTTATCATTAAAACTATATGTTGGAGATTCCTTCCCCCCCCCCCCATGTAACGCGCCGTAACATTTTTCTGTACATAATAGTCAAACGTTTCGTTAGCACCCAGTGACTCATTAAACCTAAAAGTTGTCTTTTATATAGTGTAAAATATCGGCAAATCGAAAATAATATTAACAATAACGCACAATTCAGTCCCCGCCCCGATTCTTACCGTTTTAGCCCCCCCCCCCAATTTCGTTACGTAATACTTTTAATTTATATTTTAAATTATTAGGATATGTTAATGTAAATCCGTACCTTCTTTTCCAATATGACATGATTCTCCAATGCGTGCATGATGGCTTCAGAAACCCTGGCATCCAGAGCTCTGAGAGCGGCGTCTGCATCTGCCCTCGACAGCCGTTCCACGCCTTCCACGTAACCAGCCCATGGCGCGTCCAGCTCTGATATTATCGACCCAATGCATCTGAAAAGACAATTTCGCTATAATTTTCATGTTAATAAGCCCAGGCCGCCCTTGGTTCCTAACTACATGAAGTACTTACAAGTGATTTATATTCTTTTATAAAAATTGCTATTATACTTGAAACAAGCGAATGTCGAGAGCAGATTTGAGTGAAGGGTTGCTCAATCGATACTTTAAAGTAGTGCTTCATTGAACAGCACTTAAAAGTAATAGCTACATTATTTTCACTAGGAAAATCGTTATTTCTGTTGAGCAGAGCCTAGTGCCTTACTTCCTAACCTTGGCCTAATGGGTTCAGCCTCTCATCCACAAAGTCGTAAGTTCGGTCCCCGGCTGTACACCATTAGACTGGTAGACTGGTAAAGGAAAGCATTGTGAGGAAACCGCCTTGTCTGAGGGCTGTAAGAGGCTCATCACCTGCTTGCCTATTAAATTGCAAAACGATCATGAAAAAGATTCAGACATCTGAGGCCCAGGCCTAAAGATGTTGAGAAACCGAAATTTCTTAGACACAAAAAATCAACGGCGTGTGTGAGGCATAGGAGGCTGATCACCTACTTGCCTATTAAATTGCAAAATGATCGTGAAAAAGATTCAGAAAGCTGAGGCCCAGGCCTAAAGATGTTGAGAAAACCGAAATGTCTTAGACAGAAAAAGTCAACGGCGTGTGTGAGGCATAGGAGGCTGATTACCTATTTGCCTTTTACACTTATAAATTATTATGAAACAGATCAGAATTCTGAGGCCCAAACCTAAAGTTGTTTAGTGCCACTGAGCATATAAGCATATAATAATAAGAAGATGTTTTTGTACATTATATATTTGTTCTCAGGATTTCATCAGTAACCTGATTTTAAAATAACTCTAGAGTTTAAAGCTGAAGTACTGGACTTTATTTAAGAGTGTATTTCATTTTTGTACAATGGGAAAAATAACTTTTCATTTTCTTAAATGTAGGCTAGCTAGTAATGCGGATTCTTTGTTTAACTTAATGTACATGTTTCTTTTTAAAAGGATTCCCTGTTTCGCAAAATGAGAAAGGGAATTTCATTTTACCTTGCTTTTTCACGTATTTTTTATATTAGGTAAAATAACAAGACATGTGCTATCTGTGGCTTATCACCGTATTTATTACCTAAGTTAAATAACAGGCTAAAGTTAGTAAATAAAAAAAGTAATGGCGACGTGTATCTCGCGCGTATATATATATATATTAATATTAAGTTTTTCATGTAAATATTTTTTTTGAAGTTATACTTCTTTTGGCGCGATGAAAAAAATGATGAGAGTGAATTTTTACGATGCGCGCGAACACCAACACCTAAATTCGACATCGTAGTTAGGTCTAGGTGGCATTGAAATGGATAACTTTGTTCAAGTTGTATATTCTAGTATTTTTATGTTTAGAATACGTGTTTCGTAACAGTACAATTAAACAGTGTGAATAAATAAATATTATTTTGGTGTTTTTAAATCAATTTCATATGCGACGGTGATAGTACTAATAACTTATTTATTTAAATTAAATCTTTTTGATTAATTGTAATATTTATCGTTAATCACTATTGCATTTTAGTTATTTTTTTCCATACGCCAAAGTAGTATAACTTCTAACGCGTGTACATAAGTATACACACTCTTTTTTTTGTATTGAGAAATAATGTTCTTTAAACATTTATAGTAATGTATAAACATTGCCATCACATAACTAGAAATTCCAATTACTTACCCTCTAGCGACATTGAGACAGTAATTCTTACAAGGGCTGATGTCGTGGCCTTGACATCTCGAGCAGCCGCCCATTTTCAACAGCAACCGACCATAGTGACTGTGGGCGGCGCCCTTCACTGCCCCCTCTGCACCGGCCAGAGTGCCCGCACCGACACCCAGCACTTGTAAGAGCGCACGCGCAGCCTCTAAAGACTTGGCTAGCGACGACCCCAACTAAACATTTCGATATATTTATATAACTTAAAATTCTAAATTGCTTTAAATTTCTCTCAAATCCTACTACTCTTTTCGCACAGACTATATCTTTCGCTGATCAAACTAACAATAAAATAATAAATATGACTTATATCGGTTAAAAAAATGTTTTTTTTAATTCAAATTCAAAAATCATTTTTTCATGTAGGTAACACAATGCAGACTTATGAACGTCAAAAAAGAAATATACATTGAACGCTTCTAATTTTACATTTCCTGCCAGTTCTCAAATCAAGGGCGTAGAACGGAAGAGAAGAACTGGCTATTAACTCTCCGCCTCTCTTTTTAATCCGTTAATATTAACTAAAATTATATAGTTTTTAAAGGGTTAAGTACGGCATATCAATTCTTAATTGCGAATCAAAAATAATTTATTCCTTTATAACAAATTTTATTAGTTATCTAAATATTGTATATACCTGTTCGGGGACGTCTCCAAAAGGCTGGACAGCATCATATGCGTCCTTTAAACACGCCTCATAGGCGGTCGTAAATTGCTTCGTATCTAGCCTTAGTACGTTTTGATACGCCACGGGAAATACTTCTCTGAAGAATTTCTTTGTACTCTGCGCCATCTCTTTGGGCGGGGGGGAGCCCAGGTCAACGGCATCTTCAGTCTCTAGATTGGATCGAAGTAAAGTCCTTATGTCATCGTATAGAGTCGATAAGGGAGCATGAGCCCTCGTGGCATGGCCTCTGTAGAGTTGGGAGAAGAGTGCTGCTGTCTTGTTCTGTGACTGGTGCGACAGGGCAGTTAGGTGCTCTGTAAAAAAAACTTTATTTAACTATATATAACTACACTATTTACAAAGTACGTGACAATACTGAGACTTCAGCCAAGTAATCACAATTTCGTATTTCTTGTGCGGCTTCGGATAGACGTTTCTTTTTGAAGTGAATCTTCTTTAGGCGCATGAGGGTAATTTTTTAAGGATGAAACGTCACGAAGATGTGCAGCGTTTTTGTTGAAAAAAAGGGAGAGAGATTGAGACCGATAGAGAGAGAGTGAGTAAGAGAGATCGAGAAAAAATAACACGCTATTGGTTGATGTGTTCGCCTTTCGTAACAGTACAATTAAACAGTTAGAATAAATAAATATTATTTTGGTGTTTTTAAATTAATTTCATATACAACGGTGATAGTATTTACTAATAATTTATTTATTTAAATAAAATCTTTTTGATAAATTTCAATATTTATCGTTTATTATCTAGTTATTTACTAATTCGGTTTCTATACTTTTAGAAGATATATACATATATGTATAACAATGTATATAACCGTCGAAGCAAGATCATTCTTAAATACAATATAACAGTAGTACGCCACATCTTGCTAAATTGTAAAAAAAAATTAAAGTGTATTTCTTAAGCAAATATAGCTCTTAAAACAAAGATTTGCAAAGGCATACTGATTGAATATAGATAAGTAAACATTTAATTCAAATCGAAACGAGAAATCTGTCAATTTGTCTACTGTGTTCGTAATTCGAGCAGAAATCTAGGCGACGCATTTTTTGCGGATCTATTTCAGAAATGTAATTGACAGAGGGCAATGACCGCTGACGGCGTTTATAGATCATTTATTTTATCAAAAAATGTATTACATCTATTAAATCGAATTGCTTGAATGATTGATGAGGTAATTACGCTGAGACGTACGAATTTTACGCTGTTAATAACAATATCATTTCAAATAAGTTTTTTAGTAGTAATTTCAACTAGGAAAAATAGCAACAAAAACAACTATTTGTTTGATGTAAGAAATGGTTATCCTATTTGTTATTACACTTAACTTACAAAAATCAATTAGCTATATAAATGATACATTAATTTTGATATCTGAGAGAATATGTTATTATGACGTAATGATAAATATTGTCAATAAAAATGATTTCAAATATACAGCCTGATTCTTAATCGAGTAGAACTAGCAAGATCTGCGACTACGTATCAGTTTCACAGGGTCGTTAGGAGCTACCATGACCTATGTGAAATGTTCACATATCGAAACAACACAATAGTAATATTCTGAATAATTTTTTTTAAATGAATTAACTTTTCCATTCCTTAGCTCTCGATCACATACAAACACTGAACTTTGAGGCCCTTAAGGCCAACAGCGAGATTCCATTCAAAAAAAAAACTGAACTTAACAGTTGTTTTGCCAGCTTTTAAATTCCTTTGATAACGATGATGCAACAAAGCATCTTGTGTACTTTACAATTACAGCGCAACTTAACTAAACAAACCTAAACAAATACAAAAGTTCGCCCTTATCTCGGAATGCTTATATCAAAAGTTTAACATTCTCGAGATAGTGTTTATAATATTTAAGTTTACGATATAAAATTATTATTATTAAATGGAAGCTAAGTGAATATGAGACAAAATTACTTTTAAATTCATTTCTTTAGCTTTTAATTTTATTGCATGCACATTTTTATTGTGATTATTGTAAGAACGACTACAAAAAGAACTTGCCGATTAAATAGAGTGGCGGAGAGTTTATTGCCAGTTCTTTTCTTTCGTCTACGCCCCTGATTTGAGAATTGGCAGTAAATGTAAAATTAGAAGCATTTAATGTACCTATATTTCTTTTCTTGACGTTCATAATTGTACGATGTGTTACCTATATAAATAAATTATTATTGACTTTGAATGTAATGTTATACTAAAGTGTGTTCTCATGCAGGTGACATTTTTGTCTTTTTTTGAGAAATAGTCTTTAAACCTATTTCGGTTATCTGTTCCTCAATAGTAACGACGAGTGCATCTATACTGCGCTTACACTTGGGCAATATCGCAATTTTTGCATATTTAGACTTAAATAAACTTAGCCAC
This sequence comes from Pieris mannii, assembly GCA_028984075.1. Classification (NCBI taxonomy): domain Eukaryota; kingdom Metazoa; phylum Arthropoda; class Insecta; order Lepidoptera; family Pieridae; genus Pieris; species Pieris mannii. Next base: position 629,275 of record CM054798.1, on the reverse strand, counting down.
TAAAACCACAGTGACGGGCGATGTAGCTATCAATATTTTATTTTATTACATTTGAATGACGCGATTAATGGCTTTTTGCAAACGTTTTTAGAGGATGCAGTTTAAATTCTACAGAATGTCTTAACACAACCGTGCTCTTGAAAATATTGAGTAAATCTAATGACCCTTCAAAAATGAATACATAATACTAGAATAACAAATTTAATTAGACCATAATGTTACAGTTTATATGGCAACATTTCAGGCAACTTTATAAATCAAATCAAAATATCTTTATTCATTTAGATAAACATGTACACTTATCAACGTCAAGAAAAACAAATTAAATTAACTGTAAATTTATATTACTATCATTTCGCAAGTCAAGGGCGTAGAGCGGGTAAGAAGAACTGGCAAGAAACTTTCCGCCACTCTTTTCAATCGCCAAGTTTTTAATACAAATTGTTTGAACTGGAGCAAATCAATCCCAAGGATTAGGGTCATTTAAGTATTCGTCACATTTATAAAAGGCTTTATTAATTAATTTACTTTTAACATGGGCTTTGAATTTATTTAGTGACAGTTCTCTAATTTCGCTTGGGAGTTTGTTGTAAAAACGAATACAATTTCCATACTATACTTTATCATTCTGACTGTTTGTCAATTTTACAGTGGCGCTGTCTACTGAAGCTGTGAAGAAATGTCATGCGCTCAAAGTATTTTTTTAAATTAGCATTAAATCAATAATGCTGCATTTTCTTTTAAAAAGCGACCCTTTGGCTTTTAAGAGAGAACCTCTTAACCCTGGCTCTACGTTCAATAAATAAAAGCTATTCATCTTTTAAGTCTTCTAGACGCTTTCAACTTTAATGTACTATCACAAACTATAATAAATCCAGGTTAACTGACACTTTATATATTATTTAAAAAATCGAGAAAAGGCTGAATTTATAATAATTTTCTGTTTACGGACAAAGTTACAACTTTAAACTTTACAGTTAAACTTTAACAACATATATAACATTTGTTATTTATAAACATTTGCCATAGAATTGTGTGCTTATAAAGTGAAGCAAAACTTAACTGAAAGCATCTGTAGTTAAAGCTTTCAAGGAACAAAACGCTATAATAGAAGACCACACTAATAAAAAAGTTTTGCTCCAATTTTTGTGAATATCTTTAAATTTATCAGACAAAAAAAACCCAAATCTGTCTTTTATAAAATTATACTTTACAAACATAATGGTGATAACCAAAAATATTAAAATGGGATACGACGTAATTAGTCCTACAGGATCACGGGACTGCTGCTAGTAGTTAGCTATGTCAAAATAAAGGTAAAGGTCAAAGGTAACGTCCGAATAACAGAATATAAATTATTAAACATTCGATTTTAATACAGGAAAACAAATAATCCGTAAAATTTAAATCTCTCTAAATTAAAAGAGTTTCAGTGAGTTCCCAAATCAAGGGTGTAGAAGACACGAGAAGAACTGGCAAGAAACTCTTCGCTACTCTATCTCCAAGTTAAAAGCTTCTATTTTAAATTGTATTTCTACACGGGAGCTGATGTGTACGGTACCCTCAACAATCAAGTATCAACCTATAATCTTAGCATAAAGCTTCTAAATATATAAACGTATATTAATATAATTATGTTATATGAGTCACGTTTTGAGGCTATTAACTACTAGTGTATAAAAGGGCACTTAAAGTTCCCAAGTTTATTCGAAAAACGTGATACGATGCGTTTTTGTCACTTGTATACCGTAGGTATTTATGTGTACCATAACATAAGTTTTCATACTGCATGATTACAATTGTATAATTAGTTTCAATATTGTTATATAGCTTGGGTGTTAGCCTCAGCGTGGACTCTCATGTGAAAGAAGAAGTTTGTGTAATATCGATATATCAACTACTAGCAGTGATAGTGAAAGGGTTTCCCTAGGTTAGTTTCCTGGATAAGCGAGGGTTCGGAGGACGTATTGTTTTAACCCACTCGCAGAGGGCAACGCACTTGTCACTTTGAGCATCGCTTATGTTCCTGGGGGCGTTTTATGTGTCAGTGTTTCGGGAATGAAGTATGTGAACATCATTAGCGTGAGTTGGTACTTGGTCAGCTCAGTTTTGCATTTTGTTGCAAAAATAAATCAATGGCGATACAATATCATTTTTAAATCTAATAGGCAAGTAGGTGATCAGCCACCTGTGCCTGATACACGCCGTCGGCTTTTTAAGTCTGAGACATGTCGGTTTCCTCAAGATATTTTCCTTCAAGCTTGGGAGCTCAAGTGTTAAATGGGTTAAGAATGCCTATTTCCTTTCATGGCGTTTTCGTTCATCGAATATGCGTCTATTAAATCCTTATTAGAATAGCCGGTAATCGAGCCAACGACCTCAGGATTGAGAGTCCAACGCTCAAGCCACTAAGCTACCACTGCTCTTTTGTTGCAAGACGATATTGTTATTTAAATCCAGCTTTTTTAATAGAAACACATCCTCCACTATTGAGTTATGTGAATAATGTAATAATATCACCTTTGTATATTAAAGTAGGTTTTTTTAATTGTAATATATGTATTTAATAATACATAATACATATGTATTTGACTTATCAAATCTAAATGTATTATTGATACTTATGAACGTCTAAGAAGTGTATATTTTAAATAAATTAATAATAATTTAATAAATAAACGAAATTAGCAACGATACATAATAGTCCGGAGGATTTCTTTATATTACGATGTTTGATTTGAGGATTATCCCGGCATAACATTAATGGCTCGTTCATTAAATTTTATGGCAGATAAACCTGCCGCTTAATATTAAATTGATTTGTTCAAGTAACGGAGAAATTATTAGTATTTTTACTGTCGGGATAAATCTTGCAATTACTTCACGTTTCAGTGTGATTACATATTATACGTGTTATGTTAGTTAATACGTTAGCATCTTGATTTTTGGCAAGATTTTTGAAACGTCTTCAACAAAAATCTACATCGATTTCATACAGACAGACGACGACCGAAGCACTTGTTTAAAAACTATACTTATTATCAAGTACACATGGTTTACTTATTTTAATATTGATTATATTTTTTAAATTAAAAAAAACAATGACAAAGTGTTTCATTTGTCCTACCGTTTAACAATATCGCTTGATATGTTGTCGCTTGTTATAACATCTGCACACTACTTTAGGCCTTGTCGTAATTGTCATAAACGTCACATTTGTATGTCTGAGAGCCGTGTGGTTGAATGCATTTGGTATTTATTTTATTGATCGACACTTTGAAGCAATAACATACAGGGATAGGGGACAGGTTTGTTTAAGAACTACTTCAATTAGACAAAGGCATGCTGTTGGAGTGTACTGGGATTGTACAACAAACTCTTGCATCTGTTCCATTCATCACTCCTTAAACGTCTCTGATTAACAGTTCAACAATTATTGTTTCACCGGTAATGGATTGTGAAATATTTTTGCATTGATTGATAACTAAATCAAAAATCAAACAAAATCTAGATTTTAGTCCACGCTAACATATTTATTTTTCTTCATAATATACTTTTACACATTCTTCATTACTTACTCTACTAATTTTTACTTATATTATACTTTTTTTTTCTACTAAGTATTAGTATTATTATATTCTTTTTGTGTGGCAGAGGCGCACTAGCTGCTGTGGTCTCTGGCAGAATTATCAGCGCTGTGACACACTCCTCATCAGCATTATGTTGAGCCAGAACCAATCACAACCACAGCACTTGTGTTTCTCTGTGTGTTTATAAGTAAAAAATGTTATTTCTATGATTGGAAAGTGTTCGCTGGAAGCATCTAGATTGGGGCTTTTAGATGCTTCCGAGTATCGTGCTCTGTGACTGGTACTCTATGGAAAACGGATCAACCTTGTTACTATGAAATTAAGCAGCATGACTTAATAGTAATATTCAGTGAAGTCTTCAGTTCACTTAGAACATACTGCCCTTTGTAAAACGTATTGGATTTGGGCGTAGGTCGTACTGAGCACTTAGCCTCGACTATCTGTGTCAGTATATCAGCTAAATTACCTATTATATTTTGAATTGAAGTTAAATAACAAATGCCTAACAAGTTAGCGTATTGTAAAGCTGTGCAGTGAAATGAATCTGTCCAGTTTCTAACTCAGACTGTGTTGATAGTTTATTTCCGTCGTAATTTCAATCGAGTTCTTAGAATTGTTGGATTCTAGTACTATAGATATGTCGCAGTAAAGCAATTAAATTAGAGAGTTAATTGAATCTCTAGACAGCTAATTAAAGATCGATATTCAACCGACTCGCTTAAGTTCCGTCAGACAAGTGAGTAAACGAAACGTTTAACGAGTTCCCTAAACGTACCCAGGCAATAAGACTAGCCTAACCTAACCATTTACAATAAAACAAAATACGAAATTTAGGCCCTCAGTTCTTCACGATCAGCGAAATAATCATGGCAGAGTCGACAACATGTTTACTGTATGGATTTCAAAAAGCTCACCTTGCAATGTCCTTCTGGTAGCCAACAAAAGCTCAGCAATAGGCCTGGTGGCAGCTGCTATTTTGTCTTCGGCATTATGTCTGAGAGTTGATGTTAAGTGGGTCTCTCTCCCTCGACCGCAGCACTGCCCTCCGCATATGGGACCTGGGGAGATAGAGCTTTATTAATCGGTGTATGTTTTTAGTACCTCCAAAAAATGAAAAGAACGTCGAATATAGATTATTAGATCGGTAATTGAAAGTTTTCAGCATGGAAAAGTTGTATTTTATTGGTAATATATGTATAGCAGACTACGAAACTATGTAACTATCTATTGGCCAATTGTGCTGCTGAGAAAAACAGAACTATTGATAATATTAAAAAACTTAGCACCTTATAAGTGTTGTTTAAATTCAATTCAAATCAAATCATGAACGTCAATAAAGAAATACATATAAAATGCTTCTAATTTTACTTTTACTGTCAGTTCTCAAATCAATGGCGTAGAACTTAAAAGAAGAACTGGCAATAAACTCTCTGCCGCTTTTTTAATCGCCAAGATTGTTTTACACAATATTTAAAGGAGCTGTAACCATGACATGTTCCACATGTCATCTTAGATAACAATAAATAAAATAGTTTATTGCAAGTTGTTTTCTTCCCTTGAAATGAGAATTGGCAGTAAATGTAAAATTAGAAGCATTTAATTTTTTTTTTGACGTTCATATGTACATTATGTTAAATGATTATAAATGTATATATGAAACCTATATGAATAAATGATTTTTGAATTTAATAAAAAAATACGAAAAGAAACAAAGATTTGTTAATTACCAAAAATCTTACCCAACAAAAAACTTATTTAACGAAAATTATGCTTCGGTCTATGGCATGACCAGTGAATAAAGAGGATTTGGAAATTAAAAGAGATATCATAACTCAATTTCCATGAATGGTCTTTACAGGCAACGCAGATCAAACCGGTTTTTATATAGAATTTGAATCCTTTTATCGGAATGAAAGCCTTCTTTTGATTCTCCTTTCTGAAGTTCACCGTTCACTACCAGAATGGTATCCATATTATATATTAATTTTTTAATATACATAGTTAAATCGGGACGGAGGGAGAATATGTTTTTAAAGTCTATTTCTATTAAAATAAAGAACACAACTCTAGTACGGTCGATGTCAGACTGACTTTAATCTTCATTACATCTAAACTATACAAGTTATGTGATAAATTATAGAAAACTAAGCATTGCATAGCAGTTGTGCGTTATGGATACATGTGTGACATTGTAACTACGTTTTGTTATAAAAAAATGTTGGTAAATGTTTCAGTGTTTTAGTCTTGTTAAATACTAAAATATACTAAGCCCTAAGGTGATTTTAATCTAGATAGAGCAAGTGTAAATTACAATCAAGGGAGGTGTGGGTGACAGGTGGCTTGCGGAAGACGAGGGTCCAACTGTTATCTCGAAATAACATTAACTAATAAAATATTTTTTTTTTTTTTTTTTTTCAATTTATCCCTAATGGGAAAGGCAAAGGACTTTAGTCCATACAGCCAGGTCTTATTTTTGGTAATAATTGGAAAATTTTGGTAGTTTTAAAGGCCGAAGCCACGTCTTCATTGTTCTTCATCGTAAGGCCGAAGCCATGTCTTGTCTTATTGTTGTCATGTCTTATTAATCTCGATCTTATAAGCCTAAATCACTTTTTCGACGTTTTGAATTGGTCGAAGTCAAATCCATAAGCAATAATAGTAGAATCCAAGTAAAAATTATTAAATTTTCAGGTGCTTGTTTCAAATCCGATCTTAAGATAAATCCAAAAATATGTCCATTCAAACCAATTAGTCAATCCTAGGAGTACAATCCTTTTAAATTTCTTGAACCGTATTAGAAATAAATTCATAAATAGTATCATATATATCATGGTTCATAAGCAAGTCTTGAATACAGCGCGGAATATTTTCAGGTCTTATGTGATAGTTTAACAGATTAGATGACAAACATAGGCGTTGGATATGGAATTCAGAGCATTCGAAGAATATGTGGTCTAAAGTTTGATCGACGTCTGAATTGCAATACGAACAGGAGGGAGACATAATAATGCGCATGCGGTGTAAATGTGAATTAAATCTGCAATGTCCGAATCTAAGGCGGCATAGTGTTGTATAAAATCTTCTGCTTTTGTAATTGCTGGATTTACAAAACCATGGTATTCCAATATCTTGGTTGATTGCAGCGTACCAAGTGCCTTTTCTCGCTAAACTTTCTTGCCAAAGATCTTTCCAATCCTGATTAAGTTTTGACTTTAGAAGTGGTAGTAAATCTGTGTACGGAATGGCAACATTGTCAGCAGCGCTGCCGCTGTCACTGTCGACAATCGCACGTGCAAGGAAATCCACATGCTCGTTGCCTGCGACTCCTATATGCGAGGGCGTCCATAAGAATTCCACACTGTAATTTCTTTTAAATAGCATATACAATAAGTATCTTATTTCGGTGATAATATAGCTTGACTTAGCACTGAATTGATGATTTTGCAGAGCTTTTAGAACACTCATGCTGTCTGTGATGATTAACCAATATCTTTCCGAACGATCTTCAATGAATTTTAATGCAGAAACAATAGCAAGAGCTTCTGCAGAAAATATGCTCAAATTTTCATTTAGTTTAGTACCTCGTCCAAACTTCAAACTTGGTATATAGAATGCCATTGAAACCTTATCCTTCTTTTTTGAGCCATCTGTGTAAATGTGTTTATAATTGGGATATTGAGATATAACATTATAGATTTCGTGTCGATCTCTCAGTTTATTGTCTATAACTATGCTGATGTTATGCATAATACTTTCATAGCTCTTAGTATAGCAAACCCAGTTATCTGATTTAAAGATGTTGTGCTGATTGACCAAATTTAACAAGAAGGGGAGCTCATGCAAAAGAAAGGGATAGTTGCTTGATAGAGGGGAATTCATATGCAAACTATTATTAAGATGAGTAAGTTTGTTAATAAGGGAGTGATTATTAATAGAAAGTAATTTTAGCAAAAATCTCCTTTTTAGATATTGAAACCTTAAGTATAGTGGAGGAGTGTTGCATTCAACTTGGAGTGAATTTATGGGAGTTGTTCTCATTGCCCCAGTGATAAGTCGAAGACTATGATTTTGAATGACATCCAATTTGTGAAGCAGTTGGTTATTTGAAGCAAAACAAAAGAAACTGTATTCAAAGTGACTACGAACAAGAGATTTGTATAGAGTTAAAAGAATTTTAGGATCAGAGCCCCAGTATGTTCCAGCAAGAGACCTCAAAATATTCAGTGCCTTTGTAGCTCTGTCAGTTACACAATCAACATATTTACCCCAGGATACATTGTTAAGAAACAACACACCCAAGAACTTAGCTTCGGTTACAGCTGGGAGTTCTGTACTATCATAATATAATTTGACCTGAAAAGGCCTTCCTTTATTGAATACTAATACTTTGGATTTCTCTATACTTATGTCTAAGGCAAGATAATTAAAATAGGTATGTAAATTTTTTAAACTAGAATTTAATATGGAAGCTATATTCTTAGAGTTGGCATCAGAGTAATATACCACTAAATCATCTGCAAATTGTAAGTTAGTTACTTTGGGACCTAAAATTAAGTTAAGTTTGTGAATATACAGTGTAAAGATTAAAGGACTTAAAATACTGCCTTGGCAGGTGCCTTTATAGGAGAAACGTGGGCCTATAAGCCTGTTATGATATTTAACATAAACTTTTCTACCATGTAAGAACTCAAATATCCATTGCACAACCTTTACAGGCAGACCAATGGAAACAAGCTCTGAAGACAGAATATGATGATTTACGTTATTGATAACTAATAAAATAGTTTTTCGAGTCCCTAGAGGTGTCAGTGGTTTGAAAGTGACATTGACATCTATTTATTAAATTATCTAGAACAAAGTGAGAAAAGCATATTAGGTTATTGATATATTAAAAATGTTTTAGTTTGGCACTTGACTAAATTTGATTTTATGAATTTATTTATATTTGAAGTTACACTTCATTTGGCGCGTTAGGGAAAAATGATGAGAGTCAATTTTTACGATGCGCCCGCACACTGTCACAAAATACCTAAATCCATACACCGTCACAAAAAACCGACACCCTGAAGTTTGCATAGTCAACATTATAAAATAAAAAATGTCTAATTCTTTAATTATGAAAAATTTTATTTTTGTGATATTGAAAATTTTCTATTGTTAGTGTCGTTATTTTTATAAACGTAAAACACGGCAAAAGATAAAATTATACGCCAAAGAAGTTAGTTACAACTGTACTTATTTACACACACATGTTTTAATATTCAGCCATATTTGATTGAATTGTATTTACGAGATCATAACATCGTTAGATCTTAATAACTAACTGTTTATAGCGAGGTATTAATTATGGGTGATGTCACGTGACATATCATTTGATTACTTTAATGACGTCATGCACTAAATTTTAACCGAGAGGTCCTTAATTCGATATCAACAAAAACACAGTAATTATTTCTATTTAGACATATCTTTTTGAAGCGAAAGCTAAAATATCCTAAAGAACATAATTCTGTTTCATTATTGTCAAAGAAATTTTCGAATCGTCTGAATGTTTAGAGATGAAAAACAGTTTTGGCGATTGATTGTGGTTGGCAAGTGAATGTCCGCCGCCCAAGGCCATCGCGGAGCAGACACCGCGGAGTCTGGCAAAAAATATCTTACTCAGAGCTGCAATTACTGGAGTATTTTTAAAGTGTATTCAAGAGCTTTTTATCGTTAAGACAGGTGGATAAATCAGATTGAACACGTTCGATGAAGCATTCTGTACGTAGAAAGTAAAGTGTGTTTTGTGCGTAAAGCTATCTTGTAAATTTATGCTTTTTTACAATTGTATAATGATATAGGAGCTTTACGCGCGTATCATACAAAACAATTTATGTACATAACTAATTGTTTTTTTATATTTTGGTCACACTTCTTTTCTAGCTATATATTCGAACCAATTAGTCTTTTGATGGGAATCAAACCAAGGTAAATTGGTTTGTACCGTTTCTAGTCCGAACTTGAATATTTAGTTTTCACTAATATTTTTTTATAAAACACGTGGGTAACGGGCAGGAAGTCTCTACCGATTGACACTCACCGTGCCAGAAGGTTCGCAAGTGCGTTGCCGGCCTTTTTAGAATTGGTACACTCTATTTTTGAAGCATATATATTGACCACTCGCCTACTATTTGTGAGTCTACAATGTTTGGCTGTGCAGATGAGGACTGTTTTTGTAATAGCGGGAATGCTGGATCGCCCTTACATGTGCCATTTTTAATTTTATGCTTTAATGTATTTTAAAGCTAATGTACTAATAATTATAAGACATAATGGAATATTTAAATCTAGCCTAACATAAGACTAATAAGTAATTTAAGTCTAATTTACTAAAAACTTTATTAGGGTTAACTCTGTTAATGTTTTCTATTTATTCACTTACTGTTTAGCACTTAATTCTAACGTGCACTATCAGTAATTCACTAGTTCATACTGTTTTGTCCTTTTCAGTTTTCTGGGCGCGTGATGCCAAGGAGAATCTACTAAGATCATATTCAGGGCAATATTGTACATACATAATAAAAACCATATGGACTAATGTCAGCTTGAATAAATAAATTATTTTTATTATGACAGATTCTTCCTATGCTTATAAGAGGCTGGATCTGAGATTTGCCACTCTTGGAACATAACTCCGACGATTAAGTCAATCGAAACGATTATTAAACTAAGAAAAACCGAGTTAGTAAATGTGCTTACTCGAACAAGTGTTCAAAAGAATTTGTAATAAGTCTGTTTTTCGTGTAATGAATATTTAAGTTCTCTGCATGTGTCTCAAAATTCATAAAAACAAAAATAGCACGAGTGCATCCGCCATTTTACAGTTTATGCATTTTAAACGACATTTCGACGTGTCGGTATTCGCGTGACGCGTCTCTTTAAAACAATGCTTAAAGTATATTCCGCGCATTGGGATGTTTAAACAAAACTTAGTGGAGCCGACAGACATTGTTCTGTATGATATTTCAAGCGATTAGGCTATTAAACAAAGTATGAAAGTATCGAATGCAACGCCATCTCGGCTCGATTAAACGCATACAAAAACATCATTAAAATCGGCCCAGCCGTTTAAGAGGAGTTCAGTTACACAGATACGTACAGTAGAATTATTTATATTTGTAAGCTATCCTATCTTTTAAGTTAGGTTAAACTGCACACGGTGTACAAATTTGATTGAAATTGGTTAAGTACTTTAGGAGGCGAAGATTAAGTACTTTAGGAACAAACAACGTGACGCGTAATATATATTAGGATAATTTTACTTAAATAATGTTGTCATTATTTATTTTTAAATTGCACCTTCTGGGTAACGTAAACATAATTCAATGTCACACGATATTTCTTCTATAAAAGGCGATGTTAAAATCCGTAAATCCTTTGATTTAATGTTAATAACTCAGTATTATCTTTAGCACAAATAAATGTATGGTAAAATCAAATAGATATTCTTTGATAAAAGCGATACTTATTTTGATTTACGGATAATATTTCAGCGAATTTTATAAGTGCCGCAGCTAATGTTTACTTTATCACTTGCACATTCGTTAGGTTTTATTAGATGCGTAAGACTGACAATGATATGAAACTGTTTTTAAAACAAAGAGGTAGATGATTGTCTGAGAATATAAACCTTTGCTCTTTTTAACGGAAAAAATTTAAAATTATGTAAAATAATTATATATTTATAATCAATCTGCTAAAAAGGGTTTTATTTATATATAAACATTTTTTTATTTGATTAGCTATTTTCTTATTAGTTGCCTGATGCATCTGTACCATTAATCATCTGATAGACAACAACGCGATTAGCCTGAGTCATCGATTTTCGGGACTTTGACATGGCTGTTTGGTTTGGCCTTGCGATCTTTTTTTCATACCATTATCTGAAAGAAAACTTTATTATTATGTTTTTGACAGTTTTGTCGTTATTTTTCATGCATTAGAATCTAGTCAATGGTGGAGAATAACTATTCTTGCCGCTGGTTTGTGTGAACCACTCTTGTAAAACTAATACGTAAATTTTTAAAATAGCTTCATGATAAAATGTATGCAATTTTTTAATTTTAAATAGAGAATTCGTGATTAAATTAATATTGAAATAAAGGCAAGTGCGTCTCGAGCGCCTCTTCGCGTTTATATAATATAAGTGCGCCGTTAAATTTTAAGCATATTTTACGTCAATAAAGCAATACAATGCACTTGTTTTTCTTAAGGCCCTATCTTAGCACGAAATTGCTGTGTCAGTTTCTGGGTGGACGGTGGTGCGCAGTGGAGAGCTGAAGCACTGATGCGCGCCGGCTCGTAATAACAATTAGTTATATAAAAGATTTTTTTTTCTGAAAAGTATTACTTGGCTTACGATAAAATATATTGAGTAAATTTCAAAATCACGTTCCATATAAATTTTTGTCATAAAATGATTTCAAAATGTCAAAAATTTACTATGTTTGGATTTGAATTGAATGAAGTTATTTAAATCGTTTAAAGAAAAACACTTTTTTACGGATTATAGTTATGTATTATTGTATTTAAAGTTATAATTATTTAGACATAATTTTAAACGCACGCTGTAAAGCACGCGAAACGTCACACGAAACGTTAAATTTAAAATTATGTCTAAATAATTATAAGTTTAAATACAATAATACATAACTATAATCCGTAAAAAAGTATTTTTCTTTAAATGTGTAAAAGTTATGTTAATAAAAGACAATACTATTATTTAAATCGTGTCAATCTTTCAATATGGATATATAAATAAATAACTACTCAATTTCACCATATATTTCCATTTTCTCTTTAAGAAATGATGCCAAAAAATTTAAAGAAACAACTTACTTTTTTGGTGTTTGGTGATCGGCTAGGTACTTAAAACGTTTTATCAGAAGAAGCCTAATAACAATTCGAGAGGCACTTACCATCTCAATGAAGAAGGGAAACTTTGAATAAATAATGTCGCATGTCCATCACCTCGACGTAGACAGCTTTCGAGCCATTACAAAGTATGTGTATATAAATTATATATGTTATGTTACATAAGCTCGAAAACAATTATATGTTTTAGTTCCTTATACCTTTGTAAATGCGTATAAATTATCTTTGTATGCCGTGGCTTACATTCAAATATTTTTTTATATTTAAATACATTAGTTTTATTGAATATTTTGGCAATTTTATTTAAACGCACATTTGAAGTTAGCCGCTTTTTTTTTCGGAAATCTATATCCATATAGTACTGATTATTTTTTAATCGTTTCAAGAATGTTTGTCTTAAAAGAATTTCGTAACACGGCGTGGGTAGAGTCCGTAAGGAGGACGCATGGAGGGTCAGAAAGAACGTGTGGGCAAATAAATTAAGAGTTTAATCTTAAAGACAAAGTGTTTATTCATAATCAGTAACAGTTTCCTCTTCAGGCCGTAAACAGCCTTTGTGCTTGACACACATCGATCAGTTTTACTCCTTCACCATAAAAGCAAGTAAATATTTCTCTTTATAAGTAAAATATTCCAAATGAATTAAAGTATGTCGATCAAAACGCTGTACTTTGTAACCGTAGTTTTGACATTCGGTTAGTCTGAAACTTCACGTAACTAAGACGCACAAGAGATGCACGTTTGTTAAATGCGAGTTCATTAGTTGTATTCAGGTCTCGACACTCGCTACGAGTCGAGAGACGCTTGAGGGTTCTCGTGGATGCCTTGTGCGACAAGACTATCAGATTCTTTAACCTTTCAGTGAAAAGAAATTACACAGAAACATACTTATCATTCTCTTTTAGCGATTTATTCGGATGTCATCTAAATATATTAAACAAAGTCGTGTTAGGTACACCACCTCAAGATCGGCTACGATGTAAGATATCTCTTTTTTTTGGTGGATTATTCTCCGCACCGAATAGCAGAATAAATAATAATATATAGGATAAGTTAAGGAATAACAATAAGTAAATGAATTAATTTTTGAATGCAAACAGCACGTGGTGCCATCTCTTGACAAAACTAAGCATTTTACATCGAATTCGTGTGAGATGAAGAAATTCCAATCTTGAGGTGAATGAGATGATGCATAACCAGGCTTCGATCTTGGAACACATGTGTTACCTCAGTGTGTACCAAAGTTCTTTATCATGCAGTATCGCAGTATTGGCACTAGAGAGAAGAGGCCTAATGTGTAAAACTCAAAAAGTTGTATTAATGTTATTACCTTAAAAAAATCCTTAATTAAGTTTAATTTAAGGTAATGCGATATTATTAGACTGTCAGGCGGAACAAAGTTAGCCGATCAGCTAATATTAAAGAGAGAAGAGCTTCTTCTTTCTTGTACTTCTCTTTCTGGTAAGAACTCATCGTGTCAATGGGTGCTCTTTAGCATTTTGCTGCTAAACTTTCCCCCTAAGATCAAGTTAATATTTAACGTTTTAACGACTCGCTGTGCTTAATTAGATTGTAATTGTAGTTAATGAGAGATTTGGTTAACGTTTCTATTAATAGCGATTTATTATATTATAGTGTCAGTATAAAATAAGTTACCTATAATATACGTATTTGAAAGTCTTTAGTCTATAAGAGAAATGTACTCTAATTATTAAGTGGGAATTATAATCAATATATCATACGAGATGAACGTGTTTACTTCCTACATCGAACCTTATAATATTTTAACGAGTTCTTTATGTAAATTGTGGTTTGTGTCACAGTGGTTGCCTGAAATCACTCGAAAGGCCGCCAGTTGCCCTCCTTTTCATTAAATTATGTTCATTTTTTTTAATGTAATGCAACGAAGTGTTAATAAATAAATTGCGCACATTAGCATACTTATAAAAAGTACTATAGTGCAGCGGTAAAATTACATTGAATGAAAAAAGTTCATAATTGTTTACGCACCTAACTTTAGCTCAAAGAATAATACACGGGCGCACATGTTTCGATACAGTAATACCATTTTGAGCTTTCTAAACAAATTAAAAATAGTAACCCTTCAGTATTTAAACATAACTAAATTGAACAAGCTTTAAATATTTACAAACACGGCCTGAAGACAGCTAGAAGTAGACTGTTTATCCACGGGATTTATTTCAAATATTGTTTTGTGTTTAATATCGTTTTTGATCGTGGCACGCTTGTGATGTGAGACGACATGGTAGCAAACAATGTATTCAACATTCATTGCATTACAAAAATATTCACAAAATATATACTATCTCAACAAGCTATCTCTTCCAGGCCTTTTGCCCCATAGTATGTAGATAAGCAGTGGAATACTCTTTTTCTAAATTATGATAAATATATAGATTGTTGATTGAATATAAACAATTTTAAGATACCAGCTAAAGTGGCACCATTTTAAGTTGGTGTCAAGGGTTAATGACAATTTGAAATCAAACACTCTTAAAGAAAACATTATCGTCATTTGATCAGAGCTATCATAATGGATTTATGTTATTAATACAACATTTTTATTAACAAAACAGAATACTTTGTCGTGTGTTTATTTGATATAATACACTAAAACTAAATATAGTTAGAAAAACACTGTCTCTTCATTATAGCATAAATAAGATTTGTCAAGAAAGATAAATAATTGTTTAATTTAATAAGCGAGATGGAATATAAGAATATTCAAACAAAATTCTTCTTAAAACGTCCTTTCACGTTTAAACAGTTTCAGTCTATTTAACTTTTTGTTTAATTTTAATAAATAACAAGACCTTATATTCTTAACATGAAAACACTTGTCTGTCGTTAGGATACGAAAGGCATTAGTTTGGGGACAAATAGAGAGGTTAGAGGTTAGATATATGTATAATACTTTTACTTTGCCTTCACAATACGCACTTGGCAAAAACCCTCATTTTTACGAAAATAAAAATCCTCCTTATATGTACTATGTATAAAATAAAAGAATTGCTTTTCAATCAATTTATCTTAGTTTCCTGATATGATATCAATTACGCCAGAACCCAATAATAATTGAAAATTAATCATAGAAACAGATTGAAAACAATTTGAGATTGTGAACTAAATCTGCATCCCAATAACCAAACCGTACGAAGACAATCCCTTTTTTGACGACAGATAGAATGCAATCTCTTCCCTCTTTACACTCAAATTTCATAATCAATATAAACCAAATAAAGGAAATAAAACCATACCAATAACTTTAAAATATACATGTCTATGTTTAAAACATATCAAATAGCTTTTTAATTTAAAAACTGGTGAAAGTTAAAATCTTATGACAGGATATGGGCACAGATGAGCAGTATTTTCATACAAAGGTCCACATACACCGATCCGACCTACCACGGATAGCTTATATCGACAGATGGCTATTTCAATCCGTCGATTATTTATTATCACACTTTTATCAATATTTCGATTAAGATGTCTAATGTCAGATGGTCAAAAATGGATTGAGATAGGTTATTGGGTTTGGTCGTTAGAAGAATCGTCAGACATCGCGACTGGATAAGTTAACTAACTTTATGTTGTTTTTTACAATGAGCTAGGAAAAAGGAAAATAAACCTACCTATATAACCTACTTGGGCGGAGACGTTTAACACAGATCTTATTATGTTGGAATGTACATATTTACTAAGGAATATATTTACAGATAAGTCAAGCGGATTTACAATTAGATGTACACAAATACGCACTAATTGTACTTTACAGGGATGAACTGAATTTCTATTAATAAAGTATTTATATGCATTTTATACATATGATCATGTCCCTACTACCTCCTGATTTTTTTCAGTTTCATTTTAATTGCTGTGTGAAACAAAAATATTAATGTAATTGACTGAAAGGAAGACAAAAAGTTTTTATTGATGTTGTGAGGTGTCAGTTGAAGTGAGTCGACATATGGTATTACAAGAAAAGTGTACCAATGCTTAAAAGACCGGCAACGCACTCGCGAGCCCTGACATTGAGAGTGTCACTTAACACCAGACGAGTTTCCTACCCCTTTTGCCTCCAATTGTCAACATCTATAAATATCTTCGTATCAGTATTCGCAAGATTGTTACCATAGTTTACTAGACAAACCTAATTCAAACAATACATTTATTGTATTTCAATATTGTTCAATTCTTATAAAATATTTAAACCTATTTTGTTATAAAATTCGACCTGTTTTCTACACAAAAACAGAAGCTCCTCTCCTCCTTTAATAATTTATTAAATATAATTTTAATAAACGAATTTTGACGTTATCATATTTCTGTAATCCTAAGATGCGGGAAAGTTCACAAAAAGTCCTTCTATACAATTTAGTCGTATGTAATTCGAGATGGCACATCGCGTGTCAATGCACGCTGATAGTTTTTTTTTTTTGAGACCGGTTTGTGCAGCAGTTTTATTGTAATCTAAATTGACTGCTCAAGTTAAAGTATTTTAATTCAACTGTAAAGATTTATAACTCTTTCGCATTTAAATAATAATTGAAAGACTATAGTTTTGTTTATAAATTAAATAACAGAGAAAAGTTATTTCATACATTGAAAGTTTTATTAAATTGTGTAGTTAAATTTTTTTTAAATATCACAAAATAAAACGTTGACTAAGTATCGGTTTTTTGTGACGGTGTGCGCGGGTATCGTAACGATTTACTCTCATAATAATCCCTTACGCGACAAAAGAAATATAACTTCGATAATGATTAAAAATAAAAATAATAAAACCTGTTTTATTTCCAATCATGACAAAAAAATTATACATACAGCTAAGATTATTTAACATTCTTTTGCTTGTTAAACTGTCCAGTACATGCCTATTTTCTTACAATGTTATCGTAATTGCAAGTGTAAGTCTCAAAGTCAGTCTGGCGTATTGTTCCAATAAATTCTCTACTGAAGTATACCATCAAAAAAGTTGCGTACTGTTAAAAGTATCCATAATTAATTGTAAGAAATAAACTGAACCAAGTTATGTATTCCTTTAGAACTCACCGCGGATGTTTCGATAGCCTTATTTAGCTGTATGTATAAGGTGTGTAGTGTATAACTGGAAACTTTAAGGACAAAATTTATGTAATTATTGTCACATTTTTAACAACAAAACAAAAAATTAAATTGCGATTAAAAAGAGTGGCGGAGAGTTTATTGCCAGTTCTTCTCTTCCGTTCTACGCCCTTGATTTGAGACTGACTGGGTAATTGTAAAATTAGAAGCATTTAATGTAAATTTCGTTTTTTTACGTTCATAAGTGTACATTATGTTACCTACATGAATAAATGATTTGATTTGATTTGATTTATGACGTACTATTGTAAATGGCACCGATTTGATATGCCAAAAACTATCATCTTAAACGAATAGCAGATGAGCCGGTTGGAGTGTAATATGACTATACTCTGATTTTTATTCCATAGAATTCTGACAGCTATCATTTTTTTACATGTCAGAGATTACAAACCTTTTTGGGCAGGCACATTTTTTAATTTTTAAACATTGACTATATATACATTATATTTGTTAGTAAATGCATCCATTTTATTAAGTGCGGTGCTCCACATTAAAAGTGGTTTATTGTTAACAATTAAAAAACGCACAAGTAAATATCACATTTTCTAAGTTTACTAAGCCTGGAATTAATAGACAGTGATGCCAGCTAAAGAATAAAATAAAGTTATTTTTAATTCGATATATAGTTCATTATATTGAAATATTTGTTATTTTTGTATTACGTACACTTGAGTAAGTAAATAATTAAAAATCAGAATATAAATGCCTTTTTTCCCTTGGCAAAGAGTTTATATAAAAATCATTTGTATTTTCTAGTTAAAAGGCGTATTAAAATGCCTAAATAGTTATTTGGATTGCTTTAATTTTAACGAATCCTTCACACATAAATTACAAAAATATAATGTGATGAAGATGAATCGAAAAGGTGGCGAGGTGTGGAGGCCATTGATGGCAGATAAGCCTAATGTAATGGATGAGTCGATACGAAATGCTTTTGCTTTCTAAGTGATTTGATGTTACTTTGATGCGATCCCAGATACCCTGGAACCATTTCAGC
Organism: Pieris mannii; assembly: GCA_028984075.1. NCBI lineage: Eukaryota > Metazoa > Arthropoda > Insecta > Lepidoptera > Pieridae > Pieris > Pieris mannii. Next base: position 610,621 of record CM054798.1, on the reverse strand, counting down.
GTTAATGTGTTTAACGTAGCCTATATTAAACATTGGTCCAGTCCAATCTTAAGAGGAGTTTCTTCTTCTTTTTTTAGAAAAGGAGGCAAAATGGCACCTGACACCGCCTTAATATGAGGATTCTCAGGATTGCGTACCCGGCCTATTAGGAATTGTTTACGGCCTCTTTTTGAAGGATCCAGAATCGAATTGGTTCGGAAATACTTCAGTGGGCAGCTGATTTTACATAGCGATGGTATGCGGGAAGAAATCTCTGTTGTGATACGGGTAGATCTTTGTATTCGGCCTCGATGTCCGATGTTAAAAGCTGTAGGCTAATTTGGAACAACTCCTCGCAACAGTCCCCAACAACTTAATTCTATACGGATGCTATTCTTGCAGCATTCAGTTTTCAAATGCCAAGTTTGTGTCAATAGATGGCTAATATTTCAACATTTTAGTGGAGTTATGGAGTATGAAAAGCAGCGTTTATATGTGAAGTATATCTTAATGTTCTCGCGTAGATCAAAACAGTATATTTTGCTTTCCTATTACATTGTTAAAGTCAAAATAACTTTATTTATTTAGGTAAACGAGTACGCTTGTGAATGTAAAAATAAATTAAATTAATTCTAAATCTACATTTATTCCCAGATCGCAGAAGTTTCGCAGAAGTGAAGGGCGTAGAGCGGGCAAGAATAACTGGCAAAAAACTTTACGCCACTCTTTTTTATCGCGCATATAAATATTCGTCAAATTTATAAAAACCTTTATTGATTTATTTGCTTTTAACGAGAGCTTTAAATTTATTTAGTTATAATTCTCTCATTTCCCTTGGGAGTTAAACACGAATACTATTTCCATATAAGGAGTGGTTTATCTTCTGGAGCCTCGTTGGTGGTAAGCGTAAATTAGTTCTGTTTCGAGTATTATACTGGTGAAAGTGACCATTTGTTTTAAAATCGTTTATACTTTTTTGTACATACAAGAAGGCTTCAGCAATATATTGACCAGATAGAGAGATTCCCTCGGAGAAACACAACAAATACCCCGAACAGCCCGCTTCTGCAGCACAAATATGGATTGAACCTCTGCAGCAGCACATCACAATTACGTACGACATTGTTTTGCATAGTTCACTTGCAAGTTGCAGGTATTTAATCTTTGAGAAAGCCTTTCAAAGAGGCGATATCTTCAATTAACATTTGTTGAGGTTTAGATATAATATAGATTGGTACTCCCTGATGATTAATACAAGTTTATATGTAAATTATACTGATGCTGTGTGTTCATCGTAGGAGAATTACTATTCTATACTGATTTGGAGATACACTAAGTTACGAATCAAATTAAGATATTTAATTAAATGCAGACCTAAAACTCCAGGTTCTGTCAGAGTTGATGGCTTTATGTGTCTTGTTTAGTGGAATATACACACTTATTGTAGAAGAGAGGAAATAAAATAATATATTTGTGTGTTTTGTAACCATAAAATAAATATATTTTTATAGACAGACATAATCAAAGAGAAATAATAAAAAGAAAAAAGAATGAGAGATAACATTTTTTTAAGAACAAGGTAATCAAGTGTGTAATGCATGATTGGCCCTGGCAGCATTATGCTGAAGAACAGACTGTTCCACAGAGCTGGTCATTCTGCCAGAGACCCTGTGGTCTGGCAGCAGCAGTTAGCGCCTCAATCGCAAAGATAATAAGAATGTAATAAAATAAAAAAAATAATAGTAGTAGTAAAAGTTAACAATGTAAGTAATTAAGTTTTGTGTAAAAGTATATAGTAAATAAAATAAAATTAAGAATAATTATTAATAAATACATAAATTCACATTTTTGAGTGGATAAAAAACTAGTAAATAAATTGTAGATTAATAATTTTTCTAAATCCAAGAAAATACTCTTTTTCCTTGAATTTCACTAATAAAGATATGCGTTTAAATTAAATAAACAATGTGTAACTAGGTAACTAGATTCACATGAAACCAATTGAATTAATTCACAAAATGTACGTGGTTTACAAATTGTAACATAAAAATCAGAAGTTATGATGACATACGGCGCCTACATATGTGTAGTCCGCGAGGTCAAATTGTATAAATTTGGATAGTGAATAATTGAATGTATAATTGACTATGTGTGTTAGCAGTAAACTCCGCCCACGGAATTAATACAAATGCGAGTTTAATTCATTAATATGAAACGATTTTGTTACAATTATTACAAGTTTAGTAACAAGTTGTTCATGGCGGAGAACGCTAATAGGTAATAAAAGTTTGAGTTTTTTGGGACTGGGAAATTTGCCTAAACAGTATCTTAATCTATCATATGTGGGTGGCAAAACAACCTACTTCGAAAGAGTCAGGTGCCACCTGGAACTCGAATCCCAAGCACAGCTGGGAAAATTCTGCCACAAAATTGTCAAATATGACAGCCCAAATCAATGAGGATATAAAGTACCTTTTTTAGGAAAGGGGCGATTTGTCACTTCCCTGCGGCCTGGATTCTCCGAAAAAGGTTGAAGAAGTGTGATGAGTCTAATGATTGATAATTTTAGTAAAATTGCAATGCAACTGCTGGAAGCAGCATATATGTTAGATATGTAAGCCATTTTGTATTTTAACTTCTTTAAGATTTTTTTACATTTGACACAAATAATTGATTCGATGTTTAATATAATAAATATTATAGCCTCCATCATTGAGTATATTGTTACGGGTTAGTTAACTGTCTACACGGAAATGTTATTTAACTTTTTATTGATTTAATAATATTTTACTGTTTATTATTTGGTGTAGCCAGAACAATGATAATAAATTTAATTTTATGTCGATTTCCAATCCTTCAATCGTTCAAATTCCAGCGGCACGGTTTTGCATAGTAGGTATACTATTGGTTGGCGTGTCTTAGACCCAAAAATCTACGACATATGTTAATCACAGAAGGCTAATTACCCCTATAAAAGTGCACTACTCATTTCTATTTTTCTGTGAAATGTGTTTGTGTTATGTCCGTTCCTTTACATAACAAATATGTATGTGTTCAAGGGCATTTTAATATGCGTGATCTAATGATTCACAGTAAGCGTACGCGGCAAGGGGCAGACAGATTGGCGTTGGAGCTAATTCCGTACCCTCGCGTGCACACTCCATTTACACATGGAAACACGAAACTTTGCACGTTACACGGTATTGAGAAATGCTCAATTTGCACACTGAAAAGATTTTGTGAAACTAACGATTAGCTCGTTCGTTAAGGGCCCTTATAACTTTGACTTGAATTATGTTTCATTGCAAAATATTTTAACATGCCCTATTGCAGGGTGTGTAGTTATCCTAGTGGCTTCAGGTTTGTGCACCAATGGACTTTCTGACCATATGTGCATCTGAAGATTCAGACACCATCGAGATATAAAGACGATAAAAAATGCTATCTGAGGTAACCAATTGACGGTTGTAATGCCACTGGAATGTGTAAGTTTGTCCACTGTTTTCCGGACAAATCTCATCAATTTAGATCTGATGTTAGGATGAGGAGACGGCCCAAATGTCATCAAAGTAAATCTAGTAGTTTCTACATATATATGTATATATTGTTATCTAAGCAGGTAAATAATGTTGAGGGGTAATGCAAGGATAAATCTGGGTAAATAAATTTTCTATTCCGATACCGTCAACATATCAACTGAGAGAAAACAGGATTTTACCGTTTTCCGAGGCCGTCAAAATTTGTATTTGAAATCTATATATTTCAATAAATATTTGTTAGACAAATAGGCGTAAGTCAAATTCCTACACGTATTGTCAATGCTTGGTTATCGGTTTTGTGTTTCAAATCCAGCCGCAAAATTTACTTTTTCTTCATCGGTAATAAATTAGTGAAATTGTAAGGATTGAACGTTTTTTTAATGTTTATAATAAAGGAGATTAGAAAAGAAAGGTAAAAATGTTGTTTTGAAGATTGGAAGGTTGTAAACAGCGTTTCAAATTCACGAAATTAAAAAAGTAAAGGAAAATCCTCAGATAGAGATCCTCCACAAAATTGTTCTGATATAATTTTATGATAAATTTAAAAGAAAAAAGTTATTAGGCGAAATAAAAGTTTTATTAAAATTAGCTTTAAATTTTTTGATTAATAATCAAAAGTAACTAATATTAGGCAAAGCAATTTGCTACAAAATACGTTTTTCAAATTTTGTGTACGATGGATAGTTTAGGAGATAAAGCCAAATTCGTTTATTCGCCCCTTTTTCCAAAATGGCGGCCCGGGGGACAAAGGCGTTAACCCCACAATCTTGGGTTTAAGATTGTGGAACCCCCTACATGTCCCATAAATAAAATTTCGTCTTTTAAACTATTAGTAAATCTCGGAATGTTATGTTTTTTTATAATGTGCACAGTATTTGAAATTATTAAATTATTTTTCATCTGAAAACACGGTTTTTCGCTTCATAAATAACGTGTGATCCAGCCGCGTAAGGCCCAAAACAATTCAAACATCCAAAAGGCACGTTGAAACAGATCTGATCGGGTAATTAATATCAATACGTGCGCGAATGTATGCGAACAATACACATGCAATATCTGTAACAATACGAATTCCTCGCGAGTCAGAAATTTCCAAGTGCAAAGAACGTATCGCGTACACAGTTGACAGTTGACAGCCGGCTTTTTTGATGATCCCACTTCGGATACAAAGGCACGCGGATTAGCACACGAACGAGAACCAGTTTGGCAACGACTCGGGAATGCAAAGTTATGTATGCGAATGTGTATAGTTTTCTTTTAATATTCGTTTTAAAATTGTTCGCTGTGGCAGAGTACCATCAATGCTGGCAACATCTCCTCGCTCTTTTACTATACTTTGGTGCTTGTATCAGCGTTATTAATCAGGTTTTCGTTGAGAATTATTTTATTACGCACACAAATTCAATAATTACTTCGAGCTTACAATAGAATGCAGCATAACTGAGGCTAAATTTCGATGTAAAGTAAACAGCGAGTTTAGCATGAATTTGTCTTTGAAGGTATTTTTAAATCACAAAGAGATGGCAATACTAAAACATTTTGAACAGAACAAACAAAAAACAAACAAAAATATCTTTATTCATATAGATAAACAAGTACACTTATGAACGTCAAAAAAATTTAATTAATTGTAATTTTACATTTACTGCCAGTTCAAGGGCGTAGAACGGAAGAGAAGAACTGGCAATAAACTCTCCGCCACTCTATTTAATCGCCAAGTTTTTTTACACAACGTTTGTAAGCTGCAACCATTACACCATGTTCCATATGACTCCTTGAGTAATCAAGAATAATAAACTAACGACGGCGTTTCGTAATACAAAATAAAAATATTACAATTTCTTGTCACGCTGAAATATTCCATGTCTCTTATATATATGAGTGATTTTATTTGAAAAGATTTTGCACTATTCTTGGTTCAGCTGCAATGTTTTTTTCAATTGTCTCTGCGGGTGAATTGCCCCATTTGGAGAACTCCAATAGGACTGCACTGCTGCAAAGAAGCTGCTCATCGATTAGCTTTGTTATGATTATTACAAAAAATTGTATTTCGAGGCTAATATTGTTACAAGTATTAAAAAAAAATATGTGTGCTTATATATGTGTGCGTGTGTGCAAATGTGTATGTAAATTAATATTTTTGCATAGATCTTCTATTTTTATTCATTATTTTCATTATATCTAATTATGAATAAAAATAAACTTCAGTAATTAGTGTGGTTGATTGTAAAATTATTAATTAATGAGCTTACTACGCGCACCTGCGCTGCCTCTTGCTTATATCCCCCACTCAACTTCCGTTCTCCTTGCCCGATCACACTTTTCGTAACGCTTACGTCACGCTTTCGCCAGCTTACTCCCCAAGTCAAGCGTGCGTAAAGAAGTTTCATTTGTTGCCACATGTTTGTTAAGTCAAATCATTACTATTTTAAATAAAACGGATATCCAGCGTTAAAATTATCTATGCCCCATCCAAATCAGACTTTCAATACAACAACAAATCGAACACTTTATTCAAGAAAAACCAGACGAGTATGGCGGCCAGGAGTTTGTACATACCTAGTTGTTGCCATGGTAACGATACTTTTTAATGGAAAAAGTAAAGTACCGACCTTTGTTTATGCCTTTTTATAAGTTAAATCGCGGAACAAAAACGCAGTGCGACGAGATCTCGACCGGGAACCTTCATTAGCGTCCACTCGACGCAGGTGAACTGTCAGCCTCCACTCGATATCCCACTTATTGGCATTGAATTTTATATTAATTGCTATATGACAATTGTGTTTCTTAACACAGTTAAACGATTAGTTAAATCAATTTAGATATTTGATTAGAACGAATTAAGCATAGCGTCTTTTCGAAGACTTACCTTAAATCGTCGGCCTTAAATATTGTTTTAAAAACCTTCACAATTGTCTTTTGAATTCATCATGAAGACAGTCGTGTGTTTATGATGAATTCAAAAGAGACTTAACTAGGGTTGGCAGATTGTTTTCAGTAATACGGGAATTTAGTTTTTTTTTTACCCGGGAAAATTAAACAACAAAATTATATAAAGACTTTTACTTCTACTTGACTTCTATTTTTTTTGGATAGGTATTCTTCCGAGGAGCAAACAATTTTTATTGGTTTTAAAATAATTATAAAAATCAATACAATTATGATCGTAATTAGAAAAGATCGCAACTCGCTTTTCATTAAATTATTATTACATTTATTTCTCACTTCAGTCCACTTATTAAGAAGTGGAAAGAATTTGAGCTAGGTATTCAAAAACTTAAAGTAATTCGTTTGCGTTAATAGTTAATCCACATATTATTCAATTTTAATTTTTAAGAATACGGGACAAACACAGTCCCGTCGGGACATTTAAAACTGGGCCTAAAATACATATTTCTGGACGTCTGGCAGCGCTAGCTTTGCATTGAAAGGTTACTATTATACTGAGACTAGCTTATAAAGAAAAGAAACGGCATGACTCAGACGGCCGACGCTGTATACCTACTGAAGATATTTGGTGGTTAAGAGAAGGCCACCTTTACAGCTCAGCCGGAAAGGGTGGGGTTCCCGCGACTCGCGCAGGTGCGTCTCCTGTGAGACTCGAACCTCGGCTTGGGTCGTAGAAGGCCACATGAATAGTTAGTTTAATATATATGTATAAGGCAACTGATAAGCCTCTCTCAATGAAATGTTTAATCAGTTTAAAGCCGTCTGTCTGATTCAATCAACTTGTTATTACAGATCAAGTTTCTCGACGGTCAACGCAATTTTCTGCTCTGGTACCTTCCCCTTAGGGATGCTGTGCCACACATTCTAGACTGTGATGAAAGATATTTATTGTACAAATAATTATAACGTAAAATTAACACTAATTCAATCTACATTTACTTAAAAGTTATATGTAATATTGTTGAGGTAGTTCTCTCTCCGACATTTTTTTCGACGAATTTTGTAGTCTTCTCGACTACAGTGTTCTTTTATAGCCGGAAGGCGAGTGACAAGACTCTCGAAAGATAAATACAGTGAAAATCTGTTATAATTACATAAATCTACTCATATTTGGTCGTTGACGTTCTTATTAAGAAACTATAGAATACAGCCGGGGCCTTTGATTTCAATATAACCGGTATATTGTTCTAAAAGATGTGGTCGTAAACGGTCTTAACGAACTGTAAATATTATACTAATTTGTATATGAAAAAATTGATAATTCGACGATAACAGACAAATATATACAAATAAAAGTAAACTTATCATACTGTTTATTATATCTATTAAGCTTAATATTAACAGAATATTTATACGTTACTATTTAGGACATAACATTTTCTATATTTAACAACTTAATAAGATTAAGGTTTAAAGTAAGAGTCGACATATACAAATAAAACTCGCACGACATAAGATGCTTCCTATTAATTTGAATGCGAGTTCAAGTTGCAACCCTAGTTGATATTCGGCGAACGTTCCTTCGGCATAACTAAAAGAAAAAACTTCAATTTTAACTGGCTATTACATTATTCTATTTTTCGCTTCATAAATGTTCTTTCATCCTCCGTAACGAGATACACCATCGAACTTTTGAAACAGCAATAAACCTAATAAATAACAAATATAATAGAAGTGTCAACTGTCATTGTCATTATATGTCACAGAGCTCGTCAATTAACGTCAAATTCTTATCAGTTTAACCGTTAATACTGGATTTTTTTTATTTGTCAATGTTTCTAGAGAACGATCAGTAAATTAAAAACGATTTGATAATCTGTAATAACACTCATTCCTTGGTCATTGTAACATTTTCCAGATGGTGTCTGGATACCAGGTCATAAAATTAAAAAAAAAAGGAAAAAAATTGTCATTGTTATTTATGGCGCTAGTGTATCAGCTACCATTGTCATTATCTATACTAATTATTTGTAAATATACATACATACAAATATTTCCTCTTTAGTGTAGTAGTGGCTTAAAGAGTACTGGACCGATTTTAATAATGTATTCACCATTTGAATGCTACTTTATGACTAATTAATAAATAAGGATCCCTACTAAAACTACAATAATGTTACCCAAGGTATAAAAATGCCTATAAAATTTAATTTTAACGCATGCGCTGCGAAAACTATTGATGATATAAAAAAAAGCTTTTACAATATCAAAGAACATATCAATATCTACCAAAAATGTTTAAAAGTGCTAAGCCGGGACGGGCCGCTTGTAATTTAATAACATCAAAGTCAAATTCTTCAAAACCGTTTATACTGAAGGTTAAATTCAGATGAATTGATAGGAAATAAAGTGTAAACAATTCGGGAAACACATAAAACATAGAACTCAATTAATCGATACGAATGCTCAGCCAACGAAGTGGTAATTAAAATCAAACAACTGAATGTAATCGGCAGCTAATTCGTTTTAATGATCTACGCACACTAGCCATCTATGGCCAACATTGCTTTATTACGGAGATTTATGTGGAACGATGATGTGGTTTCATGAACCTCACAAAATATTTTTTGTATAACAGGGCGCAAACGGACAGAAGGCTCACCTGATGTTAAGTGACTCCGCCGCTCATGGACACTTTCAATGCCAGAGCGCTCGCGAGTGCGTTGCCGGCCTTTTATGAATTGAATGAATATGAATAAGTCGAATTGGTTCGGAAATACTTCAGTGGGCAGCTGGTTCCACAAAGTGGTGGTGCGCGGCAAAAACTGCCTTGAAAAACTCAGTAGTGGAACGGCGGACGTCGAGGTGATACGGGTGGAATTTCGTATTCTGCCTCGACGTCCGATGATGAAACTCAGCTGCAGGTATTAATCCGAACAATTCCTCTGAACACTCTCCATGGTAAATACAATAAAATGTACATATTGTAATACATGATAGGCTTTGTACGATAATGATATATTAAAGACAGCCTTTTGTTTTGTAACAAAGTCATGTATTTTTATATGGGACTCGGTTATTTGGACTGATCCTACTAAAATATATACAAATAGGCCTCAGTCAATACAAGACATTAACGAAGCGTCTATTTCTCGAATAAATTTCATATAACATCATATTGTTTCATTTAATACGCAAATATATCCCGTATTCCGTTGGAATTGTGCTCATAGTAGCTTGGATTTTTCGTTTCAGAACCTGAACTAATCAGACGATGGCTTGAGAGAGCTTTTGCTGGAAATAACCATAAAATACAAATGCGAAATATTTGCAAGCTGGTTCTGGTCGAATATTATGAACTGGCACAAACTAACAGACTGTATATTTTATATACATTTGTAACTATTAGATATTTCTGTGGCTGCACCAGACAAAGTTATACGGGTACGAATTGGCATGTTTCAGCATTTATTATAAATAAATAGTTTTAATACAATTAACAACAACATCAATGTTTTTATTTCTAGTACTATTACATTATGTACATTTGTATATTGACTGACTGACGAGTGTAATCGCGTTGGAAGACAGACAATATTCAAAAGAGTTTTGTGCCACCCTCCACAACAGCGGCTCATTAGAACTGGTCTCTAAAACATAGGTGCCACTCTTATTACGATGACACAGATATACAACACGATAGGAGTATCAGCTTACACAAATATATAAAGAAAATAAATCAACGTCTGAATAATTGATGTGTGAAGGCGTGATAGATTCGTGTGAATTTAGTCTTGTCGCGGGAGCTTTCTCAAGGCTGTAGCGAGTAATAAGGCTCTGCAATAAAGCCGCGGTCGTTTGCGGGAGACGACAGCTGCCGAGTATCGATTCGTGATGAGGGCACGGACCGAGGTGTTGTCTTCAATGGCTTTTCGGAGTCTATTATTTTCAATGATTAATCTTCTATACAGAGTGGAAATTATTTTAAGTGAAGACTCAGATAATCTTCTAACTCCAGTATAGTATACACTGTACAACACGATAGTCCACATCCACAGGAAGTCCATTGAAGTGTATAATTCAAAAATTAGTAACATAGCTACTTAATTTATTTATTTATTTACACTTCGTTGCAAAGAAACACAAATAACACAATACATAAAAATTACAAGGGATGCAACGGGCGGCCTTATCGCTAACACGCGATCTCTTCCAGGCAACCCTGATAAGAAGAGAAAACAATAAAAAATTAATTTTATAACAACACAATTAAACAAATTGGACTTCACAAATCCTGCGTTATAGTGATATACCGCATTGTATGGTGGATGGAAGTCGCGTTATACGAAAACGCGTTATAAGAGTACCATATTACAGAGTTAACTATATTTGGAAATTGCATTATGTTTTGTTTGGTAACATGCTTTTTCTGGGCGATTACATTGTCTTGAATTATCAGCGTCGATGCTTGTTCTTGCTGGAAAATTAACTATTAATAATATTTTAATGTTATTAACGTAAAACAGAATAGTAATTTCATTTATATATCTAAAATGGCGGCGATTTCAGCTGGTATGTGTGTTAGTTTACCGCTAATCTCATAATAAGGAAATTAAACAGCCTCTAAACATTTCACTGTCACTAGAGCTTAGCATTTAGCTTACATTACGGATTGGCATATTCTAGCGGCACCTTGTGGCCATCGCTATTTCATTTCTTGTTTATTAATCAAGAACTATTACTTATGTATAGATTGTCGTGTCTAAGCGAATCTCAACCAATTGGCTTTTCATTACATTACAAGAAACTGTTTATTTCGCATAATGAACACTTTCTTGTGAAAATTGATTCTAAACGATTATAATGACTATGAAGATACCAAAAATTTGACGAAAAATTTACCGAAATATTAGCTGTGTATTGGTGTATAAGACAGACCAGTGTTCTGTGCTATTCTCATCCTTGAGTCCGTACATTCGATGATCGGGATCTTCTTTCTATCTGGACTTTCTTTCTATTTGCGCATTCAAACATCACTCTAACGAAGAAGTAAAACATCATAACTCATAAGGAAACCGACATGTCTTAGACCCAAAAACGTCGACGGCGTGTGGCACAGGAGGCTGATCACCTTCTTGCCTATTCGATTGACAAATGAAACATCAGAAATCTGATACCTTCAGATGTTGTAGTGCCACTGATTTATCGTAGTTTTAAATGTGTGAGTCCCTTACTCATTCCCTAGATCAACAAATCAGCAATATTTTCCAACTTCCTTCTGCCAAAACCAACCAAGGAGTTCAGGCATTGTTAGAATTCTTCGCGATTTTAACAAGTTGAACACAGCTTATCCGGAGCTGGATACATTCGGTAGTGGGCTGATCGGTTTTAGAGAAAGCATTGTTGGGTGCCTTTCTCAAACCTAATTCGCTGTTTTGCTGATGATTCTCTTGGTCTGCTCTACCAAAAAAAATCTGTTATTTTAATTTATTGTGTGCTTATTTTATCTTAAATATGTTTCAATTGTAATTTTTTATATATATATTTTGTTTCTGTAATTGTCATACATTTTAGATGGAAGATTTTGTAAAATAATTCGTTTATTTCCTATGTATGATGTCTTTAACCTAATAAATAAATGAGTGAGATGAGATATGAATTTACCGAAACAATGTCTCAGATGGTTCATAACTCTAAAAATAATCAACGAATTAAGCTGTATTACTTTATGAAAATATCTAAACAGATGGCACTTTCCAGGTTACGTAAAGAAAATTTTTAATTGTTTAATTTTTTTTTTTTTTTATATAATATAGAACGAAGCCTGTACTCTTGATGAGCTAAAGTATTTCTGTCAATTTAGTCCTCTGTATTGTTTGCATAATGTATAAAATGGTAATGTACCCATATAATTAGTTTGTTGACAGTTGTATTATCTGTACTGTTTACATAATAAGCGATTAAACCTAGATTATGTTCTTTAGTTCAAATGAGAGGACTTAAAAGGTTGCCTGGAAGAGATCGCTTGTTAGCGATAAGGCCGCCCGTTGCATCCCTTGTAATTTTTATGTATTGTTTTATTTTTGTTTCTTTGCAACGAAGTGTAAATAAATAAATAAATAAACAGCCAGTGTGTACAAGAAAGTCTCACGACGGTTTAAATATTAATGAGGATGGATCTAGACTCTAGAGTGCCGTGGTAGCTTACAATTGATGAATCGTTCTCAGAAGATCTCTGTATTGCCTATTACCTCATCAGCTACCAGATCTCTTGAATGAATGTATTACAATTAGATTCAACGTAAAACTTTGACTGTTTTAGCCACTTGTGAACACTGTATCATCACGTTCATTTATAATTGGATTTTTCGCCAACTCGACAATGGTTAGACAAACCAACGTAAGATATGTTTTTGAGAAACAGATTTTAACTGTCGTCAACGTCACAGGAAACGCTCTAACAAAATTGTTCTGTTTAGGATGAATGAAGCTTCTTGGCTTGACCTAACTTCGGGTCGGCCTATCAGTTTTTAGACTGATTCGAGGGACGTTCCTTTAAGAGAAACAGCAGCATCTTTTCTCCACAAACAATGCGATTGATATTTAGCACCGGAGCTATTTAGCACACATCTTAGTACCCTCATGATAGTATTACAGGTCAGAGTTTAATGCTGTGTATTAAATAAATCGAGCCAAACGCAGTGCTTCTCTTCATATGTGCAGCAAAAATTGGGTCATATTATCAAAACCTCTCTACGAAACTGTGTAATTAAAAGTTATATTGTGAAAAGCTCAATTCCGAAACTAGAACTTTTCTAAAGTTATAATTATTGCAGCGTAATGCCGAGTTTACAATTAAACTTTTGAATTTACATAATATCAAAACTAAATTAAATTACTTTACAGTTTGAATTAATTAATGAAAGGACAACTCTGAACCCAACCAATGGATTTTCCTATAAATGAGCGTAATTCATACCACGGGAACAGATTAGGTATCGTCACAGATTCATCTATTTCTTTAAATTAATAACGAAGTAATAAGTACTACTTTAAAAAAAACGGTTAAAAAAATAGGATAAATAATGTCATTATTTTCAGTTATTAAGTTTGTTTATGGAAGAGCTGGGAACCTGTCACAGGTATTTTTTTTTACTTAAAAGGGTTTCCAAATCTGACACTTAGGAAAGAAAATGTACTTAAATGAATAAAGACTTTCTATTCAAATATTTTTATTTTTAAAATTTTAATGACCGTCACTACACTTTTGTCATTGATTAATAACAATATGCTTGAATATCAAATATCCCATTAAATACACGTTATTTAGTTGAGTGTTAAAGTTTGGTTTTGAAATGATACATGCCATCCAACCTCTTGGCCCCATTGATGCTTAAATATTTCGAAGGACCAATTTCAGACTAAATTTGTGTTTATTGATGTAAGGCCCTGTGTGCAATGAAGCAAACATGATGCAGCGATATTCCCTTGGCACAGTCACACAGAGCGACTCAATGTCGAGACGCGAGGCGCATTTCAATCCGAGGCACATATGGCGTATTCATTTATTGGCTTCCTAATATGCATTTAGATTGAAATATCATGTTTCATGCTCTGTGAGCCGGCTAGATCCTGTAACTAGATGATACACTCAACTATCTTAGAAAGGAGTGGTACAAAGAACGGTTTCATGTTTTGAATGTAAACTGTTTAATAATTATGATAATAATAAAAATAAAAAATACGTTTATTTTGGAACATAAGATCATCATGGTATCACTTATTCCACGTCAATCAATTCGAACCTGTTGGCATCCCTATTCATCGGCAAAGAAGACAGAGGGTGTTGGCCTTATGTAATGTATTTATATCACATACATACTATTATATGCTATTGCACAGGAGGTCATTTTCATACAGAACTTTGCCGTTTCTTCACTGTAATAGCATAAACACATTGATTGGAGGAAAAGTCTAAATTAAGACAATTATTATAGGTCTTAACAAAATGCCCAGAAAGAAATCAGGGCTTTTCAAGACGAGACCGTCAGTAATGAAGACTGCGAACGAAAAAGAGGCACAAAAGCTGATTTATCTGTCTTAAAATATCTATTTCAAATAACCCCAATATTCCAGTAGCACATATCTAATTTATTAGAGTAATTTAATTTATAATAAAATCTACGAAATCACTACAGACCTATTATAAATGAAATTGATTTGATCTATTTGGAATTAAGAATTTAAAATGCAGGAAAATAATTAATTTTTACGTTTTATGCTAATCGATGTAATAAATTTAAGCTAAGATCAATATTTTAGGATTAGTTAGATGTAATGGATTTAAGATGTCTTTTAGATGGTGAAGAAATAAAATATAACTTTAAACTTCCATTGTTTTCTTTCGTTCTACGAGTCATTTAATTTAACATCAATTTATATAAAATTAATTACATTAACTAATTCTTTTTATCTTTATTTAATTATTGTGTATATCTCCAGATTAATATATAGTTTTTAATGGAACATGATAATTTTTTTAGATAGTTCATGATACATAAATATATTTCTCAATCACACGTGCTGGTACTTGTAATTCAGAGCACGTTCGTTAATTGCGTATTAATTAACCGTGGTTAAGGTTTAACAAATAAGTATACATTCTGTGTTAATCTCATTTATGATGGCTGTCTGAAAGTTTTCCAAGCATCTTTTCATTAGCTTTGTTTTCTCTATCCGGAAATAGAGAATTTAATAAATAACTACCGAATAAAATAATTTTGCTGAATTAATTAAACAATTACAATGAAAATTAATAATTTTACAAGCAGAAATTTGAGTATTTTTTACAAAATTTTATGATGAAATAAAACTTTGACGGTTAGACAACTACACTAAATATCAATAGGCTTTTTTGGAAACATCGACTACCACATCATACACAATATACGCAAACCTACATAAGTTGCCCAAAGAAGGCACGTTCATAACTCAACGCTTTTTCTTTAAAGGCCCTTTCATCTGTAACCACCAAATTACACCAACGATTCCAAACTTATTACATTAACTTATAAACTTAAACACCAACTTTTCAACCTGTCAAATACTGCAACGAGGGGTATTCTTTTTGTTCAACAGATGTTTGTAAGTGTTATATACGTAGTACCGATAATTTGTCAAGTGAAAGAAACTATCTGTACACGGGGAATCCTAGTGAAGATGTCCTCTTTTATTATGCATAAGATTTTCGTTGATTTGTATGAACGAAATCACGTGAGCCTAGAAGCTTATAAACACATAAATTATACCTGAATTTACTGGAATAAAGGTGTGTAAATACATTTAGCACAATTTACACATTATCTCCTAAAAGCACACAAATCATGCATAACGATGCATTGAACTGCATATTTCAATTCGTATATTAATATTATTTTGGGAACAATTTCGCTGTTAGATTTGTGTAATATGCAGCTATTATTTATTATATTAATTCTTTTAATGATTCGAATTGAATATAATTTAAATAAACGTGCTAAAATTAATTTGCCGTTTTGTCCATACAATGTTACATTTGTGTTTACGGGCCTTACATTGGGTTTACCGCGATGTAATTTTGACGCATTTAAGTTTTTGCAATTGAAATAATCATCAATAATAACATCGAAAGTTATTCCAACTGTCAGCGAAGTGGCAAGTGGCGGCATCTCTCGTTACGGCTTGTCAGGTCGAAATGTGTCAAGGGCTCCCGAACTTATAACGATGTTACACAGACAGTTTTTCACAGTTTTATATACATCCTAAATAAATATTTAACTAACGCTTCTTTAAATATAAAACACTTATGTTTCTTTATATATATACAGTAGAAAGAAGCATCGAATCATTCGGCATTGGTTGGTTTAGCTTGTCATTCATACAATAATACATTATACCTAGTTTTAAACCCATCCTCAATAACGGCAATTAAGTAATCAAAAGTACTTTTTATGTTGCTGAAATACGTTAACTGTGTAGCTGTGTGCGTTACTTCATCGCTTTATTGTCCTAGCCCGTAATAAACTCGACTATCAGTATCATACGTACCGTACTTTCCAAAAAATTATTTATTACGAAGATGCCTCAATATCGCAAGATATGAATAAAATAAGTAAAAAAGTCGTTTGTCTGTAAAGTCGGTTTACTGGCGATAGTTGAACGTGCCAACGTCATAAGAAAATAATAGTTGCATTTTTCAAAAGAAAAATCTTATTTTTATTTGTTTGATAGATATTTTGTATGGATATCGAGAAGGAGGTAAATGGAAATAACCATTGAATTGATCAAGTTACATTTATTTGTACGCATAAACACAATTATGTAAATTTTTTACGAACGAAGGCTGCCAAACGCGGAGGCTGATTGTGCCTTAAATGGAACGCCTCAGAGCGAGGTAACGCCGCATGCGTTATGTTTTTTCATCGAATTATAACACGTTGTTACGTCAAAAACACATCATTCCTGGTGCAGCAAAAGACGTCAGGCGAAAATATCAGATTATACGCAATAGCGTACAGATAAGAATTGGTTTTTATATAATTACTAACAGTAGTCAGAAATAAACTTTTTCTTTTTCTAATAGAGATTTTTCTTCTTTCTATTTAACGACAAGTCTTTGTAACGTCCCTTGAGTGTCGTTATATAGGCACTGTATTAAACAGAACTTAACGCAAAAACCATTTAAAATTAAAAAGATTTCTCAATTAATAATAATAGTCCTGGTCTAAGCTGATGTCACGGGATTGATAAACAACAAAATGTAATATAAAAATCTCGCTTTTCTCCTATCTATAAACGGGATTATCCATCATAGTTGCATAATCGAGAATCGACGAGTTGAATATTCGGAGCATAATTAACTCAAGGCGACGGATGATTGATAACGTCCTGCCTTCGACAAGTTCAATGATATGCTTACATAATAAACTATCTTACAATTAGTATGCGACTTCTAAAACATAGTGTGACAAAAGCCAACTAAATAACGTCAATAGAGATCTTAGTTTATTATAACAATGAAACCAATTCCGGTTTTTACAGAGTAACGCTATTGTATTCTTCTCTTCTTGAAGTGCCTCTCCATTACTGGAGGTTGGCCGTCAGTTTTCTGAACCGCGTTTTGTCCTGCGCCAGATGCAGCAACTCTTCCGCATTTGCAATACCCGTCCACTCCCTGACGTTGCTATTGTATTGCTTTAATAAAATCTATATCGAAATAAGATTTATTTCGTGGGAGTTTTACGCGACGAAATGTTGGAGTAATATCCCTTCTCCGTTAAAAAGCCTTCAACTACAATCAAATTCTCGTAGCAGTGATAAAAAACATCTACTTACTTAACGAAATTCCCACGAAATCCAGTTTTTAATTAGCCCAAAAATATTTATTTATCTGTTTCACAACAATTATTATTATTTTTATTTTATTTTACTTACTATACTAACACTTTTACACAAGACTTCATTACTTATACGGCTATTATTATTATTTTGGACTAAGTATTTATATTATTACATTATTTTGCGACTGAGGCGCAAACTAGCTGCTGAGGGCTCTGACAGAATGACCAGCGCTGTGGAACTACTCCTCAGCATGAGCTGAGCCAAGGCCAATTACAACCACAGCACACAATTTAAACGTACCTTGTTCTTTTAAGAAAATAAAATGTTTCTTTCTTCGATTATTCTTTTTGTGAGTTTCTGTGTGTGTATTTCTACTAAAATAAATGTTATGTTATGGTTATGTCTAATTCTAAACAAATTCTTGCTTCCCCGTGTGTATTTTGACAATTGTATAAATATTTCAATCCCATTCTTAAGTCTTGTCGCCAACTATGAAATATAACTGAAGAAGTTCTTTATACGATCATTAACTTAGTTCCTTTTGAAGTTAACGTGTCAACGTACTTATTTTGTTACTTCGAATAGAAATAGCGGCGTTCTTGATCACAATAATCAGCTTTGAATGATGATCGATAAAGATGCGGCAACGCAGAGAGAAATATAACCTGTACACGCAGACAAAAACTTAGTAATATGCATTGCTAATGGAAGTTACAGAGTAAAGGCCCTGTTTAGGCACTTACGCTTAACAACTGGGCGAAAGCATAATTACTTGTTTCTTGTTTTACCTGTAACAAAAACATTATTATTAGACAATGTTCACATGTGACTCTCGAAAGATTTTAAGGACGAAAACTATTTCACATAGTCAATTAATACCTCATTACGTAATCAAAAGGAATTGAAATTTAGTATAGAAACGGCCGAAATCTATTGCTAAATAATTCAAGTGATTGGCAATTGTGCGAGCCTCTATTGTACTGAATATTAAAATGTCTTTATTTCTCGGAAAATATTGTCGTCGAGTGCCGTCCATCCCAGACTGCATTTCCTGTTCGCGACGTTCCTCTCATGCGTAATTTGTTTGCAAATTGAAGAAAGCCGATCTCGACTGACTTCACTTGTACAATAAAATCTGATTAAATCGTAATCTAAAAGCCTATTTCAAAAGAGAAATTGTTTACATAGCATTTTGTATATAAGAATAACAACTATATACCATTTAATCAATTGCCATCTAAAATTCGCAGTAAAATTGAAAAAGGCATTAAAAATGCATGTTGACTAAAATTGAGACGGCTATTGGCGACGTGAATCTCGCTCGTACTTATATATAAGTATTAATATTAATTTTGTCATGTAAATAATTTTTTTTTTTAATGAGATAATAGTTCTTTAAACTTTATACCTACCTGCGGTTAATTAACTGTTAAGAAACATTTGTTTTTATTTGTGACGCGTTGACAGTTTACAATAGTTGCCTTAGTTAGAAATACAGTTTAAATTTTTTTTTTATAATCCATTCCGTTCTTGATTTTACTTCCTTTGTATATCCTAAGACCTTCAAGATTTAACAATAAATTTAATCAAGTTATAAGCTTCCATAAAATGTAGTCAATTGTGTTTTAATATTCAGATGGACATGCAGACTGAAACTATTACGTCACGTTGTCGTCACTCGTTAAGCGTTCCAAGAATCAGCCGATGTGATCTGCTTTTCCTGTCGCGATCATAATCAACTGCAATTAACATCTCCGTGTCACACACATGCCTGACACCGTTTATTTTTGTTTTGTCTGCACCTACCTGTCACAGCCTCTCCTTTTGCTACTTTAAAGAGAACTAGTAGTTAGTAGGTAGTAGAGTTAGTATTATTACTATTTTCTTGTGTAGCCAAGTGCACATTTCAAGGATCGTCATGCTCACTCAAATGTCATTGCTTGTGGCGGCGTCCATGCGTCGGGTTGTCTCTCTCCCTAAAATATGGCGAGGGGGCCGATGGCTGGCCATGCGTCATACTAGTGAACGGGTGCTACTTGTGGTGACTGGTCGTACTTGAATTCGTGTATGCGGTGATATTAGTTGTTTATACTACGTATTTGCGTGTTGTTCTCACGAGTGTGTAAGTGCGTGCTCCTATTTCACCATGCCTCCTGCTGATAGAGGACAAATCTTTGTTTTTAATTTATTTTTTTATTCTTTATTACTCAATATGTCATATGGAACATGGTGTAGTGGTTGCAGCTCCTTACAAGCATTGTGTAAAAAAAACTTGGCGATTAAAAAGAGTGGCGGAGAGTTTATTGCCAGTTCTTCTCTTCCGTTCTACGCCCTTGATTTGAGAACTGGCAGTAAATGTAAAATTAGAAGCATTTAATGTATTTTTTTTTGACGTTCATAAGTGTACATTATGTAACCTATATTAATAAATGATTTCTGATTGATTGATTTGTTGTAACAATAAAATGTTTGAAATAAATTCGATGGCGCCACCGACAACGAAATTTCATTAGCCATTGATCGAGGCAAAGGTATTCCAAATAAACTATAAAAAGCGTTCAATTTACATAAAATTCCTCGAGCTACGAGAAACGTTAATTTCGCGACCGGGGCCGCCGTCAGATTAAAACGGTGCACCATATAGGTGTGTAGAGATATCGAAGTGTGTTGACGAGGGTTATTCCATTTAATTCAAAGACTGCCGACGGAGAATAAATTGTTTGCAGATAATGACGAGTGATAATTCACGCCCAGCGCCCAGAACTTGTTCCAGTGAGAATGTAGTATACATTTTATATACATATGAAATGATTTTGTATTGTAAATTACTCGTTTACTTAGCCGATAGCTGTTTTCGACAACTGGAGTCCTTACATAAACGAATAAATTTTATTCATTATAAGGGCGGATCCCACGGGTATTGAGGGTCCGGAAGACCCCCCAGGTGCCTGGATACGATCTGGCTATTGCACAGTATACACAATTATAAACTAAAACTTTATTGTGTGATTCTAGATATGCTCTGGGATAGTTGGCAGGGTTTTGAAAATTAGTTTCTATTTAACTTTTGAAGAAATCTTTTAACTTTGGAAGATGGGCCGGATGCTGGTATGGGGATGCTACCTGTTCAGATACACTGGCCACTTTTCATCTACACGGAACCAACAGTGGTGCAGCTGAAAAGCTAAAGCCTGCAAATACAGGGGTTTTGGCTTCGAATATGATTTTGTTCCATTCGATGTCGAGCTATACATATACACAAGAGACCGAAGAGCTGGCAGCTACCTCTGACAAATGATTAGCTGTTCAAAGGGGGAAAGCTGCCAGTATCTTCAGAACCTTGCCTAGAGGGAATCCTTTTAATAATATATTTCAGTTCTTATTTTAAAGTTAGTTACTGTATTTCATTTTTAAGTGAATTATTGAAGTAAAATTTCTAATAAAAATATATCAATATATTTTACAACAATCTTATGACTTTTGTGTAGCAAATATGTATATTGTACTATACTGTACGAATACCAGCAAACAGACGAAGTCATGCATATTGGCCCTTAAGGCCAACAGCGAGATTCCATTCTCAAAAAAAAAAAAATCATGCATAGTTACTAGTTAGAAATAACAGAAAGCTTAACTGTGAACATAGGACATAAAGTTGTGCAGGTGTGGCCGGGACAAAATATATTGTAATGGTCCAACAATAAATGCCAGAATAATAATTTTCTAAGAACTATTTATCATTGTTCAATACAACACATAAACCTGTTTACCGAATAGACGATAAAATTAAGCACGATATTGTCGTATAGAGATTACTGAAACAAGTTGAAACACAAATAACTGAACGTAATGTAACATGTATTAATCTGTATTCTGTGTGTGTTCTTTTGACACCGGAAACGTTTCTCAAATGGCAAAAGCCTTTCCCAAATGCATGCATGCATCATTACAGTCTTGATCAATTACATTGATTAAAGATTTTAGGGCTAAATGAAAAGGCTCATTAAAAGTCCTTCGTTATTCGAAATATACAAATATATGCTTCCGTTCCGAGTACTGAGCTCAATAATTAATGAAAATGGGACGGCTATGCCTAACCTACTTATCAAGATGTGCATACTTCATGGAGCATGACCTAATTGTTTATTGTGGTACCATTGCAATGCTTACTTCACGTTTCACGAGATTACTGGCATTCAAATAAAATATAATAATAATAAAAGACCTATTCAGATACATTTACATTAAAACAATTTTTCATTTTAATCTTCGTCTAGTGTGTCTGTGCCCTTTTTTAGCGAAGGCTTTCTCCAAATCCCGCCATTCCTCTCTGCACTGTGGCACTCTCTGCCATGTACCACCTGTTGTTTCTTTAATGTGGTTTTCCACCTTCAAAGAAGTCTCCCTCTTTTTCATTTGATGTACCTTTGGCACCAGTGAACTTCCACTTTTTAGTTTATTTATTGTAATTGTCTTCTGCTAGCTTAGTTATTTTTCTTTATTTTGTCTCTTCTTTTCTTCCCTATCATACATCGTTCCAACGATCTATAACACACCTAGTTGTATGTATAATAAAATACATATATAATAAATCCAAATCATAATTTCTTAAACTAGAATTTATCAATGGACTTTACTTCAGTGTGTATTTTATTACAATCAGTGTATTTAGTTTCATTAAATACACTACAATCATTACGTCTGAATTCCACCAATAAACTAAATCATTATAAACTAATGACTATTTTCGACTTGATTGAGATGAAAAGAATAACATAAAACAGATAATAAATATTCTAAAACACTTTGTTTGACATTTCATAATGCAGGTGATAAAGATAATTAAGAGGTCGTGATTTAAGGCTTCCAAATGAAAAAGCAATCCTCAATGAGTCAGTTGAGCAGAGGCTGACTCACCAGCGTATTTTATTTGGGTTTGGTCAGCTTAAAGGTCAAAATGTTTCTTGCCGGTTTGTTATTCCGTGTTTATTCGTACTGCCGACCAAAGTACGATTAGGTTAATACCTTCAAAATGGTTTTGCAATTTAATTAGTAATTACGTTAGGAAAATCGATTCACTAAATCTCGTTAAGCTATTTAAATTGTAGATTTAGGATTTGCAAGCATTTAAGCCAATTGATTAGTCGCCCGGCGAACTAAAACAAATTATTGACCTCACAACGTTGTAACCTAAATGCAGTTAGGTTTTGCTGTTTGGGAATGACCTGAAATTTATGACATCTGCATATTTATTTTATATTTTTACCTGCCGTTTCCGATTTTGTTTCATGATTAGCAATAAAACGGTATGCCCTATTTCTAATCATGAATAATAATCATGTCCAAATTCCTCGGTCTAATACAAACTATGTACGTAATTCAGTCATGTATCGTATACCTGCAGATTATAACACAAATTACCAGCAAATAGATATATTTAATGTGACTAAAAAATGTTCTGGTATCTTTTATTAATAATGGCTTGATATTCTTCCTTTATATATTTAATTTAACAATTAAATATTTATTATAATGAACAATGAATCTAAATCTTTTAATTTAGAATTTAATATGAATTTGTGCTTTGTTATATTTTTCGTTTAAATAAGTAAAACTGTGCTTTATGTAAATTATTGAATGTGTATTCCGTTTTTGGCTTTTGTGTATATTATAATTATTTGAATATTGTTTATTGAGTAGCTGTAGGAAAAATTAAATAATATAAAATAAAATAAATTATAAATTATTTATTATTGTCATTGCCTGCCATTTCCCAAGACTTCTTTCGACATTTAACAATGTTTTTTAATATAGATAATAATATATTTTAAATTTAGACTTTATTATATAATATAGACAATAAAAGGGTCTATGATAAATATTTATTTATTTAAAATTAAATAATTTTCTTTAAAAGTGTATTTAGATTTAGGTTAGGTTACAGGGGTCAACACAGAATGTGACTTTAAAGTTAACATTTCACAATTAGAAGACAAAAAATACATGACATGAAAAAGTTTACTGATGTATTAAGACCGAATAAATTATATTTTTCAAAATGTGGTTTTAATTTTTAAATGAATAAGCATTCAATTTAATGTTTGATATAATATTTGAAAGTAAAACGCCACTGATGTCGAAGTATTTATAAATAATCATAAATGAGTATTATAACTATAACTTTCACGAAAGCAAACCTAAAAAGGTATTTTCATATCGTTTTCGTAATTAACCGAAAAATCGAAAGGAACGTAATTTTTTGTTGATTCGTGTTATTATATAATCATGAATAATATGTACACACTATTTAGTGCGGCTGCAATATAAAGTTAATAGGTTCCAGGTAAACGTAATAAAATGGAAACAGCACTACAGAGTTTCATAAATGTTATCTTTGTGCACTAGTTTCACGTAATATTGCTAGTAATACTCTGATTAGACCCAGTTCTGCTATGCCTAATAGATTAACTTTGTTCTATTTAATAAAGTAATATCTTGAAATGTCTAAGAATAAGAAATTACCTTAATATAACCTACTAAAACTACTAAATAAAAATGTCGTCATTACTGTTAAGATGCAGACAGCGCTTTTAACGTATAAGATTATTAGTCACTAGCTTTTAAACTAAAGTTTTATTTTTTGAATGTCCTTTCGCATACGTTAAGATAACACTCAATCAAAGACAGTTATTTTAATTGTCTTATGAATTATTACGCCCAAACCCAATAACCTATCTCAATCCATTTTTCAACATCTGAGATAGACTTAATCCAAATATTGATAAAAGTGTGCCAATAACCAATTGACGGATTGTAATAGCCATGTGTCGATACAAACTATGCATGGTAGGTCGGATCGGTGTATGTGGATAGACCTTTGTATGAAAATGATAGTTTAACTGTGCCAATATCCTATCGTAAGATTTTAAGTCACACCAGTATTTAAAATAATTAAAAGCTATTTGATTTGTTTAAACATAGACATGTATATTTTAATATTATTTGTAAGGTTTTATTTACTTTATTTGGTTTATATTCTTTGTTTTGTCTTTTTGTCTGTGGTTTTGTCTTCATAGGTTTTCTTATTGGGATGCAGATAGGAGATCGATCGACTGTCCCGGTCTGATCTCAGATAGTTTTCAATTTGAGATTGTGGATTAATTATTGGGTTCGGACGTGAAACAATAGCGTTGAAGAATAAAAAATATCTGTGAACATGGAGGCCCAAAGTCGGCGTTTTAAATAAAAGTTTTCAATTAAATATAAGATAATGTATCAGTAAGTTTAATCAAGTATAAATCGTGTTCGCACTGTCAACTATAGTTATTATTGTATTGTTATATCTGTCTGATAAGTGGGAATTTAATTAAAAAGTCTATGGAACAAGCGTCGTGGAATCTTGCCAAGATTTCCCGCAATAAAATTGTAATTTTATCAGCTAACTGTTTATTGTTTTAATTTGTTACTTAAAAGATATTTTATTGCATCTAAATTATTTATTAGAAAACGCAACAAACAGTTCTTTGGAACGTAGAAAAGTGGCGATATTGTAAGCTGAACTATATTAATAGTTCAGCTTACATAGATAGATATAATAGATAAATGCCTAATAATCTAAAAAGCAGACTGATAATTAAAAGAAGCCACATTTGTGCTCAAAGATAATTATTTGACGATATTTTAATATATATATACCTTTATAAACTACACCAAAATCAGAATCTTGAGTTAATTACATAATATTTCTGTACATTTGCATTGACATTAATTATTAAAACAGTGACTTTGTATATAACAAAACTATTACATCATAATGAAGTCAGAACATGAATTGTTTTATCAAGTACCAATAATTTGAAATAATCAACCCATATTATTATTTAAATCAACTACTAATAGGGAGCTGTCAAAGAGCTCCGTCCAAACTTTAAGACAATAAGCGGAAAGTTATAAATAATGCAGGTATTGTCATAGAGCACAGACTACTAAATGAATATTAAACTTGTGTAAATCTGTGAATGTTCAGTCTCTTTAGACTGTGATTATGTCCGCCATCTTGAATAGCTTTGTCCGTAAGGGCCGCGTCAACTTTGACTTGTGTTAACACGAATGCTTCTTGTATTTTCTCGTTAACATTTAAACTCAGTATTATAAACTATTATAATTGTAAATCACAGATGTAGCCAGCTACAGTTCAAAAGCAATACTAATTAAGAATTGTGTTCTAGACAGCTTAAATTAATTAAATATAACAACAGCTGCTTCTTTCTTTACTGACATTTGTATTAATGTCACCGTTATTGGGATGATAAACGAAGAACTAAAACAA
This sequence comes from Pieris mannii, assembly GCA_028984075.1. Lineage (NCBI taxonomy): Eukaryota > Metazoa > Arthropoda > Insecta > Lepidoptera > Pieridae > Pieris > Pieris mannii. Next base: position 584,506 of record CM054798.1, on the reverse strand, counting down.
AATTGCGAACATTGTGCCCTTGGAAGAATCTTGGCGGATGTCGAGACCTTGGAGAGGTCGCGGAATCGATCGTGGCCACACCTCCACCTATCCCCGAACATCTATCAGAACGCAATTAAAATATACCAAAACATATTTTTATTTATTACGATATATAACATTTGTTTTATCAGTGCCTCTTCTTAGTATGGTAACACTTCTTAGCGTCAAAACATTAATAAATACAGAAAATAAAATAACTATAATCTATGGTACAAAAGCCAAAAGCTGTTTCCGCATGACTAGCCCACATGGGATAATTCTGTCACTTGGCTTGCCTCCACCAGAGATCGGCAAAGGTCACGCCGTGACGAGTGACCGCTGATGAAGGAATGGTGTTACGTAACACGCCATGGATTCATTCCATAGTTATTGCCAAATAAAACTAGCATTTTTCAATGCCATATTATTATTTGCCATATTATTAAGAATAAAAATGATTGAAAAAAGATGTAATGTGAGAAAAGAGTTTATTACTAGTTCTTCTCTTCCGTTCTACGCCCTTGATATGAGAACTGGCAGTAAATGTAAAATTAGAATATCATATACAATATTTATTTTTTGACGTTTGTAAGTGTATTATCCCCGCAAATTGCTATTGCGCCTGGCCGCCATTTTGGTGACGTATTTTGTTGACATTGACATGAGACACTGTGTACCGTTATCATTATTCTGGCTGATGCGAATTGCGACGGAAACCTACGAGTTTTTGTTTAATTTAATTAGGCTAGATTTTTATTAAATTGAATCAAAATCTAACCTTGAATCTAACCTCTAAAGATTGAAAATCACAAGAACATTTTTCATATCTTAGATAGATACCTATTTCCAAGGTGTGAGATTAATTAAATGTCATCAAATATCAGTTTTTTCGTAAAATGTAATCTTATAATAAATGTCATTTCAAGTCTGTCAAACTGAATAATTAACCTATTAAATTTACAATTGCATTTCTGTTTTTTGCAAGATGTACTTTTCTATTCTGGATGACGTCACGTGGCTCTTAATGTGACAAGGTTCCTGCGTATTAGCAATTTGCGAGGATAGTACATACGAATATGAATGAATGAATTTTGGATTTGAATCAAATGTGACTGTTTAGATGTAAACAATATTTTCTATAAACAAATTCGATACATATTAACTACAAAGGTAATGTTTCAATACTCTTTTAATAAAACAATTATTGTTTAATATCTAATAGAACTTCTCTTATACTAAGTGCTAGGGATTTAATAATAAGTAATAGATAATCGATTATATTTCAGGTTCCAAAACAATGGAGCACTTTGACACACAACAACCTTTTAAAAGTTACGCATGTCGTACGATTGACACAATCGTAATTGGCATAATGTACGTGTCAACCAAATTAACATGGACAATTTGGTCACATTTTTCCCACAGATTGAGCAATGAGAGCGGGTCTACGCGGTTATGACCGTGTAGGGCCATCGCGTGGGCCACAAAAACCGTGGGACCAAAGCTCGCTTCAAAGGAAATTCGATGCAATTAAAGTCATTTAAATTTCCGCGAACGTACACTTTCGAAAGGATTTCTCGACTTTCGTCTTATGAATGCCTTAATTACACGAAATATATTAAGTGTAACACTTATTTAGTTTTGAGCAGTGTTAGCGTAGTGGCTTCAGCGTGCGACTCTCATCCCTGAGGTCGTGGGTTCGATCCCCGGCTGTGCACCAATAGACTATGTGCGCATTTAACATTTGCTCGAACAGTGAGGAAACCGACATGTCTTAAACCAAGTCGACGACATGTGTCAGGCACTGGAGGCTGATCACCTACTTGCCTATTAGATTTAAAAATGAACATGAAACGGATTCAAAAATCTGAGGCCAAGACCTAAAAGAAGTTGTAGCGCCACTGATTTATTTATTTTAACTTGAGTTTAAAAAGTATTTGATTCCTTAATGTCTTACTCTCATCGTCATCTAATTCTTAGTTTGACTTATCGAACGATCTTTGACAATCAAAAATCAAAGAAAATCTTATAAATGAGCAAATGCCTCACTGAGACAAGTGATGTAACAATTGCTTAAATATACTACTTAATTAAAATATATATAATTAACTACTAAATTTAAGCAATTGTTTCATTGACGTTTCATTGACGACGTCAACTTAATTAAAACAAGATCGCCCCCGCCTTCTTCAAGTATATGCCTCATTAAAAGTACTTACACAATATGAACAGTCATGACAGAGATTTGGTGAATGTTCAATGGAATACCGCTGCTGAGAGATCAGCAGGGTTGCTTTTGTGGATGATCAACATCTGTGCACTGTAAAATACACTTTATTATAAAGCAAAAAGTGCCAATTTCAAATCCCGATGACCTGCTCTAAGAGTGATGTAGGCTTAGTATGTTGCAACGGCTTTTATGTGCTTTCACGAAGTTTATTTAAAACAATAAGCTTTTCGGTTTGAAAACGTATTCAGAAAGTGGAATGTGAGCGCTGATACGCTTTCTGTGGATTGCAGTTGGGATTTTAAAGGAATTAAATGTTTATTTGAATAAATAGATTATTATATTATTAGAAGTTATCTTGACTTTGAGAAAGTGTACAACATTATTCTTCTCTGTATTTCTTTTTATATTGTAAGTAGGGAGTTACACTTATAAAGTGTATTGTAGTATTTTGTAATTATTTATAATAATAATAATAAAAGTCTTTATTCATTCTAAGTACATTTTCTTTTCTAAGTGTAAGATTTGGCAACCCTTTTAAGTAAAAAAATACCTGTGTCAGGGTTCCCAGGTCTTCCATAAACAAACTTAATGACATTATTTAACCTATTTTTTGAACCGTTTCCTTTTATTTTTCTTTTTTGAACCGTTATCATCACGCCTGAGTGCATGACTAAGTGTGTAAGTGAGTGATTGAGTGAGTGAGTGAGTGAATGAGTGAGTGAGTGAATGAGTGAGTGAGTTAGTAAAGTGTATTTACATCGTGGGTCTCAAAAGCAGCTCTAACACTGCATAGGTATAGATATTAAGCAGCCTATTTAATTTATTATAGATATAGGCTGCTTGCATATTGCGTCTACCGAAGTCGGTCCTTACGGAACGCTAATACGCTACATTGTAATTTGGCCAATAGATGGTAAGGGCCAGTTCAAGTATTACGTAAGCAATTTCTAAAATTCATTCCCCCCCCCTCCTCTTGTCAGCAAAAGTAAGCAAAGCTCCCAAAAATAATATATATATTAACGCATTAATTTTTTGTAAGAATCTTCGAAATTGCATTTCGTTCCAAGAATGTAAGTAATATGTGTTCCTCCCATAATGCTTAATTGGCATTACGCCTGAACGGCCCCAAAATAAAATTTATCACAATTTGTGCTACCACCAGCAATATTACTTGTCAGAACTACCTGTGCTTGACCGAAAATATATTGTCTGAAACGTATATATTAATAAATATGTTAATCTGGCAATTTTTTTGATCTTTTCTATATATTCTGTTTAATTAACTAAAACTTCAATATTTAATAAAAGACAATTTATACATTTATTGTACAATTCACTAATGATTACTAATTATAATAATTTTAATGAAGACCAATATTCCGTTTATTATCGAGGAGTCGTAACCAATCACCGTTTTGTATTTAATTTATTTAAAGATGATATCACCAACCAGTGTGCGTGTCAAAGAGACATATCGCAATTAAATGATCGCCATTTTTTACAATAATAAAGACCAATAGAAATATAATTTGCAGTCGGACATTTGAATGTCGATTCGTATCTACAAGCGAATTGTAAAAAGCTTGATTTTTATATCAAATAAATCATATATTCAAGTTTTTATAACTACACGTAACATAGGAACTCCTTCAAGAAAAGATCGTAACAATTCTTAAAAGGTCGGCAACGCACTTAATTTAACGAAATTCCACCAGTATCACCTCGACGTCCGCCGTTCCACTGCGCGTTTTTCAAGGCAGTTTTACCGCTCACCACCACTTTGTGGAACCAGCTGCCCACTGAAGTATTTCCGAACCAATTCGACTTAGGGTCCTTCAAGAAAAGAGCGTACCAATTCTTAAAAAAACGCACTCGCGAGCCCTCTAGCATCGAGAGTTTCCATAGGCGGCGGTATCACTTAACATCAGGTGAGCATCCTGCCCGTCTGCTCTATAAAAAATACTAAGATATATTAGATATAAGTAGCTGCACTGCCTGGTGAACTTAAATCTAACTACAACTATCGTGGTTAGTTCTTACTACTGTCTTAAAGTTCAAAGATTTTGTGTTTCAAGAAAATCACTCAAATAATTATTTGCAAGCCAATCCATTTTCCTCCCATTTCGATACAATATAATATTCTTTCGCGAGAGTTTTTATTACATTAAAATCGGTGCCGTGAGCCTATTTTGTTTTTAATAAAGGAAGACAATATTTACTTAGGATCTGTTTCACAATGAATGGATAAAGTACCAAAAAGCTATGTTACACAAATTATTCGGAAGATAAAAGTTACGACAGTCGTGAAACGCAACAATACTGTTTATCCTACCAATAAGTAATAAATAGCTTATTTGGAACTAATCAAAACTTTGTAAAACAGACCCTTAGTCTATTAAAATAAAATAAAAGATTTTATTTATGTTTATTTTGGCGGTATCACTTAACATCAGGTGAGCCTCCTGTCCGTTTGCCCCCTGTTCTATAATAAATAAAAAAAACAACATAAGATCATCTAGGTATCACTAATTCCACGTCATTAAATTTGAACCTGTTGACATCCCTACTCATCGGCAAATAAGACAGGATGTAGGCCGAGAGAAAAAGCCGGCCTAAAAAGCTCTCGGTACTCTTTTAAAAAAGAAAATCATCAAACAACACATATTTTAAAACAAAAATAGCAAATTAATTAGAATTCTATTAAACATATTGTCGTGTGAAATTGTATCGCTAAGCGTGTAAGGAATGTCTGGTGAGCCCCGAGAATGTCAAGCGCCATCCGCCCATGCTATTTTAATTTATTTATTTATGGTCTCTGAATATAAAATTATCTGTGAATTAAGTTTTTTTGTAAGCTTGATATAAAATAGGGTAAAAACGGTTGTTATAACGAGTGCGTTCCTAAAAATTATGTTGTTTTGAAGTTTACGACGCGAACAAATTCTGTATTGAGAATTTCAGTAATGAGCCTAATGACCTAGGCTTTCTTAAACGGCTCATTTATCAAGTAAATATGAAAAAAAATAGTGTATGCAAACAATTTGATCAATTCTCTTAAATGAAGCAATGAGGGAAGGTTATCTACGTTATATACATAATGTGTTATAGTAAACAACGGTATTAAAGTGCAATAACATGATTTCAATAAATTTTGTTGCTACTTCTAAAGTTTTGCTATTTAAGTTCAATTTCATGATAGAATTAGCTATCAGCGTTTATATTGAACATTCATTTGAATATCTTACATTGCCCCTGATGACATAATAGTAAGACTATTTACAGATTAAGAACAATATTTTCTTTATACATAGTTACATATAAATATGAATATGATTGTGCCCCATTCGGCGTCGGGACTCAAGGTCCGTGGGGTCTTAACGCTATAAGGCTTTTTAGGGAAATATCAAAAAGGTTAAACGACATCACAGGAGACCGAAGAGCTGCAGATAGGTCGGAGAAAGAATTAGTATAGCTATTCAAGGGGGGAACGCTGCCAGTATCTTCGGAACCTTGCCTAAAGGGACTCCTTTTAATAATATACGTTGGTTTTTGTTTTTTGTTATATTCATTTATGTTAACAATATAATAAATAATTTATTATCATTATATATTAATTCCTCGTATTATTCGACCTGTGACCCCAAGAGATACAGAACGACAAAAATTAGCAAAAATTCCAAGTTCAACCAACCCCCCGCTTTCAAGTGATTATTATTTACAAACAGTGTATGTAACATTAAAACCTCTTTGCTGTAAACATAATATGTTAGTCCACACAACAAACGGAAAACAAAGGTACTATCTGGTGAGTAATGTGCTCTGTTCAGCGGTGATTTGCTTCGGTGAGTTGTCGTTCAAGCCTGAAGAGTGCGAGAATGTACGAAAGAGATTTTAAAGGGAAGTGGGAGTGCGTGCAACTAAGTAGTGTCTGTCGCAGCTAACTATCTAAAATAGCCGTTCAATTAACAGCCTAGCCGTGTAACTAGCGGCCTGAAATATATATATGTATAGATAGGCCATAGCGTTTGTTAGAACATTTATTGAAATGGCTGGCTAATGCTTTTGCCATTCGTACTATCATGTGACAGAAATAAAAATCTGTAATATCTAAGATGGATTAAAGATATGTATTATTGTAAACTTATAATTATTTAAACATAATTTTAAATTTATCCGACGCGGACGTGCGTGGTCACGGCGACTAAAGACAAAATGTGTCGAATGTCGAAAAAGTATCACAGCTGTAGAAAAAGTTGTATTATCTGTATTTATTTCCCCGGAGTTGATATCGACTCCGGGATTAGTAGGAGAATAAATATAAATAAAAGACAATACTAAATTATAAGTGTTATTTTCGTAAGTCTTAGTGTCACTACAAACTTCCATAGTATTTTTTATAAAACTTTGGAAAATGTCATAAAATATTTGGTTTGCCGACGGAATATCGACGGTGTGGTAGAAAGTGGAATTAAATAGAAATGAACAGGATAGGCAAGTAATTTATCATCGTCATCGATTCAAGTCATTTGCCTAGCTGATTGATCAACTGTTTATGTTTCAGGCCGATTGGTATAATATATTGGATAAGGTGAGTATTAGTGATAAAAGCCAGTCCCAAAAAATTATTGTATTGCGCCGTTTAGTTATAAGGCTAGGCTGTGAATTGAACGGCTAATTAAGCTTGTAGACTGCAATGTCTAAATTACTGACGTTACTTCAAAAGCGATTGATTTTAATATCGACATTACCACACAAATTCGGTGAGCAAAACTTAAAAATATTTTAAAGTTTAAATTTGAGGAAGTATAAATAACGGATATCATTGAGAAGTCAAAAGTAATCGGGTACGTAATTATTACGTGGTTTGTTAAAAGTAAGCAGTACCAGTCGGTACTGCTCAGTGCTCACTACGTGTGGAGGTACGTAAAAGCCGCACTGCGTTTATTCCCGCGAGGTTTAAACGCACGAAAGTTTAACAAATCGCCAATAAAACAACCGAATCTGCGCATTGAAATACACATTTATTATGAATGAATAGTGCACATTAACCTGGAATGTCATGAACACGTCAATATTTAGTAACTCAGTTGAAATCTAGATAAATACAGGATATAATTTTGAATGGTAGCGAAAACGGGATTTCAGATATAATATGAGCGAGACAAGAGCGAGTAAGCAAGAGACAATTCTATAACAATTTAAAATTGAATTCATAAAAATATTGCATACGAGACCTAGCTTCGTATCAATAAACTATTTGTGGAAAAACATATATCTACATATATTTGTGTCAAAACTAAATACAATTACATACTTTAATTTGACCTCTGTGGATATTACAACTAGAACGGCATAAGACATATTATACGTACAGACGGAAATAAACGTACTTCCCAGCGAAGAATTTATTTGACGTTTTTAGTACCTTCCCTGATCATCCACAGCAATTTCAAGATTCTCGAAATTTAGCGATATTAGTCATAGTCAGAAAATCATTTAAAAAAAATACGTTTATTTTGGAACATAAGATCATCATGCTATCACTTATCATTAAATTCGAACCTGTTGGCATCCCTACTCATCGGCAATGAAGACAGAAGGTGTTGGCCGAGAGAAAAAGCCGGCGTAAAAAGCTCTCGGTACTCTTTTTAAAAAAAAGCAAATCATCAAACAATTCTACAATATTTAAAACAAATATAGCAAATAAATTATATTAGTAATTATTTATATAACATTTATTCATATAGGTAACACATTTTACAGTTATGAAAGTAAAAAAATAAAATGCTTCTAATGTTATTTTACTGCCAGTTCTCAAATCAAGGGCGTAGAACGGAACAGAAGAACTGGGAATAAACTCTCCGCCATTCTTTTCATTCGTATAAAATATTATTTGTTATGTATCCATACTAACTGGAATCCCCCTAAATAAATATAATTTTTATTTAATAAAACTACTTTCATTTTTTTATTTTTTATTTTTGTTATGTGTGTTTTTGTATAAGGCAATAAAGGATAAATAAATAAATAAATACTTTCCATGACGTAAATAATTTATTAAGTTCGTTGCACCTTCATTAATTTAATGTATGAATTAAAAGTACATTAAAAGTGGATTGCCAATCTTACATTTGCAATGAAGAGCGATAAAATGCTACAGTACTTTGTACCACTTAGCGGTTTAATATAAATTAAAGTACACTTTTTTAATTGAATTTATCTTACATTTTAAGACTCCAATAAGCTTTAATTTGGTAAGTATCGTGCTAAATGCTTACGGTCGTTACGACTTGAATTACGCAACGGTTAAATAATTATTAAAGACAATTTCTAATAACGTATTAATCCCGTGTGATATTTAGTAAACTGGATTGTCTAAATGCATTCCCAAATTCAATCTCTACATTCCATAAATGGAGGATAATATTCTAAAGCATTATTATGAAAGTTATAACAGATAAAGTATTTATGTAAAATTGAACAAATGATAAACGAAAATGAATTTTCAATTTGTTGTACAAATAATAATTTAATTAGATCACCGCCACGTTGGTTTGAAAATTGCTTCATCTAAAGAATAAACTAAGAAAAATTTAATTAAAAGATAATTTTTATTAACTACGGCCGACGCGAACGTATTTACGACGATTCATGAACATTTTTGAGAGATACGAAACAAAGTTCTCTTCTTCGCTTAAACTCTGTTTGTATGTCAAAAGACTAGACTGATGTTAGTATATCTTATTAAAGTGAAACTTATTTAGGTAAAAAATTTACGATTCAAACGTCACGAAGATGTGCAGCGTTTTTGTCGAAGAAAGGGGAGAGAGCGATTGATACCGATTGAGAGAGAGTGAGAAAGGGAGATCGAGAAAAAATACACGCTAATCGTTGCAGTATTAATTTAGTAGTTACATATTATAACTTTAGATAGAAATACTCGCAAAACGCGTTGTGTAGTAAACGCAGATTTTTTGATGTATTTATATTATCACTAGCAGACTCGGCCAAGCGTTGTTGTGGCTAAGGTTTTTGTTATATTACATAGTAGTAAACTATTCAAGGGAAACGCTAGGAGAACTGATGTGAAATATAGCTTATGTGAAACGTTGATACTTTTAACACAGCGCCATCTGTTAGAATTGTGTCGAGTAATAAACAAATAATTTGCAATAAAATAAAATTGCGACTATAATTAAAGATCTAAGCTATCCTATCTCTTAAGTTGGACCAGACTGCACACGGTGTGCAAATTTGAATGCCATCGGTTCGTTAGTTTAGGAGTCCATCGCGGACAAACATCGTGACAGGAGATTTATATATATTAAGATTAGCACGTATACATTGCGTTTATTGAGGATTTTACCGTGGTAATAATTAATTTACAAAGAAAATTAATGCTTAAGCGTATCTTCCCGTAAGATCCCGACAGCAAGAAACAGGACCTCTTCCACTCTTCGCAAGGACTCGCTGGTGTAGTAGAAATACAGTGAGCAACCGGCATGTCTTATAAATATTATTGTAGGACATGGATCATTTGCCACTATATTTTTTTTTCACTTTTTTGCACAAATTATATACGAGGTTTATATCTCTTAGGCCAATAGCCCATATATTCATTTCGGGTTCAACTAAGTGCCAGTCTATATGTTTGCAACGATTTCTGCTGTACAAAATTTCTTGGTTTTTGAGAACTGTCAGGAAGAGAAACAACGCCATTTGTGTATTTCACTGTTTTACGCCTTTTTGTGCCATTAAAATAAAATAAAAAAAATCATTTATTCATATAGGTAACATAATGTACACTTATGAACGTCAAAATATACTTTAAATGATTCTAATTTTACATTTACTGCTAGTTCTCAAATCAAGGGCGTAGAACGGAAGAGAAGAACTGGTAATAAACTCTCCGCCACTCTTTTTAATCGCCAAGTTTTTTACACTATGTTACGTTAGCTGCAACCACTAACTACACTATGTTCCATATGACATATTGAGTAATAAAGAATAATAAAATATATTAAAAACAAAGATTTGTCCTCTATCAGCAGGAGGCATGGTGAAATAGGAACACGCACTTACATACTCGTGAGAACAACACGAAAATACGTAGTAGAAACAACTAATATCACCGCATACACGAATTCAAGTACGACCATTACATGTGAACTCATATATTTTCAATCCGAAATAGAGTAACTCTAGAAAGACATTACGTTTGAAAAGGGTATTCCATTACAGTGAAGTTCCTATTGTTGTATGTAATTGGAGCCATTGTGGACCCTTGGAGCGCGGGTGACCCGTGACCCGAACCGGGTCAAGGTCTGTGCATTTCTTTGATATGTCAAGTGTAATTGGGTGAATGCCAACAGAAAAGGTATATTTTATAATCTACCTAACATTTGTTGTAGATAAATATGTTTTCAGAATTTAAATCCATTTATTAACAACTGATTTAATACAAATTAAGATTGTGTAACTACAGTTTAAATTAGAAATACCAAATTATAAATATGTCACCAAAAGTAAGTTCTAAAACGAAGATTTGTGAAATGAAACCTGTGTTTAATTTTTTTTTATCTAAAAGGGGTAAACGGACAGGAGGCTCACCTGATATTATGTGATTCCGCACGTGGATACTCTTAATACCAGAGGGCTCGACAGTTCGTTGCCGGCCTTTTAAATAAGGATTACTCAATTTGAAGCAATTATAAATAAATGTGTTCCATTATCCTTTGCTCACTGCAAAAGGTATGACTTTGGACAATAAACCCCTGCCTCTGCCGGAAGGTACGTACAATAGGTCATAGGATCGTTCATATAACGAGGTATGACGTCACGGGACTTGACAGGAAGTGAACCATTTCACTGTCACGGATGAATTGATCTAATCTAATCGAGGCAATTGCCTCTCGACGGTATCTCGGCGAGTACTTGAAGATAAGCCGTGATAATTAAGTGATCACCGGCGATAATTCACTTCCTAAATAGAGACTACTTTGAATGTTTGCTCAAGACATCACAGGTGAGAACTACACAGTAGCTTCTAACATATACTTGCTAGAATTAGATTCGATGATGTTTCCGTCCTGAGACTTTAAAAACATGCTAGCAAAGTCCAATTCGTTCGTCGTACATTATTCTTACATCAAAGTATACCAGATAGATAAATAATCTTTAGCACATTAAGTTCTCTTTTCTCGGATCCGAGTGTAGTTGGGTCATAGTAGCGGTGCCGCATTGTTGCATTCATTTTTTTGAACCATTGCCATCCCTAACTCTCGGATCCGAGATTTTGGCATTCGATGTGCTGTTTCCTACCACTCGGATCCGAAAAATGTTTTTTTATAAGAATAATAATATACATATAAGCAAACATTCTTATTTACTTAATCAAAATTCGCCATAAAAATTGTAGCTTTGTATCCATTGTTTAAGCATTCACTGTGTTAAAGAACTTTATTTCTCACTACAAACAAATGTATTATTTTTGTTAATAAACTTAATATGTACTAACGAGATACACGTCGGCATTATCCGTCCTAATTGGAGATATAGAAAATCGTCTATAAGGTATTTTTATAATCTTCGTCTTTTAAGTATTAAAGAACACTTAATGGCAGCAAACGTGCAAGTTGTAAGTTAGCAACAATTCGTCACGGGCTCACATTAAGTATATTTAGCTCATCCGCTGCTTCGCGTACAGCAAGTATATTAGTATATTTAACTAATTTTTTTATTTATTTATTTATTTTATTTATTTATTCGGAAGATTCACAGCACAATACAAAAATAGATGAATATATACATAACAATATGGGCCAATTACCAATCTTCACAAATAGTTAATTTTATATATATATATATAACAAGAAGATACCTAAACATTTCAAAATTTTTTAGTGTTAAACAATAAATATAAAAAGAAAACAGAAAAGTAAGACTAATTTACTAAGTTTTCTTTCTCTGACCCTTTTTTTTATCTCCCACCAAGGTCACTGTTGGGGTAACTTGGGGTCGCGTAAGCAATCTACCAAGAGACCCCGTGACTGGCTGCTGCAGCAACCATCTTCCATTACATTGACATCGCCCTACAAGTCTTTACAGTAGGATTGCAATTTCTTGCACCCAACACGTGATTCGCCGCCATGTTCTCGCTTGCAAATATAACAAAATGTGGTGCTTCGTCTAAGGGTCAATTCGTATTTCTACGATGAACCCCGTACAAAAACTTCAGTAATCTCTTAACATCAGATGATTACAGCCTCTAGCTCGTTTCTTTCTCAAGTTTATGTGAATGTAAATTGTACTAGTAAAGTAGTAAATGCCTTGTACATGTGCAATGTAAACATTGATATATTTAAATAACATTCAGTTAACGTATTACTCAGGGCAGGTAACCGCAAACCGCACTAATTACTAAGAGTCGATTGACTCATGACTCAGCCACATCGTAACGTGACCCGTGAAGCCCTTTACACTCTGATACTCAGGTGGAAACCGTACCCTGACTTTGTCACCTTCCGTTTCATACTGAGGCCCAAATAATATATATTTAATCACAAGGTGATAAGGACTGAGATATAATATTAATAAAATAATAAATAATAGGATAAAATAATAGGAAATATAGGATAAGGAATTATATCACAAAGAACGGTTCGCTGGCTGTTGATACACAAGTTTATATTAAAATAAAAAGCCCTGAATGCCTTGTTTCAGGTCAAGAGAAATCAAAATCATGCAGTCATTTAGGTAACACAATGTACACTTATGAACGTCAAAATACTAATTAAATGCTTCTAATTTTACGTTGACTGCCAGTTCCCAAATCATGGGCGTATAATGGAAGAGAAGAACTGGCAATAAAGTCTCCGCACCTCTTTAATGGTCAAGTTTTTGTAATGAGCTGCAACCATTACACCATGTTCCGTATGACTTAATATCTTTAGTTATTAATTGTCAATTAATAATAATAAAATACATAAGTGAAAAGCAAAGATTTATCAAGCATGGTAAAATAGGAGCACGCACTCATCTAAAATATACGATTGAAGCTGAAAATCACAGTAATATCCGTAGTTTATCTCTTATAACCTTTTTATTAATATTGAAACTGTCCCTGGCACGAACACGAAGTCTCTCATATTCCCCAGGGAGAGAATAAAGTCTGAAAACTGAATCGTGACCTGAGATTTCTTGAATCATTTCTTTACCTCTATAGCGAATATGAAGGCTTCATCTCTTACGAGGTCGTCCATTGGATCAAATGTATTCTTTGAAATACGCAAGAAAACATTTCTCATTCGCATTCTTATTCATATATCATTGCTACAAACTTATCTTTCTGTATTTAAAATCTTGTCACTGTTTATGTGTGTCAGCTGTCTTGTATTTTGTGTCGCCTTTTTTGACTAACGTATCTTTCGCCGACCGAGTTATCCATGTATTGTTTTATCTTTTTGATAAGATTAACAAGAGACCCGATGAATGCTATAATTAGCCATTAATTCATTTGCATGCAGAATTATGCAGACACTTGTCAATATATAATTACAGATGTTATTCGAAGCGGATAAATAGGAAGGCCTAGTAGATTTAGAGTCCGACTGTCATTATTGAGGTCACAGGTTCGAACCCCGGCTGTGCACCAACGGACTTTCTGTGTATGTGCGGATTTAACAGTCGTATATAAGATGAACGCAAACATCGTTAGAGGAAATCGGCATGCTTAACCCAAATAACCAATGGCTTGTTCAGGCACAGAAGTCTGATCAACTTGCCTGTGAGAAAAAACAAATGATCACGAAGAAACTTAAGCCTCAAAGGTTGTAAGGCCACTAGTTTTTCTATTATGTAATTAAATTAAGGAAATTGAGTGAATCAAAGCGATGAGCACTCACACTCTGGAACTTCTAATAGCAATAGCGATACCGATCTCTACGTATGCAATTTCGATTTAGTTTCCTCGAACCGTAGTTAACTAAGTATTTATGTAGGGGAGATGTACCTTAATAACCGTGACAGGCATTTGAAATCAGTTTGATCATGTGAGCAGAATGGATAAGAATTTATGTTAACTCGTAAATGGTAGACTTGGCGTCTCAACCTTTGATTGATCTTTGAATAAGACCCTTTGAATAAAAGTGCGTTTGCGCAGTCGACGGTAACGAACAGCTTTTTAGTTACAGTCGGTGGGCAATGGCCAGTACGGTAAACGAAGCTGCAACTTCCTGTATTAAGAACGAAACATTTCCTTACGATTTTACTGTCAAATAATTCATGCATATATGGAGAAACAATTAATGTATAATAAGCCTAACTCTGTACTCTTTTATTCTTTCCTTTTCCATTGTCACGCAATAGTCAATTATTTCGAGTGGTTAAAAATGCTACACCATTTATTATTTTAATGTCATTGGGAAATTGGCGGAAAAGGCGATTGAACTTACTACAGACCTGAGGTATGAAACTGTTGAAAACCTACCACCACTGCCCAAATAGGGACGTCAGCATTAATCAAGGCTGCGTTGGTCGAAGCAGTTGTCAAGCTCATAGCAATAGGTGTATCAAAAAGATCCCGATTAATCTAGTACCAAATTGAAATAACCCATGGAATCTTATAACCAGAAAGAGGCAAAGGGGCCGTTCAAATATTACGTAAGCACAATAGAGGGAAAGGGGCTTTTTGATTTTCATATTTGATTACGCCAACAGTTATTATTTACTTTTTAACACATATTACCCACACATTTCTGAAAACAAAATGCATTTCGAGGACTCCTACAAAAAAATTATTATGTTAATGTACTACTTTTTGAGGGCTTTGCTTACTATTGCTGAGAAGAAGAAGGGGGGAGGGAGGATAAATTATATTAAATCTGATGACGTAACACTCCTAACAATAATTTAAACGATGGCCCAACCAAGAATCACAAAACCTAGGCACCAAAGTCTCTGACTCACTGAGCTGTTAGATGTGGAAGCAGCGAATATGAATTTGCCACAACATGGTCGTGATGGTTTGTATTACAACAACTAACAATACTAAGCGTAATACATTAAAGTCGTTTCCTAATTGTGTCGTGTATAATTCCTGTGATCTTTGATCTCTGTTTCTAGGTTTACAAGGGACAGTGGATTGCTCGAATAATTAGCTTGGCCTCTTATCTGTTAATTAATTTGAGCCACGAATCTATTATTTCATTTAAGTTCCTTTAAATTTATCAACAAAATATATTTATTCATCTAGGTAAAAAGGTACACTTATGAACGTTAAAAAAAATTAAATTAATTGTAAATTTACATTTACTACCAGTTCGCAAGTCAAAGGCGTAGAGCGGGTAATAAGAACTGGCAAGAAACTTTCCGCCACTTTTTTCAATTGCCAAGTTTTTTATACAAATTGTTTGAACTGGAGCAAATCAATCCCAAGGATAAGGATCATTTAAGTATTCGAAACATTTATAAAACGCTTTATTAATTAATTAATTGTTAAATTTATTAATTCGTTTCTATTCGGCATTCCTGTGCCGCCTTCTTCCTCAGCTTTATTCAAAGTTATTGAAATAAGAACAAGAGAAGAAGCCGTATCGTATTAATGTTATAAGTAAAGGAACTGGAACTAATTAGCTGAGGTCCCCTAATATTTTAATTCAAATGTTTTTGAACGCACTAAATGAGTCAATACTCCTTAAACAACCCAGGGGTTACCGAGACTTAAAATTTATCCATTGTAAAATGAACTTTCATACAAAGTAACAAACTATTAAATCGAGTAAATATATTGAATTTGTATATAAGGCTTACATGGCAGTGTTTAGGGGAGTCTTCGTATCTTACATTGCTAATAAACAATTAAAATAATTTAAACCGTTTCCGATGCAATGCAAGTTGTTTAATATTTCAGGTTCAATACCAGGCACATTAAATAGAAAATTTTATATGTACCTTTAAAATTAGTTAACACTAATTAAATGGCAGGGTATTGTCCACTGGGTCAATCAGCCTAGCTGCTTCCAGAAGCACAAAAGTCTCATCGGCACTTCGCAAATTAATTAGATATAATTTACAATACTTAAACATTATTATGATATAACGGAAGAACCCAGTTGCCAGATGTGTGACTTACTTAAGTTTGAACCCCAGACATCATGTCCTACTGGTTTTGTGGTGGCCTGAGGACTATCCTCGTGGGTAAGTTCTTAATATCGCTAATAGCAGTATAGTTTATATTCCCAGTTATTTGTTTAAGAACGTACTACATCCTGCAGCCAAATTGGGATTGGGGCACACACTGTCTGTTTTATACCACAAGAAAGTGGCTTTATCAATTTAGTCACACACACAGTTGGATGTTCCCTTTTATGTCAGAACGTTAGTAAATCAGTAAACCGATGAGATAATAAAAAACCAAACACTGGTGAAATAGGTTAAATTGGCTTTGATTTTTAAAAGAGCCTTCACCGAATAACTTTAGGTGCGGCTGAAATTGTTGGAAATGGTTTCCATTTTGCGCTGGCAGCCCGCTAACGAAGTATTCTCTTCATTTGGGCCATTCAACAGTATGTGAACCGGGTCGCCACGAGGACACTTTAAACTCACTACCTGACTTTTAAAACAATTTTCGAGGCACAAAAGACAAATAATGCAACAATGGAGTGAATTTTCGTCACGTAATCCGCAAAAACAAACAGCCGTTCAACTCTTATAGACAACAATACCACCTAGCTATAGTTTAAAAGCTGCCGCCGCGGTACCTGCGCCGTTGGCCAGGTACGCACATTCCGAACATAAAAACGAGTGGTTCTCCTCAATGAAGACACCTCGAGACTTTGATTGCGACCAGCGATAATGGGCTGCTAATCGCTCTTGCATTTTTGTGATAGCTGTCATAATACTTGTATATTGAAATTGTATTAGTAACGGAATACAATATGTATAATATCTTTAACCTCAAAGCTAGTCTAACTAGTATTTTCTTATGAAGGTTTAAGGTTTTGCACAAACCAAAGCGTTAAGTAAACAATTCTTATTAGAACTATTCTGCCTGTCCTACAATCGACGAAGTACAGAGAGTACCTAACAATGTGTAACACAAAGATAGCTTCGGTGATCGGCCGTCCATACGCAATTTTTAACAAAGTTGCTCATCATATAGCAAAGGGACATCGAATGTGGCGACCGGATGTGTCACTAATTATTAGAGCCTTTAAAGGCCGGCAACGCACCCACTAAAAATGGGTGTCTATGGGCTGCGACGACTGCCTTTTTGGGCGTCCCAAAGGCTCGTTTGCCCCCCTATAATATAAAAAAAATGGAAATAATTTTTATTTATTTCTTAATACAAATATATAGAAAATATTGGGTACTTCATTAATATATATTCTTGCTTTAATACAGTGTCGATTACTTAACGACTGATTTTAAATATCTGCATATAATATTTTAATACAGGGACATATGTTTTTAATTTTACCAAGATATAGTCCATACTATAGTATATACTTTTATATCTTTCAAGGGAGTGGTATTTATGCACGGCACAGATAATAAAAAGAGTGGCGGAAAGTTTCTTACCAGTTCTTCTTACCTTGCGCCCTTGACTTGCGAACTGGTTGTAAATGTAAATTTACAATTAATTTAATTTGTTTTTCTTGACGTTCATAAGTGTACATGTTTACCTATATGAATAAAGAGATTTTGATTTGATTTGATTTGGAACATGTTGTAATTATTGCAGCTCCTTACAAACATTTAGCAAAACAAAAAACTTGGCGATTAAAAAGAGTGGCGGAGAGTTTATTGCCAGTTCTTCTCATCCGTTCTACACCCTTAGAATTAGAAGCATTTATTATTTAGATGTGTGATCGTTCATATTTTTGTTTACCTTAAAAAGTAATAGCGGGCTTATTAAATAAAACCCACTTATCCAATTGACGCTGACGTCAGCCAATTTCAATTCAATTGAAATTGCCAGTGTCTCGAAGCGAATTGCCTCGTTTACTCAAATGTCATTCGGGGGTCCCTACAAAAAGAAAATATAAAGTTTCCGATTGCTATATTCAAATAACGTAATAAGTATTAAGATAAAATACTGCAACAATTGGTCACATTTCTGATAAGCGATGACTTGTATAGTTCATCTGCGAATAATAATGTACCTGCAAAACGGCCAGACAGATATTTGTGTGTTTGTTTAAATAGTCATCTTTTCATTACGACAAAAACAGGCAGGACGACGTTTCAAATTCGTATAACTTTTAAAAGATTTGCGTGTATTGCTTGCATTATCTGATGATATTGATCTTGATGCAAAAGGGCACTTGCATCTTTTAAAATAGAATTCGCCACTGAGTGCTAATAACGGACGTGTCGGGAGTCGAGGACTGGTTCCTTTATTGAGAGCGGCGACCTCCCGCGCCGACGGGAACAATGAAAGTGAGAGAGCAGGAATGCGCCGGGGCGAGGCGCGCGCGGAGGGTAGGCCGGTTCCCAGGCGCGAGCCGAGGAATGCCAACAAAGCCTCCATCCACCATTCAACCGCCCGCCCCCGCCTCTCATTTTGATAAAGCGAGCCTCCACGCCGTTTACGATCAAAAATTGATTCGATATTCAACAATGAGCTGTTAAAACGATTCTCGTGTTGTGGCTCGAGTATACAGGGCTCCGTTCATAAACGCAGCCAAAGTTCACGGCCAGCCTCGGACTGCCGCTGCTGACTTATCGTGTTTTATTTGCATGTGTCATTACACTCTTATTACAATTCTATCGACCGCAGGCACTTGTCTACGTCAGACATCGCTATATTAGAGGAACTTCGAATATGTCTATTGTTCTACTTAACGTGAATCAATTATTGGCGTTTTAAATACTTCTTTATACAACATTATTTTAAAGGAATAAAACGTCCAATGGAAATTGCGTTTGATTGAAATAACTAATCACTGTCCATGCCTGAGTGCGGCTCTAGCGCCAAGCGGACTGTTCAGTGTTGACACGTTATGTAATGCAAACTATGCACCCCATCGCAAAGTGCAATGTACATAATGCAACGTGTTCAACACTCATTATATCAGGGCTGTTTAATAGAGCAACACGCAATATCTGATTGTAATACAAAATAAACTACAAAGTCCGATCAGAAACTTTTACTATATCATCTGTGATTGAAAAGATTTGATAAGTAGTACTTTTATATAAAAAGGTATACGCCGGTATTTGCGAAGTAATATTACTATCTGCTATAAGAACAGGGGTCAAACGGGCAGGAGGCTCACCTGATGTTAAGTGGTACCGCCGCCCATGGACACTCTCGATGCTAGAGGACTCGCAAGTGCGTTGCCGGCTTTTTAAGAATTTGTACGCTCTTTTCTTGAAGGACCCTAAGTCGAATTGCTTCGGAAATACTTCAGTGGGCAGCTGGTTCCACAAAGTGGTGGTGCGCGGCAAAAACTGCCTTGAAAAACGCGATGATACAGGTGGAATTTTGTATTCTGATCTAACGATCTCCTAGACAGAACTTAAAGAAAATCAAATACGACGATAAGATTCACCAATATTTTCCTTCTAATTATTGATTTGCACGATAGACAGGCATATTTTCTATATGAATGAATTTTAATACTTGGCAATGACTTCATTATTAAGAACGTGCCTCAGTATAATTGGAGTTCAGCGGTCGCTGCAATGTAGCTGCTTGCGGTCGTCGTTCGCCTAACTATTAGATTGTTCATGTATTTATTCTGTATAGGATTACATCATAACAATGACGGCTCACGTTTCGCAATAAACCGACATCAAACAATTGTACAGGATCAAAGTAATAGACGAGCGGCTGCATGTTTCGTGTTGTCATTGCTTATATATTAATTAATAAATATGTATTTAGTGCGAATGACTCGTACGTAATTACAACCTTAAAATCACTTTTCCTTTAATTTTTTTTTTCTCATCGCTGAATATTCAAAGTGAGCACAGAAACCATTTTTCTTTATAGACAACGTTTAAGGCAAATTGTATATATTTATTTATTTATTAACACTTCGTTACATTACAATATAAAAATTGAACATAACTAAATGAAATGGAGAGCAACTGGCCTTATCGCTTTCGAGCGATCTATATATGTAATATAATAAAAATTTAAGCAGAAAATTCTCATATTAAACATATTGTAGTAAGTCACCCAAAGAAAAAGCGCTTTTACAAAATAACTTTAGCGGGAAATCTTTGTAGAACCTAATTTATAAATTAGCCTTGAGTTTAATTCATATTGTTATCAATTAAAACCAATGTTCCAAGGTAAATATATTCAATTAATGGAAACATCTCTTGACGACAATCAGTGAGAGTAGATGCGATAAGATGACCGGCATGAACTATTTATTTATCATAACACTTTGACATTATATATTAAAAATTGTTCTGAACATTTTTATATAGTAAATAATAGGTGCTACGGTGTAGCAAAATCGCACCTGGCTGTTGGCTGTCATCAGCTGTTATGTTGTGTTTGACGAAGAAGTGTTCCAGGCAAGACGCAGGGGCGGCGGCGACGCTGCCCCAGCACGCCGCAAGACACACCAGCACCGCACACCGCATTGCAAAACGGGACGTTTGCAAGAATCACAAGTTTTATTTACACAACACACACGATTACAAAAGCGGCACAAGCTCCCGCATCAGAGCACATTACCCGACTGACGGACGACGACTGGCCTGACGCTAACGACCGCGAACCCACCGCGTTGCCAACGGAGTACTGCCGCGCCTGTCTGGGGAATTAGCGAAACAGCGCCGTCTGCGTTTGCCTTTCGCTTGAACATTTTTTTGGGATTTGACATTGTGTATTACTTGAGGACTGCTTCTTAAGGAGGACTACCACATTTATTATGATTTTAGATTATGAAGAGGAAATATGTTGTTATCTTTCCGTTCAGGATCGAGGAGAAACTCCCGAAACTTCTTTAATAGATATATTTTATTTTATTAACACTTCGTTGCATTACATAAAAGGAAAAAAAATTAAACATAATTTAATGAAAAGCAACTGGCGGCCTTATCGCTTTAGAGCGATTTCTTCCAGACAACCACTGTGAGTAAATTACATAAGGTAGGCAAAGTGCAGTGCAAAAATACATATTACAAATATAATAAGAAATAAAAAACATACTTATCAGAAACAAAAAGAAATAACAATAAACTAAACTGATAAAGGATAAATAAAAAAATAAAAAAAGTAAAAAGTGCACATATATAGTTCCGAAGGAGGTTATCAATTCAACCTGTATGTTTTGATTGAGAATCTAAACATTATAATCGCCATAAATACATATCAATTATGATATGTATAACAAATCGGTAGTTATTTTTTAATGAATATGTAATTCAATTCAAAGAAATGTTTCCCATTTATTATATCGTATAAAGTTGTGCTTAAATTTAAAACAACTTAATAAGAACTAACATCTTAAGAACAATGCAGCATCGTTGAATATTAGCTTTTACAGGCTTTCAAAGTCTCAGTCGCAAAATAAAGCACAAAAGCGCTAGATTGTATCCCACCAATGGATGTCATCGTTGTAAATTTGGAGTTGTAATATAATTGCTGAAAGCTAAAGATGTCTCGACTTCGCAAGTTCTTAGTTAAGCAACATTTACGAAATATTTACCAAATAAAAACAAATATATTAAATAAATTGTATAAAAAAACAGTAACTAAAAACTGAGACAAGAAAGAATTTACAAGTTATCAAACTCATTTTTCTGAATATAAGCTTTTTAAGGATATAATTTAACATAATTATCATACGGTCACAGCAACGCACTAATAAAACCATAGACAAGCTTGGTGTCATCTTTATTATTGCATCTTAATACCACTTAAATTAAAACTAATATAAGTAGTTTTATTTTTTTCTTTTACTCCGTAATTGTTACATTATGAAGCGCAGACGGGTTACTTTATTTTATTGCTAACTTAAATGTAAAAGTCGTGTCAGTTGATTTTGTTGCCACAAGGCATCCCCGAAATATAGTATATGAGATGTAAACGTCTCAGTCGAGAACAGTTCGCGATGCCTGAAATAGTTGTAGTCGTTATTGATTCCTTATTGAACATAAATACATATAAAATAATACCTTGGGTATACAGTAATTTTAATTTAATTTACGTACGTCACATAGTATTAGCGATATTGACGATTTACTCGAAAAATAATGAAAAGTCATAATAGCTTCTCTTTTAATACTTTATTAAACTACTTGAGAATGTAAGTGCGTGCAATTTCACCATGCCTACTGCTGATAGAGGACAAATCTTTGTTTTTAATTTATTGTTAAATTATTAATTATATTGTATTAATTATTTAAGATGTCAATGTAATGGTGTAATGGTAGCAGCTCCTTACAAACATTGTGTAAAACAAAAAAAGTAACGATTTAAAAGAGTGGCGCAGAGTTTAATGCCAGTTCTCTTCTCTTCCGTTCTACGCCCTTGATTTGAGAACTAGCAGTAAACGTAAAATTAGAAGCATTTAATATGTATTTCTTTATTGACGTTTATAAGTGTACATTATGTTACCTAAACTAATAAATGATGTCGAATTTTTTACATTGTTACATTTTTTTTAATTAGAAGACAACATCTCAGCAGACAGAGAAACCAGTCCAATAATTCACTTCTCCGTGTCCCAGTTGTTCATTTTGTAATAATGTAGAGGTATAAGATGCATTAACAATTAATATGAGTTATTTGGTTCTTGCTGCATAATGGTTGAAATCGGTGGAAAAAATTAAATCTCATCCGCATAATTTATTTTTTATTTTTACAAGGGACACACGATTTCGGCGGACGTGATCTTGTCAAGTCCCTACTTGTAGACATTTGGATATGCAGTTTATGCGGTATAGGAACGTGACACGTAGAATGTAGATGGTCATCACAGTGACACACATCACGCGCAGCCAGAGCATAGATCGGGGAGTCTCACTCATCGCACGAAACGAGAGTGAAGAAAGAAGATGGACCTATTGCATCACGTAACGTCTGATTTACGACAGTACCACTGTCTCTTAGACGGTCGTGCCTGCCTATTTGGCTGCAGCCCGAAAGCATCTGCGTGACACCTCTACTATTATCAACATAAATCTAAATAACATAACAAAGAACCTATAGTTCTATAATTTCTTTCTTGTGCGTGCGTTCGTCAAAAGGTTAAAATGCCTAAGTGTATTTCTTTAGGTTATAAACAACAATATTTTCTATTGTTGGTTTTGTAATACCAAGAGAATTAAATATATAATTTATACGGACGGATATATTACGGGCCTTAGACAATTGGTCCGATGTGGCTCTGTTGAAGATGTGTTGATTAGAGATCCTATCACATTGCACGGCTGCGAGGAGTTGATAGTCTCTCGTCCTGATTAGGATATATAGTGTACTGGTTTTTTATTATAGATTTACACACCTAGATGCATTCGTCTTGTAGCGATATGTCGCTGCTGTTGGCGTTATTTTCCATGCAACCGCTGGTGGTGGACCATGTGAGGTGAAAGCGTTCGGATCATAATCTCGGCTACAAAACCAAGGCTTCATAAATTACCATTACGAGACACCACTGAGATGATTCTGTTGATTTGTCTAAGCTGTAGGTGGTTCTTTTGGGGTGTCCGAATCAGCTTATCCTTTCCAGTGTCTTTAGAAATAAAGACCTCATTCTATCTATTTACAATCAAGACCCATCTGCTTCTGATGAAATCTTCACCTGAGGCCGACGATGGATGTAAGACTCCAGGTTTTGAAATGAATATCATTTTGACTTTCCTCCATTTCACACGCTATATAGCGTGTGTATGTTGCAATGCAGGCTTGGAAAACTGGGACAAAATAATCTGCTATATAATGAACGATCTGATGTTCAAGTAGTGGTTCTGGCTTGCGATAAGTTTCGTTAAAATCGTGATATCGAATCATCAACTTTTTGTATGGCTATGGGAGAGGTGATAGCATTAACTGTAGCGGTCAGCCCACTCAGCGTAAAAGTCCTTTGAACCAAGTTTCGAGGACACCATTAGAGAAGTCAGCTTTACTCCAGAACCAGATGCTATTTGGTACAGTTATCAAGGAAGCTTCAAGATCAGCCATGTATCGTAAGAATGTATTCCGCCTCATCTGTTTAAGTTCATGTCCAAGAAGGGCTCAGTAGTAACAGAAACCTGGACCTCCTTTGGCTTCGTAGGATCCTGCCGCTTCCACGTAACTGGCTGAGGCACCTCCCAATCGAGGTCCTCGGGCCGTACACATTTCTGGATCTTCATTAGTCGGTTTGTTGACTGTTCGTCCGGGTTCTTAGGCCCTCCAGGCCTCGTGCTGCCTGTACGGGCCAAGGCTGTAATGTACTCACCCAAGCTTTCTTAGCTTTATAAGTGTGGCGATTTCTTTAATCATAAGAGTTACGCCCCCAGAATATAGCCAGACTTAGGTTCACTCTTCAACTATTCCTTTGCATTCATTCGTATCATAACAATTAACATTTCTTTATTTGTTTTATATGCAATTATTGTACACGAGAGTAAAACAAAAATCTTTTATTATTTAAAGCACCCTGATGATTCAGGAACAGCACACTGCCCTTAGCGAAAATTTAAATGTAGGACTGGACCCTGGGCTTTAGTGCCCAATTGTAGCACAATATATACATACACTGCACAATGTACATTGTAGGTGGATTCCAGTTGCTACTGTAGTAGTCTCAGGAGTATTGGCTGCCAAAATCTGGTGTTCCGCCGCTCATTTGGCATTCATAACGGTGGTGAGGACAGGTTCCTAAAATTCCATAGATGATAGACATTTCTATAGATGATGCGACGATTTGAAGGATTCTCTGGTACACCGATTTTCCTGCATTAGTCCTGCACCGTGGTATGTATGGTGGTTTTAGCTGTGTCTAATATTTTAATAAGGGCATTAGAGCAAAAACAGGTTCGACCACCTTGGGAAGGTAGTTCCACCAACCTTAGGGATTTTAGCGACTTGCGCTACTTCCAAGACCATGCCCCCTTCAGAAGGATGTGGTAAGATTGTGGAGCAGTGGCTACTATGCAACGCAAACATGTAGTAAGCATAAGCTCAGACACTCCAAATTAACAGATTAAAAGATAAATAATTTACTAAATAATGGTCATAACGACTATTTTTGGATGGAAGTCGTCGGTTTTTTTCTAGATTTATATTAATACTCAAATACATATTAAAATAATAGCCATTTATGTAAGTAAAATTTTTGTCTGTCTGTATAGGCATTTGCTTCAGACAGGTTTACTATACGTATACCGCAACTGCGCGCGCACTGATATTGAACCACTCACTACAGACTGAACGTCTTGCTTTTTGATCTTATTAGTTGCCTTAAGAATAAAACGGTGAGTTGCCATGGACTCCTGATGATTTATTGTGTTAAAACTGCTTGCTTTACTTGGTAATTTAGAAAACAGAAATAATTTGCGCTAAAGTTAGATCAATAAAGAATCTCTTTTTACTAATACCCATCGGACAGATGTCTAGACTGTTGCCGAAAGACCACAATAAAGTCACGTATTAACGGAATGCTGACTCAAGTAGGCCCCTTTGTCTGAAATTCAATAATATCTTTATTCATATAGGTAAACATGTACACTTATGAACGTCAAAAAAAACAAATTAAATTAATTGTAAATTTACATTTACAACCAGTTCGCAAGTCAAGGGCGTAGAGCGGGTAAGAAGAACTGGCAAGAAACTTTCCGCCACTCTTTTCAATCGCCAAGTTTTTAATACAAATTGTTTGAACTGGAGCAAATCAATCCCAAGGATTAGGATCATTTAAGTATTCGTCACATTTATAAAAGGCTTTATTAATTAATTTACTTTTAACAAGGGCTTTGAATTTATTTAGTGATAGTTCTCTAATTTCGCTTGGGAGTTTGTTGTAAAAACGAATACAATTTCCATATAAGGAGTGGTTTATCTTCTGGAGCCTAGTTGGTCGCACACTCAAATTTGTTCTATTACGCGTATTATACTGATGAAAGACAAATACAACAAGGCTTCAAGAATATATTGACCGGATAATGTCATAATATTTAGTTCCTTAAATCTATTCCGTACCGACTACCTCTGGAAAACACAATAGATACCCCGGTAAAACTCTCGGTGGCAATATAAAACAACAAGCTGTTCTCTGCGGTTCCATCCGCATTAATATATCGGTTTAATAGTCTGTTCTATCACTGTTAATAATTTCCGCAGAGTACGCGATTTTGGATTTTAAGTCATTTTAAGTCTTTTTAATTACTTTTGTTTATCAGTGATAGCGTAGGTTTCTAATGGTGAAATAATGTTATTTGCTATTTATATAATAATGTGAACAAAAAAGTTTAAAATAAATATAAGCCTATGATCAGGCAGCCCTGGTATTACCAGGGCTGCCTGATCATACTTACTGTACATACATACTTAAAGTAAAAGGATAGAAGATGCAGCATTATTAGTGAGTGGAAAATATATTTATAAGTAAACGATAACGATAACGAGGGATATTAAATTTAATTACATAATTAATGATAATACAAAAAACATATTGTTTTCGATAATTAGTCCATTATATTTACTTCCAGTTCTACCAAGAAAGTTTATTCAATTTTAAGCCTATAAAACAATCGTTATTAATTACTTGACACTGTAATGTTACACAAAATGGCGCCTCGACTTAACACATCTTACCGCTTCACATTCCAATACCAAACAATCGCACAATATATTTAAAGGCCCAAGCCCCATTTCGATGATAAATGCCGTTCAAATGCCATATTTATAATTTATCACTCCATAGATAATCCAGGTAGACGTCTCATTGAGACCGCCGCCTTCTTCCCTCCCCGTCGTTCACTATTGTTATTACTGATATTTTATACTTCGAGACCACCGAGCTTTCAAACACTGGATGAAGTGCAAATTTTACACTTTATTTTTAATTAGGCTACTTTACACATTTGCAAATAGGCTTTTAACACATTACGTGTTCTTTTCTCGGATCCAAGTGGAGCGGGTCAATGTGGCGATGCCGTTCACTCGGATCCGTGCAAGCATCCCTTTCAATTTTTTTAACCATTGCCATCCCTAGCTCTCGGATCCGATTATCGGCACCCAATGTGTTGTCCGACCATTTGGAACTGAAAAGAGTGTTTTTAATAAAAATAATAATATACATTCATATTTACTTGATCTAAATTCGCCATAAAAAGTTTTTTTTCCGGCTATTACTTTGTATCCATTGTTTAAGCATTCAATGTGTTAATTTTAAGCCCGAAACGTGCACATTGCAAATTTGACAACTCTATTGGAGGCCTTTCTTAAGATTGGTTACTAAAAAACTTAAATATCAAGAATATAATCCATGAAACAAACGCTAATCTGAGGTATTCCGTGGTCCTCTTCAAGAGATAGTATTTTTCTAATTCTTCAAAGCTTTAAGGTGATTCCAATAATTCTTTGGAATTCACTTTTGCAGGTAACAGGAAGTGGCAATTATTTCAGTGAGTTGGCGAGCACGGTGCGCGTTTATGTCTATTGTGTCATGCTCTTACGCATAATTTTGGAATTTTATTGAAGGTTTTTTTGTTAAAAACATTCTCGGTTAAATGTTTTTCAGATGACAAACTTTTTCAATAGCAACCATGAACGGTTAAGGTTTTTAATAATTATAATAAAAGATCTTATTTCTCGAAAATGGATTTGTTCACTATCGAATTTGGTGGTTCATTCACGATTAGTTTTCTAAATTTGGGCTACTGTTTAATTGTACATCAAAATATCCTACTATAACATGTTTTATAGATACTTAAATATAACGTTATTAAAGAAACACGAGGCGTGTCGTGTCTTGTCGACACAAGTAGATTTACGCAAAGCGAACAAAAACCTGCACAAAAACAGGTGAATACAAAAGAGATCGTAAAAATTCTTACAATACTTTGAGAGATGACAACAAATATGAATCCGCTAAATACCTACCTGGGCCCTCACCTTTATATGAATAATACACAGCAAACAGACAATCGTTTCATGAACCGTTTTGTATTCTTTTAATGAAATAAGTCATTCTTATGTGGTTTGACAATGTGCTAATATTTCGACGAAATTATTTAGTTTAATTTGAATGCATGTCATCATTAAACAGCAGCGTTATTTAAGGACCCTTTGAGCAATTTATACAGAAGGAAACCCATTGAATAATGTCTTCTACGCAAAAGAAGATCAAAAGCAAAAGTCGAATTTAGATACAACAATTTTGTACGAGTTACATTATTATTATTTTTTATGTAATAGGAGGCAAATGAAACTATGCCAGAAGGCCCGCAAGTGCGTTACCGGTCTTTAAAACTGTTTTAAATTATATACTGCGATGTTTAGTTCCCTCGAATGTATCTCTTCGTCTATAAGGACGACAAATGCGTCTCAGTAAAATATACGATCCGATATCGCTACGTCATCATCTCCTAATTTTACACAATTGTCCGTGTAATTAATAAATCCCATGAAAAGGTCGATTTTAAAGGCTTTCACTGACGGAACTGAATAGAATTCCAGATATTTATTTTATATTCCGATTCGCGAATTTTGCAGTGTGAACGGGTTATTACGAATCCTTGGATTGCATTTTACGCATAATAAAAGAAAATAGAAAGCGAAACTATGCGCTATATCGGATCAACAATTTCATGGGAGGTGTTCACAAGGCCGTCATCCTTTGTGACTAAGTCCCGTGGAATGCGCCGGCGCTCGCCCCGCCTGCTTGCCACGAAACAACCTAACACAACCTGCACTCACCCGAATATCGCCCTTTACCTATTCCCATACAGCCTAAACACAAACAATCTCTAGCACATATGACCTTTTTAGTGTTTAAGGCGAGCGCCGGCGACGAAATAATCCAGTGATCTGTGATACGGCCTGCGATAAATAGATCACGGCTCCGATGACTTCATTTGCATTTTAATTAAAGCCATCAGGTGAATGCGATGCATTTTAATATTATTAATTTGGTAATTAATTTGTGTCAGAATTGCTTTGTTTATATATTAACTAATGTATCTACTGGCTTTAGTTCTCATTTTCCACATAAAGGCGTAATGGCTTTTCGCGCCATTTAGAAAGATCATTCAATCATTGTGGAGACCTGGAGTAGGATTAAACGCTAATATGTTAAACAAATTGCAAGAATTTGGTAAGCCAATTATTTTGTAAGTACAGAAATACTACAGACTATGCCAATACGATAATGTCGAGAAACATTTAATAAAATATAATAAGATATATATCTTAATATATATAAATCTCCTGTCCCGATGTTTGTCCGCGATGGACTCCTAAACTACTTAACCGATTTTGAATTAAATTGGCACATCGTGAGCAGCCTGGTCCAACTTAAGAGATAGGATAGCTTAGATCTTTAATTATAGTCGCAATTTTATTTTATTGCAAATTATTTGTTTATTATTTAATTCAATTCTAACAGATGGCGCTGTGTTAAAAGTACCAACGTTTCACATAAGTTCTCCTACCGATTCCTATGAATTGTTCACTGCTATGTAATATAACAAAAACCTTAGCCACAGCAATGCTTGGCCAAGTCTGCTAGTATGTATATATATAGTATTCAACACATAATATCGCTACTGTGAATTAACTATGCGAACACACAAATATGTCCATAGTGTCGGAGACAGCATTCAGTAGGCGCAACGTCCTGGATAACGGGGATCTGTGCAACAGACTGGTTCCTGCCTTTGGTATCGCAAATAACCTAGGCCTTCGCCGTCGCGCATATCCCATAGGTACTAAGAAACCCATTTCTTGGAGTACACTCGGGTTACACACACCCCTCAAGACTTTCAGTACGTAGTAGGCCAACTGTAAGTCCCGTCTGGTTTCCGATTTATTGTCCCCACCATCTCTAAGACAAATAATGTTGGGTACATTAAAGGATAGTAGGGATTGACACCATTATGAGAAGTAATAGAACTCACATCGATTTCCAATCGATCAATTTGCATAGATGGCGCTAGATGTTACTAAAACTTTTTTTAAAACGAAAAAGCCTAGTCTAGTTTTTTTAACGCCTAGTCTGGCTTTTAGTACACACCAACATGGAACATTTTGCTACGCTACCCTAGTGACAAACTTCTTAACTAACAAATAAAAAATAGGGGTTAATTGTAGAGCGGTGAAAATTAAGAGTGGTAAGTATTTTTATACGTTGTATCATAAAATAATAAAAAACAAAAAAAAATCGTCAAAAACATATTAAAAAATCTTGAGGTAGACGCTCCATATCGCTTAGGGGTATGGAAAATAGATAGTAGCCGATTCTCAGACCTACTGAATATGCATATAAAGTTTTATAAAAATCGGTCAAGCCGTTTCAGAGGAGTATGGTAACTGTGACACGAAAATTTTATATATAAGATAATATTGTTTTGAAATAAATCTACATCATATCCCTAACTAACTTTCCTGCTGTCGAGACTGATTTAAAACTATCATGGATGAGCACTTTTTTAGTTTAGTTTTTGCTCCTGTTTTAGCTTTATCTAAATAACTATATATATTTTCAATTCTGCACCTATTCTTTAGGGGCCATTCGAGAACTACGTAAGCAGATTTACTGCAATTTATCCCCCCGCCCCTACTCTTGTCAGCAAAAGTAAGCAAAGCTCTCAAAAATAAAAATACAATAAACATACTTACCCCCGGCCCCTTACTTAATCTAATTTAAATTTCACAGTTGTTGCCTGGAAGAGATCGCTCGAAACCGATAAGGCCGTCAGTTCCCCTCTTATACAAATATATTCGATTTGAGTTCTATAAAAATAAATCATTGTTTTGAAACTGGCGGTTTTTTTTTTCTCTGCGGTAATTTGCAATCAGCTCTCAGGCTATGAGCGAATTTATTGTGGTGCTGTCATGTGGAGTGACTTCCCATTGGAAGCATCTGCTCATCGTCTGCCTAGAGCTACTGCCGGTCTTCTAGCTCTAGAATATGGTGACGTTTTAGTCGACTCACATACTGTCTAATTGTGAGTTGGCGAGTTCTTACGGATGACAGCTAAACCAAACTGGCGTAATCCCAATTTTGGTGCATATATGCATTGTAGACGTTGTCAGAGTAAACAGAGTTATGCTCCTGAGGCTAAATCGGCCTGAAGACTCACCGCTTGAAGGCGAATAGCCCCAAGGCACCTCCGTTAATTTGCTACTGTTTATAATATAACAAAGAATGAACTGGTCTTTGCCACCCGGAATAGCACATGGGTGCGTCGCCGACCTTTAAGAGAATCGCCTATTGTAAAAAAAAACTCATAGAACTCAGAAAAAGCATCTTTATGTTCTTAATAAAAATACGAGAAGATAAATAATATTTATTTATTTAAACATTAAACGTAGAATACAGATTTATTTCAACAATGACCACTTCAGTTGCTCCTTCGCCGACTGCAAAACCTGGAAATAATTTAAAATATATTTTACATTTTTTATATACCTTTTACATTTTTTTATTATTATCGATTAACTAACAAATATAATGTTGTTTTTACGTCATTAATAAATCTTTACATGGTGACGTGCTAATAATATTAACTGTATAGTTAATAAATTATTTTATTCAACTATATTTAAGTAACAAAATAAGTTAGTTAAGTAACACTTAAGTGTTTAGTATTACAAGTCAAGTCAAGAATAGTCAAGAACTAATAATATTAACTGTATAGTTAATAAATTATTTTATTCAACTATATTTAAGTAACAAAATAAGTTAGTTAAGTAACACTTAAGTGTTTAGTATTACAAGTCAAGTCAAGAATAGTCAAGAACTAATAATATTAACTGTATAGTTAATAAATTATTTTATTCAACTATATTTAAGTAACAAAATAAGTTAGTTAAGTGACACTTAAGAGTTTAGTATTACAAGTCAAGTCAAGACTTGACGCGCAAACACTGGCTTCTTAGCGCACTTAGACTTTTTTTGGACAATTTTTTGTGATTCGGATAATCGGCGATTCGGATAGTCGGAGTTCGGATAATTGGAGTTCTACTGTACTTATACATTTATTTAAACATGTGATTATTTATTTTCACAATTTATTCCACTGAGGAGCTCCGATGTCATGGTTCTCCATCGAGATAAACCATTTTGAAGTGAAACTTCTTAAGAATCGTAGCGATTGCAACGGTAAAAGCGACAATAAAAAGAGACAGGATATAAATTCATAAGATTTAACGTGAGAGAAAATGAGATAGGAGGCATTTTCAAACTTTCGTCGTTTTAGTTTTTGCCAAATTAAAGATTTATATTAAACTTATAAATTAAAATGTATCATTAAAATCAAAAAAAGTTTTTAAAGAACACACATTTAGATAGTGAAAAATGTTTAATTTATATATGAATAATTATAAAAACTCTGTTTTTGAAGGTTTCACTTCTACCACGTGTGAATTGCACATATGTTTTTATTACCCTTAAAAACTCACCCCCATCCCGACCTCAGATCGCCCGTAAAATGTTTTTCCTTTCATTTTTATAACTCTCTTCCCTTTCCAATGGGTCTCATACTATTTTCGTTCACTTTTTTTTTTTTTTCTTCTAACCTGGTATATAAAGTGGAGTCTCGAATGTCAAAAGAACGGCAAAGAAAATCGAGTTAACAAGAACTTCAAGATACATATGATTTTGATTTCTAAGTGTATTTTTCCATTTGTAGAGTCCAATTTGAATATCAATTCAACTAAACTTTGTAGTAAATTCATTAATTGCACGTGTTTTTTTTTATATATAATAGGGGGCAAACGAGCAGGAGGCTCACCTGATGTTAAGTGATACCGCCGCCCATGGACACTCTCGATGCTAGAGGGTTCGCGAGTGCGTTGCCGGCCTTTTAAGAATTTGTACGCTCTTTTCTTGAAGGACCCTAAGTCGAATTGGTTCAGTACAAGAAAGACAGTATGTTAAGCCGCAAACTTAAATATAAATTTTTTACTTTATTGCTAGTATTTCGGGGAAATCCGACGATTCAAGTTATCGAGAATCTACTGTATGTTCAGACTTGACTCTAATAAATTTCAGAACAAATAGAATGAAGCAAAGGAATACCTGTGCGACAGTCTGCTCCCCTAAGGGCACGTCTTCGGTCCTCAGAGCTGTCCGGGAGACGATCGAGGTCGCGTCGCCGTCCAATATGATGCTGCAAGTTCAGACACGATATCAAATATAAAACAAATTACACTCAAACTGACTAAACAATAATAAATTGAACATTCAAAGCCTTGGAAATAAGCAAACGTACAGGCTGGTCAAACCGCTCAGTCATCACATGCATGCCCATGTGCATGCTATTTACACAGACAACACACAAATATTAAGAGAGTAAGATATTTTAAGGGTTAGGTTTGTATCTGTCATAGTAGTCGTAAGCAGGCTTCACTCATTTTTTAATAATTAAAGTAAAACTTTTATTAGATTGTATCAAACTATTTGGTCTGTGTGTTGCATGTCGAGTGACGGTCGGCCGCGGAGTAGGGATAAAGTGAAAGGCGCTCGTCATAGCCACCAAGGCCAATGTGTAGTGTATAGACTATTATTCATTTGTGCTAGTGCTCCACACTATTTTAATATGTGTATATAATCTAAATAATTGTTAAGTATTATGTATGTCGTACTCTCTAAGACACAGAATTCAATAAAAGTATTAGTTGGAGACTTAGTCTATTTTATTAGTCCCATTATCATTCTAATTTTCCAAGTATAAAATTATGATTGATAAAGCGATTTTTATACCCTTAATGGAATATTATTCCAAAACTTTTAGTTAAATGTATAATGTGAAAAAAAGTTTAAGTTTTACCCTGGTTTCATAAAACCACACAACATTTTTTTAATAAGAATACCATATATCACTACATAGTATAAAACAAAGTCGCTTTCTCTGTCCCTATGTCCCTTTGTATGCTTCAATCTTTGAAACTACGCAACGGATTTTGATGCGGTTTTTTAAATAGATAGAGTGATTCAAGAGGAAGGTTTATATGTATAATAACATCCATTAAATAGTAGAGAAGTACTGTTATTTTTGAGGTTTCTAATGTGGTGTCGTAAATAATTACATTTTTTCCACTTACATTGCAAACGCAGGCTGAACCCTACGAGTTTTATCAAAATAATGTATAAATTGAAAAGGTCAACAGAAAAGTCCGTGATGGTATATGTCTATCTCTTATGGATAACCCACAATAACTTTTTTTGTCATTTACTTTTTACGACAAATAATGGCTAATTTTCGAAGCGATTTTGACCAATACAGCATTAATCCTTAACCAATTAAATACCTTGAATACATTGTTCACTTAATATAGATCTATACAGCCCATTACAGCTTATTTAGCAGCGATCGAACGCGTATATTATCGGAGCTTTCCAGCAACGAAAATAACAATACATAATAAAAACCTGCTTTTCATCAGCATTGCAGCCGTGCGAAGCTGGGGCGGGTCACTAGTTTATTTATAAGAAAGTGGATACAGGAGATGCAATGTAAACTATTTGAGCCTGGTACGGAATCAAAACAAATGAGTAAAGCTCACCCGCCATCACAGATCTCGTCAAAGGCGAGCATAACTGCGTCCAAGTTATCCAAAATAACTCTTTTTTCGACATTTCTCCTCAAGAGAATGCTGACACTCTCATATAACGCTGACAGCACGGATTGCAGGATCAACTGTAAACATTGAATTTATTAGAAGCACCTTTACCATCTTATATTGAGGAATATACATCGTTAATTATGTTACTTATAGCCATTAAATTAAATGACACGCATTTTTTTATTTTTGTTAGGTTATTTATATACAATCAAAAATGTCTAACACTTTAATAAAATCATTTTATACTATTCGAAAATATTATCCAAGATATGCAGGAAAGGATTGAAACACTGCAATCTAAAAAAATTAACAACCCAAAGAACTGCTAAACCTGACATTAATCAAGTCCTAATGAACTCACCCCGACGCCACATAAGCGTTAATTATAGCACAGATAAAGAGTTAGCTAGAGAAACGGAATGGATACGTGTAAAATCCAAGAAGAAAGGGAAATTGAATATGTCATCCCAAGTGGCACAAGAAAAATCCAGCCTTTTAAGAATTGGTACGCTCTTTTCTTGAAAGACCTTAAGTCGAATTGGTTCGGAAATACTTCTTAAGCACCAACAAGAACTACAAGTTGTTCTTGACAGTGAAGATATATGCCTCATATCTGAATCGTTTTTCACATTACACTCTTTTATCTCAGGCTACATAGCCATGTGAATGCTGAGGCAATCCGACTTCTTGACATGGCAGGTATAGGAGGCCTAAACAGAAGTAAGTGACTATAAGTGCAAGTGCGGTATCTCAGACACGTGAACATGGTGTCAAAATTAAAAACATTACCTTAGTTTAAGCTATTCATTAGTATTGTAGTCAACATAATGTTACTTATTATTATATAATCCAGCCTGATTGTAATTTATGTAACGTTGCACTATTTTTTTTTTGTGAACTTTATTGTAAGAAAAATACTACTTGACACTACTATGTCATTGGTTTGTCAAAAACATGGAAATACATGATTATCTGGAGATGCCAATTGTAAAGGAAGTAATCCGCAAAAACAGAAGTAGATACAGGAAAAGGTTAAACAAACATACAAATAAACTGGCTAAGAATCTGATAACTCCAGCAGATGATGTAACTTGCCTACAAAGATGGCAAATACAATACCTAAACCAGTGAAACTAACCAAAAATAAAAATCCAGTTTCTACCAACACATATGGTGCCTTTCAATGGAATCGCACCCAACAAAAATTAACCTCAGACAATATCTGATTCTGGTTGATAGCCTATTGCAGATGAACAAGAACACAAAAAGAACTTGATACTACTATAACCATTAATCTTTTTAAACTAGTATTTGTGTAGATATAGATTTCTCATAAAAAAAAAATGTTTATTTTGGAACATAAGATGATCTAGGTATCACTGTATCCACGTCAATCAATTCGAACAATCAATTTCGAACTGTAGGCATCCCTATTCATCAGCAAAGAAAACAGAGGGTGTAGGCCGAGAGAAAAAGCCGGCGTAAAAAACTCTCGGTACTCTTTTAAAAAAGCAAATCATTAAACAATATTTAAAACAAATATATCAAATTAATTAGAAGTAGCCTGCCCAGCACTAGTCCCAGGTAAGCCTTTTTATACAGCTTTTCTTTAATACATTTCTTAAATTTATTAAAAGGCAGAGATAAAAGAGCCTCTGTGATTTTATTAAAGAAGAGTATCCCTTTTCCCAAAAAAGAATTACTAACTTTACATAGTCTAGTACGGGGAAATTGCAGCATCATAGTCTATAATTCATAATATTATGTATATTATTTATGTGTATGATATATTATAATTTATTGTTGATAGTCCATTTCACAAGTAAAACACAAAAAGCCTCTAGTGCGGAATATATAACTATCATAAAATTTGTGTATGCTTCGCATGTTTTTTTTATTGGTTTGGTTTCAATATCAGTTGTGTTAATTGTACCATCAATAGATCGTAATTAACATACCTCATTCTCGTGTGAACTCCCCATGACGTAAAAGAAAAGGTCAACATTACTTCTGTATACACAAGTTAATCCATCCAGCATAATGATTTCGGCATTTGCTCTGGAAAGTGACAACATTTATGATTAGAAAAGTGCTAAGACTTAAAGCAAACTATAGCTCAAATCTTGCTTCAGATCAAATTTATTTTTTATAATTAATATTAATAGTAATTAAAATAATTATTAATAGTAAATTAGTATAGTAGCAGTTAAAAAGCCTAGTAATTTTAATTTTATCTTTCTTTTCCATTTTAAACATTAACATATGTGAATCATCAGAAGATTTGTTGATGATAATGTTTAAACATAATATATATCAACAAACCGGTTATTAAAATACCTGTGAGTCTTGTTAAAAAGATTCTTCTCAAATGCCTTTTGTTCTTTGGTAGTAGGCAGAATGGCTGGATCATAGTACTTTGCCAGAATCCGATTCCCATCATTATCAAGAATACACATGCCTTTTACTAGGTAAAGGGTAGGCTCCTACAAAAGTTGAATAATATTAACTAAGAGTATTTTATTAGTAAAACAACATAACAAGCAAAAAGGCAAACTCAAACGGGTATTGCATATTATGTGTAGGTAAGGTTTACACTGAAAAGAATAGGGTGAACCAGAGTGAGGCCCAAATAAT
The DNA here is from genome assembly GCA_028984075.1 of Pieris mannii. Taxonomy (NCBI): domain Eukaryota; kingdom Metazoa; phylum Arthropoda; class Insecta; order Lepidoptera; family Pieridae; genus Pieris; species Pieris mannii. Next base: position 546,878 of record CM054798.1, on the reverse strand, counting down.
TAAGGCATTCAAGCTAAGAAAACACTTACGAATAAGGAGCCATCCATATTTACTTTTTTGTGAACCATTTTGCCTGTTAAAACATAAAATAGATTTAAAATTCAAAAATAATTCACAAATCAGTTCTTAATTTTCAACTAAATATTTTTTAAGAATACATTGACGTGTCGGAGTCCACTGTCAACCACGGATCAATTCGATTGTCTGGGCAATTAACAATTTACACCTAGTAGAAAATACAGACAAGGCACTCCTGCAGACTGAAACTCAATCATATAAGCATACTTAAAAACTTATTTTCTTCAAATTTTTAATTATTTTGAATTTGGAACCCGTGTATGATTTTAAACACTTCTTTCATCTTAATTTTGCGCCATTTCACTTATTTTTTCGTGTTCATTATCAAATTACAATATGGAATTGGTGGTAAAAAATAGGATTCCAATGATAGCCTTGCACAAAGTGCGTATGGCCGTCGGTCATATTCAAGTACTATCAATAGATGCTTCAACACTTCGACTGTCAAACACTAGAAAAGATCAGGCCGCGTCCTGTTAGAACAAAGGCAATGTTTTAATGCTGTTAAAGGCCAGAATTCGTCGAAATCCCATTGACAGCACAGAAATATAATCTTTAGCGACGAAAAATTTTCACGATTGAAGAACACTACAATAAACAAAATTACAAAGTATACGTTCACAGTTCTAAAGAAGCTGCTCAAGTAGTCGGAAAGGTACAACGTCGTCATCCTGCATTAGTTATGGTTTCTGTTCCGGATTTTATAAGAGCTGAAGACTGGCGCTCATCTAGTCCAGACCTCTGCCCTGTACTGTAGACTTCAAATTACGGATAGTTTAAGAGGACATGATCTGCTCTAAACGACAAGGTGATATTGAGTCCCTTGCAGCAAGATGTAGCGAACTTTCCTTTTGAAACAGTGCGTAAATCCATAGATTCGTGGACAAACAGAGGCCCGCATAAAAGCCAAAGGTAGCCATTTCTAACAGAATATAGTTGTTTTTGCTGAGACTTTAATAAATATTACACTACTTCACTTGAAAAAAAAGCATTTTCATTTGTAACAGAATTTTTGTCTTGATTATAACGATTGAAGTATTATTGAAGAAGTCTGTTAATTTGTAGATTTATATATCTAATAAACAATATAACCGATTTAAACTAATTTGACTTTTATGTTATTGAATAATAATGAAAATGGCAGCTAATACCAGCGTCGTTGCTCCAATTTTTCAACGGCCTAGTCGTCTCCCCCTGCCCCTGATGGAAAACATGCGCAATGATGCAAGGATGCAACACTGACTGTTACATGGATCCGGCGCATTTTTAGTAATTCCTAACAAAACTCAATTATAACATTTAGAACTGCTTATAAATATTTTACACTAAATTAATAGAGAAATCATTAATTAATACAAGTTATTATGACAACTGTTAACAAGATTGTCGATTCAATGGTTCAAATTTAATATAAAAGTAATAACATTCTTATTTCTTAGCGATAGTGTACTCTATGCGCTGTTTTAAACTTTAAATGACTATGATATTATTAGTTTCTTTAACAGTCATTGTAAACCTTTGGTTCAAAATTGAAGGAAACAGTTAAAAACCTTCGCTCCCTGACTGATGTCCATACAGCTAGACTTGTTTATTTCAGTTACTTTGACAGCTTAATGACTTATGGCTTATTATTATAGGGTCAGGCTGCTGATGGCAAATCCATTGTCATCCTGCAGAAGAGGCCTATTCGTGCAATCTATAATTTAAAATATAGGTAAAAGAGATAAATTTAAGAAAATTAATATATTTATGTACTTTACTAGAATAGAACATACGCACAATCTTAATACTCGGAACAAACTACATACTCATACACGGGATACTCTTCTTTAATAAAATCCCAGAGGCTCTTTTATCTCTGCCTTTTACAAAAGCTCAACTCAAGCGCATGGCTTAGCTTTGAATTGTTTGAAGTTTCTTGCGCTGTTTTAAACATTAAATATCTATGATATTATTAGTTTTTTTAACACTCATAGTAACCTTTGGTTTAAAATTGAACGGAAAAGATATGAGAAGATAGTGACAATAGAATTAACAACGAAAGCTCAACTCAAGCGCAAGGCTTAGCTTTGAATTGTTTGATCAGTTCAAATCGCGTGTCCGATCAATGCAGACATAGACTGTAGTGTCTTATAGTGCTTTATTTGGTAAGTTTATTTTAAAGTTGTTTCTACTATGATAAAATAATTGTTATATTGATACATAGTTATCATTTTAATGTTTGAAATTATGAATTAATCCACATATTTTTGTAATGGACGTTCAATTATGACATGTAGTGGTTTAATTTAATATGATATATTTATAATTATTCATAGGTTCTTGGGACATTTATTTTAAATAACCTTAGTTAATATTTTTAAAACAATTACGATTTTTACTATATTTTTTGAATATTTCGATAAGAAACATATGCTCGCTTTAAAAATCGCGTGAGGTTTTCTTTTCTTTTATATTTAAGACATCAGACAGTTGCAATACTTAATACAATGCTCTTTTTATTAATAATAGATTGATTATCTACTTTAGACACTTGTACCTACTAGGTTTTTGGATCAAGACACTAGACTATGTTTTACTAGTAAGATGAAAAAATGGTATCGTTTTAGAAATTTTATTCCTCCAAAATACACCATTACAGGACGCCAGTAACTATTGTTTTATTTAAATTTGAAAATTATATATAAAATAAATAAGCAAATTGGGAATACATAAACGTATTGTAAAATGCCCTTTGTCGGCTTTTAACAGAAAATTAGAATTTGCACGTGTTTTATGACCGTTCACTCAAATTTGTTCTTTTGTTTTCAAAATTCTCCATATTTATTTAATGCTATTTAATGCTGTGAATCGAATAAAATGTACGGTTCCTGGGTCATCGAAGTGTTCTTAATTTAATAATAGAGAATATTATTTTTACTCCATATCAACCACTCGCGTACAACAAAGAATATAACCGAAATAATAACTAATATTTAACGAATGCATGCAATGAAACAGTCAAAGAGATTGCCTACGTCTGGCTATACTCTTGGGGCGTTGCTCTGACGATTCGATAATCACCACAATTATATTTCTTCAATTTTTGGGGACTTTATAAATATAACAGAAAGGCCGATGACAGTTTTTATTTTATTATTTATTCGCCTAACTACTACACTTTCTTTATCATGCACTGCTATTGTCTATCCACTGAACATTGTTGTTGTTTATTTTTAAAAAGAAAGGCTTTGTTATCCATATTTTATGAAAAATTAAACTCGAAGTAATGACATTTTAATTTACAAGAATTCTTTCATTATGTTAAGCGCCATCTAGAGGACTTAGATGATACTAAAAAATCTAAAGTGTATAGAAAAGCGGAATCTCTAATCGTAATTACAAATTGTCACAAGCTGTATGAAAATATAAATAGGAACTGTTAACTTGAAGAATACTCAGTAAAAATTCAAACCACCGCCGGATAAATCTTTAAAAATCCGTCCTAAAATTGAAAAGCAACGGTTTTTTCATTTGTCTTTTTACAAATATATCTAGATCATCAAATAGCCATCCGATTTATTCATTTCCTAAAAATAAAGCAGTAATTTTTGGTTAGAATAGAATTTTCGAAAAGAAATAACGTCACGTATATTTTACACTAATTTTTTTACGATGAAACTTCTCAATGAATTTTGAATTTTTCCTCAGATCAAATGATATCATGGATTTCGACTTATCAGTGATGCCATCCCACTATGGCCAGAATTTTCGCAATATTTAAATGAATTTTGCTATTTATATAGCGTCATCTCGCGGTCATAGGAGACATTAAAAATGTATTATTTCTACTTTCGATCAATTATTAATATTCTATTCTTTTTATAGATACGTTTTTTCAATGTAAAACAATATTACCATCTAATGAGATGTATTGGATTAGGTAAGCAATAAAAACTCTTTAGTTCAGTTTTGTCTAATGTTCTACAATTTCAATAAGTCGTAACTTTTGTATTTTTTTAGGAATTCGATATTTTTGTAATATTTTTCACTTCAAACTTAAGGATCTAAATTAACATAATAGATGCGTCTCATTTGTAAAATTGTTTAAGCTCATTGGCAGCATACTGAGGTAAACTATTAATTATTATTTCTCCAACAGTTAACAAGAAACGGAAACAATAGCCAATTTAATGAGTTTCCTAAATACCTATATCTAATTTTTAATATAACCGAATGTACAAACTCTTTTATTCAACTTATATATTTAGCGTATATTTATTATTAGTAGCGAATTTCACACCTCAAAAAGTGTTTTAGTAAAAAAAAAAATTTGCACGTGTTTTTCATGACTTATGTGTCAATCTATTGTTAAAAAATTTCCCACGAAACTGAGCATCACAGTTTTGGCTTCTTTTTAATTTAGAAAATTAATGAATAAGTGTTGATAATACATTTTTCACTGCTCTCACGTATTATTTTAACAAAAGTTGAATGCATGTAAAATCGAACTCGTTTCATTATTCCACTTTTAGTACACGTGTAGTCGGTGTTATTTTAGTGGCAAGTGATTATTTTTGGTGCAAAAGTTGTAGATTTAATTAAATTTAAGTAAATAACTGAACATTAATATTTACTACAAAAAACGCGCCCCCTGTCGTCGGGTAGCTTGAGTGATGGATGTATTCTTCTTATTAGGTACTCTATAAAAGAAATTTTTAAGTAACATCATATCTTGCTTATTGATCAAAATCAAAGTTTGTAGCGCATTATTCCGCTTTCAGAGTAGTTCTATGCATTTTTGTCACATTGTGTTAATGTTGTGAAATTAAGAGACAGATGAGCACTTTAGTTAAAACTGTACAATTGCACTGCTTTAGTTGTTAATAATTGTAGTGAAGTGTTTAGAACTGTACTTATTATATAAAATGATGTTTATTCCAGTGATTTTTTCTTAAAAAGTAAGTAATTGGAACGAAGTTTCTCATCGCGCGTTGTGGAAGGGGGCTAGACGGAAAAAATTCTCACGAAAAGTTGTCACGAAACTTTTTGCTATAGTTGTTGTAATACACCGGTTCTCGATCACCGAAGTTAAGCAACGTTTGGCGAGGTCAGTACTTGGATGGGATATTGTCTTTTTTTTTTCGTAGGGATAAGAAATGAAAACAACAAAATATAAAACTAACATCGATGCAGTTTTTTCAAGAAATATAAATAAAATAGAATCCCAAACATATGTATCCTACTTCAATTACCGCAAGCCATAATAATTATTAGTAAAGCCTACTGATTAACTTTAAATAACATTATATTTGTTAATAAAAAATATTGTAACTTAAAAAAATAAAATTTTATTACAATTCCTTCACTAATTAATCGAAAGTAACTTCGTTCCATCCGGGTGTCCCTCTCAAGTAGAAAAAGAGGTACATTTGTATCTTACACTACATTAGATGGAGTTTTACTCGGTTACTAAATGTTGTGGAATGTAAACAACACATTTCAGTTACTATAAGCCATTAAAAACAGAAATAAATAATGATAGTAATAATTATATTACAATTAATGAAATTCTATAATAAACTTAGTAGTAACAACATGAAATAATTGTATTCGTATGTCTAATATAAGCCTTTTGTCAAACTTTGTCTGATTTAACTTTATTTAACCAATTTCTGTAAGGTTTCACATAATCATTTCATTTCAGATCATTTTTCGAAAAATAAGGTCATAAAGAAGTTACTTGCGCTGTTTTAAACATTAAATTACTATGATATTATTAGTTTTTTTAACACTCATAGTAACCTTTGGTTTAAAATTGAACGGAAAAGTTATAAGAAGATAGTGACAATAGAATACTAATAGCTCAACTCAAGCGCAAGGCTTAGCTTTGAATTGTTTGATCAGTTCAAATCGCGTGTCCGAGCAATGCAGTCATAGACTGTAGTGTGTCTTATATATGTTTAGTGCCTTGTTTGGTAAGTTTATTTTTGTGTTTGTCTCATTCTATCAAATCATAGTTGATAAAATGTTAGTTTTATACATATTTTTAATGTTTAAATTTATGAATAGGTTTCAGACTCAGCCTTTTTTAAACGACCGTTAAATTATGACCTGATGTAGTGCTTTATTTTTAAACGATTTTTTTTAATTTATTCGTAGGTTCTTAGTATATTTATTTTAAATAACCTTTGTTAATGTTTTTAATACAATTATAACTTGTAATATTTATATTTTGTGAATATTTCGATAAGAAACATATAAAATCGCATGAGCTTATCTTTTCTTTTGTATTTAAAGGCTGGATGTCTTCCAGATCCAGTGGCTTTATAGCTCTCTATTTCTCATTTAATTTCACATTCAAACTCATTATTTTAAAAATGTGTGTAAATGAAATAAAATAAGCAAATTGGGAATACGTATAAACCTATTGTTAAATATGCCCTTTGTCGGCTTTTAACAGAAAATTAGAATTTGCACGTGTTTTATGACCGTTCACTCAAATTTTTTCTTTTGTTCTCTAAATTCTCACGAAATTATTTGGCTTCTCGTAATTATAGTTATTTAAAAATTTAAAAATGCTCAATATTTCGTTATTCCTTTATAAATTAACCTAGTCGCCACCTATGTATTAATAATCATAACAGACATAATTATAAAACATTAATATTTTTCAAATATGTCAACTATGTATATTATACAATATTCTTAACCTGCATACTAAAATAAATTTGAAAATTTTTGATCCCTGTGACCTGGGTATACCTTTAATGGTGGCATTTCGTCATTGTATTGTGATACTTATTCGTTGAGCAAGGAGAGCCCTAGGTCTGATGTCAGGCGCCAACTTAAACCTTTAATAAGCACTTTTGCCAACCTCCCAAGCGTTTCTTCTGCAAAGGGAAGTAAATCAAAGTTGGAGGAAAGATATCTGATATATTTGAGCCGTTGTTTTCTAATTGTTACATTTTATACTTAGTTTAGTTGTAAATAATTGAAAAAAAAAATGCCAATTTTGCCATAGGTATCTCGTTTTGAAATACCAAATGATTATTTGTCCATTATGTCAAAAGATTCTCTCTTAGAAGGTACATGATTCTTTTTTTGTTATATATGTATTTACATACATTTAGGAAGAATTAAGAGCGCAACTTAGAAGGACTAAGTGTTTTCTATTTGATATACATATATTAAGAAATATAACAAGTCAAAAAAGTCGTGTAAACTTTAAAAAAAAACAATTTACAGAACAACGCGCTGTAGCAGTCATTTATTCTTTTACGGATATTTATTCTGTGAATCGAACAAAATGTACGGTTCCTGGGTCATCGGGGTGTTGTTAATTTAATAATAGAGAATATTATACTTATACTCCATATCAACCACTCGCGTACAACAATAGAATATAACCGAAATAATAACTAATATTTAACGAATGCATGCAATGAAACAGTCAAAGAGATTGCCTACGTCTGGCTTTACTCTTGGGGCGTTGCTCTGACGATTCGGAAATCACCACAATTATATTTCTTCAATCTTTGGGGACTTTATAAATATAACAGAAAGGCCGATGACAGTTTTCATTTTCATTTTTTCTTCGCCTAACTGCTATACTTAATCTATCATGCAGTGCTATTATCTATCCACTAAACAATGTTGCTGATTATTTTTAAAAAAGAAGGCTTGAATGAAAAATGAAACTCAAAGTAATGACATTTTAATTTGCAAGAACTCAATAACTTTATCTTATGTTGAGCGCCATCTAGAAGACACAGAAGACACTAAAAAACTTTAAAGTATATAGAAAAGCGGAATCTCCAATCATAATTACAAATTGTTACAAGCTGTATGAAAATGTATAAAGGAATAATTCGAAATGTTAACTTGAAGAATACTCAGTAAGAGTCCCCGCAGACTACAGACTTACTATCGGCCGATAGTTTAGTCGAGTTGGCCTGTTCGTGCGCACACTGTACCAGCAAAACAGTTGGGTTGGTCGCGAGAGTGCGCAGACTAGCCACCAAATGGTTTGGCCGATTTATTAATTTAGAAGAGTTGGTGAAGAGATCAGCCGACAAAAAATATTATAATTGCTTTATACTTGATACAAAGGAGAAAAAATGAAGGAGCGGAATCGAGAGTATTGGGTACATCTTATCTACAATAACAGATTAATGCAAGGGAAGTTTTACACAATTCATTCTAAATTACTAGACTTCCCGGAAAAGCTTTTCTCCTTTTATCGAATGAGCATAACCAGTTTCAATGAATTTGTTAAATTAATTGGACCTTCAATATCAAAGCAGTCGGCCGATGAAACAATCGGCAAGTATGCGGGCGGGGAAGAGCGCCATACTGATCAAGCGGTCGGGCGATAGTTCGCCGATGGTTTAGTTTGAAGGCAGTCGTGAAGCCCATCAAACTTTTTTATCGGCCGATACTGAATCACTGTAATGTGCGCATCTGCATACATATTCATACTGATTAAGAAGCCGACCAAACTATCGGCCGATAAAAAGTCTGTAGTCTGCGGGGACTCTTACAATTCAAACCGCCGCCGTATAAATCTTTTAAAATCCGTCCTAACATTGAATAGCAACGGTTTTTGCATATTTTTTTTACAAACATATCTAGATCATCAAATAGCCATCCGATTTATTCATTTACTAAAAATAAAGCAGTAATTTTGGTTAGAATAAAATTTTTAAAGAAATAACGTCACGTATATTTTACACTATTTTTTTTACGATGAAACTTCTCAATGAATTTTGAATTTTTCCTCAGATCAAATGATATCATGGATTTCAACGTATCAGTGATGCCATCCCACCATGGCCAGAATTTTCGCAATATTTATATTAATTTTTCTATTTATATAGCGTCATCTCGCGGTCACAGGAGACATTAAAAATGTATTATTTCTACTTTCGATCAATTATTCATATTCTATTCTATTTACTTATAGAATTTAATATAATACATTTGTTTAGTGTTCAACAATATTACCATCTAATGATATATTCGATTAGGTTAGCAATAAAAACTCTATAGTTCAGTTTTCTCTAATGTTAATTAAGTTTTGTTAAGAATTCGATATTTTTGTAATATTTTTTACTTCAAACCTAAGGATCTAAATTCACATTTATGCGACTTATTTGTAAAATTGTTTAAGCTCATTGGCAGCATACTGAGGTAAACTATTAATTATTATTTCTCCAACAGTTAACAAGAAACGGAAACAATAGCCAATTTAATGAGTTTCCTAAATACCTATATCTAATTTTAAATATAACCGAATGTACAAACTCTTTTGTTCAACTTATAAATAATATGAAATAAAGAGACAAATAGTATTAGTAGGGAATTTCACACCTCAAAAAGTTTTTTTTAGTAAAAAATAAATTTGTACGTGTTTTAAGACTTATGTGAGTCAATCTATTGTTAAAAAATTTCCCACGAAACTGAGCATCACAGTTTTGGCTTCTTTTTAATTTAGAAAATTAATGAATAAGTATTGATAATACATTTTTCACTGCTCTCACGTATTATACAAATTTTAACAACAGTTGATTGCATATAAAATCGAACTCGTTTCATTATTCCACTTTTAGTACACGTGTAGTCGGTGTTATTTTAGTGGCAAGTGATTATTTTTGGTGCAAAAGTTGTAGATTTAATTAAATTTAAGTAAATAACTGAACATTAATATTTACTAGAAAAAACGCGCCCCCTGTCGTCGGGTAGCTTGAGTGATGGATGTATTCTTCTTATTAGGTACTCTATAAAAGAAATTTTTAAGTAACATCATATCTTGCTTATTGATCAAAATCAAAGTTTGTAGCGCATTATTCCGCTTTCAGAGTAGTTCTATGCATTTTTGTCACATTGTGTTAATGTTGTGAAATTAAGAGACAGATGAGCACTTTAGTTAGAACAGTACAATTGCACTGCTTTAGTTGTTAATAATTGTTGTGAAGTGTTTACAACTGTACTTATTATATAAAATGATGTTTATTCCAGTGATTTTTTCTTAAAAAGTAAGTAATTGGAACGAAGTTTCTCATCGCGCGTTGTGGAAGGGGGCTAGACGGAAAAAATTCTCACGAAAAGTTGTCACGAAACTTTTTGCTATAGTTGTTGTAATACACCGGTTCTCGATCACCGAAGTTAAGCAACGTTTGGCGAGGTCAGTACTTGGATGGGATATTGTCTTTTTTTTTTTCGTAGGGATAAGAAACGAAAACAACAAAATATAAAACTAACATCGATGCAGTTTTTTCAAGAAATATAAATAAAATAGAATCCCAAACATATGTATCCTACTTCAATTACCGCAAGCCGTAATAATTATTAGTAAAGCCTACTGATTAACTTTAAATAACATTATATTTGTTAATAAAAAATATTGTAACTTAAAAAAATAAAATTTTATATACAATTCCTTCACTAATTAATTGAAAGTAACTTCGTTCCATCCGGGTGTCCCTCTCAAGTAGAAAAAGAGGTACATTTGTATCTTACACTACATTAGATGGAGTTTTACTCGGTTACTAAATGTTGTGGAATGTAAACAACACATTTCAGTTACTATAAGCCATTAAAAACAGAAATAAATAATGATAGTAATAATTATATTACAATTAATGAAATTCTATAATAAACTTAGTAGTAACAACATGAAATAATTTTATTCGTATGTCTAATATAAGCCTTTTGTCAAACTTTGTCTGATTTAACTTTATTTAACCAATTTCTGTAAGGTTTCACATAATCATTTCATTTCAGATCATTTTTCGAAAAATAAGGTCATAAAGAAGTTACTTGCGCTGTTTTAAACATTAAATTACTATGATATTATTAGTTTTTTTAACACTCATAGTAACCTTTGGTTTAAAATTGAACGGAAAAGTTATAAGAAGATAGTGACAATAGAATTAACAACGAAAGCTCAACTCAAGCGCAAGGCTTAGCTTTGAATTGTTTGATCAGTTCAAATCGCGTGTCCGAGCAATGCAGTCATAGACTGTAGTGTGTCTTACTATAGTGCCTTGTTTGGTAAGTTTATTTTTGTGTTTCTCTCATTCTATCAAATCATAGTTGATAAAATGTTAGTTTTATACGTATTTTTAATGTTTAAATTTATGAATAGGTTTCAGACTCAGCCTTTTTTAAACGACCGTTAAATTATGACCTGATGCAGTGCATTATTTTTAAACGATTTTTTTTAAATTTATTCGTAGGTAATAATAATAATAAGTCTTTATTCATTTTAAGTAGGTACATCTTTCTTTTCATAGTGTAAGATTAGTAGGTTCTTAGTATATTTATTTTAAATAACCTTTGTTAATGTTTTTAATACAATTATAACTTGTAATATTTATATTTTGTGAATATTTCGATAAGAAACATATAAAATCGCATGAGCTTATCTTTTCTTTTGTATTTAAAGGCTGGATGTCTTCCAGATCCAGTGGCTTATAGCTCTCTATTTCTCATTTAATTTCACATTCAAACTCATTATTTTAAAAATATGTGTAAATGAAATAAAATAAGCAAATTGGGAATACGTATAAACCTATTGTTAAATATGCCCTTTGTCGGCTTTTAACAGAAAATTAGAATTTGCACGTGTTTTATGACCGTTCACTCAATTTTTTTCTTTTGTTCTCTAAATTCTCACGAAATTATTTGGCTTCTCTGTAATTATAGTTATTTAAAAATTTAAAAATGCTCAATATTTCGTTATTCCTTTATAAATTAACCTAGTCGCCACCTATGTATTAATAATCATAACAGACATAATTATAAAACATTAATATTTTTCAAATATGTCAACTATGTATATTATACAATATTCTTAACCTGCATACTAAAATAAATTTGAAAATTTTTGATCCCTGTGACCTGGGTATACCTTTAATGGTGGCATTTCGTCATTGTATTGTGATACTTATTCGTTGAGCAAGGAGAGCCCTAGGTCTGAAGTCAGGCGCCAACTTAAACCTTTAATAAGCACTTTTGCCAACCTCCCAAGCGTTTCTTCTCCAAAGGGAAGAAAATCAAATTGGAGGAAAGATATCTGATATATTTGAGCCGTTGTTTTCTAATTGTTACATTTTATACTTAGTTTAGTTGTAAATAATTTAAAAAAAAAATTCAAATTTTGCCATAGGTATCTCGTTTTGAAATACCAAATGATTATTTGTCCATTATGTCAAAAGATTCTCTCTTAGAAGGTACATGATTCTTTTTTTGTTATATATGTATTTACATACATTTAGGAAGAATTAAGAGCGCAACTTAGAAGGACTAAGTGTTTTCTATATTTGATATACATATATTAAGAAACATAACAAGTCAAAAAAGTCGTGTAAACTTTAAAAAAAAAACAATTTACAGAACAGCGCGCTGTAGCAGTCATTTATTCTTTTACGGATATTTATTCTGTGAATCGAACAAAATGTACGGTTCCTGGGTCATCGGGGTGTTGTTAATTTAATAATAGAGAATATTATTTTTACTCCATATCAACCACTCGCGTACAACAATAGAATATAACCGAAATAATAACTAATATTTAACGAATGCATGCAATGAAACAGTCAAAGAGATTGCCTACGTCTGGCTTTACTCTTGGGGCGTTGCTCTGACGATTCGGAAATCACCACAATTATATTTCTTCAATCTTTGGGGACTTTATAAATATAACAGAAAGGCCGATGACAGTTTTCATTTTCATTTTTTCTTCGCCTAACTGCTATACTTAATCTATCATGCAGTGCTATTATCTATCCACTAAACAATGTTGCTGATTATTTTTAAAAAAGAAGGCTTGAATGAAAAATGAAACTCAAAGTAATGACATTTTAATTTGCAAGAACTCAATAACTTTATCTTATGTTGAGCGCCATCTAGAAGACACAGAAGACACTAAAAAACTTTAAAGTATATAGAAAAGCGGAATCTCCAATCATAATTACAAATTGTTACAAGCTGTATGAAAATGTATAAAGGAATAATTCGAAATGTTAACTTGAAGAATACTCAGTAAGAGTCCCCGCAGACTACAGACTTACTATCGGCCGATAGTTTAGTCGAGTTGGCCTGTTCGTGCGCACACTGTACCAGCAAAACAGTTGGGTTGGTCGCGAGAGTGCGCAGACTAGCCACCAAATGGTTTGGCCGATTTATTAATTTAGAAGAGTTGGTGAAGAGATCAGCCGACAAAAAATATTATAATTGCTTTATACTTGATACAAAGGAGAAAAAATGAAGGAGCGGAATCGAGAGTATTGGGTACATCTTATCTACAATAACAGATTAATGCAAGGGAAGTTTTACACAATTCATTCTAAATTACTAGACTTCCCGGAAAAGCTTTTCTCCTTTTATCGAATGAGCATAACCGTAATATAAGTTTCAATGAATTTGTTAAATTAATTGGACCTTCAATATCAAAGCAGTCGGCCGATGAAACAATCGGCAAGTATGCGGGCGGGGAAGAGCGCCATACTGATCAAGCGGTCGGGCGATAGTTCGCCGATGGTTTAGTTTGAAGGCAGTCGTGAAGCCCATCAAACTTTTTTATCGGCCGATACTGAATCACTGTAATGTGCGCATCTGCATACATATTCATACTGATTAAGAAGCCGACCAAACTATCGGCCGATAAAAAGTCTGTAGTCTGCGGGGACTCTTACAATTCAAACCGCCGCCGTATAAATCTTTTAAAATCCGTCCTAACATTGAATAGCAACGGTTTTTGCATATTTTTTTTACAATTATATCTAGATCATCAAATAGCCATCAGATATAATTATTTACTAAAAATAAAGCAAAAAAATTTGGTTAGAATAATATTTTTAAACAAAAAACGTCACGTCGTATAATTTACACTAATTTTTTTACGATGAAACTTCTCAATAAATCATGAATTTTGCCTCAGATAAAATGATATCATGGATTTCTACTAATCAGCGATACCACCCCACTATGGCCAGAATTTTTGCAATATTTATGTTTTTTATAAATTTTGCTATTTATAAAGCGTCATCTCGTGGTCATAGGAGACATTAAAAATGTATAATTTCTACTTTTCAATCAATTATTCATATTCTATTTACTTATAGAATTTAATATAATACATTTGTTTAGTGTTCAACAATATTACCATCTAATGATATATTCGATTAGGTTAGCAATAAAAACTCTATAGTTCAGTTTTCTCTAATGTTAATTAAGTTTTGTTAAGAATTCGATATTTTTGTAATATTTTTTACTTCAAACCTAAGGATCTAAATTCACATTTATGCGACTTATTTGTAAAATTGTTTAAGCTCATTGGCAGCATACTGAGGTAAACTATTAATTATTATTTCTCCAACAGTTAACAAGAAACGGAAACAATAGGCAATTTAATGAGTTTCCTAAATACCTATATCTAATTTTAAATATAACCGAATGTACAAACTCTTTTATTCAACTTATATATTTAGCGTATATTTATTATTAGTAGCGAATTTCACACCTCAAAAAGTGTTTTAGTAAAAAAAAAATTTGCACGTGTTTTTCATGACTTATGTGTCAATCTATTGTTAAAAAATTTCCCACGAAACTGAGCATCACAGTTTTGGCTTCTTTTTAATTTAGAAAATTAATGAATAAGTATTGATAATACATTTTTCACTGCTCTCACGTATTATACAAATTTTAACAAAAGTTGAATGCATATAAAATCGAACTCGTTTCATTATACCACTTTTAGTACACGTGTAGTCGGTGTTATTTTAGTGGCAAGTGATTATTTTTGGTGCAAAAGTTGTAGATTTAATTAAATTTAAGTAAATAACTGAACATTAATATTTACTAGAAAAAACGCGCCCCCTGTCGTCGGGTAGCTTGAGTGATGGATGTATTCTTCTTATTAGGTACTCTATAAAAGAAATTTTTAAGTAACATCATATCTTGCTTATTGATCAAAATCAAAGTTTGAAGCGCATTATTCCGCTTTCAGAGTAGTTCTATGCATTTTTGTCACATTGTGTTAATGTTGTGAAATTAAGAGACAGATGAGCACTTTAGTTAAAACTGTACAATTGCACTGCTTTAGTTGTTAATAATTGTAGTGAAGTGTTTACAACTGTACTTATTATATAAAATGATGTTTATTCCAGTGATTTTTTCTTAAAAAGTAAGTAATTGGAACGAAGTTTCTCATCGCGCGTTGTGGAAGGGGGCTAGACGGAAAAAATTCTCACGAAAAGTTGTCACAAAACTTTTTGCTATAGTTGTTGTAATACACCGGTTCTCGATCACCGAAGTTAAGCAACGTTTGGCGAGGTCAGTACTTGGATGGGATATTGTCTTTTTTTTTTCGTAGGGATAAGAAATGAAAACAACAAAATATAAAACTAACATCGATGCAGTTTTTTCAAGAAATATCAATAAAATAGAATCCCAAACATATGTATCCTACTTCAATTACCGCAAGCCATAATAATTATTAGTAAAGCCTACTGATTTGAACTTTAAATAACATTATATTTGCTAATAAAAAATATTGTAACTTAAAAAAATAAAATTTTATTACAATTCCTTCACTAATTAATCGAAAGTAACTTCGTTCCATCCGGGTGTCCCTCTCAAGTAGAAAAAGAGGTACATTTGTATCTTACACTACATTAGATGGAGTTTTACTCGGTTACTAAATGTTGTGGAATGTAAACAACACATTTCAGTTACTATAAGCCATTAAAAACAGAAATAAATAATGATAGTAATAATTATATTACAATTAATGAAATTCTATAATAAACTTAGTAGTAACAACATGAAATAATTGTATTCGTATGTCTAATATAAGCCTTTTGTCAAACTTTGTCTGATTTAACTTTATTTAACCAATTTCTGTAAGGTTTCACATAATCATTTCACTTCAGATCATTTTTCGAAAAATAAGGTCATAAAGAAGTTACTTGCGCTGTTTTAAACATTAAATTACTATGATATTATTAGTATTTTTAACACTCATAGTAGTAACCTTTGGTTTAAAATTGAACGGAAAAGTTATAAGAAGATAGTGACAATAGAATTAACAACGAAAGCTCAACTCAAGCGCAAGGCTTAGCTTTGAATTGTTTGATCAGTTCAAATCGCGTGTCCGAGCAATGCAGTCATAGACTGTAGTGTGTCTTACTATAGTGCCTTGTTTGGTAAGTTTATTTTTGTGTTTCTCTCATTCTATCAAATCATAGTTGATAAAATGTTAGTTTTATACGTATTTTTAATGTTTAAATATTTTATGAATAGGTTTCAGACTCAGCCTTTTTTAAACGACCGTTAAATTATGACCTGATGTAGTGCTTTATTTTTAAACGATTTTTTTTAAATTTACTCGTAGGTTCTTAGTATATTTATTTTAAATAACCTTTGTTAATGTTTTTAATACAATTATAACTTGTAATATTTATATTTTGTGAATATTTCGATAAGAAACATATAAAATCGCATGAGCTTATCTTTTCTTTTGTATTTAAAGGCTGGATGTCTTCCAGATCCAGTGGCTTTATAGCTCTCTATTTCTCATTTAATTTCACATTCAAACTCATTATTTTAAAAATATGTGTAAATGAAATAAAATAAGCAAATTGGGAATACGTATAAACCTATTGTTAAATATGCCCTTTGTCGGCTTTTAACAGAAAATTAGAATTTGCACGTGTTTTATGACCGTTCACTCAAATTTTTTCTTTTGTTCTCTAAATTCTCACGAAATTATTTGGCTTCTCGTAATTATAGTTATTTAAAAATTTAAAAATGCTCAATATTTCGTTATTCCTTTATAAATTAACCTAGTCGCCACCTATGTATTAATAATCATAACAGACATAATTATAAAACATTAATATTTTTCAAATATGTCAACTATGTATATTATACAATATTCTTAACCTGCATACTAAAATAAATTTGAAAATTTTTGATCCCTGTGACCTGGGTATACCTTTAATGGTGGCATTTCGTCATTGTATTGTGATACTTATTCGTTGAGCAAGGAGAGCCCTAGGTCTGATGTCAGGCGCCAACTTAAACCTTTAATTAGCACTTTTGCCAACCTCCCAAGCGTTTCTTCTGCAAAGGGAAGTAAATCATAGTTGGAGGAAAGATATCTGATATATTTGAGCCGTTGTTTTCTAATTGTTACATTTTATACTTAGTTTAGTTGTAAATAATTAAAAAAAAAATGCCAATTTTGCCATAGGTATCTCGTTTTGAAATACCAAATGATTATTTGTCCATTATGTCAAAAGATTCTCTCTCAGAAGGTACATGATTCTTTTTTTGTTATATATGTATTTACATACATTTAGGAAGCATTAAGAACGCAACTTAGAAGGACTAAGTGTTTTCTATTTGATATACATATATTAAGAAATATAACAAGTCAAAAAAGTCGTGTAAACTTTAAAAAAAACAATTTACAGAACAGCGCGCTGTAGCAGTCATTTATTCTTTTACGGATATTTATTCTGTGAATCGAACAAAATGTACGGTTCCTGGGTCATCGGGGTGTTGTTAATTTAATAATAGAGAATATTATTTTTACTCCATATCAACCACTCGCGTACAACAATAGAATATAACCGAAATAATAACTAATATTTAACGAATGCATGCTATGAAACAGTCAAAGAGATTGCCTACGTTTTTTGGCTTTACTCTTGGGGCGTTGCTCTGACGATTCGGAAATCACCACAATTATATTTCTTCAATCTTTGGGGACTTTATAAATATAACAGAAAGGCCGATGACGAAGGATGATGAAGAAATTTTTAAGTAACACCATATCTTGCTTATTGATCATAATCAACGTTTGTAGCGCATTATTCTGCACTGCTTTAGTTGTTAATAATTATTGTGAAGTGTAATTGTACTTATTATATAAAATGATGTTTATTCCAGTGAATTTAAAAAAAAATAAGAAATTATATCTCTTAATACTTTTACACTACAATTGATGGAGTTTTACTACACTCGTTACTAAATTTTGTGGAATTTAAACAATACATTTCATAATATTTCAGTTACCATAAGCCATTAAAAACAATAATATATTATCACGATAACAATTATAGTAATAATTCTATTACAATTAATGAATTCTATAATAATTGTAGTAGTAATAAGGTAAAATGAAATAATATTATTTTTATTCACGTATAAGACTCTTGTTAAACTTTAACTAACGAAAATTTAATCTTATTTAACTTTATTTAACTAATTTCTGTAAGGTTTCATATAATCATCTCATTTCAGATCATTTTTCGAAACATAAGGTCATAAATAAGTTTCACTTCCTACGTGTCTACACTAGTACACGCACACATTTTTTAGTGATAGTGGACTCTTGCGCTGTTTTAAACATTAAATTACTATGATATTATTAGTATTTTTAACACTCATAGTAACCTTTGGTTTAAAATTGAACGGAAAAGATATAAGAAGATAGTGACAATAGAATTAACAACGAAAGCTCAACTCAAGCGCAAGGCTTAGCTTTGAATTGTTTGATCAGTTCAAATCGCGTGTCCGAGCAATGCAGTCAAATTTGAGTCATAGACTGTAGTGTGTCTTATATATGTTTAGTGCCTTGTTTGGTAAGTTTATTTTTGTGTTTGTCTTATTCTATCAAATCATAGTTGAAAAATGTTAGTTTTAAACGTTTTTTTAATTTTAATGATTGAAATTAAAAATAGGTTTTAGGCTCAGCTTTTTAAAATAGCCGTTAAATTATGACATAATGTAGTAAATATATAAACCTATTGTTAAATATGCCCTTTGTCGGCTTTTAACAGAAAATTAGAATTTGCACGTGTTTTATGACCTTTCACTCAAATTAGTTCTTTTGTTCTCTAAATTCCCACGACACTGTGTATCGGCTTGTATGTATTTGGCTTCTCTACAATTATATTGATTAAAAAAAATATGAATATGCATTTCCAAATGTTGTACATTTTAAAATTGCTATATACATTAATTAGATCTTATATACACATAATTATAAAACTTTAATATTTTTCGAATATGTCCTGCATACTAAAATAAATTTGAAAATTGTTGGTCACTGTGAGCTGGTGTACCTTTAATGGTGACATTTCTAGTCAGGCGCCAACTTAAACCTTTAATTAGCACTTTTCCCAATCTCCCAAGCGTTTCTTCTCCAAAGGGAAGAAATGAAAGTTGGAGGAAAGATATCTGATATACGATTACGATTTAACGATTATTTGTACATTATGTCAAAAGATTATAAGATACATGATTCTTTTTTTGTTATATATGTATTTACATACATTTAGGAAGAATTAAGAGCGCAACTTAGAAGGACTGAGTGTTTTCTATTTGATATATAGAAAGAAATATAACAAGTCAAAAAAGTCGTGTAAACTTTTTTAAAAATCAATTTACCCCCGCGCCGTTTCAAACTAACACTGCGGTTCTATTGTTATCTAGGTCCTGTAAATTTAATAAGAGAGAATATTATTTTTACTGTATATCACCACTCGGATAAGACAATAGAATATCAGCGAAATAATGCAATTTTTAATAATTGTGAGGGCCTCCATTTGGCTATAACAGTTTTCATTTTATTATATCTTGGCTTCAGCTAATTGTTATTATCCACTGTTGTTTGCACACATTGTTGCTGTTTATTTTTAATAAGAAAAGCTCTATGAACAATATTTTATGAAAAATTAAACTCAACGTAATAATATTTATGAGAATTCAGTATCTTAATTTTATGTTGATCGCCATCTAGGGGACACAGAAGACACTAAAAAATTAAAGTTTATAGAAAAGTGGAATCTCTAATCGCAATTACAAATAATTGTCACAAGCTGTTTGAAAATATTTGTAGGAATAATTCGAAACTTGAAGAGGACTCAGTAATAATTCAAACCGCCGCCGGATAAAGCTTTAAAGCTCCCTCCTAATTTTGACTAGCGACAGTTTCAAAATTAATTTTTTTTTTTAGTGAAATTAATTTGAAACATCTATAGCCGCACGTAAAACCGATTTCTGGCGTGACGACGCATCGCCATGCTATATGATGCTATATACATACAATTTATATGCAATTTTTGTATTTAATGAAAATAAATGTTTATTCAATAAATAGTCATCGTTATCTGGAAAACAAAATCGTAATATTTTAATTTTATCATTATGACATATTCCTATCACAATCTGTTCTTTTCTGCATATTACTTCACAAAATAATTTCGATGTTTCACATCTGCCAGGCGTCCCGTGACGACTCAAATTTTTATATGTAGATCCTCAAATAGCCATTTTATATATTTACTAAAGATACATAAATAGTTTTTGGGAGGCAGGAAGAGGATTTTTAGACAAATAACGTCACTTATTATTTACACTAAATATTTTACGATATAAGTAAATAAGTTTTAACAATTCAAATTCAAAATTCAAGAATTATTGTAAACAAAGTTTACAATAATTCTTGAATTTTGCCGTAAATCAAATTAATTCATGTAAACGGAATTTTCGGAAAATTTATGATGATAATATGAACTTTGCTGTGTACGCCATCTCGTGGTCATAGGAGACACTAAAAAGTTTTAGTATGAGTTTATAATAAAGTTTGATTTTCTATTCTATAGATACGTTTGCTCAGTGTACAGGGGCCATAATGTATTAAAAAAAAGATTTTATTGAACTTACTACCATCTAAATTTGTTGGATTACATTAACATATCCGTATTTTAACATATATTTGAACTTTAATATATTGGCACTCCAGTATATCTCGGAGTTCGGTGTGCCTCTTGGCAATGGCCTTCTCTAACCCATTCCACTGTTCCCTATCTCTTGCAACTCTTCTCCAATTGTAGCCTGCTGTTAGTTTCAGTTCGTCCTCGCATCTCTTGCGTTGTCGGCCCCTTCTTCGTTTTCCGTCTCTGGGGTACTATTCAGGCAATAATTTGCTCCATTTTTCATGGGAACTCCGTAGCATATAACCCGTCCATCTCCATTTCATTGTTCTAGCTTTTACGTCTGTGTTTCTATGTTTGTCAATTTTTTTATGCTCCGCATGCTTTTTTCCATGGCGCTTTACCATGCGATGGTTAGATAGTATAGGAATTACTGTAGTTTCTGTAAATAGCTTTGAGTGGCGTTGTAATCTTATATGTATATAAAATTCTCGTGTCGCGGTGTACCTAATTATGCGGTTAAACTCCTCCGAAACGGCTTTCCCGATTCTCATGAAATTTTGTGTGCATATCGGGTAGGTCTAAAATCGGACAGTATCTATTTTTCAGCCCCTAAATGTTAAGGGTAATCCACCCTTAAAATTTTTTTCAATTTCAGATAGAAAAAAAAAATTTATGATACAGCATTAGTAAATACATAAAACCCTGAATTTTCAACCCTTTACAATCAACCCCTATTTTTTATTTCATCATTAAAAACTTATGTTGTGAACTCTGAAGTTTATACAGAGAAAAATTCACAGAACAACCTAAAAAGATTTCATTCCGGAAAACCG
Source organism: Pieris mannii (assembly GCA_028984075.1). Classification (NCBI taxonomy): domain Eukaryota; kingdom Metazoa; phylum Arthropoda; class Insecta; order Lepidoptera; family Pieridae; genus Pieris; species Pieris mannii. The sequence goes on along the minus strand of CM054798.1, from coordinate 525,253 downwards.
AACAGTCTCTGGGATAGTATAGCAAAATGTTCCATGTTGGTATGTACTAAACAGGTAGGCTCAGTAAAATCTCATTCAGGAGAAACGAAGTTCGCGAGGGCAGCTAGTTACTTATAAAAAAATCTATTTCATTTCTGTACTTTCCATCAGGGCAGACCCATGTCCACCCTTTGTTTTTATTCTTCTTGAAGATGCTGTTCGTAATTGTAAGATTATGTTTTCGAAGAAGATCTATTAATCGTTGATCATTGATACTTCATTTTCCGTAGCCGAATTCTCCCAGAATGTATACGTCATCATTTTGTGTAGCGCCTACTTGCGCATTGAAAGCCCCCATTAAGGTAATAATATTATTAGAGTAGGTATGTAGTCATATATGCATTGAGATTGTGGATATTATAAGATTTTCTATTTCATCAGCTCGTTCAGTTGGTGCGTAGACTTGGATAGTTGACCATATTTTTTGAAGCTGGGTATTTTTGAATGCAGTATGGCTATTCTTTCCGTCATACCCATGAAATCTTCTATGAAGTGTTAAAGCAGGCTTTGACTAAAAAACTAACTTCTCTTTGGCCTGCGATTTATATAATCTTCATGTTCTTCGATTGAACGCCTGGTCTGCGCACTTCACTTAGTCCCTACTGAGATAAAATCTTTGTTATTATGCATAGATTTTAGTCTCAGCTTTTGTAAATAGCCGTTAAATGACATGATTATATTTAAACGTATTTTTTTATTTATTCGCTGATCTAAGAACCTTATACATTTATTTTAAACAACCTTTGTGAATATTTCGATAAAAAACATATAAAATCGCATGAGCTTATCTTTTCTTTTGTATTTAAAGGCTGGATGTCTTCCAGATCCAGTGTCAATATAGCACTCTATCTTTCATTTTTTTCACATTCAAACTCATTATTTTTAAAATATGTGTAAATGAAATAAATAAGCAAATTGGGAATACATAAACCTATTGTTAAATATGCCCTTTGTCGGCTTTTAACAGAAAATTAGAATTTGCACGTGTTTTATGACCGTTCACTCAAATTTGTTCTTTTGTTCTCTAAATTCTCTATGTATCGGCTTGTATTTAAGTTCTCTACAATTATAGTTATTTAAAAAAATTAATTATCATTATGTATTTCGAAATATTGTACATTTTAAACTTGTATTTGTGTATACATTAACCAGGCGGCGATTTATGTATAAATAATCGGAATAGACATAATTATAAAACATTTGTACTTTTCAAATATGTCAAGTATTTACAATATTCTGAATCTGCATAGAATTAAACTAAAATAAATTTAAAAAGTTTGGTTCCTGTGACCTGGTATACCTTTAATGGTGGCATTGCTTCATTGTATTGCTTATTCGTTGAGCAAGGACAGCCCTAGGTCTGAAGTCAGGCGCCAACTTAAACCTTTAATTAGCACTTTCCCAAGCGTTTCTTCTCCAAAGGAAAGTAAATCAAAGTTGGAGGAAAGATATCTTATATATTTGAGGCGTTAATTATTTCTAATTGTTTTATTTTATACTCAGTAGAGTCGTAAATAATTGATAAAGTGATGCCATTGAAGTTAGCCTATGATAATTTGTTGTGTTGTTAGGTACATTATTCTTTTGTTGTTGTATATTTACATACATTGAGTAAGCATTAAGAGCCCAACTCAAAAGGACTAAGTATTTTGTATAAGATAGGTATGTAGAAAGAAAAATAACAAGTCAAGTCAAAGTCGTGTAAACTTTTTTAATAATCAATTTACCCCCGCGCCGTTTCAAACTAACACTGCGGTTCTTTTGTTATCTAGGTCCTGTAAATTTAATAAAAGAGAATATTATTTTTACTCTATATCAACCACTCGCGTATAAAGACAAGAATGTCAACAAAATTTTGCCTCATCTCAAATTCATTCAGGTAAACAGAATTTTGGGAAATTTTATGTTAATATGAACTTTGCCTTGTATATAGCGCCATCTTGTGGTCATAGGAGACACTAAATGTTAATGATGAGTTAATAATAAAGTTTGATTTTCTAATCTATTGATACGTTCGCTCAGTGTACAAGAGCCATAATGAATTAAAAAATACATAATTTTATTTAAATTACTACCGTCTTATTATACGTTAGATTCTGTTTTCAAAAATAATTATTTATTTCAGTTCTGCGTATTGTTCGACAATTTCAAAAGTCGTTGTATTTTTGCAAGATTTAAGGATATAATCTATGTTCACATGTCATATTATATGCGTCCTATTTGTAAAATAGTTTTAGCTCATTGGCAGCATACTGAGGTAAATTATTAATTAATGTCACCAATAGCCAATTTAATAAGTTTCCCAAATATCTATATCTAAATATAAAATAAAGAGACAAATAGTTCGGGAATTCCATAACTCGAAAAGCTTTTTTTAGTAAAAAAAATGAATTTGCACGTGTTTTATGACTTACGTGTTTACGAGTCAATCTATTGTTCAACAAATTCCCACAAAATCGAGCATCGCACTTTTGGCTTCTTTTTAATTAAGAAAATTTATGAATAAGTGTTTATAATACATTTTATAGAAAAAAAATATTTATTTGCTTAGGCAACATCAACTTACATTCAAATGCACAACTGTTCTCACGTTTTATACAAATTACCTGAACAAAACTTGAACGCATATACACATACACGTTTGGTCGGTGTTATTTTAGTTGCAAGAGATTATTTTTTGTGCAAAACTTGTGGATTAAATAACTGAACATTAAAATTTACTTGAAAAAACGCGCCCCCTGTCGTCGGGTAGCTTGAGTGATGGATGTATGCTTCTTATAACGCTATAATAGAAATTTTTAAGTATTACCATATCTTGCATATTGATTAAAATCAAAATTTTTAGCGCATTATTCTGACAGTAGTACTATTCATTTTTGCGTATTGATTTATTATAATAAATGCATATAAAATGTAAATCAAATTGGTTTAATACTATATTTCGCTACTAAGGTATAGAGGGCGTAATTACAAGGACTCCGAAGTGTATATTTGTCTACATATTTTATTAAATTAATAAATTTTAACGGACTTCAAATTTCTAGATCTCAAACTTCCAAAACGTATTTTTCTATTTACCTCGCATGTGTCGACTCGCGTCATTCGGCCGTCTTCGGACAGACAGCTCAGTTCAGTGCGCGTCTCCTAGCTGTGCAGTCCTTGCACGTGCAGTGTGTCATAGTTCATAGTTGTGTCATGTGTGGTGTATATGTGATTATAACTTTATTAGGTAAGTTTAAATTATATTTTTGATGGGGTTTTTATTTTATTGGATACCCGAGAATTCCAACAGTATAGCTTACCAACCAACTATATGTGTTTAAAGTTTGTCATATATATTAGAGGTGTATAATACATGTAGTGTATAAGTGAACTTACAACCCGTTATGGATACGTATTCCCCAAGCTCTACCCATGTACCATAAATAGTGAATATAAGTCTGCACCAAGAGGCCATAGGCAACGGTCGGAGTCCTACGGGTAGGATCAAGTCAGGCTCACCACGATATTTAAAAGCTTGGGAGGATGCGAGAAATTAAATAAGACTATTTAAAAACTTGCTTTATCTTCAATACTACTAACACCGTTTCACACATACATAATATTTTTGTGAGGCGTAGTTGTATAGGCTCATTAACGGTTTGGAAGGCACATAAGCCTTGTCAGTAAGAGAAATCTGAACAAGTAAATATATTTTTTTGTAATTTTTAAGAGGCATAAGAATTGACTGCAGTTTTAAATAAAACTTATTTATCATTTTAACTATATATACATATGTAATATTACAAACTAAATAAAATTTTAATCAATGATTGGTGTACATAACTTGCCTTTTTGCCCTCTAGTGTCCATAGATATAAACGCCATCTAGAGGTGACAATATGTAATAATATATGTAAAAATAAAATAAAGACATTATTTGTAATAGCGCCATCTAACGTCGAGTAGCCTATGTGATGGAAATATACTTCCCATTAACTTAAGGCCTGAAGGAAATAGCAATCATTCAAATTAAGTTCTGCTTAGCAATTAAAACAATCGTTTGGAATGCCTTTGGACAAGTATTCTGAATAGGCACTAGGCTATCCATTAATTAACGATCTGTTATAATAAATGCATATAAAATGTCAACCAAATCGCAAAATTTTGTTTCGTTACTGATATATAGGGGGCGTAGTAACAGGGTCTTAACTCTTAGTTATAATTTAATTAGTTCCTTAAGTTATGGGAGTTTACTCTAAGGAACAATTCTCAATATTCTTTATACAATGATATTTAGGTTCTCGATATAATTAAATTAATAATTAATTTACAAGTAGATATGTGACTATAGACAAAAGTTACTAGTACCTCAGAATATTCAAGAAAGTAAATATTATACAGATAGAAATATGTAATGGATATATAACAGTTGTAAAAGAAAGACTAAATACATTTGAACCGGAAAAAAAAATAATCAAGAGAGGAACAAATAGGTTTTCTAGAGATTTTTACCCATTTGTCCACAAAAACAAAAGCTTACCTTTACAAATATATAAGGGAAAGCTTTAAAGGCCCATACCCATATTGGTAATGAATAATATGTGCACTTAAAAAGTTGATTTATAAAATTATTAAGATTCTACTTGAAGCTTTGAATAAGTACAAAGGCTTATAGTATGTAGTAGTAAATCTTAATATATAAAAATCTCCTGTCACGATGTTTGTCCACGATGGACTCCTAAACTACCAAACCGATATCAATCAAATTGGCACACCGTGTGCAGTCTGGTCCAACTTAAGAGAAAGGATAGCTAAGATCTTTAATTATAGTCGCAATGTTATTTTATTGCAATTATTTGTTTTTTATTTGATACAATTCTAACAGATGGCGCTGTGTTAAAAGTACCAACGTTTCACATAACTTCCACCGTTTCCTTTGAATAGTTTACTACTATGTAATATAACAAAAACCTTAGCCACAGCAACGCTTGGCCGAGTCAGCTAGTAAAATTATAAGTATTTATTATATTTTCAATTTTATTTTAAAATTATCTTAGTAACATTTTATGCGCAATGTCTGCTGGAAATGTAGCTTCTATGTGCCTCCTAGTGAATCTCCATAGATCTGGAATATGAGAAATATTATTAATATGTTGTTGTTGGAAGGTACTTGAGGAAAAGAACATATTGCCTATGATACACACGTTTGAATTTGAATTATGTTTTCTTTACTTTTGATGTGCATTGTCATTTATAGATCATTATAATATATTTTTCTCTTATACAAGTAAACACAACTAACATATTATTTAATTGCTATAGCCACTAGTCCACCCTATCAGTTGTATTACATCATCATGTGAATGTGATGGATTTCTTAGTATTAATTTTTACTTATTTCATTAGTTGATTAGTGATTTAATAACCCAATTATTGTGAGAAAACTACCATATATTTCCCACTACATTTAACAAACCCAAGTGTAATGCTCTTAACTTACTTAATTAATATATAATATACATTTAACTCAAATTGTTTATTAATGTTAAAACAACATTTTAAATATTTGTTAATCAGACATGTCTCCGTGATACTTTCTACCTGTTAAGGTTTTTCCAAACCAATGGAACTTAAGGTCCTTATTTTCTTTAGCGGTTAAAACGCATTAAAAATAAAAGTAAAAAATTCATTAGGAATACATATAACATGTTAAATTATATTTTAGATCCAGATTTTGTAATGTTGACGCAGGCAAAGGAATCTCAAGGTTTTAAATGTGGCACTAGGGTGTACAAAACAAAACAATATATCTTTATTCATCTAGGTAAACAAGTAGGTACACTTATGAACGTCAAGAAAATTAAATTAATTGTAAATTTACATTTACTACCAGGTCGCAAGTCAAGGGTGTAGCATAATGGGTGAGATAATAATTTTAATGTGCACTTACCAGTAATTTTAAAGTTTCAATCTGTATACATATAAAGCTTTCTGGTGTCTTCAGTGGGTTAGTCTTATGACATATTAACAACAGCAAACATGTCAAATGTTTTCAACAATATTATCTGAAATATTCAATATTATGAATAAGATATGATTGTAATAAATAGATTACAATGGTTCACTGCAAACAAAAAATTAATGGAATGATAATTGTTAATTAAAAAAATCAATGTAGTGTGACAGTGGGTCTAAATTCTGCGTGTAATAGAAAAGCATTTATATTGAATTCAATGAAGGATAGAAAAAACATATGATGGTAATTGTTCTGGAGTATCAGTTTTCAGAACTCATTTCTGGTACAATCCAAGTTAAATTTGCAGCAACAAGAGTAGATTGCTGTATTGCAAAGAGAGATAATCTTACCTCTATCTATGCTCTATATCTAATCTCTATTTTCTATATCATCTGATTTTTATTGATCTTTCAAAATTAGCATCTTTTGTATTTACCACGTTAAACAAAATTAAAAATCTGAACATTAATTGAATTTTATAAGACCTTGTTTGGAAAAAATATGACGCCACCAGATTTTTCCCGAATTTTAACTAACACTCACTTACGTTTTATATTATGAAAAGTTATAATGCAAACAAAAATCAATATTTAATTTAATAAACTAACACTTATTATCAGTTCACAATAAAAAATAGCTTTTTTTATCGGTGAATTTACATTAACGTTAAAAACTGGCCATTTCAAATCTGTCTCCGTCTCGACCAATCACAGTTGTGAATAACCAAACAATGAAAAATATTTGAATTTGAAAAATATTACAGAAAGATAGTGATTTTTAATTATAAACTATACGTCTATTATTGTTACCTGAGCGGATTCTTGGGTCTGGCCGAAATTGATGCCCTGAATACAGTATTCAAGCACATGATAGATTTGTTTTAAGACGCCTTGAAAAAGGCGCCGAGTTGGAACCTCACTGCTGATTAAATCCGTCCCGTAACCATCGTGTTGGCTGAAGAAACGGTTAAACATTCTTGCATGCCTATCAAAAGCCAGGCAACATAAAATATAACTATCAAGAATACTCCATAACTTTCTTAGAGAGTGCAAATTCGAGCTGCTGACTTCACAAAAAATCCACACGATTGTAACGCCAAAATTTTGCCGGTAGAGTATTTATATTTTAATAAAGAGCGCCTGTGATTGGTGGACGTCTGTGATTGGTCGACACAGAGGAGATTCCAATAAGACAATTTGTGACGCCAACTCGCCAATTAAGCAACCTCCCAGGAGGATAAATTTTGGACGTATTATATATTATATATTATAGTCGGAGTCGGAGTCGGAGTCGGGAGTCGGGCAGTCGGGCGGGGCTCCAGGCGCGAGCGCGCGTCGGGCATCCGCGTTTGAAGTTTGTTATTGTCGAGTCGCGCGCGTACCGTCCAGTTTAAATGGCGAATTAAACAATTAAAGCGAACGGTGGGCGCGCGCGCGACCTCCGAGGGCGGAGCTCAAGATTCCGAGGTTCAACGGGATCCATTCGTTTCGGCGATATATTAGGATTACGATCGATTTTAACGCATCGAACGCGACATGTTGTAGGACAGCACACCGCGCTCCCGAGACGAGGCCGTGGACGCGCGCGCGTTCTCGTCTTTGCTCCGTAGTAGCAATATTATTTACCAAAAGGAAATAAGAAACTAAGAATAAGTCGAAATGTCCGATTAAACGTTACGAGTATCATCGTTAAATTTATCAAACACATCGATCGAGAAGCACGCGAGGAGATCTAAATAAGCAAAGCAAAAATTTCATTGACGCAGCCGGGAGCGATGCTGTTCGGTCGCAACCTTTTTTTACCTAGCTACGTTAGCACACCTATATTCTTAATTTTCAATGTCTCAACGTGAATGAACGGACACTTAAACGTATAACATAATAACTCTACCTATATAATATGTGTACATACTAAGTATACCAATTATAGTTTGCGATATTATAACGCCGTAATCTCATGTACATACGAAAACTTTAAATTGTTTCGATTGATATTTGTATGTGCTCTAAATGAATGTCATGTTTGCCCGCAATTGCTTGTCACATTCAAAGTTGTATTTTGTGTTTGTCTTTACCAATGTATCAGTGTGCCGAGCGTTGGCAAACTTTATCAATAAAAAAAAAACATGCCACTAGTGGATAGTTAGCATTAGTATCAGTAGTAATAGTGGTGTTATATGAAAAATATTATTCAATCAATTATTTATCGATTGGTAATTCATTTATATTGGTAGCTTAACTAATTGTGGGTGTGTCGTCGTTTAGTCGTTTTGATACGTTTTATTTTTGTAATAGAAACATATGCGGCCCTGAAAAGGGCCTTTTTTACTTGTTGAAAAATATCCGTCATACACCTAAGTAGGTGTACGACAATAATTAAATCAACTTAACCGCCGAAACCGTAGAGGGTGCGGCCCTGGCGCTTCAGAGCGTACACGACGTCCATGGCGGTGACGGTCTTCCTCTTGGCGTGTTCCGTGTAGGTTACCGCGTCGCGGATGACGTTCTCGAGGAATACCTTGAGAACACCGCGAGTCTCCTCGTATATCAGACCGGAGATACGTTTCACTCCACCCCTGCGCGCCAGACGACGAATCGCCGGCTTGGTGATACCCTGGATGTTATCACGGAGCACCTTCCTGTGACGCTTCGCGCCACCTTTTCCCAATCCCTTTCCTCCCTTACCGCGGCCGGTCATCGTTGATTGTCTGAATTAACTGCACTTTAGAAAAACCACCAGCACTACGTACGTCTGGCACGTACGACGATCACTGTTAGAATACGCTTCGCGTTCAAAGTCGTGGTGTATATATAGATTTCGGACAGCTAGGACCTCGCATATAAACGGGGCGAGGGGAGGGGGGGGGGGGGGGGCAGCGGCGTTGTGTGTGAGATTCGTTCTTATTATTATGATTTTATGTATGTATAAATAAATAAATTACTATGTACATAAAGAAGTAAATGTACAAAATAAAAACCAGCAAAGTAAAACCTCCAATTATGTCGATACGCATGAATTGAAAACAATACACAATAACAGAAAAGAAAAAACAAATCACGACAAAAATTTAACACATTTAACAATTAACTAAACAAAAAAAGACAAAAATTAACACCTGGTACACACACCGAGCTACAGCACGCCTCAAGAAGAGTCATAAATTTCTGAAGTGGTGCCATAAATACATATAATAGAAAGTCATTATTGTGCAATTGTTTTCTAAGAAACAATGGTGGCTCGCAAATATTGTTGTCGGCATTTGCCTTTGAACGTAAAATAGGCGCCAGCCTAATTTACGTTTTGTCGATCGCGAAATTAATTATTTATTTACTTAATAAATATTTATTTTATATATATATATATATTTTAATATTAGGTTAATTCCTAATGTTTTAAAATGCTTTTTCATTTGGTGTAGTAACGTTCGTTTCATTCGTTAGATACGTGATGTCTGTCTGAAGCACATCATTTGAATTATATGCGGCCCTGAAAAGGGCCTTTTGTTGTAATAATAATAATATAATATTATTATTTAGCACCGGCTACGCAAAATTAAGCACGCTCGCCGCGAATGCGTCTCGCCAGTTGGATGTCCTTGGGCATGATCGTCACTCGCTTTGCGTGAATGGCGCACAGGTTGGTGTCCTCGAAGAGGCCCACGAGATACGCCTCGCTCGCCTCCTGAAGCGCCATCACGGCGGAGCTCTGGAACCTGAGGTCGGTCTTGAAGTCCTGCGCAATCTCCCTCACCAGACGTTGGAACGGCAACTTGCGGATCAACAGCTCGGTACTCTTCTGGTAGCGACGGATCTCTCTCAGAGCGACGGTACCGGGCCTGTAACGGTGAGGCTTCTTCACGCCGCCGGTGGCTGGAGCGCTCTTGCGGGCCGCCTTGGTGGCGAGCTGCTTTCGCGGCGCCTTACCTCCGGTGGACTTACGGGCTGTCTGCTTAGTACGTGCCATTACGACGACTGCTCTCACTGACTCACTCGACTCGACTGAATACAAACTTTATATTATAATGTACGATGTGTGGACACGTCCGTCGCGTAACGATTGCGATGATGATATAAACACCGTCAAAACTCTTGGGCCGCATTTATATATAACGTCGAACCGAGCTCGGTGGGACGGGCGGGTGTGTCGGGGCATTTACGAGACCTATCTAAAATGAAATTGTTTATAACAATAATAAATAGGTAACTAACAAACATTAAAACGTTCAATTGTCTTTAATGGCGTTAAACACGTTGAAGTTACATTACTTTTCACTGATACTGTTGTCCACTACACTAATTATACATACAAAATGTAATATATATATATATATATATAATTACTTATATACACATATGTGTGTGTATGTAGGCATCTATAGTCTACCGAGACTGACATAAACCCATTTTTTTTTTATGTTTCATTTTCATGATAGTTTTTATACTGAATATAAATGTTTTCATAGGTAAGTACTTGATAATAGAGGGATTATAGGTTAATATATATATTTTTACGTTTATCGTTGATACTGTGCGTTGGTTGTGCGGTTCACACGCACACACCAAACTCTTCGGATAGATATTGTGGCCCTGAAAAGGGCCGTTTTGATGATGATGATGATCATTGTCAATCGCTCTCATTATACTTTTTTTACGTATAATAATATAAGAGAGAAATCGCCGGCGCCGAGACGATGGTACTGGTCCTACGCCGCCGCCGCCGTTGTCCCACCGCGCCGCGACGCTCACTTGGAGCTGGTGTACTTGGTGACGGCCTTGGTGCCCTCGCTGACGGCGTGCTTGGCGAGCTCGCCGGGCAGCAGGAGCCTCACGGAGGTCTGCACCTCGCGGGACGTGATCGTCGAACGCTTGTTGTAGTGAGCGAGACGGGACGCCTCCGCCGCGATCCTCTCGAAGATGTCGTTCACGAACGAGTTCATGATTGACATCGCCTTCGAAGAGATACCGGTGTCGGGATGCACCTGCTTCAGTACCTTGTAGATGTAAATGGCGTAGCTCTCCTTCCTCTTGTGCTTCTTTTTCTTTTTGTCCGATTTGGATATGTTCTTCTGCGCCTTGCCGGACTTCTTGGCCGCCTTGCCGCTGGTCTTTGGTGGCATAGTGAACGTCAGTAGACAGGCAGTCACAAACTATGTATCGACAACAACGACAACAGTCACACTGTTTGCTGATGATTTTTAAAAAATTTCCCCGCACTTCAGTATACTTCACTTTGAAAGTGCTCTGGCGACTGGTCCGGCGTTACATAGAAAACGTTTCGCGGGCGCCAATCGACGGCGTCGTTGCCGTTAGGACGCCGCGTGTTGGGGCGCGAGGGGGGCGAACGGCGGCGGCGGAGGGAGCGGGGCGTTATATTATGTATATTTCCGTCTCTATCTCCTTCTCCCTCTGACTCCTTTATTTATGGTTATTTAAAAAAATAATAATAATAATAACGTACATAACAGTATGTCTGTATGTATTGTCTCATTATTACTGATTGGATTATGCGTGAGCAATGTGAATTTCGGGCGTGTCTACATGTTAGATTGTTGTTTTTATTATTATTATTATTGTTGTTTTAAGTAAATAATATTGTCGAATATAAAAAGAAATACAACTCGATTTCATCTGGATCATGTGTATATACACATTGTAATAAGTAGGTAATTGACTTATTTTTGATAGTATATAATTTTGTCTGTTTTCGGTTTTGCTCTATAAGAGTAATAATATAATGTAAATAGTGACGTGGAACGTTTATTGTCGCTGATATATTTATCTAACAAATCACGGTGGCCGTACCACACGATCATTGCGATTTTATGAATCATATTGCGGCCCTGAAAAGGGCCTTTTAGGTCGTCGAGTTGACAACGGACACGAATAATAACAATACTCTAGTTGTTGCTATTATAATTTATGTCTTCTTCTCGGTCTTCTTGGGGAGAAGGACCGCCTGAATGTTAGGCAGTACACCGCCCTGTGCGATGGTCACGCCGGAGAGCAGCTTGTTGAGCTCCTCGTCGTTACGAATGGCCAGCTGCAGGTGACGCGGTATGATCCTGGTCTTTTTGTTGTCACGGGCCGCGTTACCGGCCAACTCGAGCACTTCGGCCGCCAGGTACTCCATAACGGCCGCGAGGTACACCGGCGCACCGGCACCCACCCTCTCGGCGTAGTTGCCCTTCCTGAGCAGCCTGTGGATACGACCCACCGGGAACTGGAGACCTGCGCGGTTGGAACGCGACTTCGCCTTTCCCTTGACCTTGCCTCCCTTGCCACGTCCGGACATTGCGTTTGGTTATTTGGGCACTGCACAACTCACTGAAAACTAACCGACAAGAGGTGACTTTTTTTTTAAATCGGCGGCGAATAATATTATATATGAATTCGGACGGTGTTCAACCAACCGGCCGGGTGTGACGAGAAACGACGTCGACGACTCAGCGCTATTAAACGCGATTGGGTGCCGCCGGCTCAGCGAGCGAGCGTTAGTGAGGGGTGCGAGAGGGGGGGGCGCGGGCGTAGGCCATGTGTGTAAGATCTACATACGTGGAATTAGAATTAAAATAATAATAATAATTAAAATTACATGCATGCATGCATACATACATACATACATACATACAAAAAAATATACATACAGATAGGTAAATAACACAATAGTATGTATTATTATTATTATTATTAACGACGGACGGATCACTCTTATTTATTATTATTATGTTCCAAATATTTATTGTGTGTTTTACGTTTTTTGTTTGAACGTGTACTTACCGGTCCCGTGTTTTCGTTTTTATGTACTGTTGTGTAATCGTGTAAAACACCCATTTTTATATTTTTATACATAATATTACATATTTGGTTATTTGTTTAGAATTTGTTTAATAAATAGGAACCGGTGGGGGCGGCGGGGGCGTGTCCATTGTCTATTGTCTTATGTCTTGGCCCGCCAAATTTTATTGCACCTCATAACATCTGTTAATAATTGGGTACATGCATTGTATTTACATTTGGCAACAGTCGGGCACTCGGGCGGCCGAAGGGATTGTTATCGCGAAGAGGAAGAAGTGGGTCGCGGTGCTGCATTGCATTTTTTTTTTTGTTGTTGTATTTCTCGAGTGTGAAGTGCGTGCGATCTCGATACAGGTGGATACAGGCGATGACGATTTTGTGTTTCGTGTGTGTGTGTGTGTGTGATACGGCGCTGCTGCGACGGTGAGTTGCTAACTAATATAATATAATAAGTTGTTAAAATATTAAGACACACCTACATACTTATACATACGTAATCTGCCTCTCTCACTCTCACTGCCTTGCCTTATTGGACAATTTAACAACTACTTTGTCGCATGTTATTATTATTTATATATAGGATATGTATCACCAGCCGGTCGACTAGCGACAATTGGACAATTTTTATAGTTTTATATATTATGTGTATAGGTATATAGGTATTAGTTAGGTATATATATATATATATAATTATATTTTTAGTATTTAATGTAATATAATATTTTTGTGCGTTTATTCGTTTGATACTCTCGACTCAACGGCAGCCCATGGAAACATATGTTAGCCCTGAAAAGGGCTTTTTGTGTGGCGTGTTTGTGCGTGCGTTTATTATTAGGTAGGTACTGTAATAATATACGACATCGACACAACCGACCACTTGCGATGCGCTCGTCGCTCGTCCGGTGGCCGATCCTCCTTCTGCTCCCGCTACTCCCGCTCCTCGGTGGTCAGCGCACGCGAACACAGTGCGGCGGCTCGTGCGTATTGAACGTGGATGGTCGCGTTCACTTCTTGGAAGCGGCCGACGCCTTTTTCGCGGTGGTGGCGGCCTTCGATTTGGGCGCGGCGGCAGCGGCCTTCTTCGGTTTGGGGGCTTTGGGTTTCTTGGTCGGTGGCTTCGCGCTCCTCTTCGCCTTGGACGCGGCCGCGTTGCTCGACGCGCCCTTGCCGGACGCCGCGGCGGCGGCGGCGGCGCGACCCTTCTTCGGTGTGGCCGCAGCGACCGGCTTCCTCTTGGCCGCGGCCGCTGCCTTCTTGTCTTTGGCGGCGACGCCTCTGCCGCCCGCTTTGGCCGGGGAGGCGGACCCGGCGGCCGACGCCGACGCGGCGGCGGCCTTCTTGCTCCTGGCGCCGGCGCTCGCGGCGGTCTTCTTGGCGGGTGCGCTCGGCTTCTTCGCCGATTTGGCCGCGGAGGACGCCGCCGCGCCGGAGCCCCTGCCGCCGGAGGACGCGGCGGCGGCGGCCGTCGCCTTCTTCGCGGCGCCGCCGGTTCCCGACTTGCTGTCTATCTTGAACGAGCCCGATGCGCCCTTGCCCTTCGTCTGAATCAGGGTGCCGGAGGCGACGGCACGCTTGAGATACTTTCTTATGAACGGCGCCAACCTCTCGGCGTCGAGGCTATAATTCGAGGCGATGTACTTCTTGATCGCCTGCAGGGACGATCCGCTCCTCTCCTTGAGCTCTTTGATCGCGCTGTTCACCATTTCGGAGGTCTTGGGGTGCGTCGGTCTGGCCTTGGGTTTCTTGGCGGCCGCTGCCGCCTTCGGTGCCTTCTTGGCGGGCGTCGCCGGCGCGGGTGTCTCCGATGCTACTGCGGTGTCGGCCATTTTTTTTCTTTTTCAATTGATATTAATCAATCACACTGACACTTAGGTATATTTGTAATATAATAATATGTAGTACGTATAATATTATACTAGATAATAATATGTGCGTAAAGAGTGCGCGGCGCTAGTGAGCGCCGGCCAGACGAATCGGTATACCGCGACGAGAGCTTCGTCGGCTGCGTGCGTTTTCTCGTATTCGAGTGTGAAACTTTTCACTAACACGTCTCGGTCTCATCGGATTTTTGATGATTATCAAACGGAAAATCGGAGAAAATCTCGTTGGCGATCGATAGTCTACGATATCGGCCACCGGTCGGGCAGTCGGGCGGGGCTCCAGGCGCGAGCGCGCGTCGGGCATCCGCGTTTGAAGTTTGTTATTGTCGAGTCGCGCGCGTACCGTCCAGTTTAAATGGCGAATTAAACAATTAAAGCGAACGGTGGGCGCGCGCGCGACCTCCGAGGGCGGAGCTCAAGATTCCGAGGTTCAACGGGATCCATTCGTTTCGGCGATATATTAGGATTACGATCGATTTTAACGCATCGAACGCGACATGTTGTAGGACAGCACACCGCGCTCCCGAGACGAGGCCGTGGACGCGCGCGCGTTCTCGTCTTTGCTCCGTAGTAGCAATATTATTTACCAAAAGGAAATAAGAAACTAAGAATAAGTCGAAATGTCCGATTAAACGTTACGAGTATCATCGTTAAATTTATCAAACACATCGATCGAGAAGCACGCGAGGAGATCTAAATAAGCAAAGCAAAAATTTCATTGACGCAGCCGGGAGCGATGCTGTTCGGTCGCAACCTTTTTTTACCTAGCTACGTTAGCACACCTATATTCTTAATTTTCAATGTCTCAACGTGAATGAACGGACACTTAAACGTATAACATAATAACTCTACCTATATAATATGTGTACATACTAAGTATACCAATTATAGTTTGCGATATTATAACGCCGTAATCTCATGTACATACGAAAACTTTAAATTGTTTCGATTGATATTTGTATGTGCTCTAAATGAATGTCATGTTTGCCCGCAATTGCTTGTCACATTCAAAGTTGTATTTTGTGTTTGTCTTTACCAATGTATCAGTGTGCCGAGCGTTGGCAAACTTTATCAATAAAAAAAAAACATGCCACTAGTGGATAGTTAGCATTAGTATCAGTAGTAATAGTGGTGTTATATGAAAAATATTATTCAATCAATTATTTATCGATTGGTAATTCATTTATATTGGTAGCTTAACTAATTGTGGGTGTGTCGTCGTTTAGTCGTTTTGATACGTTTTATTTTTG
Source organism: Pieris mannii (assembly GCA_028984075.1). Taxonomy (NCBI): domain Eukaryota; kingdom Metazoa; phylum Arthropoda; class Insecta; order Lepidoptera; family Pieridae; genus Pieris; species Pieris mannii. The sequence continues at coordinate 509,292 of CM054798.1, read as the reverse complement.
TAATAGAAACATATGCGGCCCTGAAAAGGGCCTTTTTTACTTGTTGAAAAATATCCGTCATACACCTAAGTAGGTGTACGACAATAATTAAATCAACTTAACCGCCGAAACCGTAGAGGGTGCGGCCCTGGCGCTTCAGAGCGTACACGACGTCCATGGCGGTGACGGTCTTCCTCTTGGCGTGTTCCGTGTAGGTTACCGCGTCGCGGATGACGTTCTCGAGGAATACCTTGAGAACACCGCGAGTCTCCTCGTATATCAGACCGGAGATACGTTTCACTCCACCCCTGCGCGCCAGACGACGAATCGCCGGCTTGGTGATACCCTGGATGTTATCACGGAGCACCTTCCTGTGACGCTTCGCGCCACCTTTTCCCAATCCCTTTCCTCCCTTACCGCGGCCGGTCATCGTTGATTGTCTGAATTAACTGCACTTTAGAAAAACCACCAGCACTACGTACGTCTGGCACGTACGACGATCACTGTTAGAATACGCTTCGCGTTCAAAGTCGTGGTGTATATATAGATTTCGGACAGCTAGGACCTCGCATATAAACGGGGCGAGGGGAGGGGGGGGGGGGGGGGCAGCGGCGTTGTGTGTGAGATTCGTTCTTATTATTATGATTTTATGTATGTATAAATAAATAAATTACTATGTACATAAAGAAGTAAATGTACAAAATAAAAACCAGCAAAGTAAAACCTCCAATTATGTCGATACGCATGAATTGAAAACAATACACAATAACAGAAAAGAAAAAACAAATCACGACAAAAATTTAACACATTTAACAATTAACTAAACAAAAAAAGACAAAAATTAACACCTGGTACACACACCGAGCTACAGCACGCCTCAAGAAGAGTCATAAATTTCTGAAGTGGTGCCATAAATACATATAATAGAAAGTCATTATTGTGCAATTGTTTTCTAAGAAACAATGGTGGCTCGCAAATATTGTTGTCGGCATTTGCCTTTGAACGTAAAATAGGCGCCAGCCTAATTTACGTTTTGTCGATCGCGAAATTAATTATTTATTTACTTAATAAATATTTATTTTATATATATATATATATTTTAATATTAGGTTAATTCCTAATGTTTTAAAATGCTTTTTCATTTGGTGTAGTAACGTTCGTTTCATTCGTTAGATACGTGATGTCTGTCTGAAGCACATCATTTGAATTATATGCGGCCCTGAAAAGGGCCTTTTGTTGTAATAATAATAATATAATATTATTATTTAGCACCGGCTACGCAAAATTAAGCACGCTCGCCGCGAATGCGTCTCGCCAGTTGGATGTCCTTGGGCATGATCGTCACTCGCTTTGCGTGAATGGCGCACAGGTTGGTGTCCTCGAAGAGGCCCACGAGATACGCCTCGCTCGCCTCCTGAAGCGCCATCACGGCGGAGCTCTGGAACCTGAGGTCGGTCTTGAAGTCCTGCGCAATCTCCCTCACCAGACGTTGGAACGGCAACTTGCGGATCAACAGCTCGGTACTCTTCTGGTAGCGACGGATCTCTCTCAGAGCGACGGTACCGGGCCTGTAACGGTGAGGCTTCTTCACGCCGCCGGTGGCTGGAGCGCTCTTGCGGGCCGCCTTGGTGGCGAGCTGCTTTCGCGGCGCCTTACCTCCGGTGGACTTACGGGCTGTCTGCTTAGTACGTGCCATTACGACGACTGCTCTCACTGACTCACTCGACTCGACTGAATACAAACTTTATATTATAATGTACGATGTGTGGACACGTCCGTCGCGTAACGATTGCGATGATGATATAAACACCGTCAAAACTCTTGGGCCGCATTTATATATAACGTCGAACCGAGCTCGGTGGGACGGGCGGGTGTGTCGGGGCATTTACGAGACCTATCTAAAATGAAATTGTTTATAACAATAATAAATAGGTAACTAACAAACATTAAAACGTTCAATTGTCTTTAATGGCGTTAAACACGTTGAAGTTACATTACTTTTCACTGATACTGTTGTCCACTACACTAATTATACATACAAAATGTAATATATATATATATATATATAATTACTTATATACACATATGTGTGTGTATGTAGGCATCTATAGTCTACCGAGACTGACATAAACCCATTTTTTTTTTATGTTTCATTTTCATGATAGTTTTTATACTGAATATAAATGTTTTCATAGGTAAGTACTTGATAATAGAGGGATTATAGGTTAATATATATATTTTTACGTTTATCGTTGATACTGTGCGTTGGTTGTGCGGTTCACACGCACACACCAAACTCTTCGGATAGATATTGTGGCCCTGAAAAGGGCCGTTTTGATGATGATGATGATCATTGTCAATCGCTCTCATTATACTTTTTTTACGTATAATAATATAAGAGAGAAATCGCCGGCGCCGAGACGATGGTACTGGTCCTACGCCGCCGCCGCCGTTGTCCCACCGCGCCGCGACGCTCACTTGGAGCTGGTGTACTTGGTGACGGCCTTGGTGCCCTCGCTGACGGCGTGCTTGGCGAGCTCGCCGGGCAGCAGGAGCCTCACGGAGGTCTGCACCTCGCGGGACGTGATCGTCGAACGCTTGTTGTAGTGAGCGAGACGGGACGCCTCCGCCGCGATCCTCTCGAAGATGTCGTTCACGAACGAGTTCATGATTGACATCGCCTTCGAAGAGATACCGGTGTCGGGATGCACCTGCTTCAGTACCTTGTAGATGTAAATGGCGTAGCTCTCCTTCCTCTTGTGCTTCTTTTTCTTTTTGTCCGATTTGGATATGTTCTTCTGCGCCTTGCCGGACTTCTTGGCCGCCTTGCCGCTGGTCTTTGGTGGCATAGTGAACGTCAGTAGACAGGCAGTCACAAACTATGTATCGACAACAACGACAACAGTCACACTGTTTGCTGATGATTTTTAAAAAATTTCCCCGCACTTCAGTATACTTCACTTTGAAAGTGCTCTGGCGACTGGTCCGGCGTTACATAGAAAACGTTTCGCGGGCGCCAATCGACGGCGTCGTTGCCGTTAGGACGCCGCGTGTTGGGGCGCGAGGGGGGCGAACGGCGGCGGCGGAGGGAGCGGGGCGTTATATTATGTATATTTCCGTCTCTATCTCCTTCTCCCTCTGACTCCTTTATTTATGGTTATTTAAAAAAATAATAATAATAATAACGTACATAACAGTATGTCTGTATGTATTGTCTCATTATTACTGATTGGATTATGCGTGAGCAATGTGAATTTCGGGCGTGTCTACATGTTAGATTGTTGTTTTTATTATTATTATTATTGTTGTTTTAAGTAAATAATATTGTCGAATATAAAAAGAAATACAACTCGATTTCATCTGGATCATGTGTATATACACATTGTAATAAGTAGGTAATTGACTTATTTTTGATAGTATATAATTTTGTCTGTTTTCGGTTTTGCTCTATAAGAGTAATAATATAATGTAAATAGTGACGTGGAACGTTTATTGTCGCTGATATATTTATCTAACAAATCACGGTGGCCGTACCACACGATCATTGCGATTTTATGAATCATATTGCGGCCCTGAAAAGGGCCTTTTAGGTCGTCGAGTTGACAACGGACACGAATAATAACAATACTCTAGTTGTTGCTATTATAATTTATGTCTTCTTCTCGGTCTTCTTGGGGAGAAGGACCGCCTGAATGTTAGGCAGTACACCGCCCTGTGCGATGGTCACGCCGGAGAGCAGCTTGTTGAGCTCCTCGTCGTTACGAATGGCCAGCTGCAGGTGACGCGGTATGATCCTGGTCTTTTTGTTGTCACGGGCCGCGTTACCGGCCAACTCGAGCACTTCGGCCGCCAGGTACTCCATAACGGCCGCGAGGTACACCGGCGCACCGGCACCCACCCTCTCGGCGTAGTTGCCCTTCCTGAGCAGCCTGTGGATACGACCCACCGGGAACTGGAGACCTGCGCGGTTGGAACGCGACTTCGCCTTTCCCTTGACCTTGCCTCCCTTGCCACGTCCGGACATTGCGTTTGGTTATTTGGGCACTGCACAACTCACTGAAAACTAACCGACAAGAGGTGACTTTTTTTTTAAATCGGCGGCGAATAATATTATATATGAATTCGGACGGTGTTCAACCAACCGGCCGGGTGTGACGAGAAACGACGTCGACGACTCAGCGCTATTAAACGCGATTGGGTGCCGCCGGCTCAGCGAGCGAGCGTTAGTGAGGGGTGCGAGAGGGGGGGGCGCGGGCGTAGGCCATGTGTGTAAGATCTACATACGTGGAATTAGAATTAAAATAATAATAATAATTAAAATTACATGCATGCATGCATACATACATACATACATACATACAAAAAAATATACATACAGATAGGTAAATAACACAATAGTATGTATTATTATTATTATTATTAACGACGGACGGATCACTCTTATTTATTATTATTATGTTCCAAATATTTATTGTGTGTTTTACGTTTTTTGTTTGAACGTGTACTTACCGGTCCCGTGTTTTCGTTTTTATGTACTGTTGTGTAATCGTGTAAAACACCCATTTTTATATTTTTATACATAATATTACATATTTGGTTATTTGTTTAGAATTTGTTTAATAAATAGGAACCGGTGGGGGCGGCGGGGGCGTGTCCATTGTCTATTGTCTTATGTCTTGGCCCGCCAAATTTTATTGCACCTCATAACATCTGTTAATAATTGGGTACATGCATTGTATTTACATTTGGCAACAGTCGGGCACTCGGGCGGCCGAAGGGATTGTTATCGCGAAGAGGAAGAAGTGGGTCGCGGTGCTGCATTGCATTTTTTTTTTTGTTGTTGTATTTCTCGAGTGTGAAGTGCGTGCGATCTCGATACAGGTGGATACAGGCGATGACGATTTTGTGTTTCGTGTGTGTGTGTGTGTGTGATACGGCGCTGCTGCGACGGTGAGTTGCTAACTAATATAATATAATAAGTTGTTAAAATATTAAGACACACCTACATACTTATACATACGTAATCTGCCTCTCTCACTCTCACTGCCTTGCCTTATTGGACAATTTAACAACTACTTTGTCGCATGTTATTATTATTTATATATAGGATATGTATCACCAGCCGGTCGACTAGCGACAATTGGACAATTTTTATAGTTTTATATATTATGTGTATAGGTATATAGGTATTAGTTAGGTATATATATATATATATAATTATATTTTTAGTATTTAATGTAATATAATATTTTTGTGCGTTTATTCGTTTGATACTCTCGACTCAACGGCAGCCCATGGAAACATATGTTAGCCCTGAAAAGGGCTTTTTGTGTGGCGTGTTTGTGCGTGCGTTTATTATTAGGTAGGTACTGTAATAATATACGACATCGACACAACCGACCACTTGCGATGCGCTCGTCGCTCGTCCGGTGGCCGATCCTCCTTCTGCTCCCGCTACTCCCGCTCCTCGGTGGTCAGCGCACGCGAACACAGTGCGGCGGCTCGTGCGTATTGAACGTGGATGGTCGCGTTCACTTCTTGGAAGCGGCCGACGCCTTTTTCGCGGTGGTGGCGGCCTTCGATTTGGGCGCGGCGGCAGCGGCCTTCTTCGGTTTGGGGGCTTTGGGTTTCTTGGTCGGTGGCTTCGCGCTCCTCTTCGCCTTGGACGCGGCCGCGTTGCTCGACGCGCCCTTGCCGGACGCCGCGGCGGCGGCGGCGGCGCGACCCTTCTTCGGTGTGGCCGCAGCGACCGGCTTCCTCTTGGCCGCGGCCGCTGCCTTCTTGTCTTTGGCGGCGACGCCTCTGCCGCCCGCTTTGGCCGGGGAGGCGGACCCGGCGGCCGACGCCGACGCGGCGGCGGCCTTCTTGCTCCTGGCGCCGGCGCTCGCGGCGGTCTTCTTGGCGGGTGCGCTCGGCTTCTTCGCCGATTTGGCCGCGGAGGACGCCGCCGCGCCGGAGCCCCTGCCGCCGGAGGACGCGGCGGCGGCGGCCGTCGCCTTCTTCGCGGCGCCGCCGGTTCCCGACTTGCTGTCTATCTTGAACGAGCCCGATGCGCCCTTGCCCTTCGTCTGAATCAGGGTGCCGGAGGCGACGGCACGCTTGAGATACTTTCTTATGAACGGCGCCAACCTCTCGGCGTCGAGGCTATAATTCGAGGCGATGTACTTCTTGATCGCCTGCAGGGACGATCCGCTCCTCTCCTTGAGCTCTTTGATCGCGCTGTTCACCATTTCGGAGGTCTTGGGGTGCGTCGGTCTGGCCTTGGGTTTCTTGGCGGCCGCTGCCGCCTTCGGTGCCTTCTTGGCGGGCGTCGCCGGCGCGGGTGTCTCCGATGCTACTGCGGTGTCGGCCATTTTTTTTCTTTTTCAATTGATATTAATCAATCACACTGACACTTAGGTATATTTGTAATATAATAATATGTAGTACGTATAATATTATACTAGATAATAATATGTGCGTAAAGAGTGCGCGGCGCTAGTGAGCGCCGGCCAGACGAATCGGTATACCGCGACGAGAGCTTCGTCGGCTGCGTGCGTTTTCTCGTATTCGAGTGTGAAACTTTTCACTAACACGTCTCGGTCTCATCGGATTTTTGATGATTATCAAACGGAAAATCGGAGAAAATCTCGTTGGCGATCGATAGTCTACGATATCGGCCACCGGTCGGGCAGTCGGGCGGGGCTCCAGGCGCGAGCGCGCGTCGGGCATCCGCGTTTGAAGTTTGTTATTGTCGAGTCGCGCGCGTACCGTCCAGTTTAAATGGCGAATTAAACAATTAAAGCGAACGGTGGGCGCGCGCGCGACCTCCGAGGGCGGAGCTCAAGATTCCGAGGTTCAACGGGATCCATTCGTTTCGGCGATATATTAGGATTACGATCGATTTTAACGCATCGAACGCGACATGTTGTAGGACAGCACACCGCGCTCCCGAGACGAGGCCGTGGACGCGCGCGCGTTCTCGTCTTTGCTCCGTAGTAGCAATATTATTTACCAAAAGGAAATAAGAAACTAAGAATAAGTCGAAATGTCCGATTAAACGTTACGAGTATCATCGTTAAATTTATCAAACACATCGATCGAGAAGCACGCGAGGAGATCTAAATAAGCAAAGCAAAAATTTCATTGACGCAGCCGGGAGCGATGCTGTTCGGTCGCAACCTTTTTTTACCTAGCTACGTTAGCACACCTATATTCTTAATTTTCAATGTCTCAACGTGAATGAACGGACACTTAAACGTATAACATAATAACTCTACCTATATAATATGTGTACATACTAAGTATACCAATTATAGTTTGCGATATTATAACGCCGTAATCTCATGTACATACGAAAACTTTAAATTGTTTCGATTGATATTTGTATGTGCTCTAAATGAATGTCATGTTTGCCCGCAATTGCTTGTCACATTCAAAGTTGTATTTTGTGTTTGTCTTTACCAATGTATCAGTGTGCCGAGCGTTGGCAAACTTTATCAATAAAAAAAAAACATGCCACTAGTGGATAGTTAGCATTAGTATCAGTAGTAATAGTGGTGTTATATGAAAAATATTATTCAATCAATTATTTATCGATTGGTAATTCATTTATATTGGTAGCTTAACTAATTGTGGGTGTGTCGTCGTTTAGTCGTTTTGATACGTTTTATTTTTGTAATAGAAACATATGCGGCCCTGAAAAGGGCCTTTTTTACTTGTTGAAAAATATCCGTCATACACCTAAGTAGGTGTACGACAATAATTAAATCAACTTAACCGCCGAAACCGTAGAGGGTGCGGCCCTGGCGCTTCAGAGCGTACACGACGTCCATGGCGGTGACGGTCTTCCTCTTGGCGTGTTCCGTGTAGGTTACCGCGTCGCGGATGACGTTCTCGAGGAATACCTTGAGAACACCGCGAGTCTCCTCGTATATCAGACCGGAGATACGTTTCACTCCACCCCTGCGCGCCAGACGACGAATCGCCGGCTTGGTGATACCCTGGATGTTATCACGGAGCACCTTCCTGTGACGCTTCGCGCCACCTTTTCCCAATCCCTTTCCTCCCTTACCGCGGCCGGTCATCGTTGATTGTCTGAATTAACTGCACTTTAGAAAAACCACCAGCACTACGTACGTCTGGCACGTACGACGATCACTGTTAGAATACGCTTCGCGTTCAAAGTCGTGGTGTATATATAGATTTCGGACAGCTAGGACCTCGCATATAAACGGGGCGAGGGGAGGGGGGGGGGGGGGGGCAGCGGCGTTGTGTGTGAGATTCGTTCTTATTATTATGATTTTATGTATGTATAAATAAATAAATTACTATGTACATAAAGAAGTAAATGTACAAAATAAAAACCAGCAAAGTAAAACCTCCAATTATGTCGATACGCATGAATTGAAAACAATACACAATAACAGAAAAGAAAAAACAAATCACGACAAAAATTTAACACATTTAACAATTAACTAAACAAAAAAAGACAAAAATTAACACCTGGTACACACACCGAGCTACAGCACGCCTCAAGAAGAGTCATAAATTTCTGAAGTGGTGCCATAAATACATATAATAGAAAGTCATTATTGTGCAATTGTTTTCTAAGAAACAATGGTGGCTCGCAAATATTGTTGTCGGCATTTGCCTTTGAACGTAAAATAGGCGCCAGCCTAATTTACGTTTTGTCGATCGCGAAATTAATTATTTATTTACTTAATAAATATTTATTTTATATATATATATATATTTTAATATTAGGTTAATTCCTAATGTTTTAAAATGCTTTTTCATTTGGTGTAGTAACGTTCGTTTCATTCGTTAGATACGTGATGTCTGTCTGAAGCACATCATTTGAATTATATGCGGCCCTGAAAAGGGCCTTTTGTTGTAATAATAATAATATAATATTATTATTTAGCACCGGCTACGCAAAATTAAGCACGCTCGCCGCGAATGCGTCTCGCCAGTTGGATGTCCTTGGGCATGATCGTCACTCGCTTTGCGTGAATGGCGCACAGGTTGGTGTCCTCGAAGAGGCCCACGAGATACGCCTCGCTCGCCTCCTGAAGCGCCATCACGGCGGAGCTCTGGAACCTGAGGTCGGTCTTGAAGTCCTGCGCAATCTCCCTCACCAGACGTTGGAACGGCAACTTGCGGATCAACAGCTCGGTACTCTTCTGGTAGCGACGGATCTCTCTCAGAGCGACGGTACCGGGCCTGTAACGGTGAGGCTTCTTCACGCCGCCGGTGGCTGGAGCGCTCTTGCGGGCCGCCTTGGTGGCGAGCTGCTTTCGCGGCGCCTTACCTCCGGTGGACTTACGGGCTGTCTGCTTAGTACGTGCCATTACGACGACTGCTCTCACTGACTCACTCGACTCGACTGAATACAAACTTTATATTATAATGTACGATGTGTGGACACGTCCGTCGCGTAACGATTGCGATGATGATATAAACACCGTCAAAACTTTTTTTTTTTTTTTTTTTTTTTTTTTTTTTTTTTTTTTTTTTTGAGAATGGAATCTCGCTGTTGGCCTTAAGGGCCTTTACAGCTCAGCACGGGCTGTTTTGGCGAGCTTAGCTCAGCCGGAAGGGGTGGGGTTCCCGCGACTCGCGCAAGGGCGTCTCCTGTGAGACTCGAACCTCGGCTTGGGCCGTCGCGGGGGGGTCAATCGCCTGAAGGGCAGGACGGAAGCTCACTGGAGTGAGCGAAATGCGGAGTAAAGGTCCTCGCCTTCCCCGGAGAAGGCGGTTTTTAACCCTAATCTGTTTGCTACTGCTATTATTATTATTATTGGCCGCGCGGGCGGCTTTTAATTTATTGTTAGCTACTGTGATTGGATCATCCGGATCCTTTAGTATGTGTCGGGGCCTCCTGCGAGCCTTTTTAGTCGGGAAGGGATAATAATTGATGCTATTACGCACCAGTGGGTTGGGATGGTGTTTAGCCTTGTCGAAGTGGCGTTTGGACGCCAACTTCATCCATTGGGCTATGGTAGGGAGCTCCAGGTCATAGTGGAGATCGACGTTTCTCACGTAGAAGGGTGCGCCGGTCGCGATTCTCATGAAACGCGACTGTAGCACTTGCAACCGGTGGATATACGAGGGGGCACAGTGCGCGAAGACTACGCTAGCGTAGGTCATGCACGGTCGGACGCAGGCCTTGTACAAGGTTACCTTGTGTCTAAGGGACATGTGACTCCTTTTATTTAGGAGGAAATGGAGGCGAGAGAGGACAAAAGCGGCCTTCTTGCGAACGGCGGCTACATGCTTACGAAAATGCATGCCGCTGTCGAGCGTGACTCCTAGATATTTGACGGACTTTTGCCAGGGAATGGCTTGTCCGTAAAGGGTGACCTCTTTTTTGAGGAGAAATTTTTCCCGAGTATTAGCGTTAGCACCGGGGTTGCCCCTGGCAAAGAGAACTGCAACGCTTTTCTCGGGATTTAACTGAAAGCCCCATTTCCGGAACCATTCGCCTAGCGACGTGGTTGCGGTCTGGAGTCTGTCCACGATGACACCTCTATCTTTATGAGTGGTATAGAGAGCGGTGTCGTCGGCATAGAGGGCTAGCTCCACATTCGGAGCCCTAGGGATGTCGCCGGTATACAGCGTGAAGAGAAGGGGCGAAAGGACCGAGCCTTGAGGGACTCCGGCCCTGATTGGACGAGGAGACGATAACGTTCCTTCTACACGATAACGAATTGAACGGTCGGACAAGAAGTCGTGTACGATACGCACGAGTCTCAGTGGCACTTGAAGGTGGTAGAGCTTGTAAATCAAGCCGTTGTGCCACACCTTGTCGAAAGCCTTCGCTATGTCGAAGAAGAGCGCACCCGTGGCTCTCGGTTTCAGGGAGCTGTTCATCCCGGAGAGGATGTGCTCCGTGATCCGATGGACTTGATGGACGCACGAGTGGGCCGGCCTAAAGCCAAACTGCTCATCGGGAATGAGCCCCTTTTCTAGGGCATAATCTAGGAGGCGCTTTTTCACTACCTTCTCGTACAGCTTGCTCAGCGTGTTGAGAAGGCTGATAGGGCGGTAACTGGTGGGATTGTTACGAGGCTTGCCCGGCTTGTGAATACCGATGACAATGGCCTCTTTCCACTGCGCCGGGAAGGTGCAGTTTTCGAGTAGGCAATTGAAAATGGCCACTAGCAAGCATATCAGATGGGGCGGTAGGCACCGGAGGACCTTATTCGAGATGGCGTCGAGACCTGGAGATTTACGAGGCAGTGAACTCTTGATAAGAGTTTTGACCTCGGCTATCGACGTAGGCGGGAGCGGCTCGGGAGAGAGGGGCAGTGCGACTATGCGTTCGACTTCGCGGTTCACGTGTTCGACGTGCGCCGGGTCGCTATGCTCGAGATACGGCGTGCACTGCTCCACTAGGTTGACGGCTAAGCACTCGGCTTTTTCGTCGTCATCGAATGCGTCAGGCAGATTTGGACGCTTGAGAGGGGGCATAGAAGCCACCGTGTCGGTTTTAAGAGAACGCGCGAGAGACCAATAGGCCGTATGCGAAGGTGACAATTCGCTGGTGAGACGGTCCCAGCGTTCGTTTCTAATTTCGCGCATGCGCTCTTTGACTCGGCGCTGCGAGGCGCGGAGTGCTCTGCGGTTATCGTCGGTCGGCGCTCTGGCGAAGGCGCGAGTCGCCGCGTTCTTCTCGGTCAACAGACGCCTCGCGTCCGGGGGAAGCTCCCAGCGTTGAGCGAACTCATCTGGGACCTTCCGGGACGATTCGGCGACCTTGGTCTGAATGTAATTAGTGACCGAGGAGATCGCGTCTAACGCGTGAGCGGACGAGACTAAATCGTCGGGGATATTAGAGAGGTCAGACGTTTCGACGGGCTTGAGGGCCTCGTCTAGCTTCTGCCAGTCGACTATGGACTTGTACCTCTTCTCTAGGGTGTTAGGTGGGCCGAATTCAAATTGAACCGGGAAATGATCAGAGTCTAATTCGTGTAGCACCTCTACGCTACGCGGCTGTAGTGCTACGTTTCGTAGAACCGCTACGTCTAAGACGTCCGTTGAGAGAAGGCCGTTACAAGTTATACCGCGACGAGTCGGTTGAATGGGGGCAATGACATTGAAATTGAGCACGTCAATAAGTCTACTGAGGGCTCGCCCATTAGGGTTTTCTTTTGAGCTATTCCAGTCCCCGTGCTTGCTATTGAGATCCCCGACCAATAAGACCGAGGGGCCCAGCGCAAACAGAGTCCTTAGATCGCTCTCTAGGATGTCCTTAGAGGGAGGGAGATACACCGACACGATAATAATCGGCTGATGACCGGTCATAGCCACGCGTAACACAGAGCACTCTATGTTTGTTAGCGACGGCGGGTCTAGCGGCGAGCAGTGAAGCGCACGTCTATAGTAGATGAGCGTTCCGCCTTTCGCCGTAGGTCTGTCGTTTCTAACCGCGACGTAATTCGCGAATCTAGGCGCGCGAACGCTGGGCTTGAGAAACGATTCCTGTACTAGGAAAATATCTATTTGGTGGCGAACGAGGAAATCTCGGACCAAATCTGCCTGCGGCTTGAAACCGTTTGCGTTAAATGTCACTACGGACAGCGATCGAGCCTTGACCCTAGACGTGGTCGTAGCTATTGCGGTGTGTTGGATTCTACGAATTGCCGCACGGATTGAAGTAGCAGGGCATGCTGAGATACGACGTTAACCTTAGCGGACACGTCTAAAGCGGATGTATAGGCTTCGTGGAATGCAACGAGGGCATCCAAGTCTAAAGCGCCTATAACGCTGAACGCAAGATTAAATGCGTTGCTAACTTTTGCGGACTCCGCAGATGCCTCCGCGGGAGGGCGGAGGGCTTGAGGAGGAGGGCTCGCCTTAGGGGTGGTCCTCTCCGTTACGGTGGGTGTCGGCGCTGACGCCTGGGAAGGCGCCGCAGATGCCGCTTTGGTTGGTAGAGGCGGGAAGGCCTCTGACGTGAGCTGGGGAGGGCCCTCCGTTACCGGGGGCTTGACCCAGGGACTACTTTCGGGCTGTGGGGCCGGCACGTAAGTGGGCTTTGGTCCCGTGCCACGGCGGGCCGCGTCACGCCCCGCCGTGCGCCTAGACGCCGGCTTATGCGCCTTGGGGGCTCGAGGACAACCGCGATAATTCGCTGGGTGCCCCTGTTGCCCGCAAAGCACGCACGCCGGCGGCTCGGCGCACGGAAGTGTGCGCTTGCAGTCCGCGGTGCCATGGTCGCCTAAGCACTTGACACACCGCGCCCTGGCGAAACAGTTACGGGCTGCGTGCCCGTAGAGTTGACAGCGATGACACTGTCGTGTGAAAGAGTGTTTGAGGGGGGTTTCAACCCTCAGTCCCGAGAGCTTACAACACTCTCTGAGACCAAATATCTTTTTACCGCTCGGGGTGAGGTCTAGCACTACGAGTACCATATCGTACGCTTCTTTTGTAGTGCGTTGGAGCATTCTGAATACCTCCCTAACGGGGTACCCTTGCTCTACTAGGTCGGTTTGGACTATCCCGGAGTCTATTTCCTTCGGAATGCCCTTGATAACTACCCTAAGGACGCGCTCCTCGGGTAGGGGGAAAGTATGTCCTCCGATACCTTCAGAGCGAAGGTGGGAGGTTAAAAACCGGTGGTGATCCGGTGAAAACACCTGTACGCATAAATTATCCCGCAGCGTACGGGCTTTGTAATTAATCGACTTAGTGTCGAGGAGCTTTGAGAGAGCGGGCCATACACCCTTATCCCTAATGTAAACGGGCGGCGGTGTTTTAATACGGTCCGCGGGAGCGGACGGCGCGGGTTTTCCCGATAAAAGGGAGCTAAGATCCCTCTTAGGAGGGCTTGAGGGCTGGGTTGGCCTCTTGGCCGGAGGACCGCCTTTAGCCGAGCGCTTTTTCTTGCGCCCTACCGTTTCGAAGCCGTCTGATTCGTTCGACGACGTTTCGTTTAATGATTCCGCCCGAGCGGATTGGGTCGACATGCGCGACGAAGGCCGTGATTGGCTTATTAACTCATCGCTTACGCTTTCCGCACGGAGCGGTGAGCGCGAGCGCGAGCGAGACCCTGATTGGTCGGTGCGCGAGGTAGTACCGCATTCGTCTAGACGCGTGCGAGAACCGGATTGGTCGATACGCGAGCAAGAGACTATTTGATCGGAACGCGAGCGGGACCCTGATTGGTCGGTGCGCGAGGTAGTACCGCATTCATCGATGCGCGTGCGAGAACCGGATTGGTCGATAATTGATCGCGATACCTTCGCGGAGGCATTTTTAATATTCACCTTACGCGGCGGCGGTGATGGCGAACGCGGCGAGTCAGCGATAAGGGACTCATTAAAGGCCCTAATAGCGTCTGGAAAACGCTTATTTAAAAAGAGCACTAAATTGCTCATGTCAGGAGGTGGATCCTCGGACGCCATTCTGAAGGCGGGAAGCCAACAGTTTGACGACGAGTGTGTACCTAAGCCTACTGGTAGTGAGTACCTAAGCTAGTGATTTGCCCTAACGTGTATGCGTCTCCGCTGGTGATAGCGGAGGTGTGGTTTGTCACCGACCTAACCAGCCCGTAGGAGTTTGGGTAAATAGAGCCCCTACGGATGTGACAGGACCCGTCCAACAGTGGACCTGTTTTTAGCCGGTTGCAAGGAAAGTAGTTGGAGTACCTACTCCCTATCGCGTGCCTACTAGGAGGCCCGGCCGCCAACAGGACTTGGAGGAAGCGGAGGGGCTGTTACGCGCCTTGAAAAAGGCACGGTGTATGCACCCCGGACAAAAACACTCCCGCACAAGGCGTTAACCGACAGATAACCGTTTGGCACCGTTAGGTGGCTATCTGAACGGCCGCAGGTAAACCCGCGATCATAAATTGCAGCCTTCAAAGCCCGTTGTCCACCGAAGGCGCGAAGCGACCAATGGGAGCGCAGCAGGCGGCAAGGCAGCAGTCGGAGAGCGCGTGCGCACTGTACAGTGGCAAGCGGCGATGACTCACACGGAGCGAGCGAGATAGCACAGGAGCAGACGTCCGCACGGAACGACGGTCGGGCGCAGAGTGACCGTCAAAACTTTTTTTTTTTTTTTTTTTTTTTTTTTTTTTTTTTTTTTTTTTTTTTTTTTTTTTTTTTTTTTTTTTAAGAATGGAATCTCGCTGTTGGCCTTAAGGGCCTTTACAGCTCAGCACGGGCTGTTTTGGCGAGCTTAGCTCAGCCGGAAGGGGTGGGGTTCCCGCGACTCGCGCAAGGGCGTCTCCTGTGAGACTCGAACCTCGGCTTGGGCCGTCGCGGGGGGGTCAATCGCCTGAAGGGCAGGACGGAAGCTCACTGGAGTGAGCGAAATGCGAAGTAAAGGTCCTCGCCTTCCCCGGAGAAGGCGGTTTTTAACCCTAATCTGTTTGCTACTGCTATTATTATTATTATTGGCCGCGCGGGCGGCTTTTAATTTATTGTTAGCTATTGTGATTGGATCATCCGGATCCTTTAGTATGTGTCGGGGCCTCCTGCGAGCCTTTTTAGTCGGGAAGGGATAATAATTGATGCTATTACGCACCAGTGGGTTGGGATGGTGTTTAGCCTTGTCGAAGTGGCGTTTGGACGCCAACTTCATCCATTGGGCTATGGTAGGGAGCTCCAGGTCATAGTGGAGATCGACGTTTCTCACGTAGAAGGGTGCGCCGGTCGCGATTCTCATGAAACGCGACTGTAGCACTTGCAACCGGTGGATATACGAGGGGGCACAGTGCGCGAAGACTACGCTAGCGTAGGTCATGCACGGTCGGACGCAGGCCTTGTACAAGGTTACCTTGTGTCTAAGGGACATGTGACTCCTTTTATTTAGGAGGAAATGGAGGCGAGAGAGGACAAAAGCGGCCTTCTTGCGAACGGCGGCTACATGCTTACGAAAATGCATGCCGCTGTCGAGCGTGACTCCTAGATATTTGACGGACTTTTGCCAGGGAATGGCTTGTCCGTAAAGGGTGACCTCTTTTTTGAGGAGAAATTTTTCCCGAGTATTAGCGTTAGCACCGGGGTTGCCCCTGGCAAAGAGAACTGCAACGCTTTTCTCGGGATTTAACTGAAAGCCCCATTTCCGGAACCATTCGCCTAGCGACGTGGTTGCGGTCTGGAGTCTGTCCACGATGACACCTCTATCTTTATGAGTGGTATAGAGAGCGGTGTCGTCGGCATAGAGGGCTAGCTCCACATTCGGAGCCCTAGGGATGTCGCCGGTATACAGCGTGAAGAGAAGGGGCGAAAGGACCGAGCCTTGAGGGACTCCGGCCCTGATTGGACGAGGAGACGATAACGTTCCTTCTACACGATAACGAATTGAACGGTCGGACAAGAAGTCGTGTACGATACGCACGAGTCTCAGTGGCACTTGAAGGTGGTAGAGCTTGTAAATCAAGCCGTTGTGCCACACCTTGTCGAAAGCCTTCGCTATGTCGAAGAAGAGCGCACCCGTGGCTCTCGGTTTCAGGGAGCTGTTCATCCCGGAGAGGATGTGCTCCGTGATCCGATGGACTTGATGGACGCACGAGTGGGCCGGCCTAAAGCCAAACTGCTCATCGGGAATGAGCCCCTTTTCTAGGGCATAATCTAGGAGGCGCTTTTTCACTACCTTCTCGTACAGCTTGCTCAGCGTGTTGAGAAGGCTGATAGGGCGGTAACTGGTGGGATTGTTACGAGACTTGCCCGGCTTGTGAATACCGATGACAATGGCCTCTTTCCACTGCGCCGGGAAGGTGCAGTTTTCGAGTAGGCAATTGAAAATGGCCACTAGCAAGCATATCAGATGGGGCGGTAGGCACCGGAGGACCTTATTCGAGATGGCGTCGAGACCTGGAGATTTACGAGGCAGAGAACTCTTGATTAGAGTTTTGACCTCGGCTATCGACGTAGGCGGGAGCGGCTCGGGAGAGAGGGGCAGTGCGACTATGCGTTCGACTTCGGACCGTCAAAACTCTTGGGCCGCATTTATATATAACGTCGAACCGAGCTCGGTGGGACGGGCGGGTGTGTCGGGGCATTTACGAGACCTATCTAAAATGAAATTGTTTATAACAATAATAAATAGGTAACTAACAAACATTAAAACGTTCAATTGTCTTTAATGGCGTTAAACACGTTGAAGTTACATTACTTTTCACTGATACTGTTGTCCACTACACTAATTATACATACAAAATGTAATATATATATATATATATATAATTACTTATATACACATATGTGTGTGTATGTAGGCATCTATAGTCTACCGAGACTGACATAAACCCATTTTTTTTTTATGTTTCATTTTCATGATAGTTTTTATACTGAATATAAATGTTTTCATAGGTAAGTACTTGATAATAGAGGGATTATAGGTTAATATATATATTTTTACGTTTATCGTTGATACTGTGCGTTGGTTGTGCGGTTCACACGCACACACCAAACTCTTCGGATAGATATTGTGGCCCTGAAAAGGGCCGTTTTGATGATGATGATGATCATTGTCAATCGCTCTCATTATACTTTTTTTACGTATAATAATATAAGAGAGAAATCGCCGGCGCCGAGACGATGGTACTGGTCCTACGCCGCCGCCGCCGTTGTCCCACCGCGCCGCGACGCTCACTTGGAGCTGGTGTACTTGGTGACGGCCTTGGTGCCCTCGCTGACGGCGTGCTTGGCGAGCTCGCCGGGCAGCAGGAGCCTCACGGAGGTCTGCACCTCGCGGGACGTGATCGTCGAACGCTTGTTGTAGTGAGCGAGACGGGACGCCTCCGCCGCGATCCTCTCGAAGATGTCGTTCACGAACGAGTTCATGATTGACATCGCCTTCGAAGAGATACCGGTGTCGGGATGCACCTGCTTCAGTACCTTGTAGATGTAAATGGCGTAGCTCTCCTTCCTCTTGTGCTTCTTTTTCTTTTTGTCCGATTTGGATATGTTCTTCTGCGCCTTGCCGGACTTCTTGGCCGCCTTGCCGCTGGTCTTTGGTGGCATAGTGAACGTCAGTAGACAGGCAGTCACAAACTATGTATCGACAACAACGACAACAGTCACACTGTTTGCTGATGATTTTTAAAAAATTTCCCCGCACTTCAGTATACTTCACTTTGAAAGTGCTCTGGCGACTGGTCCGGCGTTACATAGAAAACGTTTCGCGGGCGCCAATCGACGGCGTCGTTGCCGTTAGGACGCCGCGTGTTGGGGCGCGAGGGGGGCGAACGGCGGCGGCGGAGGGAGCGGGGCGTTATATTATGTATATTTCCGTCTCTATCTCCTTCTCCCTCTGACTCCTTTATTTATGGTTATTTAAAAAAATAATAATAATAATAACGTACATAACAGTATGTCTGTATGTATTGTCTCATTATTACTGATTGGATTATGCGTGAGCAATGTGAATTTCGGGCGTGTCTACATGTTAGATTGTTGTTTTTATTATTATTATTATTGTTGTTTTAAGTAAATAATATTGTCGAATATAAAAAGAAATACAACTCGATTTCATCTGGATCATGTGTATATACACATTGTAATAAGTAGGTAATTGACTTATTTTTGATAGTATATAATTTTGTCTGTTTTCGGTTTTGCTCTATAAGAGTAATAATATAATGTAAATAGTGACGTGGAACGTTTATTGTCGCTGATATATTTATCTAACAAATCACGGTGGCCGTACCACACGATCATTGCGATTTTATGAATCATATTGCGGCCCTGAAAAGGGCCTTTTAGGTCGTCGAGTTGACAACGGACACGAATAATAACAATACTCTAGTTGTTGCTATTATAATTTATGTCTTCTTCTCGGTCTTCTTGGGGAGAAGGACCGCCTGAATGTTAGGCAGTACACCGCCCTGTGCGATGGTCACGCCGGAGAGCAGCTTGTTGAGCTCCTCGTCGTTACGAATGGCCAGCTGCAGGTGACGCGGTATGATCCTGGTCTTTTTGTTGTCACGGGCCGCGTTACCGGCCAACTCGAGCACTTCGGCCGCCAGGTACTCCATAACGGCCGCGAGGTACACCGGCGCACCGGCACCCACCCTCTCGGCGTAGTTGCCCTTCCTGAGCAGCCTGTGGATACGACCCACCGGGAACTGGAGACCTGCGCGGTTGGAACGCGACTTCGCCTTTCCCTTGACCTTGCCTCCCTTGCCACGTCCGGACATTGCGTTTGGTTATTTGGGCACTGCACAACTCACTGAAAACTAACCGACAAGAGGTGACTTTTTTTTTAAATCGGCGGCGAATAATATTATATATGAATTCGGACGGTGTTCAACCAACCGGCCGGGTGTGACGAGAAACGACGTCGACGACTCAGCGCTATTAAACGCGATTGGGTGCCGCCGGCTCAGCGAGCGAGCGTTAGTGAGGGGTGCGAGAGGGGGGGGCGCGGGCGTAGGCCATGTGTGTAAGATCTACATACGTGGAATTAGAATTAAAATAATAATAATAATTAAAATTACATGCATGCATGCATACATACATACATACATACATACAAAAAAATATACATACAGATAGGTAAATAACACAATAGTATGTATTATTATTATTATTATTAACGACGGACGGATCACTCTTATTTATTATTATTATGTTCCAAATATTTATTGTGTGTTTTACGTTTTTTGTTTGAACGTGTACTTACCGGTCCCGTGTTTTCGTTTTTATGTACTGTTGTGTAATCGTGTAAAACACCCATTTTTATATTTTTATACATAATATTACATATTTGGTTATTTGTTTAGAATTTGTTTAATAAATAGGAACCGGTGGGGGCGGCGGGGGCGTGTCCATTGTCTATTGTCTTATGTCTTGGCCCGCCAAATTTTATTGCACCTCATAACATCTGTTAATAATTGGGTACATGCATTGTATTTACATTTGGCAACAGTCGGGCACTCGGGCGGCCGAAGGGATTGTTATCGCGAAGAGGAAGAAGTGGGTCGCGGTGCTGCATTGCATTTTTTTTTTTGTTGTTGTATTTCTCGAGTGTGAAGTGCGTGCGATCTCGATACAGGTGGATACAGGCGATGACGATTTTGTGTTTCGTGTGTGTGTGTGTGTGTGATACGGCGCTGCTGCGACGGTGAGTTGCTAACTAATATAATATAATAAGTTGTTAAAATATTAAGACACACCTACATACTTATACATACGTAATCTGCCTCTCTCACTCTCACTGCCTTGCCTTATTGGACAATTTAACAACTACTTTGTCGCATGTTATTATTATTTATATATAGGATATGTATCACCAGCCGGTCGACTAGCGACAATTGGACAATTTTTATAGTTTTATATATTATGTGTATAGGTATATAGGTATTAGTTAGGTATATATATATATATATAATTATATTTTTAGTATTTAATGTAATATAATATTTTTGTGCGTTTATTCGTTTGATACTCTCGACTCAACGGCAGCCCATGGAAACATATGTTAGCCCTGAAAAGGGCTTTTTGTGTGGCGTGTTTGTGCGTGCGTTTATTATTAGGTAGGTACTGTAATAATATACGACATCGACACAACCGACCACTTGCGATGCGCTCGTCGCTCGTCCGGTGGCCGATCCTCCTTCTGCTCCCGCTACTCCCGCTCCTCGGTGGTCAGCGCACGCGAACACAGTGCGGCGGCTCGTGCGTATTGAACGTGGATGGTCGCGTTCACTTCTTGGAAGCGGCCGACGCCTTTTTCGCGGTGGTGGCGGCCTTCGATTTGGGCGCGGCGGCAGCGGCCTTCTTCGGTTTGGGGGCTTTGGGTTTCTTGGTCGGTGGCTTCGCGCTCCTCTTCGCCTTGGACGCGGCCGCGTTGCTCGACGCGCCCTTGCCGGACGCCGCGGC
Organism: Pieris mannii; assembly: GCA_028984075.1. NCBI lineage: Eukaryota > Metazoa > Arthropoda > Insecta > Lepidoptera > Pieridae > Pieris > Pieris mannii. Next base: position 488,497 of record CM054798.1, on the reverse strand, counting down.
GGCGGCGGCGGCGCGACCCTTCTTCGGTGTGGCCGCAGCGACCGGCTTCCTCTTGGCCGCGGCCGCTGCCTTCTTGTCTTTGGCGGCGACGCCTCTGCCGCCCGCTTTGGCCGGGGAGGCGGACCCGGCGGCCGACGCCGACGCGGCGGCGGCCTTCTTGCTCCTGGCGCCGGCGCTCGCGGCGGTCTTCTTGGCGGGTGCGCTCGGCTTCTTCGCCGATTTGGCCGCGGAGGACGCCGCCGCGCCGGAGCCCCTGCCGCCGGAGGACGCGGCGGCGGCGGCCGTCGCCTTCTTCGCGGCGCCGCCGGTTCCCGACTTGCTGTCTATCTTGAACGAGCCCGATGCGCCCTTGCCCTTCGTCTGAATCAGGGTGCCGGAGGCGACGGCACGCTTGAGATACTTTCTTATGAACGGCGCCAACCTCTCGGCGTCGAGGCTATAATTCGAGGCGATGTACTTCTTGATCGCCTGCAGGGACGATCCGCTCCTCTCCTTGAGCTCTTTGATCGCGCTGTTCACCATTTCGGAGGTCTTGGGGTGCGTCGGTCTGGCCTTGGGTTTCTTGGCGGCCGCTGCCGCCTTCGGTGCCTTCTTGGCGGGCGTCGCCGGCGCGGGTGTCTCCGATGCTACTGCGGTGTCGGCCATTTTTTTTCTTTTTCAATTGATATTAATCAATCACACTGACACTTAGGTATATTTGTAATATAATAATATGTAGTACGTATAATATTATACTAGATAATAATATGTGCGTAAAGAGTGCGCGGCGCTAGTGAGCGCCGGCCAGACGAATCGGTATACCGCGACGAGAGCTTCGTCGGCTGCGTGCGTTTTCTCGTATTCGAGTGTGAAACTTTTCACTAACACGTCTCGGTCTCATCGGATTTTTGATGATTATCAAACGGAAAATCGGAGAAAATCTCGTTGGCGATCGATAGTCTACGATATCGGCCACCGGTCGGGCAGTCGGGCGGGGCTCCAGGCGCGAGCGCGCGTCGGGCATCCGCGTTTGAAGTTTGTTATTGTCGAGTCGCGCGCGTACCGTCCAGTTTAAATGGCGAATTAAACAATTAAAGCGAACGGTGGGCGCGCGCGCGACCTCCGAGGGCGGAGCTCAAGATTCCGAGGTTCAACGGGATCCATTCGTTTCGGCGATATATTAGGATTACGATCGATTTTAACGCATCGAACGCGACATGTTGTAGGACAGCACACCGCGCTCCCGAGACGAGGCCGTGGACGCGCGCGCGTTCTCGTCTTTGCTCCGTAGTAGCAATATTATTTACCAAAAGGAAATAAGAAACTAAGAATAAGTCGAAATGTCCGATTAAACGTTACGAGTATCATCGTTAAATTTATCAAACACATCGATCGAGAAGCACGCGAGGAGATCTAAATAAGCAAAGCAAAAATTTCATTGACGCAGCCGGGAGCGATGCTGTTCGGTCGCAACCTTTTTTTACCTAGCTACGTTAGCACACCTATATTCTTAATTTTCAATGTCTCAACGTGAATGAACGGACACTTAAACGTATAACATAATAACTCTACCTATATAATATGTGTACATACTAAGTATACCAATTATAGTTTGCGATATTATAACGCCGTAATCTCATGTACATACGAAAACTTTAAATTGTTTCGATTGATATTTGTATGTGCTCTAAATGAATGTCATGTTTGCCCGCAATTGCTTGTCACATTCAAAGTTGTATTTTGTGTTTGTCTTTACCAATGTATCAGTGTGCCGAGCGTTGGCAAACTTTATCAATAAAAAAAAAACATGCCACTAGTGGATAGTTAGCATTAGTATCAGTAGTAATAGTGGTGTTATATGAAAAATATTATTCAATCAATTATTTATCGATTGGTAATTCATTTATATTGGTAGCTTAACTAATTGTGGGTGTGTCGTCGTTTAGTCGTTTTGATACGTTTTATTTTTGTAATAGAAACATATGCGGCCCTGAAAAGGGCCTTTTTTACTTGTTGAAAAATATCCGTCATACACCTAAGTAGGTGTACGACAATAATTAAATCAACTTAACCGCCGAAACCGTAGAGGGTGCGGCCCTGGCGCTTCAGAGCGTACACGACGTCCATGGCGGTGACGGTCTTCCTCTTGGCGTGTTCCGTGTAGGTTACCGCGTCGCGGATGACGTTCTCGAGGAATACCTTGAGAACACCGCGAGTCTCCTCGTATATCAGACCGGAGATACGTTTCACTCCACCCCTGCGCGCCAGACGACGAATCGCCGGCTTGGTGATACCCTGGATGTTATCACGGAGCACCTTCCTGTGACGCTTCGCGCCACCTTTTCCCAATCCCTTTCCTCCCTTACCGCGGCCGGTCATCGTTGATTGTCTGAATTAACTGCACTTTAGAAAAACCACCAGCACTACGTACGTCTGGCACGTACGACGATCACTGTTAGAATACGCTTCGCGTTCAAAGTCGTGGTGTATATATAGATTTCGGACAGCTAGGACCTCGCATATAAACGGGGCGAGGGGAGGGGGGGGGGGGGGGGCAGCGGCGTTGTGTGTGAGATTCGTTCTTATTATTATGATTTTATGTATGTATAAATAAATAAATTACTATGTACATAAAGAAGTAAATGTACAAAATAAAAACCAGCAAAGTAAAACCTCCAATTATGTCGATACGCATGAATTGAAAACAATACACAATAACAGAAAAGAAAAAACAAATCACGACAAAAATTTAACACATTTAACAATTAACTAAACAAAAAAAGACAAAAATTAACACCTGGTACACACACCGAGCTACAGCACGCCTCAAGAAGAGTCATAAATTTCTGAAGTGGTGCCATAAATACATATAATAGAAAGTCATTATTGTGCAATTGTTTTCTAAGAAACAATGGTGGCTCGCAAATATTGTTGTCGGCATTTGCCTTTGAACGTAAAATAGGCGCCAGCCTAATTTACGTTTTGTCGATCGCGAAATTAATTATTTATTTACTTAATAAATATTTATTTTATATATATATATATATTTTAATATTAGGTTAATTCCTAATGTTTTAAAATGCTTTTTCATTTGGTGTAGTAACGTTCGTTTCATTCGTTAGATACGTGATGTCTGTCTGAAGCACATCATTTGAATTATATGCGGCCCTGAAAAGGGCCTTTTGTTGTAATAATAATAATATAATATTATTATTTAGCACCGGCTACGCAAAATTAAGCACGCTCGCCGCGAATGCGTCTCGCCAGTTGGATGTCCTTGGGCATGATCGTCACTCGCTTTGCGTGAATGGCGCACAGGTTGGTGTCCTCGAAGAGGCCCACGAGATACGCCTCGCTCGCCTCCTGAAGCGCCATCACGGCGGAGCTCTGGAACCTGAGGTCGGTCTTGAAGTCCTGCGCAATCTCCCTCACCAGACGTTGGAACGGCAACTTGCGGATCAACAGCTCGGTACTCTTCTGGTAGCGACGGATCTCTCTCAGAGCGACGGTACCGGGCCTGTAACGGTGAGGCTTCTTCACGCCGCCGGTGGCTGGAGCGCTCTTGCGGGCCGCCTTGGTGGCGAGCTGCTTTCGCGGCGCCTTACCTCCGGTGGACTTACGGGCTGTCTGCTTAGTACGTGCCATTACGACGACTGCTCTCACTGACTCACTCGACTCGACTGAATACAAACTTTATATTATAATGTACGATGTGTGGACACGTCCGTCGCGTAACGATTGCGATGATGATATAAACACCGTCAAAACTCTTGGGCCGCATTTATATATAACGTCGAACCGAGCTCGGTGGGACGGGCGGGTGTGTCGGGGCATTTACGAGACCTATCTAAAATGAAATTGTTTATAACAATAATAAATAGGTAACTAACAAACATTAAAACGTTCAATTGTCTTTAATGGCGTTAAACACGTTGAAGTTACATTACTTTTCACTGATACTGTTGTCCACTACACTAATTATACATACAAAATGTAATATATATATATATATATATAATTACTTATATACACATATGTGTGTGTATGTAGGCATCTATAGTCTACCGAGACTGACATAAACCCATTTTTTTTTTATGTTTCATTTTCATGATAGTTTTTATACTGAATATAAATGTTTTCATAGGTAAGTACTTGATAATAGAGGGATTATAGGTTAATATATATATTTTTACGTTTATCGTTGATACTGTGCGTTGGTTGTGCGGTTCACACGCACACACCAAACTCTTCGGATAGATATTGTGGCCCTGAAAAGGGCCGTTTTGATGATGATGATGATCATTGTCAATCGCTCTCATTATACTTTTTTTACGTATAATAATATAAGAGAGAAATCGCCGGCGCCGAGACGATGGTACTGGTCCTACGCCGCCGCCGCCGTTGTCCCACCGCGCCGCGACGCTCACTTGGAGCTGGTGTACTTGGTGACGGCCTTGGTGCCCTCGCTGACGGCGTGCTTGGCGAGCTCGCCGGGCAGCAGGAGCCTCACGGAGGTCTGCACCTCGCGGGACGTGATCGTCGAACGCTTGTTGTAGTGAGCGAGACGGGACGCCTCCGCCGCGATCCTCTCGAAGATGTCGTTCACGAACGAGTTCATGATTGACATCGCCTTCGAAGAGATACCGGTGTCGGGATGCACCTGCTTCAGTACCTTGTAGATGTAAATGGCGTAGCTCTCCTTCCTCTTGTGCTTCTTTTTCTTTTTGTCCGATTTGGATATGTTCTTCTGCGCCTTGCCGGACTTCTTGGCCGCCTTGCCGCTGGTCTTTGGTGGCATAGTGAACGTCAGTAGACAGGCAGTCACAAACTATGTATCGACAACAACGACAACAGTCACACTGTTTGCTGATGATTTTTAAAAAATTTCCCCGCACTTCAGTATACTTCACTTTGAAAGTGCTCTGGCGACTGGTCCGGCGTTACATAGAAAACGTTTCGCGGGCGCCAATCGACGGCGTCGTTGCCGTTAGGACGCCGCGTGTTGGGGCGCGAGGGGGGCGAACGGCGGCGGCGGAGGGAGCGGGGCGTTATATTATGTATATTTCCGTCTCTATCTCCTTCTCCCTCTGACTCCTTTATTTATGGTTATTTAAAAAAATAATAATAATAATAACGTACATAACAGTATGTCTGTATGTATTGTCTCATTATTACTGATTGGATTATGCGTGAGCAATGTGAATTTCGGGCGTGTCTACATGTTAGATTGTTGTTTTTATTATTATTATTATTGTTGTTTTAAGTAAATAATATTGTCGAATATAAAAAGAAATACAACTCGATTTCATCTGGATCATGTGTATATACACATTGTAATAAGTAGGTAATTGACTTATTTTTGATAGTATATAATTTTGTCTGTTTTCGGTTTTGCTCTATAAGAGTAATAATATAATGTAAATAGTGACGTGGAACGTTTATTGTCGCTGATATATTTATCTAACAAATCACGGTGGCCGTACCACACGATCATTGCGATTTTATGAATCATATTGCGGCCCTGAAAAGGGCCTTTTAGGTCGTCGAGTTGACAACGGACACGAATAATAACAATACTCTAGTTGTTGCTATTATAATTTATGTCTTCTTCTCGGTCTTCTTGGGGAGAAGGACCGCCTGAATGTTAGGCAGTACACCGCCCTGTGCGATGGTCACGCCGGAGAGCAGCTTGTTGAGCTCCTCGTCGTTACGAATGGCCAGCTGCAGGTGACGCGGTATGATCCTGGTCTTTTTGTTGTCACGGGCCGCGTTACCGGCCAACTCGAGCACTTCGGCCGCCAGGTACTCCATAACGGCCGCGAGGTACACCGGCGCACCGGCACCCACCCTCTCGGCGTAGTTGCCCTTCCTGAGCAGCCTGTGGATACGACCCACCGGGAACTGGAGACCTGCGCGGTTGGAACGCGACTTCGCCTTTCCCTTGACCTTGCCTCCCTTGCCACGTCCGGACATTGCGTTTGGTTATTTGGGCACTGCACAACTCACTGAAAACTAACCGACAAGAGGTGACTTTTTTTTTAAATGAGTGGTAATTGCTACATCCTCCCTCGCGAGGGGGATGCTTTAACCCGTTCAGGGCGTATGCCCTTTTCGGGTGGACTGATTTTTTCGCGCCCTGCTGATACAGGGCGGTACGGGGGCGGGCTTATAGCCCTTGGTGGGGGCTGCTTCGCGCGAGGAACAGTGGCTCCACTCGCTGCGCGCAGCCGATGGGGTCTAGTCCGGAAGTTTTTTTTTAAATCGGCGGCGAATAATATTATATATGAATTCGGACGGTGTTCAACCAACCGGCCGGGTGTGACGAGAAACGACGTCGACGACTCAGCGCTATTAAACGCGATTGGGTGCCGCCGGCTCAGCGAGCGAGCGTTAGTGAGGGGTGCGAGAGGGGGGGGCGCGGGCGTAGGCCATGTGTGTAAGATCTACATACGTGGAATTAGAATTAAAATAATAATAATAATTAAAATTACATGCATGCATGCATACATACATACATACATACATACAAAAAAATATACATACAGATAGGTAAATAACACAATAGTATGTATTATTATTATTATTATTAACGACGGACGGATCACTCTTATTTATTATTATTATGTTCCAAATATTTATTGTGTGTTTTACGTTTTTTGTTTGAACGTGTACTTACCGGTCCCGTGTTTTCGTTTTTATGTACTGTTGTGTAATCGTGTAAAACACCCATTTTTATATTTTTATACATAATATTACATATTTGGTTATTTGTTTAGAATTTGTTTAATAAATAGGAACCGGTGGGGGCGGCGGGGGCGTGTCCATTGTCTATTGTCTTATGTCTTGGCCCGCCAAATTTTATTGCACCTCATAACATCTGTTAATAATTGGGTACATGCATTGTATTTACATTTGGCAACAGTCGGGCACTCGGGCGGCCGAAGGGATTGTTATCGCGAAGAGGAAGAAGTGGGTCGCGGTGCTGCATTGCATTTTTTTTTTTGTTGTTGTATTTCTCGAGTGTGAAGTGCGTGCGATCTCGATACAGGTGGATACAGGCGATGACGATTTTGTGTTTCGTGTGTGTGTGTGTGTGTGATACGGCGCTGCTGCGACGGTGAGTTGCTAACTAATATAATATAATAAGTTGTTAAAATATTAAGACACACCTACATACTTATACATACGTAATCTGCCTCTCTCACTCTCACTGCCTTGCCTTATTGGACAATTTAACAACTACTTTGTCGCATGTTATTATTATTTATATATAGGATATGTATCACCAGCCGGTCGACTAGCGACAATTGGACAATTTTTATAGTTTTATATATTATGTGTATAGGTATATAGGTATTAGTTAGGTATATATATATATATATAATTATATTTTTAGTATTTAATGTAATATAATATTTTTGTGCGTTTATTCGTTTGATACTCTCGACTCAACGGCAGCCCATGGAAACATATGTTAGCCCTGAAAAGGGCTTTTTGTGTGGCGTGTTTGTGCGTGCGTTTATTATTAGGTAGGTACTGTAATAATATACGACATCGACACAACCGACCACTTGCGATGCGCTCGTCGCTCGTCCGGTGGCCGATCCTCCTTCTGCTCCCGCTACTCCCGCTCCTCGGTGGTCAGCGCACGCGAACACAGTGCGGCGGCTCGTGCGTATTGAACGTGGATGGTCGCGTTCACTTCTTGGAAGCGGCCGACGCCTTTTTCGCGGTGGTGGCGGCCTTCGATTTGGGCGCGGCGGCAGCGGCCTTCTTCGGTTTGGGGGCTTTGGGTTTCTTGGTCGGTGGCTTCGCGCTCCTCTTCGCCTTGGACGCGGCCGCGTTGCTCGACGCGCCCTTGCCGGACGCCGCGGCGGCGGCGGCGGCGCGACCCTTCTTCGGTGTGGCCGCAGCGACCGGCTTCCTCTTGGCCGCGGCCGCTGCCTTCTTGTCTTTGGCGGCGACGCCTCTGCCGCCCGCTTTGGCCGGGGAGGCGGACCCGGCGGCCGACGCCGACGCGGCGGCGGCCTTCTTGCTCCTGGCGCCGGCGCTCGCGGCGGTCTTCTTGGCGGGTGCGCTCGGCTTCTTCGCCGATTTGGCCGCGGAGGACGCCGCCGCGCCGGAGCCCCTGCCGCCGGAGGACGCGGCGGCGGCGGCCGTCGCCTTCTTCGCGGCGCCGCCGGTTCCCGACTTGCTGTCTATCTTGAACGAGCCCGATGCGCCCTTGCCCTTCGTCTGAATCAGGGTGCCGGAGGCGACGGCACGCTTGAGATACTTTCTTATGAACGGCGCCAACCTCTCGGCGTCGAGGCTATAATTCGAGGCGATGTACTTCTTGATCGCCTGCAGGGACGATCCGCTCCTCTCCTTGAGCTCTTTGATCGCGCTGTTCACCATTTCGGAGGTCTTGGGGTGCGTCGGTCTGGCCTTGGGTTTCTTGGCGGCCGCTGCCGCCTTCGGTGCCTTCTTGGCGGGCGTCGCCGGCGCGGGTGTCTCCGATGCTACTGCGGTGTCGGCCATTTTTTTTCTTTTTCAATTGATATTAATCAATCACACTGACACTTAGGTATATTTGTAATATAATAATATGTAGTACGTATAATATTATACTAGATAATAATATGTGCGTAAAGAGTGCGCGGCGCTAGTGAGCGCCGGCCAGACGAATCGGTATACCGCGACGAGAGCTTCGTCGGCTGCGTGCGTTTTCTCGTATTCGAGTGTGAAACTTTTCACTAACACGTCTCGGTCTCATCGGATTTTTGATGATTATCAAACGGAAAATCGGAGAAAATCTCGTTGGCGATCGATAGTCTACGATATCGGCCACCGGTCGGGCAGTCGGGCGGGGCTCCAGGCGCGAGCGCGCGTCGGGCATCCGCGTTTGAAGTTTGTTATTGTCGAGTCGCGCGCGTACCGTCCAGTTTAAATGGCGAATTAAACAATTAAAGCGAACGGTGGGCGCGCGCGCGACCTCCGAGGGCGGAGCTCAAGATTCCGAGGTTCAACGGGATCCATTCGTTTCGGCGATATATTAGGATTACGATCGATTTTAACGCATCGAACGCGACATGTTGTAGGACAGCACACCGCGCTCCCGAGACGAGGCCGTGGACGCGCGCGCGTTCTCGTCTTTGCTCCGTAGTAGCAATATTATTTACCAAAAGGAAATAAGAAACTAAGAATAAGTCGAAATGTCCGATTAAACGTTACGAGTATCATCGTTAAATTTATCAAACACATCGATCGAGAAGCACGCGAGGAGATCTAAATAAGCAAAGCAAAAATTTCATTGACGCAGCCGGGAGCGATGCTGTTCGGTCGCAACCTTTTTTTACCTAGCTACGTTAGCACACCTATATTCTTAATTTTCAATGTCTCAACGTGAATGAACGGACACTTAAACGTATAACATAATAACTCTACCTATATAATATGTGTACATACTAAGTATACCAATTATAGTTTGCGATATTATAACGCCGTAATCTCATGTACATACGAAAACTTTAAATTGTTTCGATTGATATTTGTATGTGCTCTAAATGAATGTCATGTTTGCCCGCAATTGCTTGTCACATTCAAAGTTGTATTTTGTGTTTGTCTTTACCAATGTATCAGTGTGCCGAGCGTTGGCAAACTTTATCAATAAAAAAAAAACATGCCACTAGTGGATAGTTAGCATTAGTATCAGTAGTAATAGTGGTGTTATATGAAAAATATTATTCAATCAATTATTTATCGATTGGTAATTCATTTATATTGGTAGCTTAACTAATTGTGGGTGTGTCGTCGTTTAGTCGTTTTGATACGTTTTATTTTTGTAATAGAAACATATGCGGCCCTGAAAAGGGCCTTTTTTACTTGTTGAAAAATATCCGTCATACACCTAAGTAGGTGTACGACAATAATTAAATCAACTTAACCGCCGAAACCGTAGAGGGTGCGGCCCTGGCGCTTCAGAGCGTACACGACGTCCATGGCGGTGACGGTCTTCCTCTTGGCGTGTTCCGTGTAGGTTACCGCGTCGCGGATGACGTTCTCGAGGAATACCTTGAGAACACCGCGAGTCTCCTCGTATATCAGACCGGAGATACGTTTCACTCCACCCCTGCGCGCCAGACGACGAATCGCCGGCTTGGTGATACCCTGGATGTTATCACGGAGCACCTTCCTGTGACGCTTCGCGCCACCTTTTCCCAATCCCTTTCCTCCCTTACCGCGGCCGGTCATCGTTGATTGTCTGAATTAACTGCACTTTAGAAAAACCACCAGCACTACGTACGTCTGGCACGTACGACGATCACTGTTAGAATACGCTTCGCGTTCAAAGTCGTGGTGTATATATAGATTTCGGACAGCTAGGACCTCGCATATAAACGGGGCGAGGGGAGGGGGGGGGGGGGGGGCAGCGGCGTTGTGTGTGAGATTCGTTCTTATTATTATGATTTTATGTATGTATAAATAAATAAATTACTATGTACATAAAGAAGTAAATGTACAAAATAAAAACCAGCAAAGTAAAACCTCCAATTATGTCGATACGCATGAATTGAAAACAATACACAATAACAGAAAAGAAAAAACAAATCACGACAAAAATTTAACACATTTAACAATTAACTAAACAAAAAAAGACAAAAATTAACACCTGGTACACACACCGAGCTACAGCACGCCTCAAGAAGAGTCATAAATTTCTGAAGTGGTGCCATAAATACATATAATAGAAAGTCATTATTGTGCAATTGTTTTCTAAGAAACAATGGTGGCTCGCAAATATTGTTGTCGGCATTTGCCTTTGAACGTAAAATAGGCGCCAGCCTAATTTACGTTTTGTCGATCGCGAAATTAATTATTTATTTACTTAATAAATATTTATTTTATATATATATATATATTTTAATATTAGGTTAATTCCTAATGTTTTAAAATGCTTTTTCATTTGGTGTAGTAACGTTCGTTTCATTCGTTAGATACGTGATGTCTGTCTGAAGCACATCATTTGAATTATATGCGGCCCTGAAAAGGGCCTTTTGTTGTAATAATAATAATATAATATTATTATTTAGCACCGGCTACGCAAAATTAAGCACGCTCGCCGCGAATGCGTCTCGCCAGTTGGATGTCCTTGGGCATGATCGTCACTCGCTTTGCGTGAATGGCGCACAGGTTGGTGTCCTCGAAGAGGCCCACGAGATACGCCTCGCTCGCCTCCTGAAGCGCCATCACGGCGGAGCTCTGGAACCTGAGGTCGGTCTTGAAGTCCTGCGCAATCTCCCTCACCAGACGTTGGAACGGCAACTTGCGGATCAACAGCTCGGTACTCTTCTGGTAGCGACGGATCTCTCTCAGAGCGACGGTACCGGGCCTGTAACGGTGAGGCTTCTTCACGCCGCCGGTGGCTGGAGCGCTCTTGCGGGCCGCCTTGGTGGCGAGCTGCTTTCGCGGCGCCTTACCTCCGGTGGACTTACGGGCTGTCTGCTTAGTACGTGCCATTACGACGACTGCTCTCACTGACTCACTCGACTCGACTGAATACAAACTTTATATTATAATGTACGATGTGTGGACACGTCCGTCGCGTAACGATTGCGATGATGATATAAACACCGTCAAAACTTTTTTTTTTTTTTTTTTTTTTTTTTTTTTTTTTTAGAATGGAATCTCGCTGTTGGCCTTAAGGGCCTTTACAGCTCAGCACGGGCTGTTTTGGCGAGCTTAGCTCAGCCGGAAGGGGTGGGGTTTCCGCGACTCGCGCAAGGGCGTCTCCTGTGAGACTCGAACCTCGGCTTGGGCCGTCGCGGGGGGGTCAATCGCCTGAAGGGCAGGACGGAAGCTCACTGGGGTGAGCGAAATGCGAAGTAAAGGTCCTCGCCTTCCCCGGAGAAGGCGGTTTTTAACCCTAATCTGTTTGCTACTGCTATTATTATTATTATTGGCCGCGCGGGCGGCTTTTAATTTATTGTTAGCTACTGTGATTGGATCATCCGGATCCTTTAGTATGTGTCGGGGCCTCCTGCGAGCCTTTTTAGTCGGGAAGGGATAATAATTGATGCTATTACGCACCAGTGGGTTGGGATGATGTTTAGCCTTGTCGAAGTGGCGTTTGGACGCCAACTTCATCCATTGGGCTATGGTAGGGAGCTCCAGGTCATAGTGGAGATCGACGTTTCTCACGTAGAAGGGTGCGCCGGTCGCGATTCTCATGAAACGCGACTGTAGCACTTGCAACCGGTGGATATACGAGGGGGCACAGTGCGCGAAGACTACGCTAGCGTAGGTCATGCACGGTCGGACGCAGGCCTTGTACAAGGTTACCTTGTGTCTAAGGGACATGTGACTCCTTTTATTTAGGAGGAAATGGAGGCGAGAGAGGACAAAAGCGGCCTTCTTGCGAACGGCGGCTACATGCTTACGAAAATGCATGCCGCTGTCGAGCGTGACTCCTAGATATTTGACGGACTTTTGCCAGGGAATGGCTTGTCCGTAAAGGGTGACCTCTTTTTTGAGGAGAAATTTTTCCCGAGTATTAGCGTTAGCACCGGGGTTGCCCCTGGCAAAGAGAACTGCAACGCTTTTCTCGGGATTTAACTGAAAGCCCCATTTCCGGAACCATTCGCCTAGCGACGTGGTTGCGGTCTGGAGTCTGTCCACGATGACACCTCTGTCTTTATGAGTGGTATAGAGAGCGGTGTCGTCGGCATAGAGGGCTAGCTCCACATTCGGAGCCCTAGGGATGTCGCCGGTATACAGCGTGAAAAGAAGGGGCGAAAGGACCGAGCCTTGGGGGACTCCGGCCCTGATTGGACGAGGAGACGATAACGTTCCTTCTACACGATAACGAATTGAACGGTCGGACAAGAAGTCGTGTACGATACGCACGAGTCTCAGTGGCACTTGAAGGTGGTAGAGCTTGTAAATCAAGCCGTTGTGCCACACCTTGTCGAAAGCCTTCGCTATGTCGAAGAAGAGCGCACCCGTGGCTCTCGGTTTCAGGGAGCTGTTCATCCCGGAGAGGATGTGCTCCGTGATCCGATGGACTTGATGGACGCACGAGTGGGCCGGCCTAAAGCCAAACTGCTCATCGGGAATGAGCCCCTTTTCTAGGGCATAATCTAGGAGGCGCTTTTTCACTACCTTCTCGTACAGCTTGCTCAGCGTGTTGAGAAGGCTGATAGGGCGGTAACTGGTGGGATTGTTACGAGGCTTGCCCGGCTTGTGAATACCGATGACAATGGCCTCTTTCCACTGCGCCGGGAAGGTGCAGTTTTCGAGTAGGCAATTGAAAATGGCCACTAGCAAGCATATCAGATGGGGCGGTAGGCACCGGAGAACCTTATTCGAGATGGCGTCGAGACCTGGAGATTTACGAGGCAGAGAACTCTTGATTAGAGTTTTGACCTCGGCTATCGACGTAGGCGGGAGCGGCTCGGGAGAGAGGGGCAGTGCGACTATGCGTTCGACTTCGCGGTTCACGTGTTCGACGTGCGCCGGGTCGCTATGCTCGAGATACGGCGTGCACTGCTCCACTAGGTTGACGGCTAAGCACTCGGCTTTTTCGTCGTCATCGAATGCGTCAGGCAGATTTGGACGCTTGAGAGGGGGCATAGAAGCCACCGTGTCGGTTTTAAGGGAACGCGCGAGAGACCAATAGGCCGTATGCGAAGGTGACAATTCGCTGGTGAGACGGTCCCAGCGTTCGTTTCTAATTTCACGCATGCGCTCTTTGACTCGGCGCTGCGAGGCGCGGAGTGCTCTGCGGTTATCGTCGGTCGGCGCTCTGGCGAAGGCGCGAGTCGCCGCGTTCTTCTCGGTCAACAGACGCCTCGCGTCCGGGGGAAGCTCCCAGCGTTGAGCGAACTCATCTGGGACCTTCCGGGACGATTCGGCGACCTTGGTCTGAATGTAATTAGTGACCGAGGAGATCGCGTCTAACGCGTGAGCGGACGAGACTAAATCGTCGGGGATATTAGAGAGGTCAGACGTTTCGACGGGCTTGAGGGCCTCGTCTAGCTTCTGCCAGTCGACTATGGACTTGTACCTCTTCTCTAGGGTGTTAGGTGGGCCGAATTCAAATTGAACCGGGAAATGATCAGAGTCTAATTCGTGTAGCACCTCTACGCTACGCGGCTGTAGTGCTACGTTTCGTAGAACCGCTACGTCTAAGACGTCCGTTGAGAGAAGGCCGTTACAAGTTATACCGCGACGAGTCGGTTGAATGGGGGCAATGACATTGAAATTGAGCACGTCAATAAGTCTACTGAGGGCTCGCCCATTAGGGTTTTCTTTTGAGCTATTCCAGTCCCCGTGCTTGCTATTGAGATCCCCGACCAATAAGACCGAGGGGCCCAGCGCAAACAGAGTCCTTAGATCGCTCTCTAGGATGTCCTTAGAGGGAGGGAGATACACCGACACGATAATAATCGGCTGATGACCGGTCATAGCCACGCGTAACACAGAGCACTCTATGTTTGTTAGCGACGGCGGGTCTAGCGGCGAGCAGTGAAGCGCACGTCTATAGTAGATGAGCGTTCCGCCTTTCGCCGTAGGTCTGTCGTTTCTAACCGCGACGTAATTCGCGAATCTAGGCGCGCGAACGCTGGGCTTGAGAAACGATTCCTGTACTAGGAAAATATCTATTTGGTGGCGAACGAGGAAATCTCGGACCAAATCTGCCTGCGGCTTGAAACCGTTTGCGTTAAATGTCACTACGGACAGCGATCGAGCCTTGACCCTAGACGTGGTCGTAGCTATTGCGGTGTGTTGGATTCTACGAATTGCCGCACGGATTGAAGTAGCAGGGCATGCTGAGATACGACGTTAACCTTAGCGGACACGTCTAAAGCGGATGTATAGGCTTCGTGGAATGCAACGAGGGCATCCAAGTCTAAAGCGCCTATAACGCTGAACGCAAGATTAAATGCGTTGCTAACTTTTGCGGACTCCGCAGATGCCTCCGCGGGAGGGCGGAGGGCTTGAGGAGGAGGGCTCGCCTTAGGGGTGGTCCTCTCCGTTACGGTGGGTGTCGGCGCTGACGCCTGGGAAGGCGCCGCAGATGCCGCTTTGGTTGGTAGAGGCGGGAAGGCCTCTGACGTGAGCTGGGGAGGGCCCTCCGTTACCGGGGGCTTGACCCAGGGACTACTTTCGGGCTGTGGGGCCGGCACGTAAGTGGGCTTTGGTCCCGTGCCACGGCGGGCCGCGTCACGCCCCGCCGTGCGCCTAGACGCCGGCTTATGCGCCTTGGGGGCTCGAGGACAACCGCGATAATTCGCTGGGTGCCCCTGTTGCCCGCAAAGCACGCACGCCGGCGGCTCGGCGCACGGAAGTGTGCGCTTGCAGTCCGCGGTGCCATGGTCGCCTAAGCACTTGACACACCGCGCCCTGGCGAAACAGTTACGGGCTGCGTGCCCGTAGAGTTGACAGCGATGACACTGTCGTGTGAAAGAGTGTTTGAGGGGGGTTTCAACCCTCAGTCCCGAGAGCTTACAACACTCTCTGAGACCAAATATCTTTTTACCGCTCGGGGTGAGGTCTAGCACTACGAGTACCATATCGTACGCTTCTTTTGTAGTGCGTTGGAGCATTCTGAATACCTCCCTAACGGGGTACCCTTGCTCTACTAGGTCGGTTTGGACTATCCCGGAGTCTATTTCCTTCGGAATGCCCTTGATAACTACCCTAAGGACGCGCTCCTCGGGTAGGGGGAAAGTATGTCCTCCGATACCTTCAGAGCGAAGGTGGGAGGTTAAAAACCGGTGGTGATCCGGTGAAAACACCTGTACGCATAAATTATCCCGCAGCGTACGGGCTTTGTAATTAATCGACTTAGTGTCGAGGAGCTTTGAGAGAGCGGGCCATACACCCTTATCCCTAATGTAAACGGGCGGCGGTGTTTTAATACGGTCCGCGGGAGCGGACGGCGCGGGTTTTCCCGATAAAAGGGAGCTAAGATCCCTCTTAGGAGGGCTTGAGGGCTGGGTTGGCCTCTTGGCCGGAGGACCGCCTTTAGCCGAGCGCTTTTTCTTGCGCCCTACCGTTTCGAAGCCGTCTGATTCGTTCGACGACGTTTCGTTTAATGATTCCGCCCGAGCGGATTGGGTCGACATACGCGACAGTGGCCGTGATTGGCTAATCGACTCATCGCTTACGCTTCCCACTTCACATGGTGAGCGCGAGCGCGAGCGAGACCCTGATTGGTCAGTACGCGAGCTAACTATTTTGTCGGAACGCGAGCGCGACCCTGATTGGTCGGTTGAGATTCGCGATGCCTTCGCGGAGGCATTTTTATTCGCCCTACGCGACGATGGCCGTGTTTGGTTCATCGTCTCATCGCTTACGCTTCCCATTACACGACGTGGTGAGCGTGAGCGCGAGCAAGAACCTGATTGGTCGGTACGCGAACGAGGTACTATATCGTCGGGGTGCGAGCGAGACTCGGATTGGTCGGTTACGTTTCGCGATGCCTTCGCGGAGGCATTTTTAACCGTCTTACACGGTGACGGTGACGGTGAACGCGGCGAATCCGCGATTAGGGACTCATTGAAAGCCCGAATTGCGTCTGGAAAACGCTTTTGAAAGAAGAGCAACATTTTGCTCATGTCAGGTGGATCCTCGGTCGCCATTCTGAAAGCGGGAAGCCAACAGTTTGGCGGCGAGTGAGTACCTACGCCTACTTGTTGTGTGTACCTAAGCTAATGTTATTTGCCCTAGCGTGTATGCGTCTCCGCTGGTGATAGCGGAGGTGTGGTTTGTCACCGACCTAACCAGCCCGTAGGAGTTTGGGTAAATAGAGCCCCTACGGATGTGACAGGACCCGTCCAACAGTGGACCTGTTTTTAGCCGGTTGCAAGAGAGTAGTTGGAGTACCCACTCCCTATCGCGTGCCTACTAAGAGGCCCGGCCGCCAACAGGACTTGGAGGAAGCGGAGGGGCTGTTACGCGCCTTGAAAAAGGCACGGTGTATGCACCCCGGACAAAAACACTCCCGCACAAGGCGTTAACCGACAGATAACCGTTTGGCACCGTTAGGTGGCTATCTGAACGGCCGCAGGTAAACCCGCGATCATAAATTGCAGCCTTCAAAGCCCGTTGTCCACCGAAGGCGCGAAGCGACCAATGGGAGCGCAGCAGGCGGCAAGGCAGCAGTCGGAGAGCGCGTGCGCACTGTACAGTGGCAAGCGGCGATGACTCACACGGAGCGAGCGAGATAGCACAGGAACAGACGTCCGCACGGAACGACGGTCGGGCGCAGAGTCCACACCACCGTCAAAACTCTTGGGCCGCATTTATATATAACGTCGAACCGAGCTCGGTGGGACGGGCGGGTGTGTCGGGGCATTTACGAGACCTATCTAAAATGAAATTGTTTATAACAATAATAAATAGGTAACTAACAAACATTAAAACGTTCAATTGTCTTTAATGGCGTTAAACACGTTGAAGTTACATTACTTTTCACTGATACTGTTGTCCACTACACTAATTATACATACAAAATGTAATATATATATATATATATATAATTACTTATATACACATATGTGTGTGTATGTAGGCATCTATAGTCTACCGAGACTGACATAAACCCATTTTTTTTTTATGTTTCATTTTCATGATAGTTTTTATACTGAATATAAATGTTTTCATAGGTAAGTACTTGATAATAGAGGGATTATAGGTTAATATATATATTTTTACGTTTATCGTTGATACTGTGCGTTGGTTGTGCGGTTCACACGCACACACCAAACTCTTCGGATAGATATTGTGGCCCTGAAAAGGGCCGTTTTGATGATGATGATGATCATTGTCAATCGCTCTCATTATACTTTTTTTACGTATAATAATATAAGAGAGAAATCGCCGGCGCCGAGACGATGGTACTGGTCCTACGCCGCCGCCGCCGTTGTCCCACCGCGCCGCGACGCTCACTTGGAGCTGGTGTACTTGGTGACGGCCTTGGTGCCCTCGCTGACGGCGTGCTTGGCGAGCTCGCCGGGCAGCAGGAGCCTCACGGAGGTCTGCACCTCGCGGGACGTGATCGTCGAACGCTTGTTGTAGTGAGCGAGACGGGACGCCTCCGCCGCGATCCTCTCGAAGATGTCGTTCACGAACGAGTTCATGATTGACATCGCCTTCGAAGAGATACCGGTGTCGGGATGCACCTGCTTCAGTACCTTGTAGATGTAAATGGCGTAGCTCTCCTTCCTCTTGTGCTTCTTTTTCTTTTTGTCCGATTTGGATATGTTCTTCTGCGCCTTGCCGGACTTCTTGGCCGCCTTGCCGCTGGTCTTTGGTGGCATAGTGAACGTCAGTAGACAGGCAGTCACAAACTATGTATCGACAACAACGACAACAGTCACACTGTTTGCTGATGATTTTTAAAAAATTTCCCCGCACTTCAGTATACTTCACTTTGAAAGTGCTCTGGCGACTGGTCCGGCGTTACATAGAAAACGTTTCGCGGGCGCCAATCGACGGCGTCGTTGCCGTTAGGACGCCGCGTGTTGGGGCGCGAGGGGGGCGAACGGCGGCGGCGGAGGGAGCGGGGCGTTATATTATGTATATTTCCGTCTCTATCTCCTTCTCCCTCTGACTCCTTTATTTATGGTTATTTAAAAAAATAATAATAATAATAACGTACATAACAGTATGTCTGTATGTATTGTCTCATTATTACTGATTGGATTATGCGTGAGCAATGTGAATTTCGGGCGTGTCTACATGTTAGATTGTTGTTTTTATTATTATTATTATTGTTGTTTTAAGTAAATAATATTGTCGAATATAAAAAGAAATACAACTCGATTTCATCTGGATCATGTGTATATACACATTGTAATAAGTAGGTAATTGACTTATTTTTGATAGTATATAATTTTGTCTGTTTTCGGTTTTGCTCTATAAGAGTAATAATATAATGTAAATAGTGACGTGGAACGTTTATTGTCGCTGATATATTTATCTAACAAATCACGGTGGCCGTACCACACGATCATTGCGATTTTATGAATCATATTGCGGCCCTGAAAAGGGCCTTTTAGGTCGTCGAGTTGACAACGGACACGAATAATAACAATACTCTAGTTGTTGCTATTATAATTTATGTCTTCTTCTCGGTCTTCTTGGGGAGAAGGACCGCCTGAATGTTAGGCAGTACACCGCCCTGTGCGATGGTCACGCCGGAGAGCAGCTTGTTGAGCTCCTCGTCGTTACGAATGGCCAGCTGCAGGTGACGCGGTATGATCCTGGTCTTTTTGTTGTCACGGGCCGCGTTACCGGCCAACTCGAGCACTTCGGCCGCCAGGTACTCCATAACGGCCGCGAGGTACACCGGCGCACCGGCACCCACCCTCTCGGCGTAGTTGCCCTTCCTGAGCAGCCTGTGGATACGACCCACCGGGAACTGGAGACCTGCGCGGTTGGAACGCGACTTCGCCTTTCCCTTGACCTTGCCTCCCTTGCCACGTCCGGACATTGCGTTTGGTTATTTGGGCACTGCACAACTCACTGAAAACTAACCGACAAGAGGTGACTTTTTTTTTAAATCGGCGGCGAATAATATTATATATGAATTCGGACGGTGTTCAACCAACCGGCCGGGTGTGACGAGAAACGACGTCGACGACTCAGCGCTATTAAACGCGATTGGGTGCCGCCGGCTCAGCGAGCGAGCGTTAGTGAGGGGTGCGAGAGGGGGGGGCGCGGGCGTAGGCCATGTGTGTAAGATCTACATACGTGGAATTAGAATTAAAATAATAATAATAATTAAAATTACATGCATGCATGCATACATACATACATACATACATACAAAAAAATATACATACAGATAGGTAAATAACACAATAGTATGTATTATTATTATTATTATTAACGACGGACGGATCACTCTTATTTATTATTATTATGTTCCAAATATTTATTGTGTGTTTTACGTTTTTTGTTTGAACGTGTACTTACCGGTCCCGTGTTTTCGTTTTTATGTACTGTTGTGTAATCGTGTAAAACACCCATTTTTATATTTTTATACATAATATTACATATTTGGTTATTTGTTTAGAATTTGTTTAATAAATAGGAACCGGTGGGGGCGGCGGGGGCGTGTCCATTGTCTATTGTCTTATGTCTTGGCCCGCCAAATTTTATTGCACCTCATAACATCTGTTAATAATTGGGTACATGCATTGTATTTACATTTGGCAACAGTCGGGCACTCGGGCGGCCGAAGGGATTGTTATCGCGAAGAGGAAGAAGTGGGTCGCGGTGCTGCATTGCATTTTTTTTTTTGTTGTTGTATTTCTCGAGTGTGAAGTGCGTGCGATCTCGATACAGGTGGATACAGGCGATGACGATTTTGTGTTTCGTGTGTGTGTGTGTGTGTGATACGGCGCTGCTGCGACGGTGAGTTGCTAACTAATATAATATAATAAGTTGTTAAAATATTAAGACACACCTACATACTTATACATACGTAATCTGCCTCTCTCACTCTCACTGCCTTGCCTTATTGGACAATTTAACAACTACTTTGTCGCATGTTATTATTATTTATATATAGGATATGTATCACCAGCCGGTCGACTAGCGACAATTGGACAATTTTTATAGTTTTATATATTATGTGTATAGGTATATAGGTATTAGTTAGGTATATATATATATATATAATTATATTTTTAGTATTTAATGTAATATAATATTTTTGTGCGTTTATTCGTTTGATACTCTCGACTCAACGGCAGCCCATGGAAACATATGTTAGCCCTGAAAAGGGCTTTTTGTGTGGCGTGTTTGTGCGTGCGTTTATTATTAGGTAGGTACTGTAATAATATACGACATCGACACAACCGACCACTTGCGATGCGCTCGTCGCTCGTCCGGTGGCCGATCCTCCTTCTGCTCCCGCTACTCCCGCTCCTCGGTGGTCAGCGCACGCGAACACAGTGCGGCGGCTCGTGCGTATTGAACGTGGATGGTCGCGTTCACTTCTTGGAAGCGGCCGACGCCTTTTTCGCGGTGGTGGCGGCCTTCGATTTGGGCGCGGCGGCAGCGGCCTTCTTCGGTTTGGGGGCTTTGGGTTTCTTGGTCGGTGGCTTCGCGCTCCTCTTCGCCTTGGACGCGGCCGCGTTGCTCGACGCGCCCTTGCCGGACGCCGCGGCGGCGGCGGCGGCGCGACCCTTCTTCGGTGTGGCCGCAGCGACCGGCTTCCTCTTGGCCGCGGCCGCTGCCTTCTTGTCTTTGGCGGCGACGCCTCTGCCGCCCGCTTTGGCCGGGGAGGCGGACCCGGCGGCCGACGCCGACGCGGCGGCGGCCTTCTTGCTCCTGGCGCCGGCGCTCGCGGCGGTCTTCTTGGCGGGTGCGCTCGGCTTCTTCGCCGATTTGGCCGCGGAGGACGCCGCCGCGCCGGAGCCCCTGCCGCCGGAGGACGCGGCGGCGGCGGCCGTCGCCTTCTTCGCGGCGCCGCCGGTTCCCGACTTGCTGTCTATCTTGAACGAGCCCGATGCGCCCTTGCCCTTCGTCTGAATCAGGGTGCCGGAGGCGACGGCACGCTTGAGATACTTTCTTATGAACGGCGCCAACCTCTCGGCGTCGAGGCTATAATTCGAGGCGATGTACTTCTTGATCGCCTGCAGGGACGATCCGCTCCTCTCCTTGAGCTCTTTGATCGCGCTGTTCACCATTTCGGAGGTCTTGGGGTGCGTCGGTCTGGCCTTGGGTTTCTTGGCGGCCGCTGCCGCCTTCGGTGCCTTCTTGGCGGGCGTCGCCGGCGCGGGTGTCTCCGATGCTACTGCGGTGTCGGCCATTTTTTTTCTTTTTCAATTGATATTAATCAATCACACTGACACTTAGGTATATTTGTAATATAATAATATGTAGTACGTATAATATTATACTAGATAATAATATGTGCGTAAAGAGTGCGCGGCGCTAGTGAGCGCCGGCCAGACGAATCGGTATACCGCGACGAGAGCTTCGTCGGCTGCGTGCGTTTTCTCGTATTCGAGTGTGAAACTTTTCACTAACACGTCTCGGTCTCATCGGATTTTTGATGATTATCAAACGGAAAATCGGAGAAAATCTCGTTGGCGATCGATAGTCTACGATATCGGCCACCGGTCGGGCAGTCGGGCGGGGCTCCAGGCGCGAGCGCGCGTCGGGCATCCGCGTTTGAAGTTTGTTATTGTCGAGTCGCGCGCGTACCGTCCAGTTTAAATGGCGAATTAAACAATTAAAGCGAACGGTGGGCGCGCGCGCGACCTCCGAGGGCGGAGCTCAAGATTCCGAGGTTCAACGGGATCCATTCGTTTCGGCGATATATTAGGATTACGATCGATTTTAACGCATCGAACGCGACATGTTGTAGGACAGCACACCGCGCTCCCGAGACGAGGCCGTGGACGCGCGCGCGTTCTCGTCTTTGCTCCGTAGTAGCAATATTATTTACCAAAAGGAAATAAGAAACTAAGAATAAGTCGAAATGTCCGATTAAACGTTACGAGTATCATCGTTAAATTTATCAAACACATCGATCGAGAAGCACGCGAGGAGATCTAAATAAGCAAAGCAAAAATTTCATTGACGCAGCCGGGAGCGATGCTGTTCGGTCGCAACCTTTTTTTACCTAGCTACGTTAGCACACCTATATTCTTAATTTTCAATGTCTCAACGTGAATGAACGGACACTTAAACGTATAACATAATAACTCTACCTATATAATATGTGTACATACTAAGTATACCAATTATAGTTTGCGATATTATAACGCCGTAATCTCATGTACATACGAAAACTTTAAATTGTTTCGATTGATATTTGTATGTGCTCTAAATGAATGTCATGTTTGCCCGCAATTGCTTGTCACATTCAAAGTTGTATTTTGTGTTTGTCTTTACCAATGTATCAGTGTGCCGAGCGTTGGCAAACTTTATCAATAAAAAAAAAACATGCCACTAGTGGATAGTTAGCATTAGTATCAGTAGTAATAGTGGTGTTATATGAAAAATATTATTCAATCAATTATTTATCGATTGGTAATTCATTTATATTGGTAGCTTAACTAATTGTGGGTGTGTCGTCGTTTAGTCGTTTTGATACGTTTTATTTTTGTAATAGAAACATATGCGGCCCTGAAAAGGGCCTTTTTTACTTGTTGAAAAATATCCGTCATACACCTAAGTAGGTGTACGACAATAATTAAATCAACTTAACCGCCGAAACCGTAGAGGGTGCGGCCCTGGCGCTTCAGAGCGTACACGACGTCCATGGCGGTGACGGTCTTCCTCTTGGCGTGTTCCGTGTAGGTTACCGCGTCGCGGATGACGTTCTCGAGGAATACCTTGAGAACACCGCGAGTCTCCTCGTATATCAGACCGGAGATACGTTTCACTCCACCCCTGCGCGCCAGACGACGAATCGCCGGCTTGGTGATACCCTGGATGTTATCACGGAGCACCTTCCTGTGACGCTTCGCGCCACCTTTTCCCAATCCCTTTCCTCCCTTACCGCGGCCGGTCATCGTTGATTGTCTGAATTAACTGCACTTTAGAAAAACCACCAGCACTACGTACGTCTGGCACGTACGACGATCACTGTTAGAATACGCTTCGCGTTCAAAGTCGTGGTGTATATATAGATTTCGGACAGCTAGGACCTCGCATATAAACGGGGCGAGGGGAGGGGGGGGGGGGGGGGCAGCGGCGTTGTGTGTGAGATTCGTTCTTATTATTATGATTTTATGTATGTATAAATAAATAAATTACTATGTACATAAAGAAGTAAATGTACAAAATAAAAACCAGCAAAGTAAAACCTCCAATTATGTCGATACGCATGAATTGAAAACAATACACAATAACAGAAAAGAAAAAACAAATCACGACAAAAATTTAACACATTTAACAATTAACTAAACAAAAAAAGACAAAAATTAACACCTGGTACACACACCGAGCTACAGCACGCCTCAAGAAGAGTCATAAATTTCTGAAGTGGTGCCATAAATACATATAATAGAAAGTCATTATTGTGCAATTGTTTTCTAAGAAACAATGGTGGCTCGCAAATATTGTTGTCGGCATTTGCCTTTGAACGTAAAATAGGCGCCAGCCTAATTTACGTTTTGTCGATCGCGAAATTAATTATTTATTTACTTAATAAATATTTATTTTATATATATATATATATTTTAATATTAGGTTAATTCCTAATGTTTTAAAATGCTTTTTCATTTGGTGTAGTAACGTTCGTTTCATTCGTTAGATACGTGATGTCTGTCTGAAGCACATCATTTGAATTATATGCGGCCCTGAAAAGGGCCTTTTGTTGTAATAATAATAATATAATATTATTATTTAGCACCGGCTACGCAAAATTAAGCACGCTCGCCGCGAATGCGTCTCGCCAGTTGGATGTCCTTGGGCATGATCGTCACTCGCTTTGCGTGAATGGCGCACAGGTTGGTGTCCTCGAAGAGGCCCACGAGATACGCCTCGCTCGCCTCCTGAAGCGCCATCACGGCGGAGCTCTGGAACCTGAGGTCGGTCTTGAAGTCCTGCGCAATCTCCCTCACCAGACGTTGGAACGGCAACTTGCGGATCAACAGCTCGGTACTCTTCTGGTAGCGACGGATCTCTCTCAGAGCGACGGTACCGGGCCTGTAACGGTGAGGCTTCTTCACGCCGCCGGTGGCTGGAGCGCTCTTGCGGGCCGCCTTGGTGGCGAGCTGCTTTCGCGGCGCCTTACCTCCGGTGGACTTACGGGCTGTCTGCTTAGTACGTGCCATTACGACGACTGCTCTCACTGACTCACTCGACTCGACTGAATACAAACTTTATATTATAATGTACGATGTGTGGACACGTCCGTCGCGTAACGATTGCGATGATGATATAAACACCGTCAAAACTCTTGGGCCGCATTTATATATAACGTCGAACCGAGCTCGGTGGGACGGGCGGGTGTGTCGGGGCATTTACGAGACCTATCTAAAATGAAATTGTTTATAACAATAATAAATAGGTAACTAACAAACATTAAAACGTTCAATTGTCTTTAATGGCGTTAAACACGTTGAAGTTACATTACTTTTCACTGATACTGTTGTCCACTACACTAATTATACATACAAAATGTAATATATATATATATATATATAATTACTTATATACACATATGTGTGTGTATGTAGGCATCTATAGTCTACCGAGACTGACATAAACCCATTTTTTTTTTATGTTTCATTTTCATGATAGTTTTTATACTGAATATAAATGTTTTCATAGGTAAGTACTTGATAATAGAGGGATTATAGGTTAATATATATATTTTTACGTTTATCGTTGATACTGTGCGTTGGTTGTGCGGTTCACACGCACACACCAAACTCTTCGGATAGATATTGTGGCCCTGAAAAGGGCCGTTTTGATGATGATGATGATCATTGTCAATCGCTCTCATTATACTTTTTTTACGTATAATAATATAAGAGAGAAATCGCCGGCGCCGAGACGATGGTACTGGTCCTACGCCGCCGCCGCCGTTGTCCCACCGCGCCGCGACGCTCACTTGGAGCTGGTGTACTTGGTGACGGCCTTGGTGCCCTCGCTGACGGCGTGCTTGGCGAGCTCGCCGGGCAGCAGGAGCCTCACGGAGGTCTGCACCTCGCGGGACGTGATCGTCGAACGCTTGTTGTAGTGAGCGAGACGGGACGCCTCCGCCGCGATCCTCTCGAAGATGTCGTTCACGAACGAGTTCATGATTGACATCGCCTTCGAAGAGATACCGGTGTCGGGATGCACCTGCTTCAGTACCTTGTAGATGTAAATGGCGTAGCTCTCCTTCCTCTTGTGCTTCTTTTTCTTTTTGTCCGATTTGGATATGTTCTTCTGCGCCTTGCCGGACTTCTTGGCCGCCTTGCCGCTGGTCTTTGGTGGCATAGTGAACGTCAGTAGACAGGCAGTCACAAACTATGTATCGACAACAACGACAACAGTCACACTGTTTGCTGATGATTTTTAAAAAATTTCCCCGCACTTCAGTATACTTCACTTTGAAAGTGCTCTGGCGACTGGTCCGGCGTTACATAGAAAACGTTTCGCGGGCGCCAATCGACGGCGTCGTTGCCGTTAGGACGCCGCGTGTTGGGGCGCGAGGGGGGCGAACGGCGGCGGCGGAGGGAGCGGGGCGTTATATTATGTATATTTCCGTCTCTATCTCCTTCTCCCTCTGACTCCTTTATTTATGGTTATTTAAAAAAATAATAATAATAATAACGTACATAACAGTATGTCTGTATGTATTGTCTCATTATTACTGATTGGATTATGCGTGAGCAATGTGAATTTCGGGCGTGTCTACATGTTAGATTGTTGTTTTTATTATTATTATTATTGTTGTTTTAAGTAAATAATATTGTCGAATATAAAAAGAAATACAACTCGATTTCATCTGGATCATGTGTATATACACATTGTAATAAGTAGGTAATTGACTTATTTTTGATAGTATATAATTTTGTCTGTTTTCGGTTTTGCTCTATAAGAGTAATAATATAATGTAAATAGTGACGTGGAACGTTTATTGTCGCTGATATATTTATCTAACAAATCACGGTGGCCGTACCACACGATCATTGCGATTTTATGAATCATATTGCGGCCCTGAAAAGGGCCTTTTAGGTCGTCGAGTTGACAACGGACACGAATAATAACAATACTCTAGTTGTTGCTATTATAATTTATGTCTTCTTCTCGGTCTTCTTGGGGAGAAGGACCGCCTGAATGTTAGGCAGTACACCGCCCTGTGCGATGGTCACGCCGGAGAGCAGCTTGTTGAGCTCCTCGTCGTTACGAATGGCCAGCTGCAGGTGACGCGGTATGATCCTGGTCTTTTTGTTGTCACGGGCCGCGTTACCGGCCAACTCGAGCACTTCGGCCGCCAGGTACTCCATAACGGCCGCGAGGTACACCGGCGCACCGGCACCCACCCTCTCGGCGTAGTTGCCCTTCCTGAGCAGCCTGTGGATACGACCCACCGGGAACTGGAGACCTGCGCGGTTGGAACGCGACTTCGCCTTTCCCTTGACCTTGCCTCCCTTGCCACGTCCGGACATTGCGTTTGGTTATTTGGGCACTGCACAACTCACTGAAAACTAACCGACAAGAGGTGACTTTTTTTTTAAATCGGCGGCGAATAATATTATATATGAATTCGGACGGTGTTCAACCAACCGGCCGGGTGTGACGAGAAACGACGTCGACGACTCAGCGCTATTAAACGCGATTGGGTGCCGCCGGCTCAGCGAGCGAGCGTTAGTGAGGGGTGCGAGAGGGGGGGGCGCGGGCGTAGGCCATGTGTGTAAGATCTACATACGTGGAATTAGAATTAAAATAATAATAATAATTAAAATTACATGCATGCATGCATACATACATACATACATACATACAAAAAAATATACATACAGATAGGTAAATAACACAATAGTATGTATTATTATTATTATTATTAACGACGGACGGATCACTCTTATTTATTATTATTATGTTCCAAATATTTATTGTGTGTTTTACGTTTTTTGTTTGAACGTGTACTTACCGGTCCCGTGTTTTCGTTTTTATGTACTGTTGTGTAATCGTGTAAAACACCCATTTTTATATTTTTATACATAATATTACATATTTGGTTATTTGTTTAGAATTTGTTTAATAAATAGGAACCGGTGGGGGCGGCGGGGGCGTGTCCATTGTCTATTGTCTTATGTCTTGGCCCGCCAAATTTTATTGCACCTCATAACATCTGTTAATAATTGGGTACATGCATTGTATTTACATTTGGCAACAGTCGGGCACTCGGGCGGCCGAAGGGATTGTTATCGCGAAGAGGAAGAAGTGGGTCGCGGTGCTGCATTGCATTTTTTTTTTTGTTGTTGTATTTCTCGAGTGTGAAGTGCGTGCGATCTCGATACAGGTGGATACAGGCGATGACGATTTTGTGTTTCGTGTGTGTGTGTGTGTGTGATACGGCGCTGCTGCGACGGTGAGTTGCTAACTAATATAATATAATAAGTTGTTAAAATATTAAGACACACCTACATACTTATACATACGTAATCTGCCTCTCTCACTCTCACTGCCTTGCCTTATTGGACAATTTAACAACTACTTTGTCGCATGTTATTATTATTTATATATAGGATATGTATCACCAGCCGGTCGACTAGCGACAATTGGACAATTTTTATAGTTTTATATATTATGTGTATAGGTATATAGGTATTAGTTAGGTATATATATATATATATAATTATATTTTTAGTATTTAATGTAATATAATATTTTTGTGCGTTTATTCGTTTGATACTCTCGACTCAACGGCAGCCCATGGAAACATATGTTAGCCCTGAAAAGGGCTTTTTGTGTGGCGTGTTTGTGCGTGCGTTTATTATTAGGTAGGTACTGTAATAATATACGACATCGACACAACCGACCACTTGCGATGCGCTCGTCGCTCGTCCGGTGGCCGATCCTCCTTCTGCTCCCGCTACTCCCGCTCCTCGGTGGTCAGCGCACGCGAACACAGTGCGGCGGCTCGTGCGTATTGAACGTGGATGGTCGCGTTCACTTCTTGGAAGCGGCCGACGCCTTTTTCGCGGTGGTGGCGGCCTTCGATTTGGGCGCGGCGGCAGCGGCCTTCTTCGGTTTGGGGGCTTTGGGTTTCTTGGTCGGTGGCTTCGCGCTCCTCTTCGCCTTGGACGCGGCCGCGTTGCTCGACGCGCCCTTGCCGGACGCCGCGGCGGCGGCGGCGGCGCGACCCTTCTTCGGTGTGGCCGCAGCGACCGGCTTCCTCTTGGCCGCGGCCGCTGCCTTCTTGTCTTTGGCGGCGACGCCTCTGCCGCCCGCTTTGGCCGGGGAGGCGGACCCGGCGGCCGACGCCGACGCGGCGGCGGCCTTCTTGCTCCTGGCGCCGGCGCTCGCGGCGGTCTTCTTGGCGGGTGCGCTCGGCTTCTTCGCCGATTTGGCCGCGGAGGACGCCGCCGCGCCGGAGCCCCTGCCGCCGGAGGACGCGGCGGCGGCGGCCGTCGCCTTCTTCGCGGCGCCGCCGGTTCCCGACTTGCTGTCTATCTTGAACGAGCCCGATGCGCCCTTGCCCTTCGTCTGAATCAGGGTGCCGGAGGCGACGGCACGCTTGAGATACTTTCTTATGAACGGCGCCAACCTCTCGGCGTCGAGGCTATAATTCGAGGCGATGTACTTCTTGATCGCCTGCAGGGACGATCCGCTCCTCTCCTTGAGCTCTTTGATCGCGCTGTTCACCATTTCGGAGGTCTTGGGGTGCGTCGGTCTGGCCTTGGGTTTCTTGGCGGCCGCTGCCGCCTTCGGTGCCTTCTTGGCGGGCGTCGCCGGCGCGGGTGTCTCCGATGCTACTGCGGTGTCGGCCATTTTTTTTCTTTTTCAATTGATATTAATCAATCACACTGACACTTAGGTATATTTGTAATATAATAATATGTAGTACGTATAATATTATACTAGATAATAATATGTGCGTAAAGAGTGCGCGGCGCTAGTGAGCGCCGGCCAGACGAATCGGTATACCGCGACGAGAGCTTCGTCGGCTGCGTGCGTTTTCTCGTATTCGAGTGTGAAACTTTTCACTAACACGTCTCGGTCTCATCGGATTTTTGATGATTATCAAACGGAAAATCGGAGAAAATCTCGTTGGCGATCGATAGTCTACGATATCGGCCACCGGTCGGGCAGTCGGGCGGGGCTCCAGGCGCGAGCGCGCGTCGGGCATCCGCGTTTGAAGTTTGTTATTGTCGAGTCGCGCGCGTACCGTCCAGTTTAAATGGCGAATTAAACAATTAAAGCGAACGGTGGGCGCGCGCGCGACCTCCGAGGGCGGAGCTCAAGATTCCGAGGTTCAACGGGATCCATTCGTTTCGGCGATATATTAGGATTACGATCGATTTTAACGCATCGAACGCGACATGTTGTAGGACAGCACACCGCGCTCCCGAGACGAGGCCGTGGACGCGCGCGCGTTCTCGTCTTTGCTCCGTAGTAGCAATATTATTTACCAAAAGGAAATAAGAAACTAAGAATAAGTCGAAATGTCCGATTAAACGTTACGAGTATCATCGTTAAATTTATCAAACACATCGATCGAGAAGCACGCGAGGAGATCTAAATAAGCAAAGCAAAAATTTCATTGACGCAGCCGGGAGCGATGCTGTTCGGTCGCAACCTTTTTTTACCTAGCTACGTTAGCACACCTATATTCTTAATTTTCAATGTCTCAACGTGAATGAACGGACACTTAAACGTATAACATAATAACTCTACCTATATAATATGTGTACATACTAAGTATACCAATTATAGTTTGCGATATTATAACGCCGTAATCTCATGTACATACGAAAACTTTAAATTGTTTCGATTGATATTTGTATGTGCTCTAAATGAATGTCATGTTTGCCCGCAATTGCTTGTCACATTCAAAGTTGTATTTTGTGTTTGTCTTTACCAATGTATCAGTGTGCCGAGCGTTGGCAAACTTTATCAATAAAAAAAAAACATGCCACTAGTGGATAGTTAGCATTAGTATCAGTAGTAATAGTGGTGTTATATGAAAAATATTATTCAATCAATTATTTATCGATTGGTAATTCATTTATATTGGTAGCTTAACTAATTGTGGGTGTGTCGTCGTTTAGTCGTTTTGATACGTTTTATTTTTGTAATAGAAACATATGCGGCCCTGAAAAGGGCCTTTTTTACTTGTTGAAAAATATCCGTCATACACCTAAGTAGGTGTACGACAATAATTAAATCAACTTAACCGCCGAAACCGTAGAGGGTGCGGCCCTGGCGCTTCAGAGCGTACACGACGTCCATGGCGGTGACGGTCTTCCTCTTGGCGTGTTCCGTGTAGGTTACCGCGTCGCGGATGACGTTCTCGAGGAATACCTTGAGAACACCGCGAGTCTCCTCGTATATCAGACCGGAGATACGTTTCACTCCACCCCTGCGCGCCAGACGACGAATCGCCGGCTTGGTGATACCCTGGATGTTATCACGGAGCACCTTCCTGTGACGCTTCGCGCCACCTTTTCCCAATCCCTTTCCTCCCTTACCGCGGCCGGTCATCGTTGATTGTCTGAATTAACTGCACTTTAGAAAAACCACCAGCACTACGTACGTCTGGCACGTACGACGATCACTGTTAGAATACGCTTCGCGTTCAAAGTCGTGGTGTATATATAGATTTCGGACAGCTAGGACCTCGCATATAAACGGGGCGAGGGGAGGGGGGGGGGGGGGGGCAGCGGCGTTGTGTGTGAGATTCGTTCTTATTATTATGATTTTATGTATGTATAAATAAATAAATTACTATGTACATAAAGAAGTAAATGTACAAAATAAAAACCAGCAAAGTAAAACCTCCAATTATGTCGATACGCATGAATTGAAAACAATACACAATAACAGAAAAGAAAAAACAAATCACGACAAAAATTTAACACATTTAACAATTAACTAAACAAAAAAAGACAAAAATTAACACCTGGTACACACACCGAGCTACAGCACGCCTCAAGAAGAGTCATAAATTTCTGAAGTGGTGCCATAAATACATATAATAGAAAGTCATTATTGTGCAATTGTTTTCTAAGAAACAATGGTGGCTCGCAAATATTGTTGTCGGCATTTGCCTTTGAACGTAAAATAGGCGCCAGCCTAATTTACGTTTTGTCGATCGCGAAATTAATTATTTATTTACTTAATAAATATTTATTTTATATATATATATATATTTTAATATTAGGTTAATTCCTAATGTTTTAAAATGCTTTTTCATTTGGTGTAGTAACGTTCGTTTCATTCGTTAGATACGTGATGTCTGTCTGAAGCACATCATTTGAATTATATGCGGCCCTGAAAAGGGCCTTTTGTTGTAATAATAATAATATAATATTATTATTTAGCACCGGCTACGCAAAATTAAGCACGCTCGCCGCGAATGCGTCTCGCCAGTTGGATGTCCTTGGGCATGATCGTCACTCGCTTTGCGTGAATGGCGCACAGGTTGGTGTCCTCGAAGAGGCCCACGAGATACGCCTCGCTCGCCTCCTGAAGCGCCATCACGGCGGAGCTCTGGAACCTGAGGTCGGTCTTGAAGTCCTGCGCAATCTCCCTCACCAGACGTTGGAACGGCAACTTGCGGATCAACAGCTCGGTACTCTTCTGGTAGCGACGGATCTCTCTCAGAGCGACGGTACCGGGCCTGTAACGGTGAGGCTTCTTCACGCCGCCGGTGGCTGGAGCGCTCTTGCGGGCCGCCTTGGTGGCGAGCTGCTTTCGCGGCGCCTTACCTCCGGTGGACTTACGGGCTGTCTGCTTAGTACGTGCCATTACGACGACTGCTCTCACTGACTCACTCGACTCGACTGAATACAAACTTTATATTATAATGTACGATGTGTGGACACGTCCGTCGCGTAACGATTGCGATGATGATATAAACACCGTCATTTTTTTTTTTTTTTTTTTTTGAGAATGGAATCTCGCTGTTGGCCTTAAGGGCCTTTACAGCTCAGCACGGGCTGTTTTGGCGAGCTTAGCTCAGCCGGAAGGGGTGGGGTTCCCGCGACTCGCGCAAGGGCGTCTCCTGTGAGACTCGAACCTCGGCTTGGGCCGTCGCGGGGGGGTCAATCGCCTGAAGGGCAGGACGGAAGCTCACTGGAGTGAGCGAAATGCGAAGTAAAGGTCCTCGCCTTCCCCGGAGAAGGCGGTTTTTAACCCTAATCTGTTTGCTACTGCTATTATTATTATTATTGGCCGCGCGGGCGGCTTTTAATTTATTGTTAGCTACTGTGATTGGATCA
This sequence comes from Pieris mannii, assembly GCA_028984075.1. Taxonomy (NCBI): domain Eukaryota; kingdom Metazoa; phylum Arthropoda; class Insecta; order Lepidoptera; family Pieridae; genus Pieris; species Pieris mannii. Next base: position 455,621 of record CM054798.1, on the reverse strand, counting down.
TCCGGATCCTTTAGTATGTGTCGGGGCCTCCTGCGAGCCTTTTTAGTCGGGAAGGGATAATAATTGATGCTATTACGCACCAGTGGGTTGGGATGGTGTTTAGCCTTGTCGAAGTGGCGTTTGGACGCCAACTTCATCCATTGGGCTATGGTAGGGAGCTCCAGGTCATAGTGGAGATCGACGTTTCTCACGTAGAAGGGTGCGCCGGTCGCGATTCTCATGAAACGCGACTGTAGCACTTGCAACCGGTGGATATACGAGGGGGCACAGTGCGCGAAGACTACGCTAGCGTAGGTCATGCACGGTCGGACGCAGGCCTTGTACAAGGTTACCTTGTGTCTAAGGGACATGTGACTCCTTTTATTTAGGAGGAAATGGAGGCGAGAGAGGACAAAAGCGGCCTTCTTGCGAACGGCGGCTACATGCTTACGAAAATGCATGCCGCTGTCGAGCGTGACTCCTAGATATTTGACGGACTTTTGCCAGGGAATGGCTTGTCCGTAAAGGGTGACCTCTTTTTTGAGGAGAAATTTTTCCCGAGTATTAGCGTTAGCACCGGGGTTGCCCCTGGCAAAGAGAACTGCAACGCTTTTCTCGGGATTTAACTGAAAGCCCCATTTCCGGAACCATTCGCCTAGCGACGTGGTTGCGGTCTGGAGTCTGTCCACGATGACACCTCTATCTTTATGAGTGGTATAGAGAGCGGTGTCGTCGGCATAGAGGGCTAGCTCCACATTCGGAGCCCTAGGGATGTCGCCGGTATACAGCGTGAAGAGAAGGGGCGAAAGGACCGAGCCTTGAGGGACTCCGGCCCTGATTGGACGAGGAGACGATAACGTTCCTTCTACACGATAACGAATTGAACGGTCGGACAAGAAGTCGTGTACGATACGCACGAGTCTCAGTGGCACTTGAAGGTGGTAGAGCTTGTAAATCAAGCCGTTGTGCCACACCTTGTCGAAAGCCTTCGCTATGTCGAAGAAGAGCGCACCCGTGGCTCTCGGTTTCAGGGAGCTGTTCATCCCGGAGAGGATGTGCTCCGTGATCCGATGGACTTGATGGACGCACGAGTGGGCCGGCCTAAAGCCAAACTGCTCATCGGGAATGAGCCCCTTTTCTAGGGCATAATCTAGGAGGCGCTTTTTCACTACCTTCTCGTACAGCTTGCTCAGCGTGTTGAGAAGGCTGATAGGGCGGTAACTGGTGGGATTGTTACGAGGCTTGCCCGGCTTGTGAATACCGATGACAATGGCCTCTTTCCACTGCGCCGGGAAGGTGCAGTTTTCGAGTAGGCAATTGAAAATGGCCACTAGCAAGCATATCAGATGGGGCGGTAGGCACCGGAGGACCTTATTCGAGATGGCGTCGAGACCTGGAGATTTACGAGGCAGAGAACTCTTGATTAGAGTTTTGACCTCGGCTATCGACGTAGGCGGGAGCGGCTCGGGAGAGAGGGGCAGTGCGACTATGCGTTCGACTTCGCGGTTCACGTGTTCGACGTGCGCCGGGTCGCTATGCTCGAGATACGGCGTGCACTGCTCCACTAGGTTGACGGCTAAGCACTCGGCTTTTTCGTCGTCATCGAATGCGTCAGGCAGATTTGGACGCTTGAGAGGGGGCATAGAAGCCACCGTGTCGGTTTTAAGAGAACGCGCGAGAGACCAATAGGCCGTATGCGAAGGTGACAATTCGCTGGTGAGACGGTCCCAGCGTTCGTTTCTTATTTCGCGCATGCGCTCTTTGACTCGGCGCTGCGAGGCGCGGAGTGCTCTGCGGTTATCGTCGGTCGGCGCTCTGGCGAAGGCGCGAGTCGCCGCGTTCTTCTCGGTCAACAGACGCCTCGCGTCCGGGGGAAGCTCCCAGCGTTGAGCGAACTCATCTGGGACCTTCCGGGACGATTCGGCGACCTTGGTCTGAATGTAATTAGTGACCGAGGAGATCGCGTCTAACGCGTGAGCGGACGAGACTAAATCGTCGGGGATATTAGAGAGGTCAGACGTTTCGACGGGCTTGAGGGCCTCGTCTAGCTTCTGCCAGTCGACTATGGACTTGTACCTCTTCTCTAGGGTGTTAGGTGGGCCGAATTCAAATTGAACCGGGAAATGATCAGAGTCTAATTCGTGTAGCACCTCTACGCTACGCGGCTGTAGTGCTACGTTTCGTAGAACCGCTACGTCTAAGACGTCCGTTGAGAGAAGGCCGTTACAAGTTATACCGCGACGAGTCGGTTGAATGGGGGCAATGACATTGAAATTGAGCACGTCAATAAGTCTACTGAGGGCTCGCCCATTAGGGTTTTCTTTTGAGCTATTCCAGTCCCCGTGCTTGCTATTGAGATCCCCGACCAATAAGACCGAGGGGCCCAGCGCAAACAGAGTCCTTAGATCGCTCTCTAGGATGTCCTTAGAGGGAGGGAGATACACCGACACGATAATAATCGGCTGATGACCGGTCATAGCCACGCGTAACACAGAGCACTCTATGTTTGTTAGCGACGGCGGGTCTAGCGGCGAGCAGTGAAGCGCACGTCTATAGTAGATGAGCGTTCCGCCTTTCGCCGTAGGTCTGTCGTTTCTAACCGCGACGTAATTCGCGAATCTAGGCGCGCGAACGCTGGGCTTGAGAAACGATTCCTGTACTAGGAAAATATCTATTTGAAACACCGTCAAAACTCTTGGGCCGCATTTATATATAACGTCGAACCGAGCTCGGTGGGACGGGCGGGTGTGTCGGGGCATTTACGAGACCTATCTAAAATGAAATTGTTTATAACAATAATAAATAGGTAACTAACAAACATTAAAACGTTCAATTGTCTTTAATGGCGTTAAACACGTTGAAGTTACATTACTTTTCACTGATACTGTTGTCCACTACACTAATTATACATACAAAATGTAATATATATATATATATATATAATTACTTATATACACATATGTGTGTGTATGTAGGCATCTATAGTCTACCGAGACTGACATAAACCCATTTTTTTTTTATGTTTCATTTTCATGATAGTTTTTATACTGAATATAAATGTTTTCATAGGTAAGTACTTGATAATAGAGGGATTATAGGTTAATATATATATTTTTACGTTTATCGTTGATACTGTGCGTTGGTTGTGCGGTTCACACGCACACACCAAACTCTTCGGATAGATATTGTGGCCCTGAAAAGGGCCGTTTTGATGATGATGATGATCATTGTCAATCGCTCTCATTATACTTTTTTTACGTATAATAATATAAGAGAGAAATCGCCGGCGCCGAGACGATGGTACTGGTCCTACGCCGCCGCCGCCGTTGTCCCACCGCGCCGCGACGCTCACTTGGAGCTGGTGTACTTGGTGACGGCCTTGGTGCCCTCGCTGACGGCGTGCTTGGCGAGCTCGCCGGGCAGCAGGAGCCTCACGGAGGTCTGCACCTCGCGGGACGTGATCGTCGAACGCTTGTTGTAGTGAGCGAGACGGGACGCCTCCGCCGCGATCCTCTCGAAGATGTCGTTCACGAACGAGTTCATGATTGACATCGCCTTCGAAGAGATACCGGTGTCGGGATGCACCTGCTTCAGTACCTTGTAGATGTAAATGGCGTAGCTCTCCTTCCTCTTGTGCTTCTTTTTCTTTTTGTCCGATTTGGATATGTTCTTCTGCGCCTTGCCGGACTTCTTGGCCGCCTTGCCGCTGGTCTTTGGTGGCATAGTGAACGTCAGTAGACAGGCAGTCACAAACTATGTATCGACAACAACGACAACAGTCACACTGTTTGCTGATGATTTTTAAAAAATTTCCCCGCACTTCAGTATACTTCACTTTGAAAGTGCTCTGGCGACTGGTCCGGCGTTACATAGAAAACGTTTCGCGGGCGCCAATCGACGGCGTCGTTGCCGTTAGGACGCCGCGTGTTGGGGCGCGAGGGGGGCGAACGGCGGCGGCGGAGGGAGCGGGGCGTTATATTATGTATATTTCCGTCTCTATCTCCTTCTCCCTCTGACTCCTTTATTTATGGTTATTTAAAAAAATAATAATAATAATAACGTACATAACAGTATGTCTGTATGTATTGTCTCATTATTACTGATTGGATTATGCGTGAGCAATGTGAATTTCGGGCGTGTCTACATGTTAGATTGTTGTTTTTATTATTATTATTATTGTTGTTTTAAGTAAATAATATTGTCGAATATAAAAAGAAATACAACTCGATTTCATCTGGATCATGTGTATATACACATTGTAATAAGTAGGTAATTGACTTATTTTTGATAGTATATAATTTTGTCTGTTTTCGGTTTTGCTCTATAAGAGTAATAATATAATGTAAATAGTGACGTGGAACGTTTATTGTCGCTGATATATTTATCTAACAAATCACGGTGGCCGTACCACACGATCATTGCGATTTTATGAATCATATTGCGGCCCTGAAAAGGGCCTTTTAGGTCGTCGAGTTGACAACGGACACGAATAATAACAATACTCTAGTTGTTGCTATTATAATTTATGTCTTCTTCTCGGTCTTCTTGGGGAGAAGGACCGCCTGAATGTTAGGCAGTACACCGCCCTGTGCGATGGTCACGCCGGAGAGCAGCTTGTTGAGCTCCTCGTCGTTACGAATGGCCAGCTGCAGGTGACGCGGTATGATCCTGGTCTTTTTGTTGTCACGGGCCGCGTTACCGGCCAACTCGAGCACTTCGGCCGCCAGGTACTCCATAACGGCCGCGAGGTACACCGGCGCACCGGCACCCACCCTCTCGGCGTAGTTGCCCTTCCTGAGCAGCCTGTGGATACGACCCACCGGGAACTGGAGACCTGCGCGGTTGGAACGCGACTTCGCCTTTCCCTTGACCTTGCCTCCCTTGCCACGTCCGGACATTGCGTTTGGTTATTTGGGCACTGCACAACTCACTGAAAACTAACCGACAAGAGGTGACTTTTTTTTTAAATCGTTTTTTTTTTTTTTTTTTTTTTTTTTTTTTTTTTTTTTTTTTTTTTTTTTTTGAATGGAATCTCGCTGTTGGCCTTAAGGGCCTTTACAGCTCAGCACGGGCTGTTTTGGCGAGCTTAGCTCAGCCGGAAGGGGTGGGGTTCCCGCGACTCGCGCAAGGGCGTCTCCTGTGAGACTCGAACCTCGGCTTGGGCCGTCGCGGGGGGGTCAATCGCCTGAAGGGCAGGACGGAAGCTCACTGGAGTGAGCGAAATGCGAAGTAAAGGTCCTCGCCTTCCCCGGAGAAGGCGGTTTTTAACCCTAATCTGTTTGCTACTGCTATTATTATTATTATTGGCCGCGCGGGCGGCTTTTAATTTATTGTTAGCTATTGTGATTGGATCATCCGGATCCTTTAGTATGTGTCGGGGCCTCCTGCGAGCCTTTTTAGTCGGGAAGGGATAATAATTGATGCTATTACGCACCAGTGGGTTGGGATGGTGTTTAGCCTTGTCGAAGTGGCGTTTGGACGCCAACTTCATCCATTGGGCTATGGTAGGGAGCTCCAGGTCATAGTGGAGATCGACGTTTCTCACGTAGAAGGGTGCGCCGGTCGCGATTCTCATGAAACGCGACTGTAGCACTTGCAACCGGTGGATATACGAGGGGGCACAGTGCGCGAAGACTACGCTAGCGTAGGTCATGCACGGTCGGACGCAGGCCTTGTACAAGGTTACCTTGTGTCTAAGGGACATGTGACTCCTTTTATTTAGGAGGAAATGGAGGCGAGAGAGGACAAAAGCGGCCTTCTTGCGAACGGCGGCTACATGCTTACGAAAATGCATGCCGCTGTCGAGCGTGACTCCTAGATATTTGACGGACTTTTGCCAGGGAATGGCTTGTCCGTAAAGGGTGACCTCTTTTTTGAGGAGAAATTTTTCCCGAGTATTAGCGTTAGCACCGGGGTTGCCCCTGGCAAAGAGAACTGCAACGCTTTTCTCGGGATTTAACTGAAAGCCCCATTTCCGGAACCATTCGCCTAGCGACGTGGTTGCGGTCTGGAGTCTGTCCACGATGACACCTCTATCTTTATGAGTGGTATAGAGAGCGGTGTCGTCGGCATAGAGGGCTAGCTCCACATTCGGAGCCCTAGGGATGTCGCCGGTATACAGCGTGAAGAGAAGGGGCGAAAGGACCGAGCCTTGAGGGACTCCGGCCCTGATTGGACGAGGAGACGATAACGTTCCTTCTACACGATAACGAATTGAACGGTCGGACAAGAAGTCGTGTACGATACGCACGAGTCTCAGTGGCACTTGAAGGTGGTAGAGCTTGTAAATCAAGCCGTTGTGCCACACCTTGTCGAAAGCCTTCGCTATGTCGAAGAAGAGCGCACCCGTGGCTCTCGGTTTCAGGGAGCTGTTCATCCCGGAGAGGATGTGCTCCGTGATCCGATGGACTTGATGGACGCACGAGTGGGCCGGCCTAAAGCCAAACTGCTCATCGGGAATGAGCCCCTTTTCTAGGGCATAATCTAGGAGGCGCTTTTTCACTACCTTCTCGTACAGCTTGCTCAGCGTGTTGAGAAGGCTGATAGGGCGGTAACTGGTGGGATTGTTACGAGGCTTGCCCGGCTTGTGAATACCGATGACAATGGCCTCTTTCCACTGCGCCGGGAAGGTGCAGTTTTCGAGTAGGCAATTGAAAATGGCCACTAGCAAGCATATCAGATGGGGCGGTAGGCACCGGAGGACCTTATTCGAGATGGCGTCGAGACCTGGAGATTTACGAGGCAGAGAACTCTTGATTAGAGTTTTGACCTCGGCTATCGACGTAGGCGGGAGCGGCTCGGGAGAGAGGGGCAGTGCGACTATGCGTTCGACTTCGCGGTTCACGTGTTCGACGTGCGCCGGGTCGCTATGCTCGAGATACGGCGTGCACTGCTCCACTAGGTTGACGGCTAAGCACTCGGCTTTTTCGTCGTCATCGAATGCGTCAGGCAGATTTGGACGCTTGAGAGGGGGCATAGAAGCCACCGTGTCGGTTTTAAGGGAACGCGCGAGAGACCAATAGGCCGTATGCGAAGGTGACAATTCGCTGGTGAGACGGTCCCAGCGTTCGTTTCTAATTTCACGCATGCGCTCTTTGACTCGGCGCTGCGAGGCGCGGAGTGCTCTGCGGTTATCGTCGGTCGGCGCTCTGGCGAAGGCGCGAGTCGCCGCGTTCTTCTCGGTCAACAGACGCCTCGCGTCCGGGGGAAGCTCCCAGCGTTGAGCGAACTCATCTGGGACCTTCCGGGACGATTCGGCGACCTTGGTCTGAATGTAATTAGTGACCGAGGAGATCGCGTCTAACGCGTGAGCGGACGAGACTAAATCGTCGGGGATATTAGAGAGGTCAGACGTTTCGACGGGCTTGAGGGCCTCGTCTAGCTTCTGCCAGTCGACTATGGACTTGTACCTCTTCTCTAGGGTGTTAGGTGGGCCGAATTCAAATTGAACCGGGAAATGATCAGAGTCTAATTCGTGTAGCACCTCTACGCTACGCGGCTGTAGTGCTACGTTTCGTAGAACCGCTACGTCTAAGACGTCCGTTGAGAGAAGGCCGTTACAAGTTATACCGCGACGAGTCGGTTGAATGGGGGCAATGACATTGAAATTGAGCACGTCAATAAGTCTACTGAGGGCTCGCCCATTAGGGTTTTCTTTTGAGCTATTCCAGTCCCCGTGCTTGCTATTGAGATCCCCGACCAATAAGACCGAGGGGCCCAGCGCAAACAGAGTCCTTAGATCGCTCTCTAGGATGTCCTTAGAGGGAGGGAGATACACCGACACGATAATAATCGGCTGATGACCGGTCATAGCCACGCGTAACACAGAGCACTCTATGTTTGTTAGCGACGGCGGGTCTAGCGGCGAGCAGTGAAGCGCACGTCTATAGTAGATGAGCGTTCCGCCTTTCGCCGTAGGTCTGTCGTTTCTAACCGCGACGTAATTTGCGAATCTAGGCGCGCGAATGCTGGGCTTGAGAAACGATTCCTGTACTAGGAAAATATCTATTTGGTGGCGAACGAGGAAATCTCGGACCAAATCTGCCTGCGGCTTGAAACCGTTTGCGTTAAATGTCACTACGGACAGCGATCGAGCCTTGACCCTAGACGTGGTCGTAGCTATTGCGGTGTGTTGGATTCTACGAATTGCCGCACGGATTGAAGTAGCAGGGCATGCTGAGAAACGACGTTAACCTTAGCGGACACGTCTATAGCGGATGTATAGGCTTCGTGGAATGCAACGAGGGCATCCAAGTCTAAAGCGCCTATAACGCTGAACGCAAGATTAAATGCGTTGCTAACTTTTGCGGACTCCGCAGATGCCTCCGCGGGAGGGCGGAGGGCTTGAGGAGGAGGGCTCGCCTTAGGGGTGGTCCTCTCCTTTACGGTGGGTGTCGGCGCTGACGCCTGGGAAGGCGCCGCAGATGCCGCTTTGGTTGGTAGAGGCGGGAAGGCCTCTGACGTGAGCTGGGGAGGGCCCTCCGTTACCGGGGGCTTGACCCAGGGACTACTTTCGGGCTGTGGGGCCGGCACGTAAGTGGGCTTTGGTCCCGTGCCACGGCGGGCCGCGTCACGCCCCGCCGTGCGCCTAGACGCCGGCTTATGCGCCTTGGGGGCTCGAGGACAACCGCGATAATTCGCTGGGTGCCCCTGTTGCCCGCAAAGCACGCACGCCGGCGGCTCGGCGCACGGAAGTGTGCGCTTGCAGTCCGCGGTGCCATGGTCGCCTAAGCACTTAACACACCGCGCCCTGGCGAAACAGTTACGGGCTGCGTGCCCGTAGAGTTGACAGCGATGACACTGTCGTGTGAATGAGTGTTTGAGGGGGGTTTCAACCCTCAGTCCCGAGAGCTTACAACACTCTCTGAGACCAAATATCTTTTTACCGCTCGGGGTGAGGTCTAGCACTACGAGTACCATATCGTACGCTTCTTTTGTAGTGCGTTGGAGCATTCTGAATACCTCCCTAACGGGGTACCCTTGCTCTACTAGGTCGGTTTGGACTATCCCGGAGTCTATTTCCTTCGGAATGCCCTTGATAACTACCCTAAGGACGCGCTCCTCGGGTAGGGGGAAAGTATGTCCTCCGATACCTTCAGAGCGAAGGTGGGAGGTTAAAAACCGGTGGTGATCCGGTGAAAACACCTGTACGCATAAATTATCCCGCAGCGTACGGGCTTTGTAATTAATCGACTTAGTGTCGAGGAGCTTTGAGAGAGCGGGCCATACACCCTTATCCCTAATGTAAACGGGCGGCGGTGTTTTAATACGGTCCGCGGGAGCGGACGGCGCGGGTTTTCCCGATAAAAGGGAGCTAAGATCCCTCTTAGGAGGGCTTGAGGGCTGGGTTGGCCTCTTGGCCGGAGGACCGCCTTTAGCCGAGCGCTTTTTCTTGCGCCCTACCGTTTCGAAGCCGTCTGATTCGTTCGACGACGTTTCGTTTAATGATTCCGCCCGAGCGGATTGGGTCGACATGCGCGACGAAGGCCGTGATTGGCTAATTAACTCATCGCTTACGCTTTCCGCACGGAGCGGTGAGCGCGAGCGCGAGCGAGACCCTGATTGGTCAGTGCGCGAGGTAGTACCGCATTCGTCTAGACGCGTGCGAGAACCGGATTGGTCGATACGCGAGCAAGAGACAATTTGATCGGAGCGCGAGCGGGACCCTGATTGGTCGGTGCGTGAGGTAGTACCGCATTCATCGATGCGCGTGCGAGAACCGGATTGGTCGATAATTGATCGCGATGCCTTCGCGGGGGCATTTTTATTATTTATCTTACGCGGCGGCGGTGACGGCGAACGCGGCGAGTCAGCGACAACGGACTCATTAAAGGCCCGAATAACGTCTGGATAACGTTTGTTTAAAAAGAGCATTAAACTGCTCATGTCAGGAGGTGGATCCTCGGACGCCATTCTGAAGGCGGGAAGCCAACAGTTTGACGACGAGTGTGTACCTAAGCCTACTGGTAGTGAGTACCTAAGCTAGTGATTTGCCCTAACGTGTATGCGTCTCCGCTGGTGATAGCGGAGGTGTGGTTTGTCACCGACCTAACCAGCCCGTAGGAGTTTGGGTAAATAGAGCCCCTACGGATGTGACAGGACCCGTCCAACAGTGGACCTGTTTTTAGCCGGTTGCAAGGAAAGTAGTTGGAGTACCTACTCCCTATCGCGTGCCTACTAAGAGGCCCGGCCGCCAACAGGACTTGGAGGAAGCGGAGGGGCTGTTACGCGCCTTGAAAAAGGCACGGTGTATGCACCCCGGACAAAAACACTCCCGCACAAGGCGTTAACCGACAGATAACCGTTTGGCACCGTTAGGTGGCTATCTGAACGGCCGCAGGTAAACCCGCGATCATAAATTGCAGCCTTCAAAGCCCGTTGTCCACCGAAGGCGCGAAGCGACCAATGGGAGCGCAGCAGGCGGCAAGGCAGCAGTCGGAGAGCGCGTGCGCACTGTACAGTGGCAAGCGGCGATGACTCACACGGAGCGAGCGAGATAGCACAGGAACAGACGTCCGCACGGAACGACGGTCGGGCGCAGAGTGTTTTTAAATCGGCGGCGAATAATATTATATATGAATTCGGACGGTGTTCAACCAACCGGCCGGGTGTGACGAGAAACGACGTCGACGACTCAGCGCTATTAAACGCGATTGGGTGCCGCCGGCTCAGCGAGCGAGCGTTAGTGAGGGGTGCGAGAGGGGGGGGCGCGGGCGTAGGCCATGTGTGTAAGATCTACATACGTGGAATTAGAATTAAAATAATAATAATAATTAAAATTACATGCATGCATGCATACATACATACATACATACATACAAAAAAATATACATACAGATAGGTAAATAACACAATAGTATGTATTATTATTATTATTATTAACGACGGACGGATCACTCTTATTTATTATTATTATGTTCCAAATATTTATTGTGTGTTTTACGTTTTTTGTTTGAACGTGTACTTACCGGTCCCGTGTTTTCGTTTTTATGTACTGTTGTGTAATCGTGTAAAACACCCATTTTTATATTTTTATACATAATATTACATATTTGGTTATTTGTTTAGAATTTGTTTAATAAATAGGAACCGGTGGGGGCGGCGGGGGCGTGTCCATTGTCTATTGTCTTATGTCTTGGCCCGCCAAATTTTATTGCACCTCATAACATCTGTTAATAATTGGGTACATGCATTGTATTTACATTTGGCAACAGTCGGGCACTCGGGCGGCCGAAGGGATTGTTATCGCGAAGAGGAAGAAGTGGGTCGCGGTGCTGCATTGCATTTTTTTTTTTGTTGTTGTATTTCTCGAGTGTGAAGTGCGTGCGATCTCGATACAGGTGGATACAGGCGATGACGATTTTGTGTTTCGTGTGTGTGTGTGTGTGTGATACGGCGCTGCTGCGACGGTGAGTTGCTAACTAATATAATATAATAAGTTGTTAAAATATTAAGACACACCTACATACTTATACATACGTAATCTGCCTCTCTCACTCTCACTGCCTTGCCTTATTGGACAATTTAACAACTACTTTGTCGCATGTTATTATTATTTATATATAGGATATGTATCACCAGCCGGTCGACTAGCGACAATTGGACAATTTTTATAGTTTTATATATTATGTGTATAGGTATATAGGTATTAGTTAGGTATATATATATATATATAATTATATTTTTAGTATTTAATGTAATATAATATTTTTGTGCGTTTATTCGTTTGATACTCTCGACTCAACGGCAGCCCATGGAAACATATGTTAGCCCTGAAAAGGGCTTTTTGTGTGGCGTGTTTGTGCGTGCGTTTATTATTAGGTAGGTACTGTAATAATATACGACATCGACACAACCGACCACTTGCGATGCGCTCGTCGCTCGTCCGGTGGCCGATCCTCCTTCTGCTCCCGCTACTCCCGCTCCTCGGTGGTCAGCGCACGCGAACACAGTGCGGCGGCTCGTGCGTATTGAACGTGGATGGTCGCGTTCACTTCTTGGAAGCGGCCGACGCCTTTTTCGCGGTGGTGGCGGCCTTCGATTTGGGCGCGGCGGCAGCGGCCTTCTTCGGTTTGGGGGCTTTGGGTTTCTTGGTCGGTGGCTTCGCGCTCCTCTTCGCCTTGGACGCGGCCGCGTTGCTCGACGCGCCCTTGCCGGACGCCGCGGCGGCGGCGGCGGCGCGACCCTTCTTCGGTGTGGCCGCAGCGACCGGCTTCCTCTTGGCCGCGGCCGCTGCCTTCTTGTCTTTGGCGGCGACGCCTCTGCCGCCCGCTTTGGCCGGGGAGGCGGACCCGGCGGCCGACGCCGACGCGGCGGCGGCCTTCTTGCTCCTGGCGCCGGCGCTCGCGGCGGTCTTCTTGGCGGGTGCGCTCGGCTTCTTCGCCGATTTGGCCGCGGAGGACGCCGCCGCGCCGGAGCCCCTGCCGCCGGAGGACGCGGCGGCGGCGGCCGTCGCCTTCTTCGCGGCGCCGCCGGTTCCCGACTTGCTGTCTATCTTGAACGAGCCCGATGCGCCCTTGCCCTTCGTCTGAATCAGGGTGCCGGAGGCGACGGCACGCTTGAGATACTTTCTTATGAACGGCGCCAACCTCTCGGCGTCGAGGCTATAATTCGAGGCGATGTACTTCTTGATCGCCTGCAGGGACGATCCGCTCCTCTCCTTGAGCTCTTTGATCGCGCTGTTCACCATTTCGGAGGTCTTGGGGTGCGTCGGTCTGGCCTTGGGTTTCTTGGCGGCCGCTGCCGCCTTCGGTGCCTTCTTGGCGGGCGTCGCCGGCGCGGGTGTCTCCGATGCTACTGCGGTGTCGGCCATTTTTTTTCTTTTTCAATTGATATTAATCAATCACACTGACACTTAGGTATATTTGTAATATAATAATATGTAGTACGTATAATATTATACTAGATAATAATATGTGCGTAAAGAGTGCGCGGCGCTAGTGAGCGCCGGCCAGACGAATCGGTATACCGCGACGAGAGCTTCGTCGGCTGCGTGCGTTTTCTCGTATTCGAGTGTGAAACTTTTCACTAACACGTCTCGGTCTCATCGGATTTTTGATGATTATCAAACGGAAAATCGGAGAAAATCTCGTTGGCGATCGATAGTCTACGATATCGGCCACCGGTCGGGCAGTCGGGCGGGGCTCCAGGCGCGAGCGCGCGTCGGGCATCCGCGTTTGAAGTTTGTTATTGTCGAGTCGCGCGCGTACCGTCCAGTTTAAATGGCGAATTAAACAATTAAAGCGAACGGTGGGCGCGCGCGCGACCTCCGAGGGCGGAGCTCAAGATTCCGAGGTTCAACGGGATCCATTCGTTTCGGCGATATATTAGGATTACGATCGATTTTAACGCATCGAACGCGACATGTTGTAGGACAGCACACCGCGCTCCCGAGACGAGGCCGTGGACGCGCGCGCGTTCTCGTCTTTGCTCCGTAGTAGCAATATTATTTACCAAAAGGAAATAAGAAACTAAGAATAAGTCGAAATGTCCGATTAAACGTTACGAGTATCATCGTTAAATTTATCAAACACATCGATCGAGAAGCACGCGAGGAGATCTAAATAAGCAAAGCAAAAATTTCATTGACGCAGCCGGGAGCGATGCTGTTCGGTCGCAACCTTTTTTTACCTAGCTACGTTAGCACACCTATATTCTTAATTTTCAATGTCTCAACGTGAATGAACGGACACTTAAACGTATAACATAATAACTCTACCTATATAATATGTGTACATACTAAGTATACCAATTATAGTTTGCGATATTATAACGCCGTAATCTCATGTACATACGAAAACTTTAAATTGTTTCGATTGATATTTGTATGTGCTCTAAATGAATGTCATGTTTGCCCGCAATTGCTTGTCACATTCAAAGTTGTATTTTGTGTTTGTCTTTACCAATGTATCAGTGTGCCGAGCGTTGGCAAACTTTATCAATAAAAAAAAAACATGCCACTAGTGGATAGTTAGCATTAGTATCAGTAGTAATAGTGGTGTTATATGAAAAATATTATTCAATCAATTATTTATCGATTGGTAATTCATTTATATTGGTAGCTTAACTAATTGTGGGTGTGTCGTCGTTTAGTCGTTTTGATACGTTTTATTTTTGTAATAGAAACATATGCGGCCCTGAAAAGGGCCTTTTTTACTTGTTGAAAAATATCCGTCATACACCTAAGTAGGTGTACGACAATAATTAAATCAACTTAACCGCCGAAACCGTAGAGGGTGCGGCCCTGGCGCTTCAGAGCGTACACGACGTCCATGGCGGTGACGGTCTTCCTCTTGGCGTGTTCCGTGTAGGTTACCGCGTCGCGGATGACGTTCTCGAGGAATACCTTGAGAACACCGCGAGTCTCCTCGTATATCAGACCGGAGATACGTTTCACTCCACCCCTGCGCGCCAGACGACGAATCGCCGGCTTGGTGATACCCTGGATGTTATCACGGAGCACCTTCCTGTGACGCTTCGCGCCACCTTTTCCCAATCCCTTTCCTCCCTTACCGCGGCCGGTCATCGTTGATTGTCTGAATTAACTGCACTTTAGAAAAACCACCAGCACTACGTACGTCTGGCACGTACGACGATCACTGTTAGAATACGCTTCGCGTTCAAAGTCGTGGTGTATATATAGATTTCGGACAGCTAGGACCTCGCATATAAACGGGGCGAGGGGAGGGGGGGGGGGGGGGGCAGCGGCGTTGTGTGTGAGATTCGTTCTTATTATTATGATTTTATGTATGTATAAATAAATAAATTACTATGTACATAAAGAAGTAAATGTACAAAATAAAAACCAGCAAAGTAAAACCTCCAATTATGTCGATACGCATGAATTGAAAACAATACACAATAACAGAAAAGAAAAAACAAATCACGACAAAAATTTAACACATTTAACAATTAACTAAACAAAAAAAGACAAAAATTAACACCTGGTACACACACCGAGCTACAGCACGCCTCAAGAAGAGTCATAAATTTCTGAAGTGGTGCCATAAATACATATAATAGAAAGTCATTATTGTGCAATTGTTTTCTAAGAAACAATGGTGGCTCGCAAATATTGTTGTCGGCATTTGCCTTTGAACGTAAAATAGGCGCCAGCCTAATTTACGTTTTGTCGATCGCGAAATTAATTATTTATTTACTTAATAAATATTTATTTTATATATATATATATATTTTAATATTAGGTTAATTCCTAATGTTTTAAAATGCTTTTTCATTTGGTGTAGTAACGTTCGTTTCATTCGTTAGATACGTGATGTCTGTCTGAAGCACATCATTTGAATTATATGCGGCCCTGAAAAGGGCCTTTTGTTGTAATAATAATAATATAATATTATTATTTAGCACCGGCTACGCAAAATTAAGCACGCTCGCCGCGAATGCGTCTCGCCAGTTGGATGTCCTTGGGCATGATCGTCACTCGCTTTGCGTGAATGGCGCACAGGTTGGTGTCCTCGAAGAGGCCCACGAGATACGCCTCGCTCGCCTCCTGAAGCGCCATCACGGCGGAGCTCTGGAACCTGAGGTCGGTCTTGAAGTCCTGCGCAATCTCCCTCACCAGACGTTGGAACGGCAACTTGCGGATCAACAGCTCGGTACTCTTCTGGTAGCGACGGATCTCTCTCAGAGCGACGGTACCGGGCCTGTAACGGTGAGGCTTCTTCACGCCGCCGGTGGCTGGAGCGCTCTTGCGGGCCGCCTTGGTGGCGAGCTGCTTTCGCGGCGCCTTACCTCCGGTGGACTTACGGGCTGTCTGCTTAGTACGTGCCATTACGACGACTGCTCTCACTGACTCACTCGACTCGACTGAATACAAACTTTATATTATAATGTACGATGTGTGGACACGTCCGTCGCGTAACGATTGCGATGATGATATAAACACCGTCAAAACTCTTGGGCCGCATTTATATATAACGTCGAACCGAGCTCGGTGGGACGGGCGGGTGTGTCGGGGCATTTACGAGACCTATCTAAAATGAAATTGTTTATAACAATAATAAATAGGTAACTAACAAACATTAAAACGTTCAATTGTCTTTAATGGCGTTAAACACGTTGAAGTTACATTACTTTTCACTGATACTGTTGTCCACTACACTAATTATACATACAAAATGTAATATATATATATATATATATAATTACTTATATACACATATGTGTGTGTATGTAGGCATCTATAGTCTACCGAGACTGACATAAACCCATTTTTTTTTTATGTTTCATTTTCATGATAGTTTTTATACTGAATATAAATGTTTTCATAGGTAAGTACTTGATAATAGAGGGATTATAGGTTAATATATATATTTTTACGTTTATCGTTGATACTGTGCGTTGGTTGTGCGGTTCACACGCACACACCAAACTCTTCGGATAGATATTGTGGCCCTGAAAAGGGCCGTTTTGATGATGATGATGATCATTGTCAATCGCTCTCATTATACTTTTTTTACGTATAATAATATAAGAGAGAAATCGCCGGCGCCGAGACGATGGTACTGGTCCTACGCCGCCGCCGCCGTTGTCCCACCGCGCCGCGACGCTCACTTGGAGCTGGTGTACTTGGTGACGGCCTTGGTGCCCTCGCTGACGGCGTGCTTGGCGAGCTCGCCGGGCAGCAGGAGCCTCACGGAGGTCTGCACCTCGCGGGACGTGATCGTCGAACGCTTGTTGTAGTGAGCGAGACGGGACGCCTCCGCCGCGATCCTCTCGAAGATGTCGTTCACGAACGAGTTCATGATTGACATCGCCTTCGAAGAGATACCGGTGTCGGGATGCACCTGCTTCAGTACCTTGTAGATGTAAATGGCGTAGCTCTCCTTCCTCTTGTGCTTCTTTTTCTTTTTGTCCGATTTGGATATGTTCTTCTGCGCCTTGCCGGACTTCTTGGCCGCCTTGCCGCTGGTCTTTGGTGGCATAGTGAACGTCAGTAGACAGGCAGTCACAAACTATGTATCGACAACAACGACAACAGTCACACTGTTTGCTGATGATTTTTAAAAAATTTCCCCGCACTTCAGTATACTTCACTTTGAAAGTGCTCTGGCGACTGGTCCGGCGTTACATAGAAAACGTTTCGCGGGCGCCAATCGACGGCGTCGTTGCCGTTAGGACGCCGCGTGTTGGGGCGCGAGGGGGGCGAACGGCGGCGGCGGAGGGAGCGGGGCGTTATATTATGTATATTTCCGTCTCTATCTCCTTCTCCCTCTGACTCCTTTATTTATGGTTATTTAAAAAAATAATAATAATAATAACGTACATAACAGTATGTCTGTATGTATTGTCTCATTATTACTGATTGGATTATGCGTGAGCAATGTGAATTTCGGGCGTGTCTACATGTTAGATTGTTGTTTTTATTATTATTATTATTGTTGTTTTAAGTAAATAATATTGTCGAATATAAAAAGAAATACAACTCGATTTCATCTGGATCATGTGTATATACACATTGTAATAAGTAGGTAATTGACTTATTTTTGATAGTATATAATTTTGTCTGTTTTCGGTTTTGCTCTATAAGAGTAATAATATAATGTAAATAGTGACGTGGAACGTTTATTGTCGCTGATATATTTATCTAACAAATCACGGTGGCCGTACCACACGATCATTGCGATTTTATGAATCATATTGCGGCCCTGAAAAGGGCCTTTTAGGTCGTCGAGTTGACAACGGACACGAATAATAACAATACTCTAGTTGTTGCTATTATAATTTATGTCTTCTTCTCGGTCTTCTTGGGGAGAAGGACCGCCTGAATGTTAGGCAGTACACCGCCCTGTGCGATGGTCACGCCGGAGAGCAGCTTGTTGAGCTCCTCGTCGTTACGAATGGCCAGCTGCAGGTGACGCGGTATGATCCTGGTCTTTTTGTTGTCACGGGCCGCGTTACCGGCCAACTCGAGCACTTCGGCCGCCAGGTACTCCATAACGGCCGCGAGGTACACCGGCGCACCGGCACCCACCCTCTCGGCGTAGTTGCCCTTCCTGAGCAGCCTGTGGATACGACCCACCGGGAACTGGAGACCTGCGCGGTTGGAACGCGACTTCGCCTTTCCCTTGACCTTGCCTCCCTTGCCACGTCCGGACATTGCGTTTGGTTATTTGGGCACTGCACAACTCACTGAAAACTAACCGACAAGAGGTGACTTTTTTTTTAAATCGGCGGCGAATAATATTATATATGAATTCGGACGGTGTTCAACCAACCGGCCGGGTGTGACGAGAAACGACGTCGACGACTCAGCGCTATTAAACGCGATTGGGTGCCGCCGGCTCAGCGAGCGAGCGTTAGTGAGGGGTGCGAGAGGGGGGGGCGCGGGCGTAGGCCATGTGTGTAAGATCTACATACGTGGAATTAGAATTAAAATAATAATAATAATTAAAATTACATGCATGCATGCATACATACATACATACATACATACAAAAAAATATACATACAGATAGGTAAATAACACAATAGTATGTATTATTATTATTATTATTAACGACGGACGGATCACTCTTATTTATTATTATTATGTTCCAAATATTTATTGTGTGTTTTACGTTTTTTGTTTGAACGTGTACTTACCGGTCCCGTGTTTTCGTTTTTATGTACTGTTGTGTAATCGTGTAAAACACCCATTTTTATATTTTTATACATAATATTACATATTTGGTTATTTGTTTAGAATTTGTTTAATAAATAGGAACCGGTGGGGGCGGCGGGGGCGTGTCCATTGTCTATTGTCTTATGTCTTGGCCCGCCAAATTTTATTGCACCTCATAACATCTGTTAATAATTGGGTACATGCATTGTATTTACATTTGGCAACAGTCGGGCACTCGGGCGGCCGAAGGGATTGTTATCGCGAAGAGGAAGAAGTGGGTCGCGGTGCTGCATTGCATTTTTTTTTTTGTTGTTGTATTTCTCGAGTGTGAAGTGCGTGCGATCTCGATACAGGTGGATACAGGCGATGACGATTTTGTGTTTCGTGTGTGTGTGTGTGTGTGATACGGCGCTGCTGCGACGGTGAGTTGCTAACTAATATAATATAATAAGTTGTTAAAATATTAAGACACACCTACATACTTATACATACGTAATCTGCCTCTCTCACTCTCACTGCCTTGCCTTATTGGACAATTTAACAACTACTTTGTCGCATGTTATTATTATTTATATATAGGATATGTATCACCAGCCGGTCGACTAGCGACAATTGGACAATTTTTATAGTTTTATATATTATGTGTATAGGTATATAGGTATTAGTTAGGTATATATATATATATATAATTATATTTTTAGTATTTAATGTAATATAATATTTTTGTGCGTTTATTCGTTTGATACTCTCGACTCAACGGCAGCCCATGGAAACATATGTTAGCCCTGAAAAGGGCTTTTTGTGTGGCGTGTTTGTGCGTGCGTTTATTATTAGGTAGGTACTGTAATAATATACGACATCGACACAACCGACCACTTGCGATGCGCTCGTCGCTCGTCCGGTGGCCGATCCTCCTTCTGCTCCCGCTACTCCCGCTCCTCGGTGGTCAGCGCACGCGAACACAGTGCGGCGGCTCGTGCGTATTGAACGTGGATGGTCGCGTTCACTTCTTGGAAGCGGCCGACGCCTTTTTCGCGGTGGTGGCGGCCTTCGATTTGGGCGCGGCGGCAGCGGCCTTCTTCGGTTTGGGGGCTTTGGGTTTCTTGGTCGGTGGCTTCGCGCTCCTCTTCGCCTTGGACGCGGCCGCGTTGCTCGACGCGCCCTTGCCGGACGCCGCGGCGGCGGCGGCGGCGCGACCCTTCTTCGGTGTGGCCGCAGCGACCGGCTTCCTCTTGGCCGCGGCCGCTGCCTTCTTGTCTTTGGCGGCGACGCCTCTGCCGCCCGCTTTGGCCGGGGAGGCGGACCCGGCGGCCGACGCCGACGCGGCGGCGGCCTTCTTGCTCCTGGCGCCGGCGCTCGCGGCGGTCTTCTTGGCGGGTGCGCTCGGCTTCTTCGCCGATTTGGCCGCGGAGGACGCCGCCGCGCCGGAGCCCCTGCCGCCGGAGGACGCGGCGGCGGCGGCCGTCGCCTTCTTCGCGGCGCCGCCGGTTCCCGACTTGCTGTCTATCTTGAACGAGCCCGATGCGCCCTTGCCCTTCGTCTGAATCAGGGTGCCGGAGGCGACGGCACGCTTGAGATACTTTCTTATGAACGGCGCCAACCTCTCGGCGTCGAGGCTATAATTCGAGGCGATGTACTTCTTGATCGCCTGCAGGGACGATCCGCTCCTCTCCTTGAGCTCTTTGATCGCGCTGTTCACCATTTCGGAGGTCTTGGGGTGCGTCGGTCTGGCCTTGGGTTTCTTGGCGGCCGCTGCCGCCTTCGGTGCCTTCTTGGCGGGCGTCGCCGGCGCGGGTGTCTCCGATGCTACTGCGGTGTCGGCCATTTTTTTTCTTTTTCAATTGATATTAATCAATCACACTGACACTTAGGTATATTTGTAATATAATAATATGTAGTACGTATAATATTATACTAGATAATAATATGTGCGTAAAGAGTGCGCGGCGCTAGTGAGCGCCGGCCAGACGAATCGGTATACCGCGACGAGAGCTTCGTCGGCTGCGTGCGTTTTCTCGTATTCGAGTGTGAAACTTTTCACTAACACGTCTCGGTCTCATCGGATTTTTGATGATTATCAAACGGAAAATCGGAGAAAATCTCGTTGGCGATCGATAGTCTACGATATCGGCCACCGGTCGGGCAGTCGGGCGGGGCTCCAGGCGCGAGCGCGCGTCGGGCATCCGCGTTTGAAGTTTGTTATTGTCGAGTCGCGCGCGTACCGTCCAGTTTAAATGGCGAATTAAACAATTAAAGCGAACGGTGGGCGCGCGCGCGACCTCCGAGGGCGGAGCTCAAGATTCCGAGGTTCAACGGGATCCATTCGTTTCGGCGATATATTAGGATTACGATCGATTTTAACGCATCGAACGCGACATGTTGTAGGACAGCACACCGCGCTCCCGAGACGAGGCCGTGGACGCGCGCGCGTTCTCGTCTTTGCTCCGTAGTAGCAATATTATTTACCAAAAGGAAATAAGAAACTAAGAATAAGTCGAAATGTCCGATTAAACGTTACGAGTATCATCGTTAAATTTATCAAACACATCGATCGAGAAGCACGCGAGGAGATCTAAATAAGCAAAGCAAAAATTTCATTGACGCAGCCGGGAGCGATGCTGTTCGGTCGCAACCTTTTTTTACCTAGCTACGTTAGCACACCTATATTCTTAATTTTCAATGTCTCAACGTGAATGAACGGACACTTAAACGTATAACATAATAACTCTACCTATATAATATGTGTACATACTAAGTATACCAATTATAGTTTGCGATATTATAACGCCGTAATCTCATGTACATACGAAAACTTTAAATTGTTTCGATTGATATTTGTATGTGCTCTAAATGAATGTCATGTTTGCCCGCAATTGCTTGTCACATTCAAAGTTGTATTTTGTGTTTGTCTTTACCAATGTATCAGTGTGCCGAGCGTTGGCAAACTTTATCAATAAAAAAAAAACATGCCACTAGTGGATAGTTAGCATTAGTATCAGTAGTAATAGTGGTGTTATATGAAAAATATTATTCAATCAATTATTTATCGATTGGTAATTCATTTATATTGGTAGCTTAACTAATTGTGGGTGTGTCGTCGTTTAGTCGTTTTGATACGTTTTATTTTTGTAATAGAAACATATGCGGCCCTGAAAAGGGCCTTTTTTACTTGTTGAAAAATATCCGTCATACACCTAAGTAGGTGTACGACAATAATTAAATCAACTTAACCGCCGAAACCGTAGAGGGTGCGGCCCTGGCGCTTCAGAGCGTACACGACGTCCATGGCGGTGACGGTCTTCCTCTTGGCGTGTTCCGTGTAGGTTACCGCGTCGCGGATGACGTTCTCGAGGAATACCTTGAGAACACCGCGAGTCTCCTCGTATATCAGACCGGAGATACGTTTCACTCCACCCCTGCGCGCCAGACGACGAATCGCCGGCTTGGTGATACCCTGGATGTTATCACGGAGCACCTTCCTGTGACGCTTCGCGCCACCTTTTCCCAATCCCTTTCCTCCCTTACCGCGGCCGGTCATCGTTGATTGTCTGAATTAACTGCACTTTAGAAAAACCACCAGCACTACGTACGTCTGGCACGTACGACGATCACTGTTAGAATACGCTTCGCGTTTTTTTTTTTTTTTTTTTTTTTTTTTTTTTTTTTTTGAGAATGGAATCTCGCTGTTGGCCTTAAGGGCCTTTACAGCTCAGCACGGGCTGTTTTGGCGAGCTTAGCTCAGCCGGAAGGGGTGGGGTTCCCGCGACTCGCGCAAGGGCGTCTCCTGTGAGACTCGAACCTCGGCTTGGGCCGTCGCGGGGGGGTCAATCGCCTGAAGGGCAGGACGGAAGCTCACTGGAGTGAGCGAAATGCGAAGTAAAGGTCCTCGCCTTCCCCGGAGAAGGCGGTTTTTAACCCTAATCTGTTTGCTACTGCTATTATTATTATTATTGGCCGCGCGGGCGGCTTTTAATCTATTGTTAGCTATTGTGATTGGATCATCCGGATCCGTTAGAATGTGTCGGGGCCTCCTGCGAGCCTTTTTAGTCGGGAAGGGATGATAGTTGATGCTTTTACGCACCAGTGGGTTGGGATGGTGTTTAGCCTTGTCGAAGTGGTGTTTGGACGCCAACTTCATCCATTGGGCTATGGTAGGGAGCTCCAGGTCATAGTGGAGATCGACGTTTCTCACGTAGAAGGGTGCGCCGGTCGCGATTCTCATGAAACGCGACTGTAGCACTTGCAACCGGTGGATATACGAGGGGGCACAGTGCGCGAAGACTACGCTAGCGTAGGTCATGCACGGTCGGACGCAGGCCTTGTACAAGGTTACCTTGTGTCTAAGGGACATGTGACTCCTTTTATTTAGGAGGAAATGGAGGCGAGAGAGGACAAAAGCGGCCTTCTTGCGAACGGCGGCTACATGCTTACGAAAATGCATGCCGCTGTCGAGCGTGACTCCTAGATATTTGACGGACTTTTGCCAGGGAATGGCTTGTCCGTAAAGGGTGACCTCTTTTTTGAGGAGAAATTTTTCCCGAGTATTAGCGTTAGCACCGGGGTTGCCCCTGGCAAAGAGAACTGCAACGCTTTTCTCGGGATTTAACTGAAAGCCCCATTTCCGGAACCATTCGCCTAGCGACGTGGTTGCGGTCTGGAGTCTGTCCACGATGACACCTCTGTCTTTATGAGTGGTATAGAGAGCGGTGTCGTCGGCATAGAGGGCTAGCTCCACATTCGGAGCCCTAGGGATGTCGCCGGTATACAGCGTGAAGAGAAGGGGCGAAAGGACCGAGCCTTGAGGGACTCCGGCCCTGATTGGACGAGGAGACGATAACGTTCCTTCTACACGATAACGAATTGAACGGTCGGACAAGAAGTCGTGTACAATACGCACGAGTCTCAGTGGCACTTGAAGGTGGTAGAGCTTGTAAATCAAGCCGTTGTGCCACACCTTGTCGAAAGCCTTCGCTATGTCGAAGAAGAGCGCACCCGTGGCTCTCGGTTTCAGGGAGCTGTTCATCCCGGAGAGGATGTGCTCCGTGATCCGATGGACTTGATGGACGCACGAGTGGGCCGGCCTAAAGCCAAACTGCTCATCGGGAATGAGCCCCTTTTCTAGGGCATAATCTAGGAGGCGCTTTTTCACTACCTTCTCGTACAGCTTGCTCAGCGTGTTGAGAAGGCTGATAGGGCGGTAACTGGTGGGATTGTTACGAGGCTTGCCCGGCTTGTGAATACCGATGACAATGGCCTCTTTCCACTGCGCCGGGAAGGTGCAGTTTTCGAGTAGGCAATTGAAAATGGCCACTAGCAAGCATATCAGATGGGGCGGTAGGCACCGGAGGACCTTATTCGAGATGGCGTCGAGACCTGGAGATTTACGAGGCAGAGAACTCTTGATAAGAGTTTTGACCTCGGCTATCGACGTAGGCGGGAGCGGCTCGGGAGAGACGGGCAGTGCGACTATGCGTTCGACTTCGCGGTTCACGTGTTCGACGTGCGCCGGGTCGCTATGCTCGAGATACGGCGTGCACTGCTCCACTAGGTTGACGGCTAAGCACTCGGCTTTTTCGTCGTCATCGAATGCGTCAGGCAGATTTGGACGCTTGAGAGGGGGCATAGAAGCCACCGTGTCCGTTTTAAGAGAACGCGCGAGAGACCAATAGGCCGTATGCGAAGGTGACAATTCGCTGGTGAGACGGTCCCAGCGTTCGTTTCTAATTTCGCGCATGCGCTCTTTGACTCGGCGCTGCGAGGCGCGGAGTGCTCTGCGGTTATCGTCGGTCGGCGCTCTGGCGAAGGCGCGAGTCGCCGCGTTCTTCTCGGTCAACAGACGCCTCGCGTCCGGGGGAAGCTCCCAGCGTTGAGCGAACTCATCTGGGACCTTCCGGGACGATTCGGCGACCTTGGTCTGAATGTAATTAGTGACCGAGGAGATCGCGTCTAACGCGTGAGCGGACGAGACTAAATCGTCGGGGATATTAGAGAGGTCAGACGTTTCGACGGGCTTGAGGGCCTCGTCTAGCTTCTGCCAGTCGACTATGGACTTGTACCTCTTCTCTAGGGTGTTAGGTGGGCCGAATTCAAATTGAACCGGGAAATGATCAGAGTCTAATTCGTGTAGCACCTCTACGCTACGCGGCTGTAGTGCTACGTTTCGTAGAACCGCTACGTCTAAGACGTCCGTTGAGAGAAGGCCGTTACAAGTTATACCGCGACGAGTCGGTTGAATGGGGGCAATGACATTGAAATTGAGCACGTCAATAAGTCTACTGAGGGCTCGCCCATTAGGGTTTTCTTTTGAGCTATTCCAGTCCCCGTGCTTGCTATTGAGATCCCCGACCAATAAGACCGAGGGGCCCAGCGCAAACAGAGTCCTTAGATCGCTCTCTAGGATGTCCTTAGAGGGAGGGAGATACACCGACACGATAATAATCGGCTGATGACCGGTCATAGCCACGCGTAACACAGAGCACTCTATGTTTGTTAGCGACGGCGGGTCTAGCGGCGAGCAGTGAAGCGCACGTCTATAGTAGATGAGCGTTCCGCCTTTCGCCGTAGGTCTGTCGTTTCTAACCGCGACGTAATTCGCGAATCTAGGCGCGCGAACGCTGGGCTTGAGAAACGATTCCTGTACTAGGAAAATATCTATTTGGTGGCGAACGAGGAAATCTCGGACCAAATCTGCCTGCGGCTTGAAACCGTTTGCGTTAAATGTCACTACGGACAGCGATCGAGCCTTGACCCTAGACGTGGTCGTAGCTATTGCGGTGTGTTGGATTCTACGAATTGCCGCACGGATTGAAGTAGCAGGGCATGCTGAGATACGACGTTAACCTTAGCGGACACGTCTTTCGCGGATGTATAGGCTTCGTGGAATGCAACGAGGGCATCCAAGTCTAAAGCGCCTATAACGCTGAACGCAAGATTAAATGCGTTGCTAACTTTTGCGGACTCCGCAGATGCCTCCGCGGGAGGGCGGAGGGCTTGAGGAGGAGGGCTCGCCTTAGGGGTGGTCCTCTCCGTTACGGTGGGTGTCGGCGCTGACGCCTGGGAAGGCGCCGCAGATGCCGCTTTGGTTGGTAGAGGCGGGAAGGCCTCTGACGTGAGCTGGGGAGGGCCCTCCGTTACCGGGGGCTTGACCCAGGGACTACTTTCGGGCTGTGGGGCCGGCACGTAAGTGGGCTTTGGTCCCGTGCCACGGCGGGCCGCGTCACGCCCCGCCGTGCGCCTAGACGCCGGCTTATGCGCCTTGGGGGCTCGAGGACAACCGCGATAATTCGCTGGGTGCCCCTGTTGCCCGCAAAGCACGCACGCCGGCGGCTCGGCGCACGGAAGTGTGCGCTTGCAGTCCGTGGTGCCATGGTCGCCTAAGCACTTGACACACCGCGCCCTGGCGAAACAGTTACGGGCTGCGTGCCCGTAGAGTTGACAGCGATGACACTGTCGTGTGAATGAGTGTTTGAGGGGGGTTTCAACCCTCAGTCCCGAGAGCTTACAACACTCTCTGAGACCAAATATCTTTTTACCGCTCGGGGTGAGGTCTAGCACTACGAGTACCATATCGTACGCTTCTTTTGTAGTGCGTTGGAGCATTCTGAATACCTCCCTAACGGGGTACCCTTGCTCAACTAAATCGGTTTGGACTATCCCGGAGTCTATTTCCTTCGGAATGCCCTTAATAACTACCCTAAGGACGCGCTCCTCGGGTAGGGGGAAAGTATGTCCTCCGATACCTTCAGAGCGAAGGTGGGAGGTTAAAAACCGGTGGTGATCCGGTGAAAACACCTGTACGCATAAATTATCCCGCAGCGTACGGGCTTTGTAATTTATCGACTTAGTGTCGAGGAGCTTTGAGAGAGCGGGCCATACACCCTTATCCCTAATGTAAACGGGCGGCGGTGTTTTAATACGGTCCGCGGGAGCGGACGGCGCGGGTTTTCCCGATAAAAGGGAGCTAAGATCCCTCTTAGGAGGGCTTGAGGGCTGGGTTGGCCTCTTGGCCGGAGGACCGCCTTTAGCCGAGCGCTTTTTCTTGCGCCCTACCGTTTCGAAGCCGTCTGATTCGTTCGACGACGTTTCGTTTAATGATTCCGCCCGAGCGGATTGGGTCGACATGCGCGACGAAGGCCGTGATTGGCTAATTAACTCATCGCTTACGCTTTCCGCACGGAGCGGTGAGCGCGAGCGCGAGCGAGACCCTGATTGGTCAGTGCGCGAGGTAGTACCGCATTCGTCTAGACGCGTGCGAGAACCGGATTGGTCGATACGCGAGCAAGAGACAATTTGATCGGAGCGCGAGCGGGACCCTGATTGGTCGGTGCGCGAGGTAGTACCGCATTCATCGATGCGCGTGCGAGAACCGGATTGGTCGATAATTGATCGCGATACCTTCGCGGAGGCATTTTTAATATTCACCTTACGCGGCGGCGGTGATGGCGAACGCGGCGAGTCAGCGATAAGGGACTCATTAAAGGCCCTAATAGCGTCTGGAAAACGCTTATTTAAAAAGAGCACTAAATTGCTCATGTCAGGAGGTGGATCCTCGGACGCCATTCTGAAGGCGGGAAGCCAACAGTTTGACGACGAGTGTGTACCTAAGCCTACTGGTAGTGAGTACCTAAGCTAGTGATTTGCCCTAACGTGTATGCGTCTCCGCTGGTGATAGCGGAGGTGTGGTTTGTCACTGACCTAACCAGCCCGTAGGAGTTTGGGTAAATAGAGCCCCTACGGATGTGACAGGACCCGTCCAACAGTGGACCTGTTTTTAGCCGGTTGCAAGGAAAGTAGTTGGAGTACCTACTCCCTATCGCGTGCCTACTAGGAGGCCCGGCCGCCAACAGGACTTGGAGGAAGCGGAGGGGCTGTTACGCGCCTTGAAAAAGGCACGGTGTATGCACCCCGGACAAAAACACTCCCGCACAAGGCGTTAACCGACAGATAACCGTTTGGCACCGTTAGGTGGCTATCTGAACGGCCGCAGGTAAACCCGCGATCATAAATTGCAGCCTTCAAAGCCCGTTGTCCACCGAAGGCGCGAAGCGACCAATGGGAGCGCAGCAGGCGGCAAGGCAGCAGTCGGAGGGCGCGTGCGCACTGTACAGTGGCAAGCGGCGATGACTCACACGGAGCGAGCGAGATAGCACAGGAACAGACGTCCGCACGGAACGACGGTCGGGCGCAGAGTGACGTTTTTTGTACGCTTCGCGTTCAAAGTCGTGGTGTATATATAGATTTCGGACAGCTAGGACCTCGCATATAAACGGGGCGAGGGGAGGGGGGGGGGGGGGGGGCAGCGGCGTTGTGTGTGAGATTCGTTCTTATTATTATGATTTTATGTATGTATAAATAAATAAATTACTATGTACATAAAGAAGTAAATGTACAAAATAAAAACCAGCAAAGTAAAACCTCCAATTATGTCGATACGCATGAATTGAAAACAATACACAATAACAGAAAAGAAAAAACAAATCACGACAAAAATTTAACACATTTAACAATTAACTAAACAAAAAAAGACAAAAATTAACACCTGGTACACACACCGAGCTACAGCACGCCTCAAGAAGAGTCATAAATTTCTGAAGTGGTGCCATAAATACATATAATAGAAAGTCATTATTGTGCAATTGTTTTCTAAGAAACAATGGTGGCTCGCAAATATTGTTGTCGGCATTTGCCTTTGAACGTAAAATAGGCGCCAGCCTAATTTACGTTTTGTCGATCGCGAAATTAATTATTTATTTACTTAATAAATATTTATTTTATATATATATATATATTTTAATATTAGGTTAATTCCTAATGTTTTAAAATGCTTTTTCATTTGGTGTAGTAACGTTCGTTTCATTCGTTAGATACGTGATGTCTGTCTGAAGCACATCATTTGAATTATATGCGGCCCTGAAAAGGGCCTTTTGTTGTAATAATAATAATATAATATTATTATTTAGCACCGGCTACGCAAAATTAAGCACGCTCGCCGCGAATGCGTCTCGCCAGTTGGATGTCCTTGGGCATGATCGTCACTCGCTTTGCGTGAATGGCGCACAGGTTGGTGTCCTCGAAGAGGCCCACGAGATACGCCTCGCTCGCCTCCTGAAGCGCCATCACGGCGGAGCTCTGGAACCTGAGGTCGGTCTTGAAGTCCTGCGCAATCTCCCTCACCAGACGTTGGAACGGCAACTTGCGGATCAACAGCTCGGTACTCTTCTGGTAGCGACGGATCTCTCTCAGAGCGACGGTACCGGGCCTGTAACGGTGAGGCTTCTTCACGCCGCCGGTGGCTGGAGCGCTCTTGCGGGCCGCCTTGGTGGCGAGCTGCTTTCGCGGCGCCTTACCTCCGGTGGACTTACGGGCTGTCTGCTTAGTACGTGCCATTACGACGACTGCTCTCACTGACTCACTCGACTCGACTGAATACAAACTTTATATTATAATGTACGATGTGTGGACACGTCCGTCGCGTAACGATTGCGATGATGATATAAACACCGTCAAAACTCTTGGGCCGCATTTATATATAACGTCGAACCGAGCTCGGTGGGACGGGCGGGTGTGTCGGGGCATTTACGAGACCTATCTAAAATGAAATTGTTTATAACAATAATAAATAGGTAACTAACAAACATTAAAACGTTCAATTGTCTTTAATGGCGTTAAACACGTTGAAGTTACATTACTTTTCACTGATACTGTTGTCCACTACACTAATTATACATACAAAATGTAATATATATATATATATATATAATTACTTATATACACATATGTGTGTGTATGTAGGCATCTATATACCGAGACTGACATAAACCCATTTTTTTTTTATGTTTCATTTTCATGATAGTTTTTATACTGAATATAAATGTTTTCATAGGTAAGTACTTGATAATAGAGGGATTATAGGTTAATATATATATTTTTACGTTTATCGTTGATACTGTGCGTTGGTTGTGCGGTTCACACGCACACACCAAACTCTTCGGATAGATATTGTGGCCCTGAAAAGGGCCGTTTTGATGATGATGATGATCATTGTCAATCGCTCTCATTATACTTTTTTTACGTATAATAATATAAGAGAGAAATCGCCGGCGCCGAGACGATGGTACTGGTCCTACGCCGCCGCCGCCGTTGTCCCACCGCGCCGCGACGCTCACTTGGAGCTGGTGTACTTGGTGACGGCCTTGGTGCCCTCGCTGACGGCGTGCTTGGCGAGCTCGCCGGGCAGCAGGAGCCTCACGGAGGTCTGCACCTCGCGGGACGTGATCGTCGAACGCTTGTTGTAGTGAGCGAGACGGGACGCCTCCGCCGCGATCCTCTCGAAGATGTCGTTCACGAACGAGTTCATGATTGACATCGCCTTCGAAGAGATACCGGTGTCGGGATGCACCTGCTTCAGTACCTTGTAGATGTAAATGGCGTAGCTCTCCTTCCTCTTGTGCTTCTTTTTCTTTTTGTCCGATTTGGATATGTTCTTCTGCGCCTTGCCGGACTTCTTGGCCGCCTTGCCGCTGGTCTTTGGTGGCATAGTGAACGTCAGTAGACAGGCAGTCACAAACTATGTATCGACAACAACGACAACAGTCACACTGTTTGCTGATGATTTTTAAAAATGACTTGACTTGTAATTGTTACATCCTCCCTCGCAAGGGGGATGCTTAAACCCGTTCGAGTATGGGTCTCTATCGGGTGGATTGCTTGTTCGCGCCCTGCTGATACAGGGCGGTACGGGGGCGGGCTAATAGCCCTTGGTGGGGGCTGCTGCGCGCGAGGAACAATGGCTCGACTCGCTGCGCGCAGCCGATGGGGTCTTGTCCGGGGTGTCAATCCGGTGGTAATGTGGGGTCAAGGAGTAATCTCGACTTGACCCTGGTGTCGTGGTCGGTGGTACCGGGCAGCGCGCTGCGCGGCTCGCGGTCAAGCTCCGCCGGGTGAGACCCCCGGTAGCCCCGGGGGAGGCCCAGCGAGGCGACCAGCGGTCGAAGCCGCGGCTGCTGCCCTGGTGTCATGTCCGGTGGTATCGGCATCCGCGGAGAGTAGCTCACGCGGATACCGCAGGCGATCTGGCGGCCTGGAGTGCCATGGCGCGATGTTTTGGAGATGGGGATGCTGAGAGCCATCCGCTCGATCGAACATCCCCTTCGCGAGTCGCGCGACGAACTCGTCGATGGACTCCATCCGCAGGTCTCGCGCTATGGTGGCGTTTCTCACGTAGCGGGGGGCCCCCACTGCGCGCCTCAGGCAGGTGTTCTGCACGGCGCGCAGTCTCTGCCGGTGGGCCTCCTTGGTGTAGGAGTACCACGCCGGCGCCGCGTACGTGAGATGTGGGCGCACGTACAGCTTGTACAGCGCGAGCTTGGTGCGGATCGGTATGTTGCCGGTGAATAGGGGGCGGAGTTTGCTCGACACCCCCTTCGCTCTTCCTGCGATCCTCTTGACGTGGTGCCGCATGGTCAGATTCCGGTCGATGGTGACCCCTAAGTAGGTGACCGGCGTCTTCCACGGCACGTCCTGGTCCAGGAATCGCAGGGGCGGCGGCAACCAACTCCGGCCGAAGGCGATCGCCTGTGTCTTGGTAGGGTTGGCGGCTAGTCTCCACTTGTTCAGCCACTCTGGCAGGAGGTCCAGAGCGCGTTGGAGCTTCGCCGCTGCTGCCTTGGTGTTGAGCGAGGTGGCCACGTACGCCGTGTCGTCGGCGAAGAGGGCCAGGCTACACCCGCTCGGGCAGGGGACGTCGTCCGTATAGGTGGTATACAGCAGCGGCGATAGCACGCTGCCTTGTGGAACGCCCGCCGTGATGGGTCGCGGTCTCGACGCAGCCTCTCCCGTCGCAACGTAGAACGTGCGGTCGGTGAGAAAGGCGCGGAGCACGGCGACTATGCGGCGGGGCAGTGGAGACTCGGCGAGCTTCAGCACGAGGCCATCGTGCCAGACACGGTCGAAGGCCTTCTCCATGTCCAGCATCACGGCGGCGGCCCCTTCCTTCTTGTTGAGGGCCGCGGCTGCAGTGAAGAGCACCTTCGTCAGCTGCAGCGTGGTGCTGTGCTCGCCGCGGAAGCCGAACTGCTCGGGCCTCGGCTGCAGGTATTTGTAGGTCCTCTGCAGCAACAGCCTCTCGAACAGCTTCGACTGAGTTGAGAGCAAGGTGATAGGCCGGTAGCTCTCCGGTCGGGTGTAATCCTTTCCGGGCTTCGGCAGTAAGATCACCTTGCCCTCTTTCCAGGTACTGGGGAAGTGTAGGGACCGGATGATCCCCGTGAAGAGGCGCGCCAGCG
Organism: Pieris mannii; assembly: GCA_028984075.1. Taxonomy (NCBI): domain Eukaryota; kingdom Metazoa; phylum Arthropoda; class Insecta; order Lepidoptera; family Pieridae; genus Pieris; species Pieris mannii. The sequence goes on along the minus strand of CM054798.1, from coordinate 423,737 downwards.
CGACTATCCACCTCATGGGTAGGTGGCGCAGCGCCTGGTGGGTGATGCCGTCCGGTCCCGGCGCCTTCTTCAGTGGCAGCCGGAGTATCGCCTTCCGCACTTGCGAGGGCGAAAAGGCAATGGGGTCGTCATCGGGTGGGATCGGGCGAGCTAGCCAGCCCTCGACAGCGCTCTCGACCTCAGCCACGCGCGCTGGGCATGCCGCGGCGTTCGGTGAGAATTGGCGCTGGAGGTGTTCGGCGAAGATTTCGGCCCGATCGTTGTCGTCATAGGTGATGGCGCCGTTGCTGTCGCGTAGCGGACGCTTCGGCTCTGGAGTCCTATAGAGGCGGCGGCAGAGTTGGTGTAGGCGTGTGGGCTCGGTGGTCGCCTCCCCCAGCGCTTGCTCCCAGGAGCGCTGGGCGTGGGCGGCCAACTCGTTCTTGACCCGTTCGGCGAGGCGGTTCAGCTTTGTCTTCAGCACGGGGCAGCGATTGTGCTGCCACTGCCTCCTGAGCGCGCGCTTCTGTCTGATCAGCCTCAGCACGAACGGGGCTAGGTCCTCGCGTACGACCTCCGGCGGACGCGTGGTCGTTGCTTCCGCCAGAGCTGCCTGGAGTTGCCGCGTCATGGACTCCGCCATGTCGTCAACGGCGCCTGGTGTCGTGTCCGGTGGGCCTGGCGCGGTGGCGCCTTCGAGTATCGATTCGAAGGCGTTCCAGTCGGTGACCCTCCAGCTGCGTGCGGGCGGGGATGGTGCCCCCGCGAGAAGGCACAGCACTGGTTGGTGGTCCGACTGGTACTCATCCATCAGGACCTCCTGCGCCAGGTAGAGATCAGGCCGGTTATGCACCACCAAATCGATAATGTCCGGCCTGTGGGTGTTATTTCTCGGGTAGTGGGTGGCGGCATCTGGTCCGCACACCTGGTAGCCGCGAGCCTCGGCATGCTGCAGAAGCCGGTTGCCCCGCGAGTTGCTGGAGTGGGATTGCCAGCTGATATGCTTGGCATTCCAGTCGCCCGCGAGGAGCGTCGGCTTCCGGCTGAGCGCGGCCTCCAGCTCGGCCGGTGCGAAGTTGGAGCCGGGGGGAGCGTAGACAGCTAGCACGTCTGTGGGCTGCCCGCCCAGTTCTAGCTCGACCCCCAGCGTCAGGATTTTGTCGCCGTTGACCGGCGGGATTGCGCGGTGGGCGATCCGTCGCCGTATCATCACCGCCAGTCCGCGAAAGGGCGCCCCGTTGGCCGCCTGGTGCTCTGCGCGGTAGACATAGTAGCCCGCGGCACGCAGTCGGTCGGTGGGGCGCAGATGCGTCTCGGAAATGAGCGCCACATCCACGTCCTGTGTGCGTAGGATGTGGCGCAAGTGGTGGCCTTTATCCCGAAGGCCGTCGGCGTTCCAGTGCAGGAGGCGTAAGTTCATTTTCGTTGCCTCACGCCTCGACTGCGCGACCGGCGTCCTCCGTAGGTCGGTTCAGACGGGGTCGGGTATAGGGCGCCCAGCAATGCGGTGACCGCCCTGTCAACCGCCTCAGCGATCGCCGTCTCGCTGGGGAGCGTCTGGCCCCTCAGTGGGCCCCCGCTGCGGGGGCGTGCGGCGCGCTGGTCAGCGGCTCTGGTAGCTCCAGCAACTGGAGCGGAGTCGGCGGCGGCCCTACTGGGGCCAGCCTCGGCGTGCGCGGCAGGTTCCGCGCGCGGGGGGGCGGGGGGTTGTACCCCCCCGCGTCCTCTTCTTCTCCCCCCTCTGCGGCGTCGGCGTTGGCTGGGAGGCTCCGCGGGGTAGGTGACCATCTCTACCTCCTGCGGCTGCGAGAAGTACTGCCCATGGGCACGCGGGTCAGTCTGCGCGTGTTCGCGCGGCTCGTCCCTCCGCCGTGTTTGGGCAGCTGGTGTAGGCGCTGGGGTGGTGGCGCCATGTGTGCCGCGAGCGCCAGGTGCGCCAGGTGCGCCAGATGGTCCCCGCGCGTCGCGGGCGCCAAGTGCGCCATGGGCGCCATGTGAGCTAGGCGCGCCAGGTGCGCCAGGTGCGCCATGTGCGCCGCGGGCGCCAAATACGCCCTGCGCGCCACGTCCGCCGCCAGCGCCAGGCGCGCCATGTGCGCCATGTGCGCCGCGCGCGCCGCGACCGCCGCGACCACCGCGACGTCGACCGCGCGCCTCGGAGGCGCCCATGCCCCGTGCTACAAGTGCCACCGTGCCAGCGCGCTTGTTGCGCGCCTCCTCCTTCAGCACCGGACACGTGCTGTGGTTGGCCGGATGCGCCCCCTTGCAATTGGCGCATCTCGGCGTGGCCCCCTTAGGTAGGGGGCAGTCGGCGGTACGGTGGCCCTCCCCGCACTTCACACAGGCCAGGGCCCGGTGGCATTGGTGCGAGGAGTGTCTAAATCCCTGACATCTATGACATTGTGCGGGGCCCCTTTTGCCCCGCCAGGACTCGATGGTCACCCCCGGAATGCACAACAGCTCTGTTATGCCGTAGATCGCGGGGGTGATGTCTGGAGTGCGGCGGAGTATGACCAGGAAGATACACCCCGGTCTTCCCTTCCTGGCTCTAATGGGCTGGGCGTGTTCAGGCTCGTACCCGAGGTCGCGCAGCTCTGACATGATGGCCTCGGGTTCCGTGTCCGCCGGAATGCCTCGTACCGCCACCTTCAGCTGCCGCTCTGCTGGTAGGGAGTAGGAGAAGTAGACCACGTTTACGCCGCTGGTCTCCAACTCCCCAAGGTACCGCTGCACCAGGCGGTACTCCTCCTCGTCTTCAGGTGTTATTTTTAACCCCTGCCCGTAGGCGCGCGCGTTCACCGTGCGCCCCAGTCTCTTTTTCATCTCCCTGACATGGGTGGTCCAGTCAGGGAGGGATTCTATGACAAATGGCGGGTACTTTGGTGTCTGAGGCGCGGCGGGCAGGGGCGCGAGTGGTGGCCGACGGGCCACCGTCGGCGACGCGGTCATCGCGGCGTATGACGCCGCGTTTAAGTTTGTAGTCGCCGCGTCTTGCGGCGTTGGTTGAGCCGTCGCAAGGGCCGCGCGGGGCGCGGGGTGGGCGGAGGGGGGCGCACTCGTCGACGCCGTTGCCATGGTTGTATCCTCAAAACGGCGGCGGCGCGGGTCCCTCTGAGAGAGCGGCGCCGGTTGCGCATGTTGAGAAGGCTGCTGATGTGGTTGATTGACGCCAGGGGGCGTCGTCTGCGCGCATACGCGCTTAGGCGCCGACCCGGCGGCGTCCTCGTCTGAGTCCAGCGGCGGCGGGCGGCGTAGAGCTTGATGCGCTCGTTTCACTCTAACGAGCGCATCGTGTTCGTCACTCGATAGCGGCGAAGTAAGAAGGCCCTCGTTTAGAAGGCGCCTGCGCGTCTGCGATAGGTACTCGCACATTGCGCGCGCGAGTCCGTCCGTTGCGTACCGGCCTATGAGTGTCTGCGCAACAAACAGCGCATCCGACTCATAGCCGGCGCGGGGCGACACGGGCTGCGCCGGGCGCAGGTCGCCTTCGAGGAAGGCCAGCAGCTCCGCCGGGTCTTGCCCATGGGCAATACTTTCGTCGTCATGGATAGTAATTGTGGGCGGACTCACCGTTGTGTGCAATTGTTGTTCCGGTGGCGCCATCAATGAGGGGCGTGGCCTGTGTGGTGTTGCGGTGAGGGCGCTCTCGTCGTCGCTATACCGCGACGAGAGCTGCGGCCTCACATCACTGTCACTTAACACATTTAAGAGGTCTAGAGTGTCACTATCACTGTAACCCGCGAGGGGGGCTCGAGCGCCAGCCGGGCGCGAGTCACCAGCGACCTCGGGGTCACTCTGCGACGCGGTGTACCGCGGTAAAGTTTTTTCCGCGGGGGCGGGGTTGTGGGGGGCCGATACGGCGGGGTATACATGCGAAGTATACCGCGACGAGAGCTGTTTCTTATAAACGGCCGTCTCGCCCGGTTCTTCGGCTCCTGGTCCCGGGGCTCGATCGCTACGCGAGCGAGAGCCACTCAGGGACCGGTCAGCCATACGCGACGCGGGAGCACTGTATTCTGGCGATGACGACGGCGGCGGCGGCGCGGCTCCACCGCGCGAGCGGGAGCGTTCCTTGGCGCGCGGGCCAGACGTATCGCGGCGGGATTTTCGCTCCATGACGGGAGCTAGAGTCTGCCAGGCACAGCCTGGACACCTTAGCGCCTCCCGCGCATGCGCATCCCCCGGTGAGACCCTCTGGTGGGAAGCCGAGATAGACGCAGCGCGTTCGTTGCTTCGGTGTCGGCGTGAAACGGGTGCAGGCGGCTACTCAAATGGTTTCTGCATATATGTTTTACAATTAAAACAATAGCAGTGATGAAACGCGTAGAGGCTCGTGTGCACAAGTAGGCAGACGACCGTACTTTTAAAAAATTTCCCCGCACTTCAGTATACTTCACTTTGAAAGTGCTCTGGCGACTGGTCCGGCGTTACATAGAAAACGTTTCGCGGGCGCCAATCGACGGCGTCGTTGCCGTTAGGACGCCGCGTGTTGGGGCGCGAGGGGGGCGAACGGCGGCGGCGGAGGGAGCGGGGCGTTATATTATGTATATTTCCGTCTCTATCTCCTTCTCCCTCTGACTCCTTTATTTATGGTTATTTAAAAAAATAATAATAATAATAACGTACATAACAGTATGTCTGTATGTATTGTCTCATTATTACTGATTGGATTATGCGTGAGCAATGTGAATTTCGGGCGTGTCTACATGTTAGATTGTTGTTTTTATTATTATTATTATTGTTGTTTTAAGTAAATAATATTGTCGAATATAAAAAGAAATACAACTCGATTTCATCTGGATCATGTGTATATACACATTGTAATAAGTAGGTAATTGACTTATTTTTGATAGTATATAATTTTGTCTGTTTTCGGTTTTGCTCTATAAGAGTAATAATATAATGTAAATAGTGACGTGGAACGTTTATTGTCGCTGATATATTTATCTAACAAATCACGGTGGCCGTACCACACGATCATTGCGATTTTATGAATCATATTGCGGCCCTGAAAAGGGCCTTTTAGGTCGTCGAGTTGACAACGGACACGAATAATAACAATACTCTAGTTGTTGCTATTATAATTTATGTCTTCTTCTCGGTCTTCTTGGGGAGAAGGACCGCCTGAATGTTAGGCAGTACACCGCCCTGTGCGATGGTCACGCCGGAGAGCAGCTTGTTGAGCTCCTCGTCGTTACGAATGGCCAGCTGCAGGTGACGCGGTATGATCCTGGTCTTTTTGTTGTCACGGGCCGCGTTACCGGCCAACTCGAGCACTTCGGCCGCCAGGTACTCCATAACGGCCGCGAGGTACACCGGCGCACCGGCACCCACCCTCTCGGCGTAGTTGCCCTTCCTGAGCAGCCTGTGGATACGACCCACCGGGAACTGGAGACCTGCGCGGTTGGAACGCGACTTCGCCTTTCCCTTGACCTTGCCTCCCTTGCCACGTCCGGACATTGCGTTTGGTTATTTGGGCACTGCACAACTCACTGAAAACTAACCGACAAGAGGTGACTTTTTTTTTAAATCGGCGGCGAATAATATTATATATGAATTCGGACGGTGTTCAACCAACCGGCCGGGTGTGACGAGAAACGACGTCGACGACTCAGCGCTATTAAACGCGATTGGGTGCCGCCGGCTCAGCGAGCGAGCGTTAGTGAGGGGTGCGAGAGGGGGGGGCGCGGGCGTAGGCCATGTGTGTAAGATCTACATACGTGGAATTAGAATTAAAATAATAATAATAATTAAAATTACATGCATGCATGCATACATACATACATACATACATACAAAAAAATATACATACAGATAGGTAAATAACACAATAGTATGTATTATTATTATTATTATTAACGACGGACGGATCACTCTTATTTATTATTATTATGTTCCAAATATTTATTGTGTGTTTTACGTTTTTTGTTTGAACGTGTACTTACCGGTCCCGTGTTTTCGTTTTTATGTACTGTTGTGTAATCGTGTAAAACACCCATTTTTATATTTTTATACATAATATTACATATTTGGTTATTTGTTTAGAATTTGTTTAATAAATAGGAACCGGTGGGGGCGGCGGGGGCGTGTCCATTGTCTATTGTCTTATGTCTTGGCCCGCCAAATTTTATTGCACCTCATAACATCTGTTAATAATTGGGTACATGCATTGTATTTACATTTGGCAACAGTCGGGCACTCGGGCGGCCGAAGGGATTGTTATCGCGAAGAGGAAGAAGTGGGTCGCGGTGCTGCATTGCATTTTTTTTTTTGTTGTTGTATTTCTCGAGTGTGAAGTGCGTGCGATCTCGATACAGGTGGATACAGGCGATGACGATTTTGTGTTTCGTGTGTGTGTGTGTGTGTGATACGGCGCTGCTGCGACGGTGAGTTGCTAACTAATATAATATAATAAGTTGTTAAAATATTAAGACACACCTACATACTTATACATACGTAATCTGCCTCTCTCACTCTCACTGCCTTGCCTTATTGGACAATTTAACAACTACTTTGTCGCATGTTATTATTATTTATATATAGGATATGTATCACCAGCCGGTCGACTAGCGACAATTGGACAATTTTTATAGTTTTATATATTATGTGTATAGGTATATAGGTATTAGTTAGGTATATATATATATATATAATTATATTTTTAGTATTTAATGTAATATAATATTTTTGTGCGTTTATTCGTTTGATACTCTCGACTCAACGGCAGCCCATGGAAACATATGTTAGCCCTGAAAAGGGCTTTTTGTGTGGCGTGTTTGTGCGTGCGTTTATTATTAGGTAGGTACTGTAATAATATACGACATCGACACAACCGACCACTTGCGATGCGCTCGTCGCTCGTCCGGTGGCCGATCCTCCTTCTGCTCCCGCTACTCCCGCTCCTCGGTGGTCAGCGCACGCGAACACAGTGCGGCGGCTCGTGCGTATTGAACGTGGATGGTCGCGTTCACTTCTTGGAAGCGGCCGACGCCTTTTTCGCGGTGGTGGCGGCCTTCGATTTGGGCGCGGCGGCAGCGGCCTTCTTCGGTTTGGGGGCTTTGGGTTTCTTGGTCGGTGGCTTCGCGCTCCTCTTCGCCTTGGACGCGGCCGCGTTGCTCGACGCGCCCTTGCCGGACGCCGCGGCGGCGGCGGCGGCGCGACCCTTCTTCGGTGTGGCCGCAGCGACCGGCTTCCTCTTGGCCGCGGCCGCTGCCTTCTTGTCTTTGGCGGCGACGCCTCTGCCGCCCGCTTTGGCCGGGGAGGCGGACCCGGCGGCCGACGCCGACGCGGCGGCGGCCTTCTTGCTCCTGGCGCCGGCGCTCGCGGCGGTCTTCTTGGCGGGTGCGCTCGGCTTCTTCGCCGATTTGGCCGCGGAGGACGCCGCCGCGCCGGAGCCCCTGCCGCCGGAGGACGCGGCGGCGGCGGCCGTCGCCTTCTTCGCGGCGCCGCCGGTTCCCGACTTGCTGTCTATCTTGAACGAGCCCGATGCGCCCTTGCCCTTCGTCTGAATCAGGGTGCCGGAGGCGACGGCACGCTTGAGATACTTTCTTATGAACGGCGCCAACCTCTCGGCGTCGAGGCTATAATTCGAGGCGATGTACTTCTTGATCGCCTGCAGGGACGATCCGCTCCTCTCCTTGAGCTCTTTGATCGCGCTGTTCACCATTTCGGAGGTCTTGGGGTGCGTCGGTCTGGCCTTGGGTTTCTTGGCGGCCGCTGCCGCCTTCGGTGCCTTCTTGGCGGGCGTCGCCGGCGCGGGTGTCTCCGATGCTACTGCGGTGTCGGCCATTTTTTTTCTTTTTCAATTGATATTAATCAATCACACTGACACTTAGGTATATTTGTAATATAATAATATGTAGTACGTATAATATTATACTAGATAATAATATGTGCGTAAAGAGTGCGCGGCGCTAGTGAGCGCCGGCCAGACGAATCGGTATACCGCGACGAGAGCTTCGTCGGCTGCGTGCGTTTTCTCGTATTCGAGTGTGAAACTTTTCACTAACACGTCTCGGTCTCATCGGATTTTTGATGATTATCAAACGGAAAATCGGAGAAAATCTCGTTGGCGATCGATAGTCTACGATATCGGCCACCGGTCGGGCAGTCGGGCGGGGCTCCAGGCGCGAGCGCGCGTCGGGCATCCGCGTTTGAAGTTTGTTATTGTCGAGTCGCGCGCGTACCGTCCAGTTTAAATGGCGAATTAAACAATTAAAGCGAACGGTGGGCGCGCGCGCGACCTCCGAGGGCGGAGCTCAAGATTCCGAGGTTCAACGGGATCCATTCGTTTCGGCGATATATTAGGATTACGATCGATTTTAACGCATCGAACGCGACATGTTGTAGGACAGCACACCGCGCTCCCGAGACGAGGCCGTGGACGCGCGCGCGTTCTCGTCTTTGCTCCGTAGTAGCAATATTATTTACCAAAAGGAAATAAGAAACTAAGAATAAGTCGAAATGTCCGATTAAACGTTACGAGTATCATCGTTAAATTTATCAAACACATCGATCGAGAAGCACGCGAGGAGATCTAAATAAGCAAAGCAAAAATTTCATTGACGCAGCCGGGAGCGATGCTGTTCGGTCGCAACCTTTTTTTACCTAGCTACGTTAGCACACCTATATTCTTAATTTTCAATGTCTCAACGTGAATGAACGGACACTTAAACGTATAACATAATAACTCTACCTATATAATATGTGTACATACTAAGTATACCAATTATAGTTTGCGATATTATAACGCCGTAATCTCATGTACATACGAAAACTTTAAATTGTTTCGATTGATATTTGTATGTGCTCTAAATGAATGTCATGTTTGCCCGCAATTGCTTGTCACATTCAAAGTTGTATTTTGTGTTTGTCTTTACCAATGTATCAGTGTGCCGAGCGTTGGCAAACTTTATCAATAAAAAAAAAACATGCCACTAGTGGATAGTTAGCATTAGTATCAGTAGTAATAGTGGTGTTATATGAAAAATATTATTCAATCAATTATTTATCGATTGGTAATTCATTTATATTGGTAGCTTAACTAATTGTGGGTGTGTCGTCGTTTAGTCGTTTTGATACGTTTTATTTTTGTAATAGAAACATATGCGGCCCTGAAAAGGGCCTTTTTTACTTGTTGAAAAATATCCGTCATACACCTAAGTAGGTGTACGACAATAATTAAATCAACTTAACCGCCGAAACCGTAGAGGGTGCGGCCCTGGCGCTTCAGAGCGTACACGACGTCCATGGCGGTGACGGTCTTCCTCTTGGCGTGTTCCGTGTAGGTTACCGCGTCGCGGATGACGTTCTCGAGGAATACCTTGAGAACACCGCGAGTCTCCTCGTATATCAGACCGGAGATACGTTTCACTCCACCCCTGCGCGCCAGACGACGAATCGCCGGCTTGGTGATACCCTGGATGTTATCACGGAGCACCTTCCTGTGACGCTTCGCGCCACCTTTTCCCAATCCCTTTCCTCCCTTACCGCGGCCGGTCATCGTTGATTGTCTGAATTAACTGCACTTTAGAAAAACCACCAGCACTACGTACGTCTGGCACGTACGACGATCACTGTTAGAATACGCTTCGCGTTCAAAGTCGTGGTGTATATATAGATTTCGGACAGCTAGGACCTCGCATATAAACGGGGCGAGGGGAGGGGGGGGGGGGGGGGGCAGCGGCGTTGTGTGTGAGATTCGTTCTTATTATTATGATTTTATGTATGTATAAATAAATAAATTACTATGTACATAAAGAAGTAAATGTACAAAATAAAAACCAGCAAAGTAAAACCTCCAATTATGTCGATACGCATGAATTGAAAACAATACACAATAACAGAAAAGAAAAAACAAATCACGACAAAAATTTAACACATTTAACAATTAACTAAACAAAAAAAGACAAAAATTAACACCTGGTACACACACCGAGCTACAGCACGCCTCAAGAAGAGTCATAAATTTCTGAAGTGGTGCCATAAATACATATAATAGAAAGTCATTATTGTGCAATTGTTTTCTAAGAAACAATAGTGGCTCGCAAATATTGTTGTCGGCATTTGCCTTTGAACGTAAAATAGGCGCCAGCCTAATTTACGTTTTGTCGATCGCGAAATTAATTATTTATTTACTTAATAAATATTTATTTTATATATATATATATATTTTAATATTAGGTTAATTCCTAATGTTTTAAAATGCTTTTTCATTTGGTGTAGTAACGTTCGTTTCATTCGTTAGATACGTGATGTCTGTCTGAAGCACATCATTTGAATTATATGCGGCCCTGAAAAGGGCCTTTTGTTGTAATAATAATAATATAATATTATTATTTAGCACCGGCTACGCAAAATTAAGCACGCTCGCCGCGAATGCGTCTCGCCAGTTGGATGTCCTTGGGCATGATCGTCACTCGCTTTGCGTGAATGGCGCACAGGTTGGTGTCCTCGAAGAGGCCCACGAGATACGCCTCGCTCGCCTCCTGAAGCGCCATCACGGCGGAGCTCTGGAACCTGAGGTCGGTCTTGAAGTCCTGCGCAATCTCCCTCACCAGACGTTGGAACGGCAACTTGCGGATCAACAGCTCGGTACTCTTCTGGTAGCGACGGATCTCTCTCAGAGCGACGGTACCGGGCCTGTAACGGTGAGGCTTCTTCACGCCGCCGGTGGCTGGAGCGCTCTTGCGGGCCGCCTTGGTGGCGAGCTGCTTTCGCGGCGCCTTACCTCCGGTGGACTTACGGGCTGTCTGCTTAGTACGTGCCATTACGACGACTGCTCTCACTGACTCACTCGACTCGACTGAATACAAACTTTATATTATAATGTACGATGTGTGGACACGTCCGTCGCGTAACGATTGCGATGATGATATAAACACCGTCAAAACTCTTGGGCCGCATTTATATATAACGTCGAACCGAGCTCGGTGGGACGGGCGGGTGTGTCGGGGCATTTACGAGACCTATCTAAAATGAAATTGTTTATAACAATAATAAATAGGTAACTAACAAACATTAAAACGTTCAATTGTCTTTAATGGCGTTAAACACGTTGAAGTTACATTACTTTTCACTGATACTGTTGTCCACTACACTAATTATACATACAAAATGTAATATATATATATATATATATAATTACTTATATACACATATGTGTGTGTATGTAGGCATCTATAGTCTACCGAGACTGACATAAACCCATTTTTTTTTTATGTTTCATTTTCATGATAGTTTTTATACTGAATATAAATGTTTTCATAGGTAAGTACTTGATAATAGAGGGATTATAGGTTAATATATATATTTTTACGTTTATCGTTGATACTGTGCGTTGGTTGTGCGGTTCACACGCACACACCAAACTCTTCGGATAGATATTGTGGCCCTGAAAAGGGCCGTTTTGATGATGATGATGATCATTGTCAATCGCTCTCATTATACTTTTTTTACGTATAATAATATAAGAGAGAAATCGCCGGCGCCGAGACGATGGTACTGGTCCTACGCCGCCGCCGCCGTTGTCCCACCGCGCCGCGACGCTCACTTGGAGCTGGTGTACTTGGTGACGGCCTTGGTGCCCTCGCTGACGGCGTGCTTGGCGAGCTCGCCGGGCAGCAGGAGCCTCACGGAGGTCTGCACCTCGCGGGACGTGATCGTCGAACGCTTGTTGTAGTGAGCGAGACGGGACGCCTCCGCCGCGATCCTCTCGAAGATGTCGTTCACGAACGAGTTCATGATTGACATCGCCTTCGAAGAGATACCGGTGTCGGGATGCACCTGCTTCAGTACCTTGTAGATGTAAATGGCGTAGCTCTCCTTCCTCTTGTGCTTCTTTTTCTTTTTGTCCGATTTGGATATGTTCTTCTGCGCCTTGCCGGACTTCTTGGCCGCCTTGCCGCTGGTCTTTGGTGGCATAGTGAACGTCAGTAGACAGGCAGTCACAAACTATGTATCGACAACAACGACAACAGTCACACTGTTTGCTGATGATTTTAAAAAAATTTTTTTTTTTTTTTTTTTTTTTTTTTTTTTTAAGAATGGAATCTCGCTGTTGGCCTTAAGGGCCTTTACAGCTCAGCACGGGCTGTTTTGGCGAGCTTAGCTCAGCCGGAAGGGGTGGGGTTCCCGCGACTCGCGCAAGGGCGTCTCCTGTGAGACTCGAACCTCGGCTTGGGCCGTCGCGGGGGGGTCAATCGCCTGAAGGGCAGGACGGAAGCTCACTGGAGTGAGCGAAATGCGAAGTAAAGGTCCTCGCCTTCCCCGGAGAAGGCGGTTTTTAACCCTAATCTGTTTGCTACTGCTATTATTATTATTATTGGCCGCGCGGGCGGCTTTTAATTTATTGTTAGCTATTGTGATTGGATCATCCGGATCCTTTAGTATGTGTCGGGGCCTCCTGCGAGCCTTTTTAGTCGGGAAGGGATAATAATTGATGCTATTACGCACCAGTGGGTTGGGATGGTGTTTAGCCTTGTCGAAGTGGCGTTTGGACGCCAACTTCATCCATTGGGCTATGGTAGGGAGCTCCAGGTCATAGTGGAGATCGACGTTTCTCACGTAGAAGGGTGCGCCGGTCGCGATTCTCATGAAACGCGACTGTAGCACTTGCAACCGGTGGATATACGAGGGGGCACAGTGCGCGAAGACTACGCTAGCGTAGGTCATGCACGGTCGGACGCAGGCCTTGTACAAGGTTACCTTGTGTCTAAGGGACATGTGACTCCTTTTATTTAGGAGGAAATGGAGGCGAGAGAGGACAAAAGCGGCCTTCTTGCGAACGGCGGCTACATGCTTACGAAAATGCATGCCGCTGTCGAGCGTGACTCCTAGATATTTGACGGACTTTTGCCAGGGAATGGCTTGTCCGTAAAGGGTGACCTCTTTTTTGAGGAGAAATTTTTCCCGAGTATTAGCGTTAGCACCGGGGTTGCCCCTGGCAAAGAGAACTGCAACGCTTTTCTCGGGATTTAACTGAAAGCCCCATTTCCGGAACCATTCGCCTAGCGACGTGGTTGCGGTCTGGAGTCTGTCCACGATGACACCTCTATCTTTATGAGTGGTATAGAGAGCGGTGTCGTCGGCATAGAGGGCTAGCTCCACATTCGGAGCCCTAGGGATGTCGCCGGTATACAGCGTGAAGAGAAGGGGCGAAAGGACCGAGCCTTGAGGGACTCCGGCCCTGATTGGACGAGGAGACGATAACGTTCCTTCTACACGATAACGAATTGAACGGTCGGACAAGAAGTCGTGTACGATACGCACGAGTCTCAGTGGCACTTGAAGGTGGTAGAGCTTGTAAATCAAGCCGTTGTGCCACACCTTGTCGAAAGCCTTCGCTATGTCGAAGAAGAGCGCACCCGTGGCTCTCGGTTTCAGGGAGCTGTTCATCCCGGAGAGGATGTGCTCCGTGATCCGATGGACTTGATGGACGCACGAGTGGGCCGGCCTAAAGCCAAACTGCTCATCGGGAATGAGCCCCTTTTCTAGGGCATAATCTAGGAGGCGCTTTTTCACTACCTTCTCGTACAGCTTGCTCAGCGTGTTGAGAAGGCTGATAGGGCGGTAACTGGTGGGATTGTTACGAGACTTGCCCGGCTTGTGAATACCGATGACAATGGCCTCTTTCCACTGCGCCGGGAAGGTGCAGTTTTCGAGTAGGCAATTGAAAATGGCCACTAGCAAGCATATCAGATGGGGCGGTAGGCACCGGAGGACCTTATTCGAGATGGCGTCGAGACCTGGAGATTTACGAGGCAGAGAACTCTTGATTAGAGTTTTGACCTCGGCTATCGACGTAGGCGGGAGCGGCTCGGGAGAGAGGGGCAGTGCGACTATGCGTTCGACTTCGCGGTTCACGTGTTCGACGTGCGCCGGGTCGCTATGCTCGAGATACGGCGTGCACTGCTCCACTAGGTTGACGGCTAAGCACTCGGCTTTTTCGTCGTCATCGAATGCGTCAGGCAGATTTGGACGCTTGAGAGGGGGCATAGAAGCCACCGTGTCGGTTTTAAGGGAACGCGCGAGAGACCAATAGGCCGTATGCGAAGGTGACAATTCGCTGGTGAGACGGTCCCAGCGTTCGTTTCTAATTTCACGCATGCGCTCTTTGACTCGGCGCTGCGAGGCGCGGAGTGCTCTGCGGTTATCGTCGGTCGGCGTTTAAAAAATTTCCCCGCACTTCAGTATACTTCACTTTGAAAGTGCTCTGGCGACTGGTCCGGCGTTACATAGAAAACGTTTCGCGGGCGCCAATCGACGGCGTCGTTGCCGTTAGGACGCCGCGTGTTGGGGCGCGAGGGGGGCGAACGGCGGCGGCGGAGGGAGCGGGGCGTTATATTATGTATATTTCCGTCTCTATCTCCTTCTCCCTCTGACTCCTTTATTTATGGTTATTTAAAAAAATAATAATAATAATAACGTACATAACAGTATGTCTGTATGTATTGTCTCATTATTACTGATTGGATTATGCGTGAGCAATGTGAATTTCGGGCGTGTCTACATGTTAGATTGTTGTTTTTATTATTATTATTATTGTTGTTTTAAGTAAATAATATTGTCGAATATAAAAAGAAATACAACTCGATTTCATCTGGATCATGTGTATATACACATTGTAATAAGTAGGTAATTGACTTATTTTTGATAGTATATAATTTTGTCTGTTTTCGGTTTTGCTCTATAAGAGTAATAATATAATGTAAATAGTGACGTGGAACGTTTATTGTCGCTGATATATTTATCTAACAAATCACGGTGGCCGTACCACACGATCATTGCGATTTTATGAATCATATTGCGGCCCTGAAAAGGGCCTTTTAGGTCGTCGAGTTGACAACGGACACGAATAATAACAATACTCTAGTTGTTGCTATTATAATTTATGTCTTCTTCTCGGTCTTCTTGGGGAGAAGGACCGCCTGAATGTTAGGCAGTACACCGCCCTGTGCGATGGTCACGCCGGAGAGCAGCTTGTTGAGCTCCTCGTCGTTACGAATGGCCAGCTGCAGGTGACGCGGTATGATCCTGGTCTTTTTGTTGTCACGGGCCGCGTTACCGGCCAACTCGAGCACTTCGGCCGCCAGGTACTCCATAACGGCCGCGAGGTACACCGGCGCACCGGCACCCACCCTCTCGGCGTAGTTGCCCTTCCTGAGCAGCCTGTGGATACGACCCACCGGGAACTGGAGACCTGCGCGGTTGGAACGCGACTTCGCCTTTCCCTTGACCTTGCCTCCCTTGCCACGTCCGGACATTGCGTTTGGTTATTTGGGCACTGCACAACTCACTGAAAACTAACCGACAAGAGGTGACTTTTTTTTTAAATCGGCGGCGAATAATATTATATATGAATTCGGACGGTGTTCAACCAACCGGCCGGGTGTGACGAGAAACGACGTCGACGACTCAGCGCTATTAAACGCGATTGGGTGCCGCCGGCTCAGCGAGCGAGCGTTAGTGAGGGGTGCGAGAGGGGGGGGCGCGGGCGTAGGCCATGTGTGTAAGATCTACATACGTGGAATTAGAATTAAAATAATAATAATAATTAAAATTACATGCATGCATGCATACATACATACATACATACATACAAAAAAATATACATACAGATAGGTAAATAACACAATAGTATGTATTATTATTATTATTATTAACGACGGACGGATCACTCTTATTTATTATTATTATGTTCCAAATATTTATTGTGTGTTTTACGTTTTTTGTTTGAACGTGTACTTACCGGTCCCGTGTTTTCGTTTTTATGTACTGTTGTGTAATCGTGTAAAACACCCATTTTTATATTTTTATACATAATATTACATATTTGGTTATTTGTTTAGAATTTGTTTAATAAATAGGAACCGGTGGGGGCGGCGGGGGCGTGTCCATTGTCTATTGTCTTATGTCTTGGCCCGCCAAATTTTATTGCACCTCATAACATCTGTTAATAATTGGGTACATGCATTGTATTTACATTTGGCAACAGTCGGGCACTCGGGCGGCCGAAGGGATTGTTATCGCGAAGAGGAAGAAGTGGGTCGCGGTGCTGCATTGCATTTTTTTTTTTGTTGTTGTATTTCTCGAGTGTGAAGTGCGTGCGATCTCGATACAGGTGGATACAGGCGATGACGATTTTGTGTTTCGTGTGTGTGTGTGTGTGTGATACGGCGCTGCTGCGACGGTGAGTTGCTAACTAATATAATATAATAAGTTGTTAAAATATTAAGACACACCTACATACTTATACATACGTAATCTGCCTCTCTCACTCTCACTGCCTTGCCTTATTGGACAATTTAACAACTACTTTGTCGCATGTTATTATTATTTATATATAGGATATGTATCACCAGCCGGTCGACTAGCGACAATTGGACAATTTTTATAGTTTTATATATTATGTGTATAGGTATATAGGTATTAGTTAGGTATATATATATATATATAATTATATTTTTAGTATTTAATGTAATATAATATTTTTGTGCGTTTATTCGTTTGATACTCTCGACTCAACGGCAGCCCATGGAAACATATGTTAGCCCTGAAAAGGGCTTTTTGTGTGGCGTGTTTGTGCGTGCGTTTATTATTAGGTAGGTACTGTAATAATATACGACATCGACACAACCGACCACTTGCGATGCGCTCGTCGCTCGTCCGGTGGCCGATCCTCCTTCTGCTCCCGCTACTCCCGCTCCTCGGTGGTCAGCGCACGCGAACACAGTGCGGCGGCTCGTGCGTATTGAACGTGGATGGTCGCGTTCACTTCTTGGAAGCGGCCGACGCCTTTTTCGCGGTGGTGGCGGCCTTCGATTTGGGCGCGGCGGCAGCGGCCTTCTTCGGTTTGGGGGCTTTGGGTTTCTTGGTCGGTGGCTTCGCGCTCCTCTTCGCCTTGGACGCGGCCGCGTTGCTCGACGCGCCCTTGCCGGACGCCGCGGCGGCGGCGGCGGCGCGACCCTTCTTCGGTGTGGCCGCAGCGACCGGCTTCCTCTTGGCCGCGGCCGCTGCCTTCTTGTCTTTGGCGGCGACGCCTCTGCCGCCCGCTTTGGCCGGGGAGGCGGACCCGGCGGCCGACGCCGACGCGGCGGCGGCCTTCTTGCTCCTGGCGCCGGCGCTCGCGGCGGTCTTCTTGGCGGGTGCGCTCGGCTTCTTCGCCGATTTGGCCGCGGAGGACGCCGCCGCGCCGGAGCCCCTGCCGCCGGAGGACGCGGCGGCGGCGGCCGTCGCCTTCTTCGCGGCGCCGCCGGTTCCCGACTTGCTGTCTATCTTGAACGAGCCCGATGCGCCCTTGCCCTTCGTCTGAATCAGGGTGCCGGAGGCGACGGCACGCTTGAGATACTTTCTTATGAACGGCGCCAACCTCTCGGCGTCGAGGCTATAATTCGAGGCGATGTACTTCTTGATCGCCTGCAGGGACGATCCGCTCCTCTCCTTGAGCTCTTTGATCGCGCTGTTCACCATTTCGGAGGTCTTGGGGTGCGTCGGTCTGGCCTTGGGTTTCTTGGCGGCCGCTGCCGCCTTCGGTGCCTTCTTGGCGGGCGTCGCCGGCGCGGGTGTCTCCGATGCTACTGCGGTGTCGGCCATTTTTTTTCTTTTTCAATTGATATTAATCAATCACACTGACACTTAGGTATATTTGTAATATAATAATATGTAGTACGTATAATATTATACTAGATAATAATATGTGCGTAAAGAGTGCGCGGCGCTAGTGAGCGCCGGCCAGACGAATCGGTATACCGCGACGAGAGCTTCGTCGGCTGCGTGCGTTTTCTCGTATTCGAGTGTGAAACTTTTCACTAACACGTCTCGGTCTCATCGGATTTTTGATGATTATCAAACGGAAAATCGGAGAAAATCTCGTTGGCGATCGATAGTCTACGATATCGGCCACCGGTCGGGCAGTCGGGCGGGGCTCCAGGCGCGAGCGCGCGTCGGGCATCCGCGTTTGAAGTTTGTTATTGTCGAGTCGCGCGCGTACCGTCCAGTTTAAATGGCGAATTAAACAATTAAAGCGAACGGTGGGCGCGCGCGCGACCTCCGAGGGCGGAGCTCAAGATTCCGAGGTTCAACGGGATCCATTCGTTTCGGCGATATATTAGGATTACGATCGATTTTAACGCATCGAACGCGACATGTTGTAGGACAGCACACCGCGCTCCCGAGACGAGGCCGTGGACGCGCGCGCGTTCTCGTCTTTGCTCCGTAGTAGCAATATTATTTACCAAAAGGAAATAAGAAACTAAGAATAAGTCGAAATGTCCGATTAAACGTTACGAGTATCATCGTTAAATTTATCAAACACATCGATCGAGAAGCACGCGAGGAGATCTAAATAAGCAAAGCAAAAATTTCATTGACGCAGCCGGGAGCGATGCTGTTCGGTCGCAACCTTTTTTTACCTAGCTACGTTAGCACACCTATATTCTTAATTTTCAATGTCTCAACGTGAATGAACGGACACTTAAACGTATAACATAATAACTCTACCTATATAATATGTGTACATACTAAGTATACCAATTATAGTTTGCGATATTATAACGCCGTAATCTCATGTACATACGAAAACTTTAAATTGTTTCGATTGATATTTGTATGTGCTCTAAATGAATGTCATGTTTGCCCGCAATTGCTTGTCACATTCAAAGTTGTATTTTGTGTTTGTCTTTACCAATGTATCAGTGTGCCGAGCGTTGGCAAACTTTATCAATAAAAAAAAAACATGCCACTAGTGGATAGTTAGCATTAGTATCAGTAGTAATAGTGGTGTTATATGAAAAATATTATTCAATCAATTATTTATCGATTGGTAATTCATTTATATTGGTAGCTTAACTAATTGTGGGTGTGTCGTCGTTTAGTCGTTTTGATACGTTTTATTTTTGTAATAGAAACATATGCGGCCCTGAAAAGGGCCTTTTTTACTTGTTGAAAAATATCCGTCATACACCTAAGTAGGTGTACGACAATAATTAAATCAACTTAACCGCCGAAACCGTAGAGGGTGCGGCCCTGGCGCTTCAGAGCGTACACGACGTCCATGGCGGTGACGGTCTTCCTCTTGGCGTGTTCCGTGTAGGTTACCGCGTCGCGGATGACGTTCTCGAGGAATACCTTGAGAACACCGCGAGTCTCCTCGTATATCAGACCGGAGATACGTTTCACTCCACCCCTGCGCGCCAGACGACGAATCGCCGGCTTGGTGATACCCTGGATGTTATCACGGAGCACCTTCCTGTGACGCTTCGCGCCACCTTTTCCCAATCCCTTTCCTCCCTTACCGCGGCCGGTCATCGTTGATTGTCTGAATTAACTGCACTTTAGAAAAACCACCAGCACTACGTACGTCTGGCACGTACGACGATCACTGTTAGAATACGCTTCGCGTTCAAAGTCGTGGTGTATATATAGATTTCGGACAGCTAGGACCTCGCATATAAACGGGGCGAGGGGAGGGGGGGGGGGGGGGGCAGCGGCGTTGTGTGTGAGATTCGTTCTTATTATTATGATTTTATGTATGTATAAATAAATAAATTACTATGTACATAAAGAAGTAAATGTACAAAATAAAAACCAGCAAAGTAAAACCTCCAATTATGTCGATACGCATGAATTGAAAACAATACACAATAACAGAAAAGAAAAAACAAATCACGACAAAAATTTAACACATTTAACAATTAACTAAACAAAAAAAGACAAAAATTAACACCTGGTACACACACCGAGCTACAGCACGCCTCAAGAAGAGTCATAAATTTCTGAAGTGGTGCCATAAATACATATAATAGAAAGTCATTATTGTGCAATTGTTTTCTAAGAAACAATGGTGGCTCGCAAATATTGTTGTCGGCATTTGCCTTTGAACGTAAAATAGGCGCCAGCCTAATTTACGTTTTGTCGATCGCGAAATTAATTATTTATTTACTTAATAAATATTTATTTTATATATATATATATATTTTAATATTAGGTTAATTCCTAATGTTTTAAAATGCTTTTTCATTTGGTGTAGTAACGTTCGTTTCATTCGTTAGATACGTGATGTCTGTCTGAAGCACATCATTTGAATTATATGCGGCCCTGAAAAGGGCCTTTTGTTGTAATAATAATAATATAATATTATTATTTAGCACCGGCTACGCAAAATTAAGCACGCTCGCCGCGAATGCGTCTCGCCAGTTGGATGTCCTTGGGCATGATCGTCACTCGCTTTGCGTGAATGGCGCACAGGTTGGTGTCCTCGAAGAGGCCCACGAGATACGCCTCGCTCGCCTCCTGAAGCGCCATCACGGCGGAGCTCTGGAACCTGAGGTCGGTCTTGAAGTCCTGCGCAATCTCCCTCACCAGACGTTGGAACGGCAACTTGCGGATCAACAGCTCGGTACTCTTCTGGTAGCGACGGATCTCTCTCAGAGCGACGGTACCGGGCCTGTAACGGTGAGGCTTCTTCACGCCGCCGGTGGCTGGAGCGCTCTTGCGGGCCGCCTTGGTGGCGAGCTGCTTTCGCGGCGCCTTACCTCCGGTGGACTTACGGGCTGTCTGCTTAGTACGTGCCATTACGACGACTGCTCTCACTGACTCACTCGACTCGACTGAATACAAACTTTATATTATAATGTACGATGTGTGGACACGTCCGTCGCGTAACGATTGCGATGATGATATAAACACCGTCAAAACTCTTGGGCCGCATTTATATATAACGTCGAACCGAGCTCGGTGGGACGGGCGGGTGTGTCGGGGCATTTACGAGACCTATCTAAAATGAAATTGTTTATAACAATAATAAATAGGTAACTAACAAACATTAAAACGTTCAATTGTCTTTAATGGCGTTAAACACGTTGAAGTTACATTACTTTTCACTGATACTGTTGTCCACTACACTAATTATACATACAAAATGTAATATATATATATATATATATAATTACTTATATACACATATGTGTGTGTATGTAGGCATCTATAGTCTACCGAGACTGACATAAACCCATTTTTTTTTTATGTTTCATTTTCATGATAGTTTTTATACTGAATATAAATGTTTTCATAGGTAAGTACTTGATAATAGAGGGATTATAGGTTAATATATATATTTTTACGTTTATCGTTGATACTGTGCGTTGGTTGTGCGGTTCACACGCACACACCAAACTCTTCGGATAGATATTGTGGCCCTGAAAAGGGCCGTTTTGATGATGATGATGATCATTGTCAATCGCTCTCATTATACTTTTTTTACGTATAATAATATAAGAGAGAAATCGCCGGCGCCGAGACGATGGTACTGGTCCTACGCCGCCGCCGCCGTTGTCCCACCGCGCCGCGACGCTCACTTGGAGCTGGTGTACTTGGTGACGGCCTTGGTGCCCTCGCTGACGGCGTGCTTGGCGAGCTCGCCGGGCAGCAGGAGCCTCACGGAGGTCTGCACCTCGCGGGACGTGATCGTCGAACGCTTGTTGTAGTGAGCGAGACGGGACGCCTCCGCCGCGATCCTCTCGAAGATGTCGTTCACGAACGAGTTCATGATTGACATCGCCTTCGAAGAGATACCGGTGTCGGGATGCACCTGCTTCAGTACCTTGTAGATGTAAATGGCGTAGCTCTCCTTCCTCTTGTGCTTCTTTTTCTTTTTGTCCGATTTGGATATGTTCTTCTGCGCCTTGCCGGACTTCTTGGCCGCCTTGCCGCTGGTCTTTGGTGGCATAGTGAACGTCAGTAGACAGGCAGTCACAAACTATGTATCGACAACAACGACAACAGTCACACTGTTTGCTGATGATTTTTAAAAAATGACTTGTAATTGTTACATCCTCCCTCGCAAGGGGGATGCTTAAACCCGTTCGAGTATGGGTCTCTATCGGGTGGATTGCTTGTTCGCGCCCTGCTGATACAGGGCGGTACGGGGGCGGGCTAATAGCCCTTGGTGGGGGCTGCTGCGCGCGAGGAACAATGGCTCGACTCGCTGCGCGCAGCCGATGGGGTCTTGTCCGGGGTGTCAATCCGGTGGTAATGTGGGGTCAAGGAGTAATCTCGACTTGACCCTGGTGTCGTGGTCGGTGGTATCGGGCAGCGCGCTGCGCGGCTCGCGGTCAAGCTCCGCCGGGTGAGACCCCCGGTAGCCCCGGGGGAGGCCCAGCGAGGCGACCAGCGGTCGAAGCCGCGGCTGCTGCCCTGGTGTCATGTCCGGTGGTATCGGCATCCGCGGAGAGTAGCTCACGCGGATACCGCAGGCGATCTGGCGGCCTGGAGTGCCATGGCGCGATGTTTTGGAGATGGGGATGCTGAGAGCCATCCGCTCGATCGAACATCCCCTTCGCGAGTCGCGCGACGAACTCGTCGATGGACTCCATCCGCAGGTCTCGCGCTATGGTGGCGTTTCTCACGTAGCGGGGGGCCCCCACTGCGCGCCTCAGGCAGGTGTTCTGCACGGCGCGCAGTCTCTGCCGGTGGGCCTCCTTGGTGTAGGAGTACCACGCCGGCGCCGCGTACGTGAGATGTGGGCGCACGTACAGCTTGTACAGCGCGAGCTTGGTGCGGATCGGTATGTTGCCGGTGAATAGGGGGCGGAGTTTGCTCGACACCCCCTTCGCTCTTCCTGCGATCCTCTTGACGTGGTGCCGCATGGTCAGATTCCGGTCGATGGTGACCCCTAAGTAGGTGACCGGCGTCTTCCACGGCACGTCCTGGTCCAGGAATCGCAGGGGCGGCGGCAACCAACTCCGGCCGAAGGCGATCGCCTGTGTCTTGGTAGGGTTGGCGGCTAGTCTCCACTTGTTCAGCCACTCTGGCAGGAGGTCCAGAGCGCGTTGGAGCTTCGCCGCTGCTGCCTTGGTGTTGAGCGAGGTGGCCACGTACGCCGTGTCGTCGGCGAAGAGGGCCAGGCTACACCCGCTCGGGCAGGGGACGTCGTCCGTATAGGTGGTATACAGCAGCGGCGATAGCACGCTGCCTTGTGGAACGCCCGCCGTGATGGGTCGCGGTCTCGACGCAGCCTCTCCCGTCGCAACGTAGAACGTGCGGTCGGTGAGAAAGGCGCGGAGCACGGCGACTATACGGCGGGGCAGTGGAGACTCGGCGAGCTTCAGCACGAGGCCATCGTGCCAGACACGGTCGAAGGCCTTCTCCATGTCCAGCATCACGGCGGCGGCCCCTTCCTTCTTGTTGAGGGCCGCGGCTGCAGTGAAGAGCACCTTCGTCAGCTGCAGCGTGGTGCTGTGCTCGCCGCGGAAGCCGAACTGCTCGGGCCTCGGCTGCAGGTATTTGTAGGTCCTCTGCAGCAACAGCCTCTCGAACAGCTTCGACTGAGTTGAGAGCAAGGTGATAGGCCGGTAGCTCTCCGGTCGGGTGTAATCCTTTCCGGGCTTCGGCAGTAAGATCACCTTGCCCTCTTTCCAGGTACTGGGGAAGTGTAGGGACCGGATGATCCCCGTGAAGAGGCGCGCCAGCGCGACTATCCACCTCATGGGTAGGTGGCGCAGCGCCTGGTGGGTGATGCCGTCCGGTCCCGGCGCCTTCTTCAGTGGCAGCCGGAGTATCGCCTTCCGCACTTGCGAGGGCGAAAAGGCAATGGGGTCGTCATCGGGTGGGATCGGGCGAGCTAGCCAGCCCTCGACAGCGCTCTCGACCTCAGCCACGCGCGCTGGGCATGCCGCGGCGTTCGGTGAGAATTGGCGCTGGAGGTGCTCGGCGAAGATTTCGGCCCGATCGTTGTCGTCATAGGTGATGGCGCCGTTGCTGTCGCGTAGCGGACGCTTCGGCTCTGGAGTCCTATAGAGGCGGCGGCAGAGTTGGTGTAGGCGTGTGGGCTCGGTGGTCGCCTCCCCCAGCGCTTGCTCCCAGGAGCGCTGGGCGTGGGCGGCCAACTCGTTCTTGACCCGTTCGGCGAGGCGGTTCAGCTTTGTCTTCAGCACGGGGCAGCGATTGTGCTGCCACTGCCTCCTGAGCGCGCGCTTCTGTCTGATCAGCCTCAGCACGAACGGGGCTAGGTCCTCGCGTACGACCTCCGGCGGACGCGTGGTCGTTGCTTCCGCCAGAGCTGCCTGGAGTTGCCGCGTCATGGACTCCGCCATGTCGTCAACGGCGCCTGGTGTCGTGTCCGGTGGGCCTGGCGCGGTGGCGCCTTCGAGTATCGATTCGAAGGCGTTCCAGTCGGTGACCCTCCAGCTGCGTGCGGGCGGGGATGGTGCCCCCGCGAGAAGGCACAGCACTGGTTGGTGGTCCGACTGGTACTCATCCATCAGGACCTCCTGCGCCAGGTAGAGATCAGGCCGGTTATGCACCACCAAATCGATAATGTCCGGCCTGTGGGTGTTATTTCTCGGGTAGTGGGTGGCGGCATCTGGTCCGCACACCTGGTAGCCGCGAGCCTCGGCATGCTGCAGAAGCCGGTTGCCCCGCGAGTTGCTGGAGTGGGATTGCCAGCTGATATGCTTGGCATTCCAGTCGCCCGCGAGGAGCGTCGGCTTCCGGCTGAGCGCGGCCTCCAGCTCGGCCGGTGCGAAGTTGGAGCCGGGGGGAGCGTAGACAGCTAGCACGTCTGTGGGCTGCCCGCCCAGTTCTAGCTCGACCCCCAGCGTCAGGATTTTGTCGCCGTTGACCGGCGGGATTGCGCGGTGAGCGATCCGTCGCCGTATCATCACCGCCAGTCCGCGAAAGGGCGCCCCGTTGGCCGCCTGGTGCTCTGCGCGGTAGACGTAGTAGCCCGCGGCACGCAGTCGGTCGGTGGGGCGCAGGTGCGTCTCGGAAATGAGCGCCACATCCACGTCCTGTGTGCGTAGGATGTGACGCAAGTGGTGGCCTTTATCCCGAAGGCCGTCGGCGTTCCAGTGCAGGAGGCGTAAGTTCATTTTCGTTGCCTCACGCCTCGACTGCGCGACCGGCGTCCTCCGTAGGTCGGTTCAGACGGGGTCGGGTATAGGGCGCCCAGCAATGCGGTGACCGCCCTGTCAACCGCCTCAGCGATCGCCGTCTCGCTGGGGAGCGTCTGGCCCCTCAGTGGGCCCCCGCTGCGGGGGCGTGCGGCGCGCTGGTCAGCGGCTCTGGTAGCTCCAGCAACTGGAGCGGAGTCGGCGGCGGCCCTACTGGGGCCAGCCTCGGCGTGCGCGGCAGGTTCCGCGCGCGGGGGGGCGGGGGGTTGTACCCCCCCGCGTCCTCTTCTTCTCCCCCCTCTGCGGCGTCGGCGTTGGCTGGGAGGCTCCGCGGGGTAGGTGACCATCTCTACCTCCTGCGGCTGCGAGAAGTACTGCCCATGGGCACGCGGGTCAGTCTGCGCGTGTTCGCGCGGCTCGTCCCTCCGCCGTGTTTGGGCAGCTGGTGTAGGCGCTGGGGTGGTGGCGCCATGTGTGCCGCGAGCGCCAGGTGCGCCAGGTGCGCCAGATGGTCCCCGCGCGTCGCGGGCGCCAAGTGCGCCATGGGCGCCATGTGAGCTAGGCGCGCCAGGTGCGCCAGGTGCGCCATGTGCGCCGCGGGCGCCAAATACGCCCTGCGCGCCACGTCCGCCGCCAGCGCCAGGCGCGCCATGTGCGCCATGTGCGCCGCGCGCGCCGCGACCGCCGCGACCACCGCGACGTCGACCGCGCGCCTCGGAGGCGCCCATGCCCCGTGCTACAAGTGCCACCGTGCCAGCGCGCTTGTTGCGCGCCTCCTCCTTCAGCACCGGACACGTGCTGTGGTTGGCCGGATGCGCCCCCTTGCAATTGGCGCATCTCGGCGTGGCCCCCTTAGGTAGGGGGCAGTCGGCGGTACGGTGGCCCTCCCCGCACTTCACACAGGCCAGGGCCCGGTGGCATTGGTGCGAGGAGTGTCTAAATCCCTGACATCTATGACATTGTGCGGGGCCCCTTTTGCCCCGCCAGGACTCGATGGTCACCCCCGGAATGCACAACAGCTCAGTTATGCCGTAGATCGCGGGGGTGATGTCTGGAGTGCGGCGGAGTATGACCAGGAAGATACACCCCGGTCTTCCCTTCCTGGCTCTAATGGGCTGGGCGTGTTCAGGCTCGTACCCGAGGTCGCGCAGCTCTGACATGATGGCCTCGGGTTCCGTGTCCGCCGGAATGCCTCGTACCGCCACCTTCAGCTGCCGCTCTGCTGGTAGGGAGTATGAGAAGTAGACCACGTTTACGCCGCTGGTCTCCAACTCCCCAAGGTACCGCTGCACCAGGCGGTACTCCTCCTCGTCTTCAGGTGTTATTTTTAACCCCTGCCCGTAGGCGCGCGCGTTCACCGTGCGCCCCAGTCTCTTTTTCATCTCCCTGACATGAGTGGTCCAGTCAGGGAGGGATTCTATGACAAATGGCGGGTACTTTGGTGTCTGAGGCGCGGCGGGCAGGGGCGCGAGTGGTGGCCGACGGGCCACCGTCGGCGACGCGGTCATCGCGGCGTATGACGCCGCGTTTAAGTTTGTAGTCGCCGCGTCTTGCGGCGTTGGTTGAGCCGTCGCAAGGGCCGCGCGGGGCGCGGGGTGGGCGGAGGGGGGCGCACTCGTCGACGCCGTTGCCATGGTTGTATCCTCAAAACGGCGGCGGCGCGGGTCCCTCTGAGAGAGCGGCGCCGGTTGCGCATGTTGAGAAGGCTGCTGATGTGGTTGATTGACGCCAGGGGGCGTCGTCTGCGCGCATACGCGCTTAGGCGCCGACCCGGCGGCGTCCTCGTCTGAGTCCAGCGGCGGCGGGCGGCGTAGAGCTTGATGCGCTCGTTTCACTCTAACGAGCGCATCGTGTTCGTCACTCGATAGCGGCGAAGTAAGAAGGCCCTCGTTTAGAAGGCGCCTGCGCGTCTGCGATAGGTACTCGCACATTGCGCGCGCGAGTCCGTCCGTTGCGTACCGGCCTATGAGTGTCTGCGCAACAAACAGCGCATCCGACTCATAGCCGGCGCGGGGCGACACGGGCTGCGCCGGGCGCAGGTCGCCTTCTAGGAAGGCCAGCAGCTCCGCCGGGTCTTGCCCATGGGCAATACTTTCGTCGTCTTTTAAAAAATTTCCCCGCACTTCAGTATACTTCACTTTGAAAGTGCTCTGGCGACTGGTCCGGCGTTACATAGAAAACGTTTCGCGGGCGCCAATCGACGGCGTCGTTGCCGTTAGGACGCCGCGTGTTGGGGCGCGAGGGGGGCGAACGGCGGCGGCGGAGGGAGCGGGGCGTTATATTATGTATATTTCCGTCTCTATCTCCTTCTCCCTCTGACTCCTTTATTTATGGTTATTTAAAAAAATAATAATAATAATAACGTACATAACAGTATGTCTGTATGTATTGTCTCATTATTACTGATTGGATTATGCGTGAGCAATGTGAATTTCGGGCGTGTCTACATGTTAGATTGTTGTTTTTATTATTATTATTATTGTTGTTTTAAGTAAATAATATTGTCGAATATAAAAAGAAATACAACTCGATTTCATCTGGATCATGTGTATATACACATTGTAATAAGTAGGTAATTGACTTATTTTTGATAGTATATAATTTTGTCTGTTTTCGGTTTTGCTCTATAAGAGTAATAATATAATGTAAATAGTGACGTGGAACGTTTATTGTCGCTGATATATTTATCTAACAAATCACGGTGGCCGTACCACACGATCATTGCGATTTTATGAATCATATTGCGGCCCTGAAAAGGGCCTTTTAGGTCGTCGAGTTGACAACGGACACGAATAATAACAATACTCTAGTTGTTGCTATTATAATTTATGTCTTCTTCTCGGTCTTCTTGGGGAGAAGGACCGCCTGAATGTTAGGCAGTACACCGCCCTGTGCGATGGTCACGCCGGAGAGCAGCTTGTTGAGCTCCTCGTCGTTACGAATGGCCAGCTGCAGGTGACGCGGTATGATCCTGGTCTTTTTGTTGTCACGGGCCGCGTTACCGGCCAACTCGAGCACTTCGGCCGCCAGGTACTCCATAACGGCCGCGAGGTACACCGGCGCACCGGCACCCACCCTCTCGGCGTAGTTGCCCTTCCTGAGCAGCCTGTGGATACGACCCACCGGGAACTGGAGACCTGCGCGGTTGGAACGCGACTTCGCCTTTCCCTTGACCTTGCCTCCCTTGCCACGTCCGGACATTGCGTTTGGTTATTTGGGCACTGCACAACTCACTGAAAACTAACCGACAAGAGGTGACTTTTTTTTTAAATCGGCGGCGAATAATATTATATATGAATTCGGACGGTGTTCAACCAACCGGCCGGGTGTGACGAGAAACGACGTCGACGACTCAGCGCTATTAAACGCGATTGGGTGCCGCCGGCTCAGCGAGCGAGCGTTAGTGAGGGGTGCGAGAGGGGGGGGCGCGGGCGTAGGCCATGTGTGTAAGATCTACATACGTGGAATTAGAATTAAAATAATAATAATAATTAAAATTACATGCATGCATGCATACATACATACATACATACATACAAAAAAATATACATACAGATAGGTAAATAACACAATAGTATGTATTATTATTATTATTATTAACGACGGACGGATCACTCTTATTTATTATTATTATGTTCCAAATATTTATTGTGTGTTTTACGTTTTTTGTTTGAACGTGTACTTACCGGTCCCGTGTTTTCGTTTTTATGTACTGTTGTGTAATCGTGTAAAACACCCATTTTTATATTTTTATACATAATATTACATATTTGGTTATTTGTTTAGAATTTGTTTAATAAATAGGAACCGGTGGGGGCGGCGGGGGCGTGTCCATTGTCTAT
The DNA here is from genome assembly GCA_028984075.1 of Pieris mannii. Lineage (NCBI taxonomy): Eukaryota > Metazoa > Arthropoda > Insecta > Lepidoptera > Pieridae > Pieris > Pieris mannii. The sequence continues at coordinate 395,029 of CM054798.1, read as the reverse complement.
TGTCTTATGTCTTGGCCCGCCAAATTTTATTGCACCTCATAACATCTGTTAATAATTGGGTACATGCATTGTATTTACATTTGGCAACAGTCGGGCACTCGGGCGGCCGAAGGGATTGTTATCGCGAAGAGGAAGAAGTGGGTCGCGGTGCTGCATTGCATTTTTTTTTTTGTTGTTGTATTTCTCGAGTGTGAAGTGCGTGCGATCTCGATACAGGTGGATACAGGCGATGACGATTTTGTGTTTCGTGTGTGTGTGTGTGTGTGATACGGCGCTGCTGCGACGGTGAGTTGCTAACTAATATAATATAATAAGTTGTTAAAATATTAAGACACACCTACATACTTATACATACGTAATCTGCCTCTCTCACTCTCACTGCCTTGCCTTATTGGACAATTTAACAACTACTTTGTCGCATGTTATTATTATTTATATATAGGATATGTATCACCAGCCGGTCGACTAGCGACAATTGGACAATTTTTATAGTTTTATATATTATGTGTATAGGTATATAGGTATTAGTTAGGTATATATATATATATATAATTATATTTTTAGTATTTAATGTAATATAATATTTTTGTGCGTTTATTCGTTTGATACTCTCGACTCAACGGCAGCCCATGGAAACATATGTTAGCCCTGAAAAGGGCTTTTTGTGTGGCGTGTTTGTGCGTGCGTTTATTATTAGGTAGGTACTGTAATAATATACGACATCGACACAACCGACCACTTGCGATGCGCTCGTCGCTCGTCCGGTGGCCGATCCTCCTTCTGCTCCCGCTACTCCCGCTCCTCGGTGGTCAGCGCACGCGAACACAGTGCGGCGGCTCGTGCGTATTGAACGTGGATGGTCGCGTTCACTTCTTGGAAGCGGCCGACGCCTTTTTCGCGGTGGTGGCGGCCTTCGATTTGGGCGCGGCGGCAGCGGCCTTCTTCGGTTTGGGGGCTTTGGGTTTCTTGGTCGGTGGCTTCGCGCTCCTCTTCGCCTTGGACGCGGCCGCGTTGCTCGACGCGCCCTTGCCGGACGCCGCGGCGGCGGCGGCGGCGCGACCCTTCTTCGGTGTGGCCGCAGCGACCGGCTTCCTCTTGGCCGCGGCCGCTGCCTTCTTGTCTTTGGCGGCGACGCCTCTGCCGCCCGCTTTGGCCGGGGAGGCGGACCCGGCGGCCGACGCCGACGCGGCGGCGGCCTTCTTGCTCCTGGCGCCGGCGCTCGCGGCGGTCTTCTTGGCGGGTGCGCTCGGCTTCTTCGCCGATTTGGCCGCGGAGGACGCCGCCGCGCCGGAGCCCCTGCCGCCGGAGGACGCGGCGGCGGCGGCCGTCGCCTTCTTCGCGGCGCCGCCGGTTCCCGACTTGCTGTCTATCTTGAACGAGCCCGATGCGCCCTTGCCCTTCGTCTGAATCAGGGTGCCGGAGGCGACGGCACGCTTGAGATACTTTCTTATGAACGGCGCCAACCTCTCGGCGTCGAGGCTATAATTCGAGGCGATGTACTTCTTGATCGCCTGCAGGGACGATCCGCTCCTCTCCTTGAGCTCTTTGATCGCGCTGTTCACCATTTCGGAGGTCTTGGGGTGCGTCGGTCTGGCCTTGGGTTTCTTGGCGGCCGCTGCCGCCTTCGGTGCCTTCTTGGCGGGCGTCGCCGGCGCGGGTGTCTCCGATGCTACTGCGGTGTCGGCCATTTTTTTTCTTTTTCAATTGATATTAATCAATCACACTGACACTTAGGTATATTTGTAATATAATAATATGTAGTACGTATAATATTATACTAGATAATAATATGTGCGTAAAGAGTGCGCGGCGCTAGTGAGCGCCGGCCAGACGAATCGGTATACCGCGACGAGAGCTTCGTCGGCTGCGTGCGTTTTCTCGTATTCGAGTGTGAAACTTTTCACTAACACGTCTCGGTCTCATCGGATTTTTGATGATTATCAAACGGAAAATCGGAGAAAATCTCGTTGGCGATCGATAGTCTACGATATCGGCCACCGGTCGGGCAGTCGGGCGGGGCTCCAGGCGCGAGCGCGCGTCGGGCATCCGCGTTTGAAGTTTGTTATTGTCGAGTCGCGCGCGTACCGTCCAGTTTAAATGGCGAATTAAACAATTAAAGCGAACGGTGGGCGCGCGCGCGACCTCCGAGGGCGGAGCTCAAGATTCCGAGGTTCAACGGGATCCATTCGTTTCGGCGATATATTAGGATTACGATCGATTTTAACGCATCGAACGCGACATGTTGTAGGACAGCACACCGCGCTCCCGAGACGAGGCCGTGGACGCGCGCGCGTTCTCGTCTTTGCTCCGTAGTAGCAATATTATTTACCAAAAGGAAATAAGAAACTAAGAATAAGTCGAAATGTCCGATTAAACGTTACGAGTATCATCGTTAAATTTATCAAACACATCGATCGAGAAGCACGCGAGGAGATCTAAATAAGCAAAGCAAAAATTTCATTGACGCAGCCGGGAGCGATGCTGTTCGGTCGCAACCTTTTTTTACCTAGCTACGTTAGCACACCTATATTCTTAATTTTCAATGTCTCAACGTGAATGAACGGACACTTAAACGTATAACATAATAACTCTACCTATATAATATGTGTACATACTAAGTATACCAATTATAGTTTGCGATATTATAACGCCGTAATCTCATGTACATACGAAAACTTTAAATTGTTTCGATTGATATTTGTATGTGCTCTAAATGAATGTCATGTTTGCCCGCAATTGCTTGTCACATTCAAAGTTGTATTTTGTGTTTGTCTTTACCAATGTATCAGTGTGCCGAGCGTTGGCAAACTTTATCAATAAAAAAAAAACATGCCACTAGTGGATAGTTAGCATTAGTATCAGTAGTAATAGTGGTGTTATATGAAAAATATTATTCAATCAATTATTTATCGATTGGTAATTCATTTATATTGGTAGCTTAACTAATTGTGGGTGTGTCGTCGTTTAGTCGTTTTGATACGTTTTATTTTTGTAATAGAAACATATGCGGCCCTGAAAAGGGCCTTTTTTACTTGTTGAAAAATATCCGTCATACACCTAAGTAGGTGTACGACAATAATTAAATCAACTTAACCGCCGAAACCGTAGAGGGTGCGGCCCTGGCGCTTCAGAGCGTACACGACGTCCATGGCGGTGACGGTCTTCCTCTTGGCGTGTTCCGTGTAGGTTACCGCGTCGCGGATGACGTTCTCGAGGAATACCTTGAGAACACCGCGAGTCTCCTCGTATATCAGACCGGAGATACGTTTCACTCCACCCCTGCGCGCCAGACGACGAATCGCCGGCTTGGTGATACCCTGGATGTTATCACGGAGCACCTTCCTGTGACGCTTCGCGCCACCTTTTCCCAATCCCTTTCCTCCCTTACCGCGGCCGGTCATCGTTGATTGTCTGAATTAACTGCACTTTAGAAAAACCACCAGCACTACGTACGTCTGGCACGTACGACGATCACTGTTAGAATACGCTTCGCGTTCAAAGTCGTGGTGTATATATAGATTTCGGACAGCTAGGACCTCGCATATAAACGGGGCGAGGGGAGGGGGGGGGGGGGGGGCAGCGGCGTTGTGTGTGAGATTCGTTCTTATTATTATGATTTTATGTATGTATAAATAAATAAATTACTATGTACATAAAGAAGTAAATGTACAAAATAAAAACCAGCAAAGTAAAACCTCCAATTATGTCGATACGCATGAATTGAAAACAATACACAATAACAGAAAAGAAAAAACAAATCACGACAAAAATTTAACACATTTAACAATTAACTAAACAAAAAAAGACAAAAATTAACACCTGGTACACACACCGAGCTACAGCACGCCTCAAGAAGAGTCATAAATTTCTGAAGTGGTGCCATAAATACATATAATAGAAAGTCATTATTGTGCAATTGTTTTCTAAGAAACAATGGTGGCTCGCAAATATTGTTGTCGGCATTTGCCTTTGAACGTAAAATAGGCGCCAGCCTAATTTACGTTTTGTCGATCGCGAAATTAATTATTTATTTACTTAATAAATATTTATTTTATATATATATATATATTTTAATATTAGGTTAATTCCTAATGTTTTAAAATGCTTTTTCATTTGGTGTAGTAACGTTCGTTTCATTCGTTAGATACGTGATGTCTGTCTGAAGCACATCATTTGAATTATATGCGGCCCTGAAAAGGGCCTTTTGTTGTAATAATAATAATATAATATTATTATTTAGCACCGGCTACGCAAAATTAAGCACGCTCGCCGCGAATGCGTCTCGCCAGTTGGATGTCCTTGGGCATGATCGTCACTCGCTTTGCGTGAATGGCGCACAGGTTGGTGTCCTCGAAGAGGCCCACGAGATACGCCTCGCTCGCCTCCTGAAGCGCCATCACGGCGGAGCTCTGGAACCTGAGGTCGGTCTTGAAGTCCTGCGCAATCTCCCTCACCAGACGTTGGAACGGCAACTTGCGGATCAACAGCTCGGTACTCTTCTGGTAGCGACGGATCTCTCTCAGAGCGACGGTACCGGGCCTGTAACGGTGAGGCTTCTTCACGCCGCCGGTGGCTGGAGCGCTCTTGCGGGCCGCCTTGGTGGCGAGCTGCTTTCGCGGCGCCTTACCTCCGGTGGACTTACGGGCTGTCTGCTTAGTACGTGCCATTACGACGACTGCTCTCACTGACTCACTCGACTCGACTGAATACAAACTTTATATTATAATGTACGATGTGTGGACACGTCCGTCGCGTAACGATTGCGATGATGATATAAACACCGTCAAAACTCTTGGGCCGCATTTATATATAACGTCGAACCGAGCTCGGTGGGACGGGCGGGTGTGTCGGGGCATTTACGAGACCTATCTAAAATGAAATTGTTTATAACAATAATAAATAGGTAACTAACAAACATTAAAACGTTCAATTGTCTTTAATGGCGTTAAACACGTTGAAGTTACATTACTTTTCACTGATACTGTTGTCCACTACACTAATTATACATACAAAATGTAATATATATATATATATATATAATTACTTATATACACATATGTGTGTGTATGTAGGCATCTATAGTCTACCGAGACTGACATAAACCCATTTTTTTTTTATGTTTCATTTTCATGATAGTTTTTATACTGAATATAAATGTTTTCATAGGTAAGTACTTGATAATAGAGGGATTATAGGTTAATATATATATTTTTACGTTTATCGTTGATACTGTGCGTTGGTTGTGCGGTTCACACGCACACACCAAACTCTTCGGATAGATATTGTGGCCCTGAAAAGGGCCGTTTTGATGATGATGATGATCATTGTCAATCGCTCTCATTATACTTTTTTTACGTATAATAATATAAGAGAGAAATCGCCGGCGCCGAGACGATGGTACTGGTCCTACGCCGCCGCCGCCGTTGTCCCACCGCGCCGCGACGCTCACTTGGAGCTGGTGTACTTGGTGACGGCCTTGGTGCCCTCGCTGACGGCGTGCTTGGCGAGCTCGCCGGGCAGCAGGAGCCTCACGGAGGTCTGCACCTCGCGGGACGTGATCGTCGAACGCTTGTTGTAGTGAGCGAGACGGGACGCCTCCGCCGCGATCCTCTCGAAGATGTCGTTCACGAACGAGTTCATGATTGACATCGCCTTCGAAGAGATACCGGTGTCGGGATGCACCTGCTTCAGTACCTTGTAGATGTAAATGGCGTAGCTCTCCTTCCTCTTGTGCTTCTTTTTCTTTTTGTCCGATTTGGATATGTTCTTCTGCGCCTTGCCGGACTTCTTGGCCGCCTTGCCGCTGGTCTTTGGTGGCATAGTGAACGTCAGTAGACAGGCAGTCACAAACTATGTATCGACAACAACGACAACAGTCACACTGTTTGCTGATGATTTTTAAAAAATTTCCCCGCACTTCAGTATACTTCACTTTGAAAGTGCTCTGGCGACTGGTCCGGCGTTACATAGAAAACGTTTCGCGGGCGCCAATCGACGGCGTCGTTGCCGTTAGGACGCCGCGTGTTGGGGCGCGAGGGGGGCGAACGGCGGCGGCGGAGGGAGCGGGGCGTTATATTATGTATATTTCCGTCTCTATCTCCTTCTCCCTCTGACTCCTTTATTTATGGTTATTTAAAAAAATAATAATAATAATAACGTACATAACAGTATGTCTGTATGTATTGTCTCATTATTACTGATTGGATTATGCGTGAGCAATGTGAATTTCGGGCGTGTCTACATGTTAGATTGTTGTTTTTATTATTATTATTATTGTTGTTTTAAGTAAATAATATTGTCGAATATAAAAAGAAATACAACTCGATTTCATCTGGATCATGTGTATATACACATTGTAATAAGTAGGTAATTGACTTATTTTTGATAGTATATAATTTTGTCTGTTTTCGGTTTTGCTCTATAAGAGTAATAATATAATGTAAATAGTGACGTGGAACGTTTATTGTCGCTGATATATTTATCTAACAAATCACGGTGGCCGTACCACACGATCATTGCGATTTTATGAATCATATTGCGGCCCTGAAAAGGGCCTTTTAGGTCGTCGAGTTGACAACGGACACGAATAATAACAATACTCTAGTTGTTGCTATTATAATTTATGTCTTCTTCTCGGTCTTCTTGGGGAGAAGGACCGCCTGAATGTTAGGCAGTACACCGCCCTGTGCGATGGTCACGCCGGAGAGCAGCTTGTTGAGCTCCTCGTCGTTACGAATGGCCAGCTGCAGGTGACGCGGTATGATCCTGGTCTTTTTGTTGTCACGGGCCGCGTTACCGGCCAACTCGAGCACTTCGGCCGCCAGGTACTCCATAACGGCCGCGAGGTACACCGGCGCACCGGCACCCACCCTCTCGGCGTAGTTGCCCTTCCTGAGCAGCCTGTGGATACGACCCACCGGGAACTGGAGACCTGCGCGGTTGGAACGCGACTTCGCCTTTCCCTTGACCTTGCCTCCCTTGCCACGTCCGGACATTGCGTTTGGTTATTTGGGCACTGCACAACTCACTGAAAACTAACCGACAAGAGGTGACTTTTTTTTTAAATGAGTGGTAATTGCTACATCCTCCCTCGCGAGGGGGATGCTTTAACCCGTTCAGGGCGTATGCCCTTTTCGGGTGGACTGATTTTTTCGCGCCCTGCTGATACAGGGCGGTACGGGGGCGGGCTTATAGCCCTTGGTGGGGGCTGTTTCGCGCGAGGAACAGTGGCTCCACTCGCTGCGCGCAGCCGATGGGGTCTAGTCCGGAGTGTCAATCCGGTGGTGGTGGGGTCAAGTAGAGTTATATTTTTAATTATTATTTATTTTTTTTGTATTTTTTTATTATGTATTTTTTTTTTTTATTATTATTTTTTTTTAATTTTTTTAATTTTTTTGTTATTTTTTATTTTTATTCTTTTTTTTGAACTCTACTTGACCCTGGTGTCTTGGTCGGTGGTGTCAGGTAGTTAGCTGCGCGGCTCGCGGTCAAGCTCCGCCGGGTGAGACCCCCGGTGACCCCGGGGGAGGCCCAGCGAGGCGACCAGCGGACGAAGCCGCGGCTGCTGTCCTGGTGTCATGTCCGGTGGTGTCGGCATCCGCGGAGAGTAGCTCACGCGGATACCGCAGGCGATCTGGCGGCCTGGAGTGCCATGGCGCGATGTTTTGGAGATGGAGATGCTGAGAGCCATCCGCTCGATCGAACATCCCCTTCGCGAGTCGCGCGACGAACTCGTCGATGGACTCCATCCGCAGGTCTCGCGCTATGGTGGCGTTTCTCACGTAGCGGGGGGCCCCCACTGCGCGCCTCAGGCAGTTGTTCTGCACGGCGCGCAGTCTCTGCCGGTTGGACTCCTTAGTGTAGGAGAACCACGCCGGCGCCGCGTACGTGAGATGTGGGCGCACGTACAGCTTGTACAGCGCGAGCTTGGTACGGATCGGTATGTTGCCGGTGAATAGGGGGCGGAGTTTGCTCGACACCCCCTTCGCTCTTCCTGCGATCCTCTTGACATGGTGCCGCATGGACAGTTGCCGGTCGATGGTGACCCCAAGGTAGGTGACCGGCGTCTTCCACGGCACGTCCTTGTCCAGGAAACGCAGGGGCGGCGGCAGCCTACTTTGGCCGAAGGCGATCGCCTGAGTCTTGGTCGGGTTTGCGGCTAGTCTCCACTTGTCCAGCCACTCTGGCAGGAGGTCCAGGGCGCGTTGGAGCTTCGCCGCCGCTGTTTTGGTGCTGAGCGAGGTGGCCACGTACGCCGTGTCGTCGGCGAAGAGGGCCAGTGTACACCCGCTCGGGCACGGGACGTCGTCGGTGTATGTGGTGTATAGCAGCGGCGATAGCACGCTGCCTTGCGGAACGCCCGCCGTGATGGGTCGCGGTCTCGACGCAGCCTTCCCCGTCGCAACGTGAAACGTGCGGTCGGTGAGAAAGGCGCGGAGCACCGCGACTATGCGGCGGGGTAGCGGAGACTCGGCGAGCTTCAGCACGAGGCCGTCGTGCCAGACACGGTCGAAGGCCTTCTCCATGTCCAGCATCACGGCAGCGGCCCCTTCCTTCTTGTTGAGGGCCGTGGCTGCAGCGTAGAGCACCTTCGTCAGCTGCAGCGTGGTGCTGTGTTCGCCGCGGAAGCCGAACTGTTCGGGCCTTGGCTGCAGGTATTTGTAGGTCCTCTGCAGCAACAGCCTCTCGAACAGCTTCGACTGAGTTGAGAGCAAGGTGATAGGCCGGTAGCTCTCCGGTCGGGTGTAGTCCTTTCCGGGCTTCGGCAGTAGGATCACCTTGCCCTCCTTCCAGGTCCTGGGGAAGTGTAGGGACCGGATGATCCCTGTGAAGAGGCGCGCCAGCGCAACTATCCACCTCATGGGTAGATGGCGCAGCGCCTGGTGAGTGATGCCGTCCGGTCCCGGCGCCTTCTTGAGTTGCAGCCGGAGTATCGCCTTCCGCACTTGTGAAGGCGAAAAGGCTATGGGGTCGTCATCGGGCGGGATCGGGCGCGCTAGCCAGTCCTCGACAGCGCTCTCGACCTCGGCGACGCGCGCTGGACATGCCGCGGCGTTCGGCGAGAATTGGCGCTGGAGGTGCTCGGCGAAGATTTCGGCCCGATCGTTGTCATCGTAGGTGATGGCGCCGTTGCTGTCGCGTAGTGGACGCTTTGGCTCTGGAGTCCGGTAGAGGCGGCGGCAGAGTTGGTGAAGGCGAGTGGGTTCAGTGGTCGCCTCCCCCAGCGCTTGCTCCCAGGAGCGCTGGGCGTGGGCAGCCAACTCGTTCTTGACCCGTTCGGCGAGGCGGTTCAGCTTTGTCTTCAGCACGGGGCAGCGATTGCGCTGCCACTGCCTCCTGAGCGCGCGCTTCTGCATGATCAGCCTCAGCACGAACGGGGCGAGGTCCGGGCGTAAAACCTCCGGCGGACGCGTGGTCGTCGCTTCCGCCAGAGCCGCCTGAAGTTGCCGCGTCATGGACTCCGCCATGTCGTCAACGGCGCCTGGTGTCATGTCCGGTGGGCCTGGCGCGGTGGTGCCTTCGAGTATTGTTTCGAAGGCATTCCAGTCGGTGACCCTCCAGCTGCGTGCGGGCGGGGAAGGTGCCCCCGCGAGAAGGCACAGCACTGGTTGGTGGTCCGACTGGTACTCGTCCATCAGGACCTCCTGCGCCAGGTAGAGTTCAGGCCGGTTGTGCACCACCAAGTCGATGGTGTCCGGCCTGAAAGTGTTAATCCGTGGATAGTGGGTGGCGGCATCTGGTCCGCACACCTGGTAGCCGCGAGCCTCGGCATACTGCAGAAGCCGGTTGCCCCGCGAGCTGTTGGAGTGGGAGTGCCAGCTGATGTGCTTGGCATTCCAGTCGCCCGCGAGGAGCGTCGGCTTCTGGCTGAGCGTGGCCTCCAGCTCGGCCGGTGTGAAGTTGGAGCCGGGGGGAGCGTAGACAGCTAGCACATCTGTGGGCTGGCCGCCCAGTTCTAGCTCGACCCCCAGCGTCAGGATCTTGTCACCGTTGACTGGCGGGATTGCGCGGTGAGGGATCCGTCGCCGTATCATCACCGCCAGTCCGCGCATGGGCGCCCCGTTGGCCGCCTGGTGCTCTACGCGGTAGACGTAGTAGCCCGCAGCACGCAGTCGGTCGGTGGGGCGCAGGTGCGTCTCAGAAATGAGCGCCACATCCACGTCTTGTGTGCGTAGGATGTGACGCAAGTGGTGGCCTTTACCCCGAAGGCCGTCGGCGTTCCAGTGCAGGAGGCGTAGGTTCATCTTCGTTGCCTTACGCCTCGACTGCGCGACCGGCGTCCTCCGTAGGTCGGTTCAGACGGGGTCGGGTATAGGGCGCCCAGCAATGCGGTGACCGCCCTGTCAACCGCCTCAGCGATCGCCGTCTCGCTGGGGAGCGTCTGGCCCCTCAGTGGGCCCCCGCTGCGGGGGCGTGCGGCGCGCTGGTCAGCGGCTCTGGTGGCTCCAGTGACTGGAGCGGAGTCGGCGGCGGCCCTACTGGGGCCAGCCTCGGCGTGCGCGGCAGGTTCCGCGCTCGGGGGGGCGGGGGGTTGTAACCCCCCACGTCCTCTTCTTCTCCCACCTCTGCGGCGTCGGCGTTGGCTAGGAGGCTCCGCGGGGTAGGAGACCATCTCTACCTCCTGCGGATGTTGGAAGTGCTGCCCATGAGCACGCGGGTCAGCCTGCGCGTGTTCGCGCGGCTCGCCCCTCCGCTGTGCTTGGGCAGCTGGTGCAGGTGCTGGAGCGTTGGCGCCATGTGCGCCGCGAGCGCCAGGTGCGCCAGGTGCGCCAGATGGTCCCCGCGCGTCGCGGGCGCTAGGTGCGCCGTGGGCGCCGTGTGTGTTGGGCGCGCCAGGTGCGCCAGGTGCGCCATGTGCGCCGCGGGCACCAAATACGCCCCGTGCGCCACGTGTGTCGCCAGCGCCAGCGCCAGCGCCAGGTGCGCCAGGTGCGCCATGTGCGCCGCGGGCGCCAAATACGCCCCGTGCGCCACGTGTGCCGCCAGCGCCAGGCGCGCCATGTGCGCCATGTGCGCCGCGCGCGCCGCGACCGCCGCGACCACCGCGACGTCGACCGCGCGCCTCAGAGGCGCCCATGCCCCGTGCTAATAGCGCCACCGTGCCAGCGCGCTTGTTGCGCGCCTCCTCCTTCAGCACCGGACACGTGCTGTGGTTGGCCGGATGCGCCCCCTTGCAATTGGCGCATCTCGGCGTGGCCCCCTTAGGTAGGGGGCAGTCGGCGGTACGGTGTCCCTCCCCGCACTTCACACAGGCCATGGCCCGGTGGCATTGGTGCGAGGAGTGTCTGAAGCCTTGACAGCGATGGCATTGTGCGGGGCCCCTTTTGCCCCGCCAGGACTCGATGGTCACCCCCGGAATGCACAACAGCTCCGTTATGCCGTAAATCGCGGGGGTGATGTCTGGAGTGCGGCGGAGTATGACCAGGAAGATGCATCCCGGTCTCCCCTTCCTGGCTCGAATGGGCTGAGCGTGCTCTGGCTCGAACCCGAGGTCGCGCAGCTCTGACATGATGGCCTCGGGTTCCGTGTCAGCCGGAATACCTCGAACCGCCACCTTCAGCTGCCGCTCTGCTGGTAGGGAGTAGGAGAAGTAGACCACGTTTATGCCGCTGGTCTCCAACTCCCCAAGGTACCGCTGCACCAGGCGGTACTCCTCCTCGTCCTCTGGCGTTATTTTTAGCCCCTGTCCGTAGGCGCGCGCGTTTACCGTGCGCCCCAGTCTCTTTTTCATCTCCCTAACATGGGTGGTCCAGTCAGGGAGGGATTCGATGACGAAGGGCGGGTATTTGGGCGTCTGAGGCGCGGCGGGCAGAGGCGCGAGTGGTGGTCGACGGGCCACCGTCGGCGACGCGGTCATCGCGGCGTAAGACGCCGCATTTACATTAAGGTTTGAAGTCGCCGCGTCTTGCGGCGTTGATTGAGCCGTCGCAAGGGCCGCGCGGGGCGCGGGGTGGGCGGGGGGCGCACTTGTCGACGCCGTGGCCATGGGCGTGTCTTCAAAACGGCGGCGGCGCGGGTCCCTCTGGGAGAGCGGCGCCGGTTGAGCATATTGTGAAGGCTGGTGTGTTTGTGGTTGGTTGACGCCAGGGGGCGTCGTCTGCGCACACACGCGCTTAGGCGCCGACCCGGCGGCGTCCTCGTCAGAGTCCGACGGCGGCGGGCGGCGTAGAGCTTGATGCGCTCGTGTCACTCTGACGAGCGCATCGTGTTCGTCGCTCGAAAGCGGCGAAGTCAAAAGGCCCTCATTTAAAAGGCGCCTGCGCGTCTGCGACAAATATTCGCACATGGCGCGCGCGAGTCCGTCCGTTGCGAACCGGCCTATGAGCGTCTGCGCAACAAACAGCGCATCCGACTCATAGCCGGCACGGGGCGACACGGGCTGCGCCGGGCGCAGGTCGCCCTCTAAGAAGGCCAATAGCTCGGCCGGGTCCTGCCCATGAGCAATATTTTCACTGTTGTCCTTAATAGATAATATTGGCGGACTCACCGTTGGGTGCGTTTGCTCCGGTGGCGCCAACGTAGAAGGGCGTGGCCTGTGCGGTGTTGCGGTGAGGGCGCTCTCGCCATCGCTATACCGCGACGAGAGCTGCGGCCTCACATCACTATCACTTAACACATTTAATAGGTCCTGAGTGTCACTATCACTATAACCCGCGAGGGGGGCTCGAGCGCCAGCCGGGCGCGAGTCACCAGCGACCTCGGGGTCATTCTGCGACGCGATGTACCGCGGTAAAGTTTTTTCCGCGGGGGCGGGGTTGTGGGGGGCCGATACGGCGGGGTATACTGACGAAGTATACCGCGACGAGAGCTGTTTCCTAGAAACAGTTATCTCGCCCGGTTCTTCGGCTCCTGGTCCCGGGGCTCGATCGCTACGCGAGCGAGAGCCACTCAGGGACCGGTCAGCCATACGCGACGCGGGAGCACTGTATTCTGGCGATGACGACGGCGGCGGCGGCGCGGCTCCACCGCGCGAGCGGGAGCGTTCCTTGGCGCGCGGGCCAGACGTATCGCGGCGGGATTTTCGCTCCATGACGGGAGCTAGAGTCTGCCAGGCACAGCCTGGACACCTTAGCGCCTCCCGCGCATGCGCATCCCCCGGTGAGACCCTCTGGTGGGAAGCCGGGATAGACGCAGCGCGTTCGTTGCTTCGGTGTCGGCGTGAAACGGGTGCAGGCGGCTACTCAAATGGTTTCTGCATATATGTTTTACAATTAAAACAATAGCAGTGATGAAACGCGTAGAGGCTCGTGTGCACAAGTAGGCAGACGACCGTACTTTTTTTTTAAATCGGCGGCGAATAATATTATATATGAATTCGGACGGTGTTCAACCAACCGGCCGGGTGTGACGAGAAACGACGTCGACGACTCAGCGCTATTAAACGCGATTGGGTGCCGCCGGCTCAGCGAGCGAGCGTTAGTGAGGGGTGCGAGAGGGGGGGGCGCGGGCGTAGGCCATGTGTGTAAGATCTACATACGTGGAATTAGAATTAAAATAATAATAATAATTAAAATTACATGCATGCATGCATACATACATACATACATACATACAAAAAAATATACATACAGATAGGTAAATAACACAATAGTATGTATTATTATTATTATTATTAACGACGGACGGATCACTCTTATTTATTATTATTATGTTCCAAATATTTATTGTGTGTTTTACGTTTTTTGTTTGAACGTGTACTTACCGGTCCCGTGTTTTCGTTTTTATGTACTGTTGTGTAATCGTGTAAAACACCCATTTTTATATTTTTATACATAATATTACATATTTGGTTATTTGTTTAGAATTTGTTTAATAAATAGGAACCGGTGGGGGCGGCGGGGGCGTGTCCATTGTCTATTGTCTTATGTCTTGGCCCGCCAAATTTTATTGCACCTCATAACATCTGTTAATAATTGGGTACATGCATTGTATTTACATTTGGCAACAGTCGGGCACTCGGGCGGCCGAAGGGATTGTTATCGCGAAGAGGAAGAAGTGGGTCGCGGTGCTGCATTGCATTTTTTTTTTTGTTGTTGTATTTCTCGAGTGTGAAGTGCGTGCGATCTCGATACAGGTGGATACAGGCGATGACGATTTTGTGTTTCGTGTGTGTGTGTGTGTGTGATACGGCGCTGCTGCGACGGTGAGTTGCTAACTAATATAATATAATAAGTTGTTAAAATATTAAGACACACCTACATACTTATACATACGTAATCTGCCTCTCTCACTCTCACTGCCTTGCCTTATTGGACAATTTAACAACTACTTTGTCGCATGTTATTATTATTTATATATAGGATATGTATCACCAGCCGGTCGACTAGCGACAATTGGACAATTTTTATAGTTTTATATATTATGTGTATAGGTATATAGGTATTAGTTAGGTATATATATATATATATAATTATATTTTTAGTATTTAATGTAATATAATATTTTTGTGCGTTTATTCGTTTGATACTCTCGACTCAACGGCAGCCCATGGAAACATATGTTAGCCCTGAAAAGGGCTTTTTGTGTGGCGTGTTTGTGCGTGCGTTTATTATTAGGTAGGTACTGTAATAATATACGACATCGACACAACCGACCACTTGCGATGCGCTCGTCGCTCGTCCGGTGGCCGATCCTCCTTCTGCTCCCGCTACTCCCGCTCCTCGGTGGTCAGCGCACGCGAACACAGTGCGGCGGCTCGTGCGTATTGAACGTGGATGGTCGCGTTCACTTCTTGGAAGCGGCCGACGCCTTTTTCGCGGTGGTGGCGGCCTTCGATTTGGGCGCGGCGGCAGCGGCCTTCTTCGGTTTGGGGGCTTTGGGTTTCTTGGTCGGTGGCTTCGCGCTCCTCTTCGCCTTGGACGCGGCCGCGTTGCTCGACGCGCCCTTGCCGGACGCCGCGGCGGCGGCGGCGGCGCGACCCTTCTTCGGTGTGGCCGCAGCGACCGGCTTCCTCTTGGCCGCGGCCGCTGCCTTCTTGTCTTTGGCGGCGACGCCTCTGCCGCCCGCTTTGGCCGGGGAGGCGGACCCGGCGGCCGACGCCGACGCGGCGGCGGCCTTCTTGCTCCTGGCGCCGGCGCTCGCGGCGGTCTTCTTGGCGGGTGCGCTCGGCTTCTTCGCCGATTTGGCCGCGGAGGACGCCGCCGCGCCGGAGCCCCTGCCGCCGGAGGACGCGGCGGCGGCGGCCGTCGCCTTCTTCGCGGCGCCGCCGGTTCCCGACTTGCTGTCTATCTTGAACGAGCCCGATGCGCCCTTGCCCTTCGTCTGAATCAGGGTGCCGGAGGCGACGGCACGCTTGAGATACTTTCTTATGAACGGCGCCAACCTCTCGGCGTCGAGGCTATAATTCGAGGCGATGTACTTCTTGATCGCCTGCAGGGACGATCCGCTCCTCTCCTTGAGCTCTTTGATCGCGCTGTTCACCATTTCGGAGGTCTTGGGGTGCGTCGGTCTGGCCTTGGGTTTCTTGGCGGCCGCTGCCGCCTTCGGTGCCTTCTTGGCGGGCGTCGCCGGCGCGGGTGTCTCCGATGCTACTGCGGTGTCGGCCATTTTTTTTCTTTTTCAATTGATATTAATCAATCACACTGACACTTAGGTATATTTGTAATATAATAATATGTAGTACGTATAATATTATACTAGATAATAATATGTGCGTAAAGAGTGCGCGGCGCTAGTGAGCGCCGGCCAGACGAATCGGTATACCGCGACGAGAGCTTCGTCGGCTGCGTGCGTTTTCTCGTATTCGAGTGTGAAACTTTTCACTAACACGTCTCGGTCTCATCGGATTTTTGATGATTATCAAACGGAAAATCGGAGAAAATCTCGTTGGCGATCGATAGTCTACGATATCGGCCACCGGTCGGGCAGTCGGGCGGGGCTCCAGGCGCGAGCGCGCGTCGGGCATCCGCGTTTGAAGTTTGTTATTGTCGAGTCGCGCGCGTACCGTCCAGTTTAAATGGCGAATTAAACAATTAAAGCGAACGGTGGGCGCGCGCGCGACCTCCGAGGGCGGAGCTCAAGATTCCGAGGTTCAACGGGATCCATTCGTTTCGGCGATATATTAGGATTACGATCGATTTTAACGCATCGAACGCGACATGTTGTAGGACAGCACACCGCGCTCCCGAGACGAGGCCGTGGACGCGCGCGCGTTCTCGTCTTTGCTCCGTAGTAGCAATATTATTTACCAAAAGGAAATAAGAAACTAAGAATAAGTCGAAATGTCCGATTAAACGTTACGAGTATCATCGTTAAATTTATCAAACACATCGATCGAGAAGCACGCGAGGAGATCTAAATAAGCAAAGCAAAAATTTCATTGACGCAGCCGGGAGCGATGCTGTTCGGTCGCAACCTTTTTTTACCTAGCTACGTTAGCACACCTATATTCTTAATTTTCAATGTCTCAACGTGAATGAACGGACACTTAAACGTATAACATAATAACTCTACCTATATAATATGTGTACATACTAAGTATACCAATTATAGTTTGCGATATTATAACGCCGTAATCTCATGTACATACGAAAACTTTAAATTGTTTCGATTGATATTTGTATGTGCTCTAAATGAATGTCATGTTTGCCCGCAATTGCTTGTCACATTCAAAGTTGTATTTTGTGTTTGTCTTTACCAATGTATCAGTGTGCCGAGCGTTGGCAAACTTTATCAATAAAAAAAAAACATGCCACTAGTGGATAGTTAGCATTAGTATCAGTAGTAATAGTGGTGTTATATGAAAAATATTATTCAATCAATTATTTATCGATTGGTAATTCATTTATATTGGTAGCTTAACTAATTGTGGGTGTGTCGTCGTTTAGTCGTTTTGATACGTTTTATTTTTGTAATAGAAACATATGCGGCCCTGAAAAGGGCCTTTTTTACTTGTTGAAAAATATCCGTCATACACCTAAGTAGGTGTACGACAATAATTAAATCAACTTAACCGCCGAAACCGTAGAGGGTGCGGCCCTGGCGCTTCAGAGCGTACACGACGTCCATGGCGGTGACGGTCTTCCTCTTGGCGTGTTCCGTGTAGGTTACCGCGTCGCGGATGACGTTCTCGAGGAATACCTTGAGAACACCGCGAGTCTCCTCGTATATCAGACCGGAGATACGTTTCACTCCACCCCTGCGCGCCAGACGACGAATCGCCGGCTTGGTGATACCCTGGATGTTATCACGGAGCACCTTCCTGTGACGCTTCGCGCCACCTTTTCCCAATCCCTTTCCTCCCTTACCGCGGCCGGTCATCGTTGATTGTCTGAATTAACTGCACTTTAGAAAAACCACCAGCACTACGTACGTCTGGCACGTACGACGATCACTGTTAGAATACGCTTCGCGTTCAAAGTCGTGGTGTATATATAGATTTCGGACAGCTAGGACCTCGCATATAAACGGGGCGAGGGGAGGGGGGGGGGGGGGGCAGCGGCGTTGTGTGTGAGATTCGTTCTTATTATTATGATTTTATGTATGTATAAATAAATAAATTACTATGTACATAAAGAAGTAAATGTACAAAATAAAAACCAGCAAAGTAAAACCTCCAATTATGTCGATACGCATGAATTGAAAACAATACACAATAACAGAAAAGAAAAAACAAATCACGACAAAAATTTAACACATTTAACAATTAACTAAACAAAAAAAGACAAAAATTAACACCTGGTACACACACCGAGCTACAGCACGCCTCAAGAAGAGTCATAAATTTCTGAAGTGGTGCCATAAATACATATAATAGAAAGTCATTATTGTGCAATTGTTTTCTAAGAAACAATGGTGGCTCGCAAATATTGTTGTCGGCATTTGCCTTTGAACGTAAAATAGGCGCCAGCCTAATTTACGTTTTGTCGATCGCGAAATTAATTATTTATTTACTTAATAAATATTTATTTTATATATATATATATATTTTAATATTAGGTTAATTCCTAATGTTTTAAAATGCTTTTTCATTTGGTGTAGTAACGTTCGTTTCATTCGTTAGATACGTGATGTCTGTCTGAAGCACATCATTTGAATTATATGCGGCCCTGAAAAGGGCCTTTTGTTGTAATAATAATAATATAATATTATTATTTAGCACCGGCTACGCAAAATTAAGCACGCTCGCCGCGAATGCGTCTCGCCAGTTGGATGTCCTTGGGCATGATCGTCACTCGCTTTGCGTGAATGGCGCACAGGTTGGTGTCCTCGAAGAGGCCCACGAGATACGCCTCGCTCGCCTCCTGAAGCGCCATCACGGCGGAGCTCTGGAACCTGAGGTCGGTCTTGAAGTCCTGCGCAATCTCCCTCACCAGACGTTGGAACGGCAACTTGCGGATCAACAGCTCGGTACTCTTCTGGTAGCGACGGATCTCTCTCAGAGCGACGGTACCGGGCCTGTAACGGTGAGGCTTCTTCACGCCGCCGGTGGCTGGAGCGCTCTTGCGGGCCGCCTTGGTGGCGAGCTGCTTTCGCGGCGCCTTACCTCCGGTGGACTTACGGGCTGTCTGCTTAGTACGTGCCATTACGACGACTGCTCTCACTGACTCACTCGACTCGACTGAATACAAACTTTATATTATAATGTACGATGTGTGGACACGTCCGTCGCGTAACGATTGCGATGATGATATAAACACCGTCAAAACTTTTTTTTTTTTTTTTTTTTTTTTTTTTTTTTTTTTTTTTTTTTTTTTAAGAATGGAATCTCGCTGTTGGCCTTAAGGGCCTTTACAGCTCAGCACGGGCTGTTTTGGCGAGCTTAGCTCAGCCGGAAGGGGTGGGGTTCCCGCGACTCGCGCAAGGGCGTCTCCTGTGAGACTCGAACCTCGGCTTGGGCCGTCGCGGGGGGGTCAATCGCCTGAAGGGCAGGACGGAAGCTCACTGGAGTGAGCGAAATGCGAAGTAAAGGTCCTCGCCTTCCCCGGAGAAGGCGGTTTTTAACCCTAATCTGTTTGCTACTGCTATTATTATTATTATTGGCCGCGCGGGCGGCTTTTAATTTATTGTTAGCTACTGTGATTGGATCATCCGGATCCTTTAGTATGTGTCGGGGCCTCCTGCGAGCCTTTTTAGTCGGGAAGGGATAATAATTGATGCTATTACGCACCAGTGGGTTGGGATGGTGTTTAGCCTTGTCGAAGTGGCGTTTGGACGCCAACTTCATCCATTGGGCTATGGTAGGGAGCTCCAGGTCGTAGTGGAGATCGACGTTTCTCACGTAGAAGGGTGCGCCGGTCGCGATTCTCATGAAACGCGACTGTAGCACTTGCAACCGGTGGATATACGAGGGGGCACAGTGCGCGAAGACTACGCTAGCGTAGGTCATGCACGGTCGGACGCAGGCCTTGTACAAGGTTACCTTGTGTCTAAGGGACATGTGACTCCTTTTATTTAGGAGGAAATGGAGGCGAGAGAGGACAAAAGCGGCCTTCTTGCGAACGGCGGCTACATGCTTACGAAAATGCATGCCGCTGTCGAGCGTGACTCCTAGATATTTGACGGACTTTTGCCAGGGAATGGCTTGTCCGTAAAGGGTGACCTCTTTTTTGAGGAGAAATTTTTCCCGAGTATTAGCGTTAGCACCGGGGTTGCCCCTGGCAAAGAGAACTGCAACGCTTTTCTCGGGATTTAACTGAAAGCCCCATTTCCGGAACCATTCGCCTAGCGACGTGGTTGCGGTCTGGAGTCTGTCCACGATGACACCTCTGTCTTTATGAGTGGTATAGAGAGCGGTGTCGTCGGCATAGAGGGCTAGCTCCACATTCGGAGCCCTAGGGATGTCGCCGGTATACAGCGTGAAAAGAAGGGGTGAAAGGACCGAGCCTTGAGGGACTCCGGCCCTGATTGGACGAGGAGACGATAACGTTCCTTCTACACGATAACGAATTGAACGGTCGGACAAGAAGTCGTGTACGATACGCACGAGTCTCAGTGGCACTTGAAGGTGGTAGAGCTTGTAAATCAAGCCGTTGTGCCACACCTTGTCGAAAGCCTTCGCTATGTCGAAGAAGAGCGCACCCGTGGCTCTCGGTTTCAGGGAGCTGTTCATCCCGGAGAGGATGTGCTCCGTGATCCGATGGACTTGATGGACGCACGAGTGGGCCGGCCTAAAGCCAAACTGCTCATCGGGAATGAGCCCCTTTTCTAGGGCATAATCTAGGAGGCGCTTTTTCACTACCTTCTCGTACAGCTTGCTCAGCGTGTTGAGAAGGCTGATAGGGCGGTAACTGGTGGGATTGTTACGAGGCTTGCCCGGCTTGTGAATACCGATGACAATGGCCTCTTTCCACTGCGCCGGGAAGGTGCAGTTTTCGAGTAGGCAATTGAAAATGGCCACTAGCAAGCATATCAGATGGGGCGGTAGGCACCGGAGGACCTTATTCGAGATGGCGTCGAGACCTGGAGATTTACGAGGCAGAGAACTCTTGATTAGAGTTTTGACCTCGGCTATCGACGTAGGCGGGAGCGGCTCGGGAGAGAGGGGCAGTGCGACTATGCGTTCGACTTCGCGGTTCACGTGTTCGACGTGCGCCGGGTCGCTATGCTCGAGATACGGCGTGCACTGCTCCACTAGGTTGACGGCTAAGCACTCGGCTTTTTCGTCGTCATCGAATGCGTCAGGCAGATTTGGACGCTTGAGAGGGGGCATAGAAGCCACCGTGTCGGTTTTAAGGGAACGCGCGAGAGACCAATAGGCCGTATGCGAAGGTGACAATTCGCTGGTGAGACGGTCCCAGCGTTCGTTTCTAATTTCACGCATGCGCTCTTTGACTCGGCGCTGCGAGGCGCGGAGTGCTCTGCGGTTATCGTCGGTCGGCGCTCTGGCGAAGGCGCGAGTCGCCGCGTTCTTCTCGGTCAACAGACGCCTCGCGTCCGGGGGAAGCTCCCAGCGTTGAGCGAACTCATCTGGGACCTTCCGGGACGATTCGGCGACCTTGGTCTGAATGTAATTAGTGACCGAGGAGATCGCGTCTAACGCGTGAGCGGACGAGACTAAATCGTCGGGGATATTAGAGAGGTCAGACGTTTCGACGGGCTTGAGGGCCTCGTCTAGCTTCTGCCAGTCGACTATGGACTTGTACCTCTTCTCTAGGGTGTTAGGTGGGCCGAATTCAAATTGAACCGGGAAATGATCAGAGTCTAATTCGTGTAGCACCTCTACGCTACGCGGCTGTAGTGCTACGTTTCGTAGAACCGCTACGTCTAAGACGTCCGTTGAGAGAAGGCCGTTACAAGTTATACCGCGACGAGTCGGTTGAATGGGGGCAATGACATTGAAATTGAGCACGTCAATAAGTCTACTGAGGGCTCGCCCATTAGGGTTTTCTTTTGAGCTATTCCAGTCCCCGTGCTTGCTATTGAGATCCCCGACCAATAAGACCGAGGGGCCCAGCGCAAACAGAGTCCTTAGATCGCTCTCTAGGATGTCCTTAGAGGGAGGGAGATACACCGACACGATAATAATCGGCTGATGACCGGTCATAGCCACGCGTAACACAGAGCACTCTATGTTTGTTAGCGACGGCGGGTCTAGCGGCGAGCAGTGAAGCGCACGTCTATAGTAGATGAGCGTTCCGCCTTTCGCCGTAGGTCTGTCGTTTCTAACCGCGACGTAATTCGCGAATCTAGGCGCGCGAACGCTGGGCTTGAGAAACGATTCCTGTACTAGGAAAATATCTATTTGGTGGCGAACGAGGAAATCTCGGACCAAATCTGCCTGCGGCTTGAAACCGTTTGCGTTAAATGTCACTACGGACAGCGATCGAGCCTTGACCCTAGACGTGGTCGTAGCTATTGCGGTGTGTTGGATTCTACGAATTGCCGCACGGATTGAAGTAGCAGGGCATGCTGAGAAACGACGTTAACCTTAGCGGACACGTCTATAGCGGATGTATAGGCTTCGTGGAATGCAACGAGGGCATCCAAGTCTAAAGCGCCTATAACGCTGAACGCAAGATTAAATGCGTTGCTAACTTTTGCGGACTCCGCAGATGCCTCCGCGGGAGGGCGGAGGGCTTGAGGAGGAGGGCTCGCCTTAGGGGTGGTCCTCTCCGTTACGGTGGGTGTCGGCGCTGACGCCTGGGAAGGCGCCGCAGATGCCGCTTTGGTTGGTAGAGGCGGGAAGGCCTCTGACGTGAGCTGGGGAGGGCCCTCCGTTACCGGGGGCTTGACCCAGGGACTACTTTCGGGCTGTGGAGCCGGCACGTAAGTGGGCTTTGGTCCCGTGCCACGGCGGGCCGCGTCACGCCCCGCCGTGCGCCTAGACGCCGGCTTATGCGCCTTGGGGGCTCGAGGACAACCGCGATAATTCGCTGGGTGCCCCTGTTGCCCGCAAAGCACGCACGCCGGCGGCTCGGCGCACGGAAGTGTGCGCTTGCAGTCCGCGGTGCCATGGTCGCCTAAGCACTTGACACACCGCGCCCTGGCGAAACAGTTACGGGCTGCGTGCCCGTAGAGTTGACAGCGATGACACTGTCGTGTGAAAGAGTGTTTGAGGGGGGTTTCAACCCTCAGTCCCGAGAGCTTACAACACTCTCTGAGACCAAATATCTTTTTACCGCTCGGGGTGAGGTCTAGCACTACGAGTACCATATCGTACGCTTCTTTTGTAGTGCGTTGGAGCATTCTGAATACCTCCCTAACGGGGTACCCTTGCTCTACTAGGTCGGTTTGGACTATCCCGGAGTCTATTTCCTTCGGAATGCCCTTGATAACTACCCTAAGGACGCGCTCCTCGGGTAGGGGGAAAGTATGTCCTCCGATACCTTCAGAGCGAAGGTGGGAGGTTAAAAACCGGTGGTGATCCGGTGAAAACACCTGTACGCATAAATTATCCCGCAGCGTACGGGCTTTGTAATTAATCGACTTAGTGTCGAGGAGCTTTGAGAGAGCGGGCCATACACCCTTATCCCTAATGTAAACGGGCGGCGGTGTTTTAATACGGTCCGCGGGAGCGGACGGCGCGGGTTTTCCCGATAAAAGGGAGCTAAGATCCCTCTTAGGAGGGCTTGAGGGCTGGGTTGGCCTCTTGGCCGGAGGACCGCCTTTAGCCGAGCGCTTTTTCTTGCGCCCTACCGTTTCGAAGCCGTCTGATTCGTTCGACGACGTTTCGTTTAATGATTCCGCCCGAGCGGATTGGGTCGACATACGCGACAGTGGCCGTGATTGGCTAATCGACTCATCGCTTACGCTTCCCACTTCACATGGTGAGCGCGAGCGCGAGCGAGACCCTGATTGGTCAGTACGCGAGCTAACTATTTTGTCGGAACGCGAGCGCGACCCTGATTGGTCGGTTGAGATTCGCGATGCCTTCGCGGAGGCATTTTTATTCGCCCTACGCGACGATGGCCGTGTTTGGTTCATCGTCTCATCGCTTACGCTTCCCATTACACGACGTGGTGAGCGTGAGCGCGAGCAAGAACCTGATTGGTCGGTACGCGAACGATGTACTATATCGTCGGGGTGCGAGCGAGACTCGGATTGGTCGGTTACGTTTCGCGATGCCTTCGCGGAGGCATTTTTAACCGTCTTACACGGTGACGGTGACGGTGAACGCGGCGAATCCGCGATTAGGGACTCATTGAAAGCCCGAATTGCGTCTGGGAAACGCTTTTGAAAGAAGAGCAACATTTTGCTCATGTCAGGTGGATCCTCGGTCGCCATTCTGAAAGCGGGAAGCCAACAGTTTGGCGGCGAGTGAGTACCTACGCCTACTTGTTGTGTGTACCTAAGCTAATGTTATTTGCCCTAGCGTGTATGCGTCTCCGCTGGTGATAGCGGAGGTGTGGTTTGTCACCGACCTAACCAGCCCGTAGGAGTTTGGGTAAATAGAGCCCCTACGGATGTGACAGGACCCGTCCAACAGTGGACCTGTTTTTAGCCGGTTGCAAGGAAAGTAGTTGGAGTACCTACTCCCTATCGCGTGCCTACTAGGAGGCCCGGCCGCCAACAGGACTTGGAGGAAGCGGAGGGGCTGTTACGCGCCTTGAAAAAGGCACGGTGTATGCACCCCGGACAAAAACACTCCCGCACAAGGCGTTAACCGACAGATAACCGTTTGGCACCGTTAGGTGGCTATCTGAACGGCCGCAGGTAAACCCGCGATCATAAATTGCAGCCTTCAAAGCCCGTTGTCCACCGAAGGCGCGAAGCGACCAATGGGAGCGCAGCAGGCGGCAAGGCAGCAGTCGGAGAGCGCGTGCGCACTGTACAGTGGCAAGCGGCGATGACTCACACGGAGCGAGCGAGATAGCACAGGAACAGACGTCCGCACGGAACGACGGTCGGGCGCAGAGTGCCGAGACCGTCAAATGAGTGGTAATTGCTACATCCTCCCTCGCGAGGGGGATGCTTTAACCCGTTCAGGGCGTATGCCCTTTTCGGGTGGACTGATTTTTTCGCGCCCTGCTGATACAGGGCGGTACGGGGGCGGGCTTATAGCCCTTGGTGGGGGCTGTTTCGCGCGAGGAACAGTGGCTCCACTCGCTGCGCGCAGCCGATGGGGTCTAGTCCGGAGTGTCAATCCGGTGGTGGTGGGGTCAAGTAGAGTTATATTTTTAATTATTATTTATTTTTTTTGTATTTTTTTATTATGTATTTTTTTTTTTTATTATTATTTTTTTTTAATTTTTTTAATTTTTTTGTTATTTTTTATTTTTATTCTTTTTTTTGAACTCTACTTGACCCTGGTGTCTTGGTCGGTGGTGTCAGGTAGTTAGCTGCGCGGCTCGCGGTCAAGCTCCGCCGGGTGAGACCCCCGGTGACCCCGGGGGAGGCCCAGCGAGGCGACCAGCGGACGAAGCCGCGGCTGCTGTCCTGGTGTCATGTCCGGTGGTGTCGGCATCCGCGGAGAGTAGCTCACGCGGATACCGCAGGCGATCTGGCGGCCTGGAGTGCCATGGCGCGATGTTTTGGAGATGGAGATGCTGAGAGCCATCCGCTCGATCGAACATCCCCTTCGCGAGTCGCGCGACGAACTCGTCGATGGACTCCATCCGCAGGTCTCGCGCTATGGTGGCGTTTCTCACGTAGCGGGGGGCCCCCACTGCGCGCCTCAGGCAGTTGTTCTGCACGGCGCGCAGTCTCTGCCGGTTGGACTCCTTAGTGTAGGAGAACCACGCCGGCGCCGCGTACGTGAGATGTGGGCGCACGTACAGCTTGTACAGCGCGAGCTTGGTACGGATCGGTATGTTGCCGGTGAATAGGGGGCGGAGTTTGCTCGACACCCCCTTCGCTCTTCCTGCGATCCTCTTGACATGGTGCCGCATGGACAGTTGCCGGTCGATGGTGACCCCAAGGTAGGTGACCGGCGTCTTCCACGGCACGTCCTTGTCCAGGAAACGCAGGGGCGGCGGCAGCCTACTTTGGCCGAAGGCGATCGCCTGAGTCTTGGTCGGGTTTGCGGCTAGTCTCCACTTGTCCAGCCACTCTGGCAGGAGGTCCAGGGCGCGTTGGAGCTTCGCCGCCGCTGTTTTGGTGCTGAGCGAGGTGGCCACGTACGCCGTGTCGTCGGCGAAGAGGGCCAGTGTACACCCGCTCGGGCACGGGACGTCGTCGGTGTATGTGGTGTATAGCAGCGGCGATAGCACGCTGCCTTGCGGAACGCCCGCCGTGATGGGTCGCGGTCTCGACGCAGCCTTCCCCGTCGCAACGTGAAACGTGCGGTCGGTGAGAAAGGCGCGGAGCACCGCGACTATGCGGCGGGGTAGCGGAGACTCGGCGAGCTTCAGCACGAGGCCGTCGTGCCAGACACGGTCGAAGGCCTTCTCCATGTCCAGCATCACGGCAGCGGCCCCTTCCTTCTTGTTGAGGGCCGTGGCTGCAGCGTAGAGCACCTTCGTCAGCTGCAGCGTGGTGCTGTGTTCGCCGCGGAAGCCGAACTGTTCGGGCCTTGGCTGCAGGTATTTGTAGGTCCTCTGCAGCAACAGCCTCTCGAACAGCTTCGACTGAGTTGAGAGCAAGGTGATAGGCCGGTAGCTCTCCGGTCGGGTGTAGTCCTTTCCGGGCTTCGGCAGTAGGATCACCTTGCCCTCCTTCCAGGTCCTGGGGAAGTGTAGGGACCGGATGATCCCTGTGAAGAGGCGCGCCAGCGCAACTATCCACCTCATGGGTAGATGGCGCAGCGCCTGGTGAGTGATGCCGTCCGGTCCCGGCGCCTTCTTGAGTTGCAGCCGGAGTATCGCCTTCCGCACTTGTGAAGGCGAAAAGGCTATGGGGTCGTCATCGGGCGGGATCGGGCGCGCTAGCCAGTCCTCGACAGCGCTCTCGACCTCGGCGACGCGCGCTGGACATGCCGCGGCGTTCGGCGAGAATTGGCGCTGGAGGTGCTCGGCGAAGATTTCGGCCCGATCGTTGTCATCGTAGGTGATGGCGCCGTTGCTGTCGCGTAGTGGACGCTTTGGCTCTGGAGTCCGGTAGAGGCGGCGGCAGAGTTGGTGAAGGCGAGTGGGTTCAGTGGTCGCCTCCCCCAGCGCTTGCTCCCAGGAGCGCTGGGCGTGGGCAGCCAACTCGTTCTTGACCCGTTCGGCGAGGCGGTTCAGCTTTGTCTTCAGCACGGGGCAGCGATTGCGCTGCCACTGCCTCCTGAGCGCGCGCTTCTGCATGATCAGCCTCAGCACGAACGGGGCGAGGTCCGGGCGTAAAACCTCCGGCGGACGCGTGGTCGTCGCTTCCGCCAGAGCCGCCTGAAGTTGCCGCGTCATGGACTCCGCCATGTCGTCAACGGCGCCTGGTGTCATGTCCGGTGGGCCTGGCGCGGTGGTGCCTTCGAGTATTGTTTCGAAGGCATTCCAGTCGGTGACCCTCCAGCTGCGTGCGGGCGGGGAAGGTGCCCCCGCGAGAAGGCACAGCACTGGTTGGTGGTCCGACTGGTACTCGTCCATCAGGACCTCCTGCGCCAGGTAGAGTTCAGGCCGGTTGTGCACCACCAAGTCGATGGTGTCCGGCCTGAAAGTGTTAATCCGTGGATAGTGGGTGGCGGCATCTGGTCCGCACACCTGGTAGCCGCGAGCCTCGGCATACTGCAGAAGCCGGTTGCCCCGCGAGCTGTTGGAGTGGGAGTGCCAGCTGATGTGCTTGGCATTCCAGTCGCCCGCGAGGAGCGTCGGCTTCTGGCTGAGCGTGGCCTCCAGCTCGGCCGGTGTGAAGTTGGAGCCGGGGGGAGCGTAGACAGCTAGCACATCTGTGGGCTGGCCGCCCAGTTCTAGCTCGACCCCCAGCGTCAGGATCTTGTCACCGTTGACTGGCGGGATTGCGCGGTGAGGGATCCGTCGCCGTATCATCACCGCCAGTCCGCGCATGGGCGCCCCGTTGGCCGCCTGGTGCTCTACGCGGTAGACGTAGTAGCCCGCAGCACGCAGTCGGTCGGTGGGGCGCAGGTGCGTCTCAGAAATGAGCGCCACATCCACGTCTTGTGTGCGTAGGATGTGACGCAAGTGGTGGCCTTTACCCCGAAGGCCGTCGGCGTTCCAGTGCAGGAGGCGTAGGTTCATCTTCGTTGCCTTACGCCTCGACTGCGCGACCGGCGTCCTCCGTAGGTCGGTTCAGACGGGGTCGGGTATAGGGCGCCCAGCAATGCGGTGACCGCCCTGTCAACCGCCTCAGCGATCGCCGTCTCGCTGGGGAGCGTCTGGCCCCTCAGTGGGCCCCCGCTGCGGGGGCGTGCGGCGCGCTGGTCAGCGGCTCTGGTGGCTCCAGTGACTGGAGCGGAGTCGGCGGCGGCCCTACTGGGGCCAGCCTCGGCGTGCGCGGCAGGTTCCGCGCTCGGGGGGGCGGGGGGTTGTAACCCCCCACGTCCTCTTCTTCTCCCACCTCTGCGGCGTCGGCGTTGGCTAGGAGGCTCCGCGGGGTAGGAGACCATCTCTACCTCCTGCGGATGTTGGAAGTGCTGCCCATGAGCACGCGGGTCAGCCTGCGCGTGTTCGCGCGGCTCGCCCCTCCGCTGTGCTTGGGCAGCTGGTGCAGGTGCTGGAGCGTTGGCGCCATGTGCGCCGCGAGCGCCAGGTGCGCCAGGTGCGCCAGATGGTCCCCGCGCGTCGCGGGCGCTAGGTGCGCCGTGGGCGCCGTGTGTGTTGGGCGCGCCAGGTGCGCCAGGTGCGCCATGTGCGCCGCGGGCACCAAATACGCCCCGTGCGCCACGTGTGTCGCCAGCGCCAGCGCCAGCGCCAGGTGCGCCAGGTGCGCCATGTGCGCCGCGGGCGCCAAATACGCCCCGTGCGCCACGTGTGCCGCCAGCGCCAGGCGCGCCATGTGCGCCATGTGCGCCGCGCGCGCCGCGACCGCCGCGACCACCGCGACGTCGACCGCGCGCCTCAGAGGCGCCCATGCCCCGTGCTAATAGCGCCACCGTGCCAGCGCGCTTGTTGCGCGCCTCCTCCTTCAGCACCGGACACGTGCTGTGGTTGGCCGGATGCGCCCCCTTGCAATTGGCGCATCTCGGCGTGGCCCCCTTAGGTAGGGGGCAGTCGGCGGTACGGTGTCCCTCCCCGCACTTCACACAGGCCATGGCCCGGTGGCATTGGTGCGAGGAGTGTCTGAAGCCTTGACAGCGATGGCATTGTGCGGGGCCCCTTTTGCCCCGCCAGGACTCGATGGTCACCCCCGGAATGCACAACAGCTCCGTTATGCCGTAAATCGCGGGGGTGATGTCTGGAGTGCGGCGGAGTATGACCAGGAAGATGCATCCCGGTCTCCCCTTCCTGGCTCGAATGGGCTGAGCGTGCTCTGGCTCGAACCCGAGGTCGCGCAGCTCTGACATGATGGCCTCGGGTTCCGTGTCAGCCGGAATACCTCGAACCGCCACCTTCAGCTGCCGCTCTGCTGGTAGGGAGTAGGAGAAGTAGACCACGTTTATGCCGCTGGTCTCCAACTCCCCAAGGTACCGCTGCACCAGGCGGTACTCCTCCTCGTCCTCTGGCGTTATTTTTAGCCCCTGTCCGTAGGCGCGCGCGTTTACCGTGCGCCCCAGTCTCTTTTTCATCTCCCTAACATGGGTGGTCCAGTCAGGGAGGGATTCGATGACGAAGGGCGGGTATTTGGGCGTCTGAGGCGCGGCGGGCAGAGGCGCGAGTGGTGGTCGACGGGCCACCGTCGGCGACGCGGTCATCGCGGCGTAAGACGCCGCATTTACATTAAGGTTTGAAGTCGCCGCGTCTTGCGGCGTTGATTGAGCCGTCGCAAGGGCCGCGCGGGGCGCGGGGTGGGCGGGGGGCGCACTTGTCGACGCCGTGGCCATGGGCGTGTCTTCAAAACGGCGGCGGCGCGGGTCCCTCTGGGAGAGCGGCGCCGGTTGAGCATATTGTGAAGGCTGGTGTGTTTGTGGTTGGTTGACGCCAGGGGGCGTCGTCTGCGCACACACGCGCTTAGGCGCCGACCCGGCGGCGTCCTCGTCAGAGTCCGACGGCGGCGGGCGGCGTAGAGCTTGATGCGCTCGTGTCACTCTGACGAGCGCATCGTGTTCGTCGCTCGAAAGCGGCGAAGTCAAAAGGCCCTCATTTAAAAGGCGCCTGCGCGTCTGCGACAAATATTCGCACATGGCGCGCGCGAGTCCGTCCGTTGCGAACCGGCCTATGAGCGTCTGCGCAACAAACAGCGCATCCGACTCATAGCCGGCACGGGGCGACACGGGCTGCGCCGGGCGCAGGTCGCCCTCTAAGAAGGCCAATAGCTCGGCCGGGTCCTGCCCATGAGCAATATTTTCACTGTTGTCCTTAATAGATAATGTTGGCGGACTCACCGTTGGGTGCGTTTGCTCCGGTGGCGCCAACGTAGAAGGGCGTGGCCTGTGCGGTGTTGCGGTGAGGGCGCTCTCGCCATCGCTATACCGCGACGAGAGCTGCGGCCTCACATCACTATCACTTAACACATTTAATAGGTCCTGAGTGTCACTATCACTATAACCCGCGAGGGGGGCTCGAGCGCCAGCCGGGCGCGAGTCACCAGCGACCTCGGGGTCATTCTGCGACGCGATGTACCGCGGTAAAGTTTTTTCCGCGGGGGCGGGGTTGTGGGGGGCCGATACGGCGGGGTATACTGACGAAGTATACCGCGACGAGAGCTGTTTCCTAGAAACAGTTATCTCGCCCGGTTCTTCGGCTCCTGGTCCCGGGGCTCGATCGCTACGCGAGCGAGAGCCACTCAGGGACCGGTCAGCCATACGCGACGCGGGAGCACTGTATTCTGGCGATGACGACGGCGGCGGCGGCGCGGCTCCACCGCGCGAGCGGGAGCGTTCCTTGGCGCGCGGGCCAGACGTATCGCGGCGGGATTTTCGCTCCATGACGGGAGCTAGAGTCTGCCAGGCACAGCCTGGACACCTTAGCGCCTCCCGCGCATGCGCATCCCCCGGTGAGACCCTCTGGTGGGAAGCCGGGATAGACGCAGCGCGTTCGTTGCTTCGGTGTCGGCGTGAAACGGGTGCAGGCGGCTACTCAAATGGTTTCTGCATATATGTTTTACAATTAAAACAATAGCAGTGATGAAACGCGTAGAGGCTCGTGTGCACAAGTAGGCAGACGACCGTACCCGAGACCGTCAAAACTCTTGGGCCGCATTTATATATAACGTCGAACCGAGCTCGGTGGGACGGGCGGGTGTGTCGGGGCATTTACGAGACCTATCTAAAATGAAATTGTTTATAACAATAATAAATAGGTAACTAACAAACATTAAAACGTTCAATTGTCTTTAATGGCGTTAAACACGTTGAAGTTACATTACTTTTCACTGATACTGTTGTCCACTACACTAATTATACATACAAAATGTAATATATATATATATATATATAATTACTTATATACACATATGTGTGTGTATGTAGGCATCTATAGTCTACCGAGACTGACATAAACCCATTTTTTTTTTATGTTTCATTTTCATGATAGTTTTTATACTGAATATAAATGTTTTCATAGGTAAGTACTTGATAATAGAGGGATTATAGGTTAATATATATATTTTTACGTTTATCGTTGATACTGTGCGTTGGTTGTGCGGTTCACACGCACACACCAAACTCTTCGGATAGATATTGTGGCCCTGAAAAGGGCCGTTTTGATGATGATGATGATCATTGTCAATCGCTCTCATTATACTTTTTTTACGTATAATAATATAAGAGAGAAATCGCCGGCGCCGAGACGATGGTACTGGTCCTACGCCGCCGCCGCCGTTGTCCCACCGCGCCGCGACGCTCACTTGGAGCTGGTGTACTTGGTGACGGCCTTGGTGCCCTCGCTGACGGCGTGCTTGGCGAGCTCGCCGGGCAGCAGGAGCCTCACGGAGGTCTGCACCTCGCGGGACGTGATCGTCGAACGCTTGTTGTAGTGAGCGAGACGGGACGCCTCCGCCGCGATCCTCTCGAAGATGTCGTTCACGAACGAGTTCATGATTGACATCGCCTTCGAAGAGATACCGGTGTCGGGATGCACCTGCTTCAGTACCTTGTAGATGTAAATGGCGTAGCTCTCCTTCCTCTTGTGCTTCTTTTTCTTTTTGTCCGATTTGGATATGTTCTTCTGCGCCTTGCCGGACTTCTTGGCCGCCTTGCCGCTGGTCTTTGGTGGCATAGTGAACGTCAGTAGACAGGCAGTCACAAACTATGTATCGACAACAACGACAACAGTCACACTGTTTGCTGATGATTTTTAAAAAATTTCCCCGCACTTCAGTATACTTCACTTTGAAAGTGCTCTGGCGACTGGTCCGGCGTTACATAGAAAACGTTTCGCGGGCGCCAATCGACGGCGTCGTTGCCGTTAGGACGCCGCGTGTTGGGGCGCGAGGGGGGCGAACGGCGGCGGCGGAGGGAGCGGGGCGTTATATTATGTATATTTCCGTCTCTATCTCCTTCTCCCTCTGACTCCTTTATTTATGGTTATTTAAAAAAATAATAATAATAATAACGTACATAACAGTATGTCTGTATGTATTGTCTCATTATTACTGATTGGATTATGCGTGAGCAATGTGAATTTCGGGCGTGTCTACATGTTAGATTGTTGTTTTTATTATTATTATTATTGTTGTTTTAAGTAAATAATATTGTCGAATATAAAAAGAAATACAACTCGATTTCATCTGGATCATGTGTATATACACATTGTAATAAGTAGGTAATTGACTTATTTTTGATAGTATATAATTTTGTCTGTTTTCGGTTTTGCTCTATAAGAGTAATAATATAATGTAAATAGTGACGTGGAACGTTTATTGTCGCTGATATATTTATCTAACAAATCACGGTGGCCGTACCACACGATCATTGCGATTTTATGAATCATATTGCGGCCCTGAAAAGGGCCTTTTAGGTCGTCGAGTTGACAACGGACACGAATAATAACAATACTCTAGTTGTTGCTATTATAATTTATGTCTTCTTCTCGGTCTTCTTGGGGAGAAGGACCGCCTGAATGTTAGGCAGTACACCGCCCTGTGCGATGGTCACGCCGGAGAGCAGCTTGTTGAGCTCCTCGTCGTTACGAATGGCCAGCTGCAGGTGACGCGGTATGATCCTGGTCTTTTTGTTGTCACGGGCCGCGTTACCGGCCAACTCGAGCACTTCGGCCGCCAGGTACTCCATAACGGCCGCGAGGTACACCGGCGCACCGGCACCCACCCTCTCGGCGTAGTTGCCCTTCCTGAGCAGCCTGTGGATACGACCCACCGGGAACTGGAGACCTGCGCGGTTGGAACGCGACTTCGCCTTTCCCTTGACCTTGCCTCCCTTGCCACGTCCGGACATTGCGTTTGGTTATTTGGGCACTGCACAACTCACTGAAAACTAACCGACAAGAGGTGACTTTTTTTTTAAATCGGCGGCGAATAATATTATATATGAATTCGGACGGTGTTCAACCAACCGGCCGGGTGTGACGAGAAACGACGTCGACGACTCAGCGCTATTAAACGCGATTGGGTGCCGCCGGCTCAGCGAGCGAGCGTTAGTGAGGGGTGCGAGAGGGGGGGGCGCGGGCGTAGGCCATGTGTGTAAGATCTACATACGTGGAATTAGAATTAAAATAATAATAATAATTAAAATTACATGCATGCATGCATACATACATACATACATACATACAAAAAAATATACATACAGATAGGTAAATAACACAATAGTATGTATTATTATTATTATTATTAACGACGGACGGATCACTCTTATTTATTATTATTATGTTCCAAATATTTATTGTGTGTTTTACGTTTTTTGTTTGAACGTGTACTTACCGGTCCCGTGTTTTCGTTTTTATGTACTGTTGTGTAATCGTGTAAAACACCCATTTTTATATTTTTATACATAATATTACATATTTGGTTATTTGTTTAGAATTTGTTTAATAAATAGGAACCGGTGGGGGCGGCGGGGGCGTGTCCATTGTCTATTGTCTTATGTCTTGGCCCGCCAAATTTTATTGCACCTCATAACATCTGTTAATAATTGGGTACATGCATTGTATTTACATTTGGCAACAGTCGGGCACTCGGGCGGCCGAAGGGATTGTTATCGCGAAGAGGAAGAAGTGGGTCGCGGTGCTGCATTGCATTTTTTTTTTTGTTGTTGTATTTCTCGAGTGTGAAGTGCGTGCGATCTCGATACAGGTGGATACAGGCGATGACGATTTTGTGTTTCGTGTGTGTGTGTGTGTGTGATACGGCGCTGCTGCGACGGTGAGTTGCTAACTAATATAATATAATAAGTTGTTAAAATATTAAGACACACCTACATACTTATACATACGTAATCTGCCTCTCTCACTCTCACTGCCTTGCCTTATTGGACAATTTAACAACTACTTTGTCGCATGTTATTATTATTTATATATAGGATATGTATCACCAGCCGGTCGACTAGCGACAATTGGACAATTTTTATAGTTTTATATATTATGTGTATAGGTATATAGGTATTAGTTAGGTATATATATATATATATAATTATATTTTTAGTATTTAATGTAATATAATATTTTTGTGCGTTTATTCGTTTGATACTCTCGACTCAACGGCAGCCCATGGAAACATATGTTAGCCCTGAAAAGGGCTTTTTGTGTGGCGTGTTTGTGCGTGCGTTTATTATTAGGTAGGTACTGTAATAATATACGACATCGACACAACCGACCACTTGCGATGCGCTCGTCGCTCGTCCGGTGGCCGATCCTCCTTCTGCTCCCGCTACTCCCGCTCCTCGGTGGTCAGCGCACGCGAACACAGTGCGGCGGCTCGTGCGTATTGAACGTGGATGGTCGCGTTCACTTCTTGGAAGCGGCCGACGCCTTTTTCGCGGTGGTGGCGGCCTTCGATTTGGGCGCGGCGGCAGCGGCCTTCTTCGGTTTGGGGGCTTTGGGTTTCTTGGTCGGTGGCTTCGCGCTCCTCTTCGCCTTGGACGCGGCCGCGTTGCTCGACGCGCCCTTGCCGGACGCCGCGGCGGCGGCGGCGGCGCGACCCTTCTTCGGTGTGGCCGCAGCGACCGGCTTCCTCTTGGCCGCGGCCGCTGCCTTCTTGTCTTTGGCGGCGACGCCTCTGCCGCCCGCTTTGGCCGGGGAGGCGGACCCGGCGGCCGACGCCGACGCGGCGGCGGCCTTCTTGCTCCTGGCGCCGGCGCTCGCGGCGGTCTTCTTGGCGGGTGCGCTCGGCTTCTTCGCCGATTTGGCCGCGGAGGACGCCGCCGCGCCGGAGCCCCTGCCGCCGGAGGACGCGGCGGCGGCGGCCGTCGCCTTCTTCGCGGCGCCGCCGGTTCCCGACTTGCTGTCTATCTTGAACGAGCCCGATGCGCCCTTGCCCTTCGTCTGAATCAGGGTGCCGGAGGCGACGGCACGCTTGAGATACTTTCTTATGAACGGCGCCAACCTCTCGGCGTCGAGGCTATAATTCGAGGCGATGTACTTCTTGATCGCCTGCAGGGACGATCCGCTCCTCTCCTTGAGCTCTTTGATCGCGCTGTTCACCATTTCGGAGGTCTTGGGGTGCGTCGGTCTGGCCTTGGGTTTCTTGGCGGCCGCTGCCGCCTTCGGTGCCTTCTTGGCGGGCGTCGCCGGCGCGGGTGTCTCCGATGCTACTGCGGTGTCGGCCATTTTTTTTCTTTTTCAATTGATATTAATCAATCACACTGACACTTAGGTATATTTGTAATATAATAATATGTAGTACGTATAATATTATACTAGATAATAATATGTGCGTAAAGAGTGCGCGGCGCTAGTGAGCGCCGGCCAGACGAATCGGTATACCGCGACGAGAGCTTCGTCGGCTGCGTGCGTTTTCTCGTATTCGAGTGTGAAACTTTTCACTAACACGTCTCGGTCTCATCGGATTTTTGATGATTATCAAACGGAAAATCGGAGAAAATCTCGTTGGCGATCGATAGTCTACGATATCGGCCACCGGTCGGGCAGTCGGGCGGGGCTCCAGGCGCGAGCGCGCGTCGGGCATCCGCGTTTGAAGTTTGTTATTGTCGAGTCGCGCGCGTACCGTCCAGTTTAAATGGCGAATTAAACAATTAAAGCGAACGGTGGGCGCGCGCGCGACCTCCGAGGGCGGAGCTCAAGATTCCGAGGTTCAACGGGATCCATTCGTTTCGGCGATATATTAGGATTACGATCGATTTTAACGCATCGAACGCGACATGTTGTAGGACAGCACACCGCGCTCCCGAGACGAGGCCGTGGACGCGCGCGCGTTCTCGTCTTTGCTCCGTAGTAGCAATATTATTTACCAAAAGGAAATAAGAAACTAAGAATAAGTCGAAATGTCCGATTAAACGTTACGAGTATCATCGTTAAATTTATCAAACACATCGATCGAGAAGCACGCGAGGAGATCTAAATAAGCAAAGCAAAAATTTCATTGACGCAGCCGGGAGCGATGCTGTTCGGTCGCAACCTTTTTTTACCTAGCTACGTTAGCACACCTATATTCTTAATTTTCAATGTCTCAACGTGAATGAACGGACACTTAAACGTATAACATAATAACTCTACCTATATAATATGTGTACATACTAAGTATACCAATTATAGTTTGCGATATTATAACGCCGTAATCTCATGTACATACGAAAACTTTAAATTGTTTCGATTGATATTTGTATGTGCTCTAAATGAATGTCATGTTTGCCCGCAATTGCTTGTCACATTCAAAGTTGTATTTTGTGTTTGTCTTTACCAATGTATCAGTGTGCCGAGCGTTGGCAAACTTTATCAATAAAAAAAAAACATGCCACTAGTGGATAGTTAGCATTAGTATCAGTAGTAATAGTGGTGTTATATGAAAAATATTATTCAATCAATTATTTATCGATTGGTAATTCATTTATATTGGTAGCTTAACTAATTGTGGGTGTGTCGTCGTTTAGTCGTTTTGATACGTTTTATTTTTGTAATAGAAACATATGCGGCCCTGAAAAGGGCCTTTTTTACTTGTTGAAAAATATCCGTCATACACCTAAGTAGGTGTACGACAATAATTAAATCAACTTAACCGCCGAAACCGTAGAGGGTGCGGCCCTGGCGCTTCAGAGCGTACACGACGTCCATGGCGGTGACGGTCTTCCTCTTGGCGTGTTCCGTGTAGGTTACCGCGTCGCGGATGACGTTCTCGAGGAATACCTTGAGAACACCGCGAGTCTCCTCGTATATCAGACCGGAGATACGTTTCACTCCACCCCTGCGCGCCAGACGACGAATCGCCGGCTTGGTGATACCCTGGATGTTATCACGGAGCACCTTCCTGTGACGCTTCGCGCCACCTTTTCCCAATCCCTTTCCTCCCTTACCGCGGCCGGTCATCGTTGATTGTCTGAATTAACTGCACTTTAGAAAAACCACCAGCACTACGTACGTCTGGCACGTACGACGATCACTGTTAGAATACGCTTCGCGTTCAAAGTCGTGGTGTATATATAGATTTCGGACAGCTAGGACCTCGCACACTCTGCGCCCGACCGTCGTTCCGTGCGGACGTCTGTTCCTGTGCTATCTCGCTCGCTCCGTGTGAGTCATCGCCGCTTGCCACTGTACAGTGCGCACGCGCTCTCCGACTGCTGCCTTGCCGCCTGCTGCGCTCCCATTGGTCGCTTCGCGCCTTCGGTGGACAACGGGCTTTGAAGGCTGCAATTTATGATCGCGGGTTTACCTGCGGCCGTTCAGATAGCCACCTAACGGTGCCAAACGGTTATCTGTCGGTTAACGCCTTGTGCGGGAGTGTTTTTGTCCGGGGTGCATACACCGTGCCTTTTTCAAGGCGCGTAACAGCCCCTCCGCTTCCTCCAAGTCCTGTTGGCGGCCGGGCCTCCTAGTAGGCACGCGATAGGGAGTAGGTACTCCAACTACTTTCCTTGCAACCGGCTAAAAACAGGTCCACTGTTGGACGGGTCCTGTCACATCCGTAGGGGCTCTATTTACCCAAACTCCTACGGGCTGGTTAGGTCGGTGACAAACCACACCTCCGCTATCACCAGCGGAGACGCATACACGTTAGGGCAAATCACTAGCTTAGGTACTCACTACCAGTAGGCTTAGGTACACACTCGTCGTCAAACTGTTGGCTTCCCGCCTTCAGAATGGCGTCCGAGGATCCACCTCCTGACATGAGCAGTTTAATGCTCTTTTTAAACAAACGTTATCCAGACGTTATTCGGGCCTTTAATGAGTCCGTTGTCGCTGACTCGCCGCGTTCGCCGTCACCGCCGCCGTGTAAGACGATTAAAAATGCCTCCGCGAAGGCATCGACTAACGTAACCGACCAATCCGGGTCTCGCTCGCGCCCCGACAAAATTGTATCTCGTTCGCGGACCGACCAATCAGGTTCTTGCTCGCGCTCACGCTCACCACGTCGTGTAATGGGAAGCGTAAGCGATGAGACGATTAACCAATCACGGCCATCGTCGCGTAGGGCGAATAAAAATGCCTCCGCGAAGGCATCGACTAACGTAACCGACCAATCCGGGTCTTGCTCGCGCGCCGACAAAATAGTTAGCTCGCGTACTGACCAATCAGGATCTCGCTCGCGCTCGCGCTCACCATGCGATATGGGAAGCGTAAGCGATGAGTCGATTAGCCAATCACGGCCACTGTCGCGTATGTCAACCCAATCCGCCCGGGCGGAATCAAATAACGAAACGTCGTCGAACGAATCCGACGGGTTTCAAACAGTAGGACGTAAGAAAAAGCGCTCGGCTAAAGGCGGTCCTCCGGCCAAGAGGCCAACCCAGCCCTCAAGCCCTCCTAAGAGGGATCTTAGCTCCCTTTTATCGGGAAAACCCGCGCCGTCCGCTCCCGCGGACCGTATTAAAACACCGCCGCCCGTTTACATAAGGGATAAGGGTGTATGGCCCGCTCTCTCAAAGCTCCTCGACACTAAGTCGATTAATTACAAAGCCCGTACGCTGCGGGATAATTTATGCGTACAGGTGTTTTCACCGGATCACCACCGGTTTTTAACCTCCCACCTTCGCTCTGAAGGTATCGGAGGACATACTTTCCCCCTACCCGAGGAGCGCGTCCTTAGGGTAGTTATCAAGGGCATTCCGAAGGAAATAGACTCCGGGATAGTCCAAACCGACTTAGTAGAGCAAGGGTACCCCGTTAGGGAGGTATTCAGAATGCTCCAACGCACTACAAAGGAAGCGTACGATATGGTACTCGTAGTGCTAGACCTCACCCCGAGCGGTAAAAAGATATTTGGTCTCAGAGAGTGTTGTAAGCTCTCGGGACTGAGGGTTGAAACCCCCCTCAAACACTCATTCACACGACAGTGTCATCGCTGTCAACTCTACGGGCACGCAGCCCGTAACTGTTTCGCCAGGGCGCGGTGTGTCAAGTGCTTAGGCGACCATGGCACCGCGGACTGCAAGCGCACACTTCCGTGCGCCGAGCCGCCGGCGTGCGTGCTTTGCGGGCAACAGGGGCACCCAGCGAATTATCGCGGTTGTCCTCGAGCCCCCAAGGCGCATAAGCCGGCGTCTAGGCGCACGGCGGGGCGTGACGCGGCCCGCCGTGGCACGGGACCAAAGCCCACTTACGTGCCGGCCCCACAGCCCGAAAGTAGTCCCTGGGTCAAGCCCCCGGTAACGGAGGGCCCTCCCCAGCTCACGTCAGAGGCCTTCCCGCCTCTACCAACCAAAGCGGCATCTGCGGCGCCTTCCCAGGCG
This sequence comes from Pieris mannii, assembly GCA_028984075.1. NCBI lineage: Eukaryota > Metazoa > Arthropoda > Insecta > Lepidoptera > Pieridae > Pieris > Pieris mannii. Next base: position 355,881 of record CM054798.1, on the reverse strand, counting down.
TCAGCGCCGACACCCACCGTAACGGAGAGGACCACCCCTAAGGCGAGCCCTCCTCCTCAAGCCCTCCGCCCTCCCGCGGAGGCATCTGCGGAGTCCGCAAAAGTTAGCAACGCATTTAATCTTGCGTTCAGCGTTATAGGCGCTTTAGACTTGGATGCCCTCGTTGCATTCCACGAAGCCTATACATCCGCGAAAGACGTGTCCGCTAAGGTTAACGTCGTATCTCAGCATGCCCTGCTACTTCAATCCGTGCGGCAATTCGTAGAATCCAACACACCGCAATAGCTACGACCACGTCTAGGGTCAAGGCTCGATCGCTGTCCGTAGTGACATTTAACGCAAACGGTTTCAAGCCGCAGGCAGATTTGGTCCGAGATTTCCTCGTTCGCCACCAAATAGATATTTTCCTAGTACAGGAATCGTTTCTCAAGCCCAGCGTTCGCGCGCCTAGATTCGCGAATTACGTCGCGGTTAGAAACGACAGACCTACGGCGAAAGGCGGAACGCTCATCTACTATAGACGTGCGCTTCACTGCTCGCCGCTAGACCCGCCGTCGCTAACAAACATAGAGTGCTCTGTGTTACGCGTGGCTATGACCGGTCATCAGCCGATTATTATCGTGTCGGTGTATCTCCCTCCCTCTAAGGACATCCTAGAGAGCGATCTAAGGACTCTGTTTGCGCTGGGCCCCTCGGTCTTATTGGTCGGGGATCTCAATAGCAAGCACGGGGACTGGAATAGCTCAAAAGAAAACCCTAATGGGCGAGCCCTCAGTAGACTTATTGACGTGCTCAATTTCAATGTCATTGCCCCCATTCAACCGACTCGTCGCGGTATAACTTGTAACGGCCTTCTCTCAACGGACGTCTTAGACGTAGCGGTTCTACGAAACGTAGCACTACAGCCGCGTAGCGTAGAGGTGCTACACGAATTAGACTCTGATCATTTCCCGGTTCAATTTGAATTCGGCCCACCTAACACCCTAGAGAAGAGGTACAAGTCCATAGTCGACTGGCAGAAGCTAGACGAGGCCCTCAAGCCCGTCGAAACGTCTGACCTCTCTAATATCCCCGACGATTTAGTCTCGTCCGCTCACGCGTTAGACGCGATCTCCTCGGTCACTAATTACATTCAGACCAAGGTCGCCGAATCGTCCCGGAAGGTCCCAGATGAGTTCGCTCAACGCTGGGAGCTTCCCCCGGACGCGAGGCGTCTGTTGACCGAGAAGAACGCGGCGACTCGCGCCTTCGCCAGAGCGCCGACCGACGATAACCGCAGAGCACTCCGCGCCTCGCAGCGCCGAGTCAAAGAGCGCATGCGCGAAATAAGAAACGAACGCTGGGACCGTCTCACCAGCGAATTGTCACCTTCGCATACGGCCTATTGGTCTCTCGCGCGTTCTCTTAAAACCGACACGGTGGCTTCTATGCCCCCTCTCAAGCGTCCAAATCTGCCTGACGCATTCGATGACGACGAAAAAGCCGAGTGCTTAGCCGTCAACCTAGTGGAGCAGTGCACGCCGTATCTCGAGCATAGCGACCCGGCGCACGTCGAACACGTGAACCGCGAAGTCGAACGCATAGTCGCACTGCCCCTCTCTCCCGAGCCGCTCCCGCCTACGTCGATAGCCGAGGTCAAAACTCTAATCAAGAGTTCTCTGCCTCGTAAATCTCCAGGTCTCGACGCCATCTCGAATAAGGTCCTCCGGTGCCTACCGCCCCATCTGATATGCTTGCTAGTGGCCATTTTCAATTGCCTACTCGAAAACTGCACCTTCCCGGCGCAGTGGAAAGAGGCCATTGTCATCGGTATTCACAAGCCGGGCAAGCCTCGTAACAATCCCACCAGTTACCGCCCTATCAGCCTTCTCAACACGCTGAGCAAGCTGTACGAGAAGGTAGTGAAAAAGCGCCTCCTAGATTATGCCCTAGAAAAGGGGCTCATTCCCGATGAGCAGTTTGGCTTTAGGCCGGCCCACTCGTGCGTCCATCAAGTCCATCGGATCACGGAGCACATCCTCTCCGGGATGAACAGCTCCCTGAAACCGAGAGCCACGGGTGCGCTCTTCTTCGACATAGCGAAGGCTTTCGACAAGGTGTGGCACAACGGCTTGATTTACAAGCTCTACCACCTTCAAGTGCCACTGAGACTCGTGCGTATCGTACACGACTTCTTGTCCGACCGTTCAATTCGTTATCGTGTAGAAGGAACGTTATCGTCTCCTCGTCCAATCAGGGCCGGAGTCCCTCAAGGCTCGGTCCTTTCGCCCCTTCTTTTCACGCTGTATACCGGCGACATCCCTAGGGCTCCGAATGTGGAGCTAGCCCTCTATGCCGACGACACCGCTCTCTATACCACTCATAAAGACAGAGGTGTCATCGTGGACAGACTCCAGACCGCAACCACGTCGCTAGGCGAATGGTTCCGGAAATGGGGCTTTCAGTTAAATCCCGAGAAAAGCGTTGCAGTTCTCTTTGCCAGGGGCAACCCCGGTGCTAACGCTAATACTCGGGAAAAATTTCTCCTCAAAAAAGAGGTCACCCTTTACGGACAAGCCATTCCCTGGCAAAAGTCCGTCAAATATCTAGGAGTCACGCTCGACAGCGGCATGCATTTTCGTAAGCATGTAGCCGCCGTTCGCAAGAAGGCCGCTTTTGTCCTCTCTCGCCTCCATTTCCTCCTAAATAAAAGGAGTCACATGTCCCTTAGACACAAGGTAACCTTGTACAAGGCCTGCGTCCGACCGTGCATGACCTACGCTAGCGTAGTCTTCGCGCACTGTGCCCCCTCGTATATCCACCGGTTGCAAGTGCTACAGTCGCGTTTCATGAGAATCGCGACCGGCGCACCCTTCTACGTGAGAAACGTCGATCTCCACTATGACCTGGAGCTCCCTACCATAGCCCAATGGATGAAGTTGGCGTCCAAACGCCACTTCGACAAGGCTAAACACCATCCCAACCCACTGGTGCGTAATAGCATCAATTATTATCCCTTCCCGACTAAAAAGGCTCGCAGGAGGCCCCGACACATACTAAAGGATCCGGATGATCCAATCACAGTAGCTAACAATAAATTAAAAGCCGCCCGCGCGGCCAATAATAATAATAATAGCAGTAGCAAACAGATTAGGGTTAAAAACCGCCTTCTCCGGGGAAGGCGAGGACCTTTACTTCGCATTTCGCTCACTCCAGTGAGCTTCCGTCCTGCCCTTCAGGCGATTGACCCCCCCGCGACGGCCCAAGCCGAGGTTCGAGTCTCACAGGAGACGCCCTTGCGCGAGTCGCGGGAACCCCACCCCTTCCGGCTGAGCTAAGCTCGCCAAAACAGCCCGTGCTGAGCTGTAAAGGCCCTTAAGGCCAACAGCGAGATTCCATTCTTAAAAAAAAAAAAAAAAAAAAAAAAAAAAAAAGGACCTCGCATATAAACGGGGCGAGGGGAGGGGGGGGGGGGCAGCGGCGTTGTGTGTGAGATTCGTTCTTATTATTATGATTTTATGTATGTATAAATAAATAAATTACTATGTACATAAAGAAGTAAATGTACAAAATAAAAACCAGCAAAGTAAAACCTCCAATTATGTCGATACGCATGAATTGAAAACAATACACAATAACAGAAAAGAAAAAACAAATCACGACAAAAATTTAACACATTTAACAATTAACTAAACAAAAAAAGACAAAAATTAACACCTGGTACACACACCGAGCTACAGCACGCCTCAAGAAGAGTCATAAATTTCTGAAGTGGTGCCATAAATACATATAATAGAAAGTCATTATTGTGCAATTGTTTTCTAAGAAACAATGGTGGCTCGCAAATATTGTTGTCGGCATTTGCCTTTGAACGTAAAATAGGCGCCAGCCTAATTTACGTTTTGTCGATCGCGAAATTAATTATTTATTTACTTAATAAATATTTATTTTATATATATATATATATTTTAATATTAGGTTAATTCCTAATGTTTTAAAATGCTTTTTCATTTGGTGTAGTAACGTTCGTTTCATTCGTTAGATACGTGATGTCTGTCTGAAGCACATCATTTGAATTATATGCGGCCCTGAAAAGGGCCTTTTGTTGTAATAATAATAATATAATATTATTATTTAGCACCGGCTACGCAAAATTAAGCACGCTCGCCGCGAATGCGTCTCGCCAGTTGGATGTCCTTGGGCATGATCGTCACTCGCTTTGCGTGAATGGCGCACAGGTTGGTGTCCTCGAAGAGGCCCACGAGATACGCCTCGCTCGCCTCCTGAAGCGCCATCACGGCGGAGCTCTGGAACCTGAGGTCGGTCTTGAAGTCCTGCGCAATCTCCCTCACCAGACGTTGGAACGGCAACTTGCGGATCAACAGCTCGGTACTCTTCTGGTAGCGACGGATCTCTCTCAGAGCGACGGTACCGGGCCTGTAACGGTGAGGCTTCTTCACGCCGCCGGTGGCTGGAGCGCTCTTGCGGGCCGCCTTGGTGGCGAGCTGCTTTCGCGGCGCCTTACCTCCGGTGGACTTACGGGCTGTCTGCTTAGTACGTGCCATTACGACGACTGCTCTCACTGACTCACTCGACTCGACTGAATACAAACTTTATATTATAATGTACGATGTGTGGACACGTCCGTCGCGTAACGATTGCGATGATGATATAAACACCGTCAAAACTCTTGGGCCGCATTTATATATAACGTCGAACCGAGCTCGGTGGGACGGGCGGGTGTGTCGGGGCATTTACGAGACCTATCTAAAATGAAATTGTTTATAACAATAATAAATAGGTAACTAACAAACATTAAAACGTTCAATTGTCTTTAATGGCGTTAAACACGTTGAAGTTACATTACTTTTCACTGATACTGTTGTCCACTACACTAATTATACATACAAAATGTAATATATATATATATATATATAATTACTTATATACACATATGTGTGTGTATGTAGGCATCTATAGTCTACCGAGACTGACATAAACCCATTTTTTTTTTATGTTTCATTTTCATGATAGTTTTTATACTGAATATAAATGTTTTCATAGGTAAGTACTTGATAATAGAGGGATTATAGGTTAATATATATATTTTTACGTTTATCGTTGATACTGTGCGTTGGTTGTGCGGTTCACACGCACACACCAAACTCTTCGGATAGATATTGTGGCCCTGAAAAGGGCCGTTTTGATGATGATGATGATCATTGTCAATCGCTCTCATTATACTTTTTTTACGTATAATAATATAAGAGAGAAATCGCCGGCGCCGAGACGATGGTACTGGTCCTACGCCGCCGCCGCCGTTGTCCCACCGCGCCGCGACGCTCACTTGGAGCTGGTGTACTTGGTGACGGCCTTGGTGCCCTCGCTGACGGCGTGCTTGGCGAGCTCGCCGGGCAGCAGGAGCCTCACGGAGGTCTGCACCTCGCGGGACGTGATCGTCGAACGCTTGTTGTAGTGAGCGAGACGGGACGCCTCCGCCGCGATCCTCTCGAAGATGTCGTTCACGAACGAGTTCATGATTGACATCGCCTTCGAAGAGATACCGGTGTCGGGATGCACCTGCTTCAGTACCTTGTAGATGTAAATGGCGTAGCTCTCCTTCCTCTTGTGCTTCTTTTTCTTTTTGTCCGATTTGGATATGTTCTTCTGCGCCTTGCCGGACTTCTTGGCCGCCTTGCCGCTGGTCTTTGGTGGCATAGTGAACGTCAGTAGACAGGCAGTCACAAACTATGTATCGACAACAACGACAACAGTCACACTGTTTGCTGATGATTTTTAAAAAATTTCCCCGCACTTCAGTATACTTCACTTTGAAAGTGCTCTGGCGACTGGTCCGGCGTTACATAGAAAACGTTTCGCGGGCGCCAATCGACGGCGTCGTTGCCGTTAGGACGCCGCGTGTTGGGGCGCGAGGGGGGCGAACGGCGGCGGCGGAGGGAGCGGGGCGTTATATTATGTATATTTCCGTCTCTATCTCCTTCTCCCTCTGACTCCTTTATTTATGGTTATTTAAAAAAATAATAATAATAATAACGTACATAACAGTATGTCTGTATGTATTGTCTCATTATTACTGATTGGATTATGCGTGAGCAATGTGAATTTCGGGCGTGTCTACATGTTAGATTGTTGTTTTTATTATTATTATTATTGTTGTTTTAAGTAAATAATATTGTCGAATATAAAAAGAAATACAACTCGATTTCATCTGGATCATGTGTATATACACATTGTAATAAGTAGGTAATTGACTTATTTTTGATAGTATATAATTTTGTCTGTTTTCGGTTTTGCTCTATAAGAGTAATAATATAATGTAAATAGTGACGTGGAACGTTTATTGTCGCTGATATATTTATCTAACAAATCACGGTGGCCGTACCACACGATCATTGCGATTTTATGAATCATATTGCGGCCCTGAAAAGGGCCTTTTAGGTCGTCGAGTTGACAACGGACACGAATAATAACAATACTCTAGTTGTTGCTATTATAATTTATGTCTTCTTCTCGGTCTTCTTGGGGAGAAGGACCGCCTGAATGTTAGGCAGTACACCGCCCTGTGCGATGGTCACGCCGGAGAGCAGCTTGTTGAGCTCCTCGTCGTTACGAATGGCCAGCTGCAGGTGACGCGGTATGATCCTGGTCTTTTTGTTGTCACGGGCCGCGTTACCGGCCAACTCGAGCACTTCGGCCGCCAGGTACTCCATAACGGCCGCGAGGTACACCGGCGCACCGGCACCCACCCTCTCGGCGTAGTTGCCCTTCCTGAGCAGCCTGTGGATACGACCCACCGGGAACTGGAGACCTGCGCGGTTGGAACGCGACTTCGCCTTTCCCTTGACCTTGCCTCCCTTGCCACGTCCGGACATTGCGTTTGGTTATTTGGGCACTGCACAACTCACTGAAAACTAACCGACAAGAGGTGACTTTTTTTTTAAATCGGCGGCGAATAATATTATATATGAATTCGGACGGTGTTCAACCAACCGGCCGGGTGTGACGAGAAACGACGTCGACGACTCAGCGCTATTAAACGCGATTGGGTGCCGCCGGCTCAGCGAGCGAGCGTTAGTGAGGGGTGCGAGAGGGGGGGGCGCGGGCGTAGGCCATGTGTGTAAGATCTACATACGTGGAATTAGAATTAAAATAATAATAATAATTAAAATTACATGCATGCATGCATACATACATACATACATACATACAAAAAAATATACATACAGATAGGTAAATAACACAATAGTATGTATTATTATTATTATTATTAACGACGGACGGATCACTCTTATTTATTATTATTATGTTCCAAATATTTATTGTGTGTTTTACGTTTTTTGTTTGAACGTGTACTTACCGGTCCCGTGTTTTCGTTTTTATGTACTGTTGTGTAATCGTGTAAAACACCCATTTTTATATTTTTATACATAATATTACATATTTGGTTATTTGTTTAGAATTTGTTTAATAAATAGGAACCGGTGGGGGCGGCGGGGGCGTGTCCATTGTCTATTGTCTTATGTCTTGGCCCGCCAAATTTTATTGCACCTCATAACATCTGTTAATAATTGGGTACATGCATTGTATTTACATTTGGCAACAGTCGGGCACTCGGGCGGCCGAAGGGATTGTTATCGCGAAGAGGAAGAAGTGGGTCGCGGTGCTGCATTGCATTTTTTTTTTTGTTGTTGTATTTCTCGAGTGTGAAGTGCGTGCGATCTCGATACAGGTGGATACAGGCGATGACGATTTTGTGTTTCGTGTGTGTGTGTGTGTGTGATACGGCGCTGCTGCGACGGTGAGTTGCTAACTAATATAATATAATAAGTTGTTAAAATATTAAGACACACCTACATACTTATACATACGTAATCTGCCTCTCTCACTCTCACTGCCTTGCCTTATTGGACAATTTAACAACTACTTTGTCGCATGTTATTATTATTTATATATAGGATATGTATCACCAGCCGGTCGACTAGCGACAATTGGACAATTTTTATAGTTTTATATATTATGTGTATAGGTATATAGGTATTAGTTAGGTATATATATATATATATAATTATATTTTTAGTATTTAATGTAATATAATATTTTTGTGCGTTTATTCGTTTGATACTCTCGACTCAACGGCAGCCCATGGAAACATATGTTAGCCCTGAAAAGGGCTTTTTGTGTGGCGTGTTTGTGCGTGCGTTTATTATTAGGTAGGTACTGTAATAATATACGACATCGACACAACCGACCACTTGCGATGCGCTCGTCGCTCGTCCGGTGGCCGATCCTCCTTCTGCTCCCGCTACTCCCGCTCCTCGGTGGTCAGCGCACGCGAACACAGTGCGGCGGCTCGTGCGTATTGAACGTGGATGGTCGCGTTCACTTCTTGGAAGCGGCCGACGCCTTTTTCGCGGTGGTGGCGGCCTTCGATTTGGGCGCGGCGGCAGCGGCCTTCTTCGGTTTGGGGGCTTTGGGTTTCTTGGTCGGTGGCTTCGCGCTCCTCTTCGCCTTGGACGCGGCCGCGTTGCTCGACGCGCCCTTGCCGGACGCCGCGGCGGCGGCGGCGGCGCGACCCTTCTTCGGTGTGGCCGCAGCGACCGGCTTCCTCTTGGCCGCGGCCGCTGCCTTCTTGTCTTTGGCGGCGACGCCTCTGCCGCCCGCTTTGGCCGGGGAGGCGGACCCGGCGGCCGACGCCGACGCGGCGGCGGCCTTCTTGCTCCTGGCGCCGGCGCTCGCGGCGGTCTTCTTGGCGGGTGCGCTCGGCTTCTTCGCCGATTTGGCCGCGGAGGACGCCGCCGCGCCGGAGCCCCTGCCGCCGGAGGACGCGGCGGCGGCGGCCGTCGCCTTCTTCGCGGCGCCGCCGGTTCCCGACTTGCTGTCTATCTTGAACGAGCCCGATGCGCCCTTGCCCTTCGTCTGAATCAGGGTGCCGGAGGCGACGGCACGCTTGAGATACTTTCTTATGAACGGCGCCAACCTCTCGGCGTCGAGGCTATAATTCGAGGCGATGTACTTCTTGATCGCCTGCAGGGACGATCCGCTCCTCTCCTTGAGCTCTTTGATCGCGCTGTTCACCATTTCGGAGGTCTTGGGGTGCGTCGGTCTGGCCTTGGGTTTCTTGGCGGCCGCTGCCGCCTTCGGTGCCTTCTTGGCGGGCGTCGCCGGCGCGGGTGTCTCCGATGCTACTGCGGTGTCGGCCATTTTTTTTCTTTTTCAATTGATATTAATCAATCACACTGACACTTAGGTATATTTGTAATATAATAATATGTAGTACGTATAATATTATACTAGATAATAATATGTGCGTAAAGAGTGCGCGGCGCTAGTGAGCGCCGGCCAGACGAATCGGTATACCGCGACGAGAGCTTCGTCGGCTGCGTGCGTTTTCTCGTATTCGAGTGTGAAACTTTTCACTAACACGTCTCGGTCTCATCGGATTTTTGATGATTATCAAACGGAAAATCGGAGAAAATCTCGTTGGCGATCGATAGTCTACGATATCGGCCACCGGTCGGGCAGTCGGGCGGGGCTCCAGGCGCGAGCGCGCGTCGGGCATCCGCGTTTGAAGTTTGTTATTGTCGAGTCGCGCGCGTACCGTCCAGTTTAAATGGCGAATTAAACAATTAAAGCGAACGGTGGGCGCGCGCGCGACCTCCGAGGGCGGAGCTCAAGATTCCGAGGTTCAACGGGATCCATTCGTTTCGGCGATATATTAGGATTACGATCGATTTTAACGCATCGAACGCGACATGTTGTAGGACAGCACACCGCGCTCCCGAGACGAGGCCGTGGACGCGCGCGCGTTCTCGTCTTTGCTCCGTAGTAGCAATATTATTTACCAAAAGGAAATAAGAAACTAAGAATAAGTCGAAATGTCCGATTAAACGTTACGAGTATCATCGTTAAATTTATCAAACACATCGATCGAGAAGCACGCGAGGAGATCTAAATAAGCAAAGCAAAAATTTCATTGACGCAGCCGGGAGCGATGCTGTTCGGTCGCAACCTTTTTTTACCTAGCTACGTTAGCACACCTATATTCTTAATTTTCAATGTCTCAACGTGAATGAACGGACACTTAAACGTATAACATAATAACTCTACCTATATAATATGTGTACATACTAAGTATACCAATTATAGTTTGCGATATTATAACGCCGTAATCTCATGTACATACGAAAACTTTAAATTGTTTCGATTGATATTTGTATGTGCTCTAAATGAATGTCATGTTTGCCCGCAATTGCTTGTCACATTCAAAGTTGTATTTTGTGTTTGTCTTTACCAATGTATCAGTGTGCCGAGCGTTGGCAAACTTTATCAATAAAAAAAAAACATGCCACTAGTGGATAGTTAGCATTAGTATCAGTAGTAATAGTGGTGTTATATGAAAAATATTATTCAATCAATTATTTATCGATTGGTAATTCATTTATATTGGTAGCTTAACTAATTGTGGGTGTGTCGTCGTTTAGTCGTTTTGATACGTTTTATTTTTGTAATAGAAACATATGCGGCCCTGAAAAGGGCCTTTTTTACTTGTTGAAAAATATCCGTCATACACCTAAGTAGGTGTACGACAATAATTAAATCAACTTAACCGCCGAAACCGTAGAGGGTGCGGCCCTGGCGCTTCAGAGCGTACACGACGTCCATGGCGGTGACGGTCTTCCTCTTGGCGTGTTCCGTGTAGGTTACCGCGTCGCGGATGACGTTCTCGAGGAATACCTTGAGAACACCGCGAGTCTCCTCGTATATCAGACCGGAGATACGTTTCACTCCACCCCTGCGCGCCAGACGACGAATCGCCGGCTTGGTGATACCCTGGATGTTATCACGGAGCACCTTCCTGTGACGCTTCGCGCCACCTTTTCCCAATCCCTTTCCTCCCTTACCGCGGCCGGTCATCGTTGATTGTCTGAATTAACTGCACTTTAGAAAAACCACCAGCACTACGTACGTCTGGCACGTACGACGATCACTGTTAGAATACGCTTCGCGTTCAAAGTCGTGGTGTATATATAGATTTCGGATTTTTTTTTTTTTTTTTTTTTTTTTTTTTAGAATGGAATCTCGCTGTTGGCCTTAAGGGCCTTTACAGCTCAGCACGGGCTGTTTTGGCGAGCTTAGCTCAGCCGGAAGGGGTGGGGTTCCCGCGACTCGCGCAAGGGCGTCTCCTGTGAGACTCGAACCTCGGCTTGGGCCGTCGCGGGGGGGTCAATCGCCTGAAGGGCAGGACGGAAGCTCACTGGAGTGAGCGAAATGCGAAGTAAAGGTCCTCGCCTTCCCCGGAGAAGGCGGTTTTTAACCCTAATCTGTTTGCTACTGCTATTATTATTATTATTGGCCGCGCGGGCGGCTTTTAATTTATTGTTAGCTATTGTGATTGGATCATCCGGATCCTTTAGTATGTGTCGGGGCCTCCTGCGAGCCTTTTTAGTCGGGAAGGGATAATAATTGATGCTATTACGCACCAGTGGGTTGGGATGGTGTTTAGCCTTGTCGAAGTGGCGTTTGGACGCCAACTTCATCCATTGGGCTATGGTAGGGAGCTCCAGGTCATAGTGGAGATCGACGTTTCTCACGTAGAAGGGTGCGCCGGTCGCGATTCTCATGAAACGCGACTGTAGCACTTGCAACCGGTGGATATACGAGGGGGCACAGTGCGCGAAGACTACGCTAGCGTAGGTCATGCACGGTCGGACGCAGGCCTTGTACAAGGTTACCTTGTGTCTAAGGGACATGTGACTCCTTTTATTTAGGAGGAAATGGAGGCGAGAGAGGACAAAAGCGGCCTTCTTGCGAACGGCGGCTACATGCTTACGAAAGTGCATGCCGCTGTCGAGCGTGACTCCTAGATATTTGACGGACTTTTGCCAGGGAATGGTTTGTCCGTAAAGGGTGACCTCTTTTTTGAGGAGAAATTTTTCCCGAGTATTAGCGTTAGCACCGGGGTTGCCCCTGGCAAAGAGAACTGCAACGCTTTTCTCGGGATTTAACTGAAAGCCCCATTTCCGGAACCATTCGCCTAGCGACGTGGTTGCGGTCTGGAGTCTGTCCACGATGACACCTCTATCTTTATGAGTGGTATAGAGAGCGGTGTCGTCGGCATAGAGGGCTAGCTCCACATTCGGAGCCCTAGGGATGTCGCCGGTATACAGCGTGAAGAGAAGGGGCGAAAGGACCGAGCCTTGAGGGACTCCGGCCCTGATTGGACGAGGAGACGATAACGTTCCTTCTACACGATAACGAATTGAACGGTCGGACAAGAAGTCGTGTACGATACGCACGAGTCTCAGTGGCACTTGAAGGTGGTAGAGCTTGTAAATCAAGCCGTTGTGCCACACCTTGTCGAAAGCCTTCGCTATGTCGAAGAAGAGCGCACCCGTGGCTCTCGGTTTCAGGGAGCTGTTCATCCCGGAGAGGATGTGCTCCGTGATCCGATGGGCTTGATGGACGCACGAGTGGGCCGGCCTAAAGCCAAACTGCTCATCGGGAATGAGCCCCTTTTCTAGGGCATAATCTAGGAGGCGCTTTTTCACTACCTTCTCGTACAGCTTGCTCAGCGTGTTGAGAAGGCTGATAGGGCGGTAACTGGTGGGATTGTTACGAGGCTTGCCCGGCTTGTGAATACCGATGACAATGGCCTCTTTCCACTGCGCCGGGAAGGTGCAGTTTTCGAGTAGGCAATTGAAAATGGCCACTAGCAAGCATATCAGATGGGGCGGTAGGCACCGGAGGACCTTATTCGAGATGGCGTCGAGACCTGGAGATTTACGAGGCAGAGAACTCTTGATTAGAGTTTTGACCTCGGCTATCGACGTAGGCGGGAGCGGCTCGGGAGAGAGGGGCAGTGCGACTATGCGTTCGACTAGATTTCGGACAGCTAGGACCTCGCATATAAACGGGGCGAGGGGAGGGGGGGGGGGGGGGGGGGCAGCGGCGTTGTGTGTGAGATTCGTTCTTATTATTATGATTTTATGTATGTATAAATAAATAAATTACTATGTACATAAAGAAGTAAATGTACAAAATAAAAACCAGCAAAGTAAAACCTCCAATTATGTCGATACGCATGAATTGAAAACAATACACAATAACAGAAAAGAAAAAACAAATCACGACAAAAATTTAACACATTTAACAATTAACTAAACAAAAAAAGACAAAAATTAACACCTGGTACACACACCGAGCTACAGCACGCCTCAAGAAGAGTCATAAATTTCTGAAGTGGTGCCATAAATACATATAATAGAAAGTCATTATTGTGCAATTGTTTTCTAAGAAACAATGGTGGCTCGCAAATATTGTTGTCGGCATTTGCCTTTGAACGTAAAATAGGCGCCAGCCTAATTTACGTTTTGTCGATCGCGAAATTAATTATTTATTTACTTAATAAATATTTATTTTATATATATATATATATTTTAATATTAGGTTAATTCCTAATGTTTTAAAATGCTTTTTCATTTGGTGTAGTAACGTTCGTTTCATTCGTTAGATACGTGATGTCTGTCTGAAGCACATCATTTGAATTATATGCGGCCCTGAAAAGGGCCTTTTGTTGTAATAATAATAATATAATATTATTATTTAGCACCGGCTACGCAAAATTAAGCACGCTCGCCGCGAATGCGTCTCGCCAGTTGGATGTCCTTGGGCATGATCGTCACTCGCTTTGCGTGAATGGCGCACAGGTTGGTGTCCTCGAAGAGGCCCACGAGATACGCCTCGCTCGCCTCCTGAAGCGCCATCACGGCGGAGCTCTGGAACCTGAGGTCGGTCTTGAAGTCCTGCGCAATCTCCCTCACCAGACGTTGGAACGGCAACTTGCGGATCAACAGCTCGGTACTCTTCTGGTAGCGACGGATCTCTCTCAGAGCGACGGTACCGGGCCTGTAACGGTGAGGCTTCTTCACGCCGCCGGTGGCTGGAGCGCTCTTGCGGGCCGCCTTGGTGGCGAGCTGCTTTCGCGGCGCCTTACCTCCGGTGGACTTACGGGCTGTCTGCTTAGTACGTGCCATTACGACGACTGCTCTCACTGACTCACTCGACTCGACTGAATACAAACTTTATATTATAATGTACGATGTGTGGACACGTCCGTCGCGTAACGATTGCGATGATGATATAAACACCGTCAAAACTCTTGGGCCGCATTTATATATAACGTCGAACCGAGCTCGGTGGGACGGGCGGGTGTGTCGGGGCATTTACGAGACCTATCTAAAATGAAATTGTTTATAACAATAATAAATAGGTAACTAACAAACATTAAAACGTTCAATTGTCTTTAATGGCGTTAAACACGTTGAAGTTACATTACTTTTCACTGATACTGTTGTCCACTACACTAATTATACATACAAAATGTAATATATATATATATATATATAATTACTTATATACACATATGTGTGTGTATGTAGGCATCTATAGTCTACCGAGACTGACATAAACCCATTTTTTTTTTATGTTTCATTTTCATGATAGTTTTTATACTGAATATAAATGTTTTCATAGGTAAGTACTTGATAATAGAGGGATTATAGGTTAATATATATATTTTTACGTTTATCGTTGATACTGTGCGTTGGTTGTGCGGTTCACACGCACACACCAAACTCTTCGGATAGATATTGTGGCCCTGAAAAGGGCCGTTTTGATGATGATGATGATCATTGTCAATCGCTCTCATTATACTTTTTTTACGTATAATAATATAAGAGAGAAATCGCCGGCGCCGAGACGATGGTACTGGTCCTACGCCGCCGCCGCCGTTGTCCCACCGCGCCGCGACGCTCACTTGGAGCTGGTGTACTTGGTGACGGCCTTGGTGCCCTCGCTGACGGCGTGCTTGGCGAGCTCGCCGGGCAGCAGGAGCCTCACGGAGGTCTGCACCTCGCGGGACGTGATCGTCGAACGCTTGTTGTAGTGAGCGAGACGGGACGCCTCCGCCGCGATCCTCTCGAAGATGTCGTTCACGAACGAGTTCATGATTGACATCGCCTTCGAAGAGATACCGGTGTCGGGATGCACCTGCTTCAGTACCTTGTAGATGTAAATGGCGTAGCTCTCCTTCCTCTTGTGCTTCTTTTTCTTTTTGTCCGATTTGGATATGTTCTTCTGCGCCTTGCCGGACTTCTTGGCCGCCTTGCCGCTGGTCTTTGGTGGCATAGTGAACGTCAGTAGACAGGCAGTCACAAACTATGTATCGACAACAACGACAACAGTCACACTGTTTGCTGATGATTTTTAAAAAATTTCCCCGCACTTCAGTATACTTCACTTTGAAAGTGCTCTGGCGACTGGTCCGGCGTTACATAGAAAACGTTTCGCGGGCGCCAATCGACGGCGTCGTTGCCGTTAGGACGCCGCGTGTTGGGGCGCGAGGGGGGCGAACGGCGGCGGCGGAGGGAGCGGGGCGTTATATTATGTATATTTCCGTCTCTATCTCCTTCTCCCTCTGACTCCTTTATTTATGGTTATTTAAAAAAATAATAATAATAATAACGTACATAACAGTATGTCTGTATGTATTGTCTCATTATTACTGATTGGATTATGCGTGAGCAATGTGAATTTCGGGCGTGTCTACATGTTAGATTGTTGTTTTTATTATTATTATTATTGTTGTTTTAAGTAAATAATATTGTCGAATATAAAAAGAAATACAACTCGATTTCATCTGGATCATGTGTATATACACATTGTAATAAGTAGGTAATTGACTTATTTTTGATAGTATATAATTTTGTCTGTTTTCGGTTTTGCTCTATAAGAGTAATAATATAATGTAAATAGTGACGTGGAACGTTTATTGTCGCTGATATATTTATCTAACAAATCACGGTGGCCGTACCACACGATCATTGCGATTTTATGAATCATATTGCGGCCCTGAAAAGGGCCTTTTAGGTCGTCGAGTTGACAACGGACACGAATAATAACAATACTCTAGTTGTTGCTATTATAATTTATGTCTTCTTCTCGGTCTTCTTGGGGAGAAGGACCGCCTGAATGTTAGGCAGTACACCGCCCTGTGCGATGGTCACGCCGGAGAGCAGCTTGTTGAGCTCCTCGTCGTTACGAATGGCCAGCTGCAGGTGACGCGGTATGATCCTGGTCTTTTTGTTGTCACGGGCCGCGTTACCGGCCAACTCGAGCACTTCGGCCGCCAGGTACTCCATAACGGCCGCGAGGTACACCGGCGCACCGGCACCCACCCTCTCGGCGTAGTTGCCCTTCCTGAGCAGCCTGTGGATACGACCCACCGGGAACTGGAGACCTGCGCGGTTGGAACGCGACTTCGCCTTTCCCTTGACCTTGCCTCCCTTGCCACGTCCGGACATTGCGTTTGGTTATTTGGGCACTGCACAACTCACTGAAAACTAACCGACAAGAGGTGACTTTTTTTTTAAATCGGCGGCGAATAATATTATATATGAATTCGGACGGTGTTCAACCAACCGGCCGGGTGTGACGAGAAACGACGTCGACGACTCAGCGCTATTAAACGCGATTGGGTGCCGCCGGCTCAGCGAGCGAGCGTTAGTGAGGGGTGCGAGAGGGGGGGGCGCGGGCGTAGGCCATGTGTGTAAGATCTACATACGTGGAATTAGAATTAAAATAATAATAATAATTAAAATTACATGCATGCATGCATACATACATACATACATACATACAAAAAAATATACATACAGATAGGTAAATAACACAATAGTATGTATTATTATTATTATTATTAACGACGGACGGATCACTCTTATTTATTATTATTATGTTCCAAATATTTATTGTGTGTTTTACGTTTTTTGTTTGAACGTGTACTTACCGGTCCCGTGTTTTCGTTTTTATGTACTGTTGTGTAATCGTGTAAAACACCCATTTTTATATTTTTATACATAATATTACATATTTGGTTATTTGTTTAGAATTTGTTTAATAAATAGGAACCGGTGGGGGCGGCGGGGGCGTGTCCATTGTCTATTGTCTTATGTCTTGGCCCGCCAAATTTTATTGCACCTCATAACATCTGTTAATAATTGGGTACATGCATTGTATTTACATTTGGCAACAGTCGGGCACTCGGGCGGCCGAAGGGATTGTTATCGCGAAGAGGAAGAAGTGGGTCGCGGTGCTGCATTGCATTTTTTTTTTTGTTGTTGTATTTCTCGAGTGTGAAGTGCGTGCGATCTCGATACAGGTGGATACAGGCGATGACGATTTTGTGTTTCGTGTGTGTGTGTGTGTGTGATACGGCGCTGCTGCGACGGTGAGTTGCTAACTAATATAATATAATAAGTTGTTAAAATATTAAGACACACCTACATACTTATACATACGTAATCTGCCTCTCTCACTCTCACTGCCTTGCCTTATTGGACAATTTAACAACTACTTTGTCGCATGTTATTATTATTTATATATAGGATATGTATCACCAGCCGGTCGACTAGCGACAATTGGACAATTTTTATAGTTTTATATATTATGTGTATAGGTATATAGGTATTAGTTAGGTATATATATATATATATAATTATATTTTTAGTATTTAATGTAATATAATATTTTTGTGCGTTTATTCGTTTGATACTCTCGACTCAACGGCAGCCCATGGAAACATATGTTAGCCCTGAAAAGGGCTTTTTGTGTGGCGTGTTTGTGCGTGCGTTTATTATTAGGTAGGTACTGTAATAATATACGACATCGACACAACCGACCACTTGCGATGCGCTCGTCGCTCGTCCGGTGGCCGATCCTCCTTCTGCTCCCGCTACTCCCGCTCCTCGGTGGTCAGCGCACGCGAACACAGTGCGGCGGCTCGTGCGTATTGAACGTGGATGGTCGCGTTCACTTCTTGGAAGCGGCCGACGCCTTTTTCGCGGTGGTGGCGGCCTTCGATTTGGGCGCGGCGGCAGCGGCCTTCTTCGGTTTGGGGGCTTTGGGTTTCTTGGTCGGTGGCTTCGCGCTCCTCTTCGCCTTGGACGCGGCCGCGTTGCTCGACGCGCCCTTGCCGGACGCCGCGGCGGCGGCGGCGGCGCGACCCTTCTTCGGTGTGGCCGCAGCGACCGGCTTCCTCTTGGCCGCGGCCGCTGCCTTCTTGTCTTTGGCGGCGACGCCTCTGCCGCCCGCTTTGGCCGGGGAGGCGGACCCGGCGGCCGACGCCGACGCGGCGGCGGCCTTCTTGCTCCTGGCGCCGGCGCTCGCGGCGGTCTTCTTGGCGGGTGCGCTCGGCTTCTTCGCCGATTTGGCCGCGGAGGACGCCGCCGCGCCGGAGCCCCTGCCGCCGGAGGACGCGGCGGCGGCGGCCGTCGCCTTCTTCGCGGCGCCGCCGGTTCCCGACTTGCTGTCTATCTTGAACGAGCCCGATGCGCCCTTGCCCTTCGTCTGAATCAGGGTGCCGGAGGCGACGGCACGCTTGAGATACTTTCTTATGAACGGCGCCAACCTCTCGGCGTCGAGGCTATAATTCGAGGCGATGTACTTCTTGATCGCCTGCAGGGACGATCCGCTCCTCTCCTTGAGCTCTTTGATCGCGCTGTTCACCATTTCGGAGGTCTTGGGGTGCGTCGGTCTGGCCTTGGGTTTCTTGGCGGCCGCTGCCGCCTTCGGTGCCTTCTTGGCGGGCGTCGCCGGCGCGGGTGTCTCCGATGCTACTGCGGTGTCGGCCATTTTTTTTCTTTTTCAATTGATATTAATCAATCACACTGACACTTAGGTATATTTGTAATATAATAATATGTAGTACGTATAATATTATACTAGATAATAATATGTGCGTAAAGAGTGCGCGGCGCTAGTGAGCGCCGGCCAGACGAATCGGTATACCGCGACGAGAGCTTCGTCGGCTGCGTGCGTTTTCTCGTATTCGAGTGTGAAACTTTTCACTAACACGTCTCGGTCTCATCGGATTTTTGATGATTATCAAACGGAAAATCGGAGAAAATCTCGTTGGCGATCGATAGTCTACGATATCGGCCACCGGTCGGGCAGTCGGGCGGGGCTCCAGGCGCGAGCGCGCGTCGGGCATCCGCGTTTGAAGTTTGTTATTGTCGAGTCGCGCGCGTACCGTCCAGTTTAAATGGCGAATTAAACAATTAAAGCGAACGGTGGGCGCGCGCGCGACCTCCGAGGGCGGAGCTCAAGATTCCGAGGTTCAACGGGATCCATTCGTTTCGGCGATATATTAGGATTACGATCGATTTTAACGCATCGAACGCGACATGTTGTAGGACAGCACACCGCGCTCCCGAGACGAGGCCGTGGACGCGCGCGCGTTCTCGTCTTTGCTCCGTAGTAGCAATATTATTTACCAAAAGGAAATAAGAAACTAAGAATAAGTCGAAATGTCCGATTAAACGTTACGAGTATCATCGTTAAATTTATCAAACACATCGATCGAGAAGCACGCGAGGAGATCTAAATAAGCAAAGCAAAAATTTCATTGACGCAGCCGGGAGCGATGCTGTTCGGTCGCAACCTTTTTTTACCTAGCTACGTTAGCACACCTATATTCTTAATTTTCAATGTCTCAACGTGAATGAACGGACACTTAAACGTATAACATAATAACTCTACCTATATAATATGTGTACATACTAAGTATACCAATTATAGTTTGCGATATTATAACGCCGTAATCTCATGTACATACGAAAACTTTAAATTGTTTCGATTGATATTTGTATGTGCTCTAAATGAATGTCATGTTTGCCCGCAATTGCTTGTCACATTCAAAGTTGTATTTTGTGTTTGTCTTTACCAATGTATCAGTGTGCCGAGCGTTGGCAAACTTTATCAATAAAAAAAAAACATGCCACTAGTGGATAGTTAGCATTAGTATCAGTAGTAATAGTGGTGTTATATGAAAAATATTATTCAATCAATTATTTATCGATTGGTAATTCATTTATATTGGTAGCTTAACTAATTGTGGGTGTGTCGTCGTTTAGTCGTTTTGATACGTTTTATTTTTGTAATAGAAACATATGCGGCCCTGAAAAGGGCCTTTTTTACTTGTTGAAAAATATCCGTCATACACCTAAGTAGGTGTACGACAATAATTAAATCAACTTAACCGCCGAAACCGTAGAGGGTGCGGCCCTGGCGCTTCAGAGCGTACACGACGTCCATGGCGGTGACGGTCTTCCTCTTGGCGTGTTCCGTGTAGGTTACCGCGTCGCGGATGACGTTCTCGAGGAATACCTTGAGAACACCGCGAGTCTCCTCGTATATCAGACCGGAGATACGTTTCACTCCACCCCTGCGCGCCAGACGACGAATCGCCGGCTTGGTGATACCCTGGATGTTATCACGGAGCACCTTCCTGTGACGCTTCGCGCCACCTTTTCCCAATCCCTTTCCTCCCTTACCGCGGCCGGTCATCGTTGATTGTCTGAATTAACTGCACTTTAGAAAAACCACCAGCACTACGTACGTCTGGCACGTACGACGATCACTGTTAGAATACGCTTCGCGTTCAAAGTCGTGGTGTATATATAGATTTCGGACAGCTAGGACCTCGCACGACTCTGCGCCCGACCGTCGTTCCGTGCGGACGTCTGTTCCTGTGCTATCTCGCTCGCTCCGTGTGAGTCATCGCCGCTTGCCACTGTACAGTGCGCACGCGCTCTCCGACTGCTGCCTTGCCGCCTGCTGCGCTCCCATTGGTCGCTTCGCGCCTTCGGTGGACAACGGGCTTTGAAGGCTGCAATTTATGATCGCGGGTTTACCTGCGGCCGTTCAGATAGCCACCTAACGGTGCCAAACGGTTATCTGTCGGTTAACGCCTTGTGCGGGAGTGTTTTTGTCCGGGGTGCATACACCGTGCCTTTTTCAAGGCGCGTAACAGCCCCTCCGCTTCCTCCAAGTCCTGTTGGCGGCCGGGCCTCTTAATAGGCACGCGATAGGGAGTAGGTACTCCAACTACTTTCCTTGCAACCGGCTAAAAACAGGTCCACTGTTGGACGGGTCCTGTCACATCCGTAGGGGCTCTATTTACCCAAACTCCTACGGGCTGGTTAGGTCGGTGACAAACCACACCTCCGCTATCACCAGCGGAGACGCATACACGTTAGGGCAAATCACTAGCTTAGGTACTCACTACCAGTAGGCTTAGGTACACACTCGTCGTCAAACTGTTGGCTTCCCGCCTTCAGAATGGCGTCCGAGGATCCACCTCCTGACATGAGCAGTTTAATGCTCTTTTTAAACAAACGTTATCCAGACGTTATTCGGGCCTTTAATGAGTCCGTTGTCGCTGACTCGCCGCGTTCGCCGTCACCGCCGCCGTGTAAGACGGTTAAAAATGCCTCCGCGAAGGCATCGACTAACGTAACCGACCAATCTGGGTCTCGCTCGCGCCCCGACAAAATTGTATCTCGTTCGCGGACCGACCAATCAGGTTCTTGCTCGCGCTCACGCTCACCACGTCGTGTAATGGGAAGCGTAAGCGATGAGACGATTAACCAATCACGGCCATCGTCGCGTAGGGCGAATAAAAATGCCTCCGCGAAGGCATCGACTAACGTAACCGACCAATCCGGGTCTTGCTCGCGCGCCGACAAAATAGGTAGCTCGCGTACTGACCAATCAGGATCTCGTTCGCGCTCGCGCTCACCATGCGATATGGGAAGCGTAAGCGATGAGTCGATTAGCCAATCACGGCCACTGTCGCGTATGTCAACCCAATCCGCCCGGGCGGAATCAAATAACGAAACGTCGTCGAACGAATCCGACGGGTTTCAAACAGTAGGACGTAAGAAAAAGCGCTCGGCTAAAGGCGGTCCTCCGGCCAAGAGGCCAACCCAGCCCTCAAGCCCTCCTAAGAGGGATCTTAGCTCCCTTTTATCGGGAAAACCCGCGCCGTCCGCTCCCGCGGACCGTATTAAAACACCGCCGCCCGTTTACATAAGGGATAAGGGTGTATGGCCCGCTCTCTCAAAGCTCCTCGACACTAAGTCGATTAATTACAAAGCCCGTACGCTGCGGGATAATTTATGCGTACAGGTGTTTTCACCGGATCACCACCGGTTTTTAACCTCCCACCTTCGCTCTGAAGGTATCGGAGGACATACTTTCCCCCTACCCGAGGAGCGCGTCCTTAGGGTAGTTATCAAGGGCATTCCGAAGGAAATAGACTCCGGGATAGTCCAAACCGACTTAGTAGAGCAAGGGTACCCCGTTAGGGAGGTATTCAGAATGCTCCAACGCACTACAAAGGAAGCGTACGATATGGTACTCGTAGTGCTAGACCTCACCCCGAGCGGTAAAAAGATATTTGGTCTCAGAGAGTGTTGTAAGCTCTCGGGACTGAGGGTTGAAACCCCCCTCAAACACTCATTCACACGACAGTGTCATCGCTGTCAACTCTACGGGCACGCAGCCCGTAACTGTTTCGCCAGGGCGCGGTGTGTCAAGTGCTTAGGCGACCATGGCACCGCGGACTGCAAGCGCACACTTCCGTGCGCCGAGCCGCCGGCGTGCGTGCTTTGCGGGCAACAGGGGCACCCAGCGAATTATCGCGGTTGTCCTCGAGCCCCCAAGGCGCATAAGCCGGCGTCTAGGCGCACGGCGGGGCGTGACGCGGCCCGCCGTGGCACGGGACCAAAGCCCACTTACGTGCCGGCCCCACAGCCCGAAAGTAGTCCCTGGGTCAAGCCCCCGGTAACGGAGGGCCCTCCCCAGCTCACGTCAGAGGCCTTCCCGCCTCTACCAACCAAAGCGGCATCTGCGGCGCCTTCCCAGGCGTCAGCGCCGACACCCACCGTAACGGAGAGGACCACCCCTAAGGCGAGCCCTCCTCCTCAAGCCCTCCGCCCTCCCGCGGAGGCATCTGCGGAGTCCGCAAAAGTTAGCAACGCATTTAATCTTGCGTTCAGCGTTATAGGCGCTTTAGACTTGGATGCCCTCGTTGCATTCCACGAAGCCTATACATCCGCTTTAGACGTGTCCGCTAAGGTTAACGTCGTATCTCAGCATGCCCTGCTACTTCAATCCGTGCGGCAATTCGTAGAATCCAACACACCGCAATAGCTACGACCACGTCTAGGGTCAAGGCTCGATCGCTGTCCGTAGTGACATTTAACGCAAACGGTTTCAAGCCGCAGGCAGATTTGGTCCGAGATTTCCTCGTTCGCCACCAAATAGATATTTTCCTAGTACAGGAATCGTTTCTCAAGCCCAGCGTTCGCGCGCCTAGATTCGCGAATTACGTCGCGGTTAGAAACGACAGACCTACGGCGAAAGGCGGAACGCTCATCTACTATAGACGTGCGCTTCACTGCTCGCCGCTAGACCCGCCGTCGCTAACAAACATAGAGTGCTCTGTGTTACGCGTGGCTATGACCGGTCATCAGCCGATTATTATCGTGTCGGTGTATCTCCCTCCCTCTAAGGACATCCTAGAGAGCGATCTAAGGACTCTGTTTGCGCTGGGCCCCTCGGTCTTATTGGTCGGGGATCTCAATAGCAAGCACGGGGACTGGAATAGCTCAAAAGAAAACCCTAATGGGCGAGCCCTCAGTAGACTTATTGACGTGCTCAATTTCAATGTCATTGCCCCCATTCAACCGACTCGTCGCGGTATAACTTGTAACGGCCTTCTCTCAACGGACGTCTTAGACGTAGCGGTTCTACGAAACGTAGCACTACAGCCGCGTAGCGTAGAGGTGCTACACGAATTAGACTCTGATCATTTCCCGGTTCAATTTGAATTCGGCCCACCTAACACCCTAGAGAAGAGGTACAAGTCCATAGTCGACTGGCAGAAGCTAGACGAGGCCCTCAAGCCCGTCGAAACGTCTGACCTCTCTAATATCCCCGACGATTTAGTCTCGTCCGCTCACGCGTTAGACGCGATCTCCTCGGTCACTAATTACATTCAGACCAAGGTCGCCGAATCGTCCCGGAAGGTCCCAGATGAGTTCGCTCAACGCTGGGAGCTTCCCCCGGACGCGAGGCGTCTGTTGACCGAGAAGAACGCGGCGACTCGCGCCTTCGCCAGAGCGCCGACCGACGATAACCGCAGAGCACTCCGCGCCTCGCAGCGCCGAGTCAAAGAGCGCATGTGCGAAATTAGAAACGAACGCTGGGACCGTCTCACCAGCGAATTGTCACCTTCGCATACGGCCTATTGGTCTCTCGCGCGTTCTCTTAAAACCGACACGGTGGCTTCTATGCCCCCTCTCAAGCGTCCAAATCTGCCTGACGCATTCGATGACGACGAAAAAGCCGAGTGCTTAGCCGTCAACCTAGTGGAGCAGTGCACGCCGTATCTCGAGCATAGCGACCCGGCGCACGTCGAACACGTGAACCGCGAAGTCGAACGCATAGTCGCACTGCCCCTCTCTCCCGAGCCGCTCCCGCCTACGTCGATAGCCGAGGTCAAAACTCTTATCAAGAGTTCTCTGCCTCGTAAATCTCCAGGTCTCGACGCCATCTCGAATAAGGTCCTCCGGTGCCTACCGCCCCATCTGATATGCTTGCTAGTGGCCATTTTCAATTGCCTACTCGAAAACTGCACCTTCCCGGCGCAGTGGAAAGAGGCCATTGTCATCGGTATTCACAAGCCGGGCAAGCCTCGTAACAATCCCACCAGTTACCGCCCTATCAGCCTTCTCAACACGCTGAGCAAGCTGTACGAGAAGGTAGTGAAAAAGCGCCTCCTAGATTATGCCCTAGAAAAGGGGCTCATTCCCGATGAGCAGTTTGGCTTTAGGCCGGCCCACTCGTGCGTCCATCAAGTCC
The DNA here is from genome assembly GCA_028984075.1 of Pieris mannii. Classification (NCBI taxonomy): domain Eukaryota; kingdom Metazoa; phylum Arthropoda; class Insecta; order Lepidoptera; family Pieridae; genus Pieris; species Pieris mannii. Next base: position 331,116 of record CM054798.1, on the reverse strand, counting down.
ATCGGATCACGGAGCACATCCTCTCCGGGATGAACAGCTCCCTGAAACCGAGAGCCACGGGTGCGCTCTTCTTCGACATAGCGAAGGCTTTCGACAAGGTGTGGCACAACGGCTTGATTTACAAGCTCTACCACCTTCAAGTGCCACTGAGACTCGTGCGTATCGTACACGACTTCTTGTCCGACCGCTCAATTCGCTATCGCGTAGAAGGAACGTTATCGTCTCCTCGTCCAATCAGGGCCGGAGTCCCTCAAGGCTCGGTCCTTTCGCCCCTTCTTTTCACGCTGTATACCGGCGACATCCCTAGGGCTCCGAATGTGGAGCTAGCCCTCTATGCCGACGACACCGCTCTCTATACCACTCATAAAGACAGAGGTGTCATCGTGGACAGACTCCAGACCGCAACCACGTCGCTAGGCGAATGGTTCCGGAAATGGGGCTTTCAGTTAAATCCCGAGAAAAGTGTTGCAGTTCTCTTTGCCAGGGGCAACCCCGGTGCTAACGCTAATACTCGGGAAAAATTTCTCCTCAAAAAAGAGGTCACCCTTTACGGACAAGCCATTCCCTGGCAAAAGTCCGTCAAATATCTAGGAGTCACGCTCGACAGCGGCATGCATTTTCGTAAGCATGTAGCCGCCGTTCGCAAGAAGGCCGCTTTTGTCCTCTCTCGCCTCCATTTCCTCCTAAATAAAAGGAGTCACATGTCCCTTAGACACAAGGTAACCTTGTACAAGGCCTGCGTCAGACCGTGCATGACCTACGCTAGCGTAGTCTTCGCGCACTGTGCCCCCTCGTATATCCACCGGTTGCAAGTGCTACAGTCGCGTTTCATGAGAATCGCGACCGGCGCACCCTTCTACGTGAGAAACGTCGATCTCCACTATGACCTGGAGCTCCCTACCATAGCCCAATGGATGAAGTTGGCGTCCAAACGCCACTTCGACAAGGCTAAACATCATCCCAACCCACTGGTGCGTAATAGCATCAATTATTATCCCTTCCCGACTAAAAAGGCTCGCAGGAGGCCCCGACACATACTAAAGGATCCGGATGATCCAATCACAGTAGCTAACAATAAATTAAAAGCCGCCCGCGCGGCCAATAATAATAATAATAGCAGTAGCAAACAGATTAGGGTTAAAAACCGCCTTCTCCGGGGAAGGCGAGGACCTTTACTCCGCATTTCGCTCACTCCAGTGAGCTTCCGTCCTGCCCTTCAGGCGATTGACCCCCCCGCGACGGCCCAAGCCGAGGTTCGAGTCTCACAGGAGACGCCCTTGCGCGAGTCGCGGGAACCCCACCCCTTCCGGCTGAGCTAAGCTCGCCAAAACAGCCCGTGCTGAGCTGTAAAGGCCCTTAAGGCCAACAGCGAGATTCCATTCTAAAAAAAAAAAAAAAAAAAAAGGACCTCGCATATAAACGGGGCGAGGGGAGGGGGGGGGGGGGGGCAGCGGCGTTGTGTGTGAGATTCGTTCTTATTATTATGATTTTATGTATGTATAAATAAATAAATTACTATGTACATAAAGAAGTAAATGTACAAAATAAAAACCAGCAAAGTAAAACCTCCAATTATGTCGATACGCATGAATTGAAAACAATACACAATAACAGAAAAGAAAAAACAAATCACGACAAAAATTTAACACATTTAACAATTAACTAAACAAAAAAAGACAAAAATTAACACCTGGTACACACACCGAGCTACAGCACGCCTCAAGAAGAGTCATAAATTTCTGAAGTGGTGCCATAAATACATATAATAGAAAGTCATTATTGTGCAATTGTTTTCTAAGAAACAATGGTGGCTCGCAAATATTGTTGTCGGCATTTGCCTTTGAACGTAAAATAGGCGCCAGCCTAATTTACGTTTTGTCGATCGCGAAATTAATTATTTATTTACTTAATAAATATTTATTTTATATATATATATATATTTTAATATTAGGTTAATTCCTAATGTTTTAAAATGCTTTTTCATTTGGTGTAGTAACGTTCGTTTCATTCGTTAGATACGTGATGTCTGTCTGAAGCACATCATTTGAATTATATGCGGCCCTGAAAAGGGCCTTTTGTTGTAATAATAATAATATAATATTATTATTTAGCACCGGCTACGCAAAATTAAGCACGCTCGCCGCGAATGCGTCTCGCCAGTTGGATGTCCTTGGGCATGATCGTCACTCGCTTTGCGTGAATGGCGCACAGGTTGGTGTCCTCGAAGAGGCCCACGAGATACGCCTCGCTCGCCTCCTGAAGCGCCATCACGGCGGAGCTCTGGAACCTGAGGTCGGTCTTGAAGTCCTGCGCAATCTCCCTCACCAGACGTTGGAACGGCAACTTGCGGATCAACAGCTCGGTACTCTTCTGGTAGCGACGGATCTCTCTCAGAGCGACGGTACCGGGCCTGTAACGGTGAGGCTTCTTCACGCCGCCGGTGGCTGGAGCGCTCTTGCGGGCCGCCTTGGTGGCGAGCTGCTTTCGCGGCGCCTTACCTCCGGTGGACTTACGGGCTGTCTGCTTAGTACGTGCCATTACGACGACTGCTCTCACTGACTCACTCGACTCGACTGAATACAAACTTTATATTATAATGTACGATGTGTGGACACGTCCGTCGCGTAACGATTGCGATGATGATATAAACACCGTCAAAACTTTTTTTTTTTTTTTTTTTTTTTTTTTTTTTTTTTTTTTTTTTTGAGAATGGAATCTCGCTGTTGGCCTTAAGGGCCTTTACAGCTCAGCACGGGCTGTTTTGGCGAGCTTAGCTCAGCCGGAAGGGGTGGGGTTCCCGCGACTCGCGCAAGGGCGTCTCCTGTGAGACTCGAACCTCGGCTTGGGCCGTCGCGGGGGGGTCAATCGCCTGAAGGGCAGGACGGAAGCTCACTGGAGTGAGCGAAATGCGGAGTAAAGGTCCTCGCCTTCCCCGGAGAAGGCGGTTTTTAACCCTAATCTGTTTGCTACTGCTATTATTATTATTATTGGCCGCGCGGGCGGCTTTTAATTTATTGTTAGCTACTGTGATTGGATCATCCGGATCCTTTAGTATGTGTCGGGGCCTCCTGCGAGCCTTTTTAGTCGGGAAGGGATAATAATTGATGCTATTACGCACCAGTGGGTTGGGATGGTGTTTAGCCTTGTCGAAGTGGCGTTTGGACGCCAACTTCATCCATTGGGCTATGGTAGGGAGCTCCAGGTCATAGTGGAGATCGACGTTTCTCACGTAGAAGGGTGCGCCGGTCGCGATTCTCATGAAACGCGACTGTAGCACTTGCAACCGGTGGATATACGAGGGGGCACAGTGCGCGAAGACTACGCTAGCGTAGGTCATGCACGGTCGGACGCAGGCCTTGTACAAGGTTACCTTGTGTCTAAGGGACATGTGACTCCTTTTATTTAGGAGGAAATGGAGGCGAGAGAGGACAAAAGCGGCCTTCTTGCGAACGGCGGCTACATGCTTACGAAAATGCATGCCGCTGTCGAGCGTGACTCCTAGATATTTGACGGACTTTTGCCAGGGAATGGCTTGTCCGTAAAGGGTGACCTCTTTTTTGAGGAGAAATTTTTCCCGAGTATTAGCGTTAGCACCGGGGTTGCCCCTGGCAAAGAGAACTGCAACGCTTTTCTCGGGATTTAACTGAAAGCCCCATTTCCGGAACCATTCGCCTAGCGACGTGGTTGCGGTCTGGAGTCTGTCCACGATGACACCTCTATCTTTATGAGTGGTATAGAGAGCGGTGTCGTCGGCATAGAGGGCTAGCTCCACATTCGGAGCCCTAGGGATGTCGCCGGTATACAGCGTGAAGAGAAGGGGCGAAAGGACCGAGCCTTGAGGGACTCCGGCCCTGATTGGACGAGGAGACGATAACGTTCCTTCTACACGATAACGAATTGAACGGTCGGACAAGAAGTCGTGTACGATACGCACGAGTCTCAGTGGCACTTGAAGGTGGTAGAGCTTGTAAATCAAGCCGTTGTGCCACACCTTGTCGAAAGCCTTCGCTATGTCGAAGAAGAGCGCACCCGTGGCTCTCGGTTTCAGGGAGCTGTTCATCCCGGAGAGGATGTGCTCCGTGATCCGATGGACTTGATGGACGCACGAGTGGGCCGGCCTAAAGCCAAACTGCTCATCGGGAATGAGCCCCTTTTCTAGGGCATAATCTAGGAGGCGCTTTTTCACTACCTTCTCGTACAGCTTGCTCAGCGTGTTGAGAAGGCTGATAGGGCGGTAACTGGTGGGATTGTTACGAGGCTTGCCCGGCTTGTGAATACCGATGACAATGGCCTCTTTCCACTGCGCCGGGAAGGTGCAGTTTTCGAGTAGGCAATTGAAAATGGCCACTAGCAAGCATATCAGATGGGGCGGTAGGCACCGGAGGACCTTATTCGAGATGGCGTCGAGACCTGGAGATTTACGAGGCAGTGAACTCTTGATAAGAGTTTTGACCTCGGCTATCGACGTAGGCGGGAGCGGCTCGGGAGAGAGGGGCAGTGCGACTATGCGTTCGACTTCGCGGTTCACGTGTTCGACGTGCGCCGGGTCGCTATGCTCGAGATACGGCGTGCACTGCTCCACTAGGTTGACGGCTAAGCACTCGGCTTTTTCGTCGTCATCGAATGCGTCAGGCAGATTTGGACGCTTGAGAGGGGGCATAGAAGCCACCGTGTCGGTTTTAAGAGAACGCGCGAGAGACCAATAGGCCGTATGCGAAGGTGACAATTCGCTGGTGAGACGGTCCCAGCGTTCGTTTCTAATTTCGCGCATGCGCTCTTTGACTCGGCGCTGCGAGGCGCGGAGTGCTCTGCGGTTATCGTCGGTCGGCGCTCTGGCGAAGGCGCGAGTCGCCGCGTTCTTCTCGGTCAACAGACGCCTCGCGTCCGGGGGAAGCTCCCAGCGTTGAGCGAACTCATCTGGGACCTTCCGGGACGATTCGGCGACCTTGGTCTGAATGTAATTAGTGACCGAGGAGATCGCGTCTAACGCGTGAGCGGACGAGACTAAATCGTCGGGGATATTAGAGAGGTCAGACGTTTCGACGGGCTTGAGGGCCTCGTCTAGCTTCTGCCAGTCGACTATGGACTTGTACCTCTTCTCTAGGGTGTTAGGTGGGCCGAATTCAAATTGAACCGGGAAATGATCAGAGTCTAATTCGTGTAGCACCTCTACGCTACGCGGCTGTAGTGCTACGTTTCGTAGAACCGCTACGTCTAAGACGTCCGTTGAGAGAAGGCCGTTACAAGTTATACCGCGACGAGTCGGTTGAATGGGGGCAATGACATTGAAATTGAGCACGTCAATAAGTCTACTGAGGGCTCGCCCATTAGGGTTTTCTTTTGAGCTATTCCAGTCCCCGTGCTTGCTATTGAGATCCCCGACCAATAAGACCGAGGGGCCCAGCGCAAACAGAGTCCTTAGATCGCTCTCTAGGATGTCCTTAGAGGGAGGGAGATACACCGACACGATAATAATCGGCTGATGACCGGTCATAGCCACGCGTAACACAGAGCACTCTATGTTTGTTAGCGACGGCGGGTCTAGCGGCGAGCAGTGAAGCGCACGTCTATAGTAGATGAGCGTTCCGCCTTTCGCCGTAGGTCTGTCGTTTCTAACCGCGACGTAATTCGCGAATCTAGGCGCGCGAACGCTGGGCTTGAGAAACGATTCCTGTACTAGGAAAATATCTATTTGGTGGCGAACGAGGAAATCTCGGACCAAATCTGCCTGCGGCTTGAAACCGTTTGCGTTAAATGTCACTACGGACAGCGATCGAGCCTTGACCCTAGACGTGGTCGTAGCTATTGCGGTGTGTTGGATTCTACGAATTGCCGCACGGATTGAAGTAGCAGGGCATGCTGAGATACGACGTTAACCTTAGCGGACACGTCTAAAGCGGATGTATAGGCTTCGTGGAATGCAACGAGGGCATCCAAGTCTAAAGCGCCTATAACGCTGAACGCAAGATTAAATGCGTTGCTAACTTTTGCGGACTCCGCAGATGCCTCCGCGGGAGGGCGGAGGGCTTGAGGAGGAGGGCTCGCCTTAGGGGTGGTCCTCTCCGTTACGGTGGGTGTCGGCGCTGACGCCTGGGAAGGCGCCGCAGATGCCGCTTTGGTTGGTAGAGGCGGGAAGGCCTCTGACGTGAGCTGGGGAGGGCCCTCCGTTACCGGGGGCTTGACCCAGGGACTACTTTCGGGCTGTGGGGCCGGCACGTAAGTGGGCTTTGGTCCCGTGCCACGGCGGGCCGCGTCACGCCCCGCCGTGCGCCTAGACGCCGGCTTATGCGCCTTGGGGGCTCGAGGACAACCGCGATAATTCGCTGGGTGCCCCTGTTGCCCGCAAAGCACGCACGCCGGCGGCTCGGCGCACGGAAGTGTGCGCTTGCAGTCCGCGGTGCCATGGTCGCCTAAGCACTTGACACACCGCGCCCTGGCGAAACAGTTACGGGCTGCGTGCCCGTAGAGTTGACAGCGATGACACTGTCGTGTGAAAGAGTGTTTGAGGGGGGTTTCAACCCTCAGTCCCGAGAGCTTACAACACTCTCTGAGACCAAATATCTTTTTACCGCTCGGGGTGAGGTCTAGCACTACGAGTACCATATCGTACGCTTCTTTTGTAGTGCGTTGGAGCATTCTGAATACCTCCCTAACGGGGTACCCTTGCTCTACTAGGTCGGTTTGGACTATCCCGGAGTCTATTTCCTTCGGAATGCCCTTGATAACTACCCTAAGGACGCGCTCCTCGGGTAGGGGGAAAGTATGTCCTCCGATACCTTCAGAGCGAAGGTGGGAGGTTAAAAACCGGTGGTGATCCGGTGAAAACACCTGTACGCATAAATTATCCCGCAGCGTACGGGCTTTGTAATTAATCGACTTAGTGTCGAGGAGCTTTGAGAGAGCGGGCCATACACCCTTATCCCTAATGTAAACGGGCGGCGGTGTTTTAATACGGTCCGCGGGAGCGGACGGCGCGGGTTTTCCCGATAAAAGGGAGCTAAGATCCCTCTTAGGAGGGCTTGAGGGCTGGGTTGGCCTCTTGGCCGGAGGACCGCCTTTAGCCGAGCGCTTTTTCTTGCGCCCTACCGTTTCGAAGCCGTCTGATTCGTTCGACGACGTTTCGTTTAATGATTCCGCCCGAGCGGATTGGGTCGACATGCGCGACGAAGGCCGTGATTGGCTTATTAACTCATCGCTTACGCTTTCCGCACGGAGCGGTGAGCGCGAGCGCGAGCGAGACCCTGATTGGTCGGTGCGCGAGGTAGTACCGCATTCGTCTAGACGCGTGCGAGAACCGGATTGGTCGATACGCGAGCAAGAGACTATTTGATCGGAACGCGAGCGGGACCCTGATTGGTCGGTGCGCGAGGTAGTACCGCATTCATCGATGCGCGTGCGAGAACCGGATTGGTCGATAATTGATCGCGATACCTTCGCGGAGGCATTTTTAATATTCACCTTACGCGGCGGCGGTGATGGCGAACGCGGCGAGTCAGCGATAAGGGACTCATTAAAGGCCCTAATAGCGTCTGGAAAACGCTTATTTAAAAAGAGCACTAAATTGCTCATGTCAGGAGGTGGATCCTCGGACGCCATTCTGAAGGCGGGAAGCCAACAGTTTGACGACGAGTGTGTACCTAAGCCTACTGGTAGTGAGTACCTAAGCTAGTGATTTGCCCTAACGTGTATGCGTCTCCGCTGGTGATAGCGGAGGTGTGGTTTGTCACCGACCTAACCAGCCCGTAGGAGTTTGGGTAAATAGAGCCCCTACGGATGTGACAGGACCCGTCCAACAGTGGACCTGTTTTTAGCCGGTTGCAAGGAAAGTAGTTGGAGTACCTACTCCCTATCGCGTGCCTACTAGGAGGCCCGGCCGCCAACAGGACTTGGAGGAAGCGGAGGGGCTGTTACGCGCCTTGAAAAAGGCACGGTGTATGCACCCCGGACAAAAACACTCCCGCACAAGGCGTTAACCGACAGATAACCGTTTGGCACCGTTAGGTGGCTATCTGAACGGCCGCAGGTAAACCCGCGATCATAAATTGCAGCCTTCAAAGCCCGTTGTCCACCGAAGGCGCGAAGCGACCAATGGGAGCGCAGCAGGCGGCAAGGCAGCAGTCGGAGAGCGCGTGCGCACTGTACAGTGGCAAGCGGCGATGACTCACACGGAGCGAGCGAGATAGCACAGGAGCAGACGTCCGCACGGAACGACGGTCGGGCGCAGAGTGACCGTCAAAACTTTTTTTTTTTTTTTTTTTTTTTTTTTTTTTGAATGGAATCTCGCTGTTGGCCTTAAGGGCCTTTACAGCTCAGCACGGGCTGTTTTGGCGAGCTTAGCTCAGCCGGAAGGGGTGGGGTTCCCGCGACTCGCGCAAGGGCGTCTCCTGTGAGACTCGAACCTCGGCTTGGGCCGTCGCGGGGGGGTCAATCGCCTGAAGGGCAGGACGGAAGCTCACTGGAGTGAGCGAAATGCGAAGTAAAGGTCCTCGCCTTCCCCGGAGAAGGCGGTTTTTAACCCTAATCTGTTTGCTACTGCTATTATTATTATTATTGGCCGCGCGGGCGGCTTTTAATTTATTGTTAGCTATTGTGATTGGATCATCCGGATCCTTTAGTATGTGTCGGGGCCTCCTGCGAGCCTTTTTAGTCGGGAAGGGATAATAATTGATGCTATTACGCACCAGTGGGTTGGGATGGTGTTTAGCCTTGTCGAAGTGGCGTTTGGACGCCAACTTCATCCATTGGGCTATGGTAGGGAGCTCCAGGTCATAGTGGAGATCGACGTTTCTCACGTAGAAGGGTGCGCCGGTCGCGATTCTCATGAAACGCGACTGTAGCACTTGCAACCGGTGGATATACGAGGGGGCACAGTGCGCGAAGACTACGCTAGCGTAGGTCATGCACGGTCGGACGCAGGCCTTGTACAAGGTTACCTTGTGTCTAAGGGACATGTGACTCCTTTTATTTAGGAGGAAATGGAGGCGAGAGAGGACAAAAGCGGCCTTCTTGCGAACGGCGGCTACATGCTTACGAAAATGCATGCCGCTGTCGAGCGTGACTCCTAGATATTTGACGGACTTTTGCCAGGGAATGGCTTGTCCGTAAAGGGTGACCTCTTTTTTGAGGAGAAATTTTTCCCGAGTATTAGCGTTAGCACCGGGGTTGCCCCTGGCAAAGAGAACTGCAACGCTTTTCTCGGGATTTAACTGAAAGCCCCATTTCCGGAACCATTCGCCTAGCGACGTGGTTGCGGTCTGGAGTCTGTCCACGATGACACCTCTATCTTTATGAGTGGTATAGAGAGCGGTGTCGTCGGCATAGAGGGCTAGCTCCACATTCGGAGCCCTAGGGATGTCGCCGGTATACAGCGTGAAGAGAAGGGGCGAAAGGACCGAGCCTTGAGGGACTCCGGCCCTGATTGGACGAGGAGACGATAACGTTCCTTCTACACGATAACGAATTGAACGGTCGGACAAGAAGTCGTGTACGATACGCACGAGTCTCAGTGGCACTTGAAGGTGGTAGAGCTTGTAAATCAAGCCGTTGTGCCACACCTTGTCGAAAGCCTTCGCTATGTCGAAGAAGAGCGCACCCGTGGCTCTCGGTTTCAGGGAGCTGTTCATCCCGGAGAGGATGTGCTCCGTGATCCGATGGACTTGATGGACGCACGAGTGGGCCGGCCTAAAGCCAAACTGCTCATCGGGAATGAGCCCCTTTTCTAGGGCATAATCTAGGAGGCGCTTTTTCACTACCTTCTCGTACAGCTTGCTCAGCGTGTTGAGAAGGCTGATAGGGCGGTAACTGGTGGGATTGTTACGAGGCTTGCCCGGCTTGTGAATACCGATGACAATGGCCTCTTTCCACTGCGCCGGGAAGGTGCAGTTTTCGAGTAGGCAATTGAAAATGGCCACTAGCAAGCATATCAGATGGGGCGGTAGGCACCGGAGGACCTTATTCGAGATGGCGTCGAGACCTGGAGATTTACGAGGCAGAGAACTCTTGATTAGAGTTTTGACCTCGGCTATCGACGTAGGCGGGAGCGGCTCGGGAGAGAGGGGCAGTGCGACTATGCGTTCGACTTCGCGGTTCACGTGTTCGACGTGCGCCGGGTCGCTATGCTCGAGATACGGCGTGCACTGCTCCACTAGGTTGACGGCTAAGCACTCGGCTTTTTCGTCGTCATCGAATGCGTCAGGCAGATTTGGACGCTTGAGAGGGGGCATAGAAGCCACCGTGTCGGTTTTAAGGGAACGCGCGAGAGACCAATAGGCCGTATGCGAAGGTGACAATTCGCTGGTGAGACGGTCCCAGCGTTCGTTTCTAATTTCACGCATGCGCTCTTTGACTCGGCGCTGCGAGGCGCGGAGTGCTCTGCGGTTATCGTCGGTCGGCGCTCTGGCGAAGGCGCGAGTCGCCGCGTTCTTCTCGGTCAACAGACGCCTCGCGTCCGGGGGAAGCTCCCAGCGTTGAGCGAACTCATCTGGGACCTTCCGGGACGATTCGGCGACCTTGGTCTGAATGTAATTAGTGACCGAGGAGATCGCGTCTAACGCGTGAGCGGACGAGACTAAATCGTCGGGGATATTAGAGAGGTCAGACGTTTCGACGGGCTTGAGGGCCTCGTCTAGCTTCTGCCAGTCGACTATGGACTTGTACCTCTTCTCTAGGGTGTTAGGTGGGCCGAATTCAAATTGAACCGGGAAATGATCAGAGTCTAATTCGTGTAGCACCTCTACGCTACGCGGCTGTAGTGCTACGTTTCGTAGAACCGCTACGTCTAAGACGTCCGTTGAGAGAAGGCCGTTACAAGTTATACCGCGACGAGTCGGTTGAATGGGGGCAATGACATTGAAATTGAGCACGTCAATAAGTCTACTGAGGGCTCGCCCATTAGGGTTTTCTTTTGAGCTATTCCAGTCCCCGTGCTTGCTATTGAGATCCCCGACCAATAAGACCGAGGGGCCCAGCGCAAACAGAGTCCTTAGATCGCTCTCTAGGATGTCCTTAGAGGGAGGGAGATACACCGACACGATAATAATCGGCTGATGACCGGTCATAGCCACGCGTAACACAGAGCACTCTATGTTTGTTAGCGACGGCGGGTCTAGCGGCGAGCAGTGAAGCGCACGTCTATAGTAGATGAGCGTTCCGCCTTTCGCCGTAGGTCTGTCGTTTCTAACCGCGACGTAATTTGCGAATCTAGGCGCGCGAATGCTGGGCTTGAGAAACGATTCCTGTACTAGGAAAATATCTATTTGGTGGCGAACGAGGAAATCTCGGACCAAATCTGCCTGCGGCTTGAAACCGTTTGCGTTAAATGTCACTACGGACAGCGATCGAGCCTTGACCCTAGACGTGGTCGTAGCTATTGCGGTGTGTTGGATTCTACGAATTGCCGCACGGATTGAAGTAGCAGGGCATGCTGAGAAACGACGTTAACCTTAGCGGACACGTCTATAGCGGATGTATAGGCTTCGTGGAATGCAACGAGGGCATCCAAGTCTAAAGCGCCTATAACGCTGAACGCAAGATTAAATGCGTTGCTAACTTTTGCGGACTCCGCAGATGCCTCCGCGGGAGGGCGGAGGGCTTGAGGAGGAGGGCTCGCCTTAGGGGTGGTCCTCTCCTTTACGGTGGGTGTCGGCGCTGACGCCTGGGAAGGCGCCGCAGATGCCGCTTTGGTTGGTAGAGGCGGGAAGGCCTCTGACGTGAGCTGGGGAGGGCCCTCCGTTACCGGGGGCTTGACCCAGGGACTACTTTCGGGCTGTGGGGCCGGCACGTAAGTGGGCTTTGGTCCCGTGCCACGGCGGGCCGCGTCACGCCCCGCCGTGCGCCTAGACGCCGGCTTATGCGCCTTGGGGGCTCGAGGACAACCGCGATAATTCGCTGGGTGCCCCTGTTGCCCGCAAAGCACGCACGCCGGCGGCTCGGCGCACGGAAGTGTGCGCTTGCAGTCCGCGGTGCCATGGTCGCCTAAGCACTTAACACACCGCGCCCTGGCGAAACAGTTACGGGCTGCGTGCCCGTAGAGTTGACAGCGATGACACTGTCGTGTGAATGAGTGTTTGAGGGGGGTTTCAACCCTCAGTCCCGAGAGCTTACAACACTCTCTGAGACCAAATATCTTTTTACCGCTCGGGGTGAGGTCTAGCACTACGAGTACCATATCGTACGCTTCTTTTGTAGTGCGTTGGAGCATTCTGAATACCTCCCTAACGGGGTACCCTTGCTCTACTAGGTCGGTTTGGACTATCCCGGAGTCTATTTCCTTCGGAATGCCCTTGATAACTACCCTAAGGACGCGCTCCTCGGGTAGGGGGAAAGTATGTCCTCCGATACCTTCAGAGCGAAGGTGGGAGGTTAAAAACCGGTGGTGATCCGGTGAAAACACCTGTACGCATAAATTATCCCGCAGCGTACGGGCTTTGTAATTAATCGACTTAGTGTCGAGGAGCTTTGAGAGAGCGGGCCATACACCCTTATCCCTAATGTAAACGGGCGGCGGTGTTTTAATACGGTCCGCGGGAGCGGACGGCGCGGGTTTTCCCGATAAAAGGGAGCTAAGATCCCTCTTAGGAGGGCTTGAGGGCTGGGTTGGCCTCTTGGCCGGAGGACCGCCTTTAGCCGAGCGCTTTTTCTTGCGCCCTACCGTTTCGAAGCCGTCTGATTCGTTCGACGACGTTTCGTTTAATGATTCCGCCCGAGCGGATTGGGTCGACATGCGCGACGAAGGCCGTGATTGGCTAATTAACTCATCGCTTACGCTTTCCGCACGGAGCGGTGAGCGCGAGCGCGAGCGAGACCCTGATTGGTCAGTGCGCGAGGTAGTACCGCATTCGTCTAGACGCGTGCGAGAACCGGATTGGTCGATACGCGAGCAAGAGACAATTTGATCGGAGCGCGAGCGGGACCCTGATTGGTCGGTGCGTGAGGTAGTACCGCATTCATCGATGCGCGTGCGAGAACCGGATTGGTCGATAATTGATCGCGATGCCTTCGCGGGGGCATTTTTATTATTTATCTTACGCGGCGGCGGTGACGGCGAACGCGGCGAGTCAGCGACAACGGACTCATTAAAGGCCCGAATAACGTCTGGATAACGTTTGTTTAAAAAGAGCATTAAACTGCTCATGTCAGGAGGTGGATCCTCGGACGCCATTCTGAAGGCGGGAAGCCAACAGTTTGACGACGAGTGTGTACCTAAGCCTACTGGTAGTGAGTACCTAAGCTAGTGATTTGCCCTAACGTGTATGCGTCTCCGCTGGTGATAGCGGAGGTGTGGTTTGTCACCGACCTAACCAGCCCGTAGGAGTTTGGGTAAATAGAGCCCCTACGGATGTGACAGGACCCGTCCAACAGTGGACCTGTTTTTAGCCGGTTGCAAGGAAAGTAGTTGGAGTACCTACTCCCTATCGCGTGCCTACTAAGAGGCCCGGCCGCCAACAGGACTTGGAGGAAGCGGAGGGGCTGTTACGCGCCTTGAAAAAGGCACGGTGTATGCACCCCGGACAAAAACACTCCCGCACAAGGCGTTAACCGACAGATAACCGTTTGGCACCGTTAGGTGGCTATCTGAACGGCCGCAGGTAAACCCGCGATCATAAATTGCAGCCTTCAAAGCCCGTTGTCCACCGAAGGCGCGAAGCGACCAATGGGAGCGCAGCAGGCGGCAAGGCAGCAGTCGGAGAGCGCGTGCGCACTGTACAGTGGCAAGCGGCGATGACTCACACGGAGCGAGCGAGATAGCACAGGAACAGACGTCCGCACGGAACGACGGTCGGGCGCAGAGTGACCGTCAAAACTCTTGGGCCGCATTTATATATAACGTCGAACCGAGCTCGGTGGGACGGGCGGGTGTGTCGGGGCATTTACGAGACCTATCTAAAATGAAATTGTTTATAACAATAATAAATAGGTAACTAACAAACATTAAAACGTTCAATTGTCTTTAATGGCGTTAAACACGTTGAAGTTACATTACTTTTCACTGATACTGTTGTCCACTACACTAATTATACATACAAAATGTAATATATATATATATATATATAATTACTTATATACACATATGTGTGTGTATGTAGGCATCTATAGTCTACCGAGACTGACATAAACCCATTTTTTTTTTATGTTTCATTTTCATGATAGTTTTTATACTGAATATAAATGTTTTCATAGGTAAGTACTTGATAATAGAGGGATTATAGGTTAATATATATATTTTTACGTTTATCGTTGATACTGTGCGTTGGTTGTGCGGTTCACACGCACACACCAAACTCTTCGGATAGATATTGTGGCCCTGAAAAGGGCCGTTTTGATGATGATGATGATCATTGTCAATCGCTCTCATTATACTTTTTTTACGTATAATAATATAAGAGAGAAATCGCCGGCGCCGAGACGATGGTACTGGTCCTACGCCGCCGCCGCCGTTGTCCCACCGCGCCGCGACGCTCACTTGGAGCTGGTGTACTTGGTGACGGCCTTGGTGCCCTCGCTGACGGCGTGCTTGGCGAGCTCGCCGGGCAGCAGGAGCCTCACGGAGGTCTGCACCTCGCGGGACGTGATCGTCGAACGCTTGTTGTAGTGAGCGAGACGGGACGCCTCCGCCGCGATCCTCTCGAAGATGTCGTTCACGAACGAGTTCATGATTGACATCGCCTTCGAAGAGATACCGGTGTCGGGATGCACCTGCTTCAGTACCTTGTAGATGTAAATGGCGTAGCTCTCCTTCCTCTTGTGCTTCTTTTTCTTTTTGTCCGATTTGGATATGTTCTTCTGCGCCTTGCCGGACTTCTTGGCCGCCTTGCCGCTGGTCTTTGGTGGCATAGTGAACGTCAGTAGACAGGCAGTCACAAACTATGTATCGACAACAACGACAACAGTCACACTGTTTGCTGATGATTTTTAAAAAATTTCCCCGCACTTCAGTATACTTCACTTTGAAAGTGCTCTGGCGACTGGTCCGGCGTTACATAGAAAACGTTTCGCGGGCGCCAATCGACGGCGTCGTTGCCGTTAGGACGCCGCGTGTTGGGGCGCGAGGGGGGCGAACGGCGGCGGCGGAGGGAGCGGGGCGTTATATTATGTATATTTCCGTCTCTATCTCCTTCTCCCTCTGACTCCTTTATTTATGGTTATTTAAAAAAATAATAATAATAATAACGTACATAACAGTATGTCTGTATGTATTGTCTCATTATTACTGATTGGATTATGCGTGAGCAATGTGAATTTCGGGCGTGTCTACATGTTAGATTGTTGTTTTTATTATTATTATTATTGTTGTTTTAAGTAAATAATATTGTCGAATATAAAAAGAAATACAACTCGATTTCATCTGGATCATGTGTATATACACATTGTAATAAGTAGGTAATTGACTTATTTTTGATAGTATATAATTTTGTCTGTTTTCGGTTTTGCTCTATAAGAGTAATAATATAATGTAAATAGTGACGTGGAACGTTTATTGTCGCTGATATATTTATCTAACAAATCACGGTGGCCGTACCACACGATCATTGCGATTTTATGAATCATATTGCGGCCCTGAAAAGGGCCTTTTAGGTCGTCGAGTTGACAACGGACACGAATAATAACAATACTCTAGTTGTTGCTATTATAATTTATGTCTTCTTCTCGGTCTTCTTGGGGAGAAGGACCGCCTGAATGTTAGGCAGTACACCGCCCTGTGCGATGGTCACGCCGGAGAGCAGCTTGTTGAGCTCCTCGTCGTTACGAATGGCCAGCTGCAGGTGACGCGGTATGATCCTGGTCTTTTTGTTGTCACGGGCCGCGTTACCGGCCAACTCGAGCACTTCGGCCGCCAGGTACTCCATAACGGCCGCGAGGTACACCGGCGCACCGGCACCCACCCTCTCGGCGTAGTTGCCCTTCCTGAGCAGCCTGTGGATACGACCCACCGGGAACTGGAGACCTGCGCGGTTGGAACGCGACTTCGCCTTTCCCTTGACCTTGCCTCCCTTGCCACGTCCGGACATTGCGTTTGGTTATTTGGGCACTGCACAACTCACTGAAAACTAACCGACAAGAGGTGACTTTTTTTTTAAATCGGCGGCGAATAATATTATATATGAATTCGGACGGTGTTCAACCAACCGGCCGGGTGTGACGAGAAACGACGTCGACGACTCAGCGCTATTAAACGCGATTGGGTGCCGCCGGCTCAGCGAGCGAGCGTTAGTGAGGGGTGCGAGAGGGGGGGGCGCGGGCGTAGGCCATGTGTGTAAGATCTACATACGTGGAATTAGAATTAAAATAATAATAATAATTAAAATTACATGCATGCATGCATACATACATACATACATACATACAAAAAAATATACATACAGATAGGTAAATAACACAATAGTATGTATTATTATTATTATTATTAACGACGGACGGATCACTCTTATTTATTATTATTATGTTCCAAATATTTATTGTGTGTTTTACGTTTTTTGTTTGAACGTGTACTTACCGGTCCCGTGTTTTCGTTTTTATGTACTGTTGTGTAATCGTGTAAAACACCCATTTTTATATTTTTATACATAATATTACATATTTGGTTATTTGTTTAGAATTTGTTTAATAAATAGGAACCGGTGGGGGCGGCGGGGGCGTGTCCATTGTCTATTGTCTTATGTCTTGGCCCGCCAAATTTTATTGCACCTCATAACATCTGTTAATAATTGGGTACATGCATTGTATTTACATTTGGCAACAGTCGGGCACTCGGGCGGCCGAAGGGATTGTTATCGCGAAGAGGAAGAAGTGGGTCGCGGTGCTGCATTGCATTTTTTTTTTTGTTGTTGTATTTCTCGAGTGTGAAGTGCGTGCGATCTCGATACAGGTGGATACAGGCGATGACGATTTTGTGTTTCGGGTGTGTGTGTGTGTGTGATACGGCGCTGCTGCGACGGTGAGTTGCTAACTAATATAATATAATAAGTTGTTAAAATATTAAGACACACCTACATACTTATACATACGTAATCTGCCTCTCTCACTCTCACTGCCTTGCCTTATTGGACAATTTAACAACTACTTTGTCGCATGTTATTATTATTTATATATAGGATATGTATCACCAGCCGGTCGACTAGCGACAATTGGACAATTTTTATAGTTTTATATATTATGTGTATAGGTATATAGGTATTAGTTAGGTATATATATATATATATAATTATATTTTTAGTATTTAATGTAATATAATATTTTTGTGCGTTTATTCGTTTGATACTCTCGACTCAACGGCAGCCCATGGAAACATATGTTAGCCCTGAAAAGGGCTTTTTGTGTGGCGTGTTTGTGCGTGCGTTTATTATTAGGTAGGTACTGTAATAATATACGACATCGACACAACCGACCACTTGCGATGCGCTCGTCGCTCGTCCGGTGGCCGATCCTCCTTCTGCTCCCGCTACTCCCGCTCCTCGGTGGTCAGCGCACGCGAACACAGTGCGGCGGCTCGTGCGTATTGAACGTGGATGGTCGCGTTCACTTCTTGGAAGCGGCCGACGCCTTTTTCGCGGTGGTGGCGGCCTTCGATTTGGGCGCGGCGGCAGCGGCCTTCTTCGGTTTGGGGGCTTTGGGTTTCTTGGTCGGTGGCTTCGCGCTCCTCTTCGCCTTGGACGCGGCCGCGTTGCTCGACGCGCCCTTGCCGGACGCCGCGGCGGCGGCGGCGGCGCGACCCTTCTTCGGTGTGGCCGCAGCGACCGGCTTCCTCTTGGCCGCGGCCGCTGCCTTCTTGTCTTTGGCGGCGACGCCTCTGCCGCCCGCTTTGGCCGGGGAGGCGGACCCGGCGGCCGACGCCGACGCGGCGGCGGCCTTCTTGCTCCTGGCGCCGGCGCTCGCGGCGGTCTTCTTGGCGGGTGCGCTCGGCTTCTTCGCCGATTTGGCCGCGGAGGACGCCGCCGCGCCGGAGCCCCTGCCGCCGGAGGACGCGGCGGCGGCGGCCGTCGCCTTCTTCGCGGCGCCGCCGGTTCCCGACTTGCTGTCTATCTTGAACGAGCCCGATGCGCCCTTGCCCTTCGTCTGAATCAGGGTGCCGGAGGCGACGGCACGCTTGAGATACTTTCTTATGAACGGCGCCAACCTCTCGGCGTCGAGGCTATAATTCGAGGCGATGTACTTCTTGATCGCCTGCAGGGACGATCCGCTCCTCTCCTTGAGCTCTTTGATCGCGCTGTTCACCATTTCGGAGGTCTTGGGGTGCGTCGGTCTGGCCTTGGGTTTCTTGGCGGCCGCTGCCGCCTTCGGTGCCTTCTTGGCGGGCGTCGCCGGCGCGGGTGTCTCCGATGCTACTGCGGTGTCGGCCATTTTTTTTCTTTTTCAATTGATATTAATCAATCACACTGACACTTAGGTATATTTGTAATATAATAATATGTAGTACGTATAATATTATACTAGATAATAATATGTGCGTAAAGAGTGCGCGGCGCTAGTGAGCGCCGGCCAGACGAATCGGTATACCGCGACGAGAGCTTCGTCGGCTGCGTGCGTTTTCTCGTATTCGAGTGTGAAACTTTTCACTAACACGTCTCGGTCTCATCGGATTTTTGATGATTATCAAACGGAAAATCGGAGAAAATCTCGTTGGCGATCGATAGTCTACGATATCGGCCACCGGTCGGGCAGTCGGGCGGGGCTCCAGGCGCGAGCGCGCGTCGGGCATCCGCGTTTGAAGTTTGTTATTGTCGAGTCGCGCGCGTACCGTCCAGTTTAAATGGCGAATTAAACAATTAAAGCGAACGGTGGGCGCGCGCGCGACCTCCGAGGGCGGAGCTCAAGATTCCGAGGTTCAACGGGATCCATTCGTTTCGGCGATATATTAGGATTACGATCGATTTTAACGCATCGAACGCGACATGTTGTAGGACAGCACACCGCGCTCCCGAGACGAGGCCGTGGACGCGCGCGCGTTCTCGTCTTTGCTCCGTAGTAGCAATATTATTTACCAAAAGGAAATAAGAAACTAAGAATAAGTCGAAATGTCCGATTAAACGTTACGAGTATCATCGTTAAATTTATCAAACACATCGATCGAGAAGCACGCGAGGAGATCTAAATAAGCAAAGCAAAAATTTCATTGACGCAGCCGGGAGCGATGCTGTTCGGTCGCAACCTTTTTTTACCTAGCTACGTTAGCACACCTATATTCTTAATTTTCAATGTCTCAACGTGAATGAACGGACACTTAAACGTATAACATAATAACTCTACCTATATAATATGTGTACATACTAAGTATACCAATTATAGTTTGCGATATTATAACGCCGTAATCTCATGTACATACGAAAACTTTAAATTGTTTCGATTGATATTTGTATGTGCTCTAAATGAATGTCATGTTTGCCCGCAATTGCTTGTCACATTCAAAGTTGTATTTTGTGTTTGTCTTTACCAATGTATCAGTGTGCCGAGCGTTGGCAAACTTTATCAATAAAAAAAAAACATGCCACTAGTGGATAGTTAGCATTAGTATCAGTAGTAATAGTGGTGTTATATGAAAAATATTATTCAATCAATTATTTATCGATTGGTAATTCATTTATATTGGTAGCTTAACTAATTGTGGGTGTGTCGTCGTTTAGTCGTTTTGATACGTTTTATTTTTGTAATAGAAACATATGCGGCCCTGAAAAGGGCCTTTTTTACTTGTTGAAAAATATCCGTCATACACCTAAGTAGGTGTACGACAATAATTAAATCAACTTAACCGCCGAAACCGTAGAGGGTGCGGCCCTGGCGCTTCAGAGCGTACACGACGTCCATGGCGGTGACGGTCTTCCTCTTGGCGTGTTCCGTGTAGGTTACCGCGTCGCGGATGACGTTCTCGAGGAATACCTTGAGAACACCGCGAGTCTCCTCGTATATCAGACCGGAGATACGTTTCACTCCACCCCTGCGCGCCAGACGACGAATCGCCGGCTTGGTGATACCCTGGATGTTATCACGGAGCACCTTCCTGTGACGCTTCGCGCCACCTTTTCCCAATCCCTTTCCTCCCTTACCGCGGCCGGTCATCGTTGATTGTCTGAATTAACTGCACTTTAGAAAAACCACCAGCACTACGTACGTCTGGCACGTACGACGATCACTGTTAGAATACGCTTCGCGTTCAAAGTCGTGGTGTATATATAGATTTCGGTTTTTTTTTTTTTTTTTTTTTTTTTTTTTTTAAGAATGGAATCTCGCTGTTGGCCTTAAGGGCCTTTACAGCTCAGCACGGGCTGTTTTGGCGAGCTTAGCTCAGCCGGAAGGGGTGGGGTTCCCGCGACTCGCGCAAGGGCGTCTCCTGTGAGACTCGAACCTCGGCTTGGGCCGTCGCGGGGGGGTCAATCGCCTGAAGGGCAGGACGGAAGCTCACTGGAGTGAGCGAAATGCGAAGTAAAGGTCCTCGCCTTCCCCGGAGAAGGCGGTTTTTAACCCTAATCTGTTTGCTACTGCTATTATTATTATTATTGGCCGCGCGGGCGGCTTTTAATTTATTGTTAGCTACTGTGATTGGATCATCCGGATCCTTTAGTATGTGTCGGGGCCTCCTGCGAGCCTTTTTAGTCGGGAAGGGATAATAATTGATGCTATTACGCACCAGTGGGTTGGGATGGTGTTTAGCCTTGTCGAAGTGGCGTTTGGACGCCAACTTCATCCATTGGGCTATGGTAGGGAGCTCCAGGTCATAGTGGAGATCGACGTTTCTCACGTAGAAGGGTGCGCCGGTCGCGATTCTCATGAAACGCGACTGTAGCACTTGCAACCGGTGGATATACGAGGGGGCACAGTGCGCGAAGACTACGCTAGCGTAGGTCATGCACGGTCGGACGCAGGCCTTGTACAAGGTTACCTTGTGTCTAAGGGACATGTGACTCCTTTTATTTAGGAGGAAATGGAGGCGAGAGAGGACAAAAGCGGCCTTCTTGCGAACGGCGGCTACATGCTTACGAAAATGCATGCCGCTGTCGAGCGTGACTCCTAGATATTTGACGGACTTTTGCCAGGGAATGGCTTGTCCGTAAAGGGTGACCTCTTTTTTGAGGAGAAATTTTTCCCGAGTATTAGCGTTAGCACCGGGGTTGCCCCTGGCAAAGAGAACTGCAACGCTTTTCTCGGGATTTAACTGAAAGCCCCATTTCCGGAACCATTCGCCTAGCGACGTGGTTGCGGTCTGGAGTCTGTCCACGATGACACCTCTGTCTTTATGAGTGGTATAGAGAGCGGTGTCGTCGGCATAGAGGGCTAGCTCCACATTCGGAGCCCTAGGGATGTCGCCGGTATACAGCGTGAAAAGAAGGGGCGAAAGGACCGAGCCTTGAGGGACTCCGGCCCTGATTGGACGAGGAGACGATAACGTTCCTTCTACACGATAACGAATTGAACGGTCGGACAAGAAGTCGTGTACGATACGCACGAGTCTCAGTGGCACTTGAAGGTGGTAGAGCTTGTAAATCAAGCCGTTGTGCCACACCTTGTCGAAAGCCTTCGCTATGTCGAAGAAGAGCGCACCCGTGGCTCTCGGTTTCAGGGAGCTGTTCATCCCGGAGAGGATGTGCTCCGTGATCCGATGGACTTGATGGACGCACGAGTGGGCCGGCCTAAAGCCAAACTGCTCATCGGGAATGAGCCCCTTTTCTAGGGCATAATCTAGGAGGCGCTTTTTCACTACCTTCTCGTACAGCTTGCTCAGCGTGTTGAGAAGGCTGATAGGGCGGTAACTGGTGGGATTGTTACGAGGCTTGCCCGGCTTGTGAATACCGATGACAATGGCCTCTTTCCACTGCGCCGGGAAGGTGCAGTTTTCGAGTAGGCAATTGAAAATGGCCACTAGCAAGCATATCAGATGGGGCGGTAGGCACCGGAGGACCTTATTCGAGATGGCGTCGAGACCTGGAGATTTACGAGGCAGAGAACTCTTGATTAGAGTTTTGACCTCGGCTATCGACGTAGGCGGGAGCGGCTCGGGAGAGAGGGGCAGTGCGACTATGCGTTCGACTTCGCGGTTCACGTGTTCGACGTGCGCCGGGTCGCTATGCTCGAGATACGGCGTGCACTGCTCCACTAGGTTGACGGCTAAGCACTCGGCTTTTTCGTCGTCATCGAATGCGTCAGGCAGATTTGGACGCTTGAGAGGGGGCATAGAAGCCACCGTGTCGGTTTTAAGAGAACGCGCGAGAGACCAATAGGCCGTATGCGAAGGTGACAATTCGCTGGTGAGACGGTCCCAGCGTTCGTTTCTTATTTCGCGCATGCGCTCTTTGACTCGGCGCTGCGAGGCGCGGAGTGCTCTGCGGTTATCGTCGGTCGGCGCTCTGGCGAAGGCGCGAGTCGCCGCGTTCTTCTCGGTCAACAGACGCCTCGCGTCCGGGGGAAGCTCCCAGCGTTGAGCGAACTCATCTGGGACCTTCCGGGACGATTCGGCGACCTTGGTCTGAATGTAATTAGTGACCGAGGAGATCGCGTCTAACGCGTGAGCGGACGAGACTAAATCGTCGGGGATATTAGAGAGGTCAGACGTTTCGACGGGCTTGAGGGCCTCGTCTAGCTTCTGCCAGTCGACTATGGACTTGTACCTCTTCTCTAGGGTGTTAGGTGGGCCGAATTCAAATTGAACCGGGAAATGATCAGAGTCTAATTCGTGTAGCACCTCTACGCTACGCGGCTGTAGTGCTACGTTTCGTAGAACCGCTACGTCTAAGACGTCCGTTGAGAGAAGGCCGTTACAAGTTATACCGCGACGAGTCGGTTGAATGGGGGCAATGACATTGAAATTGAGCACGTCAATAAGTCTACTGAGGGCTCGCCCATTAGGGTTTTCTTTTGAGCTATTCCAGTCCCCGTGCTTGCTATTGAGATCCCCGACCAATAAGACCGAGGGGCCCAGCGCAAACAGAGTCCTTAGATCGCTCTCTAGGATGTCCTTAGAGGGAGGGAGATACACCGACACGATAATAATCGGCTGATGACCGGTCATAGCCACGCGTAACACAGAGCACTCTATGTTTGTTAGCGACGGCGGGTCTAGCGGCGAGCAGTGAAGCGCACGTCTATAGTAGATGAGCGTTCCGCCTTTCGCCGTAGGTCTGTCGTTTCTAACCGCGACGTAATTCGCGAATCTAGGCGCGCGAACGCTGGGCTTGAGAAACGATTCCTGTACTAGGAAAATATCTATTTGGTGGCGAACGAGGAAATCTCGGACCAAATCTGCCTGCGGCTTGAAACCGTTTGCGTTAAATGTCACTACGGACAGCGATCGAGCCTTGACCCTAGACGTGGTCGTAGCTATTGCGGTGTGTTGGATTCTACGAATTGCCGCACGGATTGAAGTAGCAGGGCATGCTGAGATACGACGTTAACCTTAGCGGACACGTCTTTCGCGGATGTATAGGCTTCGTGGAATGCAACGAGGGCATCCAAGTCTAAAGCGCCTATAACGCTGAACGCAAGATTAAATGCGTTGCTAACTTTTGCGGACTCCGCAGATGCCTCCGCGGGAGGGCGGAGGGCTTGAGGAGGAGGGCTCGCCTTAGGGGTGGTCCTCTCCGTTACGGTGGGTGTCGGCGCTGACGCCTGGGAAGGCGCCGCAGATGCCGCTTTGGTTGGTAGAGGCGGGAAGGCCTCTGACGTGAGCTGGGGAGGGCCCTCCGTTACCGGGGGCTTGACCCAGGGACTACTTTCGGGCTGTGGGGCCGGCACGTAAGTGGGCTTTGGTCCCGTGCCACGGCGGGCCGCGTCACGCCCCGCCGTGCGCCTAGACGCCGGCTTATGCGCCTTGGGGGCTCGAGGACAACCGCGATAATTCGCTGGGTGCCCCTGTTGCCCGCAAAGCACGCACGCCGGCGGCTCGGCGCACGGAAGTGTGCGCTTGCAGTCCGCGGTGCCATGGTCGCCTAAGCACTTGACACACCGCGCCCTGGCGAAACAGTTACGGGCTGCGTGCCCGTAGAGTTGACAGCGATGACACTGTCGTGTGAATGAGTGTTTGAGGGGGGTTTCAACCCTCAGTCCCGAGAGCTTACAACACTCTCTGAGACCAAATATCTTTTTACCGCTCGGGGTGAGGTCTAGCACTACGAGTACCATATCGTACGCTTCCTTTGTAGTGCGTTGGAGCATTCTGAATACCTCCCTAACGGGGTACCCTTGCTCTACTAAGTCGGTTTGGACTATCCCGGAGTCTATTTCCTTCGGAATGCCCTTGATAACTACCCTAAGGACGCGCTCCTCGGGTAGGGGGAAAGTATGTCCTCCGATACCTTCAGAGCGAAGGTGGGAGGTTAAAAACCGGTGGTGATCCGGTGAAAACACCTGTACGCATAAATTATCCCGCAGCGTACGGGCTTTGTAATTAATCGACTTAGTGTCGAGGAGCTTTGAGAGAGCGGGCCATACACCCTTATCCCTTATGTAAACGGGCGGCGGTGTTTTAATACGGTCCGCGGGAGCGGACGGCGCGGGTTTTCCCGATAAAAGGGAGCTAAGATCCCTCTTAGGAGGGCTTGAGGGCTGGGTTGGCCTCTTGGCCGGAGGACCGCCTTTAGCCGAGCGCTTTTTCTTACGTCCTACTGTTTGAAACCCGTCGGATTCGTTCGACGACGTTTCGTTATTTGATTCCGCCCGGGCGGATTGGGTTGACATACGCGACAGTGGCCGTGATTGGCTAATCGACTCATCGCTTACGCTTCCCATATCGCATGGTGAGCGCGAGCGCGAGCGAGATCCTGATTGGTCAGTACGCGAGCTAACTATTTTGTCGGCGCGCGAGCAAGACCCGGATTGGTCGGTTACGTTAGTCGATGCCTTCGCGGAGGCATTTTTATTCGCCCTACGCGACGATGGCCGTGATTGGTTAATCGTCTCATCGCTTACGCTTCCCATTACACGACGTGGTGAGCGTGAGCGCGAGCAAGAACCTGATTGGTCGGTCCGCGAACGAGATACAATTTTGTCGGGGCGCGAGCGAGACCCGGATTGGTCGGTTACGTTAGTCGATGCCTTCGCGGAGGCATTTTTAATCGTCTTACACGGCGGCGGTGACGGCGAACGCGGCGAGTCAGCGACAACGGACTCATTAAAGGCCCGAATAACGTCTGGATAACGTTTGTTTAAAAAGAGCATTAAACTGCTCATGTCAGGAGGTGGATCCTCGGACGCCATTCTGAAGGCGGGAAGCCAACAGTTTGACGACGAGTGTGTACCTAAGCCTACTGGTAGTGAGTACCTAAGCTAGTGATTTGCCCTAACGTGTATGCGTCTCCGCTGGTGATAGCGGAGGTGTGGTTTGTCACCGACCTAACCAGCCCGTAGGAGTTTGGGTAAATAGAGCCCCTACGGATGTGACAGGACCCGTCCAACAGTGGACCTGTTTTTAGCCGGTTGCAAGGAAAGTAGTTGGAGTACCTACTCCCTATCGCGTGCCTACTAGGAGGCCCGGCCGCCAACAGGACTTGGAGGAAGCGGAGGGGCTGTTACGCGCCTTGAAAAAGGCACGGTGTATGCACCCCGGACAAAAACACTCCCGCACAAGGCGTTAACCGACAGATAACCGTTTGGCACCGTTAGGTGGCTATCTGAACGGCCGCAGGTAAACCCGCGATCATAAATTGCAGCCTTCAAAGCCCGTTGTCCACCGAAGGCGCGAAGCGACCAATGGGAGCGCAGCAGGCGGCAAGGCAGCAGTCGGAGAGCGCGTGCGCACTGTACAGTGGCAAGCGGCGATGACTCACACGGAGCGAGCGAGATAGCACAGGAACAGACGTCCGCACGGAACGACGGTCGGGCGCAGAGTGATAGATTTCGGACAGCTAGGACCTCGCATATAAACGGGGCGAGGGGAGGGGGGGGGGGGGGCAGCGGCGTTGTGTGTGAGATTCGTTCTTATTATTATGATTTTATGTATGTATAAATAAATAAATTACTATGTACATAAAGAAGTAAATGTACAAAATAAAAACCAGCAAAGTAAAACCTCCAATTATGTCGATACGCATGAATTGAAAACAATACACAATAACAGAAAAGAAAAAACAAATCACGACAAAAATTTAACACATTTAACAATTAACTAAACAAAAAAAGACAAAAATTAACACCTGGTACACACACCGAGCTACAGCACGCCTCAAGAAGAGTCATAAATTTCTGAAGTGGTGCCATAAATACATATAATAGAAAGTCATTATTGTGCAATTGTTTTCTAAGAAACAATGGTGGCTCGCAAATATTGTTGTCGGCATTTGCCTTTGAACGTAAAATAGGCGCCAGCCTAATTTACGTTTTGTCGATCGCGAAATTAATTATTTATTTACTTAATAAATATTTATTTTATATATATATATATATTTTAATATTAGGTTAATTCCTAATGTTTTAAAATGCTTTTTCATTTGGTGTAGTAACGTTCGTTTCATTCGTTAGATACGTGATGTCTGTCTGAAGCACATCATTTGAATTATATGCGGCCCTGAAAAGGGCCTTTTGTTGTAATAATAATAATATAATATTATTATTTAGCACCGGCTACGCAAAATTAAGCACGCTCGCCGCGAATGCGTCTCGCCAGTTGGATGTCCTTGGGCATGATCGTCACTCGCTTTGCGTGAATGGCGCACAGGTTGGTGTCCTCGAAGAGGCCCACGAGATACGCCTCGCTCGCCTCCTGAAGCGCCATCACGGCGGAGCTCTGGAACCTGAGGTCGGTCTTGAAGTCCTGCGCAATCTCCCTCACCAGACGTTGGAACGGCAACTTGCGGATCAACAGCTCGGTACTCTTCTGGTAGCGACGGATCTCTCTCAGAGCGACGGTACCGGGCCTGTAACGGTGAGGCTTCTTCACGCCGCCGGTGGCTGGAGCGCTCTTGCGGGCCGCCTTGGTGGCGAGCTGCTTTCGCGGCGCCTTACCTCCGGTGGACTTACGGGCTGTCTGCTTAGTACGTGCCATTACGACGACTGCTCTCACTGACTCACTCGACTCGACTGAATACAAACTTTATATTATAATGTACGATGTGTGGACACGTCCGTCGCGTAACGATTGCGATGATGATATAAACACCGTCAAAACTCTTGGGCCGCATTTATATATAACGTCGAACCGAGCTCGGTGGGACGGGCGGGTGTGTCGGGGCATTTACGAGACCTATCTAAAATGAAATTGTTTATAACAATAATAAATAGGTAACTAACAAACATTAAAACGTTCAATTGTCTTTAATGGCGTTAAACACGTTGAAGTTACATTACTTTTCACTGATACTGTTGTCCACTACACTAATTATACATACAAAATGTAATATATATATATATATATATAATTACTTATATACACATATGTGTGTGTATGTAGGCATCTATAGTCTACCGAGACTGACATAAACCCATTTTTTTTTTATGTTTCATTTTCATGATAGTTTTTATACTGAATATAAATGTTTTCATAGGTAAGTACTTGATAATAGAGGGATTATAGGTTAATATATATATTTTTACGTTTATCGTTGATACTGTGCGTTGGTTGTGCGGTTCACACGCACACACCAAACTCTTCGGATAGATATTGTGGCCCTGAAAAGGGCCGTTTTGATGATGATGATGATCATTGTCAATCGCTCTCATTATACTTTTTTTACGTATAATAATATAAGAGAGAAATCGCCGGCGCCGAGACGATGGTACTGGTCCTACGCCGCCGCCGCCGTTGTCCCACCGCGCCGCGACGCTCACTTGGAGCTGGTGTACTTGGTGACGGCCTTGGTGCCCTCGCTGACGGCGTGCTTGGCGAGCTCGCCGGGCAGCAGGAGCCTCACGGAGGTCTGCACCTCGCGGGACGTGATCGTCGAACGCTTGTTGTAGTGAGCGAGACGGGACGCCTCCGCCGCGATCCTCTCGAAGATGTCGTTCA
Source organism: Pieris mannii (assembly GCA_028984075.1). Classification (NCBI taxonomy): domain Eukaryota; kingdom Metazoa; phylum Arthropoda; class Insecta; order Lepidoptera; family Pieridae; genus Pieris; species Pieris mannii. Next base: position 303,197 of record CM054798.1, on the reverse strand, counting down.
CGAACGAGTTCATGATTGACATCGCCTTCGAAGAGATACCGGTGTCGGGATGCACCTGCTTCAGTACCTTGTAGATGTAAATGGCGTAGCTCTCCTTCCTCTTGTGCTTCTTTTTCTTTTTGTCCGATTTGGATATGTTCTTCTGCGCCTTGCCGGACTTCTTGGCCGCCTTGCCGCTGGTCTTTGGTGGCATAGTGAACGTCAGTAGACAGGCAGTCACAAACTATGTATCGACAACAACGACAACAGTCACACTGTTTGCTGATGATTTTTAAAAAATGACTTGACTTGTAATTGTTACATCCTCCCTCGCAAGGGGGATGCTTAAACCCGTTCGAGTATGGGTCTCTATCGGGTGGATTGCTTGTTCGCGCCCTGCTGATACAGGGCGGTACGGGGGCGGGCTAATAGCCCTTGGTGGGGGCTGCTGCGCGCGAGGAACAATGGCTCGACTCGCTGCGCGCAGCCGATGGGGTCTTGTCCGGGGTGTCAATCCGGTGGTAATGTGGGGTCAAGGAGTAATCTCGACTTGACCCTGGTGTCGTGGTCGGTGGTACCGGGCAGCGCGCTGCGCGGCTCGCGGTCAAGCTCCGCCGGGTGAGACCCCCGGTAGCCCCGGGGGAGGCCCAGCGAGGCGACCAGCGGTCGAAGCCGCGGCTGCTGCCCTGGTGTCATGTCCGGTGGTATCGGCATCCGCGGAGAGTAGCTCACGCGGATACCGCAGGCGATCTGGCGGCCTGGAGTGCCATGGCGCGATGTTTTGGAGATGGGGATGCTGAGAGCCATCCGCTCGATCGAACATCCCCTTCGCGAGTCGCGCGACGAACTCGTCGATGGACTCCATCCGCAGGTCTCGCGCTATGGTGGCGTTTCTCACGTAGCGGGGGGCCCCCACTGCGCGCCTCAGGCAGGTGTTCTGCACGGCGCGCAGTCTCTGCCGGTGGGCCTCCTTGGTGTAGGAGTACCACGCCGGCGCCGCGTACGTGAGATGTGGGCGCACGTACAGCTTGTACAGCGCGAGCTTGGTGCGGATCGGTATGTTGCCGGTGAATAGGGGGCGGAGTTTGCTCGACACCCCCTTCGCTCTTCCTGCGATCCTCTTGACGTGGTGCCGCATGGTCAGATTCCGGTCGATGGTGACCCCTAAGTAGGTGACCGGCGTCTTCCACGGCACGTCCTGGTCCAGGAATCGCAGGGGCGGCGGCAACCAACTCCGGCCGAAGGCGATCGCCTGTGTCTTGGTAGGGTTGGCGGCTAGTCTCCACTTGTTCAGCCACTCTGGCAGGAGGTCCAGAGCGCGTTGGAGCTTCGCCGCTGCTGCCTTGGTGTTGAGCGAGGTGGCCACGTACGCCGTGTCGTCGGCGAAGAGGGCCAGGCTACACCCGCTCGGGCAGGGGACGTCGTCCGTATAGGTGGTATACAGCAGCGGCGATAGCACGCTGCCTTGTGGAACGCCCGCCGTGATGGGTCGCGGTCTCGACGCAGCCTCTCCCGTCGCAACGTAGAACGTGCGGTCGGTGAGAAAGGCGCGGAGCACGGCGACTATGCGGCGGGGCAGTGGAGACTCGGCGAGCTTCAGCACGAGGCCATCGTGCCAGACACGGTCGAAGGCCTTCTCCATGTCCAGCATCACGGCGGCGGCCCCTTCCTTCTTGTTGAGGGCCGCGGCTGCAGTGAAGAGCACCTTCGTCAGCTGCAGCGTGGTGCTGTGCTCGCCGCGGAAGCCGAACTGCTCGGGCCTCGGCTGCAGGTATTTGTAGGTCCTCTGCAGCAACAGCCTCTCGAACAGCTTCGACTGAGTTGAGAGCAAGGTGATAGGCCGGTAGCTCTCCGGTCGGGTGTAATCCTTTCCGGGCTTCGGCAGTAAGATCACCTTGCCCTCTTTCCAGGTACTGGGGAAGTGTAGGGACCGGATGATCCCCGTGAAGAGGCGCGCCAGCGCGACTATCCACCTCATGGGTAGGTGGCGCAGCGCCTGGTGGGTGATGCCGTCCGGTCCCGGCGCCTTCTTCAGTGGCAGCCGGAGTATCGCCTTCCGCACTTGCGAGGGCGAAAAGGCAATGGGGTCGTCATCGGGTGGGATCGGGCGAGCTAGCCAGCCCTCGACAGCGCTCTCGACCTCAGCCACGCGCGCTGGGCATGCCGCGGCGTTCGGTGAGAATTGGCGCTGGAGGTGTTCGGCGAAGATTTCGGCCCGATCGTTGTCGTCATAGGTGATGGCGCCGTTGCTGTCGCGTAGCGGACGCTTCGGCTCTGGAGTCCTATAGAGGCGGCGGCAGAGTTGGTGTAGGCGTGTGGGCTCGGTGGTCGCCTCCCCCAGCGCTTGCTCCCAGGAGCGCTGGGCGTGGGCGGCCAACTCGTTCTTGACCCGTTCGGCGAGGCGGTTCAGCTTTGTCTTCAGCACGGGGCAGCGATTGTGCTGCCACTGCCTCCTGAGCGCGCGCTTCTGTCTGATCAGCCTCAGCACGAACGGGGCTAGGTCCTCGCGTACGACCTCCGGCGGACGCGTGGTCGTTGCTTCCGCCAGAGCTGCCTGGAGTTGCCGCGTCATGGACTCCGCCATGTCGTCAACGGCGCCTGGTGTCGTGTCCGGTGGGCCTGGCGCGGTGGCGCCTTCGAGTATCGATTCGAAGGCGTTCCAGTCGGTGACCCTCCAGCTGCGTGCGGGCGGGGATGGTGCCCCCGCGAGAAGGCACAGCACTGGTTGGTGGTCCGACTGGTACTCATCCATCAGGACCTCCTGCGCCAGGTAGAGATCAGGCCGGTTATGCACCACCAAATCGATAATGTCCGGCCTGTGGGTGTTATTTCTCGGGTAGTGGGTGGCGGCATCTGGTCCGCACACCTGGTAGCCGCGAGCCTCGGCATGCTGCAGAAGCCGGTTGCCCCGCGAGTTGCTGGAGTGGGATTGCCAGCTGATATGCTTGGCATTCCAGTCGCCCGCGAGGAGCGTCGGCTTCCGGCTGAGCGCGGCCTCCAGCTCGGCCGGTGCGAAGTTGGAGCCGGGGGGAGCGTAGACAGCTAGCACGTCTGTGGGCTGCCCGCCCAGTTCTAGCTCGACCCCCAGCGTCAGGATTTTGTCGCCGTTGACCGGCGGGATTGCGCGGTGGGCGATCCGTCGCCGTATCATCACCGCCAGTCCGCGAAAGGGCGCCCCGTTGGCCGCCTGGTGCTCTGCGCGGTAGACATAGTAGCCCGCGGCACGCAGTCGGTCGGTGGGGCGCAGATGCGTCTCGGAAATGAGCGCCACATCCACGTCCTGTGTGCGTAGGATGTGGCGCAAGTGGTGGCCTTTATCCCGAAGGCCGTCGGCGTTCCAGTGCAGGAGGCGTAAGTTCATTTTCGTTGCCTCACGCCTCGACTGCGCGACCGGCGTCCTCCGTAGGTCGGTTCAGACGGGGTCGGGTATAGGGCGCCCAGCAATGCGGTGACCGCCCTGTCAACCGCCTCAGCGATCGCCGTCTCGCTGGGGAGCGTCTGGCCCCTCAGTGGGCCCCCGCTGCGGGGGCGTGCGGCGCGCTGGTCAGCGGCTCTGGTAGCTCCAGCAACTGGAGCGGAGTCGGCGGCGGCCCTACTGGGGCCAGCCTCGGCGTGCGCGGCAGGTTCCGCGCGCGGGGGGGCGGGGGGTTGTACCCCCCCGCGTCCTCTTCTTCTCCCCCCTCTGCGGCGTCGGCGTTGGCTGGGAGGCTCCGCGGGGTAGGTGACCATCTCTACCTCCTGCGGCTGCGAGAAGTACTGCCCATGGGCACGCGGGTCAGTCTGCGCGTGTTCGCGCGGCTCGTCCCTCCGCCGTGTTTGGGCAGCTGGTGTAGGCGCTGGGGTGGTGGCGCCATGTGTGCCGCGAGCGCCAGGTGCGCCAGGTGCGCCAGATGGTCCCCGCGCGTCGCGGGCGCCAAGTGCGCCATGGGCGCCATGTGAGCTAGGCGCGCCAGGTGCGCCAGGTGCGCCATGTGCGCCGCGGGCGCCAAATACGCCCTGCGCGCCACGTCCGCCGCCAGCGCCAGGCGCGCCATGTGCGCCATGTGCGCCGCGCGCGCCGCGACCGCCGCGACCACCGCGACGTCGACCGCGCGCCTCGGAGGCGCCCATGCCCCGTGCTACAAGTGCCACCGTGCCAGCGCGCTTGTTGCGCGCCTCCTCCTTCAGCACCGGACACGTGCTGTGGTTGGCCGGATGCGCCCCCTTGCAATTGGCGCATCTCGGCGTGGCCCCCTTAGGTAGGGGGCAGTCGGCGGTACGGTGGCCCTCCCCGCACTTCACACAGGCCAGGGCCCGGTGGCATTGGTGCGAGGAGTGTCTAAATCCCTGACATCTATGACATTGTGCGGGGCCCCTTTTGCCCCGCCAGGACTCGATGGTCACCCCCGGAATGCACAACAGCTCTGTTATGCCGTAGATCGCGGGGGTGATGTCTGGAGTGCGGCGGAGTATGACCAGGAAGATACACCCCGGTCTTCCCTTCCTGGCTCTAATGGGCTGGGCGTGTTCAGGCTCGTACCCGAGGTCGCGCAGCTCTGACATGATGGCCTCGGGTTCCGTGTCCGCCGGAATGCCTCGTACCGCCACCTTCAGCTGCCGCTCTGCTGGTAGGGAGTAGGAGAAGTAGACCACGTTTACGCCGCTGGTCTCCAACTCCCCAAGGTACCGCTGCACCAGGCGGTACTCCTCCTCGTCTTCAGGTGTTATTTTTAACCCCTGCCCGTAGGCGCGCGCGTTCACCGTGCGCCCCAGTCTCTTTTTCATCTCCCTGACATGGGTGGTCCAGTCAGGGAGGGATTCTATGACAAATGGCGGGTACTTTGGTGTCTGAGGCGCGGCGGGCAGGGGCGCGAGTGGTGGCCGACGGGCCACCGTCGGCGACGCGGTCATCGCGGCGTATGACGCCGCGTTTAAGTTTGTAGTCGCCGCGTCTTGCGGCGTTGGTTGAGCCGTCGCAAGGGCCGCGCGGGGCGCGGGGTGGGCGGAGGGGGGCGCACTCGTCGACGCCGTTGCCATGGTTGTATCCTCAAAACGGCGGCGGCGCGGGTCCCTCTGAGAGAGCGGCGCCGGTTGCGCATGTTGAGAAGGCTGCTGATGTGGTTGATTGACGCCAGGGGGCGTCGTCTGCGCGCATACGCGCTTAGGCGCCGACCCGGCGGCGTCCTCGTCTGAGTCCAGCGGCGGCGGGCGGCGTAGAGCTTGATGCGCTCGTTTCACTCTAACGAGCGCATCGTGTTCGTCACTCGATAGCGGCGAAGTAAGAAGGCCCTCGTTTAGAAGGCGCCTGCGCGTCTGCGATAGGTACTCGCACATTGCGCGCGCGAGTCCGTCCGTTGCGTACCGGCCTATGAGTGTCTGCGCAACAAACAGCGCATCCGACTCATAGCCGGCGCGGGGCGACACGGGCTGCGCCGGGCGCAGGTCGCCTTCGAGGAAGGCCAGCAGCTCCGCCGGGTCTTGCCCATGGGCAATACTTTCGTCGTCATGGATAGTAATTGTGGGCGGACTCACCGTTGTGTGCAATTGTTGTTCCGGTGGCGCCATCAATGAGGGGCGTGGCCTGTGTGGTGTTGCGGTGAGGGCGCTCTCGTCGTCGCTATACCGCGACGAGAGCTGCGGCCTCACATCACTGTCACTTAACACATTTAAGAGGTCTAGAGTGTCACTATCACTGTAACCCGCGAGGGGGGCTCGAGCGCCAGCCGGGCGCGAGTCACCAGCGACCTCGGGGTCACTCTGCGACGCGGTGTACCGCGGTAAAGTTTTTTCCGCGGGGGCGGGGTTGTGGGGGGCCGATACGGCGGGGTATACATGCGAAGTATACCGCGACGAGAGCTGTTTCTTATAAACGGCCGTCTCGCCCGGTTCTTCGGCTCCTGGTCCCGGGGCTCGATCGCTACGCGAGCGAGAGCCACTCAGGGACCGGTCAGCCATACGCGACGCGGGAGCACTGTATTCTGGCGATGACGACGGCGGCGGCGGCGCGGCTCCACCGCGCGAGCGGGAGCGTTCCTTGGCGCGCGGGCCAGACGTATCGCGGCGGGATTTTCGCTCCATGACGGGAGCTAGAGTCTGCCAGGCACAGCCTGGACACCTTAGCGCCTCCCGCGCATGCGCATCCCCCGGTGAGACCCTCTGGTGGGAAGCCGAGATAGACGCAGCGCGTTCGTTGCTTCGGTGTCGGCGTGAAACGGGTGCAGGCGGCTACTCAAATGGTTTCTGCATATATGTTTTACAATTAAAACAATAGCAGTGATGAAACGCGTAGAGGCTCGTGTGCACAAGTAGGCAGACGACCGTACTTTTAAAAAATTTCCCCGCACTTCAGTATACTTCACTTTGAAAGTGCTCTGGCGACTGGTCCGGCGTTACATAGAAAACGTTTCGCGGGCGCCAATCGACGGCGTCGTTGCCGTTAGGACGCCGCGTGTTGGGGCGCGAGGGGGGCGAACGGCGGCGGCGCCACTCTGCGCCCGACCGTCGTTCCGTGCGGACGTCTGTTCCTGTGCTATCTCGCTCGCTCCGTGTGAGTCATCGCCGCTTGCCACTGTACAGTGCGCACGCGCTCTCCGACTGCTGCCTTGCCGCCTGCTGCGCTCCCATTGGTCGCTTCGCGCCTTCGGTGGACAACGGGCTTTGAAGGCTGCAATTTATGATCGCGGGTTTACCTGCGGCCGTTCAGATAGCCACCTAACGGTGCCAAACGGTTATCTGTCGGTTAACGCCTTGTGCGGGAGTGTTTTTGTCCGGGGTGCATACACCGTGCCTTTTTCAAGGCGCGTAACAGCCCCTCCGCTTCCTCCAAGTCCTGTTGGCGGCCGGGCCTCCTAGTAGGCACGCGATAGGGAGTAGGTACTCCAACTACTTTCCTTGCAACCGGCTAAAAACAGGTCCACTGTTGGACGGGTCCTGTCACATCCGTAGGGGCTCTATTTACCCAAACTCCTACGGGCTGGTTAGGTCGGTGACAAACCACACCTCCGCTATCACCAGCGGAGACGCATACACGCTAGGGCAAATAACATTAGCTTAGGTACACACAACAAGTAGGCGTAGGTACTCACTCGCCGCCAAACTGTTGGCTTCCCGCTTTCAGAATGGCGACCGAGGATCCACCTGACATGAGCAAAATGTTGCTCTTCTTTCAAAAGCGTTTTCCAGACGCAATTCGGGCTTTCAATGAGTCCCTAATCGCGGATTCGCCGCGTTCACCGTCACCGTCACCGTGTAAGACGGTTAAAAATGCCTCCGCGAAGGCATCGCGAAACGTAACCGACCAATCCGAGTCTCGCTCGCACCCCGACGATATAGTACCTCGTTCGCGTACCGACCAATCAGGTTCTTGCTCGCGCTCACGCTCACCACGTCGTGTAATGGGAAGCGTAAGCGATGAGACGATGAACCAAACACGGCCATCGTCGCGTAGGGCGAATAAAAATGCCTCCGCGAAGGCATCGCGAATCTCAACCGACCAATCAGGGTCGCGCTCGCGTTCCGACAAAATAGTTAGCTCGCGTACTGACCAATCAGGGTCTCGCTCGCGCTCGCGCTCACCATGTGAAGTGGGAAGCGTAAGCGATGAGTCGATTAGCCAATCACGGCCACTGTCGCGTATGTCGACCCAATCCGCTCGGGCGGAATCATTAAACGAAACGTCGTCGAACGAATCAGACGGCTTCGAAACGGTAGGGCGCAAGAAAAAGCGCTCGGCTAAAGGCGGTCCTCCGGCCAAGAGGCCAACCCAGCCCTCAAGCCCTCCTAAGAGGGATCTTAGCTCCCTTTTATCGGGAAAACCCGCGCCGTCCGCTCCCGCGGACCGTATTAAAACACCGCCGCCCGTTTACATTAGGGATAAGGGTGTATGGCCCGCTCTCTCAAAGCTCCTCGACACTAAGTCGATTAATTACAAAGCCCGTACGCTGCGGGATAATTTATGCGTACAGGTGTTTTCACCGGATCACCACCGGTTTTTAACCTCCCACCTTCGCTCTGAAGGTATCGGAGGACATACTTTCCCCCTACCCGAGGAGCGCGTCCTTAGGGTAGTTATCAAGGGCATTCCGAAGGAAATAGACTCCGGGATAGTCCAAACCGACCTAGTAGAGCAAGGATACCCCGTTAGGGAGGTATTCAGAATGCTCCAACGCACTACAAAAGAAGCGTACGATATGGTACTCGTAGTGCTAGACCTCACCCCGAGCGGTAAAAAGATATTTGGTCTCAGAGAGTGTTGTAAGCTCTCGGGACTGAGGGTTGAAACCCCCCTCAAACACTCTTTCACACGACAGTGTCATCGCTGTCAACTCTACGGGCACGCAGCCCGTAACTGTTTCGCCAGGGCGCGGTGTGTCAAGTGCTTAGGCGACCATGGTACCGCGGACTGCAAGCGCACACTTCCGTGCGCCGAGCCGCCGGCGTGCGTGCTTTGCGGGCAACAGGGGCACCCAGCGAATTATCGCGGTTGTCCTCGAGCCCCCAAGGCGCATAAGCCGGCGTCTAGGCGCACGGCGGGGCGTGACGCGGCCCGCCGTGGCACGGGACCAAAGCCCACTTACGTGCCGGCCCCACAGCCCGAAAGTAGTCCCTGGGTCAAGCCCCCGGTAACGGAGGGCCCTCCCCAGCTCACGTCAGAGGCCTTCCCGCCTCTACCAACCAAAGCGGCATCTGCGGCGCCTTCCCAGGCGTCAGCGCCGACACCCACCGTAACGGAGAGGACCACCCCTAAGGCGAGCCCTCCTCCTCAAGCCCTCCGCCCTCCCGCGGAGGCATCTGCGGAGTCCGCAAAAGTTAGCAACGCATTTAATCTTGCGTTCAGCGTAATAGGCGCTTTAGACTTGGATGCCCTCGTTGCATTCCACGAAGCCTATACATCCGCGAAAGACGTGTCCGCTAAGGTTAACGTCGTATCTCAGCATGCCCTGCTACTTCAATCCGTGCGGCAATTCGTAGAATCCAACACACCGCAATAGCTACGACCACGTCTAGGGTCAAGGCTCGATCGCTGTCCGTAGTGACATTTAACGCAAACGGTTTCAAGCCGCAGGCAGATTTGGTTCGAGATTTCCTCGTTCGCCACCAAATAGATATTTTCCTAGTACAGGAATCGTTTCTCAAGCCCAGCGTTCGCGCACCTAGATTCGCGAATTACGTCGCGGTTAGAAACGACAGACCTACGGCGAAAGGCGGAACGCTCATCTACTATAGACGTGCGCTTCACTGCTCGCCGCTAGACCCGCCGTCGCTAACAAACATAGAGTGCTCTGTGTTACGCGTGGCTATGACCGGTCATCAGCCGATTATTATCGTGTCGGTGTATCTCCCTCCCTCTAAGGACATCCTAGAGAGCGATCTAAGGACTCTGTTTGCGCTGGGCCCCTCGGTCTTATTGGTCGGGGATCTCAATAGCAAGCACGGGGACTGGAATAGCTCAAAAGAAAACCCTAATGGGCGAGCCCTCAGTAGACTTATTGACGTGCTCAATTTCAATGTCATTGCCCCCATTCAACCGACTCGTCGCGGTATAACTTGTAACGGCCTTCTCTCAACGGACGTCTTAGACGTAGCGGTTCTACGAAACGTAGCACTACAGCCGCGTAGCGTAGAGGTGCTACACGAATTAGACTCTGATCATTTCCCGGTTCAATTTGAATTCGGCCCACCTAACACCCTAGAGAAGAGGTACAAGTCCATAGTCGACTGGCAGAAGCTAGACGAGGCCCTCAAGCCCGTCGAAACGTCTGACCTCTCTAATATCCCCGACGATTTAGTCTCGTCCGCTCACGCGTTAGACGCGATCTCCTCGGTCACTAATTACATTCAGACCAAGGTCGCCGAATCGTCCCGGAAGGTCCCAGATGAGTTCGCTCAACGCTGGGAGCTTCCCCCGGACGCGAGGCGTCTGTTGACCGAGAAGAACGCGGCGACTCGCGCCTTCGCCAGAGCGCCGACCGACGATAACCGCAGAGCACTCCGCGCCTCGCAGCGCCGAGTCAAAGAGCGCATGCGTGAAATTAGAAACGAACGCTGGGACCGTCTCACCAGCGAATTGTCACCTTCGCATACGGCCTATTGGTCTCTCGCGCGTTCCCTTAAAACCGACACGGTGGCTTCTATGCCCCCTCTCAAGCGTCCAAATCTGCCTGACGCATTCGATGACGACGAAAAAGCCGAGTGCTTAGCCGTCAACCTAGTGGAGCAGTGCACGCCGTATCTCGAGCATAGCGACCCGGCGCACGTCGAACACGTGAACCGCGAAGTCGAACGCATAGTCGCACTGCCCCTCTCTCCCGAGCCGCTCCCGCCTACGTCGATAGCCGAGGTCAAAACTCTAATCAAGAGTTCTCTGCCTCGTAAATCTCCAGGTCTCGACGCCATCTCGAATAAGGTCCTCCGGTGCCTACCGCCCCATCTGATATGCTTGCTAGTGGCCATTTTCAATTGCCTACTCGAAAACTGCACCTTCCCGGCGCAGTGGAAAGAGGCCATTGTCATCGGTATTCACAAGCCGGGCAAGTCTCGTAACAATCCCACCAGTTACCGCCCTATCAGCCTTCTCAACACGCTGAGCAAGCTGTACGAGAAGGTAGTGAAAAAGCGCCTCCTAGATTATGCCCTAGAAAAGGGGCTCATTCCCGATGAGCAGTTTGGCTTTAGGCCGGCCCACTCGTGCGTCCATCAAGTCCATCGGATCACGGAGCACATCCTCTCCGGGATGAACAGCTCCCTGAAACCGAGAGCCACGGGTGCGCTCTTCTTCGACATAGCGAAGGCTTTCGACAAGGTGTGGCACAACGGCTTGATTTACAAGCTCTACCACCTTCAAGTGCCACTGAGACTCGTGCGTATCGTACACGACTTCTTGTCCGACCGTTCAATTCGTTATCGTGTAGAAGGAACGTTATCGTCTCCTCGTCCAATCAGGGCCGGAGTCCCTCAAGGCTCGGTCCTTTCGCCCCTTCTCTTCACGCTGTATACCGGCGACATCCCTAGGGCTCCGAATGTGGAGCTAGCCCTCTATGCCGACGACACCGCTCTCTATACCACTCATAAAGATAGAGGTGTCATCGTGGACAGACTCCAGACCGCAACCACGTCGCTAGGCGAATGGTTCCGGAAATGGGGCTTTCAGTTAAATCCCGAGAAAAGCGTTGCAGTTCTCTTTGCCAGGGGCAACCCCGGTGCTAACGCTAATACTCGGGAAAAATTTCTCCTCAAAAAAGAGGTCACCCTTTACGGACAAGCCATTCCCTGGCAAAAGTCCGTCAAATATCTAGGAGTCACGCTCGACAGCGGCATGCATTTTCGTAAGCATGTAGCCGCCGTTCGCAAGAAGGCCGCTTTTGTCCTCTCTCGCCTCCATTTCCTCCTAAATAAAAGGAGTCACATGTCCCTTAGACACAAGGTAACCTTGTACAAGGCCTGCGTCCGACCGTGCATGACCTACGCTAGCGTAGTCTTCGCGCACTGTGCCCCCTCGTATATCCACCGGTTGCAAGTGCTACAGTCGCGTTTCATGAGAATCGCGACCGGCGCACCCTTCTACGTGAGAAACGTCGATCTCCACTATGACCTGGAGCTCCCTACCATAGCCCAATGGATGAAGTTGGCGTCCAAACGCCACTTCGACAAGGCTAAACACCATCCCAACCCACTGGTGCGTAATAGCATCAATTATTATCCCTTCCCGACTAAAAAGGCTCGCAGGAGGCCCCGACACATACTAAAGGATCCGGATGATCCAATCACAATAGCTAACAATAAATTAAAAGCCGCCCGCGCGGCCAATAATAATAATAATAGCAGTAGCAAACAGATTAGGGTTAAAAACCGCCTTCTCCGGGGAAGGCGAGGACCTTTACTTCGCATTTCGCTCACTCCAGTGAGCTTCCGTCCTGCCCTTCAGGCGATTGACCCCCCCGCGACGGCCCAAGCCGAGGTTCGAGTCTCACAGGAGACGCCCTTGCGCGAGTCGCGGGAACCCCACCCCTTCCGGCTGAGCTAAGCTCGCCAAAACAGCCCGTGCTGAGCTGTAAAGGCCCTTAAGGCCAACAGCGAGATTCCATTCTTAAAAAAAAAAAAAAAAAAAAAAAAGGCGGCGGCGGAGGGAGCGGGGCGTTATATTATGTATATTTCCGTCTCTATCTCCTTCTCCCTCTGACTCCTTTATTTATGGTTATTTAAAAAAATAATAATAATAATAACGTACATAACAGTATGTCTGTATGTATTGTCTCATTATTACTGATTGGATTATGCGTGAGCAATGTGAATTTCGGGCGTGTCTACATGTTAGATTGTTGTTTTTATTATTATTATTATTGTTGTTTTAAGTAAATAATATTGTCGAATATAAAAAGAAATACAACTCGATTTCATCTGGATCATGTGTATATACACATTGTAATAAGTAGGTAATTGACTTATTTTTGATAGTATATAATTTTGTCTGTTTTCGGTTTTGCTCTATAAGAGTAATAATATAATGTAAATAGTGACGTGGAACGTTTATTGTCGCTGATATATTTATCTAACAAATCACGGTGGCCGTACCACACGATCATTGCGATTTTATGAATCATATTGCGGCCCTGAAAAGGGCCTTTTAGGTCGTCGAGTTGACAACGGACACGAATAATAACAATACTCTAGTTGTTGCTATTATAATTTATGTCTTCTTCTCGGTCTTCTTGGGGAGAAGGACCGCCTGAATGTTAGGCAGTACACCGCCCTGTGCGATGGTCACGCCGGAGAGCAGCTTGTTGAGCTCCTCGTCGTTACGAATGGCCAGCTGCAGGTGACGCGGTATGATCCTGGTCTTTTTGTTGTCACGGGCCGCGTTACCGGCCAACTCGAGCACTTCGGCCGCCAGGTACTCCATAACGGCCGCGAGGTACACCGGCGCACCGGCACCCACCCTCTCGGCGTAGTTGCCCTTCCTGAGCAGCCTGTGGATACGACCCACCGGGAACTGGAGACCTGCGCGGTTGGAACGCGACTTCGCCTTTCCCTTGACCTTGCCTCCCTTGCCACGTCCGGACATTGCGTTTGGTTATTTGGGCACTGCACAACTCACTGAAAACTAACCGACAAGAGGTGACTTTTTTTTTAAATCGGCGGCGAATAATATTATATATGAATTCGGACGGTGTTCAACCAACCGGCCGGGTGTGACGAGAAACGACGTCGACGACTCAGCGCTATTAAACGCGATTGGGTGCCGCCGGCTCAGCGAGCGAGCGTTAGTGAGGGGTGCGAGAGGGGGGGGCGCGGGCGTAGGCCATGTGTGTAAGATCTACATACGTGGAATTAGAATTAAAATAATAATAATAATTAAAATTACATGCATGCATGCATACATACATACATACATACATACAAAAAAATATACATACAGATAGGTAAATAACACAATAGTATGTATTATTATTATTATTATTAACGACGGACGGATCACTCTTATTTATTATTATTATGTTCCAAATATTTATTGTGTGTTTTACGTTTTTTGTTTGAACGTGTACTTACCGGTCCCGTGTTTTCGTTTTTATGTACTGTTGTGTAATCGTGTAAAACACCCATTTTTATATTTTTATACATAATATTACATATTTGGTTATTTGTTTAGAATTTGTTTAATAAATAGGAACCGGTGGGGGCGGCGGGGGCGTGTCCATTGTCTATTGTCTTATGTCTTGGCCCGCCAAATTTTATTGCACCTCATAACATCTGTTAATAATTGGGTACATGCATTGTATTTACATTTGGCAACAGTCGGGCACTCGGGCGGCCGAAGGGATTGTTATCGCGAAGAGGAAGAAGTGGGTCGCGGTGCTGCATTGCATTTTTTTTTTTGTTGTTGTATTTCTCGAGTGTGAAGTGCGTGCGATCTCGATACAGGTGGATACAGGCGATGACGATTTTGTGTTTCGTGTGTGTGTGTGTGTGTGATACGGCGCTGCTGCGACGGTGAGTTGCTAACTAATATAATATAATAAGTTGTTAAAATATTAAGACACACCTACATACTTATACATACGTAATCTGCCTCTCTCACTCTCACTGCCTTGCCTTATTGGACAATTTAACAACTACTTTGTCGCATGTTATTATTATTTATATATAGGATATGTATCACCAGCCGGTCGACTAGCGACAATTGGACAATTTTTATAGTTTTATATATTATGTGTATAGGTATATAGGTATTAGTTAGGTATATATATATATATATAATTATATTTTTAGTATTTAATGTAATATAATATTTTTGTGCGTTTATTCGTTTGATACTCTCGACTCAACGGCAGCCCATGGAAACATATGTTAGCCCTGAAAAGGGCTTTTTGTGTGGCGTGTTTGTGCGTGCGTTTATTATTAGGTAGGTACTGTAATAATATACGACATCGACACAACCGACCACTTGCGATGCGCTCGTCGCTCGTCCGGTGGCCGATCCTCCTTCTGCTCCCGCTACTCCCGCTCCTCGGTGGTCAGCGCACGCGAACACAGTGCGGCGGCTCGTGCGTATTGAACGTGGATGGTCGCGTTCACTTCTTGGAAGCGGCCGACGCCTTTTTCGCGGTGGTGGCGGCCTTCGATTTGGGCGCGGCGGCAGCGGCCTTCTTCGGTTTGGGGGCTTTGGGTTTCTTGGTCGGTGGCTTCGCGCTCCTCTTCGCCTTGGACGCGGCCGCGTTGCTCGACGCGCCCTTGCCGGACGCCGCGGCGGCGGCGGCGGCGCGACCCTTCTTCGGTGTGGCCGCAGCGACCGGCTTCCTCTTGGCCGCGGCCGCTGCCTTCTTGTCTTTGGCGGCGACGCCTCTGCCGCCCGCTTTGGCCGGGGAGGCGGACCCGGCGGCCGACGCCGACGCGGCGGCGGCCTTCTTGCTCCTGGCGCCGGCGCTCGCGGCGGTCTTCTTGGCGGGTGCGCTCGGCTTCTTCGCCGATTTGGCCGCGGAGGACGCCGCCGCGCCGGAGCCCCTGCCGCCGGAGGACGCGGCGGCGGCGGCCGTCGCCTTCTTCGCGGCGCCGCCGGTTCCCGACTTGCTGTCTATCTTGAACGAGCCCGATGCGCCCTTGCCCTTCGTCTGAATCAGGGTGCCGGAGGCGACGGCACGCTTGAGATACTTTCTTATGAACGGCGCCAACCTCTCGGCGTCGAGGCTATAATTCGAGGCGATGTACTTCTTGATCGCCTGCAGGGACGATCCGCTCCTCTCCTTGAGCTCTTTGATCGCGCTGTTCACCATTTCGGAGGTCTTGGGGTGCGTCGGTCTGGCCTTGGGTTTCTTGGCGGCCGCTGCCGCCTTCGGTGCCTTCTTGGCGGGCGTCGCCGGCGCGGGTGTCTCCGATGCTACTGCGGTGTCGGCCATTTTTTTTCTTTTTCAATTGATATTAATCAATCACACTGACACTTAGGTATATTTGTAATATAATAATATGTAGTACGTATAATATTATACTAGATAATAATATGTGCGTAAAGAGTGCGCGGCGCTAGTGAGCGCCGGCCAGACGAATCGGTATACCGCGACGAGAGCTTCGTCGGCTGCGTGCGTTTTCTCGTATTCGAGTGTGAAACTTTTCACTAACACGTCTCGGTCTCATCGGATTTTTGATGATTATCAAACGGAAAATCGGAGAAAATCTCGTTGGCGATCGATAGTCTACGATATCGGCCACCGGTCGGGCAGTCGGGCGGGGCTCCAGGCGCGAGCGCGCGTCGGGCATCCGCGTTTGAAGTTTGTTATTGTCGAGTCGCGCGCGTACCGTCCAGTTTAAATGGCGAATTAAACAATTAAAGCGAACGGTGGGCGCGCGCGCGACCTCCGAGGGCGGAGCTCAAGATTCCGAGGTTCAACGGGATCCATTCGTTTCGGCGATATATTAGGATTACGATCGATTTTAACGCATCGAACGCGACATGTTGTAGGACAGCACACCGCGCTCCCGAGACGAGGCCGTGGACGCGCGCGCGTTCTCGTCTTTGCTCCGTAGTAGCAATATTATTTACCAAAAGGAAATAAGAAACTAAGAATAAGTCGAAATGTCCGATTAAACGTTACGAGTATCATCGTTAAATTTATCAAACACATCGATCGAGAAGCACGCGAGGAGATCTAAATAAGCAAAGCAAAAATTTCATTGACGCAGCCGGGAGCGATGCTGTTCGGTCGCAACCTTTTTTTACCTAGCTACGTTAGCACACCTATATTCTTAATTTTCAATGTCTCAACGTGAATGAACGGACACTTAAACGTATAACATAATAACTCTACCTATATAATATGTGTACATACTAAGTATACCAATTATAGTTTGCGATATTATAACGCCGTAATCTCATGTACATACGAAAACTTTAAATTGTTTCGATTGATATTTGTATGTGCTCTAAATGAATGTCATGTTTGCCCGCAATTGCTTGTCACATTCAAAGTTGTATTTTGTGTTTGTCTTTACCAATGTATCAGTGTGCCGAGCGTTGGCAAACTTTATCAATAAAAAAAAAACATGCCACTAGTGGATAGTTAGCATTAGTATCAGTAGTAATAGTGGTGTTATATGAAAAATATTATTCAATCAATTATTTATCGATTGGTAATTCATTTATATTGGTAGCTTAACTAATTGTGGGTGTGTCGTCGTTTAGTCGTTTTGATACGTTTTATTTTTGTAATAGAAACATATGCGGCCCTGAAAAGGGCCTTTTTTACTTGTTGAAAAATATCCGTCATACACCTAAGTAGGTGTACGACAATAATTAAATCAACTTAACCGCCGAAACCGTAGAGGGTGCGGCCCTGGCGCTTCAGAGCGTACACGACGTCCATGGCGGTGACGGTCTTCCTCTTGGCGTGTTCCGTGTAGGTTACCGCGTCGCGGATGACGTTCTCGAGGAATACCTTGAGAACACCGCGAGTCTCCTCGTATATCAGACCGGAGATACGTTTCACTCCACCCCTGCGCGCCAGACGACGAATCGCCGGCTTGGTGATACCCTGGATGTTATCACGGAGCACCTTCCTGTGACGCTTCGCGCCACCTTTTCCCAATCCCTTTCCTCCCTTACCGCGGCCGGTCATCGTTGATTGTCTGAATTAACTGCACTTTAGAAAAACCACCAGCACTACGTACGTCTGGCACGTACGACGATCACTGTTAGAATACGCTTCGCGTTCAAAGTCGTGGTGTATATATAGATTTCGGACAGCTAGGACCTCGCATATAAACGGGGCGAGGGGAGGGGGGGGGGGGGGGGCAGCGGCGTTGTGTGTGAGATTCGTTCTTATTATTATGATTTTATGTATGTATAAATAAATAAATTACTATGTACATAAAGAAGTAAATGTACAAAATAAAAACCAGCAAAGTAAAACCTCCAATTATGTCGATACGCATGAATTGAAAACAATACACAATAACAGAAAAGAAAAAACAAATCACGACAAAAATTTAACACATTTAACAATTAACTAAACAAAAAAAGACAAAAATTAACACCTGGTACACACACCGAGCTACAGCACGCCTCAAGAAGAGTCATAAATTTCTGAAGTGGTGCCATAAATACATATAATAGAAAGTCATTATTGTGCAATTGTTTTCTAAGAAACAATGGTGGCTCGCAAATATTGTTGTCGGCATTTGCCTTTGAACGTAAAATAGGCGCCAGCCTAATTTACGTTTTGTCGATCGCGAAATTAATTATTTATTTACTTAATAAATATTTATTTTATATATATATATATATTTTAATATTAGGTTAATTCCTAATGTTTTAAAATGCTTTTTCATTTGGTGTAGTAACGTTCGTTTCATTCGTTAGATACGTGATGTCTGTCTGAAGCACATCATTTGAATTATATGCGGCCCTGAAAAGGGCCTTTTGTTGTAATAATAATAATATAATATTATTATTTAGCACCGGCTACGCAAAATTAAGCACGCTCGCCGCGAATGCGTCTCGCCAGTTGGATGTCCTTGGGCATGATCGTCACTCGCTTTGCGTGAATGGCGCACAGGTTGGTGTCCTCGAAGAGGCCCACGAGATACGCCTCGCTCGCCTCCTGAAGCGCCATCACGGCGGAGCTCTGGAACCTGAGGTCGGTCTTGAAGTCCTGCGCAATCTCCCTCACCAGACGTTGGAACGGCAACTTGCGGATCAACAGCTCGGTACTCTTCTGGTAGCGACGGATCTCTCTCAGAGCGACGGTACCGGGCCTGTAACGGTGAGGCTTCTTCACGCCGCCGGTGGCTGGAGCGCTCTTGCGGGCCGCCTTGGTGGCGAGCTGCTTTCGCGGCGCCTTACCTCCGGTGGACTTACGGGCTGTCTGCTTAGTACGTGCCATTACGACGACTGCTCTCACTGACTCACTCGACTCGACTGAATACAAACTTTATATTATAATGTACGATGTGTGGACACGTCCGTCGCGTAACGATTGCGATGATGATATAAACACCGTCAAAACTCTTGGGCCGCATTTATATATAACGTCGAACCGAGCTCGGTGGGACGGGCGGGTGTGTCGGGGCATTTACGAGACCTATCTAAAATGAAATTGTTTATAACAATAATAAATAGGTAACTAACAAACATTAAAACGTTCAATTGTCTTTAATGGCGTTAAACACGTTGAAGTTACATTACTTTTCACTGATACTGTTGTCCACTACACTAATTATACATACAAAATGTAATATATATATATATATATATAATTACTTATATACACATATGTGTGTGTATGTAGGCATCTATAGTCTACCGAGACTGACATAAACCCATTTTTTTTTTATGTTTCATTTTCATGATAGTTTTTATACTGAATATAAATGTTTTCATAGGTAAGTACTTGATAATAGAGGGATTATAGGTTAATATATATATTTTTACGTTTATCGTTGATACTGTGCGTTGGTTGTGCGGTTCACACGCACACACCAAACTCTTCGGATAGATATTGTGGCCCTGAAAAGGGCCGTTTTGATGATGATGATGATCATTGTCAATCGCTCTCATTATACTTTTTTTACGTATAATAATATAAGAGAGAAATCGCCGGCGCCGAGACGATGGTACTGGTCCTACGCCGCCGCCGCCGTTGTCCCACCGCGCCGCGACGCTCACTTGGAGCTGGTGTACTTGGTGACGGCCTTGGTGCCCTCGCTGACGGCGTGCTTGGCGAGCTCGCCGGGCAGCAGGAGCCTCACGGAGGTCTGCACCTCGCGGGACGTGATCGTCGAACGCTTGTTGTAGTGAGCGAGACGGGACGCCTCCGCCGCGATCCTCTCGAAGATGTCGTTCACGAACGAGTTCATGATTGACATCGCCTTCGAAGAGATACCGGTGTCGGGATGCACCTGCTTCAGTACCTTGTAGATGTAAATGGCGTAGCTCTCCTTCCTCTTGTGCTTCTTTTTCTTTTTGTCCGATTTGGATATGTTCTTCTGCGCCTTGCCGGACTTCTTGGCCGCCTTGCCGCTGGTCTTTGGTGGCATAGTGAACGTCAGTAGACAGGCAGTCACAAACTATGTATCGACAACAACGACAACAGTCACACTGTTTGCTGATGATTTTTAAAAAATTTCCCCGCACTTCAGTATACTTCACTTTGAAAGTGCTCTGGCGACTGGTCCGGCGTTACATAGAAAACGTTTCGCGGGCGCCAATCGACGGCGTCGTTGCCGTTAGGACGCCGCGTGTTGGGGCGCGAGGGGGGCGAACGGCGGCGGCGGAGGGAGCGGGGCGTTATATTATGTATATTTCCGTCTCTATCTCCTTCTCCCTCTGACTCCTTTATTTATGGTTATTTAAAAAAATAATAATAATAATAACGTACATAACAGTATGTCTGTATGTATTGTCTCATTATTACTGATTGGATTATGCGTGAGCAATGTGAATTTCGGGCGTGTCTACATGTTAGATTGTTGTTTTTATTATTATTATTATTGTTGTTTTAAGTAAATAATATTGTCGAATATAAAAAGAAATACAACTCGATTTCATCTGGATCATGTGTATATACACATTGTAATAAGTAGGTAATTGACTTATTTTTGATAGTATATAATTTTGTCTGTTTTCGGTTTTGCTCTATAAGAGTAATAATATAATGTAAATAGTGACGTGGAACGTTTATTGTCGCTGATATATTTATCTAACAAATCACGGTGGCCGTACCACACGATCATTGCGATTTTATGAATCATATTGCGGCCCTGAAAAGGGCCTTTTAGGTCGTCGAGTTGACAACGGACACGAATAATAACAATACTCTAGTTGTTGCTATTATAATTTATGTCTTCTTCTCGGTCTTCTTGGGGAGAAGGACCGCCTGAATGTTAGGCAGTACACCGCCCTGTGCGATGGTCACGCCGGAGAGCAGCTTGTTGAGCTCCTCGTCGTTACGAATGGCCAGCTGCAGGTGACGCGGTATGATCCTGGTCTTTTTGTTGTCACGGGCCGCGTTACCGGCCAACTCGAGCACTTCGGCCGCCAGGTACTCCATAACGGCCGCGAGGTACACCGGCGCACCGGCACCCACCCTCTCGGCGTAGTTGCCCTTCCTGAGCAGCCTGTGGATACGACCCACCGGGAACTGGAGACCTGCGCGGTTGGAACGCGACTTCGCCTTTCCCTTGACCTTGCCTCCCTTGCCACGTCCGGACATTGCGTTTGGTTATTTGGGCACTGCACAACTCACTGAAAACTAACCGACAAGAGGTGACTTTTTTTTTAAATCTTTTTTTTTTTTTTTTTTTTTTTTTTTTTTTTTTTTTTTTTTTGAGAATGGAATCTCGCTGTTGGCCTTAAGGGCCTTTACAGCTCAGCACGGGCTGTTTTGGCGAGCTTAGCTCAGCCGGAAGGGGTGGGGTTCCCGCGACTCGCGCAAGGGCGTCTCCTGTGAGACTCGAACCTCGGCTTGGGCCGTCGCGGGGGGGTCAATCGCCTGAAGGGCAGGACGGAAGCTCACTGGAGTGAGCGAAATGCGAAGTAAAGGTCCTCGCCTTCCCCGGAGAAGGCGGTTTTTAACCCTAATCTGTTTGCTACTGCTATTATTATTATTATTGGCCGCGCGGGCGGCTTTTAATCTATTGTTAGCTATTGTGATTGGATCATCCGGATCCGTTAGAATGTGTCGGGGCCTCCTGCGAGCCTTTTTAGTCGGGAAGGGATGATAGTTGATGCTTTTACGCACCAGTGGGTTGGGATGGTGTTTAGCCTTGTCGAAGTGGTGTTTGGACGCCAACTTCATCCATTGGGCTATGGTAGGGAGCTCCAGGTCATAGTGGAGATCGACGTTTCTCACGTAGAAGGGTGCGCCGGTCGCGATTCTCATGAAACGCGACTGTAGCACTTGCAACCGGTGGATATACGAGGGGGCACAGTGCGCGAAGACTACGCTAGCGTAGGTCATGCACGGTCGGACGCAGGCCTTGTACAAGGTTACCTTGTGTCTAAGGGACATGTGACTCCTTTTATTTAGGAGGAAATGGAGGCGAGAGAGGACAAAAGCGGCCTTCTTGCGAACGGCGGCTACATGCTTACGAAAATGCATGCCGCTGTCGAGCGTGACTCCTAGATATTTGACGGACTTTTGCCAGGGAATGGCTTGTCCGTAAAGGGTGACCTCTTTTTTGAGGAGAAATTTTTCCCGAGTATTAGCGTTAGCACCGGGGTTGCCCCTGGCAAAGAGAACTGCAACGCTTTTCTCGGGATTTAACTGAAAGCCCCATTTCCGGAACCATTCGCCTAGCGACGTGGTTGCGGTCTGGAGTCTGTCCACGATGACACCTCTGTCTTTATGAGTGGTATAGAGAGCGGTGTCGTCGGCATAGAGGGCTAGCTCCACATTCGGAGCCCTAGGGATGTCGCCGGTATACAGCGTGAAGAGAAGGGGCGAAAGGACCGAGCCTTGAGGGACTCCGGCCCTGATTGGACGAGGAGACGATAACGTTCCTTCTACACGATAACGAATTGAACGGTCGGACAAGAAGTCGTGTACAATACGCACGAGTCTCAGTGGCACTTGAAGGTGGTAGAGCTTGTAAATCAAGCCGTTGTGCCACACCTTGTCGAAAGCCTTCGCTATGTCGAAGAAGAGCGCACCCGTGGCTCTCGGTTTCAGGGAGCTGTTCATCCCGGAGAGGATGTGCTCCGTGATCCGATGGACTTGATGGACGCACGAGTGGGCCGGCCTAAAGCCAAACTGCTCATCGGGAATGAGCCCCTTTTCTAGGGCATAATCTAGGAGGCGCTTTTTCACTACCTTCTCGTACAGCTTGCTCAGCGTGTTGAGAAGGCTGATAGGGCGGTAACTGGTGGGATTGTTACGAGGCTTGCCCGGCTTGTGAATACCGATGACAATGGCCTCTTTCCACTGCGCCGGGAAGGTGCAGTTTTCGAGTAGGCAATTGAAAATGGCCACTAGCAAGCATATCAGATGGGGCGGTAGGCACCGGAGGACCTTATTCGAGATGGCGTCGAGACCTGGAGATTTACGAGGCAGAGAACTCTTGATAAGAGTTTTGACCTCGGCTATCGACGTAGGCGGGAGCGGCTCGGGAGAGACGGGCAGTGCGACTATGCGTTCGACTTCGCGGTTCACGTGTTCGACGTGCGCCGGGTCGCTATGCTCGAGATACGGCGTGCACTGCTCCACTAGGTTGACGGCTAAGCACTCGGCTTTTTCGTCGTCATCGAATGCGTCAGGCAGATTTGGACGCTTGAGAGGGGGCATAGAAGCCACCGTGTCCGTTTTAAGAGAACGCGCGAGAGACCAATAGGCCGTATGCGAAGGTGACAATTCGCTGGTGAGACGGTCCCAGCGTTCGTTTCTAATTTCGCGCATGCGCTCTTTGACTCGGCGCTGCGAGGCGCGGAGTGCTCTGCGGTTATCGTCGGTCGGCGCTCTGGCGAAGGCGCGAGTCGCCGCGTTCTTCTCGGTCAACAGACGCCTCGCGTCCGGGGGAAGCTCCCAGCGTTGAGCGAACTCATCTGGGACCTTCCGGGACGATTCGGCGACCTTGGTCTGAATGTAATTAGTGACCGAGGAGATCGCGTCTAACGCGTGAGCGGACGAGACTAAATCGTCGGGGATATTAGAGAGGTCAGACGTTTCGACGGGCTTGAGGGCCTCGTCTAGCTTCTGCCAGTCGACTATGGACTTGTACCTCTTCTCTAGGGTGTTAGGTGGGCCGAATTCAAATTGAACCGGGAAATGATCAGAGTCTAATTCGTGTAGCACCTCTACGCTACGCGGCTGTAGTGCTACGTTTCGTAGAACCGCTACGTCTAAGACGTCCGTTGAGAGAAGGCCGTTACAAGTTATACCGCGACGAGTCGGTTGAATGGGGGCAATGACATTGAAATTGAGCACGTCAATAAGTCTACTGAGGGCTCGCCCATTAGGGTTTTCTTTTGAGCTATTCCAGTCCCCGTGCTTGCTATTGAGATCCCCGACCAATAAGACCGAGGGGCCCAGCGCAAACAGAGTCCTTAGATCGCTCTCTAGGATGTCCTTAGAGGGAGGGAGATACACCGACACGATAATAATCGGCTGATGACCGGTCATAGCCACGCGTAACACAGAGCACTCTATGTTTGTTAGCGACGGCGGGTCTAGCGGCGAGCAGTGAAGCGCACGTCTATAGTAGATGAGCGTTCCGCCTTTCGCCGTAGGTCTGTCGTTTCTAACCGCGACGTAATTCGCGAATCTAGGCGCGCGAACGCTGGGCTTGAGAAACGATTCCTGTACTAGGAAAATATCTATTTGGTGGCGAACGAGGAAATCTCGGACCAAATCTGCCTGCGGCTTGAAACCGTTTGCGTTAAATGTCACTACGGACAGCGATCGAGCCTTGACCCTAGACGTGGTCGTAGCTATTGCGGTGTGTTGGATTCTACGAATTGCCGCACGGATTGAAGTAGCAGGGCATGCTGAGATACGACGTTAACCTTAGCGGACACGTCTTTCGCGGATGTATAGGCTTCGTGGAATGCAACGAGGGCATCCAAGTCTAAAGCGCCTATAACGCTGAACGCAAGATTAAATGCGTTGCTAACTTTTGCGGACTCCGCAGATGCCTCCGCGGGAGGGCGGAGGGCTTGAGGAGGAGGGCTCGCCTTAGGGGTGGTCCTCTCCGTTACGGTGGGTGTCGGCGCTGACGCCTGGGAAGGCGCCGCAGATGCCGCTTTGGTTGGTAGAGGCGGGAAGGCCTCTGACGTGAGCTGGGGAGGGCCCTCCGTTACCGGGGGCTTGACCCAGGGACTACTTTCGGGCTGTGGGGCCGGCACGTAAGTGGGCTTTGGTCCCGTGCCACGGCGGGCCGCGTCACGCCCCGCCGTGCGCCTAGACGCCGGCTTATGCGCCTTGGGGGCTCGAGGACAACCGCGATAATTCGCTGGGTGCCCCTGTTGCCCGCAAAGCACGCACGCCGGCGGCTCGGCGCACGGAAGTGTGCGCTTGCAGTCCGTGGTGCCATGGTCGCCTAAGCACTTGACACACCGCGCCCTGGCGAAACAGTTACGGGCTGCGTGCCCGTAGAGTTGACAGCGATGACACTGTCGTGTGAATGAGTGTTTGAGGGGGGTTTCAACCCTCAGTCCCGAGAGCTTACAACACTCTCTGAGACCAAATATCTTTTTACCGCTCGGGGTGAGGTCTAGCACTACGAGTACCATATCGTACGCTTCTTTTGTAGTGCGTTGGAGCATTCTGAATACCTCCCTAACGGGGTACCCTTGCTCAACTAAATCGGTTTGGACTATCCCGGAGTCTATTTCCTTCGGAATGCCCTTAATAACTACCCTAAGGACGCGCTCCTCGGGTAGGGGGAAAGTATGTCCTCCGATACCTTCAGAGCGAAGGTGGGAGGTTAAAAACCGGTGGTGATCCGGTGAAAACACCTGTACGCATAAATTATCCCGCAGCGTACGGGCTTTGTAATTTATCGACTTAGTGTCGAGGAGCTTTGAGAGAGCGGGCCATACACCCTTATCCCTAATGTAAACGGGCGGCGGTGTTTTAATACGGTCCGCGGGAGCGGACGGCGCGGGTTTTCCCGATAAAAGGGAGCTAAGATCCCTCTTAGGAGGGCTTGAGGGCTGGGTTGGCCTCTTGGCCGGAGGACCGCCTTTAGCCGAGCGCTTTTTCTTGCGCCCTACCGTTTCGAAGCCGTCTGATTCGTTCGACGACGTTTCGTTTAATGATTCCGCCCGAGCGGATTGGGTCGACATGCGCGACGAAGGCCGTGATTGGCTAATTAACTCATCGCTTACGCTTTCCGCACGGAGCGGTGAGCGCGAGCGCGAGCGAGACCCTGATTGGTCAGTGCGCGAGGTAGTACCGCATTCGTCTAGACGCGTGCGAGAACCGGATTGGTCGATACGCGAGCAAGAGACAATTTGATCGGAGCGCGAGCGGGACCCTGATTGGTCGGTGCGCGAGGTAGTACCGCATTCATCGATGCGCGTGCGAGAACCGGATTGGTCGATAATTGATCGCGATACCTTCGCGGAGGCATTTTTAATATTCACCTTACGCGGCGGCGGTGATGGCGAACGCGGCGAGTCAGCGATAAGGGACTCATTAAAGGCCCTAATAGCGTCTGGAAAACGCTTATTTAAAAAGAGCACTAAATTGCTCATGTCAGGAGGTGGATCCTCGGACGCCATTCTGAAGGCGGGAAGCCAACAGTTTGACGACGAGTGTGTACCTAAGCCTACTGGTAGTGAGTACCTAAGCTAGTGATTTGCCCTAACGTGTATGCGTCTCCGCTGGTGATAGCGGAGGTGTGGTTTGTCACTGACCTAACCAGCCCGTAGGAGTTTGGGTAAATAGAGCCCCTACGGATGTGACAGGACCCGTCCAACAGTGGACCTGTTTTTAGCCGGTTGCAAGGAAAGTAGTTGGAGTACCTACTCCCTATCGCGTGCCTACTAGGAGGCCCGGCCGCCAACAGGACTTGGAGGAAGCGGAGGGGCTGTTACGCGCCTTGAAAAAGGCACGGTGTATGCACCCCGGACAAAAACACTCCCGCACAAGGCGTTAACCGACAGATAACCGTTTGGCACCGTTAGGTGGCTATCTGAACGGCCGCAGGTAAACCCGCGATCATAAATTGCAGCCTTCAAAGCCCGTTGTCCACCGAAGGCGCGAAGCGACCAATGGGAGCGCAGCAGGCGGCAAGGCAGCAGTCGGAGGGCGCGTGCGCACTGTACAGTGGCAAGCGGCGATGACTCACACGGAGCGAGCGAGATAGCACAGGAACAGACGTCCGCACGGAACGACGGTCGGGCGCAGAGTGACGTTTTTAAATCGGCGGCGAATAATATTATATATGAATTCGGACGGTGTTCAACCAACCGGCCGGGTGTGACGAGAAACGACGTCGACGACTCAGCGCTATTAAACGCGATTGGGTGCCGCCGGCTCAGCGAGCGAGCGTTAGTGAGGGGTGCGAGAGGGGGGGGCGCGGGCGTAGGCCATGTGTGTAAGATCTACATACGTGGAATTAGAATTAAAATAATAATAATAATTAAAATTACATGCATGCATGCATACATACATACATACATACATACAAAAAAATATACATACAGATAGGTAAATAACACAATAGTATGTATTATTATTATTATTATTAACGACGGACGGATCACTCTTATTTATTATTATTATGTTCCAAATATTTATTGTGTGTTTTACGTTTTTTGTTTGAACGTGTACTTACCGGTCCCGTGTTTTCGTTTTTATGTACTGTTGTGTAATCGTGTAAAACACCCATTTTTATATTTTTATACATAATATTACATATTTGGTTATTTGTTTAGAATTTGTTTAATAAATAGGAACCGGTGGGGGCGGCGGGGGCGTGTCCATTGTCTATTGTCTTATGTCTTGGCCCGCCAAATTTTATTGCACCTCATAACATCTGTTAATAATTGGGTACATGCATTGTATTTACATTTGGCAACAGTCGGGCACTCGGGCGGCCGAAGGGATTGTTATCGCGAAGAGGAAGAAGTGGGTCGCGGTGCTGCATTGCATTTTTTTTTTTGTTGTTGTATTTCTCGAGTGTGAAGTGCGTGCGATCTCGATACAGGTGGATACAGGCGATGACGATTTTGTGTTTCGTGTGTGTGTGTGTGTGTGATACGGCGCTGCTGCGACGGTGAGTTGCTAACTAATATAATATAATAAGTTGTTAAAATATTAAGACACACCTACATACTTATACATACGTAATCTGCCTCTCTCACTCTCACTGCCTTGCCTTATTGGACAATTTAACAACTACTTTGTCGCATGTTATTATTATTTATATATAGGATATGTATCACCAGCCGGTCGACTAGCGACAATTGGACAATTTTTATAGTTTTATATATTATGTGTATAGGTATATAGGTATTAGTTAGGTATATATATATATATATAATTATATTTTTAGTATTTAATGTAATATAATATTTTTGTGCGTTTATTCGTTTGATACTCTCGACTCAACGGCAGCCCATGGAAACATATGTTAGCCCTGAAAAGGGCTTTTTGTGTGGCGTGTTTGTGCGTGCGTTTATTATTAGGTAGGTACTGTAATAATATACGACATCGACACAACCGACCACTTGCGATGCGCTCGTCGCTCGTCCGGTGGCCGATCCTCCTTCTGCTCCCGCTACTCCCGCTCCTCGGTGGTCAGCGCACGCGAACACAGTGCGGCGGCTCGTGCGTATTGAACGTGGATGGTCGCGTTCACTTCTTGGAAGCGGCCGACGCCTTTTTCGCGGTGGTGGCGGCCTTCGATTTGGGCGCGGCGGCAGCGGCCTTCTTCGGTTTGGGGGCTTTGGGTTTCTTGGTCGGTGGCTTCGCGCTCCTCTTCGCCTTGGACGCGGCCGCGTTGCTCGACGCGCCCTTGCCGGACGCCGCGGCGGCGGCGGCGGCGCGACCCTTCTTCGGTGTGGCCGCAGCGACCGGCTTCCTCTTGGCCGCGGCCGCTGCCTTCTTGTCTTTGGCGGCGACGCCTCTGCCGCCCGCTTTGGCCGGGGAGGCGGACCCGGCGGCCGACGCCGACGCGGCGGCGGCCTTCTTGCTCCTGGCGCCGGCGCTCGCGGCGGTCTTCTTGGCGGGTGCGCTCGGCTTCTTCGCCGATTTGGCCGCGGAGGACGCCGCCGCGCCGGAGCCCCTGCCGCCGGAGGACGCGGCGGCGGCGGCCGTCGCCTTCTTCGCGGCGCCGCCGGTTCCCGACTTGCTGTCTATCTTGAACGAGCCCGATGCGCCCTTGCCCTTCGTCTGAATCAGGGTGCCGGAGGCGACGGCACGCTTGAGATACTTTCTTATGAACGGCGCCAACCTCTCGGCGTCGAGGCTATAATTCGAGGCGATGTACTTCTTGATCGCCTGCAGGGACGATCCGCTCCTCTCCTTGAGCTCTTTGATCGCGCTGTTCACCATTTCGGAGGTCTTGGGGTGCGTCGGTCTGGCCTTGGGTTTCTTGGCGGCCGCTGCCGCCTTCGGTGCCTTCTTGGCGGGCGTCGCCGGCGCGGGTGTCTCCGATGCTACTGCGGTGTCGGCCATTTTTTTTCTTTTTCAATTGATATTAATCAATCACACTGACACTTAGGTATATTTGTAATATAATAATATGTAGTACGTATAATATTATACTAGATAATAATATGTGCGTAAAGAGTGCGCGGCGCTAGTGAGCGCCGGCCAGACGAATCGGTATACCGCGACGAGAGCTTCGTCGGCTGCGTGCGTTTTCTCGTATTCGAGTGTGAAACTTTTCACTAACACGTCTCGGTCTCATCGGATTTTTGATGATTATCAAACGGAAAATCGGAGAAAATCTCGTTGGCGATCGATAGTCTACGATATCGGCCACCGGTCGGGCAGTCGGGCGGGGCTCCAGGCGCGAGCGCGCGTCGGGCATCCGCGTTTGAAGTTTGTTATTGTCGAGTCGCGCGCGTACCGTCCAGTTTAAATGGCGAATTAAACAATTAAAGCGAACGGTGGGCGCGCGCGCGACCTCCGAGGGCGGAGCTCAAGATTCCGAGGTTCAACGGGATCCATTCGTTTCGGCGATATATTAGGATTACGATCGATTTTAACGCATCGAACGCGACATGTTGTAGGACAGCACACCGCGCTCCCGAGACGAGGCCGTGGACGCGCGCGCGTTCTCGTCTTTGCTCCGTAGTAGCAATATTATTTACCAAAAGGAAATAAGAAACTAAGAATAAGTCGAAATGTCCGATTAAACGTTACGAGTATCATCGTTAAATTTATCAAACACATCGATCGAGAAGCACGCGAGGAGATCTAAATAAGCAAAGCAAAAATTTCATTGACGCAGCCGGGAGCGATGCTGTTCGGTCGCAACCTTTTTTTACCTAGCTACGTTAGCACACCTATATTCTTAATTTTCAATGTCTCAACGTGAATGAACGGACACTTAAACGTATAACATAATAACTCTACCTATATAATATGTGTACATACTAAGTATACCAATTATAGTTTGCGATATTATAACGCCGTAATCTCATGTACATACGAAAACTTTAAATTGTTTCGATTGATATTTGTATGTGCTCTAAATGAATGTCATGTTTGCCCGCAATTGCTTGTCACATTCAAAGTTGTATTTTGTGTTTGTCTTTACCAATGTATCAGTGTGCCGAGCGTTGGCAAACTTTATCAATAAAAAAAAAACATGCCACTAGTGGATAGTTAGCATTAGTATCAGTAGTAATAGTGGTGTTATATGAAAAATATTATTCAATCAATTATTTATCGATTGGTAATTCATTTATATTGGTAGCTTAACTAATTGTGGGTGTGTCGTCGTTTAGTCGTTTTGATACGTTTTATTTTTGTAATAGAAACATATGCGGCCCTGAAAAGGGCCTTTTTTACTTGTTGAAAAATATCCGTCATACACCTAAGTAGGTGTACGACAATAATTAAATCAACTTAACCGCCGAAACCGTAGAGGGTGCGGCCCTGGCGCTTCAGAGCGTACACGACGTCCATGGCGGTGACGGTCTTCCTCTTGGCGTGTTCCGTGTAGGTTACCGCGTCGCGGATGACGTTCTCGAGGAATACCTTGAGAACACCGCGAGTCTCCTCGTATATCAGACCGGAGATACGTTTCACTCCACCCCTGCGCGCCAGACGACGAATCGCCGGCTTGGTGATACCCTGGATGTTATCACGGAGCACCTTCCTGTGACGCTTCGCGCCACCTTTTCCCAATCCCTTTCCTCCCTTACCGCGGCCGGTCTTTTTTTTTTTTTTTTTTTTTTTTTTTTTTTATTTTTTTTTTATGGAATCTCGCTGTTGGCCTTAAGGGCCTTTACAGCTCAGCACGGGCTGTTTTGGCGAGCTTAGCTCAGCCGGAAGGGGTGGGGTTCCCGCGACTCGCGCAAGGGCGTCTCCTGTGAGACTCGAACCTCGGCTTGGGCCGTCGCGGGGGGGTCAATCGCCTGAAGGGCAGGACGGAAGCTCACTGGAGTGAGCGAAATGCGAAGTAAAGGTCCTCGCCTTCCCCGGAGAAGGCGGTTTTTAACCCTAATCTGTTTGCTACTGCTATTATTATTATTATTGGCCGCGCGGGCGGCTTTTAATTTATTGTTAGCTACTGTGATTGGATCATCCGGATCCTTTAGTATGTGTCGGGGCCTCCTGCGAGCCTTTTTAGTCGGGAAGGGATAATAATTGATGCTATTACGCACCAGTGGGTTGGGATGGTGTTTAGCCTTGTCGAAGTGGCGTTTGGACGCCAACTTCATCCATTGGGCTATGGTAGGGAGCTCCAGGTCATAGTGGAGATCGACGTTTCTCACGTAGAAGGGTGCGCCGGTCGCGATTCTCATGAAACGCGACTGTAGCACTTGCAACCGGTGGATATACGAGGGGGCACAGTGCGCGAAGACTACGCTAGCGTAGGTCATGCACGGTCGGACGCAGGCCTTGTACAAGGTTACCTTGTGTCTAAGGGACATGTGACTCCTTTTATTTAGGAGGAAATGGAGGCGAGAGAGGACAAAAGCGGCCTTCTTGCGAACGGCGGCTACATGCTTACGAAAATGCATGCCGCTGTCGAGCGTGACTCCTAGATATTTGACGGACTTTTGCCAGGGAATGGCTTGTCCGTAAAGGGTGACCTCTTTTTTGAGGAGAAATTTTTCCCGAGTATTAGCGTTAGCACCGGGGTTGCCCCTGGCAAAGAGAACTGCAACGCTTTTCTCGGGATTTAACTGAAAGCCCCATTTCCGGAACCATTCGCCTAGCGACGTGGTTGCGGTCTGGAGTCTGTCCACGATGACACCTCTATCTTTATGAGTGGTATAGAGAGCGGTGTCGTCGGCATAGAGGGCTAGCTCCACATTCGGAGCCCTAGGGATGTCGCCGGTATACAGCGTGAAGAGAAGGGGCGAAAGGACCGAGCCTTGAGGGACTCCGGCCCTGATTGGACGAGGAGACGATAACGTTCCTTCTACACGATAGCGAATTGAACGGTCGGACAAGAAGTCGTGTACGATACGCACGAGTCTCAGTGGCACTTGAAGGTGGTAGAGCTTGTAAATCAAGCCGTTGTGCCACACCTTGTCGAAAGCCTTCGCTATGTCGAAGAAGAGCGCACCCGTGGCTCTCGGTTTCAGGGAGCTGTTCATCCCGGAGAGGATGTGCTCCGTGATCCGATGGACTTGATGGACGCACGAGTGGGCCGGCCTAAAGCCAAACTGCTCATCGGGAATGAGCCCCTTTTCTAGGGCATAATCTAGGAGGCGCTTTTTCACTACCTTCTCGTACAGCTTGCTCAGCGTGTTGAGGAGGCTGATAGGGCGGTAACTGGTGGGATTGTTACGAGGCTTACCCGGCTTGTGAATACCGATGACAATGGCCTCTTTCCACTGCGCCGGGAAGGTGCAGTTTTCTAGTAGGCAATTGAAAATGGCCACTAGCAAGCATATCAGATGGGGCGGTAGGCACCGGAGGACCTTATTCGAGATGGCGTCGAGACCTGGAGATTTACGAGGCAGTGAACTCTTGATAAGAGTTTTGACCTCGGCTATCGACGTAGGCGGGAGCGGCTCGGGAGAGAGGGGCAGTGCGACTATGCGTTCGACTTCGCGGTTCACGTGTTCGACGTGCGCCGGGTCGCTATGCTCGAGATACGGTGTGCACTGCTCCACTAGGTTGACGGCTAAGCACTCGGCTTTTTCGTCGTCATCGAATGCGTCAGGCAGATTTGGACGCTTGAGAGGGGGCATAGAAGCCACCGTGTCGGTTTTAAGAGAACGCGCGAGAGACCAATAGGCCGTATGCGAAGGTGACAATTCGCTGGTGAGACGGTCCCAGCGTTCGTTTCTAATTTCGCGCATGCGCTCTTTGACTCGGCGCTGCGAGGCGCGGAGTGCTCTGCGGTTATCGTCGGTCGGCGCTCTGGCGAAGGCGCGAGTCGCCGCGTTCTTCTCGGTCAACAGACGCCTCGCGTCCGGGGGAAGCTCCCAGCGTTGAGCGAACTCATCTGGGACCTTCCGGGACGATTCGGCGACCTTGGTCTGAATGTAATTAGTGACCGAGGAGATCGCGTCTAACGCGTGAGCGGACGAGACTAAATCGTCGGGGATATTAGAGAGGTCAGACGTTTCGACGGGCTTGAGGGCCTCGTCTAGCTTCTGCCAGTCGACTATGGACTTGTACCTCTTCTCTAGGGTGTTAGGTGGGCCGAATTCAAATTGAACCGGGAAATGATCAGAGTCTAATTCGTGTAGCACCTCTACGCTACGCGGCTGTAGTGCTACGTTTCGTAGAACCGCTACGTCTAAGACGTCCGTTGAGAGAAGGCCGTTACAAGTTATACCGCGACGAGTCGGTTGAATGGGGGCAATGACATTGAAATTGAGCACGTCAATAAGTCTACTGAGGGCTCGCCCATTAGGGTTTTCTTTTGAGCTATTCCAGTCCCCGTGCTTGCTATTGAGATCCCCGACCAATAAGACCGAGGGGCCCAGCGCAAACAGAGTCCTTAGATCGCTCTCTAGGATGTCCTTAGAGGGAGGGAGATACACCGACACGATAATAATCGGCTGATGACCGGTCATAGCCACGCGTAACACAGAACACTCTATGTTTGTTAGCGACGGCGGGTCTAGCGGCGAGCAGTGAAGCGCACGTCTATAGTAGATGAGCGTTCCGCCTTTCGCCGTAGGTCTGTCGTTTCTAACCGCGACGTAATTCGCGAATCTAGGCGCGCGAACGCTGGGCTTGAGAAACGATTCCTGTACTAGGAAAATATCTATTTGGTGGCGAACGAGGAAATCTCGGACCAAATCTGCCTGCGGCTTGAAACCGTTTGCGTTAAATGTCACTACGGACAGCGATCGAGCCTTGACCCTAGACGTGGTCGTAGCTATTGCGGTGTGTTGGATTCTACGAATTGCCGCACGGATTGAAGTAGCAGGGCATGCTGAGATACGACGTTAACCTTAGCGGACACGTCTAAAGCGGATGTATAGGCTTCGTGGAATGCAACGAGGGCATCCAAGTCTAAAGCGCCTATAACGCTGAACGCAAGATTAAATGCGTTGCTAACTTTTGCGGACTCCGCAGATGCCTCCGCGGGAGGGCGGAGGGCTTGAGGAGGAGGGCTCGCCTTAGGGGTGGTCCTCTCCGTTACGGTGGGTGTCGGCGCTGACGCCTGGGAAGGCGCCGCAGATGCCGCTTTGGTTGGTAGAGGCGGGAAGGCCTCTGACGTGAGCTGGGGAGGGCCCTCCGTTACCGGGGGCTTGACCCAGGGACTACTTTCGGGCTGTGGGGCCGGCACGTAAGTGGGCTTTGGTCCCGTGCCACGGCGGGCCGCGTCACGCCCCGCCGTGCGCCTAGACGCCGGCTTATGCGCCTTGGGGGCTCGAGGACAACCGCGATAATTCGCTGGGTGCCCCTGTTGCCCGCAAAGCACGCACGCCGGCGGCTCGGCGCACGGAAGTGTGCGCTTGCAGTCCGCGGTGCCATGGTCGCCTAAGCACTTGACACACCGCGCCCTGGCGAAACAGTTACGGGCTGCGTGCCCGTAGAGTTGACAGCGATGACACTGTCGTGTGAAGGAGTGTTTGAGGGGGGTTTCAACCCTCAGTCCCGAGAGCTTACAACACTCTCTGAGACCAAATATCTTTTTACCGCTCGGGGTGAGGTCTAGCACTACGAGTACCATATCGTACGCTTCTTTTGTAGTGCGTTGGAGCATTCTGAATACCTCCCTAACGGGGTACCCTTGCTCTACTAGGTCGGTTTGGACTATCCCGGAGTCTATTTCCTTCGGAATGCCCTTGATAACTACCCTAAGGACGCGCTCCTCGGGTAGGGGGAAAGTATGTCCTCCGATACCTTCAGAGCGAAGGTGGGAGGTTAAAAACCGGTGGTGATCCGGTGAAAACACCTGTACGCATAAATTATCCCGCAGCGTACGGGCTTTGTAATTAATCGACTTAGTGTCGAGGAGCTTTGAGAGAGCGGGCCATACACCCTTATCCCTAATGTAAACGGGCGGCGGTGTTTTAATACGGTCCGCGGGAGCGGACGGCGCGGGTTTTCCCGATAAAAGGGAGCTAAGATCCCTCTTAGGAGGGCTTGAGGGCTGGGTTGGCCTCTTGGCCGGAGGACCACCGTTGGCTGTACGCTTTTTCTTACGTCCTACTGTTTGAAACCCGTCGGATTCGTTCGACGACAGTTCGTTATTTGATTCCGCCCGGGCGGATTGGGTTGACATACGCGACAGTGGCCGTGATTGGCTAATCGACTCATCGCTTACGCTTCCCATATCGCATGGTGAGCGCGAGCGCGAGCGAGATCCTGATTGGTCAGTACGCGAGCTACCTATATTGTCGGCGCGCGAGCAAGACCCGGATTGGTCGGTTACGTTAGTCGATGCCTTCGCGGAGGCATTTTTATTCGCCCTACGCGACGATGGCCGTGATTGGTTAATCGCCTCATCGCTTACGCTTCC
Source organism: Pieris mannii (assembly GCA_028984075.1). Classification (NCBI taxonomy): domain Eukaryota; kingdom Metazoa; phylum Arthropoda; class Insecta; order Lepidoptera; family Pieridae; genus Pieris; species Pieris mannii. The sequence continues at coordinate 268,196 of CM054798.1, read as the reverse complement.
CATTACACGACGTGGTGAGCGTGAGCGCGAGCAAGAACCTGATTGGTCGGTCCGCGAACGAGATACTATTTTGTCGGGGCGCGGGCGAGACCCGGATTGGTCGGTTACGTTAGTCGATGCCTTCGCGGAGGCTTTTTTAACCGTCTTACACGGTGACGGTGACGGTGAACGCGGCGAATCCGCGATTAGGGACTCATTGAAAGCCCTTATAGCGTCTGGAAAACGCTTATTTAAAAAGAGCACTAAATTGCTCATGTCAGGAGGTGGATCCTCGGACGCCATTCTGAAGGCGGGAAGCCAACAGTTTGACGACGAGTGTGTACCTAAGCCTACTGGTAGTGAATACCTAAGCTAGTGATTTGCCCTAACGTGTATGCGTCTCCGCTGGTGATAGCGGAGGTGTGGTTTGTCACTGACCTAACCAGCCCGTAGGAGTTTGGGTAAATAGAGCCCCTACGGATGTGACAGGACCCGTCCAACAGTGGACCTGTTTTTAGCCGGTTGCAAGGAAAGTAGTTGGAGTACCTACTCCCTATCGCGTGCCTACTAGGAGGCCCGGCCGCCAACAGGACTTGGAGGAAGCGGAGGGGCTGTTACGCGCCTTGAAAAAGGCACGGTGTATGCACCCCGGACAAAAACACTCCCGCACAAGGCGTTAACCGACAGATAACCGTTTGGCACCGTTAGGTGGCTATCTGAACGGCCGCAGGTAAACCCGCGATCATAAATTGCAGCCTTCAAAGCCCGTTGTCCACCGAAGGCGCGAAGCGACCAATGGGAGCGCAGCAGGCGGCAAGGCAGCAGTCGGAGAGCGCGTGCGCACTGTACAGTGGCAAGCGGCGATGACTCACACGGAGCGAGCGAGATAGCACAGGAGCAGACGTCCGCACGGAACGACGGTCGGGCGCAGAGTACCCGCGGCCGGTCATCGTTGATTGTCTGAATTAACTGCACTTTAGAAAAACCACCAGCACTACGTACGTCTGGCACGTACGACGATCACTGTTAGAATACGCTTCGCGTTCAAAGTCGTGGTGTATATATAGATTTCGGACAGCTAGGACCTCGCATATAAACGGGGCGAGGGGAGGGGGGGGGGGGGGGGCAGCGGCGTTGTGTGTGAGATTCGTTCTTATTATTATGATTTTATGTATGTATAAATAAATAAATTACTATGTACATAAAGAAGTAAATGTACAAAATAAAAACCAGCAAAGTAAAACCTCCAATTATGTCGATACGCATGAATTGAAAACAATACACAATAACAGAAAAGAAAAAACAAATCACGACAAAAATTTAACACATTTAACAATTAACTAAACAAAAAAAGACAAAAATTAACACCTGGTACACACACCGAGCTACAGCACGCCTCAAGAAGAGTCATAAATTTCTGAAGTGGTGCCATAAATACATATAATAGAAAGTCATTATTGTGCAATTGTTTTCTAAGAAACAATGGTGGCTCGCAAATATTGTTGTCGGCATTTGCCTTTGAACGTAAAATAGGCGCCAGCCTAATTTACGTTTTGTCGATCGCGAAATTAATTATTTATTTACTTAATAAATATTTATTTTATATATATATATATATTTTAATATTAGGTTAATTCCTAATGTTTTAAAATGCTTTTTCATTTGGTGTAGTAACGTTCGTTTCATTCGTTAGATACGTGATGTCTGTCTGAAGCACATCATTTGAATTATATGCGGCCCTGAAAAGGGCCTTTTGTTGTAATAATAATAATATAATATTATTATTTAGCACCGGCTACGCAAAATTAAGCACGCTCGCCGCGAATGCGTCTCGCCAGTTGGATGTCCTTGGGCATGATCGTCACTCGCTTTGCGTGAATGGCGCACAGGTTGGTGTCCTCGAAGAGGCCCACGAGATACGCCTCGCTCGCCTCCTGAAGCGCCATCACGGCGGAGCTCTGGAACCTGAGGTCGGTCTTGAAGTCCTGCGCAATCTCCCTCACCAGACGTTGGAACGGCAACTTGCGGATCAACAGCTCGGTACTCTTCTGGTAGCGACGGATCTCTCTCAGAGCGACGGTACCGGGCCTGTAACGGTGAGGCTTCTTCACGCCGCCGGTGGCTGGAGCGCTCTTGCGGGCCGCCTTGGTGGCGAGCTGCTTTCGCGGCGCCTTACCTCCGGTGGACTTACGGGCTGTCTGCTTAGTACGTGCCATTACGACGACTGCTCTCACTGACTCACTCGACTCGACTGAATACAAACTTTATATTATAATGTACGATGTGTGGACACGTCCGTCGCGTAACGATTGCGATGATGATATAAACACCGTCAAAACTCTTGGGCCGCATTTATATATAACGTCGAACCGAGCTCGGTGGGACGGGCGGGTGTGTCGGGGCATTTACGAGACCTATCTAAAATGAAATTGTTTATAACAATAATAAATAGGTAACTAACAAACATTAAAACGTTCAATTGTCTTTAATGGCGTTAAACACGTTGAAGTTACATTACTTTTCACTGATACTGTTGTCCACTACACTAATTATACATACAAAATGTAATATATATATATATATATATAATTACTTATATACACATATGTGTGTGTATGTAGGCATCTATAGTCTACCGAGACTGACATAAACCCATTTTTTTTTTATGTTTCATTTTCATGATAGTTTTTATACTGAATATAAATGTTTTCATAGGTAAGTACTTGATAATAGAGGGATTATAGGTTAATATATATATTTTTACGTTTATCGTTGATACTGTGCGTTGGTTGTGCGGTTCACACGCACACACCAAACTCTTCGGATAGATATTGTGGCCCTGAAAAGGGCCGTTTTGATGATGATGATGATCATTGTCAATCGCTCTCATTATACTTTTTTTACGTATAATAATATAAGAGAGAAATCGCCGGCGCCGAGACGATGGTACTGGTCCTACGCCGCCGCCGCCGTTGTCCCACCGCGCCGCGACGCTCACTTGGAGCTGGTGTACTTGGTGACGGCCTTGGTGCCCTCGCTGACGGCGTGCTTGGCGAGCTCGCCGGGCAGCAGGAGCCTCACGGAGGTCTGCACCTCGCGGGACGTGATCGTCGAACGCTTGTTGTAGTGAGCGAGACGGGACGCCTCCGCCGCGATCCTCTCGAAGATGTCGTTCACGAACGAGTTCATGATTGACATCGCCTTCGAAGAGATACCGGTGTCGGGATGCACCTGCTTCAGTACCTTGTAGATGTAAATGGCGTAGCTCTCCTTCCTCTTGTGCTTCTTTTTCTTTTTGTCCGATTTGGATATGTTCTTCTGCGCCTTGCCGGACTTCTTGGCCGCCTTGCCGCTGGTCTTTGGTGGCATAGTGAACGTCAGTAGACAGGCAGTCACAAACTATGTATCGACAACAACGACAACAGTCACACTGTTTGCTGATGATTTTTAAAAAATTTCCCCGCACTTCAGTATACTTCACTTTGAAAGTGCTCTGGCGACTGGTCCGGCGTTACATAGAAAACGTTTCGCGGGCGCCAATCGACGGCGTCGTTGCCGTTAGGACGCCGCGTGTTGGGGCGCGAGGGGGGCGAACGGCGGCGGCGGAGGGAGCGGGGCGTTATATTATGTATATTTCCGTCTCTATCTCCTTCTCCCTCTGACTCCTTTATTTATGGTTATTTAAAAAAATAATAATAATAATAACGTACATAACAGTATGTCTGTATGTATTGTCTCATTATTACTGATTGGATTATGCGTGAGCAATGTGAATTTCGGGCGTGTCTACATGTTAGATTGTTGTTTTTATTATTATTATTATTGTTGTTTTAAGTAAATAATATTGTCGAATATAAAAAGAAATACAACTCGATTTCATCTGGATCATGTGTATATACACATTGTAATAAGTAGGTAATTGACTTATTTTTGATAGTATATAATTTTGTCTGTTTTCGGTTTTGCTCTATAAGAGTAATAATATAATGTAAATAGTGACGTGGAACGTTTATTGTCGCTGATATATTTATCTAACAAATCACGGTGGCCGTACCACACGATCATTGCGATTTTATGAATCATATTGCGGCCCTGAAAAGGGCCTTTTAGGTCGTCGAGTTGACAACGGACACGAATAATAACAATACTCTAGTTGTTGCTATTATAATTTATGTCTTCTTCTCGGTCTTCTTGGGGAGAAGGACCGCCTGAATGTTAGGCAGTACACCGCCCTGTGCGATGGTCACGCCGGAGAGCAGCTTGTTGAGCTCCTCGTCGTTACGAATGGCCAGCTGCAGGTGACGCGGTATGATCCTGGTCTTTTTGTTGTCACGGGCCGCGTTACCGGCCAACTCGAGCACTTCGGCCGCCAGGTACTCCATAACGGCCGCGAGGTACACCGGCGCACCGGCACCCACCCTCTCGGCGTAGTTGCCCTTCCTGAGCAGCCTGTGGATACGACCCACCGGGAACTGGAGACCTGCGCGGTTGGAACGCGACTTCGCCTTTCCCTTGACCTTGCCTCCCTTGCCACGTCCGGACATTGCGTTTGGTTATTTGGGCACTGCACAACTCACTGAAAACTAACCGACAAGAGGTGACTTTTTTTTTAAATCGGCGGCGAATAATATTATATATGAATTCGGACGGTGTTCAACCAACCGGCCGGGTGTGACGAGAAACGACGTCGACGACTCAGCGCTATTAAACGCGATTGGGTGCCGCCGGCTCAGCGAGCGAGCGTTAGTGAGGGGTGCGAGAGGGGGGGGCGCGGGCGTAGGCCATGTGTGTAAGATCTACATACGTGGAATTAGAATTAAAATAATAATAATAATTAAAATTACATGCATGCATGCATACATACATACATACATACATACAAAAAAATATACATACAGATAGGTAAATAACACAATAGTATGTATTATTATTATTATTATTAACGACGGACGGATCACTCTTATTTATTATTATTATGTTCCAAATATTTATTGTGTGTTTTACGTTTTTTGTTTGAACGTGTACTTACCGGTCCCGTGTTTTCGTTTTTATGTACTGTTGTGTAATCGTGTAAAACACCCATTTTTATATTTTTATACATAATATTACATATTTGGTTATTTGTTTAGAATTTGTTTAATAAATAGGAACCGGTGGGGGCGGCGGGGGCGTGTCCATTGTCTATTGTCTTATGTCTTGGCCCGCCAAATTTTATTGCACCTCATAACATCTGTTAATAATTGGGTACATGCATTGTATTTACATTTGGCAACAGTCGGGCACTCGGGCGGCCGAAGGGATTGTTATCGCGAAGAGGAAGAAGTGGGTCGCGGTGCTGCATTGCATTTTTTTTTTTGTTGTTGTATTTCTCGAGTGTGAAGTGCGTGCGATCTCGATACAGGTGGATACAGGCGATGACGATTTTGTGTTTCGTGTGTGTGTGTGTGTGTGATACGGCGCTGCTGCGACGGTGAGTTGCTAACTAATATAATATAATAAGTTGTTAAAATATTAAGACACACCTACATACTTATACATACGTAATCTGCCTCTCTCACTCTCACTGCCTTGCCTTATTGGACAATTTAACAACTACTTTGTCGCATGTTATTATTATTTATATATAGGATATGTATCACCAGCCGGTCGACTAGCGACAATTGGACAATTTTTATAGTTTTATATATTATGTGTATAGGTATATAGGTATTAGTTAGGTATATATATATATATATAATTATATTTTTAGTATTTAATGTAATATAATATTTTTGTGCGTTTATTCGTTTGATACTCTCGACTCAACGGCAGCCCATGGAAACATATGTTAGCCCTGAAAAGGGCTTTTTGTGTGGCGTGTTTGTGCGTGCGTTTATTATTAGGTAGGTACTGTAATAATATACGACATCGACACAACCGACCACTTGCGATGCGCTCGTCGCTCGTCCGGTGGCCGATCCTCCTTCTGCTCCCGCTACTCCCGCTCCTCGGTGGTCAGCGCACGCGAACACAGTGCGGCGGCTCGTGCGTATTGAACGTGGATGGTCGCGTTCACTTCTTGGAAGCGGCCGACGCCTTTTTCGCGGTGGTGGCGGCCTTCGATTTGGGCGCGGCGGCAGCGGCCTTCTTCGGTTTGGGGGCTTTGGGTTTCTTGGTCGGTGGCTTCGCGCTCCTCTTCGCCTTGGACGCGGCCGCGTTGCTCGACGCGCCCTTGCCGGACGCCGCGGCGGCGGCGGCGGCGCGACCCTTCTTCGGTGTGGCCGCAGCGACCGGCTTCCTCTTGGCCGCGGCCGCTGCCTTCTTGTCTTTGGCGGCGACGCCTCTGCCGCCCGCTTTGGCCGGGGAGGCGGACCCGGCGGCCGACGCCGACGCGGCGGCGGCCTTCTTGCTCCTGGCGCCGGCGCTCGCGGCGGTCTTCTTGGCGGGTGCGCTCGGCTTCTTCGCCGATTTGGCCGCGGAGGACGCCGCCGCGCCGGAGCCCCTGCCGCCGGAGGACGCGGCGGCGGCGGCCGTCGCCTTCTTCGCGGCGCCGCCGGTTCCCGACTTGCTGTCTATCTTGAACGAGCCCGATGCGCCCTTGCCCTTCGTCTGAATCAGGGTGCCGGAGGCGACGGCACGCTTGAGATACTTTCTTATGAACGGCGCCAACCTCTCGGCGTCGAGGCTATAATTCGAGGCGATGTACTTCTTGATCGCCTGCAGGGACGATCCGCTCCTCTCCTTGAGCTCTTTGATCGCGCTGTTCACCATTTCGGAGGTCTTGGGGTGCGTCGGTCTGGCCTTGGGTTTCTTGGCGGCCGCTGCCGCCTTCGGTGCCTTCTTGGCGGGCGTCGCCGGCGCGGGTGTCTCCGATGCTACTGCGGTGTCGGCCATTTTTTTTCTTTTTCAATTGATATTAATCAATCACACTGACACTTAGGTATATTTGTAATATAATAATATGTAGTACGTATAATATTATACTAGATAATAATATGTGCGTAAAGAGTGCGCGGCGCTAGTGAGCGCCGGCCAGACGAATCGGTATACCGCGACGAGAGCTTCGTCGGCTGCGTGCGTTTTCTCGTATTCGAGTGTGAAACTTTTCACTAACACGTCTCGGTCTCATCGGATTTTTGATGATTATCAAACGGAAAATCGGAGAAAATCTCGTTGGCGATCGATAGTCTACGATATCGGCCACCGGTCGGGCAGTCGGGCGGGGCTCCAGGCGCGAGCGCGCGTCGGGCATCCGCGTTTGAAGTTTGTTATTGTCGAGTCGCGCGCGTACCGTCCAGTTTAAATGGCGAATTAAACAATTAAAGCGAACGGTGGGCGCGCGCGCGACCTCCGAGGGCGGAGCTCAAGATTCCGAGGTTCAACGGGATCCATTCGTTTCGGCGATATATTAGGATTACGATCGATTTTAACGCATCGAACGCGACATGTTGTAGGACAGCACACCGCGCTCCCGAGACGAGGCCGTGGACGCGCGCGCGTTCTCGTCTTTGCTCCGTAGTAGCAATATTATTTACCAAAAGGAAATAAGAAACTAAGAATAAGTCGAAATGTCCGATTAAACGTTACGAGTATCATCGTTAAATTTATCAAACACATCGATCGAGAAGCACGCGAGGAGATCTAAATAAGCAAAGCAAAAATTTCATTGACGCAGCCGGGAGCGATGCTGTTCGGTCGCAACCTTTTTTTACCTAGCTACGTTAGCACACCTATATTCTTAATTTTCAATGTCTCAACGTGAATGAACGGACACTTAAACGTATAACATAATAACTCTACCTATATAATATGTGTACATACTAAGTATACCAATTATAGTTTGCGATATTATAACGCCGTAATCTCATGTACATACGAAAACTTTAAATTGTTTCGATTGATATTTGTATGTGCTCTAAATGAATGTCATGTTTGCCCGCAATTGCTTGTCACATTCAAAGTTGTATTTTGTGTTTGTCTTTACCAATGTATCAGTGTGCCGAGCGTTGGCAAACTTTATCAATAAAAAAAAAACATGCCACTAGTGGATAGTTAGCATTAGTATCAGTAGTAATAGTGGTGTTATATGAAAAATATTATTCAATCAATTATTTATCGATTGGTAATTCATTTATATTGGTAGCTTAACTAATTGTGGGTGTGTCGTCGTTTAGTCGTTTTGATACGTTTTATTTTTGTAATAGAAACATATGCGGCCCTGAAAAGGGCCTTTTTTACTTGTTGAAAAATATCCGTCATACACCTAAGTAGGTGTACGACAATAATTAAATCAACTTAACCGCCGAAACCGTAGAGGGTGCGGCCCTGGCGCTTCAGAGCGTACACGACGTCCATGGCGGTGACGGTCTTCCTCTTGGCGTGTTCCGTGTAGGTTACCGCGTCGCGGATGACGTTCTCGAGGAATACCTTGAGAACACCGCGAGTCTCCTCGTATATCAGACCGGAGATACGTTTCACTCCACCCCTGCGCGCCAGACGACGAATCGCCGGCTTGGTGATACCCTGGATGTTATCACGGAGCACCTTCCTGTGACGCTTCGCGCCACCTTTTCCCAATCCCTTTCCTCCCTTACCGCGGCCGGTCATCGTTGATTGTCTGAATTAACTGCACTTTAGAAAAACCACCAGCACTACGTACGTCTGGCACGTACGACGATCACTGTTAGAATACGCTTCGCGTTCAAAGTCGTGGTGTATATATAGATTTCGGACAGCTAGGACCTCGCATATAAACGGGGCGAGGGGAGGGGGGGGGGGGGGGGCAGCGGCGTTGTGTGTGAGATTCGTTCTTATTATTATGATTTTATGTATGTATAAATAAATAAATTACTATGTACATAAAGAAGTAAATGTACAAAATAAAAACCAGCAAAGTAAAACCTCCAATTATGTCGATACGCATGAATTGAAAACAATACACAATAACAGAAAAGAAAAAACAAATCACGACAAAAATTTAACACATTTAACAATTAACTAAACAAAAAAAGACAAAAATTAACACCTGGTACACACACCGAGCTACAGCACGCCTCAAGAAGAGTCATAAATTTCTGAAGTGGTGCCATAAATACATATAATAGAAAGTCATTATTGTGCAATTGTTTTCTAAGAAACAATGGTGGCTCGCAAATATTGTTGTCGGCATTTGCCTTTGAACGTAAAATAGGCGCCAGCCTAATTTACGTTTTGTCGATCGCGAAATTAATTATTTATTTACTTAATAAATATTTATTTTATATATATATATATATTTTAATATTAGGTTAATTCCTAATGTTTTAAAATGCTTTTTCATTTGGTGTAGTAACGTTCGTTTCATTCGTTAGATACGTGATGTCTGTCTGAAGCACATCATTTGAATTATATGCGGCCCTGAAAAGGGCCTTTTGTTGTAATAATAATAATATAATATTATTATTTAGCACCGGCTACGCAAAATTAAGCACGCTCGCCGCGAATGCGTCTCGCCAGTTGGATGTCCTTGGGCATGATCGTCACTCGCTTTGCGTGAATGGCGCACAGGTTGGTGTCCTCGAAGAGGCCCACGAGATACGCCTCGCTCGCCTCCTGAAGCGCCATCACGGCGGAGCTCTGGAACCTGAGGTCGGTCTTGAAGTCCTGCGCAATCTCCCTCACCAGACGTTGGAACGGCAACTTGCGGATCAACAGCTCGGTACTCTTCTGGTAGCGACGGATCTCTCTCAGAGCGACGGTACCGGGCCTGTAACGGTGAGGCTTCTTCACGCCGCCGGTGGCTGGAGCGCTCTTGCGGGCCGCCTTGGTGGCGAGCTGCTTTCGCGGCGCCTTACCTCCGGTGGACTTACGGGCTGTCTGCTTAGTACGTGCCATTACGACGACTGCTCTCACTGACTCACTCGACTCGACTGAATACAAACTTTATATTATAATGTACGATGTGTGGACACGTCCGTCGCGTAACGATTGCGATGATGATATAAACACCGTCAAAACTCTTGGGCCGCATTTATATATAACGTCGAACCGAGCTCGGTGGGACGGGCGGGTGTGTCGGGGCATTTACGAGACCTATCTAAAATGAAATTGTTTATAACAATAATAAATAGGTAACTAACAAACATTAAAACGTTCAATTGTCTTTAATGGCGTTAAACACGTTGAAGTTACATTACTTTTCACTGATACTGTTGTCCACTACACTAATTATACATACAAAATGTAATATATATATATATATATATAATTACTTATATACACATATGTGTGTGTATGTAGGCATCTATAGTCTACCGAGACTGACATAAACCCATTTTTTTTTTATGTTTCATTTTCATGATAGTTTTTATACTGAATATAAATGTTTTCATAGGTAAGTACTTGATAATAGAGGGATTATAGGTTAATATATATATTTTTACGTTTATCGTTGATACTGTGCGTTGGTTGTGCGGTTCACACGCACACACCAAACTCTTCGGATAGATATTGTGGCCCTGAAAAGGGCCGTTTTGATGATGATGATGATCATTGTCAATCGCTCTCATTATACTTTTTTTACGTATAATAATATAAGAGAGAAATCGCCGGCGCCGAGACGATGGTACTGGTCCTACGCCGCCGCCGCCGTTGTCCCACCGCGCCGCGACGCTCACTTGGAGCTGGTGTACTTGGTGACGGCCTTGGTGCCCTCGCTGACGGCGTGCTTGGCGAGCTCGCCGGGCAGCAGGAGCCTCACGGAGGTCTGCACCTCGCGGGACGTGATCGTCGAACGCTTGTTGTAGTGAGCGAGACGGGACGCCTCCGCCGCGATCCTCTCGAAGATGTCGTTCACGAACGAGTTCATGATTGACATCGCCTTCGAAGAGATACCGGTGTCGGGATGCACCTGCTTCAGTACCTTGTAGATGTAAATGGCGTAGCTCTCCTTCCTCTTGTGCTTCTTTTTCTTTTTGTCCGATTTGGATATGTTCTTCTGCGCCTTGCCGGACTTCTTGGCCGCCTTGCCGCTGGTCTTTGGTGGCATAGTGAACGTCAGTAGACAGGCAGTCACAAACTATGTATCGACAACAACGACAACAGTCACACTGTTTGCTGATGATTTTTAAAAAATTTCCCCGCACTTCAGTATACTTCACTTTGAAAGTGCTCTGGCGACTGGTCCGGCGTTACATAGAAAACGTTTCGCGGGCGCCAATCGACGGCGTCGTTGCCGTTAGGACGCCGCGTTTTTTTTTTTTTTTTTTTTTTTTTTTTTTTTTTTTTTTTTAAGAATGGAATCTCGCTGTTGGCCTTTAGGGCCTTTACAGCTCAGCACGGGCTGTTTTGGCGAGCTTAGCTCAGCCGGAAGGGGTGGGGTTCCCGCGACTCGCGCAAGGGCGTCTCCTGTGAGACTCGAACCTCGGCTTGGGCCGTCGCGGGGGGGTCAATCGCCTGAAGGGCAGGACGGAAGCTCACTGGAGTGAGCGAAATGCGAAGTAAAGGTCCTCGCCTTCCCCGGAGAAGGCGGTTTTTAACCCTAATCTGTTTGCTACTGCTATTATTATTATTATTGGCCGCGCGGGCGGCTTTTAATTTATTGTTAGCTACTGTGATTGGATCATCCGGATCCTTTAGTATGTGTCGGGGCCTCCTGCGAGCCTTTTTAGTCGGGAAGGGATAATAATTGATGCTATTACGCACCAGTGGGTTGGGATGGTGTTTAGCCTTGTCGAAGTGGCGTTTGGACGCCAACTTCATCCATTGGGCTATGGTAGGGAGCTCCAGGTCATAGTGGAGATCGACGTTTCTCACGTAGAAGGGTGCGCCGGTCGCGATTCTCATGAAACGCGACTGTAGCACTTGCAACCGGTGGATATACGAGGGGGCACAGTGCGCGAAGACTACGCTAGCGTAGGTCATGCACGGTCGGACGCAGGCCTTGTACAAGGTTACCTTGTGTCTAAGGGACATGTGACTCCTTTTATTTAGGAGGAAATGGAGGCGAGAGAGGACAAAAGCGGCCTTCTTGCGAACGGCGGCTACATGCTTACGAAAGTGCATGCCGCTGTCGAGCGTGACTCCTAGATATTTGACGGACTTTTGCCAGGGAATGGCTTGTCCGTAAAGGGTGACCTCTTTTTTGAGGAGAAATTTTTCCCGAGTATTAGCGTTAGCACCGGGGTTGCCCCTGGCAAAGAGAACTGCAACGCTTTTCTCGGGATTTAACTGAAAGCCCTAGGACGCCGCGTGTTGGGGCGCGAGGGGGGCGAACGGCGGCGGCGGAGGGAGCGGGGCGTTATATTATGTATATTTCCGTCTCTATCTCCTTCTCCCTCTGACTCCTTTATTTATGGTTATTTAAAAAAATAATAATAATAATAACGTACATAACAGTATGTCTGTATGTATTGTCTCATTATTACTGATTGGATTATGCGTGAGCAATGTGAATTTCGGGCGTGTCTACATGTTAGATTGTTGTTTTTATTATTATTATTATTGTTGTTTTAAGTAAATAATATTGTCGAATATAAAAAGAAATACAACTCGATTTCATCTGGATCATGTGTATATACACATTGTAATAAGTAGGTAATTGACTTATTTTTGATAGTATATAATTTTGTCTGTTTTCGGTTTTGCTCTATAAGAGTAATAATATAATGTAAATAGTGACGTGGAACGTTTATTGTCGCTGATATATTTATCTAACAAATCACGGTGGCCGTACCACACGATCATTGCGATTTTATGAATCATATTGCGGCCCTGAAAAGGGCCTTTTAGGTCGTCGAGTTGACAACGGACACGAATAATAACAATACTCTAGTTGTTGCTATTATAATTTATGTCTTCTTCTCGGTCTTCTTGGGGAGAAGGACCGCCTGAATGTTAGGCAGTACACCGCCCTGTGCGATGGTCACGCCGGAGAGCAGCTTGTTGAGCTCCTCGTCGTTACGAATGGCCAGCTGCAGGTGACGCGGTATGATCCTGGTCTTTTTGTTGTCACGGGCCGCGTTACCGGCCAACTCGAGCACTTCGGCCGCCAGGTACTCCATAACGGCCGCGAGGTACACCGGCGCACCGGCACCCACCCTCTCGGCGTAGTTGCCCTTCCTGAGCAGCCTGTGGATACGACCCACCGGGAACTGGAGACCTGCGCGGTTGGAACGCGACTTCGCCTTTCCCTTGACCTTGCCTCCCTTGCCACGTCCGGACATTGCGTTTGGTTATTTGGGCACTGCACAACTCACTGAAAACTAACCGACAAGAGGTGACTTTTTTTTTAAATCGGCGGCGAATAATATTATATATGAATTCGGACGGTGTTCAACCAACCGGCCGGGTGTGACGAGAAACGACGTCGACGACTCAGCGCTATTAAACGCGATTGGGTGCCGCCGGCTCAGCGAGCGAGCGTTAGTGAGGGGTGCGAGAGGGGGGGGCGCGGGCGTAGGCCATGTGTGTAAGATCTACATACGTGGAATTAGAATTAAAATAATAATAATAATTAAAATTACATGCATGCATGCATACATACATACATACATACATACAAAAAAATATACATACAGATAGGTAAATAACACAATAGTATGTATTATTATTATTATTATTAACGACGGACGGATCACTCTTATTTATTATTATTATGTTCCAAATATTTATTGTGTGTTTTACGTTTTTTGTTTGAACGTGTACTTACCGGTCCCGTGTTTTCGTTTTTATGTACTGTTGTGTAATCGTGTAAAACACCCATTTTTATATTTTTATACATAATATTACATATTTGGTTATTTGTTTAGAATTTGTTTAATAAATAGGAACCGGTGGGGGCGGCGGGGGCGTGTCCATTGTCTATTGTCTTATGTCTTGGCCCGCCAAATTTTATTGCACCTCATAACATCTGTTAATAATTGGGTACATGCATTGTATTTACATTTGGCAACAGTCGGGCACTCGGGCGGCCGAAGGGATTGTTATCGCGAAGAGGAAGAAGTGGGTCGCGGTGCTGCATTGCATTTTTTTTTTTGTTGTTGTATTTCTCGAGTGTGAAGTGCGTGCGATCTCGATACAGGTGGATACAGGCGATGACGATTTTGTGTTTCGTGTGTGTGTGTGTGTGTGATACGGCGCTGCTGCGACGGTGAGTTGCTAACTAATATAATATAATAAGTTGTTAAAATATTAAGACACACCTACATACTTATACATACGTAATCTGCCTCTCTCACTCTCACTGCCTTGCCTTATTGGACAATTTAACAACTACTTTGTCGCATGTTATTATTATTTATATATAGGATATGTATCACCAGCCGGTCGACTAGCGACAATTGGACAATTTTTATAGTTTTATATATTATGTGTATAGGTATATAGGTATTAGTTAGGTATATATATATATATATAATTATATTTTTAGTATTTAATGTAATATAATATTTTTGTGCGTTTATTCGTTTGATACTCTCGACTCAACGGCAGCCCATGGAAACATATGTTAGCCCTGAAAAGGGCTTTTTGTGTGGCGTGTTTGTGCGTGCGTTTATTATTAGGTAGGTACTGTAATAATATACGACATCGACACAACCGACCACTTGCGATGCGCTCGTCGCTCGTCCGGTGGCCGATCCTCCTTCTGCTCCCGCTACTCCCGCTCCTCGGTGGTCAGCGCACGCGAACACAGTGCGGCGGCTCGTGCGTATTGAACGTGGATGGTCGCGTTCACTTCTTGGAAGCGGCCGACGCCTTTTTCGCGGTGGTGGCGGCCTTCGATTTGGGCGCGGCGGCAGCGGCCTTCTTCGGTTTGGGGGCTTTGGGTTTCTTGGTCGGTGGCTTCGCGCTCCTCTTCGCCTTGGACGCGGCCGCGTTGCTCGACGCGCCCTTGCCGGACGCCGCGGCGGCGGCGGCGGCGCGACCCTTCTTCGGTGTGGCCGCAGCGACCGGCTTCCTCTTGGCCGCGGCCGCTGCCTTCTTGTCTTTGGCGGCGACGCCTCTGCCGCCCGCTTTGGCCGGGGAGGCGGACCCGGCGGCCGACGCCGACGCGGCGGCGGCCTTCTTGCTCCTGGCGCCGGCGCTCGCGGCGGTCTTCTTGGCGGGTGCGCTCGGCTTCTTCGCCGATTTGGCCGCGGAGGACGCCGCCGCGCCGGAGCCCCTGCCGCCGGAGGACGCGGCGGCGGCGGCCGTCGCCTTCTTCGCGGCGCCGCCGGTTCCCGACTTGCTGTCTATCTTGAACGAGCCCGATGCGCCCTTGCCCTTCGTCTGAATCAGGGTGCCGGAGGCGACGGCACGCTTGAGATACTTTCTTATGAACGGCGCCAACCTCTCGGCGTCGAGGCTATAATTCGAGGCGATGTACTTCTTGATCGCCTGCAGGGACGATCCGCTCCTCTCCTTGAGCTCTTTGATCGCGCTGTTCACCATTTCGGAGGTCTTGGGGTGCGTCGGTCTGGCCTTGGGTTTCTTGGCGGCCGCTGCCGCCTTCGGTGCCTTCTTGGCGGGCGTCGCCGGCGCGGGTGTCTCCGATGCTACTGCGGTGTCGGCCATTTTTTTTCTTTTTCAATTGATATTAATCAATCACACTGACACTTAGGTATATTTGTAATATAATAATATGTAGTACGTATAATATTATACTAGATAATAATATGTGCGTAAAGAGTGCGCGGCGCTAGTGAGCGCCGGCCAGACGAATCGGTATACCGCGACGAGAGCTTCGTCGGCTGCGTGCGTTTTCTCGTATTCGAGTGTGAAACTTTTCACTAACACGTCTCGGTCTCATCGGATTTTTGATGATTATCAAACGGAAAATCGGAGAAAATCTCGTTGGCGATCGATAGTCTACGATATCGGCCACCGGTCGGGCAGTCGGGCGGGGCTCCAGGCGCGAGCGCGCGTCGGGCATCCGCGTTTGAAGTTTGTTATTGTCGAGTCGCGCGCGTACCGTCCAGTTTAAATGGCGAATTAAACAATTAAAGCGAACGGTGGGCGCGCGCGCGACCTCCGAGGGCGGAGCTCAAGATTCCGAGGTTCAACGGGATCCATTCGTTTCGGCGATATATTAGGATTACGATCGATTTTAACGCATCGAACGCGACATGTTGTAGGACAGCACACCGCGCTCCCGAGACGAGGCCGTGGACGCGCGCGCGTTCTCGTCTTTGCTCCGTAGTAGCAATATTATTTACCAAAAGGAAATAAGAAACTAAGAATAAGTCGAAATGTCCGATTAAACGTTACGAGTATCATCGTTAAATTTATCAAACACATCGATCGAGATTTTTTTTTTTTTTTTTTTTTTTTTTTAGAATGGAATCTCGCTGTTGGCCTTAAGGGCCTTTACAGCTCAGCACGGGCTGTTTTGGCGAGCTTAGCTCAGCCGGAAGGGGTGGGGTTCCCGCGACTCGCGCAAGGGCGTCTCCTGTGAGACTCGAACCTCGGCTTGGGCCGTCGCGGGGGGGTCAATCGCCTGAAGGGCAGGACGGAAGCTCACTGGAGTGAGCGAAATGCGAAGTAAAGGTCCTCGCCTTCCCCGGAGAAGGCGGTTTTTAACCCTAATCTGTTTGCTACTGCTATTATTATTATTATTGGCCGCGCGGGCGGCTTTTAATTTATTGTTAGCTACTGTGATTGGATCATCCGGATCCTGTAGTATGTGTCGGGGCCTCCTGCGAGCCTTTTTAGTCGGGAAGGGATAATAATTGATGCTATTACGCACCAGTGGGTTGGGATGATGTTTAGCCTTGTCGAAGTGGCGTTTGGACGCCAACTTCATCCATTGGGCTATGGTAGGGAGCTCCAGGTCATAGTGGAGATCGACGTTTCTCACGTAGAAGGGTGCGCCGGTCGCGATTCTCATGAAACGCGACTGTAGCACTTGCAACCGGTGGATATACGAGGGGGCACAGTGCGCGAAGACTACGCTAGCGTAGGTCATGCACGGTCGGACGCAGGCCTTGTACAAGGTTACCTTGTGTCTAAGGGACATGTGACTCCTTTTATTTAGGAGGAAATGGAGGCGAGAGAGGACAAAAGCGGCCTTCTTGCGAACGGCGGCTACATGCTTACGAAAATGCATGCCGCTGTCGAGCGTGACTCCTAGATATTTGACGGACTTTTGCCAGGGAATGGCTTGTCCGTAAAGGGTGACCTCTTTTTTGAGGAGAAATTTTTCCCGAGTATTAGCGTTAGCACCGGGGTTGCCCCTGGCAAAGAGAACTGCAACGCTTTTCTCGGGATTTAACTGAAAGCCCCATTTCCGGAACCATTCGCCTAGCGACGTGGTTGCGGTCTGGAGTCTGTCCACGATGACACCTCTGTCTTTATGAGTGGTATAGAGAGCGGTGTCGTCGGCATAGAGGGCTAGCTCCACATTCGGAGCCCTAGGGATGTCGCCGGTATACAGCGTGAAAAGAAGGGGCGAAAGGACCGAGCCTTGGGGGACTCCGGCCCTGATTGGACGAGGAGACGATAACGTTCCTTCTACACGATAGCGAATTGAACGGTCGGACAAGAAGTCGTGTACGATACGCACGAGTCTCAGTGGCACTTGAAGGTGGTAGAGCTTGTAAATCAAGCCGTTGTGCCACACCTTGTCGAAAGCCTTCGCTATGTCGAAGAAGAGCGCACCCGTGGCTCTCGGTTTCAGGGAGCTGTTCATCCCGGAGAGGATGTGCTCCGTGATCCGATGGACTTGATGGACGCACGAGTGGGCCGGCCTAAAGCCAAACTGCTCATCGGGAATGAGCCCCTTTTCTAGGGCATAATCTAGGAGGCGCTTTTTCACTACCTTCTCGTACAGCTTGCTCAGCGTGTTGAGGAGGCTGATAGGGCGGTAACTGGTGGGATTGTTACGAGGCTTACCCGGCTTGTGAATACCGATGACAATGGCCTCTTTCCACTGCGCCGGGAAGGTGCAGTTTTCGAGTAGGCAATTGAAAATGGCCACTAGCAAGCATATCAGATGGGGCGGTAGGCACCGGAGGACCTTATTCGAGATGGCGTCGAGACCTGGAGATTTACGAGGCAGTGAACTCTTGATAAGAGTTTTGACCTCGGCTATCGACGTAGGCGGGAGCGGCTCGGGAGAGAGGGGCAGTGCGACTATGCGTTCGACTTCGCGGTTCACGTGTTCGACGTGCGCCGGGTCGCTATGTTCGAGATACGGCGTGCACTGCTCCACTAGGTTGACGGCTAAGCACTCGGCTTTTTCGTCGTCATCGAATGCGTCAGGCAGATTTGGACGCTTGAGAGGGGGCATAGAAGCCACCGTGTCGGTTTTAAGAGAACGCGCGAGAGACCAATAGGCCGTATGCGAAGGTGACAATTCGCTGGTGAGACGGTCCCAGCGTTCGTTTCTAATTTCGCGCATGCGCTCTTTGACTCGGCGCTGCGAGGCGCGGAGTGCTCTGCGGTTATCGTCGGTCGGCGCTCTGGCGAAGGCGCGAGTCGCCGCGTTCTTCTCGGTCAACAGACGCCTCGCGTCCGGGGGAAGCTCCCAGCGTTGAGCGAACTCATCTGGGACCTTCCGGGACGATTCGGCGACCTTGGTCTGAATGTAATTAGTGACCGAGGAGATCGCGTCTAACGCGTGAGCGGACGAGACTAAATCGTCGGGGATATTAGAGAGGTCAGACGTTTCGACGGGCTTGAGGGCCTCGTCTAGCTTCTGCCAGTCAACTATGGACTTGTACCTCTTCTCTAGGGTGTTAGGTGGGCCGAATTCAAATTGAACCGGGAAATGATCAGAGTCTAATTCGTGTAGCACCTCTACGCTACGCGGCTGTAGTGCTACGTTTCGTAGAACCGCTACGTCTAAGACGTCCGTTGAGAGAAGGCCGTTACAAGTTATACCGCGACGAGTCGGTTGAATGGGGGCAATGACATTGAAATTGAGCACGTCAATAAGTCTACTGAGGGCTCGCCCATTAGGGTTTTCTTTTGAGCTATTCCAGTCCCCGTGCTTGCTATTGAGATCCCCGACCAATAAGACCGAGGGGCCCAGCGCAAACAGAGTCCTTAGATCGCTCTCTAGGATGTCCTTAGAGGGAGGGAGATACACCGACACGATAATAATCGGCTGATGACCGGTCATAGCCACGCGTAACACAGAGCACTCTATGTTTGTTAGCGACGGCGGGTCTAGCGGCGAGCAGTGAAGCGCACGTCTATAGTAGATGAGCGTTCCGCCTTTCGCCGTAGGTCTGTCGTTTCTAACCGCGACGTAATTTGCGAATCTAGGCGCGCGAACGCTGGGCTTGAGAAACGATTCCTGTACTAGGAAAATATCTATTTGGTGGCGAACGAGGAAATCTCGGACCAAATCTGCCTGCGGCTTGAAACCGTTTGCGTTAAATGTCACTACGGACAGCGATCGAGCCTTGACCCTAGACGTGGTCGTAGCTATTGCGGTGTGTTGGATTCTACGAATTGCCGCACGGATTGAAGTAGCAGGGCATGCTGAGAAACGACGTTAACCTTAGCGGACACGTCTATAGCGGATGTATAGGCTTCGTGGAATGCAACGAGGGCATCCAAGTCTAAAGCGCCTATAACGCTGAACGCAAGATTAAATGCGTTGCTAACTTTTGCGGACTCCGCAGATGCCTCCGCGGGAGGGCGGAGGGCTTGAGGAGGAGGGCTCGCCTTAGGGGTGGTCCTCTCCGTTACGGTGGGTGTCGGCGCTGACGCCTGGGAAGGCGCCGCAGATGCCGCTTTGGTTGGTAGAGGCGGGAAGGCCTCTGACGTGAGCTGGGGAGGGCCCTCCGTTACCGGGGGCTTGACCCAGGGACTACTTTCGGGCTGTGGGGCCGGCACGTAAGTGGGCTTTGGTCCCGTGCCACGGCGGGCCGCGTCACGCCCCGCCGTGCGCCTAGACGCCGGCTTATGCGCCTTGGGGGCTCGAGGACAACCGCGATAATTCGCTGGGTGCCCCTGTTGCCCGCAAAGCACGCACGCCGGCGGCTCGGCGCACGGAAGTGTGCGCTTGCAGTCCGCGGTGCCATGGTCGCCTAAGCACTTAACACACCGCGCCCTGGCGAAACAGTTACGGGCTGCGTGCCCGTAGAGTTGACAGCGATGACACTGTCGTGTGAATGAGTGTTTGAGGGGGGTTTCAACCCTCAGTCCCGAGAGCTTACAACACTCTCTGAGACCAAATATCTTTTTACCGCTCGGGGTGAGGTCTAGCACTACGAGTACCATATCGTACGCTTCTTTTGTAGTGCGTTGGAGCATTCTGAATACCTCCCTAACGGGGTACCCTTGCTCTACTAGGTCGGTTTGGACTATCCCGGAGTCTATTTCCTTCGGAATGCCCTTGATAACTACCCTAAGGACGCGCTCC
The DNA here is from genome assembly GCA_028984075.1 of Pieris mannii. Classification (NCBI taxonomy): domain Eukaryota; kingdom Metazoa; phylum Arthropoda; class Insecta; order Lepidoptera; family Pieridae; genus Pieris; species Pieris mannii. Next base: position 247,909 of record CM054798.1, on the reverse strand, counting down.
TCGGGTAGGGGGAAAGTATGTCCTCCGATACCTTCAGAGCGAAGGTGGGAGGTTAAAAACCGGTGGTGATCCGGTGAAAACACCTGTACGCATAAATTATCCCGCAGCGTACGGGCTTTGTAATTAATCGACTTAGTGTCGAGGAGCTTTGAGAGAGCGGGCCATACACCCTTATCCCTAATGTAAACGGGCGGCGGTGTTTTAATACGGTCCGCGGGAGCGGACGGCGCGGGTTTTCCCGATAAAAGGGAGCTAAGATCCCTCTTGGGAGGGCTTGAGGGCTGGGTTGGCCTCTTGGCCGGAGGACCGCCTTTAGCCGAGCGCTTTTTCTTGCGCCCTACCGTTTCGAAGCCGTCTGATTCGTTCGACGACGTTTCGTTTAATGATTCCGCCCGAGCGGATTGGGTCGACATACGCGACAGTGGCCGTGATTGGCTAATCGACTCATCGCTTACGCTTCCCACTTCACATGGTGAGCGCGAGCGCGAGCGAGACCCTGATTGGTCAGTACGCGAGCTAACTATTTTGTCGGAACGCGAGCACGACCCTGATTGGTCGGTTGAGATTCGCGATGCCTTCGCGGAGGCATTTTTATTCGCCCTACGCGACGATGGCCGTGTTTGGTTCATCGTCTCATCGCTTACGCTTCCCATTACACGACGTGGTGAGCGTGAGCGCGAGCAAGAACCTGATTGGTCGGTACGCGAACGAGATACTTTTTCGTCGGGGTGCGAGCGAGACCCGGATTGGTCGGTTACGTTTCGCGATGCCTTCGCGGAGGCATTTTTAACCGTCTTACACGGTGACGGTGACGGTGAACGCGGCGAATCCGCGATTAGGGACTCATTGAAAGCCCGAATTGCGTCTGGAAAACGCTTTTGAAAGAAGAGCAACATTTTGCTCATGTCAGGTGGATCCTCGGTCGCCATTCTGAAAGCGGGAAGCCAACAGTTTGGCGGCGAGTGAGTACCTACGCCTACTTGTTGTGTGTACCTAAGCTAATGTTATTTGCCCTAGCGTGTATGCGTCTCCGCTGGTGATAGCGGAGGTGTGGTTTGTCACCGACCTAACCAGCCCGTAGGAGTTTGGGTAAATAGAGCCCCTACGGATGTGACAGGACCCGTCCAACAGTGGACCTGTTTTTAGCCGGTTGCAAGAGAGTAGTTGGAGTACCCACTCCCTATCGCGTGCCTACTAAGAGGCCCGGCCGCCAACAGGACTTGGAGGAAGCGGAGGGGCTGTTACGCGCCTTGAAAAAGGCACGGTGTATGCACCCCGGACAAAAACACTCCCGCACAAGGCGTTAACCGACAGATAACCGTTTGGCACCGTTAGGTGGCTATCTGAACGGCCGCAGGTAAACCCGCGATCATAAATTGCAGCCTTCAAAGCCCGTTGTCCACCGAAGGCGCGAAGCGACCAATGGGAGCGCAGCAGGCGGCAAGGCAGCAGTCGGAGAGCGCGTGCGCACTGTACAGTGGCAAGCGGCGATGACTCACACGGAGCGAGCGAGATAGCACAGGAACAGACGTCCGCACGGAACGACGGTCGGGCGCAGAGTGATCGATCGAGAAGCACGCGAGGAGATCTAAATAAGCAAAGCAAAAATTTCATTGACGCAGCCGGGAGCGATGCTGTTCGGTCGCAACCTTTTTTTACCTAGCTACGTTAGCACACCTATATTCTTAATTTTCAATGTCTCAACGTGAATGAACGGACACTTAAACGTATAACATAATAACTCTACCTATATAATATGTGTACATACTAAGTATACCAATTATAGTTTGCGATATTATAACGCCGTAATCTCATGTACATACGAAAACTTTAAATTGTTTCGATTGATATTTGTATGTGCTCTAAATGAATGTCATGTTTGCCCGCAATTGCTTGTCACATTCAAAGTTGTATTTTGTGTTTGTCTTTACCAATGTATCAGTGTGCCGAGCGTTGGCAAACTTTATCAATAAAAAAAAAACATGCCACTAGTGGATAGTTAGCATTAGTATCAGTAGTAATAGTGGTGTTATATGAAAAATATTATTCAATCAATTATTTATCGATTGGTAATTCATTTATATTGGTAGCTTAACTAATTGTGGGTGTGTCGTCGTTTAGTCGTTTTGATACGTTTTATTTTTGTAATAGAAACATATGCGGCCCTGAAAAGGGCCTTTTTTACTTGTTGAAAAATATCCGTCATACACCTAAGTAGGTGTACGACAATAATTAAATCAACTTAACCGCCGAAACCGTAGAGGGTGCGGCCCTGGCGCTTCAGAGCGTACACGACGTCCATGGCGGTGACGGTCTTCCTCTTGGCGTGTTCCGTGTAGGTTACCGCGTCGCGGATGACGTTCTCGAGGAATACCTTGAGAACACCGCGAGTCTCCTCGTATATCAGACCGGAGATACGTTTCACTCCACCCCTGCGCGCCAGACGACGAATCGCCGGCTTGGTGATACCCTGGATGTTATCACGGAGCACCTTCCTGTGACGCTTCGCGCCACCTTTTCCCAATCCCTTTCCTCCCTTACCGCGGCCGGTCATCGTTGATTGTCTGAATTAACTGCACTTTAGAAAAACCACCAGCACTACGTACGTCTGGCACGTACGACGATCACTGTTAGAATACGCTTCGCGTTCAAAGTCGTGGTGTATATATAGATTTCGGACAGCTAGGACCTCGCATATAAACGGGGCGAGGGGAGGGGGGGGGGGGGGGGGGGGGGGCAGCGGCGTTGTGTGTGAGATTCGTTCTTATTATTATGATTTTATGTATGTATAAATAAATAAATTACTATGTACATAAAGAAGTAAATGTACAAAATAAAAACCAGCAAAGTAAAACCTCCAATTATGTCGATACGCATGAATTGAAAACAATACACAATAACAGAAAAGAAAAAACAAATCACGACAAAAATTTAACACATTTAACAATTAACTAAACAAAAAAAGACAAAAATTAACACCTGGTACACACACCGAGCTACAGCACGCCTCAAGAAGAGTCATAAATTTCTGAAGTGGTGCCATAAATACATATAATAGAAAGTCATTATTGTGCAATTGTTTTCTAAGAAACAATGGTGGCTCGCAAATATTGTTGTCGGCATTTGCCTTTGAACGTAAAATAGGCGCCAGCCTAATTTACGTTTTGTCGATCGCGAAATTAATTATTTATTTACTTAATAAATATTTATTTTATATATATATATATATATTTTAATATTAGGTTAATTCCTAATGTTTTAAAATGCTTTTTCATTTGGTGTAGTAACGTTCGTTTCATTCGTTAGATACGTGATGTCTGTCTGAAGCACATCATTTGAATTATATGCGGCCCTGAAAAGGGCCTTTTGTTGTAATAATAATAATATAATATTATTATTTAGCACCGGCTACGCAAAATTAAGCACGCTCGCCGCGAATGCGTCTCGCCAGTTGGATGTCCTTGGGCATGATCGTCACTCGCTTTGCGTGAATGGCGCACAGGTTGGTGTCCTCGAAGAGGCCCACGAGATACGCCTCGCTCGCCTCCTGAAGCGCCATCACGGCGGAGCTCTGGAACCTGAGGTCGGTCTTGAAGTCCTGCGCAATCTCCCTCACCAGACGTTGGAACGGCAACTTGCGGATCAACAGCTCGGTACTCTTCTGGTAGCGACGGATCTCTCTCAGAGCGACGGTACCGGGCCTGTAACGGTGAGGCTTCTTCACGCCGCCGGTGGCTGGAGCGCTCTTGCGGGCCGCCTTGGTGGCGAGCTGCTTTCGCGGCGCCTTACCTCCGGTGGACTTACGGGCTGTCTGCTTAGTACGTGCCATTACGACGACTGCTCTCACTGACTCACTCGACTCGACTGAATACAAACTTTATATTATAATGTACGATGTGTGGACACGTCCGTCGCGTAACGATTGCGATGATGATATAAACACCGTCAAAACTTTTTTTTTTTTTTTTTTTTTTTTTTTTTTTTTTTTTTTTTTTTGAGAATGGAATCTCGCTGTTGGCCTTAAGGGCCTTTACAGCTCAGCACGGGCTGTTTTGGCGAGCTTAGCTCAGCCGGAAGGGGTGGGGTTCCCGCGACTCGCGCAAGGGCGTCTCCTGTGAGACTCGAACCTCGGCTTGGGCCGTCGCGGGGGGGTCAATCGCCTGAAGGGCAGGACGGAAGCTCACTGGAGTGAGCGAAATGCGAAGTAAAGGTCCTCGCCTTCCCCGGAGAAGGCGGTTTTTAACCCTAATCTGTTTGCTACTGCTATTATTATTATTATTGGCCGCGCGGGCGGCTTTTAATTTATTGTTAGCTACTGTGATTGGATCATCCGGATCCTTTAGTATGTGTCGGGGCCTCCTGCGAGCCTTTTTAGTCGGGAAGGGATAATAATTGATGCTATTACGCACCAGTGGGTTGGGATGGTGTTTAGCCTTGTCGAAGTGGCGTTTGGACGCCAACTTCATCCATTGGGCTATGGTAGGGAGCTCCAGGTCATAGTGGAGATCGACGTTTCTCACGTAGAAGGGTGCGCCGGTCGCGATTCTCATGAAACGCGACTGTAGCACTTGCAACCGGTGGATATACGAGGGGGCACAGTGCGCGAAGACTACGCTAGCGTAGGTCATGCACGGTCGGACGCAGGCCTTGTACAAGGTTACCTTGTGTCTAAGGGACATGTGACTCCTTTTATTTAGGAGGAAATGGAGGCGAGAGAGGACAAAAGCGGCCTTCTTGCGAACGGCGGCTACATGCTTACGAAAATGCATGCCGCTGTCGAGCGTGACTCCTAGATATTTGACGGACTTTTGCCAGGGAATGGCTTGTCCGTAAAGGGTGACCTCTTTTTTGAGGAGAAATTTTTCCCGAGTATTAGCGTTAGCACCGGGGTTGCCCCTGGCAAAGAGAACTGCAACGCTTTTCTCGGGATTTAACTGAAAGCCCCATTTCCGGAACCATTCGCCTAGCGACGTGGTTGCGGTCTGGAGTCTGTCCACGATGACACCTCTGTCTTTATGAGTGGTATAGAGAGCGGTGTCGTCGGCATAGAGGGCTAGCTCCACATTCGGAGCCCTAGGGATGTCGCCGGTATACAGCGTGAAAAGAAGGGGCGAAAGGACCGAGCCTTGAGGGACTCCGGCCCTGATTGGACGAGGAGACGATAACGTTCCTTCTACACGATAACGAATTGAACGGTCGGACAAGAAGTCGTGTACGATACGCACGAGTCTCAGTGGCACTTGAAGGTGGTAGAGCTTGTAAATCAAGCCGTTGTGCCACACCTTGTCGAAAGCCTTCGCTATGTCGAAGAAGAGCGCACCCGTGGCTCTCGGTTTCAGGGAGCTGTTCATCCCGGAGAGGATGTGCTCCGTGATCCGATGGACTTGATGGACGCACGAGTGGGCCGGCCTAAAGCCAAACTGCTCATCGGGAATGAGCCCCTTTTCTAGGGCATAATCTAGGAGGCGCTTTTTCACTACCTTCTCGTACAGCTTGCTCAGCGTGTTGAGAAGGCTGATAGGGCGGTAACTGGTGGGATTGTTACGAGGCTTGCCCGGCTTGTGAATACCGATGACAATGGCCTCTTTCCACTGCGCCGGGAAGGTGCAGTTTTCGAGTAGGCAATTGAAAATGGCCACTAGCAAGCATATCAGATGGGGCGGTAGGCACCGGAGGACCTTATTCGAGATGGCGTCGAGACCTGGAGATTTACGAGGCAGAGAACTCTTGATTAGAGTTTTGACCTCGGCTATCGACGTAGGCGGGAGCGGCTCGGGAGAGAGGGGCAGTGCGACTATGCGTTCGACTTCGCGGTTCACGTGTTCGACGTGCGCCGGGTCGCTATGCTCGAGATACGGCGTGCACTGCTCCACTAGGTTGACGGCTAAGCACTCGGCTTTTTCGTCGTCATCGAATGCGTCAGGCAGATTTGGACGCTTGAGAGGGGGCATAGAAGCCACCGTGTCGGTTTTAAGAGAACGCGCGAGAGACCAATAGGCCGTATGCGAAGGTGACAATTCGCTGGTGAGACGGTCCCAGCGTTCGTTTCTTATTTCGCGCATGCGCTCTTTGACTCGGCGCTGCGAGGCGCGGAGTGCTCTGCGGTTATCGTCGGTCGGCGCTCTGGCGAAGGCGCGAGTCGCCGCGTTCTTCTCGGTCAACAGACGCCTCGCGTCCGGGGGAAGCTCCCAGCGTTGAGCGAACTCATCTGGGACCTTCCGGGACGATTCGGCGACCTTGGTCTGAATGTAATTAGTGACCGAGGAGATCGCGTCTAACGCGTGAGCGGACGAGACTAAATCGTCGGGGATATTAGAGAGGTCAGACGTTTCGACGGGCTTGAGGGCCTCGTCTAGCTTCTGCCAGTCGACTATGGACTTGTACCTCTTCTCTAGGGTGTTAGGTGGGCCGAATTCAAATTGAACCGGGAAATGATCAGAGTCTAATTCGTGTAGCACCTCTACGCTACGCGGCTGTAGTGCTACGTTTCGTAGAACCGCTACGTCTAAGACGTCCGTTGAGAGAAGGCCGTTACAAGTTATACCGCGACGAGTCGGTTGAATGGGGGCAATGACATTGAAATTGAGCACGTCAATAAGTCTACTGAGGGCTCGCCCATTAGGGTTTTCTTTTGAGCTATTCCAGTCCCCGTGCTTGCTATTGAGATCCCCGACCAATAAGACCGAGGGGCCCAGCGCAAACAGAGTCCTTAGATCGCTCTCTAGGATGTCCTTAGAGGGAGGGAGATACACCGACACGATAATAATCGGCTGATGACCGGTCATAGCCACGCGTAACACAGAGCACTCTATGTTTGTTAGCGACGGCGGGTCTAGCGGCGAGCAGTGAAGCGCACGTCTATAGTAGATGAGCGTTCCGCCTTTCGCCGTAGGTCTGTCGTTTCTAACCGCGACGTAATTCGCGAATCTAGGCGCGCGAACGCTGGGCTTGAGAAACGATTCCTGTACTAGGAAAATATCTATTTGGTGGCGAACGAGGAAATCTCGGACCAAATCTGCCTGCGGCTTGAAACCGTTTGCGTTAAATGTCACTACGGACAGCGATCGAGCCTTGACCCTAGACGTGGTCGTAGCTATTGCGGTGTGTTGGATTCTACGAATTGCCGCACGGATTGAAGTAGCAGGGCATGCTGAGATACGACGTTAACCTTAGCGGACACGTCTTTCGCGGATGTATAGGCTTCGTGGAATGCAACGAGGGCATCCAAGTCTAAAGCGCCTATAACGCTGAACGCAAGATTAAATGCGTTGCTAACTTTTGCGGACTCCGCAGATGCCTCCGCGGGAGGGCGGAGGGCTTGAGGAGGAGGGCTCGCCTTAGGGGTGGTCCTCTCCGTTACGGTGGGTGTCGGCGCTGACGCCTGGGAAGGCGCCGCAGATGCCGCTTTGGTTGGTAGAGGCGGGAAGGCCTCTGACGTGAGCTGGGGAGGGCCCTCCGTTACCGGGGGCTTGACCCAGGGACTACTTTCGGGCTGTGGGGCCGGCACGTAAGTGGGCTTTGGTCCCGTGCCACGGCGGGCCGCGTCACGCCCCGCCGTGCGCCTAGACGCCGGCTTATGCGCCTTGGGGGCTCGAGGACAACCGCGATAATTCGCTGGGTGCCCCTGTTGCCCGCAAAGCACGCACGCCGGCGGCTCGGCGCACGGAAGTGTGCGCTTGCAGTCCGCGGTGCCATGGTCGCCTAAGCACTTGACACACCGCGCCCTGGCGAAACAGTTACGGGCTGCGTGCCCGTAGAGTTGACAGCGATGACACTGTCGTGTGAATGAGTGTTTGAGGGGGGTTTCAACCCTCAGTCCCGAGAGCTTACAACACTCTCTGAGACCAAATATCTTTTTACCGCTCGGGGTGAGGTCTAGCACTACGAGTACCATATCGTACGCTTCCTTTGTAGTGCGTTGGAGCATTCTGAATACCTCCCTAACGGGGTACCCTTGCTCTACTAAGTCGGTTTGGACTATCCCGGAGTCTATTTCCTTCGGAATGCCCTTGATAACTACCCTAAGGACGCGCTCCTCGGGTAGGGGGAAAGTATGTCCTCCGATACCTTCAGAGCGAAGGTGGGAGGTTAAAAACCGGTGGTGATCCGGTGAAAACACCTGTACGCATAAATTATCCCGCAGCGTACGGGCTTTGTAATTAATCGACTTAGTGTCGAGGAGCTTTGAGAGAGCGGGCCATACACCCTTATCCCTTATGTAAACGGGCGGCGGTGTTTTAATACGGTCCGCGGGAGCGGACGGCGCGGGTTTTCCCGATAAAAGGGAGCTAAGATCCCTCTTAGGAGGGCTTGAGGGCTGGGTTGGCCTCTTGGCCGGAGGACCGCCTTTAGCCGAGCGCTTTTTCTTACGTCCTACTGTTTGAAACCCGTCGGATTCGTTCGACGACGTTTCGTTATTTGATTCCGCCCGGGCGGATTGGGTTGACATACGCGACAGTGGCCGTGATTGGCTAATCGACTCATCGCTTACGCTTCCCATATCGCATGGTGAGCGCGAGCGCGAGCGAGATCCTGATTGGTCAGTACGCGAGCTAACTATTTTGTCGGCGCGCGAGCAAGACCCGGATTGGTCGGTTACGTTAGTCGATGCCTTCGCGGAGGCATTTTTATTCGCCCTACGCGACGATGGCCGTGATTGGTTAATCGTCTCATCGCTTACGCTTCCCATTACACGACGTGGTGAGCGTGAGCGCGAGCAAGAACCTGATTGGTCGGTCCGCGAACGAGATACAATTTTGTCGGGGCGCGAGCGAGACCCGGATTGGTCGGTTACGTTAGTCGATGCCTTCGCGGAGGCATTTTTAATCGTCTTACACGGCGGCGGTGACGGCGAACGCGGCGAGTCAGCGACAACGGACTCATTAAAGGCCCGAATAACGTCTGGATAACGTTTGTTTAAAAAGAGCATTAAACTGCTCATGTCAGGAGGTGGATCCTCGGACGCCATTCTGAAGGCGGGAAGCCAACAGTTTGACGACGAGTGTGTACCTAAGCCTACTGGTAGTGAGTACCTAAGCTAGTGATTTGCCCTAACGTGTATGCGTCTCCGCTGGTGATAGCGGAGGTGTGGTTTGTCACCGACCTAACCAGCCCGTAGGAGTTTGGGTAAATAGAGCCCCTACGGATGTGACAGGACCCGTCCAACAGTGGACCTGTTTTTAGCCGGTTGCAAGGAAAGTAGTTGGAGTACCTACTCCCTATCGCGTGCCTACTAGGAGGCCCGGCCGCCAACAGGACTTGGAGGAAGCGGAGGGGCTGTTACGCGCCTTGAAAAAGGCACGGTGTATGCACCCCGGACAAAAACACTCCCGCACAAGGCGTTAACCGACAGATAACCGTTTGGCACCGTTAGGTGGCTATCTGAACGGCCGCAGGTAAACCCGCGATCATAAATTGCAGCCTTCAAAGCCCGTTGTCCACCGAAGGCGCGAAGCGACCAATGGGAGCGCAGCAGGCGGCAAGGCAGCAGTCGGAGAGCGCGTGCGCACTGTACAGTGGCAAGCGGCGATGACTCACACGGAGCGAGCGAGATAGCACAGGAACAGACGTCCGCACGGAACGACGGTCGGGCGCAGAGTGCGACGACACCGTCAAAACTCTTGGGCCGCATTTATATATAACGTCGAACCGAGCTCGGTGGGACGGGCGGGTGTGTCGGGGCATTTACGAGACCTATCTAAAATGAAATTGTTTATAACAATAATAAATAGGTAACTAACAAACATTAAAACGTTCAATTGTCTTTAATGGCGTTAAACACGTTGAAGTTACATTACTTTTCACTGATACTGTTGTCCACTACACTAATTATACATACAAAATGTAATATATATATATATATATATAATTACTTATATACACATATGTGTGTGTATGTAGGCATCTATAGTCTACCGAGACTGACATAAACCCATTTTTTTTTTATGTTTCATTTTCATGATAGTTTTTATACTGAATATAAATGTTTTCATAGGTAAGTACTTGATAATAGAGGGATTATAGGTTAATATATATATTTTTACGTTTATCGTTGATACTGTGCGTTGGTTGTGCGGTTCACACGCACACACCAAACTCTTCGGATAGATATTGTGGCCCTGAAAAGGGCCGTTTTGATGATGATGATGATCATTGTCAATCGCTCTCATTATACTTTTTTTACGTATAATAATATAAGAGAGAAATCGCCGGCGCCGAGACGATGGTACTGGTCCTACGCCGCCGCCGCCGTTGTCCCACCGCGCCGCGACGCTCACTTGGAGCTGGTGTACTTGGTGACGGCCTTGGTGCCCTCGCTGACGGCGTGCTTGGCGAGCTCGCCGGGCAGCAGGAGCCTCACGGAGGTCTGCACCTCGCGGGACGTGATCGTCGAACGCTTGTTGTAGTGAGCGAGACGGGACGCCTCCGCCGCGATCCTCTCGAAGATGTCGTTCACGAACGAGTTCATGATTGACATCGCCTTCGAAGAGATACCGGTGTCGGGATGCACCTGCTTCAGTACCTTGTAGATGTAAATGGCGTAGCTCTCCTTCCTCTTGTGCTTCTTTTTCTTTTTGTCCGATTTGGATATGTTCTTCTGCGCCTTGCCGGACTTCTTGGCCGCCTTGCCGCTGGTCTTTGGTGGCATAGTGAACGTCAGTAGACAGGCAGTCACAAACTATGTATCGACAACAACGACAACAGTCACACTGTTTGCTGATGATTTTTAAAAAATTTCCCCGCACTTCAGTATACTTCACTTTGAAAGTGCTCTGGCGACTGGTCCGGCGTTACATAGAAAACGTTTCGCGGGCGCCAATCGACGGCGTCGTTGCCGTTAGGACGCCGCGTGTTGGGGCGCGAGGGGGGCGAACGGCGGCGGCGGAGGGAGCGGGGCGTTATATTATGTATATTTCCGTCTCTATCTCCTTCTCCCTCTGACTCCTTTATTTATGGTTATTTAAAAAAATAATAATAATAATAACGTACATAACAGTATGTCTGTATGTATTGTCTCATTATTACTGATTGGATTATGCGTGAGCAATGTGAATTTCGGGCGTGTCTACATGTTAGATTGTTGTTTTTATTATTATTATTATTGTTGTTTTAAGTAAATAATATTGTCGAATATAAAAAGAAATACAACTCGATTTCATCTGGATCATGTGTATATACACATTGTAATAAGTAGGTAATTGACTTATTTTTGATAGTATATAATTTTGTCTGTTTTCGGTTTTGCTCTATAAGAGTAATAATATAATGTAAATAGTGACGTGGAACGTTTATTGTCGCTGATATATTTATCTAACAAATCACGGTGGCCGTACCACACGATCATTGCGATTTTATGAATCATATTGCGGCCCTGAAAAGGGCCTTTTAGGTCGTCGAGTTGACAACGGACACGAATAATAACAATACTCTAGTTGTTGCTATTATAATTTATGTCTTCTTCTCGGTCTTCTTGGGGAGAAGGACCGCCTGAATGTTAGGCAGTACACCGCCCTGTGCGATGGTCACGCCGGAGAGCAGCTTGTTGAGCTCCTCGTCGTTACGAATGGCCAGCTGCAGGTGACGCGGTATGATCCTGGTCTTTTTGTTGTCACGGGCCGCGTTACCGGCCAACTCGAGCACTTCGGCCGCCAGGTACTCCATAACGGCCGCGAGGTACACCGGCGCACCGGCACCCACCCTCTCGGCGTAGTTGCCCTTCCTGAGCAGCCTGTGGATACGACCCACCGGGAACTGGAGACCTGCGCGGTTGGAACGCGACTTCGCCTTTCCCTTGACCTTGCCTCCCTTGCCACGTCCGGACATTGCGTTTGGTTATTTGGGCACTGCACAACTCACTGAAAACTAACCGACAAGAGGTGACTTTTTTTTTAAATCGGCGGCGAATAATATTATATATGAATTCGGACGGTGTTCAACCAACCGGCCGGGTGTGACGAGAAACGACGTCGACGACTCAGCGCTATTAAACGCGATTGGGTGCCGCCGGCTCAGCGAGCGAGCGTTAGTGAGGGGTGCGAGAGGGGGGGGCGCGGGCGTAGGCCATGTGTGTAAGATCTACATACGTGGAATTAGAATTAAAATAATAATAATAATTAAAATTACATGCATGCATGCATACATACATACATACATACATACAAAAAAATATACATACAGATAGGTAAATAACACAATAGTATGTATTATTATTATTATTATTAACGACGGACGGATCACTCTTATTTATTATTATTATGTTCCAAATATTTATTGTGTGTTTTACGTTTTTTGTTTGAACGTGTACTTACCGGTCCCGTGTTTTCGTTTTTATGTACTGTTGTGTAATCGTGTAAAACACCCATTTTTATATTTTTATACATAATATTACATATTTGGTTATTTGTTTAGAATTTGTTTAATAAATAGGAACCGGTGGGGGCGGCGGGGGCGTGTCCATTGTCTATTGTCTTATGTCTTGGCCCGCCAAATTTTATTGCACCTCATAACATCTGTTAATAATTGGGTACATGCATTGTATTTACATTTGGCAACAGTCGGGCACTCGGGCGGCCGAAGGGATTGTTATCGCGAAGAGGAAGAAGTGGGTCGCGGTGCTGCATTGCATTTTTTTTTTTGTTGTTGTATTTCTCGAGTGTGAAGTGCGTGCGATCTCGATACAGGTGGATACAGGCGATGACGATTTTGTGTTTCGTGTGTGTGTGTGTGTGTGATACGGCGCTGCTGCGACGGTGAGTTGCTAACTAATATAATATAATAAGTTGTTAAAATATTAAGACACACCTACATACTTATACATACGTAATCTGCCTCTCTCACTCTCACTGCCTTGCCTTATTGGACAATTTAACAACTACTTTGTCGCATGTTATTATTATTTATATATAGGATATGTATCACCAGCCGGTCGACTAGCGACAATTGGACAATTTTTATAGTTTTATATATTATGTGTATAGGTATATAGGTATTAGTTAGGTATATATATATATATATAATTATATTTTTAGTATTTAATGTAATATAATATTTTTGTGCGTTTATTCGTTTGATACTCTCGACTCAACGGCAGCCCATGGAAACATATGTTAGCCCTGAAAAGGGCTTTTTGTGTGGCGTGTTTGTGCGTGCGTTTATTATTAGGTAGGTACTGTAATAATATACGACATCGACACAACCGACCACTTGCGATGCGCTCGTCGCTCGTCCGGTGGCCGATCCTCCTTCTGCTCCCGCTACTCCCGCTCCTCGGTGGTCAGCGCACGCGAACACAGTGCGGCGGCTCGTGCGTATTGAACGTGGATGGTCGCGTTCACTTCTTGGAAGCGGCCGACGCCTTTTTCGCGGTGGTGGCGGCCTTCGATTTGGGCGCGGCGGCAGCGGCCTTCTTCGGTTTGGGGGCTTTGGGTTTCTTGGTCGGTGGCTTCGCGCTCCTCTTCGCCTTGGACGCGGCCGCGTTGCTCGACGCGCCCTTGCCGGACGCCGCGGCGGCGGCGGCGGCGCGACCCTTCTTCGGTGTGGCCGCAGCGACCGGCTTCCTCTTGGCCGCGGCCGCTGCCTTCTTGTCTTTGGCGGCGACGCCTCTGCCGCCCGCTTTGGCCGGGGAGGCGGACCCGGCGGCCGACGCCGACGCGGCGGCGGCCTTCTTGCTCCTGGCGCCGGCGCTCGCGGCGGTCTTCTTGGCGGGTGCGCTCGGCTTCTTCGCCGATTTGGCCGCGGAGGACGCCGCCGCGCCGGAGCCCCTGCCGCCGGAGGACGCGGCGGCGGCGGCCGTCGCCTTCTTCGCGGCGCCGCCGGTTCCCGACTTGCTGTCTATCTTGAACGAGCCCGATGCGCCCTTGCCCTTCGTCTGAATCAGGGTGCCGGAGGCGACGGCACGCTTGAGATACTTTCTTATGAACGGCGCCAACCTCTCGGCGTCGAGGCTATAATTCGAGGCGATGTACTTCTTGATCGCCTGCAGGGACGATCCGCTCCTCTCCTTGAGCTCTTTGATCGCGCTGTTCACCATTTCGGAGGTCTTGGGGTGCGTCGGTCTGGCCTTGGGTTTCTTGGCGGCCGCTGCCGCCTTCGGTGCCTTCTTGGCGGGCGTCGCCGGCGCGGGTGTCTCCGATGCTACTGCGGCCATTTTTTTTCTTTTTCAATTGATATTAATCAATCACACTGACACTTAGGTATATTTGTAATATAATAATATGTAGTACGTATAATATTATACTAGATAATAATATGTGCGTAAAGAGTGCGCGGCGCTAGTGAGCGCCGGCCAGACGAATCGGTATACCGCGACGAGAGCTTCGTCGGCTGCGTGCGTTTTCTCGTATTCGAGTGTGAAACTTTTCACTAACACGTCTCGGTCTCATCGGATTTTTGATGATTATCAAACGGAAAATCGGAGAAAATCTCGTTGGCGATCGATAGTCTACGATATCGGCCACCGGTCGGGCAGTCGGGCGGGGCTCCAGGCGCCGAGCGCGCGTCGGGCATCCGCGTTTGAAGTTTGTTATTGTCGAGTCGCGCGCGTACCGTCCAGTTTAAATGGCGAATTAAACAATTAAAGCGAACGGTGGGCGCGCGCGCGACCTCCGAGGGCGGAGCTCAAGATTCCGAGGTTCAACGGGATCCATTCGTTTCGGCGATATATTAGGATTACGATCGATTTTAACGCATCGAACGCGACATGTTGTAGGACAGCACACCGCGCTCCCGAGACGAGGCCGTGGACGCGCGCGCGTTCTCGTCTTTGCTCCGTAGTAGCAATATTATTTACCAAAAAGGAAATAAGAAACTAAGAATAAGTCGAAATGTCCGATTAAACGTTACGAGTATCATCGTTAAATTTATCAAACACATCGATCGAGAAGCACGCGAGGAGATCTAAATAAGCAAAGCAAAAATTTCATTGACGCAGCCGGGAGCGATGCTGTTCGGGTCGCAACCTTTTTTTACCTAGCTACGTTAGCACACCTATATTCTTAATTTTCAATGTCTCAACGTGAATGAACGGACACTTAAACGTATAACATAATAACTCTACCTATATAATATGTGTACATACTAAGTATACCAATTATAGTTTGCGATATTATAACGCCGTAATCTCATGTACATACGAAAACTTTAAATTGTTTCGATTGATATTTGTATGTGCTCTAAATGAATGTCATGTTTGCCCGCAATTGCTTGTCACATTCAAAGTTGTATTTTGTGTTTGTCTTTACCAATGTATCAGTGTGCCGAGCGTTGGCAAACTTTATCAATAAAAAAAAAACATGCCACTAGTGGATAGTTAGCATTAGTATCAGTAGTAATAGTGGTGTTATATGAAAAATATTATTCAATCAATTATTTATCGATTGGTAATTCATTTATATTGGTAGCTTAACTAATTGTGGGTGTGTCGTCGTTTAGTCGTTTTGATACGTTTTATTTTTGTAATAGAAACATATGCGGCCCTGAAAAGGGCCTTTTTTACTTGTTGAAAAATATCCGTCATACACCTAAGTAGGTGTACGACAATAATTAAATCAACTTAACCGCCGAAACCGTAGAGGGTGCGGCCCTGGCGCTTCAGAGCGTACACGACGTCCATGGCGGTGACGGTCTTCCTCTTGGCGTGTTCCGTGTAGGGTTACCGCGTCGCGGATGACGTTCTCGAGGAATACCTTGAGAACACCGCGAGTCTCCTCGTATATCAGACGGAGATACGTTTCACTCCACCCCTGCGCGCCAGACGACGAATCGCCGGCTTGGTGATACCCTGGATGTTATCACGGAGCACCTTCCTGTGACGCTTCGCGCCACCTTTTCCCAATCCCTTTCCTCCCTTACCGCGGCCGGTCATCGTTGATTGTCTGAATTAACTGCACTTTAGAAAAACCACCAGCACTACGTACGTCTGGCACGTACGACGATCACTGTTAGAATACGCTTCGCGTTCAAAGTCGTGGTGTATATATAGATTTCGGACAGCTAGGACCTCGCATATAAACGGGGCGAGGGGAGGGGGGGGGGGGGGGGGGGCAGCGGCGTTGTGTGTGAGATTCGTTCTTATTATTATGATTTTATGTATGTATAAATAAATAAATTACTATGTACATAAAGAAGTAAATGTACAAAATAAAAACCAGCAAAGTAAAACCTCCAATTATGTCGATACGCATGAATTGAAAACAATACACAATAACAGAAAAGAAAAAACAAATCACGACAAAAATTTAACACATTTAACAATTAACTAAACAAAAAAAGACAAAAATTAACCACCTGGTACACACACCGAGCTACAGCACGCCTCAAGAAGAGTCATAAATTTCTGAAGTGGTGCCATAAATACATATAATAGAAAGTCATTATTGTGCAATTGTTTTCTAAGAAACAATGGTGGCTCGCAAATATTGTTGTCGGCATTTGCCTTTGAACGTAAAATAGGCGCCAGCCTAATTTACGTTTTGTCGATCGCGAAATTAATTATTTATTTACTTAATAAATATTTATTTTATATATATATATATATTTTAATATTAGGTTAATTCCTAATGTTTTAAAATGCTTTTTGATTTGGTGTAGTAACGTTCGTTTCATTCGTTAGATACGTGATGTCTGTCTGAAGCACATCATTTGAATTATATGCGGCCCTGAAAAGGGCCTTTTGTTGTAATAATAATAATATAATATTATTATTTAGCACCGGCTACGCAAAATTAAGCACGCTCGCCGCGAATGCGTCTCGCCAGTTGGATGTCCTTGGGCATGATCGTCACTCGCTTTGCGTGAATGGCGCACAGGTTGGTGTCCTCGAAGAGGCCCACGAGATACGCCTCGCTCGCCTCCTGAAGCGCCATCACGGCGGAGCTCTGGAACCTGAGGTCGGTCTTGAAGTCCTGCGCAATCTCCCTCACCAGACGTTGGAACGGCAACTTGCGGATCAACAGCTCGGTACTCTTCTGGTAGCGACGGATCTCTCTCAGAGCGACGGTACCGGGCCTGTAACGGTGAGGCTTCTTCACGCCGCCGGTGGCTGGAGCGCTCTTGCGGGCCGCCTTGGTGGCGAGCTGCTTTCGCGGCGCCTTACCTCCGGTGGACTTACGGGCTGTCTGCTTAGTACGTGCCATTACGACGACTGCTCTCACTGACTCACTCGACTCGACTGAATACAAACTTTATATTATAATGTACGATGTGTGGACACGTCCGTCGCGTAACGATTGCGATGATGATATAAACACCGTCAAAACTTTTTTTTTTTTTTTTTTTTTTTTTTTTTTTTTTTTTTGAGAATGGAATCTCGCTGTTGGCCTTAAGGGCCTTTACAGCTCAGCACGGGCTGTTTTGGCGAGCTTAGCTCAGCCGGAATGGGTGGGGTTCCCGCGACTCGCGCAAGGGCGTCTCCTGTGAGACTCGAACCTCGGCTTGGGCCGTCGCGGGGGGGTCAATCGCCTGAAGGGCAGGACGGAAGCTCACTGGAGTGAGCGAAATGCGAAGTAAAGGTCCTCGCCTTCCCCGGAGAAGGCGGTTTTTAACCCTAATCTGTTTGCTACTGCTATTATTATTATTATTGGCCGCGCGGGCGGCTTTTAATTTATTGTTAGCTATTGTGATTGGATCATCCGGATCCTTTAGTATGTGTACCGTCAAAACTCTTGGGCCGCATTTATATATAACGTCGAACCGAGCTCGGTGGGACGGGCGGGTGTGTCGGGGCATTTACGAGACCTATCTAAAATGAAATTGTTTATAACAATAATAAATAGGTAACTAACAAACATTAAAACGTTCAATTGTCTTTAATGGCGTTAAACACGTTGAAGTTACATTACTTTTCACTGATACTGTTGTCCACTACACTAATTATACATACAAAATGTAATATATATATATATATATATAATTACTTATATACACATATGTGTGTGTATGTAGGCATCTATAGTCTACCGAGACTGACATAAACCCATTTTTTTTTTATGTTTCATTTTCATGATAGTTTTTATACTGAATATAAATGTTTTCATAGGTAAGTACTTGATAATAGAGGGATTATAGGTTAATATATATATTTTTACGTTTATCGTTGATACTGTGCGTTGGTTGTGCGGTTCACACGCACACACCAAACTCTTCGGATAGATATTGTGGCCCTGAAAAGGGCCGTTTTGATGATGATGATGATCATTGTCAATCGCTCTCATTATACTTTTTTTACGTATAATAATATAAGAGAGAAATCGCCGGCGCCGAGACGATGGTACTGGTCCTACGCCGCCGCCGCCGTTGTCCCACCGCGCCGCGACGCTCACTTGGAGCTGGTGTACTTGGTGACGGCCTTGGTGCCCTCGCTGACGGCGTGCTTGGCGAGCTCGCCGGGCAGCAGGAGCCTCACGGAGGTCTGCACCTCGCGGGACGTGATCGTCGAACGCTTGTTGTAGTGAGCGAGACGGGACGCCTCCGCCGCGATCCTCTCGAAGATGTCGTTCACGAACGAGTTCATGATTGACATCGCCTTCGAAGAGATACCGGTGTCGGGATGCACCTGCTTCAGTACCTTGTAGATGTAAATGGCGTAGCTCTCCTTCCTCTTGTGCTTCTTTTTCTTTTTGTCCGATTTGGATATGTTCTTCTGCGCCTTGCCGGAC
This sequence comes from Pieris mannii, assembly GCA_028984075.1. Lineage (NCBI taxonomy): Eukaryota > Metazoa > Arthropoda > Insecta > Lepidoptera > Pieridae > Pieris > Pieris mannii. The sequence continues at coordinate 229,256 of CM054798.1, read as the reverse complement.
TTCTTGGCCGCCTTGCCGCTGGTCTTTGGTGGCATAGTGAACGTCAGTAGACAGGCAGTCACAAACTATGTATCGACAACAACGACAACAGTCACACTGTTTGCTGATGATTTTTAAAAAATTTCCCCGCACTTCAGTATACTTCACTTTGAAAGTGCTCTGGCGACTGGTCCGGCGTTACATAGAAAACGTTTCGCGGGCGCCAATCGACGGCGTCGTTGCCGTTAGGACGCCGCGTGTTGGGGCGCGAGGGGGGCGAACGGCGGCGGCGGAGGGAGCGGGGCGTTATATTATGTATATTTCCGTCTCTATCTCCTTCTCCCTCTGACTCCTTTATTTATGGTTATTTAAAAAAATAATAATAATAATAACGTACATAACAGTATGTCTGTATGTATTGTCTCATTATTACTGATTGGATTATGCGTGAGCAATGTGAATTTCGGGCGTGTCTACATGTTAGATTGTTGTTTTTATTATTATTATTATTGTTGTTTTAAGTAAATAATATTGTCGAATATAAAAAGAAATACAACTCGATTTCATCTGGATCATGTGTATATACACATTGTAATAAGTAGGTAATTGACTTATTTTTGATAGTATATAATTTTGTCTGTTTTCGGTTTTGCTCTATAAGAGTAATAATATAATGTAAATAGTGACGTGGAACGTTTATTGTCGCTGATATATTTATCTAACAAATCACGGTGGCCGTACCACACGATCATTGCGATTTTATGAATCATATTGCGGCCCTGAAAAGGGCCTTTTAGGTCGTCGAGTTGACAACGGACACGAATAATAACAATACTCTAGTTGTTGCTATTATAATTTATGTCTTCTTCTCGGTCTTCTTGGGGAGAAGGACCGCCTGAATGTTAGGCAGTACACCGCCCTGTGCGATGGTCACGCCGGAGAGCAGCTTGTTGAGCTCCTCGTCGTTACGAATGGCCAGCTGCAGGTGACGCGGTATGATCCTGGTCTTTTTGTTGTCACGGGCCGCGTTACCGGCCAACTCGAGCACTTCGGCCGCCAGGTACTCCATAACGGCCGCGAGGTACACCGGCGCACCGGCACCCACCCTCTCGGCGTAGTTGCCCTTCCTGAGCAGCCTGTGGATACGACCCACCGGGAACTGGAGACCTGCGCGGTTGGAACGCGACTTCGCCTTTCCCTTGACCTTGCCTCCCTTGCCACGTCCGGACATTGCGTTTGGTTATTTGGGCACTGCACAACTCACTGAAAACTAACCGACAAGAGGTGACTTTTTTTTTAAATCGGCGGCGAATAATATTATATATGAATTCGGACGGTGTTCAACCAACCGGCCGGGTGTGACGAGAAACGACGTCGACGACTCAGCGCTATTAAACGCGATTGGGTGCCGCCGGCTCAGCGAGCGAGCGTTAGTGAGGGGTGCGAGAGGGGGGGGCGCGGGCGTAGGCCATGTGTGTAAGATCTACATACGTGGAATTAGAATTAAAATAATAATAATAATTAAAATTACATGCATGCATGCATACATACATACATACATACATACAAAAAAATATACATACAGATAGGTAAATAACACAATAGTATGTATTATTATTATTATTATTAACGACGGACGGATCACTCTTATTTATTATTATTATGTTCCAAATATTTATTGTGTGTTTTACGTTTTTTGTTTGAACGTGTACTTACCGGTCCCGTGTTTTCGTTTTTATGTACTGTTGTGTAATCGTGTAAAACACCCATTTTTATATTTTTATACATAATATTACATATTTGGTTATTTGTTTAGAATTTGTTTAATAAATAGGAACCGGTGGGGGCGGCGGGGGCGTGTCCATTGTCTATTGTCTTATGTCTTGGCCCGCCAAATTTTATTGCACCTCATAACATCTGTTAATAATTGGGTACATGCATTGTATTTACATTTGGCAACAGTCGGGCACTCGGGCGGCCGAAGGGATTGTTATCGCGAAGAGGAAGAAGTGGGTCGCGGTGCTGCATTGCATTTTTTTTTTTGTTGTTGTATTTCTCGAGTGTGAAGTGCGTGCGATCTCGATACAGGTGGATACAGGCGATGACGATTTTGTGTTTCGTGTGTGTGTGTGTGTGTGATACGGCGCTGCTGCGACGGTGAGTTGCTAACTAATATAATATAATAAGTTGTTAAAATATTAAGACACACCTACATACTTATACATACGTAATCTGCCTCTCTCACTCTCACTGCCTTGCCTTATTGGACAATTTAACAACTACTTTGTCGCATGTTATTATTATTTATATATAGGATATGTATCACCAGCCGGTCGACTAGCGACAATTGGACAATTTTTATAGTTTTATATATTATGTGTATAGGTATATAGGTATTAGTTAGGTATATATATATATATATAATTATATTTTTAGTATTTAATGTAATATAATATTTTTGTGCGTTTATTCGTTTGATACTCTCGACTCAACGGCAGCCCATGGAAACATATGTTAGCCCTGAAAAGGGCTTTTTGTGTGGCGTGTTTGTGCGTGCGTTTATTATTAGGTAGGTACTGTAATAATATACGACATCGACACAACCGACCACTTGCGATGCGCTCGTCGCTCGTCCGGTGGCCGATCCTCCTTCTGCTCCCGCTACTCCCGCTCCTCGGTGGTCAGCGCACGCGAACACAGTGCGGCGGCTCGTGCGTATTGAACGTGGATGGTCGCGTTCACTTCTTGGAAGCGGCCGACGCCTTTTTCGCGGTGGTGGCGGCCTTCGATTTGGGCGCGGCGGCAGCGGCCTTCTTCGGTTTGGGGGCTTTGGGTTTCTTGGTCGGTGGCTTCGCGCTCCTCTTCGCCTTGGACGCGGCCGCGTTGCTCGACGCGCCCTTGCCGGACGCCGCGGCGGCGGCGGCGGCGCGACCCTTCTTCGGTGTGGCCGCAGCGACCGGCTTCCTCTTGGCCGCGGCCGCTGCCTTCTTGTCTTTGGCGGCGACGCCTCTGCCGCCCGCTTTGGCCGGGGAGGCGGACCCGGCGGCCGACGCCGACGCGGCGGCGGCCTTCTTGCTCCTGGCGCCGGCGCTCGCGGCGGTCTTCTTGGCGGGTGCGCTCGGCTTCTTCGCCGATTTGGCCGCGGAGGACGCCGCCGCGCCGGAGCCCCTGCCGCCGGAGGACGCGGCGGCGGCGGCCGTCGCCTTCTTCGCGGCGCCGCCGGTTCCCGACTTGCTGTCTATCTTGAACGAGCCCGATGCGCCCTTGCCCTTCGTCTGAATCAGGGTGCCGGAGGCGACGGCACGCTTGAGATACTTTCTTATGAACGGCGCCAACCTCTCGGCGTCGAGGCTATAATTCGAGGCGATGTACTTCTTGATCGCCTGCAGGGACGATCCGCTCCTCTCCTTGAGCTCTTTGATCGCGCTGTTCACCATTTCGGAGGTCTTGGGGTGCGTCGGTCTGGCCTTGGGTTTCTTGGCGGCCGCTGCCGCCTTCGGTGCCTTCTTGGCGGGCGTCGCCGGCGCGGGTGTCTCCGATGCTACTGCGGTGTCGGCCATTTTTTTTCTTTTTCAATTGATATTAATCAATCACACTGACACTTAGGTATATTTGTAATATAATAATATGTAGTACGTATAATATTATACTAGATAATAATATGTGCGTAAAGAGTGCGCGGCGCTAGTGAGCGCCGGCCAGACGAATCGGTATACCGCGACGAGAGCTTCGTCGGCTGCGTGCGTTTTCTCGTATTCGAGTGTGAAACTTTTCACTAACACGTCTCGGTCTCATCGGATTTTTGATGATTATCAAACGGAAAATCGGAGAAAATCTCGTTGGCGATCGATAGTCTACGATATCGGCCACCGGTCGGGCAGTCGGGCGGGGCTCCAGGCGCGAGCGCGCGTCGGGCATCCGCGTTTGAAGTTTGTTATTGTCGAGTCGCGCGCGTACCGTCCAGTTTAAATGGCGAATTAAACAATTAAAGCGAACGGTGGGCGCGCGCGCGACCTCCGAGGGCGGAGCTCAAGATTCCGAGGTTCAACGGGATCCATTCGTTTCGGCGATATATTAGGATTACGATCGATTTTAACGCATCGAACGCGACATGTTGTAGGACAGCACACCGCGCTCCCGAGACGAGGCCGTGGACGCGCGCGCGTTCTCGTCTTTGCTCCGTAGTAGCAATATTATTTACCAAAAGGAAATAAGAAACTAAGAATAAGTCGAAATGTCCGATTAAACGTTACGAGTATCATCGTTAAATTTATCAAACACATCGATCGAGAAGCACGCGAGGAGATCTAAATAAGCAAAGCAAAAATTTCATTGACGCAGCCGGGAGCGATGCTGTTCGGTCGCAACCTTTTTTTACCTAGCTACGTTAGCACACCTATATTCTTAATTTTCAATGTCTCAACGTGAATGAACGGACACTTAAACGTATAACATAATAACTCTACCTATATAATATGTGTACATACTAAGTATACCAATTATAGTTTGCGATATTATAACGCCGTAATCTCATGTACATACGAAAACTTTAAATTGTTTCGATTGATATTTGTATGTGCTCTAAATGAATGTCATGTTTGCCCGCAATTGCTTGTCACATTCAAAGTTGTATTTTGTGTTTGTCTTTACCAATGTATCAGTGTGCCGAGCGTTGGCAAACTTTATCAATAAAAAAAAAACATGCCACTAGTGGATAGTTAGCATTAGTATCAGTAGTAATAGTGGTGTTATATGAAAAATATTATTCAATCAATTATTTATCGATTGGTAATTCATTTATATTGGTAGCTTAACTAATTGTGGGTGTGTCGTCGTTTAGTCGTTTTGATACGTTTTATTTTTGTAATAGAAACATATGCGGCCCTGAAAAGGGCCTTTTTTACTTGTTGAAAAATATCCGTCATACACCTAAGTAGGTGTACGACAATAATTAAATCAACTTAACCGCCGAAACCGTAGAGGGTGCGGCCCTGGCGCTTCAGAGCGTACACGACGTCCATGGCGGTGACGGTCTTCCTCTTGGCGTGTTCCGTGTAGGTTACCGCGTCGCGGATGACGTTCTCGAGGAATACCTTGAGAACACCGCGAGTCTCCTCGTATATCAGACCGGAGATACGTTTCACTCCACCCCTGCGCGCCAGACGACGAATCGCCGGCTTGGTGATACCCTGGATGTTATCACGGAGCACCTTCCTGTGACGCTTCGCGCCACCTTTTCCCAATCCCTTTCCTCCCTTACCGCGGCCGGTCATCGTTGATTGTCTGAATTAACTGCACTTTAGAAAAACCACCAGCACTACGTACGTCTGGCACGTACGACGATCACTGTTAGAATACGCTTCGCGTTCAAAGTCGTGGTGTATATATAGATTTCGGACAGCTAGGACCTCGCATATAAACGGGGCGAGGGGAGGGGGGGGGGGGGGGGCAGCGGCGTTGTGTGTGAGATTCGTTCTTATTATTATGATTTTATGTATGTATAAATAAATAAATTACTATGTACATAAAGAAGTAAATGTACAAAATAAAAACCAGCAAAGTAAAACCTCCAATTATGTCGATACGCATGAATTGAAAACAATACACAATAACAGAAAAGAAAAAACAAATCACGACAAAAATTTAACACATTTAACAATTAACTAAACAAAAAAAGACAAAAATTAACACCTGGTACACACACCGAGCTACAGCACGCCTCAAGAAGAGTCATAAATTTCTGAAGTGGTGCCATAAATACATATAATAGAAAGTCATTATTGTGCAATTGTTTTCTAAGAAACAATGGTGGCTCGCAAATATTGTTGTCGGCATTTGCCTTTGAACGTAAAATAGGCGCCAGCCTAATTTACGTTTTGTCGATCGCGAAATTAATTATTTATTTACTTAATAAATATTTATTTTATATATATATATATATTTTAATATTAGGTTAATTCCTAATGTTTTAAAATGCTTTTTCATTTGGTGTAGTAACGTTCGTTTCATTCGTTAGATACGTGATGTCTGTCTGAAGCACATCATTTGAATTATATGCGGCCCTGAAAAGGGCCTTTTGTTGTAATAATAATAATATAATATTATTATTTAGCACCGGCTACGCAAAATTAAGCACGCTCGCCGCGAATGCGTCTCGCCAGTTGGATGTCCTTGGGCATGATCGTCACTCGCTTTGCGTGAATGGCGCACAGGTTGGTGTCCTCGAAGAGGCCCACGAGATACGCCTCGCTCGCCTCCTGAAGCGCCATCACGGCGGAGCTCTGGAACCTGAGGTCGGTCTTGAAGTCCTGCGCAATCTCCCTCACCAGACGTTGGAACGGCAACTTGCGGATCAACAGCTCGGTACTCTTCTGGTAGCGACGGATCTCTCTCAGAGCGACGGTACCGGGCCTGTAACGGTGAGGCTTCTTCACGCCGCCGGTGGCTGGAGCGCTCTTGCGGGCCGCCTTGGTGGCGAGCTGCTTTCGCGGCGCCTTACCTCCGGTGGACTTACGGGCTGTCTGCTTAGTACGTGCCATTACGACGACTGCTCTCACTGACTCACTCGACTCGACTGAATACAAACTTTATATTATAATGTACGATGTGTGGACACGTCCGTCGCGTAACGATTGCGATGATGATATAAACACCGTCAAAACTTTTTTTTTTTTTTTTTTTTTTTTTTTTTTTTTTTTTTTGAGAATGGAATCTCGCTGTTGGCCTTAAGGGCCTTTACAGCTCAGCACGGGCTGTTTTGGCGAGCTTAGCTCAGCCGGAATGGGTGGGGTTCCCGCGACTCGCGCAAGGGCGTCTCCTGTGAGACTCGAACCTCGGCTTGGGCCGTCGCGGGGGGGTCAATCGCCTGAAGGGCAGGACGGAAGCTCACTGGAGTGAGCGAAATGCGAAGTAAAGGTCCTCGCCTTCCCCGGAGAAGGCGGTTTTTAACCCTAATCTGTTTGCTACTGCTATTATTATTATTATTGGCCGCGCGGGCGGCTTTTAATTTATTGTTAGCTATTGTGATTGGATCATCCGGATCCTTTAGTATGTGTACCGTCAAAACTCTTGGGCCGCATTTATATATAACGTCGAACCGAGCTCGGTGGGACGGGCGGGTGTGTCGGGGCATTTACGAGACCTATCTAAAATGAAATTGTTTATAACAATAATAAATAGGTAACTAACAAACATTAAAACGTTCAATTGTCTTTAATGGCGTTAAACACGTTGAAGTTACATTACTTTTCACTGATACTGTTGTCCACTACACTAATTATACATACAAAATGTAATATATATATATATATATATAATTACTTATATACACATAATTATGTGTGTGTATGTAGGCATCTATAGTCTACCGAGACTGACATAAACCCATTTTTTTTTTATGTTTCATTTTCATGATAGTTTTTATACTGAATATAAATGTTTTCATAGGTAAGTACTTGATAATAGAGGGATTATAGGTTAATATATATATTTTTACGTTTATCGTTGATACTGTGCGTTGGTTGTGCGGTTCACACGCACACACCAAACTCTTCGGATAGATATTGTGGCCCTGAAAAGGGCCGTTTTGATGATGATGATGATCATTGTCAATCGCTCTCATTATACTTTTTTTACGTATAATAATATAAGAGAGAAATCGCCGGCGCCGAGACGATGGTACTGGTCCTACGCCGCCGCCGCCGTTGTCCCACCGCGCCGCGACGCTCACTTGGAGCTGGTGTACTTGGTGACGGCCTTGGTGCCCTCGCTGACGGCGTGCTTGGCGAGCTCGCCGGGCAGCAGGAGCCTCACGGAGGTCTGCACCTCGCGGGACGTGATCGTCGAACGCTTGTTGTAGTGAGCGAGACGGGACGCCTCCGCCGCGATCCTCTCGAAGATGTCGTTCACGAACGAGTTCATGATTGACATCGCCTTCGAAGAGATACCGGTGTCGGGATGCACCTGCTTCAGTACCTTGTAGATGTAAATGGCGTAGCTCTCCTTCCTCTTGTGCTTCTTTTTCTTTTTGTCCGATTTGGATATGTTCTTCTGCGCCTTGCCGGACTTCTTGGCCGCCTTGCCGCTGGTCTTTGGTGGCATAGTGAACGTCAGTAGACAGGCAGTCACAAACTATGTATCGACAACAACGACAACAGTCACACTGTTTGCTGATGATTTTTAAAAAATTTCCCCGCACTTCAGTATACTTCACTTTGAAAGTGCTCTGGCGACTGGTCCGGCGTTACATAGAAAACGTTTCGCGGGCGCCAATCGACGGCGTCGTTGCCGTTAGGACGCCGCGTGTTGGGGCGCGAGGGGGGCGAACGGCGGCGGCGGAGGGAGCGGGGCGTTATATTATGTATATTTCCGTCTCTATCTCCTTCTCCCTCTGACTCCTTTATTTATGGTTATTTAAAAAAATAATAATAATAATAACGTACATAACAGTATGTCTGTATGTATTGTCTCATTATTACTGATTGGATTATGCGTGAGCAATGTGAATTTCGGGCGTGTCTACATGTTAGATTGTTGTTTTTATTATTATTATTATTGTTGTTTTAAGTAAATAATATTGTCGAATATAAAAAGAAATACAACTCGATTTCATCTGGATCATGTGTATATACACATTGTAATAAGTAGGTAATTGACTTATTTTTGATAGTATATAATTTTGTCTGTTTTCGGTTTTGCTCTATAAGAGTAATAATATAATGTAAATAGTGACGTGGAACGTTTATTGTCGCTGATATATTTATCTAACAAATCACGGTGGCCGTACCACACGATCATTGCGATTTTATGAATCATATTGCGGCCCTGAAAAGGGCCTTTTAGGTCGTCGAGTTGACAACGGACACGAATAATAACAATACTCTAGTTGTTGCTATTATAATTTATGTCTTCTTCTCGGTCTTCTTGGGGAGAAGGACCGCCTGAATGTTAGGCAGTACACCGCCCTGTGCGATGGTCACGCCGGAGAGCAGCTTGTTGAGCTCCTCGTCGTTACGAATGGCCAGCTGCAGGTGACGCGGTATGATCCTGGTCTTTTTGTTGTCACGGGCCGCGTTACCGGCCAACTCGAGCACTTCGGCCGCCAGGTACTCCATAACGGCCGCGAGGTACACCGGCGCACCGGCACCCACCCTCTCGGCGTAGTTGCCCTTCCTGAGCAGCCTGTGGATACGACCCACCGGGAACTGGAGACCTGCGCGGTTGGAACGCGACTTCGCCTTTCCCTTGACCTTGCCTCCCTTGCCACGTCCGGACATTGCGTTTGGTTATTTGGGCACTGCACAACTCACTGAAAACTAACCGACAAGAGGTGACTTTTTTTTTAAATCGTTTTTTTTTTTTTTTTTTTTTTGAGAATGGAATCTCGCTGTTGGCCTTAAGGGCCTTTACAGCTCAGCACGGGCTGTTTTGGCGAGCTTAGCTCAGCCGGAAGGGGTGGGGTTCCCGCGACTCGCGCAAGGGCGTCTCCTGTGAGACTCGAACCTCGGCTTGGGCCGTCGCGGGGGGGTCAATCGCCTGAAGGGCAGGACGGAAGCTCACTGGAGTGAGCGAAATGCGGAGTAAAGGTCCTCGCCTTCCCCGGAGAAGGCGGTTTTTAACCCTAATCTGTTTGCTACTGCTATTATTATTATTATTGGCCGCGCGGGCGGCTTTTAATTTATTGTTAGCTACTGTGATTGGATCATCCGGATCCTTTAGTATGTGTCGGGGCCTCCTGCGAGCCTTTTTAGTCGGGAAGGGATAATAATTGATGCTATTACGCACCAGTGGGTTGGGATGGTGTTTAGCCTTGTCGAAGTGGCGTTTGGACGCCAACTTCATCCATTGGGCTATGGTAGGGAGCTCCAGGTCATAGTGGAGATCGACGTTTCTCACGTAGAAGGGTGCGCCGGTCGCGATTCTCATGAAACGCGACTGTAGCACTTGCAACCGGTGGATATACGAGGGGGCACAGTGCGCGAAGACTACGCTAGCGTAGGTCATGCACGGTCGGACGCAGGCCTTGTACAAGGTTACCTTGTGTCTAAGGGACATGTGACTCCTTTTATTTAGGAGGAAATGGAGGCGAGAGAGGACAAAAGCGGCCTTCTTGCGAACGGCGGCTACATGCTTACGAAAATGCATGCCGCTGTCGAGCGTGACTCCTAGATATTTGACGGACTTTTGCCAGGGAATGGCTTGTCCGTAAAGGGTGACCTCTTTTTTGAGGAGAAATTTTTCCCGAGTATTAGCGTTAGCACCGGGGTTGCCCCTGGCAAAGAGAACTGCAACGCTTTTCTCGGGATTTAACTGAAAGCCCCATTTCCGGAACCATTCGCCTAGCGACGTGGTTGCGGTCTGGAGTCTGTCCACGATGACACCTCTATCTTTATGAGTGGTATAGAGAGCGGTGTCGTCGGCATAGAGGGCTAGCTCCACATTCGGAGCCCTAGGGATGTCGCCGGTATACAGCGTGAAGAGAAGGGGCGAAAGGACCGAGCCTTGAGGGACTCCGGCCCTGATTGGACGAGGAGACGATAACGTTCCTTCTACACGATAACGAATTGAACGGTCGGACAAGAAGTCGTGTACGATACGCACGAGTCTCAGTGGCACTTGAAGGTGGTAGAGCTTGTAAATCAAGCCGTTGTGCCACACCTTGTCGAAAGCCTTCGCTATGTCGAAGAAGAGCGCACCCGTGGCTCTCGGTTTCAGGGAGCTGTTCATCCCGGAGAGGATGTGCTCCGTGATCCGATGGACTTGATGGACGCACGAGTGGGCCGGCCTAAAGCCAAACTGCTCATCGGGAATGAGCCCCTTTTCTAGGGCATAATCTAGGAGGCGCTTTTTCACTACCTTCTCGTACAGCTTGCTCAGCGTGTTGAGAAGGCTGATAGGGCGGTAACTGGTGGGATTGTTACGAGGCTTGCCCGGCTTGTGAATACCGATGACAATGGCCTCTTTCCACTGCGCCGGGAAGGTGCAGTTTTCGAGTAGGCAATTGAAAATGGCCACTAGCAAGCATATCAGATGGGGCGGTAGGCACCGGAGGACCTTATTCGAGATGGCGTCGAGACCTGGAGATTTACGAGGCAGTGAACTCTTGATAAGAGTTTTGACCTCGGCTATCGACGTAGGCGGGAGCGGCTCGGGAGAGAGGGGCAGTGCGACTATGCGTTCGACTTCGCGGTTCACGTGTTCGACGTGCGCCGGGTCGCTATGCTCGAGATACGGCGTGCACTGCTCCACTAGGTTGACGGCTAAGCACTCGGCTTTTTCGTCGTCATCGAATGCGTCAGGCAGATTTGGACGCTTGAGAGGGGGCATAGAAGCCACCGTGTCGGTTTTAAGAGAACGCGCGAGAGACCAATAGGCCGTATGCGAAGGTGACAATTCGCTGGTGAGACGGTCCCAGCGTTCGTTTCTAATTTCGCGCATGCGCTCTTTGACTCGGCGCTGCGAGGCGCGGAGTGCTCTGCGGTTATCGTCGGTCGGCGCTCTGGCGAAGGCGCGAGTCGCCGCGTTCTTCTCGGTCAACAGACGCCTCGCGTCCGGGGGAAGCTCCCAGCGTTGAGCGAACTCATCTGGGACCTTCCGGGACGATTCGGCGACCTTGGTCTGAATGTAATTAGTGACCGAGGAGATCGCGTCTAACGCGTGAGCGGACGAGACTAAATCGTCGGGGATATTAGAGAGGTCAGACGTTTCGACGGGCTTGAGGGCCTCGTCTAGCTTCTGCCAGTCGACTATGGACTTGTACCTCTTCTCTAGGGTGTTAGGTGGGCCGAATTCAAATTGAACCGGGAAATGATCAGAGTCTAATTCGTGTAGCACCTCTACGCTACGCGGCTGTAGTGCTACGTTTCGTAGAACCGCTACGTCTAAGACGTCCGTTGAGAGAAGGCCGTTACAAGTTATACCGCGACGAGTCGGTTGAATGGGGGCAATGACATTGAAATTGAGCACGTCAATAAGTCTACTGAGGGCTCGCCCATTAGGGTTTTCTTTTGAGCTATTCCAGTCCCCGTGCTTGCTATTGAGATCCCCGACCAATAAGACCGAGGGGCCCAGCGCAAACAGAGTCCTTAGATCGCTCTCTAGGATGTCCTTAGAGGGAGGGAGATACACCGACACGATAATAATCGGCTGATGACCGGTCATAGCCACGCGTAACACAGAGCACTCTATGTTTGTTAGCGACGGCGGGTCTAGCGGCGAGCAGTGAAGCGCACGTCTATAGTAGATGAGCGTTCCGCCTTTCGCCGTAGGTCTGTCGTTTCTAACCGCGACGTAATTCGCGAATCTAGGCGCGCGAACGCTGGGCTTGAGAAACGATTCCTGTACTAGGAAAATATCTATTTGGTGGCGAACGAGGAAATCTCGGACCAAATCTGCCTGCGGCTTGAAACCGTTTGCGTTAAATGTCACTACGGACAGCGATCGAGCCTTGACCCTAGACGTGGTCGTAGCTATTGCGGTGTGTTGGATTCTACGAATTGCCGCACGGATTGAAGTAGCAGGGCATGCTGAGATACGACGTTAACCTTAGCGGACACGTCTAAAGCGGATGTATAGGCTTCGTGGAATGCAACGAGGGCATCCAAGTCTAAAGCGCCTATAACGCTGAACGCAAGATTAAATGCGTTGCTAACTTTTGCGGACTCCGCAGATGCCTCCGCGGGAGGGCGGAGGGCTTGAGGAGGAGGGCTCGCCTTAGGGGTGGTCCTCTCCGTTACGGTGGGTGTCGGCGCTGACGCCTGGGAAGGCGCCGCAGATGCCGCTTTGGTTGGTAGAGGCGGGAAGGCCTCTGACGTGAGCTGGGGAGGGCCCTCCGTTACCGGGGGCTTGACCCAGGGACTACTTTCGGGCTGTGGGGCCGGCACGTAAGTGGGCTTTGGTCCCGTGCCACGGCGGGCCGCGTCACGCCCCGCCGTGCGCCTAGACGCCGGCTTATGCGCCTTGGGGGCTCGAGGACAACCGCGATAATTCGCTGGGTGCCCCTGTTGCCCGCAAAGCACGCACGCCGGCGGCTCGGCGCACGGAAGTGTGCGCTTGCAGTCCGCGGTGCCATGGTCGCCTAAGCACTTGACACACCGCGCCCTGGCGAAACAGTTACGGGCTGCGTGCCCGTAGAGTTGACAGCGATGACACTGTCGTGTGAAAGAGTGTTTGAGGGGGGTTTCAACCCTCAGTCCCGAGAGCTTACAACACTCTCTGAGACCAAATATCTTTTTACCGCTCGGGGTGAGGTCTAGCACTACGAGTACCATATCGTACGCTTCTTTTGTAGTGCGTTGGAGCATTCTGAATACCTCCCTAACGGGGTACCCTTGCTCTACTAGGTCGGTTTGGACTATCCCGGAGTCTATTTCCTTCGGAATGCCCTTGATAACTACCCTAAGGACGCGCTCCTCGGGTAGGGGGAAAGTATGTCCTCCGATACCTTCAGAGCGAAGGTGGGAGGTTAAAAACCGGTGGTGATCCGGTGAAAACACCTGTACGCATAAATTATCCCGCAGCGTACGGGCTTTGTAATTAATCGACTTAGTGTCGAGGAGCTTTGAGAGAGCGGGCCATACACCCTTATCCCTAATGTAAACGGGCGGCGGTGTTTTAATACGGTCCGCGGGAGCGGACGGCGCGGGTTTTCCCGATAAAAGGGAGCTAAGATCCCTCTTAGGAGGGCTTGAGGGCTGGGTTGGCCTCTTGGCCGGAGGACCGCCTTTAGCCGAGCGCTTTTTCTTGCGCCCTACCGTTTCGAAGCCGTCTGATTCGTTCGACGACGTTTCGTTTAATGATTCCGCCCGAGCGGATTGGGTCGACATGCGCGACGAAGGCCGTGATTGGCTAATTAACTCATCGCTTACGCTTTCCGCACGGAGCGGTGAGCGCGAGCGCGAGCGAGACCCTGATTGGTCAGTGCGCGAGGTAGTACCGCATTCGTCTAGACGCGTGCGAGAACCGGATTGGTCGATACGCGAGCAAGAGACAATTTGATCGGAGCGCGAGCGGGACCCTGATTGGTCGGTGCGCGAGGTAGTACCGCATTCATCGATGCGCGTGCGAGAACCGGATTGGTCGATAATTGATCGCGATACCTTCGCGGAGGCATTTTTAATATTCACCTTACGCGGCGGCGGTGATGGCGAACGCGGCGAGTCAGCGATAAGGGACTCATTAAAGGCCCTAATAGCGTCTGGAAAACGCTTATTTAAAAAGAGCACTAAATTGCTCATGTCAGGAGGTGGATCCTCGGACGCCATTCTGAAGGCGGGAAGCCAACAGTTTGACGACGAGTGTGTACCTAAGCCTACTGGTAGTGAGTACCTAAGCTAGTGATTTGCCCTAACGTGTATGCGTCTCCGCTGGTGATAGCGGAGGTGTGGTTTGTCACTGACCTAACCAGCCCGTAGGAGTTTGGGTAAATAGAGCCCCTACGGATGTGACAGGACCCGTCCAACAGTGGACCTGTTTTTAGCCGGTTGCAAGGAAAGTAGTTGGAGTACCTACTCCCTATCGCGTGCCTACTAGGAGGCCCGGCCGCCAACAGGACTTGGAGGAAGCGGAGGGGCTGTTACGCGCCTTGAAAAAGGCACGGTGTATGCACCCCGGACAAAAACACTCCCGCACAAGGCGTTAACCGACAGATAACCGTTTGGCACCGTTAGGTGGCTATCTGAACGGCCGCAGGTAAACCCGCGATCATAAATTGCAGCCTTCAAAGCCCGTTGTCCACCGAAGGCGCGAAGCGACCAATGGGAGCGCAGCAGGCGGCAAGGCAGCAGTCGGAGGGCGCGTGCGCACTGTACAGTGGCAAGCGGCGATGACTCACACGGAGCGAGCGAGATAGCACAGGAACAGACGTCCGCACGGAACGACGGTCGGGCGCAGAGTGACGTTTTTAAATCGGCGGCGAATAATATTATATATGAATTCGGACGGTGTTCAACCAACCGGCCGGGTGTGACGAGAAACGACGTCGACGACTCAGCGCTATTAAACGCGATTGGGTGCCGCCGGCTCAGCGAGCGAGCGTTAGTGAGGGGTGCGAGAGGGGGGGGCGCGGGCGTAGGCCATGTGTGTAAGATCTACATACGTGGAATTAGAATTAAAATAATAATAATAATTAAAATTACATGCATGCATGCATACATACATACATACATACATACAAAAAAATATACATACAGATAGGTAAATAACACAATAGTATGTATTATTATTATTATTATTAACGACGGACGGATCACTCTTATTTATTATTATTATGTTCCAAATATTTATTGTGTGTTTTACGTTTTTTGTTTGAACGTGTACTTACCGGTCCCGTGTTTTCGTTTTTATGTACTGTTGTGTAATCGTGTAAAACACCCATTTTTATATTTTTATACATAATATTACATATTTGGTTATTTGTTTAGAATTTGTTTAATAAATAGGAACCGGTGGGGGCGGCGGGGGCGTGTCCATTGTCTATTGTCTTATGTCTTGGCCCGCCAAATTTTATTGCACCTCATAACATCTGTTAATAATTGGGTACATGCATTGTATTTACATTTGGCAACAGTCGGGCACTCGGGCGGCCGAAGGGATTGTTATCGCGAAGAGGAAGAAGTGGGTCGCGGTGCTGCATTGCATTTTTTTTTTTGTTGTTGTATTTCTCGAGTGTGAAGTGCGTGCGATCTCGATACAGGTGGATACAGGCGATGACGATTTTGTGTTTCGTGTGTGTGTGTGTGTGTGATACGGCGCTGCTGCGACGGTGAGTTGCTAACTAATATAATATAATAAGTTGTTAAAATATTAAGACACACCTACATACTTATACATACGTAATCTGCCTCTCTCACTCTCACTGCCTTGCCTTATTGGACAATTTAACAACTACTTTGTCGCATGTTATTATTATTTATATATAGGATATGTATCACCAGCCGGTCGACTAGCGACAATTGGACAATTTTTATAGTTTTATATATTATGTGTATAGGTATATAGGTATTAGTTAGGTATATATATATATATATAATTATATTTTTAGTATTTAATGTAATATAATATTTTTGTGCGTTTATTCGTTTGATACTCTCGACTCAACGGCAGCCCATGGAAACATATGTTAGCCCTGAAAAGGGCTTTTTGTGTGGCGTGTTTGTGCGTGCGTTTATTATTAGGTAGGTACTGTAATAATATACGACATCGACACAACCGACCACTTGCGATGCGCTCGTCGCTCGTCCGGTGGCCGATCCTCCTTCTGCTCCCGCTACTCCCGCTCCTCGGTGGTCAGCGCACGCGAACACAGTGCGGCGGCTCGTGCGTATTGAACGTGGATGGTCGCGTTCACTTCTTGGAAGCGGCCGACGCCTTTTTCGCGGTGGTGGCGGCCTTCGATTTGGGCGCGGCGGCAGCGGCCTTCTTCGGTTTGGGGGCTTTGGGTTTCTTGGTCGGTGGCTTCGCGCTCCTCTTCGCCTTGGACGCGGCCGCGTTGCTCGACGCGCCCTTGCCGGACGCCGCGGCGGCGGCGGCGGCGCGACCCTTCTTCGGTGTGGCCGCAGCGACCGGCTTCCTCTTGGCCGCGGCCGCTGCCTTCTTGTCTTTGGCGGCGACGCCTCTGCCGCCCGCTTTGGCCGGGGAGGCGGACCCGGCGGCCGACGCCGACGCGGCGGCGGCCTTCTTGCTCCTGGCGCCGGCGCTCGCGGCGGTCTTCTTGGCGGGTGCGCTCGGCTTCTTCGCCGATTTGGCCGCGGAGGACGCCGCCGCGCCGGAGCCCCTGCCGCCGGAGGACGCGGCGGCGGCGGCCGTCGCCTTCTTCGCGGCGCCGCCGGTTCCCGACTTGCTGTCTATCTTGAACGAGCCCGATGCGCCCTTGCCCTTCGTCTGAATCAGGGTGCCGGAGGCGACGGCACGCTTGAGATACTTTCTTATGAACGGCGCCAACCTCTCGGCGTCGAGGCTATAATTCGAGGCGATGTACTTCTTGATCGCCTGCAGGGACGATCCGCTCCTCTCCTTGAGCTCTTTGATCGCGCTGTTCACCATTTCGGAGGTCTTGGGGTGCGTCGGTCTGGCCTTGGGTTTCTTGGCGGCCGCTGCCGCCTTCGGTGCCTTCTTGGCGGGCGTCGCCGGCGCGGGTGTCTCCGATGCTACTGCGGTGTCGGCCATTTTTTTTCTTTTTCAATTGATATTAATCAATCACACTGACACTTAGGTATATTTGTAATATAATAATATGTAGTACGTATAATATTATACTAGATAATAATATGTGCGTAAAGAGTGCGCGGCGCTAGTGAGCGCCGGCCAGACGAATCGGTATACCGCGACGAGAGCTTCGTCGGCTGCGTGCGTTTTCTCGTATTCGAGTGTGAAACTTTTCACTAACACGTCTCGGTCTCATCGGATTTTTGATGATTATCAAACGGAAAATCGGAGAAAATCTCGTTGGCGATCGATAGTCTACGATATCGGCCACCGGTCGGGCAGTCGGGCGGGGCTCCAGGCGCGAGCGCGCGTCGGGCATCCGCGTTTGAAGTTTGTTATTGTCGAGTCGCGCGCGTACCGTCCAGTTTAAATGGCGAATTAAACAATTAAAGCGAACGGTGGGCGCGCGCGCGACCTCCGAGGGCGGAGCTCAAGATTCCGAGGTTCAACGGGATCCATTCGTTTCGGCGATATATTAGGATTACGATCGATTTTAACGCATCGAACGCGACATGTTGTAGGACAGCACACCGCGCTCCCGAGACGAGGCCGTGGACGCGCGCGCGTTCTCGTCTTTGCTCCGTAGTAGCAATATTATTTACCAAAAGGAAATAAGAAACTAAGAATAAGTCGAAATGTCCGATTAAACGTTACGAGTATCATCGTTAAATTTATCAAACACATCGATCGAGAAGCACGCGAGGAGATCTAAATAAGCAAAGCAAAAATTTCATTGACGCAGCCGGGAGCGATGCTGTTCGGTCGCAACCTTTTTTTACCTAGCTACGTTAGCACACCTATATTCTTAATTTTCAATGTCTCAACGTGAATGAACGGACACTTAAACGTATAACATAATAACTCTACCTATATAATATGTGTACATACTAAGTATACCAATTATAGTTTGCGATATTATAACGCCGTAATCTCATGTACATACGAAAACTTTAAATTGTTTCGATTGATATTTGTATGTGCTCTAAATGAATGTCATGTTTGCCCGCAATTGCTTGTCACATTCAAAGTTGTATTTTGTGTTTGTCTTTACCAATGTATCAGTGTGCCGAGCGTTGGCAAACTTTATCAATAAAAAAAAAACATGCCACTAGTGGATAGTTAGCATTAGTATCAGTAGTAATAGTGGTGTTATATGAAAAATATTATTCAATCAATTATTTATCGATTGGTAATTCATTTATATTGGTAGCTTAACTAATTGTGGGTGTGTCGTCGTTTAGTCGTTTTGATACGTTTTATTTTTGTAATAGAAACATATGCGGCCCTGAAAAGGGCCTTTTTTACTTGTTGAAAAATATCCGTCATACACCTAAGTAGGTGTACGACAATAATTAAATCAACTTAACCGCCGAAACCGTAGAGGGTGCGGCCCTGGCGCTTCAGAGCGTACACGACGTCCATGGCGGTGACGGTCTTCCTCTTGGCGTGTTCCGTGTAGGTTACCGCGTCGCGGATGACGTTCTCGAGGAATACCTTGAGAACACCGCGAGTCTCCTCGTATATCAGACCGGAGATACGTTTCACTCCACCCCTGCGCGCCAGACGACGAATCGCCGGCTTGGTGATACCCTGGATGTTATCACGGAGCACCTTCCTGTGACGCTTCGCGCCACCTTTTCCCAATCCCTTTCCTCCCTTACCGCGGCCGGTCATCGTTGATTGTCTGAATTAACTGCACTTTAGAAAAACCACCAGCACTACGTACGTCTGGCACGTACGACGATCACTGTTAGAATACGCTTCGCGTTCAAAGTCGTGGTGTATATATAGATTTCGGACAGCTAGGACCTCGCATATAAACGGGGCGAGGGGAGGGGGGGGGGGGGCAGCGGCGTTGTGTGTGAGATTCGTTCTTATTATTATGATTTTATGTATGTATAAATAAATAAATTACTATGTACATAAAGAAGTAAATGTACAAAATAAAAACCAGCAAAGTAAAACCTCCAATTATGTCGATACGCATGAATTGAAAACAATACACAATAACAGAAAAGAAAAAACAAATCACGACAAAAATTTAACACATTTAACAATTAACTAAACAAAAAAAGACAAAAATTAACACCTGGTACACACACCGAGCTACAGCACGCCTCAAGAAGAGTCATAAATTTCTGAAGTGGTGCCATAAATACATATAATAGAAAGTCATTATTGTGCAATTGTTTTCTAAGAAACAATGGTGGCTCGCAAATATTGTTGTCGGCATTTGCCTTTGAACGTAAAATAGGCGCCAGCCTAATTTACGTTTTGTCGATCGCGAAATTAATTATTTATTTACTTAATAAATATTTATTTTATATATATATATATATTTTAATATTAGGTTAATTCCTAATGTTTTAAAATGCTTTTTGATTTGGTGTAGTAACGTTCGTTTCATTCGTTAGATACGTGATGTCTGTCTGAAGCACATCATTTGAATTATATGCGGCCCTGAAAAGGGCCTTTTGTTGTAATAATAATAATAATAATATAATATTATTATTTAGCACCGGCTACGCAAAATTAAGCACGCTCGCCGCGAATGCGTCTCGCCAGTTGGATGTCCTTGGGCATGATCGTCACTCGCTTTGCGTGAATGGCGCACAGGTTGGTGTCCTCGAAGAGGCCCACGAGATACGCCTCGCTCGCCTCCTGAAGCGCCATCACGGCGGAGCTCTGGAACCTGAGGTCGGTCTTGAAGTCCTGCGCAATCTCCCTCACCAGACGTTGGAACGGCAACTTGCGGATCAACAGCTCGGTACTCTTCTGGTAGCGACGGATCTCTCTCAGAGCGACGGTACCGGGCCTGTAACGGTGAGGCTTCTTCACGCCGCCGGTGGCTGGAGCGCTCTTGCGGGCCGCCTTGGTGGCGAGCTGCTTTCGCGGCGCCTTACCTCCGGTGGACTTACGGGCTGTCTGCTTAGTACGTGCCATTACGACGACTGCTCTCACTGACTCACTCGACTCGACTGAATACAAACTTTATATTATAATGTACGATGTGTGGACACGTCCGTCGCGTAACGATTGCGATGATGATATAAACACCGTCAAAACTCTTGGGCCGCATTTATATATAACGTCGAACCGAGCTCGGTGGGACGGGCGGGTGTGTCGGGGCATTTACGAGACCTATCTAAAATGAAATTGTTTATAACAATAATAAATAGGTAACTAACAAACATTAAAACGTTCAATTGTCTTTAATGGCGTTAAACACGTTGAAGTTACATTACTTTTCACTGATACTGTTGTCCACTACACTAATTATACATACAAAATACTGTGTATGTACAAAATGTAATATATATATATATAAAATTACTTATATACACATATGTCTGTGTGTATGTAGGCATCTATAGTCTACCGAGACTGACATAAATCCATTTTTTTTTTTTATGTTTCATTTTCATGATAGTTTTTACACTGAATATAAATGTTTTTATAGGTAAGTACTTGATAATAGAGGGATTGTTAATTTATATTTTTACGTTTATCGTTGATACTGTGCGTTGGTGTGCGGTTCACACACACACACCAAACTCTTCGGATAGATATTGTGGCCCTGAAAAGGGCCGTTTTGATGATGATGATGATCATTGTCAATCGCTCTCATTATACTTTTTTTACGTATAATAATATAAGAGAGAAATCGCCGGCGCCGAGACGATGGTACTGGTCCTACGCCGCCGCCGCCGTTGTCCCACCGCGCCGCGACGCTCACTTGGAGCTGGTGTACTTGGTGACGGCCTTGGTGCCCTCGCTGACGGCGTGCTTGGCGAGCTCGCCGGGCAGCAGGAGCCTCACGGAGGTCTGCACCTCGCGGGACGTGATCGTCGAACGCTTGTTGTAGTGAGCGAGACGGGACGCCTCCGCCGCGATCCTCTCGAAGATGTCGTTCACGAACGAGTTCATGATTGACATCGCCTTCGAAGAGATACCGGTGTCGGGATGCACCTGCTTCAGTACCTTGTAGATGTAAATGGCGTAGCTCTCCTTCCTCTTGTGCTTCTTTTTCTTTTTGTCCGATTTGGATATGTTCTTCTGCGCCTTGCCGGACTTCTTGGCCGCCTTTCCGCTGGTCTTTGGTGGCATAGTGAACGTCAGTAGACAGGCAGTCACAAAGTATGTATCGACAACAACGACAACAGACACACTGTTTGCTGATGATTTTTAAAAAATTTCCCCGCACTTCAGTATACTTCACTTTGAAAGTGCTCTGGCTACTGGTCCGGCGTTACATAGCAAACGTTCCGCGGGCACCAATCGACGGCGTCGTTACCGTTAGGACGCCGCGTGTTGGGGCGCGAGGGGGGCGAACGGCGGCGGCGGAGGGAGCGGGGCGTTATATTATGTATATTTCCGTCTCTATCTCCTTCTCCCTCTGACACGGTTTATTTATGGTTATTTAAAAAATAATAATAATAATAATAATAACGTACATAACAGTATGTCTGTATGTATTGTCTCATTATTACTGATTGGATTATGCGTGAGCAATGTGAATTTCGGGCGTGTCTACATGTTAGATTGTTGTTTTTATTATTATTATTATTAGTGTTGTTGTAAGTAAATAATATTGTCGAATATAAAAAAAAATACAACTCGATTTCATCTGGATCATGTATATACACATTGTAATAAGTAGGTAATTGACTTATTTTTGATAGAAACATATTTATAGTAGTAAGTACTTAGTATATAATTTTGTCTGTTTTCGGTTTTGCTCTATAAGAGTAATAATATAATGTAAATAGTGACGTGGAACGTTTATTGTCGCTGATATATTTATCAAATCAAATCACGGTGGCACGGTGGCCGTACCACACGATCATTGCGATTTTATGAATCATATTGCGGCCCTGAAAAGGGCCTTTTAGGTCGTCGAGTTGACAACGACACGAATAATAACAATACTCTAATTGTTGCTATTATAATTTATGTCTTCTTCTCGGTCTTCTTGGGGAGAAGGACCGCCTGAATGTTAGGCAGTACACCGCCCTGTGCGATGGTCACGCCGGAGAGCAGCTTGTTGAGCTCCTCGTCGTTACGAATGGCCAGCTGCAGGTGACGCGGTATGATCCTGGTCTTTTTGTTGTCACGGGCCGCGTTACCGGCCAACTCGAGCACTTCGGCCGCCAGGTACTCCATAACGGCCGCGAGGTACACCGGCGCACCGGCACCCACCCTCTCGGCGTAGTTGCCCTTCCTGAGCAGCCTGTGGATACGACCCACCGGGAACTGGAGACCTGCGCGGTTGGAACGCGACTTTGCCTTTCCCTTGACCTTCCCTCCCTTGCCACGTCCGGACATTGTGTTTGGTTATTTGGGCACTGCACAACTCACTGAAAACTAACCGACAAGAGGTGACTTTTTTTTCAAGCGGCGGCGAATAATATTATATATGAATTCGGACGGTGTTCAACCAACCGGCCGGGTGTGACGAGAAACGACGTCGACGACTCGGCGCTATTAAACGCGATTGGGTGCCGCCGGCTCAGCGAGCGAGCGTTAGTGAGGGGTGCGAGAGGGGGGGCGCGGGCGTAGGCCATGTGTGTAAGATCTACATACGTGGAATTAGAATTAAAATAATAATAATAATTAAAATTACATGCATGCATGCATGCATACATACATACATACATACATACAAAAAAAAAATATACAAACAGATAGGTAAATAACACAATAATATGTATTATTATTATTATTAACGACGGACGGATCACTCTTATTTATTATTATTATGTTCCAAATATTTATTGTGAGTTTTACGTTTTTTGTTTGAACGTGTACTTACCGGTCTCGTGTTTTCGTTTTTATGTACTGTTGTGTAATCGTGTAAAACACCCATTATTATATTTTTATACATAATATTACATATTTGGTTATTTGTTTAGAATTTGTTTAATAAATAGGAACCGGTGGGGATGGCGGGGGCGTGTCCATTGTCTATTGTCTTATGTCTTGGCCCGCCAAATTTTATTGCACCTCATAACATCTGTTAATAATTGGGTACATGCATTGTATTTACATTTGGCAACAGTCGGGCACTCGGGCGGCCGAAGGGATTGTTATCGCGAAGAGGAAGAAGTGGGTCGCGGTGCTGCATTGCATTTTTTTTGTTGTTGTATTTCTCGAGTGTGAAGTGCGTGCGATCTCGATACAGGTGGATACAGGCGATGACGATTTTGTGTTTCGTGTGTGTGTGTGTGTGATACGGCGCTGCTGCGACGGTGAGTTGCTAATATAATATAATAAGTTGTTAAAATATTAAGACACACCTACATACTTATACATACGTAATCTGCCTCTCTCACTCTCACTGCCTTGCCTTATTGGACAATTTAACAACTACTTATGTCGCATGTTATTATTATTTATATATAGGATATGTATCACCAGCCGGTCAACTAGCGACAATTGGACAATTTTTATAGTTTTATATATTATGTGTATGTATATTTAGGTATATATATATTATATAATTATATTTTTAGTGTTTAATATAATATAATTTTTTTTTTGTGCGTTTATTCGTTTGATACTCTCGACTCAACGGCAGCCCATGGAAACATATGTTAGCCCTGAAAAGGGCTTTTTGTGTGGCGTGTTTGTGCGTGCGTTTATTATTAGGTAGGTACAGTAATAATATACGACATCGACACAACCGACCACTTGCGATGCGCTCGTCGCTCGTCCGGTGGCCGATCCTCCTTCTGCTCCCGCTACTCCCGCTCCTAGGTGGTCAGCGCACGCGAACACGGTGCGGCGGCTCGTGCGTATTGAACGTGGATGGTCGCGTTCACTTCTTGGAAGCGGCAGACGCCTTTTTCGCGGTGGTGGCGGCCTTCGATTTGGGCGCGGCGGCAGCGGCCTTCTTCGGTTTGGGGGCTTTGGGTTTCTTGGTCGGTGGCTTCGCGCTCCTCTTCGCCTTGGACGCGGCCGCGTTGCTCGACGCGCCCTTGCCGGACGCCGCGGCGGCGGCGGCGGCGCGACCCTTCTTCGGTGTGGCCGCAGCGACCGGCTTCCTCTTGGCCGCGGCCGCTGCCTTCTTGTCTTTGGCGGCGACGCCCCTGCCGCCCGCTTTGGCCGGGGAGGCGGACCCGGCGGCCGATGCCGACGCGGCGGCGGCCTTCTTGCTCCTGGCGCCGGCGCTCGCGGCGGTCTTCTTGGCGGGTGCGCTCGGCTTCTTCGCCGATTTGGCCGCGGAGGACGCCGCCGCGCCGGAGCCCCTGCCGCCGGAGGACGCGGCGGCGGCGGCCGTCGCCTTCTTCGCGGCGCCGCCGGTACCCGACTTGCTGTCTATCTTGAACGAGCCCGATGCGCCCTTGCCCTTCGTCTGAATCAGGGTGCCGGAGGCGACGGCACGCTTGAGATACTTTCTTATGAACGGCGCCAACCTCTCGGCGTCGAGGCTATAATTCGAGGCGATGTACTTCTTGATCGCCTGCAGGGACGATCCGCTCCTCTCCTTGAGCTCTTTGATCGCGCTGTTCACCATTTCGGAGGTCTTGGGGTGCGTCGGTCTGGCCTTGGGTTTCTTGGCGGCCGCTGCCGCCTTCGGTGCCTTCTTGGCGGGCGTCGCCGGCGCGGGTGTCTCCGATGCTACTGCGGTGTCGGCCATTTTTTTTTCCTTTTTCCAATTGATATTAATCAATCACACTGACACTTAGGTATATTTGTAATATAGTAATATGTAGTACGTATAATATTATACTAGATAATAATGTGAGCGTAAAGAGTGCGCGGCGCTAGTGAGCGCCGGCCAGACGAATCGGTATACCGCGACGAGAGCTTCGTCGGCTGCGTGCGTTTTCTCGTATTCGAGTGTGAAACTTTTCACTAACACGTCTCGGTTTCATCGGATTTTTGATGATTATCAAACGGAAAATCGGAGAAAATCTCGTTGGCGATCGATAGTCTACGATATCGGCCACCGGTCGGGCAGTCGGGCGGGGCTCCAGGCGCGAGCGCGCGTCGGGCATCCGCGTTTGAAGTTTGTTATTGTCGAGTCGCGCGCGTACCGTCCAGTTTAAATCGCGAATTAAACAATTAAAGCGAACGGTGGGCGCGCGCGCGACCTCCGAGGGCGGAGCTCAAGATTCCGAGGTTCAACGGGATCCATTCGTTTCGGCGATATATTAGGATTACGATCGATTTTAACGCATCGAACGCGACATGTTGTAGGACAGCACACCGCGCTCCCGCGACGAGGCCGTGGACGCGCGCGCGTTCTCGTCTTTGCTCCGTAGTAGCAATATTATTTACCAAAAGGAAATAAGAAACTAAGAATAAGTCGAAATGTCCGATTAAACGTTACGAGTATCATCGTTACATTTATCAAACACATCGATCGAGAAGCACGCGAGGAGATCTAAATAAGCAAAGCAAAAATTTCATTGACGCAGCCGGGAGCGATGCTGTTCGGTCGCAACCTTTTTTTACCTAGCTACGTTAGCACACCTATATTCTTAATTTTCAATGTCTCAACGTGAATGAACGGACACTTAAACGTATAACATAATAACTCTACCTATATAATATGTGTACATACTAAGTATACCAATTATAGTTTGCGATATTATAACGCCGTAATCTCATGTACATACGAAAACTTTAAATTGTTTCGATTGATATTTGTATGTGCTCTAAATGAATGTCATGTTTGCCCGTAATTGCTTGTCACATTCAAAGTTGTATTTTGTGTTTGTCTTTACCAATGTATCAGTGTGCCGAGCGTTGGCAAACTTTATCAATAAAAAAAACATGCCACTAGTGGATAGTTAGCATTAGTATCAGTAGTAATAGTGGTGTTATATGAAAAATATCATTCAATCAACTAAGCTTAGCGGTAGCTTAACTAATTGTGGGTGTGTCGTCGCTTAGTCGTTTTGATACGTTTTATTTTTGTAATAGAAACATATGCGGCCCTGAAAAGGGCCTTTTTTAGTTGTTGAAAAATATCCGTCATACACCTAAGTAGGTGTACGACAATAATTAAATCAACTTAACCGCCGAAACCGTAGAGGGTGCGGCCCTGGCGCTTCAGAGCGTACACGACGTCCATGGCGGTGACGGTCTTCCTCTTGGCGTGCTCCGTGTAGGTTACCGCGTCGCGGATGACGTTCTCGAGGAATACCTTGAGAACACCGCGAGTCTCCTCGTATATCAGACCGGAGATACGTTTCACTCCACCCCTGCGCGCCAGACGACGAATCGCCGGCTTGGTGATACCCTGGATGTTATCACGGAGCACCTTCCTGTGACGCTTCGCGCCACCTTTTCCCAATCCCTTTCCTCCCTTACCGCGGCCGGTCATCGTTGATTGACTGAATTAACTGAACTTTAGAAAAACCACCGGCACTACGTACGTCTGGCACGTACGACGATCACTGTTAGAATACGCTTCGCGTTCAAAGTCGTGGTGTATATATAGATTTCGGACAGCTAGGACCTCGCATATAAACGGGGCAGAGGGGCAGGAGGGGGGGGGGGGGGGGCAGCGGCGTTGTGTGTGAGATTCGTTCTTATTATTATGATTTTATGTATGTATAAATAAATAAATAACTATGTACATAAAGATGTAAATGTACAAAATAAAAACCAGCAAAGTAAAACCTCCAATTATGTCGATACGCATGAATTGAAAACAATACACAATAACAGAAAAGAAAAAACAAATCACGACAAAAATTTAACACATTTAACAATTAACTAAACAAAAAAAGACAAAAATTAACACCTGGTACACATACCGAGCTACAGCACGCCTCAAGAAGAGTCATAAATTTCTGAAGTGGTGCCATAAATACATATAATAGAAAGTCATTATTGTGCAATTGTTTTCTAAGAAACAATAGTGGCTCGCAAATATTGTTGTCGGCATTTGCCTTTGAACGTAAAATAGGCGCCAGCCTAATTTACGTTTTGTCGATCGCGAAATTAATTATTTATTTACTTAATAAATATTTATTTTATATATATATATATATATATATATATATATTTTAATATTAGGTTAATTCCTAATGTTTTAAAATGCTTTTTGATTTGGTGTAGTAACGTTCGTTTCATTCGTTAGATACGTGATGTCTGTCTGAAGCACATCATTTGAATTATATGCGGCCCTGAAAAGGGCCTTTTGTTGTAATAATAATAATAATAATATAATATTATTATTTAGCACCGGCTACGCAAAATTAAGCACGCTCGCCGCGAATGCGTCTCGCCAGTTGGATGTCCTTGGGCATGATCGTCACTCGCTTTGCGTGAATGGCGCACAGGTTGGTGTCCTCGAAGAGGCCCACGAGATACGCCTCGCTCGCCTCCTGAAGCGCCATCACGGCGGAGCTCTGGAACCTGAGGTCGGTCTTGAAGTCCTGCGCAATCTCCCTCACCAGACGTTGGAACGGCAACTTGCGGATCAACAGCTCGGTACTCTTCTGGTAGCGACGGATCTCTCTCAGAGCGACGGTACCGGGCCTGTAACGGTGAGGCTTCTTCACGCCGCCGGTGGCTGGAGCGCTCTTGCGGGCCGCCTTGGTGGCGAGCTGCTTTCGCGGCGCCTTACCTCCGGTGGACTTACGGGCTGTCTGCTTAGTACGTGCCATTACGACGACTGCTCTCACTGACTCACTCGACTCGACTGAATACAAACTTTATATTATAATGTACGATGTGTGGACACGTCCGTCGCGTAACGATTGCGATGATGATATAAACACCGTCAAAACTCTTGGGCCGCATTTATATATAACGTCGAACCGAGCTCGGTGGGACGGGCGGGTGTGTCGGGGCATTTACGAGACCTATCTAAAATGAAATTGTTTATAACAATAATAAATAGGTAACTAACAAACATTAAAACGTTCAATTGTCTTTAATGGCGTTAAACACGTTGAAGTTACATTACTTTTCACTGATACTGTTGTCCACTACACTAATTATACATACAAAATACTGTGTATGTACAAAATGTAATATATATATATATATAAAATTACTTATATACACATATGTCTGTGTGTATGTAGGCATCTATAGTCTACCGAGACTGACATAAATCCATTTTTTTTTTTTATGTTTCATTTTCATGATAGTTTTTACACTGAATATAAATGTTTTTATAGGTAAGTACTTGATAATAGAGGGATTGTTAATTTATATTTTTACGTTTATCGTTGATACTGTGCGTTGGTGTGCGGTTCACACACACACACCAAACTCTTCGGATAGATATTGTGGCCCTGAAAAGGGCCGTTTTGATGATGATGATGATCATTGTCAATCGCTCTCATTATACTTTTTTTACGTATAATAATATAAGAGAGAAATCGCCGGCGCCGAGACGATGGTACTGGTCCTACGCCGCCGCCGCCGTTGTCCCACCGCGCCGCGACGCTCACTTGGAGCTGGTGTACTTGGTGACGGCCTTGGTGCCCTCGCTGACGGCGTGCTTGGCGAGCTCGCCGGGCAGCAGGAGCCTCACGGAGGTCTGCACCTCGCGGGACGTGATCGTCGAACGCTTGTTGTAGTGAGCGAGACGGGACGCCTCCGCCGCGATCCTCTCGAAGATGTCGTTCACGAACGAGTTCATGATTGACATCGCCTTCGAAGAGATACCGGTGTCGGGATGCACCTGCTTCAGTACCTTGTAGATGTAAATGGCGTAGCTCTCCTTCCTCTTGTGCTTCTTTTTCTTTTTGTCCGATTTGGATATGTTCTTCTGCGCCTTGCCGGACTTCTTGGCCGCCTTTCCGCTGGTCTTTGGTGGCATAGTGAACGTCAGTAGACAGGCAGTCACAAAGTATGTATCGACAACAACGACAACAGACACACTGTTTGCTGATGATTTTTAAAAAATGACTTGTAATTGTTACATCCTCCCTCGCAAGGGGGATGCTTAAACCCGTTCGAGTATGGGTCTCTATCGGGTGGATTGCTTGTTCGCGCCCTGCTGATACAGGGCGGTACGGGGGCGGGCTAATAGCCCTTGGTGGGGGCTGCTGCGCGCGAGGAACAATGGCTCGACTCGCTGCGCGCAGCCGATGGGGTCTTGTCCGGGGTGTCAATCCGGTGGTAATGTGGGGTCAAGGAGTAATCTCGACTTGACCCTGGTGTCGTGGTCGGTGGTATCGGGCAGCGCGCTGCGCGGCTCGCGGTCAAGCTCCGCCGGGTGAGACCCCCGGTAGCCCCGGGGGAGGCCCAGCGAGGCGACCAGCGGTCGAAGCCGCGGCTGCTGCCCTGGTGTCATGTCCGGTGGTATCGGCATCCGCGGAGAGTAGCTCACGCGGATACCGCAGGCGATCTGGCGGCCTGGAGTGCCATGGCGCGATGTTTTGGAGATGGGGATGCTGAGAGCCATCCGCTCGATCGAACATCCCCTTCGCGAGTCGCGCGACGAACTCGTCGATGGACTCCATCCGCAGGTCTCGCGCTATGGTGGCGTTTCTCACGTAGCGGGGGGCCCCCACTGCGCGCCTCAGGCAGGTGTTCTGCACGGCGCGCAGTCTCTGCCGGTGGGCCTCCTTGGTGTAGGAGTACCACGCCGGCGCCGCGTACGTGAGATGTGGGCGCACGTACAGCTTGTACAGCGCGAGCTTGGTGCGGATCGGTATGTTGCCGGTGAATAGGGGGCGGAGTTTGCTCGACACCCCCTTCGCTCTTCCTGCGATCCTCTTGACGTGGTGCCGCATGGTCAGATTCCGGTCGATGGTGACCCCTAAGTAGGTGACCGGCGTCTTCCACGGCACGTCCTGGTCCAGGAATCGCAGGGGCGGCGGCAACCAACTCCGGCCGAAGGCGATCGCCTGTGTCTTGGTAGGGTTGGCGGCTAGTCTCCACTTGTTCAGCCACTCTGGCAGGAGGTCCAGAGCGCGTTGGAGCTTCGCCGCTGCTGCCTTGGTGTTGAGCGAGGTGGCCACGTACGCCGTGTCGTCGGCGAAGAGGGCCAGGCTACACCCGCTCGGGCAGGGGACGTCGTCCGTATAGGTGGTATACAGCAGCGGCGATAGCACGCTGCCTTGTGGAACGCCCGCCGTGATGGGTCGCGGTCTCGACGCAGCCTCTCCCGTCGCAACGTAGAACGTGCGGTCGGTGAGAAAGGCGCGGAGCACGGCGACTATGCGGCGGGGCAGTGGAGACTCGGCGAGCTTCAGCACGAGGCCATCGTGCCAGACACGGTCGAAGGCCTTCTCCATGTCCAGCATCACGGCGGCGGCCCCTTCCTTCTTGTTGAGGGCCGCGGCTGCAGTGAAGAGCACCTTCGTCAGCTGCAGCGTGGTGCTGTGCTCGCCGCGGAAGCCGAACTGCTCGGGCCTCGGCTGCAGGTATTTGTAGGTCCTCTGCAGCAACAGCCTCTCGAACAGCTTCGACTGAGTTGAGAGCAAGGTGATAGGCCGGTAGCTCTCCGGTCGGGTGTAATCCTTTCCGGGCTTCGGCAGTAAGATCACCTTGCCCTCTTTCCAGGTACTGGGGAAGTGTAGGGACCGGATGATCCCCGTGAAGAGGCGCGCCAGCGCGACTATCCACCTCATGGGTAGGTGGCGCAGCGCCTGGTGGGTGATGCCGTCCGGTCCCGGCGCCTTCTTCAGTGGCAGCCGGAGTATCGCCTTCCGCACTTGCGAGGGCGAAAAGGCAATGGGGTCGTCATCGGGTGGGATCGGGCGAGCTAGCCAGCCCTCGACAGCGCTCTCGACCTCAGCCACGCGCGCTGGGCATGCCGCGGCGTTCGGTGAGAATTGGCGCTGGAGGTGCTCGGCGAAGATTTCGGCCCGATCGTTGTCGTCATAGGTGATGGCGCCGTTGCTGTCGCGTAGCGGACGCTTCGGCTCTGGAGTCCTATAGAGGCGGCGGCAGAGTTGGTGTAGGCGTGTGGGCTCGGTGGTCGCCTCCCCCAGCGCTTGCTCCCAGGAGCGCTGGGCGTGGGCGGCCAACTGATTTTTAAAAAATTTCCCCGCACTTCAGTATACTTCACTTTGAAAGTGCTCTGGCTACTGGTCCGGCGTTACATAGCAAACGTTCCGCGGGCACCAATCGACGGCGTCGTTACCGTTAGGACGCCGCGTGTTGGGGCGCGAGGGGGGCGAACGGCGGCGGCGGAGGGAGCGGGGCGTTATATTATGTATATTTCCGTCTCTATCTCCTTCTCCCTCTGACACGGTTTATTTATGGTTATTTAAAAAATAATAATAATAATAATAATAACGTACATAACAGTATGTCTGTATGTATTGTCTCATTATTACTGATTGGATTATGCGTGAGCAATGTGAATTTCGGGCGTGTCTACATGTTAGATTGTTGTTTTTATTATTATTATTATTAGTGTTGTTGTAAGTAAATAATATTGTCGAATATAAAAAAAAATACAACTCGATTTCATCTGGATCATGTATATACACATTGTAATAAGTAGGTAATTGACTTATTTTTGATAGAAACATATTTATAGTAGTAAGTACTTAGTATATAATTTTGTCTGTTTTCGGTTTTGCTCTATAAGAGTAATAATATAATGTAAATAGTGACGTGGAACGTTTATTGTCGCTGATATATTTATCAAATCAAATCACGGTGGCACGGTGGCCGTACCACACGATCATTGCGATTTTATGAATCATATTGCGGCCCTGAAAAGGGCCTTTTAGGTCGTCGAGTTGACAACGACACGAATAATAACAATACTCTAATTGTTGCTATTATAATTTATGTCTTCTTCTCGGTCTTCTTGGGGAGAAGGACCGCCTGAATGTTAGGCAGTACACCGCCCTGTGCGATGGTCACGCCGGAGAGCAGCTTGTTGAGCTCCTCGTCGTTACGAATGGCCAGCTGCAGGTGACGCGGTATGATCCTGGTCTTTTTGTTGTCACGGGCCGCGTTACCGGCCAACTCGAGCACTTCGGCCGCCAGGTACTCCATAACGGCCGCGAGGTACACCGGCGCACCGGCACCCACCCTCTCGGCGTAGTTGCCCTTCCTGAGCAGCCTGTGGATACGACCCACCGGGAACTGGAGACCTGCGCGGTTGGAACGCGACTTTGCCTTTCCCTTGACCTTCCCTCCCTTGCCACGTCCGGACATTGTGTTTGGTTATTTGGGCACTGCACAACTCACTGAAAACTAACCGACAAGAGGTGACTTTTTTTTCAAGCGGCGGCGAATAATATTATATATGAATTCGGACGGTGTTCAACCAACCGGCCGGGTGTGACGAGAAACGACGTCGACGACTCGGCGCTATTAAACGCGATTGGGTGCCGCCGGCTCAGCGAGCGAGCGTTAGTGAGGGGTGCGAGAGGGGGGGCGCGGGCGTAGGCCATGTGTGTAAGATCTACATACGTGGAATTAGAATTAAAATAATAATAATAATTAAAATTACATGCATGCATGCATGCATACATACATACATACATACATACAAAAAAAAAATATACAAACAGATAGGTAAATAACACAATAATATGTATTATTATTATTATTAACGACGGACGGATCACTCTTATTTATTATTATTATGTTCCAAATATTTATTGTGAGTTTTACGTTTTTTGTTTGAACGTGTACTTACCGGTCTCGTGTTTTCGTTTTTATGTACTGTTGTGTAATCGTGTAAAACACCCATTATTATATTTTTATACATAATATTACATATTTGGTTATTTGTTTAGAATTTGTTTAATAAATAGGAACCGGTGGGGATGGCGGGGGCGTGTCCATTGTCTATTGTCTTATGTCTTGGCCCGCCAAATTTTATTGCACCTCATAACATCTGTTAATAATTGGGTACATGCATTGTATTTACATTTGGCAACAGTCGGGCACTCGGGCGGCCGAAGGGATTGTTATCGCGAAGAGGAAGAAGTGGGTCGCGGTGCTGCATTGCATTTTTTTTGTTGTTGTATTTCTCGAGTGTGAAGTGCGTGCGATCTCGATACAGGTGGATACAGGCGATGACGATTTTGTGTTTCGTGTGTGTGTGTGTGTGATACGGCGCTGCTGCGACGGTGAGTTGCTAATATAATATAATAAGTTGTTAAAATATTAAGACACACCTACATACTTATACATACGTAATCTGCCTCTCTCACTCTCACTGCCTTGCCTTATTGGACAATTTAACAACTACTTATGTCGCATGTTATTATTATTTATATATAGGATATGTATCACCAGCCGGTCAACTAGCGACAATTGGACAATTTTTATAGTTTTATATATTATGTGTATGTATATTTAGGTATATATATATTATATAATTATATTTTTAGTGTTTAATATAATATAATTTTTTTTTTGTGCGTTTATTCGTTTGATACTCTCGACTCAACGGCAGCCCATGGAAACATATGTTAGCCCTGAAAAGGGCTTTTTGTGTGGCGTGTTTGTGCGTGCGTTTATTATTAGGTAGGTACAGTAATAATATACGACATCGACACAACCGACCACTTGCGATGCGCTCGTCGCTCGTCCGGTGGCCGATCCTCCTTCTGCTCCCGCTACTCCCGCTCCTAGGTGGTCAGCGCACGCGAACACGGTGCGGCGGCTCGTGCGTATTGAACGTGGATGGTCGCGTTCACTTCTTGGAAGCGGCAGACGCCTTTTTCGCGGTGGTGGCGGCCTTCGATTTGGGCGCGGCGGCAGCGGCCTTCTTCGGTTTGGGGGCTTTGGGTTTCTTGGTCGGTGGCTTCGCGCTCCTCTTCGCCTTGGACGCGGCCGCGTTGCTCGACGCGCCCTTGCCGGACGCCGCGGCGGCGGCGGCGGCGCGACCCTTCTTCGGTGTGGCCGCAGCGACCGGCTTCCTCTTGGCCGCGGCCGCTGCCTTCTTGTCTTTGGCGGCGACGCCCCTGCCGCCCGCTTTGGCCGGGGAGGCGGACCCGGCGGCCGATGCCGACGCGGCGGCGGCCTTCTTGCTCCTGGCGCCGGCGCTCGCGGCGGTCTTCTTGGCGGGTGCGCTCGGCTTCTTCGCCGATTTGGCCGCGGAGGACGCCGCCGCGCCGGAGCCCCTGCCGCCGGAGGACGCGGCGGCGGCGGCCGTCGCCTTCTTCGCGGCGCCGCCGGTACCCGACTTGCTGTCTATCTTGAACGAGCCCGATGCGCCCTTGCCCTTCGTCTGAATCAGGGTGCCGGAGGCGACGGCACGCTTGAGATACTTTCTTATGAACGGCGCCAACCTCTCGGCGTCGAGGCTATAATTCGAGGCGATGTACTTCTTGATCGCCTGCAGGGACGATCCGCTCCTCTCCTTGAGCTCTTTGATCGCGCTGTTCACCATTTCGGAGGTCTTGGGGTGCGTCGGTCTGGCCTTGGGTTTCTTGGCGGCCGCTGCCGCCTTCGGTGCCTTCTTGGCGGGCGTCGCCGGCGCGGGTGTCTCCGATGCTACTGCGGTGTCGGCCATTTTTTTTTCCTTTTTCCAATTGATATTAATCAATCACACTGACACTTAGGTATATTTGTAATATAGTAATATGTAGTACGTATAATATTATACTAGATAATAATGTGAGCGTAAAGAGTGCGCGGCGCTAGTGAGCGCCGGCCAGACGAATCGGTATACCGCGACGAGAGCTTCGTCGGCTGCGTGCGTTTTCTCGTATTCGAGTGTGAAACTTTTCACTAACACGTCTCGGTTTCATCGGATTTTTGATGATTATCAAACGGAAAATCGGAGAAAATCTCGTTGGCGATCGATAGTCTACGATATCGGCCACCGGTCGGGCAGTCGGGCGGGGCTCCAGGCGCGAGCGCGCGTCGGGCATCCGCGTTTGAAGTTTGTTATTGTCGAGTCGCGCGCGTACCGTCCAGTTTAAATCGCGAATTAAACAATTAAAGCGAACGGTGGGCGCGCGCGCGACCTCCGAGGGCGGAGCTCAAGATTCCGAGGTTCAACGGGATCCATTCGTTTCGGCGATATATTAGGATTACGATCGATTTTAACGCATCGAACGCGACATGTTGTAGGACAGCACACCGCGCTCCCGCGACGAGGCCGTGGACGCGCGCGCGTTCTCGTCTTTGCTCCGTAGTAGCAATATTATTTACCAAAAGGAAATAAGAAACTAAGAATAAGTCGAAATGTCCGATTAAACGTTACGAGTATCATCGTTACATTTATCAAACACATCGATCGAGAAGCACGCGAGGAGATCTAAATAAGCAAAGCAAAAATTTCATTGACGCAGCCGGGAGCGATGCTGTTCGGTCGCAACCTTTTTTTACCTAGCTACGTTAGCACACCTATATTCTTAATTTTCAATGTCTCAACGTGAATGAACGGACACTTAAACGTATAACATAATAACTCTACCTATATAATATGTGTACATACTAAGTATACCAATTATAGTTTGCGATATTATAACGCCGTAATCTCATGTACATACGAAAACTTTAAATTGTTTCGATTGATATTTGTATGTGCTCTAAATGAATGTCATGTTTGCCCGTAATTGCTTGTCACATTCAAAGTTGTATTTTGTGTTTGTCTTTACCAATGTATCAGTGTGCCGAGCGTTGGCAAACTTTATCAATAAAAAAAACATGCCACTAGTGGATAGTTAGCATTAGTATCAGTAGTAATAGTGGTGTTATATGAAAAATATCATTCAATCAACTAAGCTTAGCGGTAGCTTAACTAATTGTGGGTGTGTCGTCGCTTAGTCGTTTTGATACGTTTTATTTTTGTAATAGAAACATATGCGGCCCTGAAAAGGGCCTTTTTTAGTTGTTGAAAAATATCCGTCATACACCTAAGTAGGTGTACGACAATAATTAAATCAACTTAACCGCCGAAACCGTAGAGGGTGCGGCCCTGGCGCTTCAGAGCGTACACGACGTCCATGGCGGTGACGGTCTTCCTCTTGGCGTGCTCCGTGTAGGTTACCGCGTCGCGGATGACGTTCTCGAGGAATACCTTGAGAACACCGCGAGTCTCCTCGTATATCAGACCGGAGATACGTTTCACTCCACCCCTGCGCGCCAGACGACGAATCGCCGGCTTGGTGATACCCTGGATGTTATCACGGAGCACCTTCCTGTGACGCTTCGCGCCACCTTTTCCCAATCCCTTTCCTCCCTTACCGCGGCCGGTCATCGTTGATTGACTGAATTAACTGAACTTTAGAAAAACCACCGGCACTACGTACGTCTGGCACGTACGACGATCACTGTTAGAATACGCTTCGCGTTCAAAGTCGTGGTGTATATATAGATTTCGGACAGCTAGGACCTCGCATATAAACGGGGCAGAGGGGCAGGAGGGGGGGGGGGGGGGGGCAGCGGCGTTGTGTGTGAGATTCGTTCTTATTATTATGATTTTATGTATGTATAAATAAATAAATAACTATGTACATAAAGATGTAAATGTACAAAATAAAAACCAGCAAAGTAAAACCTCCAATTATGTCGATACGCATGAATTGAAAACAATACACAATAACAGAAAAGAAAAAACAAATCACGACAAAAATTTAACACATTTAACAATTAACTAAACAAAAAAAGACAAAAATTAACACCTGGTACACATACCGAGCTACAGCACGCCTCAAGAAGAGTCATAAATTTCTGAAGTGGTGCCATAAATACATATAATAGAAAGTCATTATTGTGCAATTGTTTTCTAAGAAACAATAGTGGCTCGCAAATATTGTTGTCGGCATTTGCCTTTGAACGTAAAATAGGCGCCAGCCTAATTTACGTTTTGTCGATCGCGAAATTAATTATTTATTTACTTAATAAATATTTATTTTATATATATATATATATATATATTTTAATATTAGGTTAATTCCTAATGTTTTAAAATGCTTTTTGATTTGGTGTAGTAACGTTCGTTTCATTCGTTAGATACGTGATGTCTGTCTGAAGCACATCATTTGAATTATATGCGGCCCTGAAAAGGGCCTTTTGTTGTAATAATAATAATAATAATATAATATTATTATTTAGCACCGGCTACGCAAAATTAAGCACGCTCGCCGCGAATGCGTCTCGCCAGTTGGATGTCCTTGGGCATGATCGTCACTCGCTTTGCGTGAATGGCGCACAGGTTGGTGTCCTCGAAGAGGCCCACGAGATACGCCTCGCTCGCCTCCTGAAGCGCCATCACGGCGGAGCTCTGGAACCTGAGGTCGGTCTTGAAGTCCTGCGCAATCTCCCTCACCAGACGTTGGAACGGCAACTTGCGGATCAACAGCTCGGTACTCTTCTGGTAGCGACGGATCTCTCTCAGAGCGACGGTACCGGGCCTGTAACGGTGAGGCTTCTTCACGCCGCCGGTGGCTGGAGCGCTCTTGCGGGCCGCCTTGGTGGCGAGCTGCTTTCGCGGCGCCTTACCTCCGGTGGACTTACGGGCTGTCTGCTTAGTACGTGCCATTACGACGACTGCTCTCACTGACTCACTCGACTCGACTGAATACAAACTTTATATTATAATGTACGATGTGTGGACACGTCCGTCGCGTAACGATTGCGATGATGATATAAACACCGTCAAAACTCTTGGGCCGCATTTATATATAACGTCGAACCGAGCTCGGTGGGACGGGCGGGTGTGTCGGGGCATTTACGAGACCTATCTAAAATGAAATTGTTTATAACAATAATAAATAGGTAACTAACAAACATTAAAACGTTCAATTGTCTTTAATGGCGTTAAACACGTTGAAGTTACATTACTTTTCACTGATACTGTTGTCCACTACACTAATTATACATACAAAATACTGTGTATGTACAAAATGTAATATATATATATATAAAATTACTTATATACACATATGTCTGTGTGTATGTAGGCATCTATAGTCTACCGAGACTGACATAAATCCATTTTTTTTTTTTATGTTTCATTTTCATGATAGTTTTTACACTGAATATAAATGTTTTTATAGGTAAGTACTTGATAATAGAGGGATTGTTAATTTATATTTTTACGTTTATCGTTGATACTGTGCGTTGGTGTGCGGTTCACACACACACACCAAACTCTTCGGATAGATATTGTGGCCCTGAAAAGGGCCGTTTTGATGATGATGATGATCATTGTCAATCGCTCTCATTATACTTTTTTTACGTATAATAATATAAGAGAGAAATCGCCGGCGCCGAGACGATGGTACTGGTCCTACGCCGCCGCCGCCGTTGTCCCACCGCGCCGCGACGCTCACTTGGAGCTGGTGTACTTGGTGACGGCCTTGGTGCCCTCGCTGACGGCGTGCTTGGCGAGCTCGCCGGGCAGCAGGAGCCTCACGGAGGTCTGCACCTCGCGGGACGTGATCGTCGAACGCTTGTTGTAGTGAGCGAGACGGGACGCCTCCGCCGCGATCCTCTCGAAGATGTCGTTCACGAACGAGTTCATGATTGACATCGCCTTCGAAGAGATACCGGTGTCGGGATGCACCTGCTTCAGTACCTTGTAGATGTAAATGGCGTAGCTCTCCTTCCTCTTGTGCTTCTTTTTCTTTTTGTCCGATTTGGATATGTTCTTCTGCGCCTTGCCGGACTTCTTGGCCGCCTTTCCGCTGGTCTTTGGTGGCATAGTGAACGTCAGTAGACAGGCAGTCACAAAGTATGTATCGACAACAACGACAACAGACACACTGTTTGCTGATGATTTTTAAAAAATTTCCCCGCACTTCAGTATACTTCACTTTGAAAGTGCTCTGGCTACTGGTCCGGCGTTACATAGCAAACGTTCCGCGGGCACCAATCGACGGCGTCGTTACCGTTAGGACGCCGCGTGTTGGGGCGCGAGGGGGGCGAACGGCGGCGGCGGAGGGAGCGGGGCGTTATATTATGTATATTTCCGTCTCTATCTCCTTCTCCCTCTGACACGGTTTATTTATGGTTATTTAAAAAATAATAATAATAATAATAATAACGTACATAACAGTATGTCTGTATGTATTGTCTCATTATTACTGATTGGATTATGCGTGAGCAATGTGAATTTCGGGCGTGTCTACATGTTAGATTGTTGTTTTTATTATTATTATTATTAGTGTTGTTGTAAGTAAATAATATTGTCGAATATAAAAAAAAATACAACTCGATTTCATCTGGATCATGTATATACACATTGTAATAAGTAGGTAATTGACTTATTTTTGATAGAAACATATTTATAGTAGTAAGTACTTAGTATATAATTTTGTCTGTTTTCGGTTTTGCTCTATAAGAGTAATAATATAATGTAAATAGTGACGTGGAACGTTTATTGTCGCTGATATATTTATCAAATCAAATCACGGTGGCACGGTGGCCGTACCACACGATCATTGCGATTTTATGAATCATATTGCGGCCCTGAAAAGGGCCTTTTAGGTCGTCGAGTTGACAACGACACGAATAATAACAATACTCTAATTGTTGCTATTATAATTTATGTCTTCTTCTCGGTCTTCTTGGGGAGAAGGACCGCCTGAATGTTAGGCAGTACACCGCCCTGTGCGATGGTCACGCCGGAGAGCAGCTTGTTGAGCTCCTCGTCGTTACGAATGGCCAGCTGCAGGTGACGCGGTATGATCCTGGTCTTTTTGTTGTCACGGGCCGCGTTACCGGCCAACTCGAGCACTTCGGCCGCCAGGTACTCCATAACGGCCGCGAGGTACACCGGCGCACCGGCACCCACCCTCTCGGCGTAGTTGCCCTTCCTGAGCAGCCTGTGGATACGACCCACCGGGAACTGGAGACCTGCGCGGTTGGAACGCGACTTTGCCTTTCCCTTGACCTTCCCTCCCTTGCCACGTCCGGACATTGTGTTTGGTTATTTGGGCACTGCACAACTCACTGAAAACTAACCGACAAGAGGTGACTTTTTTTTCAATTTGACTTGTAATTGTTACATCCTCCCTCGCAAGGGGGATGCTTAAACCCGTTCGAGTATGGGTCTCTATCGGGTGGATTGCTTGTTCGCGCCCTGCTGATACAGGGCGGTACGGGGGCGGGCTA
The DNA here is from genome assembly GCA_028984075.1 of Pieris mannii. Lineage (NCBI taxonomy): Eukaryota > Metazoa > Arthropoda > Insecta > Lepidoptera > Pieridae > Pieris > Pieris mannii. The sequence continues at coordinate 189,110 of CM054798.1, read as the reverse complement.
ATAGCCCTTGGTGGGGGCTGCTGCGCGCGAGGAACAATGGCTCGACTCGCTGCGCGCAGCCGATGGGGTCTTGTCCGGGGTGTCAATCCGGTGGTAATGTGGGGTCAAGGAGTAATCTCGACTTGACCCTGGTGTCGTGGTCGGTGGTATCGGGCAGCGCGCTGCGCGGCTCGCGGTCAAGCTCCGCCGGGTGAGACCCCCGGTAGCCCCGGGGGAGGCCCAGCGAGGCGACCAGCGGTCGAAGCCGCGGCTGCTGCCCTGGTGTCATGTCCGGTGGTATCGGCATCCGCGGAGAGTAGCTCACGCGGATACCGCAGGCGATCTGGCGGCCTGGAGTGCCATGGCGCGATGTTTTGGAGATGGGGATGCTGAGAGCCATCCGCTCGATCGAACATCCCCTTCGCGAGTCGCGCGACGAACTCGTCGATGGACTCCATCCGCAGGTCTCGCGCTATGGTGGCGTTTCTCACGTAGCGGGGGGCCCCCACTGCGCGCCTCAGGCAGGTGTTCTGCACGGCGCGCAGTCTCTGCCGGTGGGCCTCCTTGGTGTAGGAGTACCACGCCGGCGCCGCGTACGTGAGATGTGGGCGCACGTACAGCTTGTACAGCGCGAGCTTGGTGCGGATCGGTATGTTGCCGGTGAATAGGGGGCGGAGTTTGCTCGACACCCCCTTCGCTCTTCCTGCGATCCTCTTGACGTGGTGCCGCATGGTCAGATTCCGGTCGATGGTGACCCCTAAGTAGGTGACCGGCGTCTTCCACGGCACGTCCTGGTCCAGGAATCGCAGGGGCGGCGGCAACCAACTCCGGCCGAAGGCGATCGCCTGTGTCTTGGTAGGGTTGGCGGCTAGTCTCCACTTGTTCAGCCACTCTGGCAGGAGGTCCAGAGCGCGTTGGAGCTTCGCCGCTGCTGCCTTGGTGTTGAGCGAGGTGGCCACGTACGCCGTGTCGTCGGCGAAGAGGGCCAGGCTACACCCGCTCGGGCAGGGGACGTCGTCCGTATAGGTGGTATACAGCAGCGGCGATAGCACGCTGCCTTGTGGAACGCCCGCCGTGATGGGTCGCGGTCTCGACGCAGCCTCTCCCGTCGCAACGTAGAACGTGCGGTCGGTGAGAAAGGCGCGGAGCACGGCGACTATACGGCGGGGCAGTGGAGACTCGGCGAGCTTCAGCACGAGGCCATCGTGCCAGACACGGTCGAAGGCCTTCTCCATGTCCAGCATCACGGCGGCGGCCCCTTCCTTCTTGTTGAGGGCCGCGGCTGCAGTGAAGAGCACCTTCGTCAGCTGCAGCGTGGTGCTGTGCTCGCCGCGGAAGCCGAACTGCTCGGGCCTCGGCTGCAGGTATTTGTAGGTCCTCTGCAGCAACAGCCTCTCGAACAGCTTCGACTGAGTTGAGAGCAAGGTGATAGGCCGGTAGCTCTCCGGTCGGGTGTAATCCTTTCCGGGCTTCGGCAGTAAGATCACCTTGCCCTCTTTCCAGGTACTGGGGAAGTGTAGGGACCGGATGATCCCCGTGAAGAGGCGCGCCAGCGCGACTATCCACCTCATGGGTAGGTGGCGCAGCGCCTGGTGGGTGATGCCGTCCGGTCCCGGCGCCTTCTTCAGTGGCAGCCGGAGTATCGCCTTCCGCACTTGCGAGGGCGAAAAGGCAATGGGGTCGTCATCGGGTGGGATCGGGCGAGCTAGCCAGCCCTCGACAGCGCTCTCGACCTCAGCCACGCGCGCTGGGCATGCCGCGGCGTTCGGTGAGAATTGGCGCTGGAGGTGCTCGGCGAAGATTTCGGCCCGATCGTTGTCGTCATAGGTGATGGCGCCGTTGCTGTCGCGTAGCGGACGCTTCGGCTCTGGAGTCCTATAGAGGCGGCGGCAGAGTTGGTGTAGGCGTGTGGGCTCGGTGGTCGCCTCCCCCAGCGCTTGCTCCCAGGAGCGCTGGGCGTGGGCGGCCAACTCGTTCTTGACCCGTTCGGCGAGGCGGTTCAGCTTTGTCTTCAGCACGGGGCAGCGATTGTGCTGCCACTGCCTCCTGAGCGCGCGCTTCTGTCTGATCAGCCTCAGCACGAACGGGGCTAGGTCCTCGCGTACGACCTCCGGCGGACGCGTGGTCGTTGCTTCCGCCAGAGCTGCCTGGAGTTGCCGCGTCATGGACTCCGCCATGTCGTCAACGGCGCCTGGTGTCGTGTCCGGTGGGCCTGGCGCGGTGGCGCCTTCGAGTATCGATTCGAAGGCGTTCCAGTCGGTGACCCTCCAGCTGCGTGCGGGCGGGGATGGTGCCCCCGCGAGAAGGCACAGCACTGGTTGGTGGTCCGACTGGTACTCATCCATCAGGACCTCCTGCGCCAGGTAGAGATCAGGCCGGTTATGCACCACCAAATCGATAATGTCCGGCCTGTGGGTGTTATTTCTCGGGTAGTGGGTGGCGGCATCTGGTCCGCACACCTGGTAGCCGCGAGCCTCGGCATGCTGCAGAAGCCGGTTGCCCCGCGAGTTGCTGGAGTGGGATTGCCAGCTGATATGCTTGGCATTCCAGTCGCCCGCGAGGAGCGTCGGCTTCCGGCTGAGCGCGGCCTCCAGCTCGGCCGGTGCGAAGTTGGAGCCGGGGGGAGCGTAGACAGCTAGCACGTCTGTGGGCTGCCCGCCCAGTTCTAGCTCGACCCCCAGCGTCAGGATTTTGTCGCCGTTGACCGGCGGGATTGCGCGGTGAGCGATCCGTCGCCGTATCATCACCGCCAGTCCGCGAAAGGGCGCCCCGTTGGCCGCCTGGTGCTCTGCGCGGTAGACGTAGTAGCCCGCGGCACGCAGTCGGTCGGTGGGGCGCAGATGCGTCTCGGAAATGAGCGCCACATCCACGTCCTGTGTGCGTAGGATGTGACGCAAGTGGTGGCCTTTATCCCGAAGGCCGTCGGCGTTCCAGTGCAGGAGGCGTAAGTTCATTTTCGTTGCCTCACGCCTCGACTGCGCGACCGGCGTCCTCCGTAGGTCGGTTCAGACGGGGTCGGGTATAGGGCGCCCAGCAATGCGGTGACCGCCCTGTCAACCGCCTCAGCGATCGCCGTCTCGCTGGGGAGCGTCTGGCCCCTCAGTGGGCCCCCGCTGCGGGGGCGTGCGGCGCGCTGGTCAGCGGCTCTGGTAGCTCCAGCAACTGGAGCGGAGTCGGCGGCGGCCCTACTGGGGCCAGCCTCGGCGTGCGCGGCAGGTTCCGCGCGCGGGGGGGCGGGGGGTTGTACCCCCCCGCGTCCTCTTCTTCTCCCCCCTCTGCGGCGTCGGCGTTGGCTGGGAGGCTCCGCGGGGTAGGTGACCATCTCTACCTCCTGCGGCTGCGAGAAGTACTGCCCATGGGCACGCGGGTCAGTCTGCGCGTGTTCGCGCGGCTCGTCCCTCCGCCGTGTTTGGGCAGCTGGTGTAGGCGCTGGGGTGGTGGCGCCATGTGTGCCGCGAGCGCCAGGTGCGCCAGGTGCGCCAGATGGTCCCCGCGCGTCGCGGGCGCCAAGTGCGCCATGGGCGCCATGTGAGCTAGGCGCGCCAGGTGCGCCAGGTGCGCCATGTGCGCCGCGGGCGCCAAATACGCCCTGCGCGCCACGTCCGCCGCCAGCGCCAGGCGCGCCATGTGCGCCATGTGCGCCGCGCGCGCCGCGACCGCCGCGACCACCGCGACGTCGACCGCGCGCCTCGGAGGCGCCCATGCCCCGTGCTACAAGTGCCACCGTGCCAGCGCGCTTGTTGCGCGCCTCCTCCTTCAGCACCGGACACGTGCTGTGGTTGGCCGGATGCGCCCCCTTGCAATTGGCGCATCTCGGCGTGGCCCCCTTAGGTAGGGGGCAGTCGGCGGTACGGTGGCCCTCCCCGCACTTCACACAGGCCAGGGCCCGGTGGCATTGGTGCGAGGAGTGTCTAAATCCCTGACATCTATGACATTGTGCGGGGCCCCTTTTGCCCCGCCAGGACTCGATGGTCACCCCCGGAATGCACAACAGCTCTGTTATGCCGTAGATCGCGGGGGTGATGTCTGGAGTGCGGCGGAGTATGACCAGGAAGATACACCCCGGTCTTCCCTTCCTGGCTCTAATGGGCTGGGCGTGTTCAGGCTCGTACCCGAGGTCGCGCAGCTCTGACATGATGGCCTCGGGTTCCGTGTCCGCCGGAATGCCTCGTACCGCCACCTTCAGCTGCCGCTCTGCTGGTAGGGAGTAGGAGAAGTAGACCACGTTTACGCCGCTGGTCTCCAACTCCCCAAGGTACCGCTGCACCAGGCGGTACTCCTCCTCGTCTTCAGGTGTTATTTTTAACCCCTGCCCGTAGGCGCGCGCGTTCACCGTGCGCCCCAGTCTCTTTTTCATCTCCCTGACATGGGTGGTCCAGTCAGGGAGGGATTCTATGACAAATGGCGGGTACTTTGGTGTCTGAGGCGCGGCGGGCAGGGGCGCGAGTGGTGGCCGACGGGCCACCGTCGGCGACGCGGTCATCGCGGCGTATGACGCCGCGTTTAAGTTTGTAGTCGCCGCGTCTTGCGGCGTTGGTTGAGCCGTCGCAAGGGCCGCGCGGGGCGCGGGGTGGGCGGAGGGGGGCGCACTCGTCGACGCCGTTGCCATGGTTGTATCCTCAAAACGGCGGCGGCGCGGGTCCCTCAGAGAGAGCGGCGCCGGTTGCGCATGTTGAGAAGGCTGCTGATGTGGTTGATTGACACCAGGGGGCGTCGTCTGCGCGCATACGCGCTTAGGCGCCGACCCGGCGGCGTCCTCATCTGAGTCCAGCGGCGGCGGGCGGCGTAGAGCTTGATGCGCTCGTTTCACTCTAACGAGCGCATCGTGTTCGTCACTCGATAGCGGCGAAGTAAGAAGGCCCTCGTTTAGAAGGCGCCTGCGCGTCTGCGATAGGTACTCGCACATTGCGCGCGCGAGTCCGTCCGTTGCGTACCGGCCTATGAGTGTCTGCGCAACAAACAGCGCATCCGACTCATAGCCGGCGCGGGGCGACACGGGCTGCGCCGGGCGCAGGTCGCCTTCGAGGAAGGCCAGCAGCTCCGCCGGGTCTTGCCCATGGGCAATACTTTCGTCGTCATGGATAGTAATTGTGGGCGGACTCACCGTTGTGTGCAATTGTTGTTCCGGTGGCGCCATCAATGAGGGGCGTGGCCTGTGTGGTGTTGCGGTGAGGGCGCTCTCGTCGTCGCTATACCGCGACGAGAGCTGCGGCCTCACATCACTGTCACTTAACACATTTAAGAGGTCTAGAGTGTCACTATCACTGTAACCCGCGAGGGGGGCTCGAGCGCCAGCCGGGCGCGAGTCACCAGCGACCTCGGGGTCACTCTGCGACGCGGTGTACCGCGGTAAAGTTTTTTCCGCGGGGGCGGGGTTGTGGGGGGCCGATACGGCGGGGTATACATGCGAAGTATACCGCGACGAGAGCTGTTTCTTATAAACGGCCGTCTCGCCCGGTTCTTCGGCTCCTGGTCCCGGGGCTCGATCGCTACGCGAGCGAGAGCCACTCAGGGACCGGTCAGCCATACGCGACGCGGGAGCACTGTATTCTGGCGATGACGACGGCGGCGGCGGCGCGGCTCCACCGCGCGAGCGGGAGCGTTCCTTGGCGCGCGGGCCAGACGTATCGCGGCGGGATTTTCGCTCCATGACGGGAGCTAGAGTCTGCCAGGCACAGCCTGGACACCTTAGCGCCTCCCGCGCATGCGCATCCCCCGGTGAGACCCTCTGGTGGGAAGCCGGGATAGACGCAGCGCGTTCGTTGCTTCGGTGTCGGCGTGAAACGGGTGCAGGCGGCTACTCAAATGGTTTCTGCATATATGTTTTACAATTAAAACAATAGCAGTGATGAAACGCGTAGAGGCTCGTGTGCACAAGTAGGCAGACGACCGTACGACTTTTTTTTTTTTTTTTCAAGCGGCGGCGAATAATATTATATATGAATTCGGACGGTGTTCAACCAACCGGCCGGGTGTGACGAGAAACGACGTCGACGACTCGGCGCTATTAAACGCGATTGGGTGCCGCCGGCTCAGCGAGCGAGCGTTAGTGAGGGGTGCGAGAGGGGGGGCGCGGGCGTAGGCCATGTGTGTAAGATCTACATACGTGGAATTAGAATTAAAATAATAATAATAATTAAAATTACATGCATGCATGCATGCATACATACATACATACATACATACAAAAAAAAAATATACAAACAGATAGGTAAATAACACAATAATATGTATTATTATTATTATTAACGACGGACGGATCACTCTTATTTATTATTATTATGTTCCAAATATTTATTGTGAGTTTTACGTTTTTTGTTTGAACGTGTACTTACCGGTCTCGTGTTTTCGTTTTTATGTACTGTTGTGTAATCGTGTAAAACACCCATTATTATATTTTTATACATAATATTACATATTTGGTTATTTGTTTAGAATTTGTTTAATAAATAGGAACCGGTGGGGATGGCGGGGGCGTGTCCATTGTCTATTGTCTTATGTCTTGGCCCGCCAAATTTTATTGCACCTCATAACATCTGTTAATAATTGGGTACATGCATTGTATTTACATTTGGCAACAGTCGGGCACTCGGGCGGCCGAAGGGATTGTTATCGCGAAGAGGAAGAAGTGGGTCGCGGTGCTGCATTGCATTTTTTTTGTTGTTGTATTTCTCGAGTGTGAAGTGCGTGCGATCTCGATACAGGTGGATACAGGCGATGACGATTTTGTGTTTCGTGTGTGTGTGTGTGTGATACGGCGCTGCTGCGACGGTGAGTTGCTAATATAATATAATAAGTTGTTAAAATATTAAGACACACCTACATACTTATACATACGTAATCTGCCTCTCTCACTCTCACTGCCTTGCCTTATTGGACAATTTAACAACTACTTATGTCGCATGTTATTATTATTTATATATAGGATATGTATCACCAGCCGGTCAACTAGCGACAATTGGACAATTTTTATAGTTTTATATATTATGTGTATGTATATTTAGGTATATATATATTATATAATTATATTTTTAGTGTTTAATATAATATAATTTTTTTTTTGTGCGTTTATTCGTTTGATACTCTCGACTCAACGGCAGCCCATGGAAACATATGTTAGCCCTGAAAAGGGCTTTTTGTGTGGCGTGTTTGTGCGTGCGTTTATTATTAGGTAGGTACAGTAATAATATACGACATCGACACAACCGACCACTTGCGATGCGCTCGTCGCTCGTCCGGTGGCCGATCCTCCTTCTGCTCCCGCTACTCCCGCTCCTAGGTGGTCAGCGCACGCGAACACGGTGCGGCGGCTCGTGCGTATTGAACGTGGATGGTCGCGTTCACTTCTTGGAAGCGGCAGACGCCTTTTTCGCGGTGGTGGCGGCCTTCGATTTGGGCGCGGCGGCAGCGGCCTTCTTCGGTTTGGGGGCTTTGGGTTTCTTGGTCGGTGGCTTCGCGCTCCTCTTCGCCTTGGACGCGGCCGCGTTGCTCGACGCGCCCTTGCCGGACGCCGCGGCGGCGGCGGCGGCGCGACCCTTCTTCGGTGTGGCCGCAGCGACCGGCTTCCTCTTGGCCGCGGCCGCTGCCTTCTTGTCTTTGGCGGCGACGCCCCTGCCGCCCGCTTTGGCCGGGGAGGCGGACCCGGCGGCCGATGCCGACGCGGCGGCGGCCTTCTTGCTCCTGGCGCCGGCGCTCGCGGCGGTCTTCTTGGCGGGTGCGCTCGGCTTCTTCGCCGATTTGGCCGCGGAGGACGCCGCCGCGCCGGAGCCCCTGCCGCCGGAGGACGCGGCGGCGGCGGCCGTCGCCTTCTTCGCGGCGCCGCCGGTACCCGACTTGCTGTCTATCTTGAACGAGCCCGATGCGCCCTTGCCCTTCGTCTGAATCAGGGTGCCGGAGGCGACGGCACGCTTGAGATACTTTCTTATGAACGGCGCCAACCTCTCGGCGTCGAGGCTATAATTCGAGGCGATGTACTTCTTGATCGCCTGCAGGGACGATCCGCTCCTCTCCTTGAGCTCTTTGATCGCGCTGTTCACCATTTCGGAGGTCTTGGGGTGCGTCGGTCTGGCCTTGGGTTTCTTGGCGGCCGCTGCCGCCTTCGGTGCCTTCTTGGCGGGCGTCGCCGGCGCGGGTGTCTCCGATGCTACTGCGGTGTCGGCCATTTTTTTTTCCTTTTTCCAATTGATATTAATCAATCACACTGACACTTAGGTATATTTGTAATATAGTAATATGTAGTACGTATAATATTATACTAGATAATAATGTGAGCGTAAAGAGTGCGCGGCGCTAGTGAGCGCCGGCCAGACGAATCGGTATACCGCGACGAGAGCTTCGTCGGCTGCGTGCGTTTTCTCGTATTCGAGTGTGAAACTTTTCACTAACACGTCTCGGTTTCATCGGATTTTTGATGATTATCAAACGGAAAATCGGAGAAAATCTCGTTGGCGATCGATAGTCTACGATATCGGCCACCGGTCGGGCAGTCGGGCGGGGCTCCAGGCGCGAGCGCGCGTCGGGCATCCGCGTTTGAAGTTTGTTATTGTCGAGTCGCGCGCGTACCGTCCAGTTTAAATCGCGAATTAAACAATTAAAGCGAACGGTGGGCGCGCGCGCGACCTCCGAGGGCGGAGCTCAAGATTCCGAGGTTCAACGGGATCCATTCGTTTCGGCGATATATTAGGATTACGATCGATTTTAACGCATCGAACGCGACATGTTGTAGGACAGCACACCGCGCTCCCGCGACGAGGCCGTGGACGCGCGCGCGTTCTCGTCTTTGCTCCGTAGTAGCAATATTATTTACCAAAAGGAAATAAGAAACTAAGAATAAGTCGAAATGTCCGATTAAACGTTACGAGTATCATCGTTACATTTATCAAACACATCGATCGAGAAGCACGCGAGGAGATCTAAATAAGCAAAGCAAAAATTTCATTGACGCAGCCGGGAGCGATGCTGTTCGGTCGCAACCTTTTTTTACCTAGCTACGTTAGCACACCTATATTCTTAATTTTCAATGTCTCAACGTGAATGAACGGACACTTAAACGTATAACATAATAACTCTACCTATATAATATGTGTACATACTAAGTATACCAATTATAGTTTGCGATATTATAACGCCGTAATCTCATGTACATACGAAAACTTTAAATTGTTTCGATTGATATTTGTATGTGCTCTAAATGAATGTCATGTTTGCCCGTAATTGCTTGTCACATTCAAAGTTGTATTTTGTGTTTGTCTTTACCAATGTATCAGTGTGCCGAGCGTTGGCAAACTTTATCAATAAAAAAAACATGCCACTAGTGGATAGTTAGCATTAGTATCAGTAGTAATAGTGGTGTTATATGAAAAATATCATTCAATCAACTAAGCTTAGCGGTAGCTTAACTAATTGTGGGTGTGTCGTCGCTTAGTCGTTTTGATACGTTTTATTTTTGTAATAGAAACATATGCGGCCCTGAAAAGGGCCTTTTTTAGTTGTTGAAAAATATCCGTCATACACCTAAGTAGGTGTACGACAATAATTAAATCAACTTAACCGCCGAAACCGTAGAGGGTGCGGCCCTGGCGCTTCAGAGCGTACACGACGTCCATGGCGGTGACGGTCTTCCTCTTGGCGTGCTCCGTGTAGGTTACCGCGTCGCGGATGACGTTCTCGAGGAATACCTTGAGAACACCGCGAGTCTCCTCGTATATCAGACCGGAGATACGTTTCACTCCACCCCTGCGCGCCAGACGACGAATCGCCGGCTTGGTGATACCCTGGATGTTATCACGGAGCACCTTCCTGTGACGCTTCGCGCCACCTTTTCCCAATCCCTTTCCTCCCTTACCGCGGCCGGTCATCGTTGATTGACTGAATTAACTGAACTTTAGAAAAACCACCGGCACTACGTACGTCTGGCACGTACGACGATCACTGTTAGAATACGCTTCGCGTTCAAAGTCGTGGTGTATATATAGATTTCGGACAGCTAGGACCTCGCAGACTCTGCGCCCGACCGTCGTTCCGTGCGGACGTCTGTTCCTGTGCTATCTCGCTCGCTCCGTGTGAGTCATCGCCGCTTGCCACTGTACAGTGCGCACGCGCTCTCCGACTGCTGCCTTGCCGCCTGCTGCGCTCCCATTGGTCGCTTCGCGCCTTCGGTGGACAACGGGCTTTGAAGGCTGCAATTTATGATCGCGGGTTTACCTGCGGCCGTTCAGATAGCCACCTAACGGTGCCAAACGGTTATCTGTCGGTTAACGCCTTGTGCGGGAGTGTTTTTGTCCGGGGTGCATACACCGTGCCTTTTTCAAGGCGCGTAACAGCCCCTCCGCTTCCTCCAAGTCCTGTTGGCGGCCGGGCCTCCTAGTAGGCACGCGATAGGGAGTAGGTACTCCAACTACTTTCCTTGCAACCGGCTAAAAACAGGTCCACTGTTGGACGGGTCCTGTCACATCCGTAGGGGCTCTATTTACCCAAACTCCTACGGGCTGGTTAGGTCGGTGACAAACCACACCTCCGCTATCACCAGCGGAGACGCATACACGTTAGGGCAAATCACTAGCTTAGGTACTCACTACCAGTAGGCTTAGGTACACACGCGTCGTCAAACTGTTGGCTTCCCGCCTTCAGAATGGCGTCCGAGGATCCACCTCCTGACATGAGCAATTTAGTGCTCTTTTTAAATAAGCGTTTTCCAGACGCTATTAGGGCCTTTAATGAGTCCCTTATCGCTGACTCGCCGCGTTCGCCATCACCGTCGCCGCGTAAGGTGAATATTAAAAATGCCTCCGCGAAGGTATCGCGATCAATTATCGACCAATCCGGTTCTCGCACGCGCATCGATGAATACGGTACTACCTCGCGCACCGACCAATCAGGGTCCCGCTCGCGCTCCGATCAAATTGTCTCTTGCTCGCGTATCGACCAATCCGGTTCTCGCACGCGTCTAGACGAATGCGGTACTACCTCGCGCACTGACCAATCAGGGTCTCGCTCGCGCTCGCGCTCACCGCTCCGTGCGGAAAGCGTAAGCGATGAGTTAATTAGCCAATCACGGCCTTCGTCGCGCATGTCGACCCAATCCGCTCGGGCGGAATCATTAAACGAAACGTCGTCGAACGAATCAGACGGCTTCGAAACGGTAGGGCGCAAGAAAAAGCGCTCGGCTAAAGGCGGTCCTCCGGCCAAGAGGCCAACCCAGCCCTCAAGCCCTCCTAAGAGGGATCTTAGCTCCCTTATATCGGGAAAACCCGCGCCGTCCGCTCCCGCGGACCGTATTAAAACTCCACCGCCCGTTTACATTAGGGATAAGGGTGTATGGCCCGCTCTCTCAAAGCTCCTCGACAGTAAGTCGATTAATTACAAAGCCCGTACGCTGCGGGATAATTTATGCGTACAGGTGTTTTCACCGGATCACCACCGGTTTTTAACCTCCCACCTTCGCTCTGAAGGTATCGGAGGACATACTTTCCCCCTACCCGAGGAGCGCGTCCTTAGGGTAGTTATCAAGGGCATTCCGAAGGAAATAGACTCCGGGATAGTCCAAACCGACCTAGTAGAGCAAGGGTACCCCGTTAGGGAGGTATTCAGAATGCTCCAACGCACTACAAAAGAAGCGTACGATATGGTACTCGTAGTGCTAGACCTCACCCCGAGCGGTAAAAAGATATTTGGTCTCAGAGAGTGTTGTAAGCTCTCGGGACTGAGGGTTGAAACCCCCCTCAAACACTCATTCACACGACAGTGTCATCGCTGTCAACTCTACGGGCACGCAGCCCGTAACTGTTTCGCCAGGGCGCGGTGTGTTAAGTGCTTAGGCGACCATGGCACCGCGGACTGCAAGCGCACACTTCCGTGCGCCGAGCCGCCGGCGTGCGTGCTTTGCGGGCAACAGGGGCACCCAGCGAATTATCGCGGTTGTCCTCGAGCCCCCAAGGCGCATAAGCCGGCGTCTAGGCGCACGGCGGGGCGTGACGCGGCCCGCCGTGGCACGGGACCAAAGCCCACTTACGTGCCGGCCCCACAGCCCGAAAGTAGTCCCTGGGTCAAGCCCCCGGTAACGGAGGGCCCTCCCCAGCTCACGTCAGAGGCCTTCCCGCCTCTACCAACCAAAGCGGCATCTGCGGCGCCTTCCCAGGCGTCAGCGCCGACACCCACCGTAACGGAGAGGACCACCTCTAAGGCGAGTCCTCCTCCTCAAGCCCTCCGCCCTCCCGCGGAGGCATCTGCGGAGTCCGCAAAAGTTAGCAACGCATTTAATCTTGCGTTCAGCGTTATAGGCGCTTTAGACTTGGATGCCCTCGTTGCATTCCACGAAGCCTATACATCCGCGAAAGACGTGTCCGCTAAGGTTAACGTCGTATCTCAGCATGCCCTGCTACTTCAATCCGTGCGGCAATTCGTAGAATCCAACACACCGCAATAGCTACGACCACGTCTAGGGTCAAGGCTCGATCGCTGTCCGTAGTGACATTCAACGCAAACGGTTTCAAGCCGCAGGCAGATTTGGTTCGAGATTTCCTCGTTCGCCACCAAATAGATATTTTCCTAGTACAGGAATCGTTTCTCAAGCCCAGCGTTCGCGCGCCTAGATTCGCGAATTACGTCGCGGTTAGAAACGACAGACCTACGGCGAAAGGCGGAACGCTCATCTACTATAGACGTGCGCTTCACTGCTCGCCGCTAGACCCGCCGTCGCTAACAAACATAGAGTGCTCTGTGTTACGCGTGGCTATGACCGGTCATCAGCCGATTATTATCGTGTCGGTGTATCTCCCTCCCTCTAAGGACATCCTAGAGAGCGATCTAAGGACTCTGTTTGCGCTGGGCCCCTCGGTCTTATTGGTCGGGGATCTCAATAGCAAGCACGGGGACTGGAATAGCTCAAAAGAAAACCCTAATGGGCGAGCCCTCAGTAGACTTATTGACGTGCTCAATTTCAATGTCATTGCCCCCATTCAACCGACTCGTCGCGGTATAACTTGTAACGGCCTTCTCTCAACGGACGTCTTAGACGTAGCGGTTCTACGAAACGTAGCACTACAGCCGCGTAGCGTAGAGGTGCTACACGAATTAGACTCTGATCATTTCCCGGTTCAATTTGAATTCGGCCCACCTAACACCCTAGAGAAGAGGTACAAGTCCATAGTCGACTGGCAGAAGCTAGACGAGGCCCTCAAGCCCGTCGAAACGTCTGACCTCTCTAATATCCCCGACGATTTAGTCTCGTCCGCTCACGCGTTAGACGCGATCTCCTCGGTCACTAATTACATTCAGACCAAGGTCGCCGAATCGTCCCGGAAGGTCCCAGATGAGTTCGCTCAACGCTGGGAGCTTCCCCCGGACGCGAGGCGTCTGTTGACCGAGAAGAACGCGGCGACTCGCGCCTTCGCCAGAGCGCCGACCGACGATAACCGCAGAGCACTCCGCGCCTCGCAGCGCCGAGTCAAAGAGCGCATGCGCGAAATTAGAAACGAACGCTGGGACCGTCTCACCAGCGAATTGTCACCTTCGCATACGGCCTATTGGTCTCTCGCGCGTTCTCTTAAAACCGACACGGTGGCTTCTATGCCCCCTCTCAAGCGTCCAAATCTGCCTGACGCATTCGATGACGACGAAAAAGCCGAGTGCTTAGCCGTCAACCTAGTGGAGCAGTGCACGCCGTATCTCGAGCATAGCGACCCGGCGCACGTCGAACACGTGAACCGCGAAGTCGAACGCATAGTCGCACTGCCCCTCTCTCCCGAGCCGCTCCCGCCTACGTCGATAGCCGAGGTCAAAACTCTTATCAAGAGTTCACTGCCTCGTAAATCTCCAGGTCTCGACGCCATCTCGAATAAGGTCCTCCGGTGCCTACCGCCCCATCTGATATGCTTGCTAGTGGCCATTTTCAATTGCCTACTCGAAAACTGCACCTTCCCGGCGCAGTGGAAAGAGGCCATTGTCATCGGTATTCACAAGCCGGGTAAGCCTCGTAACAATCCCACCAGTTACCGCCCTATCAGCCTCCTCAACACGCTGAGCAAGCTGTACGAGAAGGTAGTGAAAAAGCGCCTCCTAGATTATGCCCTAGAAAAGGGGCTCATTCCCGATGAGCAGTTTGGCTTTAGGCCGGCCCACTCGTGCGTCCATCAAGTCCATCGGATCACGGAGCACATCCTCTCCGGGATGAACAGCTCCCTGAAACCGAGAGCCACGGGTGCGCTCTTCTTCGACATAGCGAAGGCTTTCGACAAGGTGTGGCACAACGGCTTGATTTACAAGCTCTACCACCTTCAAGTGCCACTGAGACTCGTGCGTATCGTACACGACTTCTTGTCCGACCGTTCAATTCGCTATCGTGTAGAAGGAACGTTATCGTCTCCTCGTCCAATCAGGGCCGGAGTCCCTCAAGGCTCGGTCCTTTCGCCCCTTCTTTTCACGCTGTATACCGGCGACATCCCTAGGGCTCCGAATGTGGAGCTAGCCCTCTATGCCGACGACACCGCTCTCTATACCACTCATAAAGACAGAGGTGTCATCGTGGACAGACTCCAGACCGCAACCACGTCGCTAGGCGAATGGTTCCGGAAATGGGGCTTTCAGTTAAATCCCGAGAAAAGCGTTGCAGTTCTCTTTGCCAGGGGCAACCCCGGTGCTAACGCTAATACTCGGGAAAAATTTCTCCTCAAAAAAGAGGTCACCCTTTACGGACAAGCCATTCCCTGGCAAAAGTCCGTCAAATATCTAGGAGTCACGCTCGACAGCGGCATGCATTTTCGTAAGCATGTAGCCGCCGTTCGCAAGAAGGCCGCTTTTGTCCTCTCTCGCCTCCATTTCCTCCTAAATAAAAGGAGTCACATGTCCCTTAGACACAAGGTAACCTTGTACAAGGCCTGCGTCCGACCGTGCATGACCTACGCTAGCGTAGTCTTCGCGCACTGTGCCCCCTCGTATATCCACCGGTTGCAAGTGCTACAGTCGCGTTTCATGAGAATCGCGACCGGCGCACCCTTCTACGTGAGAAACGTCGATCTCCACTATGACCTGGAGCTCCCTACCATAGCCCAATGGATGAAGTTGGCGTCCAAACGCCACTTCGACAAGGCTAAACACCATCCCAACCCACTGGTGCGTAATAGCATCAATTATTATCCCTTCCCGACTAAAAAGGCTCGCAGGAGGCCCCGACACATACTAAAGGATCCGGATGATCCAATCACAGTAGCTAACAATAAATTAAAAGCCGCCCGCGCGGCCAATAATAATAATAATAGCAGTAGCAAACAGATTAGGGTTAAAAACCGCCTTCTCCGGGGAAGGCGAGGACCTTTACTTCGCATTTCGCTCACTCCAGTGAGCTTCCGTCCTGCCCTTCAGGCGATTGACCCCCCCGCGACGGCCCAAGCCGAGGTTCGAGTCTCACAGGAGACGCCCTTGCGCGAGTCGCGGAAACCCCACCCCTTCCGGCTGAGCTAAGCTCGCCAAAACAGCCCGTGCTGAGCTGTAAAGGCCCTTAAGGCCAACAGCGAGATTCCATTCTTAAAAAAAAAAAAAAAAAAAAAAAAAAAAAAAAAAAAAAGGACCTCGCATATAAACGGGGCAGAGGGGCAGGAGGGGGGGGGGGGGGGCAGCGGCGTTGTGTGTGAGATTCGTTCTTATTATTATGATTTTATGTATGTATAAATAAATAAATAACTATGTACATAAAGATGTAAATGTACAAAATAAAAACCAGCAAAGTAAAACCTCCAATTATGTCGATACGCATGAATTGAAAACAATACACAATAACAGAAAAGAAAAAACAAATCACGACAAAAATTTAACACATTTAACAATTAACTAAACAAAAAAAGACAAAAATTAACACCTGGTACACATACCGAGCTACAGCACGCCTCAAGAAGAGTCATAAATTTCTGAAGTGGTGCCATAAATACATATAATAGAAAGTCATTATTGTGCAATTGTTTTCTAAGAAACAATAGTGGCTCGCAAATATTGTTGTCGGCATTTGCCTTTGAACGTAAAATAGGCGCCAGCCTAATTTACGTTTTGTCGATCGCGAAATTAATTATTTATTTACTTAATAAATATTTATTTTATATATATATATATATATATATATATATATTTTAATATTAGGTTAATTCCTAATGTTTTAAAATGCTTTTTGATTTGGTGTAGTAACGTTCGTTTCATTCGTTAGATACGTGATGTCTGTCTGAAGCACATCATTTGAATTATATGCGGCCCTGAAAAGGGCCTTTTGTTGTAATAATAATAATAATAATATAATATTATTATTTAGCACCGGCTACGCAAAATTAAGCACGCTCGCCGCGAATGCGTCTCGCCAGTTGGATGTCCTTGGGCATGATCGTCACTCGCTTTGCGTGAATGGCGCACAGGTTGGTGTCCTCGAAGAGGCCCACGAGATACGCCTCGCTCGCCTCCTGAAGCGCCATCACGGCGGAGCTCTGGAACCTGAGGTCGGTCTTGAAGTCCTGCGCAATCTCCCTCACCAGACGTTGGAACGGCAACTTGCGGATCAACAGCTCGGTACTCTTCTGGTAGCGACGGATCTCTCTCAGAGCGACGGTACCGGGCCTGTAACGGTGAGGCTTCTTCACGCCGCCGGTGGCTGGAGCGCTCTTGCGGGCCGCCTTGGTGGCGAGCTGCTTTCGCGGCGCCTTACCTCCGGTGGACTTACGGGCTGTCTGCTTAGTACGTGCCATTACGACGACTGCTCTCACTGACTCACTCGACTCGACTGAATACAAACTTTATATTATAATGTACGATGTGTGGACACGTCCGTCGCGTAACGATTGCGATGATGATATAAACACCGTCAAAACTCTTGGGCCGCATTTATATATAACGTCGAACCGAGCTCGGTGGGACGGGCGGGTGTGTCGGGGCATTTACGAGACCTATCTAAAATGAAATTGTTTATAACAATAATAAATAGGTAACTAACAAACATTAAAACGTTCAATTGTCTTTAATGGCGTTAAACACGTTGAAGTTACATTACTTTTCACTGATACTGTTGTCCACTACACTAATTATACATACAAAATACTGTGTATGTACAAAATGTAATATATATATATATAAAATTACTTATATACACATATGTCTGTGTGTATGTAGGCATCTATAGTCTACCGAGACTGACATAAATCCATTTTTTTTTTTTATGTTTCATTTTCATGATAGTTTTTACACTGAATATAAATGTTTTTATAGGTAAGTACTTGATAATAGAGGGATTGTTAATTTATATTTTTACGTTTATCGTTGATACTGTGCGTTGGTGTGCGGTTCACACACACACACCAAACTCTTCGGATAGATATTGTGGCCCTGAAAAGGGCCGTTTTGATGATGATGATGATCATTGTCAATCGCTCTCATTATACTTTTTTTACGTATAATAATATAAGAGAGAAATCGCCGGCGCCGAGACGATGGTACTGGTCCTACGCCGCCGCCGCCGTTGTCCCACCGCGCCGCGACGCTCACTTGGAGCTGGTGTACTTGGTGACGGCCTTGGTGCCCTCGCTGACGGCGTGCTTGGCGAGCTCGCCGGGCAGCAGGAGCCTCACGGAGGTCTGCACCTCGCGGGACGTGATCGTCGAACGCTTGTTGTAGTGAGCGAGACGGGACGCCTCCGCCGCGATCCTCTCGAAGATGTCGTTCACGAACGAGTTCATGATTGACATCGCCTTCGAAGAGATACCGGTGTCGGGATGCACCTGCTTCAGTACCTTGTAGATGTAAATGGCGTAGCTCTCCTTCCTCTTGTGCTTCTTTTTCTTTTTGTCCGATTTGGATATGTTCTTCTGCGCCTTGCCGGACTTCTTGGCCGCCTTTCCGCTGGTCTTTGGTGGCATAGTGAACGTCAGTAGACAGGCAGTCACAAAGTATGTATCGACAACAACGACAACAGACACACTGTTTGCTGATGATTTTTAAAAAATTTCCCCGCACTTCAGTATACTTCACTTTGAAAGTGCTCTGGCTACTGGTCCGGCGTTACATAGCAAACGTTCCGCGGGCACCAATCGACGGCGTCGTTACCGTTAGGACGCCGCGTGTTGGGGCGCGAGGGGGGCGAACGGCGGCGGCGGAGGGAGCGGGGCGTTATATTATGTATATTTCCGTCTCTATCTCCTTCTCCCTCTGACACGGTTTATTTATGGTTATTTAAAAAATAATAATAATAATAATAATAACGTACATAACAGTATGTCTGTATGTATTGTCTCATTATTACTGATTGGATTATGCGTGAGCAATGTGAATTTCGGGCGTGTCTACATGTTAGATTGTTGTTTTTATTATTATTATTATTAGTGTTGTTGTAAGTAAATAATATTGTCGAATATAAAAAAAAATACAACTCGATTTCATCTGGATCATGTATATACACATTGTAATAAGTAGGTAATTGACTTATTTTTGATAGAAACATATTTATAGTAGTAAGTACTTAGTATATAATTTTGTCTGTTTTCGGTTTTGCTCTATAAGAGTAATAATATAATGTAAATAGTGACGTGGAACGTTTATTGTCGCTGATATATTTATCAAATCAAATCACGGTGGCACGGTGGCCGTACCACACGATCATTGCGATTTTATGAATCATATTGCGGCCCTGAAAAGGGCCTTTTAGGTCGTCGAGTTGACAACGACACGAATAATAACAATACTCTAATTGTTGCTATTATAATTTATGTCTTCTTCTCGGTCTTCTTGGGGAGAAGGACCGCCTGAATGTTAGGCAGTACACCGCCCTGTGCGATGGTCACGCCGGAGAGCAGCTTGTTGAGCTCCTCGTCGTTACGAATGGCCAGCTGCAGGTGACGCGGTATGATCCTGGTCTTTTTGTTGTCACGGGCCGCGTTACCGGCCAACTCGAGCACTTCGGCCGCCAGGTACTCCATAACGGCCGCGAGGTACACCGGCGCACCGGCACCCACCCTCTCGGCGTAGTTGCCCTTCCTGAGCAGCCTGTGGATACGACCCACCGGGAACTGGAGACCTGCGCGGTTGGAACGCGACTTTGCCTTTCCCTTGACCTTCCCTCCCTTGCCACGTCCGGACATTGTGTTTGGTTATTTGGGCACTGCACAACTCACTGAAAACTAACCGACAAGAGGTGACTTTTTTTTCAAGCGGCGGCGAATAATATTATATATGAATTCGGACGGTGTTCAACCAACCGGCCGGGTGTGACGAGAAACGACGTCGACGACTCGGCGCTATTAAACGCGATTGGGTGCCGCCGGCTCAGCGAGCGAGCGTTAGTGAGGGGTGCGAGAGGGGGGGCGCGGGCGTAGGCCATGTGTGTAAGATCTACATACGTGGAATTAGAATTAAAATAATAATAATAATTAAAATTACATGCATGCATGCATGCATACATACATACATACATACATACAAAAAAAAAATATACAAACAGATAGGTAAATAACACAATAATATGTATTATTATTATTATTAACGACGGACGGATCACTCTTATTTATTATTATTATGTTCCAAATATTTATTGTGAGTTTTACGTTTTTTGTTTGAACGTGTACTTACCGGTCTCGTGTTTTCGTTTTTATGTACTGTTGTGTAATCGTGTAAAACACCCATTATTATATTTTTATACATAATATTACATATTTGGTTATTTGTTTAGAATTTGTTTAATAAATAGGAACCGGTGGGGATGGCGGGGGCGTGTCCATTGTCTATTGTCTTATGTCTTGGCCCGCCAAATTTTATTGCACCTCATAACATCTGTTAATAATTGGGTACATGCATTGTATTTACATTTGGCAACAGTCGGGCACTCGGGCGGCCGAAGGGATTGTTATCGCGAAGAGGAAGAAGTGGGTCGCGGTGCTGCATTGCATTTTTTTTGTTGTTGTATTTCTCGAGTGTGAAGTGCGTGCGATCTCGATACAGGTGGATACAGGCGATGACGATTTTGTGTTTCGTGTGTGTGTGTGTGTGATACGGCGCTGCTGCGACGGTGAGTTGCTAATATAATATAATAAGTTGTTAAAATATTAAGACACACCTACATACTTATACATACGTAATCTGCCTCTCTCACTCTCACTGCCTTGCCTTATTGGACAATTTAACAACTACTTATGTCGCATGTTATTATTATTTATATATAGGATATGTATCACCAGCCGGTCAACTAGCGACAATTGGACAATTTTTATAGTTTTATATATTATGTGTATGTATATTTAGGTATATATATATTATATAATTATATTTTTAGTGTTTAATATAATATAATTTTTTTTTTGTGCGTTTATTCGTTTGATACTCTCGACTCAACGGCAGCCCATGGAAACATATGTTAGCCCTGAAAAGGGCTTTTTGTGTGGCGTGTTTGTGCGTGCGTTTATTATTAGGTAGGTACAGTAATAATATACGACATCGACACAACCGACCACTTGCGATGCGCTCGTCGCTCGTCCGGTGGCCGATCCTCCTTCTGCTCCCGCTACTCCCGCTCCTAGGTGGTCAGCGCACGCGAACACGGTGCGGCGGCTCGTGCGTATTGAACGTGGATGGTCGCGTTCACTTCTTGGAAGCGGCAGACGCCTTTTTCGCGGTGGTGGCGGCCTTCGATTTGGGCGCGGCGGCAGCGGCCTTCTTCGGTTTGGGGGCTTTGGGTTTCTTGGTCGGTGGCTTCGCGCTCCTCTTCGCCTTGGACGCGGCCGCGTTGCTCGACGCGCCCTTGCCGGACGCCGCGGCGGCGGCGGCGGCGCGACCCTTCTTCGGTGTGGCCGCAGCGACCGGCTTCCTCTTGGCCGCGGCCGCTGCCTTCTTGTCTTTGGCGGCGACGCCCCTGCCGCCCGCTTTGGCCGGGGAGGCGGACCCGGCGGCCGATGCCGACGCGGCGGCGGCCTTCTTGCTCCTGGCGCCGGCGCTCGCGGCGGTCTTCTTGGCGGGTGCGCTCGGCTTCTTCGCCGATTTGGCCGCGGAGGACGCCGCCGCGCCGGAGCCCCTGCCGCCGGAGGACGCGGCGGCGGCGGCCGTCGCCTTCTTCGCGGCGCCGCCGGTACCCGACTTGCTGTCTATCTTGAACGAGCCCGATGCGCCCTTGCCCTTCGTCTGAATCAGGGTGCCGGAGGCGACGGCACGCTTGAGATACTTTCTTATGAACGGCGCCAACCTCTCGGCGTCGAGGCTATAATTCGAGGCGATGTACTTCTTGATCGCCTGCAGGGACGATCCGCTCCTCTCCTTGAGCTCTTTGATCGCGCTGTTCACCATTTCGGAGGTCTTGGGGTGCGTCGGTCTGGCCTTGGGTTTCTTGGCGGCCGCTGCCGCCTTCGGTGCCTTCTTGGCGGGCGTCGCCGGCGCGGGTGTCTCCGATGCTACTGCGGTGTCGGCCATTTTTTTTTCCTTTTTCCAATTGATATTAATCAATCACACTGACACTTAGGTATATTTGTAATATAGTAATATGTAGTACGTATAATATTATACTAGATAATAATGTGAGCGTAAAGAGTGCGCGGCGCTAGTGAGCGCCGGCCAGACGAATCGGTATACCGCGACGAGAGCTTCGTCGGCTGCGTGCGTTTTCTCGTATTCGAGTGTGAAACTTTTCACTAACACGTCTCGGTTTCATCGGATTTTTGATGATTATCAAACGGAAAATCGGAGAAAATCTCGTTGGCGATCGATAGTCTACGATATCGGCCACCGGTCGGGCAGTCGGGCGGGGCTCCAGGCGCGAGCGCGCGTCGGGCATCCGCGTTTGAAGTTTGTTATTGTCGAGTCGCGCGCGTACCGTCCAGTTTAAATCGCGAATTAAACAATTAAAGCGAACGGTGGGCGCGCGCGCGACCTCCGAGGGCGGAGCTCAAGATTCCGAGGTTCAACGGGATCCATTCGTTTCGGCGATATATTAGGATTACGATCGATTTTAACGCATCGAACGCGACATGTTGTAGGACAGCACACCGCGCTCCCGCGACGAGGCCGTGGACGCGCGCGCGTTCTCGTCTTTGCTCCGTAGTAGCAATATTATTTACCAAAAGGAAATAAGAAACTAAGAATAAGTCGAAATGTCCGATTAAACGTTACGAGTATCATCGTTACATTTATCAAACACATCGATCGAGAAGCACGCGAGGAGATCTAAATAAGCAAAGCAAAAATTTCATTGACGCAGCCGGGAGCGATGCTGTTCGGTCGCAACCTTTTTTTACCTAGCTACGTTAGCACACCTATATTCTTAATTTTCAATGTCTCAACGTGAATGAACGGACACTTAAACGTATAACATAATAACTCTACCTATATAATATGTGTACATACTAAGTATACCAATTATAGTTTGCGATATTATAACGCCGTAATCTCATGTACATACGAAAACTTTAAATTGTTTCGATTGATATTTGTATGTGCTCTAAATGAATGTCATGTTTGCCCGTAATTGCTTGTCACATTCAAAGTTGTATTTTGTGTTTGTCTTTACCAATGTATCAGTGTGCCGAGCGTTGGCAAACTTTATCAATAAAAAAAACATGCCACTAGTGGATAGTTAGCATTAGTATCAGTAGTAATAGTGGTGTTATATGAAAAATATCATTCAATCAACTAAGCTTAGCGGTAGCTTAACTAATTGTGGGTGTGTCGTCGCTTAGTCGTTTTGATACGTTTTATTTTTGTAATAGAAACATATGCGGCCCTGAAAAGGGCCTTTTTTAGTTGTTGAAAAATATCCGTCATACACCTAAGTAGGTGTACGACAATAATTAAATCAACTTAACCGCCGAAACCGTAGAGGGTGCGGCCCTGGCGCTTCAGAGCGTACACGACGTCCATGGCGGTGACGGTCTTCCTCTTGGCGTGCTCCGTGTAGGTTACCGCGTCGCGGATGACGTTCTCGAGGAATACCTTGAGAACACCGCGAGTCTCCTCGTATATCAGACCGGAGATACGTTTCACTCCACCCCTGCGCGCCAGACGACGAATCGCCGGCTTGGTGATACCCTGGATGTTATCACGGAGCACCTTCCTGTGACGCTTCGCGCCACCTTTTCCCAATCCCTTTCCTCCCTTACCGCGGCCGGTCATCGTTGATTGACTGAATTAACTGAACTTTAGAAAAACCACCGGCACTACGTACGTCTGGCACGTACGACGATCACTGTTAGAATACGCTTCGCGTTCAAAGTCGTGGTGTATATATAGATTTCGGACAGCTAGGACCTCGCATATAAACGGGGCAGAGGGGCAGGAGGGGGGGGGGGGGGGGGCAGCGGCGTTGTGTGTGAGATTCGTTCTTATTATTATGATTTTATGTATGTATAAATAAATAAATAACTATGTACATAAAGATGTAAATGTACAAAATAAAAACCAGCAAAGTAAAACCTCCAATTATGTCGATACGCATGAATTGAAAACAATACACAATAACAGAAAAGAAAAAACAAATCACGACAAAAATTTAACACATTTAACAATTAACTAAACAAAAAAAGACAAAAATTAACACCTGGTACACATACCGAGCTACAGCACGCCTCAAGAAGAGTCATAAATTTCTGAAGTGGTGCCATAAATACATATAATAGAAAGTCATTATTGTGCAATTGTTTTCTAAGAAACAATAGTGGCTCGCAAATATTGTTGTCGGCATTTGCCTTTGAACGTAAAATAGGCGCCAGCCTAATTTACGTTTTGTCGATCGCGAAATTAATTATTTATTTACTTAATAAATATTTATTTTATATATATATATATATATATATATATATATTTTAATATTAGGTTAATTCCTAATGTTTTAAAATGCTTTTTGATTTGGTGTAGTAACGTTCGTTTCATTCGTTAGATACGTGATGTCTGTCTGAAGCACATCATTTGAATTATATGCGGCCCTGAAAAGGGCCTTTTGTTGTAATAATAATAATAATAATATAATATTATTATTTAGCACCGGCTACGCAAAATTAAGCACGCTCGCCGCGAATGCGTCTCGCCAGTTGGATGTCCTTGGGCATGATCGTCACTCGCTTTGCGTGAATGGCGCACAGGTTGGTGTCCTCGAAGAGGCCCACGAGATACGCCTCGCTCGCCTCCTGAAGCGCCATCACGGCGGAGCTCTGGAACCTGAGGTCGGTCTTGAAGTCCTGCGCAATCTCCCTCACCAGACGTTGGAACGGCAACTTGCGGATCAACAGCTCGGTACTCTTCTGGTAGCGACGGATCTCTCTCAGAGCGACGGTACCGGGCCTGTAACGGTGAGGCTTCTTCACGCCGCCGGTGGCTGGAGCGCTCTTGCGGGCCGCCTTGGTGGCGAGCTGCTTTCGCGGCGCCTTACCTCCGGTGGACTTACGGGCTGTCTGCTTAGTACGTGCCATTACGACGACTGCTCTCACTGACTCACTCGACTCGACTGAATACAAACTTTATATTATAATGTACGATGTGTGGACACGTCCGTCGCGTAACGATTGCGATGATGATATAAACACCGTCAAAACTCTTGGGCCGCATTTATATATAACGTCGAACCGAGCTCGGTGGGACGGGCGGGTGTGTCGGGGCATTTACGAGACCTATCTAAAATGAAATTGTTTATAACAATAATAAATAGGTAACTAACAAACATTAAAACGTTCAATTGTCTTTAATGGCGTTAAACACGTTGAAGTTACATTACTTTTCACTGATACTGTTGTCCACTACACTAATTATACATACAAAATACTGTGTATGTACAAAATGTAATATATATATATATAAAATTACTTATATACACATATGTCTGTGTGTATGTAGGCATCTATAGTCTACCGAGACTGACATAAATCCATTTTTTTTTTTTATGTTTCATTTTCATGATAGTTTTTACACTGAATATAAATGTTTTTATAGGTAAGTACTTGATAATAGAGGGATTGTTAATTTATATTTTTACGTTTATCGTTGATACTGTGCGTTGGTGTGCGGTTCACACACACACACCAAACTCTTCGGATAGATATTGTGGCCCTGAAAAGGGCCGTTTTGATGATGATGATGATCATTGTCAATCGCTCTCATTATACTTTTTTTACGTATAATAATATAAGAGAGAAATCGCCGGCGCCGAGACGATGGTACTGGTCCTACGCCGCCGCCGCCGTTGTCCCACCGCGCCGCGACGCTCACTTGGAGCTGGTGTACTTGGTGACGGCCTTGGTGCCCTCGCTGACGGCGTGCTTGGCGAGCTCGCCGGGCAGCAGGAGCCTCACGGAGGTCTGCACCTCGCGGGACGTGATCGTCGAACGCTTGTTGTAGTGAGCGAGACGGGACGCCTCCGCCGCGATCCTCTCGAAGATGTCGTTCACGAACGAGTTCATGATTGACATCGCCTTCGAAGAGATACCGGTGTCGGGATGCACCTGCTTCAGTACCTTGTAGATGTAAATGGCGTAGCTCTCCTTCCTCTTGTGCTTCTTTTTCTTTTTGTCCGATTTGGATATGTTCTTCTGCGCCTTGCCGGACTTCTTGGCCGCCTTTCCGCTGGTCTTTGGTGGCATAGTGAACGTCAGTAGACAGGCAGTCACAAAGTATGTATCGACAACAACGACAACAGACACACTGTTTGCTGATGATTTTTAAAAAATTTCCCCGCACTTCAGTATACTTCACTTTGAAAGTGCTCTGGCTACTGGTCCGGCGTTACATAGCAAACGTTCCGCGGGCACCAATCGACGGCGTCGTTACCGTTAGGACGCCGCGTGTTGGGGCGCGAGGGGGGCGAACGGCGGCGGCGGAGGGAGCGGGGCGTTATATTATGTATATTTCCGTCTCTATCTCCTTCTCCCTCTGACACGGTTTATTTATGGTTATTTAAAAAATAATAATAATAATAATAATAACGTACATAACAGTATGTCTGTATGTATTGTCTCATTATTACTGATTGGATTATGCGTGAGCAATGTGAATTTCGGGCGTGTCTACATGTTAGATTGTTGTTTTTATTATTATTATTATTAGTGTTGTTGTAAGTAAATAATATTGTCGAATATAAAAAAAAATACAACTCGATTTCATCTGGATCATGTATATACACATTGTAATAAGTAGGTAATTGACTTATTTTTGATAGAAACATATTTATAGTAGTAAGTACTTAGTATATAATTTTGTCTGTTTTCGGTTTTGCTCTATAAGAGTAATAATATAATGTAAATAGTGACGTGGAACGTTTATTGTCGCTGATATATTTATCAAATCAAATCACGGTGGCACGGTGGCCGTACCACACGATCATTGCGATTTTATGAATCATATTGCGGCCCTGAAAAGGGCCTTTTAGGTCGTCGAGTTGACAACGACACGAATAATAACAATACTCTAATTGTTGCTATTATAATTTATGTCTTCTTCTCGGTCTTCTTGGGGAGAAGGACCGCCTGAATGTTAGGCAGTACACCGCCCTGTGCGATGGTCACGCCGGAGAGCAGCTTGTTGAGCTCCTCGTCGTTACGAATGGCCAGCTGCAGGTGACGCGGTATGATCCTGGTCTTTTTGTTGTCACGGGCCGCGTTACCGGCCAACTCGAGCACTTCGGCCGCCAGGTACTCCATAACGGCCGCGAGGTACACCGGCGCACCGGCACCCACCCTCTCGGCGTAGTTGCCCTTCCTGAGCAGCCTGTGGATACGACCCACCGGGAACTGGAGACCTGCGCGGTTGGAACGCGACTTTGCCTTTCCCTTGACCTTCCCTCCCTTGCCACGTCCGGACATTGTGTTTGGTTATTTGGGCACTGCACAACTCACTGAAAACTAACCGACAAGAGGTGACTTTTTTTTCAAGCGGCGGCGAATAATATTATATATGAATTCGGACGGTGTTCAACCAACCGGCCGGGTGTGACGAGAAACGACGTCGACGACTCGGCGCTATTAAACGCGATTGGGTGCCGCCGGCTCAGCGAGCGAGCGTTAGTGAGGGGTGCGAGAGGGGGGGCGCGGGCGTAGGCCATGTGTGTAAGATCTACATACGTGGAATTAGAATTAAAATAATAATAATAATTAAAATTACATGCATGCATGCATGCATACATACATACATACATACATACAAAAAAAAAATATACAAACAGATAGGTAAATAACACAATAATATGTATTATTATTATTATTAACGACGGACGGATCACTCTTATTTATTATTATTATGTTCCAAATATTTATTGTGAGTTTTACGTTTTTTGTTTGAACGTGTACTTACCGGTCTCGTGTTTTCGTTTTTATGTACTGTTGTGTAATCGTGTAAAACACCCATTATTATATTTTTATACATAATATTACATATTTGGTTATTTGTTTAGAATTTGTTTAATAAATAGGAACCGGTGGGGATGGCGGGGGCGTGTCCATTGTCTATTGTCTTATGTCTTGGCCCGCCAAATTTTATTGCACCTCATAACATCTGTTAATAATTGGGTACATGCATTGTATTTACATTTGGCAACAGTCGGGCACTCGGGCGGCCGAAGGGATTGTTATCGCGAAGAGGAAGAAGTGGGTCGCGGTGCTGCATTGCATTTTTTTTGTTGTTGTATTTCTCGAGTGTGAAGTGCGTGCGATCTCGATACAGGTGGATACAGGCGATGACGATTTTGTGTTTCGTGTGTGTGTGTGTGTGATACGGCGCTGCTGCGACGGTGAGTTGCTAATATAATATAATAAGTTGTTAAAATATTAAGACACACCTACATACTTATACATACGTAATCTGCCTCTCTCACTCTCACTGCCTTGCCTTATTGGACAATTTAACAACTACTTATGTCGCATGTTATTATTATTTATATATAGGATATGTATCACCAGCCGGTCAACTAGCGACAATTGGACAATTTTTATAGTTTTATATATTATGTGTATGTATATTTAGGTATATATATATTATATAATTATATTTTTAGTGTTTAATATAATATAATTTTTTTTTTGTGCGTTTATTCGTTTGATACTCTCGACTCAACGGCAGCCCATGGAAACATATGTTAGCCCTGAAAAGGGCTTTTTGTGTGGCGTGTTTGTGCGTGCGTTTATTATTAGGTAGGTACAGTAATAATATACGACATCGACACAACCGACCACTTGCGATGCGCTCGTCGCTCGTCCGGTGGCCGATCCTCCTTCTGCTCCCGCTACTCCCGCTCCTAGGTGGTCAGCGCACGCGAACACGGTGCGGCGGCTCGTGCGTATTGAACGTGGATGGTCGCGTTCACTTCTTGGAAGCGGCAGACGCCTTTTTCGCGGTGGTGGCGGCCTTCGATTTGGGCGCGGCGGCAGCGGCCTTCTTCGGTTTGGGGGCTTTGGGTTTCTTGGTCGGTGGCTTCGCGCTCCTCTTCGCCTTGGACGCGGCCGCGTTGCTCGACGCGCCCTTGCCGGACGCCGCGGCGGCGGCGGCGGCGCGACCCTTCTTCGGTGTGGCCGCAGCGACCGGCTTCCTCTTGGCCGCGGCCGCTGCCTTCTTGTCTTTGGCGGCGACGCCCCTGCCGCCCGCTTTGGCCGGGGAGGCGGACCCGGCGGCCGATGCCGACGCGGCGGCGGCCTTCTTGCTCCTGGCGCCGGCGCTCGCGGCGGTCTTCTTGGCGGGTGCGCTCGGCTTCTTCGCCGATTTGGCCGCGGAGGACGCCGCCGCGCCGGAGCCCCTGCCGCCGGAGGACGCGGCGGCGGCGGCCGTCGCCTTCTTCGCGGCGCCGCCGGTACCCGACTTGCTGTCTATCTTGAACGAGCCCGATGCGCCCTTGCCCTTCGTCTGAATCAGGGTGCCGGAGGCGACGGCACGCTTGAGATACTTTCTTATGAACGGCGCCAACCTCTCGGCGTCGAGGCTATAATTCGAGGCGATGTACTTCTTGATCGCCTGCAGGGACGATCCGCTCCTCTCCTTGAGCTCTTTGATCGCGCTGTTCACCATTTCGGAGGTCTTGGGGTGCGTCGGTCTGGCCTTGGGTTTCTTGGCGGCCGCTGCCGCCTTCGGTGCCTTCTTGGCGGGCGTCGCCGGCGCGGGTGTCTCCGATGCTACTGCGGTGTCGGCCATTTTTTTTTCCTTTTTCCAATTGATATTAATCAATCACACTGACACTTAGGTATATTTGTAATATAGTAATATGTAGTACGTATAATATTATACTAGATAATAATGTGAGCGTAAAGAGTGCGCGGCGCTAGTGAGCGCCGGCCAGACGAATCGGTATACCGCGACGAGAGCTTCGTCGGCTGCGTGCGTTTTCTCGTATTCGAGTGTGAAACTTTTCACTAACACGTCTCGGTTTCATCGGATTTTTGATGATTATCAAACGGAAAATCGGAGAAAATCTCGTTGGCGATCGATAGTCTACGATATCGGCCACCGGTCGGGCAGTCGGGCGGGGCTCCAGGCGCGAGCGCGCGTCGGGCATCCGCGTTTGAAGTTTGTTATTGTCGAGTCGCGCGCGTACCGTCCAGTTTAAATCGCGAATTAAACAATTAAAGCGAACGGTGGGCGCGCGCGCGACCTCCGAGGGCGGAGCTCAAGATTCCGAGGTTCAACGGGATCCATTCGTTTCGGCGATATATTAGGATTACGATCGATTTTAACGCATCGAACGCGACATGTTGTAGGACAGCACACCGCGCTCCCGCGACGAGGCCGTGGACGCGCGCGCGTTCTCGTCTTTGCTCCGTAGTAGCAATATTATTTACCAAAAGGAAATAAGAAACTAAGAATAAGTCGAAATGTCCGATTAAACGTTACGAGTATCATCGTTACATTTATCAAACACATCGATCGAGAAGCACGCGAGGAGATCTAAATAAGCAAAGCAAAAATTTCATTGACGCAGCCGGGAGCGATGCTGTTCGGTCGCAACCTTTTTTTACCTAGCTACGTTAGCACACCTATATTCTTAATTTTCAATGTCTCAACGTGAATGAACGGACACTTAAACGTATAACATAATAACTCTACCTATATAATATGTGTACATACTAAGTATACCAATTATAGTTTGCGATATTATAACGCCGTAATCTCATGTACATACGAAAACTTTAAATTGTTTCGATTGATATTTGTATGTGCTCTAAATGAATGTCATGTTTGCCCGTAATTGCTTGTCACATTCAAAGTTGTATTTTGTGTTTGTCTTTACCAATGTATCAGTGTGCCGAGCGTTGGCAAACTTTATCAATAAAAAAAACATGCCACTAGTGGATAGTTAGCATTAGTATCAGTAGTAATAGTGGTGTTATATGAAAAATATCATTCAATCAACTAAGCTTAGCGGTAGCTTAACTAATTGTGGGTGTGTCGTCGCTTAGTCGTTTTGATACGTTTTATTTTTGTAATAGAAACATATGCGGCCCTGAAAAGGGCCTTTTTTAGTTGTTGAAAAATATCCGTCATACACCTAAGTAGGTGTACGACAATAATTAAATCAACTTAACCGCCGAAACCGTAGAGGGTGCGGCCCTGGCGCTTCAGAGCGTACACGACGTCCATGGCGGTGACGGTCTTCCTCTTGGCGTGCTCCGTGTAGGTTACCGCGTCGCGGATGACGTTCTCGAGGAATACCTTGAGAACACCGCGAGTCTCCTCGTATATCAGACCGGAGATACGTTTCACTCCACCCCTGCGCGCCAGACGACGAATCGCCGGCTTGGTGATACCCTGGATGTTATCACGGAGCACCTTCCTGTGACGCTTCGCGCCACCTTTTCCCAATCCCTTTCCTCCCTTACCGCGGCCGGTCATCGTTGATTGACTGAATTAACTGAACTTTAGAAAAACCACCGGCACTACGTACGTCTGGCACGTACGACGATCACTGTTAGAATACGCTTCGCGTTGAGTGGTAATTGCTACATCCTCCCTCGCGAGGGGGATGCTTTAACCCGTTCAGGGCGTATGCCCTTTTCGGGTGGACTGATTTTTTCGCGCCCTGCTGATACAGGGCGGTACGGGGGCGGGCTTATAGCCCTTGGTGGGGGCTGCTTCGCGCGAGGAACAGTGGCTCCACTCGCTGCGCGCAGCCGATGGGGTCTAGTCCGGAGTGTCAATCCGGTGGTGGTGGGGTCAAGTAGAGTTATATTTTTAATTATTATTTATTTTTTTGTATTTTTTTTTTATTATGTATTTTTTTTTTTATTATTATTTTTTTTTTAATTTTTTTTAATTTTTTTTTTGTTATTTTTTATTTTTATTCTTTTTTTTGAACTCTACTTGACCCTGGTGTCTTGGTCGGTGGTGTCAGGTAGTTAGCTGCGCGGCTCGCGGTCAAGCTCCGCCGGGTGAGACCCCCGGTGACCCCGGGGGAGGCCCAGCGAGGCGACCAGCGGACGAAGCCGCGGCTGCTGTCCTGGTGTCATGTCCGGTGGTGTCGGCATCCGCGGAGAGTAGCTCACGCGGATACCGCAGGCGATCTGGCGGCCTGGAGTGCCATGGCGCGATGTTTTGGAGATGGAGATGCTGAGAGCCATCCGCTCGATCGAACATCCCCTTCGCGAGTCGCGCGACGAACTCGTCGATGGACTCCATCCGCAGGTCTCGCGCTATGGTGGCGTTTCTCACGTAGCGGGGGGCCCCCACTGCGCGCCTCAGGCAGTTGTTCTGCACGGCGCGCAGTCTCTGCCGGTTGGACTCCTTAGTGTAGGAGAACCACGCCGGCGCCGCGTACGTGAGATGTGGGCGCACGTACAGCTTGTACAGCGCGAGCTTGGTACGGATCGGTATGTTGCCGGTGAATAGGGGGCGGAGTTTGCTCGACACCCCCTTCGCTCTTCCTGCGATCCTCTTGACATGGTGCCGCATGGACAGTTGCCGGTCGATGGTGACCCCAAGGTAGGTGACCGGCGTCTTCCACGGCACGTCCTTGTCCAGGAAACGCAGGGGCGGCGGCAGCCTACTTTGGCCGAAGGCGATCGCCTGAGTCTTGGTCGGGTTTGCGGCTAGTCTCCACTTGTCCAGCCACTCTGGCAGGAGGTCCAGGGCGCGTTGGAGCTTCGCCGCCGCTGTTTTGGTGCTGAGCGAGGTGGCCACGTACGCCGTGTCGTCGGCGAAGAGGGCCAGTGTACACCCGCTCGGGCACGGGACGTCGTCGGTGTATGTGGTGTATAGCAGCGGCGATAGCACGCTGCCTTGCGGAACGCCCGCCGTGATGGGTCGCGGTCTCGACGCAGCCTTCCCCGTCGCAACGTGAAACGTGCGGTCGGTGAGAAAGGCGCGGAGCACCGCGACTATGCGGCGGGGTAGCGGAGACTCGGCGAGCTTCAGCACGAGGCCGTCGTGCCAGACACGGTCGAAGGCCTTCTCCATGTCCAGCATCACGGCAGCGGCCCCTTCCTTCTTGTTGAGGGCCGTGGCTGCAGCGTAGAGCACCTTCGTCAGCTGCAGCGTGGTGCTGTGTTCGCCGCGGAAGCCGAACTGTTCGGGCCTTGGCTGCAGGTATTTGTAGGTCCTCTGCAGCAACAGCCTCTCGAACAGCTTCGACTGAGTTGAGAGCAAGGTGATAGGCCGGTAGCTCTCCGGTCGGGTGTAGTCCTTTCCGGGCTTCGGCAGTAGGATCACCTTGCCCTCCTTCCAGGTCCTGGGGAAGTGTAGGGACCGGATGATCCCTGTGAAGAGGCGCGCCAGCGCAACTATCCACCTCATGGGTAGATGGCGCAGCGCCTGGTGAGTGATGCCGTCCGGTCCCGGCGCCTTCTTGAGTTGCAGCCGGAGTATCGCCTTCCGCACTTGTGAAGGCGAAAAGGCTATGGGGTCGTCATCGGGCGGGATCGGGCGCGCTAGCCAGTCCTCGACAGCGCTCTCGACCTCGGCGACGCGCGCTGGACATGCCGCGGCGTTCGGCGAGAATTGGCGCTGGAGGTGCTCGGCGAAGATTTCGGCCCGATCGTTGTCATCGTAGGTGATGGCGCCGTTGCTGTCGCGTAGTGGACGCTTTGGCTCTGGAGTCCGGTAGAGGCGGCGGCAGAGTTGGTGAAGGCGAGTGGGTTCAGTGGTCGCCTCCCCCAGCGCTTGCTCCCAGGAGCGCTGGGCGTGGG
Source organism: Pieris mannii (assembly GCA_028984075.1). NCBI lineage: Eukaryota > Metazoa > Arthropoda > Insecta > Lepidoptera > Pieridae > Pieris > Pieris mannii. The sequence goes on along the minus strand of CM054798.1, from coordinate 156,051 downwards.
CAGCCAACTCGTTCTTGACCCGTTCGGCGAGGCGGTTCAGCTTTGTCTTCAGCACGGGGCAGCGATTGCGCTGCCACTGCCTCCTGAGCGCGCGCTTCTGCATGATCAGCCTCAGCACGAACGGGGCGAGGTCCGGGCGTAAAACCTCCGGCGGACGCGTGGTCGTCGCTTCCGCCAGAGCCGCCTGAAGTTGCCGCGTCATGGACTCCGCCATGTCGTCAACGGCGCCTGGTGTCATGTCCGGTGGGCCTGGCGCGGTGGTGCCTTCGAGTATTGTTTCGAAGGCATTCCAGTCGGTGACCCTCCAGCTGCGTGCGGGCGGGGAAGGTGCCCCCGCGAGAAGGCACAGCACTGGTTGGTGGTCCGACTGGTACTCGTCCATCAGGACCTCCTGCGCCAGGTAGAGTTCAGGCCGGTTGTGCACCACCAAGTCGATGGTGTCCGGCCTGAAAGTGTTAATCCGTGGATAGTGGGTGGCGGCATCTGGTCCGCACACCTGGTAGCCGCGAGCCTCGGCATACTGCAGAAGCCGGTTGCCCCGCGAGCTGTTGGAGTGGGAGTGCCAGCTGATGTGCTTGGCATTCCAGTCGCCCGCGAGGAGCGTCGGCTTCTGGCTGAGCGTGGCCTCCAGCTCGGCCGGTGTGAAGTTGGAGCCGGGGGGAGCGTAGACAGCTAGCACATCTGTGGGCTGGCCGCCCAGTTCTAGCTCGACCCCCAGCGTCAGGATCTTGTCACCGTTGACTGGCGGGATTGCGCGGTGAGGGATCCGTCGCCGTATCATCACCGCCAGTCCGCGCATGGGCGCCCCGTTGGCCGCCTGGTGCTCTACGCGGTAGACGTAGTAGCCCGCAGCACGCAGTCGGTCGGTGGGGCGCAGGTGCGTCTCAGAAATGAGCGCCACATCCACGTCTTGTGTGCGTAGGATGTGACGCAAGTGGTGGCCTTTACCCCGAAGGCCGTCGGCGTTCCAGTGCAGGAGGCGTAGGTTCATCTTCGTTGCCTTACGCCTCGACTGCGCGACCGGCGTCCTCCGTAGGTCGGTTCAGACGGGGTCGGGTATAGGGCGCCCAGCAATGCGGTGACCGCCCTGTCAACCGCCTCAGCGATCGCCGTCTCGCTGGGGAGCGTCTGGCCCCTCAGTGGGCCCCCGCTGCGGGGGCGTGCGGCGCGCTGGTCAGCGGCTCTGGTGGCTCCAGTGACTGGAGCGGAGTCGGCGGCGGCCCTACTGGGGCCAGCCTCGGCGTGCGCGGCAGGTTCCGCGCTCGGGGGGGCGGGGGGTTGTAACCCCCCACGTCCTCTTCTTCTCCCACCTCTGCGGCGTCGGCGTTGGCTAGGAGGCTCCGCGGGGTAGGAGACCATCTCTACCTCCTGCGGATGTTGGAAGTGCTGCCCATGAGCACGCGGGTCAGCCTGCGCGTGTTCGCGCGGCTCGCCCCTCCGCTGTGCTTGGGCAGCTGGTGCAGGTGCTGGAGCGTTGGCGCCATGTGCGCCGCGAGCGCCAGGTGCGCCAGGTGCGCCAGATGGTCCCCGCGCGTCGCGGGCGCTAGGTGCGCCGTGGGCGCCGTGTGTGTTGGGCGCGCCAGGTGCGCCAGGTGCGCCATGTGCGCCGCGGGCGCCAAATACGCCCCGTGCGCCACGTGTGTCGCCAGCGCCAGCGCCAGGTGCGCCAGGTGCGCCATGTGCGCCGCGGGCGCCAAATACGCCCCGTGCGCCACGTGTGCCGCCAGCGCCAGGCGCGCCATGTGCGCCATGTGCGCCGCGCGCGCCGCGACCGCCGCGACCACCGCGACGTCGACCGCGCGCCTCAGAGGCGCCCATGCCCCGTGCTAATAGCGCCACCGTGCCAGCGCGCTTGTTGCGCGCCTCCTCCTTCAGCACCGGACACGTGCTGTGGTTGGCCGGATGCGCCCCCTTGCAATTGGCGCATCTCGGCGTGGCCCCCTTAGGTAGGGGGCAGTCGGCGGTACGGTGTCCCTCCCCGCACTTCACACAGGCCATGGCCCGGTGGCATTGGTGCGAGGAGTGTCTGAAGCCTTGACAGCGATGGCATTGTGCGGGGCCCCTTTTGCCCCGCCAGGACTCGATGGTCACCCCCGGAATGCACAACAGCTCCGTTATGCCGTAAATCGCGGGGGTGATGTCTGGAGTGCGGCGGAGTATGACCAGGAAGATGCATCCCGGTCTCCCCTTCCTGGCTCGAATGGGCTGAGCGTGCTCTGGCTCGAACCCGAGGTCGCGCAGCTCTGACATGATGGCCTCGGGTTCCGTGTCAGCCGGAATACCTCGAACCGCCACCTTCAGCTGCCGCTCTGCTGGTAGGGAGTAGGAGAAGTAGACCACGTTTATGCCGCTGGTCTCCAACTCCCCAAGGTACCGCTGCACCAGGCGGTACTCCTCCTCGTCCTCTGGCGTTATTTTTAGCCCCTGTCCGTAGGCGCGCGCGTTTACCGTGCGCCCCAGTCTCTTTTTCATCTCCCTAACATGGGTGGTCCAGTCAGGGAGGGATTCGATGACGAAGGGCGGGTATTTGGGCGTCTGAGGCGCGGCGGGCAGAGGCGCGAGTGGTGGTCGACGGGCCACCGTCGGCGACGCGGTCATCGCGGCGTAAGACGCCGCATTTACATTAAGGTTTGAAGTCGCCGCGTCTTGCGGCGTTGATTGAGCCGTCGCAAGGGCCGCGCGGGGCGCGGGGTGGGCGGGGGGCGCACTTGTCGACGCCGTGGCCATGGGCGTGTCTTCAAAACGGCGGCGGCGCGGGTCCCTCTGGGAGAGCGGCGCCGGTTGAGCATATTGTGAAGGCTGGTGTGTTTGTGGTTGGTTGACGCCAGGGGGCGTCGTCTGCGCACACACGCGCTTAGGCGCCGACCCGGCGGCGTCCTCGTCAGAGTCCGACGGCGGCGGGCGGCGTAGAGCTTGATGCGCTCGTGTCACTCTGACGAGCGCATCGTGTTCGTCGCTCGAAAGCGGCGAAGTCAAAAGGCCCTCATTTAAAAGGCGCCTGCGCGTCTGCGACAAATATTCGCACATGGCGCGCGCGAGTCCGTCCGTTGCGAACCGGCCTATGAGCGTCTGCGCAACAAACAGCGCATCCGACTCATAGCCGGCACGGGGCGACACGGGCTGCGCCGGGCGCAGGTCGCCCTCTAAGAAGGCCAATAGCTCGGCCGGGTCCTGCCCATGAGCAATATTTTCACTGTTGTCCTTAATAGATAATATTGGCGGACTCACCGTTGGGTGCGTTTGCTCCGGTGGCGCCAACGTAGAAGGGCGTGGCCTGTGCGGTGTTGCGGTGAGGGCGCTCTCGCCATCGCTATACCGCGACGAGAGCTGCGGCCTCACATCACTATCACTTAACACATTTAATAGGTCCTGAGTGTCACTATCACTATAACCCGCGAGGGGGGCTCGAGCGCCAGCCGGGCGCGAGTCACCAGCGACCTCGGGGTCATTCTGCGACGCGATGTACCGCGGTAAAGTTTTTTCCGCGGGGGCGGGGTTGTGGGGGGCCGATACGGCGGGGTATACTGACGAAGTATACCGCGACGAGAGCTGTTTCCTAGAAACAGTTATCTCGCCCGGTTCTTCGGCTCCTGGTCCCGGGGCTCGATCGCTACGCGAGCGAGAGCCACTCAGGGACCGGTCAGCCATACGCGACGCGGGAGCACTGTATTCTGGCGATGACGACGGCGGCGGCGGCGCGGCTCCACCGCGCGAGCGGGAGCGTTCCTTGGCGCGCGGGCCAGACGTATCGCGGCGGGATTTTCGCTCCATGACGGGAGCTGGAGTCTGCCAGGCACAGCCTGGACACCTTAGCGCCTCCCGCGCATGCGCATCCCCCGGTGAGACCCTCTGGTGGGAAGCCGGGATAGACGCAGCGCGTTCGTTGCTTCGGTGTCGGCGTGAAACGGGTGCAGGCGGCTACTCAAATGGTTTCTGCATATATGTTTTACAATTAAAACAATAGCAGTGATGAAACGCGTAGAGGCTCGTGTGCACAAGTAGGCAGACCTTTTCTTTTGATTTTTTCGATCGATTTTTAAAAAATTTCCCCGCACTTCAGTATACTTCACTTTGAAAGTGCTCTGGCTACTGGTCCGGCGTTACATAGCAAACGTTCCGCGGGCACCAATCGACGGCGTCGTTACCGTTAGGACGCCGCGTGTTGGGGCGCGAGGGGGGCGAACGGCGGCGGCGGAGGGAGCGGGGCGTTATATTATGTATATTTCCGTCTCTATCTCCTTCTCCCTCTGACACGGTTTATTTATGGTTATTTAAAAAATAATAATAATAATAATAATAACGTACATAACAGTATGTCTGTATGTATTGTCTCATTATTACTGATTGGATTATGCGTGAGCAATGTGAATTTCGGGCGTGTCTACATGTTAGATTGTTGTTTTTATTATTATTATTATTAGTGTTGTTGTAAGTAAATAATATTGTCGAATATAAAAAAAAATACAACTCGATTTCATCTGGATCATGTATATACACATTGTAATAAGTAGGTAATTGACTTATTTTTGATAGAAACATATTTATAGTAGTAAGTACTTAGTATATAATTTTGTCTGTTTTCGGTTTTGCTCTATAAGAGTAATAATATAATGTAAATAGTGACGTGGAACGTTTATTGTCGCTGATATATTTATCAAATCAAATCACGGTGGCACGGTGGCCGTACCACACGATCATTGCGATTTTATGAATCATATTGCGGCCCTGAAAAGGGCCTTTTAGGTCGTCGAGTTGACAACGACACGAATAATAACAATACTCTAATTGTTGCTATTATAATTTATGTCTTCTTCTCGGTCTTCTTGGGGAGAAGGACCGCCTGAATGTTAGGCAGTACACCGCCCTGTGCGATGGTCACGCCGGAGAGCAGCTTGTTGAGCTCCTCGTCGTTACGAATGGCCAGCTGCAGGTGACGCGGTATGATCCTGGTCTTTTTGTTGTCACGGGCCGCGTTACCGGCCAACTCGAGCACTTCGGCCGCCAGGTACTCCATAACGGCCGCGAGGTACACCGGCGCACCGGCACCCACCCTCTCGGCGTAGTTGCCCTTCCTGAGCAGCCTGTGGATACGACCCACCGGGAACTGGAGACCTGCGCGGTTGGAACGCGACTTTGCCTTTCCCTTGACCTTCCCTCCCTTGCCACGTCCGGACATTGTGTTTGGTTATTTGGGCACTGCACAACTCACTGAAAACTAACCGACAAGAGGTGACTTTTTTTTCAAGCGGCGGCGAATAATATTATATATGAATTCGGACGGTGTTCAACCAACCGGCCGGGTGTGACGAGAAACGACGTCGACGACTCGGCGCTATTAAACGCGATTGGGTGCCGCCGGCTCAGCGAGCGAGCGTTAGTGAGGGGTGCGAGAGGGGGGGCGCGGGCGTAGGCCATGTGTGTAAGATCTACATACGTGGAATTAGAATTAAAATAATAATAATAATTAAAATTACATGCATGCATGCATGCATACATACATACATACATACATACAAAAAAAAAATATACAAACAGATAGGTAAATAACACAATAATATGTATTATTATTATTATTAACGACGGACGGATCACTCTTATTTATTATTATTATGTTCCAAATATTTATTGTGAGTTTTACGTTTTTTGTTTGAACGTGTACTTACCGGTCTCGTGTTTTCGTTTTTATGTACTGTTGTGTAATCGTGTAAAACACCCATTATTATATTTTTATACATAATATTACATATTTGGTTATTTGTTTAGAATTTGTTTAATAAATAGGAACCGGTGGGGATGGCGGGGGCGTGTCCATTGTCTATTGTCTTATGTCTTGGCCCGCCAAATTTTATTGCACCTCATAACATCTGTTAATAATTGGGTACATGCATTGTATTTACATTTGGCAACAGTCGGGCACTCGGGCGGCCGAAGGGATTGTTATCGCGAAGAGGAAGAAGTGGGTCGCGGTGCTGCATTGCATTTTTTTTGTTGTTGTATTTCTCGAGTGTGAAGTGCGTGCGATCTCGATACAGGTGGATACAGGCGATGACGATTTTGTGTTTCGTGTGTGTGTGTGTGTGATACGGCGCTGCTGCGACGGTGAGTTGCTAATATAATATAATAAGTTGTTAAAATATTAAGACACACCTACATACTTATACATACGTAATCTGCCTCTCTCACTCTCACTGCCTTGCCTTATTGGACAATTTAACAACTACTTATGTCGCATGTTATTATTATTTATATATAGGATATGTATCACCAGCCGGTCAACTAGCGACAATTGGACAATTTTTATAGTTTTATATATTATGTGTATGTATATTTAGGTATATATATATTATATAATTATATTTTTAGTGTTTAATATAATATAATTTTTTTTTTGTGCGTTTATTCGTTTGATACTCTCGACTCAACGGCAGCCCATGGAAACATATGTTAGCCCTGAAAAGGGCTTTTTGTGTGGCGTGTTTGTGCGTGCGTTTATTATTAGGTAGGTACAGTAATAATATACGACATCGACACAACCGACCACTTGCGATGCGCTCGTCGCTCGTCCGGTGGCCGATCCTCCTTCTGCTCCCGCTACTCCCGCTCCTAGGTGGTCAGCGCACGCGAACACGGTGCGGCGGCTCGTGCGTATTGAACGTGGATGGTCGCGTTCACTTCTTGGAAGCGGCAGACGCCTTTTTCGCGGTGGTGGCGGCCTTCGATTTGGGCGCGGCGGCAGCGGCCTTCTTCGGTTTGGGGGCTTTGGGTTTCTTGGTCGGTGGCTTCGCGCTCCTCTTCGCCTTGGACGCGGCCGCGTTGCTCGACGCGCCCTTGCCGGACGCCGCGGCGGCGGCGGCGGCGCGACCCTTCTTCGGTGTGGCCGCAGCGACCGGCTTCCTCTTGGCCGCGGCCGCTGCCTTCTTGTCTTTGGCGGCGACGCCCCTGCCGCCCGCTTTGGCCGGGGAGGCGGACCCGGCGGCCGATGCCGACGCGGCGGCGGCCTTCTTGCTCCTGGCGCCGGCGCTCGCGGCGGTCTTCTTGGCGGGTGCGCTCGGCTTCTTCGCCGATTTGGCCGCGGAGGACGCCGCCGCGCCGGAGCCCCTGCCGCCGGAGGACGCGGCGGCGGCGGCCGTCGCCTTCTTCGCGGCGCCGCCGGTACCCGACTTGCTGTCTATCTTGAACGAGCCCGATGCGCCCTTGCCCTTCGTCTGAATCAGGGTGCCGGAGGCGACGGCACGCTTGAGATACTTTCTTATGAACGGCGCCAACCTCTCGGCGTCGAGGCTATAATTCGAGGCGATGTACTTCTTGATCGCCTGCAGGGACGATCCGCTCCTCTCCTTGAGCTCTTTGATCGCGCTGTTCACCATTTCGGAGGTCTTGGGGTGCGTCGGTCTGGCCTTGGGTTTCTTGGCGGCCGCTGCCGCCTTCGGTGCCTTCTTGGCGGGCGTCGCCGGCGCGGGTGTCTCCGATGCTACTGCGGTGTCGGCCATTTTTTTTTCCTTTTTCCAATTGATATTAATCAATCACACTGACACTTAGGTATATTTGTAATATAGTAATATGTAGTACGTATAATATTATACTAGATAATAATGTGAGCGTAAAGAGTGCGCGGCGCTAGTGAGCGCCGGCCAGACGAATCGGTATACCGCGACGAGAGCTTCGTCGGCTGCGTGCGTTTTCTCGTATTCGAGTGTGAAACTTTTCACTAACACGTCTCGGTTTCATCGGATTTTTGATGATTATCAAACGGAAAATCGGAGAAAATCTCGTTGGCGATCGATAGTCTACGATATCGGCCACCGGTCGGGCAGTCGGGCGGGGCTCCAGGCGCGAGCGCGCGTCGGGCATCCGCGTTTGAAGTTTGTTATTGTCGAGTCGCGCGCGTACCGTCCAGTTTAAATCGCGAATTAAACAATTAAAGCGAACGGTGGGCGCGCGCGCGACCTCCGAGGGCGGAGCTCAAGATTCCGAGGTTCAACGGGATCCATTCGTTTCGGCGATATATTAGGATTACGATCGATTTTAACGCATCGAACGCGACATGTTGTAGGACAGCACACCGCGCTCCCGCGACGAGGCCGTGGACGCGCGCGCGTTCTCGTCTTTGCTCCGTAGTAGCAATATTATTTACCAAAAGGAAATAAGAAACTAAGAATAAGTCGAAATGTCCGATTAAACGTTACGAGTATCATCGTTACATTTATCAAACACATCGATCGAGAAGCACGCGAGGAGATCTAAATAAGCAAAGCAAAAATTTCATTGACGCAGCCGGGAGCGATGCTGTTCGGTCGCAACCTTTTTTTACCTAGCTACGTTAGCACACCTATATTCTTAATTTTCAATGTCTCAACGTGAATGAACGGACACTTAAACGTATAACATAATAACTCTACCTATATAATATGTGTACATACTAAGTATACCAATTATAGTTTGCGATATTATAACGCCGTAATCTCATGTACATACGAAAACTTTAAATTGTTTCGATTGATATTTGTATGTGCTCTAAATGAATGTCATGTTTGCCCGTAATTGCTTGTCACATTCAAAGTTGTATTTTGTGTTTGTCTTTACCAATGTATCAGTGTGCCGAGCGTTGGCAAACTTTATCAATAAAAAAAACATGCCACTAGTGGATAGTTAGCATTAGTATCAGTAGTAATAGTGGTGTTATATGAAAAATATCATTCAATCAACTAAGCTTAGCGGTAGCTTAACTAATTGTGGGTGTGTCGTCGCTTAGTCGTTTTGATACGTTTTATTTTTGTAATAGAAACATATGCGGCCCTGAAAAGGGCCTTTTTTAGTTGTTGAAAAATATCCGTCATACACCTAAGTAGGTGTACGACAATAATTAAATCAACTTAACCGCCGAAACCGTAGAGGGTGCGGCCCTGGCGCTTCAGAGCGTACACGACGTCCATGGCGGTGACGGTCTTCCTCTTGGCGTGCTCCGTGTAGGTTACCGCGTCGCGGATGACGTTCTCGAGGAATACCTTGAGAACACCGCACTAGAGCACCTTCGTCAGCTGCAGCGTGGTGCTGTGTTCGCCGCGGAAGCCGAACTGTTCGGGCCTTGGCTGCAGGTATTTGTAGGTCCTCTGCAGCAACAGCCTCTCGAACAGCTTCGACTGAGTTGAGAGCAAGGTGATAGGCCGGTAGCTCTCCGGTCGGGTGTAGTCCTTTCCGGGCTTCGGCAGTAGGATCACCTTGCCCTCCTTCCAGGTCCTGGGGAAGTGTAGGGACCGGATGATCCCTGTGAAGAGGCGCGCCAGCGCAACTATCCACCTCATGGGTAGATGGCGCAGCGCCTGGTGAGTGATGCCGTCCGGTCCCGGCGCCTTCTTGAGTTGCAGCCGGAGTATCGCCTTCCGCACTTGTGAAGGCGAAAAGGCTATGGGGTCGTCATCGGGCGGGATCGGGCGCGCTAGCCAGTCCTCGACAGCGCTCTCGACCTCGGCGACGCGCGCTGGACATGCCGCGGCGTTCGGCGAGAATTGGCGCTGGAGGTGCTCGGCGAAGATTTCGGCCCGATCGTTGTCATCGTAGGTGATGGCGCCGTTGCTGTCGCGTAGTGGACGCTTTGGCTCTGGAGTCCGGTAGAGGCGGCGGCAGAGTTGGTGAAGGCGAGTGGGTTCAGTGGTCGCCTCCCCCAGCGCTTGCTCCCAGGAGCGCTGGGCGTGGGCAGCCAACTCGTTCTTGACCCGTTCGGCGAGGCGGTTCAGCTTTGTCTTCAGCACGGGGCAGCGATTGCGCTGCCACTGCCTCCTGAGCGCGCGCTTCTGCATGATCAGCCTCAGCACGAACGGGGCGAGGTCCGGGCGTAAAACCTCCGGCGGACGCGTGGTCGTCGCTTCCGCCAGAGCCGCCTGAAGTTGCCGCGTCATGGACTCCGCCATGTCGTCAACGGCGCCTGGTGTCATGTCCGGTGGGCCTGGCGCGGTGGTGCCTTCGAGTATTGTTTCGAAGGCATTCCAGTCGGTGACCCTCCAGCTGCGTGCGGGCGGGGAAGGTGCCCCCGCGAGAAGGCACAGCACTGGTTGGTGGTCCGACTGGTACTCGTCCATCAGGACCTCCTGCGCCAGGTAGAGTTCAGGCCGGTTGTGCACCACCAAGTCGATGGTGTCCGGCCTGAAAGTGTTAATCCGTGGATAGTGGGTGGCGGCATCTGGTCCGCACACCTGGTAGCCGCGAGCCTCGGCATACTGCAGAAGCCGGTTGCCCCGCGAGCTGTTGGAGTGGGAGTGCCAGCTGATGTGCTTGGCATTCCAGTCGCCCGCGAGGAGCGTCGGCTTCTGGCTGAGCGTGGCCTCCAGCTCGGCCGGTGTGAAGTTGGAGCCGGGGGGAGCGTAGACAGCTAGCACATCTGTGGGCTGGCCGCCCAGTTCTAGCTCGACCCCCAGCGTCAGGATCTTGTCACCGTTGACTGGCGGGATTGCGCGGTGAGGGATCCGTCGCCGTATCATCACCGCCAGTCCGCGCATGGGCGCCCCGTTGGCCGCCTGGTGCTCTACGCGGTAGACGTAGTAGCCCGCAGCACGCAGTCGGTCGGTGGGGCGCAGGTGCGTCTCAGAAATGAGCGCCACATCCACGTCTTGTGTGCGTAGGATGTGACGCAAGTGGTGGCCTTTACCCCGAAGGCCGTCGGCGTTCCAGTGCAGGAGGCGTAGGTTCATCTTCGTTGCCTTACGCCTCGACTGCGCGACCGGCGTCCTCCGTAGGTCGGTTCAGACGGGGTCGGGTATAGGGCGCCCAGCAATGCGGTGACCGCCCTGTCAACCGCCTCAGCGATCGCCGTCTCGCTGGGGAGCGTCTGGCCCCTCAGTGGGCCCCCGCTGCGGGGGCGTGCGGCGCGCTGGTCAGCGGCTCTGGTGGCTCCAGTGACTGGAGCGGAGTCGGCGGCGGCCCTACTGGGGCCAGCCTCGGCGTGCGCGGCAGGTTCCGCGCTCGGGGGGGCGGGGGGTTGTAACCCCCCACGTCCTCTTCTTCTCCCACCTCTGCGGCGTCGGCGTTGGCTAGGAGGCTCCGCGGGGTAGGAGACCATCTCTACCTCCTGCGGATGTTGGAAGTGCTGCCCATGAGCACGCGGGTCAGCCTGCGCGTGTTCGCGCGGCTCGCCCCTCCGCTGTGCTTGGGCAGCTGGTGCAGGTGCTGGAGCGTTGGCGCCATGTGCGCCGCGAGCGCCAGGTGCGCCAGGTGCGCCAGATGGTCCCCGCGCGTCGCGGGCGCTAGGTGCGCCGTGGGCGCCGTGTGTGTTGGGCGCGCCAGGTGCGCCAGGTGCGCCATGTGCGCCGCGGGCGCCAAATACGCCCCGTGCGCCACGTGTGTCGCCAGCGCCAGCGCCAGGTGCGCCAGGTGCGCCATGTGCGCCGCGGGCGCCAAATACGCCCCGTGCGCCACGTGTGCCGCCAGCGCCAGGCGCGCCATGTGCGCCATGTGCGCCGCGCGCGCCGCGACCGCCGCGACCACCGCGACGTCGACCGCGCGCCTCAGAGGCGCCCATGCCCCGTGCTAATAGCGCCACCGTGCCAGCGCGCTTGTTGCGCGCCTCCTCCTTCAGCACCGGACACGTGCTGTGGTTGGCCGGATGCGCCCCCTTGCAATTGGCGCATCTCGGCGTGGCCCCCTTAGGTAGGGGGCAGTCGGCGGTACGGTGTCCCTCCCCGCACTTCACACAGGCCATGGCCCGGTGGCATTGGTGCGAGGAGTGTCTGAAGCCTTGACAGCGATGGCATTGTGCGGGGCCCCTTTTGCCCCGCCAGGACTCGATGGTCACCCCCGGAATGCACAACAGCTCCGTTATGCCGTAAATCGCGGGGGTGATGTCTGGAGTGCGGCGGAGTATGACCAGGAAGATGCATCCCGGTCTCCCCTTCCTGGCTCGAATGGGCTGAGCGTGCTCTGGCTCGAACCCGAGGTCGCGCAGCTCTGACATGATGGCCTCGGGTTCCGTGTCAGCCGGAATACCTCGAACCGCCACCTTCAGCTGCCGCTCTGCTGGTAGGGAGTAGGAGAAGTAGACCACGTTTATGCCGCTGGTCTCCAACTCCCCAAGGTACCGCTGCACCAGGCGGTACTCCTCCTCGTCCTCTGGCGTTATTTTTAGCCCCTGTCCGTAGGCGCGCGCGTTTACCGTGCGCCCCAGTCTCTTTTTCATCTCCCTAACATGGGTGGTCCAGTCAGGGAGGGATTCGATGACGAAGGGCGGGTATTTGGGCGTCTGAGGCGCGGCGGGCAGAGGCGCGAGTGGTGGTCGACGGGCCACCGTCGGCGACGCGGTCATCGCGGCGTAAGACGCCGCATTTACATTAAGGTTTGAAGTCGCCGCGTCTTGCGGCGTTGATTGAGCCGTCGCAAGGGCCGCGCGGGGCGCGGGGTGGGCGGGGGGCGCACTTGTCGACGCCGTGGCCATGGGCGTGTCTTCAAAACGGCGGCGGCGCGGGTCCCTCTGGGAGAGCGGCGCCGGTTGAGCATATTGTGAAGGCTGGTGTGTTTGTGGTTGGTTGACGCCAGGGGGCGTCGTCTGCGCACACACGCGCTTAGGCGCCGACCCGGCGGCGTCCTCGTCAGAGTCCGACGGCGGCGGGCGGCGTAGAGCTTGATGCGCTCGTGTCACTCTGACGAGCGCATCGTGTTCGTCGCTCGAAAGCGGCGAAGTCAAAAGGCCCTCATTTAAAAGGCGCCTGCGCGTCTGCGACAAATATTCGCACATGGCGCGCGCGAGTCCGTCCGTTGCGAACCGGCCTATGAGCGTCTGCGCAACAAACAGCGCATCCGACTCATAGCCGGCACGGGGCGACACGGGCTGCGCCGGGCGCAGGTCGCCCTCTAAGAAGGCCAATAGCTCGGCCGGGTCCTGCCCATGAGCAATATTTTCACTGTTGTCCTTAATAGATAATATTGGCGGACTCACCGTTGGGTGCGTTTGCTCCGGTGGCGCCAACGTAGAAGGGCGTGGCCTGTGCGGTGTTGCGGTGAGGGCGCTCTCGCCATCGCTATACCGCGACGAGAGCTGCGGCCTCACATCACTATCACTTAACACATTTAATAGGTCCTGAGTGTCACTATCACTATAACCCGCGAGGGGGGCTCGAGCGCCAGCCGGGCGCGAGTCACCAGCGACCTCGGGGTCATTCTGCGACGCGATGTACCGCGGTAAAGTTTTTTCCGCGGGGGCGGGGTTGTGGGGGGCCGATACGGCGGGGTATACTGACGAAGTATACCGCGACGAGAGCTGTTTCCTAGAAACAGTTATCTCGCCCGGTTCTTCGGCTCCTGGTCCCGGGGCTCGATCGCTACGCGAGCGAGAGCCACTCAGGGACCGGTCAGCCATACGCGACGCGGGAGCACTGTATTCTGGCGATGACGACGGCGGCGGCGGCGCGGCTCCACCGCGCGAGCGGGGGCGTTCCTTGGCGCGCGGGCCAGACGTATCGCGGCGGGATTTTCGCTCCATGACGGGAGCTGGAGTCTGCCAGGCACAGCCTGGACACCTTAGCGCCTCCCGCGCATGCGCATCCCCCGGTGAGACCCTCTGGTGGGAAGCCGGGATAGACGCAGCGCGTTCGTTGCTTCGGTGTCGGCGTGAAACGGGTGCAGGCGGCTACTCAAATGGTTTCTGCATATATGTTTTACAATTAAAACAATAGCAGTGATGAAACGCGTAGAGGCTCGTGTGCACAAGTAGGCAGACGACCGTACACACCGTCAAAACTCTTGGGCCGCATTTATATATAACGTCGAACCGAGCTCGGTGGGACGGGCGGGTGTGTCGGGGCATTTACGAGACCTATCTAAAATGAAATTGTTTATAACAATAATAAATAGGTAACTAACAAACATTAAAACGTTCAATTGTCTTTAATGGCGTTAAACACGTTGAAGTTACATTACTTTTCACTGATACTGTTGTCCACTACACTAATTATACATACAAAATACTGTGTATGTACAAAATGTAATATATATATATATAAAATTACTTATATACACATATGTCTGTGTGTATGTAGGCATCTATAGTCTACCGAGACTGACATAAATCCATTTTTTTTTTTTATGTTTCATTTTCATGATAGTTTTTACACTGAATATAAATGTTTTTATAGGTAAGTACTTGATAATAGAGGGATTGTTAATTTATATTTTTACGTTTATCGTTGATACTGTGCGTTGGTGTGCGGTTCACACACACACACCAAACTCTTCGGATAGATATTGTGGCCCTGAAAAGGGCCGTTTTGATGATGATGATGATCATTGTCAATCGCTCTCATTATACTTTTTTTACGTATAATAATATAAGAGAGAAATCGCCGGCGCCGAGACGATGGTACTGGTCCTACGCCGCCGCCGCCGTTGTCCCACCGCGCCGCGACGCTCACTTGGAGCTGGTGTACTTGGTGACGGCCTTGGTGCCCTCGCTGACGGCGTGCTTGGCGAGCTCGCCGGGCAGCAGGAGCCTCACGGAGGTCTGCACCTCGCGGGACGTGATCGTCGAACGCTTGTTGTAGTGAGCGAGACGGGACGCCTCCGCCGCGATCCTCTCGAAGATGTCGTTCACGAACGAGTTCATGATTGACATCGCCTTCGAAGAGATACCGGTGTCGGGATGCACCTGCTTCAGTACCTTGTAGATGTAAATGGCGTAGCTCTCCTTCCTCTTGTGCTTCTTTTTCTTTTTGTCCGATTTGGATATGTTCTTCTGCGCCTTGCCGGACTTCTTGGCCGCCTTTCCGCTGGTCTTTGGTGGCATAGTGAACGTCAGTAGACAGGCAGTCACAAAGTATGTATCGACAACAACGACAACAGACACACTGTTTGCTGATGATTTTTAAAAAATTTCCCCGCACTTCAGTATACTTCACTTTGAAAGTGCTCTGGCTACTGGTCCGGCGTTACATAGCAAACGTTCCGCGGGCACCAATCGACGGCGTCGTTACCGTTAGGACGCCGCGTGTTGGGGCGCGAGGGGGGCGAACGGCGGCGGCGGAGGGAGCGGGGCGTTATATTATGTATATTTCCGTCTCTATCTCCTTCTCCCTCTGACACGGTTTATTTATGGTTATTTAAAAAATAATAATAATAATAATAATAACGTACATAACAGTATGTCTGTATGTATTGTCTCATTATTACTGATTGGATTATGCGTGAGCAATGTGAATTTCGGGCGTGTCTACATGTTAGATTGTTGTTTTTATTATTATTATTATTAGTGTTGTTGTAAGTAAATAATATTGTCGAATATAAAAAAAAATACAACTCGATTTCATCTGGATCATGTATATACACATTGTAATAAGTAGGTAATTGACTTATTTTTGATAGAAACATATTTATAGTAGTAAGTACTTAGTATATAATTTTGTCTGTTTTCGGTTTTGCTCTATAAGAGTAATAATATAATGTAAATAGTGACGTGGAACGTTTATTGTCGCTGATATATTTATCAAATCAAATCACGGTGGCACGGTGGCCGTACCACACGATCATTGCGATTTTATGAATCATATTGCGGCCCTGAAAAGGGCCTTTTAGGTCGTCGAGTTGACAACGACACGAATAATAACAATACTCTAATTGTTGCTATTATAATTTATGTCTTCTTCTCGGTCTTCTTGGGGAGAAGGACCGCCTGAATGTTAGGCAGTACACCGCCCTGTGCGATGGTCACGCCGGAGAGCAGCTTGTTGAGCTCCTCGTCGTTACGAATGGCCAGCTGCAGGTGACGCGGTATGATCCTGGTCTTTTTGTTGTCACGGGCCGCGTTACCGGCCAACTCGAGCACTTCGGCCGCCAGGTACTCCATAACGGCCGCGAGGTACACCGGCGCACCGGCACCCACCCTCTCGGCGTAGTTGCCCTTCCTGAGCAGCCTGTGGATACGACCCACCGGGAACTGGAGACCTGCGCGGTTGGAACGCGACTTTGCCTTTCCCTTGACCTTCCCTCCCTTGCCACGTCCGGACATTGTGTTTGGTTATTTGGGCACTGCACAACTCACTGAAAACTAACCGACAAGAGGTGACTTTTTTTTCAATTGACTTGTAATTGTAATTGTTACATCCTCCCTCGCAAGGGGGATGCTTAAACCCGTTCGAGTATGGGTCTCTATCGGGTGGATTGCTTGTTCGCGCCCTGCTGATACAGGGCGGTACGGGGGCGGGCTAATAGCCCTTGGTGGGGGCTGCTGCGCGCGAGGAACAATGGCTCGACTCGCTGCGCGCAGCCGATGGGGTCTTGTCCGGGGTGTCAATCCGGTGGTAATGTGGGGTCAAGGAGTAATCTCGACTTGACCCTGGTGTCGTGGTCGGTGGTATCGGGCAGCGCGCTGCGCGGCTCGCGGTCAAGCTCCGCCGGGTGAGACCCCCGGTAGCCCCGGGGGAGGCCCAGCGAGGCGACCAGCGGTCGAAGCCGCGGCTGCTGCCCTGTTGTCATGTCCGGTGGTATCGGCATCCGCGGAGAGTAGCTCACGCGGATACCGCAGGCGATCTGGCGGCCTGGAGTGCCATGGCGCGATGTTTTGGAGATGGGGATGCTGAGAGCCATCCGCTCGATCGAACATCCCCTTCGCGAGTCGCGCGACGAACTCGTCGATGGACTCCATCCGCAGGTCTCGCGCTATGGTGGCGTTTCTCACGTAGCGGGGGGCCCCCACTGCGCGCCTCAGGCAGGTGTTCTGCACGGCGCGCAGTCTCTGCCGGTGGGCCTCCTTGGTGTAGGAGTACCACGCCGGCGCCGCGTACGTGAGATGTGGGCGCACGTACAGCTTGTACAGCGCGAGCTTGGTGCGGATCGGTATGTTGCCGGTGAATAGGGGGCGGAGTTTGCTCGACACCCCCTTCGCTCTTCCTGCGATCCTCTTGACGTGGTGCCGCATGGTCAGATTCCGGTCGATGGTGACCCCTAAGTAGGTGACCGGCGTCTTCCACGGCACGTCCTGATCCAGGAATCGCAGGGGCGGCGGCAACCAACTCCGGCCGAAGGCGATCGCCTGTGTCTTGGTAGGGTTGGCGGCTAGTCTCCACTTGTTCAGCCACTCTGGCAGGAGGTCCAGAGCGCGTTGGAGCTTCGCCGCTGCTGCCTTGGTGTTGAGCGAGGTGGCCACGTACGCCGTGTCGTCGGCGAAGAGGGCCAGGCTACACCCGCTCGGGCAGGGGACGTCGTCCGTATAGGTGGTATACAGCAGCGGCGATAGCACGCTGCCTTGTGGAACGCCCGCCGTGATGGGTCGCGGTCTCGACGCAGCCTCTCCCGTCGCAACGTAGAACGTGCGGTCGGTGAGAAAGGCGCGGAGCACGGCGACTATACGGCGGGGCAGTGGAGACTCGGCGAGCTTCAGCACGAGGCCATCGTGCCAGACACGGTCGAAGGCCTTCTCCATGTCCAGCATCACGGCGGCGGCCCCTTCCTTCTTGTTGAGGGCCGCGGCTGCAGTGAAGAGCACCTTCGTCAGCTGCAGCGTGGTGCTGTGCTCGCCGCGGAAGCCGAACTGCTCGGGCCTCGGCTGCAGGTATTTGTAGGTCCTCTGCAGCAACAGCCTCTCGAACAGCTTCGACTGAGTTGAGAGCAAGGTGATAGGCCGGTAGCTCTCCGGTCGGGTGTAATCCTTTCCGGGCTTCGGCAGTAAGATCACCTTGCCCTCTTTCCAGGTACTGGGGAAGTGTAGGGACCGGATGATCCCCGTGAAGAGGCGCGCCAGCGCGACTATCCACCTCATGGGTAGGTGGCGCAGCGCCTGGTGGGTGATGCCGTCCGGTCCCGGCGCCTTCTTCAGTGGCAGCCGGAGTATCGCCTTCCGCACTTGCGAGGGCGAAAAGGCAATGGGGTCGTCATCGGGTGGGATCGGGCGAGCTAGCCAGCCCTCGACAGCGCTCTCGACCTCAGCCACGCGCGCTGGGCATGCCGCGGCGTTCGGTGAGAATTGGCGCTGGAGGTGCTCGGCGAAGATTTCGGCCCGATCGTTGTCGTCATAGGTGATGGCGCCGTTGCTGTCGCGTAGCGGACGCTTCGGCTCTGGAGTCCTATAGAGGCGGCGGCAGAGTTGGTGTAGGCGTGTGGGCTCGGTGGTCGCCTCCCCCAGCGCTTGCTCCCAGGAGCGCTGGGCGTGGGCGGCCAACTCGTTCTTGACCCGTTCGGCGAGGCGGTTCAGCTTTGTCTTCAGCACGGGGCAGCGATTGTGCTGCCACTGCCTCCTGAGCGCGCGCTTCTGTCTGATCAGCCTCAGCACGAACGGGGCCAGGTCCTCGCGTACGACCTCCGGCGGACGCGTGGTCGTTGCTTCCGCCAGAGCTGCCTGGAGTTGCCGCGTCATGGACTCCGCCATGTCGTCAACGGCGCCTGGTGTCGTGTCCGGTGGGCCTGGCGCGGTGGCGCCTTCGAGTATCGATTCGAAGGCGTTCCAGTCGGTGACCCTCCAGCTGCGTGCGGGCGGGGATGGTGCCCCCGCGAGAAGGCACAGCACTGGTTGGTGGTCCGACTGGTACTCATCCATCAGGACCTCCTGCGCCAGGTAGAGATCAGGCCGGTTATGCACCACCAAATCGATAATGTCCGGCCTGTGGGTGTTATTTCTCGGGTAGTGGGTGGCGGCATCTGGTCCGCACACCTGGTAGCCGCGAGCCTCGGCATGCTGCAGAAGCCGGTTGCCCCGCGAGTTGCTGGAGTGGGATTGCCAGCTGATATGCTTGGCATTCCAGTCGCCCGCGAGGAGCGTCGGCTTCCGGCTGAGCGCGGCCTCCAGCTCGGCCGGTGCGAAGTTGGAGCCGGGGGGAGCGTAGACAGCTAGCACGTCTGTGGGCTGCCCGCCCAGTTCTAGCTCGACCCCCAGCGTCAGGATTTTGTCGCCGTTGACCGGCGGGATTGCGCGGTGAGCGATCCGTCGCCGTATCATCACCGCCAGTCCGCGAAAGGGCGCCCCGTTGGCCGCCTGGTGCTCTGCGCGGTAGACGTAGTAGCCCGCGGCACGCAGTCGGTCGGTGGGGCGCAGATGCGTCTCGGAAATGAGCGCCACATCCACGTCCTGTGTGCGTAGGATGTGACGCAAGTGGTGGCCTTTATCCCGAAGGCCGTCGGCGTTCCAGTGCAGGAGGCGTAAGTTCATTTTCGTTGCCTCACGCCTCGACTGCGCGACCGGCGTCCTCCGTAGGTCGGTTCAGACGGGGTCGGGTATAGGGCGCCCAGCAATGCGGTGACCGCCCTGTCAACCGCCTCAGCGATCGCCGTCTCGCTGGGGAGCGTCTGGCCCCTCAGTGGGCCCCCGCTGCGGGGGCGTGCGGCGCGCTGGTCAGCGGCTCTGGTAGCTCCAGCAACTGGAGCGGAGTCGGCGGCGGCCCTACTGGGGCCAGCCTCGGCGTGCGCGGCAGGTTCCGCGCGCGGGGGGGCGGGGGGTTGTACCCCCCCGCGTCCTCTTCTTCTCCCCCCTCTGCGGCGTCGGCGTTGGCTGGGAGGCTCCGCGGGGTAGGTGACCATCTCTACCTCCTGCGGCTGCGAGAAGTACTGCCCATGGGCACGCGGGTCAGTCTGCGCGTGTTCGCGCGGCTCGTCCCTCCGCCGTGTTTGGGCAGCTGGTGTAGGCGCTGGGGTGGTGGCGCCATGTGTGCCGCGAGCGCCAGGTGCGCCAGGTGCGCCAGATGGTCCCCGCGCGTCGCGGGCGCCAAGTGCGCCATGGGCGCCATGTGAGCTAGGCGCGCCAGGTGCGCCAGGTGCGCCAGGTGCGCCATGTGCGCCGCGGGCGCCAAATACGCCCTGCGCGCCACGTCCGCCGCCAGCGCCAGGCGCGCCATGTGCGCCATGTGCGCCGCGCGCGCCGCGACCGCCGCGACCACCGCGACGTCGACCGCGCGCCTCGGAGGCGCCCATGCCCCGTGCTACAAGTGCCACCGTGCCAGCGCGCTTGTTGCGCGCCTCCTCCTTCAGCACCGGACACGTGCTGTGGTTGGCCGGATGCGCCCCCTTGCAATTGGCGCATCTCGGCGTGGCCCCCTTAGGTAGGGGGCAGTCGGCGGTACGGTGGCCCTCCCCGCACTTCACACAGGCCAGGGCCCGGTGGCATTGGTGCGAGGAGTGTCTAAATCCCTGACATCTATGACATTGTGCGGGGCCCCTTTTGCCCCGCCAGGACTCGATGGTCACCCCCGGAATGCACAACAGCTCAGTTATGCCGTAGATCGCGGGGGTGATGTCTGGAGTGCGGCGGAGTATGACCAGGAAGATACACCCCGGTCTTCCCTTCCTGGCTCTAATGGGTTGGGCGTGTTCAGGCTCGTACCCGAGGTCGCGCAGCTCTGACATGATGGCCTCGGGTTCCGTGTCCGCCGGAATGCCTCGTACCGCCACCTTCAGCTGCCGCTCTGCTGGTAGGGAGTATGAGAAGTAGACCACGTTTACGCCGCTGGTCTCCAACTCCCCAAGGTACCGCTGCACCAGGCGGTACTCCTCCTCGTCTTCAGGTGTTATTTTTAACCCCTGCCCGTAGGCGCGCGCGTTCACCGTGCGCCCCAGTCTCTTTTTCATCTCCCTGACATGGGTGGTCCAGTCAGGGAGGGATTCTATGACAAATGGCGGGTACTTTGGTGTCTGAGGCGCGGCGGGCAGGGGCGCGAGTGGTGGCCGACGGGCCACCGTCGGCGACGCGGTCATCGCGGCGTATGACGCCGCGTTTAAGTTTGTAGTCGCCGCGTCTTGCGGCGTTGGTTGAGCCGTCGCAAGGGCCGCGCGGGGCGCGGGGTGGGCGGAGGGGGGCGCACTCGTCGACGCCGTTGCCATGGTTGTATCCTCAAAACGGCGGCGGCGCGGGTCCCTCTGAGAGAGCGGCGCCGGTTGCGCATGTTGAGAAGGCTGCTGATGTGGTTGATTGACGCCAGGGGGCGTCGTCTGCGCGCATACGCGCTTAGGCGCCGACCCGGCGGCGTCCTCGTCTGAGTCCAGCGGCGGCGGGCGGCGTAGAGCTTGATGCGCTCGTTTCACTCTAACGAGCGCATCGTGTTCGTCACTCGATAGCGGCGAAGTAAGAAGGCCCTCGTTTAGAAGGCGCCTGCGCGTCTGCGATAGGTACTCGCACATTGCGCGCGCGAGTCCGTCCGTTGCGTACCGGCCTATGAGTGTCTGCGCAACAAACAGCGCATCCGACTCATAGCCGGCGCGGGGCGACACGGGCTGCGCCGGGCGCAGGTCGCCTTCTAGGAAGGCCAGCAGCTCCGCCGGGTCTTGCCCATGGGCAATACTTTCGTCGTCATGGATAGTAATTGTGGGCGGACTCACCGTTGTGTGCAATTGTTGTTCCGGTGGCGCCATCAATGAGGGGCGTGGCCTGTGTGGTGTTGCGGTGAGGGCGCTCTCGTCATCGCTATACCGCGACGAGAGCTGCGGCCTCACATCACTGTCACTTAACACATTTAAGAGGTCTAGAGTGTCACTATCACTGTTTCCCGCGAGGGGGGCTCGAGCGCCAGCCGGGCGCGAGTCACCAGCGACCTCGGGGTCACTCTGCGACGCGGTGTACCGCGGTAAAGTTTTTTCCGCGGGGGCGGGGTTGTGGGGGGCCGATACGGCGGGGTATACATGCGAAGTATACCGCGACGAGAGCTGTTTCTTATAAACGGCCGTCTCGCCCGGTTCTTCGGCTCCTGGTCCCGGGGCTCGATCGCTACGCGAGCGAGAGCCACTCAGGGACCGGTCAGCCATACGCGACGCGGGAGCACTGTATTCTGGCGATGACGACGGCGGCGGCGGCGCGGCTCCACCGCGCGAGCGGGAGCGTTCCTTGGCGCGCGGGCCAGACGTATCGCGGCGGGATTTTCGCTCCATGACGGGAGCTGGAGTCTGCCAGGCACAGCCTGGACACCTTAGCGCCTCCCGCGCATGCGCATCCCCCGGTGAGACCCTCTGGTGGGAAGCCGGGATAGACGCAGCGCGTTCGTTGCTTCGGTGTCGGCGTGAAACGGGTGCAGGCGGCTACTCAAATGGTTTCTGCATATATGTTTTACAATTAAAACAATAGCAGTGATGAAACGCGTAGAGGCTCGTGTGCACAAGTAGGCAGACGACCGTACGACTTTTTTTTCAAGCGGCGGCGAATAATATTATATATGAATTCGGACGGTGTTCAACCAATCGGCCGGGTGTGACGAGAAACGACGTCGACGACTCGGCGCTATTAAACGCGATTGGGTGCCGCCGGCTCAGCGAGCGAGCGTTAGTGAGGGGTGCGAGAGGGGGGGCGCGGGCGTAGGCCATGTGTGTAAGATCTACATACGTGGAATTAGAATTAAAATAATAATAATAATTAAAATTACATGCATGCATGCATGCATACATACATACATACATACATACAAAAAAAAAATATACAAACAGATAGGTAAATAACACAATAATATGTATTATTATTATTATTAACGACGGACGGATCACTCTTATTTATTATTATTATGTTCCAAATATTTATTGTGAGTTTTACGTTTTTTGTTTGAACGTGTACTTACCGGTCTCGTGTTTTCGTTTTTATGTACTGTTGTGTAATCGTGTAAAACACCCATTATTATATTTTTATACATAATATTACATATTTGGTTATTTGTTTAGAATTTGTTTAATAAATAGGAACCGGTGGGGATGGCGGGGGCGTGTCCATTGTCTATTGTCTTATGTCTTGGCCCGCCAAATTTTATTGCACCTCATAACATCTGTTAATAATTGGGTACATGCATTGTATTTACATTTGGCAACAGTCGGGCACTCGGGCGGCCGAAGGGATTGTTATCGCGAAGAGGAAGAAGTGGGTCGCGGTGCTGCATTGCATTTTTTTTGTTGTTGTATTTCTCGAGTGTGAAGTGCGTGCGATCTCGATACAGGTGGATACAGGCGATGACGATTTTGTGTTTCGTGTGTGTGTGTGTGTGATACGGCGCTGCTGCGACGGTGAGTTGCTAATATAATATAATAAGTTGTTAAAATATTAAGACACACCTACATACTTATACATACGTAATCTGCCTCTCTCACTCTCACTGCCTTGCCTTATTGGACAATTTAACAACTACTTATGTCGCATGTTATTATTATTTATATATAGGATATGTATCACCAGCCGGTCAACTAGCGACAATTGGACAATTTTTATAGTTTTATATATTATGTGTATGTATATTTAGGTATATATATATTATATAATTATATTTTTAGTGTTTAATATAATATAATTTTTTTTTTGTGCGTTTATTCGTTTGATACTCTCGACTCAACGGCAGCCCATGGAAACATATGTTAGCCCTGAAAAGGGCTTTTTGTGTGGCGTGTTTGTGCGTGCGTTTATTATTAGGTAGGTACAGTAATAATATACGACATCGACACAACCGACCACTTGCGATGCGCTCGTCGCTCGTCCGGTGGCCGATCCTCCTTCTGCTCCCGCTACTCCCGCTCCTAGGTGGTCAGCGCACGCGAACACGGTGCGGCGGCTCGTGCGTATTGAACGTGGATGGTCGCGTTCACTTCTTGGAAGCGGCAGACGCCTTTTTCGCGGTGGTGGCGGCCTTCGATTTGGGCGCGGCGGCAGCGGCCTTCTTCGGTTTGGGGGCTTTGGGTTTCTTGGTCGGTGGCTTCGCGCTCCTCTTCGCCTTGGACGCGGCCGCGTTGCTCGACGCGCCCTTGCCGGACGCCGCGGCGGCGGCGGCGGCGCGACCCTTCTTCGGTGTGGCCGCAGCGACCGGCTTCCTCTTGGCCGCGGCCGCTGCCTTCTTGTCTTTGGCGGCGACGCCCCTGCCGCCCGCTTTGGCCGGGGAGGCGGACCCGGCGGCCGATGCCGACGCGGCGGCGGCCTTCTTGCTCCTGGCGCCGGCGCTCGCGGCGGTCTTCTTGGCGGGTGCGCTCGGCTTCTTCGCCGATTTGGCCGCGGAGGACGCCGCCGCGCCGGAGCCCCTGCCGCCGGAGGACGCGGCGGCGGCGGCCGTCGCCTTCTTCGCGGCGCCGCCGGTACCCGACTTGCTGTCTATCTTGAACGAGCCCGATGCGCCCTTGCCCTTCGTCTGAATCAGGGTGCCGGAGGCGACGGCACGCTTGAGATACTTTCTTATGAACGGCGCCAACCTCTCGGCGTCGAGGCTATAATTCGAGGCGATGTACTTCTTGATCGCCTGCAGGGACGATCCGCTCCTCTCCTTGAGCTCTTTGATCGCGCTGTTCACCATTTCGGAGGTCTTGGGGTGCGTCGGTCTGGCCTTGGGTTTCTTGGCGGCCGCTGCCGCCTTCGGTGCCTTCTTGGCGGGCGTCGCCGGCGCGGGTGTCTCCGATGCTACTGCGGTGTCGGCCATTTTTTTTTCCTTTTTCCAATTGATATTAATCAATCACACTGACACTTAGGTATATTTGTAATATAGTAATATGTAGTACGTATAATATTATACTAGATAATAATGTGAGCGTAAAGAGTGCGCGGCGCTAGTGAGCGCCGGCCAGACGAATCGGTATACCGCGACGAGAGCTTCGTCGGCTGCGTGCGTTTTCTCGTATTCGAGTGTGAAACTTTTCACTAACACGTCTCGGTTTCATCGGATTTTTGATGATTATCAAACGGAAAATCGGAGAAAATCTCGTTGGCGATCGATAGTCTACGATATCGGCCACCGGTCGGGCAGTCGGGCGGGGCTCCAGGCGCGAGCGCGCGTCGGGCATCCGCGTTTGAAGTTTGTTATTGTCGAGTCGCGCGCGTACCGTCCAGTTTAAATCGCGAATTAAACAATTAAAGCGAACGGTGGGCGCGCGCGCGACCTCCGAGGGCGGAGCTCAAGATTCCGAGGTTCAACGGGATCCATTCGTTTCGGCGATATATTAGGATTACGATCGATTTTAACGCATCGAACGCGACATGTTGTAGGACAGCACACCGCGCTCCCGCGACGAGGCCGTGGACGCGCGCGCGTTCTCGTCTTTGCTCCGTAGTAGCAATATTATTTACCAAAAGGAAATAAGAAACTAAGAATAAGTCGAAATGTCCGATTAAACGTTACGAGTATCATCGTTACATTTATCAAACACATCGATCGAGAAGCACGCGAGGAGATCTAAATAAGCAAAGCAAAAATTTCATTGACGCAGCCGGGAGCGATGCTGTTCGGTCGCAACCTTTTTTTACCTAGCTACGTTAGCACACCTATATTCTTAATTTTCAATGTCTCAACGTGAATGAACGGACACTTAAACGTATAACATAATAACTCTACCTATATAATATGTGTACATACTAAGTATACCAATTATAGTTTGCGATATTATAACGCCGTAATCTCATGTACATACGAAAACTTTAAATTGTTTCGATTGATATTTGTATGTGCTCTAAATGAATGTCATGTTTGCCCGTAATTGCTTGTCACATTCAAAGTTGTATTTTGTGTTTGTCTTTACCAATGTATCAGTGTGCCGAGCGTTGGCAAACTTTATCAATAAAAAAAACATGCCACTAGTGGATAGTTAGCATTAGTATCAGTAGTAATAGTGGTGTTATATGAAAAATATCATTCAATCAACTAAGCTTAGCGGTAGCTTAACTAATTGTGGGTGTGTCGTCGCTTAGTCGTTTTGATACGTTTTATTTTTGTAATAGAAACATATGCGGCCCTGAAAAGGGCCTTTTTTAGTTGTTGAAAAATATCCGTCATACACCTAAGTAGGTGTACGACAATAATTAAATCAACTTAACCGCCGAAACCGTAGAGGGTGCGGCCCTGGCGCTTCAGAGCGTACACGACGTCCATGGCGGTGACGGTCTTCCTCTTGGCGTGCTCCGTGTAGGTTACCGCGTCGCGGATGACGTTCTCGAGGAATACCTTGAGAACACCGCGAGTCTCCTCGTATATCAGACCGGAGATACGTTTCACTCCACCCCTGCGCGCCAGACGACGAATCGCCGGCTTGGTGATACCCTGGATGTTATCACGGAGCACCTTCCTGTGACGCTTCGCGCCACCTTTTCCCAATCCCTTTCCTCCCTTACCGCGGCCGGTCATCGTTGATTGACTGAATTAACTGAACTTTAGAAAAACCACCGGCACTACGTACGTCTGGCACGTACGACGATCACTGTTAGAATACGCTTCGCGTTCAAAGTCGTGGTGTATATATAGATTTCGGACAGCTAGGACCTCGCATATAAACGGGGCAGAGGGGCAGGAGGGGGGGGGGGGGGGGGCAGCGGCGTTGTGTGTGAGATTCGTTCTTATTATTATGATTTTATGTATGTATAAATAAATAAATAACTATGTACATAAAGATGTAAATGTACAAAATAAAAACCAGCAAAGTAAAACCTCCAATTATGTCGATACGCATGAATTGAAAACAATACACAATAACAGAAAAGAAAAAACAAATCACGACAAAAATTTAACACATTTAACAATTAACTAAACAAAAAAAGACAAAAATTAACACCTGGTACACATACCGAGCTACAGCACGCCTCAAGAAGAGTCATAAATTTCTGAAGTGGTGCCATAAATACATATAATAGAAAGTCATTATTGTGCAATTGTTTTCTAAGAAACAATAGTGGCTCGCAAATATTGTTGTCGGCATTTGCCTTTGAACGTAAAATAGGCGCCAGCCTAATTTACGTTTTGTCGATCGCGAAATTAATTATTTATTTACTTAATAAATATTTATTTTATATATATATATATATATATATATATATATTTTAATATTAGGTTAATTCCTAATGTTTTAAAATGCTTTTTGATTTGGTGTAGTAACGTTCGTTTCATTCGTTAGATACGTGATGTCTGTCTGAAGCACATCATTTGAATTATATGCGGCCCTGAAAAGGGCCTTTTGTTGTAATAATAATAATAATAATATAATATTATTATTTAGCACCGGCTACGCAAAATTAAGCACGCTCGCCGCGAATGCGTCTCGCCAGTTGGATGTCCTTGGGCATGATCGTCACTCGCTTTGCGTGAATGGCGCACAGGTTGGTGTCCTCGAAGAGGCCCACGAGATACGCCTCGCTCGCCTCCTGAAGCGCCATCACGGCGGAGCTCTGGAACCTGAGGTCGGTCTTGAAGTCCTGCGCAATCTCCCTCACCAGACGTTGGAACGGCAACTTGCGGATCAACAGCTCGGTACTCTTCTGGTAGCGACGGATCTCTCTCAGAGCGACGGTACCGGGCCTGTAACGGTGAGGCTTCTTCACGCCGCCGGTGGCTGGAGCGCTCTTGCGGGCCGCCTTGGTGGCGAGCTGCTTTCGCGGCGCCTTACCTCCGGTGGACTTACGGGCTGTCTGCTTAGTACGTGCCATTACGACGACTGCTCTCACTGACTCACTCGACTCGACTGAATACAAACTTTATATTATAATGTACGATGTGTGGACACGTCCGTCGCGTAACGATTGCGATGACTTGACTTGTAATTGTTACATCCTCCCTCGCAAGGGGGATGCTTAAACCCGTTCGAGTATGGGTCTCTATCGGGTGGATTGCTTGTTCGCGCCCTGCTGATACAGGGCGGTACGGGGGCGGGCTAATAGCCCTTGGTGGGGGCTGCTGCGCGCGAGGAACAATGGCTCGACTCGCTGCGCGCAGCCGATGGGGTCTTGTCCGGGGTGTCAATCCGGTGGTAATGTGGGGTCAAGGAGTAGTCTCGACTTGACCCTGGTGTCGTGGTCGGTGGTATCGGGCAGCGCGCTGCGCGGCTCGCGGTCAAGCTCCGCCGGGTGAGACCCCCGGTAGCCCCGGGGGAGGCCCAGCGAGGCGACCAGCGGTCGAAGCCGCGGCTGCTGCCCTGGTGTCATGTCCGGTGGTATCGGCATCCGCGGAGAGTAGCTCACGCGGATACCGCAGGCGATCTGGCGGCCTGGAGTGCCATGGCGCGATGTTTTGGAGATGGGGATGCTGAGAGCCATCCGCTCGATCGAACATCCCCTTCGCGAGTCGCGCGACGAACTCGTCGATGGACTCCATCCGCAGGTCTCGCGCTATGGTGGCGTTTCTCACGTAGCGGGGGGCCCCCACTGCGCGCCTCAGGCAGGTGTTCTGCACGGCGCGCAGTCTCTGCCGGTGGGCCTCCTTGGTGTAGGAGTACCACGCCGGCGCCGCGTACGTGAGATGTGGGCGCACGTACAGCTTGTACAGCGCGAGCTTGGTGCGGATCGGTATGTTGCCGGTGAATAGGGGGCGGAGTTTGCTCGACACCCCCTTCGCTCTTCCTGCGATCCTCTTGACGTGGTGCCGCATGGTCAGATTCCGGTCGATGGTGACCCCTAAGTAGGTGACCGGCGTCTTCCACGGCACGTCCTGGTCCAGGAATCGCAGGGGCGGCGGCAACCAACTCCGGCCGAAGGCGATCGCCTGTGTCTTGGTAGGGTTGGCGGCTAGTCTCCACTTGTTCAGCCACTCTGGCAGGAGGTCCAGAGCGCGTTGGAGCTTCGCCGCTGCTGCCTTGGTGTTGAGCGAGGTGGCCACGTACGCCGTGTCGTCGGCGAAGAGGGCCAGGCTACACCCGCTCGGGCAGGGGACGTCGTCCGTATAGGTGGTATACAGCAGCGGCGATAGCACGCTGCCTTGTGGAACGCCCGCCGTGATGGGTCGCGGTCTCGACGCAGCCTCTCCCGTCGCAACGTAGAACGTGCGGTCGGTGAGAAAGGCGCGGAGCACGGCGACTATGCGGCGGGGCAGTGGAGACTCGGCGAGCTTCAGCAC
The DNA here is from genome assembly GCA_028984075.1 of Pieris mannii. NCBI lineage: Eukaryota > Metazoa > Arthropoda > Insecta > Lepidoptera > Pieridae > Pieris > Pieris mannii. The sequence continues at coordinate 127,339 of CM054798.1, read as the reverse complement.
GAGGCCATCGTGCCAGACACGGTCGAAGGCCTTCTCCATGTCCAGCATCACGGCGGCGGCCCCTTCCTTCTTGTTGAGGGCCGCGGCTGCAGTGAAGAGCACCTTCGTCAGCTGCAGCGTGGTGCTGTGCTCGCCGCGGAAGCCGAACTGCTCGGGCCTCGGCTGCAGGTATTTGTAGGTCCTCTGCAGCAACAGCCTCTCGAACAGCTTCGACTGAGTTGAGAGCAAGGTGATAGGCCGGTAGCTCTCCGGTCGGGTGTAATCCTTTCCGGGCTTCGGCAGTAAGATCACCTTGCCCTCTTTCCAGGTACTGGGGAAGTGTAGGGACCGGATGATCCCCGTGAAGAGGCGCGCCAGCGCGACTATCCACCTCATGGGTAGGTGGCGCAGCGCCTGGTGGGTGATGCCGTCCGGTCCCGGCGCCTTCTTCAGTGGCAGCCGGAGTATCGCCTTCCGCACTTGCGAGGGCGAAAAGGCAATGGGGTCGTCATCGGGTGGGATCGGGCGAGCTAGCCAGCCCTCGACAGCGCTCTCGACCTCAGCCACGCGCGCTGGGCATGCCGCGGCGTTCGGTGAGAATTGGCGCTGGAGGTGCTCGGCGAAGATTTCGGCCCGATCGTTGTCGTCATAGGTGATGGCGCCGTTGCTGTCGCGTAGCGGACGCTTCGGCTCTGGAGTCCTATAGAGGCGGCGGCAGAGTTGGTGTAGGCGTGTGGGCTCGGTGGTCGCCTCCCCCAGCGCTTGCTCCCAGGAGCGCTGGGCGTGGGCGGCCAACTCGTTCTTGACCCGTTCGGCGAGGCGGTTCAGCTTTGTCTTCAGCACGGGGCAGCGATTGTGCTGCCACTGCCTCCTGAGCGCGCGCTTCTGTCTGATCAGCCTCAGCACGAACGGGGCTAGGTCCTCGCGTACGACCTCCGGCGGACGCGTGGTCGTTGCTTCCGCCAGAGCTGCCTGGAGTTGCCGCGTCATGGACTCCGCCATGTCGTCAACGGCGCCTGGTGTCGTGTCCGGTGGGCCTGGCGCGGTGGCGCCTTCGAGTATCGATTCGAAGGCGTTCCAGTCGGTGACCCTCCAGCTGCGTGCGGGCGGGGATGGTGCCCCCGCGAGAAGGCACAGCACTGGTTGGTGGTCCGACTGGTACTCATCCATCAGGACCTCCTGCGCCAGGTAGAGATCAGGCCGGTTATGCACCACCAAATCGATAATGTCCGGCCTGTGGGTGTTATTTCTCGGGTAGTGGGTGGCGGCATCTGGTCCGCACACCTGGTAGCCGCGAGCCTCGGCATGCTGCAGAAGCCGGTTGCCCCGCGAGTTGCTGGAGTGGGATTGCCAGCTGATATGCTTGGCATTCCAGTCGCCCGCGAGGAGCGTCGGCTTCCGGCTGAGCGCGGCCTCCAGCTCGGCCGGTGCGAAGTTGGAGCCGGGGGGAGCGTAGACAGCTAGCACGTCTGTGGGCTGCCCGCCCAGTTCTAGCTCGACCCCCAGCGTCAGGATTTTGTCGCCGTTGACCGGCGGGATTGCGCGGTGGGCGATCCGTCGCCGTATCATCACCGCCAGTCCGCGAAAGGGCGCCCCGTTGGCCGCCTGGTGCTCTGCGCGGTAGACATAGTAGCCCGCGGCACGCAGTCGGTCGGTGGGGCGCAGATGCGTCTCGGAAATGAGCGCCACATCCACGTCCTGTGTGCGTAGGATGTGACGCAAGTGGTGGCCTTTATCCCGAAGGCCGTCGGCGTTCCAGTGCAGGAGGCGTAAGTTCATTTTCGTTGCCTCACGCCTCGACTGCGCGACCGGCGTCCTCCGTAGGTCGGTTCAGACGGGGTCGGGTATAGGGCGCCCAGCAATGCGGTGACCGCCCTGTCAACCGCCTCAGCGATCGCCGTCTCGCTGGGGAGCGTCTGGCCCCTCAGTGGGCCCCCGCTGCGGGGGCGTGCGGCGCGCTGGTCAGCGGCTCTGGTAGCTCCAGCAACTGGAGCGGAGTCGGCGGCGGCCCTACTGGGGCCAGCCTCGGCGTGCGCGGCAGGTTCCGCGCGCGGGGGGGCGGGGGGTTGTACCCCCCCGCGTCCTCTTCTTCTCCCCCCTCTGCGGCGTCGGCGTTGGCTGGGAGGCTCCGCGGGGTAGGTGACCATCTCTACCTCCTGCGGCTGCGAGAAGTACTGCCCATGGGCACGCGGGTCAGTCTGCGCGTGTTCGCGCGGCTCGTCCCTCCGCCGTGTTTGGGCAGCTGGTGTAGGCGCTGGGGTGGTGGCGCCATGTGTGCCGCGAGCGCCAGGTGCGCCAGGTGCGCCAGATGGTCCCCGCGCGTCGCGGGCGCCAAGTGCGCCATGGGCGCCATGTGAGCTAGGCGCGCCAGGTGCGCCAGGTGCGCCATGTGCGCCGCGGGCGCCAAATACGCCCTGCGCGCCACGTCCGCCGCCAGCGCCAGGCGCGCCATGTGCGCCATGTGCGCCGCGCGCGCCGCGACCGCCGCGACCACCGCGACGTCGACCGCGCGCCTCGGAGGCGCCCATGCCCCGTGCTACAAGTGCCACCGTGCCAGCGCGCTTGTTGCGCGCCTCCTCCTTCAGCACCGGACACGTGCTGTGGTTGGCCGGATGCGCCCCCTTGCAGTTGGCGCATCTCGGCGTGGCCCCCTTAGGTAGGGGGCAGTCGGCGGTACGGTGGCCCTCCCCGCACTTCACACAGGCCAGGGCCCGGTGGCATTGGTGCGAGGAGTGTCTAAATCCCTGACATCTATGACATTGTGCGGGGCCCCTTTTGCCCCGCCAGGACTCGATGGTCACCCCCGGAATGCACAACAGCTCGGTTATGCCGTAGATCGCGGGGGTGATGTCTGGGGTGCGGCGGAGTATGACCAGGAAGATACACCCCGGTCTTCCCTTCCTGGCTCTAATGGGCTGGGCGTGTTCAGGCTCGTACCCGAGGTCGCGCAGCTCTGACATGATGGCCTCGGGTTCCGTGTCCGCCGGAATGCCTCGTACCGCCACCTTCAGCTGCCGCTCTGCTGGTAGGGAGTATGAGAAGTAGACCACGTTTACGCCGCTGGTCTCCAACTCCCCAAGGTACCGCTGCACCAGGCGGTACTCCTCCTCGTCTTCAGGTGTTATTTTTAACCCCTGCCCGTAGGCGCGCGCGTTCACCGTGCGCCCCAGTCTCTTTTTCATCTCCCTGACATGGGTGGTCCAGTCAGGGAGGGATTCTATGACAAATGGCGGGTACTTTGGTGTCTGAGGCGCGGCGGGCAGGGGCGCGAGTGGTGGCCGACGGGCCACCGTCGGCGACGCGGTCATCGCGGCGTATGACGCCGCGTTTAAGTTTGTAGTCGCCGCGTCTTGCGGCGTTGGTTGAGCCGTCGCAAGGGCCGCGCGGGGCGCGGGGTGGGCGGAGGGGGGCGCACTCGTCGACGCCGTTGCCATGGTTGTATCCTCAAAACGGCGGCGGCGCGGGTCCCTCTGAGAGAGCGGCGCCGGTTGCGCATGTTGAGAAGGCTGCTGATGTGGTTGATTGACGCCAGGGGGCGTCGTCTGCGCGCATACGCGCTTAGGCGCCGACCCGGCGGCGTCCTCGTCTGAGTCCAGCGGCGGCGGGCGGCGTAGAGCTTGATGCGCTCGTTTCACTCTAACGAGCGCATCGTGTTCGTCACTCGATAGCGGCGAAGTAAGAAGGCCCTCGTTTAGAAGGCGCCTGCGCGTCTGCGATAGGTACTCGCACATTGCGCGCGCGAGTCCGTCCGTTGCGTACCGGCCTATGAGTGTCTGCGCAACAAACAGCGCATCCGACTCATAGCCGGCGCGGGGCGACACGGGCTGCGCCGGGCGCAGGTCGCCTTCTAGGAAGGCCAGCAGCTCCGCCGGGTCTTGCCCATGGGCAATACTTTCGTCGTCATGGATAGTAATTGTGGGCGGACTCACCGTTGTGTGCAATTGTTGTTCCGGTGGCGCCATCAATGAGGGGCGTGGCCTGTGTGGTGTTGCGGTGAGGGCGCTCTCGTCGTCGCTATACCGCGACGAGAGCTGCGGCCTCACATCACTGTCACTTAACACATTTAAGAGGTCTAGAGTGTCACTATCACTGTAACCCGCGAGGGGGGCTCGAGCGCCAGCTGGGCGCGAGTCACCAGCGACCTCGGGGTCACTCTGCGACGCGGTGTACCGCGGTAAAGTTTTTTCCGCGGGGGCGGGGTTGTGGGGGGCCGATACGGCGGGGTATACATGCGAAGTATACCGCGACGAGAGCTGTTTCTTATAAACGGCCGTCTCGCCCGGTTCTTCGGCTCCTGGTCCCGGGGCTCGATCGCTACGCGAGCGAGAGCCACTCAGGGACCGGTCAGCCATACGCGACGCGGGAGCACTGTATTCTGGCGATGACGACGGCGGCGGCGGCGCGGCTCCACCGCGCGAGCGGGAGCGTTCCTTGGCGCGCGGGCCAGACGTATCGCGGCGGGATTTTCGCTCCATGACGGGAGCTGGAGTCTGCCAGGCACAGCCTGGACACCTTAGCGCCTCCCGCGCATGCGCATCCCCCGGTGAGACCCTCTGGTGGGAAGCCGGGATAGACGCAGCGCGTTCGTTGCTTCGGTGTCGGCGTGAAACGGGTGCAGGCGGCTACTCAAATGGTTTCTGCATATATGTTTTACAATTAAAACAATAGCAGTGATGAAACGCGTAGAGGCTCGTGTGCACAAGTAGGCAGACGACCGTACGACTTTTTTTTCAAGCGGCGGCGAATAATATTATATATGAATTCGGACGGTGTTCAACCAACCGGCCGGGTGTGACGAGAAACGACGTCGACGACTCGGCGCTATTAAACGCGATTGGGTGCCGCCGGCTCAGCGAGCGAGCGTTAGTGAGGGGTGCGAGAGGGGGGGCGCGGGCGTAGGCCATGTGTGTAAGATCTACATACGTGGAATTAGAATTAAAATAATAATAATAATTAAAATTACATGCATGCATGCATGCATACATACATACATACATACATACAAAAAAAAAATATACAAACAGATAGGTAAATAACACAATAATATGTATTATTATTATTATTAACGACGGACGGATCACTCTTATTTATTATTATTATGTTCCAAATATTTATTGTGAGTTTTACGTTTTTTGTTTGAACGTGTACTTACCGGTCTCGTGTTTTCGTTTTTATGTACTGTTGTGTAATCGTGTAAAACACCCATTATTATATTTTTATACATAATATTACATATTTGGTTATTTGTTTAGAATTTGTTTAATAAATAGGAACCGGTGGGGATGGCGGGGGCGTGTCCATTGTCTATTGTCTTATGTCTTGGCCCGCCAAATTTTATTGCACCTCATAACATCTGTTAATAATTGGGTACATGCATTGTATTTACATTTGGCAACAGTCGGGCACTCGGGCGGCCGAAGGGATTGTTATCGCGAAGAGGAAGAAGTGGGTCGCGGTGCTGCATTGCATTTTTTTTGTTGTTGTATTTCTCGAGTGTGAAGTGCGTGCGATCTCGATACAGGTGGATACAGGCGATGACGATTTTGTGTTTCGTGTGTGTGTGTGTGTGATACGGCGCTGCTGCGACGGTGAGTTGCTAATATAATATAATAAGTTGTTAAAATATTAAGACACACCTACATACTTATACATACGTAATCTGCCTCTCTCACTCTCACTGCCTTGCCTTATTGGACAATTTAACAACTACTTATGTCGCATGTTATTATTATTTATATATAGGATATGTATCACCAGCCGGTCAACTAGCGACAATTGGACAATTTTTATAGTTTTATATATTATGTGTATGTATATTTAGGTATATATATATTATATAATTATATTTTTAGTGTTTAATATAATATAATTTTTTTTTTGTGCGTTTATTCGTTTGATACTCTCGACTCAACGGCAGCCCATGGAAACATATGTTAGCCCTGAAAAGGGCTTTTTGTGTGGCGTGTTTGTGCGTGCGTTTATTATTAGGTAGGTACAGTAATAATATACGACATCGACACAACCGACCACTTGCGATGCGCTCGTCGCTCGTCCGGTGGCCGATCCTCCTTCTGCTCCCGCTACTCCCGCTCCTAGGTGGTCAGCGCACGCGAACACGGTGCGGCGGCTCGTGCGTATTGAACGTGGATGGTCGCGTTCACTTCTTGGAAGCGGCAGACGCCTTTTTCGCGGTGGTGGCGGCCTTCGATTTGGGCGCGGCGGCAGCGGCCTTCTTCGGTTTGGGGGCTTTGGGTTTCTTGGTCGGTGGCTTCGCGCTCCTCTTCGCCTTGGACGCGGCCGCGTTGCTCGACGCGCCCTTGCCGGACGCCGCGGCGGCGGCGGCGGCGCGACCCTTCTTCGGTGTGGCCGCAGCGACCGGCTTCCTCTTGGCCGCGGCCGCTGCCTTCTTGTCTTTGGCGGCGACGCCCCTGCCGCCCGCTTTGGCCGGGGAGGCGGACCCGGCGGCCGATGCCGACGCGGCGGCGGCCTTCTTGCTCCTGGCGCCGGCGCTCGCGGCGGTCTTCTTGGCGGGTGCGCTCGGCTTCTTCGCCGATTTGGCCGCGGAGGACGCCGCCGCGCCGGAGCCCCTGCCGCCGGAGGACGCGGCGGCGGCGGCCGTCGCCTTCTTCGCGGCGCCGCCGGTACCCGACTTGCTGTCTATCTTGAACGAGCCCGATGCGCCCTTGCCCTTCGTCTGAATCAGGGTGCCGGAGGCGACGGCACGCTTGAGATACTTTCTTATGAACGGCGCCAACCTCTCGGCGTCGAGGCTATAATTCGAGGCGATGTACTTCTTGATCGCCTGCAGGGACGATCCGCTCCTCTCCTTGAGCTCTTTGATCGCGCTGTTCACCATTTCGGAGGTCTTGGGGTGCGTCGGTCTGGCCTTGGGTTTCTTGGCGGCCGCTGCCGCCTTCGGTGCCTTCTTGGCGGGCGTCGCCGGCGCGGGTGTCTCCGATGCTACTGCGGTGTCGGCCATTTTTTTTTCCTTTTTCCAATTGATATTAATCAATCACACTGACACTTAGGTATATTTGTAATATAGTAATATGTAGTACGTATAATATTATACTAGATAATAATGTGAGCGTATTTTTTTTTTTTTTTTTTAGAATGGAATCTCGCTGTTGGCCTTAAGGGCCTTTACAGCTCAGCACGGGCTGTTTTGGCGAGCTTAGCTCAGCCGGAAGGGGTGGGGTTCCCGCGACTCGCGCAAGGGCGTCTCCTGTGAGACTCGAACCTCGGCTTGGGCCGTCGCGGGGGGGTCAATCGCCTGAAGGGCAGGACGGAAGCTCACTGGAGTGAGCGAAATGCGGAGTAAAGGTCCTCGCCTTCCCCGGAGAAGGCGGTTTTTAACCCTAATCTGTTTGCTACTGCTATTATTATTATTATTGGCTGCGCGGGCGGCTTTTAATTTATTGTTAGCTACTGTGATTGGATCATCCGGATCCTTTAGTATGTGTCGGGGCCTCCTGCGAGCCTTTTTAGTCGGGAAGGGATAATAATTGATGCTATTACGCACCAGTGGGTTGGGATGATGTTTAGCCTTGTCGAAGTGGCGTTTGGACGCCAACTTCATCCATTGGGCTATGGTAGGGAGCTCCAGGTCATAGTGGAGATCGACGTTTCTCACGTAGAAGGGTGCGCCGGTCGCGATTCTCATGAAACGCGACTGTAGCACTTGCAACCGGTGGATATACGAGGGGGCACAGTGCGCGAAGACTACGCTAGCGTAGGTCATGCACGGTCTGACGCAGGCCTTGTACAAGGTTACCTTGTGTCTAAGGGACATGTGACTCCTTTTATTTAGGAGGAAATGGAGGCGAGAGAGGACAAAAGCGGCCTTCTTGCGAACGGCGGCTACATGCTTACGAAAATGCATGCCGCTGTCGAGCGTGACTCCTAGATATTTGACGGACTTTTGCCAGGGAATGGCTTGTCCGTAAAGGGTGACCTCTTTTTTGAGGAGAAATTTTTCCCGAGTATTAGCGTTAGCACCGGGGTTGCCCCTGGCAAAGAGAACTGCAACACTTTTCTCGGGATTTAACTGAAAGCCCCATTTCCGGAACCATTCGCCTAGCGACGTGGTTGCGGTCTGGAGTCTGTCCACGATGACACCTCTGTCTTTATGAGTGGTATAGAGAGCGGTGTCGTCGGCATAGAGGGCTAGCTCCACATTCGGAGCCCTAGGGATGTCGCCGGTATACAGCGTGAAAAGAAGGGGCGAAAGGACCGAGCCTTGAGGGACTCCGGCCCTGATTGGACGAGGAGACGATAACGTTCCTTCTACGCGATAGCGAATTGAGCGGTCGGACAAGAAGTCGTGTACGATACGCACGAGTCTCAGTGGCACTTGAAGGTGGTAGAGCTTGTAAATCAAGCCGTTGTGCCACACCTTGTCGAAAGCCTTCGCTATGTCGAAGAAGAGCGCACCCGTGGCTCTCGGTTTCAGGGAGCTGTTCATCCCGGAGAGGATGTGCTCCGTGATCCGATGGACTTGATGGACGCACGAGTGGGCCGGCCTAAAGCCAAACTGCTCATCGGGAATGAGCCCCTTTTCTAGGGCATAATCTAGGAGGCGCTTTTTCACTACCTTCTCGTACAGCTTGCTCAGCGTGTTGAGAAGGCTGATAGGGCGGTAACTGGTGGGATTGTTACGAGGCTTGCCCGGCTTGTGAATACCGATGACAATGGCCTCTTTCCACTGCGCCGGGAAGGTGCAGTTTTCGAGTAGGCAATTGAAAATGGCCACTAGCAAGCATATCAGATGGGGCGGTAGGCACCGGAGGACCTTATTCGAGATGGCGTCGAGACCTGGAGATTTACGAGGCAGAGAACTCTTGATAAGAGTTTTGACCTCGGCTATCGACGTAGGCGGGAGCGGCTCGGGAGAGAGGGGCAGTGCGACTATGCGTTCGACTTCGCGGTTCACGTGTTCGACGTGCGCCGGGTCGCTATGCTCGAGATACGGCGTGCACTGCTCCACTAGGTTGACGGCTAAGCACTCGGCTTTTTCGTCGTCATCGAATGCGTCAGGCAGATTTGGACGCTTGAGAGGGGGCATAGAAGCCACCGTGTCGGTTTTAAGAGAACGCGCGAGAGACCAATAGGCCGTATGCGAAGGTGACAATTCGCTGGTGAGACGGTCCCAGCGTTCGTTTCTAATTTCGCGCATGCGCTCTTTGACTCGGCGCTGCGAGGCGCGGAGTGCTCTGCGGTTATCGTCGGTCGGCGCTCTGGCGAAGGCGCGAGTCGCCGCGTTCTTCTCGGTCAACAGACGCCTCGCGTCCGGGGGAAGCTCCCAGCGTTGAGCGAACTCATCTGGGACCTTCCGGGACGATTCGGCGACCTTGGTCTGAATGTAATTAGTGACCGAGGAGATCGCGTCTAACGCGTGAGCGGACGAGACTAAATCGTCGGGGATATTAGAGAGGTCAGACGTTTCGACGGGCTTGAGGGCCTCGTCTAGCTTCTGCCAGTCGACTATGGACTTGTACCTCTTCTCTAGGGTGTTAGGTGGGCCGAATTCAAATTGAACCGGGAAATGATCAGAGTCTAATTCGTGTAGCACCTCTACGCTACGCGGCTGTAGTGCTACGTTTCGTAGAACCGCTACGTCTAAGACGTCCGTTGAGAGAAGGCCGTTACAAGTTATACCGCGACGATTCGGTTGAATGGGGGCAATGACATTGAAATTGAGCACGTCAATAAGTCTACTGAGGGCTCGCCCATTAGGGTTTTCTTTTGAGCTATTCCAGTCCCCGTGCTTGCTATTGAGGTCCCCGACCAATAAGACCGAGGGGCCCAGCGCAAACAGAGTCCTTAGATCGCTCTCTAGGATGTCCTTAGAGGGAGGGAGATACACCGACACGATAATAATCGGCTGATGACCGGTCATAGCCACGCGTAACACAGAGCACTCTATGTTTGTTAGCGACGGCGGGTCTAGCGGCGAGCAGTGAAGCGCACGTCTATAGTAGATGAGCGTTCCGCCTTTCGCCGTAGGTCTGTCGTTTCTAACCGCGACGTAATTCGCGAATCTAGGCGCGCGAACGCTGGGCTTGAGAAACGATTCCTGTACTAGGAAAATATCTATTTGGTGGCGAACGAGGAAATCTCGGACCAAATCTGCCTGCGGCTTGAAACCGTTTGCGTTAAATGTCACTACGGACAGCGATCGAGCCTTGACCCTAGACGTGGTCGTAGCTATTGCGGTGTGTTGGATTCTACGAATTGCCGCACGGATTGAAGTAGCAGGGCATGCTGAGATACGACGTTAACCTTAGCGGACACGTCTAAAGCGGATGTATAGGCTTCGTGGAATGCAACGAGGGCATCCAAGTCTAAAGCGCCTATAACGCTGAACGCAAGATTAAATGCGTTGCTAACTTTTGCGGACTCCGCAGATGCCTCCGCGGGAGGGCGGAGGGCTTGAGGAGGAGGGCTCGCCTTAGGGGTGGTCCTCTCCGTTACGGTGGGTGTCGGCGCTGACGCCTGGGAAGGCGCCGCAGATGCCGCTTTGGTTGGTAGAGGCGGGAAGGCCTCTGACGTGAGCTGGGGAGGGCCCTCCGTTACCGGGGGCTTGACCCAGGGACTACTTTCGGGCTGTGGGGCCGGCACGTAAGTGGGCTTTGGTCCCGTGCCACGGCGGGCCGCGTCACGCCCCGCCGTGCGCCTAGACGCCGGCTTATGCGCCTTGGGGGCTCGAGGACAACCGCGGTAATTCGCTGGGTGCCCCTGTTGCCCGCAAAGCACGCACGCCGGCGGCTCGGCGCACGGAAGTGTGCGCTTGCAGTCCGCGGTGCCATGGTCGCCTAAGCACTTAACGCAACGCGCCCTGGCGAAACAGTTACGGGCTGCGTGCCCGTAGAGTTGACAGCGATGACACTGTCGTGTGAATGAGTGTTTGAGGGGGGTTTCAACCCTCAGTCCCGAGAGCTTACAACACTCTCTGAGACCAAATATCTTTTTACCGCTCGGGGTGAGGTCTAGCACTACGAGTACCATATCGTACGCTTCCTTTGTAGTGCGTTGGAGCATTCTGAATACCTCCCTAACGGGGTACCCTTGCTCTACTAAGTCGGTTTGGACTATCCCGGAGTCTATTTCCTTCGGAATGCCCTTGATAACTACCCTAAGGACGCGCTCCTCGGGTAGGGGGAAAGTATGTCCTCCGATACCTTCAGAGCGAAGGTGGGAGGTTAAAAACCGGTGGTGATCCGGTGAAAACACCTGTACGCATAAATTATCCCGCAGCGTACGGGCTTTGTAATTAATCGACTTAGTGTCGAGGAGCTTTGAGAGAGCGGGCCATACACCCTTATCCCTTATGTAAACGGGCGGCGGTGTTTTAATACGGTCCGCGGGAGCGGACGGCGCGGGTTTTCCCGATAAAAGGGAGCTAAGATCCCTCTTAGGAGGGCTTGAGGGCTGGGTTGGCCTCTTGGCCGGAGGACCGCCTTTAGCCGAGCGCTTTTTCTTACGTCCTACTGTTTGAAACCCGTCGGATTCGTTCGACGACGTTTCGTTATTTGATTCCGCCCGGGCGGATTGGGTTGACATACGCGACAGTGGCCGTGATTGGCTAATCGACTCATCGCTTACGCTTCCCATATCGCATGGTGAGCGCGAGCGCGAACGAGATCCTGATTGGTCAGTACGCGAGCTACCTATTTTGTCGGCGCGCGAGCAAGACCCGGATTGGTCGGTTACGTTAGTCGATGCCTTCGCGGAGGCATTTTTATTCGCCCTACGTGACGATGGCCGTGATTGGTTAATCGTCTCATCGCTTACGCTTCCCATTACACGACGTGGTGAGCGTGAGCGCGAGCAAGAACCTGATTGGTCGGTCCGCGAACGAGATACAATTTTGTCGGGGCGCGAGCGAGACCCAGATTGGTCGGTTACGTTAGTCGATGCCTTCGCGGAGGCATTTTTAACCGTCTTACACGGCGGCGGTGACGGCGAACGCGGCGAGTCAGCGACAACGGACTCATTAAAGGCCCGAATAACGTCTGGATAACGTTTGTTTAAAAAGAGCATTAAACTGCTCATGTCAGGAGGTGGATCCTCGGACGCCATTCTGAAGGCGGGAAGCCAACAGTTTGACGACGAGTGTGTACCTAAGCCTACTGGTAGTGAGTACCTAAGCTAGTGATTTGCCCTAACGTGTATGCGTCTCCGCTGGTGATAGCGGAGGTGTGGTTTGTCACCGACCTAACCAGCCCGTAGGAGTTTGGGTAAATAGAGCCCCTACGGATGTGACAGGACCCGTCCAACAGTGGACCTGTTTTTAGCCGGTTGCAAGGAAAGTAGTTGGAGTACCTACTCCCTATCGCGTGCCTACTAAGAGGCCCGGCCGCCAACAGGACTTGGAGGAAGCGGAGGGGCTGTTACGCGCCTTGAAAAAGGCACGGTGTATGCACCCCGGACAAAAACACTCCCGCACAAGGCGTTAACCGACAGATAACCGTTTGGCACCGTTAGGTGGCTATCTGAACGGCCGCAGGTAAACCCGCGATCATAAATTGCAGCCTTCAAAGCCCGTTGTCCACCGAAGGCGCGAAGCGACCAATGGGAGCGCAGCAGGCGGCAAGGCAGCAGTCGGAGAGCGCGTGCGCACTGTACAGTGGCAAGCGGCGATGACTCACACGGAGCGAGCGAGATAGCACAGGAACAGACGTCCGCACGGAACGACGGTCGGGCGCAGAGTGTTTTGAACTAACCGACAAGAGGTGACTTTTTTTGAATGTGAGCGTAAAGAGTGCGCGGCGCTAGTGAGCGCCGGCCAGACGAATCGGTATACCGCGACGAGAGCTTCGTCGGCTGCGTGCGTTTTCTCGTATTCGAGTGTGAAACTTTTCACTAACACGTCTCGGTTTCATCGGATTTTTGATGATTATCAAACGGAAAATCGGAGAAAATCTCGTTGGCGATCGATAGTCTACGATATCGGCCACCGGTCGGGCAGTCGGGCGGGGCTCCAGGCGCGAGCGCGCGTCGGGCATCCGCGTTTGAAGTTTGTTATTGTCGAGTCGCGCGCGTACCGTCCAGTTTAAATCGCGAATTAAACAATTAAAGCGAACGGTGGGCGCGCGCGCGACCTCCGAGGGCGGAGCTCAAGATTCCGAGGTTCAACGGGATCCATTCGTTTCGGCGATATATTAGGATTACGATCGATTTTAACGCATCGAACGCGACATGTTGTAGGACAGCACACCGCGCTCCCGCGACGAGGCCGTGGACGCGCGCGCGTTCTCGTCTTTGCTCCGTAGTAGCAATATTATTTACCAAAAGGAAATAAGAAACTAAGAATAAGTCGAAATGTCCGATTAAACGTTACGAGTATCATCGTTACATTTATCAAACACATCGATCGAGAAGCACGCGAGGAGATCTAAATAAGCAAAGCAAAAATTTCATTGACGCAGCCGGGAGCGATGCTGTTCGGTCGCAACCTTTTTTTACCTAGCTACGTTAGCACACCTATATTCTTAATTTTCAATGTCTCAACGTGAATGAACGGACACTTAAACGTATAACATAATAACTCTACCTATATAATATGTGTACATACTAAGTATACCAATTATAGTTTGCGATATTATAACGCCGTAATCTCATGTACATACGAAAACTTTAAATTGTTTCGATTGATATTTGTATGTGCTCTAAATGAATGTCATGTTTGCCCGTAATTGCTTGTCACATTCAAAGTTGTATTTTGTGTTTGTCTTTACCAATGTATCAGTGTGCCGAGCGTTGGCAAACTTTATCAATAAAAAAAACATGCCACTAGTGGATAGTTAGCATTAGTATCAGTAGTAATAGTGGTGTTATATGAAAAATATCATTCAATCAACTAAGCTTAGCGGTAGCTTAACTAATTGTGGGTGTGTCGTCGCTTAGTCGTTTTGATACGTTTTATTTTTGTAATAGAAACATATGCGGCCCTGAAAAGGGCCTTTTTTAGTTGTTGAAAAATATCCGTCATACACCTAAGTAGGTGTACGACAATAATTAAATCAACTTAACCGCCGAAACCGTAGAGGGTGCGGCCCTGGCGCTTCAGAGCGTACACGACGTCCATGGCGGTGACGGTCTTCCTCTTGGCGTGCTCCGTGTAGGTTACCGCGTCGCGGATGACGTTCTCGAGGAATACCTTGAGAACACCGCGAGTCTCCTCGTATATCAGACCGGAGATACGTTTCACTCCACCCCTGCGCGCCAGACGACGAATCGCCGGCTTGGTGATACCCTGGATGTTATCACGGAGCACCTTCCTGTGACGCTTCGCGCCACCTTTTCCCAATCCCTTTCCTCCCTTACCGCGGCCGGTCATCGTTGATTGACTGAATTAACTGAACTTTAGAAAAACCACCGGCACTACGTACGTCTGGCACGTACGACGATCACTGTTAGAATACGCTTCGCGTTCAAAGTCGTGGTGTATATATAGATTTCGGACAGCTAGGACCTCGCATATAAACGGGGCAGAGGGGCAGGAGGGGGGGGGGGGGGGGCAGCGGCGTTGTGTGTGAGATTCGTTCTTATTATTATGATTTTATGTATGTATAAATAAATAAATAACTATGTACATAAAGATGTAAATGTACAAAATAAAAACCAGCAAAGTAAAACCTCCAATTATGTCGATACGCATGAATTGAAAACAATACACAATAACAGAAAAGAAAAAACAAATCACGACAAAAATTTAACACATTTAACAATTAACTAAACAAAAAAAGACAAAAATTAACACCTGGTACACATACCGAGCTACAGCACGCCTCAAGAAGAGTCATAAATTTCTGAAGTGGTGCCATAAATACATATAATAGAAAGTCATTATTGTGCAATTGTTTTCTAAGAAACAATAGTGGCTCGCAAATATTGTTGTCGGCATTTGCCTTTGAACGTAAAATAGGCGCCAGCCTAATTTACGTTTTGTCGATCGCGAAATTAATTATTTATTTACTTAATAAATATTTATTTTATATATATATATATATATATATATATATATTTTAATATTAGGTTAATTCCTAATGTTTTAAAATGCTTTTTGATTTGGTGTAGTAACGTTCGTTTCATTCGTTAGATACGTGATGTCTGTCTGAAGCACATCATTTGAATTATATGCGGCCCTGAAAAGGGCCTTTTGTTGTAATAATAATAATAATAATATAATATTATTATTTAGCACCGGCTACGCAAAATTAAGCACGCTCGCCGCGAATGCGTCTCGCCAGTTGGATGTCCTTGGGCATGATCGTCACTCGCTTTGCGTGAATGGCGCACAGGTTGGTGTCCTCGAAGAGGCCCACGAGATACGCCTCGCTCGCCTCCTGAAGCGCCATCACGGCGGAGCTCTGGAACCTGAGGTCGGTCTTGAAGTCCTGCGCAATCTCCCTCACCAGACGTTGGAACGGCAACTTGCGGATCAACAGCTCGGTACTCTTCTGGTAGCGACGGATCTCTCTCAGAGCGACGGTACCGGGCCTGTAACGGTGAGGCTTCTTCACGCCGCCGGTGGCTGGAGCGCTCTTGCGGGCCGCCTTGGTGGCGAGCTGCTTTCGCGGCGCCTTACCTCCGGTGGACTTACGGGCTGTCTGCTTAGTACGTGCCATTACGACGACTGCTCTCACTGACTCACTCGACTCGACTGAATACAAACTTTATATTATAATGTACGATGTGTGGACACGTCCGTCGCGTAACGATTGCGATGATGATATAAACACCGTCAAATGACTTGTAATTGTTACATCCTCCCTCGCAAGGGGGATGCTTAAACCCGTTCGAGTATGGGTCTCTATCGGGTGGATTGTTTGTTCGCGCCCTGCTGATACAGGGCGGTACGGGGGCGGGCTAATAGCCCTTGGTGGGGGCTGCTGCGCGCGAGGAACAATGGCTCGACTCGCTGCGCGCAGCCGATGGGGTCTTGTCCGGGGTGTCAATCCGGTGGTAATGTGGGGTCAAGGAGTAATCTCGACTTGACCCTGGTGTCGTGGTCGGTGGTATCGGGCAGCGCGCTGCGCGGCTCGCGGTCAAGCTCCGCCGGGTGAGACCCCCGGTAGCCCCGGGGGAGGCCCAGCGAGGCGACCAGCGGTCGAAGCCGCGGCTGCTGCCCTGGTGTCATGTCCGGTGGTATCGGCATCCGCGGAGAGTAGCTCACGCGGATACCGCAGGCGATCTGGCGGCCTGGAGTGCCATGGCGCGATGTTTTGGAGATGGGGATGCTGAGAGCCATCCGCTCGATCGAACATCCCCTTCGCGAGTCGCGCGACGAACTCGTCGATGGACTCCATCCGCAGGTCTCGCGCTATGGTGGCGTTTCTCACGTAGCGGGGGGCCCCCACTGCGCGCCTCAGGCAGGTGTTCTGCACGGCGCGCATTCTCTGCCGGTGGGCCTCCTTGGTGTAGGAGTACCACGCCGGCGCCGCGTACGTGAGATGTGGGCGCACGTACAGCTTGTACAGCGCGAGCTTGGTGCGGATCGGTATGTTGCCGGTGAATAGGGGGCGGAGTTTGCTCGACACCCCCTTCGCTCTTCCTGCGATCCTCTTGACGTGGTGCCGCATGGTCAGATTCCGGTCGATGGTGACCCCTAAGTAGGTGACCGGCGTCTTCCACGGCACGTCCTGGTCCAGGAATCGCAGGGGCGGCGGCAACCAACTCCGGCCGAAGGCGATCGCCTGTGTCTTGGTAGGGTTGGCGGCTAGTCTCCACTTGTTCAGCCACTCTGGCAGGAGGTCCAGAGCGCGTTGGAGCTTCGCCGCTGCTGCCTTGGTGTTGAGCGAGGTGGCCACGTACGCCGTGTCGTCGGCGAAGAGGGCCAGGCTACACCCGCTCGGGCAGGGGACGTCGTCCGTATAGGTGGTATACAGCAGCGGCGATAGCACGCTGCCTTGTGGAACGCCCGCCGTGATGGGTCGCGGTCTCGACGCAGCCTCTCCCGTCGCAACGTAGAACGTGCGGTCGGTGAGAAAGGCGCGGAGCACGGCGACTATACGGCGGGGCAGTGGAGACTCGGCGAGCTTCAGCACGAGGCCATCGTGCCAGACACGGTCGAAGGCCTTCTCCATGTCCAGCATCACGGCGGCGGCCCCTTCCTTCTTGTTGAGGGCCGCGGCTGCAGTGAAGAGCACCTTCGTCAGCTGCAGCGTGGTGCTGTGCTCGCCGCGGAAGCCGAACTGCTCGGGCCTCGGCTGCAGGTATTTGTAGGTCCTCTGCAGCAACAGCCTCTCGAACAGCTTCGACTGAGTTGAGAGCAAGGTGATAGGCCGGTAGCTCTCCGGTCGGGTGTAATCCTTTCCGGGCTTCGGCAGTAAGATCACCTTGCCCTCTTTCCAGGTACTGGGGAAGTGTAGGGACCGGATGATCCCCGTGAAGAGGCGCGCCAGCGCGACTATCCACCTCATGGGTAGGTGGCGCAGCGCCTGGTGGGTGATGCCGTCCGGTCCCGGCGCCTTCTTCAGTGGCAGCCGGAGTATCGCCTTCCGCACTTGCGAGGGCGAAAAGGCAATGGGGTCGTCATCGGGTGGGATCGGGCGAGCTAGCCAGCCCTCGACAGCGCTCTCGACCTCAGCCACGCGCGCTGGGCATGCCGCGGCGTTCGGTGAGAATTGGCGCTGGAGGTGCTCGGCGAAGATTTCGGCCCGATCGTTGTCGTCATAGGTGATGGCGCCGTTGCTGTCGCGTAGCGGACGCTTCGGCTCTGGAGTCCTATAGAGGCGGCGGCAGAGTTGGTGTAGGCGTGTGGGCTCGGTGGTCGCCTCCCCCAGCGCTTGCTCCCAGGAGCGCTGGGCGTGGGCGGCCAACTCGTTCTTGACCCGTTCGGCGAGGCGGTTCAGCTTTGTCTTCAGCACGGGGCAGCGATTGTGCTGCCACTGCCTCCTGAGCGCGCGCTTCTGTCTGATCAGCCTCAGCACGAACGGGGCTAGGTCCTCGCGTACGACCTCCGGCGGACGCGTGGTCGTTGCTTCCGCCAGAGCTGCCTGGAGTTGCCGCGTCATGGACTCCGCCATGTCGTCAACGGCGCCTGGTGTCGTGTCCGGTGGGCCTGGCGCGGTGGCGCCTTCGAGTATCGATTCGAAGGCGTTCCAGTCGGTGACCCTCCAGCTGCGTGCGGGCGGGGATGGTGCCCCCGCGAGAAGGCACAGCACTGGTTGGTGGTCCGACTGGTACTCATCCATCAGGACCTCCTGCGCCAGGTAGAGATCAGGCCGGTTATGCACCACCAAATCGATAATGTCCGGCCTGTGGGTGTTATTTCTCGGGTAGTGGGTGGCGGCATCTGGTCCGCACACCTGGTAGCCGCGAGCCTCGGCATGCTGCAGAAGCCGGTTGCCCCGCGAGTTGCTGGAGTGGGATTGCCAGCTGATATGCTTGGCATTCCAGTCGCCCGCGAGGAGCGTCGGCTTCCGGCTGAGCGCGGCCTCCAGCTCGGCCGGTGCGAAGTTGGAGCCGGGGGGAGCGTAGACAGCTAGCACGTCTGTGGGCTGCCCGCCCAGTTCTAGCTCGACCCCCAGCGTCAGGATTTTGTCGCCGTTGACCGGCGGGATTGCGCGGTGAGCGATCCGTCGCCGTATCATCACCGCCAGTCCGCGAAAGGGCGCCCCGTTGGCCGCCTGGTGCTCTGCGCGGTAGACGTAGTAGCCCGCGGCACGCAGTCGGTCGGTGGGGCGCAGATGCGTCTCGGAAATGAGCGCCACATCCACGTCCTGTGTGCGTAGGATGTGACGCAAGTGGTGGCCTTTATCCCGAAGGCCGTCGGCGTTCCAGTGCAGGAGGCGTAAGTTCATTTTCGTTGCCTCACGCCTCGACTGCGCGACCGGCGTCCTCCGTAGGTCGGTTCAGACGGGGTCGGGTATAGGGCGCCCAGCAATGCGGTGACCGCCCTGTCAACCGCCTCAGCGATCGCCGTCTCGCTGGGGAGCGTCTGGCCCCTCAGTGGGCCCCCGCTGCGGGGGCGTGCGGCGCGCTGGTCAGCGGCTCTGGTAGCTCCAGCAACTGGAGCGGAGTCGGCGGCGGCCCTACTGGGGCCAGCCTCGGCGTGCGCGGCAGGTTCCGCGCGCGGGGGGGCGGGGGGTTGTACCCCCCCGCGTCCTCTTCTTCTCCCCCCTCTGCGGCGTCGGCGTTGGCTGGGAGGCTCCGCGGGGTAGGTGACCATCTCTACCTCCTGCGGCTGCGAGAAGTACTGCCCATGGGCACGCGGGTCAGTCTGCGCGTGTTCGCGCGGCTCGTCCCTCCGCCGTGTTTGGGCAGCTGGTGTAGGCGCTGGGGTGGTGGCGCCATGTGTGCCGCGAGCGCCAGGTGCGCCAGGTGCGCCAGATGGTCCCCGCGCGTCGCGGGCGCCAAGTGCGCCATGGGCGCCATGTGAGCTAGGCGCGCCAGGTGCGCCAGGTGCGCCATGTGCGCCGCGGGCGCCAAATACGCCCTGCGCGCCACGTCCGCCGCCAGCGCCAGGCGCGCCATGTGCGCCATGTGCGCCGCGCGCGCCGCGACCGCCGCGACCACCGCGACGTCGACCGCGCGCCTCGGAGGCGCCCATGCCCCGTGCTACAAGTGCCACCGTGCCAGCGCGCTTGTTGCGCGCCTCCTCCTTCAGCACCGGACACGTGCTGTGGTTGGCCGGATGCGCCCCCTTGCAATTGGCGCATCTCGGCGTGGCCCCCTTAGGTAGGGGGCAGTCGGCGGTACGGTGGCCCTCCCCGCACTTCACACAGGCCAGGGCCCGGTGGCATTGGTGCGAGGAGTGTCTAAATCCCTGACATCTATGACATTGTGCGGGGCCCCTTTTGCCCCGCCAGGACTCGATGGTCACCCCCGGAATGCACAACAGCTCAGTTATGCCGTAGATCGCGGGGGTGATGTCTGGAGTGCGGCGGAGTATGACCAGGAAGATACACCCCGGTCTTCCCTTCCTGGCTCTAATGGGCTGGGCGTGTTCAGGCTCGTACCCGAGGTCGCGCAGCTCTGACATGATGGCCTCGGGTTCCGTGTCCGCCGGAATGCCTCGTACCGCCACCTTCAGCTGCCGCTCTGCTGGTAGGGAGTATGAGAAGTAGACCACGTTTACGCCGCTGGTCTCCAACTCCCCAAGGTACCGCTGCACCAGGCGGTACTCCTCCTCGTCTTCAGGTGTTATTTTTAACCCCTGCCCGTAGGCGCGCGCGTTCACCGTGCGCCCCAGTCTCTTTTTCATCTCCCTGACATGGGTGGTCCAGTCAGGGAGGGATTCTATGACAAATGGCGGGTACTTTGGTGTCTGAGGCGCGGCGGGCAGGGGCGCGAGTGGTGGCCGACGGGCCACCGTCGGCGACGCGGTCATCGCGGCGTATGACGCCGCGTTTAAGTTTGTAGTCGCCGCGTCTTGCGGCGTTGGTTGAGCCGTCGCAAGGGCCGCGCGGGGCGCGGGGTGGGCGGAGGGGGGCGCACTCGTCGACGCCGTTGCCATGGTTGTATCCTCAAAACGGCGGCGGCGCGGGTCCCTCTGAGAGAGCGGCGCCGGTTGCGCATGTTGAGAAGGCTGTTGATGTGGTTGATTGACGCCAGGGGGCGTCGTCTGCGCGCATACGCGCTTAGGCGCCGACCCGGCGGCGTCCTCGTCTGAGTCCAGCGGCGGCGGGCGGCGTAGAGCTTGATGCGCTCGTTTCACTCTAACGAGCGCATCGTGTTCGTCACTCGATAGCGGCGAAGTAAGAAGGCCCTCGTTTAGAAGGCGCCTGCGCGTCTGCGATAGGTACTCGCACATTGCGCGCGCGAGTCCGTCCGTTGCGTACCGGCCTATGAGTGTCTGCGCAACAAACAGCGCATCCGACTCATAGCCGGCGCGGGGCGACACGGGCTGCGCCGGGCGCAGGTCGCCTTCCAGGAAGGCCAGCAGCTCCGCCGGGTCTTGCCCATGGGCAATACTTTCGTCGTCATGGATAGTAATTATGGGCGGACTCACCGTTGTGTGCAATTGTTGTTCCGGTGGCGCCATTAATGAGGGGCGTGGCCTGTGTGGTGTTGCGGTGAGGGCGCTCTCGTCATCGCTATACCGCGACGAGAGCTGCGGCCTCACATCACTGTCACTTAACACATTTAAGAGGTCTAGAGTGTCACTATCACTGTAACCCGCGAGGGGGGCTCGAGCGCCAGCCGGGCGCGAGTCACCAGCGACCTCGGGGTCACTCTGCGACGCGGTGTACCGCGGTAAAGTTTTTTCCGCGGGGGCGGGGTTGTGGGGGGCCGATACGGCGGGGTATACATGCGAAGTATACCGCGACGAGAGCTGTTTCTTATAAACGGCCGTCTCGCCCGGTTCTTCGGCTCCTGGTCCCGGGGCTCGATCGCTACGCGAGCGAGAGCCACTCAGGGACCGGTCAGCCATACGCGACGCGGGAGCACTGTATTCTGGCGATGACGACGGCGGCGGCGGCGCGGCTCCACCGCGCGAGCGGGAGCGTTCCTTGGCGCGCGGGCCAGACGTATCGCGGCGGGATTTTCGCTCCATGACGGGAGCTGGAGTCTGCCAGGCACAGCCTGGACACCTTAGCGCCTCCCGCGCATGCGCATCCCCCGGTGAGACCCTCTGGTGGGAAGCCGGGATAGACGCAGCGCGTTCGTTGCTTCGGTGTCGGCGTGAAACGGGTGCAGGCGGCTACTCAAATGGTTTCTGCATATATGTTTTACAATTAAAACAATAGCAGTGATGAAACGCGTAGAGGCTCGTGTGCACAAGTAGGCAGACGACCGTACAGTAGGCAGACGACCGTACCGTTTTTAAACACCGTCAAAACTCTTGGGCCGCATTTATATATAACGTCGAACCGAGCTCGGTGGGACGGGCGGGTGTGTCGGGGCATTTACGAGACCTATCTAAAATGAAATTGTTTATAACAATAATAAATAGGTAACTAACAAACATTAAAACGTTCAATTGTCTTTAATGGCGTTAAACACGTTGAAGTTACATTACTTTTCACTGATACTGTTGTCCACTACACTAATTATACATACAAAATACTGTGTATGTACAAAATGTAATATATATATATATAAAATTACTTATATACACATATGTCTGTGTGTATGTAGGCATCTATAGTCTACCGAGACTGACATAAATCCATTTTTTTTTTTTATGTTTCATTTTCATGATAGTTTTTACACTGAATATAAATGTTTTTATAGGTAAGTACTTGATAATAGAGGGATTGTTAATTTATATTTTTACGTTTATCGTTGATACTGTGCGTTGGTGTGCGGTTCACACACACACACCAAACTCTTCGGATAGATATTGTGGCCCTGAAAAGGGCCGTTTTGATGATGATGATGATCATTGTCAATCGCTCTCATTATACTTTTTTTACGTATAATAATATAAGAGAGAAATCGCCGGCGCCGAGACGATGGTACTGGTCCTACGCCGCCGCCGCCGTTGTCCCACCGCGCCGCGACGCTCACTTGGAGCTGGTGTACTTGGTGACGGCCTTGGTGCCCTCGCTGACGGCGTGCTTGGCGAGCTCGCCGGGCAGCAGGAGCCTCACGGAGGTCTGCACCTCGCGGGACGTGATCGTCGAACGCTTGTTGTAGTGAGCGAGACGGGACGCCTCCGCCGCGATCCTCTCGAAGATGTCGTTCACGAACGAGTTCATGATTGACATCGCCTTCGAAGAGATACCGGTGTCGGGATGCACCTGCTTCAGTACCTTGTAGATGTAAATGGCGTAGCTCTCCTTCCTCTTGTGCTTCTTTTTCTTTTTGTCCGATTTAGATATGTTCTTCTGCGCCTTGCCGGACTTCTTGGCCGCCTTTCCGCTGGTCTTTGGTGGCATAGTGAACGTCAGTAGACAGGCAGTCACAAACTATGTATCGACAACAACGACAACAGACACACTGTTTGCTGATGATTTTTAAAAAATTTCCCCGCACTTCAGTATACTTCACTTTGAAAGTGCTCTGGCTACTGGTCCGGCGTTACATAGCAAACGTTCCGCGGGCACCAATCGACGGCGTCGTTACCGTTAGGACGCCGCGTGTTGGGGCGCGAGGGGGGCGAACGGCGGCGGCGGAGGGAGCGGGGCGTTATATTATGTATATTTCCGTCTCTATCTCCTTCTCCCTCTGACACGGTTTATTTATGGTTATTTAAAAAATAATAATAATAATAATAATAACGTACATAACAGTATGTCTGTATGTATTGTCTCATTATTACTGATTGGATTATGCGTGAGCAATGTGAATTTCGGGCGTGTCTACATGTTAGATTGTTGTTTTTATTATTATTATTATTAGTGTTGTTGTAAGTAAATAATATTGTCGAATATAAAAAAAAATACAACTCGATTTCATCTGGATCATGTATATACACATTGTAATAAGTAGGTAATTGACTTATTTTTGATAGAAACATATTTATAGTAGTAAGTACTTAGTATATAATTTTGTCTGTTTTCGGTTTTGCTCTATAAGAGTAATAATATAATGTAAATAGTGACGTGGAACGTTTATTGTCGCTGATATATTTATCAAATCAAATCACGGTGGCACGGTGGCCGTACCACACGATCATTGCGATTTTATGAATCATATTGCGGCCCTGAAAAGGGCCTTTTAGGTCGTCGAGTTGACAACGACACGAATAATAACAATACTCTAATTGTTGCTATTATAATTTATGTCTTCTTCTCGGTCTTCTTGGGGAGAAGGACCGCCTGAATGTTAGGCAGTACACCGCCCTGTGCGATGGTCACGCCGGAGAGCAGCTTGTTGAGCTCCTCGTCGTTACGAATGGCCAGCTGCAGGTGACGCGGTATGATCCTGGTCTTTTTGTTGTCACGGGCCGCGTTACCGGCCAACTCGAGCACTTCGGCCGCCAGGTACTCCATAACGGCCGCGAGGTACACCGGCGCACCGGCACCCACCCTCTCGGCGTAGTTGCCCTTCCTGAGCAGCCTGTGGATACGACCCACCGGGAACTGGAGACCTGCGCGGTTGGAACGCGACTTTGCCTTTCCCTTGACCTTCCCTCCCTTGCCACGTCCGGACATTGTGTTTGGTTATTTGGGCACTGCACAACTCACTGAAAACTAACCGACAAGAGGTGACTTTTTTTTCAATTGACTTGTAATTGTTACATCCTCCCTCGCAAGGGGGATGCTTAAACCCGTTCGAGTATGGGTCTCTATCGGGTGGATTGTTTGTTCGCGCCCTGCTGATACAGGGCGGTACGGGGGCGGGCTAATAGCCCTTGGTGGGGGCTGCTGCGCGCGAGGAACAATGGCTCGACTCGCTGCGCGCAGCCGATGGGGTCTTGTCCGGGGTGTCAATCCGGTGGTAATGTGGGGTCAAGGAGTAATCTCGACTTGACCCTGGTGTCGTGGTCGGTGGTATCGGGCAGCGCGCTGCGCGGCTCGCGGTCAAGCTCCGCCGGGTGAGACCCCCGGTAGCCCCGGGGGAGGCCCAGCGAGGCGACCAGCGGTCGAAGCCGCGGCTGCTGCCCTGGTGTCATGTCCGGTGGTATCGGCATCCGCGGAGAGTAGCTCACGCGGATACCGCAGGCGATCTGGCGGCCTGGAGTGCCATGGCGCGATGTTTTGGAGATGGGGATGCTGAGAGCCATCCGCTCGATCGAACATCCCCTTCGCGAGTCGCGCGACGAACTCGTCGATGGACTCCATCCGCAGGTCTCGCGCTATGGTGGCGTTTCTCACGTAGCGGGGGGCCCCCACTGCGCGCCTCAGGCAGGTGTTCTGCACGGCGCGCAGTCTCTGCCGGTGGGCCTCCTTGGTGTAGGAGTACCACGCCGGCGCCGCGTACGTGAGATGTGGGCGCACGTACAGCTTGTACAGCGCGAGCTTGGTGCGGATCGGTATGTTGCCGGTGAATAGGGGGCGGAGTTTGCTCGACACCCCCTTCGCTCTTCCTGCGATCCTCTTGACGTGGTGCCGCATGGTCAGATTCCGGTCGATGGTGACCCCTAAGTAGGTGACCGGCGTCTTCCACGGCACGTCCTGGTCCAGGAATCGCAGGGGCGGCGGCAACCAACTCCGGCCGAAGGCGATCGCCTGTGTCTTGGTAGGGTTGGCGGCTAGTCTCCACTTGTTCAGCCACTCTGGCAGGAGGTCCAGAGCGCGTTGGAGCTTCGCCGCTGCTGCCTTGGTGTTGAGCGAGGTGGCCACGTACGCCGTGTCGTCGGCGAAGAGGGCCAGGCTACACCCGCTCGGGCAGGGGACGTCGTCCGTATAGGTGGTATACAGCAGCGGCGATAGCACGCTGCCTTGTGGAACGCCCGCCGTGATGGGTCGCGGTCTCGACGCAGCCTCTCCCGTCGCAACGTAGAACGTGCGGTCGGTGAGAAAGGCGCGGAGCACGGCGACTATACGGCGGGGCAGTGGAGACTCGGCGAGCTTCAGCACGAGGCCATCGTGCCAGACACGGTCGAAGGCCTTCTCCATGTCCAGCATCACGGCGGCGGCCCCTTCCTTCTTGTTGAGGGCCGCGGCTGCAGTGAAGAGCACCTTCGTCAGCTGCAGCGTGGTGCTGTGCTCGCCGCGGAAGCCGAACTGCTCGGGCCTCGGCTGCAGGTATTTGTAGGTCCTCTGCAGCAACAGCCTCTCGAACAGCTTCGACTGAGTTGAGAGCAAGGTGATAGGCCGGTAGCTCTCCGGTCGGGTGTAATCCTTTCCGGGCTTCGGCAGTAAGATCACCTTGCCCTCTTTCCAGGTACTGGGGAAGTGTAGGGACCGGATGATCCCCGTGAAGAGGCGCGCCAGCGCGACTATCCACCTCATGGGTAGGTGGCGCAGCGCCTGGTGGGTGATTCCGTCCGGTCCCGGCGCCTTCTTCAGTGGCAGCCGGAGTATCGCCTTCCGCACTTGCGAGGGCGAAAAGGCAATGGGGTCGTCATCGGGTGGGATCGGGCGAGCTAGCCAGCCCTCGACAGCGCTCTCGACCTCAGCCACGCGCGCTGGGCATGCCGCGGCGTTCGGTGAGAATTGGCGCTGGAGGTGCTCGGCGAAGATTTCGGCCCGATCGTTGTCGTCATAGGTGATGGCGCCGTTGCTGTCGCGTAGCGGACGCTTCGGCTCTGGAGTCCTATAGAGGCGGCGGCAGAGTTGGTGTAGGCGTGTGGGCTCGGTGGTCGCCTCCCCCAGCGCTTGCTCCCAGGAGCGCTGGGCGTGGGCGGCCAACTCGTTCTTGACCCGTTCGGCGAGGCGGTTCAGCTTTGTCTTCAGCACGGGGCAGCGATTGTGCTGCCACTGCCTCCTGAGCGCGCGCTTCTGTCTGATCAGCCTCAGCACGAACGGGGCTAGGTCCTCGCGTACGACCTCCGGCGGACGCGTGGTCGTTGCTTCCGCCAGAGCTGCCTGGAGTTGCCGCGTCATGGACTCCGCCATGTCGTCAACGGCGCCTGGTGTCGTGTCCGGTGGGCCTGGCGCGGTGGCGCCTTCGAGTATCGATTCGAAGGCGTTCCAGTCGGTGACCCTCCAGCTGCGTGCGGGCGGGGATGGTGCCCCCGCGAGAAGGCACAGCACTGGTTGGTGGTCCGACTGGTACTCATCCATCAGGACCTCCTGCGCCAGGTAGAGATCAGGCCGGTTATGCACCACCAAATCGATAATGTCCGGCCTGTGGGTGTTATTTCTCGGGTAGTGGGTGGCGGCATCTGGTCCGCACACCTGGTAGCCGCGAGCCTCGGCATGCTGCAGAAGCCGGTTGCCCCGCGAGTTGCTGGAGTGGGATTGCCAGCTGATATGCTTGGCATTCCAGTCGCCCGCGAGGAGCGTCGGCTTCCGGCTGAGCGCGGCCTCCAGCTCGGCCGGTGCGAAGTTGGAGCCGGGGGGAGCGTAGACAGCTAGCACGTCTGTGGGCTGCCCGCCCAGTTCTAGCTCGACCCCCAGCGTCAGGATTTTGTCGCCGTTGACCGGCGGGATTGCGCGGTGAGCGATCCGTCGCCGTATCATCACCGCCAGTCCGCGAAAGGGCGCCCCGTTGGCCGCCTGGTGCTCTGCGCGGTAGACGTAGTAGCCCGCGGCACGCAGTCGGTCGGTGGGGCGCAGATGCGTCTCGGAAATGAGCGCCACATCCACGTCCTGTGTGCGTAGGATGTGACGCAAGTGGTGGCCTTTATCCCGAAGGCCGTCGGCGTTCCAGTGCAGGAGGCGTAAGTTCATTTTCGTTGCCTCACGCCTCGACTGCGCGACCGGCGTCCTCCGTAGGTCGGTTCAGACGGGGTCGGGTATAGGGCGCCCAGCAATGCGGTGACCGCCCTGTCAACCGCCTCAGCGATCGCCGTCTCGCTGGGGAGCGTCTGGCCCCTCAGTGGGCCCCCGCTGCGGGGGCGTGCGGCGCGCTGGTCAGCGGCTCTGGTAGCTCCAGCAACTGGAGCGGAGTCGGCGGCGGCCCGACTGGGGCCAGCCTCGGCGTGCGCGGCAGGTTCCGCGCGCGGGGGGGCGGGGGGTTGTACCCCCCCGCGTCCTCTTCTTCTCCCCCCTCTGCGGCGTCGGCGTTGGCTGGGAGGCTCCGCGGGGTAGGTGACCATCTCTACCTCCTGCGGCTGCGAGAAGTACTGCCCATGGGCACGCGGGTCAGTCTGCGCGTGTTCGCGCGGCTCGTCCCTCCGCCGTGTTTGGGCAGCTGGTGTAGGCGCTGGGGTGGTGGCGCCATGTGTGCCGCGAGCGCCAGGTGCGCCAGGTGCGCCAGATGGTCCCCGCGCGTCGCGGGCGCCAAGTGCGCCATGGGCGCCATGTGAGCTAGGCGCGCCAGGTGCGCCAGGTGCGCCATGTGCGCCGCGGGCGCCAAATACGCCCTGCGCGCCACGTCCGCCGCCAGCGCCAGGCGCGCCATGTGCGCCATGTGCGCCGCGCGCGCCGCGACCGCCGCGACCACCGCGACGTCGACCGCGCGCCTCGGAGGCGCCCATGCCCCGTGCTACAAGTGCCACCGTGCCAGCGCGCTTGTTGCGCGCCTCCTCCTTCAGCACCGGACACGTGCTGTGGTTGGCCGGATGCGCCCCCTTGCAATTGGCGCATCTCGGCGTGGCCCCCTTAGGTAGGGGGCAGTCGGCGGTACGGTGGCCCTCCCCGCACTTCACACAGGCCAGGGCCCGGTGGCATTGGTGCGAGGAGTGTCTAAATCCCTGACATCTATGACATTGTGCGGGGCCCCTTTTGCCCCGCCAGGACTCGATGGTCACCCCCGGAATGCACAACAGCTCTGTTATGCCGTAGATCGCGGGGGTGATGTCTGGAGTGCGGCGGAGTATGACCAGGAAGATACACCCCGGTCTTCCCTTCCTGGCTCTAATGGGCTGGGCGTGTTCAGGCTCGTACCCGAGGTCGCGCAGCTCTGACATGATGGCCTCGGGTTCCGTGTCCGCCGGAATGCCTCGTACCGCCACCTTCAGCTGCCGCTCTGCTGGTAGGGAGTAGGAGAAGTAGACCACGTTTACGCCGCTGGTCTCCAACTCCCCAAGGTACCGCTGCACCAGGCGGTACTCCTCCTCGTCTTCAGGTGTTATTTTTAACCCCTGCCCGTAGGCGCGCGCGTTCACCGTGCGCCCCAGTCTCTTTTTCATCTCCCTGACATGGGTGGTCCAGTCAGGGAGGGATTCTATGACAAATGGCGGGTACTTTGGTGTCTGAGGCGCGGCGGGCAGGGGCGCGAGTGGTGGCCGACGGGCCACCGTCGGCGACGCGGTCATCGCGGCGTATGACGCCGCGTTTAAGTTTGTAGTCGCCGCGTCTTGCGGCGTTGGTTGAGCCGTCGCAAGGGCCGCGCGGGGCGCGGGGTGGGCGGAGGGGGGCGCACTCGTCGACGCCGTTGCCATGGTTGTATCCTCAAAACGGCGGCGGCGCGGGTCCCTCTGAGAGAGCGGCGCCGGTTGCGCATGTTGAGAAGGCTGCTGATGTGGTTGATTGACGCCAGGGGGCGTCGTCTGCGCGCATACGCGCTTAGGCGCCGACCCGGCGGCGTCCTCGTCTGAGTCCAGCGGCGGCGGGCGGCGTAGAGCTTGATGCGCTCGTTTCACTCTAACGAGCGCATCGTGTTCGTCACTCGATAGCGGCGAAGTAAGAAGGCCCTCGTTTAGAAGGCGCCTGCGCGTCTGCGATAGGTACTCGCACATTGCGCGCGCGAGTCCGTCCGTTGCGTACCGGCCTATGAGTGTCTGCGCAACAAACAGCGCATCCGACTCATAGCCGGCGCGGGGCGACACGGGCTGCGCCGGGCGCAGGTCGCCTTCTAGGAAGGCCAGCAGCTCCGCCGGGTCTTGCCCATGGGCAATACTTTCGTCGTCATGGATAGTAATTGTGGGCGGACTCACCGTTGTGTGCAATTGTTGTTCCGGTGGCGCCATCAATGAGGGGCGTGGCCTGTGTGGTGTTGCGGTGAGGGCGCTCTCGTCATCGCTATACCGCGACGAGAGCTGCGGCCTCACATCACTGTCACTTAACACATTTAAGAGGTCTAGAGTGTCACTATCACTGTTTCCCGCGAGGGGGGCTCGAGCGCCAGCCGGGCGCGAGTCACCAGCGACCTCGGGGTCACTCTGCGACGCGGTGTACCGCGGTAAAGTTTTTTCCGCGGGGGCGGGGTTGTGGGGGGCCGATACGGCGGGGTATACATGCGAAGTATACCGCGACGAGAGCTGTTTCTTATAAACGGCCGTCTCGCCCGGTTCTTCGGCTCCTGGTCCCGGGGCTCGATCGCTACGCGAGCGAGAGCCACTCAGGGACCGGTCAGCCATACGCGACGCGGGAGCACTGTATTCTGGCGATGACGACGGCGGCGGCGGCGCGGCTCCACCGCGCGAGCGGGAGCGTTCCTTGGCGCGCGGGCCAGACGTATCGCGGCGGGATTTTCGCTCCATGACGGGAGCTGGAGTCTGCCAGGCACAGCCTGGACACCTTAGCGCCTCCCGCGCATGCGCATCCCCCGGTGAGACCCTCTGGTGGGAAGCCGGGATAGACGCAGCGCGTTCGTTGCTTCGGTGTCGGCGTGAAACGGGTGCAGGCGGCTACTCAAATGGTTTCTGCATATATGTTTTACAATTAAAACAATAGCAGTGATGAAACGCGTAGAGGCTCGTGTGCACAAGTAGGCAGACGACCGTACGACTTTTTTTTCAAATGACTTGTAATTGTTACATCCTCCCTCGCAAGGGGGATGCTTAAACCCGTTCGAGTATGGGTCTCTATCGGGTGGATTGGTTGTTCGCGCCCTGCTGATACAGGGCGGTACGGGGGCGGGCTAATAGCCCTTGGTGGGGGCTGCTGCGCGCGAGGAACAATGGCTCGACTCGCTGCGCGCAGCCGATGGGGTCTTGTCCGGGGTGTCAATCCGGTGGTAATGTGGGGTCAAGGAGTAATCTCGACTTGACCCTGGTGTCGTGGTCGGTGGTATCGGGCAGCGCGCTGCGCGGCTCGCGGTCAAGCTCCGCCGGGTGAGACCCCCGGTAGCCCCGGGGGAGGCCCAGCGAGGCGACCAGCGGTCGAAGCCGCGGCTGCTGCCCTGGTGTCATGTCCGGTGGTATCGGCATCCGCGGAGAGTAGCTCACGCGGATACCGCAGGCGATCTGGCGGCCTGGAGTGCCATGGCGCGATGTTTTGGAGATGGGGATGCTGAGAGCCATCCGCTCGATCGAACATCCCCTTCGCGAGTCGCGCGACGAACTCGTCGATGGACTCCATCCGCAGGTCTCGCGCTATGGTGGCGTTTCTCACGTAGCGGGGGGCCCCCACTGCGCGCCTCAGGCAGGTGTTCTGCACGGCGCGCAGTCTCTGCCGGTGGGCCTCCTTGGTGTAGGAGTACCACGCCGGCGCCGCGTACGTGAGATGTGGGCGCACGTACAGCTTGTACAGCGCGAGCTTGGTGCGGATCGGTATGTTGCCGGTGAATAGGGGGCGGAGTTTGCTCGACACCCCCTTCGCTCTTCCTGCGATCCTCTTGACGTGGTGCCGCATGGTCAGATTCCGGTCGATGGTGACCCCTAAGTAGGTGACCGGCGTCTTCCACGGCACGTCCTGGTCCAGGAATCGCAGGGGCGGCGGCAACCAACTCCGGCCGAAGGCGATCGCCTGTGTCTTGGTAGGGTTGGCGGCTAGTCTCCACTTGTTCAGCCACTCTGGCAGGAGGTCCAGAGCGCGTTGGAGCTTCGCCGCTGCTGCCTTGGTGTTGAGCGAGGTGGCCACGTACGCCGTGTCGTCGGCGAAGAGGGCCAGGCTACACCCGCTCGGGCAGGGGACGTCGTCCGTATAGGTGGTATACAGCAGCGGCGATAGCACGCTGCCTTGTGGAACGCCCGCCGTGATGGGTCGCGGTCTCGACGCAGCCTCTCCCGTCGCAACGTAGAACGTGCGGTCGGTGAGAAAGGCGCGGAGCACGGCGACTATACGGCGGGGCAGTGGAGACTCGGCGAGCTTCAGCACGAGGCCATCGTGCCAGACACGGTCGAAGGCCTTCTCCATGTCCAGCATCACGGCGGCGGCCCCTTCCTTCTTGTTGAGGGCCGCGGCTGCAGTGAAGAGCACCTTCGTCAGCTGCAGCGTGGTGCTGTGCTCGCCGCGGAAGCCGAACTGCTCGGGCCTCGGCTGCAGGTATTTGTAGGTCCTCTGCAGTAACAGCCTCTCGAACAGCTTCGACTGAGTTGAGAGCAAGGTGATAGGCCGGTAGCTCTCCGGTCGGGTGTAATCCTTTCCGGGCTTCGGCAGTAAGATCACCTTGCCCTCTTTCCAGGTACTGGGGAAGTGTAGGGACCGGATGATCCCCGTGAAGAGGCGCGCCAGCGCGACTATCCACCTCATGGGTAGGTGGCGCAGCGCCTGGTGGGTGATGCCGTCCGGTCCCGGCGCCTTCTTCAGTGGCAGCCGGAGTATCGCCTTCCGCACTTGCGAGGGCGAAAAGGCAATGGGGTCGTCATCGGGTGGGATCGGGCGAGCTAGCCAGCCCTCGACAGCGCTCTCGACCTCAGCCACGCGCGCTGGGCATGCCGCGGCGTTCGGTGAGAATTGGCGCTGGAGGTGCTCGGCGAAGATTTCGGCCCGATCGTTGTCGTCGTAGGTAATGGCGCCGTTGCTGTCGCGTAGCGGACGCTTCGGCTCTGGAGTCCTATAGAGGCGGCGGCAGAGTTGGTGTAGGCGTGTGGGCTCGGTGGTCGCCTCCCCCAGCGCTTGCTCCCAGGAGCGCTGGGCGTGGGCGGCCAACTCGTTCTTGACCCGTTCGGCGAGGCGGTTCAGCTTTGTCTTCAGCACGGGGCAGCGATTGTGCTGCCACTGCCTCCTGAGCGCGCGCTTCTGTCTGATCAGCCTCAGCACGAACGGGGCTAGGTCCTCGCGTACGACCTCCGGCGGACGCGTGGTCGTTGCTTCCGCCAGAGCTGCCTGGAGTTGCCGCGTCATGGACTCCGCCATGTCGTCAACGGCGCCTGGTGTCGTGTCCGGTGGGCCTGGCGCGGTGGCGCCTTCGAGTATCGATTCGAAGGCGTTCCAGTCGGTGACCCTCCAGCTGCGTGCGGGCGGGGATGGTGCCCCCGCGAGAAGGCACAGCACTGGTTGGTGGTCCGACTGGTACTCATCCATCAGGACCTCCTGCGCCAGGTAGAGATCAGGCCGGTTATGCACCACCAAATCGATAATGTCCGGCCTGTGGGTGTTAATTCTCGGGTAGTGGGTGGCGGCATCTGGTCCGCACACCTGGTAGCCGCGAGCCTCGGCATGCTGCAGAAGCCGGTTGCCCCGCGAGTTGCTGGAGTGGGATTGCCAGCTGATATGCTTGGCATTCCAGTCGCCCGCGAGGAGCGTCGGCTTCCGGCTGAGCGCGGCCTCCAGCTCGGCCGGTGCGAAGTTGGAGCCGGGGGGAGCGTAGACAGCTAGCACGTCTGTGGGCTGCCCGCCCAGTTCTAGCTCGACCCCCAGCGTCAGGATTTTGTCGCCGTTGACCGGCGGGATTGCGCGGTGAGCGATCCGTCGCCGTATCATCACCGCCAGTCCGCGAAAGGGCGCCCCGTTGGCCGCCTGGTGCTCTGCGCGGTAGACGTAGTAGCCCGCGGCACGCAGTCGGTCGGTGGGGCGCAGATGCGTCTCGGAAATGAGCGCCACATCCACGTCCTGTGTGCGTAGGATGTGACGCAAGTGGTGGCCTTTATCCCGAAGGCCGTCGGCGTTCCAGTGCAGGAGGCGTAAGTTCATTTTCGTTGCCTCACGCCTCGACTGCGCGACCGGCGTCCTCCGTAGGTCGGTTCAGACGGGGTCGGGTATAGGGCGCCCAGCAATGCGGTGACCGCCCTGTCAACCGCCTCAGCGATCGCCGTCTCGCTGGGGAGCGTCTGGCCCCTCAGTGGGCCCCCGCTGCGGGGGCGTGCGGCGCGCTGGTCAGCGGCTCTGGTAGCTCCAGCAACTGGAGCGGAGTCGGCGGCGGCCCTACTGGGGCCAGCCTCGGCGTGCGCGGCAGGTTCCGCGCGCGGGGGGGCGGGGGGTTGTACCCCCCCGCGTCCTCTTCTTCTCCCCCCTCTGCGGCGTCGGCGTTGGCTGGGAGGCTCCGCGGGGTAGGTGACCATCTCTACCTCCTGCGGCTGCGAGAAGTACTGCCCATGGGCACGCGGGTCAGTCTGCGCGTGTTCGCGCGGCTCGTCCCTCCGCCGTGTTTGGGCAGCTGGTGTAGGCGCTGGGGTGGTGGCGCCATGTGTGCCGCGAGCGCCAGGTGCGCCAGGTGCGCCAGATGGTCCCCGCGCGTCGCGGGCGCCAAGTGCGCCATGGGCGCCATGTGAGCTAGGCGCGCCAGGTGCGCCAGGTGCGCCATGTGCGCCGCGGGCGCCAAATACGCCCTGCGCGCCACGTCCGCCGCCAGCGCCAGGCGCGCCATGTGCGCCATGTGCGCCGCGCGCGCCGCGACCGCCGCGACCACCGCGACGTCGACCGCGCGCCTCGGAGGCGCCCATGCCCCGTGCTACAAGTGCCACCGTGCCAGCGCGCTTGTTGCGCGCCTCCTCCTTCAGCACCGGACACGTGCTGTGGTTGGCCGGATGCGCCCCCTTGCAATTGGCGCATCTCGGCGTGGCCCCCTTAGGTAGGGGGCAGTCGGCGGTACGGTGGCCCTCCCCGCACTTCACACAGGCCAGGGCCCGGTGGCATTGGTGCGAGGAGTGTCTAAATCCCTGACATCTATGACATTGTGCGGGGCCCCTTTTGCCCCGCCAGGACTCGATGGTCACCCCCGGAATGCACAACAGCTCTGTTATGCCGTAGATCGCGGGGGTGATGTCTGGAGTGCGGCGGAGTATGACCAGGAAGATACACCCCGGTCTTCCCTTCCTGGCTCTAATGGGCTGGGCGTGTTCAGGCTCGTACCCGAGGTCGCGCAGCTCTGACATGATGGCCTCGGGTTCCGTGTCCGCCGGAATGCCTCGTACCGCCACCTTCAGCTGCCGCTCTGCTGGTAGGGAGTAGGAGAAGTAGACCACGTTTACGCCGCTGGTCTCCAACTCCCCAAGGTACCGCTGCACCAGGCGGTACTCCTCCTCGTCTTCAGGTGTTATTTTTAACCCCTGCCCGTAGGCGCGCGCGTTCACCGTGCGCCCCAGTCTCTTTTTCATCTCCCTGACATGGGTGGTCCAGTCAGGGAGGGATTCTATGACAAATGGCGGGTACTTTGGTGTCTGAGGCGCGGCGGGCAGGGGCGCGAGTGGTGGCCGACGGGCCACCGTCGGCGACGCGGTCATCGCGGCGTATGACGCCGCGTTTAAGTTTGTAGTCGCCGCGTCTTGCGGCGTTGGTTGAGCCGTCGCAAGGGCCGCGCGGGGCGCGGGGTGGGCGGAGGGGGGCGCACTCGTCGACGCCGTTGCCATGGTTGTATCCTCAAAACGGCGGCGGCGCGGGTCCCTCTGAGAGAGCGGCGCCGGTTGCGCATGTTGAGAAGGCTGCTGATGTGGTTGATTGACGCCAGGGGGCGTCGTCTGCGCGCATACGCGCTTAGGCGCCGACCCGGCGGCGTCCTCGTCTGAGTCCAGCGGCGGCGGGCGGCGTAGAGCTTGATGCGCTCGTTTCACTCTAACGAGCGCATCGTGTTCGTCACTCGATAGCGGCGAAGTAAGAAGGCCCTCGTTTAGAAGGCGCCTGCGCGTCTGCGATAGGTACTCGCACATTGCGCGCGCGAGTCCGTCCGTTGCGTACCGGCCTATGAGTGTCTGCGCAACAAACAGCGCATCCGACTCATAGCCGGCGCGGGGCGACACGGGCTGCGCCGGGCGCAGGTCGCCTTCTAGGAAGGCCAGCAGCTCCGCCGGGTCTTGCCCATGGGCAATACTTTCGTCGTCATGGATAGTAATTGTGGGCGGACTCACCGTTGTGTGCAATTGTTGTTCCGGTGGCGCCATCAA
Organism: Pieris mannii; assembly: GCA_028984075.1. Taxonomy (NCBI): domain Eukaryota; kingdom Metazoa; phylum Arthropoda; class Insecta; order Lepidoptera; family Pieridae; genus Pieris; species Pieris mannii. The sequence goes on along the minus strand of CM054798.1, from coordinate 91,986 downwards.
TGAGGGGCGTGGCCTGTGTGGTGTTGCGGTGAGGGCGCTCTCGTCATCGCTATACCGCGACGAGAGCTGCGGCCTCACATCACTGTCACTTAACACATTTAAGAGGTCTAGAGTGTCACTATCACTGTAACCCGCGAGGGGGGCTCGAGCGCCAGCCGGGCGCGAGTCACCAGCGACCTCGGGGTCACTCTGCGACGCGGTGTACCGCGGTAAAGTTTTTTCCGCGGGGGCGGGGTTGTGGGGGGCCGATACGGCGGGGTATACATGCGAAGTATACCGCGACGAGAGCTGTTTCTTATAAACGGCCGTCTCGCCCGGTTCTTCGGCTCCTGGTCCCGGGGCTCGATCGCTACGCGAGCGAGAGCCACTCAGGGACCGGTCAGCCATACGCGACGCGGGAGCACTGTATTCTGGCGATGACGACGGCGGCGGCGGCGCGGCTCCACCGCGCGAGCGGGAGCGTTCCTTGGCGCGCGGGCCAGACGTATCGCGGCGGGATTTTCGCTCCATGACGGGAGCTAGAGTCTGCCAGGCACAGCCTGGACACCTTAGCGCCTCCCGCGCATGCGCATCCCCCGGTGAGACCCTCTGGTGGGAAGCCGGGATAGACGCAGCGCGTTCGTTGCTTCGGTGTCGGCGTGAAACGGGTGCAGGCGGCTACTCAAATGGTTTCTGCATATATGTTTTACAATTAAAACAATAGCAGTAATGAGACGCGTAGAGGCTCGTGTGCACAAGTAGGCAGACGACCGTACTTTTTTTTCAAGCGGCGGCGAATAATATTATATATGAATTCGGACGGTGTTCAACCAATCGGCCGGGTGTGACGAGAAACGACGTCGACGACTCGGCGCTATTAAACGCGATTGGGTGCCGCCGGCTCAGCGAGCGAGCGTTAGTGAGGGGTGCGAGAGGGGGGGCGCGGGCGTAGGCCATGTGTGTAAGATCTACATACGTGGAATTAGAATTAAAATAATAATAATAATTAAAATTACATGCATGCATGCATGCATACATACATACATACATACATACAAAAAAAAAATATACAAACAGATAGGTAAATAACACAATAATATGTATTATTATTATTATTAACGACGGACGGATCACTCTTATTTATTATTATTATGTTCCAAATATTTATTGTGAGTTTTACGTTTTTTGTTTGAACGTGTACTTACCGGTCTCGTGTTTTCGTTTTTATGTACTGTTGTGTAATCGTGTAAAACACCCATTATTATATTTTTATACATAATATTACATATTTGGTTATTTGTTTAGAATTTGTTTAATAAATAGGAACCGGTGGGGATGGCGGGGGCGTGTCCATTGTCTATTGTCTTATGTCTTGGCCCGCCAAATTTTATTGCACCTCATAACATCTGTTAATAATTGGGTACATGCATTGTATTTACATTTGGCAACAGTCGGGCACTCGGGCGGCCGAAGGGATTGTTATCGCGAAGAGGAAGAAGTGGGTCGCGGTGCTGCATTGCATTTTTTTTGTTGTTGTATTTCTCGAGTGTGAAGTGCGTGCGATCTCGATACAGGTGGATACAGGCGATGACGATTTTGTGTTTCGTGTGTGTGTGTGTGTGATACGGCGCTGCTGCGACGGTGAGTTGCTAATATAATATAATAAGTTGTTAAAATATTAAGACACACCTACATACTTATACATACGTAATCTGCCTCTCTCACTCTCACTGCCTTGCCTTATTGGACAATTTAACAACTACTTATGTCGCATGTTATTATTATTTATATATAGGATATGTATCACCAGCCGGTCAACTAGCGACAATTGGACAATTTTTATAGTTTTATATATTATGTGTATGTATATTTAGGTATATATATATTATATAATTATATTTTTAGTGTTTAATATAATATAATTTTTTTTTTGTGCGTTTATTCGTTTGATACTCTCGACTCAACGGCAGCCCATGGAAACATATGTTAGCCCTGAAAAGGGCTTTTTGTGTGGCGTGTTTGTGCGTGCGTTTATTATTAGGTAGGTACAGTAATAATATACGACATCGACACAACCGACCACTTGCGATGCGCTCGTCGCTCGTCCGGTGGCCGATCCTCCTTCTGCTCCCGCTACTCCCGCTCCTAGGTGGTCAGCGCACGCGAACACGGTGCGGCGGCTCGTGCGTATTGAACGTGGATGGTCGCGTTCACTTCTTGGAAGCGGCAGACGCCTTTTTCGCGGTGGTGGCGGCCTTCGATTTGGGCGCGGCGGCAGCGGCCTTCTTCGGTTTGGGGGCTTTGGGTTTCTTGGTCGGTGGCTTCGCGCTCCTCTTCGCCTTGGACGCGGCCGCGTTGCTCGACGCGCCCTTGCCGGACGCCGCGGCGGCGGCGGCGGCGCGACCCTTCTTCGGTGTGGCCGCAGCGACCGGCTTCCTCTTGGCCGCGGCCGCTGCCTTCTTGTCTTTGGCGGCGACGCCCCTGCCGCCCGCTTTGGCCGGGGAGGCGGACCCGGCGGCCGATGCCGACGCGGCGGCGGCCTTCTTGCTCCTGGCGCCGGCGCTCGCGGCGGTCTTCTTGGCGGGTGCGCTCGGCTTCTTCGCCGATTTGGCCGCGGAGGACGCCGCCGCGCCGGAGCCCCTGCCGCCGGAGGACGCGGCGGCGGCGGCCGTCGCCTTCTTCGCGGCGCCGCCGGTACCCGACTTGCTGTCTATCTTGAACGAGCCCGATGCGCCCTTGCCCTTCGTCTGAATCAGGGTGCCGGAGGCGACGGCACGCTTGAGATACTTTCTTATGAACGGCGCCAACCTCTCGGCGTCGAGGCTATAATTCGAGGCGATGTACTTCTTGATCGCCTGCAGGGACGATCCGCTCCTCTCCTTGAGCTCTTTGATCGCGCTGTTCACCATTTCGGAGGTCTTGGGGTGCGTCGGTCTGGCCTTGGGTTTCTTGGCGGCCGCTGCCGCCTTCGGTGCCTTCTTGGCGGGCGTCGCCGGCGCGGGTGTCTCCGATGCTACTGCGGTGTCGGCCATTTTTTTTTCCTTTTTCCAATTGATATTAATCAATCACACTGACACTTAGGTATATTTGTAATATAGTAATATGTAGTACGTATAATATTATACTAGATAATAATGTGAGCGTAAAGAGTGCGCGGCGCTAGTGAGCGCCGGCCAGACGAATCGGTATACCGCGACGAGAGCTTCGTCGGCTGCGTGCGTTTTCTCGTATTCGAGTGTGAAACTTTTCACTAACACGTCTCGGTTTCATCGGATTTTTGATGATTATCAAACGGAAAATCGGAGAAAATCTCGTTGGCGATCGATAGTCTACGATATCGGCCACCGGTCGGGCAGTCGGGCGGGGCTCCAGGCGCGAGCGCGCGTCGGGCATCCGCGTTTGAAGTTTGTTATTGTCGAGTCGCGCGCGTACCGTCCAGTTTAAATCGCGAATTAAACAATTAAAGCGAACGGTGGGCGCGCGCGCGACCTCCGAGGGCGGAGCTCAAGATTCCGAGGTTCAACGGGATCCATTCGTTTCGGCGATATATTAGGATTACGATCGATTTTAACGCATCGAACGCGACATGTTGTAGGACAGCACACCGCGCTCCCGCGACGAGGCCGTGGACGCGCGCGCGTTCTCGTCTTTGCTCCGTAGTAGCAATATTATTTACCAAAAGGAAATAAGAAACTAAGAATAAGTCGAAATGTCCGATTAAACGTTACGAGTATCATCGTTACATTTATCAAACACATCGATCGAGAAGCACGCGAGGAGATCTAAATAAGCAAAGCAAAAATTTCATTGACGCAGCCGGGAGCGATGCTGTTCGGTCGCAACCTTTTTTTACCTAGCTACGTTAGCACACCTATATTCTTAATTTTCAATGTCTCAACGTGAATGAACGGACACTTAAACGTATAACATAATAACTCTACCTATATAATATGTGTACATACTAAGTATACCAATTATAGTTTGCGATATTATAACGCCGTAATCTCATGTACATACGAAAACTTTAAATTGTTTCGATTGATATTTGTATGTGCTCTAAATGAATGTCATGTTTGCCCGTAATTGCTTGTCACATTCAAAGTTGTATTTTGTGTTTGTCTTTACCAATGTATCAGTGTGCCGAGCGTTGGCAAACTTTATCAATAAAAAAAACATGCCACTAGTGGATAGTTAGCATTAGTATCAGTAGTAATAGTGGTGTTATATGAAAAATATCATTCAATCAACTAAGCTTAGCGGTAGCTTAACTAATTGTGGGTGTGTCGTCGCTTAGTCGTTTTGATACGTTTTATTTTTGTAATAGAAACATATGCGGCCCTGAAAAGGGCCTTTTTTAGTTGTTGAAAAATATCCGTCATACACCTAAGTAGGTGTACGACAATAATTAAATCAACTTAACCGCCGAAACCGTAGAGGGTGCGGCCCTGGCGCTTCAGAGCGTACACGACGTCCATGGCGGTGACGGTCTTCCTCTTGGCGTGCTCCGTGTAGGTTACCGCGTCGCGGATGACGTTCTCGAGGAATACCTTGAGAACACCGCGAGTCTCCTCGTATATCAGACCGGAGATACGTTTCACTCCACCCCTGCGCGCCAGACGACGAATCGCCGGCTTGGTGATACCCTGGATGTTATCACGGAGCACCTTCCTGTGACGCTTCGCGCCACCTTTTCCCAATCCCTTTCCTCCCTTACCGCGGCCGGTCATCGTTGATTGACTGAATTAACTGAACTTTAGAAAAACCACCGGCACTACGTACGTCTGGCACGTACGACGATCACTGTTAGAATACGCTTCGCGTTCAAAGTCGTGGTGTATATATAGATTTCGGACAGCTAGGACCTCGCATATAAACGGGGCAGAGGGGCAGGAGGGGGGGGGGGGGGGGCAGCGGCGTTGTGTGTGAGATTCGTTCTTATTATTATGATTTTATGTATGTATAAATAAATAAATAACTATGTACATAAAGATGTAAATGTACAAAATAAAAACCAGCAAAGTAAAACCTCCAATTATGTCGATACGCATGAATTGAAAACAATACACAATAACAGAAAAGAAAAAACAAATCACGACAAAAATTTAACACATTTAACAATTAACTAAACAAAAAAAGACAAAAATTAACACCTGGTACACATACCGAGCTACAGCACGCCTCAAGAAGAGTCATAAATTTCTGAAGTGGTGCCATAAATACATATAATAGAAAGTCATTATTGTGCAATTGTTTTCTAAGAAACAATAGTGGCTCGCAAATATTGTTGTCGGCATTTGCCTTTGAACGTAAAATAGGCGCCAGCCTAATTTACGTTTTGTCGATCGCGAAATTAATTATTTATTTACTTAATAAATATTTATTTTATATATATATATATATATATATATATATATTTTAATATTAGGTTAATTCCTAATGTTTTAAAATGCTTTTTGATTTGGTGTAGTAACGTTCGTTTCATTCGTTAGATACGTGATGTCTGTCTGAAGCACATCATTTGAATTATATGCGGCCCTGAAAAGGGCCTTTTGTTGTAATAATAATAATAATAATATAATATTATTATTTAGCACCGGCTACGCAAAATTAAGCACGCTCGCCGCGAATGCGTCTCGCCAGTTGGATGTCCTTGGGCATGATCGTCACTCGCTTTGCGTGAATGGCGCACAGGTTGGTGTCCTCGAAGAGGCCCACGAGATACGCCTCGCTCGCCTCCTGAAGCGCCATCACGGCGGAGCTCTGGAACCTGAGGTCGGTCTTGAAGTCCTGCGCAATCTCCCTCACCAGACGTTGGAACGGCAACTTGCGGATCAACAGCTCGGTACTCTTCTGGTAGCGACGGATCTCTCTCAGAGCGACGGTACCGGGCCTGTAACGGTGAGGCTTCTTCACGCCGCCGGTGGCTGGAGCGCTCTTGCGGGCCGCCTTGGTGGCGAGCTGCTTTCGCGGCGCCTTACCTCCGGTGGACTTACGGGCTGTCTGCTTAGTACGTGCCATTACGACGACTGCTCTCACTGACTCACTCGACTCGACTGAATACAAACTTTATATTATAATGTACGATGTGTGGACACGTCCGTCGCGTAACGATTGCGATGATGATATAAACACCGTCAAAACTCTTGGGCCGCATTTATATATAACGTCGAACCGAGCTCGGTGGGACGGGCGGGTGTGTCGGGGCATTTACGAGACCTATCTAAAATGAAATTGTTTATAACAATAATAAATAGGTAACTAACAAACATTAAAACGTTCAATTGTCTTTAATGGCGTTAAACACGTTGAAGTTACATTACTTTTCACTGATACTGTTGTCCACTACACTAATTATACATACAAAATACTGTGTATGTACAAAATGTAATATATATATATATAAAATTACTTATATACACATATGTCTGTGTGTATGTAGGCATCTATAGTCTACCGAGACTGACATAAATCCATTTTTTTTTTTTATGTTTCATTTTCATGATAGTTTTTACACTGAATATAAATGTTTTTATAGGTAAGTACTTGATAATAGAGGGATTGTTAATTTATATTTTTACGTTTATCGTTGATACTGTGCGTTGGTGTGCGGTTCACACACACACACCAAACTCTTCGGATAGATATTGTGGCCCTGAAAAGGGCCGTTTTGATGATGATGATGATCATTGTCAATCGCTCTCATTATACTTTTTTTACGTATAATAATATAAGAGAGAAATCGCCGGCGCCGAGACGATGGTACTGGTCCTACGCCGCCGCCGCCGTTGTCCCACCGCGCCGCGACGCTCACTTGGAGCTGGTGTACTTGGTGACGGCCTTGGTGCCCTCGCTGACGGCGTGCTTGGCGAGCTCGCCGGGCAGCAGGAGCCTCACGGAGGTCTGCACCTCGCGGGACGTGATCGTCGAACGCTTGTTGTAGTGAGCGAGACGGGACGCCTCCGCCGCGATCCTCTCGAAGATGTCGTTCACGAACGAGTTCATGATTGACATCGCCTTCGAAGAGATACCGGTGTCGGGATGCACCTGCTTCAGTACCTTGTAGATGTAAATGGCGTAGCTCTCCTTCCTCTTGTGCTTCTTTTTCTTTTTGTCCGATTTGGATATGTTCTTCTGCGCCTTGCCGGACTTCTTGGCCGCCTTTCCGCTGGTCTTTGGTGGCATAGTGAACGTCAGTAGACAGGCAGTCACAAACTATGTATCGACAACAACGACAACAGACACACTGAGTGGTAATTGCTACATCCTCCCTCGCGAGGGGGATGCTTTAACCCGTTCAGGGCGTATGCCCTTTTCGGGTGGACTGATTTTTCGCGCCCTGCTGATACAGGGCGGTACGGGGGCGGGCTTATAGCCCTTGGTGGGGGCTGCTTCGCGCGAGGAACAGTGGCTCCACTCGCTGCGCGCAGCCGATGGGGTCTAGTCCGGAGTGTCAATCCGGTGGTGGTGGGGTCAAGTAGAGTTATATTTTTTATTTATTATTTATTTTTTTTGTATTTTTTTTTTTTTTTTTTATTATGTATTTTTTTTTTATTTTTTTTTTTTTTAATTTTTTAATTTTTTTGTTATTTTTTATTTTTTTATTCATTTTTTTTGAACTCTACTTGACCCTGGTGTCTTGGTCGGTGGTGTCAGGAAGTTAGCTGCGCGGCTCGCGGTCAAGCTCCGCCGGGTGAGACCCCCGGTAACCCCGGGGGAGGCCCAGCGAGGCGACCAGCGGACGAAGCCGCGGCTGCTGTCCTGGTGTCATGTCCGGTGGTGTCGGCATCCGCGGAGAGTAGCTCACGCGGATACCGCAGGCGATCTGGCGGCCTGGAGTGCCATGGCGCGATGTTTTGGAGATGGAGATGCTGAGAGCCATCCGCTCGATCGAACATCCCCTTCGCGAGTCGCGCGACGAACTCGTCGATGGACTCCATCCGCAGGTCTCGCGCTATGGTGGCGTTTCTCACGTAGCGGGGGGCCCCCACTGCGCGCCTCAGGCAGTTGTTCTGCACGGCGCGCAGTCTCTGCCGGTTGGACTCCTTGGTGTAGGAGAACCACGCCGGCGCCGCGTACGTGAGATGTGGGCGCACGTACAGCTTGTACAGCGCGAGCTTCGTACGGATCGGTATGTTGCCGGTGAATAGGGGGCGGAGTTTGCTCGACACCCCCTTCGCTCTTCCTGCGATCCTCTTGACATGATGCCGCATGGACAGTTGCCGGTCGATGGTGACCCCAAGGTAGGTGACCGGCGTCTTCCACGGCACGTCCTTGTCCAGGAAACGCAGGGGCGGCGGCAGCCTACTTTGGCCGAAGGCGATCGCCTGAGTCTTGGTCGGGTTTGCGGCTAGTCTCCACTTGTCCAGCCACTCTGGCAGGAGGTCCAGGGCGCGTTGGAGCTTCGCCGCCGCTGTTTTGGTGCTGAGCGAGGTGGCCACGTACGCCGTGTCGTCGGCGAAGAGGGCCAGTGTACACCCGCTCGGGCACGGGACGTCGTCAGTGTATGTGGTGTATAGCAGCGGCGATAGCACGCTGCCTTGCGGAACGCCCGCCGTGATGGGTCGCGGTCTCGACGCAGCCTTTCCCGTCGCAACGTGAAACGTGCGGTCGGTGAGAAAGGCGCGGAGCACCGCGACTATGCGGCGGGGTAGCGGAGACTCGGCGAGCTTCAGCACGAGGCCGTCGTGCCAGACACGGTCGAAGGCCTTCTCCATGTCCAGCATCACGGCAGCGGCCCCTTCCTTCTTGTTGAGGGCCGTGGCTGCAGCGTAGAGCACCTTCGTCAGCTGCAGCGTGGTGCTGTGTTCGCCGCGGAAGCCGAACTGTTCGGGCCTTGGCTGCAGGTATTTGTAGGTCCTCTGCAGCAACAGCCTCTCGAACAGCTTCGACTGAGTTGAGAGCAAGGTGATAGGCCGGTAGCTCTCCGGTCGGGTGTAGTCCTTTCCGGGCTTCGGCAGTAGGATCACCTTGCCCTCCTTCCAGGTCCTGGGGAAGTGTAGGGACCGGATGATCCCTGTGAAGAGGCGCGCCAGCGCAACTATCCACCTCATGGGTAGATGGCGCAGCGCCTGGTGAGTGATGCCGTCCGGTCCCGGCGCCTTCTTGAGTTGCAGCCGGAGTATCGCCTTCCGCACTTGTGAAGGCGAAAAGGCTATGGGGTCGTCATCGGGCGGGATCGGGCGCGCTAGCCAGTCCTCGACAGCGCTCTCGACCTCGGCGACGCGCGCTGGACATGCCGCGGCGTTCGGCGAGAATTGGCGCTGGAGGTGCTCGGCGAAGATTTCGGCCCGATCGTTGTCATCGTAGGTGATGGCGCCGTTGCTGTCGCGTAGTGGACGCTTTGGCTCTGGAGTCCGGTAGAGGCGGCGGCAGAGTTGGTGAAGGCGAGTGGGTTCAGTGGTCGCCTCCCCCAGCGCTTGCTCCCAGGAGCGCTGGGCGTGGGCAGCCAACTCGTTCTTGACCCGTTCGGCGAGGCGGTTCAGCTTTGTCTTCAGCACGGGGCAGCGATTGCGCTGCCACTGCCTCCTGAGCGCGCGCTTCTGCATGATCAGCCTCAGCACGAACGGGGCGAGGTCCGGGCGTAAAACCTCCGGCGGACGCGTGGTCGTCGCTTCCGCCAGAGCCGCCTGAAGTTGCCGCGTCATGGACTCCGCCATGTCGTCAACGGCGCCTGGTGTCATGTCCGGTGGGCCTGGCGCGGTGGTGCCTTCGAGTATTGTTTCGAAGGCATTCCAGTCGGTGACCCTCCAGCTGCGTGCGGGCGGGGAAGGTGCCCCCGCGAGAAGGCACAGCACTGGTTGGTGGTCCGACTGGTACTCGTCCATCAGGACCTCCTGCGCCAGGTAGAGTTCAGGCCGGTTGTGCACCACCAAGTCGATGGTGTCCGGCCTGAAAGTGTTAATCCGTGGATAGTGGGTGGCGGCATCTGGTCCGCACACCTGGTAGCCGCGAGCCTCGGCATACTGCAGAAGCCGGTTGCCCCGCGAGCTGTTGGAGTGGGAGTGCCAGCTGATGTGCTTGGCATTCCAGTCGCCCGCGAGGAGCGTCGGCTTCTGGCTGAGCGTGGCCTCCAGCTCGGCCGGTGTGAAGTTGGAGCCGGGGGGAGCGTAGACAGCTAGCACATCTGTGGGCTGGCCGCCCAGTTCTAGCTCGACCCCCAGCGTCAGGATCTTGTCACCGTTGACTGGCGGGATTGCGCGGTGAGGGATCCGTCGCCGTATCATCACCGCCAGTCCGCGCATGGGCGCCCCGTTGGCCGCCTGGTGCTCTACGCGGTAGACGTAGTAGCCCGCAGCACGCAGTCGGTCGGTGGGGCGCAGGTGCGTCTCAGAAATGAGCGCCACATCCACGTCTTGTGTGCGTAGGATGTGACGCAAGTGGTGGCCTTTACCCCGAAGGCCGTCGGCGTTCCAGTGCAGGAGGCGTAGGTTCATCTTCGTTGCCTTACGCCTCGACTGCGCGACCGGCGTCCTCCGTAGGTCGGTTCAGACGGGGTCGGGTATAGGGCGCCCAGCAATGCGGTGACCGCCCTGTCAACCGCCTCAGCGATCGCCGTCTCGCTGGGGAGCGTCTGGCCCCTCAGTGGGCCCCCGCTGCGGGGGCGTGCGGCGCGCTGGTCAGCGGCTCTGGTGGCTCCAGTGACTGGAGCGGAGTCGGCGGCGGCCCTACTGGGGCCAGCCTCGGCGTGCGCGGCAGGTTCCGCGCTCGGGGGGGCGGGGGGTTGTAACCCCCCACGTCCTCTTCTTCTCCCACCTCTGCGGCGTCGGCGTTGGCTAGGAGGCTCCGCGGGGTAGGAGACCATCTCTACCTCCTGCGGATGTTGGAAGTGCTGCCCATGAGCACGCGGGTCAGCCTGCGCGTGTTCGCGCGGCTCGCCCCTCCGCTGTGCTTGGGCAGCTGGTGCAGGTGCTGGAGCGTTGGCGCCATGTGCGCCGCGAGCGCCAGGTGCGCCAGGTGCGCCAGATGGTCCCCGCGCGTCGCGGGCGCTAGGTGCGCCGTGGGCGCCGTGTGTGTTGGGCGCGCCAGGTGCGCCAGGTGCGCCATGTGCGCCGCGGGCGCCAAATACGCCCCGTGCGCCACGTGTGTCGCCAGCGCCAGCGCCAGGTGCGCCAGGTGCGCCATGTGCGCCGCGGGCGCCAAATACGCCCCGTGCGCCACGTGTGCCGCCAGCGCCAGGCGCGCCATGTGCGCCATGTGCGCCGCGCGCGCCGCGACCGCCGCGACCACCGCGACGTCGACCGCGCGCCTCAGAGGCGCCCATGCCCCGTGCTAATAGCGCCACCGTGCCAGCGCGCTTGTTGCGCGCCTCCTCCTTCAGCACCGGACACGTGCTGTGGTTGGCCGGATGCGCCCCCTTGCAATTGGCGCATCTCGGCGTGGCCCCCTTAGGTAGGGGGCAGTCGGCGGTACGGTGTCCCTCCCCGCACTTCACACAGGCCATGGCCCGGTGGCATTGGTGCGAGGAGTGTCTGAAGCCTTGACAGCGATGGCATTGTGCGGGGCCCCTTTTGCCCCGCCAGGACTCGATGGTCACCCCCGGAATGCACAACAGCTCCGTTATGCCGTAAATCGCGGGGGTGATGTCTGGAGTGCGGCGGAGTATGACCAGGAAGATGCATCCCGGTCTCCCCTTCCTGGCTCGAATGGGCTGAGCGTGCTCTGGCTCGAACCCGAGGTCGCGCAGCTCTGACATGATGGCCTCGGGTTCCGTGTCAGCCGGAATACCTCGAACCGCCACCTTCAGCTGCCGCTCTGCTGGTAGGGAGTAGGAGAAGTAGACCACGTTTATGCCGCTGGTCTCCAACTCCCCAAGGTACCGCTGCACCAGGCGGTACTCCTCCTCGTCCTCTGGCGTTATTTTTAGCCCCTGTCCGTAGGCGCGCGCGTTTACCGTGCGCCCCAGTCTCTTTTTCATCTCCCTAACATGGGTGGTCCAGTCAGGGAGGGATTCGATGACGAAGGGCGGGTATTTGGGCGTCTGAGGCGCGGCGGGCAGAGGCGCGAGTGGTGGTCGACGGGCCACCGTCGGCGACGCGGTCATCGCGGCGTAAGACGCCGCATTTACATTAAGGTTTGAAGTCGCCGCGTCTTGCGGCGTTGATTGAGCCGTCGCAAGGGCCGCGCGGGGCGCGGGGTGGGCGGGGGGCGCACTTGTCGACGCCGTGGCCATGGGCGTGTCTTCAAAACGGCGGCGGCGCGGGTCCCTCTGGGAGAGCGGCGCCGGTTGAGCATATTGTGAAGGCTGGTGTGTTTGTGGTTGGTTGACGCCAGGGGGCGTCGTCTGCGCACACACGCGCTTAGGCGCCGACCCGGCGGCGTCCTCGTCAGAGTCCGACGGCGGCGGGCGGCGTAGAGCTTGATGCGCTCGTGTCACTCTGACGAGCGCATCGTGTTCGTCGCTCGAAAGCGGCGAAGTCAAAAGGCCCTCATTTAAAAGGCGCCTGCGCGTCTGCGACAAATATTCGCACATGGCGCGCGCGAGTCCGTCCGTTGCGAACCGGCCTATGAGCGTCTGCGCAACAAACAGCGCATCCGACTCATAGCCGGCACGGGGCGACACGGGCTGCGCCGGGCGCAGGTCGCCCTCTAAGAAGGCCAATAGCTCGGCCGGGTCCTGCCCATGAGCAATATTTTCACTGTTGTCCTTAATAGATAATATTGGCGGACTCACCGTTGGGTGCGTTTGCTCCGGTGGCGCCAACGTAGAAGGGCGTGGCCTGTGCGGTGTTGCGGTGAGGGCGCTCTCGCCATCGCTATACCGCGACGAGAGCTGCGGCCTCACATCACTATCACTTAACACATTTAATAGGTCCTGAGTGTCACTATCACTATAACCCGCGAGGGGGGCTCGAGCGCCAGCCGGGCGCGAGTCACCAGCGACCTCGGGGTCATTCTGCGACGCGATGTACCGCGGTAAAGTTTTTTCCGCGGGGGCGGGGTTGTGGGGGGCCGATACGGCGGGGTATACTGACGAAGTATACCGCGACGAGAGCTGTTTCCTAGAAACAGTTATCTCGCCCGGTTCTTCGGCTCCTGGTCCCGGGGCTCGATCGCTACGCGAGCGAGAGCCACTCAGGGACCGGTCAGCCATACGCGACGCGGGAGCACTGTATTCTGGCGATGACGACGGCGGCGGCGGCGCGGCTCCACCGCGCGAGCGGGAGCGTTCCTTGGCGCGCGGGCCAGACGTATCGCGGCGGGATTTTCGCTCCATGACGGGAGCTGGAGTCTGCCAGGCACAGCCTGGACACCTTAGCGCCTCCCGCGCATGCGCATCCCCCGGTGAGACCCTCTGGTGGGAAGCCGGGATAGACGCAGCGCGTTCGTTGCTTCGGTGTCGGCGTGAAACGGGTGCAGGCGGCTACTCAAATGGTTTCTGCATATATGTTTTACAATTAAAACAATAGCAGTGATGAAACGCGTAGAGGCTCGTGTGCACAAGTAGGCAGACGACCGTACACACCGTCAAAACTCTTGGGCCGCATTTATATATAACGTCGAACCGAGCTCGGTGGGACGGGCGGGTGTGTCGGGGCATTTACGAGACCTATCTAAAATGAAATTGTTTATAACAATAATAAATAGGTAACTAACAAACATTAAAACGTTCAATTGTCTTTAATGGCGTTAAACACGTTGAAGTTACATTACTTTTCACTGATACTGTTGTCCACTACACTAATTATACATACAAAATACTGTGTATGTACAAAATGTAATATATATATATATAAAATTACTTATATACACATATGTCTGTGTGTATGTAGGCATCTATAGTCTACCGAGACTGACATAAATCCATTTTTTTTTTTTATGTTTCATTTTCATGATAGTTTTTACACTGAATATAAATGTTTTTATAGGTAAGTACTTGATAATAGAGGGATTGTTAATTTATATTTTTACGTTTATCGTTGATACTGTGCGTTGGTGTGCGGTTCACACACACACACCAAACTCTTCGGATAGATATTGTGGCCCTGAAAAGGGCCGTTTTGATGATGATGATGATCATTGTCAATCGCTCTCATTATACTTTTTTTACGTATAATAATATAAGAGAGAAATCGCCGGCGCCGAGACGATGGTACTGGTCCTACGCCGCCGCCGCCGTTGTCCCACCGCGCCGCGACGCTCACTTGGAGCTGGTGTACTTGGTGACGGCCTTGGTGCCCTCGCTGACGGCGTGCTTGGCGAGCTCGCCGGGCAGCAGGAGCCTCACGGAGGTCTGCACCTCGCGGGACGTGATCGTCGAACGCTTGTTGTAGTGAGCGAGACGGGACGCCTCCGCCGCGATCCTCTCGAAGATGTCGTTCACGAACGAGTTCATGATTGACATCGCCTTCGAAGAGATACCGGTGTCGGGATGCACCTGCTTCAGTACCTTGTAGATGTAAATGGCGTAGCTCTCCTTCCTCTTGTGCTTCTTTTTCTTTTTGTCCGATTTGGATATGTTCTTCTGCGCCTTGCCGGACTTCTTGGCCGCCTTTCCGCTGGTCTTTGGTGGCATAGTGAACGTCAGTAGACAGGCAGTCACAAACTATGTATCGACAACAACGACAACAGACACACTGTTTGCTGATGATTTTTAAAAAATTTCCCCGCACTTCAGTATACTTCACTTTGAAAGTGCTCTGGCTACTGGTCCGGCGTTACATAGCAAACGTTCCGCGGGCACCAATCGACGGCGTCGTTACCGTTAGGACGCCGCGTGTTGGGGCGCGAGGGGGGCGAACGGCGGCGGCGGAGGGAGCGGGGCGTTATATTATGTATATTTCCGTCTCTATCTCCTTCTCCCTCTGACACGGTTTATTTATGGTTATTTAAAAAATAATAATAATAATAATAATAACGTACATAACAGTATGTCTGTATGTATTGTCTCATTATTACTGATTGGATTATGCGTGAGCAATGTGAATTTCGGGCGTGTCTACATGTTAGATTGTTGTTTTTATTATTATTATTATTAGTGTTGTTGTAAGTAAATAATATTGTCGAATATAAAAAAAAATACAACTCGATTTCATCTGGATCATGTATATACACATTGTAATAAGTAGGTAATTGACTTATTTTTGATAGAAACATATTTATAGTAGTAAGTACTTAGTATATAATTTTGTCTGTTTTCGGTTTTGCTCTATAAGAGTAATAATATAATGTAAATAGTGACGTGGAACGTTTATTGTCGCTGATATATTTATCAAATCAAATCACGGTGGCACGGTGGCCGTACCACACGATCATTGCGATTTTATGAATCATATTGCGGCCCTGAAAAGGGCCTTTTAGGTCGTCGAGTTGACAACGACACGAATAATAACAATACTCTAATTGTTGCTATTATAATTTATGTCTTCTTCTCGGTCTTCTTGGGGAGAAGGACCGCCTGAATGTTAGGCAGTACACCGCCCTGTGCGATGGTCACGCCGGAGAGCAGCTTGTTGAGCTCCTCGTCGTTACGAATGGCCAGCTGCAGGTGACGCGGTATGATCCTGGTCTTTTTGTTGTCACGGGCCGCGTTACCGGCCAACTCGAGCACTTCGGCCGCCAGGTACTCCATAACGGCCGCGAGGTACACCGGCGCACCGGCACCCACCCTCTCGGCGTAGTTGCCCTTCCTGAGCAGCCTGTGGATACGACCCACCGGGAACTGGAGACCTGCGCGGTTGGAACGCGACTTTGCCTTTCCCTTGACCTTCCCTCCCTTGCCACGTCCGGACATTGTGTTTGGTTATTTGGGCACTGCACAACTCACTGAAAACTAACCGACTTTTTTTTTTTTTTTTTTTTTTTTTTTTTTTTTTTTTTTTTAGAATGGAATCTCGCTGTTGGCCTTAAGGGCCTTTACAGCTCAGCACGGGCTGTTTTGGCGAGCTTAGCTCAGCCGGAAGGGGTGGGGTTCCCGCGACTCGCGCAAGGGCGTCTCCTGTGAGACTCGAACCTCGGCTTGGGCCGTCGCGGGGGGGTCAATCGCCTGAAGGGCAGGACGGAAGCTCACTGGAGTGAGCGAAATGCGGAGTAAAGGTCCTCGCCTTCCCCGGAGAAGGCGGTTTTTAACCCTAATCTGTTTGCTACTGCTATTATTATTATTATTGGCTGCGCGGGCGGCTTTTAATTTATTGTTAGCTACTGTGATTGGATCATCCGGATCCTTTAGTATGTGTCGGGGCCTCCTGCGAGCCTTTTTAGTCGGGAAGGGATAATAATTGATGCTATTACGCACCAGTGGGTTGGGATGATGTTTAGCCTTGTCGAAGTGGCGTTTGGACGCCAACTTCATCCATTGGGCTATGGTAGGGAGCTCCAGGTCATAGTGGAGATCGACGTTTCTCACGTAGAAGGGTGCGCCGGTCGCGATTCTCATGAAACGCGACTGTAGCACTTGCAACCGGTGGATATACGAGGGGGCACAGTGCGCGAAGACTACGCTAGCGTAGGTCATGCACGGTCTGACGCAGGCCTTGTACAAGGTTACCTTGTGTCTAAGGGACATGTGACTCCTTTTATTTAGGAGGAAATGGAGGCGAGAGAGGACAAAAGCGGCCTTCTTGCGAACGGCGGCTACATGCTTACGAAAATGCATGCCGCTGTCGAGCGTGACTCCTAGATATTTGACGGACTTTTGCCAGGGAATGGCTTGTCCGTAAAGGGTGACCTCTTTTTTGAGGAGAAATTTTTCCCGAGTATTAGCGTTAGCACCGGGGTTGCCCCTGGCAAAGAGAACTGCAACACTTTTCTCGGGATTTAACTGAAAGCCCCATTTCCGGAACCATTCGCCTAGCGACGTGGTTGCGGTCTGGAGTCTGTCCACGATGACACCTCTGTCTTTATGAGTGGTATAGAGAGCGGTGTCGTCGGCATAGAGGGCTAGCTCCACATTCGGAGCCCTAGGGATGTCGCCGGTATACAGCGTGAAAAGAAGGGGCGAAAGGACCGAGCCTTGAGGGACTCCGGCCCTGATTGGACGAGGAGACGATAACGTTCCTTCTACGCGATAGCGAATTGAGCGGTCGGACAAGAAGTCGTGTACGATACGCACGAGTCTCAGTGGCACTTGAAGGTGGTAGAGCTTGTAAATCAAGCCGTTGTGCCACACCTTGTCGAAAGCCTTCGCTATGTCGAAGAAGAGCGCACCCGTGGCTCTCGGTTTCAGGGAGCTGTTCATCCCGGAGAGGATGTGCTCCGTGATCCGATGGACTTGATGGACGCACGAGTGGGCCGGCCTAAAGCCAAACTGCTCATCGGGAATGAGCCCCTTTTCTAGGGCATAATCTAGGAGGCGCTTTTTCACTACCTTCTCGTACAGCTTGCTCAGCGTGTTGAGAAGGCTGATAGGGCGGTAACTGGTGGGATTGTTACGAGGCTTGCCCGGCTTGTGAATACCGATGACAATGGCCTCTTTCCACTGCGCCGGGAAGGTGCAGTTTTCGAGTAGGCAATTGAAAATGGCCACTAGCAAGCATATCAGATGGGGCGGTAGGCACCGGAGGACCTTATTCGAGATGGCGTCGAGACCTGGAGATTTACGAGGCAGAGAACTCTTGATAAGAGTTTTGACCTCGGCTATCGACGTAGGCGGGAGCGGCTCGGGAGAGAGGGGCAGTGCGACTATGCGTTCGACTTCGCGGTTCACGTGTTCGACGTGCGCCGGGTCGCTATGCTCGAGATACGGCGTGCACTGCTCCACTAGGTTGACGGCTAAGCACTCGGCTTTTTCGTCGTCATCGAATGCGTCAGGCAGATTTGGACGCTTGAGAGGGGGCATAGAAGCCACCGTGTCGGTTTTAAGAGAACGCGCGAGAGACCAATAGGCCGTATGCGAAGGTGACAATTCGCTGGTGAGACGGTCCCAGCGTTCGTTTCTAATTTCGCGCATGCGCTCTTTGACTCGGCGCTGCGAGGCGCGGAGTGCTCTGCGGTTATCGTCGGTCGGCGCTCTGGCGAAGGCGCGAGTCGCCGCGTTCTTCTCGGTCAACAGACGCCTCGCGTCCGGGGGAAGCTCCCAGCGTTGAGCGAACTCATCTGGGACCTTCCGGGACGATTCGGCGACCTTGGTCTGAATGTAATTAGTGACCGAGGAGATCGCGTCTAACGCGTGAGCGGACGAGACTAAATCGTCGGGGATATTAGAGAGGTCAGACGTTTCGACGGGCTTGAGGGCCTCGTCTAGCTTCTGCCAGTCGACTATGGACTTGTACCTCTTCTCTAGGGTGTTAGGTGGGCCGAATTCAAATTGAACCGGGAAATGATCAGAGTCTAATTCGTGTAGCACCTCTACGCTACGCGGCTGTAGTGCTACGTTTCGTAGAACCGCTACGTCTAAGACGTCCGTTGAGAGAAGGCCGTTACAAGTTATACCGCGACGAGTCGGTTGAATGGGGGCAATGACATTGAAATTGAGCACGTCAATAAGTCTACTGAGGGCTCGCCCATTAGGGTTTTCTTTTGAGCTATTCCAGTCCCCGTGCTTGCTATTGAGGTCCCCGACCAATAAGACCGAGGGGCCCAGCGCAAACAGAGTCCTTAGATCGCTCTCTAGGATGTCCTTAGAGGGAGGGAGATACACCGACACGATAATAATCGGCTGATGACCGGTCATAGCCACGCGTAACACAGAGCACTCTATGTTTGTTAGCGACGGCGGGTCTAGCGGCGAGCAGTGAAGCGCACGTCTATAGTAGATGAGCGTTCCGCCTTTCGCCGTAGGTCTGTCGTTTCTAACCGCGACGTAATTCGCGAATCTAGGCGCGCGAACGCTGGGCTTGAGAAACGATTCCTGTACTAGGAAAATATCTATTTGGTGGCGAACGAGGAAATCTCGGACCAAATCTGCCTGCGGCTTGAAACCGTTTGCGTTAAATGTCACTACGGACAGCGATCGAGCCTTGACCCTAGACGTGGTCGTAGCTATTGCGGTGTGTTGGATTCTACGAATTGCCGCACGGATTGAAGTAGCAGGGCATGCTGAGATACGACGTTAACCTTAGCGGACACGTCTAAAGCGGATGTATAGGCTTCGTGGAATGCAACGAGGGCATCCAAGTCTAAAGCGCCTATAACGCTGAACGCAAGATTAAATGCGTTGCTAACTTTTGCGGACTCCGCAGATGCCTCCGCGGGAGGGCGGAGGGCTTGAGGAGGAGGGCTCGCCTTAGGGGTGGTCCTCTCCGTTACGGTGGGTGTCGGCGCTGACGCCTGGGAAGGCGCCGCAGATGCCGCTTTGGTTGGTAGAGGCGGGAAGGCCTCTGACGTGAGCTGGGGAGGGCCCTCCGTTACCGGGGGCTTGACCCAGGGACTACTTTCGGGCTGTGGGGCCGGCACGTAAGTGGGCTTTGGTCCCGTGCCACGGCGGGCCGCGTCACGCCCCGCCGTGCGCCTAGACGCCGGCTTATGCGCCTTGGGGGCTCGAGGACAACCGCGATAATTCGCTGGGTGCCCCTGTTGCCCGCAAAGCACGCACGCCGGCGGCTCGGCGCACGGAAGTGTGCGCTTGCAGTCCGCGGTGCCATGGTCGCCTAAGCACTTGACACACCGCGCCCTGGCGAAACAGTTACGGGCTGCGTGCCCGTAGAGTTGACAGCGATGACACTGTCGTGTGAATGAGTGTTTGAGGGGGGTTTCAACCCTCAGTCCCGAGAGCTTACAACACTCTCTGAGACCAAATATCTTTTTACCGCTCGGGGTGAGGTCTAGCACTACGAGTACCATATCGTACGCTTCCTTTGTAGTGCGTTGGAGCATTCTGAATACCTCCCTAACGGGGTACCCTTGCTCTACTAAGTCGGTTTGGACTATCCCGGAGTCTATTTCCTTCGGAATGCCCTTGATAACTACCCTAAGGACGCGCTCCTCGGGTAGGGGGAAAGTATGTCCTCCGATACCTTCAGAGCGAAGGTGGGAGGTTAAAAACCGGTGGTGATCCGGTGAAAACACCTGTACGCATAAATTATCCCGCAGCGTACGGGCTTTGTAATTAATCGACTTAGTGTCGAGGAGCTTTGAGAGAGCGGGCCATACACCCTTATCCCTTATGTAAACGGGCGGCGGTGTTTTAATACGGTCCGCGGGAGCGGACGGCGCGGGTTTTCCCGATAAAAGGGAGCTAAGATCCCTCTTAGGAGGGCTTGAGGGCTGGGTTGGCCTCTTGGCCGGAGGACCGCCTTTAGCCGAGCGCTTTTTCTTACGTCCTACTGTTTGAAACCCGTCGGATTCGTTCGACGACGTTTCGTTATTTGATTCCGCCCGGGCGGATTGGGTTGACATACGCGACAGTGGCCGTGATTGGCTAATCGACTCATCGCTTACGCTTCCCATATCGCATGGTGAGCGCGAGCGCGAACGAGATCCTGATTGGTCAGTACGCGAGCTACCTATTTTGTCGGCGCGCGAGCAAGACCCGGATTGGTCGGTTACGTTAGTCGATGCCTTCGCGGAGGCATTTTTATTCGCCCTACGTGACGATGGCCGTGATTGGTTAATCGTCTCATCGCTTACGCTTCCCATTACACGACGTGGTGAGCGTGAGCGCGAGCAAGAACCTGATTGGTCGGTCCGCGAACGAGATACAATTTTGTCGGGGCGCGAGCGAGACCCAGATTGGTCGGTTACGTTAGTCGATGCCTTCGCGGAGGCATTTTTAACCGTCTTACACGGCGGCGGTGACGGCGAACGCGGCGAGTCAGCGACAACGGACTCATTAAAGGCCCGAATAACGTCTGGATAACGTTTGTTTAAAAAGAGCATTAAACTGCTCATGTCAGGAGGTGGATCCTCGGACGCCATTCTGAAGGCGGGAAGCCAACAGTTTGACGACGAGTGTGTACCTAAGCCTACTGGTAGTGAGTACCTAAGCTAGTGATTTGCCCTAACGTGTATGCGTCTCCGCTGGTGATAGCGGAGGTGTGGTTTGTCACCGACCTAACCAGCCCGTAGGAGTTTGGGTAAATAGAGCCCCTACGGATGTGACAGGACCCGTCCAACAGTGGACCTGTTTTTAGCCGGTTGCAAGGAAAGTAGTTGGAGTACCTACTCCCTATCGCGTGCCTACTAAGAGGCCCGGCCGCCAACAGGACTTGGAGGAAGCGGAGGGGCTGTTACGCGCCTTGAAAAAGGCACGGTGTATGCACCCCGGACAAAAACACTCCCGCACAAGGCGTTAACCGACAGATAACCGTTTGGCACCGTTAGGTGGCTATCTGAACGGCCGCAGGTAAACCCGCGATCATAAATTGCAGCCTTCAAAGCCCGTTGTCCACCGAAGGCGCGAAGCGACCAATGGGAGCGCAGCAGGCGGCAAGGCAGCAGTCGGAGAGCGCGTGCGCACTGTACAGTGGCAAGCGGCGATGACTCACACGGAGCGAGCGAGATAGCACAGGAACAGACGTCCGCACGGAACGACGGTCGGGCGCAGAGTGTTTTGAACTAACCGACAAGAGGTGACTTTTTTTTCAAGCGGCGGCGAATAATATTATATATGAATTCGGACGGTGTTCAACCAATCGGCCGGGTGTGACGAGAAACGACGTCGACGACTCGGCGCTATTAAACGCGATTGGGTGCCGCCGGCTCAGCGAGCGAGCGTTAGTGAGGGGTGCGAGAGGGGGGGCGCGGGCGTAGGCCATGTGTGTAAGATCTACATACGTGGAATTAGAATTAAAATAATAATAATAATTAAAATTACATGCATGCATGCATGCATACATACATACATACATACATACAAAAAAAAAATATACAAACAGATAGGTAAATAACACAATAATATGTATTATTATTATTATTAACGACGGACGGATCACTCTTATTTATTATTATTATGTTCCAAATATTTATTGTGAGTTTTACGTTTTTTGTTTGAACGTGTACTTACCGGTCTCGTGTTTTCGTTTTTATGTACTGTTGTGTAATCGTGTAAAACACCCATTATTATATTTTTATACATAATATTACATATTTGGTTATTTGTTTAGAATTTGTTTAATAAATAGGAACCGGTGGGGATGGCGGGGGCGTGTCCATTGTCTATTGTCTTATGTCTTGGCCCGCCAAATTTTATTGCACCTCATAACATCTGTTAATAATTGGGTACATGCATTGTATTTACATTTGGCAACAGTCGGGCACTCGGGCGGCCGAAGGGATTGTTATCGCGAAGAGGAAGAAGTGGGTCGCGGTGCTGCATTGCATTTTTTTTGTTGTTGTATTTCTCGAGTGTGAAGTGCGTGCGATCTCGATACAGGTGGATACAGGCGATGACGATTTTGTGTTTCGTGTGTGTGTGTGTGTGATACGGCGCTGCTGCGACGGTGAGTTGCTAATATAATATAATAAGTTGTTAAAATATTAAGACACACCTACATACTTATACATACGTAATCTGCCTCTCTCACTCTCACTGCCTTGCCTTATTGGACAATTTAACAACTACTTATGTCGCATGTTATTATTATTTATATATAGGATATGTATCACCAGCCGGTCAACTAGCGACAATTGGACAATTTTTATAGTTTTATATATTATGTGTATGTATATTTAGGTATATATATATTATATAATTATATTTTTAGTGTTTAATATAATATAATTTTTTTTTTGTGCGTTTATTCGTTTGATACTCTCGACTCAACGGCAGCCCATGGAAACATATGTTAGCCCTGAAAAGGGCTTTTTGTGTGGCGTGTTTGTGCGTGCGTTTATTATTAGGTAGGTACAGTAATAATATACGACATCGACACAACCGACCACTTGCGATGCGCTCGTCGCTCGTCCGGTGGCCGATCCTCCTTCTGCTCCCGCTACTCCCGCTCCTAGGTGGTCAGCGCACGCGAACACGGTGCGGCGGCTCGTGCGTATTGAACGTGGATGGTCGCGTTCACTTCTTGGAAGCGGCAGACGCCTTTTTCGCGGTGGTGGCGGCCTTCGATTTGGGCGCGGCGGCAGCGGCCTTCTTCGGTTTGGGGGCTTTGGGTTTCTTGGTCGGTGGCTTCGCGCTCCTCTTCGCCTTGGACGCGGCCGCGTTGCTCGACGCGCCCTTGCCGGACGCCGCGGCGGCGGCGGCGGCGCGACCCTTCTTCGGTGTGGCCGCAGCGACCGGCTTCCTCTTGGCCGCGGCCGCTGCCTTCTTGTCTTTGGCGGCGACGCCCCTGCCGCCCGCTTTGGCCGGGGAGGCGGACCCGGCGGCCGATGCCGACGCGGCGGCGGCCTTCTTGCTCCTGGCGCCGGCGCTCGCGGCGGTCTTCTTGGCGGGTGCGCTCGGCTTCTTCGCCGATTTGGCCGCGGAGGACGCCGCCGCGCCGGAGCCCCTGCCGCCGGAGGACGCGGCGGCGGCGGCCGTCGCCTTCTTCGCGGCGCCGCCGGTACCCGACTTGCTGTCTATCTTGAACGAGCCCGATGCGCCCTTGCCCTTCGTCTGAATCAGGGTGCCGGAGGCGACGGCACGCTTGAGATACTTTCTTATGAACGGCGCCAACCTCTCGGCGTCGAGGCTATAATTCGAGGCGATGTACTTCTTGATCGCCTGCAGGGACGATCCGCTCCTCTCCTTGAGCTCTTTGATCGCGCTGTTCACCATTTCGGAGGTCTTGGGGTGCGTCGGTCTGGCCTTGGGTTTCTTGGCGGCCGCTGCCGCCTTCGGTGCCTTCTTGGCGGGCGTCGCCGGCGCGGGTGTCTCCGATGCTACTGCGGTGTCGGCCATTTTTTTTTCCTTTTTCCAATTGATATTAATCAATCACACTGACACTTAGGTATATTTGTAATATAGTAATATGTAGTACGTATAATATTATACTAGATAATAATGTGAGCGTAAAGAGTGCGCGGCGCTAGTGAGCGCCGGCCAGACGAATCGGTATACCGCGACGAGAGCTTCGTCGGCTGCGTGCGTTTTCTCGTATTCGAGTGTGAAACTTTTCACTAACACGTCTCGGTTTCATCGGATTTTTGATGATTATCAAACGGAAAATCGGAGAAAATCTCGTTGGCGATCGATAGTCTACGATATCGGCCACCGGTCGGGCAGTCGGGCGGGGCTCCAGGCGCGAGCGCGCGTCGGGCATCCGCGTTTGAAGTTTGTTATTGTCGAGTCGCGCGCGTACCGTCCAGTTTAAATCGCGAATTAAACAATTAAAGCGAACGGTGGGCGCGCGCGCGACCTCCGAGGGCGGAGCTCAAGATTCCGAGGTTCAACGGGATCCATTCGTTTCGGCGATATATTAGGATTACGATCGATTTTAACGCATCGAACGCGACATGTTGTAGGACAGCACACCGCGCTCCCGCGACGAGGCCGTGGACGCGCGCGCGTTCTCGTCTTTGCTCCGTAGTAGCAATATTATTTACCAAAAGGAAATAAGAAACTAAGAATAAGTCGAAATGTCCGATTAAACGTTACGAGTATCATCGTTACATTTATCAAACACATCGATCGAGAAGCACGCGAGGAGATCTAAATAAGCAAAGCAAAAATTTCATTGACGCAGCCGGGAGCGATGCTGTTCGGTCGCAACCTTTTTTTACCTAGCTACGTTAGCACACCTATATTCTTAATTTTCAATGTCTCAACGTGAATGAACGGACACTTAAACGTATAACATAATAACTCTACCTATATAATATGTGTACATACTAAGTATACCAATTATAGTTTGCGATATTATAACGCCGTAATCTCATGTACATACGAAAACTTTAAATTGTTTCGATTGATATTTGTATGTGCTCTAAATGAATGTCATGTTTGCCCGTAATTGCTTGTCACATTCAAAGTTGTATTTTGTGTTTGTCTTTACCAATGTATCAGTGTGCCGAGCGTTGGCAAACTTTATCAATAAAAAAAACATGCCACTAGTGGATAGTTAGCATTAGTATCAGTAGTAATAGTGGTGTTATATGAAAAATATCATTCAATCAACTAAGCTTAGCGGTAGCTTAACTAATTGTGGGTGTGTCGTCGCTTAGTCGTTTTGATACGTTTTATTTTTGTAATAGAAACATATGCGGCCCTGAAAAGGGCCTTTTTTAGTTGTTGAAAAATATCCGTCATACACCTAAGTAGGTGTACGACAATAATTAAATCAACTTAACCGCCGAAACCGTAGAGGGTGCGGCCCTGGCGCTTCAGAGCGTACACGACGTCCATGGCGGTGACGGTCTTCCTCTTGGCGTGCTCCGTGTAGGTTACCGCGTCGCGGATGACGTTCTCGAGGAATACCTTGAGAACACCGCGAGTCTCCTCGTATATCAGACCGGAGATACGTTTCACTCCACCCCTGCGCGCCAGACGACGAATCGCCGGCTTGGTGATACCCTGGATGTTATCACGGAGCACCTTCCTGTGACGCTTCGCGCCACCTTTTCCCAATCCCTTTCCTCCCTTACCGCGGCCGGTCATCGTTGATTGACTGAATTAACTGAACTTTAGAAAAACCACCGGCACTACGTACGTCTGGCACGTACGACGATCACTGTTAGAATACGCTTCGCGTTCAAAGTCGTGGTGTATATATAGATTTCGGACAGCTAGGACCTCGCATATAAACGGGGCAGAGGGGCAGGAGGGGGGGGGGGGGGGGCAGCGGCGTTGTGTGTGAGATTCGTTCTTATTATTATGATTTTATGTATGTATAAATAAATAAATAACTATGTACATAAAGATGTAAATGTACAAAATAAAAACCAGCAAAGTAAAACCTCCAATTATGTCGATACGCATGAATTGAAAACAATACACAATAACAGAAAAGAAAAAACAAATCACGACAAAAATTTAACACATTTAACAATTAACTAAACAAAAAAAGACAAAAATTAACACCTGGTACACATACCGAGCTACAGCACGCCTCAAGAAGAGTCATAAATTTCTGAAGTGGTGCCATAAATACATATAATAGAAAGTCATTATTGTGCAATTGTTTTCTAAGAAACAATAGTGGCTCGCAAATATTGTTGTCGGCATTTGCCTTTGAACGTAAAATAGGCGCCAGCCTAATTTACGTTTTGTCGATCGCGAAATTAATTATTTATTTACTTAATAAATATTTATTTTATATATATATATATATATATATATATATTTTAATATTAGGTTAATTCCTAATGTTTTAAAATGCTTTTTGATTTGGTGTAGTAACGTTCGTTTCATTCGTTAGATACGTGATGTCTGTCTGAAGCACATCATTTGAATTATATGCGGCCCTGAAAAGGGCCTTTTGTTGTAATAATAATAATAATAATATAATATTATTATTTAGCACCGGCTACGCAAAATTAAGCACGCTCGCCGCGAATGCGTCTCGCCAGTTGGATGTCCTTGGGCATGATCGTCACTCGCTTTGCGTGAATGGCGCACAGGTTGGTGTCCTCGAAGAGGCCCACGAGATACGCCTCGCTCGCCTCCTGAAGCGCCATCACGGCGGAGCTCTGGAACCTGAGGTCGGTCTTGAAGTCCTGCGCAATCTCCCTCACCAGACGTTGGAACGGCAACTTGCGGATCAACAGCTCGGTACTCTTCTGGTAGCGACGGATCTCTCTCAGAGCGACGGTACCGGGCCTGTAACGGTGAGGCTTCTTCACGCCGCCGGTGGCTGGAGCGCTCTTGCGGGCCGCCTTGGTGGCGAGCTGCTTTCGCGGCGCCTTACCTCCGGTGGACTTACGGGCTGTCTGCTTAGTACGTGCCATTACGACGACTGCTCTCACTGACTCACTCGACTCGACTGAATACAAACTTTATATTATAATGTACGATGTGTGGACACGTCCGTCGCGTAACGATTGCGATGATGATATAAACACCGTCAAAACTCTTGGGCCGCATTTATATATAACGTCGAACCGAGCTCGGTGGGACGGGCGGGTGTGTCGGGGCATTTACGAGACCTATCTAAAATGAAATTGTTTATAACAATAATAAATAGGTAACTAACAAACATTAAAACGTTCAATTGTCTTTAATGGCGTTAAACACGTTGAAGTTACATTACTTTTCACTGATACTGTTGTCCACTACACTAATTATACATACAAAATACTGTGTATGTACAAAATGTAATATATATATATATAAAATTACTTATATACACATATGTCTGTGTGTATGTAGGCATCTATAGTCTACCGAGACTGACATAAATCCATTTTTTTTTTTTATGTTTCATTTTCATGATAGTTTTTACACTGAATATAAATGTTTTTATAGGTAAGTACTTGATAATAGAGGGATTGTTAATTTATATTTTTACGTTTATCGTTGATACTGTGCGTTGGTGTGCGGTTCACACACACACACCAAACTCTTCGGATAGATATTGTGGCCCTGAAAAGGGCCGTTTTGATGATGATGATGATCATTGTCAATCGCTCTCATTATACTTTTTTTACGTATAATAATATAAGAGAGAAATCGCCGGCGCCGAGACGATGGTACTGGTCCTACGCCGCCGCCGCCGTTGTCCCACCGCGCCGCGACGCTCACTTGGAGCTGGTGTACTTGGTGACGGCCTTGGTGCCCTCGCTGACGGCGTGCTTGGCGAGCTCGCCGGGCAGCAGGAGCCTCACGGAGGTCTGCACCTCGCGGGACGTGATCGTCGAACGCTTGTTGTAGTGAGCGAGACGGGACGCCTCCGCCGCGATCCTCTCGAAGATGTCGTTCACGAACGAGTTCATGATTGACATCGCCTTCGAAGAGATACCGGTGTCGGGATGCACCTGCTTCAGTACCTTGTAGATGTAAATGGCGTAGCTCTCCTTCCTCTTGTGCTTCTTTTTCTTTTTGTCCGATTTGGATATGTTCTTCTGCGCCTTGCCGGACTTCTTGGCCGCCTTTCCGCTGGTCTTTGGTGGCATAGTGAACGTCAGTAGACAGGCAGTCACAAACTATGTATCGACAACAACGACAACAGACACACTGTTTGCTGATGATTTTTAAAAAATTTCCCCGCACTTCAGTATACTTCACTTTGAAAGTGCTCTGGCTACTGGTCCGGCGTTACATAGCAAACGTTCCGCGGGCACCAATCGACGGCGTCGTTACCGTTAGGACGCCGCGTGTTGGGGCGCGAGGGGGGCGAACGGCGGCGGCGGAGGGAGCGGGGCGTTATATTATGTATATTTCCGTCTCTATCTCCTTCGACGCTCACATCACTCTGCGCCCGACCGTCGTTCCGTGCGGACGTCTGTTCCTGTGCTATCTCGCTCGCTCCGTGTGAGTCATCGCCGCTTGCCACTGTACAGTGCGCACGCGCTCTCCGACTGCTGCCTTGCCGCCTGCTGCGCTCCCATTGGTCGCTTCGCGCCTTCGGTGGACAACGGGCTTTGAAGGCTGCAATTTATGATCGCGGGTTTACCTGCGGCCGTTCAGATAGCCACCTAACGGTGCCAAACGGTTATCTGTCGGTTAACGCCTTGTGCGGGAGTGTTTTTGTCCGGGGTGCATACACCGTGCCTTTTTCAAGGCGCGTAACAGCCCCTCCGCTTCCTCCAAGTCCTGTTGGCGGCCGGGCCTCCTAGTAGGCACGCGATAGGGAGTAGGTACTCCAACTACTTTCCTTGCAACCGGCTAAAAACAGGTCCACTGTTGGACGGGTCCTGTCACATCCGTAGGGGCTCTATTTACCCAAACTCCTACGGGCTGGTTAGGTCGGTGACAAACCACACCTCCGCTATCACCAGCGGAGACGCATACACGTTAGGGCAAATCACTAGCTTAGGTACTCACTACCAGTAGGCTTAGGTACACACTCGTCGTCAAACTGTTGGCTTCCCGCCTTCAGAATGGCGTCCGAGGATCCACCTCCTGACATGAGCAATTTAGTGCTCTTTTTAAATAAGCGTTTTCCAGACGCTATTAGGGCCTTTAATGAGTCCCTTATCGCTGACTCGCCGCGTTCGCCATCACCGCCGCCGCGTAAGGTGAATATTAAAAATGCCTCCGCGAAGGTATCGCGATCAATTATCGACCAATCCGGTTCTCGCACGCGCATCGATGAATGCGGTACTACCTCGCGCACCGACCAATCAGGGTCCCGCTCGCGTTCCGATCAAATAGTCTCTTGCTCGCGTATCGACCAATCCGGTTCTCGCACGCGTCTAGACGAATGCGGTACTACCTCGCGCACCGACCAATCAGGGTCTCGCTCGCGCTCGCGCTCACCGCTCCGTGCGGAAAGCGTAAGCGATGAGTTAATAAGCCAATCACGGCCTTCGTCGCGCATGTCGACCCAATCCGCTCGGGCGGAATCATTAAACGAAACGTCGTCGAACGAATCAGACGGCTTCGAAACGGTAGGGCGCAAGAAAAAGCGCTCGGCTAAAGGCGGTCCTCCGGCCAAGAGGCCAACCCAGCCCTCAAGCCCTCCTAAGAGGGATCTTAGCTCCCTTTTATCGGGAAAACCCGCGCCGTCCGCTCCCGCGGACCGTATTAAAACACCGCCGCCCGTTTACATTAGGGATAAGGGTGTATGGCCCGCTCTCTCAAAGCTCCTCGACACTAAGTCGATTAATTACAAAGCCCGTACGCTGCGGGATAATTTATGCGTACAGGTGTTTTCACCGGATCACCACCGGTTTTTAACCTCCCACCTTCGCTCTGAAGGTATCGGAGGACATACTTTCCCCCTACCCGAGGAGCGCGTCCTTAGGGTAGTTATCAAGGGCATTCCGAAGGAAATAGACTCCGGGATAGTCCAAACCGACCTAGTAGAGCAAGGGTACCCCGTTAGGGAGGTATTCAGAATGCTCCAACGCACTACAAAAGAAGCGTACGATATGGTACTCGTAGTGCTAGACCTTACCCCGAGCGGTAAAAAGATATTCGGTCTCAGAGAGTGTTGCAAGCTCTCGGGCCTGAGGGTCGAAACTCCCCTCAAACATTCTTTCACACGACAGTGTCATCGCTGTCAACTCTACGGGCACGCAGCCCGTAACTGTTTCGCCAGGGCGCGTTGCGTTAAGTGCTTAGGCGACCATGGCACCGCGGACTGCAAGCGCACACTTCCGTGCGCCGAGCCGCCGGCGTGCGTGCTTTGCGGGCAACAGGGGCACCCAGCGAATTACCGCGGTTGTCCTCGAGCCCCCAAGGCGCATAAGCCGGCGTCTAGGCGCACGGCGGGGCGTGACGCGGCCCGCCGTGGCACGGGACCAAAGCCCACTTACGTGCCGGCCCCACAGCCCGAAAGTAGTCCCTGGGTCAAGCCCCCGGTAACGGAGGGCCCTCCCCAGCTCACGTCAGAGGCCTTCCCGCCTCTACCAACCAAAGCGGCATCTGCGGCGCCTTCCCAGGCGTCAGCGCCGACACCCACCGTAACGGAGAGGACCACCCCTAAGGCGAGCCCTCCTCCTCAAGCCCTCCGCCCTCCCGCGGAGGCATCTGCGGAGTCCGCAAAAGTTAGCAACGCATTTAATCTTGCGTTCAGCGTTATAGGCGCTTTAGACTTGGATGCCCTCGTTGCATTCCACGAAGCCTATACATCCGCTTTAGACGTGTCCGCTAAGGTTAACGTCGTATCTCAGCATGCCCTGCTACTTCAATCCGTGCGGCAATTCGTAGAATCCAACACACCGCAATAGCTACGACCACGTCTAGGGTCAAGGCTCGATCGCTGTCCGTAGTGACATTTAACGCAAACGGTTTCAAGCCGCAGGCAGATTTGGTCCGAGATTTCCTCGTTCGCCACCAAATAGATATTTTCCTAGTACAGGAATCGTTTCTCAAGCCCAGCGTTCGCGCGCCTAGATTCGCGAATTACGTCGCGGTTAGAAACGACAGACCTACGGCGAAAGGCGGAACGCTCATCTACTATAGACGTGCGCTTCACTGCTCGCCGCTAGACCCGCCGTCGCTAACAAACATAGAGTGCTCTGTGTTACGCGTGGCTATGACCGGTCATCAGCCGATTATTATCGTGTCGGTGTATCTCCCTCCCTCTAAGGACATCCTAGAGAGCGATCTAAGGACTCTGTTTGCGCTGGGCCCCTCGGTCTCAATAGCAAGCACGGGGACTGGAATAGCTCAAAAGAAAACCCTAATGGGCGAGCCCTCAGTAGACTTATTGACGTGCTCAATTTCAATGTCATTGCCCCCATTCAACCGACTCGTCGCGGTATAACTTGTAACGGCCTTCTCTCAACGGACGTCTTAGACGTAGCGGTTCTACGAAACGTAGCACTACAGCCGCGTAGCGTAGAGGTGCTACACGAATTAGACTCTGATCATTTCCCGGTTCAATTTGAATTCGGCCCACCTAACACCCTAGAGAAGAGGTACAAGTCCATAGTCGACTGGCAGAAGCTAGACGAGGCCCTCAAGCCCGTCGAAACGTCTGACCTCTCTAATATCCCCGACGATTTAGTCTCGTCCGCTCACGCGTTAGACGCGATCTCCTCGGTCACTAATTACATTCAGACCAAGGTCGCCGAATCGTCCCGGAAGGTCCCAGATGAGTTCGCTCAACGCTGGGAGCTTCCCCCGGACGCGAGGCGTCTGTTGACCGAGAAGAACGCGGCGACTCGCGCCTTCGCCAGAGCGCCGACCGACGATAACCGCAGAGCACTCCGCGCCTCGCAGCGCCGAGTCAAAGAGCGCATGCGCGAAATTAGAAACGAACGCTGGGACCGTCTCACCAGCGAATTGTCACCTTCGCATACGGCCTATTGGTCTCTCGCGCGTTCTCTTAAAACCGACACGGTGGCTTCTATGCCCCCTCTCAAGCGTCCAAATCTGCCTGACGCATTCGATGACGACGAAAAAGCCGAGTGCTTAGCCGTCAACCTAGTGGAGCAGTGCACGCCGTATCTCGAGCATAGCGACCCGGCGCTCGTCGAACACGTGAACCGCGAAGTCGAACGCATAGTCGCACTGCCCCTCTCTCCCGAGCCGCTCCCGCCTACGTCGATAGCCGAGGTCAAAACTCTAATCAAGAGTTCTCTGCCTCGTAAATCTCCAGGTCTCGACGCCATCTCGAATAAGGTCCTCCGGTGCCTACCGCCCCATCTGATATGCTTGCTAGTGGCCATTTTCAATTGCCTACTCGAAAACTGCACCTTCCCGGCGCAGTGGAAAGAGGCCATTGTCATCGGTATTCACAAGCCGGGCAAGCCTCGTAACAATCCCACCAGTTACCGCCCTATCAGCCTTCTCAACACGCTGAGCAAGCTGTACGAGAAGGTAGTGAAAAAGCGCCTCCTAGATTATGCCCTAGAAAAGGGGCTCATTCCCGATGAGCAGTTTGGCTTTAGGCCGGCCCACTCGTGCGTCCATCAAGTCCATCGGATCACGGAGCACATCCTCTCCGGGATGAACAGCTCCCTGAAACCGAGAGCCACGGGTGCGCTCTTCTTCGACATAGCGAAGGCTTTCGACAAGGTGTGGCACAACGGCTTGATTTACAAGCTCTACCACCTTCAAGTGCCACTGAGACTCGTGCGTATCGTACACGACTTCTTGTCCGACCGTTCAATTCGTTATCGTGTAGAAGGAACGTTATCGTCTCCTCGTCCAATCAGGGCCGGAGTCCCTCAAGGCTCGGTCCTTTCGCCCCTTCTCTTCACGCTGTATACCGGCGACATCCCTAGGGCTCCGAATGTGGAGCTAGCCCTCTATGCCGACGACACCGCTCTCTATACCACTCATAAAGATAGAGGTGTCATCGTGGACAGACTCCAGACCGCAACCACGTCGCTAGGCGAATGGTTCCGGAAATGGGGCTTTCAGTTAAATCCCGAGAAAAGCGTTGCAGTTCTCTTTGCCAGGGGCAACCCCGGTGCTAACGCTAATACTCGGGAAAAATTTCTCCTCAAAAAAGAGGTCACCCTTTACGGACAAGCCATTCCCTGGCAAAAGTCCGTCAAATATCTAGGAGTCACGCTCGACAGCGGCATGCACTTTCGTAAGCATGTAGCCGCCGTTCGCAAGAAGGCCGCTTTTGTCCTCTCTCGCCTCCATTTCCTCCTAAATAAAAGGAGTCACATGTCCCTTAGACACAAGGTAACCTTGTACAAGGCCTGCGTCCGACCGTGCATGACCTACGCTAGCGTAGTCTTCGCGCACTGTGCCCCCTCGTACATCCACCGGTTGCAAGTGCTACAGTCGCGTTTCATGAGAATCGCGACCGGCGCACCCTTCTACGTGAGAAACGTCGATCTCCACTATGACCTGGAGCTCCCTACCATAGCCCAATGGATGAAGTTGGCTTCCAAACGCCACTTCGACAAGGCTAAACACCATCCCAACCCACTGGTGCGTAATAGCATCAATTATTATCCCTTCCCGACTAAAAAGGCTCGCAGGAGGCCCCGACACATACTAAAGGATCCGGATGATCCAATCACAATAGCTAACAATAAATTAAAAGCCGCCCGCGCGGCCAATAATAATAATAATAGCAGTAGCAAACAGATTAGGGTTAAAAACCGCCTTCTCCGGGGAAGGCGAGGACCTTTACTTCGCATTTCGCTCACTCCAGTGAGCTTCCGTCCTGCCCTTCAGGCGATTGACCCCCCCGCGACGGCCCAAGCCGAGGTTCGAGTCTCACAAGAGACGCCCTTGCGCGAGTCGCGGGAACCCCACCCCTTCCGGCTGAGCTAAGCTCGCCAAAACAGCCCGTGCTGAGCTGTAAAGGCCCTTAAGGCCAACAGCGAGATTCCATTCTAAAAAAAAAAAAAAAAAAAAAAAAAAAAAAAAAAAAAAAAAAAAAATATCCCTCTCCCTCTGACACGGTTTATTTATGGTTATTTAAAAAATAATAATAATAATAATAATAACGTACATAACAGTATGTCTGTATGTATTGTCTCATTATTACTGATTGGATTATGCGTGAGCAATGTGAATTTCGGGCGTGTCTACATGTTAGATTGTTGTTTTTATTATTATTATTATTAGTGTTGTTGTAAGTAAATAATATTGTCGAATATAAAAAAAAATACAACTCGATTTCATCTGGATCATGTATATACACATTGTAATAAGTAGGTAATTGACTTATTTTTGATAGAAACATATTTATAGTAGTAAGTACTTAGTATATAATTTTGTCTGTTTTCGGTTTTGCTCTATAAGAGTAATAATATAATGTAAATAGTGACGTGGAACGTTTATTGTCGCTGATATATTTATCAAATCAAATCACGGTGGCACGGTGGCCGTACCACACGATCATTGCGATTTTATGAATCATATTGCGGCCCTGAAAAGGGCCTTTTAGGTCGTCGAGTTGACAACGACACGAATAATAACAATACTCTAATTGTTGCTATTATAATTTATGTCTTCTTCTCGGTCTTCTTGGGGAGAAGGACCGCCTGAATGTTAGGCAGTACACCGCCCTGTGCGATGGTCACGCCGGAGAGCAGCTTGTTGAGCTCCTCGTCGTTACGAATGGCCAGCTGCAGGTGACGCGGTATGATCCTGGTCTTTTTGTTGTCACGGGCCGCGTTACCGGCCAACTCGAGCACTTCGGCCGCCAGGTACTCCATAACGGCCGCGAGGTACACCGGCGCACCGGCACCCACCCTCTCGGCGTAGTTGCCCTTCCTGAGCAGCCTGTGGATACGACCCACCGGGAACTGGAGACCTGCGCGGTTGGAACGCGACTTTGCCTTTCCCTTGACCTTCCCTCCCTTGCCACGTCCGGACATTGTGTTTGGTTATTTGGGCACTGCACAACTCACTGAAAACTAACCGACAAGAGGTGACTTTTTTTTCAATTGACTTGTAATTGTTACATCCTCCCTCGCAAGGGGGATGCTTAAACCCGTTCGAGTATGGGTCTCTATCGGGTGGATTGCTTGTTCGCGCCCTGCTGATACAGGGCGGTACGGGGGCGGGCTAATAGCCCTTGGTGGGGGCTGCTGCGCGCGAGGAACAATGGCTCGACTCGCTGCGCGCAGCCGATGGGGTCTTGTCCGGGGTGTCAATCCGGTGGTAATGTGGGGTCAAGGAGTAATCTCGACTTGACCCTGGTGTCGTGGTCGGTGGTATCGGGCAGCGCGCTGCGCGGCTCGCGGTCAAGCTCCGCCGGGTGAGACCCCCGGTAGCCCCGGGGGAGGCCCAGCGAGGCGACCAGCGGTCGAAGCCGCGGCTGCTGCCCTGGTGTCATGTCCGGTGGTATCGGCATCCGCGGAGAGTAGCTCACGCGGATACCGCAGGCGATCTGGCGGCCTGGAGTGCCATGGCGCGATGTTTTGGAGATGGGGATGCTGAGAGCCATCCGCTCGATCGAACATCCCCTTCGCGAGTCGCGCGACGAACTCGTCGATGGACTCCATCCGCAGGTCTCGCGCTATGGTGGCGTTTCTCACGTAGCGGGGGGCCCCCACTGCGCGCCTCAGGCAGGTGTTCTGCACGGCGCGCAGTCTCTGCCGGTGGGCCTCCTTGGTGTAGGAGTACCACGCCGGCGCCGCGTACGTGAGATGTGGGCGCACGTACAGCTTGTACAGCGCGAGCTTGGTGCGGATCGGTATGTTGCCGGTGAATAGGGGGCGGAGTTTGCTCGACACCCCCTTCGCTCTTCCTGCGATCCTCTTGACGTGGTGCCGCATGGTCAGATTCCGGTCGATGGTGACCCCTAAGTAGGTGACCGGCGTCTTCCACGGCACGTCCTGGTCCAGGAATCGCAGGGGCGGCGGCAACCAACTCCGGCCGAAGGCGATCGCCTGTGTCTTGGTAGGGTTGGCGGCTAGTCTCCACTTGTTCAGCCACTCTGGCAGGAGGTCCAGAGCGCGTTGGAGCTTCGCCGCTGCTGCCTTGGTGTTGAGCGAGGTGGCCACGTACGCCGTGTCGTCGGCGAAGAGGGCCAGGCTACACCCGCTCGGGCAGGGGACGTCGTCCGTATAGGTGGTATACAGCAGCGGCGATAGCACGCTGCCTTGTGGAACGCCCGCCGTGATGGGTCGCGGTCTCGACGCAGCCTCTCCCGTCGCAACGTAGAACGTGCGGTCGGTGAGAAAGGCGCGGAGCACGGCGACTATGCGGCGGGGCAGTGGAGACTCGGCGAGCTTCAGCACGAGGCCATCGTGCCAGACACGGTCGAAGGCCTTCTCCATGTCCAGCATCACGGCGGCGGCCCCTTCCTTCTTGTTGAGGGCCGCGGCTGCAGTGAAGAGCACCTTCGTCAGCTGCAGCGTGGTGCTGTGCTCGCCGCGGAAGCCGAACTGCTCGGGCCTCGGCTGCAGGTATTTGTAGGTCCTCTGCAGCAACAGCCTCTCGAACAGCTTCGACTGAGTTGAGAGCAAGGTGATAGGCCGGTAGCTCTCCGGTCGGGTGTAATCCTTTCCGGGCTTCGGCAGTAAGATCACCTTGCCCTCTTTCCAGGTACTGGGGAAGTGTAGGGACCGGATGATCCCCGTGAAGAGGCGCGCCAGCGCGACTATCCACCTCATGGGTAGGTGGCGCAGCGCCTGGTGGGTGATGCCGTCCGGTCCCGGCGCCTTCTTCAGTGGCAGCCGGAGTATCGCCTTCCGCACTTGCGAGGGCGAAAAGGCAATGGGGTCGTCATCGGGTGGGATCGGGCGAGCTAGCCAGCCCTCGACAGCGCTCTCGACCTCAGCCACGCGCGCTGGGCATGCCGCGGCGTTCGGTGAGAATTGGCGCTGGAGGTGCTCGGCGAAGATTTCGGCCCGATCGTTGTCGTCATAGGTGATGGCGCCGTTGCTGTCGCGTAGCGGACGCTTCGGCTCTGGAGTCCTATAGAGGCGGCGGCAGAGTTGGTGTAGGCGTGTGGGCTCGGTGGTCGCCTCCCCCAGCGCTTGCTCCCAGGAGCGCTGGGCGTGGGCGGCCAACTCGTTCTTGACCCGTTCGGCGAGGCGGTTCAGCTTTGTCTTCAGCACGGGGCAGCGATTGTGCTGCCACTGCCTCCTGAGCGCGCGCTTCTGTCTGATCAGCCTCAGCACGAACGGGGCTAGGTCCTCGCGTACGACCTCCGGCGGACGCGTGGTCGTTGCTTCCGCCAGAGCTGCCTGGAGTTGCCGCGTCATGGACTCCGCCATGTCGTCAACGGCGCCTGGTGTCGTGTCCGGTGGGCCTGGCGCGGTGGCGCCTTCGAGTATCGATTCGAAGGCGTTCCAGTCGGTGACCCTCCAGCTGCGTGCGGGCGGGGATGGTGCCCCCGCGAGAAGGCACAGCACTGGTTGGTGGTCCGACTGGTACTCATCCATCAGGACCTCCTGCGCCAGGTAGAGATCAGGCCGGTTATGCACCACCAAATCGATAATGTCCGGCCTGTGGGTGTTAATTCTCGGGTAGTGGGTGGCGGCATCTGGTCCGCACACCTGGTAGCCGCGAGCCTCGGCATGCTGCAGAAGCCGGTTGCCCCGCGAGTTGCTGGAGTGGGATTGCCAGCTGATATGCTTGGCATTCCAGTCGCCCGCGAGGAGCGTCGGCTTCCGGCTGAGCGCGGCCTCCAGCTCGGCCGGTGCGAAGTTGGAGCCGGGGGGAGCGTAGACAGCTAGCACGTCTGTGGGCTGTCCGCCCAGTTCTAGCTCGACCCCCAGCGTCAGGATTTTGTCGCCGTTGACCGGCGGGATTGCGCGGTGAGCGATCCGTCGCCGTATCATCACCGCCAGTCCGCGAAAGGGCGCCCCGTTGGCCGCCTGGTGCTCTGCGCGGTAGACGTCTTTTTTTTCAAGCGGCGGCGAATAATATTATATATGAATTCGGACGGTGTTCAACCAACCGGCCGGGTGTGACGAGAAACGACGTCGACGACTCGGCGCTATTAAACGCGATTGGGTGCCGCCGGCTCAGCGAGCGAGCGTTAGTGAGGGGTGCGAGAGGGGGGGCGCGGGCGTAGGCCATGTGTGTAAGATCTACATACGTGGAATTAGAATTAAAATAATAATAATAATTAAAATTACA
This sequence comes from Pieris mannii, assembly GCA_028984075.1. Taxonomy (NCBI): domain Eukaryota; kingdom Metazoa; phylum Arthropoda; class Insecta; order Lepidoptera; family Pieridae; genus Pieris; species Pieris mannii. The sequence goes on along the minus strand of CM054798.1, from coordinate 54,149 downwards.
TGCATGCATGCATGCATACATACATACATACATACATACAAAAAAAAAATATACAAACAGATAGGTAAATAACACAATAATATGTATTATTATTATTATTAACGACGGACGGATCACTCTTATTTATTATTATTATGTTCCAAATATTTATTGTGAGTTTTACGTTTTTTGTTTGAACGTGTACTTACCGGTCTCGTGTTTTCGTTTTTATGTACTGTTGTGTAATCGTGTAAAACACCCATTATTATATTTTTATACATAATATTACATATTTGGTTATTTGTTTAGAATTTGTTTAATAAATAGGAACCGGTGGGGATGGCGGGGGCGTGTCCATTGTCTATTGTCTTATGTCTTGGCCCGCCAAATTTTATTGCACCTCATAACATCTGTTAATAATTGGGTACATGCATTGTATTTACATTTGGCAACAGTCGGGCACTCGGGCGGCCGAAGGGATTGTTATCGCGAAGAGGAAGAAGTGGGTCGCGGTGCTGCATTGCATTTTTTTTGTTGTTGTATTTCTCGAGTGTGAAGTGCGTGCGATCTCGATACAGGTGGATACAGGCGATGACGATTTTGTGTTTCGTGTGTGTGTGTGTGTGATACGGCGCTGCTGCGACGGTGAGTTGCTAATATAATATAATAAGTTGTTAAAATATTAAGACACACCTACATACTTATACATACGTAATCTGCCTCTCTCACTCTCACTGCCTTGCCTTATTGGACAATTTAACAACTACTTATGTCGCATGTTATTATTATTTATATATAGGATATGTATCACCAGCCGGTCAACTAGCGACAATTGGACAATTTTTATAGTTTTATATATTATGTGTATGTATATTTAGGTATATATATATTATATAATTATATTTTTAGTGTTTAATATAATATAATTTTTTTTTTGTGCGTTTATTCGTTTGATACTCTCGACTCAACGGCAGCCCATGGAAACATATGTTAGCCCTGAAAAGGGCTTTTTGTGTGGCGTGTTTGTGCGTGCGTTTATTATTAGGTAGGTACAGTAATAATATACGACATCGACACAACCGACCACTTGCGATGCGCTCGTCGCTCGTCCGGTGGCCGATCCTCCTTCTGCTCCCGCTACTCCCGCTCCTAGGTGGTCAGCGCACGCGAACACGGTGCGGCGGCTCGTGCGTATTGAACGTGGATGGTCGCGTTCACTTCTTGGAAGCGGCAGACGCCTTTTTCGCGGTGGTGGCGGCCTTCGATTTGGGCGCGGCGGCAGCGGCCTTCTTCGGTTTGGGGGCTTTGGGTTTCTTGGTCGGTGGCTTCGCGCTCCTCTTCGCCTTGGACGCGGCCGCGTTGCTCGACGCGCCCTTGCCGGACGCCGCGGCGGCGGCGGCGGCGCGACCCTTCTTCGGTGTGGCCGCAGCGACCGGCTTCCTCTTGGCCGCGGCCGCTGCCTTCTTGTCTTTGGCGGCGACGCCCCTGCCGCCCGCTTTGGCCGGGGAGGCGGACCCGGCGGCCGATGCCGACGCGGCGGCGGCCTTCTTGCTCCTGGCGCCGGCGCTCGCGGCGGTCTTCTTGGCGGGTGCGCTCGGCTTCTTCGCCGATTTGGCCGCGGAGGACGCCGCCGCGCCGGAGCCCCTGCCGCCGGAGGACGCGGCGGCGGCGGCCGTCGCCTTCTTCGCGGCGCCGCCGGTACCCGACTTGCTGTCTATCTTGAACGAGCCCGATGCGCCCTTGCCCTTCGTCTGAATCAGGGTGCCGGAGGCGACGGCACGCTTGAGATACTTTCTTATGAACGGCGCCAACCTCTCGGCGTCGAGGCTATAATTCGAGGCGATGTACTTCTTGATCGCCTGCAGGGACGATCCGCTCCTCTCCTTGAGCTCTTTGATCGCGCTGTTCACCATTTCGGAGGTCTTGGGGTGCGTCGGTCTGGCCTTGGGTTTCTTGGCGGCCGCTGCCGCCTTCGGTGCCTTCTTGGCGGGCGTCGCCGGCGCGGGTGTCTCCGATGCTACTGCGGTGTCGGCCATTTTTTTTTCCTTTTTCCAATTGATATTAATCAATCACACTGACACTTAGGTATATTTGTAATATAGTAATATGTAGTACGTATAATATTATACTAGATAATAATGTGAGCGTAAAGAGTGCGCGGCGCTAGTGAGCGCCGGCCAGACGAATCGGTATACCGCGACGAGAGCTTCGTCGGCTGCGTGCGTTTTCTCGTATTCGAGTGTGAAACTTTTCACTAACACGTCTCGGTTTCATCGGATTTTTGATGATTATCAAACGGAAAATCGGAGAAAATCTCGTTGGCGATCGATAGTCTACGATATCGGCCACCGGTCGGGCAGTCGGGCGGGGCTCCAGGCGCGAGCGCGCGTCGGGCATCCGCGTTTGAAGTTTGTTATTGTCGAGTCGCGCGCGTACCGTCCAGTTTAAATCGCGAATTAAACAATTAAAGCGAACGGTGGGCGCGCGCGCGACCTCCGAGGGCGGAGCTCAAGATTCCGAGGTTCAACGGGATCCATTCGTTTCGGCGATATATTAGGATTACGATCGATTTTAACGCATCGAACGCGACATGTTGTAGGACAGCACACCGCGCTCCCGCGACGAGGCCGTGGACGCGCGCGCGTTCTCGTCTTTGCTCCGTAGTAGCAATATTATTTACCAAAAGGAAATAAGAAACTAAGAATAAGTCGAAATGTCCGATTAAACGTTACGAGTATCATCGTTACATTTATCAAACACATCGATCGAGAAGCACGCGAGGAGATCTAAATAAGCAAAGCAAAAATTTCATTGACGCAGCCGGGAGCGATGCTGTTCGGTCGCAACCTTTTTTTACCTAGCTACGTTAGCACACCTATATTCTTAATTTTCAATGTCTCAACGTGAATGAACGGACACTTAAACGTATAACATAATAACTCTACCTATATAATATGTGTACATACTAAGTATACCAATTATAGTTTGCGATATTATAACGCCGTAATCTCATGTACATACGAAAACTTTAAATTGTTTCGATTGATATTTGTATGTGCTCTAAATGAATGTCATGTTTGCCCGTAATTGCTTGTCACATTCAAAGTTGTATTTTGTGTTTGTCTTTACCAATGTATCAGTGTGCCGAGCGTTGGCAAACTTTATCAATAAAAAAAACATGCCACTAGTGGATAGTTAGCATTAGTATCAGTAGTAATAGTGGTGTTATATGAAAAATATCATTCAATCAACTAAGCTTAGCGGTAGCTTAACTAATTGTGGGTGTGTCGTCGCTTAGTCGTTTTGATACGTTTTATTTTTGTAATAGAAACATATGCGGCCCTGAAAAGGGCCTTTTTTAGTTGTTGAAAAATATCCGTCATACACCTAAGTAGGTGTACGACAATAATTAAATCAACTTAACCGCCGAAACCGTAGAGGGTGCGGCCCTGGCGCTTCAGAGCGTACACGACGTCCATGGCGGTGACGGTCTTCCTCTTGGCGTGCTCCGTGTAGGTTACCGCGTCGCGGATGACGTTCTCGAGGAATACCTTGAGAACACCGCGAGTCTCCTCGTATATCAGACCGGAGATACGTTTCACTCCACCCCTGCGCGCCAGACGACGAATCGCCGGCTTGGTGATACCCTGGATGTTATCACGGAGCACCTTCCTGTGACGCTTCGCGCCACCTTTTCCCAATCCCTTTCCTCCCTTACCGCGGCCGGTCATCGTTGATTGACTGAATTAACTGAACTTTAGAAAAACCACCGGCACTACGTACGTCTGGCACGTACGACGATCACTGTTAGAATACGCTTCGCGTTCAAAGTCGTGGTGTATATATAGATTTCGGACAGCTAGGACCTCGCATATAAACGGGGCAGAGGGGCAGGAGGGGGGGGGGGGGGGGGCAGCGGCGTTGTGTGTGAGATTCGTTCTTATTATTATGATTTTATGTATGTATAAATAAATAAATAACTATGTACATAAAGATGTAAATGTACAAAATAAAAACCAGCAAAGTAAAACCTCCAATTATGTCGATACGCATGAATTGAAAACAATACACAATAACAGAAAAGAAAAAACAAATCACGACAAAAATTTAACACATTTAACAATTAACTAAACAAAAAAAGACAAAAATTAACACCTGGTACACATACCGAGCTACAGCACGCCTCAAGAAGAGTCATAAATTTCTGAAGTGGTGCCATAAATACATATAATAGAAAGTCATTATTGTGCAATTGTTTTCTAAGAAACAATAGTGGCTCGCAAATATTGTTGTCGGCATTTGCCTTTGAACGTAAAATAGGCGCCAGCCTAATTTACGTTTTGTCGATCGCGAAATTAATTATTTATTTACTTAATAAATATTTATTTTATATATATATATATATATATATATTTTAATATTAGGTTAATTCCTAATGTTTTAAAATGCTTTTTGATTTGGTGTAGTAACGTTCGTTTCATTCGTTAGATACGTGATGTCTGTCTGAAGCACATCATTTGAATTATATGCGGCCCTGAAAAGGGCCTTTTGTTGTAATAATAATAATAATAATATAATATTATTATTTAGCACCGGCTACGCAAAATTAAGCACGCTCGCCGCGAATGCGTCTCGCCAGTTGGATGTCCTTGGGCATGATCGTCACTCGCTTTGCGTGAATGGCGCACAGGTTGGTGTCCTCGAAGAGGCCCACGAGATACGCCTCGCTCGCCTCCTGAAGCGCCATCACGGCGGAGCTCTGGAACCTGAGGTCGGTCTTGAAGTCCTGCGCAATCTCCCTCACCAGACGTTGGAACGGCAACTTGCGGATCAACAGCTCGGTACTCTTCTGGTAGCGACGGATCTCTCTCAGAGCGACGGTACCGGGCCTGTAACGGTGAGGCTTCTTCACGCCGCCGGTGGCTGGAGCGCTCTTGCGGGCCGCCTTGGTGGCGAGCTGCTTTCGCGGCGCCTTACCTCCGGTGGACTTACGGGCTGTCTGCTTAGTACGTGCCATTACGACGACTGCTCTCACTGACTCACTCGACTCGACTGAATACAAACTTTATATTATAATGTACGATGTGTGGACACGTCCGTCGCGTAACGATTGCGATGATGATATAAACACCGTCAAAACTCTTGGGCCGCATTTATATATAACGTCGAACCGAGCTCGGTGGGACGGGCGGGTGTGTCGGGGCATTTACGAGACCTATCTAAAATGAAATTGTTTATAACAATAATAAATAGGTAACTAACAAACATTAAAACGTTCAATTGTCTTTAATGGCGTTAAACACGTTGAAGTTACATTACTTTTCACTGATACTGTTGTCCACTACACTAATTATACATACAAAATACTGTGTATGTACAAAATGTAATATATATATATATAAAATTACTTATATACACATATGTCTGTGTGTATGTAGGCATCTATAGTCTACCGAGACTGACATAAATCCATTTTTTTTTTTTATGTTTCATTTTCATGATAGTTTTTACACTGAATATAAATGTTTTTATAGGTAAGTACTTGATAATAGAGGGATTGTTAATTTATATTTTTACGTTTATCGTTGATACTGTGCGTTGGTGTGCGGTTCACACACACACACCAAACTCTTCGGATAGATATTGTGGCCCTGAAAAGGGCCGTTTTGATGATGATGATGATCATTGTCAATCGCTCTCATTATACTTTTTTTACGTATAATAATATAAGAGAGAAATCGCCGGCGCCGAGACGATGGTACTGGTCCTACGCCGCCGCCGCCGTTGTCCCACCGCGCCGCGACGCTCACTTGGAGCTGGTGTACTTGGTGACGGCCTTGGTGCCCTCGCTGACGGCGTGCTTGGCGAGCTCGCCGGGCAGCAGGAGCCTCACGGAGGTCTGCACCTCGCGGGACGTGATCGTCGAACGCTTGTTGTAGTGAGCGAGACGGGACGCCTCCGCCGCGATCCTCTCGAAGATGTCGTTCACGAACGAGTTCATGATTGACATCGCCTTCGAAGAGATACCGGTGTCGGGATGCACCTGCTTCAGTACCTTGTAGATGTAAATGGCGTAGCTCTCCTTCCTCTTGTGCTTCTTTTTCTTTTTGTCCGATTTGGATATGTTCTTCTGCGCCTTGCCGGACTTCTTGGCCGCCTTTCCGCTGGTCTTTGGTGGCATAGTGAACGTCAGTAGACAGGCAGTCACAAACTATGTATCGACAACAACGACAACAGACACACTGTTTGCTGATGATTTTTAAAAAATTTTTTTTTTTTTTTTTTTTTTTTTTTTTTTTTTTTTTTGAGAATGGAATCTCGCTGTTGGCCTTAAGGGCCTTTACAGCTCAGCACGGGCTGTTTTGGCGAGCTTAGCTCAGCCGGAATGGGTGGGGTTCCCGCGACTCGCGCAAGGGCGTCTCCTGTGAGACTCGAGCCTCGGCTTGGGCCGTCGCGGGGGGGTCAATCGCCTGAAGGGCAGGACGGAAGCTCACTGGAGTGAGCGAAATGCGAAGTAAAGGTCCTCGCCTTCCCCGGAGAAGGCGGTTTTTAACCCTAATCTGTTTACTGCTACTGCTATTATTATTATTGGCCGCGCGGGCGGCTTTTAATTTATTGTTAGCTACTGTGATTGGATCATCCGGATCCTTTAGTATGTGTCGGGGCCTCCTGCGAGCCTTTTTAGTCGGGAAGGGATAATAATTGATGCTATTACGCACCAGTGGGTTGGGATGGTGTTTAGCCTTGTCGAAGTGGCGTTTGGACGCCAACTTCATCCATTGGGCTATGGTAGGGAGCTCCAGGTCATAGTGGAGATCGACGTTTCTCACGTAGAAGGGTGCGCCGGTCGCGATTCTCATGAAACGCGACTGTAGCACTTGCAACCGGTGGATATACGAGGGGGCACAGTGCGCGAAGACTACGCTAGCGTAGGTCATGCACGGTCGGACGCAGGCCTTGTACAGGGTTACCTTGTGTCTAAGGGACATGTGACTCCTTTTATTTAGGAGGAAATGGAGGCGAGAGAGGACAAAAGCGGCCTTCTTGCGAACGGCGGCTACATGCTTACGAAAATGCATGCCGCTGTCGAGCGTGACTCCTAGATATTTGACGGACTTTTGCCAGGGAATGGCTTGTCCGTAAAGGGTGACCTCTTTTTTGAGGAGAAATTTTTCCCGAGTATTAGCGTTAGCACCGGGGTTGCCCCTGGCAAAGAGAACTGCAACGCTTTTCTCGGGATTTAACTGAAAGCCCCATTTCCGGAACCATTCGCCTAGCGACGTGGTTGCGGTCTGGAGTCTGTCCACGATGACACCTCTATCTTTATGAGTGGTATAGAGAGCGGTGTCGTCGGCATAGAGGGCTAGCTCCACATTCGGAGCCCTAGGGATGTCGCCGGTATACAGCGTGAAAAGAAGGGGCGAAAGGACCGAGCCTTGAGGGACTCCGGCCCTGATTGGACGAGGAGACGATAACGTTCCTTCTACGCGATAGCGAATTGAGCGGTCGGACAAGAAGTCGTGTACGATACGCACGAGTCTCAGTGGCACTTGAAGGTGGTAGAGCTTGTAAATCAAGCCGTTGTGCCACACCTTGTCGAAAGCCTTCGCTATGTCAAAGAAGAGCGCACCCGTGGCTCTCGGTTTCAGGGAGCTGTTCATCCCGGAGAGGATGTGCTCCGTGATCCGATGGACTTGATGGACGCACGAGTGGGCCGGCCTAAAGCCAAACTGCTCATCGGGAATGAGCCCCTTTTCTAGGGCATAATCTAGGAGGCGCTTTTTCACTACCTTCTCGTACAGCTTGCTCAGCGTGTTGAGAAGGCTGATAGGGCGGTAACTGGTGGGATTGTTACGAGGCTTGCCCGGCTTGTGAATACCGATGACTTTTTAAAAAATTTCCCCGCACTTCAGTATACTTCACTTTGAAAGTGCTCTGGCTACTGGTCCGGCGTTACATAGCAAACGTTCCGCGGGCACCAATCGACGGCGTCGTTACCGTTAGGACGCCGCGTGTTGGGGCGCGAGGGGGGCGAACGGCGGCGGCGGAGGGAGCGGGGCGTTATATTATGTATATTTCCGTCTCTATCTCCTTCTCCCTCTGACACGGTTTATTTATGGTTATTTAAAAAATAATAATAATAATAATAATAACGTACATAACAGTATGTCTGTATGTATTGTCTCATTATTACTGATTGGATTATGCGTGAGCAATGTGAATTTCGGGCGTGTCTACATGTTAGATTGTTGTTTTTATTATTATTATTATTAGTGTTGTTGTAAGTAAATAATATTGTCGAATATAAAAAAAAATACAACTCGATTTCATCTGGATCATGTATATACACATTGTAATAAGTAGGTAATTGACTTATTTTTGATAGAAACATATTTATAGTAGTAAGTACTTAGTATATAATTTTGTCTGTTTTCGGTTTTGCTCTATAAGAGTAATAATATAATGTAAATAGTGACGTGGAACGTTTATTGTCGCTGATATATTTATCAAATCAAATCACGGTGGCACGGTGGCCGTACCACACGATCATTGCGATTTTATGAATCATATTGCGGCCCTGAAAAGGGCCTTTTAGGTCGTCGAGTTGACAACGACACGAATAATAACAATACTCTAATTGTTGCTATTATAATTTATGTCTTCTTCTCGGTCTTCTTGGGGAGAAGGACCGCCTGAATGTTAGGCAGTACACCGCCCTGTGCGATGGTCACGCCGGAGAGCAGCTTGTTGAGCTCCTCGTCGTTACGAATGGCCAGCTGCAGGTGACGCGGTATGATCCTGGTCTTTTTGTTGTCACGGGCCGCGTTACCGGCCAACTCGAGCACTTCGGCCGCCAGGTACTCCATAACGGCCGCGAGGTACACCGGCGCACCGGCACCCACCCTCTCGGCGTAGTTGCCCTTCCTGAGCAGCCTGTGGATACGACCCACCGGGAACTGGAGACCTGCGCGGTTGGAACGCGACTTTGCCTTTCCCTTGACCTTCCCTCCCTTGCCACGTCCGGACATTGTGTTTGGTTATTTGGGCACTGCACAACTCACTGAAAACTAACCGACAAGAGGTGACTTTTTTTTCAAGCGTTTTTTTTTTTTTTTTTTTTTTTTTTTTTTTATGAAATGGAATCTCGCTGTTGGCCTTAAGGGCCTTTACAGCTCAGCACGGGCTGTTTTGGCGAGCTTAGCTCAGCCGGAAGGGGTGGGGTTCCCGCGACTCGCGCAAGGGCGTCTCCTGTGAGACTCGAACCTCGGCTTGGGCCGTCGCGGGGGGGTCAATCGCCTGAAGGGCAGGACGGAAGCTCACTGGAGTGAGCGAAATGCGGAGTAAAGGTCCTCGCCTTCCCCGGAGAAGGCGGTTTTTAACCCTAATCTGTTTGCTACTGCTATTATTATTATTATTGGCCGCGCGGGCGGCTTTTAATTTATTGTTAGCTACTGTGATTGGATCATCCGGATCCTTTAGTATGTGTCGGGGCCTCCTGCGAGCCTTTTTAGTCGGGAAGGGATAATAATTGATGCTATTACGCACCAGTGGGTTGGGATGATGTTTAGCCTTGTCGAAGTGGCGTTTGGACGCCAACTTCATCCATTGGGCTATGGTAGGGAGCTCCAGGTCATAGTGGAGATCGACGTTTCTCACGTAGAAGGGTGCGCCGGTCGCGATTCTCATGAAACGCGACTGTAGCACTTGCAACCGGTGGATATACGAGGGGGCACAGTGCGCGAAGACTACGCTAGCGTAGGTCATGCACGGTCTGACGCAGGCCTTGTACAAGGTTACCTTGTGTCTAAGGGACATGTGACTCCTTTTATTTAGGAGGAAATGGAGGCGAGAGAGGACAAAAGCGGCCTTCTTGCGAACGGCGGCTACATGCTTACGAAAATGCATGCCGCTGTCGAGCGTGACTCCTAGATATTTGACGGACTTTTGCCAGGGAATGGCTTGTCCGTAAAGGGTGACCTCTTTTTTGAGGAGAAATTTTTCCCGAGTATTAGCGTTAGCACCGGGGTTGCCCCTGGCAAAGAGAACTGCAACACTTTTCTCGGGATTTAACTGAAAGCCCCATTTCCGGAACCATTCGCCTAGCGACGTGGTTGCGGTCTGGAGTCTGTCCACGATGACACCTCTGTCTTTATGAGTGGTATAGAGAGCGGTGTCGTCGGCATAGAGGGCTAGCTCCACATTCGGAGCCCTAGGGATGTCGCCGGTATACAGCGTGAAAAGAAGGGGCGAAAGGACCGAGCCTTGAGGGACTCCGGCCCTGATTGGACGAGGAGACGATAACGTTCCTTCTACGCGATAGCGAATTGAGCGGTCGGACAAGAAGTCGTGTACGATACGCACGAGTCTCAGTGGCACTTGAAGGTGGTAGAGCTTGTAAATCAAGCCGTTGTGCCACACCTTGTCGAAAGCCTTCGCTATGTCGAAGAAGAGCGCACCCGTGGCTCTCGGTTTCAGGGAGCTGTTCATCCCGGAGAGGATGTGCTCCGTGATCCGATGGACTTGATGGACGCACGAGTGGGCCGGCCTAAAGCCAAACTGCTCATCGGGAATGAGCCCCTTTTCTAGGGCATAATCTAGGAGGCGCTTTTTCACTACCTTCTCGTACAGCTTGCTCAGCGTGTTGAGAAGGCTGATAGGGCGGTAACTGGTGGGATTGTTACGAGGCTTGCCCGGCTTGTGAATACCGATGACAATGGCCTCTTTCCACTGCGCCGGGAAGGTGCAGTTTTCGAGTAGGCAATTGAAAATGGCCACTAGCAAGCATATCAGATGGGGCGGTAGGCACCGGAGGACCTTATTCGAGATGGCGTCGAGACCTGGAGATTTACGAGGCAGAGAACTCTTGATAAGAGTTTTGACCTCGGCTATCGACGTAGGCGGGAGCGGCTCGGGAGAGAGGGGCAGTGCGACTATGCGTTCGACTTCGCGGTTCACGTGTTCGACGTGCGCCGGGTCGCTATGCTCGAGATACGGCGTGCACTGCTCCACTAGGTTGACGGCTAAGCACTCGGCTTTTTCGTCGTCATCGAATGCGTCAGGCAGATTTGGACGCTTGAGAGGGGGCATAGAAGCCACCGTGTCGGTTTTAAGAGAACGCGCGAGAGACCAATAGGCCGTATGCGAAGGTGACAATTCGCTGGTGAGACGGTCCCAGCGTTCGTTTCTAATTTCGCGCATGCGCTCTTTGACTCGGCGCTGCGAGGCGCGGAGTGCTCTGCGGTTATCGTCGGTCGGCGCTCTGGCGAAGGCGCGAGTCGCCGCGTTCTTCTCGGTCAACAGACGCCTCGCGTCCGGGGGAAGCTCCCAGCGTTGAGCGAACTCATCTGGGACCTTCCGGGACGATTCGGCGACCTTGGTCTGAATGTAATTAGTGACCGAGGAGATCGCGTCTAACGCGTGAGCGGACGAGACTAAATCGTCGGGGATATTAGAGAGGTCAGACGTTTCGACGGGCTTGAGGGCCTCGTCTAGCTTCTGCCAGTCGACTATGGACTTGTACCTCTTCTCTAGGGTGTTAGGTGGGCCGAATTCAAATTGAACCGGGAAATGATCAGAGTCTAATTCGTGTAGCACCTCTACGCTACGCGGCTGTAGTGCTACGTTTCGTAGAACCGCTACGTCTAAGACGTCCGTTGAGAGAAGGCCGTTACAAGTTATACCGCGACGAGTCGGTTGAATGGGGGCAATGACATTGAAATTGAGCACGTCAATAAGTCTACTGAGGGCTCGCCCATTAGGGTTTTCTTTTGAGCTATTCCAGTCCCCGTGCTTGCTATTGAGATCCCCGACCAATAAGACCGAGGGGCCCAGCGCAAACAGAGTCCTTAGATCGCTCTCTAGGATGTCCTTAGAGGGAGGGAGATACACCGACACGATAATAATCGGCTGATGACCGGTCATAGCCACGCGTAACACAGAGCACTCTATGTTTGTTAGCGACGGCGGGTCTAGCGGCGAGCAGTGAAGCGCACGTCTATAGTAGATGAGCGTTCCGCCTTTCGCCGTAGGTCTGTCGTTTCTAACCGCGACGTAATTCGCGAATCTAGGCGCGCGAACGCTGGGCTTGAGAAACGATTCCTGTACTAGGAAAATATCTATTTGGTGGCGAACGAGGAAATCTCGGACCAAATCTGCCTGCGGCTTGAAACCGTTTGCGTTAAATGTCACTACGGACAGCGATCGAGCCTTGACCCTAGACGTGGTCGTAGCTATTGCGGTGTGTTGGATTCTACGAATTGCCGCACGGATTGAAGTAGCAGGGCATGCTGAGATACGACGTTAACCTTAGCGGACACGTCTAAAGCGGATGTATAGGCTTCGTGGAATGCAACGAGGGCATCCAAGTCTAAAGCGCCTATAACGCTGAACGCAAGATTAAATGCGTTGCTAACTTTTGCGGACTCCGCAGATGCCTCCGCGGGAGGGCGGAGGGCTTGAGGAGGAGGGCTCGCCTTAGGGGTGGTCCTCTCCGTTACGGTGGGTGTCGGCACTGACGCCTGGGAAGGCGCCGCAGATGCCGCTTTGGTTGGTAGAGGCGGGAAGGCCTCTGACGTGAGCTGGGGAGGGCCCTCCGTTACCGGGGGCTTGACCCAGGGACTACTTTCGGGCTGTGGGGCCGGCACGTAAGTGGGCTTTGGTCCCGTGCCACGGCGGGCCGCGTCACGCCCCGCCGTGCGCCTAGACGCCGGCTTATGCGCCTTGGGGGCTCGAGGACAACCGCGATAATTCGCTGGGTGCCCCTGTTGCCCGCAAAGCACGCACGCCGGCGGCTCGGCGCACGGAAGTGTGCGCTTGCAGTCCGCGGTGCCATGGTCGCCTAAGCACTTGACACACCGCGCCCTGGCGAAACAGTTACGGGCTGCGTGCCCGTAGAGTTGACAGCGATGACACTGTCGTGTGAATGAGTGTTTGAGGGGGGTTTCAACCCTCAGTCCCGAGAGCTTACAACACTCTCTGAGACCAAATATCTTTTTACCGCTCGGGGTGAGGTCTAGCACTACGAGTACCATATCGTACGCTTCCTTTGTAGTGCGTTGGAGCATTCTGAATACCTCCCTAACGGGGTACCCTTGCTCTACTAAGTCGGTTTGGACTATCCCGGAGTCTATTTCCTTCGGAATGCCCTTGATAACTACCCTAAGGACGCGCTCCTCGGGTAGGGGGAAAGTATGTCCTCCGATACCTTCAGAGCGAAGGTGGGAGGTTAAAAACCGGTGGTGATCCGGTGAAAACACCTGTACGCATAAATTATCCCGCAGCGTACGGGCTTTGTAATTAATCGACTTAGTGTCGAGGAGCTTTGAGAGAGCGGGCCATACACCCTTATCCCTTATGTAAACGGGCGGCGGTGTTTTAATACGGTCCGCGGGAGCGGACGGCGCGGGTTTTCCCGATAAAAGGGAGCTAAGATCCCTCTTAGGAGGGCTTGAGGGCTGGGTTGGCCTCTTGGCCGGAGGACCGCCTTTAGCCGAGCGCTTTTTCTTACGTCCTACTGTTTGAAACCCGTCGGATTCGTTCGACGACGTTTCGTTATTTGATTCCGCCCGGGCGGATTGGGTTGACATACGCGACAGTGGCCGTGATTGGCTAATCGACTCATCGCTTACGCTTCCCATATCGCATGGTGAGCGCGAGCGCGAACGAGATCCTGATTGGTCAGTACGCGAGCTACCTATTTTGTCGGCGCGCGAGCAAGACCCGGATTGGTCGGTTACGTTAGTCGATGCCTTCGCGGAGGCATTTTTATTCGCCCTACGCGACGATGGCCGTGATTGGTTAATCGTCTCATCGCTTACGCTTCCCATTACACGACGTGGTGAGCGTGAGCGCGAGCAAGAACCTGATTGGTCGGTCCGCGAACGAGATACAATTTTGTCGGGGCGCGAGCGAGACCCAGATTGGTCGGTTACGTTAGTCGATGCCTTCGCGGAGGCATTTTTAACCGTCTTACACGGCGGCGGTGACGGCGAACGCGGCGAGTCAGCGACAACGGACTCATTAAAGGCCCGAATAACGTCTGGATAACGTTTGTTTAAAAAGAGCATTAAACTGCTCATGTCAGGAGGTGGATCCTCGGACGCCATTCTGAAGGCGGGAAGCCAACAGTTTGACGACGAGTGTGTACCTAAGCCTACTGGTAGTGAGTACCTAAGCTAGTGATTTGCCCTAACGTGTATGCGTCTCCGCTGGTGATAGCGGAGGTGTGGTTTGTCACCGACCTAACCAGCCCGTAGGAGTTTGGGTAAATAGAGCCCCTACGGATGTGACAGGACCCGTCCAACAGTGGACCTGTTTTTAGCCGGTTGCAAGGAAAGTAGTTGGAGTACCTACTCCCTATCGCGTGCCTACTAAGAGGCCCGGCCGCCAACAGGACTTGGAGGAAGCGGAGGGGCTGTTACGCGCCTTGAAAAAGGCACGGTGTATGCACCCCGGACAAAAACACTCCCGCACAAGGCGTTAACCGACAGATAACCGTTTGGCACCGTTAGGTGGCTATCTGAACGGCCGCAGGTAAACCCGCGATCATAAATTGCAGCCTTCAAAGCCCGTTGTCCACCGAAGGCGCGAAGCGACCAATGGGAGCGCAGCAGGCGGCAAGGCAGCAGTCGGAGAGCGCGTGCGCACTGTACAGTGGCAAGCGGCGATGACTCACACGGAGCGAGCGAGATAGCACAGGAACAGACGTCCGCACGGAACGACGGTCGGGCGCAGAGTGTTTTGAACTAACCGACAAGAGGTGACTTTTTTTTCAAGCGGCGGCGAATAATATTATATATGAATTCGGACGGTGTTCAACCAACCGGCCGGGTGTGACGAGAAACGACGTCGACGACTCGGCGCTATTAAACGCGATTGGGTGCCGCCGGCTCAGCGAGCGAGCGTTAGTGAGGGGTGCGAGAGGGGGGGCGCGGGCGTAGGCCATGTGTGTAAGATCTACATACGTGGAATTAGAATTAAAATAATAATAATAATTAAAATTACATGCATGCATGCATGCATACATACATACATACATACATACAAAAAAAAAATATACAAACAGATAGGTAAATAACACAATAATATGTATTATTATTATTATTAACGACGGACGGATCACTCTTATTTATTATTATTATGTTCCAAATATTTATTGTGAGTTTTACGTTTTTTGTTTGAACGTGTACTTACCGGTCTCGTGTTTTCGTTTTTATGTACTGTTGTGTAATCGTGTAAAACACCCATTATTATATTTTTATACATAATATTACATATTTGGTTATTTGTTTAGAATTTGTTTAATAAATAGGAACCGGTGGGGATGGCGGGGGCGTGTCCATTGTCTATTGTCTTATGTCTTGGCCCGCCAAATTTTATTGCACCTCATAACATCTGTTAATAATTGGGTACATGCATTGTATTTACATTTGGCAACAGTCGGGCACTCGGGCGGCCGAAGGGATTGTTATCGCGAAGAGGAAGAAGTGGGTCGCGGTGCTGCATTGCATTTTTTTTGTTGTTGTATTTCTCGAGTGTGAAGTGCGTGCGATCTCGATACAGGTGGATACAGGCGATGACGATTTTGTGTTTCGTGTGTGTGTGTGTGTGATACGGCGCTGCTGCGACGGTGAGTTGCTAATATAATATAATAAGTTGTTAAAATATTAAGACACACCTACATACTTATACATACGTAATCTGCCTCTCTCACTCTCACTGCCTTGCCTTATTGGACAATTTAACAACTACTTATGTCGCATGTTATTATTATTTATATATAGGATATGTATCACCAGCCGGTCAACTAGCGACAATTGGACAATTTTTATAGTTTTATATATTATGTGTATGTATATTTAGGTATATATATATTATATAATTATATTTTTAGTGTTTAATATAATATAATTTTTTTTTTGTGCGTTTATTCGTTTGATACTCTCGACTCAACGGCAGCCCATGGAAACATATGTTAGCCCTGAAAAGGGCTTTTTGTGTGGCGTGTTTGTGCGTGCGTTTATTATTAGGTAGGTACAGTAATAATATACGACATCGACACAACCGACCACTTGCGATGCGCTCGTCGCTCGTCCGGTGGCCGATCCTCCTTCTGCTCCCGCTACTCCCGCTCCTAGGTGGTCAGCGCACGCGAACACGGTGCGGCGGCTCGTGCGTATTGAACGTGGATGGTCGCGTTCACTTCTTGGAAGCGGCAGACGCCTTTTTCGCGGTGGTGGCGGCCTTCGATTTGGGCGCGGCGGCAGCGGCCTTCTTCGGTTTGGGGGCTTTGGGTTTCTTGGTCGGTGGCTTCGCGCTCCTCTTCGCCTTGGACGCGGCCGCGTTGCTCGACGCGCCCTTGCCGGACGCCGCGGCGGCGGCGGCGGCGCGACCCTTCTTCGGTGTGGCCGCAGCGACCGGCTTCCTCTTGGCCGCGGCCGCTGCCTTCTTGTCTTTGGCGGCGACGCCCCTGCCGCCCGCTTTGGCCGGGGAGGCGGACCCGGCGGCCGATGCCGACGCGGCGGCGGCCTTCTTGCTCCTGGCGCCGGCGCTCGCGGCGGTCTTCTTGGCGGGTGCGCTCGGCTTCTTCGCCGATTTGGCCGCGGAGGACGCCGCCGCGCCGGAGCCCCTGCCGCCGGAGGACGCGGCGGCGGCGGCCGTCGCCTTCTTCGCGGCGCCGCCGGTACCCGACTTGCTGTCTATCTTGAACGAGCCCGATGCGCCCTTGCCCTTCGTCTGAATCAGGGTGCCGGAGGCGACGGCACGCTTGAGATACTTTCTTATGAACGGCGCCAACCTCTCGGCGTCGAGGCTATAATTCGAGGCGATGTACTTCTTGATCGCCTGCAGGGACGATCCGCTCCTCTCCTTGAGCTCTTTGATCGCGCTGTTCACCATTTCGGAGGTCTTGGGGTGCGTCGGTCTGGCCTTGGGTTTCTTGGCGGCCGCTGCCGCCTTCGGTGCCTTCTTGGCGGGCGTCGCCGGCGCGGGTGTCTCCGATGCTACTGCGGTGTCGGCCATTTTTTTTTCCTTTTTCCAATTGATATTAATCAATCACACTGACACTTAGGTATATTTGTAATATAGTAATATGTAGTACGTATAATATTATACTAGATAATAATGTGAGCGTAAAGAGTGCGCGGCGCTAGTGAGCGCCGGCCAGACGAATCGGTATACCGCGACGAGAGCTTCGTCGGCTGCGTGCGTTTTCTCGTATTCGAGTGTGAAACTTTTCACTAACACGTCTCGGTTTCATCGGATTTTTGATGATTATCAAACGGAAAATCGGAGAAAATCTCGTTGGCGATCGATAGTCTACGATATCGGCCACCGGTCGGGCAGTCGGGCGGGGCTCCAGGCGCGAGCGCGCGTCGGGCATCCGCGTTTGAAGTTTGTTATTGTCGAGTCGCGCGCGTACCGTCCAGTTTAAATCGCGAATTAAACAATTAAAGCGAACGGTGGGCGCGCGCGCGACCTCCGAGGGCGGAGCTCAAGATTCCGAGGTTCAACGGGATCCATTCGTTTCGGCGATATATTAGGATTACGATCGATTTTAACGCATCGAACGCGACATGTTGTAGGACAGCACACCGCGCTCCCGCGACGAGGCCGTGGACGCGCGCGCGTTCTCGTCTTTGCTCCGTAGTAGCAATATTATTTACCAAAAGGAAATAAGAAACTAAGAATAAGTCGAAATGTCCGATTAAACGTTACGAGTATCATCGTTACATTTATCAAACACATCGATCGAGAAGCACGCGAGGAGATCTAAATAAGCAAAGCAAAAATTTCATTGACGCAGCCGGGAGCGATGCTGTTCGGTCGCAACCTTTTTTTACCTAGCTACGTTAGCACACCTATATTCTTAATTTTCAATGTCTCAACGTGAATGAACGGACACTTAAACGTATAACATAATAACTCTACCTATATAATATGTGTACATACTAAGTATACCAATTATAGTTTGCGATATTATAACGCCGTAATCTCATGTACATACGAAAACTTTAAATTGTTTCGATTGATATTTGTATGTGCTCTAAATGAATGTCATGTTTGCCCGTAATTGCTTGTCACATTCAAAGTTGTATTTTGTGTTTGTCTTTACCAATGTATCAGTGTGCCGAGCGTTGGCAAACTTTATCAATAAAAAAAACATGCCACTAGTGGATAGTTAGCATTAGTATCAGTAGTAATAGTGGTGTTATATGAAAAATATCATTCAATCAACTAAGCTTAGCGGTAGCTTAACTAATTGTGGGTGTGTCGTCGCTTAGTCGTTTTGATACGTTTTATTTTTGTAATAGAAACATATGCGGCCCTGAAAAGGGCCTTTTTTAGTTGTTGAAAAATATCCGTCATACACCTAAGTAGGTGTACGACAATAATTAAATCAACTTAACCGCCGAAACCGTAGAGGGTGCGGCCCTGGCGCTTCAGAGCGTACACGACGTCCATGGCGGTGACGGTCTTCCTCTTGGCGTGCTCCGTGTAGGTTACCGCGTCGCGGATGACGTTCTCGAGGAATACCTTGAGAACACCGCGAGTCTCCTCGTATATCAGACCGGAGATACGTTTCACTCCACCCCTGCGCGCCAGACGACGAATCGCCGGCTTGGTGATACCCTGGATGTTATCACGGAGCACCTTCCTGTGACGCTTCGCGCCACCTTTTCCCAATCCCTTTCCTCCCTTACCGCGGCCGGTCATCGTTGATTGACTGAATTAACTGAACTTTAGAAAAACCACCAGCACTACGTACGTCTGGCACGTACGACGATCACTGTTAGAATACGCTTCGCGTCTTCAGTTGCTCTTGTGTATCCGCTCTTCTGTGAGGCGGACATCAGCCAGTTCGGGCAGAGCCCACGCTGGCGGTGTGGATGTTCGCGTTCTGCCGATGCAGAACGGCACTGGGGCGGGCGTATAGCCCTTGGTGTGGCGGAGGCGAGGAGCGTCTGGCTCGACTCGTCTCGATTGTCTACTATTGTTTCCTCATCCGTTGTGTGGGGCGTCGGGCAGAGTCGCGGCTCGCGGTCTAGGCCCGCCGTGAGCGGCGAGATGACCTGCGGGTGACGCTGCGTTGTCCGTCCGTGCCCCGGCGTCTGGTCCGGTGGGGGTACCCGCGCGAATCAGTTCGCGTGGATACGGAAATCTGGTGTCTGGGGGCCTGGAGTGCCATGGCGCGAGGTGTTGTAGGTGCGGGAAGCGGGACGCGTCCGCTTGCTCGAACATGCTCCTCGCCGCCTGTGCTATGACGTCGTCGATGCTCTCGATGCGTAGGTCGCGTGCGATGGTGGCGTTTCTTACGTAGCGCGGCGCGTTCACTGCGCGCCGGAGTGTCGTACTCTGCACGGTGCGTAGTCGTCGGCGGCTCGTCTCCGAGGTGAGCGCGAACCATGCTGGCGCCGCGTAGGTGAGATGCGGGCGGATGTACATTTTGTAAAGTGAGAGCTTTGTGCGCAGCGGGATGTTGCCCGACACTAGCGGGCGAAGCTTCCTCAGTGCCCACTTAGCCCTGCCGGCAGCCATAGAGACGTGTTTCGACATGGTGAGCCTCCGATCCACCTGTACTCCCAGATAGGTGACCGTGCTCTGCCATGTCAGGTCTTCGTTGAGAAAGCGTAGCGGTGGCGGTGTATATTTGGCACCGAACGCTATCGCTTGGGTCTTCTTCGGGTTCGCGGCGAGTCTCCATTTGTCCAGCCATTCGGGGAGCAGGTCGAGTGAGCGCTGGACTTTTTTGGCGGCGTGTCGGTTGTTGAGTGACGTCGCTATGTACGCCGTGTCGTCGGCGTAGAGCGCGAGTGTGCACCCCTCGGCGCACGGGACGTCGTCGGTGTAGAGGGCGTAGAGGGCTGGCGCGATGACGCTGCCCTGCGGGACGCCCGCCGTTATCTTGCGTTGGCTCGACGTCGCCTTACCGACCGCCACCGTGAAGCGACGGTCCTCGAGGTAGGAGCGGATCACCGCTACGATGCGGCGAGGCAGTGGAGATTCTGCAAGCTTGAGCACGAGGCCAGCGTGCCAGACGCGGTCGAACGCCTTTTCCATGTCTAGCATGACGGCGACTGCCGCCTCTTTCCTGTTGAGGGCGGTCGCAGCGGTGTAGATGATTCTTGTTAGCTGCTGCGTGGTGCTGTGCTCGCTGCGAAATCCAAATTGTTCGGGCCTCGGCTCTATGTGCTTGTTGTAGTGTCGCAGCAGAAGCCTCTCGAACGTTTTGGACTGGGTCGACAGCAGGGTGATGGGCCGGTAGCTCTCCGGCCTGGTGGTGTCTTTGCCTGGTTTGGGAATTGTTATTAGTTTTCCTTCCTTCCAAGAGGTCGGGAAGAGCCCGTGCCGGACGATCCCGGTGAAGAGACGTGCGAGCGCCGCTAGCCAGCGCATCGGGAGGTGGCGGAGTGCTCGGTGGGTGATGCCGTCGAGCCCGGGAGCCTTCTTCAGTGGCAGCGAGGTGATCACTCTCCGTACCTGTGTGGGCGAGAAAAATATAGCTTCTTCTTCGTCGGGCGGCGGGATCGAGGTTAGCGCACGGGCTGCGCTCTCGACCTCTTCGACGCGGACAGCAGAGGCCGCGGGATGCGGCGAGAACTGCTCCTCGAAGTGGGATGCAAGCAGTTCGGCTCGCCCGGCGTCGTCGTAGATGTAGGCGCCGTCGCGGTCGCGCAGCGGGCGTATGGGCTCGGGAGTTCTGTAAAGACTGCGGCAGAGGCCGTAGAGTCGCTCTTGCTCCACGGTGGTTTCACCTAGGATCCCCTCCCAGGTCAGCCTCTGGTGTTTGGCCAGCTCCGCCTTGACGTGGTCGGTCGTATTGTAGAGTTTTGCCTTGATCCTTGGGCAGCGGGTGCGCTGCCATTGCCTCCTAAGGGCGCGTTTCGCGCGAATCAGCCGGCTTATGTAGGCTGGCAGCGGCGGCGTGGACGTCGGAGGGGCGCGTTCGCTTGTGGCACTCCGCAGCGCGTTTTGGATGGCGGCCGTAATGGTGTCGGCCATCGCGTTCACTTCTGCGGCTGTGGTTGGCGTCCCTGGAGTCGGTGCGCTCTCCATGATGGCGCTGAATGCGTCCCAGTCCGTTACCTGCACCGATAATCGTGCGGGCGGAATGGGTGGTCCCGTGACGATGCAGAGCACCGGTTGGTGGTCAGACTGAAGGTTGTCCATCAGAACCTGCTGCTCGATGTGGGACGCCACTCCCTTGTGCGCGATGAAGTCGATTGTGTCCGGTGTTTTGTTGTCGTCGTAGGGGTTAGGTTAGGTTAGGTTAGGTTAGGTTAGGTTAGGTTAGGTTAGGTTAGGTTAGGTTAGGTTAGGTTAGGTTAGGTTAGGTTAGGTTAGGTTAGGTTAGGTTAGGTTAGGTTAGGTTAGGTTAGGTTAGGTTAGGTTAGGTTAGGTTAGGTTAGGTTAGGTTAGGTTAGGTTAGGTTAGGTTAGGTTAGGTTAGGTTAGGTTAGGTTAGGTTAGGTTAGGTTAGGTTAGGTTAGGTTAGGTTAGGTTAGGTTAGGTTAGGTTAGGTTAGGTTAGGTTAGGTTAGGTTAGGTTAGGTTAGGTTAGGTTAGGTTAGGTTAGGTTAGGTTAGGTTAGGTTAGGTTAGGTTAGGTTAGGTTAGGTTAGGTTAGGTTAGGTTAGGTTAGGTTAGGTTTTTTTTTTTTTTTTTTTTTTTTTTTGTTTGTTCGCAATTATTATTATTTTTTGATTATGTATGTTTTTTTTTAAAACTATTACAAAAGTTATTCACGAGAGGATGGAGATGCAAGGAAGAAGTGGCTATTTGATACCTTCTTTTTCCTTACACCTTTACAATTTTTGTCACATAGACGAAACAAAAGTATACAAAACAAATTGGTTATGACTTGCTATGAGTGAGTAATTATACAAAGTAAGTGTGTTTGAGTTTGTTTAGCAAGAAATTGGCGTCCAATGTGACGTGGAGTCTCGGTGTTAAAATAAATAAAATGATTTTACGCTTAGTTAACGGTTATAATTATAATACAAGGTTTTTATTAGGTTTCTATTACTTCTTTTACCGTAATAGTGTTAAGTTACAATTGATTCAATATTTTAAACAGGAAAAGAAGAAAAAATATCTGTTATATTAAATTTATACACTGCAAATAATTTTAATTTTAATATGGCTTTAAACATTGCAACAAGTAGCTAGATATACAAAAAAATAAATAAAAAATAAACAATAGGTCGTGTGAATTTATACAATTCTATAGGCATTTGATTTTAATTGTTGAACTTTTTTAGGCAGTTTACGATATAGGTCATAAGGCTAATGAGTGATTTTAGTTCTGTGGGGTGCGGAATCAATTCTCTTAGGGAGAAGGGATTGATATTTGTCAAATTGTGTGTTGTAAATTTTTGTGTGTGGTTATGTCTTTCAGTTATAAACCTAGGGCACTCTTCGAGCAAGTGTTTCAGTGTCTGTGTTGTGTGGTTGTCGCATGGGCATGTGTCGTTGTCTGTGATTTTGAATCGGCTCAGGTAGCTTTTGGCGAAAGAGTGTCCTGTGAGGAATTGTGTGAGTTGAAAAGAAATGGGTACGGTCGAAAAAAATGATTTTATATCTTCTAAGTTCGGGAATATGTTAACCGTAAAGCGGCCTGTGCTGTCTCCTACGTATCTGTTATTGTTTATGACTTTGGTCGCGCTTTTTATTGTTGTTTTTATGTAGGAAAGGGGACATGCTATGTGGGTTAGGTTAGGTTAGGTTAGGTTAGGTTAGGTTAGGTTAGGTTAGGTTAGGTTAGGTTAGGTTAGGTTAGGTTAGGTTAGGTTAGGTTAGGTTAGGTTAGGTTAGGTTAGGTTAGGTTAGGTTAGGTTAGGTTAGGTTAGGTTAGGTTAGGTTAGGTTAGGTTAGGTTAGGTTAGGTTAGGTTTTTTTTTTTTTTTTTTTTTTTTTTAGTTTGTTCGCAATTATTATTTTTTGATTATGTATGTTTTTTTTTTTTTTTAAAACTATTACAAAAGTTATTCACGAGAGGATGGAGATGCAAGGAAGAAGTGGCTATTTGATACCTTCTTTTTCCCTTACACCTTTACAATTTTTGTCACATAGACGAAACAAAAGTATACAAAACAAATTGGTTATGACTTGCTATGAGTGAGTAATTATACAAAGTAAGTGTGTTTGAGTTTGTTTAGCAAGAAATTGGCGTCCAATGTGACGTGGAGTCTCGGTGTTAAATAAAATGATTTTACGCTTAGTTAACGGTTATAATTATAATACAAGGTTTTTATTAGGTTTCTATTACTTCTTTTACCGTAATAGTGTTAAGTTACAATTGATTCAATATTTTAAACAGGAAAAGAAGAAAAAATATCTGTTATATTAAATTTATACACTGCAAATAATTTTAATTTTAATATGGCTTTAAACATTGCAACAAGTAGCTAGATATACAAAAAAATAAATAAAAAATAAACAATAGGTCGTGTGAATTTATACAATTCTATAGGCATTTGATTTTAATTGTTGAACTTTTTTAGGCAGTTTACGATATAGGTCATAAGGCTAATGAGTGATTTTAGTTCTGTGGGGTGCGGAATCAATTCTCTTAGGGAGAAGGGATTGATATTTGTCAGATTGTGTGTTGTAAATTTTTGTGTGTGGTTATGTCTTTCAGTTATAAACCTAGGGCACTCTTCGAGCAAGTGTTTCAGTGTCTGTGTTGTGTGGTTGTCGCATGGGCATGTGTCGTTGTCTGTGATTTTGAATCGGCTCAGGTAGCTTTTGGCGAAAGAGTGTCCTGTGAGGAATTGTGTGAGTTGAAAAGAAATGGGTACGGTCGAAAAAAATGATTTTATATCTTCTTAGTTCGGGAATATGTTAACCGTAAAGCGGCCTGTGCTGTCTCCTACGTATCTGTTATTGTTTATGACTTTGGTCGCGCTTTTTATTGTTGTTTTTATGTAGGAAAGGGGACATGCTATGTGGGATGGGGAGCAGTGCTGGTTCGCGGCTTTAGAGGCGGCTACGTCCGCGGCTTCGTTGCCAGGGATCCCGGAGTGTCCTTTAACCCATTGAAATAGGATCTCGGGGTTTTCGTGTGTGTGCTTTATCTTGTGAATCGTTTTGTGTATTTGTGCTACAAGCGGGTGTGTGTTAGACGATTGTTTGAGTGCGGCAAGTGATGACTGTGA
Organism: Pieris mannii; assembly: GCA_028984075.1. NCBI lineage: Eukaryota > Metazoa > Arthropoda > Insecta > Lepidoptera > Pieridae > Pieris > Pieris mannii. The sequence continues at coordinate 30,019 of CM054798.1, read as the reverse complement.
GTCGGTATGAATGTGCGAGTGTGTTATTTTATTTTTATGAATGTGATCTACTGCTTTTAATATTGCAAACAGTTCAGCCTGGAAGACCGAGCTGGTGCTGTGTAGTTTGAATAATTTTGTAAGAGTCGATGAGTGAGCGGAGGGCGGGAAGACAACGAATGCCGCGCCGACAGAGCCGTCGCTTTGTTTGCTGCCGTCCGTGTATATGTGCGTGTGTGATGTAGAGATTTTATTGGTGGTGATGTCTGCAACGTGTGTGTCGATCGGTGTCCTATGTGCAGGGTGGAGGAGCTCCTTAAAAGGTACAGGTTTTTCGATCGGGATGTCGGAGGGGATCCTATCGCTAGTTCTATTGATTCGTGTTTGTTCTAGCTCAGCGGTCTCTAGGACCTTGAGGTCTAGCGGGGTGATTTGGGCTAAAGCCGTGGCCGCGCAGGTGGATATTGTGCGAAATCCTCTAATTATTTTTATGGCAAATAGCCTTTGTGTGCTGTTGAGACGTTTTCTTACATATTTCTTTGAGGCGATGTGGCCCCAGATACCCGAGGCGTACGTTATGATGGGTTCGATGACCATTTGGTATATGAGTCTAATGTTGTCGGGGTGCGGACCCCACGTTGGTCTGGTGTACATTATAATCTTATGGAATATTTTTATTGCCTTTTCTAGAATGTAATTGAGGTGTTCGTTGAAGTTAAGTTTGCTATCTATGATTAGGCCTAAGTATTTGATAGTGTTGCTGAACTTGAGTGGCACGCCATCGAAAACGATTCGACTGAGAGTCGCGGGTTTGGTGAACGCGATACATTGTGTCTTGTCTGGACCGAAATGGAGCTTGACGCTGTGTCCCCATAGTCGAATCGTTTCCAGAGCCGAGTTTGTGATCTGTTCGAGTGTATTAGTGTCCTTGGCCGTGCTTATAAGCAGGACGTCGTCTGCGTATGCCTGAAGGGAGCAGCCTTCTGGAATGGGTGTGTCGAGCAGGTTGTTGAGAATGATGTTCCAGAGGATAGGCCCGCAAGCTGATCCTTGGACACATCCTTTCTCGGTGTGTTTTGTGACGGTGGTGTTGCCGAGTCGTAGTGACACTTTTCTATCTTGGAGGTAACTTTTTATAATTTTAAAAATATTTACGGGACAACCAATGCGTCGGAGCCCGTCGTAGACGGCGGGCCACCACGCATTGTCGAAAGCTGCTTTGATATCGAGGGAGACGGCTATTGCTAGCTGGCCCTTGGTCTTGGCTGATGTGACTGTACCTATGGCTTGTTGTATAGCCTGTACGGTGCTTGTCTGCTCCGTAAAGCCGAATTGATTCGGGTTCAGTAGTTTAAGGTTGTGTGCGTTGAAAGTTAATCTTTTAGTAAATAATTTCTCAAGTGTTTTGCCGAAGACGGGTATGAGACCGATAGGTCGGTAGGAGCTTAGCTCTTCGAGCTTTGTTTTTCCCGGCTTGGGAATGATTTTAACTACCGCCTCTTTCCAAATGGAAGGGAAGTGTGAAATGGTCAAGCAGCAATTAAATAAGTTGGTGATGAATTCCGGAAACAGACGAGCGAACACGGCGCAAATGTCACTGGTAAGGTGGTCATGACCCGGTGCTTTATTATTACCGATCGAGCCGATGGCGTCGAATATCTCGGTGGTGGTAAAGGGGGGTTCGTTCTCCGTGTTAGGGAGAACATTGGCAGCCCCCCTGATGTCGCGGTGTTCGCTCGAGTCAGGATCATCCCCGGGGTAAAAGTGGTTTATTAGTGCTTCGGCAGTCTCCTGCTCGGTGTTTGTGTATGTGTTGTTGATCTTAAGTGTACCCGGGTGTATGTTTATCGCTTTGTCTTTTAAAAGTTTGTTTGTAATGGACCATGCGTCGTCCTTGCCCTGAGCCTCGCAGAAAGCCCGAAAGCTGTCTGTCGAGGCCCGGCGCATCTCTGACGCATATTGCTCTTTTGTTTCCCTGTATTGTTCGATTAGGTCGGGTGAGGGTGTGTTATGAGATCGTGTTGTGCGATGCAGCGTCCGATGTAATTGGATGCATTTTGTTTTGAGGTGCTCCAGGCGGTCATTCCAGAAGGGGGCTTTGCTTTTTTGTTTACCGGTTTTTAATGGAAATGATATTTTACAAGCTTCATTGATAATGAGCGTCGTGCGTTCTACGATTGAGTCGAGTTCGGTGGGTGATATGTCGAGGAAGTTGGTGTCCAGAATTTTACTATTGACAAATTTGGAGAGCAGATTTTCCTTGAACGAGTGGGTTAGGTTAGGTTAGGTTAGGTTAGGTTAGGTTAGGTTAGGTTAGGTTAGGTTAGGTTAGGTTAGGTTAGGTTAGGTTAGGTTAGGTTAGGTTAGGTTAGGTTAGGTTAGGTTAGGTTAGGTAAGGTTAGGTTAGGTTAGGTTAGGTTAGGTTAGGTTAGGTTAGGTTAGGTTAGGTTAGGTTAGGTTAGGTTAGGTTAGGTTAGGTTAGGTTAGGTTAGGTTAGGTTAGGTTAGGTTAGGTTAGGTTAGGTTAGGTTAGGTTAGGTTAGGTTAGGTTAGGTTAGGTTAGGTTAGGTTAGGTTAGGTTAGGTTAGGTTAGGTTAGGTTAGGTTAGGTTAGGTTAGGTTTTTTTTTTTTTTTTTTTTTTTTAGTTTGTTCGCAATTATTATTTTTTGATTATGTATGTTTTTTTTGTTTTTTTTTTTTAAAACTATTACAAAAGTTATTCACGAGAGGATGGAGATGCAAGGAAGAAGTGGCTATTTGATACCTTCTTTTTCCTTACACCTTTACAATTTTTGTCACATAGACGAAACAAAAGTATACAAAACAAATTGGTTATGACTTGCTATGAGTGAGTAATTATACAAAGTAAGTGTGTTTGAGTTTGTTTAGCAAGAAATTGGCGTCCAATGTGACGTGGAGTCTCGGTGTTAAATAAAATGATTTTACGCTTAGTTAACGGTTATAATTATAATACAAGGTTTTTATTAGGTTTCTATTACTTCTTTTACCGTAATAGTGTTAAGTTACAATTGATTCAATATTTTAAACAGGAAAAGAAGAAAAAATATCTGTTATATTAAATTTATACACTGCAAATAATTTTAATTTTAATATGGCTTTAAACATTGCAACAAGTAGCTAGATATACAAAAAAATAAATAAAAAATAAACAATAGGTCGTGTGAATTTATACAATTCTATAGGCATTTGATTTTAATTGTTGAACTTTTTTAGGCAGTTTACGATATAGGTCATAAGGCTAATGAGTGATTTTAGTTCTGTGGGGTGCGGAATCAATTCTCTTAGGGAGAAGGGATTGATATTTGTCAGATTGTGTGTTGTAAATTTTTGTGTGTGGTTATGTCTTTCAGTTATAAACCTAGGGCACTCTTCGAGCAAGTGTTTCAGTGTCTGTGTTGTGTGGTTGTCGCATGGGCATGTGTCGTTGTCTGTGATTTTGAATCGGCTCAGGTAGCTTTTGGCGAAAGAGTGTCCTGTGAGGAATTGTGTGAGTTGAAAAGAAATGGGTACGGTCGAAAAAAATGATTTTATATCTTCTAAGTTCGGGAATATGTTAACCGTAAAGCGGCCTGTGCTGTCTCCTACGTATCTGTTATTGTTTATGACTTTGGTCGCGCTTTTTATTGTTGTTTTTATGTAGGAAAGGGGACATGCTATGTGGGATGGGGAGCAGTGCTGGTTCGCGGCTTTAGAGGCGGCTACGTCCGCGGCTTCGTTGCCAGGGATCCCGGAGTGTCCTTTAACCCATTGAAATAGGATCTCGGGGTTTTCGTGTGTGTGCTTTATCTTGTGAATCGTTTTGTGTATTTGTGCTACAAGCGGGTGTGTGTTAGACGATTGTTTGAGTGCGGCAAGTGATGACTGTGAGTCGGTATGAATGTGCGAGTGTGTTATTTTATTTTTATGAATGTGTTCTACTGCTTTTAATATTGCAAACAGTTCAGCCTGGAAGACCGAGCTGGTGCTGTGTAGTTTGAATAATTTTGTAAGAGTCGATGAGTGAGCGGAGGGCGGGAAGACAACGAATGCCGCGCCGACAGAGCCGTCGCTTTGTTTGCTGCCGTCCGTGTATATGTGTGTGTCGATCGGTGTCCTATGTGCAGGGTGGAGGAGCTCCTTAAAAGGTACAGGTTTTTCGATCGGGATGTCGGAGGGGATCCTATCGCTAGTTCTATTGATTCGTGTTTGTTCTAGCTCAGCGGTCTCTAGGACCTTGAGATCTAGCGGGGTGATTTGGGCTAAAGCCGTGGCCGCGCAGGTGGATATTGTGCGAAATCCTCTAATTATTTTTATGGCAAATAGCCTTTGTGTGCTGTTGAGACGTTTTCTTACATATTTCTTTGAGGCGATGTGGCCCCAGATACCCGAGGCGTACGTTATGATGGGTTCGATGACCATTTGGTATATGAGTCTAATGTTGTCGGGGTGCGGACCCCACGTTGGTCTGGTGTACATTATAATCTTATGGAATATTTTTATTGCCTTTTCTAGAATGTAATTGAGGTGTTCGTTGAAGTTAAGTTTGCTATCTATGATTAGGCCTAAGTATTTGATAGTGTTGCTGAATTGGTTAGGTTAGGTTAGGTTAGGTTAGGTTAGGTTAGGTTAGGTTAGGTTAGGTTAGGTTAGGTTAGGTTAGGTTAGGTTAGGTTAGGTTAGGTTAGGTTAGGTTAGGTTAGGTTAGGTTAGGTTAGGTTAGGTTAGGTTAGGTTAGGTTAGGTTAGGTTAGGTTAGGTTAGGTTAGGTTAGGTTAGGTTAGGTTAGGTTAGGTTAGGTTAGGTTAGGTTAGGTTAGGTTAGGTTAGGTTAGGTTAGGTTAGGTTAGGTTAGGTTAGGTTAGGTTAGGTTAGGTTAGGTTAGGTTAGGTTAGGTTAGGTTAGGTTAGGTTAGGTTAGGTTAGGTTAGGTTAGGTTAGGTTAGGTTAGGTTAGGTTAGGTTAGGTTAGGTTAGGTTAGGTTAGGTTAGGTTAGGTTAGGTTAGGTTAGGTTAGGTTAGGTTAGGTTAGGTTAGGTTAGGTTAGGTTAGGTTAGGTTAGGTTAGGTTAGGTTAGGTTAGGTTAGGTTAGGTTAGGTTAGGTTAGGTTAGGTTAGGTTAGGTTAGGTTAGGTTAGGTTAGGTTAGGTTAGGTTAGGTTAGGTTAGGTTAGGTTAGGTTAGGTTAGGTTAGGTTAGGTTAGGTTAGGTTAGGTTAGGTTAGGTTAGGTTAGGTTAGGTTAGGTTAGGTTAGGTTAGGTTAGGTTAGGTTAGGTTAGGTTAGGTTAGGTTAGGTTAGGTTAGGTTAGGTTAGGTTAGGTTAGGTTAGGTTAGGTTAGGTTAGGTTAGGTTAGGTTAGGTTAGGTTAGGTTAGGTTAGGTTAGGTTAGGTTAGGTTAGGTTAGGTTAGGTTAGGTTAGGTTAGGTTAGGTTAGGTTAGGTTAGGTTAGGTTAGGTTAGGTTAGGTTAGGTTAGGTTAGGTTAGGTTAGGTTAGGTTAGGTTAGGTTAGGTTAGGTTAGGTTAGGTTAGGTTAGGTTAGGTTAGGTTAGGTTAGGTTAGGTTAGGTTAGGTTAGGTTAGGTTAGGTTAGGTTAGGTTAGGTTAGGTTAGGTTAGGTTAGGTTAGGTTAGGTTAGGTTAGGTTAGGTTAGGTTAGGTTAGGTTAGGTTAGGTTAGGTTAGGTTAGGTTAGGTTAGGTTAGGTTAGGTTAGGTTAGGTTAGGTTAGGTTAGGTTAGGTTGATGCCTTTGCCGAGGCTGTCCTGCAGGCGAAAGAAGACAACGAGCGAGCCCGGGAAGTTGAACCCACGGCGGCGCCTATGAGGAAAAAACGTACCGGACGTCGCCGCCGCGACTTTTTGCGTCGCTGAAATGCTGTTGCTGCTCACATAGCTATGCCGCTTGCTTACATATTTGCTATTTTTGCTTTGCTTACTCGCTATTTGCTTTTATCAGCTATTTCGCTTCGCCTTATAGGGTGATCGTAGATAAGTAAGCCTCGTAGATTAATTAATTAATTTATAATGTAATTAAATTAACGCTTCGCCAAGGAGAATTGCTTGAAATCACTAATGTTTTAAGCTTGCAAATAACTTTGCTTTGTATATAGGGCTTTTAGGAGAGCTGCGCGCTGACTGGCGCCAAGCAGCAAGCGCAAGCTGGGAAGTGGGTCTAGGCCTACTGGCTGTTACCACGATCCGGCTACGTACGCGCTATGGATTGGGCCCTGGTGGTTTTAGTGGGTATGGGGCCATCGCATTTTACGACCTTGACCCCCACACTCCCCGCGCCATTCACTCCCTGCCCAGGCGCGGGCGCCCGTAAGCGGGTTTCCCCAGGAAAAAAAAAAAAAAAAAAAAAAAAAAGGTTAGGTTAGGTTAGGTTAGGTTAGGTTAGGTTAGGTTAGGTTAGGTTAGGTTAGGTTAGGTTAGGTTAGGTTAGGTTAGGTTAGGTTAGGTTAGGTTAGGTTAGGTTAGGTTAGGTTAGGTTAGGTTAGGTTAGGTTAGGTTAGGTTAGGTTAGGTTAGGTTAGGTTAGGTTAGGTTAGGTTAGGTTAGGTTAGGTTAGGTTAGGTTAGGTTAGGTTAGGTTAGGTTAGGTTAGGTTAGGTTAGGTTAGGTTAGGTTAGGTTAGGTTAGGTTAGGTTAGGTTAGGTTAGGTTAGGTTAGGTTAGGTTAGGTTAGGTTAGGTTAGGTTAGGTTAGGTTAGGTTAGGTTAGGTTAGGTTAGGTTAGGTTAGGTTAGGTTAGGTTAGGTTAGGTTAGGTTAGGTTAGGTTAGGTTTTTTTTTTTTTTTTTTTTTTTTTTTTTTTGTGCTAATTTATAGTGGGCCTACCTCCCCGGCGACTCTCGCCCCGGGGCCGAGGAAGCTAAGCTAGGTGATAATTTTTTCAGAGGGAATCTTTATTCAGGTAAAAAATGTATACAGGTAGGTGCGGTGGCTGAGGGTCGGCTTCGCTATTTGATACGATGTTCACCTTCGCTGAGCCACCTGCATAGAGTCCGCGTCGTTACGACTAACATTTTTGTTAATACTATTGTGATAAGTATATATGATAGAAGGTCTTAAAATTAGTTACAATAAGTTATTAATAAAATTACAATTTAGAAAAAGTTACAAATTAAAATTATTATTAATTAGGTATAATTACAATTAGTTCGTCTTACAAATTAATAACTTAGGCTAGTGATTGTAGGTTCGGTTGAGGCGGCTGAGTATCAGTCATGCTATTTGATACAATTTCTTCCTCTCAGCCGCCCCCAACCGCACCGTGATTAAGATAGAGCAGAGTACAAAAAGCTCTTGCACGCAGAACTTAATGATTTAAACTCCTCAGGTAGGAGGTATAGCCGCTGTTGTGTTGGTTGAGGGACGGTCATGCTATTGGATACAATCCCTTCCGCTCAACCATCAGCGTCGTAACCATGATTACATAGAATATAAAAATAAAAGTAAGAGTAATGAGCTAAAAGTAAACAAAACATGACATATGTAGTTGTATAAAAGTAAAAAAGTTATAATATTAAAATTATTAGTGAGAAGGTCTTAAAAATAGTTACAATAAGTTATTAATAAAATTACAAATTATTAAAAAAGAAAGTTACAAAATACAAATATTACTGATTAGGTAGAATTATAATTAGTTCAACTTACACATTAATAGCTTAGGCTAGTGATTGTAGGTTCGGTTGGGGCGGCTGAGTATCAGTCATGCTATTTGATACAATTTCTTCCTCCCAACCGCCACCAGCCGCACCGTGATTTAGATAGAACAGAGTACAAAAAGCTCTTGCACACAGAACTTAATAATTTAAACTCCTCAGGTATGAGGTATAGCCGCTGTTGTGATGGTTGAGGGTCGGTCATGCTATTTGATACAATCCCTTCCACTCAACCATCAGCGTCGTAACCATGGTTTATTAAAAATATAAAATAATAATAAGAGTAAAGAACTAAAAGTAAACATAAAACATGAAATTTGTTGTTGTACAAAAGTAGAAAAAAAAAAAGTTATAACATTAAAATTATGATAAAATAGTTAAATGTGTTTACAATTAAAATAAAGTAAAAATTTAAGATAAATTTAAAAATGAAGTTCCGCAGGTAAGGCGGATGATAGCCTAAAGTTGTGTTATCTAAGTGAGATTGTAGAGGATGTATGCAGTGGATTAATGAGTTAATTAGGGGAAGGAAGGGATATGGGGATAATCTATGTATTAAAGTGTGCAATATGTGTGGTTTAGTGTGTTGTGTTATGGTGTGTATTTGTTGCAATAACTGTTTTGTATATAAATATGTGTGTAGGCCATATGTGGATATGGAGGCACCCCAAGAGCCAGTGTCGCGCGCTGAGATCATAATCAACTACAGTGTCTGAGCGAATGTGAGGTGATATGAGATTTAAAAATGTGCATTGTGCGTTGTCTGTTAAGGTTTTCTGTAAGCAGCGAAACCTGATATGTGGTGTTGATGATTGGAGTAATTGTGGTTAGGCGTAGTTGACTTTGGCCTCAACGCGGGCACGCATGGCTCTAACCTTGGGGCAGCTATCCGAGTCGGCTCGGTGTTGAGTGTCTGTGTTGGTCTTGTGTACGGTGTTGTGTTCTGAGCAGTTGGTGCATTTTGGTGTTAATTCGTTGCATTCCTTGGTGGAGTGGTTAGCTGAGCACTTGGCGCATGTGGGTGACTTAGCGGGGCAGCGACTTTTGGTGTGTCCGAAGTTCAGACAGTTCTGACACTGTCTGAACGGTGAAAAGTTGGCGCAGTGCACCCGCTGCATGTCGATGTTTACTCTGCCGAGGTCGGCAAAGGCTTTCCAGGCAGAGGGTGTGGTGTTAAGGACCGCGTTATAAAGGGAGGTGTTTCGATTTTTGGCTGTAAATTTTATAGTAAATGTGTGATTGGTTAGTGTCGGGTTCTGGTCTTTGATGGTTTGGATTAAGTCGGTTTCAGATGTGTATTTTGCTATGCCTTTCAAGATGGTCATCGGGCTGATCCGTTTCTCATCTTGAGCTTTAATGGTGTTTGTGCTATTTAGTTTAGTGACAGTATGTTTCTTGTGGTCCTCGTTTTCGAAGACCATTTTAAGCTTGTTGTTGGAAAGTGGCGTGACCTTAAGCGGTGCAAAACCACCCTCGCGGAAGTTGACAGTTTTGCAAATTTGTGTAATTAGTCTTTCGGTGGTGTCAAACCCCTCGCCGGAAACAACAATAGAGGGGCCGGTGGGTGCTTTAGGGGCCGCCGCGGCGTTGGCGTAAGTTTTGTTCTTGTTGGGGGGGATGGTTGTGTGTTCAGTGAGTGTAGGTTTGGGAGTGGATTTTAATTGTTTTGTTAGCACACTCATTGCCCTGTTGGACTCCTCGAGTAGCCGAGAGTGGGTTTCTAGCTTGTTTAGGAGTAATTTTTGTGTGCTATCGTCGGGTGGTGTATTTTTGCTTGTGTTATTGTCGATGTTATTGGCCGGGGGTGTGAGGGGTTTGGAAGGGGAGGGGGTGGTAGGATCTAGCATAGCGACGACTCCGAAGAGACCGTCGATTGTCTCTGTAATTATCGTTTTCAGCTCACTCTTAAGGTTGCGAGAGGCTAAAACCGCGTTCAGGCCTTTGCGTCTGAAATTCCTCGCCATCTCCATGTAGGTGGACTCCGCGGGGGGAGCTTCACGAGTGAAGGCCGGGCTTAAATTGTCCACCAAATTCCGCCTAGCGGCAGTAGAAGATGTTTGGAGAGATGGCGAGGCGGTGTTTGTGGTTTTGGGTGGGGTGCGGGGTAACATTATTTCGTGATGGGTGGGGGGGGGGTCGAAACTGGAATTGGTCTAGTGGTCTAGAATCGCCTTTAAAAGCCGATTCAAATGATATGTGACTCGGGGGGGTGCGGAGGGGGGGTAAAAATTTTAGGGGAGGGGGGGTAAAAACTCAAACTGGGGGTTGATAGGTAGGTTTGCGAACGACTGTACGGCTATATTAGTGTTAGCCTTGAAGAGGCGGTTTGAACGAGCCCAAGCTCGGTGTGTTTCTGTGTATGTGAGTGTAGTGTTAAAGATGAGGCTGGTCATCCGCCTTACCTGGTACTTCCGCACAGGATAACTCCTGCACCGCTGCACTGGTGATGTTGGAGTTTGGGTTCGTTTTGAAGCCCGCGACGAGGTCTACGCGATGGTGCTAGTGATGGGGCTGTTCCAGTTAGTCACCAGAAAAGTTGGTGACCAGCTCGGCAGAAGTCGATGATTAATTATTGGCGGCGATGCAGTAATGTTGCGCGGAATTCAGGCTATCGCTCGAATGTTATTGTTGATTTTTAATGTGGTTGGTTCCAGGTGGAATCACCGCTGCAGAAATTCCTTGTTTCTTATCTCCCAAAATATTTGTCCGATTTTAATGTACTTGGGGTCTCCTGAAGCGCCTCGTTAAGACGCTTGTGGCAGTATATTGTGAATTGTGAATTTCGTAAGATCAGGGGTGGTTAGTACCCAAAAACCGTTTTTCCAGTGAATGAGGGGATATTCTTCCTCCGATTTTGATGTGTGATATACCATTCGGTAGCTGCTTTTCAGGCGGATTTTTTGAAGCTAAAAACGAGGTTGTAAATGTTGGCGCCGCAGACTGGTGGGCGAAATTCCTTCTTCTGGTCTCCAAAAATCGGGGGTTGGTGTCAAAAATACAAATTTGGTATCAAACGATAGCCCTTGAAGAGGACTATCGGATAAGCTATTGAAACACTATTGTCGTTGATCTTGCTTAAAAGTTATTCGAGTTTTACCGGTTTTTGGGTGGTGGTTTCCTCAATTCTGCACCCTTATCCTCCAAAAGTAGGTCGAAATGTGCGACTTAACGAGATCTACACAATGAGACACTAAAAACAATTTTTGAAGCACTGTAACTATTTTTAATTTTCCAAAAACTAAGTTTTTAACAGTTTTTTACTCAAAAAAAAATATAAAATTAAAACTTTTTAAAATGAAATTTACACTAAAAGATAGAGCGGATTTTTCCGCATCTACTGATATATGAATTGATACTGTCACTGCACTGCAACTATTTTTAAAGACGAATTTAAACTTTTTAAGAGCGCGGAGCGACGTGAAGTCGACCGTTTTACTTGGCGTCTGGACGCGGACTGGTTAGGTTAGGTTAGGTTAGGTTAGGTTAGGTTAGGTTAGGTTAGGTTAGGTTAGGTTAGGTTAGGTTAGGTTAGGTTAGGTTAGGTTAGGTTAGGTTAGGTTAGGTTAGGTTAGGTTAGGTTAGGTTAGGTTAGGTTAGGTTAGGTTAGGTTAGGTTAGGTTAGGTTAGGTTAGGTTAGGTTAGGTTAGGTTAGGTTAGGTTAGGTTAGGTTAGGTTAGGTTAGGTTAGGTTAGGTTAGGTTAGGTTAGGTTAGGTTAGGTTAGGTTAGGTTAGGTTAGGTTAGGTTAGGTTAGGTTAGGTTAGGTTAGGTTAGGTTAGGTTAGGTTAGGTTAGGTTAGGTTAGGTTAGGTTAGGTTAGGTTAGGTTAGGTTAGGTTAGGTTAGGTTAGGTTAGGTTAGGTTAGGTTAGGTTAGGTTAGGTTAGGTTAGGTTAGGTTAGGTTAGGTTAGGTTAGGTTAGGTTAGGTTAGGTTAGGTTAGGTTAGGTTAGGTTAGGTTAGGTTAGGTTAGGTTAGGTTAGGTTAGGTTAGGTTAGGTTAGGTTAGGTTAGGTTAGGTTAGGTTAGGTTAGGTTAGGTTAGGTTAGGTTAGGTTAGGTTAGGTTAGGTTAGGTTAGGTTAGGTTAGGTTAGGTTAGGTTAGGTTAGGTTAGGTTAGGTTAGGTTAGGTTAGGTTAGGTTAGGTTAGGTTAGGTTAGGTTAGGTTAGGTTAGGTTAGGTTAGGTTAGGTTAGGTTAGGTTAGGTTAGGTTAGGTTAGGTTAGGTTAGGTTAGGTTAGGTTAGGTTAGGTTAGGTTAGGTTAGGTTAGGTTAGGTTAGGTTAGGTTAGGTTAGGTTAGGTTAGGTTAGGTTAGGTTAGGTTAGGTTAGGTTAGGTTAGGTTAGGTTAGGTTAGGTTAGGTTAGGTTAGGTTAGGTTAGGTTAGGTTAGGTTAGGTTAGGTTAGGTTAGGTTAGGTTTTTTTTTTTTTTTTTTTTTTTTTTTTTTTTTTTTTCTCTCCTAGTGGGCCTACTTCCCCCGGCTACTTTATCACCGGGGCGACGACTAAGCTAGGCATTCTTCACATCTTGCATTCGTTCGTCTCGAATAAAAAACAAGGGGGTTTTATTTAATCAATAATACAAATAGTTTTTTTGGAGGCTGGGGGTTGATGCTATTTGATACATTCTTTCTCCCAGCCTCCAATTCACATGAGTCTGCGTCTTAGAAGACAATATTGGTTCTTAAAATTAAATACATTATTTATTACTTATGGCTAAATTACATATAGTGTAGAAAATTATAAATGAATTGTAGAACTTAAAATTATATTCGGTTATCGTGGATAACTTAAATTAAACTTAAAATGTAAAACAAAATTCTTAATATTAAATAGAAAAACTTAAAGTAAAAATAGGTTACATCGTAATACGTAGTATATAAGACAGGAATCGTTTGTAACATAAATGGTATTCTTAAAATTTAAGGTTATAACAAAGTCGAAATTATGAAAGTCTATGTGCCATTGAACGCCTTTAGGTTATTTATTATGTATTTGATAAATGTATCAAATGATTTTGCCGATGTTGCTTTGCTGACAAGTTCGGCAACATTATATGGGTCGATGTTGACAAAGTAACAGGTTTGTTCGTGTGTGGATCTTTGAAGCTCAAATCTGGGACATTCGCGGATGAGATGGATGAGGTCTTGTAGGGATGTATTGTTGCAGGGGCAGTGAGGGTTGTCAATGATGTGGAATCTGTGTAAGTAATCTTTTGCAAAAGAATGGCCAGTGAGGAATTGTGTCATTTGGAAGGATATAGGGATGGCGAGGAAAAATGCATGTATGCTGTTGAGTTGCGGAAGAAATTTCTTCGTGAACTCTCCAGTTATTTCTACGGTGTATCGTGTTTGTGTTTTGTGTTTCGTTTCTTGTTTAATTAAATGTTTGATGTATGAAATGGGGCATGCTATGTGATCGGGTGATTTGTGTAATGATGCTGCTTTGTTGGCAGCAACATCGGCTAGCTCGTTACCTTGTATGCCTGAGTGGCCTTTCACCCAATAAAAGTATATGTTTGCGTGTATTGAATTAAGCATCTGGAGTGTGTTGTGTATATCGGATACAATGGGGTGGGTGTTGATGTGTTGTTTAAGTGCTGCAATAGCAGACTGAGAATCGGTGTGGATGATAGCCTGTGTGATGTTTTTGTTATGTAGATAAAGTGTGGCGTATTTAATAGCTGCCAGTTCAGCCTGAAAGACCGAGCTGGTGCTGTGTAATTTAATGTGTTTCGTGTGGGTGTGTTTGTGTGTATCCTCATCGCTGTTTGAATATGAGGATGGAGATGGTGAGTAGACAACAAACGCGGCGCCGGTAGAGCCGTCGTCGTGTTTGCTGCCGTCAGTGTATATATGATGATGTGGAGTGTGGTTTATATCAGCATATGCTTTTGTGGAGAGTGTTTTGATGGGGGTTCGGTCCGCTGGATGAAGTAGTTCAGAGAAGCAGACAGGGGTCTCAATCGGTATGTCATGCGGAAGTCTGTTGGTGCGTCTGTTTATACGTGTAGATTCTATTTCGGCGGCCTCTAATAGTTTGAGATCGAGAGGTGTAAAGCGGGCTAGGGCGATTGCTGCGTTTGCAGACACCGTCCTAAAGGCCCGGATGGCTCGTAGGGCGAAGCCTCGTTGCAGACTGATTAATTTTTTGCTTACTGTTTTCTTGACAGCGATGTGACCCCAAACGCTGGAAGCGTATGTTATAATCGGTTCAATAACCATTGAGTATATTGTGCGTATGTTTTCGGGATGCGGGCCCCATGTGATTCGTGTAAAAACTTGTAATTTTTTGAATATATTAAGTGCCTTTTGAAGGGTGTGATGTAAATGATCATTAAATAATAGTCTGTTGTCGATGACAACTCCGAGATATGTGATATTTTTGCTGAAGGCTAGTGTAGTGTTGTCGAAAAGGATCCTTGTGTGTTCTGACTGTTGTGTGAAAGCTATAAGTTGTGTTTTGGAGGGGCCAAAGTGCAGTTTAACGCTTTGTCCCCATAGACGGATGGTTTCTAAGGCTGAGTTGGTATGACTTTGTATAGTGTTAAGGTCCTTTGCGGTGACTACTAAAAGGACGTCGTCCGCATAGGCCTGTATGTAACAGCCGGGAGGTAGCTCGATGTTGCTGAGGAGATCGTTAACAATGAGGTTCCACAGAATTGGTCCGCATGCAGAGCCCTGCACGCATCCCTTTTCTGTTGATTGTGTAATTACAGTGTTTCCTAAGTGTAAAGTTACGGATCTCTGCGACAGATAGCTGCACAGAGTTTTGTAGAGATTAGATGGACATTGAGCTTGTTTAAGGCCGCTGAGCACCGCCGGCCACCAAGCATTGTCAAACGCCGCTTTAATGTCCAGCGAGACTGCAATGACCTGTTGTTTATTGTTTTTAGCACTCTTAATTGTGTCAAGAGCGCGATGAATCGCTTGCACCGTCCCAGTTTGTTCTGTAAAGCCGAATTGTTTGTCGCTAAGAAGACCTAGCTTATTAGCTTTGTATGTGATCCTCTTAGTGATGAGTTTTTCAAGTGTTTTCCCGAACACAGGGATGAGTCCGATGGGGCGATAAGAGGACAACGATGTGTAATCAGCCCTATTAGGCTTTGGTATTACTTTCACCGTTGCCTCCTTCCACGGGGTGGGAAAATGAGCAATTTCAACACAACGGTTAAATAGATTCAGAAAGAGCTCAGGGTATGATTTAAATACTACAAGGCAGATGTCGCTGGTCAGGTGGTCCTGACCAGGAGCTTTTTTATGACTAATTGACTCGATTGAGTGAGTTACTTCTTGTAAGGTGAACGGCGGGTCATCCGCTGTGTCCGGAGGGGAGTGGGCTGTGCTGGCGAGTGTGTGGTGTCGGGTTTCAGTGTTGGGCAAATCTTTAGGATAAAAATGGTTCAGCAGTGATTGAGCTGTTTCAGTCTCAGTTTTCGTATAAGTATTGTTTATAAGGAGCGTTCCCGGCTGAATGTTGGGGGTGGATTTTTTAAGTAGGCGGTTGGTGACAGACCAAACGTCTTCTTGGTCTTGGGATTTGCAAAACTCTTTAAAGCTATTTGTGGACGCTTGGCGCATTGCGGTTGTGTACTTTTGTTTTGTGTTGTTATACTCATTTATGAGCTCAATGGTGGGTGAATTATGTCCTCTTGAGGAACGACATAGCATGTGGTGGAGTCTGCGGCATTCGTTACTGAGCTCCTCGAGGTGGTCATTCCACCAGGGGGCCTTAAGTTTTTGTGTACCCTTACGTATGGGGAATGCCTCTTTGCATGAGTTGTTAATGATTAAAGTAAGGTTGTTAATAAATGTGTCTATTTCATGTGAATTTATTTGAGTGATGTCTGTGTCTAATATGTTGGAGTTGCAGATGTTTGTGTGAAGTGATTCTGTGAATGAGTGCCAGTTTGCGTTTTGAGTTTTATAAATGAATGTGCTATGATTCTGAGCTTGAACTATTGTGTTATGTGTGTTGCTGTAGGTGAATGTGATTGGATTGTGCTGCGAATGCGGGAATAAGCCGCGATGCACATTCCAATCGGTGATGTGTTGAGTCATGCGCGTAGGAGTGATGGTGAGGTCGATAATAGAAGTGCGGATTTTGCCGTGAGTTATAGTTTCAAAAGTTGGTGTGTCGGTTTTATTATGTACAAAGAGGTCATGTGTGAGAAGGAGGTCGGCTATTTCGTAGCCGCGTTTATTATATCGAGCGTGGTGACCGCTGCCCCAAAGTGGATGCCAAGCATTGAGATCGCCCGCAATGAGAGTGTGGGCGTTAGGGTTTTGTGTGAGAAAATTATCTAAAGTTTGTAGTGTGTGAGTGTTGTCTATATCTGGCTCAATGTAAATGGATATAAGAAAAAGTGTGTATGATTGTGTAGTAACCGATATAGTGACGATGTTATTGGTGGTGTATTGGGTGAGAATATGTGCATTTATGTGTTGTGTGGTGATGATACAGGCCTTCGTGGGTCCATCGCTAGTGGATTGGAAAATACGAAGGCCTGAGATGTGTGATATTGTGTCGTTGGTGTTATTGTACGGTTCTGAAATGAAAGCAATGTCTGTGTTGGTTTTAATAAAGTGTAAATGGAATTCTTGTAGAGCGAGGCGAGATCTGTCTAGATTCGCCTGTGTAATGTTGAGTGAGTACATGAGTTTATTAGTAATTGATTTTAGCCTCAATGCGGGCTTTCATCGCTTTCACTTTGGGGCAACTTTCACCATCGGCGCGGTGGTTGATATTAGTTTGAGTTTTGTAGTGAGCGTTGTGCTCGTTACAATTGACGCATTTGTGTGACTCTGTTGATTTACACTCGGTGGTGTCGTGATTTTCAAAGCATTTGGCGCATGTTGGGGAGGTCGCCGGACATCTGGTTTTGGTGTGTCCAAAGTTTAGGCATCGCCTGCACTGTATGAACGGGGAAAAATTGGAACAGTGAACGTACTGATAAGAGATTGCCACGTGTCCAAGCTCGACAAACCTGTGCCAGGCGGAAGAGGAGGTGGTGAGGACGATGTTGTATAATTTTTCGTTTCTGTTGTTACGACGAAATTTGACTGAGAACCTTTCATTTACGAGTTCGGGATTTTGATCCCGTATGGTGTCGACCAGCTCTTCCTCCGGCACAGACTTGCTAATCCCCTTCAAAATTATCATGGGATCAAGTTTCTTCTCATTCTCCGCTTTGAAGGCAGAGGAGGACTTGTTCAGCTGCTGAAGAGCGTCGTTCTTATGCTCTTCAGACCTGAAGGTTATTTTCAATTTTCCCTTTGAGAGGGGGGCGATTTTGAGAGGGGCGTATCCCCCCTGTCGGTAATTAATGCCTGTTCTGACATGTTCAATAATAGTCTGCGGTGTGGCTTCAGGACCACCGCTGACTACTATGGAAGGGCCAGGTGTGGGTTTCGGGGAGGGGGAGGTGGTGGCCGCAATTGTGGCATATGATGGGCCTGTTTCTTTGGTGTGGTGAGTAATAGGTGTAGCGCGAGTTTGTTTGTTGATTGAGTTTATTTTATTATTTATTTGTGTAATGTTATTTTTGTTGTCTTGTAATAACTTAGTGTGAGCATCAATTTTGGCCGTAAGGGCATGCGCAGCTTCGGTAAAGGCTGTGATGTCAGGCGTGGGCTGAGGGACTGGGTGGGGTTCAGCTTGGGACGATGTTAGCGGAGCGACGGGTGAAACCGCTAGATCGTAGAGTTTTTGCACCGCTTTTTCGATGGTCGCTTTAAGCTCTGTTTTAAGATTTCTAGATGTATTCAGAGCCTCCCTGGCCTTCTGGAGCCACAGCTTGGCCTCCGAGTGTGTAGTTAGGTTTGAATTAACTAGTCGCGGGGCCCTAGCGGTAGGTCCAGACCCAGAAAGAGCCGCGGGAGAGAGGTCGGCGAGAAATTGACCTAGCGGTCTACTTGTTGTGATGGAGTGTTGTTGTGTATTATTAGTGGCTGAATTAGAGGGGCTAAGAGCCCGGGGTGTGTGAGGGGGTGTACGTTTAATCATAATGTAAAAGTATCAAAAGAAAGAAATTTTGATCTTGAAGGGAGAGGAGGGGGGGGGGCTAAAGTACGAAAGGAGTATGTATTCGGATTCACCTCTTCGAGCTGAATTGTTTGATACCCAACTCGAGGGGGTGGGGATGGAGGGGGAAATTTTATCGCGGGGGGGGGCAGCAAACCTTCCGGTGGAGCGGATTTTAAGGTGCCGTTGGGTCGGTTGCCCTTAAGATCGCTTCACACAGAGTGAATGAAAATTCGGTCAGAAATTGCCTCCGACGCACCGTTTGTCCGCTAGAAAGCCGACAAACTTAAGTGGTAATGGCGTCGGCGGCCCTTTTTTGCAATTAAATTAAAATGAAAATGAAAATATTGACTAAGAAAGCAACAAAAATTACTATTGAAATCTACTTTAGATGATGTAAAAAATGGTGTAATAAGAAAAATGAGCTGTTAAACAAATTATTGGTGCTAGAAGGTGGCAAACTTTTAAGGGCTCGACCACTTTCTGCAAATAACCTTATTTTCGAAAATTTTTGAACAAATTGTTAAGTGTTATATATAGAATGAAAGCCCTTTGAATGCTCGTTTTAATGATATGTAACACGGTATATTATCTCCTCGCGATAAAATTTTTGACTTTTAGGGGGCTAAAGGGAGCAGGAGGGGGTTGGGGGGGAAACAAATTGCACCACAAAATTCGCCTCACCGAGCAGGTTTGAAAGATACCAAACTCGGTGGGATTCGGTTAAGATTTAATATAATGAAATTTGACCTATGAATGTGCTGACAATCTACCTAACCTGTATATAGATGAGAGGATATCTTGGTTGATTCCGTTGCTATTATTATAATGTTTGATCTTTTTGAGACGCCCGCTGAGCGATCTTCTCGATGGTGCTGGAGCGGAAGCAGTTCCGGTGGAACACCAGGTTTTCTGGTGTCCCGTGCTGACGGTGGTGGGTTCTATTGAGTTGATGATGGATTTTTTGTATAATTGATGTATTTTCTGTCCGATGGTGGTATTTTTGGAATTTAACTCCTTCGGGATCCTCTGGAGATCACCGTTTCCGTTTTTGTAATGGCTCTGGCTCCGGATGTAGTGAACGGAACCGCCTGATCTGGGTGTTGGCAGTTGCGTCTCAATTAGGTCCTTCTAATGGGTATATGGTGGTGGTGGTAAAAAATGGTTGGAAACCACTTTCCTCCCAAAAACTGTTTTTTGCTGGTTTGAGGGGATATTTCTTATCCGATTTTGGTGACCAGAATGTCTTCGGATAGCCCTTTTTCTGGCGGATTTTATAGACCCAAAAAATGTATAAAATATAACAGCGCCGTTGAATGGGGGGCTAAATACTAGTTTTTGCCCCCTAAAAATTCTGATGATTGTCCAAAATTTACAAATTTAGTATTAATCGATAGGTCTCTTTAAGGGCTATCTAGATATCAATTTTAATTATACTGTTATAGATCTGTCCAGAGAGTTATTTACCTTTAAGTGGTTTTCTGGTCACCAAAACCTCAAATCTGAGGCCTTATCCTCAATTTTGGTGTCGAAATGTCAAGCTAATTGAGCTCTACACACTGACACTAAACACTTGTTTCTCACTTCACTGTAAGTATTTTTAATTTTGAAAAAACTGGTTTTTTGAAAGTTTTTAGTCTATAAAAAATGAAAAACGAAAAAATTTAAAACTGAATTTTACACTATTGGATGCAGCAGATTTTTCTGCGTCTATTGGTATATTGCACTTCACGGAAAACTGATAAGAACTATTTTTAAGGAATTATTTAAACTTTTTGGATCGCGGAGCGACGCGGATTTCGACTGTTCCGGGCGGCGGATCGACGCAGACTGGTTAGGTTAGGTTAGGTTAGGTTAGGTTAGGTTAGGTTAGGTTAGGTTAGGTTAGGTTAGGTTAGGTTAGGTTAGGTTAGGTTAGGTTAGGTTAGGTTAGGTTAGGTTAGGTTAGGTTAGGTTCGGTTAGGTTAGGTTAGGTTAGGTTTTTTTTTTTTTTTTTTTTTTTTTTTTTTTTTTGTGCTAATTTATAGTGGGCCTACCTCCCCGGCGACTCTCGCCCCGGGGCCGAGGAAGCTAAGCTAGGTAATAATTTTTTCAGAGGGAATCTTTATTCAGGTAAAAAATGTATAAAGGTAGGTGAGGTGGCTGAGGGTCGGCTTCGCTATTTGATACGATAATCACCTTCGCTGAGCCACCTGCATAGAGTCCGCGTCGTTACGACTAACATTTTTGTTAATACTATTGTGATAAGTATATATGATAGAAGGTCTTAAAATTAGTTACAATAAGTTATTAATAAAATTACAATTTAGAAAAAGTTACAAATTAAAATTATTATTGATTAGGTATAATTACAATTAGTTCGTCTTACAAATTAATAACTTAGGCTAGTGATTGTAGGTTCGGTTGAGGCGGCTGAGTATCAGTCATGCTATTTGATACAATTTCTTCCTCTCAGCCGCCCCCAACCGCACCGTGATTAAGATAGAGCAGAGTACAAAAAGCTCTTGCACGCAGAACTTAATGATTTAAACTCCTCAGGTAGGAGGTATAGCCGCTGTTGTGTTGGTTAAGGGTCGGTCATGCTATTGGATACAATCCCTTCCGCTCAACCATCAGCGTCGTAACCATGATTACATAGAATATAAAAATAAAAATAAGAGTGATGAGCTAAAAGTAAACAAAACATGACATATGTAGTTGTATAAAAGTAAAAAAAAAAGTTATAATATTAAAATTATTAGTGAGAAGGTCTTAAAATTAGTTACAATAAGTTATTAATAAAATTACAATTTAGAAAAAGTTACAAATTTAAAATTATTATTGATTAGGTATAATTACAATTAGTTCGTCTTACAAATTAATAACTTAGGCTAGTGATTGTAGGTTCGGTTGAGGCGGCTGAGTATCAGTCATGCTATTTGATACAATTTCTTCCTCTCAGCCGCCCCCAACCGCACCGTGATTTAAGATAGAGCAGAGTACAAAAAGCTCTTGCACGCAGAACTTAATGATTTAAACTCCTCAGGTAGGAGGTATAGCCGCTGTTGTGTTGGTTGAGGGTCGGTCATGCTATTGGATACAATCCCTTCCGCTCAACCATCAGCGTCGTAACCATGATTACATAGAATATAAAAATAAAAATAAGAGTAATGAGCTAAAAGTAAACAAAACATGACATATGTAGTTGTATAAAAGTAAAAAAGTTATAATATTAAAATTATTAGTGAGAAGGTCTTAAAAATAGTTACAATAAGTTATTAATAAAATTACGAATTATTAAAAAAGAAAGTTACAAAATACAAATATTACTGATTAGGTAGAATTATAATTAGTTCAACTTACACATTAATAGCTTAGGCTAGTGATTGTAGGTTCGGTTGGGGCGGCTGAGTATCAGTCATGCTATTTGATACAATTTCTTCCTCTCAACCGCCACCAGCCGCACCGTGCTTTAGATAGAACAGAGTACAAAAAGCTCTTGCACACAGAACTTAATAATTTAAACTCCTCAGGTAGGAGGTATAGCCGCTGTTGTGATGGTTGAGGGTCGGTCATGCTATTTGATACAATCCCTTCCACTCAACCATCAGCGTCGTAACCATGGTTTATTAAAAATATAAAAATAATAATAAGAGTATAGAACTAAAAGTAAACATAAAACATGAGATTTGTTGTTGTACAAAAGTAAAAAAGTTATAACATTAAAATTATGATAAAATAGTTAAATGTATTTACAATTAAAATAAAGTAAAAATTTAAGATAAATTTAAAAATGAAGTTCCGCAAGTAAGGCGGATGATAGCCTAAAGTTGTGTTATCTAAGTGAGATTGTAGAGGATGTATGCAGTGGATTAATGAGTTAATTAGGGGAAGGAAGGGATATGGGGATAATCTATGTATTAAAGTGTGCAATATGTGTGGTTTAGTGTGTTGTGTTATGGTGTGTATTTGTTGCAATAACTGTTTTGTATAGAAATATGTGTGTAGGCCATATGTGGATATGGAGGCACCCCAAGAGCCAGTGTCGCGCGCTGAGATCATAATCAACTACAGTGTCTGAGCGAATGTGAGGTGATAAACCTGATATGTGGTGTTGATGATTGGAGTAATTGTGGTTAGGCGTAGTTGACTTTGGCCTCAACGCGGGCACGCATGGCTCTAACCTTGGGGCAGCTATCCGAGTCGGCTCGGTGTTGAGTGTCTGTGTTGGTCTTGTGTACGGTGTTGTGTTCTGAGCAGTTGGTGCATTTTGGTGTTAATTCGTTGCATTCCTTGGTGGAGTGGTTAGCTGAGCACTTGGCGCATGTGGGTGACTTAGCGGGGCAGCGACTTTTGGTGTGTCCGAAGTTCAGACAGTTCTGACACTGTCTGAACGGTGAAAAGTTGGCGCAGTGCACCCGCTGCATGTCGATGTTTACTCTGCCGAGGTCGGCAAAGGCTTTCCAGGCAGAGGGTGTGGTGTTAAGGACCGCGTTATAAAGGGAGGTGTTTCTATTTTTGGCTGTAAATTTTATAGTAAAAGTGTGATTAGTTAGTGTCGGGTTCTGGTCTTTGATGGTTTGGGTTAGGTTAGGTTAGGTTAGGTTAGGTTAGGTTAGGTTAGGTTAGGTTAGGTTAGGTTAGGTTAGGTTAGGTTAGGTTAGGTTAGGTTAGGTTAGGTTAGGTTAGGTTAGGTTAGGTTAGGTTAGGTTAGGTTAGGTTAGGTTAGGTTAGGTTAGGTTAGGTTAGGTTAGGTTAGGTTAGGTTAGGTTAGGTTAGGTTAGGTTAGGTTAGGTTAGGTTAGGTTAGGTTAGGTTAGGTTAGGTTAGGTTAGGTTAGGTTAGGTTAGGTTAGGTTAGGTTAGGTTAGGTTAGGTTAGGTTAGGTTAGGTTAGGTTAGGTTAGGTTAGGTTAGGTTAGGTTAGGTTAGGTTAGGTTAGGTTAGGTTAGGTTAGGTTAGGTTAGGTTAGGTTAGGTTAGGTTAGGTTAGGTTAGGTTAGGTTAGGTTAGGTTAGGTTAGGTTAGGTTAGGTTAGGTTAGGTTAGGTTAGGTTAGGTTAGGTTAGGTTAGGTTAGGTTAGGTTAGGTTAGGTTAGGTTAGGTTAGGTTAGGTTAGGTTAGGTTAGGTTAGGTTAGGTTAGGTTAGGTTAGGTTAGGTTAGGTTAGGTTAGGTTAGGTTAGGTTAGGTTAGGTTAGGTTAGGTTAGGTTAGGTTAGGTTAGGTTAGGTTAGGTTAGGTTAGGTTAGGTTAGGTTAGGTTAGGTTAGGTTAGGTTAGGTTAGGTTAGGTTAGGTTAGGTTAGGTTAGGTTAGGTTAGGTTAGGTTAGGTTAGGTTAGGTTAGGTTAGGTTAGGTTAGGTTAGGTTAGGTTAGGTTAGGTTAGGTTAGGTTAGGTTAGGTTAGGTTAGGTTAGGTTAGGTTAGGTTAGGTTAGGTTAGGTTAGGTTAGGTTAGGTTAGGTTAGGTTAGGTTAGGTTAGGTTAGGTTAGGTTAGGTTAGGTTAGGTTAGGTTAGGTTAGGTTAGGTTAGGTTAGGTTAGGTTAGGTTAGGTTAGGTTAGGTTAGGTTAGGTTAGGTTAGGTTAGGTTAGGTTAGGTTAGGTTAGGTTAGGTTAGGTTAGGTTAGGTTAGGTTAGGTTAGGTTAGGTTAGGTTAGGTTAGGTTAGGTTAGGTTAGGTTAGGTTAGGTTAGGTTAGGTTAGGTTAGGTTAGGTTAGGTTAGGTTAGGTTAGGTTAGGTTAGGTTAGGTTAGGTTAGGTTAGGTTAGGTTAGGTTAGGTTAGGTTAGGTTAGGTTAGGTTAGGTTAGGTTAGGTTAGGTTAGGTTAGGTTAGGTTAGGTTAGGTTAGGTTAGGTTAGGTTAGGTTAGGTTAGGTTAGGTTAGGTTAGGTTAGGTTAGGTTAGGTTAGGTTAGGTTAGGTTAGGTTAGGTTAGGTTAGGTTAGGTTAGGTTAGGTTAGGTTAGGTTAGGTTAGGTTAGGTTAGGTTAGGTTAGGTTAGGTTAGGTTAGGTTAGGTTAGGTTAGGTTAGGTTAGGTTAGGTTAGGTTAGGTTAGGTTAGGTTAGGTTAGGTTAGGTTAGGTTAGGTTAGGTTAGGTTAGGTTAGGTTAGGTTAGGTTAGGTTAGGTTAGGTTAGGTTAGGTTAGGTTAGGTTAGGTTAGGTTAGGTTAGGTTAGGTTAGGTTAGGTTAGGTTAGGTTAGGTTAGGTTAGGTTAGGTTAGGTTAGGTTAGGTTAGGTTAGGTTAGGTTAGGTTAGGTTAGGTTAGGTTAGGTTAGGTTAGGTTAGGTTAGGTTAGGTTAGGTTAGGTTAGGTTAGGTTAGGTTAGGTTAGGTTAGGTTAGGTTAGGTTAGGTTAGGTTAGGTTAGGTTAGGTTAGGTTAGGTTAGGTTAGGTTAGGTTAGGTTAGGTTAGGTTAGGTTAGGTTAGGTTAGGTTAGGTTAGGTTAGGTTAGGTTAGGTTAGGTTAGGTTAGGTTAGGTTAGGTTAGGTTAGGTTAGGTTAGGTTAGGTTAGGTTAGGTTAGGTTAGGTTAGGTTAGGTTAGGTTAGGTTAGGTTAGGTTAGGTTAGGTTAGGTTAGGTTAGGTTAGGTTAGGTTAGGTTAGGTTAGGTTAGGTTAGGTTAGGTTAGGTTAGGTTAGGTTAGGTTAGGTTAGGTTAGGTTAGGTTAGGTTAGGTTAGGTTAGGTTAGGTTAGGTTAGGTTAGGTTAGGTTAGGTTAGGTTAGGTTAGGTTAGGTTAGGTTAGGTTAGGTTAGGTTAGGTTAGGTTAGGTTAGGTTAGGTTAGGTTAGGTTAGGTTAGGTTAGGTTAGGTTAGGTTAGGTTAGGTTAGGTTAGGTTAGGTTAGGTTAGGTTAGGTTAGGTTAGGTTAGGTTAGGTTAGGTTAGGTTAGGTTAGGTTAGGTTAGGTTAGGTTAGGTTAGGTTAGGTTAGGTTAGGTTAGGTTAGGTTAGGTTAGGTTAGGTTAGGTTAGGTTAGGTTAGGTTAGGTTAGGTTAGGTTAGGTTAGGTTAGGTTAGGTTAGGTTAGGTTAGGTTAGGTTAGGTTAGGTTAGGTTAGGTTAGGTTAGGTTAGGTTAGGTTAGGTTAGGTTAGGTTAGGTTAGGTTAGGTTAGGTTAGGTTAGGTTAGGTTAGGTTAGGTTAGGTTAGGTTAGGTTAGGTTAGGTTAGGTTAGGTTAGGTTAGGTTAGGTTAGGTTAGGTTAGGTTAGGTTAGGTTAGGTTAGGTTAGGTTAGGTTAGGTTAGGTTAGGTTAGGTTAGGTTAGGTTAGGTTAGGTTAGGTTAGGTTAGGTTAGGTTAGGTTAGGTTAGGTTAGGTTAGGTTAGGTTAGGTTAGGTTAGGTTAGGTTAGGTTAGGTTAGGTTAGGTTAGGTTAGGTTAGGTTAGGTTAGGTTAGGTTAGGTTAGGTTAGGTTAGGTTAGGTTAG